>JAOPSE010000001.1:30212173-32712173 GCA_029449295.1 Zea luxurians | reverse complement strand
AATAGTAGAATAGAGTTTTGTTTTGTCAAAATACTCTTATTGTCTCTTAGTGCTAAAAGTCTGTCTCTTGTGGGGAGAATGCTTGATGCTTGATTATGAGAAAAAGGGGGAGTTTTTGAATCTTTGATCAATTTCTCTTGGAATACCTCTCTTTATGTCTCTGCAAGTGAATTTGACTTAGAGATAGGAAATTGAGTTCGATTTGCAAAAACAAACCAAGTGGTGGCAAAGAATGATCCAAATATGCCAAATTTGAATCGAAATCATTTCTTGTTCGAAATTGCATTGATATTGCACTTCTTTTAGTTGCTTTATGTTGTGTTGGCATAAATCACCAAAAAGGGGGAGATTGAAAGGGAAATGTGCCCTTGGGCCATTTCTAAGTATTTTGGTGATTTGGTGTCCAACACAAGTGCTTAAGTGTTAAACTATGCCAAATGGTGGACAAAGTGCAAATCAATACAAAGGTATGATTCTAGACTTAGTACATTGGTTTTTGTGTACTAACATATTTGTCTAAGTGCTAGAATCAGAGAAAATTCAATTGGAAAAGACTTGGCGCGAGCAGCCAAGACTCTTCTCGGTCTGGGTGCACCGGACAGTGTCCGGTGGTGCACCGGACAGTGTCCGGTGCGCTAGGCTGGCTCAGGTGAAAAGGCTGCTCTCGGGTCTCGACGGCGGCGTACGGCTATAAATCACCGGACTGTCCGGTGAGTCGGCTGCGGCGTAGTCGCCGCTCTCAGGAACCAAGTCAACAGCGTATGGCTATAATTAACCGGACTGTTCGGTGAGGCACCAGACTGTCCGGTGAGCCAATGGTCGGCCGCGCCAACGGTCGGGCGCTCAATCCGCACGTGACGCATGGCCGAGCCAACGGTCGGATGGGAGCACCGGACTGTCCGGTGTGCACCGGATAGTGTCTGGTGCGCCAACGGCTCCGAGTCTCCAACGGTCGGCTGCGCCAGAATAGGAAAGAAATCCGCACCGGACAGTGTCCGGTGGTGCACCGGACTGTCTGGTGCGCCAGTCGACAGAAGGCAAGAATTGCCTTCCTGGATTGCTCTCAACGGCTCCTTGCTGCCTTGGGGCTACAAAAGGGACCCCTAGGCGCATGGAGGAGAATACCAAACACACTTTGAGCATTCTTGATCATTCACACTTCGTCTTTGCGCACTTGTTCGACATTCGTAGTGATTTGAGCTCCGTTGTAGTGAGAACTTTGTGATATTCATGAGAGCTCAAGTCTTGGCCATGTGTGTGCGTATTTGCTGTGGATTTGTGTGTGTTGCTCATCCCATCCTTACTTCTGTGTTCATTTCTGATCATTTTTAAGGGCGAGAGACTCCAAGTTGTGGAGATTCCTCACAAATGGGATATAGTGAAAGGAAAAGAAACACCGTGGTATTCAAGTGGATCTTTGGATCACTTGAGAGGGGTTGAGTGCAACCCTCGTCCATTGGGACGCCACAACGTGGAGTAGGCAAGTTTTGACTTGGCCGAACCACGGGATAAACCACTGTGCCTCTCTGTGTTGATATCTTTGTGGTTATTGTGTCTTGCAAGAATTCCTCTCTAGCCACTTGGTGTTATTACTCTAACACTTAATCAAGTTTGTGGCTTCAAGTTTTAAGTTTTTACAGGATCACCTATTGACCCCCCTCCTCTAGGTGCTCTCAGACATGTATATAATTGTTGTAATAAAGGAGTGAGCCCCAAATCACCCCTGCCTTGTACCAAGAATAAGGAAATAAAAATGTGAAGCATTTCCTTTTCCATTACTTGCCCTAGGACTTTTAATCTCGGGACGAGATTCTTTTATGGGGGGAAGGATGTAAGACCCCTAGTGTTACTGTCACTAAAATTTGAGCATAACATCATAAGCATTGGCATTCGATGTGTTTATCACACTTAGAATGCATTCACTAGGCAAAAATTTCAAACTAGTTGTATTGTGATGACATTTTGTGGATAAAACCCTAGAGTAGGGTACTTAACCCTAGATTGGACTTAATAGGGCAAATAAAGCTTAAATAGGGGGAAAACTTCAAAACCCCATTGAAATAGCCATAAAAGGTCACCATAGATGAACTAAAGTGATATCCAAACCCCAGAAGTATCAAAAACCCTAAATAGAACCCTGGAAAACCCTAGAGTTAAACCCTAGGGGGCTAAATGCAAAATTAGTGCACTTTTGGGCTAAAGTGCAAAAACCATGAAAGTAAGGTGTCTTAAGTTATATGGTTCACAATTATTAAGATTTGCAACCTAAACCTTGAGTTTTGGACTTATTTGCAAAAGAGCCCCACTCATACTCCAATTGCTTAAGTCTGAAATTAGTGATATTAGGTCAACTTTGGGGTCTTGTAACTTTCAAACCATAAGGGTTTTGCCCTAGGTGACCACATAAATTTTGTAGATCTATCAAAGGAGAACAACTTTGTTTAAGGGATGCAACACTGTTGTTATGAAAAATGTGAAGAAAAATACACCCAAAGATGGGCTGTCAGGCTGTCTGGAGACTGAACCTGGTGTGACAGTGTGATGAGGCAATCTTTGAAGCCAGATTTGAACATGATCCAGCGCAAGTTTGGGCATGATCCCCATAGCAAGATTGCAGTTGATTAATTGGGCTATAACTTTGATGCAGTGGGATGATGGGGTTATCATATGAAATGAGGAGAAAAGTGGCTCTGATTTTGCTCTAACAGACTGATTGCATGGTAATCACCATGGTACAGTGAACGGGGCGGAATCAGGTTTAGAGAACCTCACCACCAACGAGCCGCGTGCTGATTCGTGCCTTCACCGCCGTGATTCGCGTTCGGATCGACTGGATAACGCTCGGGGTTGAGTAAGTATCATCGACGTGGATATACTCCGGCCATTAAACTACTCCGGCCACCGTACCGAGCTTGCCACGGTCACTTCGGATGAGCTCGCCGGTGATAGTCCCTTCACGGCCTTGCGCCACGTACTTGGGCACATTCACCGCATTGCCGTGGCTCACTTTGGCCGTCTGATCATCGCCGGTGAGGGTTGGCACGGTAGATGCCACGAATTCCTTGTGCTAGTGACCTCCCACTCCTCCGACTGTCGCGCATCGCCGTCCGATTCAATGGCCACCGCTCTTGCCTACTATAAATTGAGGCCACCGTGAGCTTTGTAGGGTAGTCAAGCACCAAGCCACCCAAACTGTGCCCTCAATCGATCATCAGAGAGCTTCAATTTTGAATTTCCCCCAAATCTCTCAAGAACGCCACTGAAAAGACCTCGCCGTGGCCAGCCCAATTCAGGTCCAATCTTGCCCGCTGCATTCTTGTTTTGGCACTCTTGCTTGCTCTTGATGCTCACCGACCCGTCCAATTGAGCTAGAACCTCATATATCACCAGGAACGCGCTGGATTGCCCGTGGTGCTTGCGGTCACCGTGGGCAGGGCGCTGTAGGGCTTCAATCCAGAAATTAGTTGAGGGAAAACATTTGTTAAGGTTCGAATTAGGTTCCAGTCGTCAGGGAGCACCGATAACCCGGCCAGTAGTGGCTCGCCGGAGCTTGGCTCCCCGCCAGTCACTGTCGTGGGTTGAGTGTTGTGAAGAGATAGAACTTAAGGGGTGTTTGTGTGAGGTGTCAGTGACTGAGTTAATAGTGTCACGACCCCACTTTAGGTTATTCAAGAAGCTAGGGTTGTTCTTGCAAAAGTCGACACGGGCGCGCGCGCGGGCACGTTTCTGCTGTTATTGGGCTGACTTGAGCCCGATTCGGTCCAGTACTATTCATGACTTTTCCTTTTTCTTTTTCTACCAGACATTGGAAACCTATAAGAAATTGTAGAAAAATTATAAAAATACCAAACCAATTTTTCTAGGTTTCTAATTTCCTATAGAATTTAATAAAAATAGTTTCATAAATTTTAGTCCAAATAGGAAATTATAAAGTATTTAAAACAGTCTAAGACCTTATTTCTGGATTTTTAGAGAATCAATAATAATTCCAAAAATCCCCAAACTTTTTAGATGACCCTTAAATATTATTTAGAAGCTTTGGGTAAAGTTTGATATGATTTGGACCATGTTTGATACTTAGAACCCAAAACCCTAGCCCTTGCCTTATGAACTTCACTATTGACTCCGGAAACCCTAAGTTCTCGAAGATCCGTGAAGGAAAATTGTATTCAAGACTTTAGATAATGAACTTTTATTATCTTTGCACTCTCATGAGCATTACATGGGCATTCATTATTATGTATGGTTATATTTAGGAAACGAAGAAGTAGAAGCCAGAGAAGAGAAGACTTCACCACCACCACCCGAGGAACATCAGGCAGGCAACTGTTTTTATTTTGATATCTGCGGAACAAAGCCTGATTCACCAGTAAAACAAGGCAAGTCCCGGTGCATTTACCACCTCCTTGTTTCTTTTAAAATCTTTCTCACTTACTTGATGCATTAGGTGATAGGAGTTGTGTGCTAAACTATTGTTGCATCTACTTCCTTGGATTATTTCCTAATTCCTATTTTACAAAAGGTTTTCTTATGCTTAGCTTTTCTTTAGAAAAACAAAATGTTTTGTTTTCTCAAAAAAAATGATGTTGCAAAGTGGGTGGGATGTTTTCAAAAATAAAACTTGATGGTGGATCCATCATGGCCATGATGGGTTCAACATCAGAGAAGATGTACCTCTGCCAGGTACCAAACTTTGGGTTTAAAATGATTAAGCTGAGACCGGGCGGGTGACTTGCACGAGAAGAGAGAGTCTCGGTGTAGTGTCTCCGTCTGAGTCAATTAAGGACCGTCTCGATATAGGCTTGATGACCGAGGACGCTTTAACTAGTCACATGCCTCGTCATGGGTAAGCTTTGCCTCGGGCAGACTAATACCAGAATAAGATACCACGCAATGGGAGTGGAGAGATGGCAAGAGTAGCGTGTACCCTCCATGGCCAGAGCCTGGACGGTGGTGTATCTGTGCTCTCGGTTGGCGTGAACCTGATCTGGTCTTAAGAACCCTGGTGGCGAGTTGACATATGCAAGGGTTAAGTGCTACATATGTCGTGTGATTGGAGATCCTCAGCTAAGTATAATCGATTCAGATCGCCGTACTTTCGCGGTTATGAAGACTTGGTCACTTCCCTATACGTAGAAATCCAATAAAGATGAAGGGTTGTTAAGAAATTGGCTAGTGCAGGTCAAGTGATTGAACTAGGGTAAAGAGAACTCTAGATGCAGGTAATCTTACTTAACCTGACAAATAAAATTAAATTTTTAAGGATCCACTCTTAGTAAGCATTTCTGCAAACAGAGTCATTGATTATTGATAAGCCTTACCTTGACTCCCTCTAGCCAGCATACCCTTGAGAGTCTTTTCTTTAGTCGGGTAAGACTTGCTGAGTAATTCCATACTCAGGGCTTTATCCCATGTTGTTTTAGGTGAAGAAGCGGCAAACTTTTGTTGCTTCTGTTCAAAGGTGGTACCAAAGGAAGAGCATCAAGACTAAAGCTGCGGTAGGAAAGGATCCTCCGAAAAACTTTTGTTTAATACTTATCGGGAGGGGGTTTTGCCTCCCAAAGTTTGTAATAATAATACTCTGCACTCATATATATTATGCTCTGGTCTGTAACTATATAACTCTGTCTTACTTTTCAATAAAGGTAAGTTAATGTAACTGCTTCCACATTTTCGTATCTCCGATGCTTGTAATGTCTGCGTGACGGGTGAGACGCTCTTGGGAAAGGTAAAGCAAGAAGATACCAAACTTGTCAAGTGATTCAGAGGCACCTGCAGGGTTGTCTGAAGTCTATTGGACAAGGACAATTGTAGGTGGGCCTAATGACTTGGGAGGTTCTGTCACACTCAAGCCTTCGGACAACCCTATTTACGGCTTCGGCGGGAAGGCCACCTTTCCCGTCGGCAAGATAGAGCTACCCCTATCATTTGGTGTAGCGCCCAATGCACAAAGTGAGCAGGTCACCTTCAACATCGTCGACATGGTATACCCGTACAACGCCATAATGGGCCGGGGCTCCATCAACAAGTTTGAAGCGGCCATTCATGGACTTTACCTTTGCATGAAAATCCTGGGTCCGCAAGGCATGATCACAGTTTATGGCAACCAGCAGACTGCGTGCAATATTGAAAGAGACTTCATTCCAGGGCAATGGAACATGCACTGCCTCATAGCACAACGCAAAGGTTTTGAAGGGACCCACCCAGTCGTCGACGAAAAAGTAAAGGCGCAGCTACAAGGCAACGACGGAACAAAGGCGGTACCCCTCGACCCAACCATGCCTAAGCAAACGGTCGTAATAAGCAAAGACTTGACCTTGTGAGATGAGGAAAAACTCATCTCCTGCCTCTCCCAAAACAAGGATGTCTTTGCTTGGTCCGCCCACAACCTAGTCGGGGTCAGCCACACCATCATAGAGCACGGCCTGGGCCTCAACCCTTCGGTGCACCCAAAAAAGCAACGACTGTGCAAAATGTCCGACGAAAAGAACGAAGTCGCCAAAGCAGAGGTGCACCGCCTGTTGGAAGCCAACTTCATCGAGCCAATTGCCTATCCTACATGGCTCGCCAACGTGGTCATGGTGCAAAAGAAAAGCTGCAAGTGGCGCATGTGTATCGACTTCACCAGCCTCAATAAGGCCTGTCCTAAGGACAATTTCCCACTACCATGTATCGACAAAATAGTCGATAGCGTAGCAGGATGCAAAGTCATGTCCCTCCTCGATTGCTTCTCCGGTTACCACCAGATATACATGAAAGAGGAAGACAAGGCCAGCACAAGCTTTATCACACCCTTCGGCACGTACTGTTTCATCAGGATGCCAGAGGGACTAAAAAACGTCGGGTCAACCTTTTCTCGCCTCACCAAAAGGGTGATCAAAAGCCAAGTAGGCCGCAACATTTTCACCTATGTGGACGACATCGTCATCGCGAGCAAAAACAAAGAGGATCACCTAGCCGACCTCGTAGAGACATTCGCTAATATGCAGGACGCATGACTTTGGCTCAACCTCGAGAAGTGTGTCTTTGGTGTTCGCCAGGGGAAGATACTTGGCTACCTAGTGTCGCACCGAGGGATCGAGGCCAACCCAATGAAGATCCAGGCCATCATCAACATGACACCCCCGCAGTCAGCCAGGGATGTCCAGCGACTGACAGGCAGATTGGTCGCCTTAAACAGATTCATTTCCAAATCCATAGAGCATAGTCTACCCTTTCTCAAGACATTGCGTGGCACAAAAGACTTTGCTTGGGGACCAGAGCAGGCAGCAGCCTTCGAGTCGCTCAAGCAACACCTCTTAGACTTAGCAACTCTTGCTAGCCCCGACCCTTCGCTGCCTCTTCTTCTCTACATTGCAGCCTCGCCATGAGCAGTCAGCGCAGCGTGAATCCAAGAGCAGGACAGAGAGGGCAAGACCCGGCAGTGCCCAGTGTATTATGTCTCCGAAGTCCTCATGGCTTCTAAGTGCAACATGACTGAGCTAGAAAAAATTTCATACGCAGTTGTCATGGCATTGCGCAAGCTGCACCACTACTTCGAAGCATTTATGGTACGGGTCACTTCAGACAGGGGTCTGGGGGAACTTTTCAGGAACCCGGAGGCGTCCGTCCGAATTGCCAAATGGGCAGCCGAACTCTCCAGGTACCACATCACCTTCGAACCCAGGACAGCGATTAAATCACAAGTCCTGGCGGACTTCATCGTTGACTGGATAGGACCAACATGGCAGCAAGAAGAGTCTCCAGAGAAAGTGTGGACCATCCACTGCGACGGCGTGTGGTGCCATGCGGGGGCAGGCACCGCGGCAATTATCACATCACCCATAGGCGTCAAGTACAGATACACGGCACGCCTTAGCTTCGCCTTGGAGTCCGACAAATGCACCAACAATATAGCAGAGTATGAAGCCATCATTCTGGGACTCCACAAACTACGAGCACTTGGTGTCACCACATGCATAGTCAGGACATATTCCAAAGTAGTTGCTGGTCAGGTCGAAAAGGAATACTCAGCAAAAGACCCCGCGCTCATGCAATATCTCACAGCCGTCCGTAGTATCGAGAGACAATTCAAGGGTTTCACCCTACAACATGTTTACCGCGCCAGGAACGAAGAGGCCGACACGTTGGCTAAAGCAGCGGCCAAGGGTGAGGCCTTGCCCTCCGACGTGTTCTACCACGTCATCGGCACACCAACCGTTCATAACCCAGAACGTTTACAAATAACTCAGGACGTCGAAGGCCACCGCATCGTCAACCTCATCATGGCCGAAGATTGGCGGGCCCCAATAACTCTGTATCTACAAGGCCACTACCATCCAAACAATAGCAATGAGGCCAAACGACTAAAGCACAGAAGCCGGGACTTTGCATTAGTCGAGGGTCAGCTGTACAAGAAGGGGATCAGTCAGCCCACGCTGAAGTGCATAACTGAAATCGAAGGCATACATATCCTCCGCGAAGTCCACAGCAGAACTTGCGGCTCCCACTCAAGACCTAGGGCCCTCGCTGCCAAGGTGATTCGTCAAGGATTTTACTGGCCCGCAATAATTTGCACCGCTAATCAAGTCACGAGGTCATGCGAAGCATACCAAAAGTTCTCCCCTCGCTCAGGCAGCCCTTCGCAATTCACCAAGCTCATTGCCCATACATGGCCGCTTCAATGCTTGGGGCTGGACATCGTTGGACCACTGCCTACGGCTCAAGGGAACCTCAAATTCACCTTTGTTGCCATCGAATATTTCACAAAGTTGATCGAGGCCAGAGCAGTATCCACAATAACATCGAAGACCGCCCAAAAATTCTTCTGGCAAAACATTGTCTGCCGCTTCGGAGTCCCGTCCGAACTCACAGTCGACAATGACAAACAGTTCGACAGCCAAAACTTCAAGGATTTCTGCTTTTCCATCGGCACCAAGCCTGTCTTCGCCTTGGTGTACCACCCACAATCCAACGACGTCATTGAGCATGCTAATGGCAAGATTTTTACTGCCATCAAGAAAAGACTTCTCGACGATAAAAAGGGCAAATGGGCCGACCAACTACCTGAAGTGGTATGGGCCCTAAATATGACAGAATGCCGGGCAACTGGGTTCACACCTTTTTGCCTATTGTATGGATCCGAGGCCATGACGCTGCAGGAGATAAAGCATGGATCGCTTAGAACAAACACATCAGCAATCCCCGATGTCGATGAACCAACTTCCAAAGGTCTCATCAATGGAGACCGCGTCCTCGCCCTACAGGCCCTCGACAGATATCAGGCTCAAACCAAGGCCTGGCACGACAATGCAGTCATCCCAAGAGAATTCAACAAAGGAGACCTTGTACTTGTCCAGACCACCCGCATAGAATCATGGGGCAAGCTGGAGCCAAAATGGGAAGGCCCATTCATTGTCAAGACAAAGGCATCCCCAGCGCGTATAGGCTAGCAACATCATCCGACGAAGACTTAGAGCATTCCTGGAACATCGATAATCTCCAAAATCTTTTTGTTTAAGTCTTAGGGCCCATGCGCCTATGTAATTCTGCAAATAATGTTGCTCAGGCCCTCGCTCTTTTCCTCCTGGGGGGTGAGGTTTTTAACGAGGCGGAGTCATATAATATACCAGTGAAAAGCCCCCACAAAAATACCCAAGTATCACCATGTCGAAAAGACCACTTCAACGGTCTTCGGCATTCGACCAATTCGAAGTCACCGCGACAGGCAGCATAGACTACCCTCGCGTGCGACAAACTCCGTGCAAAAGTCGCCTAAGGGTCCAGCTGGACTAGCACAACAAGTGTGCGATATGAAGTCTTACTAAAAGACACTTTGTGCAAAAAGTCGCCTAAGGGTGCAGCCGGACAAGCACAATAAGTGCGTGATATGAAGTTTTACTAAAAGACACTCCATGCAAAAGTCGCCTAAGGGTGCAGCCGGACTAGCACAACAAGTGCGCGACACGAAGTCTTACTAAAAGACACTCCATGCAAAAGTCGCCTAAGGGCGCAGTCGGACTAGCACAACAAGTGCGCGATACAAAGTCTTACTAAAAGACACTCCGTGCAAAAGTCGCCTAAGGGTGCAGCCGGACACACACAACAAGTGTGCAACACGATGTCTTTTTACTAAAAGACAACTCTGTGCAAAAGCCGCCTAAGGGTGCAGCCAGATACAGACAACAAGTGCGTGATACGAAGTCTTTTACTAAAAACAAAAACAACTCCACGCAAAAGTCACGCACAAGCACAGTAATGTGTGAAACGAAGTCTTTCCCACAAGACCCCTGTGCAAAAGTCGCCCAAGGGTGCCGCCGGACATTTACATCACATCGCCAAGCGAAAGGCAATAGGCCACATTACAATACAAGTGGTTGATTACATACACATAGCGAAGGATCACCAGACCCACCGCACAAATAAATACAATTGCGCCCTCTACTACCGCATGACAAGTGAGGGCATCACACATTCTACATCGGCTCAACCTTCGAGATAATACCCGCCTCCCGATAATTAAACAACATTATTTTCAATTCCTCACCCACAAACAAATTCCGTTGGTCCCCCTTACCAATACTCGTCCCAACCGACGAAGACAAGTCGCGTTGATTACCCCGATCTACATGAAGACGAGTTTGCTCCAACCCCATTCGACGGTGCCTCCCACTTCACGAGCTCTCACCAACACTATGCTTCGCCACCACTTTTCGCTGACAGTGTTCGATCCTCGCCCCAGCCGGGGGATCTGACGCTTCGCCCATCTCTAGCTGTAGCGAAGACTCCACCGCGACCACATCTAATGCAGCAAAATAATCCAAATCTTCATCCGAAGACTCCTTAGTCCAGGAAAACGGGCTCTCAAACCCGCCACCATCAGACGAAAAAGACCTAGATTCAGAACCAGAAAACTATCATTAGCAGGCACTGCGTTCGCAGCCGCCACAAAATTAATACCATCAGTAGGGGTTGCTTAAGCAGGCCCAGACATCGGAACCTGCGCAACAAACGAGTTTTAGTATTACAAAAACAAAACCCTACACCCCACGCCTCTAAGTCTATTCCGCCACCTGGGTAGGGCTGGTCGATGCTACAGGGTCTTCGGAAGCCGGCGCGCCCGCCCCCGTAGTAGCTTCAGGCAACGCGGCGGCGGCCACAGGGTCGTCCTCGCCAATGCCAGTTGGCGGCGCCGGCTGGTCCTCAGCCCCAACCCTCGCGCCCTCAGCTAAAGGGTTCGCGCTCTCCAGGTCACCCAAGTTTTCGACCTCCTCATCATTAGCCATCTACAAAAATAGCACCAAACATCAGTACATTTTCTAAAAAATCAAATAAAATAACAACAATCCATACCTGCTCCATCGCCCAGTCAGACCTTTCTCGGATAGTGTTGCGGCCGTGAGGGCCCCACATCCTATCATAAAGCGCCCTAGCGGAGCGCTTTAGCACTGCATCTTCAACCCAGAAGATCTCGTGGTCGAAGTCTTCATCGAACCGATCAAAGGCTTCAAAGTGCCTGCATCCCTCATGGGACAAGGCGTTCGCGGCCCCCTCACAGGTGATGAGCGAAGCAAAAGACATGAGACTTGTCACAATCGACGGAAGCACCTCCAGCTCCTCCTGTAACCACCCGAGAAAGCGGAGGCCCACCTCCTTGCCAGGTGCATCAAAGGGGGCCGTAAGCGCACCAAGTTGCCGGTATGTGTCCACGAGCAATGCACGCGCTCGGTCCACCCCTGTGTGGGTAGAGGCTTCCACCTTGTCCAAATGGCCACGAAGGCTCCTGTGGTTCACCTCCGCCTCCGCAGCATGTTGGAGGGCAAGGCTAGCCTCGGTGCGTGCAAGTTTAGCTTCAGCGCGTGTAGCCTGAGCCTCCGCGCAGGCCTTGTCAGCGTCCTCCTTCTCCGCGACCAGCCAGTGGCCAAGTTCCTCCTTTTCGCCCTCCGCCGCTGACAGCTTGTCCATCAGATTGCGGCTCTTTCTTTTCGCGGCTGACTTGTCCCGCATAGCCTCAGTGAGCTGCGTCCGGAGGTGCTCATTCCTCCCTTCAAGTCACCGCCTTTCGGCAGCGAATTCTGAGGTTAGGGCCCCGGACGCAATCTGTTTGGCGAAGGCGACCACCTGGCGTCAACCACCGTCAAATTCGAAGTCATTAAAAAAACTCGAAGGCAACTTACATGCTTCGGCTGCTGTGCAACTGAGCCTGCCACGTCCTTAGCAGCGGCGACCGAAGAGATCTCACCGCTGGCGCAAAACTGGGCCCACGGGTCCAGCACAGACCCCACCACACCAGTCGCCACGGCGACCGGCCCAGCCGCCACAGATGTCGGGGCAATAGCCAGCTGCCTAGCCTCTGACCCTACACCAATCTCGTCAAAAACCTATTCCAAAAAAAACTCACCTACAAGTCCCTGCCCTGTATGCACGTCGAATATTGAGACGCTACCTAGAAGATAGTCATCCACGGAAATATCCATGGAGGCCCCGACTTTGCCCACCTCTGTCTCAGTAGCACGCGGCAGCGACGGAGGCCTTCGCTCCTACACGGGCACGGCAGGGAGCGGCTTGCTGGTCCAGGGGTGGCGGACTTCACACCAAGCAGAGGCTTGTTGGCGCCAGGGGTGGCAGACTTCGCAACCCCTCGAGCCATGATGACCTTGCGGCGCGGGTCCCCGACCCTAGCAAACGCCCGACGCTTCCGCGACGCGTCTTGGCGATCCTTTTCCATCACTACTGACACAATAGTAGCAACATTCTGCCCATAAGGAAAAACCCTCATCTCACAAGCAAATCAAGAAGTATGAATGTCCTCGCCGGCCGCCTGGGGGATCGGAACGTTCCTAGGCCACCGACCCCTGGTAACCTTCAGCATTCGCGCGGAAGATTCCCGAAGCTCGGGCGAAGACATTCTCTCCCTGTTGGCCGCGCAAGTTCCCAATAAATCCACAACAAAACGACTAGAACCCCCAACCCCTCAGCTGCAGTACCTAGTTTCCTCTTTTTAGTTGCCGCAGCTGGCACTGCTCCTCGCGAAGGGCCTTCGTCGACCGCTGTCGCCGCCCTTTTTCCCCGTCGGTCGACAACAACAGCATCGTTGTCTCCCGGGTAACCGCCATATGGCAGACAATTCAACTCAAAAACGTGGTTCAAACGAACATTAGAACCACGAATGTCCCAACTACACAAGGTCTCTGTCCTCGTGACGTATCGCCCTACAATCCTCGCGACTTCAGCGTCCACCTCATGCACAAACGCGGCCGGGTCCCTGCCCCGCAAATCTAAGGCGAAGGCAGGACTTCGCACCAACTGATCGCCCAAGGATGGCATCCGGCGGGGGCATACTTCGCCAATTACCCAGCCATGCGCCAAGGGCCATACTCCATATCTAATGAATTCCTCAATAAGATCGCGCCTGCTACTCATGCGGACAGCTTACCGAAGGGCCCCTTCGTCCTCATCGTCCTCCGCCACCTCGAACAGTGGGAACGCCACATAACAGTGAGAGCACATAATGGCTGCAGGGAGCCCAAGAATATCTTTGACTTCCACACCAGAGACATAAAACCAAAAGTCCCACCAGTTGCCCACTTGTTCCGAGCATAAGGGACTATTTCCACAACTTCCGCTGAAGTCTTTCCAGTACTCAGTGTGAAGGTGCACGATCCAAATTGTGCAATCTTATTTCCTATTTTCTTCTTTTGCCAGTGTAGAAAATAGTTCTTAGCGAAGACTTCCATAGCCGGCTGACCACCATACGAAGCAACCGCCCAAACATACTTCACCAGGGCAACCACGGCGTTAGGTGTCAACTGGTGGACCTGCATGTCGAACCTCTGCAAAACCTCCGCTACAAAACGATGCGTCAGGAGGCGAAGGTCGGCAATGAAAAATGCCTTGAACACAACCAATTCGCTCTTAGGCTCAGGGATCTCCTCGACGCCCGGCACCCGCCCGACACCGTCTCCGAAGTATCCAAGCTGCTGCATCTCCTGCACACGAATCGAGGAGATCCTCAAAGTGCTAAACTCCACGGTGTGGCCTAGCTGTAACTCCGTCGCCACCAAATCACTCAGGGTATACTCGGACGATAGATTGGCCTATGACGCACTCGCAGCAGATGAGGAAGAAGACATTGGTACGTATCGTCGGCGGCGGCTTATGATCTGCTTGACACGGGCCAGATTTCCGAAGTGGAAGAGCAAGGAGGACAGGCGAGCGGTTCAAAAAAGTTAGAGTTTTTATGGCGCATGCAAGGCTAAGAAATGGCCCATGTCGCACCTGCCCTTTTATAGACAGGACGCAGCGCTTCGGGAAACACGTAGTCCAACAGTAACACGTCCATCAATGGTCACATTTCAAAAACCCCCGCAGAACCACTTCGAGCGAGGGCAGTGTCTCCACCATCTAGCGACGTCTTCGGCACCAGATGACTTAGTCGAACTAGTCCCTTGGAGGGCAAATGTTGGGGCGAAGGCGAACACGCTACCCTTCGCTCGATGCCTCCGTCGCCTCCCTACACCGACGAAGACCATATCCACGGAGCATGCCCGAGCAAGCCGAAGGCACCGATCGGATGAAGACTGGTGCGGTCCCCCTTTGTCCTCTCCACTGCAAGACGAAGGCTCTGTCGAAGTCTACTGGTCCTACATCCTCACTGCGTCAGGAGGCCCAAGTGGGATTCGGCCCACTATAAAGGGCCCCGCGCGGATAAGCGTATTATGGGCCATATCTGTAATATGCCTTTTCTATAATGACAGTTTGTAACCTCCTCATGTGAGAATATTTTGGGGATAGACCGGGCACTCGAGGGCATAAACATCTTTGACAAGGGACGGGTGGTCACTCGAGTGCCTATAAATACCCCCGTACAGTACCCTTGAGAGGGCAAATGAACAGAGCTATTGCCATCCACGTTAAAGTTTGCAAACACTCTTTCCACTTTCCCGTTGGATCAACTTGCCCAGGAGAGCAAGTTCCAACACGCATCTTTACCCACAAGTCATGTTACCCATCTACCAAGGGATCGTGACTTCTCATACACCTCTACCGAGGAGGCGAGGCAGGGTAACACTATGAGGCCTTTACAAAGTTCCACTAGCTTCAGAAAACCCACTACAATTTCTAGGAAGCTCTAATGCAGGGACCCCTCACCTGACCGTCATCGCAGCAAAATTAACCCAAGGGCCTCCCTACACTGACCACTCCCATACTACCCTTGTCCCTTTTGGGTAAGGTAGTCCTCCACTAGCTTTCCTAATTAGTCAGCCAAGGGTGTCAAGACCACCCTTGTGGTAGCACTGTTTTCCCGGGTGGTTCTCCATGTTCCAATTAACATAATGATCTTATCATGAACAGTAAATAACAAACTGATAATAAAAGTGTGATCATGAATAATGTATATCTCCATACCGAAAACCACATAAAGCAATAGCAGGTACTAGCCAAAAATTCAGTGGTAAACAAGGTATAAAGATAGTCAAACTATTGGGTCCCATCAAAATTAACCTATGCAGATCGTTATGATTAATAAGAACATGACTGGGTAAAAAGAAGTGATCAAGGGCACAAATTGCCTAGGATTTGAGATTCCAGGTACCAACTTGCTCTCCAGATGACTCGTAACCTCGCGCTAGTCGTAGCAATACAAACAAATAGTGTATAGGCAAAATTAACATCACACCAAACATAAGAACAAACTACATAATAATAATCTACGTGTTTCTACGAGATCATAGGTTCGAGAACCACTAAATTCGGAGTAACGGTTATCGAGTTACGATTTTCCAAAGTGTTTAACAGGAAAACTGCACTCTAGGTCAATTTTATAAATCATGTGAGAAAGATAATCCAAATAAATAACTGACTTACACTTGGTCAAATTATATTTGATTAGCATACATATTTTAGTCCCACTATAATCATAGACATAGTAAATTTGGTTAGTAAGATAATTCTACTAATCATAGGATAAATAAATGTCTAATTATAAAAGATGTATGATATGGCAAATATAATGTTGGTACTGTGTAGATAATTTTATTTCAAAGCTAGTGAGAGCACCTAGAGGGGGGGGTGAATAGGTGATCCTGTAAAACTTCAAACTTAAGCCATAAAACTTGGTTAAGTGTTAGCACAAATAATTGCCAAGTGGCTAGAGATGAGTCTCAACAAAACACAATACCACAAGAGATCAAACACAGAGATGACACAGTGGTTTATCCCGTGGTTCGGCCAAGACCAACGCTTGCCTACTCCACGTTGTGGCGTCCCAACGGACGAGGGTTGCAATCAACCCCTCTCAAGCGGTCCAAAGACCCACTTGAATACCACGGTGTTTTGCTTTCTTTTCTTTATCCCGTTTGCAAGGAATCTCCACAAATTGGAGTCTCTTGCCCTTACAAGTATATGATCACAAAGAAGCACAGAGTAAGGGAGGGAAGCAACACACACAAATCCACAGCGAAATGCGCACACACACGGCCAAGAATCGAGCTCGAATGACTATCTCAAAGTTCTCACTAGAACGAAGCTCGAATCACTTAGAATCACAAACGAATGCGCAAAGAATGAGTGTGGATGATCAAGAATGCTCTAAGGTTGCTTGGTTATCTCCTCCATGCGCCTAGGGGTCCCTTTTATAGCCCCAAGGCAGCTAGGAGCCGTTGAGAGCAAATCTGGAAGGCCAATCTTGCCTTCTGTCGTCGGGGGCACCGGATAGTCCGGTGCACACAGGACACTGTCCGGTGCCCGATTTCCTTCCTTAAATAGCGAAGCCGACCGTTGTAGACCGTTGCAGATCTGGGAGCCGTTGGCGCACCGGACAGTCCGGTGCCGTCTTCTAGCCGTTGGCTCGGCCACGTGTCCCGCGCAGATTGCGCGGCCGACCGTTGGCCCGGCCGACCGTTGGCTCACCGGACAGTCCGGTGCACACCGGACAGTCCGGTGAATTTTAGCCGTACGCCGTCGGCGAATTCCCGAGAGCGGCCTCTTCACGCCGAGTCAGTCTGGCGCACCGGACACTGTTCGGTGCACCACCGGACAGTCCGGTGTGCCAGACCGAGCTGAGTTTTGGCTGTACACAGCCAAGTCTTTTGCACCTTTCTTCTTTTCTTCTTCTTTCTGTTTCTAACACTTAGACAAGTATATTAGTACACAAAACCAATGTACTAAGGCTTAGAAACATACCTTTACTTCATGATTTGCACTTTGTTCATCCATGGACATAAGTTCACATTTAAGCACTTGTGTTGGCACTCAATCACCAAAATACTTAGAAATGGCCCAAGGGCACATTTCCCTTTCAATCTCCCCCTTTTTGGTGATTTATGCCAACACAACATAAAGCAACTAGAACAAGTGCAAACTCACTTCACATAAAATAAATTTGAGTTTTATTTTGATTCAATTTTGGCATATATGGATCATCCTTTGCCACCACTTGGTTTGTTTTTGAAATCAAACTCAAATCTCTATCTCTAAGTCAAACACACATGTTGAAGCATAAAGAGAGTCATTCCAAAAGAGATTGATCAAAGATTTCAAAAACTCCCCCTTTTTCCCATAATTAGTTCTTCTCCCCACAAGAAGCCAACTTTTGACACAAGAGACAATAAAAGAGTTTTGACAAACCAAAAGCTCTACTCTACTATTTTCAAATTTCTCAAGTGGTAGCTGATCCATTTATTGCTTTGGCCTTTATTTTCTCCCCCTTTGGCATCAAGCACCAAAACGGGATCAATCTTGGCCCTTTAACCCCATTGCCTCACCAAAATCTTCAATTTAGAGCAAATGGCAATAAGAGTTCATGAGATGGACTTGGAATAAGTTACCCTCTCATCGGAGTGCAGTGGAAGTCTTTCATGGTCCAAGTCCACCTTTTCCCTTTCAATTCTCCTTCGAGACTAAATCAAGCAAACTCAAGCATATGGTTAGTCTCAAAGGGTCAAGTTGTAACATATCTCCCCCTAAACATGTGCATCACTTTGCAACGGACTTGTGAGGTCCAGGGAGTGTTTGTACAACTTGAGCACCATAATAAGCAACACAATGCAGAATGGACATGATCAAAGGCATAAACACATGTATGCTACATTTCAATCCAAGTTCCGCGAATCTAAGATATTGAGCTCACTACGCAGCCTGCAAAAGGTCTTCTCATCTAGAGGCTTGGTAAAGATATCGGCTAGCTGGTTCTCGGTGCTAACATGAAACACTTCGATATCTCCCTTTTGCTGGTGGTCTCTCAAAAAGTGATGTCGGATGTCAATGTGCTTTGTGCGGCTGTGCTCAACAGGATTTTCCGCTATTCGGATAGCACTCTCATTATCACATAGGAGTGGGACTTTGCTCAGATTGTAGCCAAAGTCCCTGAGGGTTTGCCTCATCCAAAGTAGTTGCGCGCAACACTGTCCTGCTGCAACATACTCGGCCTCAGCGGTGGATAGGGCAACGGATGTTTGTTTCTTAGAGTTCCATGACACCAGGGACCTTCCTAAGAATTAGCACATCCCCGATGTACTCTTCCTATCGACCTTACATCCAGCATAGTCGGAATCTGAGTACCCAATCAAGTCAAAGTTAGACCCCTTTGGATACCAGATCCCGAAGCAAGGCGTAGCAACTAAATATCGAAGAATTCGCTTCACTGCCACTAAGTGACACTCCTTAGGATCGGATTGAAATCTAGCACACATGCATACGCTAAGCATAATATCCAGTCTACTAGCACATAAATAAAGCAAAGAACCTATCATGGACCGGTATGCTTTTTGATCAACGGACTTACCTCCTTTGTTGAGGTCGGTGTGTCCGTCGGTCCCCATCGGAGTCTTTGCGGGCTTGGCGTCCTTCATCCCAAACCGCTTCAGCAAGTCTTGTGTGTACTTTGTTTGGGAGATGAAGGTGCCATCCTTGAGTTGCTTCACTTGGAACCCAAGGAAGTAGTTCAACTCGCCCATCATCGACATCTCGAATTTCTGCGTCATCACCCTGCTAAACTCTTCACAAGACTTTTGGTTAGTAGAACCAAATATTATGTCATCGACATAAATTTGGCACACAAACAAATCACCATCACAAGTCTTAGTGAAAAGAGTTGGATCGGCTTTCCCAACCTTGAAAGCATTAGCAATTAAGAAATCTCTAAGGCATTCATACCATGCTCTTGGGGCTTGTTTAAGTCCATAGAGCGCCTTAGAGAGCTTACACACGTGGTCGGGGTACCGTTCATCCTCGAAGCCAGGGGGTTGCTCCACATACACTTCCTCCTTTATTGGCCCGTTGAGGAAAGCGCTCTTCACATCCATTTGGTACAACCTGAAAGAATGTTGAGCGGCATACGCTAGCAAGATACGAATGGACTCTAGCCTAGCCACAGGAGCAAACGTCTCCTCAAAGTCCAAACCTGCGACTTGGGCATAACCTTTTGCCACAAGTCGAGCCTTGTTCCTCGTCACCACCCCGTGCTCGTCCTGTTTGTTGCGGAACACCCACTTGGTTCCCACAACATTTTGCTTGGGACGAGGCACCAGTGTCCAAACTTCATTGCGCTTGAAGTTGTTGAGTTCCTCCTGCATGGCCAATACCCAATCCGGATCTAGCAAGGCCTCCTCTACCCTGAAAGGCTCAATAGAAGAGACAAAGGAGTAATGCTCACAAAAATTAACTAATCGAGATCGAGTAGTTACTCCCTTGCTAATGTCACCCAGAATTTGGTCGACGGGATGATCCCTTTGAATCATCGCTCGAACTTGGGTTGGAGGTGCCGGTTGCGCTTCTTCCTCCATCACATGATCATCTTGTGCTCCCCCTTGATCACACGCCTCCTGTTGATGAACCTGTTCATCGTCTTGAGTTGGGGGATGCACCCTTGTTGAGGAAGAAGGTTGATCTCGTTCATCTTGTTCCTGTGGCCGCACTTCTCCAATCACCATAGTTCGTATAGCGGCCATCGGAACATCTTCTTCATCTACATCATCACAATCAACAACTTGCTCTCTTGGAGAGCCATTAGTCTCATCAAATACAACGTCGCTAGAGACTTCAACCAAACACGATGATTTGTTGAAGACCCTATACGCCTTTGTATTTGAATCATAACCTAATAAAAACCCTTCTACAACTTTGGGAGCAAACTTAGAATTTCTACCCTTCTTCACTAGAATGTAGCATTTGCTCCCAAATACACAAAAGTACGATACATTGGGTTTGTTACCAGTTAGTAGCTCATACGACGTCTTCTTGAGGAGGCGGTGAAGGTAGACCCTGTTGATGACGTGGCAAGCCGTGTTCACAGCTTCCGACCAAAAGCACTCGGGGGTCTTGAACTCTCCAAGCATCGTCCTCGCCATATCGATTAGCGTCCTGTTCTTCCTCTCTACCACACCGTTTTGCTGAGGTGTGTAGGGAGCGGAGAACTCGTGCTTGATCCCTTCCTCCTCAAGGAACTCCTCCACTTGAAGATTCTTGAACTCGGACCCGTTGTCGCTCCTTATCTTCTTCACCTTGAGCTCAAACTCATTTTGAGCTCTCCTGAGGAAGCGCTTGAGGGTCCCTTGGGTTTCAGACTTATCCTGCAAAAAGAACACCCAAGTGAAGCGGGAAAAGTCATCAACAATAACTAGACCATACTTACTTCCTCCTATGCTCAGATAGGCGACGGGTCCGAAGAGGTCCATATGCAGCAGCTCCAGAGGTCTTGACGTGGTCATCACATTCTTGCTGTGATGTGCTCCTCCCACTTGTTTACCTGCTTGACAAGCTGCACAAGGTCTATCTTTTTCGAAATAAACATTTGTTAGACCTATCACGTGTTCTCCCTTTAGAAGCTTGTGGAGGTTCTTCATCCCCACATGTGCTAAGCGGCGATGCCACAGCCAGCCCATGCAAGTCTTAGCCATTAAGCATGCATCTAGACCGGCCTCTTCTTTTGCAAAATCAACTAAGTAAAGCTTGCCGTCTAGTACACCCTTAAAAGCTAGTGAACCATCACATCTTCTAAAGACAGACACATCTACATTAGTAAAAAGACAATTATATCCCATATTGCATAGTTGACTAACAGATAGCAAATTGTAACCAAGAGACTCAACTAAAAATACATTTGATATTGAGTGCTCATTAGAAATTGCAATTTTACCTAACCCTTTTACCTTGCCTTGATTCCCATCACCGAATATAATTGAATCTTGGGAATCCTTATTTTTGACGTAGGAGGTGAACATCTTCTTCTCCCCCATCATATGGTTTGTGCATCCGCTGTCGATAATCCAGCTTGAACCCCCGGATGCATAAACCTGCAAGGCAAATTTAGGCTTGGGTCTTAGGTACCCAACTCATGTTGGGTCCTGCAAGGTTAGTGCAAATATCCTTAGGGACCCAAATGCAAGTTTTGTCTCCCTTGCATTTTGCCCCTAACTTCCTAGCAACTATTTTCCTATCCTTTCTACAAATAGCAAAGGAAGCATTTAAAGCACAATAAATTGTAGAAGGTTCATTCACTACTTTCCTAGGAGCATGAATAGTATTCTTTCTAGGCACATGATGAATATCATTTCTCCTAGACATATTTCTACCATGCATATAGGAAGAACTAGAAGCAAACATGGCATGAGAGTCAAAATCATCATAAGCATTATAACTCCTATAGACATTTCTAGTTTGTCTCCTATCATGATACAAGAAGGCATGGTTCTTTTTAGCACTACTAGCCATAGGGGCCTTCCCTTTCTCCTTGACGAAGATGGGAGCCTTATGGCTTGTTAAGTTCTTGGCTTCCCTCTTGAAGCCAAGCCCATCCTTAATTGAGGGATGTCTTCCAGTTGTATAGGCATCCCTTGCAAATTTTAACTTATCAAATTCACTTTTGCTAGTCTTAAGTTGGGCATTAAGACTAGCCAATTCATCACTTAGTTTGGAAATTGAAACTAGGTGTTCACAACAAGCATTAATATCAACATCCTTACACCTAGTGCAAATTTCAACATGTTCAACACAAGAGTTAGATTTATTTGCTTCTACTAGTTTAGCATTTAAATCATTGTTAACACCTTTTAAAGTAGAGATAGTTTCATGACAAGTAGATAATTCACTAGAAAGCATTTCATTTCTTTTCATTTCTAGAGCAAGAGAATTTTGTGCACTAACAAATTTATCATGCTCCTCATATAAAAGATCCTCTTGTTTTTCTAGTAATCTATTCTTGTCATTCAAAGCATCAATCAACTCATTAATCTTATTAATTTTAGATCTATCTAATCACTTGAATAAGCATGAGTAATCTATTTCATCATCATCACTAGACTCATCCTCACTTGAAGAAGTACTAGTACCATGAGTGCTTACTTTCTTCTCCCTTGCCATGAGGCAAGTGTGACGCTCGTTGGGGAAGAGAGATGACTTGTTGAAGGCGGTGGCGGCGAGTCCTTCATTGTTGGAGTCGGACGAAGAGCAATCCGAATCCCACTCCTTTCCAAGGTGTGCTTCGCCTTTGGCCTTCTTGTAAACCTTCTTGTTCTCTCTCTTCCCATTCTTCCCTTGCTCCTGGTCACTATCATTTTCGGGACAGTTAGC
Organism: Zea luxurians; assembly: GCA_029449295.1. Lineage (NCBI taxonomy): Eukaryota > Viridiplantae > Streptophyta > Magnoliopsida > Poales > Poaceae > Zea > Zea luxurians. The sequence continues at coordinate 32,689,625 of JAOPSE010000001.1, read as the reverse complement.
AATAAAATGACCAACCTTACCACATTTGAAGCATGAGCGCTTCCCCTTTGTCTTGATCTTCCTTGGTTGCCCCTTGCGACCATTTAGCGCCGTCTTGAATCTCTTGATGATGAGAGCCATCTCTTCATCATTGAGCCCGGCCGCCTCAACTTGCGCCACCTTGCTGGGTAGCGGCTCCTTGCTCCTCGTTGCCTTGAGAGCAATGGGTTGAGGCTCGTGGATTGGACCGTTCAATGCTTCGTCGACGTATCTCGCCTCCTTGATCATCATCCGTCCGCTTACAAATTTTCCGAGTACCTCCTCGGGCGTCATCATCGTGTACCTGGGATTCTCACGAATATTGTTCACGAGATGAGGATCAAGAACGGTAAAGGACCTTAGCATTAGGCGGACGACGTCGTGATCCGTCCATCGCGTGCTTCCGTAGCTCCTTATTTTGTTGATGAGGGTCTTGAGCCGGTTGTACGTTTGGGTTGGCTCCTCTCCCCTTATCATGGCAAATCGTCCAAGCTCACCCTCCACCAACTCCATTTTGGTGAGCATGGTGATGTCATTCCCCTCGTGAGAGATCTTGAGGGTGTCCCATATTTGCTTGGCGTTGTCCAAGCCGCTCACCTTGTTGTACTCTTCCCTGCACAAGGACGCTAAGAGAACAGTAGTAGCTTGTGCATTTCTATGGATTTGTTCATTTATGAGCATAGAGTTATCTGAGCTATCAAACTTCATTCCATTCTCTACAATCTCCCAAATGCTTGGATGGAGAGAGAATAAGTGACTACGCATTTTGTGACTCCAAAATCCGTAGTCCTCCCCATCGAAGTGTGGAGGCTTGCCAAGAGGAATGGAAAGCAAATGCGAATTCGAACTATGTTGAATACGAGAATAATCAAATGAAAAGTTCGAATTGACCATCTTTTTGTAGTCGTTGTGGTCATCGTCCTTTTGGGAAGAAGTAGATTCATCGCTGTCGTCGTAGTAGACGATCTCCTTGATGCGCCTTGTCTTCTTCTTCTTCCCTTCCTTCCGTCTATGACCCGAGCCGGAGTCGGTAGGCTTATCGTCCTTCGGCTCGTTGATGAAGGATTCCTTCTCTTTGTCGTTGATCACGATACCCTTCCCCTTAGGATCCATCTCTTCGGGCGGTTAGTCCCTTTCTTGAAGAGAACGGCTCCGATACCAATTGAGAGCACCTAGAGGGGGGGGGTGAATAGGTGATCCTGTAAAACTTCAAACTTAAGCCACAAAACTTGGTTAAGTGTTAGCACAAATAATTGCCAAGTGGCTAGAGATGAGTCTCAACAAAACACAATACCACAAGAGATCAAACACAGAGATGACACAGTGGTTTATCCCGTGGTTCGGCCAAGACCAACTCTTGCCTACTCCACGTTGTGGTGTCCCAACGGACGAGGGTTGCAATCAACCCCTCTCAAGCGGTCCAAAGACCCACTTGAATACCACGGTGTTTTGCTTTCTTTTCTTTATCCCGTTTGCAAGGAATCTCCACAAATTGGAGTCTCTTGCCCTTACAAGTATATGATCACAAAGAAGCACAGAGTAAGGGAGGGAAGCAACACACACAAATCCACAGCGAAATGCGCACACACACGGCCAAGAATCGAGCTCGAATGACTATCTCAAAGTTCTCACTAGAACGAAGCTCGAATCACTTAGAATCACAAACGAATGCGCAAAGAATGAGTGTGGATGATCAAGAATGCTCTAAGGTTGCTTGGTTATCTCCTCCATGCGCCTAGGGGTCCCTTTTATAGCCCCAAGGCAGCTAGGAGCCGTTGAGAGCAAATCTGGAAGGCCAATCTTGCCTTCTGTCGTCGGGGGCACCGGATAGTCCGGTGCACACCGGACACTGTCCGGTGCCCGATTTCCTTCCTTAAATAGCGAAGCCGACCGTTGCAGACCGTTGCAGATCTGGGAGCCGTTGGCGCACCGGACATGTCCGGTGCACACCGGACAGTCCGGTGCCGTCTTCTAGCCGTTGGCTCGGCCACGTGTCCCGCGCAGATTGCGCGGCCGACCGTTGGCCCGGCCGACCGTTGGCTCACCGGACAGTCCGGTGCACACCGGACAGTCCGGTGAATTTTAGCCGTACGCCGTCGGCGAATTCCCGAGAGCGGCCTCTTCACGCCGAGTTAGTCTGGCGCACCGGACACTGTCCGGTGCACCACCGGACAGTCCGGTGTGCCAGACCGAGCTGAGTTTTGGCTGTACACAGCCAAGTCTTTTGCACCTTTCTTCTTTTCTTCTTCTTTCTGTTTCTAACACTTAGACAAGTATATTAGTACACAAAACCAATGTACTAAGGCTTAGAAACATACCTTTACTTCATGATTTGCACTTTGTTCATCCATGGACATAAGTTCACATTTAAGCACTTGTGTTGGCACTCAATCACCAAAATACTTAGAAATGGCCCAAGGGCACATTTCCCTTTCAGCTAGCGCAACTGGAACGTATAAAATCGGAGTTAAACTGACAAAGTTATGAATTGTCTATTGTGTTAGAATTGTTTTTATACTTAAAAATCAGTTAAATTTTATATTTTCTCAACAATCTGGGTGATGGCTTTAAATACCAATGACTTTGGGGTCTTCTGTGCAAATGCTAGGGCTGCTTTGTGATGTTGTTTCTATTGCACCTTATTGTGGGTTGAATAAGGAAAAATGCAGGGGCCCTTTAGCAAATAATCCTAGGTGAAGGGGTATCGGATGACTCTGGCTGTCCAATCGTACGTCAAGGGCCAGGATCAGATCCGACCTTATAAACGAACCGGTATGTAGCGGCCACCATTGGATTGATGATCCACAGACCAAAGCCATCCACACCCAAGGTCAACCCAGATCGCACATTCCTAGATCGACGGTGTAGTTTTAACGACACAAAGGGGTATGCGCCGAACCCATCCTGACAGTACATCCAGGATCCAATGGTCCTGCACCTGTCTTCCCCAACTGGCTGACCTAGGGTGACGCCACTGAGCCATCACGGTGGCGCACTTGCCGGAGAGTGGCGCACATCGGTGAAGAGGATGAGCCCGATAGCTTGGGCCAACGAGGTAACGACAGAAGTCGTCCGTGGCTATCAGGAGATGGGACATACATGACGGCCCCACCTGTCGGCATGGAGGCGCCCACAGGGCTGGCGTTAGGAGAGGTATTGGGCTGGACCGAGTACTTGCGACCCAACACGAAGGTAGATTCCCTTTTCTTTTTATTCTTTCTTTTCCATTTTCTTTTCTATTTCTAATTTGAAATACTTAAACCAAATTCAATTTCCTGTTTTGAATTTCAGATTCCAAACTTCAATTATATAATCCAAATTCTACTAATTTCAATATTATTATTTACTTTCCTTCCCATTTTTAATTCTAGCAATTAAACGATTTTATTACAAGTTTCTTTTCTTAATATTTATGTTTCCTTTTGTATTTCAGTTTTCAACTTGTCATTTAAATTCAAACTTCAAACTTAAATGCACAAACAGAGGACCAGCATGGGATGCTAATGTTTTAATTATATTTATTAATTACTTTATTAATTTATTAGGCCATGCTTCAAGTATGATCTATATATTATTCTTTATAGGAAATAGTATTTTGAGTGTGTGATAAAATTATTAGTTTCTTCAAAAATGAATATCCATCAACCATTTAGTTTGAAGGAACTTAACACATACCTTTCAACAAGATTCAATTTAGTTCATGCACAAACACAATTAAGATAATACTCTTTTAAATGTATGGTCTGATTAAAGGTACATTCGAAAATTCATTGTTTTACTACTTATTTATTTATCTTGTTATTTTTACACAGATTTTGGGCTTTACAGTGAGCAACATGAGAAACATTAGAAGCATGAGCATACAAATAAGCATGGTTCTTTTTGTCATGAAAAGAATGCGAACTACTAGCCAAGGGTGCCTTCTCTTTCTCCTTAATGAGGTTGGACGCCCTTTGGCTCTTTAAGTCCTTGGTTCCCCTTTGAAAACCACGTCTATCCTTAATGGAGGGATGTCTACTAATGGTGTAGGCATCCCTACCAAACTTTATCTTATCACACTCATTTTTTGCAAATTTTAAGTTGAGCATGAAGATTGGCAATTTCATCATTCAATTTAGAAATAGTAGAGGCATGATTATTACAAGCATTAATATCAAAATCTTTGCATCTATTACAAATATAAACATGCTCTAATGATGAAGTAGTAACATTTAATTTTCTATTCTAGCATTTAAAACAACATTTAAACTTTTATGGCTAGAAATAGAATCATGGCAAGAAGACAATCCAGAAGCGAGTATTTCATTTTTCTTAATTTCCAAAGCAAGAGATTTTTCAGCATTAATACATATCATGTTCTTCATAAAGAATATCTTCTTGTTTTTCTAATAATCTATCCTTCTCATTAAGGGCATCAACCAATTCATTAATTTTATTGACCTTAGATCTATCTAAGCCTTTAAAGAGATTGCTATAATCTAACTCATCATCGGAATCCTCATCGCTAGAAGAAGTGTACTTAGGAGTATCTCATGTACATACCTTATTCTCCTTAGCCATGAGGCATGTATATCGCTTGTTGGGGAAGAGGGAGGACTTGTCGAAGGCTAAGGCAACAAGTCCCTCATCGTTGGAGTCAGATGAAGAGTAGTCTGAGTCCCACTCCTTGCCAATTTGTGCCTCACCTTTTGCCTTCCTGTATTTCTTCTTTTCCTTCTTTCCTTTCTTTTCTTGTTCCTGGTCATTTTCATTATAGGGACATTATGCAATAAAATGACCAGACTTACCACATTTGAAGCATGACGCTTTCCATTTGATTTGTTCTTGTTGGGATACTCTTTGCATCCCTTCAATGCGGTTTTAAAGCGCTTTTATAAGTGCCATTTCCTCCTCACTTGTTTGGAAGCGTCTCCTTGCTAGTCGTTGCCTTAAGTGCAATGGGCTGTGGCTCATAGAGAGGAAGAGGTCCATTGGCAATGTCATCAATGTACCTTGCTTCTTTCACCACCATGCGCCTGATTAAAAAATTTTCAAGAATTTCCTCGAGCATCATCTTGGTGTACCTGGGGTTTTCACGAATAAGGTTTACAAGATGAGGATCAATAATGGTAAATGACCTTAGCATGAGTCAAATGACATCATGATCCGTCTATCTTGTACTCTCGTAGCTTCAGATTTTGTTGACAAGGGTCTTGAGCCTGTTGTATGTTTTAGTTGGCCTCTTGCCCCTTTTCATGGTGAACCTTCCTAGCTCGCCTTCCACCAATTCCGTCTTGGTGATCATGGTGGCATCGTTTCCCTCATGAGAAATCTTGAGAGTGTCCCATAACTGCTTGGCATTGTCCAAGCCACTAACTTTGTTGTACTCATCCCTGCATAGAGATGCTAACAAAACAGTAATAGCCTGAGCATTCTTATGAATTTGCTCATTAATAAATACAGGATTGTCAGTACTATCAAAGTGCATTCCATTTTCCACTATTTCCCAAATGCTAGGATGAAGATAGAATAAATGGCTACGCATTTTATGACTCCAAAATGAATAGTCTTCCCCATTAAAGTGAGGGGGCTTGCCAAGAGGAATAGATAATGTAACACCCTAAATTTGGGGGTATAAAATTTCTTTCTAAATATCTACCAAATTCATGTGTCTCCCTCTAGACTCTCTATCTCTCTCTTTCTTTTAGCTTGAATTGAGTTAATTAGGTGATAGATTAATTATTTATTTTGTCAAAACAATATGAGTCATGAAATGTTGCATCATGCTGAGCTTAAGATATTCTTTGAATTGTTGCACATGTTTGATTTAGTTTGAATTTGAATCTTGGTTTGAATTTGAATTGAAATCCCTAGGGAAAATAAAATAGAAAAGTATTAGAAATTCCAGAGAAAAGAGAAAAGCCATTTCGCCCAGCTAGCCCATCCAGCCTAGCCCCGCGTGCGTGCCCACTCGTCCATTTCCCCCTGACAAGCGACCCCCGCCTGTTAGCCTATCCAGCGCGCCCTCTCTCCCCATCTCTCTCTCTCGCTACACAGTGGGGCCGGCCTGTTGGCGCCAAACTCATCCGCACGCGCGTTCTTTCTCTCGCTGTCCTATGGGACCTCCCTGTCAGCAGTTGACCGCCCGTTTCTGTGCGCCCTCGCTGGTCCACGGACCCCGCCTATCAGCCGCACCCCTCGTCCCTAACCTCCCGCCCGCACACTCCGCCATGGACGTGCCCACGACACACGTTTCCCGGCCACCTGCGCACGCACCCGACCTCCATTTAGCGCCCGCACCCACCCACTCACTCCCCTTGCTTAGTTGCGCCCTCAGTCGAACACCCTCTCCCCCTCTCTCGCTCTACGCGTGCTCAGGGAGCTCTGCCGCTGCTCACTAAAGTCTGCCACCTGTTCTACGGTCGCCGTCGAGCCCCCGTCGAGCCTATTGCGTCAGTGAGTTCCTCCTCACCGTTAGCAACTCAAGACACCCCTTAGTTTGCCCCCAGCCCCTCTGGTTCGCCCGGTCCATGCTCACCTGAGTTTTTTCCCGTGCAGCCAAAGTCCGCCAATGTCGACCCAAGGCTTCCCCGCGACCCCACCGTCACCCTAGCGCCCCTGAGTCTGCACTCAAGGTGAGCAACCTTCCCATGCACTTATTTTGCCTGTTACTGCCCTAGTGTCCGCGTAATTGCTCGCCGGTGTTGATCCGCGCCACCGTTAGGCCACCCCGCTGTGTTCTGTGCTCTCTGGTGCTCTCGCGCCGGCGTTGCGCCCATAATTGAGTTCACCATGTCGCCATGAACGCGCCCGAGCCTTTCCCCAAACCCCTAGAGCACTGTCGTGGCTGTCCCCCTTGTCTCCGGCGACCTCGCCGCCGCAGAGGAGGCAACGCCAGCCACCAAGTTGTAAAGCCCCGAGTGCCCCATCGCAACCGTCTGGCCCTGATCCAACGGCTCAGATCCGTGGATAACGGTTCACGCCCGCGCCTTCTGCCCCCGGGCCCACTGGTCAGCGCCTACGCCCCCAGGAGCTGGGCCCGACTGGTCAGCCCGCCTTCCCCCTCTAGTCATTGACGCCCCACCCCCACTTGTCAGTCGCGCTCACTCGCCCACGCCCGCACGCTCGCTCCCTGATCTAATCCTAGCCATCCATCTGCGATTTAGCGGTTGAAAAAGCCTGATACCCCTTTAGTTTGTAGTTTTGCTAAAGAGACCCTCAGTTCTCGGGTAATAGAACCCGCCGTCCCTGAGTTTTGCGCGCAGGTCCCTGACTTCTTTTAAACAGACCCCTGGCCTTTTAAATAATCACAGAATTGGGCTTAGTTTTATATTTCAAACTTCAAAAGTTATTTATTTCATATCTTTTTCATATGAACTCCAAATTTAGTGGTTCAAATTGCAAAATGTTCATAGGAATATTGTCTGTTCAAATAAATTATGTTCATCCACAGTCTGTATACTCTTATTTTTGGGCTAAGTTATAGGTTAGTATATGTAATAATTAATTTATGAAATAAGAAAATAAAAAGGAAAACCCTAATGATACTTAGGTGTTTAATTTTGTGAGATCAATATTATGTCATGTATGAAGTTACCCATGTTGTAATCTTGTGTCCCACCAAAATTAGTAGAACTAAACTATGTAATCCATAATGTCTAGGGAATCACTAGTCTCTAAATGAATTAATCCCTAGCATTTAGGTCTATCTTTTGTGTTCAAAATATCCTGTCAAACTTGTGTTCACTTGATTGTACATGTTTGGTGTGCTGTTCATTTGTATTTTTTCAAATGTATTGAATGTATGATCGCTTTATCTAGACAACGAGCAACTCGTGGTTCCTGAGTGTGTTACCGAAGATCTCTCTGAGCAACAACCAGGTGAAGGCAAGTGTCATCTGACCTATCATGTCCTACATACTTTATAATTCAGCGTCCTGCATTACATTATTGAAACCTAAGGATTGACTAGTCTGTATTTACTTATCCTTGTTTACCTTTTGGGTTATAATGGTTAGCACTATGATATTTGTTGGGGGCCTTCGTCCTTCGAAGGTCCTCAAAAACATAATTTAACAATGTCTTCCAAGTATGATTTATGGACAGGTATCTTCGAATTTATGATAAAAGCATACACGATGGGGAGCTTGATCGTGACGAAGGTGGCTGTCGCTCCGAAGCTGTGCGGAAGGAAGCTTCGGCTAAATCGCAGAAAAGGGAACCGACTTAAAAGGGAAAAGGTTGTTCAGTCCTCATAGATTTTTCTATAAGCCAATAGTAAATGTAAAGGGCATAATTGTAATTTCTCATAGGCTGTGTCCTGTGCCTATAAATAGATGAACAGTACCCCCATACTGTTCACATTGACTTGTACTCGCTCGTGCGTCATGCTTGGGTTTTTTGCCTTCTGTCAAGCCAAAGGTATAAATGTAATTCAATATTGTTCACATTCATTCATAATGATATGATGAAAAAATATTAATGATGTCATATGATCATTCATGTTATTCCTCATGTTTCGTATGTTTCTTCTTTCATAAATATATACTATGATGATGAAGTTACATCCTTCATGACCCTCGTCTGAAGATCATTATATCCAGAAGGAAATAATGCGTCGAAGGACGAAGGGCATTAACCATTAACCTTTTCTATGTTGCCTTGTTCTTAATTCATAGCATTTGAGAACAAGTCCCCAACATTGGCGCCCACCGTGGGGTGAACCCTCTTTCGACCACCTTCGACAAGCACTGACCCTCGTCATGCCGCCGAAGAAAGTTTCAGCGATAGGGGCTGCTGCACTACAGCCACTGGACCCAAATTAGGAGAACCTTTCTCTCCGAGAGGCCCAAAGCCAGAAGAGGAAGGCCACTAGTCCAACACTCCAGGAGGAAGAGTTGGAACAAGAAATCAGAAACATGGAGATAATTCATGAGCAAGTACAAAGGAAGAAGGAGAAGATGGCCAGACTGGCTGATCTTCAAAGGCAGATCGACGAAGCCACTGAAGAAGTACGCCATCTTGTTCAAGACGAACAAGATCGAAGGCCCCAATACAGGGAAATTCATCAAGAAGGTTTATTCAACGAGGATGGATGGCATGATGATTTTAATCACGATACCTTTACCTTTGATGTTGCTTCTCCCTTGGCACCAGAAGTGCAAGCTATCCCATGGCCTCCATACAAGCCACCTCAGCTCCCTATGTATGATGGACATTCGGATCCGAAGCAGTTTTTGATGAGTTATGAGGCAACTATATCTTCATATGGAGGCAATGCAGCTGTCATGGCCAAATCCTTCGTCATGGCAGTTCAGAATGTGGCCCAAACATGGTATTCTTTCCTTCGGCTAGGGACTATTACTTCATGGCAGAAACTCAAGGATATGCTACTGACAAGCTTTCAAGGCTTTCGTCGCAAGACCATGAGGAGTATCTTCAAGCATACGTCCGAAGGTTCTTGCGTCTCAGAGCACAGGCACCTACAATGCCTAATGAGATTGTCATTGAGGCCATGATCAAGGGGTTTCATCCAGGACCTACTGCCTAGTACTTCGCCAGAAAACCTCCACTGACACTGGAGAAGTTGCTTCAAAAGATGGATGAATATAGCAGGGCTGACAATGACTTCCACCAAAGAAGGGAGGAAGCTTACAAGTTCTCCGAGATGACCAAGAGCTTCGGAGGAAGAATACACCCGAGGCATGTCAGGTCAATTCACAACACTCAGAATGATGACAGAGGAAGTCAGCTGCAGAGGCCCTAGTGTTCTTCACAATCTTCGGGGCAGCAGCAAAGTTCATTTCGGCCGCCAGGTCCAAGAGGCAGAGGCACCAGGGGCTTCGAAGGAAGATATGGGGACCAACCCAGGAAGATTTACTGTCTATTTTGTGGTGAAGTTAAGGGCCATACTACAAGAATGTGCCAAATCACCATCCAAAAGCAGAAGGAGATCACAGAAGCCGAAGCCCAGCAAAATCAACGGAAGCAGGTCCTACATACTGCTTCGTGTCACTCACCCTACATACCAGAGTATGTGGGTAATCATCCTGCAGCTTCTGTTGCTTCGGCCAGTCAGCCACAGGCTTCTTGGTCGCAGCTCCCACCTTCGCCACCACTACAACCTGCCTATTTATGAGGTCAGCAGCCAGAAGGGAGCCATCAGACTCATCAACAGCGAGAGCTCAGGGAGGAATCCGAAGCTCGCACAGTCAACAGTACTGTGCTAGAGTCAAAACACATCTATTGAGAGATATCCTACCTCTGAAGCATTTTGCATTCATTGTCATTTTCTTTTTAATAAGGAACAATTGCTGTAAATCTAGTCTTCTTGTCACTTTTAATTTCTTGTAATAGCTTCATTCTTCTCATAATAAAATATATCTTTCCTACAGACTTACGAAGCTCAAAAACTGTCAAAGTTAAAAAGTCATTCCTAGGGAACGCAGCGTAAGTTTGCTGAAGCCACAAAAACTCGTTCCTAGGGAGCGCAGCGTAAGTTTCCCGAAGCTACAAAAAGTCGTTCCTAAGGGAGCGCAGTGTAAGTTTTCTGCTCAAAAGTCGTTCCAAAGGGAATGCAGAGCTAAATACCGCAGAAATATAAGGCGAAGCACGAAAAGTCAACGCGAATACCGCCAAAATAGAAGGCGAAGAAGTTCAAAACACGTTCCTAAGGGGATGCAGAACTTACACCGAAAAATAAGCAGTGAAGCCAAAAAGTAAGCGGCAAAGAGATTTTTGGTGGTTCCTAAGGGAACACAGATATTGTGTTTCAGTGTGGCTACATGTCTTCGGCATTAGCATCATTCTTTGCATCATACCATCGTATCATATCGCATAGCATCACATCATACATCATATCACATCAATAACATCAATTGGAAGAGTGGCCGATCTTTGGAGAATGCTTTATAAAAAATGAAAAGATGCCAAGGCACAAAGTAAGCTGAGAGTTACAGCTTCATCAGTTCTGATGTGGAAGGAGGGATCTATTCTTTACAAAGCATTGATGATTTTACAAAGGGTGGATGATTCTTACGAGGCATAAAAACTCTTCTTTATGAAGCATGAAAAGAAGGGAAGGTGTTTTTTCGTCGAGGGCTCAAAAACGGTATGTATATAAAGTTTCATGCATCACAAAGAACTGAATTACAAGCAATTCATATATTACATTCAAATCTTGTAAGCACCAAATATTACAAACATAGTTCAACAAATGTTACATTAATATCCCACAAAATGTTTTTACAATAGCTACTCTTCTTTCTTCAGAACTTTTTCTGCAGCTTCGGTTAGCAGTTTGGTAACAACTTCATCCACAATAGCTTCGACCACATTAATGATTTCTATTGCCTTCTTTGTTTCTGGGTCGGCCAGTGGGTCGAATGGCTCTAGTGGAGGAGGTAGTTCAGCTGCGGTAGAAAACATCAGTTAGCTCGAAGTCAAAAATGACAAAGCTAAAAGCCATTAAGTAATACCTATTCGTCTTTCAAGTTTCGTTGCTCTTTCAGCTTCTTTTGCTGCTTCTTGAGCGTCATGAATATCTTTTTTGCTCTTCTTCATTATTTCATGAGCCATCCCTTGGCCGCCATTTTCCTAGATATCAGTGAAAATTTTCCACCTATTAAACTCGCTTCGGCCGAGGGGTCCTTCGTATCGTCGACGGAGAAGGCAGCTTCGTCTGGGCCAAGGTTTTAACATGTTCACAACCTGCCTTCTCTAAAATGGCTGCAACCCCTCTCGCACCAGAGAATGCACAGACGTCCCCACGGTCACTCAAAATCTCCTCAAAAGCTTCGTCTTCATTACTGATCCACTCGATGACGCCCTCGGGGTTGCCTCGCATAAAGTTGTTTTCGCTTGAATACGGGCCCACGTTTGCGAAGCTAGTCTCTATATTTTTTACACATTCCATAGATTTTTCAAAACGTCTTTCTTTTGATGCGCGAAGCTCTGCAACTGTTTTTTCAAAATAATTTTTCCAGTACTCACTGGCATTTTGGTCAGCTTCGGCAACAACACATTTTAATTTGGCCTCAGCCAGTTGTTTTCGAAGGTCTTCAATTTCATTCTTTTGAATTTCAGATTGAGCCTTGAAGTTAGCTTCATCCCCCTCTACTTTGTCCACCAATGTAAGTAGAATTTTGCCTTTTTCTGTGGCTTCGTTTCTCAGCTTGATAACCTCTGTTCGGAGGTTGTTGAGAGCAATAGTGCAGCTCTCGTCTTCAGCATTCTTTTGCGCCCTTAAGGCGTTGCTAAGTATTAAGCCCTACAAGAAAGAATGAATGAATTAACATGAGAATAGAAGACTCTATTACAGAATCCATAAGCTTCAAAATTCACAACTTTTGTACCTTCAGACTATTGTATGCAAGGCTATCCGCAAGGTCCTCCTTCGTCATGGCACAAAGGCCAGCTTCGAGCTTCGGAAAACCCATACTTCTGGCCATCTCCCGGCAGACGGATAATTCTTTGTTGTCTGGGAGACAATACAAAAAATCATCTTCATTCGTACCATTAAACACTAAGGCCCCTTTTGGGTACTTCAGTTCTCGGGCAAAGTGTTTAGCTTCAAAAATTTCTTCTTCAGATAATCTTTTTCCTGAAGCATGTCGAATAACATAATCAAGATCTTCGGAAGGTGTTTCGGGAGCAGGAGCGGTAGCTTTTTCAGGCAAAGTCTGTTATATAGCCTCTTCCTTCGTGGCTTTCTCTTCAATTTCCGAGGGTTTTTTCTTAGCAGCCTCTGAAGGCCCGGCTTCGGTGCTAGCCTGGCTCATTGCAGCTTCGGTTTCGGTCAGTTTTGTTTTAGCTTCGATTTGCATTTTTGTAGCCTTGGAAATTTTTCCTAGAGTAGAGCTTGAAGCCTTTACCGTTTCTAGCACATCTAGTACGCTTGCCATCCTTCTTCTTTTGGGAGTGGCCGCAAGACCTTTTTGTATCTTCGGCGTTGATACTTTTGCTGAAGGGCTGAAAACTTCTAACATTTTTATTCCTTCAGTCTCTGGCTTTTCGGCTTTATCTTTACCTGTCTTTGCCTCGGCCTGCTCGGCTGAGGGTGCCTTTGGCATGGTAGTCGGTTCTTCAGCTCTCTGCGTAGGAGCAATTGGCCCTTTCGGATCAGCAACTGAAGAAGTCTTCCCACCAAACTCGGGCACCACGGCCGGCTCAATATAACGGGGATGGTGGGTGAGGACTTTCAACTTTTTACTCTTCGGCGCAGGCTCGCTTGGAGCAGCCAAAGCAACAACCTTTCTAGAGGTTGCACCCTTTCTTTTCTGCCCCCATGGCGGGTAGTGATAGTCAGGGTACACAAATCCAATAGCATCAAAAACCCTATTTAGTCTTTTCTTTTTTGGCTCCCGAAGGCCGCAGATAGTGCATTATCTTCGGACTTGGAATATGTTGCAAGTAACTCATCGCTAGTATTTTCAACACACTTCAGCCAGTCATCATCTGGTTCAATAAACTGGTCCCCAAACCTGAAGGTGTATTTCAATCGAACCAGGCTGCCTTCGCTAGGGTTAGTGATGTTTTCTTTCGGCATTTCCCAGCTGTCTATCAGTGGCCATATCCTATAGGCTATATGTTCTTGAAGTAAGTCTCTTATCCCAATAAAAGAGCAAACTGTGCTGAAGGCCCTTCGGCATGCTTCGGCTGCCTCATCAATTTCTACCATAAGCTTTCGGAGGCCGAAGCGGGACCAGATGGGGTGCATAATGATCTCTTTAATGTCTTCTCTCGCCTTCAAATCATTTTTCACATAGAACCACTCTACCATTTAGGCCCCGGGTCATCTCTTCCAAAACGTTGGCATAGGGTAGCTTGCGCCAGAGCGAGCAACGAAGCTATAGCAGCCGAAATTGTTATTGTTGGGACCATGCTTCGTCGCCGAAGGTCCTTTAAGAAGAAACAACTTCAGTGAAAGCTGCTTATATGAAATGCCGAAGCTACCATTTCTGAAGCTTCGGAGTTATAGCGTGCCCGAAGGTGGAAGATCAAACCGACTTAAAGATAGAATGACCCTTCAGTCCATAAGGGCCTGAGTTATTATTGTAAACTTTTATAAAGGGCATGAATGTAATTCTGCATGGGCTGCGTCCCTTGCCTATAACTGTTCACGCGGACTTGACATCTTGCTTTTGTGTCACGCTTGTATTTTCCTCTTCCTTCGAGCCGAAGGTACATTTGTAATATATAATCATTTTTATTTTTCCATGATAATAGAATAGAGATGGTCCGATAACAATATTTGTTTATGTAATTTTTTCATCATTATGTCTTGTGTTTACGAAGGTATGTCCTTCACGACCTTCGTCCGAAATTCATTATATCCCGAAGGGAAATAATGCTTCAAAGGACGAAGGACTTTAACATTTAACACTTTTTATGTTGCCTTGTTCTTAATTCTTAGCATTTGAGAACAAGTCCCCAACATTGGCGCCCACCTCCGGTCAACTCACTTCCACTTTTTTGAGCTGATGGCTTCGTTCAAGAACCAGGCTGCAACTACTTCGGCTTTGAAGCTGGTGCTCCCGATCACAGGCAGTTCATGCTTAGAGCCAGCCAACAAGAAACAGAAAAAGGAGGCACAAAGAAGGGTACATCATGTTGGGGTGCAGGGACCCTTCATCAAGTCAAGATGGTCTCATATTCCAATCACCTTCTCCCAAGAGGATCTTCAGCTGAAAGATTTCCCTCACAATGATGCTATGGTTATTTCTTGTGTCATCAAAGGGTTTCTGGTCCACAATGTTTTGGTTGATACAGGCAGTGCAGCTGATATTATATTTGCCAAGGCCTTCAGACAGATGCAAGAGCCAGAAGACAAGATTCATGATGCTACACACCCTCTTTGTGGCTTCGGAGGAAGATAGATTGTAGCACTTGGCAAGATCACCATGCCAGTGACCTTTGGATTCATTAACAACACCAGAACTAAGCAAATTGTGTTTGATATTGTCGACATGGAGTACCCTTACAATGCAATCATTGGTCGTGGTACTCTTAATGCCTTCGAAGCGATTCTTCATCCTGCCTATCTTTGCATGAAGATACCTTCGGACCAAGGACCCATTGCTATTCATGGAAGTCAGGAAGCTGCCAGATGGGCTGAAGGAAACTGGACTGACTCAAAAGCAATTCATAACATAGATGGAGCTAAAGCTTGTGAACAGTACAAATTCAGAAGGGAGAAAGCAGCTTCGGCAGATCAGCCGAAGCCCATGCTCTTATGCGAAGACATAGCAGAGCAGAAGGTCCTATTGGGCTCCCAACTATCCGAAGAGCAGGAGAAAACCTTGATAAGGTTTTTGTTCAACAACAAAGATGTTTTCGCATGGTCAGCTAATGATCTTTGCGGGGTTAACAAGGATGTTATTGAACACTCACTCAATGTTGACCCATCCTTCAGACCCAGAAAGCAGAGGCTTCGGAAGATGTCTGATGACAAGGCTGAAGGGGCTCGGAATGAAGTCAAAAGACTCCTCAGTGCAGGAGTTATCAGAGAAGTAAAGTACCCAGAATGGCTAGCTAACACTGTTATGGTGAAAAAGGCTAATGGCAAATGGAGAATGTGTATCGATTTCACTGATCTCAACAAGGCCTGTCTGAAGGACGAATTCCCATTGCTAAGGATAGATTCTTTAGTTGATGCAGCAGCTTCGTCAGAGCTCATGAGTCTGTTAGATTGTTATTCAGGCTATCACCAAATTTGGATGAAGAAGGAGGATGAGCCGAAGACCAGCTTCATAACCCCTAGTGGAACTTATTGCTACCTTCGGATGCCTGAGGGGCTCAAGAATGCTGGAGGAAGTTTCAGCAGAATGACAGCGAAGGTTCTTCAGTCTCAGATAGGCAGAAATGTGCTAACTTATGTTGATGATATCATTGTAAAAAGCACGAAGCAAGAAAATCATATTGCTGATCTGCAAGAGACCTTCGCCAATTTCAGACAAGCTGGTCTAAAGCTGAATCCAGAAAAATGTGTCTTTGGAGTGAAGAAGGGCAAGTTCCTTGGTTGTCTGGTTTCAACGAAGGGGATCGAAGCTAACCCAAATAAGATCAAAGCTATCCTTCGGATGGAACCACCAAGCACTAAGAAGGGGGCTCAGCGGCTGACAGGAAGATTGGCATCTTTGAATCGGTTCATATCTAGATCAGCAGAAAGAAATTTACCATTCTTCAAAGTTCTGAAATCAGCCGAAGTCTTTCAATGGGGACCAATCCAACAAAAAGCCTTTGAAGAATTGAAGCAATATTTGATAGATCTAACAACATTGACTCCACCAACGCCAGGGGCTCCTCTGTTACTATATGTGGCAGCTTCGCACTCA
This sequence comes from Zea luxurians, assembly GCA_029449295.1. Lineage (NCBI taxonomy): Eukaryota > Viridiplantae > Streptophyta > Magnoliopsida > Poales > Poaceae > Zea > Zea luxurians. Next base: position 32,673,294 of record JAOPSE010000001.1, on the reverse strand, counting down.
ACGGTAAGTGCAGCACTTGTCCAGGAGAAGCTTGATGGCCAAGTCAAGAAGCAGGCCCCAATATACTTTGTATCTGAGGTTCTTAGTCTATCAAAGAAAAATTACATAGAATTGGAGAAGGTGTTATATGCTGTTTTGATGGCCTCCAGGAAGCTTCGGCATTATTTTCAAGCATACAACATAATTGTTCCTTCTTCGCAACCGCTGAAGGACATTATGAGAAATAGAGAAGCTACTGGACGGATTGGAAAATGGGCTGCGGAGCTCAATGAATTTTGTATTGATTATGTTCATAGATCCTCGATTCAATCCCAGGCATTAGCAGATTTCATTGCTGATTGGACGCCAGGGGCTCATGAGGAAGGAACGAATAAAGATGCCGAAGCATGGACAGTGTTTTGCGATGGATCCTGGGGAACCTTCAGAGCAGGAGCGGCTACTGTGTTGGTTTCACCTTCCAAGGTTAAAACTTGTTATGCGGCAAGGCTGGATTTCAGTTGCACAAATAATATCGCTGAGTACGAAGCCCTGCTCTTGGGTCTTCGGAAGTTAAAGGGAATGGGAATCAGAAGGGCCATCCTTAAAACTGATTCCCGGGTTGTTTCGGGTCATATCGACAAAAGTTGTAAGGCTAGAGACCCAAAGCTTGAGAAATATCTAGACACGATCCGAAGGATTGAAGCTTCCTTCGAAGGATTTTCTGTCAAAAATATTTCTCGAGGAGAAAATGAGCATACTGATTTGCTAGCCAAGTCAGCAGCACAGGGGCTGCCTCTACCTTCGGATGTATTTTTTGAAAAAATAAAAGCACCTTCGGTGGAACTTCTTGAAAGAGCAGTCCTCAATATATCTCCTGTTTATAGTGAAGACTGGAGAACTGAGACCATCTCTTACCTACAGGGTAACTTTCTTTCAGATGACGAAACTTACAACAGGAGGATAGAGGCAAGAGCTCGACCATATGTCATAATAAAAGGGGAGCTGTACAAGCATGGAGTCTGTGCTCCATTACTCAAGTGCTTATCCAGAGCCGAAGGCATAGAATTGATGAAGGAAATACATGCAGGCCTATGTGGATCACACATTGGATCTAGGCCATTGCTTGGAAAAGTTTTTCGACAAGGGTTCTATTGGCCGAAGGCAGCTTCGGATGCAGCTAAATTAGTCCAAAAGTGCGAAGGTTGTCAAAAATGTGCAAGAGATCAAAAGCAACCTTCGTCTTTGACTCAGCTAATACAACCCACTTGGCCATTGCAAAGGTGGGGCCTTGATTTGTTAGGTCCGTTGCCACCAGCCCAAGGAAACTTAAGATATGTTGTGGTGGCAGTGGAATATTTTTCTAAATGGATTGAGGCAAAGCCTTTAGCCACAATAACTTCGGCCACCATTCAAAAGTTTTTCTGGCAGAATATTGTTTGTCGTTTCGGAGTACCAAAGGCTATCACTGTAGATAATGGGACACAGTTCGACTCCGAAGCTTTCAGAGAATTCTGTAATCAAATTGGCACGAAGATCCATTTTGCATCAGTTAGACATCCGGAGTCAAATGGGCTTGTTGAAAGAGCTAATGGCATCATAATGACGGGAATAATGAAGTTAATCTTCAACCAACCCAGGGGAAAGTGGCCAGATCAATTAATCAAAGTGGTGTGGAGCCACAACACAACAACATCAAGGTCAACAAGTTTTACCCCATTTAAATTATTGTTTGGTGACGAAGCAATGACTCCGGAAGAAGCCAAAACTGGATCAATAAGAGTAGCAGCTTTGGCAGAATCAGAATCTGAAGCTGATCACTCTGTGGAAAAAGATGCTATAGAAGGGATCAGGCTTCAAGCTGTGGAAAACATTAATAAATATCAAGCCGAAACAATAAAATGGCGTGACAGAAAGGTCCGGCTGAAGAATATTGAGCCAGGTCATTTGGTGCTTCGGAGAGTGGTTAACCCAGATACAGTGGGCAAATTGCAACTGAAATGGGAGGGACCTTTTTTGGTGGTATCTTCGTCAAGACCCAGTTCATACAGATTGAAGGATATGGACGGCAACGACATTCCTAGATCTTGGAATTCAGATGAGCTTCGGCGATATTATGTGTAGTTTGATGTAATTTTTTATATTTTATTTTATTTTTTCTTTTATGGCACCCTTTTCCTTTCTAAAGGGGGAGAAAGGTTTTTAATGGGGCCATAGCATGTAATTTCTCTTTTATTTCAGTTCTATAAAAGCAAAATCCCCCAAAGATGTAAATGTAAAAACTGAGAAAGCACCATCGAGTGCCAAAAGAAAAAAAAACAGGGGAGAAGCTCGAAAGCCGTCCCTAAGGGGATGCAGAGCACAATGAAGCTACCAAAGAAGTCGTTCCAAAGGGAGCGCAGTGTAAGTTTTCTGCTCAAAAGTCGTTCCAAAGGGAATGCAGAGCTTACAGCGAAAAGTCAACGCTGATACCACTGAAAGTAAAAGGCGAAGAAGCTCCTAAGGGAGGCTTACAGCGAAAAGTCAACGCTGATACCGCCGAAAGTAAAAGGCGAAGAAGCTCCTAAGGGAGGCTTACAGCGAAAAGTCAGCGCTGATATGTGATTATTTCTAAGGGAATATCGGTTGTGGTTATGGCTTCGGACATGTGTATGGTCATTCGTTTGCATATCACATTACATCATAACATTTGCATTCATAAACATTCATTCAGGCATATGTAGGATAACCATCATCATATCATAAATGGTTGCCTCGTTGTGTACCAAAAAGAAAGGCTTCGGCAAAGAGAAGAGACAGTGTTTTATGCTTTGTTGTGTACAAAAAAGAAAAGGCTTCGGCAAAGAGAAAAGACAGTGTTGTGTTTTATGCTTCGTTGTGTACGAAAAGAAGGGAAGGTGTTTTTTCGCCTTCGGCTCAAAATACTGATTTCGTCCACATCAAAGCACCTCATACAATGATCGAAGGGTAAGAATATATTATAAGGTATGAACAAAGTTCATTAAGAATAGTTTAGCTGTATTTACAAAAGATATTACAAAAGACTTTTGAGTTTTTTCTACAGTCTACTCCTACTGGTCTTCACCGGACTTCAGCTTTGGCTGCATATCCTTCAAGCATCAGTGTCAGCTTCGTCATCCTACATGAATCAAGGTATTATGATTAAAAACCAAGTTTGAAGGAGAAGGTAAGCACAAGGTATGATTTCTTACTGGTTCAAGATGACTTCGGGCTTCGTCTCCAGCCTTTTCTCGCCCGCCCTTTGTCCATATCATCTTTATAAATCTGTTTGAAATACTTCGGGCGAGGTCAGGAATGTCATCTAAAATTGATGGTGATAAAGTAAAATTGGGCCTGTTGACAATTTTTCCATAATCGCAGCCAGCCTTCAGAAATGCTGCAGCAGTGCCCCGAGAAGCTACCCAAGCACAGAAGTCACCGTGCCCGGCTATAATTTCGTCAAGCTCATCAATTTCACCTTCAATATGTTCGAAGGTTCCTGGTAAATTTTCAGCTAAAGGGATGAACTTTCCACTGCTGGCTCCAACTGAATAAAAGATCTTTGTTAATCGTTGAATACAGTTGTTGCTAAATTCTAAACATTTGTCTTGAAGGCTGGTCAATGATTTTTTCAAATCTGAGTTTTTTTGGACTTCGGCCTCAAATTTTGCATTAAGCTCTTGCTTCTCTTGTTCAAATTGTTCTGATTGGCAGAGAAGCTTCGTATTCAATTCTGCTATTCTAGCTTCAGTTTCTGCCAATAAGCCTTCAGCTGTCTGGAGTTCGAAGTCTTTCTTTTCGATAGTAGCTGATTGCTATTTTATTTTGCTCTCTAAATTTTCAATTATAACTTCGTGTTTTTTGTCTTCCAAATCTTACTGCATTTTCAAGGCTTTGCTCAGCAGCATGCTCTGCACATAAACAACCTTTGTTGGAAATATTTTCGTTATTTAAAACAATAAAAGTTAGAGAAAAGTTGTTTACCTTGAAGTTGGAATAAAATAAACTACCGACGATATGTTGTCGTCGGTAGTGGCTGATATCCGTTTCTAGCTTCGGAAAACCGATACTCTTTGATAGAGTACCGATAATCTTAGCTCCGGTTTGATCTCTGATGCAGCTTAATTTCTCATCGTTAATACCTCCGAAAAGAAGAGCTCCTGGCTTATATCCGCAAGATTTGGCATATTCTTTAAGCTCTTCTATTTCGGCTTTCGACAGTTCTTGTCCAACTAAACTTTGAAAAATGAAAGCTTCATCCTCCGAAGTATCTTTGGCTATTTCCTTTCCTTTCCCAGGCACTGTGGCCATGGGTTCTTCGGCAGCAGTAGCAGCTTCTTCTGCGGCCATGTCTAGCAGTATTTTGTCGATGTCTTCAATTGTAGTTTCCAAGTTCAAATCTTCGGCTGAGATGGCTTCGGTAGCCGCAACCTCCGAAGGTGCGACTTCGACATTTGTTGTGCCCTCAACCGCTGGTGCCTTCCAAGCTGAAGCCCTCGGTGGCGTCTTGTCAATGACTTCGGTCACTGCAATAATTCTTTGTCTCTTTGTTTTGGTTATTTTCTTCGTTTTTTCGGGCTCCTCTTCCTTATGAAAAAGCTTCGTCAGTTGAGGCCCTAATGGACTTAGCTTCACGGGCAGGGATTCAGTCATTACCTTTAAAATTTCCTCCACGTTGGTGGTAGAGGGTGATGCAGGAGTTCCCTCTTCGTCGGATAATTTTCGCTTCGGAGATGATATTCTTCTCTTCTTTGGAATACTCTTCTCTTTTGGTGGTTCTTTCTCATCTTTGTTCAAAGCTTCGGCCACCCTTTTCCTTTTTTGGCCCTCAACACCCTTATTCAGCCGTTCATAGTCAGGGTATTCAAAACCCAGGGCATCCAACACTCGGTTCAGTCTTCGCTTCGGACGGGTGCCGAAGGCCGCAGTCATTAACTGATCTTCTTTTTTGGAGTAATTACCAAGTATTTCATTGCACATTACTTCAACTGTATCCAGCCACTCTTGACAAGGTGTTTTAAAGTATTTCTTGAACTTGAAATGGTAAGGTAACCAGACAAGTTCCCCTTCTTTCTTCTCCCCTTCTAGCTTCGGCATTTCCCATTCTTTTAAAGTAGGGAAAACCCTGAAGGCCAAGAACTCTTGCACCAGGTCCCTGGTGCCGATATGCTTTGAAATAATTTTAAATTCAGCCAAAGCAGTTTGGGCTGGACCTTTTGGTGTCATATTGCAAGGGGGTCTAGTCTCTCCGAAGGTCAATTCAAGTGGACTTTGCACTAGCTTTTCCTTGTCGTCTTCCACTTTGACATAAAACCATTCAGATTTCCAGCCTGCCGGCCACTTGCTTCGGTAGCTGATTACAGGAAACTTTGAAGTCTTTCGGTAAGCAAAATTGTAACATCCAAAATTTTCATGCAGCCCATCTTTTCTGGCCTTTGTCTGGTAGTGCAGTTCATGTACCCGGCAGAATCCATCGGGAAATGGTTCCACCCCCTGGCTTCGGAGGGCCCAAATGTAAACATCAAGCCTAACGATGGCGTTAGGAGTCAGCTGATGGAAGAAAATCCCAAACTTCTTCAACACATCTGCAATCATTCCATGAAATGGAAGTCTTAATCCAGCTTTGAAAAAACTCTTAAAAACTACTATTTCATCTGCTTCCGGCTGCGGGGTGGTCTCTTCTCCACCAAAGCGAATTGATTTCTTATCGGCTTCACGAAGATAGCCCAGCTTTACCATTTTTGCAAAATCCGCTTTGGAAATTGTAGATTTGCCGAAATCCAGGTGGCTGGGCTTGCTCGGCACTGCGCTGCTGTAGTCATCTTCGGAATCAGTATCTTCAGCAGCAGCGCGTTCTGTTTCGGCGGCAGCGCTGCCTTCGGCGAGTTGCGTGTCTTCCGCCCTCACCAGCCCAGAGCGCCTCATTGCTTTGGAGATTGGAACAGTATCAGCAGCTTCGGCTTCGTCTCCCTCACGTTCAACCCTAGCAGTCGAGCGTAATCTGGCCATTTGATTTTGAATGTTTTTGAAAATTTTTTGCAAGTTAGTGACCTTTTTCTTCCGAAGCTCCTCTTGTGACGAAGCAGATTCCAAACTGCAGCTTCGTTCGAATGAAGAAGTCAAGCTTCGGCTATGGTTAAAATTTTCGGCAGCGAAACAGTGCAATAGCAATGAATGCTGTGGTAACTTCACATCTACCCATCTGTTTTTATACTGATGCAGGTAGGGAGGTGGACCGTCAAGATTTTTACACCGGGCAAACAGTCGCTCGCACTCGCTGAATGGTGGGACCGCTCCGCACTGGAAGCTTTATCGTTTCTCGGCAACGAGCTCAGGGAAGGTGTTTTTTCGGACCTTCGGCTTCCTGAAGCCTAGAAGACTTCTTTTTCACGGATCAAGCTCGTTACGAAAAACGATCTAGCACCGCGAAGGGGCTACTGTTGGGACCATGCTTCGTCGCCGAAGGTCCTTTAAGAAGAAATAGCTTCGGTGAAAGCTGCTTATACGAAATGCCGAAGCTACCATTTCTGAAGCTTCGGTGTTATAGCGTGCCCGAAGGTGGAAGATCAAACCGACTTAAAGATAGAATGACCCTTCAGTCCATAAGGGCCTGAGTTATTATTGTAAACTTTTATAAAGGGCATGAATGTAATTCTGCATGGGCTGCGTCCCTTGCCTATAAATAGATGAACAGTACTCCAGTACTGTTCACGCGGACTTGACATCTTGCTTTTGCGTCACGCTTGTATTTTTCTCTTCCTTCGAGCTGAAGGTACATTTGTAGTATATAATCATTTTTATTTTTCCATGATAATAGAATAGAGATGGTCCGATAACAATATTTGTTTATGTAATTTTTTCATCATTATGTCTTGTGTTTACGAAGGTATGTCCTTCACGACCTTCGTCCGAAATTCATTATATCCCGAAGGGAAATAATGCTTCAAAGGACGAAGGACTTTAACATTTAACACTTTTTATGTTGCCTTGTTCTTAATTCTTAGCATTTGAGAACAAGTCCCCAATAGTTATGATATTGTTTTTGCCCCAGGGCTTCGTCTCATATGAAAGTTCATGCATACTGCAAAAACATCTTGCACTTGGCTCTAGACCTTGACTTCTCATAGCCCAGACGAAGATCCCCATTCTAATAACTGCTTCGGGAGTGATCTAGTGAAAGAAAATCTGGTATGTCTTTAAAACTTCAACCACAAATCTGCTCAACGGGAACCGAAGCCCAGCTTTGAAGAAGCTCCGGAAGATCACAACTTCGTTTTCTTCGGGAGCAGGAACGACTCTGTCTATGTCGGCCCTCACAATAGACATATCTCGAAAATACCTTCCTCTCATATTATCAAGATGACTCTGTTTGATAGTTGATTTCCCGAAGACTGTATGACTTGGTCACCAGGGCCGATCTTCAGAGTCTTTGCCTCCACTCTCCACATCATAACTGTCGCTATCATCAGTATCTTCAGACAAGCCTTCTAGTATCTCTTTGGTAATCTTCTCTGTATTTGTTTTTGCTATTGACTCAACAAATCCAGCAGTCTTCTCCTCAAGGAGCTTCTCCTCCTCGGTCAACTTCGTCTCAGCGGCAACTTTTTTGTCCTGAGACATCTTTTCTTCAGAAATGGAGAAAATGCGTCCTTAAAACCGAAGCTTAGAAAGACTGGGAAACTAAGCAAGCGTTGGTAAGCAGGAGCTAAAAAATTGAGCAAACAAAGCAAGCAGCAAGTAGCGTACCAAATGTGGTCAGGGTGAGTTCCTATTTATACGATCAACCTGCTCCAAATTGGAGGGTCCCGTCTGTCATTGACTGTTGCTATTCTAGCAAAGGGAAGGTGTTTTTCGGACCTTCATCTTAAGGCCTTCGTCCATGTCGCAGTCTGAATTCGTTATCTTAAACAAATTAATACTGCGAGGGGCTACTGTTGGGGGCCTTCGTCCTTCGAAGGTCCTCAAAAACATAATTTAAAAATGTCTTCCAAGTATGATTTATGGACAGGTATCTTCGGATTTATGATAAAAGCATACACGATGGGGAGCTTGATCGTGACGAAGGTGGTTGTCGCTCCGAAGCTGTGCCGAAGGAAGCTTCGGCTAAATCGCAGAAAAGGGAACCGACTTAAAAGGGAAAAGGCTGTTCAATCCTCATAGATTTTTCTATAAGCCAATAGTAAATGTAAAGGTCATAATTGTAATTTCTCAAAGGTTGTGTCCTGTGCCTATAAATAGATGAACAGTACCCCCGTACTGTTCACGTTGACTTGTACTCGCTCATGCATCACGCTTGGGTTTTTTGCCTTCTGTCAAGCCGAAGGTATAAATGTAATTCAATATTGTTCACATTCATTCATAATGATATGATGAAAAAATATTAATGATGTCATATGATCATTCATGTTATTCCTCATGTTTCGTATGTTTCTTCTTTCATTAATATATAATGTGATGATGAAGGTACGTCCTTCATGACCTTCGTCTGAAGATCATTATATCCTGAATGAAATAATGCGTCGAAGGACGAAGGGCATTAACCATTAACCTTTTCTATGTTGCCTTGTTCTTAATTCATAGCATTTGAGAACAAGTCCCCAACAATATTGCTTTACTTTAATCAATGAACATGATGTGAATATTTATGATACGATGATGTTATCCCGATGATGATCTTGTGATACTTTAGGGGACTCAGGCTGTTTCCTGAGTACCTCTCCGTAAGGACCTATTTGGGGAGTGACAACCTAGGATAACAGTGTAACCATGAGGGTGCAATGGGACGCCCTTAGCTAATTAATTAGAGGAATCCAAGGTGTCATTGGCTTCGCCGTAGGGCCATCAATGGGGTCCGGGCACAATACTTGCTCTGCCAAGGCTGGTTGCTGATTTGGGTTTGTTAGTCACCCTTCCTTTGGAGAGAGGTACTGTGTTTATCAAACTGGAGAAACCTAACGGGCGGCTATGACCTCTGGGAAATCTTTGTAAAGGCTACATAGTGATACCCTGCCAGGCCACCTAGGTAGTGGTCAATGGAGATTGGCTCTTTCCGGGTAGAATCAGAATCACGGCTTGTGGGTAAAGTGTGCGACCTCTGCAGAGTGTTATAAACTGGTATATCAGCAGTGCTCACGGTTAAGAGTGGCCTTGGGATCCTCTTTGATTAGAAGAACTTTGGTTACTTTTATGGTTACATACAGCTAGTCCACTTTAGCCAAACGGGACATTTGCTGAGTATGTTGATGTGTACTCACCCTTGCTTTACAAACCACCCCACCCCAGGTTGTCCCCACTGTACTCAGTGCTCAGGAGGAGATGATGGCAACATGGAGGATTTTGTGGAGTTTCAGGACTATGATGAGTTCTAGTTTTTCTTAGTGGCAAACTCCCAGTCAAGTGCCTGTGAAGGCCTTATCTACTACGTTACGTATTTCCGTACTTTGATGATATTAATGCTAATGACTATGTATTAGACTCTGTGGATGTCTTGGACATCTTGATGTAATAAAATTCATTTCTGCTATTTATTTTGAGCAATGTGTGATGATGTCCAATTATGTAATCACTATGTACGTGAGTTTCTGATCCTGGCACGTACATGGTTCGCATTCAGTTTGCCTTCCAAAACCGGGTGTGACAGATAATAAATGAGCATTTGAATTATATGGAATGCGAGAATAATCAAAAGAATAGTTTTGATTAACTGTTTTCATTTTCCTAGACAAATCTTTGTCTTCGTTGTCCCTTGGTGAAGAAGATGAGGCATCACTATCAAAGTAGATTATCTTCTTGATGCGCCTCTTCTTCTTCACGTCCTTCCTCTTGTAGTTTGAGCCTAACTCAGTGATCTTGTCACCTTTTGGCTCGTCGACATTGAGGATCTCCTTTTCCTTGTCGTTGATCACAATCCCCTTGCCCTTAGGATCCATCTCTTCAAGCGGTTAGTCCCTTGATGAAGAGAACGGCTTTGATACGAATTGAGAGCACCTAGAAGGGGTGAATAGGTGATCCTATAAAAAACAGCTCAACAAAAACAAACTTGGTCTAAAATGGATTAGTGAGACTAAAAACCAAGTTAGAATGAAGAGTGTGAGAGGAGAGGACTTCTTCACTTAATTTCTCTCACAAGATGAGTATTAAACTTATAACATATTGTAAGTGAAGTGAAGTGCTAGAAAGAATAGAATCACAAAAAAGTAAAGTAGACAAGTGACACGATGATTTTTATCCCGTGGTTCGGTCAAGCGTAAAATGCTTGCCTACTTCACGTTGTGGCATCTCAATGGACGATGGTTGCACTCAACCCCTCTCAAGTGATCCAATGATCAACTTGAGTACCACAGTTCTTTTCCTTATCTCAAGTTTTTCCCGTTGTGAGGAATCTCCACAATTTGGAGTCTCTCACGCCTTACACAATTGATCTAAAATAAACCACAAGAGTAAGGGAGAGTAGAGACACACACAAGACAAAATCACAACAACACACACACAAACAAGTTGAGAGAAGTGCACAGGAGACAACGCAACGGAGTTACAACTCAAAACATGTGCTCGAATCTCAATCTATCAAAGCAAAAGTGTGGTCGCAGTGTCTTGATGTTGTAGGATGTTCAAGGGATGCTTGGTGTAGTGCTCCATGCGCCTAGGGGTCCCTTCTATAGCCCAAAGGACCTAGGAGCCATTGGAGCTCTATTTGGAAGGCCCTGGTTGCCTTCTCTCCACGAGTGGCTACGAAGTCCCACATTGGTTGGTTTCCTGTTCTAGGGGCACCAGACTGTCCAGTTGGTGGCACCAGACCGTCTGGTGCACCATGTGACCGTTGCCCCCCGTCCGACATGGCCACTACCCATTGGCTAGCTGGCACACCGGACTTTCTGGCGCTCCGCACGGACGGTCTGGTGAATTATAGCCGACGCATGCTGAAATTCCCGAGAGCAGGCTGTTCAGCAGACCGTGCACCAGACTGTTCGATGCACACCGGATTGTCCGGTGAGTGGCACCGGACTGTCCGGTGCAACACATAGCAGTCCACCTTCTCCTTTTCAATCTAAGTCTCTTTTGCTCCTTTTGGCTTGAATTCATAAAGTCCCTAGCATTTAGACAAGTATGATTAGTACATAAAACAATTGAACAATTGACTAAGTGTCCAGAGCTTATCGTTTTCACTTGGCACCATATACATTTGTATTTTGCCCTCTTCCAAGCTCAATTTGCTTTACGTGCCTATGCTCATTGCTCATGTAAGATGATGTTAGTATAAACATAATGTGTTGATCATTTAATCACCAAAACAATATAGAAATGGCCCAAGGATACATTTCCCTTTTAGATGTATCTGAAGGGTGCAAAGAGTAAGGGCTCTTATACTGAATCAAGTAATGCTCATCTTGGGGTATTTAGGAAGCACCACTAGCTGTATCATTAAGAAAATGGTGGAGAGGTTGAGACTTCCAGTGTCTCCATGTGTTCTGGCTACTGTAAAGGTAGTAAATGGTGAAAACTCAGGAGTGATAGGATTGTTAGATCTCTCAAGTGTTGGGCAGATGGTCACACCTATAAAAGTGACGTGAGGGTGCTAGAGTTGGAAGCTTATGATGCAATCCTACGATATGACTGGTTGGAGTAGCACAACCCCATGCAATGTGATTAGAAGAGAGGGTGATTAGCTTTGAAGATGAGGGAGTGAGAGTGAAGTTGGTGGGAAATGGTGGGCAGTGTGGAAAGGTGATGGAGGTGTCCACTATGCAAGTGGAGAAATAGTTAAAAGGAAATGGCATATGGGTGCTAGCCCTAATGGAATCTGTTCCTAAAACTTAGAAGCCACCGGTAGAAAAGGGACTTCAACCTTTATTGGAGGAGTTCCAGGATGTTTCCCAATGCTTTACCCCCAGTAGACCATTCAATCATCACATACCCTTGATCCTAGGAGCAGTACCCGTGAACTGCAAACCTTATAAATATTCTCCTGCACATAAAACAGAAATAGAAAGATAGATATCAGACCTACTAAAATTTGGGTTGGTTGTTCACAGTGCTAGTCCATTCGCCTCACCAGTATTACTAGTGCAAAAGAAAGATATCACCTGACAGTTTTGTGTAAACTATCAAAAGTTGAATGACCTGACAATTAAGAATAGATATTCCATGCCAGTTGTGGAGGAAATACTTGATGCATTTTCAGGGACACAATTCTTCTCAAGCTTGGATACGACCTTTAGGTATCACCAAGTGATGATGGGAAAGACTGAGGAATTCAAGACCACTTTTAAGACACACCAGGGACACTATTAGTTACGAGTGATGCCTTTTGAACTGACAAATGCACCAACAACCTTCCAATGTGCTATGAATATGGTGTTAGCCTCGTACCTTTGCAAGTTGTCATGGTGTTTATCGATGACATTCTGGTTTATAGTCCAAACTAGTCTCTTCATTTGGAGCATATCTCGGGATGGTTTTGAGGCCTTGAGGAAGCACCCGTTCTTCTTGAAGAAAAAGAAATGTGTCTTTGGGAAGCAAGAGCTAGTTTACTTAGGCCATATGGTTTTAGAAAAGGGAGTAGCCACTGATGCTTCCAAAACTGCAGTCATGATGTAGTGGCCTAAACCAGTTAATGTAACTGAGTTGAGGGGATTTCTAGGTTTGACAGGTTATTATAGATGATTTGTCAAACACCATGGTAGTATTGTTAAACCTTTGACTCGACTGTTGCAAAAAGGTTAGTTCCAATGGACAGAAGAGGCATCAACATCATTTAAGGCTCTGAAAAATTATATGGGTTCCACCTTAGTGCATGCATTACTAAATTTTTTGAAGCCATTTGTGGTTGAGACAGATGCTAGTTATATAGGGTTGGGTGTAGTACTTATGTAGGAAGGAAGACCAATAGCATATTTGAGTAAGGGCTTAGTAGAAAGGAACAAGCACCTGAGTATGTATGAAAAAGAGTTCCTAGACTATTGGGACAGCAAGAGCTTCATTTAGATCTGCAATGTAAAGCCATGGCAAAGATGATGGGTATGTAATTTAAAGTGGTCTACAAAAAGGGAAGGGAGAATGTTGTTGTCGAGTGCTTTGTCTAGGGTAGGATAGCTCATCTTGTTGTCGAGTGTCAACGTGGTTCAACCCCTTAGGATATAGGAGGTGTTGAACTCCTATTTCAGTGATCATGAGGCCCAACAAATGTTGATAGGGCTAACTGTCAAGAGTCCCGATGAGCATGGGTATCAGTTTGTTGGAGGACTGATTAGGAAAGGAGACCTAATCTAGATTGGTAATAACTCATCTTTGAGGACTAAACTGGTGGCATCATTGCATGATAGTGCCTTGGGGTCATTCTAGAGTTCAAGCAACTCATCAGCGACTTAAACGCTTGTGTTGGTCACTTGTTCTCAAATGCTACGAGTTAAGAACAAGGCAACACGAAATGTTAATCGTTAAAGACCTTCGTCCTTCGAAGCATTATCTCCCTCAGGATATAATGATCTTCAGACGAAGGTTGCGAAGGACATACCTTCATCATCTCAGTATATAATAATGGAAGTAGAGACATATGAAACATGGAAGGTAACATAAACAATCATATGATATTATCATAACATTATTTATTATATTGTCATAAATGAATATGGACAAATTTGAATTACATTTATACCTTCGGCTTGACAGAAGATAAAAGGCTTGAGAGTGACGTGCGAGTGAATACAAGTCATCATGAACAGTACGGTGTTACTGTTCATCTATTTATAGGCACAAGACGCAGCCTGTGTAAAATTACAACCATGCCCTTTATATTTATTATTGACTTATGGACAATCTATTGAGGACTAGATGGCCCTTTCATCTTTAAGTCAGTGTTGTCCTTCGTTTTAAGCATGTCATTGTGCCAAAGCTTTATTGATGATAGCTTCGGCATATCATCTTGCCGAAGGTGTTTCTGATCAGAGGACCTTCGGCGAGGAAGAAGGCCCCCAACAGTAGCCCCTTCACGGTGCTAGATCGTTTTTCCTAACGAGCTCGATCCGCGAAACACGAAGGCTTCAGAATGTCGAAGGTCCGAAAAACACCTTCCCTGAGCTCATTGCCGAGAAACGATTAAAATACTCCAGTCGCCAGATGGCCCACAGTTCAGCGAATACAGGTGATTTGAGGATTCGCCTTCCGAGTGCCAGGTGGTCCACCGCTCAGAGTGTAGGGGCGGTCTAGCGGTTCACCTTCCAACCTGCAGCGCTATATAAACAGATGGGTTGGTGAGAAGTTACCACAACATTCATTGCCATTGCACTGTTGTGCTGTTAAAAAATTTGACCACAGCCGAAGCTTTTTCATTGCTCTCTCGAGCGAGCGCTTCTTCATCTGAAATTAGCTTCGTCAAAAGGAGTAGCTTCGTCAAAACTGCAAAAGACATCAACTTCATAGAAACCACAAAAGATCTATCAGATGGCTAGAGTACGCTCGACTGCAAGGATGACTCGTGAAGGAGATGAACCCAAGGCCACCGAGACAGCTCCGATTTCTGAAGTCATGAGACAGTCGAGCATAGTTGTGATAGAGGGAACCATTGACAAAGGTACATCTGCTGCTGAAGTTGAACAAGCTGATATTGAAGAAGAAAATACTGATGAAGAAGAGGAGGATTATGGTATTTTGATCCCTTCAAAAGCCAGCCACTTAGATTTTGGGAAATCTACTATTTCTAAAGCCGACATGCCCATGATGATGAAACTGGGCTACTTTGGAGAGGCTGAAAGGAAGCTTGTTCGTTTTGCTAGAGAAGAAACCACTCCAACGCTGAAGGACGATGAAGTAGTGGTTTTCAAAAGTTTTTTCAGAGCAGGATTACGGTTTCCTCTGAATGAGATGATAGGAGAAGTTTTGAAGAATTTTGAAATTTATCTTTATCAGCTGACCTCTAATGCTATCGTTAGGCTCAGCATCTTCATTTGGGCCCTCCGAAGCTATGGGATGGACCTAGATGCCTAAGCATTCTGCCGAGTGCACGAGCTGCACTACCAAACGAAGGCCAGGGCAGACAGTTTACATGAGAATTTTGGTTGCTATAATTTCGCATATCGCGAGGATACAAAGGCTCCAGTTCTTAGCTATCGCACCAAGTGGCCAACTAGCTGGAAGAGTGAATGGTTCTATATAAAGGCTGATGAAAAGAAAAGAGGGAAACTGATGACAATGATTATGTGCCCACTATCTCTAAGCTTCGAAATGACCCGACCTCTGTGCAACATGCAGCTAGGGTCACCATGCCAACTCGCCACAGCAGAATTCAGGGTGGTGGCTGAACAAGTCAGCACCAGAGACCTGGTGCAAGAATACTTGGCCAACAGGACATCTTCGACGTTAAGTGACTGGAGTATGCCGAAGCTAAAGGGCACAAAGAAGAAATATGAACTTGTTCGATTACCTTATCATTTTAAGTTTGAGAAACAGTTCAAGGAGCCTTGCCAAGAATGGCTGGAAATGATTGAAACTTTGTGCAATGAAATTTTGGGAAATTATACTAGAAAAGAAGATCAATTAATGTCAACAGCCTTCGGCACCCAGCCGAAACAAAGGTTAAACCGGGTTATGGATGCTCTAAAATTTGAATACCCTAATTATGAGTGGCTCAAGAAGGGTGACGAAGGGACAAAAAGAAAACGGGTTGTTAGTATTCTGAGCAAGCAAGCTGCCAGAATGGTGAAAGAAGATGAGAAGGTCTTAAAGAAGAGAAAATCCAGTCCCGAGCCGAAGAAGACGGCTTTAAAGAAAAGAAAAGCTAAATCCCCAGAGCTGAAGATGACTGAAGAGGAAGAAGAGACTCCGTCAACACCTCAAGCTACCGAAGTGTCAGAAATTTTAAAGGTAATGACTGAATCTCTACCTATCAAGCTGCTAAGCCCTCTGGGACCAGAACTGATGAAGCTTTTTCAGAAGAGTGAAGATCCTTCGACCACGAAGAAGGCATATGGGATGAAGAAGCAAAGAATTAGTAGCGTAATGCAAGCCATTGAAAAGACACCACCACCGGTCTCGGCAACCAAGATAGCGCCTACTACAAGTGCCAAGGCCACTGCCGAAGCAAACACATCAGCCCAAGCTGCAGCTGCCACCGAAGCTGCCAACCTGGAGGCTACCTTATCTATGATTGATGAATTGATACTGGGTATGCCTACAGAAGAAACATCTGCGGCTGCAGAGCAGGTCATGGCTCCAATGCCTGACAAAGGAAAAGGAATTGCCGAAGCTAATTCAGAAGAAAAAGGTTTCAATCTTCGGAACCTGGTCGGGCTAGAACTGTCCGAGGCCGAGAAGGAGCTACAGGAATACGGTATTTCCTATGGCTACCAACCAGGAGCTTTGGTGATACCCAATTTTCGAAAAAGAAGTTAAATTTATTTTTCCCTTTTCTTTTGTGATCTGTGTAGTTGGGGTTGGAGTTTTTTAGGAAGCATTCACCAGTAAAACAGTATAATACTTGTTGGATTTGTGCGCTGGGGTTGGGAGCTGACGTGAGAGCGAGTTTGGGCCGTGGATCTCGATCCGGCGGTGGGGAGCCCATTAGTTTCCCCCCTTAACCCTAGCCGCCCCTCCCTCTCACTCCCCCACCCCTTTGGCCGCCCCTCCCCCTCTCTCTTCCTCTCTTGCAGCCGCCCCAATCCCTCTCCTTCGTCCCCAAGTGATGGCAGCGCCACCCCTCAACCCTAGCCGCCCCTCCTCTTCCTCTCCAAGGTGGAGCCTCCTCGCTTGGTGTCCGTCGGGTGGGTGCGAGTCTTCCATGGGAGTTTGGAGGGAGGAAGAAGGAAGAAAAGAAGGAGGAAAGGAGGAACTCAAGGTGATTTTCGTGATCATTTTGTTGTATTTGTGCTGCAATCCAATTGGTTATATGTTTACCTATGCGATTTGGTAGAGGTGCTGTCCAGAAATTTAGTGGGTGGACGAACAGCAGTAGTTCTAGGGATTTCTGGGAATTTTTCATGGGCAATTAGTGGGGATCAATGGGAGAATCATGTAGAGCTTTGTCATACCTTTCCAACGAGTACTTATGCGCTCGATTCGGAGTTATAATTTAGGAGATATCGTTGTTTGAATCCGGTTATGTTGTTGTCCAAAAAAACAGATTTTTCAGGTGGGTGAACAGCAGTAGTATTAGCAGTTTCTGGGAATTTTTCGTGGGTAATTAGTGTTAACCAGTATGATAATCATGTAGTGCTTTGTCTTATCTTTCCAATGAGTACTTATGCGCTTGATTTGGATTTATATTTTAAAAGATATCGCTGTTTGAATCCGGGTATGTCGCTGTCCAAAAGGCAAAAAAAAAACAGATTACAGGGTTCATCTTGTGGACTGTTTTGGGCTAATTAGATGTTAGAATTTAATTATAAATTGTATACAAAACTTGTGGGGAATTTTATGTAGATGCCTCTGGAGTTTTTGTTTGTTACCACTGCTGTCATAATTTTAAAGTTATGAAATTATTAAGCAGCGCCGCTGCAGTTTGGTGGGTGTGGGGAGAGATGTAACCCGCGGCAGGGTTTGAGTTTGTGCGTAGGTGCGGCGTCGTTTATGAGCCTAATTATATGAAATTGGTGTACTAAGTTGTGTGTCAAAAACAGGTGGTGGACTTCCGGATCGTACTTAGGGATTTGCCCGAACTTCCGGTAAAGGCAAGTGAATACAGTGGTGGTTGCTACCGTTTGGTTTGCATCCTATTCCCTGTCATTGAGTATGCATAAGTTTTAATTATGTTAATCATGGAATTCTGTGATGAAGTTTATTTGTTTGTAAGTATTAATTCTCAATTGTCTAATATTGTGGATGATCATAATGTGGTAATGATATATGTGGTTGATTCCCATCTTGGATGAAGTTGAAGTATTTTTTTTGGAATCACGTTATATGAGGTGTTGTAGGCATGACATGCACATCGCATCATTCATCTTGCATTTTGAAGTTATGTCGTGATCTTATGGTCCGACCGTACCGGTACATTTTTAGCATCGTACGTTGCCCGAGGAGGGGTACGATGCGGCTTCATATCCTTAGAGGTATGAAGGCAGAAGTCATCCTTGCATTTGCAGACATTTGCACTCAGGAGGTATATATATGAAGTGTGACATGACTATGTTACTATTGTGGTTTCTACCTGCGAGGTGTGGTGACTAGGTGTGTTGTACGTTGTATACGTGCTGCACCTTCGTAATAAGAAAGTTGTGGAATCAAGTGGTGGTAAAACAATGTTCTTTTGTGGTTAAACAGTGTGATATTATTTTACTTGCTGAGATATGTCATCTCACTCTTGCATTACTCAATGCAGGTACTTGATACATGTTGGGAATGAGGGGAGTAGCAGCACGTCCACTTTCACTCTCACAATAACGCTGCCTAGGCGCAGCCATGATTTAATTAGAAACTTATTGTCAAAGGAAGTTTGTTTTTTTAACTAGTCGTGCGCACTAGTTAATTCAGTTCATGTCGTATGTTTAACTTCTCTTTGCTAGCCAATTAATAATACTTAATATGTTTTTGTCATATATATAGATGTCAGAAGTGTTGTTAGTACCATTCTGGGGTGTTTGTGGACCCCGGGGTGTTACAGTTGGTATCAGAGGATAGGCTTTAGATTCTACGCAATTTGAAGATAAATTTGACACACTTTCACATATAGGAAGGGTATGGGTTCGTATATCTTTCATATAAGTATTTTATTATATAGATGACTAGAACTTCCTTACTCCAAATCCCTTTATGGTTTGATGGGGTATGTCGTTAACGACGTAATGCTTGGTATGATATGTTACTTCTATTTAATATTGGTTTCTTGATGTGGTTGTTTTTGAAGATATTATGCAAGTGAAGCTACTAATGTACTTGTTTTATATACATATTGTCATGATGTTTTTTTTGGATGCAATGTTTTCAAATCTCTGAGCTATTACCATCATATATTTCTATATGCTTGACTGTGGATGTTTTTTCCCAAAGGATTCTTGGGTTCTTGTACTTATAGGACCGATTGTTAATTGAGCTTGTGTATAGTGGGTCTAATCCGACTTGGTGTAGTGTGAAAACACTATATGATGTAGTTTTATGGTGTTGTTGAGTTTGATTGACTGTTGGGTTACAACCCAACTTATCAATGTAATATTTCCAAGGGTGCAATGCTTTGCGCCTCACTTTTTTTAGGCTAGTATGGCTACTTGCTAACTTGATCTTAGTATAAAATTGGTTTGTCTCTATAGAGCAGAGGCAACGTTGTAATGTCTATGAAATCTTTAGACTGGTAGAACTCGAGTGAATTTGTGAGATGACGTAGATTGATAAGTCCAACAATGTCTAACTGATAGGTTTTCTTATTATGTGCAACCTTATTTTTAACAATAAATAGGGTGGTTTCAAGTGGATTTTATGTCGTGCATGTTTTCCTTCTATGGCTTGTTTCAATAGCCATAAAGGCTATGCATAATTTTTAGTTGTTGCAGGCTAGTCATGTGGGCGATTTTGACAACCCGTTTTATATATTTTTTTATGAGCAGTTTCTCTATGCATGCTTGTTGAATCATTATTTGGACCGCTTTATCTTAAACAAAGTCAATGCTTAACTGGGAGTTGCTTATGTTTGTTAGTCATCTATCTCTTTAATGATGGGGTTGTTGCATCAGATTGAGATTTTTCTTATATGAATGATGGTTGATAGATCATGTATGTCTACTACTTTGAATGCATCCTGTGATATCATGAGGTACAAATTGTTCAAGTGTAGTAATAGTAGGTTTTGTTGTATGTGAGGTTAATCAAGGTAGTTTGGTTATGTGGATTGTCTTATTGACGTCCAATTACTCCTGTTGAGCATAGTATCGTGTTATTATTTTAGTATTGAAGGTAATATTTATGAAGCTTTTGCATGAGTCTGTGTCAAGAAGTACATTAGTTTTTCTTATTGTTATCCCTCCATTGCTTTATGAGTATTGCAAATTTTATCTCTTTTGAGAGGAGGAAAAGACGTTGCATGACATGAGCACCATTTGCTTCACGTCAACCGAATAGTTGTGGAGCGCTCTAATAGTTGGATTCTAGTGTAATACCAACCATGTTTTATAGTGCTAGAGGCTGGTATGTCAGGTGTTTCATACATTGTCGATACATGGATGTTTGACCTTAGTGGCATTAACAAACGAGGTTGTTGAATTCGTTGATTGTTGTGCTTAGTGTTCTAACCTATTAGGTAAAGTGTTGCTTAAAGGCTTTGGGGAGTTGCATTCCCATTTGGTAGTGGAAAATCCTAGTGTTGATCGCACCTGCCAATGCCTTGGGTTTTATTTTATATTGTTTTTTTATTATGGGTAAGGTGTTGTTTCGTTTTGGGAGTCATTTTAAACTAGTTGGAGGCTGAATCAGGCTTCACTTATCTAGAATGTTTTGTAGTAGGTTTCTTCATCTTTGCATAGGATGCTCAATCACCCAGTTTGGTCTAAACATTTGAGAGTTATGGGTTTCCTATAGCAGCCTTAATTTTGTACGGAAGTATAGACATTGAATTCGGTAAAGTGGGTTTTGTTGGATTACGAAAGTTTTAGTAATTTCATGATCTTCCCAAAGAGTATTGGTTTGTAATCTTCATTGCATATAATTGGAGTTAGGCTACTCTGAAGTTGTTGCACCGCTGTGTCTGAACTTTAGGTGTCGTTAAAACAACTAATAAATCGACCACATTTTGATAGTTTCAGAGCCCAAATTTGGGAATTCTCTTTAAGAAAAACTTTTAGTTTTTCTTAGTACCTTTTAATGGGTATTTACTTGTAATTGTCTGTTAAATAGATTGGGAGAGGTGGTTGTCCGGATATAAGTCGAATCTCTGATGTGCAGCATCTCAGGCTGAGTTTAGCTGTAGGTCATGCAGGGTTGAGGGCTATAAAGATAAATTTGGGTGCAACTTTATTGCAAAAGTCGTGGACAATTTCCAAACTTTTCCAACGCATGTCCGTTGTAGTTTTAAGTTGAGTATAGCAGGGTTATAGTATTTTGAATTTTAGTTGTCCATTGTTTCTAACCTATCAGTTTTGCAACAAAGCAGTTGCATTGTTTTATCGGTTTGGAAACCAATTCTGAGACACTCATTATAATAAAAGTTTTTGGGAATGTTATAATCTTTTCAATGAGTTTATATTTGTAACATTTTGTTAGATGCAGAGAGTTATGAGGTTTTGAATTTATGTGTCATGTTCCGTCAGGTTCTGGTGGCAGATCATGTATGTCGCCTTAAAGTCAAATTAAAAAAAATGGAGATAAAATAAAACTTTGTTTATCCTTTAATAAAAAAGTTGTAGGACATGAAGTTTATATGATTTTACAATATTTCTTTGTTATCATTGCTTTTATAGTGAAAGAGGTAGAGACAGAATGAGCATTTATGCTGTTGATTGTCAATTTTCTATTTAGGGATATTTCTTTGGGAGTTTGGTTTAGTTATGGTGAGCTCCTTCGCAATCCATGTTAATTATGTTGTATGGTGGGAGGGAATAGATGAAGTGGTTGTGATAGTTATCTTGTTATTGTATATGCGGAGCGTGGGCTAAAATAGAGAGATAGCGAGGGATATGAATAGGCCAGTACGTATTGTTGTGAAGCCATGTTTTCTGGTCTTGGCGTGTTTGCGTAAGTATGAAATAGTTACGTCGTGTGAAGTCTAGGTGGAGATGCAGATTGTGTGAGTTATTGGATGGATATATATTTGCGTAGTATAATTAAAAAAGAGAGAGTTCTTCGATGGGATGATATAATGTATAGAATGTGCTTGGATGGATATATGGGTAGGCATAGTATGCTTAAATCGATTCTTGCTTGCATGATGTGAGATCAGGCTTAAAATGATTTAAAAAGTAAGCATATTGCTTCTACCCTTATGTTGGCTCTAAGTGTCTCGTAATGAAGAACCTAAAGTTATTAGTCCTTCGATGAACGCTTAATCTTAGAAGAGTATAGAACCTGAATAAATCTATTGCTTGCTGTTTGGGACTACATGACCAATTTTGGTTACGCCGCTAGTTCAATGAATTACACCATGTTTTCGGTAGAGGTGTTGTATATAAAAGTTGTAGCCAACTTCTTCATCTTACTTGTGTCAAATTTCATGACCATAGGTCTAGTAGTTGGGAGTTATGATTTTCTCAAGTCTAGTCTTGGAATCTGTCCGGACTCTGTACAGATTTCGAAACTGATCTTGTTTGCCCAAGTTAAACTTCGAATCAGTTCTTATAAATTATAAAGAAGTGGTAGTACTTTCCTTAACCTTTCCAACAAATTTTGGATCCCCCTTTTGGTGACCTATAAGTTAAGCTACAACTGTTTTAATTGGAATCTTTGAATCTGTCCAAATTTGGACAGCAAAGCCTTTCTTATGTCTTTTGATCTTGATATGCATTGAATTAACCTGATAGGTTTATAAATGAAATATAGACAATTTTACTGGCTTTCTAAAAAGTCTAGGAGCACCTAAATTGGATGACTGAGACTCCAATTATGGATTTTTTTTGAATTGAGTAGTTGAATTCTGTCCAAGTCTGGACGAAATTTACGTTTCGCATTGTTTGGCCTTTCTAAGTGTCAAATCTTGTTGTGATGATAATACAAGGGTATAGTGGACTTTGTAAGCTTTCCATAAAGTCCTAGTTTACTTCTATTGGATGCATATTTTGTGAGTTATGAGGAAAACAAATAACCGTTGTGCTGCTGTCTAGAAATATGCAAGCATTAAATTGATCTTTTGAAGTTACTTTTGATTGGATGGTTTGGTTTAGGCTATTTGAGCACAGTATGTATTGCATTCATATATATTCATTGAAGTACTTGCATGTGTCAATGTTGATTTGGTGTCAGGAAAGCTTTGTCCGAGTTATATAGGACCGTCTACTATCTTAGCCCGAGTTGGCAGCTTGGCTTAGCACCAACAATTGTCGGAGTCTATGATAAGAGTACACCATGTATTCCATGTCTTTATGTTGAGGAAGTATTTGTGGAATGCAGACCATCAAATCGAGCTAGAGCTGATTCCTATGTAGCAAGACCAGACTCTAGAGTGTCGTCTGCTGCGTATCTTAGAATCCTAGGAGCTTGAGGAGCTGATGCGGTAGAAGTACCCGAACCTTTCTTTATGTGTGAGTTTTGTTGATTCATTGATCTTTCCTTGTCGTTCCGATAGAAGCGTCGGAATTCGAGGTCGAATTCTTTTTAAGGGGGGTAGAGTGTGATACCCAATTTTCGAAAAAGAAGTTAAATTTATTTTTCCCTTTTCTTTTGTGATCTGTGTAGTTGGGGTTGGAGTTTTTTAGGAAGCATTCACCAGTAAAACAGTATAATACTTGTTGGATTTGTGCGCTGGGGTTGGGAGCTGACGTGAGAGCGAGTTTGGGCCGTGGATCTCGATCCGGCGGTGGGGAGCCCATTAGTTTCCCCCCTTAACCCTAGCCGCCCCCTCCCTCTCACTCCCCCACCCCTTTGGCCGCCCCTCACCCTCTCTCTTCCTCTCTTGCAGCCGCCCCAATCCCTCTCCTTCGTCCCCAAGTGATGGCAGCGCCACCCCTCAACCCTAGCCGCCCCTCCTCTTCCTCTCCAAGGTGGAGCCTCCTCGCTTGGTGTCCATCGGGTGGGTGCGAGTCTTCCATGGGAGTTTGGGGGGAGGAAGAAGGAAGAAAAGAAGGAGGAAAGGAGGAACTCAAGGTGATTTTCGTGATCATTTTGTTGTATTTGTGCTGCAATCCAATTGGTTACATGTTTACCTATGCGATTTGGTAGAGGTGCTGTCCAGAAATTTAGTGGGTGGACGAACAGCAGTAGTTCTAGGGATTTCTGGGAATTTTTCATGGGCAATTAGTGGGGATCAATGGGAGAATCATGTAGAGCTTTGTCATACCTTTCCAACGAGTACTTATGCGCTCGATTCGGAGTTATAATTTAGGAGATATCGTTGTTTGAATCCGGTTATGTTGTTGTCCAAAAAAACAGATTTTTCAGGTGGGTGAACAGCAGTAGTATTAGCAGTTTCTGGGAATTTTTCGTGGGTAATTAGTGTTAACCAGTATGATAATCATGTAGTGCTTTGTCTTATCTTTCCAATGAGTACTTATGCGCTTGATTTGGATTTATATTTTAAAAGATATCGCTGTTTGAATCCGGGTATGTCGCTGTCCAAAAGGCAAAAAAAACAGATTACAGGGTTCATCTTGTGGACTGTTTTGGGCTAATTAGATGTTAGAATTTAATTATAAATTGTATACAAAACTTGTGGGGAATTTTATGTAGATGCCTCTGGAGTTTTTGTTTGTTACCACTGCTGTCATAATTTTAAAGTTATGAAATTATTAAGCAGCGCCGCTGCAGTTTGGTGGGTGTGGGGAGAGATGTAACCCGCGGCAGGGTTTGAGTTTGTGCGTAGGTGCGGCGTCGTTTATGAGCCTAATTATGTGAAATTGGTGTACTAAGTTGTGTGTCAAAAACAGGTGGTGGACTTCCGGATCGTACTTAGGGATTTGCCCGAACTTCCGGTAAAGGCAAGTGAATACAGTGGTGGTTGCTACCGTTTGGTTTGCATCCTATTCCCTGTCATTGAGTATGCATAAGTTTTAATTATGTTAATCATGGAATTCTGTGATGAAGTTTATTTGTTTGTAAGTATTAATTCTCAATTGTCTAATATTGTGGATGATCATAATGTGGTAATGATATATGTGGTTGATTCCCATCTTGGATGAAGTTGAAGTATTTTTTTTGGAATCACGTTATATGAGGTGTTGTAGGCATGACATGCACATCGCATCATTCATCTTGCATTTTGAAGTTATGTCGTGATCTTATGGTCCGACCGTACCGGTACATTTTTAGCATCGTACGTTGCCCGAGGAGGGGTACGATGCGGCTTCATATCCTTAGAGGTATGAAGGCAGAAGTCATCCTTGCATTTGCAGACATTTGCACTCAGGAGGTATATATATGAAGTGTGACATGACTATGTTACTATTGTGGTTTCTACCTGCGAGGTGTGGTGACTAGGTGTGTTGTACGTTGTATACGTGCTGCACCTTCGTAATAAGAAAGTTGTGGAATCAAGTGGTGGTAAAACAATGTTCTTTTGTGGTTAAACAGTGTGATATTATTTTACTTGCTGAGATATGTCATCTCACTCTTGCATTACTCAATGCAGGTACTTGATACATGTTGGGAATGAGGGGAGTAGCAGCACGTCCACTTTCACTCTCACAATAACGCTGCCTAGGCGCAGCCATGATTTAATTAGAAACTTATTGTCAAAGGAAGTTTGTTTTTTTAACTAGTCGTGCGCACTAGTTAATTCAGTTCATGTCGTATGTTTAACTTCTCTTTGCTAGCCAATTAATAATACTTAGTATGTTTTTGTCATATATATAGATGTCAGAAGTGTTGTTAGTACCATTCTGGGGTGTTTGTGGACCTCGGGGTGTTACAGCTTTGCTCTTTGGTGGACTCGATGAAGAGGCCTTGGGATGTGTTTGTGACCGTATCGGGGCAAAGGTAATCGTCACTCTATCAAAGAGTGTCGGTTTTCCGAAGCTTGAAGCCGATATTAGCAGCTACCGACGACAACATATCATCGGTAGTCTGTTTTATTCCAACTTTAAGGTAAAATTCTTATAATAAAGCAAAATTTTATTATTTATTTTATTTTTACGATGAAGTTTGCTAATGAAGGTCTATCTTGTACAGAGCATGCTGTTGAGCAAGGCGCTACGAATGCAATAGGACCTCGAGGACAAAAAGAATGAAATTATAATTGAGGGCCTAGAGAGCAAAATCAAAGAGTACGAAG
The DNA here is from genome assembly GCA_029449295.1 of Zea luxurians. Classification (NCBI taxonomy): domain Eukaryota; kingdom Viridiplantae; phylum Streptophyta; class Magnoliopsida; order Poales; family Poaceae; genus Zea; species Zea luxurians. The sequence continues at coordinate 32,647,487 of JAOPSE010000001.1, read as the reverse complement.
CCTCTCTTGAAAAGAAAGATTTTCTACTCCAAGCAATGGAAGGTTCCCTTGCAGAAGCACAAAGTGAAAAATGCTAGACTAAGCAGGGAGCTTCTCCAAAAATCAGAGGGCTTCAAACAAGAAAGAAAAGACTTGTAGACGAAGTATGAAGCTGAAGCTGCTGAGAATACGAAGCTACAGCTATCTCTGAAGGAGCTTCGTAACATGTGCTTGAGCTTTGGTAGCCACTGCATATAGCGACTAAAAAGTTTTTAACTCAGTTGGAGCCAGCACTGAAAAGTTTACTCCTTCAGCCGAAAATATATCAAGCACCTTTGAACACATTGAAGGCGAAGTTGAGGCACTTGACGAAGTAATAGCAGGGCATGGTGACTTCTGCGCCCTACTAGCTTCTCGCGGCACGGCTGCAGCATTTTTGAAAGCTGGCTGTACACACGCAAAGATAGTGAATAGGCCTACCTTCAGCCTATCTTCGACAGATTTGACTAATATTCCTAGCGAAGCTCGAAGCATAGGAAGTAGATTTATAACACAAATTTGGGCGAAGGGTGGTCGGGACTTGGCTGGTGATGAGGCCCGAAGCTTACTGAAGCCGGTATGAAACTTGTACCTGTTGCTTACCTTTTCTTGTGATTACCTTTTTCCTTATAAGATCTTGTGTGTGCAGGATGTTGATGCCAAAGATTAGTAATCTGAAGCAGATTCCGAAGGCCACTGAAGCTGATCTTTAGACTTGCTTGCATAGATCTTTTTATAGGCATTTGTATTATGTTTATAAAAGACATTGTAACCGAGAACTGAACATTGCTTTGTATACTTGTCCATACCTTGTAATATATTTTTACCTTTTCTTCCGTGTGTAAAATTGCTTTGCTGTGGTCAAAACTTACATCTTTTGAGCCGAAGGCGAAAAACACCTTCCCTTCTTTTCGTACACAGCGAAGCGTATCTTGCTTCTTTATGCTCATCGAAGCATTGTTATCAAAGTTGAAGTATCTGTTTGTGCTTTATGTTATGACGATGATGATCCTACGAATGACTACATGAATGTGTATGAATGCAATGAATGATGTAATGTAAGTGCAGATGAATGCCCAAACATACACACGAAGCCATACCCAGACTCTGCATCCCCTTAGGAACGACTTTTGAGCTTCTTCACCTTCTATTTCGATGGTATAAGTTCTGCATCCCCTTAGGAACGACTTTTGAACTTCTTCGCCTTCTATTTCAGCGGTATAAGTTCTGCATCCCCTTAGGAACAACTTTTGAACTTCTTCACCTTCTATTTCGGCGGTATTTGGCTCTACATTCCCTTTAGAACGACTTTTGAGCAGAAAACTTACGCTGCGCTCCCTTAGGAACGACTTTTTGTAGCTTTGTCATGCTCTGCATCCCCTTGGGGACGACTTTTGAGCTTCTCCCTGTTTTTGTTTTTGCACTCGATGGTGCACGCTCAGATTTTACATGTTACAACTTTTTTGGGGGATTCTGCCCTTGTAGAGCTAAATAAGAATGAAAAATTACAAGCTATGGCCCCATTAAAAACCTTTCTCCCCTCTTGAAAGGAAAAGGGTGCCATAGAAAAAAATGAAAAAAGATTACACCAATTTACACATAATATCGTCGAAGCTCATCCGCGTTCCAAGATCTGGGTATGTCATTGCCATCCATATCCTTCAATCTATAAGAACCAGGCCTCGACAAAGATACCACTAGAAAAGGACCTTCCCACTTCAGTTGCAACTTGCCCACTGTGTCTAGATTAGCGACTCTCCGAAGCACCAGATGCCCTGGCTTGATATTTTTCAACCGAACTTTTCTATCAAGCCATTTTATTGTTTTGGCCTGATATTTATTGATGTGCTCTATTGCCTGAAGTCTGGTCCCTTCTATAGTGTCTTTTGTTACTTGATAATCAGCTTCATCTTCTGCCGAAGCTATTGTTCTTATTGACCCTGTTTTTGCTTCTTCTGGAGTTATTGCTTCATCACCAAATAGGAGCTTAAAGGGTGTAAATCCTATTGACCTTGATGTAGTTGTGTTGTGGCTCCACACCACTTTAATCAGCTCATCTGGCCATTTTCCTCTGGGCTAGTTGAAGATTAGCTTCATTATTCCTGTCATTATAATGCCATTCGCTCTTTCTACCAGCCCATTTGATTTTGGATGCCTAACGGATGCAAAGTGGATCTTCATATCAATTTGATCACAAAAATCTTTGAATGCTTCGGCCTCAAATTGTGCACCATTGTCCATGGTAATTGCCTTCGGGACGCCGAAGCGACAAACAATATTCTGCCAGAAGAATTTTTGGACGCTAGCCGAAGTTATTGTGGCCAAAGGCTTCGCCTCAATCCACTTGGAAAAATATTCCACTGCCACTACAACATACTTCAAGTTGCCTTGTGCTGGTGGGAGTGGACCCAACAAATCTAGGCCCCATCTTTGCAATGGCCAGGTTGGTTGTATTAGCTGAGTTAACGACGAGGGTTGTTTCTAATGTCTTGCACATTTTTGACAGTTTTTGCATTTCTGAACTAGATCTGCTGCATCCGAAGCTGCCTTCGGCCAATAAAACCCTTGTCTAAAAACTTTTCCCAACAAAGGCCTGGACCCAATGTGAGATCCACACAAACCTACATGTATCTCTTTCATTAACTCTATACCTTCGGTTCTGGATACACACATGAGAAGTGGGGAGCAAACTCCATGTTTGTATAACTCCCCTTCTATTATGATGTATGGTCTTGTCCTCGCTTCCATTCTTTTATTATAGACTTCATCATCCAAAAGACAATTGCCTTGGAGGAAGGATATGATTTCAGTCCTCCAATCTTCACTATGTACAGGTGATATTGTGAGTACTGCTCTCTCCATAAGTTCAACCGAATGTGCTTTTATTGTCTCAAAGAATACTTCCGAAGGTAGTGGGAGCCATTGTGCTGCTGACTTGGCCAGGAAGTCTGCATGCTCATTTTCCCCTCTTGGAATATTTTTTACAAAGAAATCTTCGAAAGAAGCCTCCAGCCTTTGGACTATGTCCAAATATTTTTCAAGCTTCGGGTCCCTTGCCCTGCTACTTTTATCCACATGGCCAGAGATGACTTGGGAGTCAGTTTTAAGGATCGCCCTTCTTATTCCCATAGCCTTTAGCTTCCGAAGCCCCAATAGAAGGGCTTCGTATTCAGCAATGTTATTTGTACAACTAAAGTCTAGTCTTGCTGCATAACATGTTCTGACTTTAGAAGGCGCTACTTGGGAGTCAGCTTTAAGGATCGCCCTTATTATTCCCCAAGAACCATCACAGAAGACTGTCCAGGCTTCGGTGTCTTTACTTGTTTCTTCTTCCTGAGCCCCTAGCGTCCAATCAGCAATGAAATCTGCTAATGTCTGGGATTGAATTGAAGATCTATGAACATAGTCAATAGTGAATTCATTGAGCTCCACAGCCCATTTTCCAATCCTTCCAGTAGCTTCTCTGTTCCTCATTATATCCTTCAAAAGTTGTGATGAAGGAACAATTATGTGATATGCTTGGAAATAATGTCGAAGCTTCCTAGAGGCCATTAACACAGCATACAACACCTTCTCCAGTTTTGTATAATTTTTCTTTGATAAACTTAGAACTTTGGAAACAAAGTATACCGAGGCTTGCCTTTTGACTTAGCCATCTTGCTTCTCTTGTACAAGCGCTGCACTGACTGCAGAATGAGAAGCTGCTACATACAGGAGTAATGGAGCCCCTGGCGAAGGTGGAGTTAGAGTTGTTAGATCTATCAAGTACCGCTTCAACTCTTCAAAATCCTTTTGCTGAGCCGGTCCCCAATGAAAAACTTCGGCTGACTTTAAAATTTCAAAGAATGGCAGGTTCCTCTCTGCTGATCTTGATATGAATCTATTCAATGATGACAGCCTTCCTGCCAATCGTTGAGCCCCCTTTTTTTGAATTTGGTGGCTCCATCCAAAGGATAGCTTCGATTTTATTTGGATTAGCTTCGATCCCCTTTGTCGATACTAGACAACCAAGGAACATGCCCTTCTTTACTCCAAAAAGCACACTTTTCTGGATTTAATTTCAGACCAGCTTGCCTGAAATTGACAAATGTCTCCTGCAAGTCAGCAATGTGATTCTCTTGCTTTGTGCTCTTCACTATGATGTCATCAACATAAGTCAGCACATTCCTACCTATTTGAGAATGAAGGACCTTGGTTGTCATTCTGCTGAAGCTTCCTCCAGCATTCTTGAGCCCCTCAGGCATCCGAAGATAGCAATAAGTGCCACTAGGAGTTATGAAGCTAGTCCTTGGCTCATCTTCCTTCTTCATCAATATTTGATGATAGCCTGAATAGCAGTCCAGTAGACTCATGAGCTCCGAGGAAGCTGCTGCATCTACAAGGGAGTCTATTCTTGGTAGTGGGAATTCGTCCTTTGGGCATGCTTTGTTGAGATCTGTGAAGTCAATACACATTCTCCATTTGCCATTAGCAACCTTCACCATGACAGTGTTAGCTAGCCATTCTAGATATGTTACTTCTCTGATATCACCAGCACTGAGAATCCTCTTTACTACATTCCGGGCATCTTCAGCTTTATCATTAGACATCTTCCAAAGTCTTTGCTTTCTTGGTCTGAAGGATGGATCCACATTGAGTGAATGTTCGATGACATCTCTATTGATGCCACAAAGATCATTGGCTGTCCAAGCAAAGACATCTTTTTTGTTCAACAAAAATCTTATCAAAGTTTTTTCTTGCTCATCAGATAACTGAGAACCCAGCAATACCCTTTGATCTGCTATATCTTCACATAGGAGCATAGGCTTCGGCTGATCCGCTGAAGTACCCTTCTCTCTTTTGTGCTTGTATTGTTAACAAGCTTCGGTTCCATCTATGTTGTGGATTGCCTTTGAATCTGTCCAACTCCCTTTGGCCCTTCTGGCAGCTTCTTGACTTCCATGAATGGCAATGGGCCCTTGCTCCGAAGGTATGTTCATGCATAAGTATGTTGGATGTAGTATTGCTTCGAAGGCATTAAGTGCCCCTCGACCAATGATTGCATTGTATGGGTATTCTATGTCAACAATGTCAAAGATAACCTGCTCAGACCTTGTGTTGTGGACGTAGCCGAAGGTAACTGACAATGTGATTTTTCTGAGTGCAACAATTTGTCTTCCTCCGAAGCCACAAAGAGGATGTGTAGCATCATGAATCTTGTCTTCTGGCTCTTGCATTTGTTTGAAGGCCTTTGCAAATATAATGTTCGCTGCACTGCCTGTGTCAACCAGAACATTGTGGACCAGAAACCCCTTGATGACACAAGATATGACCATATCATCATTGTGAGGGTAATCTTTGAGCTGAAGGTCTTCCTGGGAGAATGTGATTGGGATGTGAGACCACTTGGATTTGATGAAGGGTCCCTGTACCCCAACATGCTATACTCTTCTTTGTGCTTCCTTCTTCTACTTCTTGTTAACTGGCTCTGAGCTTGAACCGTTTGTGATTGGGAGCACCAGCTTCACGGCTGAAGGTGCTATAGCTTGATTGTTGAATGAAGCCATCGTCCTAGCAGGAAGTGAGTTCACCGGTGGTGGGCGCCAATGTTGGTCACTTGTTCTCAAATGCTACGAGTTAAGAACAAGGCAACACGAAATGTTAATCGTTAAAGACCTTCGTCCTTCGAAACATTATCTCCCTCAAGATATAATGATCTTCAGACGAAGGTTGCGAAGGACATAACTTCATCATCTCAGTATATAATAATGGAAGTAGAGAAATATGAAACATGGAAGGTAACATAAACAATCATATGATAATATCATAACATTATTTATTATATTATCATAAATGAATATGGACAAAATTGAATTACATTTATACCTTCGGCTTGACAGAAGATAAAAGGCTTGAGAGTGACGTGCGAGTGAATACAAGTCATCATGAACAGTACGGTGTTCCTATTCATCTATTTATAGGCACAGGACGCAGCATGTGTAAAATTACACCCATGCCCTTTATATTTATTATTGACTTAAGGACAATCTATTGAGGACTAGATGGCCCTTTCCTCTTTAAGTCGGTGTTGTCCTTCATTTTAAGCATGTCATTGTGTCAAAGCTTTATTGATGATAGCTTTGGCATATCATCTTGCCGAAGGTGTTTCTGATCAGAGGACCTTCGGCGAGGAAGAAGGCCCCCAACAGCTTGTTCTATTGGAAGAGAGTAAAGGTGGATATGGAGTACTTTGTTAAACAATGTCAAGTGTGTCAGCAGGAAAAAGGTGAAAGAATTCTTCCCCTAGGGTTACTCCAACCATTACTAGTACCATAGGGGGCTTGGCAAGATATTACTATGGATTTTGTGGAAAAACTACCAATCTCCGAAGGGTATGACACCATATTAGTGGTAGTCCATTGATTCTCAAAGTATGCTCACTTTCTACCATTGAGGCATCCTTTCACTCTAGCTCATGTGGCCTAGGTGTTACTTGATTAGGTGATCAAACTGCATTGATTGCCTAGACTATGGTTAGTGATTGTGACAAAATATTTACTAGCACCTTCTGGACTCAGCTGTTCAAACTACCGAGAACTAAACTGAATTTGAGTACAACGTATCATTCGCAAACTGATGGGAAAAGTGAGCGTGTGAACCAATGTGTGCAAATATATCTACGATGCGCAGTACATGCTCAACCCAAGAAATGGAAGTCTTGGCTGTCACTGGTGGAATTTTGGTATAACACGTCTTACCACACTTCACTAGGATGTTCACCATTCAAAGTGTTGTATGGATGCGATCCTCCATTTTTGTTGCTCCAGTGGTGCCCCTAGATACTGATTGGGATGTGACACAGCTGTTGGCTAAAAGGGCTGAATTTTCTGCATGTTGCAAGAATAGTTGGCTGGAGCTTGCAATCGAATGAAAATGTAGGCTAACAGGTTAAGTACGGAGCGTCAGTTCTAGGTCAGAGATTGTGTCTTGCTTAAGCTTCAACCTTATGCTCAATAGTATTTGGCTCATCAACCTTGTCCAAAGTTGGCTTTCAAGTTTTACGAACTATATACCATACCAGAGAAGGTGGGAGCGGTAACTTATCGCTTGGAATTACCATCAACAGCTCAGATTCATCATGTGTTCCATATCTCGCAATTGAAGTCGTTCACTGCCAACTATTTCCCCAGTCTTCACTGATCTCCCAAGATATAGTTACCTAGACCAATAGGGTGTGATGGTAGAGGATATTTTGGATCAACAGTTGACAAAGAAAGGTGGTCGTGTTGTGTCCTAGATGTTGGTGCTGTAGAGTCATGTGCTGTAACACCCTGAATTTGGGGGTATAAAATTTCTTTCTAAATATTTACCAAATTCAGGTGTTACTCTTGTCTCTCTCTCTAGACTCTCTCTCTATCTTTATTTATCTAGAATTGAGTTAATTAGGTGATAGATTAATTATTTATTTTGTCAAAACAATATGTGTCATGAAATATTGCATCATGCTGAGCTTAAGATATTCTTTGAATTGTTGCACATGTTTGATTTAGTTTGAATTTGAATCTCGGTTTGAATTTGAATTGAAAACGCTAGGGAAAATAAAATAGAAAAGCATTAGAAATTCCAGAGAAAAGAGAAAAGCCATTTCGGCCCAGCTAGCCTAGCCCCCACGCGCGCGCCCGCTCCTGTGCGTCCATTTCCCCTGACAGGCGACCACCGCCTGTCAGCCTATCCAGTGTGCGCCCTCTCTGCCCCTTTCCCTCTCGCTGCTCAGTGGGGCCAGACTATTGGTGCCAAACTCATCCGCACGCGCGTTTGTTGGGGGCCTTCGTCTTCCGATGGTCCTCAAAAACACGACTAACATGTTTTCTAGTATAGTAAACTGTCACAGGAGGCTTTGACTTCGAGATGAAGGTGTACATGGTATGAAAAGCGCGGTCTAGAAGAAGGATGGACTAGTTCCAAAGCTGTGGATGGAGAAGCTTTTCCTTAGCACAAAAACGGCGATGGAGAATGAAACCAACCTAAAGGGGAAAAGACTGCTTAGTCCTCGACAACTTACTTTTTGGCTAATAGTACATAACAGGGACATGAGTGTAATTTTGCCCAGGCTGCGTCCTGTGCCTATAAATAGATGAACAATAACACCATACTGTTCATGCTGGTTTGTAATCGCTTGCACGTCACTCTCGGATTTTTACCTTCTATCGAGCCGAAGGTACAATTGTAATTTAATATCATTAATGTTTGTTCGAGATTACATAATAACAATATGAGTAATCTAATGGTTTAATATAATTATCCATGCCCTTTTATGTTTCATTTGTCCCTGTCTTTATTCTTACATATTGAAATGATGAAGGTATGACCTTCATAACCTTTGTCTGAAGATCAATATATCCTAAGGGAAATAATGCTTCGAAAGACAAAGGTCTTTAACCATTAACATTTGTGTTGCCTTGTTCTTAACCCAAAGCATTTGAGAACAAGGATCAACATTGGCGCCCACCTCCGGTGAACTCACTCGACCACCTTCGACAACCATCGACCTTTGTCATGCCGCCAAAGAAGTCATCAGGGCCAGGGGCTGCATTGCAGCCGCTGGATGTTAATCAAGAAACGCTACGCGAAGCTAGGAGCCAGAAAAGGAAGGCTACCAGTCCAACACCCCAGGAGGAGGAGTTGGACCAAGAAATCAGGGACCTTGAAGCCATTCATCAATAGGTCTAGAAGAAGAAATAAATGATGCTTCGTCTTGCCGATCTTCAGAGGAAGATTGATGAGGTCGCTGAGGAAATGCGTCATCTCACCCAAGATGACCAAGACCGAAGGCCTCAATATAGAGAGCTTCGTCAAGACAATTCGTACAATGATGATGAATGGTATGATGATTTCCATCATAGTAATTTTGCTTTTGATGATGCTTCTCCTCTAGTAGCAGAGTTGTAGGCTACCCCATGGCCCCCATCATACAAGCCACCTCAGCTTCCTATGTATGATGGGCACTCAGACCCGAAGAAGTTCCTAATGAGCTACGAGGCAACCATATCTTCATATGGGGGTAATACTGCAGTCATGGCGAAATCCTTCGTCATGGCGGTCAAATGTGTAGCTCAAACTTGGTATTCGTCTCTCAAGCGAGGGACAATCACATCATGGCAGAAGCTCAAGGATATGCTAATCACTAGCTTCCAAGGCTTTCAGACGAAGCCAGTCACTGCTCAGGCTTTGTTTTAGTGCACGTAGGACCATGAGGAGTACTTTTAGGCGTATGTCCGAAGGTTCCTGCATCTAAGAGCACAAGTGCCTACTGTGCCCAATGAAATTGTCATTGAGGCCATGATCAAAGGGCTTCGTCTAGGACCTATGGCTTAGTATTTCTCCAGGAAACCCCCACAAACCCTGGAGAAGCTTCTTCAGAAGATGGATGAGTATATTCGGGCTGATAATGATTTCTGCCAGAGAAGGGAAGAAGCATACAGGTTTTCTGAGATGACCAGGGGCTTCAGAGGAAGAATCCACCCCAGGCACGTCAGATCGATCCATAATTCCAGCCTAAGTGATGACAGAGGAAGCCAGCCTTAAAGGCCACAACACAGCTCCCAATCTTCAGGGCAACAACAAAGCTCTTTCAGGCCACCAGTCCTAAGGGGCAGAGGCGGCAGGGGCTTCGGAGGAAGATACAGGGATCAGCCCAGAAGGCTATATTGCTTATTCTGTGGTGAAGACAAGGGCCACACCACAAGAACATGCCAAGTCATAATTCAGAAGCAAAATGAGATTGCCAAAGCTGAGGCACAGCAGAATCAGCCGAAGCAGTTCCTACATACTGCTTCATGCTACTCTCCCTATGTGTTAGAATATGTAGGTAATCAACAACCTACGGCTTCGGTCGCTTCGGCAAGTCACTCTCAAGCTTCCTGGGCCCAGCTCCCATTACCACCACCATTACCACCAACTCAGACTCGAAGCCAGCAGCAAGAAGGGCACCAACACGCACAGCAGCAGCGTGATTTTCAGGAGGAGTCTGAAGCTTGTACAGTCAACATCACTGTGCCTGAATTCAAGCACATCTACTAAAAGAATGTCCTACCCCTGATGTATTTTTTTCTGCCATCTTATTTTTCTTGTGCGAAAAACAAGTCACAAAGGACTTAATTTTGGTCTCATGTAATAATTGTGCTCGTATCAGTAAGTAAAATGCTTCTTCCTAACAGACTTCCGAAGCTATAAAAAGACGTTCTTAAGCGAGCGAAGGAAGTTCCAAAGATACAAAAAGCGTTCTTAAGGGAGCGCAGAGTAAGTTTCGAAGCTACAAAAGTCATTCCTAAGGGAGCGCAGAGTAAGTTCTGAAGCTCAAAAGTCGTTCCTAAGGGAATGTAGAGCCAAAATACCACCGAAATAGAAGGTGAAGAAGCTTCAAAGTCATTCCTATGGGGATGCAGAGCTTAAATACCACCGAAATAGAAGGTGAAGAAGCTCCAAAGTCGTTCCTAAGGGGATGCAGAGCTTAAATACCACCAAAATATAAGGTGAAGAAGCTCCAAAGTCATTCCTAAGGGGATGCAGAGCTTAAAGACTCCAAAGACATCCCTAAGGGGATGAAGAGTCTTGTGTGTTCCAGTGTGGGCGTGTGTGTGTGTGTGTGTTCGGCATAACCATCATATTGCATCATATCATCGCATCATTCCGCATAACATTACATCATACATCATATCGCATCAATAGTGAAGATTGGGTGCGAAGCAAGTCTTTGAGAATAACTTGAACGAAAATGTGCTGAGGCACGAAGGCAAACTTCAGAAAATACAATTTTATCAGATTTGTTATAGAAGGGGCTTCTTTCTTTATGAAGCATGAAAAGAAGGGAATGTGTTTTTCCGTCAAAGGCTCAAAAACGGTATGTGCGTAAATTTCATGCATCGTAAAGAATTATATTACAACAATTTACATATCTGATTAATTGTTTCATACACCAAATGTTACATAATATTATTACAATAAAATCCTAATCTTCCTTAAGGATCTTCTCGACGGCCTCATTCAGTAGCCTGTCGATGACTTCGTCGACGATGGAGTTAGCAATGCTCATTACATCCAACGCTTCTTTCATAATGGGATCAGCCTGAGGGTCATACGGCTCTGGCAGCAGTCAGAGTTCAGCTGGAATAGGCAAACTATTAGACAGAAGCCATAAAATAAACACCGAAGCTAAAATTCAAGAATAATACCTATACGCCTTGCACGCTCGGCAACCTCTCTGGCTCGCCTAGCTTCTTCTCAGGCATCGTGGGTTTCTTTTTCAATCTTCTTTATGATTTAGTTGGCAAATTCTCGACCACCGTTCACCCAGACATCGGAATAAAATTTTTTGCCCACTAGAGTAGCTTCGGTCGAGGGGTCTCTCGTGTCATTTGTGGAGAAGGCGGATTCGGTCTGGGATGCAGCCTTAACATGATCACAACCAGCCTTCTCCAGAATTACCGCAAGCCCTCGAGCGCCAGTGAAAGCATAGATGTCCCCGTGATCGCTTAGGATCTCTTCAAAAGCTTTGGCTTCCCCGCTTATCCAATCAATAACACCCTCGGGGTCACCTCGAATGAAATTCTCTTCGGAAGAGTAAGCACCCACTTTAGCAAAGCTAGTTTTTAATTTTCTTACACAATCGAAGGATTTCTCGAAGCACCTTTCCTTGGATTCGTGAAGTTCCTCAACATTTTTCTCCAGCCTAGTGTTTGACCATTCACTTATTTCTCGACTAGCTTTTGCAACTTCAAAATTTTCAATTGCTTTGGCAAGTTTCTTCCGAAGGTCTTCAATTTCGGCTTTGTAAGCTTCGGATTGGGTGTTAAATTTTGCTTCGTCTTCTTTCACTTTATCCACCAAAGAGAGCAAAATTTTATCTTTTTCTACAGCTTCATTTCTCAACTTGATGACCTCTTGCCGAAGGTTGCTGAGGGCTATCTGGCAACTTTCATCTTCAGCATTCTTTTGCGCCCTCAGAGCATTGCTAAGAATTAAGCCCTACAAAAAAGATAGAATTAGCATGACAAAACAAGATAAGATAATCTATTTTCAAGATCAACACTTTTGTACCTTCAGACTATTGTACACAAGGCTTTCTGCGAGGTCATCTTTTGACGTGGCGGAGAGGCCAGCTTCAAGCTTTGGAAATCCCATATTTTTGGCCATCTCCCGACAGACGGATATTTCCTTGTTGTCTGGAAGACAGTATAGGAAATCATCTTCATCCATGCCATTGTACAACAATGCCCCCTTTGGGTATTTCAGTTCCCGGGTATAGTGTTTGGCTTCCATGATTTCTTCTTTAGATAGCTTCTTTCCCAAAGCATGTCGAATAATAAAGTCAGAATCTTTGGACGGTGCTTCGGGAGTAGGAGATCTAGCTTTTTTAGGTGCATTTTCCTTCTCTAGAGCCGTGCTGGTACTTAGAGAGTTTTGCTCAGCTCTCTCAGTTACAACAGGCCCTGCCTCTGTCGGCGCTGAGGGCTCAGCTTCGGTTTCAGCACGAGCTGCCACAGCTTTGGCAACGTTTCTTGCAGGAGCAGGAGTTAATGCCCTTGTTGTTTCCATGACAACATCTAGTACGCTAGCCATTCTTCTCCTCTTGGGAGTTGTTGCAGGAGCCTTTGCAACCTTCGGCAATTCTGCTTCTGCCGGTGGGCTCAAGATTTCTGGTAGCACTATTGTTTTTTCTAGCCCTGGCTTTTTGGCCACCTCTTCTTTAGCTTCGGTTGGCTCGTCTATAGGCACCTTCGGTAGCTCAATCTGTCTTGCCTCAGTAGTGGAAGATGTCCCTTCACCAAGCTTCAGCACTGTGGCCGTCTCGATGTATCTCGGCCGATGTGTTAGGACCTTGATCTTCTTACCCTTCGGCGCAACAGAGATGGCCGATGCAGCAATTTTCCTTTTCTTCCCTTGCTTTCGCGAGGGGTAAATGTAGTCTGGATATACGAAGCCAATAACGTCAAAAACTCTGTTCAACCTTTTCTTGCCTCGCCCTCCAAAGGCTAAAGTCAAGGCGTCATATTTGGCTCTTGTGTACGCTCCAAGTAACTCATCGCTAGTCGCCTCAACACATTTCAGTCAGTCATCATTTGGTTCGTCAAACTGGTCTCTATATCTGAACATGTATTTCAAGTAAACCAATCCACCTTGACTGGACCCGACAGCAGTCTCCTTCGTCATCTCCCAGTTATCCACATGTGGCCATACTCTGTAGGCTATGTGCTCTTGAACCAGGTCCCTCGTGCCAATGAAGGCACAAACATTGTTGAAAGCCTTCTGGCATGCTTCGGTATCATTTTCAAGCGCAGTAGCTGGCCTTCAAAGGCCGAAGCAAGACCAGATAGGGCGTTGGATAATCACCTTTATGTCTTCCCTTTCAATCAAATTATTCTTGACATAAAACCATTCCTCCATCCAGGCCTCGGGTCACCTTTTTTGAAAGGTTGGAACGGGATAGCTCACATCGGAGCGAGGAACGAAGCCATAACAACCAAAGTTGTTGTGATATTGCTCTTTACCAGTGGCCTTCATCTCGTACAGTAGTTCATGCATGTTGCAAAAGCACCTCTCGCTCAGCTCTAGCCATTGGCTCCTTACTGCCCAAACAAAAATACCCATTCTGATTATAGCTTCGGGAGTGATTTGATGATGGAAGATTTCAAATGTCTTCAAAACTTCAACCAAAAATCTGCTCAAGGGGAATCGAAGACCTGCCTTCAAAAAGCTTCTATAAACAACAACTTCATTTCTTCAGGTGCGGTGGCGGCAATGTCTCCCCCAACTCTCACAATAGACATGTCACGAAAGTATCTTCCCTTCATGGCATCAATATGACTCTATTTGATGGACGACTTTCCGAAGATGGTATGGCTTGGCCGCCAGGGCCGATCTTCGGCATCTTCAATCCCGCTCTCCACATCAAAGTCATCGCTATCACCAGAACCTTCAGATAGCCCAGCTAATATTTCATTCGTAATCTTCAGACAGATCAGCAACCTTCTTCTCGTCAGACATTTGGTGGAAAGTCGAACAAATACCGAAGCTCACAAAATAAGTGAAATCTAATAGCAACAAATTTAAAACTTGAGAAAACAGCACAAGCAATTGAAATGGCGCAACATATGCTGTCGTTGTGCGTTTCTATTTATATGCTTAGTGCATTGCAACTTGGCGGGCCCCATTTGTCAATGACTTACGCTATTCTAGTGAAGGGAAGGTGTTTTTTCGAACCTTCGGCTAAAGGCCTTCATTCACATCGTAGTCTGAATTTGTTAGATACAAGAACAAATTAATACTGCGAGGGGCCACTGTTGGGGGCCTTCGTCTTCCGAAGTTCCTCAAAAACACGACTAAATGTTTTCTAGTATAGTAAACTATCATAGGAGGCTTCAACTTTGAGATGAAGGTGTACATGGTATGAAAAGCGCGGTTTGGAAGAAGGATGGACCAGTTCCGAAGCTGTGGATGGAGAAGCTTCGGCTTAGCACAAAAACGGCGATGGAGAATGAAACCGACCTAAAGGGGAAAGACTGCTTAGTCCTCGACATCTTACTTTTTGGCTAATAGTAAATATCAGGGACATGAGTGTAATTTTTCCCAGGCTGCGTCCTGTGCCTATAAATACATGAACAGTAACACCATACTGTTCACGCTGATTTGTAATCGCTTGCACGTCACTCTTGGATTTTTACCTTCTGTCGAGCCGAAGGTACAATTGTAATTTATTATCATTAATGTTTGTTCGTGATTACATAATAACAATATGAGTAATCTAATGGTTTAATATAATTATCCATGCCCTTTTTATGTTTCATTTGTCCCTGTCTTTATTCTTACATATTGAAATGATGAAGGTATGACCTTCATAACCTTCGTCTGAAGATCATTATATCCTAAGGGAAATAATGCTTCGAAAGACAAAGGTCTTTAACCATTAACATTTGTGTTGCCTTGTTCTTAACCCAAAGCATTTGAGAACAAGGATCAACATCGTTCTTTTTCTCGCTGTCCTGTGAGACCTCCCTGTCAGCAGTTGACCGCCCATTGCTGTGCACCCTGGCTGCTCCGCGGACCCCGCCTGTTAGCCGCACCCCGCGTCCCTAACCTCGCGCTCGTGCACTCTGCCATGGACACACCCACGACGCGTGTTTCTCTGCCACCTTCGCACGCACACGACCTCCTTTTTGCGCCCGCAATCCACTCAGTCACTCCCCTTGCTCAGTTGCGCCCTCAGCCGAACACCATCACCCCTCTCTCGCTCTGTGTGCGCCCAGGGAGCTCCACCGCTACTCACTGAAGTCCGCCACCTGTTCTACGGTCGCCGTCGAGCCGCCCCCCCCCCCCCCGGCGCGCCCGTTGCCTCGATGAGTTCCGCCTCGCCATCAGCAACTCAGGACACCCCTCGGTTCACCCCCAGTCCCTCTGGTTTGCCTGGTCCACGCTCATTGGAGTTTTTTCCCATATAGCCGGAGTCCGCCACCGTTGACCCGAGGCTTCCCCTCGTCCTCGCCGTCACCCAAGCGCCCCTGAGTGTGCACTCGAGGTAAGCAACCTTCCCATGCCCTTATTTCGCCTGTTACTGCCCTAGTGTCCTCGTAATTGCTCGGCGGAGTTGGTCCACGTCGATGTTAGGCCACCCCGCCGCGTTTTGCACTCTCGGGTGCCCCCGTGCCAGTGTTGCGCTAATAACTGAGTTCGCCATGAACATGCCCGAGCCTTTCCCCAAACCCCTAGAGCCCTGTCGTGGCCGTCCCCTCATCTCTGGTGACCTCGCTGCCACAGAGGAGGCAATGCCGGCCACCAAGTTGTAAAGCCCCACGCGCCCCATCGCAATCGTCCGGCCCTGATCTAGCCCACGTGCTATGCCCCTAAGCTCGCCGGTCAGCGCCTTTGCCCCCTGGCACTGGGCCCAACCGGTCAGCCCGCTTTCCCCCTTTGGTCGCTGACGCCCCACCCCCACTTGTCATCCGCGCTCGCTCGCCAGTGCCCGCGCGCTCGCTCCCTGATCTAATCGTGGCCGACCATATGTGATCTAGTAGTTGGAAAAGCTCGATATCCCTTCAGTTTGCATTTTTGCTAAAGAGACCCTTAGTTCTCGGGTAATAGAACCCGCCATCCCTAAGTTTTGTGCGCAGGACCCTGACTTCTTTTAAACAAACCCCTGGCCTTTTAAATAATCACAGAATTGGGCTTAGTTTTATATTTCAAACTTCAAAACTTGTTTATTTCATATTTTTCATATGAACTCCAAATTTAGTGGTTCAAATTGCAAAATGATCATAGGAATATTCTCTGTTCAAATAAATTATGTTCATCCACAGTCTGTGTACTCTAATTTTTGAGCTAAGCTATAGGTTTGTATATGTAATAATTAATTTATGAAATAAGAAAATAAAAAGGGAAACCCTAATGATACTTAGGTGTTTAATTTTGTGAGATCAATATTATGTCATGTATGAAGTTACCCATGTTGTAATCTTATGTCCCACCAAAATTAGTAGAACTAAACTATGTAATCCATAATGTCTAGGGAATCACTAGTCTTTAAATGAATTAATCCCTAGCACTTAGGTCTATCTTTTGTGTTCATAATGTCATGTCAAACTTGTGTTCACTTGATTGTATATTTTTGGTGTGCTGTTCATTTGTATTTTTTCAAATGTATTGAATGTATGATCGCTTTACCTAGACAACGAGCAAGTCGTGGTTCCTGAGTGTGTTGTCCAAGATCTCCCTGAGCAACAACTTGGTGAAGGCAAGTGTCCTCTGACCTATTATGTCCTACATACTTTATAATTCACCATCCCGCATTACATTATTGAAACCTAAGGATTGACTAGTCTGTATTTACTTATCCTTGTTTACCTTTTGGGTTATCATGGTTAGCACTATGCTATTGCTTTACTTTAATCAATGAACATGATGTGAATATTTATGATATGATGATGTTATCTCGATGATGATCGTGTGATACTTTAGGGGACTCAGGCTGTATCCTGAGTACCTCTCCGTAAGGACCTATTTGGGGAGTGACAACCCGAGATAACAGTGCAACCACGAGGGTGGAATAGGACGCCCTTAGCTGATTAATTAGAGGAACCCGAGGTGTAGTTGGCTTCACCGTAGGGCCGTAAATGGGGTCTGGGCACAATACTTGCTCTGCCGAGGCTGGTTGCAGAGGTTCTTAATTTGGTTTTGTTAGTCACCCTTCCTTTGGGGAGAGGTACTGTGTTTTTCAAACTGGAGAAACCTAATGGGCAACAATGACCTCTGGGAAATCTTTGTAAAGGCTACATAGTGATACCCTGCCAGGCCACCTAGGTAGTGGTCAATGCAGATTGGCTCTTTCTAGACAGAATGGGAATCACGGCTTTGTGGGTAAAGTGTGTGACCTCTGCAGAGTGTTAGAAACTGGTATATCAGTCGTGCTCAAGGTTAAGAGCGGCCTTGGGATCCTCTTTGGTTAGAAGAACTTTGGTTACTTTTATGATGATGATTAATGATGATTATGATCTCTAGTATTTCCTCTTGGAGGGAGTACATTTGGGTAATAACTAGATTTATTACTAAAAGCAACTGCTTACCCTTAACTCCACATACAGCTTGTCCACTTTAGTCAAACGGGACATTTGCTGAGTACGTTGATGTGTACTCACCCTTGCTTTACAAACCACCCCTCCCTAGGGTGTCCCCACTGTACTCAGTGCTTAGGAGGAGATGCTAGCAACATGGAGGATTTTGAGGAGTTTCAGGACTACGATGAGTTCTAGTGTTTCTTAGTGGCAAACCCCCAGTCAGCTGCCTATGAAGGCCTTATCTACTACGTTACGTATTTCCGTACTTTGATGATATTAATGCTAACGACTATGTATTAGACTCTATGGATGTCTTGGACATCTTGATGTAATAAAATTCATTTTTGCTATTTACTTTGAGCAATGTGTGATGATGTCCAATTATGTAATCACAGTGTACATGAGTTTCTGATCCTGGCACGTACATGGTTCGCATTCAGTTTGCCTTCCAAAATCGGGTGTGTCTAAAGTGGTATCATAGCCTTGATAACTGTAGGACCGCTAACCTAGACTAGAATGGTTGTCATAAGGACTATAGATCTCTACCCTTACCTTGACCTTTAGTGTCATTTCAAAGTTGGCCATCTTGACCAATTCTATATTATTACTCATCCTAGAAAATTTTGTCTCACTTTTCTTTCTATTTACTTGCTGGTCTTATATTCTACTCTCACTCTTGTGCTTACGATGCCTTTGTAGATGGCTCGTATTAGGTGCACTGCACGTAAGTCAGTGATCCCCTTTTTGCCCTCTCGCCTGGCGGAGCGCCCACTGCGCCTCATGGTGATATGTTAGTCTAGCCACCTAGAGAGACTGCATCGTCGCCTGCACAAGGAGCAGGAGCGCCGAAGATAGGAGCAGGAGCAGTAGGACTCTTCCACTTGCCTCAGCAGGAGGTGGAGTATGGGAGGCAATCTTCCCCTGCACCTTAGCCAGAGATGCCCCCTGCACCACCACAGGGCATCCTGGCTGCTGGAGGAGACATGGACGGAGACGATGATGCCGGTGGCAGTTCAAGCCACAACACGGAGCTCTCTGAGGAGCAGGAGCCGGAGGGATGGACCGCTAGACCCATCACACGCGACGCCGCTCGCGGGTGTCACTTCCATGACGCTCTCGACACCTTGCTGCGTCAAACCTTCGACCGATGTTGGTACTCGCTTTTCTAGGCAAGTGGATCCAATGGGAGAGTGGAAAGAGTGCTTGCAAGGTTCAACGAGGAATGGTAATAGCTCTGTTAATCTACCCTCTCAAGGGTACTGTACGGGGGTATTTATAGGCACCCGAGTGCCTACCGTCCTCGGGCAAGGACGTTTATGCCCTTGGGTACCTAGAGTATCCTCAGAATATTCCCCCAAGGGGAGGTTATAGACCGTCATTACAGAAAAGGTTATTACGAATGAGGCCCATAACATGCTTATCCCTGCGGGGCCCGTTACAGTGGGTCGAATCCCACTTGGGCTTCCGGTCATGATGAGGACATGAGGCTAGCAGGCATCGTCTCAGTCTTGCCTTCGTCTTGCAATGGAGAAGAGCGAAGCCACAGAGTCCAGTCGCGAAGTCCTCATCGAACCGACGTCCTTGGCATTATTGGTGAAGCGAGGCAACGAAGGCATGGAGTGAAGGGTAGCGTCTTCGCCTTTGCCCCAACATTTGCCCTCCGAGGGACCAGGCCAGTTCGACTGAGTCATCTGGTACCGAAGACATCGCTAGATGGTGGAGACGCTGCCCTCGCTCGAAGTGGTCCCGCGGGGGTTTTTGAGGTGACTTTGATGGACATGGCACTGTTGGACTGCGTGTTTCCTGAAGCACCGCGCCCTGTCTATAAAAAGGGGTGGCACGGCTTGGGCTATCGCTTACCTTCGTGTGAGCTGGAAAACCCTAACTTTTTGAAACCGCTCACCCGCTCGCCTGCGTTCCTTGTTCTTCTGCTTCGGAGATCTGGCCCGTGTCAAGCAAACCACGCGTCGCCGTCGACGGTACGTAGCAATGTCGTCTTCTTCCTCATCTATTGCGAATGCGCCGTCGGTCGATTCGTCATTCAGGGATACCCAGAGCGATTTGGCGGTGATGGAGTTACAGCCGGGCCACACGATGGAGTTCGGCGTCTCAAGGATTTCCTTGGTTCGCGTGCATGACATGCAGCAGTTGGGGTACTTTGGTAATGGTGTTGGGCGCGTCCCAGGGGCGGAAGAGATTCCTGAGCCTGAGGGCGAATTAGTTGTGTTCGAGGCATTATTCATCGTTGGCCTTCGCCTACCTGCGCATCGTTTCATGGCGGAGGTCTTGCAGAGGTTCGACGTCCAAGTCCACTAGTTGACACCTACGCCGTGGTGGCCCTGGCGAAGTATGTCTGGACGGTGACTTCGTACAGCGGTCAGACCTCCATTGAGGTCTTCACCAAGAACTATTGTCTACACTGGCAAAAGAGAAAAATTGGAAATAAGATTGCACAGTTTGGATCGTGCACCTTCACGCCAAGGACCGGAAAGACTTCGGCGTAAGTCATGGAACTAGTCCCCTAAGCACGCAACAAGTGGGGAAACTGGTGGGACTATTGGTTTTATGTTTCGGGAGGGAAAGTCGAAGACCTCCTAGGGCTCCCCGCGGCCGTAATGTGCTCCCACTGTTATGTGGCATTTCCACCATTTGAGGTGGCGGAGGACGATGAGGAAGAAGGGGCCCTCCGGTGCGCTGCCCGCATGAGTAGCGGGCGTGATTTGGTTGAGGAATTCATCGGTTATGGATTGTGGCCCTTGGCACATGGCTGGGTGCTTGGCGAAGTGTGCCCTCACCAGATGCCTACCTTGGGCAGGCAGCTGGTGCGAAGTACTGCTTTCGCTTTGGATTTGCGTGGCTGGAACCCAGCCGCGTTCATGCGTGAAGTAGAGAATGGGGCTGTGAGGATTGTGGGGTGGTATGCGTCGAGGACGGAGGCTCTGTGGAGTTGGGATATTCGTGGATCCAATGTTCGCTTGAACCATGTCTTCGAGTTAAACCGTCTGCCATATGGCGGTTACCCTAGAGACGACGCTGCTGCTGCTATCGATCGTCGCGGAAAAAAGCCAGCAACTGCGGCTGAGGAAGGCCCTTCACGGGAGGCTGCGCCGGCCATTAAGAAGAGAAAACTAGGTACTACAGCTGAGGGGTTGGGGGTCTCTGATCGTTTTGTTGTGGAGTTAATGGGGACTTGTGCGGCCCTCGGGGGAAGGATGTCTTCCCCTGAGCTCCAGGAGTCTTCGACGCGAATGCTGGAGGTTATCGGGGGTCGATGGCCAAGGAATGTTCCGAACCCCGGGTGGCCGACGAGGACATATTTACGTCGCGTTTGGCCCGTGAGATAAAGATTTTTCCTTATGGACGGAATATTGCTGCTATTGTATCGACAGTAATGGACAAGGATCGTCAAGATGCGACGCGGAAGCACTAGGCGTTCACTACGGTCGGGGACCCTAGTCGCGAGGTCAAGAGGGCGCGGGGAGGCGTGAAGTCCATCGCCCCCGGCAGTAGCAGACCACCACCGGCTGTGAAGCCAGCCGTCCCTGGGCCTAGCAAATCTTCGTCGGGTGTGAGGGTTGTCGCTTCTAGGTCGGGCAAGCCGCCCTTGGCTGAGCCCACGAAGGAGCGAAGGCCCCCGTCTCCGGTGCGCACCGACGAGGCGGCGGCAGGTGGTGCCAACCTCGACATGGACATCTGCATCGATGATTACCGCGTAGGTGGTGTCATGATGTTTGATGCGCACACGGGTCGAGGACTCGTTGTTGAGTTTTTTTCAACATGGGGACTGGGTCTTGAACAAGATTGTGGTGCAGGGTCGGATGCTGGGCAACTGGCTGTTGTCCCGGCTCCAGTGCGGCCACACCGGCTACGGCAGCGACCGAGGCGAAGGGCACTTCGCTGGACCCATGGTCCAAATTTTGCGCCAGCGGTGAGATTTTGTCTGCCGCCGCTGTTAAAAACGTGGCGGGTTCCGTTTCCCAGTAGTTGAAGCATGCAACGCAGCAGCTAAAGCATGTAAGTCGTCTTGGACTTCGTTAGTTCGTTGTGTTTATGTGGTTGCGAATGTGATGGATTTTTCGTGGCAGGCGGCCGCCTTCGCCGACCATGTTGCGTCGGGCGCTCTGACTTCGGAGTTCGCTACCGAGAGGCAACGACTCGAGGGCAGGATTGAGCGCCTCTGGGTGCAGCATATGGAAGCTGTTTGGGACAAGTCAGCTGTGGAAAACAAGAGCCACAGGCTGACGAAGAAGTTGGCGGCTGCGGAGGCCGAGAAGGAGGATCTCTGGCGTCAGTTGGCGGCGGAGACGAAGGACGCGAACAGAGCCTGTGCTGAGGCGCAGGCTGCACAAGCCGAGGCCAAACTTGCGCGTGCGGAGGCCAGTCTCGCCCGCCAACGCGCCGAGGAGATGGAAACGAGCCTCTGCGGCCTGCACGACCGTCTGGACAAAGCAGAGGCCTCTACTCGCGCAGAGGTTGACTGGACGCATGCACAGCTTGTGGAGGCGTATCGGGAGATTGGTGCGCGGACCACTCTCTTTGAAGCGTCCGGGAAGGAGGTGGGCCCCCGCTTCCTTAGGTGGCTGCAGGACGAGCTGGAGGTGCTCCCAATGATTGTGACGGCCCTCATGTCCTTCACCTCCCTCATCACCTGCGAAGGGGTCGTGAATGCCTTGTCCCACGAGGGATGCGGGCACTTTGAAGTCTTCGACCGATCAGACGAAGACTTTGAGCATGAAATCTTCCAGGTTGAGCACCCGGTGATGAAGCGGCCGGCTGGGGCGCTTTACGATAGGATGTGGGGCCCTCATGGCCGTGAGACTGTTCGGGAGAGGTCCGACCGGGCGATAGAGCAGGTAAGAGTATATGTGTATTGATTGTATATGTGGGTGTGTGTATATTTGTGTGGTTGTTGAATAAATGTGTTATTTCTGTAGATGGCGCATGATGAAGAGGTTGAGGACCTCGGGGATTTGGAAAGCACACTGCTCGAGGCATCGGGGGTGGAGCTGGCGCCACCATCCAATGCTAGCGAGGGCCCCTTGGTGACCCCCGCGCCGACTACTGCTAGCGAGGACCCCGTACTGGCCGCTGCGCTGACTGGTGGGGACACTTCGAAGGTGGCGGGCGAACCAGCTACCGAAGACCCTGCAGTGTCGGCCGGCCCTTCGCAGGTGGCGGGATAGGGGTTAGGGCTATCGGGTGTAATTTTTGTTTTTGTGATACTGAAACTTGGTTGCTGCGCAAGTTCCGACGTATGGGCCTGCGCAAGTAACCACTGCTGACAATACTAATTTTGTGTCGGCCGCAACCGTAGTGCCTGCCAATGATAATTTATCTGGTTCTGGATCTGTGTGTTTTGAGTCTGATGGTGAGTCTAGGAGTTCGTTTTCCTAGAGTGAAGAGTCCTCGGATGAAGGCTTGGATTATTTTGCTGCAATAGATGTGGCCGCGGCGGAGTCCCCGCCGCGGGTGGAGGTTAGTGAGGTGGCTGATCTACCTAATGCAAGGACCGAGTGCCGGAGGCGAAGGGTGGTTTCGAAGCATAGCGTGGGCGAAGTTTCGCGAAGTGGTAGGCGCCGTCGTATGGGGATGGAGCGGGCCCATCCTCGAGTAGACCGGTTTGATAAACGAGAACTATTGTCCTCGCCATTTGGGACGAGCATTGGTGAGGGGGAGCTGCGGAATCTTTTTGAGGGTGAGGAATTGAGAATAATGTTGTTCAATTATAGGGAGTTGGGCATCATCCCGAAGGTTGAACCGATGTAGTATGTGGTGTCCTCGCTGAGTGTATGTAACTACAACTTGTATTGTAATGTGGCCTATTGGTCGTTTTCACGCGCTTGTGCTGATCCGGCTGCACCCTTAGGCTGCACCCTGAGTGTATGTAACTACAACTAGCCAATTTCTTAACAACCCTTCATCTTTACTGCAGTTCTACGTATAAGTCAGTGACCAAGTCTTCATCGAAGGTACGGTGATCCGAATCGATTATACTCAGCTGAGGATCTCCAATCACACGACATATGTAGCACTTAACCCTTGCATATGTCAACTCGCCACCAGGGTTCTTAAGACCAGATCAGGTTCACGCCAACCGAGAGCACAGATACACCACCATCCAGCCTCTTGCCACGGAGGGTAAATGCTACTCTCGCCATCTCTCCACTACCATTGCGTGGTATCTTATTCTGGTATTAGTCTGCCCGAGGCAAAGCTTACCCATGACGAGGCATGAGACCAATTAAAGATCCTCAGTCAGCAGGCCTACATCGACACAGTCCTTAATCGACTCAGACGGAGACACTACTGAAAGGGAAATGTGCCCTTGTGCCATTTCTAAGTGTTTTGGTGATTTAGTGTCAAACACATGTGCCTAAGTGTAAAATAGTGGACAAAATACAAATCAAGTGTAAAGCCAAGACTTTGCTCAGTCTGGGAGCACCGGACTGTCCGGTGGTGCACCGGACAGTGTCCGGTGCGCCAGGCTAGCACAGGCGAACTGGCCGCTCTCGGGAATTCACCGGCGACGTACGGCTAAAATTCACCGGACTGTCCGGTGGTGCACCAGACTGTCCGGTGAGCCAACGGTCGGCCGCGCGATCCACGCGGGACACATGGCCGAGCCAACGGCTAGAAGGGAGCACCGGACAGTGTCCGGTGCGCCAACGGCTCTCTGGCACCAACGGTCGGCTTCGCCATTTAAGGAAAGGAATCGGGCACCAGACAGTGTCCCGTGGTGCACCAGACATGTCCGGTGCGCCAGTCGACAGAAGGCAAGATCAGCCTTCCTAAGATGCTCTCAACAGCTCCTAGCTGCCTTGGGGCTATAAAAGGGACCCCTAGGCGCATGGAGGAGAACACCAAGCATTCCTACAACATTCCTAAGCACCAAGACATCGATTTCGCGCATTCGTTTCATTGTGATAGCATATAGAGCTCTAGTGGAGTTGTGAACTCATTGGGTTATGTTGCGAGCTCTTGTTGCGACTTGTGTGCGTGTTGATTCTCTGATTCTCGTGTCTTGTGTGCGTTGCTAATCCCTCCCTTGCTCTGTGTTTCTTGTGAATTTCAAGTGTAAGGGCGAGAGGCTCCAAGTTGTGGAGATTCCTCGCAAACGGGATTGAGAAAAAGTAAGCAAAACACCGTGGTATTCAAGTGGGTCTTTGGACCGCTTGAGAGGGGTTGATTGCAACCCTCGTCCGTTGGGACGCCACAACGTGGAGTAGGCAAGCGTTGGTCTTGGCCGAACCACGGGATAACCACCGTGCCATCTCTGTGATTGATTTATTGTGGTTATTGTGTTTTGTTGAGATTCCTCTCTAGCCACTTGGCAAATTATTGTGCTAACGATTAACCGAGTTTTGTGGCTTAAGTTTTAAGTTTTCACAGGATCACCTATTCACCCCCCTCTAGGTGCTCTCAACTACACCGAGACTCTATTCTCGTGCAAGTCACCCGCCCGGTCTCGGCTTAATCATTTCAACCCCAAAGTTTGGTACCTAGCAGAGGTACATCTTTTCTGATGTTGAACCCATCATGGCCATGATGGATCCACCATCAAGTTTTATTTTCAAAAACATCCCTCCCACTTTGCAACATCATCTTTTGTAAAAACAAAACATTTTGTTTTGCTAAAGCAAGACTAAACATAGGAAAAAGCTTTTGTAAGACAGGGATTCCAAGGAAGGTAATCAAATTCAAGGAAGGAAATACAGGAATTGTTTTAGCAATGAACTCCTATCACCTAATGCATCAAGCAAGTGAGAAAGAGTTTAACAGAATCAAGGTGGTGGCAAATGCACCGGGGCTTGCCTTGGTTTACAGGTGAATCAGGCTCGGTCCCGCAGATGTCAAAATATAAACAGCTGCCTGCCTGATGTTCTTCAGGTGGTGATGGTGAAGTCTTCTCTTCTTCTACTTCAACTTCTTCCTCGTTTTCTAAATATAACCATACATAATAATGAATGCCCATGTAGCTCATGAGAGTGCAAAGATAATAAAGTTCGTTATCTGAAGTCTTGAATACAATTTTCCTTCACGGATCTCCGAGAACTTAGGGTTTCCGGAGTCAATAGTGAAGTTCATAGGGCAGGGAAGGTAGGGTTTTGGGTTCCAAGAATCAAACAAGGTTCAAATCATACCAAACTCTACCCAAAGCTTCTAAATAATGTGTAAGGGTCATCTAAAAAGTTTGGGGATTTTTGGGATTATTATTGATTTTCTAAAAATCCAGAAACAAGATTTTAGACTGTTTTAAATACTCTACAATTTCTTATTTGAACTAAAAATCCTGAAACTATTTTTATTAAATTCTATGGAAAATTAGAAATATAGCAAAATTGGTTTGGCATTTTTACCATTTTTCTATCAATTTCTAGAATTGTTTTAGCTCTGGCAGAAAAAGAAAAGGAAAAACAGTGAATAGTACTGGGCTGAAAGCAGCCCAAGACGGCCCACTCCCAGCAAAAATGAGCCCGCGCGCGCGCCCATAGCAGGTTTACACAAAGGTCCTCGAAGACTTGAATAACTGGTTAAAAACCCTAACTACTGTTGATCTGAGTCACTGACACTTGCAGAAAGGTCCCTGGACTTCTATTTCTTCACCACGCTAGGACCACGACGTCACACGGCGAAGTCTAGAACGCCGGGGAGGTTAGACTGGCCAGATGGCACAAGGATTGGTGCTCCCGAGCGGTGGACACCGAATTGAACCCCTCCCGCGTATTTTCCCCAAATTAATTTTACTAAGGGCGCACGGAAACGACCTGCCCACGGTGACCGCATGGGCAACGGAAGAACACGGGCGTTCACGGCAATCCAGGGCGATCTAATTCAATCAAAGGGGTCGAGGAGCTCGAGGAGGACCTAAGGACGCTAGAACAAACGATCAAGGCGCTGGAACTGACCTGGAGCAAGCTGTCCACGGCGAGGGTGACCGTGCGGTGTTTTTGAGCAGATTAGGGGAAGTCCAAAATTGGAGCTCACTGGTGATCGTTTGAGGGCAATACTTGGTGGCTCGGTGCGTGATGATCCTACGGAGCTCATGGTGGCCTCAATTTATAGTAAGCAAGAGCGGTGGCCGGGAATTTGAGTGACGACGCGCGGCTGCCGGAGGGACAAGGAGTTATTGGCAACCGATTAGTGTCCGGTTACCGTGGCCATCTCCCCGGCGATGGACAGAGGATTACAGCGGGTCACGGCGACGCGGTGGAGGTGCCAGGGCATGTGGCGTCAAGTCGTGAGGCGGCTGTCGCCGGCGAGCTTATCCAAATCCGCCATGGCGAGCTCGGTACAGTGGCCAGAATTTATGTGACCCCGAGCGCTATCCAATCAATCCAAGCACGAATCAAGACGGCGACGACACGAATCGCGCGTGGCTCGTCGGCGGCGAGGGGCTGAGCTGTTGATCTGATCTCATTCAGATTACTGTGCAATGGCATTCTTCTTCAGTGCACCTGACAGTCTAATTTGCAGGGCCTAGATCTCAAATATTTACATAATAACTGACTAATCTGCCTGTATCAATTAAAGTTGTTACCTAATGATTCAGCTACAATCTTGCTATAGCAACTATAGCCAAATTCCTAATAGATCAAGGTTGAATCCTAGTCCAAAGATGGCTTGGTTACACTGTCAGTCTGATTTCAGACTGAGGGCAGCCTGACAGCCCATCTTTGAGCACATTTTTCTTCAAATTTTTCATAACAACAATGTTTAATCCCTTAAAAAAGTTGTTCTCTAAACATAGTTCTATAGATTTGATGTGGTGACCCTAGGCAAATTCACAATAGCTTTGGATCTACAGAGCCCTAAAGTCAGCCCTTCAACACTGTTTTCAGACTTAACAATATGGTCACACAAGTGGTGTTTTTGCAAATAGGCCCAAAACCTAGGGTTTAAGTTGCAAACCCACATATTTGTGAACCAAATGACCTAAGATGCTTTAACTTTATAGTTTTTGCACTTTAATCCAAAAGTGCACTAATTTTGCACTTAGCCCCCTAGGGTTTAGGTTTAGGACTTTCCAGGGTTCCAATTAGGGTTTCTTGCACTCTTAGGGTTTGGATCCCACTTGAAATCATCCATGGTGACACTTTATGATTATTTCTAACATGTTTTGAAGTTTTCCTTTTGTTTAAGCCTTGTTTGTTCTATTATACCCAATCCAGGGTTGAGTTCCCTACTCTAGGGTTTTATTTGCAAAATGTCACATCAATACAACTTGTTTGAAATTTTTGCCTAGTGAATGCACTCTAGGTGTGACAAACTTATGAGATGCCCATGCTTATGATGTTATGCTCAAATTTTAGTAACAGTAACACCAGGGGTGTTACATCCTTCCCCCCATAAAAGAATCTCGTCCCGAGATTAAAAGTTCTAGGGTAGGTAATGGAAAAGGAAATGCTTCACTCTTTTATTTCCTTATTCTTGGTACAAGGCAGGGGTGGTTTGGGGCTCACTCCTTTATTAAAACAATTGTACATACTTTACAAATTACACGAGGCTAAAAAGCCTGGGAAATTCTTTTCTAAAAAGTCTCGAGTTTCCCATGTAGCCTCTTCTTCTGAATGTTGGTTCCACTGTATCTTGTAAAACTTGAGAGTTCTTCTCCAGGTAGTCCTGTCCTTTTGATCCAAGACATGAATAGGATGTTCTAAATATGTCAAGTCTGGCTCTAAGGAAACATCTGTTACTTCAATGGTTCGATCGGGAACCCGAAGACACTTCTTCAGTTGAGACACGTGGAACAGAATATGTATAGCAGACAAGGTTTCAGGTAGCTGAAGTCGGTATGCCACTGGTCCACATTGTTCAAGTATACTGAAAGGACCAATGTACCGGGGTGCAAGCTTCCCTTTTACCCCAAAACGCGATACACCCTTCATTGGTGAAACTTTCAGGTAGACATAATCTCCCACTAGAAAGTACATGGGTTGTCGTTGCTTGTCTGCATAACTTTTCTATTGAGCTTGAGCTTTCTTCAAATTATGAATTATTCTTTGACTTTTTCTTCTATCTCTTTTACCATATTAGGCCTGAAAAAGTACCTTTCACCTGGTTCAGTCCAATTTAACGGAGTACGACATCGTCGTCCATATAAAGCTTCGAAGGGTGCCATCTTAATGCTTTCTTGATAGCTATTATTATATGAGAACTCTGCTAATGGTAAACAATCATCCCATTTTTGTGGGAATTCTAGAACACATGCTCGCAACATATCTTCAAGTATCTGATTTACCCTCTCAGTCTGCCCACTGGTTTGAGGATGATAGGACAAACTATGGAGCAACTTAGTACCCAAGGATTTGTGAAGTGCTTCCCAAAACTTGGCTACAAATTGAGGTCCACGGTCCGACACTATAGTTTTTGGAACTCCGTGCAGACTAAGAATATGAGCAATGTACAATTGGGCATAGACAGTAACCGGGTGATCTGTCTTGACTGGCAGAAAATGAGCAATTTTCGTAAGCTAATCAATTATAACCCAAATAGAATCATACCCCTTTGCGGTCCTGGGCAATCCCACAATGAAGTCCATGCTTATATCTTCCCATTTCTAGGTTGGGATAGGTAAAGATTGTAATGGACCAGCGGCTTTCGTGTGTATGGCCTTGATACGTTTGCAAGTGTCACATCTTGCCACATAGCGTGCGATTTTGATCTTCATCTTAGTCCACCAGTAATGTTGTTTTAGATCATGATACATCTTAGTGCTCCCGAGATGAATAGAATAGCGACTGAGATGTGCTTCATCTAGAATTTGCTGGCGGATCTCTTCATTTTAGGCACCACTATGTGGTTGTTGAACCATACAACACCTTGATTATCTCTTCGGAAGCAGTTGGCTTTTCCAGCTTCTATCTTCTCATGAATGTGCTTCGTTCCCTCATCAACTCTTTGGGCATCAATTATCCTTTGTAAAAGGACTGACTCAAGCTGTAGTTGATTTAAGGTTCCTTGTTGGATCATTCCCAGGTTCAACTTCTCCATCTCCTGGCATAATGTAACGTCGGAAGTCTTCATTGTCAAACAATGGCAGAAAGCCTTGCGACTAAGTGCATCTGCCACTACATTAGCTTTGCCTAGGTGATAGTGAATCTCTAGTTCATAATCCTTTATCAGCTCAAGCCATCTCCTTTGTCTCATATTGAATTATGACTGGGTGAAGATGTACTTCAAACTTTTGTGGTCTGTATAAATGTGACAGACATTTCCTAGCAGATAGTGACACCATATCTTTAGGGCATGAACCACTGTAGCTAACTCCAGGTCATGAGTTGGATAATGTTCCTCATGCCGACATAACTGCCTTGAAGCATAAGCTATTACTCGGCCCTCTTGCATTAGAACACAGCCGAGACCACTGCATGATGCGTCACAATACACATCAAAGGGCTTGTTAATATCTAGTTGAGCCAATACCGGAGCAGTGGTTAATAATACCTTCAATTGTTCAAAGGCTTCATTACACTTCGAAGACCAAATAAATTAAGTATCATTCTGCAATAAACTTGTGATTGGTTTCACAAGCTTGGAAAAATCAGGTATGAATCGGCGGTAATAGCCAGCCAGTCCAAGGAAACTTCGGACTTGATGTATAGTGGTTGGGGGTTTCCACTCCAAAATATCCTTGACTTTGCTTGGATCCACCGCAATCCCTTTGGCAGATAATACATGTCCCAGAAATTGAATTTCCTCCAGCCAGAATGCACACTTACTGAACTTAGCATATAATTGGTGTTCCCTTAAGTGCATTAATATGATCCGTAAGTGTTGAGCATGCTCCTCTTCATTCTTGGAGTATATCAAGATATCATCTATGAAGACCACCACGAATTTATCCAACTCGAGCATAAATACCGAGTTCATCAGATATGTGAAGTGGGCTGGAGCATTTGTCAGTCTGAAAGACATAACCAAATATTCAAATAATCCGTACCGCATAGTGAACGTGGTCTTTGGTATATCCTCGGGCCGGATACGGATTTGATGATAGCCCGATCTGAGGTCAATCTTAGAGAAAACCCTTGCTCCAGTCAGTTGATCAAATAAAATATCAATCCATGGAAGAGGGTACTTATTTTTGATGGTAACCTCATTAAGGGGTCTATAATCCACGCACATTCGAAGCGTTTGGTCATTCTTCTTGACGAAGATGGCTAGACAACCCCATGGTGACGAGCTTGGCCGAATGAATCCTTTCTCTAGTAGATCTTGTAATTGGGTCTTGAGTTCTACTAGTTCATTTGGAGGCATTCGGTACGACCTTCTAGAAATAGGAGTCGTACCGGGCTTTAACTCAATCACAAACTCAACATCTCTTTCTGGAGGTAATCCGGGTAAATCTTCTAGAAAGAAGTCTGGGAACTCACATACTACTGGAATATCTTTGATCTCCAGTATGATGGCTTCATATACTCTGCCTAGTGGTTTAGATGGAATGGCTACGGGGATAGACAAAAGAACTTCTTCTTGGTTATAACTTAACCTAATGGTTCTCCGATCAGTGTTGAGGATTGCTTTGTGTTGGGCCAACCAATTCATGCCCAAAATCACATCTATGTCTTGGCCTTTCAGAACAATCATATTAGTAGGAAAGTCCCGTTCAACCAATGTTACGGGCACTTGGTAAGCCACTTCTTTAGTAAATATTTGTCCCCCGGGCGAATGAATTTTAAACCCTTCCCTTAATTCATGGCATGGAATGCAATGTTGCTCCACAAATCTCTTACTTATAAATGTATGTGAAGCACCAGAATCAAAAAGAATAATTGCAGGGTGATTGGCCACTAGAAATGTACCCATCATAATCGGTTCGCCGTCCGCTGTTGTGGCCACTTGAGTATAATAAATTCGTCCCGTCTTCCTTGTATTCTTGCCCGCGGTATTGTTTGCCGCATTTCCCTTTCCTTGGTTAGAATTCCCAGAACTCTGTTGATTACTTGAATGATTCTGCTTCTGATATGGATAGTCTTTAATAAAGTGTCCGAACTTTCCACAGTTAAAACAGCCAGTTGAAGAGCTAGGGAGGGTAGGGAAACGAGTGCTAGGGGCACCCGGCTGATTTGTTTGAGTGGGGGCAGTGGCGGGGCAAATAAAGACCGGTTGCTTGAAAGGGTAGGAGGCTGGACGCGGCGAAGAACGATTCGAATTGAAAGGTCGGATCACCAACCTTTGTCTTTTCTCCGAGCCCTGACTGGGCCTGTCGCCTCCGTAACCCTTGGATTTTCCGGAGCCTGCATATTTAGCCTTGACTGCTAGTGCTGTGCTGACAGCCCTTTCGTAAGTAAGGTCGATGCAGGTGGCCATCTTTCTTTGCATTCGATCATTCAAGCCTCTCATGAAACAATTCCTTTTCTTCAAATCTGTGTTGACTTGATCGATTGCATATTGGGATAAGTGATTAAATTTATTGAGATACTGGGTAACAGTATCCCCGCCTTGTTTCAACTTCATGAACTCCTCCTGCTTCATGTGGAGAACTCCTTCAGGTATATAATGCTCTCTAAAAGCCAACTTGAACTTATCCCATGTGATTTGATGACCGGCCGGTTGAACGGCAACAAAGTTTCCCCACCATGTGCTGGCAGGGCCATGTAATTGTTGGGCTGCGAATAGGGGCTTTTGAACCTCTGAACACCGAAGGAGCCCGAACTTCTGTTCAATGACGTGGATCCATTCATCCGCTTCGAGAGGGTCCTCTGCTTTAACAAACAATGGAGGGCGCGTCTCAGAGAAATCCAGATAGGATGTTTCATGGGGCCTTGCGGATATGCCCGCCCGCCTTGTTGCTGTAGTTGTTGACTCGCCATTTCCCTTAGAAATCGGGTATTGTCTGCTGTAGCGTTAACCAAGGCAGCGATGGCCTCGGCTAAAGTGGGAGGTACTGGAGGTGGGTTTGGTGTTGCTTCCCTCCCACTAGAGGTCCCTGCACCATCCTGAGAACGAGTCTTGGAAGGCATCTGAGGCAACAAACATTGAAAAGAATATAATATGCCAAAGAAAACCATCCATTATACATTACTGAAAAGGGTAATGTTACAGACTCAAATTTTACAACAGGATTACACTTCCTATTATACATTACTACTACTTCTATACTATACTATTCTTGCTTCTTGTCACTCTTAGTAGCCTCGCTGTCGGAGGTAGGAGACCATTCATCTACCAACTTCATTGAGGGAGGGGCCTGAACAAGTCCAGTTCACCACCAAGAGCTTCTCCCGCTATCCCAGAAGGTCCAGCTTCTGTCCCGATAGGATCCGTAGGTACATTGGGATGCTGTTGAGAATACAATACATGAACTTCTTCATGTAATGTATTACAATAAACCTGCAAGTTATCTGTGGCTGAGCTAAGCTCCTCCATGCGGGCTCGAGCTTTTGCCTCCTTAGCCCAGGCAAGCGAACGAGAGTTAATCGCCCAATCGAGTGCTAGGTCTCGTTCCACGAGCTGATCTTGCAGGTAGCGGATGTCTACTCTTAATTCATTTATTCTTTCGCCATTTGCGACCCATATGTCGTTCCTACGATGGAGTTCTATTCGAAGCTGATCCACTTGGGCTTCCAGATCCCCAATTGGATCATTGCTACCACTACTGCTAGCTTCATGCCGTGGGGCAAGCTGATGACGGGGTACACCGATTGGCCCGGTAGACTTGCGTGCAGTCTTTCTTGTGCGCGGCCGCATTTCTTAAGGGGGAAAATCTTATTAGCATAGTTTTTAGCATGATGCATGTGTAATTACAGAATCAACCTTAGTTGATTCACACCTTCTATACATTGCACTCTATATCTGGTCTTTAAATAAGTAATTCAGAGGGAAGCTAGATAAGAAAAAAAGAAATTTTCTAGGTAAGTCTTAGAAAATTCTTTTTGAAGATGCCTCATAACTTCTGCAGAGATGGGCTTCGCTCCGATACCAGCTATGACGGAACCTCCCAAGTCATTAGGCCCACCTACAGTTGTCCTTGTCCAATGGACCTCAGACAACCCTACAGGTGCCCCTGAATTACTTGACAAGTTCAGTATCTGCTTTTCTTACCTTTCCCAAGAGCGTTTCACCCGTCACGCAGACATTACAAGCATTGGAGATGCGAAAATGCGAAAGCAATTACATTAACTTACCTTTATTGAAAACTAAGATAGAGTTATAATATTACAGACCAGAAATATAATATACAAGTGCTGAGTATTATTATTACAAACCATGGGAGGCAAAACCCATCCCGATAAGTATCAAACAAAAAGTTTCATGGAGGATCCTTTCCTCCCATAACTTCACTCCTGGTGCTCTTCCTTTGGTACCACCTTTGAACAGAAGCAACAACAGTTTGTCGCTTCTTCACCTAAAAACAATATGGAATAAAACCCTGAGTATGGGATTACTCAGCAAGTCTTACCTGACTAAAGAAAAGACTCTCAAGGGTATGCTGGCTTTAAGGGAGTCAAGGTAAGGCTTAACAATAATCAAAGACTCTGTTTGCAGAAATGCTTACTAAAAGTGGATCCTTAAAAATCCAATTTTACTTGTCAGGTTAAGTAAGATTACCTGTATCTAGAGTTCTTTCTACCCTAGTTCAATCACTTGACCTGCACTAGCCAATTTCTTAACAACCCTTCATCTTTACTGGTGTTCTACATATAAGTCAGTGACCAAGTCTTCATAACCGCGAAGGTACGGCGATCCGAATCGATTATACTCAGCTAAGGATCTCCAATCACACGACATATGTAGCACTTAACCCTTGCATATGTCAACTCGCCACCGGGGTTCTTAAGACCAGATCAGGTTCACGCCAACCGAGAGCACAGATACACCACCATCCAGCCTCTTGTCACGGAGAGTACACGCTACTCTTGCCATCTCTCCACTCCCATTGGGTGGTATCTTATTCTGGTATTAGTCTGCCCGAGGCAAAGCTTACCCATGACAAGGCATGTGACCAGTTAAAGGGTCCTCGGGCAGCAGGCCTACATCGACACGGTCCTTAATTGACTCAGACGGAGACACTACACCGAGACTCTCTTCTCATGCAAGTCACCCGCCCGGTCTCGGCTTAATAATTTCAACCCCAAAGTTTGGTACCTGGCAGAGGTACATCTTTTCCGATGTTGAACCCATCATGACCATGATGGATCCACCATCAAGTTTTATTTTCAAAAACATCCCTCCCACTTTACAACATCATCTTTTGTAAAAACAAAACATTTTTGTTTTGCTAAAGCAAGACTAAGAATAGGAAAAACCTTTTGTAAAACGGGGATTCTAAGGAAGGTAATCAAATTCAAGGAAGGAAATGCAGGAATTGTTTTAGCAATCAACTCCTATCACCTAATGCATCAAGCAAGTGAGAAAGAGTTTAAAAGAATCAAGGAGGTGGCAAATGCACCGGGGCTTGCCTTGGTTTACAGGTGAATCAGGCTCGGTCCTGCAGATATCAAAATAGAAACAGCTGCCTACATGATGTTCTTCAGGTGGTGGTGGTGAAGTCTTCTCTTCTTCTACTTCAACTTCTTCCTCGTTTTCTAAATATAACCATACATAATAATGAATTCCCATGTAATGCTCATGAGAGGGCAAAGATAATAAAAGTTCGTTATCTAAAGTCTTGAATACAATTTTCCTTCACGAATCTCCGAGAAATTAGGGTTTTCGAAGTCAATAGTGAAGTTCATAGGGCAAGGAAGGTAGGGTTTTGGGTTCCAAGAATCAAACAAGGTTCAAATCATACCAAACTCTACCCAAAGCTTCTAAATAATGTGAAAGGGTCATCTAAA
The DNA here is from genome assembly GCA_029449295.1 of Zea luxurians. Taxonomy (NCBI): domain Eukaryota; kingdom Viridiplantae; phylum Streptophyta; class Magnoliopsida; order Poales; family Poaceae; genus Zea; species Zea luxurians. Next base: position 32,612,107 of record JAOPSE010000001.1, on the reverse strand, counting down.
AAGTTTAGGAATTTTTGGGATTATTATTGATTTTCTAAAAATCCAAAAACAAGATTTTATACTGTTTTAAATACTCTACAATTTCTTATTTGAAATAAAAATCCTGAAACTAATTTTATTAAATTCTATGGAAAATTAGGAATATAGCAAAATTGGTTTGGCATTTTTACCATTTTTCTATCAATTTCTAGAATTGTTTTAGCTCTGGTAGAAAAAGAAAAGGAAAAATAGTGAATAGTACTAGGCTGAAAGCAGCCCAAGATGACCCACTCCCAGCAGAAACACGCCCACGCGCGTGCCCATAGCAAGTTTACACAGAGGTCACCGAAGACTTGAATAACTGGTTAAGAACCCTAACTACTGTTGATCTGAGTCACTAACACTTGCAGAAAGGTCCCTGGACTTCTATTTCTTCACCACGTTAGGACCACAACGTCACACGGCGGAGTCTAGAACGCCGGTGAGGTTAGACTGGTCGGATGGTGCAAGGATTGGTGCTCCCGAGTGGTGGACACCGAATTGAACCCCTCTCGCGCATTTTCCCCAAATTAATTTTACTAAGGGCGCACGGAAACGACCTGCCCACGGTGACCGCATGGGCAATGGAAGAACACAGGCGTTCACGACAATCCAGGGCGATCTAATTCAATCAAAGGGGTCGAGGAGCTTGAGGAGGACCTAAGGACGCTAGAACAAATGATGGACAGAGGATTATAGTGGGTCACGACAACACGGTGGAGGTGCTAGGCATGTAGCGTCAAGTCATGAGGCGGCTGTCTGTAACACCCCTGGTGTTACTGTAACTAAAACTTGAGCATGACATCATAAACATTGGCATTGCATATGTTTGATACACCTAGAGTGCATCCACTACGTAAAAAAATTTCAAACAAGTGTAATGTTCTTAGTGTTTTGCAAATAGAACCCTGGATAGGGAGACTGACCTTAAATAAGGTTCAAAGGGGGTAAAACATAACCCAAGATGAGAAAATCTAAATGCTTTAGGGAAGAGTCATAAAATGTTCCCAAAAATAAAGTTGAGTCACATTTATACCCCTGGGATACCAAAAATCTCAATTAGAACCCTGGAAAACCCTAAATCCAAACCCTAGGGACCTATGTGCAAAATTAGTCCACTTTTGGACTAAAGTGCAAAAACCAAGTTAAATAAGTATCTTAAGTCATTTGGGTCACATATATGTGAATTTACAAGCCAAACCCTAAGTTTTGGACTCATTTGCAAAAAGGACCCCAATTGTGATTCCTATGCTAAGTCTGAAATCAGGGTTATAGGCCCAACTTTAGAGCTGTGTAGCTTTCAAAATAGTGAGAATTCATATTAGGTCACCACATCAAAATTGTAGCCTAATTATAGAAGAACAACTTTGCTTAAGAGTGCAAGCCATGTTCTTGTGAGAAATTTGGAGATAATTAAGCCTAAAGATTGGCTGTCAGGATGAATAAGTCTGAAAATTAGACTAACAGATTGATGCCATCAACTTCAAGCTTAAATTCAAGCATGATCCAATGGGTTTTTGTGGCATCATCATATTACGAAGTTGTAGATCCTTTATAGTAGAACAACTTTGCTATAGATGTTTGGGCTTGGTACCATAGAAAATTTGGAGAAAACTGAACCTGAACTTGCTCTGTCAGGTCATCCGATAGTGATTCTGATGGTACAGTAAACTGAACCAGATCAGACTGCCAGCACAGTTGCTCGTCGCCGGTAGCCATCGCCGTTGATCGTCGTTCGCCGTGATTCGTGCGGACTGAGTGGGTAACACCTAGGATCGAGCAAGGAACCTCGCCGTGGATAAGTCCGGCCGTTAAACACACCCGACCACTATACAGTGCTTGTCGCGGCCGAATTGGATAAGAACGCCGGTGATCACCGTCGCACGGCCTTGTGCCGCGTGTCCAAGCCTTTCCACCACGTCGCCGTGACTCCTTATAGCAGTCCCATCGTCGCCGGTGAGCTTACCACAATGGTGGACACGGATTCACCGCACCCGCGTTCTTCCTTATCTCCGGTCACCCGCACGACCCGGCCAAATTCCACGCCACCGACGAAGTTTCCTATAAATTGATGGCTCGGGCTACTGTGCTAAGTCATCCCAAAGCTATAGCACCCGCTCCCACCCTCGATTATCCACCAGCATGCGCGAATTTCCAGTTCTCCCCAATTCGGGTTTCCGCCACCATGAACTAACCTCACCGCGGCCAGCCTTCCCCAGGTCTGTTCATTCCCTTCCCGTTCCTGTTCTAGCATCCTTACATGTTGGTGATGCTCCCCGACCCCTTTAATTGAACCGAAACGCCAGGGATCACTGGGAACACCTTCACCCATCCGCAACACTCTCGGTTCACGCGGACACAGCTTAATAGGTCGCCATTCGCGCAATTAGGTTGGGGGAAATGCTCGGGGTAGGTCCGATGTGATATCCGCCGCTCGGGAGCGCCGGTAATAGCCTCATTCGGCCGGTATGGATGCTCACCGGAGCTCGGCCGTGCTCCACGCTGTCGGGGACCGCGAAACGTAAAGGAATAGAACTCGAGGGACTTTCTTGCAAAATGTCAGTGACTCTGTTAAACAGTGAGAGAACCCGTTCGCAGATAGTGAAAACCCCGAGGCCTTTCCTGTAAAGCCGCCAGCGCGGGCGCGGGCGCGCGTGTTTTCCACTCGGGCCTGGGCCGCCTGGATTAGAATTGGCCCAGTGCTGTTTAGAATTTTTCCTTTTCTTTTTCAGTGGAACTTTAGAAATCTGTAGAAAATTATAGAAAAATCCTAAAATTATGAAACTAATTTTCCTAGACTTTTTATTTCCATAGAATTTAACAGAAATAGTTTCATGATTTTTAGATTAAATTAGGAATTTTAAGGTATTTAAAATAGTTTAAGGTAGTAGTTCTGGATTTTTAAAAGATTAATGATAATCCCAAAAATGCTCAAACTTTTTATATGAGTTCCTCATATTATTTAGAAGCCTTGGGTAGAATTTGAGTTGATTTGAACCTTGTTTGATACTTAGAACCCAAAACCCCCACCCCTGCCCTGTGAACTCCTTTACTGACTCCGGAAACCCTAAGTTCTCGGAGTTCCGTGAAGGAAAGTTGTATTCAAGACTTAGATAATAAGTTTATATTATCTTTGCACTCTCATGAGCATTACATGGCATTCATTCTTATATACACATATATATGGTTATGATTAGAACACGAGGAAGAAGTGGAAGCCACTGAAGAGCAAGCACCACCACCTTTGGAAACTCAGGCTGAGAATTGTTTCTACTTCGATATTTGTGGATCTGAGCCTGACTCACCCATAAACAAAGGCAAGCCCCGGTGCATTTACCACCTCCTTGATGTTTTTAAAATCTTTCTCACCTGCTTGATGCATTAGGTGATAGGAGTTGATTGATTAAACAATTCCTGCATTACCTTCCTTGATCTTGATTACTCTCCTTGATACCCTGGTTTATGAAAGCTATTTACTATGCTTAGTATTTCTCTAGAGAAATAAAAATGTTTTGTTTTTACAAAATATGATGTGGCAAAAGTGGAGGGGATGTTTTCGAAAATAAAACTTGATGGTGGATCCATCATGGCCGTGATGGGTTCAACATCAGAAAAGATGTACCTCTGCCAGGTACCAAGTTTTTAGGTAAATGATTAAGCTGAGACCGGGCGGGTGACCAGCACGAGAAGAGAGTCTCGGTGTAGTGTCTCCGTCTGAGTCGATTAAGGACCTTGTCGATGTAGGCTTGATGATCGAGGACCCTTTAACTGGTCACATGCCTCGTCATGGGTAAGCTTTGCCTCGGGCAGACTAAGGCCAGAATAAGATAACACGAAATGGGCGTGGAGCGGTGGCGAGAGTAGCGTGTACCCTCCGTGGCAAGAGGCTGGACTGTGGTGTATCTGTGCTCTCGGTTTGCGTGAACCTGATCTAGTCTTAAGAACCCCGGTGGCGGGTTGACATATGCAAGGGTTAAGTGCTACATATGTCGTGTGATTGGAGATCCTCAGCTGAGTATAATCGATTCGGATCGCCATACCTTCGCGGTTATGAAGACTTGGTCACTGCCCTACACGTAGCAATCCAGTGAAGATGAAGGAAGAATTAAAAACTTGGCTAGTTCAGGATAAGTGTTTGAACTAGGTTAAAAAGAACTTTAGAGACAGGTAAGTTTATCTAATCTGACAAGTAAAATTTGGACTTTTAAGGATCCACTTTAGTAAGCAATTCTGCAAACAGAGTCTTTGATTCTTGAAAGGCCTTACCTTGACTCCCATATAACCAGCATACCCTTGAGAGTCTTTTCTTTAGTCGGGTAAGACTTGCCGAGTAATTCCATACTCAGGGTTTATTTCCCCATTGTTTTTAGGTGAGGAGACAACAAATTTTTGTTGTTTTTGTACCAAGGTGGTGAAAAATGAAGACAATCAAGAATGAAGCTGCTGGAGGACCGGGTCCTCCTTAAAAACTTTTATGTAAAGAACATATTGGGAGGAGTTTTTGCCTCCCAGGTATTGTAATAATACTTTTCAGCACTCTCTGGTCTGTAATAAATAACTTACCTTTACTTTTTAAATAAATGTAAGTTTATGTAATCACTTCCGCATTTCCGCACCTCCGATGAACATATTGTCTGTCAGACGGGTGAAACGTTCCTGGTAAGGTAAGAGAAAAGATACCGAACTTGTCAAGTGATTCAGGAACATCTGCAGGGTTGTCTGATGTCTGTTGGACAAGGACAACTGTAGGTGGGCCTAATGACTTGGGAGGTTCCGCTACAGCTGGTATCGGAGCATAGCCCTTCTTGGCAGATATTATGTAGCATCTTCAAAAAGATTTTCTTAAACTTATCTAGAAAATTTCTTCTCTACTTACCTAAGCATCTCTAAAGAGTCTATTTCAAAGACCAGATAGGATGAGTGCAATGTATAGAAGGTTGAATCAACTAAGGTTGATTCTGTAATTATTCATGCATCATGCTAAGAATTGTACTAATAAATTTCCCCTTAGAAAATGCCACCGCGTACACGGAAAACTGCGCGAAAGCATACTGGGCCTATCGGTGTACCTCGACATCAGCTTGCCCCACGAGATGTGGACAGTAGTAGCGGAAGCAATGATCCTATAGGGGATCTTGAAGCTGAAGTAAGTCGGCTCCAAGCGGAACTCCGCCGTAGGACAGCTATATGGGTCGTAGATGGCAACCGTATAAATGAGTTAAGAAGAGATGTCCGCCATCTACAAGATCAGCTTGGGGACCGGGATTTGGCACTCGACTGGGTTGTTCAATCTCGTTCGCTTGCATGGGCCAAAGAGGCAAAGGCTCAGGCCCATATAACCGAGCTCAACTTGGCTGTTGAAGACCGGCAGACATATTGCAATACTTTACATGAGGAAGTTCATGTATTGTATTCGCAACTGCATCCCAGTGAGCCTATGGATCCTGTCGAGTCGGAAGCTAGACCCTCGCATGTGATGGGACACGCACTTGGTGGTGAGTTAGACCTTTTTCAGCCCCATTCTTCTATGAGGCTGGTCGATGAATGGTCTCCCACACCCGACGATGAAGCCGCCAAGAGCAACCAGAAGTAGGAATAGTGGTGTAGTAATAGAAATAAAAGTAGTGTATTGTAGGTTGTACTATTGTACAATAGGTAGTGTATTGTATAATGGGTAATGTATCCTGTTGTATAACATCGAGTCTGTATCATTACTTTTGATGGTAATGTAAAATGGAAGGTTTCTCTGGCATATTATATTTATTTCAAATGTTCTTTGCCTCAGATGCCTACCAGGACTTGAGGACAGGATGCAGCAGGAACTTCTGGGGGGAGGGATGTTACCCCAAATCCACCTCCGGTTCCTCCCACATTGGCCGAGGCGATTGCCGTCTTGGTGAACGCAACTGCAGATAATACCCGCTTTCTGAGAGAAATGGCGGGCCAACAATTCCAGCAGCAGGGTGGAAGGGGTTATCAGCAAGGCCCCCGTGAAACCACATATTTGGATTTCTCTAAAACCCGTCCACCACTATTCGTCAAGGCTGAAGACCCGTTGGAAGCAGATGAATGGATACGGGTTATTGAGCAAAAATTTGGTATTCTGCGTTGTTCAGAGACACAGAAGCCTTTATTCGCAGCGCAACAACTGCGCGGCCCTGCCAGTACCTGGTGGGGAAATTTCGTGGCTGTCCAACCTGCTAACCATCAAGTAACATGGGCAGAATTCAAAGTGGCCTTCCGCGAGCATTATATTCTGGAAGGTGTTCTGCATATGAAACAAGAAGAGTTCATGAAGCTCAAACAAGGAGGGGATACTGTTAACCAGTATCTCAATAAGTTTAATCATCTGTCACAATATGCAATCGATCAGGTGAATACGGACCTGAAAAATAAGAACTGCTTTATGAGAGGTCTGAATGATCGACTGTAGAGAAAAATGGCAACCTGCATAGATCACACGTATGGAAAGGCTGTCAGCACAGCCCTATCTGTTGAAGCAAAATATGCAGGTTCCGGGAAAAACAAGGGATTTGGAGGTGAGAAGTCTAATCAGGGCCAGGCAAAAAGGCAACGGTTTGTGATCCGGCCTTCTAGCCAAAATCGTTCTTTTTCTCGTCCACCCTCATTCCCTTTCAAGCAGCCAATAATCATTCGTCCCAATAATGCCCCCACTACCCCAAGTCAGCCGGGTGCCCCGGGCACTCGATTCCCTGCTTTGCCCAGCTCTTCAACCGGGTGTTTCAATTGTGGCAAGTCTGGGCATTTTATTAAAGATTGCCCATATCCCAAGCAAAATCAGGCCAGTAATCAGCAAGGATCTGAGAAATCAGCTCAGCCCAAGGGAAACAATGTGGGGAAGAATACAAAGAAGACGGGGTGGGTATACTATACTCAAGTGGCCGCTACACCAGAAGGTGAACTAGTGATGATGGGTACGTTTCTCGTGGCTAGTCACCTTGCAACTATTCTTTTTGATTCTGGTGCTTCGCATACATTTATTAGCAAGAAATTTGTGGAGCAACATCACATTTCATGCCATCAATCAAAAGAGGGATTTAAAATCCATTCACCTGGGGGACAAATTTTTACTAGAGAAGTGGCCTATCAAGTGCCAGTAATAATGGCCGAACGGAACATTCCTGCTAACATGATTATTCTGAAAGGCCAGGATATAGATGTAATTTTGGGTATGAACTGGTTAACCCAATATAAGACAATTCTCAACAATGAGCTGAGAACCATCAGGTTGAGTTATAATCAAGAAGAGATTCTTTTGTCCATCCCCGTAACCAATCCAGCCAAAGCTTCTGGTAGGATATATGAAGTCATTGTACCGGAGATCAAGGATATTCCGGTAGTATGTGAGTTTCCAGATGTATTTCTGGAAGATTTGCCTGGACTACCACCTGAGAGATATGTAGAATTTAGTTAAAGCCCGGTACGGCTCCCATTTCCCGAAGATCGTACCATATGCCTCCTAATGAGTTGGCAGAATTGAAGATTCAATTACAAGATCTACTGAATAAAGGATTCATCTGGCCAAGCTCGTCTCCATGGGGTTGCCCCGCCATTTTTGTTAAGAAGAAGGATCAAACCTTACGAATGTGCGTGGATTATCGACCCCTGAATGAGGTCACCATCAAGAACAAGTACCCTCTTCCGAGGATTGACATTTTATTTGATCAACTGACTGGGGCAAGGGTATTCTCCAAAATTGATCTCAGGTCGGCCTATCACCAAATCCGTATTCGGCCCGAGGATATACCAAAGACCGCGTTTACTACGCGGTATGGTTTATTTGAATATTTGGTAATGTCCTTCGGACTAACAAATGCTCCTGCCCATTTCACTTATTTGATGAACTCGGTGTTCATGCCCGAGTTGGACAAGTTCGTGGTGGTCTTCATCGACGATATCTTGATATATTCTAAAAATGAAGAGGAGCATGCTCAGCATTTGCGGATTGTATTGACGCGCCTAAGAGAACATCAGCTGTATGCCAAGTTCAGCAAGTGCGCGTTCTGGCTGGAGGAAATTCAATTTTTGGGGTATGTGTTATCTGCCAAAGGAATTGCGGTGGATCCTAGCAAAGTCAAGGATATTCTGGAGTGGAAACCCCCGACCACTGTTCATCAAGTCTGGAGTTTTCTTGGACTAGCTGGGTATTATCGCAGATTCATACCAGATTTTTCTAAGCTTGTGAAACCAATCACAAGTCTATTGAAAAATGATAGTAAATTTAATTGGTCTTCCAAGTGTGAAGAAGCCTTTGAACAATTGAAGACATTATTAACCACTGCTCCGGTATTGGCACAACCAGACATCACCAAGCCTTTTGATGTATATTGTGATGCGTCAGGCAGTGGACTCGGCTGTGTATTAATGCAAGAAGGCCGAGTAATTGCATATGCTTCCAGGCAGTTGCGCCGACATGAGGAGTATTACCCAACTCATGATCTGGAGCTAGCTGCTGTGGTTCATGCCCTGAAGATCTGGCGTCATTATCTACTGGGTAATATCTGTCATATTTATACAGATCATAAAAGCTTGAAGTATATCTTCACCCAGTCAGAATTGAATATGAGACAAAGGCGATGGCTTGAGCTTATTAAGGACTATGAATTGGAAATTCATTATCACCCAAGCAAGGCCAATGTGGTGGCAGACGCACTTAGCCATAAGGTTTCCTGCCACTGTCTTACAATGAAGATTTCTGACAATACCTTATGTCAAGAGATGGAAAAGCTAAACCTGGGGATGGTCCAACAAGGAACCCTAAATCAGTTAAAGCTTGAGTCAGTTCTCTTGCAAAAGATAATTGATGCTCAGAAGGATAATGAGGGTATAAAACACATTCGTGAGAAGTTAAGGGCTGGAAAAGCCAAATGTTTCAAAGAAGATGATCAAGGCATTGTATGGTTTAATAACCGCATAGTGGTGCCGAAGAATGAAGAGATCCGCCAGCAAATTCTTGATGAAGCACATCTTAGCCGCTATTCTATTCATCCCGGAAGCACTAAGATGTACCAAGACATGAAGCAACATTACTGGTGGACTAAGATGGAAATCGAAATTGCACGCTATGTGGTGAGATGTGACACCTGTAGACGTGTCAAGGCCATACACTTGAAAACTGCTGGTCCATTACAGTCTTTATCGATACTGACATGGAAATGGGAAGACATAAGTATGGACTTCATTGTGGGATTGCCCAGGACCGCAAAAGGATATGACTCTATTTGGGTTATCATTGATCGACTTACCAAAATCGCCCACTTCCTCCCGGTTAAAGTGAAATACCCTGTCATCACCTATGCGGAATTATACATTGCTCGCATTCTCAGTTTGCATGGTATTCCAAAGACGATAGTGTCGGATCGTGGATCCCAATTTGTATCCAAATTCTGGGAAGAACTTCATAAGTCCCTGGGTACTAAGCTGCTCCACAGTTCGGCCTACCATCCACAAACCAGTGGGCAAACTGAGAGGGTTAATCAAATACTTGAAGATATGCTGCGGGCATGTGTTCTGGACTTCTCACAGAAATGGGATGAATGTTTGCCCTTAGCGGAGTTTTCATATAATAATAGCTATCAAGAAAGTATCAAGATGGCACCTTTTGAAGCTTTATATGGGCGACGGTGTCGAACTCCGCTAAATTGGTCTGAACCTAGAGAAAGGTATTTCTGTAGGCCTGATATTGTGAAGGAGGCCGAGGAAAAGGTTCAGAAAATTATTCATAATATGAAGAAAGCACAAGCCCGTCAGAAGGGTTATGCAGACAAACGACGAATGCCCTTATATTTTCATGAAGGGGACTATGTCTACCTGAAAGTTTCACCCATGAAAGGAGTATCGTGTTTCGGGGTTAAAGGGAAGCTTGCACCCAGGTACATTGGTCCATTCCCGGTACTTGAGCAATGTGGACCAGTGGTGTATCGACTGCAGCTCCCCGAAATTCTGTCTGCTATTCATAATGTGTTCCATGTGTCGCAATTGAAGAAGTGTCTTCGGGTTCCCGATCGAAACATTGAAGCGACAGATGTTGTCCTGGAACCAGATTTAACATACTCGGAACATCCTATTCGAGTTCTGGATCAAAAGGACAGGGTTACCCGGAGAAAAACTCTCAAGTTCTATAAGATACAGTGAAACCAACATTCTGAAGAAGAGGCTACATGGGAAACACAAGACTTTTTAGATAAGAATTTCCTAGGCTTTCTAGCCTCATGTAATTTGTAAAGTGTATATAGTTATTGAATAAAGGAGTGAACCCCTACACCACCCCTGCCTTGTACCAGAAATAAGGAAATAAAGATGTGACACATTTCCTTTTCCATTACTCACCCTAGAACTTTAAATCTCGGGACGAGATTCTTTTATGGGGGGAAGGATGTAACACCCCTGGTGTTACTGTAACTAAAACTTGAGCATGACATCATAAACATTGGCATTGCATATGTTTGATACACCTAGAGTGCATCCACTAGGTAAAAAAAATTCAAACAAGTGTAATGTTCTTAGTGTTTTGCAAATAGAACCCTGGATAGGGAGCCTGACCTTAAATAAGGTTCAAAGGGGGTAAAACATAACCCAAGATGAGAAAATCTAAATGCTTTAGGGAAGAGTCATAAAATGTTCCCAAAAACAAAGTTGAGTCACATTTATACCCCTGGGATACCAAAAATCTCAATTAGAACCCTGGAAAACCCTAAATCCAAACCCTAGGGACCTATGTGCAAAATTAGTCCACTTTTGGACTAAAGTGCAAAAACCAAGTTAAATAAGTATCTTAAGTCATTTGGGTCACATATATGTGAATTTACAAGCCAAACCCCAAGTTTTGGACTCATTTGCAAAAAGGACCCCAATTGTGATTCCTATGCTAAGTCTGAAATCAGGGTTATAGGCCCAACTTTAGAGCTGTGTAGCTTTCAAAATAGTGAGAATTCATATTAGGTCACCACATCAAAATTGTAGCCTAATTATAGAAGAACAACTTTGCTTAAGAGTGCAAGCCATGTTCTTGTGAGAAATTTGGAGATAATTAAGCCTAAAGATTGGCTGTCAGGATGAATAAGTCTGAAAATCAGACTAACAGATTGATGCCATCAACTTCAAGCTTAAATTCAAGCATGATCCAATGGGTTTTTGTGGCATCATCATATTACGAAGTTGTAGATCCTTTATAGTAGAACAACTTTGCTATAGATGTTTGGGCTTGGTACCATAGAAAATTTGGAGAAAACTGAACCTAAACTTGCTCTGTCAGGTCATCCGATAGTGATTCTGATGGTACAGTAAACTGAACCAGATTAGACTGCCAGCGCGGTTGCTCGTCGCCGGTAGCCGTCGCCGTTGATCGTCGTTCGCCGTGATTCGTGCGGACCGAGTGGGTAACACCTGGGATCGAGCAAGGAACCTCGTCGTGGATAAGTCCGGCCGTTAAACACACCCGACCACTGTACAGTGCTTGCCACGGCCGAATTGGATAAGAACGCCGGTGATCACCGTCGCACGGCCTTGTGCCGCGTGTCCAAGCCTTTCCACCGCGTCGCCGTGACTCCTTATAGCAGTCCCATCGTCGCCGGTGAGCTTGCCACAACGGTGGACACGGATTCACCGCACCCGCGTTCTTCCTTATCTCCGGTCACCCGCACGACCCGGCCAAATTCCGCGCCACCGACGAAGTTTCCTATAAATTGATGGCTCGGGCTACTGCGCTAAGTCATCCCAAAGCTATAGCACCTGCTCCCACCCTCGATTATCCACCAGCACGCGCGAATTTCCAGTTCTCCCCAATTCGGGTTTCCGCCACCATGAACTAACCTCACCGCGGCCAGCCTTCCCCAGGTCTGTTCATTCCCTTCCCGTTCTTGTTCTAGCATCCTTACATGTTGGTGATGCTCCCCGACCCCTTTAATTGAACCGAACCGCCAGGGATCACCAGGAACACCTTCACCCATCCACAACACTCTCGATTCACGCGGACAGAGCTTAATAGGTCGCCATTCGCGCAATTAGGTTGGGGGAAATGCTCGGGGTAGGTCCGATGTGATATCCGCCGCTCGGGAGCGCCGATAATAGCCTCATTCGGCCGGTATGGATGCTCACCGGAGCTCGGCCGTGCTCCACGCCGTCGGGGACCACGAAACGTAAAGGAATAGAACTCGAGGGACTTTCTTGCAAAATGTCAGTGACTCTGTTAAACAGTGAGAGAACCCGTTCGCAGATAGTGAAAACCCCGAGGCCTTTCTTGTAAAGCCGCCAGCGCGGGCGCGGGTGCGAGCGCGCGTGTTTTCCACTCGGGCCTGGGCCGCCTGGATTAGAATTGGCCCAGTACTGTTTAGAATTTTTCCTTTTCTTTTTTAGTGGAACTTTAGAAATATGTAGAAAATTATAGAAAAATCCTAAAATTGTGAAACTAATTTTCCTAGACTTTTTATTTTCCATAGAATTTAACAGAAATAGTTTCATGATTTTTAGATTAAATTAGGAATTTTAAGGTATTTAAAATAGTTTAAGGTAGTAGTTCTGGATTTTTAAAAGATTAATGATAATCCCAAAAATGCTCAAACTTTTTATATGAGTTCCTCATATTATTTAGAAGCCTTGGGTAGAATTTGAGTTGATTTGAACCTTGTTTGATACTTAGAACCCAAAACCCCCACCCCTGCCCTGTGAACTCCTTTACTGACTCCGGAAACCCTAAGTTCTCGGAGTTCTATGAAGGAAAGTTGTATTCAAGACATAGATAATAAGTTTATATTATCTTTGCACTCTCATGAGCATTACATGGCATTCATTCTTATATACACATATATATGGTTATGATTAGAACACGAGGAAGAAGTGGAAGCCACTGAAGAGCAAGCACCACCACCTTTGGAAACTCAGACTGAGAATTGTTTCTACTTTGATATTTGTGGATCTGAGCCTGACTCACCCATAAACAAAGGCAAGCCCCGGTGCATTTGCCACCTCCTTGATGTTTTTAAAATCTTTCTCACCTGCTTGATGCATTAGGTGATAGGAGTTGATTGATTAAACAATTCCTGCATTACCTTCCTTGATCTTGATTACTCTCCTTGATACCCTGGTTTATGAAAGCTATTTACTATGCTTAGTATTGCTCTAGAGAAATAAAAATGTTTTGTTTTTACAAAATATGATGTGGCAAAAGTGGAGGGGATGTTTTCGAAAATAAAACTTGATGGTGGATCCATCATGGCCGTGATGGATTCAACATCAGAAAAGATGTACCTCTGCCAGGTACCAAGTTTTTGGGTAAATGATTAAGCTGAGACCAGGCGGGTGACCTACACGAGAAGAGAGTCTCTGTGTAGTGTCTCCGTCTGAATCGATTAAGGACCTTGTCGATGTAGGCTTGATGATGATCGAGGACCCTTTAACTGGTCACATGCCTCGTCATGGGTAAGCTTTGCCTCAGGCAGACTAAGGCCAGAATAAGATAACACGAAATGGGCGTGGAGCGGTGGCGAGAGTAGCGTGTACCCTCCGTGGCAAGAGGCTGGACGGTGGTGTATCTGTGCTCTCGGTTTGCGTGAACCTGATCTGGTCTTAAGAACCCCAGTGGCGGGTTGACATATGCAAGGGTTAAGTGCTACATATGTCGTGTGATTGGAGATCCTCAGCTGAGTATAATCGATTCGGATCGCCGTACCTTCGCGGTTATGAAGACTTGGTCACTGCCCTACACGTAGCAATCCAGTGAAGATGAAGGAAGAATTAAAAACTTGGCTAGTTCAGGATAAGTGTTTGAACTAGGTTAAAAAGAACTTTAGAGACAGGTAAGTTTATCTAATCTGACAAGTAAAATTTGGACTTTTAAGGATCCACTTTAGTAAGCAATTCTGCAAACAGAGTCTTTGATTCTTGAAAGGCCTTACCTTGACTCCCATATAACCAGCATACCCTTGAGAGTCTTTTCTTTAGTCGGGTAAGACTTGCTGAGTAATTCCATACTCAGGGTTTATTTCCCCGTTGTTTTTAGGTGAGGAGACAACAAATTTTTGTTGTTTTTGTACCAAGGTGGTGAAAAATGATAACAATCAAGAATGAAGCTGCTGGAGGACCGGGTCCTCCTTAAAAACTTTTATGTAAAAACATATTGGGAGGAGTTTTTGCCTCCCAGGTATTGTAATAATACTTTTCAGCACTCTCTGGTCTGAAATAAATAACTTACCTTTACTTTTTAAATAAATGTAAGTTTATGTAATCACTTCCGCATTTCCGCACCTCCGATGAACATATTGTCTGTCAGACGGGTGAAACGTTCCTGGTAAGGTAAGAGAAAAGATACCGAACTTGTCAAGTGATTCAGGAACATCTGCAGGGTTGTCTGATGTCTGTTGGACAAGGACAACTGTAGGTGGGCCTAATGACTTGGGAGGTTCCGCTACACTGTCGCCGTCGAGCTTATCCAAATCCGTCGTGGCGAGCTCGGTACGGTGGCCAGAATTGTTTACTGGCCGGAGTTATCCACGGCGACGATATTTACGTGACCCCGAGCGCTATCCAATCAATCCGAGCACAAATCAAGACGGCGACGGCACGAATCGTGCGCGGCTCGTTGGTGGTGAGGGGCTAAGCTATTGATCTGATCTCATTCAGATTACTATACAATGACATTCTTCTTCAGTGCACCTGACAGTCTAATTTGTAGGGCCTAGATCTCAAATCTTTACATAATAACTGACTAATCTGCCTGTATCAAAGTTGTTACCCAATGATTCAGCTACAATCTTGCTATAGCAACTATAGCCAAATTCCTACTAGATCAAGGTTGAATCCTAGTACAAAGATGGCTCGGTTACATTGTCAGTCTGATTTCAGACTGAGGGCAGCCTGACAGCCCATCTTTGAGCACATTTTTCTTCAAATTTTTCATAACAACAATGTTTAATCCTTAAATAAAGTTGTTCTTTAAACATAGCTCTATAGATTTGATGTGGTGACCCAAGGCAAATTCACAATAGCTTTGGATCTACAGAGCCCTAAAGTCAGCCCTTCAACACTGTTTTCAGACTTAACAATATGGTCACACAAGTGGTGTTTTTGCAAATAGGCCCAAAACCTAGGGTTTAAGTTGTAAACCCACATATTTGTGAACCAAATGACCTAAGATTCTTTAACTTCATAGTTTTTGCACTTTAATCCAAAAGTGCACTAATTTTGCACCTAGCCCCCTAGGGTTTAGGTTTAGGACTTTCTAGGGTTCCAATTAGGGTTTCTTGCACTCTTAGGGTTTGGATCCTGTTGGGGGTATGCTTCGTAGCTGAAGATCCTAGAGGAAGAAGATAGCTTCGGCAGAAACAGCGCTGAAGCTGTTGACCACAAAGCCTCGGCACTATGATGCATCTGTAGACGAAGGTTCCAACCGACTTAAAGATAGAATGACCTTTTAGTCCATAAGGGTCTGAGTCATCATTTTAAACTTTTATAAAGGGCATGAATGTAATTCTGCATGGGCTGCGTCCCTTGCCTATAAATAGGTGAACAGTACTCCCATACTGTTCACGCTGACTTGACATTTGCTTTTGCATCACGCTTGTACTTTTGCCTTCCCTCAAGCCGAAGGTACATTTGTAATTTATAATCATTTCTATTTCTCCATGTTATTAAAATAGAAATGATCTAATAATAATTTTTGTATTATGTCTTATACCTTATATAAATTCTTCATCATTATCTCTTGTGCTTACGAAGGTATGTCTTTTATAACCTTCATCCAAAACTCATTATATCCCAAAGGGAAATAATGTTTCGAAGGACGAAGGACTTTAACATTTAACACTTTTTATGTTGCCTTGTTCTTAACTCTTAGCAATCGAGAACAAGACCCCAACATTGGCGCCCACCTCCGGTGAACTCACTTCCAGTTGCTTGAGCTGATGGCTTCATTCAACAACCAAGCTGGAGCTGCTTCGGCTTTGAAGCTGGTGCTCCCCATAACAGGCGGTTCCTGCTCAAAGCCGGCCAACGAGAAGCAGAAGAAGGAGGCTCAGAGAAGGGTGCAACATGTTGGAGTGCAGGGACCTTTCATCAAGTCAAAATGGTCCCACATTCCAATCACCTTCTCTCAGGAAGACCTTCAGCTTAAGGATTATCCTCACAATGATGCCATGGTTATTTCTTGTGTTATCAAGGGGTTTCTGGTCCACAATGTTCTGGTTGACAGGCAGTTGTTGGGGACCTGTTCTTAAATGCTTAGAGTTAAGAACAAGGCAACATAAAAAGTGTTAAATGTTAAAGTCCTTCGTCCTTCGAAACATTATTTCCCTTCGGGATATAATGAGTTTCGGACGAAGGTTATGAAGGACATACCTTCATACGCACAAGAGATAATGATGAAAAATTTATATAGGGTATAAAGCGTAATACAAACATTATTATTAGATCATTTCTATTTTATTAACATGGAAAAATAGAAATGATCATAGATTACAAATGTACCTTCGGCTTGAGGGAAGGCAAAAGTACAAGCGTGACGCAAAAGCCAATGCCTAGTCAGCGTGAACAGTACAGGAACACTGTTCATCTATTTATAGGCACGGGTCGCAGCCCATGTATAATTACATCCATGCCCTTTACATTTGCTAATAACTCTGTAGTAACCCGCCGGTGTCTGAATAGCCTTTTCATCTTTAAGTCGGTTTCCTTTTCCACTATCTTGCCGAAGCTCTCCTGTGTACAGCTTCGGCTCCGTTGTGCTTCTTCACACCGTGGTTTTAACCCAAGTCCGAAGATATCTGTTCATGCATTATACTCCAGAAACTTTGTTAAATCATGTTTTTGAGGACCTTTGGAAGCCGAAGGCCCCCAACAGCAGTGCAGCGGATATTATATTTTCCAAAGCCTTCAGATAGATGCAAGAGCCTGAAGACAAGATCCATGATGCCACACATCCCCTTTGTGGCTTCGGAGGAAGGCAGATTGTAGCACTCGGAAAGATCACAATGCCAATAACCTTCGGATTTATCAACAACACAAGGACTGAACAAGTTGTGTTCGATATTGTTGACATGGAATACCCTTACAATGCAATCATTGGTCGTGGCACTCTCAATGCCTTCGAAGCAATTCTTCATCCTGCCTATCTTTGCATGAAGATACCTTCAGACCAAGACCTATTTCTATTCATAGAAGTCAGGAAGCTGCCAGAAGGGCCGAAGGAAACTGGACTGACTCAAAAGCAATCCATAACATAGATGGAGCTGATGCTTGTGAGCAATACAAGTTCAGAAGGGAGAAAGCTGCTTCGGCAGATCAGCCGAAGTCCATGCTCTTATGCGAGGACATTGCAGAGCAGAAGGTGTTATTGGGCTCTCAACTGTCCGAAGAACAAGAGAAAGCCTTGATAAGGTTTCTGTTCAACAACAAAGATGTTTTTGCATGGTCAGCTAATGATCTTTGCGGAGTCAATAGGGATGTCATTGAACACTCGCTCAATGTCGATCCATCCTTTAGACCCAGAAAGCAGAGGCTTCGGAAAATGTCTGATGACAAAGCCGAAGGTGCTCGGAATGAAGTAAAAAGACTTCTTAGTGCTGGAGTTATCAGAGAAGTAAAATACCCAGAATGGCTAGTTAACACTGTTATGGTGAAGAAGGCCAATGGTAAATGGAGAATGTGCATCAATTTTACTGATATTAATAAGGCATGTCCTAAGGATGAGTTCCCATTACCAAGGATAGATTCTCTAGTAGATGCAGCAGCTTCATCAGAGCTCATGAGCCTACTAGATTGTTATTCAGGCTACCATCAAATCTGGATGAAGAAGGAAGATGAGCCAAAAACTAGCTTCATAACCCCCAGTGGTACATATTGTTATCTTCGGATGCCTGAGGGGCTCAAGAATGCTGGAGGAAGCTTCAGCAGAATGACAGCCAAAGTCCTTCATTCTCAGATAGGCAGAAATGTGCTAACTTATGTAGATGATATCATAGTAAAAAGCACGAAGCAAGAAAATCACATTGCTGATCTGTAGGAGACATTCGCTAACTTTAGGCAAGTTGGCCTGAAATTGAATCCAGAAAAGTGTGTCTTCAGAGTAAAGAGGGGAAAATTTCTTAGCTGTTTAGTTTCAACAAAAGGGATCGAAGCTAATCCAAATAAAATCGAAGCTATTCTTCGAATGGAGCCGCCAAGCACAAAGAAGGGAGCCCAACGGCTGATAGGAAGACTGGCATCTCTGAATCGATTCATATCTAGATCAGCAGAGAGAAACTTACCATTCTTTGAAGTACTGAAGTTGGCCGAAGTCTTTCAATGGGGATCAGCTCAGCAGAAAGCCTTCGAAGAGCTGAAGCAGTACCTGATAGACCTAACAACGTTAACTCCACCCACGCCAGGGGCTCCTCTGTTATTATATGTGGCAGCTTCGCATTCTGCAGTAAGTGCAGCGCTTGTGCAGGAAAAGCTTGAAGGACAAATCAAGAAGCAAGCCCCAGTATACTTCGTCTCCGAAGTCCTCAGCTTATCAAAGAGAAACTATACAGAGTTGGAGAAGGTGTTATATGCTGTTTTGATGGCCTCCAGGAAGCTTTGGCATTATTTTCAAGCATATAATATAGTTGTTCCTTCTTCGCAACCGTTGAAGGATATTATAAGAAATAGAGAAGCTACTGGAAGGATTGGAAAGTGGGCTGCAGAACTCAATGAATTTTGCATCGATTATGTGCATAGATCTTTGATTTAGTCCCAAGCGTTGGCAGACTTCATTGCTGACTGGACGCCAGGGGCTTAGGAAGAAGAAACAAGTAAAGATGCCGAAGCTTGGACAGTATTCTGTGATGGTTCTTGGGGAACCTTCAGGGCAGGAGCAGCCGCTGTGTTGATCACACCCTCCAAAGTTAAAACTTGCTACGCAGCAAGACTTGATTTCAGCTGCACAAATAACATTGCTCAGTACGAAGCTTTACTTTTGGGTCTTCGGAAGTTAAAGGCAATGGGAATTAGAAGGGCAGTTCTTAAAACTGATTCCTAGGTTATTTCTGGTCATATTGACAAGAGTTGTAAGGCTAGAGACCCGAAGCTTGAGAAATATCTAGACACGGTCTGAAGGATTGAAGCTTCCTTTGAAGGATTTTCTGTCAAAAACATTCCTCAAGGAGAAAATGAACACGCTGATTTGCTAGCCAAGTCAGCAACACAGGGGCTGCCCCTACCTTCGGATGTATTTTTTGAAATAATAAAAGCACCTTCGGTGGAACTCCTTGAAAGAGCAGTCCTCAATATATCTCCTGTTTATAGTGAAGACTGGAGATGTGAGATCATCTCTTACCTTCAGGGTAACTTTCTTTCAGATGACGAAACTTATAACAGGAGGATAGAGGCAAGAGCTCGACCATATGTCATGATAGAAGGGGAGCTGTACAAGCATGGAGTCTGTGCTCCATTACTCAAGTGTTTATCCAGAGCCGAAGGCATAGAATTGATGAAGGAAATACACGCAGGACTGTGTGGATCTCACGATGGATCTAGGTTGTTGCTTGGAAAAGTTTTTCGTCAAGGGTATTATTGGCCGAAGGCAGCTTCGGATGCAGCGGAATTAGTGCAAAAGTGCGAAGGTTGTCAGAAATGTGCAAGAGATCAAAAACAACCTTCGTCTCTGACTCAGTTAATACAACCCACTTGGCCGTTGCAAAGGTGGGGCCTTGATTTGTTAGGTCCGTTACCACCAGCACAAGGAAACTTAAGATATGTTGTAGTGGCAGTGAAATATTTTTCTAAATGGATTGAGGCAAAGCCTTTAGCCACAATAACTTCGGCCACTATTCAAAAGTTTTTCTGGCAGAATATTGTTTGTCGCTTCGGAGTACCAAAGGCTATCACTATAAACAATGGGACACAGTTTGACTCTGAAGCTTTCAGAGAATTTTGTGATCAAATTGGCATGAAGATCCATTTCGCATCAGTTAGACATCCGGAGTCAAATGGACTTGTTGAAAGAGCTAATGGCATCATAATGACAGGAATAATGAAGTTAATCTTCAATCAACCCAGGGGAAAGTGGCCAGACCAATTAATCAAAGTGGTGTGGAGCCACAACACAACAATATCAAGGTCAACAGGCTTTACTCCATTCAAATTATTGTTTGGTGATGAAGCAATAACTCCGGAAGAAGCCAAAACAGGATCAATAAGAGTAGTAGCTTCTGCAGAAGCAGAAACTGAAGCTGATTACTCTGTGGAAAAAGATGCTATAGAAGGGATCAGGCTTCAAGCTGTGGAAAACATCAATAAATATCAAGCCGAAACAATAAAATGGCGTGATAGAAAGGTTCGGCTAAAGAATATTGAGCCAGGACATTTGGTGCTTCGGAGAGTGGCTAACCCAGATACAGTGGGCAAATTGCAGCTGAAATGGGAGGGACCTTTTCTAGTAGTATCTTCGTCAAGACCCGGTTCATACAGATTGAAGGATATGGACGGCAACGACATTCCTAGATCTTGGAATTCGGATGAGCTTCGACGATATTATGTGTAGTTTGATGTAATTTTTTATACTTTATTTTATTTTTCTTTTATGGCACCCTTTTCCTTTCTGAAGGGGGAGAAAGGTTTTTAATGGGGCCATAGCATGTAATTTCTCTTTTATTTCAGTTCTATAAGAGCAAAATCCCCCAAAGATGTAAATGTAAAAACTGAGAACGCACCATCGAGTGCCAAAAGAAAAAAGAAAACAGGGGAGAAGCTCAAAAGCCGTCCCTAAGGGGATGCAGAGCACGACGAAGTTGCCAAAAAGCCGTTCGTAAGGGAGCGCAGTGTAAGTTTCTGCTCAAAAGTTGTTCCAAAGGGAATGCAGAGCTTACAGCGAAAAATAAACGCTGATTCCGCCTAAGTAAAAGGCGAAGCGCGAAAAGTCAACGCGAATACCGCCGAAAGTAAAAGGCGAAGAAGCTCCTAAGGGAGGCTTACAGCGAAAAATAAACGCTGATACCGCCGAAAGTAAAAGGTGAAGAAGCTCCTAAGGGAGGCTTACAGCAAAAAGTCAGCGCTGATATGTGCTTATTCCTAAGGGAACAACGGCTGCGTTTGTGGCTTCGGATATGTGTTTGGTCATTCATTTGCACATCGCATTACATTATAACATTTGCATTCATAAACATTCATTCAGACATATGTAGGATCACCATCATCATAGCATAAGCAGTTGTTTCGGCTTTAAAGATCAGCCTTCGGCAAAAAGAAGAAGCAGTTTTTATTCTTCGTTGTGCACGAAAAGAAGGGAAGGTGTTTTTTCGCCTTCGGCTCAAAATGTTAATTTCGTCCACACCAAAGCACCTCATACATCGATGGAAGGGTAAAAATATATTACAAGGTATGAACAAAGTTCATCAAGAAAAGTGTATTTGTATTTACAAAAGTTCTTAGAATTTTTCTACAGTATACTTCTATCAGTCTTCATTGGGCTTCAACTTCGACGTCATATTCTTCAAGCGTCGGCTTCGGTTTCGTCATCCTACATGAATTAAAGTATTGTAAGTAAAATTCAAGTTTGAAGGAAGAGGTAAGCACAAGGTACGATTTTTTTACTGGTTCAAGATGACTCCGAGCTTCGTCTCCAGCTTTCTCTCGCCCACCCTTTGTCCATATCATCTTTATAAATCTATTCGAAATTCTTCGGGCAAGGTCAGGTATATCATATAGAATTGCTGGTGACAGAGTAAAATTGGGTCTATTGACAATTTTTCCGTGGTCACAACTAGACTTTAGGAATGCAGCAGCAGTGCCCCGAGAAGCTACCCAGGCACAGAAGTCACCATGCCCGGCAATAACATCATCGAGTTCATCAATTTCACCTTCAATATGTTCAAAGGTTCCCGGTAGATCTTCAGCTGAAGAAGTGAATTTTCCACTGCTGGCCCCGACCGAATAGAAGATCTTTTTTAGCCGTTGAATACATTTATTGCTGAACTCTAAACATTTATTATGAAGGTTTGTTAATGATTTTTCCAATTTTGAACTTCTTTGAACCTCGGCCTCCAATTTCACGTTAAGTTTCTGTTTTTCTTGCTCAAAGCTTTCTGACTGAGAGAGAAGCTTCGTATTTAGATCCGCTATTTTAGCTTCAGCTTCCGCCAGTAAGCCTTCGTTTGCCTGAAGCTCGAAATTTTTCTTTTCAAGGACAGCTGATTGGTCTTTTATTTTGCTCTCTAGGCTTTTGATTATAACCTCGTGCTTCTTGTCCTCCAAATCTTGTTGAATTTTTAAAGCTTTGCTCAGCAACATACTCTGCACATAAATAATTTTCATTAGAAAACATCTTCGTCATATTAAAACAATTAAAAAATAGAGAAAAAGATGTTTACCTTGAAATTGGAATAAAATAAACTACCAACGATGTGCTGTCGTCGATAGCGGCTAATGTCTGTTTCAAGTTTCGGGAAACCGATACTCTTTGATAGAGTACCGATAACCTTGGCTCTGGTCTGATCCCGGATACAGTCCAGCTTTTCATCGTCAACACCCACGAAGAGAAGTGCTCCTGGCTTATATCCACAAGATTTGGCATATTCTTTTAGCTCTTCTTTTTCGGCTTTTGTCAGCTCTTGTCCATCTAAGTTTTGAAATTTGAAAGCTTCATCTTCCGTAGTATCGTTGGCTATTTCTTTCTTTTTCTCGAGCTCCGGGGTCAAAGTATTTTCGGTGTCTGTTGCAGCTTCTTCTGTGGCCATGTCTTGCAGTATCTTATCGATATGTGCAATTGTGGTTTCCATGTTAAAATCTTCAGTTGTGGCAGCTTCGGCAGTTACGACCTCCGAAGGTGCAACTTCGATACTTGTTATGTCCTCAGCGGCTGGCGTCTTCCGAGTTGAAGCTCTTGGTGGTGTCTTGTCAATGACTTTTGTCACTGTGATGATTCTTTGCTTTTTTACTTTAGCTATTTTCTTCGTTTTTGCAGGCTCCTTTTCCTTCTAAAAAAGCTTCGTCAGTTGAGGCCCTAATGGACTTAGCTTCATAGGAAAGGATTCAGTCATTACCTTTAAAATTTCCTCCACGTCGGTGGTAGAGGGTGATGCAGGAGTCCCTTCTTCTTCGTTAGTTGTTTTTCGCTTCGGAGACGAAACTTTTCTCTTCTTTGGAATACTTGTTTTGGGTCAATCCTCGGATTTTTCTCTTTTGCCTGTTCTTCGTCGTCTTTATTTAAAGCTTCGGCTACTCTTTTCCTCTTCTGGCCCTCGGCACCCTTATCCAGCCGCTCATAGTCAGGATACTCAAAATTCAAGGCATCCATCACTCGATTCATTCTTCGCTTCGGACGGGTAGCGAAGGCCGCGGTCATTAACTGATCTTTTTTCTTAGAATAATTGTTGTTGGGGACTTGTTCTCAAATGCTAAGAGTTAAGAACAAGGCAACATAAAAAGTGTTAAGTGTTAAAGTCCTTCGTCCTTCGAAACATTATGCCCCTTCGGGAAATAATGAGTTTCGGACGAAGGTTGTAAGAAACATACCTTCGTAAATACAACAAGTAATGACGAAGGATTCACATAAAACGTGAGATATAATATAAACATCATCATAGAATCATTTCTACTTTATTATCATGGAGAAATAGAAATGATATAAAATTACAAATGTACCTTCGGCTTGAGAGAAGGTAAAAGTACAAGCGTGACGCAAAAGCAAATGCCAAGTCAGTGTCTCCAATACGGGAGTACTGTTCACCTATTTATAGGCAAGGGACACAGCCCATGCAGAATTACATTCATGCCCTTTACAAAGGTTTACAATAATGACTCAGGCCCTTATGGACTAAAGGGTTAATCTATCTTTAAGTCGGTTCAATCCTTCACCTTCGGGCATGCTATAACTCCGAAGGTTCACAAGTGGTAGCTTCGACATTTCGCATAAGCAGCTTTCACCGAAGCTGTTTCTTCTTAAAGGACCTTCGGCGACGAAGCATGGTCCCAACAGTCCGCTATCCTGCCGAAGCTATC
This sequence comes from Zea luxurians, assembly GCA_029449295.1. NCBI lineage: Eukaryota > Viridiplantae > Streptophyta > Magnoliopsida > Poales > Poaceae > Zea > Zea luxurians. Next base: position 32,588,119 of record JAOPSE010000001.1, on the reverse strand, counting down.
ATGCGTACAGCTTCGGCTTCGTGCCATCCTTCGTATTCCTCTTGTGCTTCTTTACACCGTGGTTTTAATCCGAGTTCGAAGATACCTGTTCACGCATTATACTCCAGAAACTTTGTTAAATCATGTTTTTGAGGACCTTCGGAAGCCGAAGGCCCCCAACAGTTGCCAAGGATCTCGTTACACATAACTTCAATTGTGTCCAGCCACTCTTGGCAAGGTGCTTTAAAATATTTCTTAAACTTGTAATAATAAGGTAGCCGGACAAGTTCCCCTTCTTTCTTCTACCCCTTTAGCTTCGGCATTTCCCATTCTTTCAAAGTCGAGAATACTCTGAAAGTCAAGAACTCTTGCACCAGGTCCCTAGTGCTGATATGCTCCGAAATAATTCTAAATTCAGCCAAAGCAATTTGGGTTGGGCCTTCTGGTGTCATATTGCATTGGGTCTGGTTTCTCTGAAGGTCAGTTCAAGCGGACTCTGGACCAGCTTCTCCTTGTCATCTTCAACTTTAACGTAGAACCATTCCGATTTCCAGCCTGCCGACCACTTGCTTCGGTAGCTAATCACAGGAAATTTTGTAGTTTTCCGATAAGCAAAGTTGTAACAACCAAAATTTTCATGCAATCCATCCTTTCTGGCTTTGGTTTGGTAATGCAGTTCGTGCACCCGACAGAAACCTTCGGAAAATGGTTCCACCCCTTAGCTTCGGAGGGCCCAGATATAAACACTGAGCCTAACGATAGCGTTAGGAGTCAGCTGATGAAAGTAGATCCCAAACATCTTCAATACATCTGCAATCATCCCATGGAGGGGAAATCTTAATCCAGCTTTGAAGAAACTTTTAAAAACCACTATTTCATCTTTTTTTGGCTTCAGGGTGGTTTCTTCTCCACCGAAACGAATTTATTTCTTCTCTGCTTCACTAAGATAGCCCAACTTTACCATTTTAGGAAAATCAGCTTTGGAGATGGTAGACTTTCCGAAGTCCACGTGGCTGGGCTTGCTCGGCACTGCGCTGCTGTAATCATCTTCGAAATCAGTCTCTTCAACAGCAGCCCGTTCTGTTTCAACAGCAGGGATGTCTTCGGTAGCTTGCGTGTCTTCCGGCGTTACTAACCCAGAGCGCCTCATTGCTTCTGAAATAGGAACAGTCTCAGTAGCTTCGGTCTCATCTCCTTCACGATCGACCCGAGCAATAGAGCGAACTCTGACCATCTTGATTATGACTTGTTTCAGATTTTTGTTGTTGCCTTTTTTGATTTGTCCGAAGTTCTTTCTCTTGTGCCGAAACAGTATTGCAACCGCTGTTTTGGTTGAGCACAACAAACAAGCTTCGGTAGTGGTGAAATTTTTGGTAGTACAACAGTGCAATAGCAATGAATGTTGTGGTAACTTCACACCTACCCGTCTGTTTATATAGTGCTGCAGGTGAACAGGTGAATCGTCAAGGTCTTCTGCATCGAATAGACAACTATCCACACTCTCTGATCGGTGGGCCACAGGGTCCGGGAAGGTGAATCGCCAGGACACGTGCCACTCTTCCAGGATGGATCTACCGCGTGCGCGTGGACTATTTTAATCGTTTCTCGCCAACGAGCTCAGGGAAGGTGTTTTTTCGGATCTTCGGCATCCCGAAGCTTAGAAGATTTTTTCACGGATCAAGCTCGTTACGAAAAATGATCCGACACCGTGAAGGGGCTACTGTTTGGGGTATGCTTCGTAGCCGAAGATCCTAGAGGAAGAAGATAGCTTCGACAGAAACAGCGCCGAAGCTGTTGACCACAAAGCCTCGGCACTATGATGCATCTGAAGATGAAGGTTCCAACCGAATTAAAGATAGAATGACCTTTTAGTCCATAAGGGTCTGAGTCATCATTGTAAACTTTTATAAAGGGCATGAATGTAATTCTGCATGGGCTGCGTCCCTTGCCTATAAATAGGTGAACAGTACTCCCGTACTGTTCACGCTGACTTGGCATTTGCTTTTGCATCACGCTTGTACTTTTGCCTTCCCTCAAGCCGAAGGTACATTTGTAATTTATAATCATTTCTATTTCTCCATGTTAATAAAATAGAAATGATCTAATAATAATGTTTGTATTATGTCTTATACCTTATATAAATTCTTCATCGTTATCTCTTGTGCTTACGAAGGTATGTCTTTTATAACCTTCGTCCGAAACTCATTATATCCCAAAGGGAAATAATGTTTCGAAGGACGAAGGACTTTAACATTTAACACTTTTTATGTTGCCTTGTTCTTAACTCTTAGCAATCCAGAACAAGACCCCAACAGATCCCACTTGAGTTCATCCATGGTGACACTTTATGATTATTTCTAACAAGTTTTGAAGTTTTCCTTTTGTTTAAGCCTTGTTTGTTCTATTATACCCAATCCAGGGTTGAGTTCCCTAATCTAGGGTTTTATTTGCAAAATGTCACATCAATATAACTTGTTTGAAATTTTTGCCTAGTGAATGCACTCCAGGTGTGACAAACATATGAGATGCCCATGCTTATGATGTTATGCTCAAATTTTAGTAACAGTAACACCAGGGGTGTTACATGAATATTCTTTTTTGACCTGGCCGGCAACTACTTTGGAATCTGTCTTGACAATGCATGTGGTGACACCGAGTGCTCGCAGTTTGCGAAGGCCTAGGATGACGACTTCATATTCTGCTATATTGTTAGTGCATCTGTCAGACTCCAAGGCGAAGCTAAGGCGTGCCGCGTATCTGTACTTGACTCCAGTGGGTGATGTGATAATTGCCGCAGCGCCTGCCCCCGCATGGCACCATGCGCATCACAGTGGATGGTCCACACCTTCTCTGGAGACTCTTCTTGCTGCCATGTTGGCCCTGTCCAATCAACGATGATGTCTGCCAGGACCTGCGACTTGATTGTTGTCCTGGGTTCGAAGGTGATGTGGTACCCGGAGAGTTTGGCTGCCCATTTGGCGATTCGGACGGATGCCTCCGGGTTTCTGAACAGTTCTCCTAGGCCCCTGTCCGAGGTGACCCGCACCTTGAATGCCTCGAAGTAGTGGCGCAGCTTGCGCGATGCCATGACAACTCGTATGAGATTTTTTCTAGTTCAGTCATGTTGCACTTGGAGGTCATGAGGACTTTAGAGACATAGTAGACTAGGCACTGCCGGGTCATGCCCTCTCTGTCTTGCTCTTGGACTAGCGATGCGCTGACTACACATGGCGAGGCTGCAATGTAGAGCAGCAGAGGCAGTGAGGGGTCGGGACTGGTAAGAATTGCCAAGTCTGACAGGTGTTGCTTGAGTGACTCGAAGGCTACCGCCTGCTCTGGTCCCCACATGAAGTCTTCTGCACCGTGCAGTGTCTTGAGAAAGGGTAGACTTCGCTCTGTAGACTTGGAAATGAATCTGTTCAAGGCGGCCAATCTGCATGTCAGTCGCTGGACATCCCTGGTTGACTACGGGGGTGTCATGTTGATGATTGCTTGAATCTTGGTTGGATTGGCCTTGATCCCACGGTGCGACACCAGGTAGACAAGTATCTTCCCCTGGCGAACTCCGAAGATGCACTTCTCGAGGTTGAGGCGAAGTCATGCATCTCGCATGTTAGCGAACGTCTCCACGAGGTCATGTACCTCTTTATTTTTGCTCACGACAACGATGTCGTCCACGTACGTGAAAATGTTGTGGCCCACTTGGCTTTTGAGCACCTTCTTGGTGAGGCGAGAGAAGGTTGACCCGGCGTTCTTGAGTCCCTCTGGCATCCTGATGAAGCAGTACATGCCGAAGGGTGTGATGAAGCTGGTGTTGGCCTTATCTTCCTCTTTCATGTATATCTGGTGGTAGCCGAAGAAGCAGTCGAGAAGGGACATGACTTCGCAACCAGCTGCGCTATCGACTATTTTGTCGATCCATGGTAGCGGGAAATTGTTCATGGGACAGGCCTTATGGAGGCTGGTGAAGTCGATGCACATGCGCCACTTGCCACTTTTCTTTTGTACCATGACTACGTTGGCGAGCCACGTAGGGTAGGCGATTGGTTCGATGAAGTTGGCTTCCAGCAGGCGATGCACTTCGGCTTTGGCGGCTTTTGTCTTTTCGTCGGACATTTTACGTAGTCACTGCTTTTTTGGGCGCACCGAAGGGTCGATGCTCAGACCATGCTCAATGACGGTGCAACTGACTCTGACCCGGTCGATGGTGGACCAAGCGAAGACATCCTTGTTTCAGGAGAGACAGGAGATGAGTTTCTCCTCGTCTCGTGAGGTTAGGTCTTTGCTTATCACGACCGTTTGCTTGGGCGTCACCTGATTGAGGGGAACTGTCTTCGTTCCGTCATTACTCTATAGCTGCGCCTTTACTTTTTTGTCGGCGGCTGGGCGGGTCACTTCGGAGACTTCACGTTGTGTTGTAAGTTAGTGTATGTTCTGTTGGCCTAGAATGAAGTCTCTCAATATTGCGCGCAGTTTGCTGGTTACCATAAATTGTTATCACGCCTTACGGACCCGGAACGTTCATGCAGAGGTACAGTCCGTGAATGGCCGCTTCAAATTTATTGATGGAGCCCCAGCCCATTATAGCATTGTAGGGATAAACCATATCGACGATGTCGAAGGTGACCTGTTCACTCCACTCATTGGGCGCTACGCTGAATGATAGGGGTAATTCTATCTTGCCCACGGGGAAAGTGCCATTGCCGCCGAAGCCGTATAGGGGGTTGTCCGAAGGCTTGAGTAAGCTATGGCTGATACCCATGCGGTCGAAGGCGTGCAGGAAGATGATGTCCGCTTGGCTACCGTTATCAACTAGGACTTTGTGCAGGTCCTAGCCTGCTACGCTGCAATTGATTACCATGGCATCGACGTGAGGTGCGCTGTGCAGATCAACATCTCTAGCGTCGAAGGTTAGTGGCACATGTGACCACCTCATTTGTACCACTGGGCCGGTGGGGGCGACATGGTTGACACTCCGGGGTAATGATCCCTCTTTTGCCGCTTCGTCTCGAAGTCAACGCTGGACCCTCCGTGATCATGTGGAGGACTCCACGATACGGCTGATCGGCGAAGTGTTCCTACTTTGGTGCTTGGGTGTGATTTTGGTGGTGTGGGTTCGGGTGATGTGGAGGCGGAGGCGGGGGTGGAACAACTTGTACTTCCTGATGGTGCTGATATGTGTGGTTGGGTGGGTGCTGGACGTGGCCGTTCTTGTATGGTTGTTGGTGGTGGTGGTGATATGTGTGCGCGACAACTCTCTGGTTGTGCTCGAGACATCCTGTCTCTGGTGGCCTTTGTTTCCGAGCAATCCCTTGTTGGGTGTGCGCAATCCTCGCCGTGAAACAGGCAGTAAAATCTACTTGGTTGCTGCGTCCGTCCCCAGCCTCGGCCTCGCGTGCCATTGTCGCGGCCCTGGGGGATATTCCTGACGGCGAGCGACCTCGCTGGCCGGGTGTTGGTTGGCTATGTTGTGCACCTGCTGCTGGCTGTGGCTATCCCGTCTGGAGTCTGACTGCGAAGGCCTGGTCCAGGTTCGGCTGGACTGCAGAGGGTCTTTGGGCTTTCTCTGGGACTCGACCTTTCGCTGATGTAGCTCTTCGGATCTGGCGTACTTCTCGAATAGCTAATATAGCTCTTGGAGATTTTTGGGTGGGTCCCTGATGCAGTGACTGTAGAGGACGCCAGCCCGAAGGCTGCTGATGGCGTAATGTATCGCGATGTGGTCGTCGGCCGATGGCAGTTGTGACTTGAGAGTCAGGAACTTGTGGTAGTACTCCCATAGGGTTACCTTCTCTTGCTGCTTGCAGAGTGATAGCTCGGCCAAGGCATCGGTATCGGGTCGGTACCCTTGGAAATTGAGCAGAAACTTGTCCCGAAGTCCTTTCCAGAAGTCGATGGAGGACAACAGCGGCAACCTGGTGTACCAGTTCAAGGCCGGACACTCGAGGGCAATAATAAAAGATTTGGCCATTGTGGCATCATCCCCTCCGGCTGATGCGACGATGACTTGGTAGCTCATAATGTATTGTGCTGGGTCGGTGCTACCGTTGTACTTGGGGTAGGTCCCTGCCCTGAAGTTAGCGGGCCACAGTGACACTTGGAGTTGTGAAGCCAGGGGGCTTCGTTCATCAAGGTAGTTGATGCCTTGGAAAGCTATGGCATGCGGGGTGAAGGGCCCGCGCTGGGGTACAAATAAGTCTCCGGCTGGGACGCGCTGTTGGAGGGGTGGCCCGTTCTGTAGATCATGCTGGCCTTCGCTCTGCATGAGTGTGATCTCTTGCTCGAGCTCCCAAGCTCTTTGCTCCTCGTCTTGTATCATCTAGCGCACCTTGGCTTGCGTGGTGACACGTTGGCGCTTGGCCTCAAGGATGTCTTTCTATTTTTGGAGGTTACGGTTCTTGATGCGCTGGGCCCGTAGGTGTAGCTATTCTTCGGCTGAGATGCCGATGACTTCGCCGTCCTCTACTGTGTCTTCGCCCTCTGGTGGAGCGAAGCCTGGAGGTGGTGCTTGTGGTAGTCCTCTGGAGCTGCAGGTGCGTAGGGTGCCTTCGGGAGTGGGGTGTTCTTGGCGCTGTATCTTGCTAAGATATTCGTCTTTGGAGGCTTCTTGGGGGTGTGTTGTCCGTGAGGGCCTTTCCTTTTTTGTCAGCCAGGAGCGCTGCCTTCGCTGCTTCGTCGATGGATGGGGCTGCCTTCGAACTAGCTCGCTTGGGTGCCATCGCGGTGATTTGTTCGTAGCACGAACGGTGGGCGCCAAATGTTGGTACTTGCTTTTCTGGGAAAGTGGATCCAACGGGAGAGTGGAAAGAGTGCTTGCAAGGTTCAACGGGGAATGGTAATAGCTCTATTAATCTGCCCTCTCTAGGGTACTATACGGGGGTATTTATAGGCACCCGAGTGCCTACCGTCCTCGGGCAAGGACGTTTATGCCCTTGGGTACCCAGAGTATCCTCAGAATATCCCCTCAAGGGGAGGTTACAAACCATCATTACAGTAAAGGCTATTACAGATGAGGCCCATAACATGCTTATCCCTACGGGGCCTGTTACAGTGGGCCGAATCCCACTTGGGCTTCCGGTCATGATGAGGACGTGAGGCTAGCTGGCATCGTCAGAGTCTTGCCTTCATCTTGCAATGGAGAAGAGCGAAGCCGCGGAGTCCAGTCACGAAGTCCTCATCGAATCAACGTCCTTGGCATCGTTGGTGAAGCGAGGCGATAAAGGCATGGAGCGAAGGGTAGCGTCTTCGCCTTCGTCCCAACAACCGACACACTTGGTCTATTGAGTATCGTTGTGTAGTCTACTATGATCGTCGTGGGTTATACCTGGACCAGTGGGAGGCTACTTGCTTGGTGCGCTGTCCGGACGATGATCTCCGAGGTGCAGATGCCTTCTTAGAGCATTATTCTATCACTGAGATGGATACTGCTGAGGCAGCCATGCAAGATGTTGCATGACGTGCACTCTCGCAGTATTGCTCGTTGTTCAGCGGGGTAGCTGATGGCCTCGACCTGAAGTACTACCCTCGTCGTTCGACCGGCAGTGCTGGAGGTGTGATTGTCTTGCCCGTTGGTGAGGGCAATCCCATGCTGAACAGCATGGTCATCCTGGTCGCCGTGCTCAACACCGAGCTAGACCACGCCCTTGACGAGTTGGCCAAGGTTCGGGCGAAGGTTGTGGAATTGTGTGCTGAGCGTGCAGCCCGCCACCATTTAGATGGTGGTTCTCCCACCCCTATTGGGATTCAACACCGCTCGCTGCCCTGTGGTCACTTCGATTATGGCACCCCTGACTGCAGGACCTAGATAGATTTGGATCCATAGATCGATGGAGTCGGAGTCTGTAATAATGCTTAATTCAGCGTCTTAGTCTTAGTCAGTCTTAGTTAGACTTTGATTGCTTATCATATGTTTGGATGCTTGTCGTGATGAACTTTTAATGAAGTTGAATCTTTGTAATTATTGTCACCAAGGTGTGGGTACCCCCTACCACTTGGTGTAGTTATTAATAAAGTTAGTTATTTAGTTGGGCAATCCCTTTATTTCCACTTTCTATTTATCTGTGAAGCTGTGTTGAGAGTCATTGAAGATGATCAATTGTTCAGTGCTATGAAGATTTCCATATATCTTTTCTTATGCTGAAAGATTGTAGAATTGGATCTAATTTGTGTGTGCTTTCTATAGATGTCTAAAAATAGGTACAGAGGTGCAAGGCGTGCTCAATAGGAGCAGCAGGCCCCCCACTACAGGAAAGCACTTAATTCCCGTCGGCCAGGAACCGACGGGAATAAGCACTAAACTGACGGGAATAAGTAATTCCCGTCGGTTTAGGGCTTATTCCCGTCGGTTGTCAGCCGATAGGCGTCCCTTGTCGGAGATAAGTTTATCCCCGTCGGCGGCTGACAGGAATTATTAATTCCCGTCGGCTTTGCGCACTAACAATATATATAATATACCTTGCTCGCTTTGCGCGGACGACGGTGGTGGACGACGTCGGTGGACGACGCTGATGGACGATGTCAATGTGGGGAAGCCATGGCTAACGTGGACGGCAGCGGGTGACGGCGTTGGGCGGGCGACGGCGTTCGGCAGCGGTCGTCGGGCGCCCGGGCAGGGGCGGCGGCCGTGGGCGCGGGGCGCGGCGTGGGCACGGGGGCGGCGGCTGTGGGCGCGGGGGTGGCGGGCAGCACCGGCGCACAGGGCGGTGGGCAGCATCGGCGGCGTGTGGGTGGTGCGGTGAGCGCGCAGGCCGACGGGAATTAATGTAGCCGACCGGGATGCTTTGGATTGCTGTAGTGCCCTAGGAGGAGGCAGCTCAGCAGCAGTTGCCACCACCACCCCCGATGACTATCGAGCAGATGTTCCTGATGCAAACCCAAGCAGTCCAAGCAATTGGTCAGACCTTAGCAGCAATGCAACAGGAGTAGCAGCAGCCACCCCCACCTCAACCTCAAGTGCAAGTTCAGATGCCACAGGTGCACAGGGACAAGCGGGCAAGATTCATGAGGGGCCATCCCCCTTTCTTCGCCCATTCTGCTGATCCCATGGACGCTGCAGATTGGCTGTGTACCATGGAGCGTGAGTTGCACACTGCTCAGTGCAACGATCGCGAGAAGGTTCTGTATGGTCCCCGTCTACTAAAGAGAGCAACACAGTCCTGGTGGGAGTCTTACCTCGCCACCCATGCCAACCCTGAAGCCATCACTTGGGAGGGGTTCAGAGACAACTTTCGTCGTTACCATGTAACTGAAGGACTGATGATAGTAAGGAGGAGTTTCTAGCTTTGAAGCAAGGCCCCCTATCTGTCAGTGAGTACAGGGACAAGTTTCTGCAGCTGTCACGTTACACACCAGAAGATGTTAACATGTATGCTAAGAGGCAGTACTGTTTTCTGACAGGATTAGTTGACCTCCTTCACTACCAGCTGATGAATCACACTTTCCCTACCTTCCAGCATTTGCCTTATTTTGCCGAATACTCCATTTCCCTTTCAATCTAAGACTATTCATAAAGGTACACTTGAAAGCATATTAGTCTTAGCCTTGGCACAAGAAGAATAAGAAATATGCATTTGTATCAAATGAAAGAGACAAGATCAAAGGTATATTCATGAGCGATGTGTGCAATATTTTAATCAAAGTTCCGAGAGTCAAGTATATTTAGCTCATTCCTAAGTTTGCTAAAAGTCTTCTCATCTAGTGGCTTGATAAAGATAACGACTAATTGGTTGTGGGTGCTCACATAGGCAATTTCGATATCCCCTTTTGTTGATGATCTCTTAGAAAGTGATACCAAATGTCTATGTGTTAAGTGTGGCTGTGTTCAACGGGATTATCCGTCATGCAGATTGCACTCTCATTATCACATAGGAGAGGGACTTTGCTCAATTTGTAGCCATAGTCCCTAAGGGTTTGCCTCATCCAAAGTAATTGTGCACAACAATGGCCTGCAGCAACGTACTTGGCTTCGACGGTGGAAAGAGCTACTGAATTTTGTTTCTTTGAAGCCCAAGACACCAGGGATCTTGTAACACCTCAAATCCATCAATTAAAACAATTCATTATTAGTTGCTCAATTTAATAGAGGATAAAATCTTAAATTTTAAATCAAGTGCTTGATTTCTTTTATTCATTTTTCAGAGGATGATTTTTTATTGAATGAATGATTGAGAATTGTTTTAGTAGTATTTCATTATTTCAAAACATAATTAACCTACATATATAATATGAATATTTTGTGTTAGAAGCTATTATTAGTTTTACTATTATTGGATTTATTAGAATTTTTTGTATATTATAAAGTATACTTATATTTACAAAAAATAAAAAATAGCAAACCCTAGCGCTTGGCCAGGCCAAACAGCCCAGCCGAGGCCCATCAAGCTGCCGCCGGGAGGGGAATTTCCTCCCCTCTCCCTGCCGAGCGGGCCCCACCCGCGGTGCCTCCTCGCCTCCTCACAGATGGCCTTGTGCAGGGCGCCGTCACCACGCCGCCGCCATTCCACGCGCTCAGGCAGGGCGCGTGAGCGCGCCTCCTCCTCGGCGTCCGCGCCCTCGGGCCGCGCCTGTTCGGTACCGCATCGGAAACCGTCGCACGACCGCCCTCTTCTCCTCCCCCGTTTCCCCTTCTTCCTCCCCGGCCCATTATGGAGACCACCATTGATTGCCATCAATGGAGTTCAATGGCCGGTCATTTCCTCTCCCCCCGGCGCCCTCTCCCTCCCTATAAAAACCGGTTGAGCCCCTACTCCTCTCCCTCCCCTGCAGCCGAGCCCCCTCCATCCTCTTCCTCCACTTGCTGTGAGTTCGCCGTCATGCCCGTCGCCGTCGTTGACCGAAGCCCAGAGCGTCGCCCGTCGTCAACCCCTCTACTCGCCAGCCGACAACCTCGACTGAGCCCCCTCCTTGCCCGGCGCCGTGCTCCCTGCTCGTCGACCACGTCCCTCCATCTCCCTGTGCGCACGAATTGCTCCAAGGTAGAAGAAAGCAATTTTTGCATTTTGATCCCTGCGTGTAAATAAACTTAATTTCAAGATTTTCAGTTGAGAAAAGAGACTCTGATGTATACGTGTAGTCATGGACAAACCCCGCAACAATATTTTGGACAGGTGTATGATTTTATATTTTAAAAATGAATAATGTCACTATTCACTAACTCGATGATTTTCATACTACAAACGTTTACAATTAAACTTCGCTTTAGCACATGAACGATAATTGTTAATAGAGTTTTAAGTGTAATTTTATTGTTATAAGGAAGTAGAACAAAATACTAGACCACATATTTTCGCCTAGATGAAAATAGATTTTTAGTAGTCAGAATAAATGTGTTCAAAGTATAACACTTAATTACTTAGAATTAGTAAAATACTTGTTTATGTCATAATAACCATGATTATGTTATTAAAAGTCCAATTAGTGATTTACATTAATTCTTAAAATACTAATGTTAGAAGAATTATAAATAAACAATTTTTAGCTATACGCATAATTTCTATTTAGAAATAAAAGGGGTAAAACTCAAAAGTCAATTATTAGTAATAAAGAAAATAATTAGCAATTAATTTTCATAAAGATTGTTAATATATATTTATCTATATTATACTAGATAAAACTAGTGTCATAATCGCCTACTCATATTTTCACCAATAATGACTCACAGTATTAGTCATAATGGATTAATAAGTATTTGCGCTTTAAGACATATTTATGAGGATAATTGTGTGATGCATGAATGTGTATGTAATGGTGAATGATTACTCCTGTAATGGTGTATGTTTATTTATTTGGCGTATGTATTCTTTTTTATGCACGATACGCAAATCGATGCGAGAAGTTGACTATGAGGTAGACGAACCAAACTCGTTCGAGGAGGACCCACAGGACACTTTCGAGCAAGGCAAGTGGATTCTCCCTCTGCATATTCTGTTTGTACCCAATTAATGCATATAATAATGTTTACTTTTTGGATATTGCATAATTTGATGGGATTTGCCTAATTAATGATTTCCTAGGTTTACCATCTTTATTCCTTAATTACCCTATAAAAATACTATGCTTAGTAATTTTTGCTACTGCTCAACTTGATAATAATGATGTCACTCTTTAATGATACTATTGTTCCGAAAATGAAGTTTTTATTATGATGTTAACCCGATGGTTAAACAAGATTATTTCATATTAAATGGAACATGGAGTGACCACCTAGGATAACAGTGCAACCACGAGTGCTATCATGGCTCTGGCTTTGGTAATTAGCTTAATATGCTTAGTACCTAGCAACCTTACCAGAAATATGGGCAAGAGGGGGAGCAGTAGTGGTGGCAGCTCATGTTAACATGGGGACGTATTCTTGTGATTTCACTTAAGTGTTTTTGATATAATCTTATGCCTTTGATTAATTGGGATATTTGGGACACACTTATTAGTAAGACAGGTGTTGCTCATAAAATATTGACCAACTAAAATGCTTACCGCTTAACCTTAGCCTTATCTTGTTAAACTTGCATAATTTCCCCCACTTGCTGAGCCCCAACCATAAGTGAGCTCGCCCTTGCTAATATTTTGATCAGAGGGTGATGAAGAAGACCTTGATGGAGATTTCGATGAATACTGAGTCTAACGATGCGCTGGTCATCTTCCTGTGGGAGATTACCCATGTTATTTCCGCTATACTTTGATGATACTGTTTAAGATACTTATGTCTGGATGATGTAATAAAGTTACTCTACTCTCTTTATGCCTTTATGCATTGTCTTTTGATATATTACACTTGTGACATCAACATATGTGTGGAAAATGGATCTTGGCACACATATGCTATGCATTCGGTTTTGCCCCCAGAACTAGGTGTGATAGATCTTCCCAGAAACTGACACGTCCCTGATGTGCTCTTTCTGTCAATTTTACATCTGGCATAATCGGCATCGGAATACCCAATTAGATCAAAGGTAGATCCCTTGGGGTACCAAAGCCCAAACTTAGGAGTGTAACCTAAATACCTCATGATTCTTTTCATGGCCCTAAGGTGAACTTCCTTAGGATTTGCCTGGAACCTTGCACACATGCATATAGAAAGCATAATATCCTGTCGAGACGCACATAAGTAGAGTAAAGAACCTATCATCGACCGGTATACCTTTTGATCTACGGATTTACCTCCTGTGTCGAGGTCGAGATGCCCATTGGTTCCTATGGGTGTCTCGATGGGTTTGTCATTCTTCATTCCAAACTTCTTAAGTATGTCTTGAATGTACTTAGTTTGGCTGATGAAGGTGCCCTCTTTGAGTTGCTTCATTTGAAATCCAAGGAAATACTTCAACTCCACCATCATAGACATCTCGAATTTCTGTATCATGATCCTACTAAACTCTTCACATGATGACTTGTTAGTAGATCCAAATATAATATCATCAACGTAAATTTGGCATATGAACAAGTCTTTAGAAATAGTTTTGGTGAACAGAGTAGGATCAGGTTTACCAACTTTGAAGCCATTAGTGAGAAGAAAGTCTCGCAGGCATTCATACCATGCTCTTAGGGCTTGTTTGAGCCCATAAAACGCCTTTGAGAGCTTATATACATGATTAGGGTACTCACTATCTTCAAAGTCGGGAGGTTGCTCAACATACACCTCTTCCTTGATAGGGCCGTTGAGGAAGGCACTTTTCACGTCCGTTTGATAAAGCTTAAAGCCATGGTAAGTAGCATAGGCAAGTAATATACAAATTGACTCAAGCCTTGCTATGGGTGCATAGGTTTCATTAAAATCCAAACCTTTGACTCGTGAATAACCTTTTGCAACAAGTCGAGCTTTGTTCCTAGTCACCACACCATGCTCATCTTGCTTGCTGCAGAATACCTACTTGGTACCTACAACATTTTGGTTAGGACGTGGAACTAAATGCCATACCTCATTCCTTGTGAAGTTGTTGAGCTCCTGAAAGGGAAATATGCCCTTGGGGAATTTCTATGAGTATTTTGGTGATTAAATGTCCAACACATCTTGATTGGCTTCTTGTGTGCTAAATGTGGGAAAAGTGCAAATCAAGGCATGAGGTATGTTTCTAGACTTAGTACATTGTTTTTTAATACTAATGTGGTTATCTAAGTGCTAGAAACAGTGCTGAGAAGAAGAGAATCGAATTGCAAAAGACTTGGCTGTGTGCAGCTAAAGTCCAGCTCGGCCTGGCACACCGGACTGTCCGGTGCGCCAGGCTGGTCTCCAGTGAAATGGCTGCTCTCGGGAATCGACGGCGGTGTACGGCTAATAATCAGCGGATTGTCCGGTGGTGCACCGGACTGTCCGGTGAGTCATCCGCGGTGAACTCGTCGCTCTTGGGAAAAAGATCTGCGGCGTACTGCTAAAATTCACTGTACTGTCCGGTGGTGCACCGGACTGTCTGGTGAGCCAACGGTCACCATCGCCAACAGTCGGCCGCGCAATCTGCGGGCGACACATGGACTGCTCCAACGGTCAGCTGGTGCACCGGACTGTCCGGTGTGCACCGGACAGAGTCCGGTGCGCTAATCAGCCCAGAGGAGCAACGGTCAGATATGCCAAATTTGGAAGGAGATCACACACCGGACAGTCAATAGGACCTGTCTGGTGGCACACCGGACTGTCCGGTGCGCCACTCGACAGAAGGCAAGATTGGCCTTCCAAGTTGGTTTCCAACGGCTCCTAGCTGCCTTGGGGCTATAAAAGGGACCCCTAGGTGTATGGAGGAAAAAACCAAGCATTCTCTAAGTATTCTAAAGCATCCAGACTCCGCTCCCGCGCATTTGCTTCATTGTGTTAGTGATTTGAGCTCCATTTGAGTTGCGAACTCCGTGTGTTGTGTTTCGAGCTCAAGTCGTGACTTGTGTGCGTGGTTGTGCTGCAGATTTGAGTCTTATGTGTGTTGCTCTTCCCAACCTTACTCTGTGCCTTCTTTGTGATCTCTATTTTAAGGGCAAGAGACTCCAAGTTGTGGAGATTCCTTGCAAATGGGAAAATACACTAAAGGAAAAGATCGTGGTCTTTAAGTTGATCATCGGATGACTTGAAACGGGTTGAGTGCAACCCTCGTCCATTGTGACGCCACAATGTGGAAGTAGGCAAGTGTTACTTGGCCGAACCACGAGATAAAATCGTGTGTCTCTTGTGTTGCTTTCTCTATGATTGTTTTGTCCACAAGAACTCGCCTCAAACTACTTAGTCGCACTAACACTTCTATAACTAAGTTTTGTGGCTATTTAGTGTTTGATTTTATAGGATCACCTATTCACCCCCCTCTAGGTGTTCTCAATTGGTATCAGAGCCGTACTCTTCACTTAAGGGACTAACCGCCCGAAGAGATGGATCCTAAGGGAAAGGGGATGGTGGTCAACGACAAAGAAAATGAGTCCCTCTTCAACGAGCCAAGGGATGACAAGCCCACTGACTTAGGATTGAGTCACAAGAAGAAGGACGAGAACAAGAAGAGGCGCATCAAGAAGATCAGTTACTACGACAGCGATGCCTCCTCTTCTTCATCAAGAGATGACGACGACTCTTTGTCTAAAAAGAAAACAGTTAATTAGAATTATTCTTTTGATTACTCTCGCATTCCCTATAACTCAAATGCTCATTTGCTATCAATTCCACTTGGGAAACCCCCACACTTTGATGGAGAAGACTATTCTTTCTTGAGTCATAAAATGCGTTGTCATTTATTTTCTCTCCATCCTAGTATCTGGGAGATTGTTGAAAATGGAATGCATTTTGATAGTACTGACAATCCCGTTTTCATTAATGAGCAAATCCATAAAAATGCCCAAGCTACTACTGTGTTGTTTGCATCTCTTTGCAGGGATGAGTATAATAAAGTGAGTGGCTTGGACAATGCCAAACAACTCTAGGATACCCTCAAGATATCTCATGAGGGAAATGACACCACTATGATCACAAAGATGGAGCTAGTGGAAGGCGAGCTGGGGAGATTCGCGATGATCAGGGGAGAGGAGCCAACACAGACCTACAACAGGCTCAAGACCCTGGTCAACAAGATTCGAAGCTATGCAAGCACAAGATGGACGGATCATGATGTCGTCCGACTCATGCTAAAGTCATTTACTGTAATTGACCCCCATCTTGTCAATCTTATTCGTGAAAACCCTAGGTACACCAAGATGACGCCCGAGGAGATACTCGGAAAATTTGTGAGCGGGCGCATGATGGTAAAGGAGGCACGATACGTGGATGACATCTTGAACAGTCCACTACCTATCTACGAGCCACAGCCCGTTGCTCTCAAAGCAACGAGCAGCAAGGAGGCACTACCAAGCAAGGTAGCTCAAGTGGAGGCTGCCGGACTCCATGAAGATGAGATGGCGCTTATCATCAAGGAATTCAAGACCGCACTCAAAGGACGCAAGGAGTACCCCCAACAGGAATAAAGCAAAGGGAAATCGCTCCTGCTTCAAATGCGGTAAGACTGGTCACTTTATTGCAAATTGTCCCGATAATGATAGTGACCAGGGACAAGAAAAGAGCGGGAAGAAGGAGAAAAATAAGAACTACAGGAAGGCAAAGGGCGAGGCCTACCTTGGAAAGGAATGGGACTCGGACTGCTCCACTTCTGACTCCGACGACGAAGGACTCGCTGCCTCGGCCTTCAACAAATCCTCACTCTTCCCCAATGAACGCCATACATGTCTTATGGCCAAGGAGAAAAAGATACGTGTTCGGGACACACCCAAGTACACTTCATCTAATGATGAAGAATCCTCCGATGATGAAGTAGACTACTCTAGTTTATTTAAAGGATTAGATAGAGCCAAAGTAGAGAAAATTAATGAATTAATTGATGCTCTAAATGAAAAAGATAGAGTGCTAGAAAAACAAGAGGACATTTTGTATGAGGAACATGACAAATTTGTTAGTGTGCAAAAATCTCTTGCTTTAGAAACTAAGAGAAATGAAATGCTATCTTCTGAGTTATCTTCTTGCCATGAATCTACCTCTAGTTTAAAAAGTTTAAATGATGAATTAAATGCTAAGCTAGAGGAAGTAAATAAAACTAGTTCATGTATAGAGCATGTTAGTATTTGTAATAGATGTAAAGACTTCAATGTTAATGCATGTAATGAACATCTTATTTCTATTACTAAATTAATCGATGAGGTGGCAAGTCTTAATGCTCAACTTAAGACTTGCAAAATTGAGTTTGATAAATTAAAATTTGCTAGGGATGCCTATACTGTTGGTAGACACCCCTTCAATTAAGGACGGACTTGGTTTTCCAAAGGAAGCCAAGAACTTAACAAGCCAAAAGACCTCCGTTCCCAACAAGGAGAAAGGGAAGGCCCCTATGGCTAGTAGTTCTCAAAGGAACCATGCTTTTATCTATGATAGGAAAATTGCTAGTCATTCTTATTATAATAAAATTTATGTTCATGCTGCTTATAATGATTCACATGCTATGTTTGCATCTAGTTCTACTCTTGTTCATCATAGGCCTAAGAAAGATCATGTTGTGCCTAGGAAAATGTGCAATGGACCTTCTACTATTTACCATGCTTGCAATACTTCATTTGTACTTTCATGTAAAAATGCAAAAGTAGTTCCTAGGAAATTGGGATCCAAATGCAAGGGAGATAAGACTTGCATATGGGTTCCAAAAACTGTTATAACCAACCTTATAGGACCCAACAAGAGTTGGGTACCTAAAACCCAAGATTAAATTGCCTTGCAGGTTTATGCATCCGAGGGCTCAAGCTGGATCATCGACAGCGGATGCACAAACCATATGACGGGGGAGAAGAAAATGTTCACCTCCTACGTCAAGAACAAGGATTCCCAAGATACGATTATCTTTGGAGATGGGAATCAAGGCAAGGTCAAAGGTTTGGGAAAGATATCTATCACAAGCGAGCACTCCATATCGAATGCATTTCTAGTAGAGTCGCTTGGATACAACCTTCTGTTTGTAAGTCAATTGTGTCAGATGGGTTACAATTGTCTTTTTACAAACGTTGATGTATCTGTCTTTAGAAGGAGTGATGGTTCACTACCTTTTAAGGGTGTATTAGACGACAAACTCTACTTAGTTGATTTTTCGAAAGAGGAGGCCGATCTAGATGCATGCTTAATAGCTAAGACTAGTATGGGCTGGCTGTGGCATCGCCATCTAGCACATGTTGGGATGAAGAACCTTCATAAACTTCTAAAGGGAGAACATGTGTTAGGACTAACCAATGTTTATTTCGAGAAAGATAGACCTTGTGCAGCATGTCAGGCAGCGAAACAGGTGGGAAGCACTCATCACAGCAAGAATGTGATGACAACATCAAGACCACTGGAGCTCCTTCACATGGACCTCATTAGACCCATTGCCTACCATAGCATCAGGGAAGTAAGTATGGTCTTGTAATTGTTGATGATTTTTCCCGCTTCACTTGGGTGTTCTTTTTGCACGATAAATCAGAAACCCAAGGGACCCTAAAGCGCTTTCTAAGGAGGGCTCAAAACGAATTTGAGCTGAATGTGAAAAAGATAAGGAGCGACAACGGGTCTGAGTTCAAGAATCTTCAAGTTGAGGAGTATCTTGAGGAGGAAGGCGTCAAGCACGAGTTCTCCGCTCCCTACACGCCACAGCAAAACGGTGTAGTAGAGAGGAAGAATAGGACGTTAATCGACATGGCAAGAATGATGCTTGGTGAGTTCAAGACACCCGAGCGGTTTTGGTCAAAAGCTGTGAATACAGTCTGTCACACCATAAACCGGCTCTACCTGCATCGACTTCTCAAGAAGACCTCCTACGAACTCCTTACCGGTAACAAACCTAACGTCTCTTACTTTCGTGTATTTGGGAGCAAATGTTACATTCTAGTGAAGAAAGGTAGACATTCTAAATTTGCTCCCAAGGCAGCAGAAGGGTTTTTACTAGGGTATGACTCAAATACAAAGGCGTATAGAGTCTTCAACAAATCATCGGGTTTGGTTGAAGTCTCTAGCGACGTTGTATTTGTTGAGACTAATGGCTCTCCAAGAGAGCAAGTTGATCTTGATGACATAGATGAAGATGATGTTCCGACGGCCGCAATGCGCACGATGGCGATTGGTGATGTGTGACCACAGGAACAACTGGAGCAAGATCAGTCATCTTCCTCCACAATGGTGCATTCCCTAACTCAAGATGATGAACAGGTATCGCAAGAAGAAGGGCATGATCAAGGGGGAGCACAAGAAGATCAAGCAATGGAGGAAGAAGCACCACGGGTCCCTCCAACCCAAGTTCGAGCTACGATCCAACGAAATCACCCCGTCGATCAGATTCTGGGTGACATCAGCAAGGGAGTAACTATTCGGTCACGCTTAGCCAATTTTTGTGAGCATTACTCGTTTGTCTCTTCTATTGAGCCTTTCAGGATAAAAGAGGCCTTGCTGGATCCGAATTAGGTGTTGGCCATGCAGGAAGAGCTCAACAACTTCAAGAGAAATGAAGTTTGGAGCCTGGTGCCACGTTCAAAGCAAAATGTTGTGGGAACCAAGTGGGTGTTCCACAACAAGCAAGACGAGCACGGGGTGGTGACAAGAAACAAGGCTTGACTTGTGGCAAAATGTTATGCCCAAGTCACAGGTTTGGATTTCGAGGAGACTTTTGCTCCTATGGCTAGGCTAGAGTTTATTAGAATTTTATTAGCCTATGCCGCTCACCACTCTTTCAAGTTGTCTCAAATTTGTGAAGAGCGCTTTCCTCAATGGGCCAATCAAGGAGGAGGTATATGTGGAACAACCCCCTGGCTTTGAGGATGACAGGTATCCCGACCACGTATATAAGCTCTCTAAGGCACTCTATGGACTTAAGCAAGCCCTAAGAGCATGGTATGAATGCCTTAGAGATTTCTTAATTGCTAATGATTTCAAGGTTGGGAAAGCTAATCCCACTCTTTTTACAAAGACTTGTGATGGAAATCTCGTTGTGTGCCAAATTTATGTCGATGACATAATATTTGGTTCTACTAATCAGAAGTCTTGTGAGGATTTTAGCAGGGTGATGACACAAAAGTTCGATATGTCGATGATGGGCGAGTTGACCTACTTCCTTGGGTTCCAAGTGAAGCAACTCAAGGACGGCACCTTCATCTCCTAAACGAAGTACACACAAGATCTTCTCAAGCAGTTTGGGATGAAGGACGCCAAGCCTATGAAGACACCGATGGGAAATGACGGGCATGTTGACCTCAACAAAGGAGGTAAGTCCGTTGATCAAAAGGCATACCGGTCCATGATAGGTTCATTGCTTTATTTATGTGCTAGTGGACTGGACATTATGCTTAGTGTATGCATGTGTGCTAGATATCAATCTGACCCCAAGGAATGTCACCTTGTGGCCGTTAAGCGAATTCTTAGATATTTAGTTGCTACGCCTTGCTTCGGGATCTGGTATCCAAAGGGGTCTACCTTTGACTTCATTGGATACTCAGACTCTGATTATGCCGGGTGCAAGGTTGATAGGAAGAGCACATCAGGGACGTGCCAATTTCTAAGAAGGTCCCTGGTGTCCTGGAGTTCAAAGAAACAGACATCTATTGCCCTATCCACCGCTGAGGCCGAGTATGTTGCCGTAGGACAGTGTTGTGCGCAACTACTTTAGATGAGGCAAACCCTCCGGGACTTTGGCTACAATCTGAGCAAAGTCCCACTCCTATGTGACAATGAGAGTGCAATCCGCATGGCGGATAATCCTGTTGAACACAGCCGCACTAAGCACATAGACATCCGGCATCACTTCCTGAGAGACCACCAGCAAAAGGGAGATATCGAGGTATACCATATTAACACCGAGAACCAGTTAGCCGATATCTTCACTAAGCCTTTAGATGAGAAAAGGTTTTGCAGGTTGCGTAGTGAGCTAAATGTCTTAGATTCGCGTAACTTGGATTGATCTATAGCATACATGTGTTCTATGCCTTTGATCATGTTACTTTGTGCATTTCAATCAATTATTGTTATTTATGGTGCTCAAGTTGTACAAGTGATCCCCGGGCCTCACAAGTCCATATGCGAATAATGCACATATTAAGGGGGAGATGTGCTACAACTTGACCCTTTGAGACTAACCTGTTTGTTTGAGTACTCTTGATGTAGTCTCAAAGGTGCATTGAAAGGGAAAACTGAACTTGGATGATGAAAAGACTTCCACTGCACTCCGGTATTAGTGTACTTACTTCCAAGTTCATACTTGCAATCTCATTGCCTTTTTGCTCTTAATTTACATTTTTGGTGAGGCAATGGGGTTAAAAGGCCAAAAATGATCCCGTTTTGGTGCTTAATGCCAAAGGAGGAGAAATTAAAGCCAAAGCAAACGGATCAGCCAACCACTTGTGAATTTTGAAAATAATAGAGTTAAAATTTTTGATTTGTCCAAAATGCTCTTATTGCAAAATTTTGTCTCTTGTGGGGGAGAATTTTGATTGTGGCAAAAAGGGGGAGTTTTTGACACTTGATCAATTTCACTCTTGGAATATCTCTCTTTATGCCCAAACAAGCGTGTTTGACTTAGAGATAGAAAAATGAATTTGATTTACAAAAACAAACCAAGTGGTGGCAAAGAGCGATCCAAATATGCCAAATCATAAGCTAAAACAAATTGGTCTTCAATTGTGTTGATGTTGCACTTTTTTAGTTGCTTTTTGATGTGTTGGCATAAATCACCAAAAAGGGGGAGATTGAAAGGGAAATATGCCCTTGGGCAATTTCTATAAGTATTTTGGTGATTAAATGTCCAACACATCTTGATTGGCTTCTTGTGTGCTAAATGTGGGAAAAGTGCAAATCAAGGCATGAGGTATGTTTCTAGACTTAGTACATTGTTTTTGAATACTAATGTGGTTATCTAAGTGCTAGAAACAACACTGAGAAGAGGAGAATCGAATTGCAAAAGACTTGGCTGTGTGCAGCCAAAGTCCAGCTCGGTCTGGCACACCGGACTGTCCGGTGGTGCACCGAATAGTGTCTGGTGCGCTAGGCTGGTCTCCGGTGAAATGGTTGCTCTCAGGAATCAACGATGGTGTACGACTAATAATCAGCGTACTGTCCGGTTGTGCACCGAACTGTCCGGTGAGTCATTCGCGGCGAACTCGTCGCTCTCGGGAAAAGGATCTGCGGCGTACAGCTAAAATTCACCGGACTGTTCGGTGAGCCAACGGTCGCCATCGCCAATGGTCGGCCGCGCAATCTGCAGGCGACACGTGGACTGCTCCAATGGTCAGCTGGTGCACCGGACTGTTCGGTGTGCACCGGACAGCGTCCGGTGCGCCAATCAGCCCAGAGGAGCAACGGTCAGATATGCCAAATTTGGAAGGAGATCACGCACCGGACAGTCTACAGGAGTTGTCCGATGGCACACCGGACTGTCCGGTGCGCCACTCGATAGAGAGCTAGATTGGCCTTCCAAGTTGGTTTCCAACGGCTCCTAGCTGCCTTGGGGCTATAAAAGGGACCCCTAGGCGCATGGAGGAAAAAACAAGCATTCTCTAAGTATTCTAAAGCATCCAGACTCCGCTCCCGCGCATTCGCTTCCTTGTGTTAGTGATTTAAGCTCTATTTGAGTTGCGAACTCCGTGTGTTGCGTTTCGAGCTCAAGTCGTGACTTGTGTGCGTGGTTGTGCTGCGGATTTGAGTCTTGTGTGCGTTGCTCTTCCCAACCTTACTCTATGCCTTCTTTGTGATCTCTATTGTAAGGGCGAGAGACTCCAAGTTGTGGAGATTCGTCACAAACGGGAAAATACACTAAAGGAAAAGACCGTGGTATTCAAGTTGATCATCGGATCACTTGAAAGGGGTTGAGTGCAACCCTCGTCCATTGGGACGCCACAACGTGGAAGTACGCAAGTGTTACTTGGCCGAACCACGGGATAAAATCGCGTGTCTCTTGTGTTGCTTTCTCTGTGATTGTTTTGTCCACAAGAACTCGCCTCAAACTACTTAGTCTCACTAACACTTCTATAACTAAGTTTTGTGGCCATTTAGTGTTTGATTTTACAGGATCACCTATTCACCCCCCCCTCTAAGTGCTCTCGGCTCCTCTTGCATTACCACCACCCAATCCGGATCTCTTAGTGCATCCTATATCCTATATGGCTCAATAGAGGACACAAAAGAGTAATGTTCATAAAAATGTGCAACTCGAGATCTAGTGGTTACCCCTTATGAATGTCACCAAGAATGGAGTTGACGGGGTGATCTCTTTGAATTGCTTGGTGGACTCTTGGGTGTAGCAGTCTTTGATCCTGAATCTCTTGTTCATCTTCCTTATCTTCATTATCATCATCTCCCCCTTGATCAATGTCCTCTTCTTGAGGTTGCTCATTGTCTTGATCTTCATCCTCTTCTTCTTGAGCCTTGTCCTCATCTGGAGTTGGTGGAGATGCTTGCATGGAAGATGATGGTTGATCTTGTGCTTGTGTGGGCTACTCGGATTCTTTTGGACACAAGTCACCAATGGACATGTTCCTTAGCGCGATGCATGGTTCCCCTTCATCATCTAATTCATCAAGATCAACTTGCTCCACTTGGGAGTCGTTAGTCTCATCAAACACAATGTCACAAGAAACTTCAACTAATCCAGTGGACTTGTTGAAAACTCTATATGCCCTTGTGTTTGAGTCATAATCTAGTAAAAAGCCTTCTACTGCTTTAGGAGCAAATTTAGAACTTCTACCTCTCTTAATAAGAATAAATCATTTGCTCCCAAAGACTCTAAAATAAGAAACATTGGGCTTGTTACCAGTGAGGAGTTCATATGATGTCTTCTTGAGGATTCGGTGAAGATATAACCGTTTGATGGAGTAGCAAGCGTTGTTAATCGCCTCCGCCCAAAACCGGTTCGATGTCTTGTACTCGTCAAGCATGGTCCTTGCCATATCCAGTAGAGTTCTATTTTTCCTCTCCACTACACCATTTTTTTGATTTGTGTATGGAGAAGAGAACTCATGCTTGATGCCCTCCTCCTCAAGAAATCCTTCAATTTGAGAATTCTTGAACTCCGTTCTATTATCGCTTCGAATCTTTTTGATTCTCAATCCGAACTCATTTTGAGCCCATCTCAAGAATCTCTTTAGAGTCTCTTGGGTTTGAGATTTTTCCTGCAAAAGGAATACCCAAGTGAAGCGAGAATAATCATCCACAATAACTAGACAATACTTACTCCCGTCGATGCTTATGTAAGCGATCGGGCCGAATAGATCCATGTGAAGTAGCTCGAGCGACCTGTCAGTCGTCATGATGTTTTTGTGTGGATGATGGACTCCAACTTGCTTCCCTGCCTGGCATGCGCTACAAATCCTATCTTTCTCAAAATGAACATTTGTTAGTCCTAAATTGTGTTCTCCCTTTAGAAGCTTGTGAAGATTTTTCATCCCAACAAGGGCAAGTCGGCGATGCTAGAGCTAGCCCATGTTAGTCTTAGCAATTAAGCAAGTGTCTAGTTCAGCTTTGTTATCATTAAAATCAACTAAATATAGCTGATCATCTAACACTCCCTTAAATGCTATTGAATCATCACTTCTTCTAAAGACATTAACATCTAAATCAGTAAATAGACAGTTGTAGCCCATTTTGCATAGTTAAGAAACAGAAAGCAAATTGTAATCTAAAGAATCTACGAGAAAAACATTAGAAATGAAATGTAATAGCTCTTTGGGGATATTCATTTTTCTCATATGAGGAGAACATCCTTTTCTCCCCTGTCATGTGGTTTGTGCGTCCGCTATCGATTATCCAACTTGATCCACCGGATGCATAAACCTACAAAACAAATTTAGGCCTTGTTCTTAGGTACCCAAATGGTCTTAGGTCCTTTGAAATTAGAAATAAGCACCTTGGGTACCCAAACACAAGTCTTGGGACTCTTGTGTTTGCCCCCAACATATTTGGCAACTACTTTGCCTGATTTGCTAGTAAGTACATAAGAAGCATCAAAATTCTTAAATGAAATGTTATGCTCATTTGATGCATTAGGAATTTTCTTCTTAGGCATTTTGACATGAGTGGTATGCCTAGAACTAGAAGCCACATTTTTATACATAAAAGCATGATGAGAAACATTGTGAGGTTTTCTAGCATGAATTTTCCTAATCTTATGCTCAGGATAGTTTGCAGGATGTAAAATGTAACCCTCTCTATCCTGAACCATGGGAGCCTTACCCTTAACAAAATTAGACAATTTCTTAGGGGCATTAAGTTTGGTGTTGTTTTGGCTCCCTTGTTGGAAACCAATCCCATCCTTAATGCCAGGGCGTCTCCCATTATAGAGCATGCTTCTAGCAAATTTAAACTTTTCATTTTCTAGCTCATGCTCGGCAATTTTAGCACTTAATTAAGCTATGTGATCATTTTGTTCCTTAATCATAGCAATGTGACCATCAATAGCTTCAACTTTAATATCTCTACATCTAGTACAAATAGTAACATGCTCAACAGAAGATGTAGAGGATTTGCAAACATTCAATTCATCAATCTTAGCATTTAAACTAGCATTCTCATTTTTAAGACATGAAATTGAATCATTGCATATGCTAAGCTCCCTAGACAAATTTTCACATTTTCTACCTCTAGAGCATAAGCATTTTTCAATTTAACAATTTTTTTATTTTCCTTAACAAGCAAGTCCTCTTGGCATTCTAAGAGATCATCCTTATCGTTAATGGTTTCTATTAATTCATTCAATTTTTTATTTTGGTCCATGTTAAGGTTGGCAATGATAGAAATTAAATCATCTTCATTATCACTAGAACTACCCTCATCATCAGATGTAGTATATTTGGGGGTACTTCTAGAATGTACCTTCTTACCGTCGTTAGCCATGAGACACATGTAGCCGATGTTGGGGAAGAGAAGTCCCTTGTTGACAGCGATGTTGGTGGCATCCTCGTCAGAGGAGGAGTCAGTGGAGCTCTCGTCGGAGTCCCATTCCCGCCCCATGTGCGCCTTGTCGCTCTTCTTCTTGTAGTACTTCTTCTTCCCCTTCTTGTCTTCGTCCCTGTCACTTTCACTAGAGTATGGACATTTAGCTATAAAGTGACCGGACTTACCACACCGGTAGCACACCCTTTTGGAGCGGGGCTTGTAGTCTTTCCCCCTCCTTTGCTTGAGGATTTGGCGAAAGCTCTTAATGATAAGAGCCATCTCCTTGTTGTCGAGCTTGGAGGTGTCAATTGGAAGCCTACTTGGTGTAGACTCCTCCTTCTTTTCTTCTGTTGCTTTGAATGCAACGGGTTACACCTCGGGTGTAGAGGTGGTGCCTTGCTCCAAGTTGACAATGTGTTTGGAGTCTTTGATCATAAGTTCAAAGCTCACAAACTTGGCAATCACCTCCTTAGGAGACATCTGTTTATATCTAGGATCCCCACGTATTAATTATACTTGAGTAGGGTTACGAAAAACAAGGGATCTTAGAATAACCTTGACCATTTCATGGTCATCCCATTTTGTGCTCCCGAGGTTGCACAATTGGTTGACCATTGTCTTGAGTCGGTTGTACATGGCTTACAGCTCTTCCCCTTTGTTGAGGATGAATCGATCGAGTTCTCTCTCGATCGTTTCGCGCTTGGTGATCTTGGTCACCTCGTCCCCTTCGTGCGTGGTTTTGAGGACATCCCAAATCTCTTTAGCATTCTTCAATCCTTGCACCTTATTATACTCCTCTCGACACAAGGAGGCGAGGAGTATATAAGTTGCTTGGGAGTTGAAGTGCCTAATTTGGGTGGCCTCGTCCGAGTCGTAGTCCTCGTCGCCCACTTGTGGTGCCTGCGCTCCAAACTCAACAATATCCCAAATACTTTCGTGGAGTGAGGTTAGATGGTGCCTCATTTTATTACTCCACATGCAATAATCTTCACCATCAAAATATGGTGGTTTGCCTAGGGGTATGGAAAGTAATGGAGCGCGCTTTGGAATACGAGGATAGCGTAGAGGCATCTTGAAAGTCGCCTAGAGGGGGGGTGAATAGGGCGAAACTGAAATTTACAAATATAATCACAACTACAAGCCGGGTTAGCGTTAGTAATATAATCGAGTCCGCGAGAGAGGGCGCAAAAACAAATCGTAAGCGAATAAGTAAGTGAGACACAAGGATTTGTTTTACCGAGGTTCGGTTCTCTCAAACCTACTCCCCGTTGAGGAGGCCACAAAGGCCAGGTCTCTTTCAACCCTTCCCTCTCTCAAACGATCCACGGATCGAGTGAGCTTCTTCTTCTCAATCACTCAGGACACAAAGTCCCCGCAAGGACCACCACACAATTGGTGTCTCTTGCTTCGATTACAAGTGAATGAATGTTGATCACAAGAACAAATGAGAAAGAAAAGAAGCGATCCAAGCGCAAGAGCTCAAATGAACACGGCAAATCACTCTCTCTCTAATCACTAAAGCTTTGTGTGGATTTGGGAGAGGATTTGATCTCTTTGGTGTGCTTTGAATTGAATGCTAGCTCTTGTAAGGTGGTTGGAAACTTGAATACTTGGATACAATTGAATGTGGGGTGGTTGGGGTATTTATAGCCCCAACCACCACAAAGTGGCCGTTGGAAGTGGGCTGTCGTATGGCGCACCGGACAGTCCGGTGCGCCACCGGACACTATCCGGTGCGCCAGCCACATCAGCGAGCCGTTGGGGTTCCGACCGTTGAGCTCTGTCTTGTGGGCCCGCCAGGATGTCCGGTGGTGCACCGGACATGCACTGTACATTGTCCGGTGCGCCACCTGCGCGTGGCCTGCTCCTCTGCGCGCGCTGGCGCGCATTTAATGCGTTGCAGGTAGCCGTTGCCGTGCGAAGTAGCCATTGCCCGCTGTCACACCGGACAGTCCGGTGTGCACCAGACATGTCCGGTGAATTATAGCGGACGATTTCCCGAAGCTGGCGAGTTCGAGAGCCGCTCTCCTCTGGGGCACCGGACACTGTCCGGTGTACACCGGACATGTCCGGTGAATTATAGCGGAGCGCCCCTGGATTTTCCCGAAGGTGAAGAGTTCAGCCTGGAGTGCCCTGGTGCACCGGACACTGTCCGGTGGCACACCAGACAGTCCGGTGTGCTAGGCCAGGGCAGCCTTCGGTTGTCCCTTGCTCTTTGTGTTGAACCCTTTGCTTGGTCTTTTTATTGGCTATGTGTGAACCTTTTGCACCTGTAAAACTTATACACTAGAGCAAACTAGTTAGTCCAAACATTTGTGTTGGGCAACTCAACCACCAAAATCAATTTGGAGAATAGGTGTAAGCCTAATTCCCTTTCAATCTCCCCCTTTTTGGTGATTGATGCCAACACAAACCAAAGCAAATATAAAAATATATAATTGAACTAGTTTGCATAATGTAAGTGCAAAGGTTACTTGCAATTGAGCCAATATAAATACTTAGGATACGCATGGATTGTTTCTTTCTTATTTAACATTTTGGACCACGCTTGCACCACATGTTTTGTTTTTGCAAATTCTTTTGTAAACTCTTTTCAAAGTTCTTTTGCAAATAGTAAAAGGTAAAGGAATAAGATTTTGCAAAGCATTTTCAAGACTTGAAATTTTCTCCCCTATTTTAAATGCTTTTCCTTTGACTAAACAAAACTCCCCCTCAATAAATTCTCCTCTTAGTGTTCAAGAGGGTTTTAAGATATAAATTTTGAAAGTGCTACTTTCTCCCCCTTTTTTGAACACAATAAGATATCAAATTGAAAAACATGATACTTTGAAATTTACTAATTGAAAATCATTTTTAAAAATTAGGGTGGTGGTGCGGTCCTTTTGCTTTGGGCTCTATACTTTCTCCCCCTTTGGCATGAATCGCCAAAAACGGATACTGAGAGTGAAATATAAGCCCTTGTCCTAACTACTTTCTCCCCTTTGGCAAATAAAACATATAGATGAAGATTATACCACAGCCGGAGTCCCTTTGCTTCATACTTTCTCCCCCTAGGATGAAGCGTGACTTGGAGCGTCGGCGAGGGATGAGTTACGGAGTGGAAGCCTTTGTCTTCGCCGAAGACTCCAATTCCCTTTCAATACACCTATGACATGGTTTTGAAATTCACTTGAAAACACATTAGTCATAGCATATATAAAAGAGACATGATCAAAGGTATATTCATGAGCTATGTGTGCAAGTTAACAAAAGAAGTTCCTAGAATCAAGGATATTTAACTCATGCCTAAGTTTGGTAAAAGTTTGTTCATCTAGTGGCTTGGTAAAGATATCAGCTAATTGATCTATAGTGTTGATATAAGGAATCTCGATATCCCCCTTTTGTTGGTGATCCCTAAGAAAATGATACCGAATGGCTATGTGTTTAGTGTGGCTATGCTCAACGGGATTATCCGCCATGCGGATTGCACTCTCATTATCACATAGAAGGGGAACTTTGGTTAATTTGTAACCATAGTCCCGCAGGGTTTGCCTCATCCAAAGCAATTGCGCACAACAATGGCCTGCGGCAATGTACTCGGCTTCGGCGGTTGAAAGAGCGACGGAATTTTGCTTCTTTGAAGCCCAAGACACCAAGGATCTTCCCAAGAAGTAGCAAGTCCTCGATGTGCTCTTTCTATTGATTTTACACCCTGCCCAATCGGCATCCGAATAACCAATTAAATCAAATGTGGATCCCCGAGGGTACCAAAGCCCAAACTTAGGAGTATAAGCCAAATATCTCAAGATTCGTTTTACGGCCGTAAGGTAAGATTCCTTAGGGTCGGATTGGAATCTTGCACACATGCAAACGGAAAGCATAATATCCGGTCGAGATGCACATAAATAAAGCAATGAACCTATCATCAACCGGTATACCTTTTGATCTACGGATTTACCTCTCGTGTCGAGGTCGAGATGCCCATTGGTTCCCATGGGTGTCTTGATGGGCTTGGCATCCTTCATCCCAATCTTGTTTAGAATGTCTTGAGTGTACTTCGTTTGGCAAATGAAGGTGCCCTCTTGGAGTTGCTTGACTTGGAATCCTAAGAAATAATTCAACTCCCCCATCATTGACATCTCGAATTTTTGTGTCATGATCCTACTAAATTCCTCACATGTAGATTCGTTAGTAGACCCAAATATAATATCATCAACGTAAATTTGGCATACAAACAAATCATTTGCAAGAGTCTTAGTGAATAAAGTAGGATTGGCCTTGCGGACTTTGAAGCCATTAGCAATAAGGAAATCTCTAAGGCATTCATACCAAGCTCTTGGGGCTTGCTTGAGCCCATAAAGCGCCTTAGAGAGCCTATAGACATGGTTAGGATACTCACTGTCTTCAAAGCCGGGAGGTTGCTCAACATAGACCTCTTCCTTGATAGGTCCGTTGAGGAAAGCACTCTTCACGTCCATTTGAAAGAGCTTGAAGCCATGGTAAGTAGCATAGGCTAATAATATACGAATTGACTCAAGCCTAGCTACGGGTGCATAGGTTTCACCAAAATCCAAACCTTTGACCTGTGAATACCCCTTGGCCACGAGTCGAGCTTTGTTCCTAGTCACCACACCATGCTCGTCTTGCTTGTTGCGGAAGACCCACTTGGTTCCTACAACATTTTGATTAGGACGTGGAACTAAATGCCATACCTCGTTCCTAGTGAAGTTGTTGAGCTCCTCTTGCATCGCCACCACCCAATCCGAATCTTGGAGTGCTTCCTCTACCCTGGTTGGCTCAATAGAGGAAACAAAAGAGTAATGTTCACAAAAATGTGCAACCCGAGATCTAGTAGTTACCCCCTTATGAATGTCGCCGAGGATGGTGTCGACGGGGTGATCTCGTTGGATTGCTTGGTGGACTCTTGGATGTGGCGGCCTTGGTTCTTCCTCATCCTCCTTGTCTTGATCAATAGCATCTCCCCCTTGATTATTGTCGTCATCTTGAGGTTGCTCATCTCTTTGATCTTCCCCTTCATCAACTTGAGCCTCGTCCTCATTTTGAGTTGGTGGAGATGCTTGCGTGGAGGAGGATGGTTGATCTTGTGCATTTGGAGGCTCTTCGGATTCCTTAGGACACACATCCCCAATGGACATGTTCCTTAGCGCGATGCATGGAGCCTCTTCATTACCTATCTCATCAAGATCAACTTGCTCTACTTGAGAGCCGTTAGTCTCATCAAACACAACGTCACAAGAAACCTCAACAAGTCCTGAGGACTTGTTAAAGACTCTATATGCCCTTGTGTTTGAGTCATATCCTAGTAAAAAGCCTTCTACAGTCTTAGGAGCAAATTTAGATTTCCTACCTATTTTAACAAGAATAAAGCATTTGCTACCAAAGACTCTAAAATATGAAATATTGGGCTTTTTACCGGTTAGGAATTCGTATGATGTCTTCTTGAGGATTCGGTGTAGATATAATCGGTTGATGGCGTAGCAAGCGGTGTTAACCGCCTCGGCCCAAAACCGATCCGGTGTCTTGTACTCATCAAGCATGGTTCTTGCCATGTCTAATAGAGTTCTATTCTTCCTCTCCACTACACCATTTTGTTACGGGGTGTATGGAGAAGAGAACTCATGCTTGATGCCCTCCTCCTCAAGGAAGCCTTCAATTTGAGAGTTCTTGAACTCCGTCCCGTTGTCGCTTCTAATTTTCTTGATCCTCAAGCCGAACTCATTTTGAGCCCGTCTCAAGAATCCCTTTAAGGTCTCTTGGGTTTGTGATTTTTCCTGCAAAAAGAACACCCAAGTGAAGCGAGAATAATCATCCACAATAACTAGACAGTACTTACTCCCGCCGATGCTTATGTAAGTGATCGGGCTGAATAGATCCATGTGTAGGAGCTCCAGTGGCCTGTCAGTCATCATGATGTTCTTATGTGGATGTTGAGCACCAACTTGCTTCCCGGCTTGGCAAGCACTACAAATCCTGTCTTTCTCAAAATGAACATTCGTTAGTCCTAAAATGTGTTCTCCCTTTAGAAGCTTATGAAGATTCTTCATTCCAACATGGGCCAGTCGGCGGTGCCAGAGCCAACCCATATTAGTCTTAGCAATCAAGCAAGTGTCGAGTTCAGCTCTATCAAAATCTACCAAGTATAGCTGACCCTCTAACACTCCCTTAAATGCTATTGAATCATCACTTCTTCTAAAGACAGTGACACCTATATCAGTAGACAGTTGTAGCCCATTTGACATAATTGGGATACGAAAAGCAAATTGTAATCTAAAGAATCAACGAGAAAAACATTAGAAATGGAATGGTCAGGAGATATAGCAATTTTACCCAAACCTTTGACCAAACCATAGTTTCCATCCCCGAATGTGATCGCTCGTTGGGGATCTTGGTTTTTCTCGTATGAGGAGAACATCTTTTTCTCCCCTGTCATGTGGTTTGTGCACCCGCTATCAATGATCCAACTTGTGCCCCCGGATGCATAAACCTACAAAACAAGTTTAGTTCTTTGTTTTAGGTACCCAAACGGTGGGTCCTTTGGCATTAGAAACAAGAACTTTGGGTACCCAAACACAAGTCTTGGAGCCCTTGTGTTTGCCCCCAACAAACTTGGCAACTACCTTGCCGGATTTGTTAGTAAGCACATATGAAGCATCAAAAGTTTTGAATGAAATGCTATGATCATTTGATGCATTAGGAGATTTCTTTTTAGGCAACTTGGCACGGGTTGGTTGCCTAGATCTAGATGTCTCACCTTTATACATAAAAGCATGGTTAGGGCTAGAGTGAGACTTCCTAGAATGAATTCTCCTAATTTTGCTCTCGGGATAACCGGCAGGGTACAAAATGTAGCCCTCGTTATCCTGAGGCATGGGAGCCTTGCCCTTAACAAAATTAGATAGTTTCTTAGGAGGGGCATTAATTTTGACATTGTCTCCCCTTTGGAAGCCAATGCCATCCTTAATGCCAGGGCGTCTCCCATTATAGAGCATACTACGAGCAAGTTTAATTTTTTCATTTTCAAGTTCATGCTCGTCAATTTTAGCATCTAGTTTTGCTATATGATCATTTTGTTGTTTAATTAAAGCCATGTGATCAAGTATAGCATTAATATCAACATCTCTACACCTAATACAAATGGAAGTATGTTCAATAGTAGATGTAGAAGGTTTGCAAGATTTTAATTCTACAACCTTAGCATGTAATATATCATTTTCACTTCTAAGGTTAGAAATGGTAGCATTGCAAACATCAAAATCTCTAGCCTTAGCAAGCAATTTTTCATTTTCATCTCTAAGGCTAGCAAGAGAAATGTTCAATTCATCAATCTTAGCAAGTAAATCAACATTATCATTTCTAAAATTGGGAATTGAAACATTACAAACATGTGAATCAACCTTAGCATTTAAATTAGCGTTTTCACTTCTAAGGTTGTTAATAATCTCATGGCAAGTGCTTAGCTCACTAGGTAATTTCTCACATTTTTCAACTTCTAGAGCATAAGAATTTTTTACTTTAACATTCTTCTTGTTTTCTTTAATAAGGAAGTCCTCTTGGGAGTCCAAGAGATCATCCTTCTCGTGGATATCACTAATTAATTCATTTAATTTCTCCTTTTGTTGCATGTTTAAATTGGCAAAAAGAGTATGCAAGTCATCCTCCTCATTTTTAGCATCATCCTCATCACTAGAGGTTTCATATTTTGTGGAGGACCTTGATTTTACCTTCTTCTTCTTCTTGCCGTCTTTTGCCATGAGGCACTTGTGGCCGACGTTGGGGAAGAGAAGGCCTTTGGTGACGGCGATGTTGGCGGTGTTCTCGTCGGAGGAGGGGTCAGAGGAGCTCTCGTCCGAATCCCATTCGCGGCATACATGTGCGTCTCCACCCTTCTTCTTGTAGTATTTCTTCTTCTCTTTTCTTCTCCCCTTCTTGTCGTTGTCCCTGTCACTATCAATTGATAATGGACATTTAGCAATAAAATGACTGGGCTTACCACATTTATAACAAACTTTCTTGGAGCGGCGCTTGTAGTCTTTCCCCCTCCTTTGTTTGAGGATTTGGCGGAAACTCTTGATAATGAGTGCCATCTCCTCATTGTCGAGCTTGGAGGCGTCGATGGGTTGTCTACTTGATGTAGACTCCTCCTTCTTTTCCTCCATCGCCTTAAGTGCCAGGGGTTGAGCTTCGGAAGTGGAGGGCTCATCAAGCTCGATGATCTTCCTTGAGCCCTTGATCATACATTCAAAGCTCACAAAATTCCCGATTACTTCCTCGGGAGTCATTAGTGTGTATCTCGGATTGCCACGAATTAATTGTACTTGAGTAGGGTTAAGGAAAATGAGTGATCTCAAAATAACCTTAACCACCTCGTGGTCATCTCATTTCTTGCTCCCAAGGTTGCGCACTTGATTCACCAAGGTCTTGAGCCGGTTGTACATATCTTGTGGCTCCTCTCCTTGGCGAAGACTGAATCGATCGAGCTCCCCCTCGATCGTTTCCCGCTTGGTGATCTTGGTGAGCTCATCACCCTCGTGTGCGGTCTTGAGCACATCCCACACCTCCTTGGCGCTCTTTAGTCCTTGCACCTTGTTGTATTCCTCTCTACTTAGAGAGGCGAGGAGGATGATTGTTGCTTGGGAGTTAAAGTGCTCGATTTGGGCAACTTCGTCCGCATCATAGTCCTCATCCCCTACGGATGGTACCTGCACACCAAACTCAACTACATCCCATATACTTTTGTGGAGTGAGGTTAGATGAAATTTCATTAAATCACTCCACCTTGCATAATCTTCACCATCAAAAGTTGGTGGCTTGCCTAATGGGACGGAAAGTAGAGGTGTATGCTTAGGAATGCGGGGATAGAGTAGGGGGATCTTACTAAACTTCTTGCGCTCATGGCGCTTAGAAGTGACGGACGGCGCATCGGAGCCGGAGGTCGATGGTGATGAAGTGTCGGTCTCGTAGTAGACGACCTTCCTCATCTTCTTGTGTTTGCCGCTACTCCGATGCGACTTATGGGAAGAAGACTTCTCCTTCCCCTTCCCTTTGTTGCGGGACTCTTCCGATGAGTGGCTTGTAGTGGGCTTGTCGCCGGTCTCCATCTCCCTCTTGGCGTGATCTCCCGACATCACTTCGAGCGGTTAGGCTCTAATGAAGTACCGGGCTTTGATACCAATTGAAAGTAGCCTAGAGGGGGGGTGAATAGGGCGAAACTGAAATTTACAAATATAATCACAACTACAAGCCGGGTTAGCGTTAGCAATATAATCGAGTCCACGAGAGAGGGCGCAAAAACAAATCGTAAGCGAATAAGGAAGTGAGACACAAGGATTTGTTTTACCGAGGTTCGGTTCTCTCAAACCTACTCCCCATTGAGGAGGCCACAAAGGCCGGATCTCTTTCAACCCTTCCCTCTCTCAAACAATCCACGGATCGAGTGAGCTTCTTCTTCTCAATCACTCAGGACACAAAGTCCCCGCAAGGACCACCACACAATTGGTGTCTCTTGCTTCAATTACAAGTGAATGAATGTTGATCACAAGAACAAATGAGAAAGAAAAGAAGCGATTCAAGCGCAAGAGCTCAAATGAACAGGGCAAATCACTCTCTCTCTAATCACTAAAGCTTTGCGTGGATTTGGGAGAGGATTTGATCTCTTTGGTGTGCTTTGAATTGAATGCTAGCTCTTGTAAGGTGGTTGGAAACTTGAATACTTGGATACAATTGAATGTGGGTGGTTGGGGTATTTATAGCCCCAACCACCACAAAGTGGCCGTTGGAAGTGGGCTGTCGTATGGCGCACCGGACAGTCCGGTGCGCCACTGGACACTATCCGGTGCGCCAGCCACGTCAGCGAGCCGTTGGGGTTCCGACCGTTGAGCTCTGTCTTGTGGGCCCGCCAGGATGTCCGGTGGTGCACCGGACATGCACTGTAGATTGTCCGGTGCGCCACCTGCGCGTGGCCTGCTCCTCTGCGCGCGTTGGCGCGCGAAGTAGCCGTTGCCCGCTGTCACACCGGACAGTCCGGTGTGCACCGGACATGTCCGGTGAATTATAGCAGACGATTTCCTGAAGCTGGCGAGTTCCAGAGCCGCTCTCCTCTGGGGCACCAGACACTGTCCGGTGTACACCAGACATGTCCGGTGAATTATAGCGGAGCGCCCCTGGATTTTCCCGAAGGTGAAGAGTTCAGCCTGGAGTGCCCTGGTGCACCGGACACTGTCCGGTGTGCTAGGCCAGGGCAGCCTTCGGTTGTCCCTTGCTCTTTGTGTTGAACCCTTTGCTTGGTCTTTTTATTGGCTATGTGTGAACCTTTTGCACCTGTAAAACTTATACACTAGAGCAAACTAGTTAGTCCAAACATTTGTGTTGAGCAACTCAACCACCAAAATCAATTTGGAGAATAGGTGTAAGCCTAATTCCCTTTCACATCTTACTATACTTCTTGCGCTCATGGCGCTTCGAAGTTGTCGACTCGGTGCCAGATGTGGAGAGTGATGAAGAGTCGGTCTCGTAGTAGACCACCTTCTTCATTTTCTTCTTCTTCTTATCACCCCTCCTAAGTGACTTGATGGAGGAATAGGATTCCTCCTTGTACTTGTCACTGGACTCCCTTGACGGAGTCCTTCTCGAGCCTACGGCCTTGTCGCCGGTCACGATCTCCCTCTTGGCGTGATCTCCAGACATCACTTCGAGTTTGTCAGACTCTTAATGAAGCACTGGCTCTGATACCAATTGAAAGTCGCCTAGAGGAGGTGAATAGGCGAAACCTAAAATTTATAAACTTAAACTTGCACTAAGGCCGGGGTGTGTTAGAATTAAATTCAAGTGCGGAAGATTGTTTCTCTTGCTAAGAGTTGCTCAATTGATGCGGATGACGTTTAGAAGCAAACTCAAAACAATACTAGTAAGGAAACTTTTAGAGAGGGGAAAGAGGGCAAACAAATCAAATGGAAAACAACACGAGTGAACGCTATTGCTATTGCTCTTGTATTGAATGAGGATCTCAGAAAACTTGGATGCTTTGAATGGAGTTGGTTGGGGGTGTTTATAGCCTCCAACCACTTCCTAGCCGTTGGCTGACTTTGCTGGCGATGGGCACACCAGATAGTCTGGTGGTGCACCGGACAACACTATTCACTGTCTGGTGCGCGCCACGTTAGTCTGCCGTTGGGGTTTGGAGCTAGTCGACCGTTGGAACCCTTGTCCTGTAGCTGCACCGGACATCCCTGTAACGCTCCGAATTTTGCAGTTGAATTTTTTTCTTTTCTTTACTCGCCAAATTCGGGCGTTACCTTTTCTTTTTCTTTTTCCCCTCGCTAAACCTTGATCTTTTTCCAAAGCTAGCGGGATTCGGTTTGGAATTCCCGTGTAAAGAAAAACCCTAAAACTGTTTTATGTTGTTTGATGCACCATGCCGAACCATGCATTCTTTTGGATTGATTGAGAACGTGGATGCATTCATCTAGGAAAAACGAATTTCGAAAAGGAGATAATCTTTTCTTTTTCTTTTTCTTTCTTTCTCTCTCCCTCTTCCCCTTTCTCTCTCCCGCGCCGTGGGCCCCTGGCCGGCCCAGCCGCCCCCTGCGCGCCCCCCTCTTGGGCCCAATAGGCCCAACCGCCCCCCACCCCCCTCCCTTTTTTCCCCAATTCCCTCTCTCTCTCCCTCCCCTCCCTCTCATTCTCTCCCTCCCCACCCTAGCCGCCGCCCCTACCCCTGCTCGGCCGCCCCTGCAGCCGGCCCAACCGCCGCCCTCGGCCGCCCGTCCCCGGTGAGCCCCCTCTCTCCCTCCTCCCTCCCCCTCCCCTCTCCCCTCCTCTCCCCCTCCCCGTCCGGCCATGGCCCGACCGCCCCTGGCCGCGCCGCCCTAGCCCCGCCCGGCCAGCCCCCAGCCCCGCCCGGCCGCGCCCCAGCCGGCCCCGGCCAGCCCCCAGCCCGCCCCAGCCGCGCCCCAGCCGGCCATGGCCGCGCCCTGGCCGCTGGCCGCGCCCTGGCAGCCGCCCGACCGCGCCCCCGCCCCTGCGTGCTCGGTCGCCCCTGCGCCGGCCGGTTCAACCGCCCCCGGGCCGGTTCAACCGCCCCGGCACCGCCGCCCCCCCCCCCCCCCCCCCCCCCCCGCGCTCGGCCGCCCCTGCTCGGCCGCCCTGCCCCCGGCCGGTTCAACCGCCCCCCCTGTTTTTTTTTTATTTTTTTATTTTTTTTATTTTATTTACTTTCTGTGATCATAGTTATTTTATTTTAGGCAGACTAATCATTGTTCATGTTATTGGAATAGGAAGCTCAATTTAAAATTCCGTTACGCTAGTTGATCCACGTAATTAATTGTTTATTTCATTCAATGTTGATCAACTTAAAATGACTAGGTTTCCATTAGTGTATATAACAGAATTCTTTTGTTAAGAACCAATTGTAATTAATCATTAGTGCATAAGCTTTAACCCCCTGCGAGACCCTCTCCCGTTTCTTTCTAATCATAATGAATGCGATATCGAATGTCATACTTGATGCATATTCACTTTATTTGTTCCCTTGTATGGTGTACTGTTCTTTTGTATTAAATATGTGGATGTATGTATGTTTGCGCTCGCATAGAGAACGATCCGGTCGAAGAGCCCGAGGAATTCGCAGGAGAAGCCCCTGAGCAGCAGTCGGTTGGTGGAGGCAAGTGTCCTTTGACCTTTTTCTGTCCTATTCATTCTTTAATTCACCTCCCG
The DNA here is from genome assembly GCA_029449295.1 of Zea luxurians. NCBI lineage: Eukaryota > Viridiplantae > Streptophyta > Magnoliopsida > Poales > Poaceae > Zea > Zea luxurians. Next base: position 32,549,556 of record JAOPSE010000001.1, on the reverse strand, counting down.
CATTACACATTTATACCTAAGGATTTACTAGCTTTTGTTATCCATGTCCTTGTTTACCTATTTGGGTCGGATTATTACTGCTTAGTCTGATGCTATTGCTCAACTCTAATCAATGAACATGATGTGATTATCTATGATACGCTGTTTTCCCTTCTTATTTATGATCATACTTGTGGCATTTAAGGGGACTCGAGCGGTTTCTCGAGTGCCTCTCCGTAAGGACCTGTTCAATGGATGACCGCCCGGGAAAACAGTGCAACCATGAGGGTGGAATGGGACGCCCTTAGCTGAATAATTAGAGGAACCGGGGTGTAGATCGCTTAGCCGTCGTGCCGTCAATGGGGCTCGGTGTATGCGGCTCGCTCTGCCAAGGTTGATTTGTCCCTTGGGGAGGAGTGCGGTACATTTAGGAAACCTAACGGGTGGCTACAGCCCCGGGGAATCTTTGTAAAGGCTTCGTAGTGAATCCCTAGCCATTCACCTTGGGAGTGAATAAGGGTCTTGCAAGCCCGGGCTAGAGAGGGAATCACGGCTTGTGGGTAAAGTGCGCAACCTCTGCAGAGTGTTATGAAACTGATATATCAGCCGTGCTCGCGGTTATGAGCGGCCAAGGGAGCTCCAGAGATTAGTGATACTTGATCAGAGATACTTTGGTACAGGTGGCAATGAGATCGATGGTTCTGATTATGATTATGGTATTGGTAAGTGGTATTCTTTCCGTTTGGAAAGGATACATTGGGCTAATAACTTGGGTTAATGTTAAAACCTGGCTTTCTACTAGTAAGTAATAACCTGACCAACTAAAAGCAACTGCTTGACTTATCCCCACATAAAGCTAGTCCACTACAGCCAAACGGGATGCTTGCTGAGTATGTTGATGTGTACTCACCCTTGCTCTACACACCAATCCCCCCCCAGGTTGTCAGCATTGCAACCACTGCTCAGGAGAAGATGAAGCTGTGGAAGGAGACTTCCAGGAGTTCCAAGACTACGACGAGTTCTAGGCGTGGGTTAGCGGCAACCCCCAGTCGGCTGCCTGTGAAGGCCGTGTTATCTACGTTTCTTTTCCGCACTTTGATTTATTGTAAGAACTATATGGACGTCTCAGACGTATGATGTAATCGACTATTATTTCCCCTTTTAATACTATTTGAGCACTGTGTGATGATGTCCATGTTATGTAACTGCTGTGTACGTGAATAACTGATCCTGGCACGTACATGGTTCGCATTCGGTTTGCCTTCTAAAAACCGGGTGTGACATAAGTGGTATCAAAGCCAGGTTGACTGTAGGACCGCTAACCTAGAGTAGAATGGTCGTTCTAAGGACTATAGACCTCTGTCCCTGCCTTGACTTTGGTATCCCTTCAAAAGTTGGTCCTACTGACCAGACCTATGTTCTACTATATATTATACCTTGCTGAAAATTTTGTTTTATTCTGATCCTTCATTTATTTATGATTCATTATTTGCTGGTCATATTAATTCTGTTCTCACCCTTTTGCTTGCGATGTCTTTTGTAGATGGCTCGACTTAGACACACTGCACGAAAGTCCGTCATCCCCTTCTTACCCTCCCGCCTTGCTGAGCGTCCGCTTCGCCGTCCCGTGGCCGGACAGTCCAGCCACTTGGAGAGACTGCACCACCGCCTGCATGAGGAGCAGGAACGTCGATGATAGGAGCAGCAGGGCTCTTCTTTCTCGCTCCAGCAGGAGATAGAGTCTGTGAGGAGCTGCTCCCCTGTGCTTCCCCTGGAGGCGCCACCTGCACCACCACTGGGCGCCCCAGCTTCTGGAGTAGATGTTGGAGGAGATCCAGACGACGGAGGTGGCGACGACAGCTTGAGCCACGACGTCGACTTCTCTGCTGACCATGAGCCGGAAGGATGGGTTGCTCGACCCATCACTCGCGACGCTGCTCGCGGGTGTCACTTCCACGACGCGCTCGACACCCTGCTACGTCGGGCACTTGACCGGCGTACTTGGTCCATCGAGTATCGCTGTGTGGTCTACCAGCATAGTCGCGGGGTCTACCCGGACCGCTGGGAGGCGACCTGCTTGGTGCACCGTCCGGAGAACAGTCTCCAGGGCGCGGAGGCTTGCTCAGAGCACTATTCTATCTCTGAGCGGGACTCAGCTGAGGCAGCCATGCAGGATGCTGCATGGCGTGCGCTTTCGCACTACTGCTCGGTTCTCGGTGGGGTAGCTGACGGCCTCGACCTGAAGTATTACCCCCGCCGTCCATCTGGCAGCACAGGAGGCGTGATTGTTTCACCTGCCGGTGAGGACAATCCTAGGTTGAGCAGCACAGTCAACCTAGCCGTCGTGCTAAACACGGAGCTGGACCATGCAGTAGACGAGCTGGGTAGGGCTCGTGCTGAGATCGCCCTGCTGCGGGCTGAGCGCGCGGAGCGTCGTCACTTGGATGATGGTTCCCCCGCTCCCGTCGGGACTCAGCACCCGTACCGCTCACCTCGGCGTGGACTCCAGTCTTATGGCAATCCCGACTGCAAGACCAAGATAAATCTAGAACCATAGATCGTTAGAGTTGGATCCTGTAATTAATACGAAATATATATACATAGAAGCTTCAGTCTTAGCGTTAGTCTCGGTCTTAGTTAGTCTTAGTTAGACAGGGTAGTTTGCTATATCCTGTGCATTTATGTTTGTCATGATGAACTATGTTTGGTTTGGATCTTTGTAATGATTGTCACCAGAGTGTGGGTATCCCCTGCATTTTGGTTTACCTATTATGTTAATGGAGTTAGTTATATAGTTGGGAAAACCTTTATTCCACTTTCCTCTTTATCTGAGAAGCTGTGTGGTCTATGTTGGAGATCAGTGAAGATGCTCATCTGCTCAGTGCTGTTGGGGAATTCTATACTCTTTTCTTATGCTGCAAGATTTGCCAGATCAGTTCTGATGTGTGGTTGCGTTCTGCAGATGTCAGAGAACAGGCGCAGAGGAGGAAGGCGTGCTCAGCAGGAGAAAGCCGGTCAGCAAGATGAGGCGCCCCAGCAACAGCAGCTGCCACCCCCGCCCCCGATGTCGATCGAGCAGATGTTTCTGATGCAGACTCAGGCAGTTTAGGCCATCGGTCAGACTTTGGCCGCCATTCAGCAGCAGCAACAGCAGCAAGCACCACCCCAGCCTCAGATGCCTCAGATGCCCAGAGACAAGCGTGCTGAATTCATGAGAGGTCATCCCCCAACGTTCGCTCACTCTTCTGACCCCATGGATGCTGAAGATTGGCTGCGCACTGTGGAGCGGGAGTTGCATACCGCTCAGTGTGATGACAGGGAGAAAGTCTTGTATGGTCCCCGTCTGTTGAGAGGAGCAGCCCAATCATGGTGGGAGTCTTACCTCGCCACCCATGCCAACCCCGATGCCATCACCTGGGAAGAGTTCAGAGGTAGCTTTCGTCAGTACCATGTGCCTGTAGGTCTGATGACAGTGAAGAAGGAGGAGTTCCTGGCCCTTAAGCAAGGGTCATCATCTGTCAGTGAGTATCGAGACAGGTTTCTGCAGTTGTCTCGCTATGCTCCTGAGGATGTCAACACCGACGCCAAGCGACAGTACCGTTTTTTGAGAGGCTTGGTTGACCCTCTGTAGTATCAGTTGATGAATCATACCTTCCCGACATTCCAGCACCTGATTGACAGAGCAATCATGACAGAAAGGAAGCGTAAGGAGATGGAGGATCGTAAGCGCAAGATCAGTGGACCCCAGCCTGGAAGCAGCAGTCGTCCCCGTTTTTCAGGCAATCAACCTCAGCAGTTCAGGCAGAACCAGCGTCCACCTCAGCAGCATCAGCAGCGTCAGCAGTATCAGCAGTTCCAAAGGCAGTATCCTCAGCATCAGTACCAGAACCGTCAGAGCAATCAGTCAGGAGGAGGTCAGTTTCAGAGGCAGAATCAGCAGGCACCTCGTCTTCCTGCCCCCGCAACTCAGCAGAGCAATCAGGCAGCACCAGCTCAGGTTGGAAACAGAGCATGTTTCCACTGCGGAGAGCAAGGCCATTGGGTAATGCAATGTCCGAAGAAAGCAGCCCAGCAGCAGTCAGGCCCCAATGCCCCAGCAAAGCAGAATGTGTCCCAGCCTGGAGCAGGCAACCGCCCTCAGCAGCGCTATAATCATGGGAGACTGAATCACTTGGAGGCTGAAGCAGTTCAGGAGGCCCCCGGCATGACAATAGGTATGTTCCCAGTCGACTCCCATATTGCAGAAGTGTTATTTGATAATGGAGCAACACATTCTTTTATTACTGCATCATGGGTAGAAGCACATAATCTTCCAATTACTACCATATCAACCCCCATTCAAATTGACTCAGCTGGTGGTAGAATTCGAGCTGATAGCATATGTTTGGGTGTAAGTGTGGAAATAAGGGGGATAGCGTTTCCCGCTAACCTTATAGTAATGGGTACTCAGGGAATAGATGTCATCCTAGGGATGAATTGGCTAGATAAGTATCAGGCAGTTATCAGTTGTGATAAGAGGACAATCAAGTTGGTGTCCCCACTAGGAGAGGAAGTGATGAACGAGTTAGTCCCGCCTGAGCCGAAGAGAGGAAGTTGTTATCAAATGGCTGTCGATAGCAGTGAAGCAGACCCAATTGAGAGTATCAAGGTTGTGTCTGAATTCCCAGATGTGTTTCCAAAGGATTTACCGGGTATGCCACCAGAGCGGAAAGTTGAGTTTGCTATAGAGCTTCTTCCTGGAACCGCCCCTATCTTTAAGAGAGCTTACAGAATATCTGGACCAGAGTTGGTTGAGCTTAAGAAGCAGATTGATGAGCTGTCAGAGAAAGGTTACATCCGGCCAAGCACCTCGCCTTGGGCCGCCCCTGTCCTGTTTGTGGAGAAGAAAGATGGCACCAAAAGGATGTGTATCGATTATCGAGCTCTAAATGAAGTCACAATCAAGAACAAGTATCCCTTGCCCAGAATAGAAGATCTGTTTGACCAGTTGAGAGGAGCCAGTGTGTTCTCCAAGATTGATCTGAGGTCAGGTTATCATCAGCTCAGGATCCGACCTTCGGACATTCCGAAGACGGCATTCATTACCAAGTATGGTTTGTATGAGTTCACAGTGATGTCTTTTGGTTTGACCAATGCACCGGCGTTCTTCATGAACTTGATGAACAGTGTATTCATGGATTATCTCGATAAGTTTGTGGTGGTATTCATTGATGACATTCTGGTTTATTCTCAAAGCGAAGAAGAGCACGCAGATCATTTGAGGATGGTATTGCAGAGATTGCGAGAGCACCAGTTGTATGCAAAGTTGAGCAAGTGTGAGTTCTGGATCAGTGAAGTCCTGTTCTTGGGTCACATAATCAACAAAGAAGGATTGGCTGTGGATCCGAAGAAAGTGGCAGACATTCTGAACTGGAAAGCGCCAACGGATGCTCGAGGAATCAAGAGCTTCATTGGAATGGCCGGATATTATCGGCGATTCATTGAAGGGTTTTCGAAGATTGCGAAACCAATGACAGCGTTGCTAGGCAACAAGGTTGAATTCAAGTGGACCCAGAAATGTCAAGAGGCCTTTGAAGCGCTGAAAGAGAAGTTGACAACAGCGCCTGTCCTAGTCTTGCCTGATGTGCACAGGCCCTTCTCTGTGTACTGTGATGCTTGTTACACAGGTTTGGGATGCGTGTTGATGCAAGAGGGAAGAGTTGTGGCTTACTCGTCCCGACAGCTGAAGGTTCATGAGAAGAACTACCCAATCCATGATCTAGAGTTGGCAGCAGTGGTTCACGCACTGAAGACATGGAGGCACTATCTGTATGGACAGAAATGCGATGTTTACACAGATCACAAGAGTCTGAAGTACATATTCACTCAGTCAGAGTTGAACATGAGGCAACGAAGATGGTTAGAGTTGATCAAAGACTATGAGTTGGAGATCCATTACCATCCAGGCAAAGCGAACGTAATGGCAGATGCTTTGAGCAGAAAGAGTCAAGTCAATCTGATGGTCGCTCGTCCGATGCCTTATGAGTTGGCCAAGGAGTTCGACAGGTTGAGTCTCGGATTTCTGAACAATTCGCGACGAATCACAGTTGAATTGGAACCTACCTTGGAGCGCGAAATCAAAGAAGTGCAGAAGAACGATGAGAAGATCAGTGAGATTCGGCGACTGATTCTAGATGGCAGAGGCAAAGATTTTCGAGAAGATGCAGAAGGCGTGGTATGGTTCAAAGACCGCTTGTGTGTTCCCAATGTCCAGTCCATTCGGGAGTTGATTCTCAAGGAAGCTCATGAGACAGCTTATTCGATTCACCCTGGCAGTGAGAAGATGTATCAGGATCTGAAGAAGTAATTCTGGTGGTATGGAATGAAGAGGGAAATCGCAGAGCATGTGGCTATGTGCGATAGTTGTCGAAGAGTTAAGGCAGAGCACCAGAAACCAGCTGGATTGTTGCAACCGTTGCAGATCCCTCAGTGGAAATGGGATGAAATCGATATGGATTTCATAGTCGGATTGCCTCGCACTCGAGCCGGCTACGATTCCATTTGGGTAGTGGTGGACCGTTTGACCAAGTCAGCCCACTTCATACCTGTCAAGACCAGCTACAACAGTGCAGTATTGGCAGAGTTGTACATGTCTCGGATCGTTTGTCTTCATGGTGTGCCAAAGAAGATAGTGTCAGACAGAGGAACGCAGTTCACCTCTCATTTCTGGCAGCAGTTGCATGAAGCCTTGGGCACGCATCTGAATTTTAGTTCAGCATATCACCCGCAGACAGATGGCCAGACCAAAAGAACCAATCAAATTCTCGAAGACATGTTGAGAGCCTGTGCGTTGCAAGATCAGTCCGGATGGGACAAGCGATTGCCTTATGCAGAATTTTCCTATAACAACAGTTATCAGGCCAGTTTGAAGATGTCACCATTTCAAGCGCTCTATGGAAGGAGTTGTAGAACTCCGTTGCAATGGGATCAGCCTGGAGAGAAGCAAGTGTTTGGGCCAGATATTTTGCTTGAAGCCGAAGAGAACATCAAGATGGTCCGAGAGAATCTGAAGATAGCGCAATCGAGGCAGCGAAGCTATGCAGACACAAGAAGAAGAGAGCTGAGTTTTGAAGTCGGAGACTTTGTCTATCTGAAAGTGTCACCGATCAGAGGAGTCAGAAGGTTCGGAGTGAAGGGCAAGCTAGCACCCCGCTACATTGGTCCGTACCAGATCCTCTCAAAGCGTGGAGAAGTGGCTTATCAGCTCAGCCTGCCAGAGAATTTGTCTGCTGTGCATGATATCTTTCATGTGTCCCAGTTGAAGAAGTGTTTGCGTGTGCCAGAAGAGCAGTTGCCAGTGGAAGGTCTGGAAGTCCAGGAGGACTTGACCTATGTTGAGAAGCCAGCTCAGATCCTTGAGATTGCAGACAGAGTCACCCGAAGGAAGACCATCAGAATGTGCAAAGTCAGATGGAGTCACCACTCTGAGGAAGAAGCAACCTGGGAGCGTGAAGATGATCTGATGGCTAAGTACCCAGAGCTCTTTGCTAGCCAGCCCTGAATCTCGAGGGCGAGATTCTTTTAAGGGGGATAGGTTTGTAACGCCCCGAATTTTGCAGTTGAATTTTTTTCTTTTCTTAACTCGCCAAATTCGGGCGTTACCTTTTCTTTTTCTTTTTCCCCTCGCTAAACCTTGATCTTTTTCCAAAGCTAGCGGGATTCGGTTTGGAATTCCCGTGTAAAGAAAAACCCTAAAACTGTTTTATGTTGTTTGATGCACCATGCCGAACCATGCATTCTTTTGGATTGATTGAGAACGTGGATGCATTCATCTAGGAAAAACGAATTTCGAAAAGGAGATAATCTTTTCTTTTTCTTTTTCTTTCTTTCTCTCTCCCTCTTCCCCTTTCTCTCTCCCGCGTCGTGGGCCCCTGGCCGGCCCAGCCGCCCCCTACGCGCCCCCCTCTTGGGCCCAATAGGCCCAACCGCCCCCCACCCCCCTCCCTTTTTCCCCAATTCCCTCTCTCTCTCCCTCCCCTCCCTCTCATTCTCTCCCTCCCCACCCTAGCCGCCGCCCCTACCCCTGCTCGGCCGCCCCTGCAGCCGGCCTAACCGCCGCCCTCGGCCGCCCGTCCCCAGTGAGCCCCCTCTCTCCCTCCTCCCTCCCCCTCCCCTCTCCCCTCCTCTCCCCCTCCCCGTCCGGCCATGGCCCGACCGCCCCTGGCCGCGCCGCCCTAGCCCCGCCCGGCCAGCCCCCAGCCCCGCCCGGCCAGCCCCCAGCCCCGCCCGGCCGCGCCCCAGCCGGCCCCGGCCAGCCCCCAGCCCGCCCCAGCCGCGCCCCAGCCGGCCATGGCCGCGCCCTGGCCGCTGGCCGCGCCCTGGCAGCCGCCCGACCGCGCCCCCGCCCCTGCGTGCTCGGCCGCCCCTGCGCCGGCCGGTTCAACCGCCCCCGGGCCGGTTCAACCGCCCCGGCTCAGCCGCCACCCCCCCCCCCCCCCCCGCGCTCGGCCGCCCCTGCTCGGCCGCCCTGCCCCCGGCCGGTTCAACCGCCCCTAGGGCCGGTTCAACCGCCCCCCCCTGTTTTTTTTTTATTTTTTTATTTTATTTTATTTTATTTACTTTCTGTGATCATAGTTATTTTATTTTAGGCAGACTAATCATTGTTCATGTTATTGGAATAGGAAGCTCAATTTAAAATTCCGTTACGCTAGTTGATCCACGTAATTAATTGTTTATTTCATTCAATGTTGATCAACTTAAAATGACTAGGTTTCCATTAGTGTATATAACAGAATTCTTTTGTTAAGAACCAATTGTAATTAATCATTAGTGCATAAGCTTTAACCCCCTGCGAGACCCTCTCTCGTTTCTTTCTAATCATAATGAATGCGATATCGAATGTCATACTTGATGCATATTCACTTTATTTGTTCCCTTGTATGGTGTACTGTTCTTTTGTATTAAATATGTGGATGTATGTATGTTTGCGCTCGCATAGAGAACGATCCGGTCGAAGAGCCCGAGGAATTCGCAGGAGAAGCCCCTGAGCAGCAGTCGGTTGGTGGAGGCAAGTGTCCTTTGACCTTTTTCTGTCCTATTCATTCTTTAATTCACCTCCCGCATTACACATTTATACCTAAGGATTTACTAGCTTTTGTTATCCATGTCCTTGTTTACCTATTTGGGTCGGATTATTACTGCTTAGTCTGATGCTATTGCTCAACTCTAATCAATGAACATGATGTGATTATCTATGATATGCTGTTTTCCCTTCTTATTTATGATCATACTTGTGGCATTTAAGGGGACTCGAGCGGTTTCTCGAGTGCCTCTCCGTAAGGACCTGTTCAATGGATGACCGCCCGGGAAAACAGTGCAACCATGAGGGTGGAATGGGACGCCCTTAGCTGAATAATTAGAGGAACCGGGGTGTAGATCGCTTAGCCGTCGTGCCGTCAATGGGGCTCGGTGTATGCGGCTCGCTCTGCCAAGGTTGATTTGTCCCTTGGGGAGGAGTGCGGTACATTTAGGAAACCTAACGGGTGGCTACAGCCCCGGGGAATCTTTGTAAAGGCTTCGTAGTGAATCCCTAGCCATTCACCTTGGGAGTGAATAAGGGTCTTGCAAGCCCGGGCTAGAGAGGGAATCACAGCTTGTGGGTAAAGTGCGCAACCTCTGCAGAGTGTTATGAAACTGATATATCAGCCGTGCTCGCGGTTATGAGCGGCCAAGGGAGCTCCAGAGATTAGTGATACTTGATCAGAGATACTTTGGTACAGGTGGCAATGAGATCGATGGTTCTGATTATGATTATGGTATTGGTAAGTGGTATTCTTTCCGTTTGGAAAGGATACATTGGGCTAATAACTTGGGTTAATGTTAAAACCTGGCTTTCTACTAGTAAGTAATAACCTGACCAACTAAAAGCAACTGCTTGACTTATCCCCACATAAAGCTAGTCCACTACAGCCAAACGGGATGCTTGCTGAGTATGTTGATGTGTACTCACCCTTGCTCTACACACCAATCCCCCCCTAGGTTGTCAGCATTGCAACCACTGCTCAGGAGAAGATGAAGCTGTGGAAGGAGACTTCCAGGAGTTCCAAGACTACGACGAGTTCTAGGCGTGGGTTAGCGGCAACCCCCAGTCGGCTGCCTGTGAAGGCCGTGTTATCTACGTTTCTTTTCCGCACTTTGATTTATTGTAAGAACTATATGGACGTCTCAGACGTATGATGTAATCGACTATTATTTCCCCTTTTAATACTATTTGAGCACTGTGTGATGATGTCCATGTTATGTAACTGCTGTGTACGTGAATAACTGATCCTGGCACGTACATGGTTCGCATTCGGTTTGCCTTCTAAAAACCGGGTGTGACAATCCCGGTGCCACACCGGACATGTTCGGTGACCTCTGACTTCTGCGCTCTGACTTCTATCGCGCACTATTCACTACTGTTCACTTTTGCAATCGATCGTTGGTGCCAGTTAGTCGTTGCTCCGCTGGCTCACCGGACATGGTTAGACGTTAGCACAATAATGCCAAGTGGCTAGAGAGGAGTCTCAACAAAACACAATAACCACAAGAGATCAACACAGAGATGGCACAGTGGTTTATCCCGTGGTTCGGCCAAGACCAACGCTTGCCTACTCCATGTTGTGGCGTCCCAACGGACGAGGGTTGCAATCAACCCCTCTCAAGCTGTCCAAAGACCCACTTGAATACCACGGTGTTTTGCTTTGCTTATCTTTATCCCGCTTGCGAGGAATCTCCACAATTTGGAGTCTCTCGCCCTTACACTTGAAGTTCACAAAGAAGCACAGAGTAAGGGAGGGATTAGCAACTCACACAAGACACAAAGATCACAGCAAATACGCACACACAAGACCAAGAATTGAGCTCAAGACACTATCACGAGTTTCTCACTAGAACTGAGCACAAATCACTAGGAATGTCGAACAAGTGCGCAAGAACGAAGTGTGAGTGATCAACTATGATCAAAGAATGCTTGGTTATCTTCTCCATGTGCCAAGGGGTCCCTTTTATAGCCCCAAGGCAGCTAGGAGCCGTTGAGAGCATTGTAGGAAGGCAATTCTTGCCTTCTGTCGACTGGCGCACCGGACAGTCCGGTGCACCATCGGACACTGTCCGGTGCGGATTTCTTTCCTTCTTTGGCGAAGCCGACCGTTGGCGCTTGAGAGCCGTTGGCGCACCGGACACTGTCCGGTGCACACCGGACAGTCCGGTGAATTTTAGCCGTACGCCGTTAATCGTTTCCCGAGAGCGACGAGTTCGCCTGTAAACGGCTCACCGGACAGTCCGGTGAATTATAGCCGTACACCACCGTCGAAGTCCCGAGAGCAGCCAGTTGACAGTCGCCAGCCTGCACCACCGGACACTGTCCGGTGCAACCAGACTGAGCAGAGTCTTGGCTGAACAGCTAAGTCTTTTCCAAATTGGTTTTTCCTGTTTCCAGCACTTAGACACAATACATTAGTTCTCAAAAACAATGTACTAAGTCTAGAAACATACCTTTAGACTTGATTTGCACTTTGTCCACCACTTTGCATAGATTAACACAAAAGCACTTGTGTTGGCACTCAATCACCAAAATACTTAGAAATGGCCCAAGGGCACATTTCCCTTTCAATCTCCCCCTTTTTGGTGATTTATGCCAACAGAACATAAAGCAACTAGAACAAGTGCAATATCAATACAAATGAGAACTCAAAATTGTTTTGATTCAAATTTGGCATATATGGATCACTCTTTGCCACCACTTGGTTTGTTTTTGCAAATCAACCTCAAATTCCTATCTCTAAGTCAAATTCACTTGTAGAGACATAAAGAGAGTTGTTCCACGAGAAATTGATCAAAGATTTCAAAAACTCCCCCTTTTCCCATAATGAACAATTCTCCCCACAAGAGACCAACTTTTGACAAAAGAGACAACAAGAGAGTTTTGACAAACCAAAAGCTCTATTCTACTATTTTCAAAATTTCTCAAGTGGTAGCTGATCCATTTATTGCTTTGGCCTTATTTTCTCCCCCTTTGGCATCAAGCACCAAAACGGGATCAATCGTGGCCCTAGAACCCCATTGCCTCACCAAAATCTTCAAATAAGAATACAAAGGCAATAAGAGTACATGAGATGAACTTGGAATAAGTTACCCTCTCATCGGAGTGTAGTGGAAGTCTTTCATGGTCCAAGTCCACCTTTTCCCTTTCAAACTTCCTTTGAGACTAAATTAAGAACACTCAAGCACATGGTTAGTCTCAAAGGGTCAAGTTGTAGCACGTCTCCCCCTAAACATGTGCATCACTTGCAAATGGACTTGTGAGGTCCGGGGAGTGCTTGTACAACTTGAGCACCATAATTAAACAACAAAATGCAAAAGGAACATGATCAAGGCATAAACACATGTATGCTATAAATCAATCCAAGTTCCGTGAATCTAAGACATTTAGCTCACTACGCAGCCTGCAAAAGGTCTTCTCATCTAGAGGCTTGGTAAAGATATCGGCTAGCTGGTTCTCGGTGATAACATAAAACACTTCGATATCTCCCTTTTGCTGGTGGTCTCTCAGAAAGTGATGCCGGATGTCAATGTGCTTTGTGCGGCTGTGCTCAACAGGATTTTCCGCTATTTGGATAGCACTCTCATTATCACATAGGAGTGGGACTTTCCTCAGATTGTAGCCAAAGTCCCGGAGGGTTTGCCTCATCCAAAGTAGTTGCGCGCAACACTGTCCTGCGACAACATACTCGGCCTCAGTGGTGGTTAGGGCAACGGAAGTTTGTTTCTTAGAATTCCATGACACCAGGGACCTTCCTAAGAATTGGCACGTCCCCGATGTACTCTTCCTATCGACCTTACATCCAGCATAGTCGGAATCTGAATATCCAATCAAGTCAAAGTTAGACCCCTTTGGATACCAGATCCCGAAGCAAGGCGTAGCGACTAAATATCTAAGAATTCGCTTCACGACCACTAAGTGACACTCCCTTGGATCGGATTGAAATCTAGCACACATGCATACGCTAAGCATAATATCCGGTCTACTAGCGCATAAATAAAGTAAAGACCCTATCATTGACTGGTATGCCTTTTGATCAATGGACTTACCTCCTTTGTTGAGGTCGGTGTGTCTGTCGGTTCCCATCGGAGTCTTTGCGGGCTTGGCGTCCTTCATCCCAAACCGCTTTAGCAAATCTTGCGTGTACTTAGTTTGGGAGATGAAGGTGCCGTCCTTGAGTTGCTTTACTTGGAACCTAAGGAAGTAGTTCAACTCGCCCATCATTGACATCTCAAATTTTTGCGTCATTACCCTGCTAAACTCTTCACAAGACTTTTGATTAGTAGAACCAAATATTATGTCATCGACATAAATTTGGCACACAAACAAATCACCATCACAAGTCTTAGTGAATAAAGTCGGATCGGCTTTCCCAACCTTGAAAGCATTAGCAATTAAAAAGTCTCTAAGGCATTCATACCATGCTCTTGGGGCTTGCTTAAGTCCATAGAGCGCCTTAGAGAGCTTACACACGTGGTCGGGGTACCGTTCATCCTCGAAGTCTTAGTGAATAAACCCGTTGAGGAAGGCGCTCTTCACATCCATTTGGAACAACCTGAAAGAATGGTGAGCAGCATATGCTAGCAAAATGCGAATGGACTCTAGCCTAGCCACAGGAGCAAAAGTCTCCTCAAAGTCCAAACCTGCGACTTGGGCATAGCCTTTTGCCACAAGTCGAGCCTTGTTCCTCGTCACCACCCCGTGCTCGTCCTGTTTGTTGCGGAACACCCACTTAGTTCCCACAACATTTTGCTTGGGACGCGACACCAGTGTCCAAACTTCATTTCTCTTGAAATTATTGAGCTCTTCCTGCATGGCCAACACCCAGTCCGGATCTAGCAAGGCCTCTTCTACCCTGAAAGGCTCAATAGAAGAGACAATAGAGTAATGCTCACAAAAATTCACCAATCTAGAGCGAGTAGTTTCTCCCTTGCTAATATCACCCAACATTTGGTCGACGGGATGATTCCTTTGAATCGTCGCTCGAACTTGGGTTGGAGGTGCCTGAGGTGCTTCTTCCTCTTCAACTTGAACATCCTGTGCTCCCCCTTGATCACACGCCTCCACTTGAGGTACCTGTTCGTCATCTTGGGTTGGAGGATGCACCATTGTTGAGGAAGAAGGTTGATCTTGCTCCTTTTGTTCCAGTGGCCTCACATCTCCAATCGCCATGGTACGCAATGCAGCCGTTGGAATGTCTTCTTCATCTACATCATCAAGATCAACAACTTGCTCTCTTGTAGAGCCATTAGTCTCATCAAATACAACGTTGCTAGAGACTTCAACCAAACCCGATGATTTGTTGAAGACCCTATACGCCTTTGTATTTGAGTCATAACCTAATAAAAACCCTTCTACAGCTTTGGGAGCAAATTTAGAGGTTCTACCTTTTTTCACAAGAATATAACACTTGCTCCCAAATACACGAAAGTAAGACACATTGGGTTTGTTACCGGTTAGCAGTTCATATGAAGTCTTCTTGAGGAGGAGGTCAAGGTAGACCCGGTTGATGGCGTGGCAAGCCGTGTTCACGGCTTCCGACCAAAAGCGCTCGGGGGTCTTGAACTCTCCAAGCATCGTCCTCGCCATATCGATGAGTGTCCTGTTCTTCCTCTCTACCACACCATTTTGTTGTGGTGTGTAGGGAGCGGAGAATTTGTGCTTGATCCCTTCCTCCTCAAGGAACTCCTTTACTTGAAGGTTCTTGAACTCGGACCCGTTGTCGCTCCTTATCTTCTTCACCTTGAGCTCAAACTCATTTTGAGCTCTCCTGAGGAAGCGCTTGAGGGTCCCTTGGCTTTTAGATTTATCCTGCAAAAAGAATACCCAAGTGAAGCGAGAAAAATCATCAACTATAACAAGACCATACTTACTTCCTCCTATACTTAGATAGGCGACGGGTCTAAAGAGGTCCATATGAAGCATCTCCAAGGGTCTTGATGTGGTCATCACATTTTTGGTGTGATGAGAGCTTCCCACCTGTTTGCCTGCTTGACATGCTGCACAAGGTCTATCTTTTTCGAAGTGCACATTAGTTAAACCTATCACGTGTTCTCCCTTTAGAAGCTTGTGAAGATTCTTCATCCCCACATGTGCTAAACGGCGATGCCACAGCCAGCCCATGCAAGTCTTAGCCATTAAGCATGCATCTAGACTGGCCTCCTCTTTTGCAAAATCAACTAAATAAAGTTTACCGTCTAGTACACCCTTAAAAGCTAGTGAACCATCACATCTTCTAAAGACAGACACATCTACATTTGTAAATAAACAATTATATCCCATATTGCAAAGTTGACTCACAGACAACAAGTTATATCCAAGCGACTCAACTAAAAACACATTAGAAATAGAGTGCTCGGATGAAAAAGCAATCTTCCCTAACCCTTTTACCTTGCCTTGGTTCCCATCACCAAATATGATTGAATCTTGGGAATCCTTGTTCTTGACGTAGGAGGTGAACATCTTCTTCTCCCCCGTCATATGGTTTGTGCATCCGCTGTCGATAATCCAGCTTGAACCCCCGAATGCATAAACCTGCAAGGCAAATTCAGGCTTGGGTTTTAGGTACCCAACTCTTGTTGGGTCCTACAAGGTTAGTCACAATAGTTTTAGGGATCCAAATGCAAGTCTTGTCTCCCTTACATTTGGCCCCTAATTTCCTAGCAATTATCTTCTTACCCTTTCTACAAATAGCAAAGGAAGCATTGCAAGCATAATAAATGGTAGAAGGTTCATTCACTACCTTCCTAGGAACATGAACAAAATTTCTTCTAGGCATATGATGAACAACATTTTTCCTAGGTATATCACTACCATGCATATAGGAAGAACTTGAAGCAAACATGGCATGAGAATCAAAAGCATCATAACTTCTAAAAGCATTTCTAGAATATCTCCTATCATGGTACATGAAAGCATGGTTCTTTTTAGCACTACTATTTGTCATAGGGGCCTTCCCTTTCTCCTTGATGGAAATGGGAGCCTTATGACATGTCAAGTTCTTGGCTTCTCTCTTGAAGCCAAGTCCATCCTTAATTGAGGGGTGTCTACCAATCGTGTAGGCATCCCTTGCAAATTTTAACTTATCAAATTCACTCTTGCTAGTCTTAAGTTGGGCATTAAGACTAGCTAGTTCATCATTTAACTTTGCAATAGACACTAGGTGTTCACTACAAGCATCAATATCAAAATCCTTACACCTAGTGCAAATTGCAACATGTTCCATACAAGAATTAGATTTATTTGATTCTACTAGTTTAGCATTTAAATCATCATTAACACCTTTTAAAGTAGAAATGGTTTCATGACAAGTAGATAGTTCACAAGAAAGCATTTCATTCCTTTTAACTTCCAAAGCAAGAGATTTTTGTGCCTCTACAAATTTGTCATGTTCTTCATACAAAAGATCCTCTTGCTTTTCTAACAATCTATTCTTATCATTCAAGGCATCAATTAATTCATTAATTTTATCAACCTTGGTTCTATCTAGGCCCTTGAATAAACATGAATAATCTATTTCATCATCGTCACTAGACTCATCCTCACTTGAAGAAGCATAAGTACTAGTATTACGAGTGCTTACCTTCTTCTCCTTCGCCATGAGGCATGTGTGATGCTCGTTGGGGAAGAGGGCCAATTTGTTGAAGGCGGTGGCGGCGAGTCCTTCGTCGTCGGAGTCGGATGAAGAGCAATCCGAATCCCACTCCTTTCCAAGGTGTGCCTCGCCTTTAGCCTTCTTGTAAACCTTCTTGTTCTCTCTCTTCCCATTCTTTCCTTGTTCCTGGTAACTATCATTATCGGGACAGTTAGCAATGAAATGACCGACCTTACCACATTTGAAGCATGAGCGCTTCCCCATTGTCTTGGTCTTGCTTGGCTGCCCCTTGCGACCCTTTAGCACCGTCTTGAAGCGCTTGATGATGAGGGCCATCTCTTCATCATTGAGCCCGGCCGCCTCAACTTGCGCCACCTTGCTAGGTAGCGTCTCCTTGCTCCTCGTTGCCTTGAGAGCAATGGGTTGAGGCTCATGGATTGGACCGTTCAATGCGTCGTCGACGTATCTCGCCTCCTTGATCATCATTCGCCCGCTTACGAACTTCCCAAGGACTTCTTCGGGTGACATCTTGGTGTACCTAGGATTTTCATGAATATTGTTCACCAGATGTGGATCAAGTACAATAAAGGACCTTAGCATTAGACGAACGACGTCGTGGTCCATCCATCGCGTGCTTCCGTAGCTCCTTATTTGTTGATGAGGGTCTTGAGCCGGTTGTATGTTTGGGTTGGCTCCTCTCCCCTTATCATTGCGAATCGTCCAAGCTCGCCCTCCACCAACTCCATCTTGGTGAGCATGGTGATGTCGTTCCCCTTGTGTAAGATCTTGAGGGTGTCCCATATCTGCTTGGCATTGTCCAAGCCGCTCACCTTATTATACTCGTCCCTGCACAAAGAGGCTAACAATACAGTAGTAGCTTGTGCATTTTTATGAATCTATTCATTGATAAAAATAGGACTATCCGAGCTATCAAATTTCATTCCATTCTCCACTATCTCCCATATGCTCGGATGGAGAGAGAACAAGTGACTACGCATTTTGTGGCTCCAAAATCCGTAGTCCTCTCCATCGAAGTGAGGAGGTTTGCCAAGTGGAATGGAGAGTAAATGAGCATTTGTGCTTTGCGGAATACGAGAGTAGTCAAAAGAAAAGTTCGAATTGACCGTCTTTCTTTTGTCGTAGTCGTTGTCATCGTTGTCCTTTTGGGAAGAAGTAGACTCGTCGTTGTCGTCGTAGTAGACGATCTCCTTGATGCGCCTTGTCTTCTTCTTCTTCCCATCTTTACATTTGTAGCCCGAGCCTGAGTCGGTAGGCTTGTCATCCTTCGGCTCGTTGACTAAGGACTCCTTCTCCTTATTGTTGATCACAATTCTCTTCCCCTTAGGATCCATCTCTTCGGGCGATTAGTCCCTTCATGAAGAGAACGACTCTGATACCAATTGAGAGCACCTAGAGGGGGGGGGGGTAAATAGGTGATCCTGTAAAACTTACAACTTAATGCCACAAAACTTGGTTAGACGTTAGCACAATAATGCCAAGTGGCTAGAGAGGAGTCTCAACAAAACACAATAACCACAAGAGATCAACACAAAGATGGGCACAGTGGTTTATCCCGTGGTTTGGCCAAGACCAACGCTTGCCTACTCCACGTTGTGGCGTCCCAACGGACGAGGGTTGCAATCAACCCCTCTCAAGCGGTCCAAAGACCCACTTGAATACCACGGTGTTTTGCTTTGCTTATCTTTATCCCGCTTGCGAGGAATCTCCATAATTTGGAGTCTCTCACCCTTACACTTGAAGTTCACAAAGAAGCACGGAGTAAGGGAGGGATTAGCAACTCACACAAGACACAAAGATCACAGCAAATACGCACACACAAGACCAAGACTTGAGCTCAAGACACTATCACGAGTTTCTCACTAGAACTGAGCTCAAATCACTTGGAATGTCGAACAAGTGCGCAAGAACGATGTGTGAGTGATCAACTATGATCAAAGAATGCTTGGTTATCTTCTCCATGCGCCAAGGGGTCCCTTTTATAGCCCCAAGGCAGCTAGGAGCCATTGAGAGCATTGTAGGAAGGCAATTCTTGCCTTCTGTCGACTGGCGCACTGGACAGTCCGGTGCACCACCGGACACTGTCCGGTGCGGATTTCTTTCCTTCTTTGGCGAAGCCGACCGTTGGTGCTTGAGAGCCGTTGGCGCACCGGACACTATCAGGTGCACACCGGACAGTCCAGTGCCCCTTTCTAGCCGTTGGCTCGGCCACGTGTCCCGCGCGGATCACGCGGCCGACCATTGGCTCAGTCGACCGTTGGCTCATCGGACAGTCCGGTGCACCACCGGACAGTCCGGTGAATTTTAGTCGTATGCCGTTAATCGCTTCCCGAGAGCGACGAGTTCGCCTGTAAACGGCTCACCGGACAGTCCGGTGCACCACCGGACAGTCCGGTGAATTATAGCCGTACACAGCCATCGAAGTCCCGAGAGCAGCCAGTTGACAGTCGCCAGCCTGGCGCACCGGACATTGTCCGGTGCACCACCGGACAGTCCGGTGCAACCAGACTGAGCAGAGTCTTGGCTGAACAGCTAAGTCTTTTCCAAATTGGTTTTTCCTATTTCCAGCACTTAGACACAATACATTAGTTCTCAAAAACAATGTACTAAGTCTAGAAATATACCTTTAGACTTGATTTGCACTTTGTCCACCGCTTTGCATAGATTAACACAAAAGCACTTGTGTTGGCACTCAATCACCAAAATACTTAGAAATGGCCCAAGGGCACATTTCCCTTTCACCGGTGCACAGCGGACAGTCCGGTGAATTATAGCGAAGCGCGCCTGGCGAATTCCCGAGAGTGGCAAGTTCGTTTGTGCCTGGGCCTGGTGCACCACTTGCAGCACACTCTCATGTCTTGTTCCAAATTTGATTGTGTCCCCAACTAAATTTCTTTCTTGGTTTGTTTTGAACCTTATGCACCTGAGATAAATGATATAGACAAACTAGTTAGTCCATGTGGTTTGTGTTGGACTTCAACCACCAAAATCTTTTATAGGAAATGATTAGGTCCATTTCCCTTTCACTTATGCACCTAAGATAAATGATGACTAGACAAACTAGTTAGTCCATGTGGTTTGTGAGGGATATCAAACTCCAAAATTGTTTATAGGAAATGATTAAGCCCATTTCCCTTTCACCCACCAAGGTCATGTCGTCCTATGCAGGAGGGTTGTTGCTCCCTCCATTCCTTTGGCATGTGTTGCCCGGAAGACATGGCCAGACCCTTCCACTGCTCCCGATGGCCGAGCTGCACGGTCGCCTGGAGGCATCACGTGCGGTCTTGAGGACCTCCGACATTCGTATTGTGGGCCTTCAAGCACACTTGGCTGTCATGGAGGCCCATGCATCGAGTAAACCATGGCTCCTACTCCTTATTGCCTTTCCGCCCTAAGGGTTGGTTAGACCTCAATTTTATCCCATAGCATGGCGGGAGGCGGAGCTGACGGAGCTCCATTAGTAGATTGATATGGTAACATGGAGTGTTCATGCTCATAGGGAGACATGGGTGTAGCGTCTACTAGACATCCTGAACCACGTTCGGAACATCGTGGACCATGACATCCACTGGGGCATCGTTAACGCCCTCGTCGTTGCCCAGCTCTACACTGGGGCTGATCTTCGCATCCCAATGGGGCTTCCTCAAGGCGCATCATCTATGGCCTTTGAGAATCTGATCTAGGGATATGACAAGGCTACTAGCGGGATTGCATGCACCATGTCCTTGGAGCCCTTGATGTGTTGGGCCCCTTAGGGCCCTTTTCGTCGATCGTCTTTTAGGTTTCTCGATGCAGGATTTTTTCTCAAAGTCATGCCTGGTGTCGCAATTGGAGGGGGTCATTGTGACCTTCCTTCTTTTAGTTGGAGTCACAGATTCCCCTTACTCTTTTGGTTGTGCAGCCCTGTGGCTAGTCCTCGAGTCTAGAATTGTAATAGTGGAAGGCTCGAGGCCCTTTTGTGTAAGAAGCATTGCAACTCAGGGAATCTTAACTGGTGCTCATGCATTCTCTACCTCCTTTTTTACTAGGGGATTTACTACCTGCTTCTCTGTTCAAGGACTAGTGGTGTGTGCGCTGGTCTGCTTCTGACCCATCGGTGGGTCAGACATGTTTCCTCACCAGATGGGTCACCTTGCCTTTGTATCGAGCGCTAGAGAGTTCCAGGGGACCTTTATTTCATCGTGGCATTCTCCCTATTTTCCTCACTTAGCTCTCGACCCCTTGTTGCCATGTCTTCTTCATTTTTCCTTCCCCTTGCTCTTGAGTTATTCGTCGTGTTCCTTATGGCAAGCTCGCACCAATCCTTAGTGAACCAGGAGCACCTTCGGGTCCTTGTTGGGCGTGGCCTGTTAGACAGCACCCTCTACTATGAAAGAGGTGGGAGCGAAGAATGACAGTGGTGTGGCCAATCGGGTGCGCAAGTATCCGTCTCCGCAGCAGGAGGTCGAATATATCTCGATTCCACTCTCCTTGTCTAACAAGAACTGGCATCAATAATGGGTTTATTTATGGGGCGTGGGTCAAGGGATCTTATCAAGGCCACAACTTCCTGGCTTCGATTTGGGCGTTCCCTTCGAGGCTCCCGTTAGTTGGAGCCATGACATCATGTCCAGTGAAAAGATCTAGTTCTGCAATCATCTGGCAGGTGTGTTTATCCTTCCAGAGAAGGGTGTGTGGGGTGTCGACGTTATTGGTGCCTAGGTCGCTCCTCTCAAGACTCAGGCTATGCCCCTGAGTCGGATGGTCCCCAAGCTTTTGCCCCTAGGTACTAAGGGTCTCCCGAGAGATGCAGATGTTGCTCGATGGCTTGGGCAGGCCTTAGAGATTTGAAGGGGCACAGATGGGGTGACATAGTCGTCTATGTGCCCCATCCTCGGTTGTCCTCCAATGCGCCCTAAGCCAGGCTTCATTGAGTTCGTAAGCATTCCGTTCCAACACCTTCATTTCTCTCTCATGCCTTTGATCGCTTCTTTTTGAAGAGTTTCTAATGTCATTTTCATAGCCCTTTTTGCTTGAGGATCTTCTATTTTGGCTACCCCTAGGTCGGTCAGTGGGAGTAGTGCATGGCCCTTGCGCCGACTCCTGATCTGAGGCTGTCATCCCTGAAGGGCGTTGCATTGCTAGGGCA
Source organism: Zea luxurians (assembly GCA_029449295.1). Lineage (NCBI taxonomy): Eukaryota > Viridiplantae > Streptophyta > Magnoliopsida > Poales > Poaceae > Zea > Zea luxurians. The sequence goes on along the minus strand of JAOPSE010000001.1, from coordinate 32,527,776 downwards.
GCCCTGGGTTCAATGCTAGTCTATCACTGGATGGGCCCAAGCGTCACCTTCGAACTGCTTCTCTATATACGCTTCCTTTAAGGGCTGGCAGGAGCCCCTTCCGACAAGCACAGGAAGCGAGGAGCTGCCATGGTCAGTGTCCCCTCTGCGTGGGGCTCTTTTTTCAACGAACCCTTCCCCTAGGGCACTGGCGCCTTCATGACGGCTCCCCTCGGGTGGGAATGAGCTGCCTCAGCAAAGTCGGGATGCATATTGGGTGGACAAGCTTTCGCTTCCCACGTGGCTATCTTCTACGAGAGAGTCACTGCCTTCCCATCATTGGGGAAATCGGGAGGGATCCTGCTCCGAGACCGAAGCTGGTTGGCACAGGACATATGAGGCCCATGGCCATTTTGTGGCGTGTGACGGAACCTCCCAAGTCATTAGGCCCACCTACAGTTGTCCTTGTCCAACAGACCTCAGACAACCCAGTAGGTGCCCCTGAATCACTTGACAAGTTCAGTATCTACTTTTCTTATCTTTCCCAAGAGCGTTTCACCCGTCACGCAGACATTACAGATCATCGGAGATACGAAAATGCGGAAGCGATTACATAAACTTACATTTATTTAAAAGTAAGACAAAGTTATATATTACAGACCAGGATACACTTAACTGAGTGCATAGTATTATTTTTACAGAACCAAGGGAGGCAAAAACCCCTCCCGATAAGTATCAAACAAAAGTTTTTATCGAGGAACCCTTCCTCCCGCAGCTCTATTCTTGGTTTTCTTCTTTTGAGACCACCTTGGAACAGAAACAACAAAAGTTTGTCTCTTCTTCACCTAAAAACAATTGGGAATAAACCCCTGAGTATGGAGTTACTCAGCAAGACTTACCCGACTAAAGAAAAGACTCTCAAGGGTATGCTGGTTATCAGGGAGTCAAGGTAAGGTTTCTCGATAATCAAAGACTCTGTTTGTAGAAATGCTTACTAAAGTGGATCCTTAAAATCAAATTTTACTTGTCAGGTTAAGTAAGATTACCTATCTCTAGAGTTCTTTCTACCCTAGTTCAATCACTTGACCTGCACTAGCCAATTTCTTTTCATCATCCCTTTAGTTTACTGGATTTCTACGTGTAAGTCAGTGACCAAGTCTTCATAACCGCGAAGGTACGGCGATCCGAATCGATTATACTCAGCTGAGGATCTCCGATCACACGACATATGTAGCACTTAACCCTTGCATATGTCAACCCGCCACCGAGGTTCTTAAGACTAGATCAGGTTCACGCCAACCGAGAGCACAGATACACCACCGTCCAGCCTCTTGCCACAGAGGGTACACGCTACTCTCGCCATCTCTCCACTCCCATTGCGTGGTATCTTATTCTGGCCTTAGTCTGCTCGAGGCAAAGCTTACCCCTGACGAGGCATGCGACCAGTTAAAGGGTCCTCGGTCATCAAGCCTACATCGACACGGTCCTTAATCGACTCAGACGGAGACACTACACCGAGACTCTCTTCTCGTGCAAGTCACCCGCCCGGTCTCAGCTTAATCATTTCAAGCCAAAGTTTGGTACCTAGCAGAGGTACATCTTTTCCGATGTTGAACCCATCATGGCCATGATGGATCCACCATCAAATTTTATTTTCAAAAACATCCCTCCCACTTTGCCACATCATCTTTTGTAAAAAAACAAAATCTTTTCTTTGCTAAAGCAAGACTAAGCATAGTAAAAACTTTTTATAAACACAGGGATCCAAAGGAAGGTAATCAAATTCAAGGAAGGTAATGCAGGAATTGTTTTAGCAATCAACTCCTATCACCTAATGCATCAAGCAAGTGAGAAAGATTTTAAAAGAGTCAAGGAGGTGGCAAATGCATCGAGGCTTGCCTTGGTTTACAGGTGATTCAGGCTCAGTTCCACAGATGTCAAAATAAAAACAGATGTCTGCCTGAGGTTCCTGTGGTGGTGGTGAAGTCTTCTCTCCTTCTACTTCAACTTCTTCTTCGTGTTCTAAAGATAACCATACATAATAATGAATGCCCATGTAATGCTCATGAGAATGCAAAGATAATAATAGTTTATTATCTAAGGTCTTGAATACAATTTTCCTTCACGGTTTTCCGGGAAACTAGGTTTTCCGGAGTCAACAGTGAAGTTCAAAGAGCAGGGGGTGGGGTTTTGGGTTCTAAGCATCAAACAAGGTCCAAATCAAACCAAATTCTACCCAAGGCTTCTAAATAATGCTTAGAGTTCAAATAAAAAGTTTGGGCAATTTTGGAATTATTATCTATTTTCTAAAAATCCAGAACTAATGTTTTAAGCTATTTTAAATGCTCCAAAATTTCCTATTTGATCTAAAAATCATTGAACTATTTTTATTAAATACTATGGAAAATTAGAAATCTAGTAAAATTGGTTTGACATTTTTAGTATTTTTCTACTATTTTCTAGAATTGTTGGAGTCCTACTAGAAAAAGAAAAGGGAAAAGAATGAACAGTCCTGGGCCGATTTCAGCCCAGGCGACCCAACCAACACAGGAAAGCGCGCGTGCCCGCGCCCGCACTGGCAGCTTTGAGAAAAGGCCCTCGGCTTACTGGATAACTGGAAGCAGGGTCATGGCACTGTTTGACTGAGTCGTTGACCGATGCAGAAAAGCCCCTGGGTTTCTATTCCTTTACTGCGCCAGGTCCCCGACGGCAACGAGCGCAGAGCCGGGCTCCAGCGAGCTTGTACTGGATGACTTACGCAAGGACTGGTGCCCTGCTTCGGCTGAAACCGAATTCAAGACCTAACGAATGCTTCCCCAGCCTAATTCCAAAAATGGCTAACTGGTTGACCCTGGCCACGGTGAGCACGCGGATGAACCAAAGAACCACGCGTTCCCGGCGATTGGCGGCGGTTTAGTTCAATTAGGTGGGTTGGTGAGCATCACAGACGCACGAGAATGCTTAAACGAGGGAGCAGACAGTAAGAACAAACCGGAATTACGCTAGCCGCGGTGAGGTCGTTTTCACAGTGTTCTTGAGCAGATTTGGGGGAAGTTCAAAATTTGCGCTCACTAGTGATCGACTGGGAGCAATACTGGGTGGTGTGGTGCGTGATGATGTTGCGAGGCTGACGGTGGGCTCAATTTATAGGCTTAGTGAGCGGTGGTCATGAATTTGGGCGACGACGCGCGGCGGTCGGAGGAGGGGGAGTTTACTAGCGCGCGTGAATTCGTGTCCTATGTCATGGCAGTCACTCCAGCGATCAACGGGGAGTTAAAGTAAGTCACAGCGATGCGGCGGAGATGCTTAGACACGCGGCGCAAGGCCGGAAGACGGCGGTCACCGACGTGCTTATCAGCATCCACCGCGACGAACTCTGTACAGTGGCCAGAATACTTTACTAGCCGGAGTTATCCATGGCGATGATCTTCAAGTGTTATCCAGTCGATCTGTTCATGAATCATGGTGGTGATGGCACGAATCTATGCGCGGAGAGGTCGCCGGCGGTGAGATTTCCGCGCTGGCGGTCTGATCCACTTCGATTCACTGTACCATCGAATCACCATTAGAGCGCCTGACAGTCAATGTTTAACTCAAAATTTCTCCCAAATTCATATGGCAACAAAACTAATGCGCTGCAGCAAAGTTGTATCCCTACAAACCATCTTTATCTTTGTTATAGCATCCCTAGATAGATTCTTACTGGATCATGGTCGAAATGGCTCTCAAACTTGGTTCTAGGCCATTGTCAGTCTGAAATTCAGACCTCAACAGCCTGACAGTCCATCTTTGGGTCTAATTTTCTCCAATTTCTTCTCAATAACCATGCTTACACTCTTAAGCAAAGTTGTTCTCCTTTCATAGAGCTACAAAGTTGATGTGGTGACCTAGGGTAAATTCTCACTATTTTGGAAGATATAGAGCTCTAAAGTGGAGTCAATATCACTGATTTTTAGACTTAGCATTAGAACACAAAGGGGTCCTTTTTGCAAATAGGTCCAAAATTCAGGGTTTAGCTTGCAAAACTTCATGCTTGTGAAGCAAATGACTTTATATGCTTTAATATCATAGTTTTTACACTTTGGTCCAAAAGTACTCTGATTTTGTACTTAACCCCCTAGGGTTTAGGTTTAGGGTTTTCTAGGGTTGCAATTAGGGTTTTTGATATCTCAGGGGTGTAAAAATAATGTAGATCCATTTTTAGGAACATTTTATGACCATTTCACTTAAACTTTGGGGTTTTCCTAATTTGGCTCTTGTTTTACCCCTCAGATCCCTATTAGAGGTTAAGTACCCTATACTAGGGTCTTATTTGCAAAATGCCATAACAATATAACTTGCTTGAAATTTTTACCTAGTGAATGCATCCTAGGTGTGTCAAACATATGAAATGCTGATGCTCATGATGTTATGCTCAGATTTTAGTAATAGTAACACCAGGGGTGTTACATCCTTCCCACCATAAAAGAATCTCGTCCCGAGATTAAAAGTCCTAGGGTAAGTAGTGGAAAAGGAAATGCTTCACATTTTTATTTCCTGAGTTTTGGTACACGGCAGGGGTGGTTTGGGGCTCACTCCTTTATTACAATAATGTTATACACTTTACAAATTACAAGAGGCTAAAAAGCCTGGGAAATTCTTGTCTAAGAAATCTTGAGTTTCCTAAGTAGCCTCATCTTCGGAATGCTGGTTCCACTGTATCTTATAAAACTTTGAGAGTTTTTCTTCGGGTAACCTTGTCCTTTTGATCCAAGACTCGAATAGGGGGCTTAGAATATGTCAAGTCCGGCTCCAGGACAACATTTGCTACTTCAATGGTTCGATCTGGAACCCGAAGACATTTCTTCAACTGAGACACGTGGAACACATTATGTACAACAGACAAGGTTTTGGGTAACTAAAGTCAGTATGCTACTGGTCCACATTGTTCAAGTATAGGGAATGGACCAATGTACCAGGTGCAAGCTTTCCTTTAACCCCGAATCGCGATACACCCTTCATCGGTGAAACTTTCAGGTAGACATAATCTCCTACAAGAAAATATAAGGGTTGAGCTTTTTTCAAATTACGAATTATTCTCAGCACTTTTTCTTCGGTTTCTTTTACCATATCCGGCCTAAAAAAGTACCTTTCACCAGGTTCAGACCAATTTAGCGGAGTACGACATCGTCGTCCATATAAGGCTTCAAAGGGTGCCATCTTAATGCTTTCTTGATAGCTATTATTATATGAGAACTCCGCTAATGGTAAACATTCATCCCATTTTTGTGGGAATTCCAGAACACATGCCCGCAACATATCTTCAAGTATCTGATTTACCCTCTCAGTCTGCCCACTAGTTTGAGGATGATAGGCCGAACCATGGAGCAACTTAGTACCCAAGGATTTATGAAGTTCTTCCCAGAATTTGGATATGAATTGAGGTCCACGATCTGACACTATAGTCTTTGGAATATCGTGCAAACTGAGAATGCGAGCAATGTATAATTCTGCATAGGTGAGAACCGGGTAATATGTCTTGACTGGCAGAAAATGAGCAATTTTCATAAGCCGATCAACAATAACCCAGATAGAATCATACCCTTTCGTGGTTCTAGGCAATCCCACAATAAAGTCCATACTAATATCTTCCCATTTCCATGTTGGTATTGGTAGAGATTGTAATGGACCAGCAGCCTTCATGTGTATGGCCTTGACACGTTTACAAGTGTCACATCTAGCCACATAGCGTGTGATTTCAACCTTCATCTTCGTCCACCAATAATGCTGTTTCAGATCTTGATACATCTTAGTGCTTCCAGGATGAATAGAATAGCGACTAAGATGCGCTTCATCTAGAATTTGCTGGCAGACTTCTTCATTTTTTGGCACAACTATGCAGTTGTTGAACCATACAACACCTTGATCGTCTTCTCTGAAACAATTGGCCTGTCCAGCCCTTATCTTCTCATGTACATGTTTCATACCCTCATCATTCTTTTATGCGTCAATTATCCTTTGTAGGATGACTGACTCCAGCTTCAAGTGATTTGAAGTCCCTTGCTGGATCATTCCCAGGTTTAGGTTTTCCATCTCCTGGCACAATGTAATGTCAGAAGTCCTCATGGTTAAACAAAGGCAGGAGGCCTTGCGATAGAGTGCATCAGCCACTACATTTGCTTTGCCTGGGTGATAATGGATTTTGTAACACCCCTGGTATTACTATTACTAAAACCTGAGCATAACATCATAAGCATTGGTATTGCATATGTTTGACACACCTAGAGTGCATTCACTAGGCAAAAATTTCAAACAAGTTGTATTGATATGGCATTTTGCAAATAAGACCCTAGTATAGGCTACTTAACCCTAAACAGTGATCTGAAGGGTAAAACAAGGCCCAAATAGAGAAAAATTTAAAGATTAAGTGAAATAATCATAAAATGTTACCAAGGAGGGACCTACATTGCATTTACACCCCTGAGATACCAAAAACCCTAATGGGAACCCTGGAAAACCCTAAACCTAAACCCTAGGGGGTTAAGTGCAAAATTATTCCACTTTTGGACTAAAGTGCAAAAACCATGATAATAAAGTGTCCTAAGTCATATGGTTCACAAATATATGGATTTGCAAGTTAAACCCTAAGTTTTTGGGTCTATTTGCAAAAAGGACCACTTGAACCCTATATAGACTAAGTCTGAAAATCAGTATTTGGCTCAACTTTGGATCTTTATAACTTTCAAAGTAGTGAGAATTTACCTTAGGGCACCACATCAACTTTGTAGCTCTATGAAAGGAGAACAACTTTGCTTAAGAGTGTAAGCATAGTTATTGAGAAGGGATTGGAGAAAACTACAACCAAAGATGGGCTGTCAGGCTGTGGAAGTCTGAATTTCAGACTGACAATGTAGTTACAGAGACTTTGGGCACAAATTCAAGCTTGATTTGATAGGAATTTGGCTATAGCTGCTATGATAAAATTATAGCCACATCCTTGGTCTACAACTTTGCTGCAAAGCTTTAGGTAGGTTGCCATGGAAATTTGAGAGAAAATTGAGCCCAAACATTGACTGTTAGGTGCACTAATGGGAGCTCGCGATGGTACAGTAACCTGAATTGGATCAGGCTGCCAGCACAAAGTTCTCACCGCCGATGATACCTTCGCCGCGATTCGTATCGCCGTTGATGAGCTGGACGCCACTCCGGTTAGCCGTCGTGCCTCTCCCCTCGCTCACCGATCCCTTGGATAAGGTTCTCACCGCTGTTAAGCCATCACCGCCGTCCGCCGCGTGTCCTAACGCTTTACCACGTCGCGGTTAACCGTGCGTTGCATGTCCGGTGATCACCGAAGTAGATGCCACGAGGTTTGCCACTAATCTCGCGCGACAGTAAACTTCCCTCCTCCGACCGTCGCGCGTCGTCGCTCAAATTCACGGCCACCGCTCACTAAGCCTATAAATTGAGCTCGCCGTCAGCTCCGCAACATCATCACGAACCCAGCCACCAAGAATCGTCCTCAGTCGATCGCCAGTGAGCCTCAATTTTGGATTTCCCCCAATTCGGTTTCCGCCACCGTAAAACACACCCCACCGTGGTCAGCCCAATTCAGGTCAGCTCCTCCCCTCTGCTCCCTTGTTTAAGCATTCTCATACGTCTGTGATACTCGCCAACCCACCCAATTGCACTGGGAAGCCACTGGTCACAGGGAACGCGTGCAATTGTCCTCATCGTCCGTGGTCTGCAAGGACAGAGCTTGATAGATTACCAACCATAAAATTAAGTTGGGGGAATTGATCGGGGGAGGTCCAATTCGGTGTCAGCCACTCGGGGGCACCAGTCTTGGCTCCCTCCGGCCAGTCTAGCTCGCCGGAACTTTGCCCCCTGTTCGGTGCCCCGTCGGGGACCTCATCGTGTAAAGAAATAGAACTAGAGGAGTTTTTCTGCAATCATCAGTGACTCATCTAAACAGTGTTTCGGTCCCGCTTCCAGTTATTCCGATAGCCAGGGGCATTTTTGCAAAGTCGCCACGGGCGCGCGCGCGTGGGCGCGTTTCTGCCCTAGCCGGGCCGGCTCGGGCTGGTTTCGGCCCGAGACTGTTCATTAATTTTCTTTTTCTTTTTCTAGCGAGCTTTAGAAATCTGTAAGAAATTGTAGAAAAATCCTAAAAATGTCAAACCAATTTTCCTAGATTCCTTATTTTCCACAGTATTTAATAAAAATAGTTTTATGATTTTCAGGACAAATAGGGAATTTTGGGTCATTTAAAATAGCCTAAAGTATTGCTTCTAGATTTTTAGAAAATCAATAATAATTCCAAAAATGCCCAAACTTTTTATATGAACTCAAAATAATATTTAGAAAACTTGGGTAGATTTTGGTATGATTTGGACCTTTTTTGATAACTAGAACCCAAAACCCTACCCCTGCCATTTGAAATCCTTTATTAACTCCGGAAACCCTAGTTTCTCGGAGAACCGTGAAGGAAAATTGTATTCAAGACCTTAGATAATAAACGCTTATTATCTTTGCACTCTCATGAGCATTACATGGCATTCATTCTTATATATATAAATGATTATATTTAGAAAACGAGGAAGAAGTTGAGGTAGAAGAAGAGAAGACTTCGTCACCACCACCTGCAGAACATCAGGCAGGAAATTGTTTTTACTTTGACATCTACGGATCCGAGCCTGAATCACCTATAAACCAAGGCAAGCCCCGGTGCATTTGCCACCTCCTTGATTCTTTTAAAATCTATCTCACTTGCTTGATGCATTAGGTGATAGGAGTTGATTGATAAAACAATTCCTGCATTACCTTCCTTGTATTTGATTACCTTCCTTTGAATCCCTATTTTATAAAAAGTTTTTACTATGCTTAGTATTGCTCTAGCAAAGGAAAAGGTTTTGTTTTTACAAAAGATGATATGGCTAAGTGGGAGGGATGTTTTTAAAATAAAACTTGATGGTGAATCCATCATGGCAATGATGGGTTCAACATCAGAAAAGATGTACCTCTGTGAGGTACCAAACTTTGGGTTTGAAATGATTAAGCTAAGACCGGGCGGGTGACTTGCACGAGAAGAGAGTCTCGGTGTAGTGTCTCCATCTGAGTCGATTAAGGACCGTGTCGATGTAGGCCTGCTGACCGAGGACCCTTTAACTGGTCACATGCCTCGTCATGGGTAAGCTTTGCCTCGGGCAGACTAAGGCCAGAATAAGATAACACGCAATGGGAGTGGAGAGATGGCGAGAGTAGTGTGTACCCTCCGTGGCAAGAGGCTGGACGGTGGTGTAACTATGCTCTCTGTTGGCGTGAACCTGATCTGGTCTTAAGAACCCTAGTGGCGGGTTGACATATGCAAGGGTTAAGTGCTACATATGTCGTATGATCGGAGATCCTCAGCTGAGTATAATCGATTCGGATTGCCGTACCTTCATGGTTATGAAGACTTGGTCACTGACTTACACGTAGAACTCCAGTAAAGATGAAGGGTTGTTAAGAAATTGGCTAGTGCAGGTCAAGTGATTGAACTAGGGTAGAAAGAACTCTAGATGCAGGTAACTTTACCTAACCTGACAAGTAAAAGTTGATTTTTAAGGATCCACTTTAGTAAGCATTTCTGCAAACAGAGTCTTTGATTATTGAGAAACCTTACCTTGACTCCTTGATAACCAGCATACCCTTGAGAGTCTTTTCTTTAGTCGGGTAAGTCTTGCTGAGTAATTCCATACTCAAGGTTTTTAGGTCCCTATTGTTTTTAGGTGAAGAAGTGACAAACTTTTGTTGTTTCTGTTCCAAGGTGGTCTCAAAAGTAGAAAACCAAGAGTAGAGCTACGGGAAGAAGGGATCCTCCATAAAAACTTTTGTTTGAAACTTATCGGGAGGGGTTTTTGCCTCCCTTGGTTCTGTAATAATAATACTCTGCACTCAGCTAAGTATATCCTGGTCTGTAATATATAACTTTGTCTTACTTTTAAATAAATGTAAGTTTATGTAATCGCTTCCGCATTTTTGTGTCTCCGATGATCTGTAATGTCTGCGTGACGGGTAAAACGCTCTTGGGAAGGTAAGGAAAGCAGATATCGAACTTGTCAAGTGATTCAGGAACACCTATAGGGTTGTCTGAGGTCCGCTAGACAAGGACAACTGTAGGTGGGCCTAATGACTTGTGAGGTTCCACCACAGCTGGTATCGGAGCAAAGCCCTTCTCTGCAGATATTAAGAGGCATCTTCAAAAGAATTTTCTAAAGACTCATCTAGAAAATTTCTTCCCCTCTTACCTACTATATCTGAAGAGTTTATCTTAAAGACCAGATAGTAAGAGTGCAACATATAGAATGTGTGAATCAACTAAAGTTGATTCTGTAATTACACATGCACCATGCTAAGAACTATGTTAATAAGATTTTCTCCCTTAGAAAAATGCCGCCGTGCACAAGGAAGACTGCGCGAAAGCATACTGGCCCAATTGGTGTGCCACGTCATCAACTTGCCCCAAGACACGAGGATAGCAGTAGTGGGAGTAATGATCCGATTAGGGATCTTGAAGCGAAAGTTAATCAGCTTCAAACAGAAATCCAACGCAGGACTGACATATGGGTCGCGGATGGCGACAGAATCAATGAATTGAGAAGCGACATTCGCTGCCTGCAAGATCAGCTCGCAGATCGAGATTTAGCACTCGACTGGGCAGTTCATTCTCGTTCGCTTGCCTGGGCTAAGGAGGCGAAAGCTCGAGCTCGAGTTGAAGAACTTAGCTCAGCTATCGATACCTTGCAGGCTTATTGTAATACTTTACATGAAGAAGTTCATGTATTGTACTCACAACTACACCCTAGTGCACCTGCGGATCCTGTCGGGACAGAAGCCAGACCTTCTCAAGGAGCGGGATAAGCTTTTGGTGGCGAATTGGACCTTTTCAGGCCCCCTCCCTCTATGAAGTTGGTCGATGAGTGGTCTCCTACGCCCGACAGTGAGGCTACCAAGAGTGACAAGAAGTAGGAATAGTATAGGATAGAAGTAGTACTATTGTGTAATAGGGGGTGTAATCCTATTGTAAAATACGAGTATGTAACATTACCTTTTAAAGTAATGTGAAATGGATGGTTTGTATGGCATATCATATTGCTCCTAATGTTCTTTGCCTCAGATGCCTTCCAGGACTCGCGCTCAGGATGGGGCTGGTACCTCCCGTGGGAGGGAGACAACTCCAAACCCACCTCCAGTACCCCCGACACTTGCCGAGGCTATCGCCGCCTTGGTGAATGCTACAACAGATAATACCCATTTCCTACGGGAGATGGTAGGTCAGCAACTCCAACAACAAGGCGGGCAGGGCTATCCGCAGGGACCCCGTGAAACCTCTTATTTGGATTTCTCCGAAACGTGCCCCCCGTTGTTCATCAAGGCAGAAGACCCTTTAGAGGCGGATGAATGGATCCGCATCATTGAGCAGAAGTTTGGACTTCTTCGGTGCTCCGAAACTCAGAAGCCCCTGTTCGTAGCTCAGCAATTGTGTGGCCCTGCCAGTACCTGGTGGGGGAACTTTGTTGCCATACAACCGGCTGGTCATCAAGTAACCTAGGATGAATTCAAGCTGGCCTTCAGGGAACATTACATACCTGAAGGGGTACTCCACATGAAACAGGAGGAATTCATGAAGTTGAAGCAAGGCAGAGATACTGTCACCCAGTATCTCAATAAATTTAATCACTTATCTTAGTATGCGATTGACCAAGTCAATACCGACATAAAGAAGAAGAACTATTTTATGAGGGGTATAAATGATCGGATGCAAAGGAAAATGGCTACCTGCATTGACCTCACCTATGGAAGGGCTGTCAGCACAGCGCTGGCAGTTGAATCTAAATATGCAAATTCTGGAAAGTCCAAGGGGAATGGAGGCAATCAGCCTAATCAGGGCCCCGAGAAAAGGCAACGGTTGGTCATCCGGCCTTTTAATCAGGGTCGTTCTTCATCACGCCCGCCCTCCGTCCCATTTAAACAACCAGTGTTCATTCGTCCCAATGCTGCCCCCATTACAACAAGTCAGCCGGGTGCTCCTGGCACTCGTTTCCCTGCCCTTCCCAGTTCGTCAACAGGTTGCTTCAATTGCGGAAAATCTAGGCACTTTATTAAGGATTGCCCCTACCCAAAGCAGAATCGTTCAAAAAATCAACAAGGTACTGGGAATTCTTCTCAAGCTAAGGGAAATACGGGCAAGAACATAAAGAAGATGGGACGAATTTATTACACTCAAGTGGCCACCACACCGGACGGTGAACCGGTAATGATGGGTACGTTCCTTGTGGCCAATCATCCCGCAATTATTCTCTTTGATTCTGGTGCTTCGCATACATTCAGCAGCAAGAAAAGCAACATTGCATTCCATACCATGAATCAAGGGAAGGGTTTAAAATTCATTCACCTGGGGGACAAATATTTACTAAGGAAGTGGCTTTCCAAGTGCCCGTAACATTGGCCGGATGGGACTTTCTTACTAATATGATTGTTTTAAAAGGCCAAGACATAGATGTGATTTTTGGATTGAATTGGTTGGCCCAACATAAAGCAATCCTCAACACTGATCAAAGAACCATCAGGTTGAGTCATAACCAAGAGGAAATTCTTTTGTATATCCCCATTCTAGCTAAAACTACTGGCAGAATATATGAAGCCATTATACAGGAGATCAAGGATATTTCGGTAGTATGTGAGTTCCCAGATGTATTTCCAGAAGATTTGCCTGGACTGCCACCTGAAAGAGATGTAGAGTTTGTAATTGAGTTGAAGCCCGGTACGACTCCCATTTCTAGAAGATCGTACCGGATGCCTCCAAATGAGCTGGTAGAACTGAAGATTCAATTACAAGATCTACTAGAGAAAGGATTCATCCGGCCAAGCTCGTCACCATGGGGTTGTCCAGCCATATTCGTCAAGAAGAAGGATCAAACATTACGAATGTGTGTGGATTATCGCCCCCTGAATGAGGTCACTATTAAGAACAAGTACCCTCTTCCACGAATTGATATTTTGTTTGATCAACTAACTGGAGCAAGGGTATTCTCCAATATTGATCTCAGATCAGGCTATCATCAGATCCGTATTCGGCCCGAGGATATACCAAAGACCGCATTCACTACGTGGTATGGTTTATTTGAATACTTGGTGATGTCTTTCGGACTGACAAATGCTCCTGCCCACTTCACTTATCTGATGAACTCGATATTCATGCCCAAATTGGACAAATTTGTGGTGGTCTTCATAGATGATATCTTAATATATTCCAAGAATGAAGAGGAGCATGCTCAACATTTATGGATCATATTGACGCGCTTAAGGGAACATCAATTATATGCTAAGTTCAGTAAGTGCGCGTTTTGGCTGGAAGAAACTCAATTTCTGGGACATGTGTTATCTGCCAGGGGGATTGTGGTAGATCCCAGCAAGGTCAAGGATATTCCAGAGTGGAAACCCCCAACCACTGTTCATCAAGTCCGAAGTTTCCTTGGACTAGCTGGCTATTACCATCGATTTATACCAGATTTTTCTAAGCTTGTGAAGCCAATCACAAGTCTATTGAAGAATGAGACTAAATTCAATTGGTCTTCAAAGTGTAATGAAACTTTTGAGCAACTGAAGATATTGTTAACCACTGCTCCGGTATTAGCTCAACCGGACATTAATAAGCCCTTTGATGTGTATTGTGACGCAACAGGCAGTGGTCTCGGCTGCGTATTAATGCAAGAGGGTCGAGTAATCGCGTATGCTTCAAGGCAGTTGCGCCGGCATGAGGAACATTATCCCACTCATGATCTAGAGCTAGCTGCAGTGGTTCATGCCCTGAAGATATGGCGTCATTATCTACTGGGAAATGTCTGTTATATTTATACAGACCACAAAAGTTTGAAATACATCTTTACCCAGTCTGAGCTCAATATGAGACAAAGGAGATGGCTCGAGCTTATTAAAGATTATGAACTAGAGATCCATTATCACCCAGGCAAAGCAAATGTAGTGGCAGATGCACTCAGTCGCAAGGCCTCCTGCCATTGTTTAACCATGAGGACTTCTGACATTACATTGTGCCAGGAGATGGAAAATCTAAACCTGGGAATGATTCAACAGGGAACTTCCAATCACTTGAAGCTGGAGTCAGTCATCCTACAGAGGATAATTGACGCACAAAAGAATGATGAGGGTATGAAACATGTACGTGAAAAGATAAGGGCTGGAAAGGCCAATTGTTTCAGAGAAGACGACCAAGATGTTGTATGGTTCAACAACCGCATAGTTGTGCCAAAGAATAAAGAAGTCCGCCAGCAAATTCTAGATGAAGCACATCTTAGTCGCTATTCTATTCATCCTGGAAGCACTAAGATGTATCAAGATCTAAAACAACATTATTGGTGGACGAAGATGAAAATTGAAATTGCATGCTATGTGGCTAGATGTGACACCTGTAAACGTGTCAAGGCCATACACATGAAGGCTGCTGGTCCATTACAATCTCTACCAATACCAACATGGAAATGGGAAGATATTAGTATTGACTTTATTGTGGGATTGCCCAGAACCACGAAAGGGTATGATTCTATATGGGTTATAATTGATCGGCTTACAAAAATTGCTCATTTTCTGCCAGTCAAGACAGATCACCCAGTTACTATCTATGCCAAATTGTACATTGCTCGTATTCTTAGTCTGCATGGTGTTCCAAAGACTATAGTGTCGAACCGTGGACCTCAATTTATAGCCAAGTTTTGGGAAGCACTTCACAACTCCCTGGGTACTAAGTTCCTCCATAGTTCGGCCTATCATCCACAAACCAGTGGGCAGACTGAGAGGATAAATCAGATACTCAAAGATATGCTGCGGGCATGTGTTCTGGAATTCCCACAAAAATGGGATGAATGTTTACCATTAGCGGAGTTCTCATATAATAACAGCTATCAAGAAAGCATTAAGATGGCACCCTTCGAAGCTTTATATGGATGACGATGTCGTACTCTACTAAATTGTTCTGAACCTGGTGAAAGGTACTTCTCCAGGCCTGATATGGTGAAAGAAACTGAAGAAAAGGTTCAAAGAATAATTCATAATTTGAAGAAAGCTCAATCTCGTCAAAAGAGTTATGCAGACAAGCAACGACAACCCTTGTACTTTCTCGTGGGAGATTATGTTTACTTGAAAGTTTCACCAATGAAGGGCGTATCGCGTTTCGGGGTTAAAGGGAAGCTTGCACCCCGGTACATTGGTCCATTCCCTATACTTGAATAGTGTGGACCAGTGGCATATCGACTTCAACTACCTGAAACCTTGTCTGCTGTACATAATGTGTTCCACGTGTCTCAATTGAAGAAATGTCTTTGGGTTCCAGATCGAACCATTGAAGTAACAGATGTTGTTCTGGAGCCGGACTTGACATATTTTGAGCACCCTATTCGAGTCTTGGATCAAAAGGATAGGGTTACCCGAAGAGAAACTCTCAAGTTTTATAAGATACAGTGGAACCAGCATTCCGAAGATGAGGCTACTTGGGAAACTCAAGATTTCTTAGACAAGAATTTCCCAGGCTTTTTAGCCTCTTGTAATTTGTAAAGTGTATAACATTGTTGTAATAAGGGAGTGAGCCCCAAACCACCCTTCCTTGTACCAAAACTCAGGAAATAAAAATATGAAGCATTTCCTTTTCCACTACTTACACTAGGACTTTTAATCTCGGGACGAGATTCTTTTATGGGGGAAAGGATGTAACACCCTTGGTGTTACTGTTACTAAAACATGAGCATAACATCATAAGCATTGGTATTGCATATGTTTGACACACCTAGAGTGCATTCACTAGGCAAAAATTTCAAACAAGTTGTATTGATATGGCATTTTGCAAATAAGACCCTAGTATAGGCTACTTAACCCTAAACAGGGATCTAAAGGGTAAAACAAGGCCAAAATAGAGAAAAATTTAAAGATTAAGTGAAATAATCATAAAATGTTACCAAGGAGGGACCTACATTGCATTTACACCCCTGAGATACCAAAAACCCTAATGGGAACCCTGGAAAACCATAAACCTAAACCCTAGGGGGTTAAGTGCAAAATTAGTCCACTTTTGGACTAAAGTGCAAAAACCATGATAATGAAGTGTCCTAAGTCATATGGTTCACAAATATATGGATTTGCAAGTTAAACCCTAAGTTTTTGGGTCTATTTGCAAAAAGGACCACTTGAACTCTATATAGACTAAGTCTGAAAATCAGTATTTGGCTCAACTTTGGAGCTTTATAACTTTCAAAGTAGTGAGAATTTACCTTAGGGCACCACATCAACTTTGTAGCTCTATGAAAGGAGAACAACTTTGCTTAAGAGTGTAAGCATAGTTATTGAGAAGAGATTGGAGAAAATTACAACCAAAGATGGGCTGTCAGGCTGTGGAAGTCTAAATTTCAGACTGACAGTGTAGTTACAGAGACTTTGGGCACAAATTCAAGCTTGATTTGATAAGGATTTGGCTATAGCTGCTGTGACAAAATTATAGCCACATCCTTGGTCTACAACTTTGCTGCAAAGCTTTAGGTAGGTTGCCATGGAAATTTGAGAGAAAATTGAGCCCAAACATTGACTGTCAGGTGCACTGATGGGAGCTCGCGATGGTACAGTAACCTGAATTGGATCAGGCTGCCAGCGCAAAGCTCTCACCGCCGATGATACCTCCACCGTGATTCATGTCGCCGGCGTCTGGATTCATGCTCGTGGCAAGTAGATAACATCGCAGGGTGAAAAAGCATCGCCGTCGATGAGCTGGACGCCACTCCGGTTAGCCGTCGTGCCTCTCCCCTCGCTCACCGATCCCTTGGATAAGGTTCTCACCGCCATTAAGCCATCACCACCGTCCGTCGTGTGTCCTGACGCTTTACCACGTCGCGGTTAACCATGCGTTGCATGTCCGGTGATCACCGAAGTAGATGCCATGGGGTTTGCCACCAATCTCGCGCGACAGTAAACTTCCCTCCTCCGACCGCCGCACGTCGTCGCTCAAATTCACGGCCATCGCTCACTAAGCCTATAAATTGAGCCCGCTGTCAGCTCCGCAACATCATCACGAACCCAACCACCAATAATCGTCCTCAGTCGATCGCCAGTGAGCCTCAATTTTGGATTCCCCCAATTCGGTTTCTGCCACCGTAAAACACACCCCACCGTGGTCAGCCCAATTCAGGTCAGCTCCTCCCCTCTGCTCCCTTGTTTAAGCATTTTCATACATCTGTGATACTTGCCAATCCACCCAATTGCACTGGGAAGCCACTAGTCACCGAGAACGCGTGCAATTGTCCTCATCGTCCGTGGTCTGCATGGACAGATCTTGATAGATTACCAACCATAAAATTAAGTTGGGGGAATTGATTGAGGGAGGTCCATTCGGTGTCAGCCACTTGGGGGCACCAGTCTTGGCTCCCTCCGGCCAGTCTAGCTCGCCGGAGCTTTGCCCCCTGTTCGGTGCGCCGTCGGGGACCTCATCGTGAAAAGAAATAGAACTAGAGGGGTTTTTCTACAATCGTCAGTGACTCATCTAAACAGTGTTTCGGTCCTCCTTCCAGTTATTCCGTCAACCGGGGACATTTTTGCAAAGTCGCCGCGGGCGTGCGCGCGTGGGCGCGTTTCTGCCCTAGCTGGGCCGGCTCGGGCTGGTTTCGGCCCGAGACTGTTCATTAATTTTCTTTTTATTTTCTAGCGAGCTTTAGAAATCTGTAAGAAATTGTAGAAAAATCCTAAAAATGTCAAACCAATTTTCCTAGATTCCTTATTTTCCATAGTATTTAATAAAAATAGTTTTATGATTTTTAGGACAAATAGGGAATTTTGGGTCATTTAAAATAGCCTAAAGTATTGCTTCTGGATTTTTAGAAAATCAATAATACTTCCAAAAATGCCCAAACTTTTTATATGAACTCAAAATAATATTTAGAAGCCTTGGGTAGATTTTGGTATGATTTGGACCTTGTTTGATAACTAGAACCCAAAACCCAACCCCTGCCCTTTGAAATCTTTTACTGACTCCGGAAACCCTAGTTTCTCGGAGAACCATGAAGGAAAATTGTATTCAAGACCTTAGATAATAAACTCTTATTATCTTTGCACTCTCATGAGCATTACATGGCATTCATTCCTATATATATAAATGATTATATTTAGAAAACGAGGAAGAAGTTGAGGTAGAAGAAGAGAAGACTTCATCACCACCACCTGCGGAACATCAGGCAGGAAATTGTTTTTACTTTGACATCTACGGATCCGAGCCTTAATCACCTATAAACCAAGGCAAGCCCCAGTGCATTTGCCACCTCCTTGATTCTTTTAAAATCTTTCTCACTTGCTTGATGCATTAGGTGATAGGAGTTGATTGATAAAACAATTCCTGCATTACCTTCCTTGTATTTGATTACCTTCCTTTGAATCCCTGTTTTATAAAAAGTTTTTACTATGCTTAGTATTGCTCTAGCAAAGGAAAAGGTTTTGTTTTTACAAAAGATGATATGGCTAAGTGGGAGGGATGTTTTTAAAATAAAACTTGATGGTGAATCCATCATGGCCATGATGGGTTCAACATCATAAAAGATGTACCTCTGTGAGGTACCGAACTTTGGGTTTGAAATGATTAAGCTGAGACCGGGCGGGTGACTTGCACGAGAAGAGAGTCTCGGTGTAGTGTCTCTGTCTGAGTCGATTAAGGACCGTGTCGATGTAGGCCTGCTAACTGAGGACCCTTTAACTGGTCACATGCCTCGTCATGGGTAAGCTTTGCCTCGGGCAGACTAAGGCCAGAATAAGATACCACGCAATGGGAGTGGAGAGATGGCGAGAGTAGCGTGTACCCTCCGTGGCAAGAGGCTGGACGGTGGTGTAACTGTGCTGTCGGTTGGCGTGAACCTGATCTAGTCTTAAGAACCCTGGTGGCGGGTTGACATATGCAAGGGTTAAGTGCTACATATGTCGTGTGATCGGAGATCCTCTGCTGAGTATAATCTATTCGGATTGCCGTACCTTCGCGGTTACGAAGACTTGGTCACTGACTTACACGTAGAACTCCAGTAAAGATGAAGGGTTGTTAAGAAATTGGCTAGTGCAGGTCAAGTGATTGAACTAGGATAGAAAGAACTCTAGATGTAGGTAACTTTTCCTAACCTGACAAGTAAAAGTTGATTTTTAAGGATCCACTTTAGTAAGCATTTCTGCAAATAGAGTCTTTGATTATTGAGAAACCTTAGCTTGACTCCCTGATAACCAGCATACCCTTGAGAGTCTTTTCTTTAGTCGCGTAAGTCTTGCTGAGTAATTCCATACTCAAGGTTTTATTCCCTATTGTTTTTAGGTGAAGAAGCGACAAACTTTTGTTGTTTCTGTTCCAAGGTGGTCTCAAAAGAAGAAAACCAAGAGTAGAGCTGCGGGAGGAAGGGATCCTCCATAAAAACTTTTGTTTGAAACTTATCGGGAGGGGTTTTTGTCTCCCTTGGTTCTGTAATAATAATACTCTGCACTCAGCTAAGTATATCCTGGTCTATAATATATAACTTTGTCTTACTTTTAAATAAATGTAAGTTTATGTAATCGCTTCCGCATTTTTGTGTCTCCGATGATCTATAATGTCTGCGTGACGGGTAAAACGCTCTTGGGAAGGTAAGGAAATCAGATACCGAACTTGTCAAGTGATTCAGGAACACCTGCAGGGTTGTCTGAGGTCCGTTGGACAAGGACAACTATAGGTGGGCCTAATGACTTGGGAGGTTCCGCCACAGATTTCCAGTTCATAATCCTTGATTAGCTCGAGCCATCTCCTTTGCCTCATATTGAGCTCGGACTGGGTAAAGATGTACTTCAAACTTTTGTGGTCTGTATAAATATGGCAGACATTTCCCAGTAGATAATGACGCCATTTCTTCAGGGCACGAACCAGTGCAGCTATCTCCAGATCATGAGTGGGATAATGCTCCTCATGCCGGCGCAACTGCCTTGAAGCATACGCGATTACTTGGCCCTCTTGCATTAATACACAGCCGAGACCACTACCTAATGCGTCACAATACACATCAAATGGCTTATTAATGTCCGGTTAAGCCAATACCGGAGCAGTGGTTAATAATATCTTCAATTTCTCAAAAGCTTCATTACACTTTGAAGACCAATTGAATTTAGTCTCATTCTTCAATAGATTTGTGATTGGCTTCACAAGCTTAGAAAAATCTGGTATAAATTGGCGGTAATAGCCAGCTAGTCCAAGGAAGCTTCGGACCTGATGAACAGTGGTTGGGGGTTTCCATTCCAAAATATCCTTGACTTTGCTGGGATCTACCGCAATCTCCTTGGCAGATAACACATGCCCCAAGAATTGGATTTCTTCCAGCCAGAACGCGCATTTACTGAACTTAGCATATAATTGATGTTCCCTTAAGCGCGTCAATATGATCCGTAAGTGTTGAGCATGCTCCTCTTCATTCTTTGAATATATTAAAATATCATCTATGAAGACCACCAGAAATTTGTCCAACTCGGTCATGAATACCGAGTTCATCAGATAAGTGAAGTGGGCAGGAGCATTTGTCAGTCCGAAAGACATTACCAAGTATTCAAATAAAACATACTGCGTAGTGAATGTGGTCTTTGGTATATCCTCGGGCCGAATACGGATCTGATGATAGCCCGACCTGAGATCAATTTTAGAAAATACCCTCGCTCCAGTCAGTTGATCAAACAAAATATCAATCCGAGGAAGAGGATACTTATTCTTGATAGTGACCTCATTAAGGGGTCGATAATCCACACACATCTGCAATGTTTGATCCTTCTTCTTAACGAAGATGGCTGGACAACCCCATGGTGATGAGCTTGGCCAGATGAATCCTTTCTCTAGTAGGTCTTGTAATTGGGTCTTCAGTTCTACCAGCTCATTTGGAGGCATTCGGTATGACCTTCTAGAAATAGGAGTCGTACCGGGCTTCAACTCAATTACAAACTCTACATCCCTTTCAGGTGGAAATCCCAGCAAATCTTCTGGAAAAACATCTGGGAACTCCCATACTACCGGAATATCCTTGATCTCCGGTATAATGGCTTCATATATTCTGCCAGTAGTTTTAGCTGGAATGGGGATAGACAAAAGAATTTCCTCTTGGTTATGACTCAACCTGATGGTTCTCTGATCAGTGTTGAGGGTTGCTTTATGTTGGGCCAATCAATTCATGCCCAAAATCACATCTATGTCTTGGCCTTTCAGAACAATCATATTAGTAGGAAAGTCCCGTCCGGCCAATGATACGGGCACTTGATAAGCCACTTCTTTGGTAAATATTTGTCCCCCAGGTGAATGTATTTTAAACCCTTCCCTTGATTCATGGTATGGAATGCAATGTTGCTCCACAAATTTCTTGCTGATGAATGCATGCGAAGCATCAGAATCAAAGAGAATAATTGCGGGATAATTGGCCACAAGGAACGTACCCATCATTACCGGTTCACAGTCCTGTGTGGTGTCCACTTGAGTTTAATAAATTCGTCCCATCTTCTTTATGTTCTTGCCTATATTTCCCTTAGCTTGAGAAGAATTCCCAGTACCTTGTTGATTGTTTGAGCGATTCTGCTTCGGGTAGGGGCAATCCTTAATAAAGTGCCCAGATTTTCTGCAATTGAAGCAGCCTGTTGACGAACTGGGATGGGTAGGGAAATGAGTGCCAGGGGGACCCGGCTGACTGGTTGTAGTGGGGGCAGCATTGGGACGGATGAACACTGGTTTTTTGAATGGGTCGGAGGGTGGGCGTGATGAAGAACGACCCTAATTAAAAGGCCGGATAACTAACCGTTGCCTTTTCTCGGGGCCCTGATTAGGCCTGTTACCTCCAAAACCCTTGGACTTTCCAGAACTTGTATATTTAGATTCAACTGCCAGCGCTGTGCTGACAGCCCCTCCGTATGTGAGGTCGATGCAGGTTGCCATTTTCCTTTGCATCCAATCATTTAAACCCCTCATGAAACCGTTCTTCTTCTTTATGTTGGTGTTGACTTGGTCAATCGCATACTGAGATAAGTGATTAAATTTATTGAGATACTGGGTGACAGTATCTCCTCCTTGTTTCAACTTCATGAATTCCTCTTGTTTCATGTGGAGGACTCCTTCAGGTATGTAATGTTCTCTGAAGGCCAGCTTAAATTCCTCCCATGTAATCTGATGATCGGTCGGCTGAACAGCCATAAAGTTTCCCCACCATGTGTTGGCAGGGCCACGCAATTGCTGAGCTGCGAACAGGGGCTTCTGAGTTTCGAAACATCGAAGAAGTCCAAATTTTTGCTCAATGACGCGGATCCATTCATCCGCCTATAAAGGATCTTCTGCCTTGATGAACGGGGGGCGCGTTTCGGAGAAATCCAAATAAGAGGTTTCACGGTGGCCTTGTGGATAGGCCCGTCTACCTTGTTGCTGAAGTGGTTACCTGCCATCTCCCGTAGAAAGCAGGTATTTTCTGCTATAGCGTTTACCAAGGTAGCGATGGCCTCGGCAAGTGTCGGGGGTACTGGAGGTGGATTCGGGGTCGCCTCCCTCCCACGAGATGTACCAGCCCCATCCTGAGTGCGAGTCCTGGAAGGCATCTGAGGCAAAGAACATTGGGAGCAATATGATATGCCATACAAACCATTCATTTCACATTACTTTAAAAGGTAATGTTACAGACTCGTACTTTACAATAGGATTACACCCCCTATTACACAATAGTACTACTTCTATATTATACTAATCCTGCTTCCTGTCACTCTTGGTAGCCTCACTGTCGGGCGTAGGAGACCACTCATCGACCAACTTCATAGAGGGAGGGGGCCTAAAAAGGTCTGATTCGCCACCAAAAGCTTCTCCCGCTACTTGAGAAGGTCTAGCTTCTGTCCCGACAGGATCCGCAGGTACACTGGGATGTAGTTGTGAGTACAATACATGAACTTCTTCATGTAGAGTACTACAATAAGCCTGCAAGGTATCGATAGCTGAGCTAAGCTCTTCTACTCGGGCTCGAGCTTTTGCCTCCTTAGCCCAGGCAAGCGAACGAGAGTGAACTGCCCAGTCGAGCGCTAAATCTCGATCCGCGAGCTGATCTTGCAGGCGGCGGATGTCACTTCTCAATTCATTGATCCTCTCGCCATCCACAACCCATATGTTATTCCTGCGATGGAGTTCTGTTTGAAGCTGATTAACTTGAGCTTCCAGATCTCCAATCGGATCATTGCTCCCACTACTGCTGTCGTCATGTCTCGGGGCAAGTTGGTGACGAGGTACACCGATCGGCCCGGTTGACTTGCGGGTAGTCTTTCTTGTACGTGGCGGCATTATTACTAAGGGGGAAATCTTATTAGCATAGTTCTTAGCATGATGCATGTTTAATTACAGAACCAACCTTAGTTGATTCAACCTTCTATACATTGCACTCTTCCTATCTGGTCTTTCATATAAACTCTTCAGAAATAGTAGATAAGAATGGAAGAAATTTTCTAGATAAGTCTTTAGAAAATTATTTTGAAGATGCCTCATAATATCTGCAGAGAAGGGCTTTGCTCCGATACCAGCTGTGATAGAACCTCCCAAGTCATTAGGCCCACCTATAGTTGTCCTTGTCCAACGGACCTCAGACAACCCTATAGGTGCCCCTGAATCACTTGACAAGTTTGGTATCTGCTTTTCTTATCTTTCCCAAGAGTGTTTCACCCGTCACGCAGACATTACAGATCATCGGAGATACGAAAATGCGGACGCGATTACATAAACTTACATTTATTTAAAAGTAAGACAAAGTTATATATTACAGACCAGGATATACTTAACTGAGTGCAGAGTATTATTTTTACAGAACCAAGGGAGGCAAAAACCCCTCCCGATAAGTATCAAACAAAAGTTTTTATGGAGGAACCCTTCCTCCCGCAGCTCTATTCTTGGTTTTCTTCTTTTGGGACCACCTAGGAACAGAAACAACAAAAGTTTGTCACTTCAGCTAAAAACAATAGGGAATAAAACCCTGAGTATGGAGTTACTCAGCAAGACTTACTCGACTAAAGAAAAGACTCTCAAGGGTATGCTGGTTAATAGGGAGTCAAGGTAAGGTTTCTTGATAATCAAAGACTCTGTTTGCAGAAATGCTTACTAAAGTGGATCCTTAAAATCCAATTTTACTTGTCAGGTTAAGTAAGATTACTTGTCTCTAGAGTTCTTTCTACCCTAGTTCAATCACTTGATCTGCACTAGCAAATTTCTTTTCATCATCCCTTTAGTTTATTGGATTTCTATGTGTAAGTCAGTGACCAAGTCTTCATAACCGCGAAAGTACGGCGATCCGAATCGATTATACTCAGCTGAGGATCTCCGATCACACGACATATGTAGCACTTAACCCTTGCATATGTCAACCCGCCACCGGGGTTCTTAAGACCAGATCAGGTTCACGCCAACCGAGACCATAGATACACCACCGTCCAGCCTCTTGCCACGGAGGGTACACACTACTCTCGCCATCTCTCCACTCCCATTGCGTGGTATCTTATTCTGGCCTTAGTCTGCCCGAGGCAAAGCTTACCCATGACGAGGCATGTGACCAATTAAAGGGTCCTCGGTCATCAAGCCTACATCGACACGGTCCTTAATCGACTCAGACAGAGACACTACACCGAGACTCTCTTCTCATGCAAGTCACCCACCTGGTCTCAGCTTAATCATTTCAACCCAAAGTTTGGTACCTAGCAGAGGTACATCTTTTCCGATGTTGAACCCATCATGGCCATGATGGATCCACCATCAAATTTTATTTTCAAAAACATCCCTCCCACTTTGCCACATCATCTTTTGTAAAAAAAACAAAATCTTTTCTTTGCTAAAGAAAGACTAAGCATAGTAAAAACTTTTTATAAAACAGGGATCCAAAGGAAGGTAATCAAATTCAAGTAAGGTAATGCAGGAATTGTTTTATCAATCAACTCCTATCACCTAATGCATCAAGCAAGTGAGAGATTTTAAAAGAGTCAAGGATGTGGCAAATGCACCGGGGCTTGCCTTGGTTTACAGGTGATTCAGGCTTAGTTCCACAGATGTTAAAATAAAAACAGCTGTCTACCTGAGGTTCCTGAGGTGGTGGTGAAGTCTTCTCTCCTTCTACTTCAACTTCTTCTTCGTGTTCTAAAGATAACCATACATAATAATGAATGCCCATGTAATGCTCATGAGAATGCAAAGATAATAAGAGTTTATTATCTAAGGTCTTGAATACAATTTTCCTTCACGGTTTTCTGGGAAACTAGGTTTTCCGGAGTCAATAGTGAAGTTCAAAGAGCAGGGGGTGGGGTTTTGGGTTCTAAGCATCAAACAAGGTCCAAATCAAACCAAATTCTACCCAAGGCTTCTAAATAATGCTTAGAGTTCACATAAAAAGTTTGGGCAATTTTGGAAGTATTATCTATTTTCTAAAAATTCAGAACCAATGTTTTAAGCTATTTTAAATGCTCCAAAATTTCCTATTTGATCTAAAAATCATGGAACTATTTTTATTAAATACTATGGAAAATTAGGAATCTAGGAAAATTGGTTTCACATTTTTAGGATTTTTCTACTATTTTCTAGAATTGTTGGAGTCCTACCAGAAAAAAGAAAAGGGAAAAGAATGAACAGTACTAGGCCGATTTCAGCCCAGGCGGCCCAACCAACACAGGAAAGCGTGCGCGCCCGCGCCCACGCTGGCAGCTTTGCGAAAAGGCCCTCGGCTTACTGGATAACTGGAAGCGGGGTCATGGCACTGTTTGACTAAGTCGCTGACCGATGCAGAAAAGCCCCTAGGTTTCTATTCCTTTACCGCGCCAGGTCCCCGACGGCGACGAGCGCAGAGCCGGGCTCCGGCGAGCTTGTACTGGGTGATTTATGCAAGGACTGGTGCCTTGCTTCGGCCAAAACCGAATTCAAGACCTAACGAATGCTTCCCCCAACCTAATTCCAAAATTGGCTAACTGGTTGACCCTGGCCACGGTGAGCGCGAGGATGAACCAAAGAACCACGTGTTCCCGGCGATTGGCGGCGGTTTAGTTCAATTGGGTGGGTTGGTGAGCATCACAGACTCACGAGAATGCTTAAACAAGGGAGCAGACAGTAAGAACTAACCGGAATTACGCTGGCCGCGGTGAGGTCGTTTTCACGGTGTTCTTAAGCAGATTTGGGGGAAGTTCAAAATTCACGCTCACTGGTGTTTGACTGGGAGCAATACTGGGTGGTGTGGTGCGTGATGATGTTGCGGGGCTGACGGCAGGCTCAATTTATAGGCTTAGTGAGCGGTGGTCATGAATTTGGGCGATGACGCGTGGCTGTCGGAGGAGGGGGAGTTTACTGGCGCGCGTGAATTCGTGTCCTATGCCGTGGCAGTCACTCCGACGATCAACGGGGAGTTAAAGTAAGTCACGGCGAATGCGGCGGAGATGCTTAGACATGCGGCGCAAGGCCGGAAGACGGTGGTCATCGGTGTGCTTATCAGAATCCACCGCGACGAACTCTGTACGGTGGCCAAAATACTTTACTGCCCGGAGTTATCCACGGCGATGATCTTCAAGTGTTATCCAGTCGATCTGGTCACGAATCACGGTGGTGATGGCACGAATCTATGCGCGGAGAGGTCGCTGGCGGTGAGATTGCCACGCTGGCGGTCTGATCCACTTCGATTCCCTGTACCATCGAATCACCATCAGAGCGCCTAACAATCAATGTTTAACTCAAAATTTCTCCCAAATTCATATGGCAACATAACTAATGCTCTGCAGCAAAGTTGTAGCCCTACAAACCATCTTTATCTTTGTTATAGCATCCCTAGATAGATTCTTACTGGACCATGGTCGAAATGGCTCTCAAACTTGGTTCTAGGCCACTGTCAGTCTGAAATTCAGACCTCAACAGCCTGACAGTCCATCTTTGGGTCTAATTTTCTCCAATTTCTTCTCAATAACCATGCTTACACTCTTAAGCAAAGTTGTTCTCCTTTCATAGAGCTACAAAGTTGATGTGGTGACCTAGGGTAAATTCCTCACTATTTTGGAAGATATAGAGCTATAAAGTGGAGTCAATATCACTGATTTTCAGACTCAGCATTAGAACACAAAGGGGTCCTTTTTGCAAATAGGTCCAAAATTCAGGGTTTAGCTTGCAAAACTTCATGCTTATGAACCAAATGACTTTATATGCTTTAATATCATAGTTTTTACACTTTGGTCCAAAAGTACTCTGATTTTGTACTTAACCCCCTAGGGTTTAGGTTTAGGGTTTTCTAGGGTTGCAATTAGGGTTTTTGATATCTCAGGGGTGTAAAAATAATGTAGATCCATTCTTAGGAACATTTTATGACCATTTCACTTAAACTTTAGGGTTTTCCCAATTTGGCTCCTGTTTTACCCCTCAGATCCCTATTAGAGGTTAAGTACCCTATACTATGGTCTTATTTGCAAAATGCCATAACAATATAACTTGCTTGAAATTTTTACCTAGTGAATGCATCCTAGGTGTGTCAAACATATGAAATGCTGATGCTCATGATGTTATGCTCAGATTTTAGTAATAGTAACACCAGGGGTGTTACAAGGTGGTTAGCGAGACAGTTTTTTTATCCCCAAGCCTAGACATTGATCATCATCATCAGTGAGTCAACCATTGAGGTGGTAGTCGTAGTGGGACCTATGGTCGGAAGGATAGTTGAGCACCCGCAATCTGCGCTCGAGGCAAGGCATGATCTCATGGGGATCCAATATGGCCTCATTGAAGTGCCACTACCAAAAAGCGTGTCGAGGGCTCTTCGTCGAGGCCCTCAATGGAGGGTAAGATTCGTGCACTTCCCTCCTTGTTTTCCACCTTTTCTGAGCTTTGACAACTCTTACAAGGTTTTTGTTTTCGCTAGTAGAAGTGCTAAAGGAGCTTTCACGCATGGAGGACTGTTTGCAGGCTCTTGACGCTGAGCACACCAGTCTCTGTGTGGCCATTGGCCTCATACGTGACCCTCTTGGGATTCCATGATCAGAGAATTCGTTTGCCTAACCTCCTGGATGGTGCTTATCGCTGGCCACATTTGCGAGCTAGAGGTCGACGCGTTCTGGCTCAGGGTCCACCACACCCTAGTCGTTACTCGGTTTCATTATGAGGGCTTGATCAAGATGGATCGAGTATGTCTTGGGTATGCCAATAGACGGCAAGACGACGAGCTTAAAGACCTAGGAGTGTCGGTCGAACCCTTTGCCCGGCGCCTTGCAGATAGTCATGTAGACTTCGTGTTTCCTAAAACGAAATGACGAAGATTAAATTTTTCCGGGAGACTTGTAAGAGCAAGAATAAATTAATAAACATTGTTGGGGTTTCGTGCTCCCTTTCCTACCTCATCCTCATTAGTGGTCATCCAGCCCGAACCAGCATCCGTGATTCTTAAGGACTCTCGATTCCAATGTTGACCATCGTCGTAGCCTTCGAGGTGTAAGCGTTCACAGTCACGACAAGCTTCCTCGATGGGTTCTTCTGTTCGCATCATCCATCCCTTAGGTTTGCTCTAACAAAGATGAGGGCAGGGTCGCCTTTCTTGTCGCCCTCCCTCAGGGTTTGATTGTGGGGGTCTTAGGTTACGTTGTCCTGGGTACGCTTCCCGTCGAGGGTTCTTGGTGCAAATCCTCTAGGGAATTACAAGTGCGGTGCAAATCTGCTTCTGCCGAGAACTACCAGGGGCTCTTGGTGGAGACATCACGCTTGATGATTCCTCTAGCTCCTACCGTGCATGGCACCCCAATGTGCCCGTGCCACCAATGATGCCTGCCCCTTTGAGGGGGTGGTAAGGGTTGCTGGGGTCTGCCCTCGCCGCTCATTGGAGATCCAGGGTCCGAGCAGAGGGCATCAAAGATAAGGTCGATGCCACTGGAGCCATGATGGAAGGCGGGCCTTCCTTCACCACACTGTTCGGAGAGGCTCACGCAAGACGAGAAGAAGGCTTACAAATCATCATATGATGGGTTGGGTCCCATATGGATCACAATTTGTCACATTATTCGTCACCCTTGGAGGATGAGGTCGGTCCTTGTCCCCGTCTTGCTTCTGTGAAGTGAGGCAGAGGCTACCGAGGGCTCCGTGACAGTGTCGAGATCGCTTGTCGGAAAGGGTATGGCTTCCGAGGCCCTGACCACCTCTCCTTCGTCGTCGATGATGAAGTCAAGGCTCCCAAAATGGATGGTCATCATAGGGGCCAGACGACATCGTGGTCGGCCATCCGGAGCTCGAATAAGAAAGTGTCGAGAACATGCAAGGCCCTACCTGGCACACCAACTATCGGTGTTTTGAACTAGCTCTGTTTTGAACTAGCTCCGACAAGTGAATTTGTATGTGCTTGTTCTAGGGTCTGGATGGTGTGCTCAGTGGGCGTGAGATTTATATTGGTTCAGGCAAAATGTCCCTACATCCAGTCTTCGGTGGCTCGTTCAACCAACACCTTGTTGCTCAATGCTCGTAGTAGGGGTTAGAAACCGACGAGAGAAGGAGGAAGCTCCCAAGT
The DNA here is from genome assembly GCA_029449295.1 of Zea luxurians. Classification (NCBI taxonomy): domain Eukaryota; kingdom Viridiplantae; phylum Streptophyta; class Magnoliopsida; order Poales; family Poaceae; genus Zea; species Zea luxurians. Next base: position 32,498,242 of record JAOPSE010000001.1, on the reverse strand, counting down.
CTCTTACACAAGGAATGACCTAAGGACAACGAACCTGGTGCTCTCAACCAAGGTAAGCCTTTGGCGTCATGGCTACATGCTGCTTGGCTCCAGTCTTCGTAGTCCTCCATGCGCTCTAGTCTGGTCTCGTCCTAGGTCCATGTGTCTGTGCCTATCTCTTGTCTTCTAGCCGACCTCTCCCTTTTTATAGGCCAAGGTAGGGGTCAGTTACCAGTAGCTTCTTAAGGAAGGAGCTATCACACCATGGTAAAACGAGGTGTTCTAACTCGGTAAAGTCGGGCTTGTCTGTATGTGCCTTGGTCATCTGGGTTCTTCTGGCCTTGCTCTTTAAGGATGGCAGCGTGGGTGGCAAAGAGCTCTGGATCATCATTGTCATATTTGCGCCACATCGAGCCCTAGCCTCCGTAGCCTAGGTCTCAGTGTGGCTTGTCACATTGCAGGTCCTGTAGAGGATCAGTGCACTTAGGCCTAGGATTGATAGGTCATGAGTGGGTTGCAGACCTAGGGCCCTTAGGTCATGAGTGGAAGGAGGACCAACTCTATCATAGTGACCCGGTGCCAGGCGCAATTAATGCGGTCGGCCACTTACAATGGGCCAGTCCTAGGTTAGGCGCGGAATCCACTCAAATAGCTTCCTCCTGATTCGCCCTACCCCCTTCTGGCCTTGCCTTGCTCAAGCCCGAGCTCAGTGCCCAGGACCATCCAGGGGCAGGTGCTTCTAGGGTGGACCTTTCTCGTGTCCTTCTATTGATTAGTGGGCCCCATGTACCTTTTCCTTGACACATACCAAAACATACCAGGAGCATCAAAAAATATAGAGGCATAGGATCTTACCAAATCAATAGATAAGAATGATATCCTTGTGATATAGTAGGGTCCAGTTGATGAAAGGAATCTGCATGTAAAGATAGAAGTAAAAGTCCTAAATAGGATTCATTAAGGAGATACGTATCCCATTATGTATCCTCATCTGATATGTATCCTTATCTGGTATTGTAACAAATGTACACTTCCTATAACTTCCCTGTCCTTAGACTATAAAAGAAGGGACAAAGCGTCACAATAGGGCAAATCATCATATCATAAGCAATAACCACTAGCACACAGGGAGTATGGTATTATCTCACATACAAAGCTCGAACCTACCTAAATCTTCATGTCTCATGTGCATTTACTTTTGGTTTTCGATCTCATGATCTACCCCATAGATTTGCTACCGAATATATCTTGAACACTGGTGTTCGAGGTCGAGGATCACGCAAATCATTTTAGATCTAATGGCAGCCATGATCTTCACACAAGGAGAAGTAGCCTTTTTAGTACCCTAATGTTCATCAGAAATGCGCTCAGTCATCTCAGGCTAGTACTTTATGCCTCGACGATATCAACATTTGGAGTTTAAGATCAAACTGATCCAATTTGCACTTCAGGCTGATTTCCACCGCGATATCTATTTGGACTCGAACTCCATACCAATTCAGACAACATCTATGACTCAGACTCGAACTCTGATTACTTAGAAGACCAATTTGTCTTCATGGTAGACTCTAGAGAACATGAGGTTCAACCCTTAGATCATAAAGATGACAATGACGACTAGATGACACAAGATCCTCGAAGAACTGCGCCAGCGTGACCAAGACACTCATGGCCAATAACATTACACCATGCTAACCTATAACATCATGATGACAAACTCCTGTTGGACAGGATCATCCCATTTCTACAACACTACAATGTGCAAGCTCATGATGACCTACAAAAGATTCATAACATGATGGTCGTAGGGCGACCGCGGTCAGTGGCGTACATAGGGTGCCACGACCAATGATGTAGGGTTGCAGCGTTGCTGATGGTGGGCACGCCGAAGGGAGCGAGAGGCTAGGCTAGACAGGGAGGCAACAATGTGAGCGAGAGAGGGAAGTGGTGATGTGAGCGAGGTAGGGAGGCAGGTGGGTTGGTGAGAGCACCTAGAGGGAGGGGGTGAATAGGTGATCCTGCGAAAATCAACTCTAAACAAGACAAACTTGGTTTATGATTAATGTTAGCGAAAACAAAAACCAAGTTGTTATGAGTAGAGGTGGAGAGGAGAAGAGAACTCTTCACTTGATTGTTCCTTGGATATGTGTATTGAACTTAGGAACAACAATATAAGTGAATTATGAGAACTCTTGGAAGACAACAATCGCAATAAAAGAAATGCGCAAGAGACACGATGGTTTTATTCCGTGGTTCGGCCAATGCCTACTCCACGTCGTGGTGACCTCCTTCGGTCAAGGGTTGCACTCAACCCCTCTCAAGTGATCCAAAGATCAAAGTTGAGTACCACGTTGTTCTTCCTTATATCAAATCCCCTTATGAGGAATCTCCACAAGATGGAGTCTCTCACGCCTTACACAAATGATCTCAATCAAAGCACAAGAGTAAGGAGGGAGTAGAAACACACACAAGAACTTAAGTCACAGCAACAACACACACGAGTTAAGAAAAGAGCGCACAAAACAACACAGCGAAGTTATAGCTCAAAGATGTGCTCAAATCTTGATCTAATGAAATAACAGTGTGGTTGCAAGGTCTTGGAGTTGTAATATGCTCAATGAATACTTGTATAGTGCTCCATGGCGCCTAGGGGGTCCTTTTATAGCCCTAAGGGACCTAGGAGCTGTTGGAGCTCTGTTTGGAAGGCCCTGGTTGCCTTCTGTCCACGAGTGCACAGGACTATCCAGCGCACACTGGACACTGCACAGTGCAACCACTACGTATCTCCTGATTGGCTGATTTCCTCTTTTAGGGGCACCGGACAGTCCAGTGAGTGGCACCGGATTGTCTGGTGCACTAGTTGACCGTTGGCTCCAGCCGACGTGTCAACTAGCTGTTGGTGGGCTGGCACACCAGACTATCCGGTGGTGCATGTGGACTATCCGGTGAATTATTGCCGATAGAGTCTTGATTTTCCCGAGAGTGGCCTGTTTGGTCGGACCCTGCACTGGACTGTCCGGTGCACACCGGACTGTATGTTGGTTGGCACGGGACCGTCCGGTGCTCTACAGACAACCAAGTTTCTCCTTCCTTATCTCAATTCTCTTTTATTCCTTTTGACTTGACTTATCATAGTCCCTAACACTTAGACAAATATGATTAGTACCCAAAACAATTGACTAAGTGTTCGGAGCATACCTTTCTCATTGGAACCATGTAAATTTTATGGTATGCCTACTTTCAAGCTTAAAGGTGCCTTTTTCTCAATTTGTTTTAGCTACATGTACTCATTTATCAAACAAGATGATGTTAGTCCAAACACAGTGTATTGAGCATTTAATCACCAAAACAAAATAGAAATGATTCAAGGGCACATTTCCCTTTCAGTTGGATAGGGAGCCAGGAAATGCCTTTTGAGAGGGTCCACAAGATAGCTTATGTTGGCCAAGCTGAAAGCCAATGGGAGTTATATAATTCTCGTCGGTAATAAGGGGCACCGTTGGAAATAATATCACTCTCATCGGCTTCCTTCTAGACTGGCCAACATGAGTTAGCCAAAGAGATTTACACGGCTTCCATGGGTGACCCTTGTTGGAATATAATATAAGTAAATTGCCCACCTCCTACTACCAACTTAAGCTTTTGTGTTGAATTGGTTGGTGCATGCAACTTAATATGGTATCAAAGTCAGAGGTCACGAGTTCGAATCCTGGTTAGTGCAATTAAAATAAAATAATTGTTGCTCACTCCTATTCTACGTCTGAGACCCAAGAGAAGCTCGACATGAGGGGGAGTGTTGGATTTTAGGTCGAATTGGTCGGTGCATGCAACTTAATAACTCATTGTCGATGGGACTTAGGGCATGTACAACCTAGAGCCCCTTGTTCGGTTTTCCAAGTACAAGAGATGGCTAAGAAACTGCATCATACAACCCTAAGCCCCTAGAGACTTCTCAAGAGACCCCTCAAGAGACCTCTCAATTAATAGGGTTGTACATGTACTTAGGCTAATCCCAATCCTATTAATCATGTCACATTCTCCAAAGCCAACACGTCACATGGCACTATGGATGAAACAACTATCCTAATGTAAAGTATGACTTGTTCATCAGGTCCCACAAAATAATTAATTGTTTTGTGTGACTATGAAGTGTGGGCCATCTAATTTGGTTCAGTTTTCAAATATTGGATTTCGTGTCCAGGTTGTATCTCGGTGAAGATACAACTTCTGTCTCTTTCTTCATTAACTCTGTGTTATATCATCAAAGATTCCTATGTGGCAGTAATTTAATTTGTATGATACAATGCAGTGGTACTAGCCTTATTATATGGGTCGATAGGAGTATTTAATATTGTTGTTGTGACCATTATTCTAAGAACTGCTTTTTAGAGTCTCAACGGTCCCCAATTTTTTTTGGCTTGAGGCACCACGACATAATAAACATAATAAGGGGTGTTTGGTTTGAGGGACTAAAGATTAGTCTCTAGTTTTTAGTCCCATTTAGTCTCTTTTTTTTGCCAAACTCTAGGACTAAAATATGGACTAAAATGATTTAGTCTTTAGTCCTTAACATAGGTGCTAAAAGAGACTAAAAGGCCACAATTATCATGTTGCCCTTACCTTCCCTCGTCTCTCTCTCACACCCACAGCCACTCCCTCTCGTCTCTCGCGCATCCATCGTCGCCCCCTTCCTCGTAACGTCCACCACCGCCCCCTTCATCACAGCGTCCGCCGCCGCCCCTCCCTCATCTCCCTTGCACGACGAACGCAGCCACTCCCTCTTCTCTCTCACGTGGGACGAACATAGCCACTCCCTCATCCTCTTCCTCTTCCAAGCCGCCGCCGACGAACGCCGAATGTCGCCGTCACAAACGCGCGCGACGAACGCCCCCGCCACTCCCTCATCCCCCACGCACGACAAATCATGGATGGCCACCATAGCTTTCGTGATTTTCTCTCCCAAGCCGGCTCATCCTCAGCACCGAGGAACCTCCCCATCCCCATCAACGAAGTGCCGGAGGACAATGAGTTCGGCCTCTTCTCCCCAACCCACTTGATTCATCCCTCGTCGATGAACAACTCTGAGCCCCAGATTTGGATGGATCAACTCGATCTGAACTACCAGGGCACCGAGTTTCCCCACTTCAGTTCATATCAGCAAGTTATAGAGACTGGTGAACCAACAAACAACCTAGGATTTTCAGATCCGTGCATTAGAATTGGCCGCACTCCATTCCAAAAAACCAAATCTACTATTGGAGGCATGAGAGGAAGAGGAAACCCGCCTCTGGTTCATGCTGAGATGCATCTAGAGGTATTCATGGAGGAAGGGGAGGTCCGGAGGTTTCCGAGGTGGGAGTGGTCGTGGTGGTATCTCAGTTCTTGTTGAACCTTTGGAGGATGAAGCAGAAACTAAATCTGAAGCTCGTTCAGCTATGGTAAGGCACTATTTTATATCTGTTATATGTTCATCTCAGTCCTGTATGTATATTCGTTCAGCTGTTATAATTTATTTTACTGTTATATGGTATACTGAACTAACAGTAATACATGATTGTTATTTTAATGCTACGTGTATACATGTCTAATGTTGCATGCAGTTAATGGGTTCATCTCCTATCTTTCATATAGTTTGAGTCACATTTCCTATAGTCTTTCCTATAGTTTTTGCTTTAGTTTTCCAAGTGGCTATAGGTGCTTATTCACAGTTCTTGCATGCATCTACCTCTAAAATCTGTTTGGTAGTATGTATCTATTTTAGAAATCTTATGTGTTTTTCTTTACAACCACCACATGTTCAATTACTATATTCTATTTGTTCAATTATTTATGAGTACTTTCTTTTGTTTGTCCACATGCACAATAGCCTCGATTTGACAAAGCTCTTTGGAATGAAGAAAACACACAAATTTTCTATGAATTATGTGTTGAACAAATTAGAGCTGGAAACTGCAACAATGGTACAATGTCAACAAGAGGATATAACATCATCAAGGAAGAGTTCTTTTCTAAGACAGGTTTAAGACATTACAGAAAACAATTTAAGAATAAGTGGACTCAATGAAAAACATGTACTCGTTCTGGTTGTTCCTTAACAGTCAAAGTGGTCTAGGTAGAAGACCTGATGGTATAATTGTAGCCTTAGAGTCCTTTTGGAAGATTTACACTGAGGTTAGTACACATAGTTACATATAATTATCTTAGGCTATAGCAGTGAGTAATGTTAGCTAATAGGATATGTTAGCTTTTGATTGCAGAAACGTACTGAATGCAGGAAGTTCCAGTATGGGGTTCCCACATATATGGACCACTTAGCTGAGATGTTCCATGGCATTGTTGTTGATGGGTCTAGTTCTTGTATCCCTGGTGATGCTCATGGACACCAACAAGAAATATGTGATGAAGAACAAGGAGAAGATGAATCTGGGGAAAGATTTCTTAACTCTTCTACTCCTAGTAGTGGTCGCAAAAGGTGTAGTAGCACAACAGACACAGCTAGTAGCTCACCTAAAAAACCCAAACCGGCTATGTCTAAGATGTTTGAAGGATTAATTACAGAAATGAAAATGGCAAGAAAAAGATTCATCAGACATGGATGACTTTTCTATCTATTTGAGCTTGGCAGAGGAAAGTGGAGCCGATAAAGATTCAGATGAATACTACATGGGAACCAAGTTGTTTAAAGACAAGTTTAACAGAGCCACCTTCCTTCGTTTTGACACTCCACAACAAAGGATGAAGTGGCTGCAGAGACATGTTAAGGAGTATTTTGATTAAAAATGTATTAGAATATGTATGAAGTAGTATTGTTAGCTGTTGAACTATTTATGTGATGAATAATTATGTGATGAACTACTAGCTTTATTAACTGTTAAGTTCAGTGGAAGAATGTTTCTGGTGTATGTGACCAGTGTGTTATTCAGTGGAAGAATGGTTATAGTAGTTATTCACTTATTATGAATGTTTCTGGTAGTTATTCAGTTATTTCTGGTAGCTTTATTACCTGTTAAGTTCAGTGGAATAATGTATTCAGTCCAATAATATGTTTTATACTTATTCGATGTCTATGTCAATGAAGGTTGGAGGAACTGATTTGGTGCAACAAGCAGCCATGCTTCTAAGAATGAGAAATAAGAGGAGAAGGTACATAGCATGTGCAACAGCTGTTATTGGTATGTTTCACTATGAAACTTACATGAACAAAGCCTCTTATAGAATTCCAGCTCAATCTGGCTATGCTTGGGTAATGCAAACACTAGGAAATAGAATTAGTTGCTATAACATGTTTAGTATGAACAGAAACGTGTTTGATAAATTGCATAGTGTGCTTGTTGAATCTTATGGGCTGACAAGCACTAGAAGAATGACATCAGTAGAGGCATTGGGCTATTTTTATGGATCTGTGGTGCTCCTCAATCACTTCGATAGGTTGAAGATAGATTTTGTAGGTCACTAGAAACATGTAGCAGAAAATTTGACAAAGTTTTAAATAGTGTAAACAAACTAGCAGCAGTCATCATTAGGCCACTAGATCCTGAGTTCACATGTGTTCATCCAAGGTTGCAATCACCTAGATTTAGCCCTTTCTTTGACAATTGCATTGGAGCCATTGATAGCACACATATCCCAGTTGTGGTTCCTACTACCAAAGTAGTTCAACATATTGGAAGACATGGGTACACTTCACAGAATGTCATGGCCGTTTTTGATTTTGATATGAGGTTTACTTTTGTTGTGGCTGGATGGCCAGGATCAGTTCATGACATGAGAGTTTTCAAAGATGCAATTGGAAAATATGGAGATAGGTTTCCACATCCTCGAGAAGGGAAATTCTATCTTATGGACTCGGGCTATCCAACCCGTATTGGCTATCTTGCTCCATACAAAGGTACAAAATACCATCTTCCTGAATTTCGTCAAGGTCCAATGCCAAGAGGTAGAAAAGAAAATTTTAATGGTGCACATTCTTCACTTAGAAATGTAATTGAGAGGTCATTTGGTGTCTTGAAAATGAAATAGAGGACTCTATTTGTCGGGGACCATAATTAGGGGTACCCTCAAGACGCCTAATTCTCAGCTGGTAACCCCCATCAGCATAAAGCTGCAAAGGCCTGATGGGTTTGATTAAGTCAGGGATCAGTCCATACGAGTGACTTGACCACGCCACGCCCGAGCCTAGCCTCGGGCGAGGGCAGCCGACCCTAAGATGACTCCGTCTCGCCTGAGGTCTCCTCTTTCACGGCAGACGCATCTCCGGCTCGCCCTAGGCCCCGCCTCCGATAAGGAGAAACCCTGACTAAATCACCGCACCAACCGACCGAGTCACCAGGGCGTTTAACGCAAAAGGTAAGACCGACGGGCGACCAGACTTCGCCAGTGGTGCCATGGGAGACTCCGCCCGACCCAGGGCTCGGACTCGGGCTAAGGCCCCGGAAGACGGCGAACTCCGCTCCGCCCGACCCAGGGCTCGGACTCGGGCTAAGGCCCCGGAAGACGGCGAACTCCGCTCCGCCCGACCCAGGGCTCGGACTCAGGCTAAGGCCTCGGAAGACGGCGAACTCCGCTCCGCCCGACCCAGGGCTCGGACTCGGGCTAAGGCCCCGGAAGACGGCGAACTCCGCTCCGCCCGACCCAGGGCTCGGACTCAGGCTAAGGCCTCGGAAGACGGCGAACTCCGCTCCGCCCGACCCAGGGCTCGGACTCGGGCTAAGGCCCCGGAAGACGGCGACCTCCGCCTCGCCCGACCCAGGGCTCGGACTCCGCCTCGGCCTCTGCCGAATAATCTCCGCCTCGCCCGACCCAGGGCTCGGACTCTGTCTCTGTCTTGCAGGACGGACTCGACCTCGGCCTCGGAGGAGCCTCCACGACGCCCGACCTAGGATACGAGACCGCCACGTCAACATGAAGCGTCATCATCACCCTGCCCTGAGCCGACTTGGGTCGCAGAGAACAAGACCGGCGTCCCATCTGGCCAGCTATGCCAGATAGGCCATGATGGCGCTCCGCTAGATCATGACGACGGCGGCTCCCAGCTCCCTTACCAAAGCAGGAGAACGTCAGCAAGGACCCAGCCACCTCGACAGCTGTCCTCCCGTCCGGCTCCGTTACTCCTCCAACAGCCACGACGCCACACCAACAGGGTGCCAAGATCTCTCCGGCTGCCACCTGGGCATGTACATAGGGCGTTAGCTCTCCCTCGCTAGACACGTAGCACCTTGCTACACCCCCATCTTGTACACCTGGACCCTCTCCTTACGACTATAAAAGGAAGGGCCAGGGCCTTCTTGGAGAAGGTTGGCCTCGCGAGGACGAAGGGCAGGGGCAGGCACTCTCTCTCAGGGCCGCTCTCTCCCCTCACCTCGTGCGGACGCTTGTAACCCCCTACTGCAAGCGCACCCGACCTGGGCGCGGGACGAACACGAAGGCCGCGGGAATTTCTCCGACTCCCTCACGACCCGGCTCCGGCCACCGACTCTCTCTCTCTGTTCCCCCCTTCGCGCTCGCTCCACGCGCTCGACCCATCTGGGCTGGGGCACGCGGCACTCTCACTCGTCGACTCGGGGACCCCCCGGTCTCGGAACGCCGACACTATTAGATCTCCCGAGATATCCTATGGCAAAACAAAGTAGAATAATTATGGGGTGTATGGCACTTCACAATTTCAGTAGGGAGAGTTTTTTGGGAGATAAGTATTTTGAGTTGTGTGACCATGATGAGAATTATGTGCCTGAAGTTGGTGAGTCAAGTACACAAGAACAAGTAGCAGGTTCAGTACAAGGTGAAGAAGATCGAAATATGAATTTCGTGATTGGATAGCAGATGGCTTGTTCAACAAACTGTAATGTTTTTGTGTGTAATAAATATTGCAGAAGAGTGTACTATTGTATCATAAGTATAACAGAAGAGTGTACTGTTGTATCATAAGTGTGTACTGTTGTTCAACAGACTATAATAAATATTGCAGAAGAGTGTACTGTAATGCTTTTGTGTGTAATGTTTTTGTGTGTATATTATGGAAGTACAGAGTTGCATTCGCGTCTAGATGCGTCGATGTTCACTTCTGTACAGACTTTTGGGTAGCCTGTTCAAGCTAGCAAAAAACATGTTAAGGTGTATATTATGTGAATGATTTGTGCTCATGGGGCGCTAGCTCAAATTTGTGCTCAGAGAGAGTATTCGGTTGTGAGAGCATATTTGTATGGATAGCTAATGTTGTGAGTGTATTGCAAGGGCATTTGAATCTTTGAACAGTGTATTTAATGACTTTAGAATCTGTTTAGTCCCTAGAACGAAACAGGTTGGGACTAAAGTTTGGTCCTAGGACTAATTGAAACCAAACATTGCATAAATATAGGCCTCGTTTGGTTAATTAGAGGATCTTTAGCCCCTGACTTTTAGTCTCGTTTAGTCTCTATTTTGCCAAACAGAAGGACTAAATTAGGGACTAATTGGCTTTAGTCTCTAGTCCCTCACATAGGTGCTAAAAGGGACTAAAGGGTAACATTTACTCCAATTGCCTTTGCCTAGAAAACTGGTGTGAAACAAGAAAAGTGGTATTTTTGCCTTTATGTGTTGCAGTTAATGTATTTAGAATCTGTTTAGTCCATATAATAAAAAAAGTAGGGACTCTAAACTAAACTTTAGTCCTAGGACTAATGGAATCAAACGGGACCATAGTCAAGAATGAAGTAAACCTACATATGGTGTTGGGATGTGTCACAGTTGGAGGTCAATATGGCAGCACTGCAGCAGTCGGCGAGCTTGACTAGTTTTGCTGTTGGACTCCTCTGCAAGTGCGTTCACGGCGTTGAAAAGTCATCCGAGGCAACACCCTTTTTGCTTCTTCCACGCTAGTCATCCGAGCCTACTTTAATGAAGGACTCTTCATCTCTGGCAATTAAGCTGCGACAATCTGACCTATGAGGGCTGATTTGGTGGATCACAAAAAAATCTATGGGAGAAATCACTTGCTATTCAAAATTAAATAGCAAGTATATTTCTTTCTATGTATCTCCTCGTGATCACTGTCCACTAAATTAGCTCTGTAGGGATTTATTGGGTGTAAGAAGAATCAAACTTAGGCCAGAAAAAGATATTAGTTTCTTAGCTTAATTTCAACTTTCTTCGAACAAATTACAAGACTTGTGCACAATTGTTGACTTTGCCTACTTGTGCCAAAAAAGGCCTTAATTTCTTGCCTCTTTATGAGTTTTGAGTCATCCGTGTACTTTTGTTTATACTAAGGTTGTTCGTTTGGATTAAAGTCGGCTATTTGGACTGTTGCAGTTACAACCTGTACTAATAAAAACACTGTAAAAACAGTCGAAGCTGATACGAATTAAAAACAAGTGAACAAGCTCTTAAGAAAATAATCCTCTCCTCAGGCAGCAATCATTCATGTACTCCTACTTCATAACAGATAAAAACTAGGCATGTCAGAGATCAGACTAGACTATTGTGGCATGGAGCTGAGCTACGGCACTGGCTAGGTGGGACATGCCCAGAAGACAACCACACCAGTCTTGCTTTAATACCCTCACACCACCATTGTCCGTCCCCGACCTCTGTCTCCACAGCGATCCGATACCATGTCCATGCTTCTACAGTTCCTCTTTCTCAGCCTCATCCTACTCGCAGCCTCCACAACGGGTGGTGATGGCCAGCAGTTCGCCTACTCGGGCTTCTCCACCAACGATCTCGTCGTCGACGGAGCTACAACCATCACATCAAACGGCCTCCTCGAGCTCACCAACGGAACGGACCAGCAGACAGGCCTTCTACCCAACCCCGCTGCGGTTCACGAGGTCGCCCAATGGAACGGTGCAGTCTTTCTCCACCTCCTTCGTGTTCGCAATCATGTCCGTGTACACCGACCTAAGCGCCCACGGCATGGCCTTCGTCGTGGCGCCGAGCAGGAACTTCACGGGCGCCTTGCCTGGGCAGTTCCTCGGCCTCACCGACATCCGGAACGACGGCAACGCCAGCAACCACTTCTTCACCGTCGAGCTGGACACCATCGAGAACAAGGAGTTCGGCGACATCAACGCGAACCACGCCGGCGCCAACGTCAACGCACTAGTCATAGCCTGCGGCACCCATAAATTATCACTGGCGGTTTCAGTTATCACGCGCCAGTAAAAAAAAACAAGGTGGACCCGACTTAGGAACCGCCAGTGGAAACCTATTTTCACTGGCGGTTATCTTAACACAACCGCCAGTGGAAATAGGGTATTTACACTGGCGGTTGGTGTAACAGAACCGCCAGTAGAAACCAATTTCCACTAGCGGTTGGTGTAACAGAACCGCCAGTGTAAATACCCTATTTCCACTGGCGGTTGTGTTAAGATAACCGCCAGTGGAAATAGGTTTCCACTGGCGGTTTTTCAAGCCAACCGCCAGTGAACTGTCTGTTATAAATACCCCTCTTCTTCCCCGCGACAGTGAACTGTATGCTCGCAGCCAGCTTCCATTGGAGGCGATTTTGGAGGTCCAGATTTCACAAAAATATAAGGGGGGAGGTTTTGGTCTTCATTTCTTGGAAGAAGGTGGATAAGAAAGGTTGGTTTATGTTTCTTTGTCAATTTTTGTTCATTCTTGCTCAATTTTAGCCACATTTTGGATCTAGGGTTTTACATGTGAGAGAGAAGAGTATAGCTAGGTAATTTTCTCTATTTCCTCAAATGAGGTTGCATAAGATGGTTAGTTTTTGTCTATTCCCTCTCTTTTTCATGTTTAGTTGCTTAATGAATGGTGAATGTGTTGTATGGAAGATTGGTTTAATTATGTTTCAATTGTTAGTTATTGTTTATTTTTGCTCAATTTTAACTACATTTTGAAACTAGGCTTTCACCATATGTTAAAGATAGGTTTGGGTATTAATTTTTTTTGTTTATTAGTTGCTAGGAAAGTTTGGCTTATGTTTCTTTTGCCAAATTTTGTTCATTTTTCCTCCATTTTAGCCACATTTTGGATATAGGGTTTCACCATGTGTTAGAGATAAAGTAGTCTAACTACTTTTATTGGAAGAGATAAAGTAGTCTAACTACATTTGTATATATACCGATCAATATGTACTGTATATATACATGCATGGTAATCTGACTTGCCATGAAAACTTCGGACTGGAAGGGTAGGCAGCAGATGTCGCACTCCAACGCGTCCTTCTCCATGGATAGTGTCACAGTCACCTCTTCCTCATCCTCCAACCCCGACTCTTCCTCATCCTCCATGTGCAGCATGTAATTTTACACGACTTTCTAGAGAGGAGAGGGAGAGGGAGAGAGAGCTATTGTTGCCAATGCGCTCGGAGCAGGTGCAGCACTTACCGTCTGTGCGGATGCAGCACTTTGCACATCCAGAATGCCCGTTCTTGCACTGATTTTACACAGAGCAGAGCATCATGCTGGAGTCTACCGATCAATATGTACTGTATATATACATGCATGGTAATCTGACTTGCCATGAAAACTTCGGACTGGAAGGGTAGGCAGCAGATGTCGCACTCCAACGCGTCCTTCTCCATGGATAGTGTCACAGTCGCCTCATCCTCCAACCCCGACTCTTCCTCATCCTCCATGTGCAGCATGTAATTTTACACGACTTTCTAGAGAGGAGAGGGAGAGGGAGAGAGAGCTATTGTTGCCAATGCGCTCGGAGCAGGTGCAGCACTTACCGTCCGTGCGGATGCAGCACTTTGCACATCCAGAATGCCCGTTCTTGCACTGATTTTACACAGAGCAGAGCATCATGCTGGAGTCTACCGATCAATATGTACTGTATATATACATGCATGGTAATCTGACTTGCCATAAAAACTTCGGACTGGAAGGGTAGGCAGCAGATGTCGCACTCCAACGCGTCCTTCTCCATGGATAGTGTCACAGTCGCCTCATCCTCCAACCCCGCCTCATCCTCCATAGAGAGAGAGATAGAGGAGAGAGAGAGATAGAGGTGAGAGAGAGGAGAGAGAGAGAGGATAGAGAGAGAGGAGAGAGAGAGGGTTTCACATTTTAGCCACATTTTTGGATATAGGGTTTCACCATGTGTTTTATGTTACTTTTTTACAGGTGGTGATGGAGAGGACATCCTGGATGTATAACTTATCAAGGCTAGATCCATCATACATATCCGAGGTCCATAGGTTTATTGATGTCGCTACGAACCATGCTTGGAGAACAAAGACAAAACACATATATTGTCCATGCATGGACTGCAAAAATGCTATTGTATTTAATGACACAGAACAAATCATATCTCATCTGGTATGCCGAGGATTTATGAAGGATTACACAATTTGGACAAAGCATGGAGAGGGTAGCTCTTCGCCTTATACGACTGGAAACCCTGAGAACATCGACGACAGATTTCAGTTCGTTCACGAGACACACCAACCTCTTCCACAGAGCGAACATGTAGTGCAAAATGTTACTGATCATGGTTACGCTGGAGGAAATGAACATGATAGACCTCATGTTCTGCCAAGTGTTATGGATGAGGAAGATGCAGAGTTGCTAGAGGCAATGTTGCGTCGTCATACAGATCAATCGATGTTCTTAATGAAAGGTATGGAGTCCCTGAAGAAGGCAGCAAAAGAGCCTTTGTACGACGAGTCTAAGGGTTGTACCAAAGAGTTCACGACGCTCCGGTCTGTGCTAAAGCTGTTGATGTTAAAAGCTAAATATGGTGTGTCTGATGCTGGCTTCGATGCGTTCTTGAGTATTATCGCAGACATGCTTCCAAAGGAGAACAATGTGCCTGCTAACACGTACTATGCAAAGAAACTAATCAGTCCGCTCACTATGGGTGTGGAGAAGATCCACGCGTGTAGAAATCACTGTATCCTTTATCGAGGTGATGATTATAAAGACTTGGAGAGCTGCCCAAAGTGCGATGCAAGTAGGTACAAGACGAATAAAGACTATCGAGAGGACGAAGAGTGTGTTGCATCCGTGTCTAAAGGGAAGAAGCGAAAGAAAGCCCAAAAAAAGACTTCAAAATCCACGAGCAAAGAAAAAGAAGAAGTAGACTATTATGCGCTCAAAAAGATTCCTGCTTTGGTGATGTGGTACCTCCCCGTCGTCGATCGATTGAGGTGTTTGTTCGCTAATCCTGAGGATGCCAGACTTATGAGCTGGCATGCTTCTGATGAGCACAAAAACGATGGGAAGCTTCGACATCCAGCCGATGGGAAGCAGTGGCAAGATTTCAATGACAACCACCGAGACTTTGCCGATGAACCGAGAAATGTTAGGTTCGCACTGATTACTGATGGAATGAACCCATTTGCTGAGAGGAGCAGCAAGCATAGCACATGGCCGGTGATCCTCACCATATACAACCTTCCTCCATGGTTGATGCAGAAACGGAAGTACATTTTGCTAACCATCCTTATTTCTGGACCTACACAACCTGGAGTTGACATGGATGTATTTTTGGAGCCCTTAATGGAGGATATGAAAATATTGTGGGAAACGGGTGTTCAAATGTTGGATGAGTATCGTAAAGGTTCATTCACGCTGAGAGCAATTCTTTTTGTTACGATCAACGATTACCCTGCTCTCTTCACATTATCAGGCCAGTTTAAGGGAAAGGTTGGTTGCACAGTATGCATTGATGGAACTGCTTACGTATCCCTTGCTGCATCTAGGAAGATAGTTTACATGAGGCACAGACGCTTTTTATTGGAAGGACACAGGTACCGCATGCGAAAGATGGATAAGTACTTCGACAATAATGGTGAACTACATTCTACTCCTCCATCGGGTAACAATAGAGGTCATAGAGTTTTGAAATAGTCAGGAATATTAAGTTTGTTTTCGGGAAGAAGACGAAAGACGGAAAAACAAGGAAGGATGTCAAACCAGCTTCGGGGGCTATATTCAAGAAGAAGTCTATTTTCTTCGAGTACTTGCCTTACTGGAAAGAGTTAGATGTGCGGCATGCGATCGATGGTATGCACGTTCAGAAGAACGTGTTTGAAAGCATAATGGGCACCTTGCTAGACATAAAGGGCAAAACAAAAGAAGGGCTCAATTCACGCATGGACTTGGTAGATTTAGGCATAAAAAAGGAACTACATCCCGTTCTTCAAGAAAATGGGAAGTACCATCTCCCAGCAGCAAGCTACAATCTCAATGTAGATGAGAAACATGCGATGTGTGTTTGGCTCAAGAATTTGAAAGTCCCATCCGGATTCTGCTCTAGCATACGGAGTATTGTATCAATGAAAGACCTGACAATCACCAACTACAACTCACATGATTGCCATGTCATGCTGACTACATTCCTACCTATTGCCATCAGGGCTATAAATCCTTTGTTTTTAAAGATGGCAATCACACGGTTGTGCTACTTTTTCAACAGGATTTCACAAAAGGTAATTGGCCGTGATGAGTTGGCATCTCTTCAGGAATTCGCAGTGGAGACAATATCACAGTTTGAGATGTGTTTCCCTCCATCGTTCTTTGATATTATGGTGCACCTTGTGGTGCACTTGGTGCCACAAATAGAAGCATTGGGTCCTATGTACTTGCATGAAATGTGGACGTATGAGCGTTTCATGTCAATACTGAATGGCTATGTATCAACCCGTGCTCGTCCCGAGGCATCCATGATAGAGGGGTACTGTACCGAAGAGGCCATTGAGTCCGGAGGTCCATTCTGCAATAGTATCCTAAAAGACCAGGTTGCAATAGGTCTGCCTCCGTCACGACACGAGGGTAGACTGTATGGAAGCGGGAGGATGGGACGGAAATCTTTCATCCCACCGGATTACGATATAGTACTTGAGGCACATCAGAGCATCCTACATCAGCTAACGATAATGGAGCCATTTATCCAACAACACATCAATGAGCTTCGCGAGCAAAATCCTGGGCATACGGATGATTGGGTAATGAAGCAACATAAGCAGCGGTTCAACACATGGCTAATGGTGAAGGACATTCCACGTGGAGAAACAATAGAAGAACAAACCATCAAGGGCTTGGCATCTGGACCATCACGCCAGGTCACAACATGGCAAACCTATGACATTAGTGGATTCACATTTTGTACCAAGTCCAAGGACAAAAAGAGCATGTCACAAAACAGTGGTGTTCGATGCGAAGCCATAGATGATGAAACTGGTGAGATTATTACATATTTTGGCTTTATTGAGGACATATGGGAACTAGACTATGGTACATTTCAGATCTCGGTTTTCTGATGTCAATGGGTTGAAGACAAACATGTCACGGTAGACAACTATGGGGTCAGAGTTCTTGATCTAAGTAAGGTAGGTTACAAAGATGACCCATGGATCCTTGCTAATCGTGCTGCACAGGTCTTCTATGCTGAACAGATCATTTCTAACAATGAGAAGAAAAGCACCGACAAACCGAAGCATGTAGTTTTTCCTGGAAAACAACAAGCTATAGGAGTTGATGGTGTATCTGATTTAGAGGATTTTAACCAGTTCAATGACATGTCTCTTTTCATAGACCATCCAACCAAGATAAGGAACGTTGAGCGAAGCATCCCACGCAATTCGATGCCCTGGGTACGCCACGATGGACAAGGCAGAACAATAGCTCCCTAGATTATATAGTTGTCATGTAATTGATTATTGTTAGGACATGTCATGTAATTGATTATTGTTAGCGACAAACCGAAGCATGTAATTTTACACGACTTTCTAGAGAGGAGAGGGAGAGGGAGAGAGAGCTATTGTTGCCAATGCGCTCGGAGCAGGTCCAGCACTTACCGTCTGTGCGGATGCAGCACTTTGCACATCGAGAATGCCCGTTCTTGCACTGATTTTACACAGAGCAGAGCATCATGCTGGAGCCTACCGATCAATATGTACTATATATATACATGCATGGTAATCTGACTTGCCATGAAAACTTCGGACTGGAAGGGTAGGCAGCAGATGTCACACTCCAGCGCGTCCTTCTCCATGGATAGTGTCACAGTCGCCTCTTCCTCATCCTCCAACCCCGCCTCTTCCTCATCCTCCACCACCACCTTGGCTTTCTTTGGAGTGCCGCCGTCATGGTTTATCACCTAGAACGAGGTAAAATAAAAGCAGGGAGGACTATTCGACTAATATATACATATCAGGCAGTAAGAAACAAGCATCTTCAAAGAACATGTTGTAAAAGAACTTGGAAAGATGTTTACCAGATCTGATACTTGTGAAAGAACTTCACACCAATGGTGATGAGAGACGCGAAGCCAGGAGACGACGTAGTATTTAAACACTACAAGAACGGGCATTCTAGTGACAGAGGAGGGAGAGAGAGGGAAGAGAGAGGAGGGAAAGAGGAGAGAGAGAGGAGAGAGAGAGAGGAGAGAGAGGAGAGAGAGAGGAGAGAGAGAGGAGAGAGAGAGGACAGAGAGAGAGAGGAGAGAGAGAGGGAGAGGGGAGAGAGAGGAGCTAGGGAGAGGAGAGAGAGGAGAGAGAGGATAGAGAGAGAGAGAGGAGCTAGGGAGAGGAGAGAGAGGAGAGAGAGAGGGAGAGATAGAGGAGGGAGAGAGAGGGAAGAGAGAGGAGGGAGAGGGGAGAGAGAGGAGGGAGAGGGGAGAGAGAGGAGAGAGAGGAGAGAGAGAGGGGAGAGAGAGGGGAGAGAGAGAGAAGTAATATATAAATATATATATTATGTATACTAAATATATATATTTATATATTTAATATGTACAAAAATTTATATACTTAATGTATGAATATACAATAAAAAATAATATACTAAAAACATTTCTACTGGCGGTTGACAATGAAAACCGCCAGTAGAAATCATTTTTACTGGCGGTTGTCGATGAAAACCGCCAGTAGAAATGGCCTCCACAGTCTGTGGATGGCATTTCTACTGGCGGTTCTCTATGACAACCGCCAGTAGAAATGATTTCTACTGGCGGTTTTCATTGTCAACCGCCAGTAGAAATATCTCCTATATAAAGGAGCGCGCGCGGGGCCGAAAAATTTCACTAAGTCTCTGGCGCCCTGTCTTTCCATCTTCCCGCCGTCAGGCTGCCAAAATTTTCGCCCGGCGATTTTCTCCGCCGTGCGCCGCCGTCGTTCACGCCGTCGTCCACGTCATCGTCCCCGCGCCGTAGGTAAGTTCTTCTCTCTCTCTCTCCCTTTCTTCGTCTATGATCGCTCGGGCTCGGGCGCCATGCGCGCCGCCGCCGCGCACGCGGGCGCACGCCGCCGCCGCCGCCGCGCGGCTAAACCCTAAGGCTAGGAAGAGTGAGAGAGTGAGAGGGAAGAGAGAGGAGGAAGAGGGAAGAGAGGGAGACCCCTGCGCGCGTCTCTGCAGAGAGTGAGAGAGAGGAGGGCGCACGCGCCGCCGCCGCCGAGAGGGAGGAAGAGAGAGGAAGGAGAGGGAGAGGGAAGAGAGAGGAGGGAGAGGGAGAGAGATAGAGGGAGGGAGAGGAGGGTGAGAGAGAGAGAGGAGGGAGAGGAGAGAGATAGAGAGAGGGAGAGAGATAGAGGGAGAGGAGATAGATAGAGGGAGGGAGAGGAGGGTGAGAGAGAGAGAGGAGGGAGAGGAGAGAGATAGAGAGAGGAGAGGAGATGAGAGTATTCATACAATACTTATTTTTATTCATATGTGTGTTCATATGTGTTCAAATGTATGTGTTCAATATATATATGTGTTCATATGTGTTCAAATGTATGTGTTCAATATATATGTGTGTTCATATGTGTTCAAATGTATGTGTTCAATATATATATGTGTGTTCATATGTGTTCAAATGTATGTTGAATATATACATTGTAATTTTATCCGTCACAACTCGATAATATACGTATCCGATCCGATCCGAATTCGATCTGAACTCGATAATTTCCGTATGACTCTCCCTCTCTCCCTCTCAATACGTCCTATGCGACTCTCCCTCTCTCCCTCTCCTCGTCCTATACGACTCTCCCTCTCTATACGTAACTCGATAATATCCATACGATTCTCCCTCTCTCCCTCTTTATACGTCCTATGCGACTCTCTCCCCGTCCTACACGATACTATACGACTATACGATACTATATGGTTATGGTTTAGGGTTAGGGTTATGGTTAAGGGTTAGGGTTAGGGTTAGGGTTAGGGTTAAGGGTTAGGGTTTAGGGTTAGGGTTAGGGTTAGGGTTAGGGTTAAGGGTTCGGGTTTTGGGTTAAGGGTTCGGGTTTTGGGTTAGGGTTAGGGTTAAGGGTTATAGTTAGGGTTAGGGTTAGGGTTAGGGTTTAGGGTTAAGGGTTCGGGTTTTGGGTTAAGGGTTCGGGTTTTGGGTTAGGGTTAGGGTTAAGGGTTTAGGGTTAGGGTTAAGGGTTATAGTTAGGGTTAGGGTTAGGGTTAAGGGTTAGGGTTTAGGGTTAGGGTTAGGGTTAGGGTTAAGGGTTCGGGTTTTGGGTTAAGGGTTCGGGTTTTGGGTTAGGGTTAGGGATAAGGGTTATAGTTAGGGTTAGGGTTAGGGTTTAGGGTTAAGGGTTCGGGTTTTGGGTTAAGGGTTCGGGTTTTGGGTTAAGGGTTCGGGTTTTGGGTTAGGGTTAGGGTTAAGGGTTTAGGGTTAGGGTTTAGGGTTAGGGTTAGGGTTAAGGGTTTAGTGCCTGAGGATGTATTTAACTATACTATTTGTTAATATGAATTTAATTATTGCTTACGTTAATATGTGTTAATATGTATTTAATTATTGCTTATGTATTTGTATATATATAGCTCAATGAGTTCTCCGATCAAGGACCAAGATTTAGTGCCCGAGCACATGGACAAGAGTGTTGCTCAAGAACAATCCAGCAGTGAAGGATATGAAACGCCTAGCGACCCTTTTCCTACCACTAGCATAGATAGGGCCGCTCTCCGTGAGTTGCAACGTGACCCTACTTATGATCCACAAGAAGCTGAGGTAAAAGTACGCATCTTTAGCTTCGTATGTGTACCCTACTGATTTCACATGCATGATCTCTTGTGCATTTTATTACATGAATAGGAGGTCGTGTCTGAATTTCGTGCGATACTCGAAGAAGCCGTGGCACGAAACGAAGACGTACCGGAGCCGACCCAAGACGCACCGGAACAGACCAAGACAACAACTGAGACGTCAAGGAAAAGGAAGCAGAGCGATCGAAAAAGAGGTGACAGGGGGCTGAACAAGATTCCCGACAAAACATACAAAATCTCAGACATGAGCCCGAAAGGTCAGCCCCTAGCTCCAGAAGAGGCACTACCTAAGTTCCGGAATGCACTTGGGTTTTTAGTTAGAGATAATCTTGACATAACAATACGACAGTGGAGAGATGTGTCAGATGATGTCAAGAATCAAATATGGAATAAGCTATTAATGAGGTTCGTTCTGCCTCGGGGTTCAGAAGAACTCATGAAGGAATACACGATGAAGCAGCTTGCAATCAATTTCCGAAACTGGAGGTCTGAGATGAACACAAAGTTTGCAAAGAAAGGTCTGGACCCGACCAAAAATATAAAATCTCAGCAGGTCAGTGGGCAGTATTTCTAGAGCAGAGGAGCAGCCCTGATTTCATATCTCTAAGTGAGGCAAATTCGGAACTATCAAAGAAGAACAAGTACCACCACCACCTAGGCACAGGTGGTTACAAGCGTCAGGTTCCTAAATGGAGACAAGAAGACGCCGAGAAGAAGGCCGCAGGGTTGCCGACGCTATCCGAGCAACTTGGTGAAAGGGCGGCAAATTGGCTCCGTGCTAGAAAACCAAGGGAAACCGAGACCGGTGTATCTTTTGATGATCCCATTGTCGAAGAAGCGGCAAAAAACATATATACAATGGCAGCTAAGCAGAGCCAAGGAACTTTTAAGCCACAAAGGGAAAGAGACATCCTAACGGCTGGTCTCGGTAACCCTGAGCATCCTGGCCGTGTACGAGGAATCTCGTCTAAGGAAGGATGGAAGGAAGGATTCGGACAACAGTGGGAAGGTCTGTACAGGAAACATGATCGATACAAGGAAGAGATGGCGGATTATTTTAAGGAGGAGGCCAAGAAAGAGTTCAAAGCCATGATGTCTCAAATGCTATCGAATCCTCCTCCAGAATTGATGCAACAGTTGGCGAGTGCGATGTCTGTTCAACAGATGACCACTCCACAAATACAAATAATTCCAGCAGCTCAACCGCCGGCTTCCACAGATTGTACGACATTACCAAGCTCTGTTGCTTCAACGGGAAATAAGGACCGTTATCCAGTTGATGACATCACAAGGCCTGTGGCGTGCACACTGGTTATAAGATATGGTATTAACAATAAACGTACAAAGAAAGTAGCCACAGGCCTTGCGATCCCAGGACGTAAGTTCCATGGAAACGATATTCCAGATGATTATTGCAAAGTAGAAGTGACGTCGGTCGTCCAAGGATCCGAGGACGACATGCTAGACATCCCTGGGCCCGAAGGTATCGAGAAACTTGGACAAGCTATCAATAATTTTATCCTTTGGCCTCGAAGGGATGTCGATTTGCTTGATTGGTCGAATTCGTCGCAGGCGTCGCAGGCCCAACCGTCTCCGCCTTCTCAAATTTTTGTTCCTATTGTACATCCATCATCCTCACCTCCTCAAACTTCACATGCTGCTCCTCATCCTTTTTCTGACCCACCGTCTCCGCCACAAGCATCACCATTCAGGGCTCCACCATCTTCTCCTCCCCATCCTCTTGGTGACCCACTGTCTACGCCACCATCAAGGGATCCACCTTCTCCACAACCATCAAAGGATCCAAGGCCATCAAAGAAATCTAAACTTCCTATTCCAAAATTGGTGTCCCCGTATCAGAAAAAGAAGAGTAAAGCTACTACTGCTGGCACAGCTCGGTTTTTGAAAGGGATTGGACGGAGCCTCACGTCACAAACTGTTGATTTGGCCAAGCACGAGGAGTCTGCAAAAAAGGCTGAGGCAATGGCCGCAAAGATAAAGAAGCCAACTAAGGCAGATTACAAAAACGTGCCTAAAAAATATGTGCCGGGCAGACCTCTGCTACCTCTTGAGAAACTAAGAAAGGTCCCGGCTGGTGTTAAAAGGTTGCATGACTGGTACATGCGGGCATCATCGGTTGGCATCGACACCATCAGTGTGCATATACCAGACCATGCTTTTATTGGTTCGGACCAAAAGGCCGTTGTTACATTCGAGGACATGTGGTTAATGATGAACCTTCAGAGACTCGACGTGCAACTTGTAACGATGTATGCATTGTAAGTGTCGCTCATACTTCCACATATGTGTGTTATTATTAGTGAGTTGTATAAAATTTCAATATCTGACATGCACGTGTGACTTGCAGAATGCAACATGATCAGCAGGAGATCCTTTATGGTACCAAGCCCAATGCTAGTGCCAGTAAAAGGGTTGGGTATCTCAACCCAATACTTATATCCGAGGAAAGCCACACTTTTAGAATCGGGAAAGACAACGATGAATTACGGGGAAAGACGGACGAAGAAGTTGAGAAGCGTATAAAGGATATGAAGAAGGATTTTGAAGCTCGATACGCCACCTATATAGGACATGCAATGCTTCAATTTCAAGACAGGGAAGCCATAATGGCCCCGTACAACTTTAAGTAAGTGTGATTTTGCATAAATAAAATTAATAATTTCAATACACATGCATCACAAATTTGATTCGTACAGGGACCACTGGATATGCTTCCTCATTTATCCTAAGGTTGGAAAGGTGCTGGTGCTCGACTCCTTGAACTTCGACCCTTCGACATATGCAGAATTCCTCAGCATCTTAGAGCTGTAAGCCTTTTCTATGCATGCATACTTTTATCGATTAAAATTTGAGAATAACATGGTGATTCTATTTGAGATCACAGGGCTTATAGATTCTATAAGATGAGAGGTGGAAAGTACGACCTATCGAAAAAAGGCGTGCCACTAGACATCCATCATCACTGGCCGGTAAGTATGTGATTTTATGAATACATATCATACACAATGTTGCAACTAAATAACCAATCTCCCGTTATGTAGTGCCACAAGCAACCACAAGGATCGGTCCTATGTGGATTCTATGCGTGCGAGTTCATGAGAGTGAACGGACGATACATCACGAACCCTGACAAGGTATTATTAGTAATAGTCAAGTATGTATTTATGTCATTAAAGATGCAAATGTGTTATTATTGAGTATAAATAGATGATGTTTATAAAATTCCTTTACAGCAATTTCAACGAGGAAACCCGGAGAACTTGACCGAAGCTGCATTGTATGGCATAGTCGAGGACCTCTGCACATTCATATTGAAAGAGGTCATTCCCGCAGAAGGAAAATATCACGATGCTTTCGGGACATTAGCTTTGCCAGAGTTTAGAATACTAACAGAAATTAGTAGATTATCTCTTAGCCGAGATAGTTATTAGAGCTTAGGTGAAAACTTATGATGTATAGAATGCATGAAGCATATATGGTTGTAAACAGAATACTTTGATGTATATAAATGTATGATAGAATTTAATTTTATGTTGCTTTCAATATCAATATAGATCTATATATATATGTTTGTGTGCGTGTAAATAAATATATATATAATTCAGTATTGTTTGAAATTTTGAAAAAAGGCGGGAAAACTTCCACTGGCGGCTAAATAAAGAAAACCGCCAGTGAAAAGTGCATTTCCACTGGCGGTTTGCTTTATAAAACCGCCAGTGGAAATGCATTTTCACTGGCGGTTTTCTTTATTCAGCCGCGAGTGGAAATGCACTTTTCACTGGCGGTTCCTTAAGAAAACCGCCAGTGAAAATGCACTTTTCACTGGCGGTTCCAAAATAACCGCCAGTGGAAATGCTGATTTCCACTGACCCCTAGCACTGGCGGTACTGAAAAACGCTTGTGTAAATAGGTTTAGAACCGCCACTATAGAGCTTCTGTGTACTAGTGACGGCGTCAGATCCCTCAACTCCAGCTCCGCTGGCTACTACGCTGACGGGGACGTCGACGGCGGCGAGTTCCACAACCTGAGCCTGATCAGCCGTGAGGCTATGCAGGTGTGGATGGACTACGATGCCACGGCTTCAAGCATCACGGTCACCATGGCTCCGTCGAAGGCTGCGCGGCCTGAACGGCCGCTGTTCACAGCCACCCACAACCTCACAAGCGTCGTCACCGACGCTGCATACGTTGGCTTCTCCTCGGCGACCGGCACGATCAACACGAGGCATTACGTGCTCGGCTGGAGCTTCGCCATGAACGGTCCAGCTCCCGCCATTGATGTTTCCAGGCTACCCAAGCTCCCACGCATGGGCCCGAAGCCTCTATCCAAGGCACTGGAGATCGTTCTGCCGATAGCAACGGCCGCGTTCGTCCTCGCCGTGGGCAGCGCCGCGTTCCTGCTCGTCCGGAGGCATCTGAAGTACGTACGCTGAGCTGCGGGAAGACTGGGAGCTCGAGTTCGGGCCGCACCGCTTCTCCTACAGGGACCTGTTCGACGCAACGGAAGGGTTCAAGGACGAGCTCCTGCTCGGCGTCGGAGGGTTCGGGCGGGTGTACAAGGGGACCCTTCCCGTGTCGAAACTGGAGGTGGCGGTGAAACGAGTATCCCATGACTCGAGGCAGGGCATGAAGGAGTTCATCGCGGAGGTCGTCAGCATCGGGCGCATCCAGCATCGCAACCTCGTGCGTGTTCTTGGCTACTGCAGGAGAAGGGGCGAGCTGTTCTTGGTGTACGAGTACATGCCCAGCGGGAGTGTCGACAAGTACTTGTACGGCAATAATGAAGGGACGAGGCCCGTTCCCGTCCTGAGTTGGGAGCACAGGTGGCGCATCGTCAAGGGCATCGCGTCTTGCTTGCTCTACCTCCACGAGGAGTGGGAGAAGGTGGTCGTCCACCGGGATATCAAGCCGAGCAATGTCCTTCTGGACAGCGACATGAACGGACGACTCGGTGACTTCGGCCTTGCCAGGCTGTACGACCACGACGCTGACCCACAAACCACGCACGTGGTCGGGACCATAGGGTACCTTGCTCCGGAGCTAGGGCACACGAGCAAGGCGACGCCTCAGACGGACGTGTTCTCTTTCGGCATGTTTGTTCTCGAGATTACATGTGGCAGGAGGCCTGTCGTCGTCGTCGGCGGTGACGAAAGCTCACAGGAGGAAAGCCAGTGCATGCTGGTGGATTGGGTCCTTGAGCGTTGGGCAAGCAGTGGAGCACTGCTGGAAACTGTGGATGCCAGGCTTGGAGGGGACTACAACGCTGCGGAGGCTTGTTTGGCTCTAAAACTTGGGCTGCTATGCTCTCACCCCTTCTCCAAGTCGAGGCCTACCGCACGGCAGATCATGCAGTACCTTGACGGCGAGGTGCCGCTACCGGAGATGGCGCCAACGGATATGAGCTTTCACATGATGGCGATAATGCAGAATGAAGGATTCGATGACTACGTTGTCACGGGATCCACAGCAAGCATTGGTACAACATCATCTGTTGCTTCTGGTGGAAGATGAGGTATATACTGCTATGCATGTATGTAGCCTGTAACATACGTTTTGGGCCTTCCATCACCGGAGTATATGTAAGGTTTACCATCCTAATAAATATACGTGACTTTGTAATAAGTTGTAGCACTAGCAACACTACCGGAATTCGACTCTTTACCGAGTGTCAAATGATTTGCCGAGTATTTTTTTTTTACACTCGACAAAAAAGCTTTTTGCCGAGTAGGGCCGGTCCTAGCATTTTAGGGACCCTAAGCGAAAACTAATTTAGAGGCCCATATTATCTCTCTCTATATATA
Organism: Zea luxurians; assembly: GCA_029449295.1. Lineage (NCBI taxonomy): Eukaryota > Viridiplantae > Streptophyta > Magnoliopsida > Poales > Poaceae > Zea > Zea luxurians. The sequence continues at coordinate 32,471,526 of JAOPSE010000001.1, read as the reverse complement.
TTATATATCTAATATATATTTATATAAAAAGTTTTTGAAAACATGATTGTTGGTTATAAATAGTTTTTTCGATAATTGTAGTTTTAAAAAAAATGCGATAGATAGAGCAGTCACTAAGATTCAATAGGCAATAGAGACATTAGGATAACAATTCACCTCTACGACATTCTCGAAAATTCATATAGCACATAATACTCCATTCAAAAATCTCCTATCTTAGTCTTTTACTCACTTGGTGCCGAAGTAAAATAAGAGTTTGGAATAAATTTTTTGACTTTAAAATCCTATATAGAATATATCAATGAACAATCATTAGTTCATGAGATTGAAAAATACACACATATATCATATAATATAAGAACTAGTACATTATACGCTATGGCTATAGTTGTAATACCCACTTTGTAAGAAAAGTCTAAAAAAAGAAATTATAATACTTTATATCTATATGTGTTATCTATATTTCTCATTTTATGTGAACACCACAATTAAACAAATAAATAAATGACAAAAGATATCCAAAATAAAACTTGCATCATGCTGAGTTTTTTTACTTGATTGTGCATTTGTGTTTAATAAAATAAATGTGTCATTAATAGCAGATCAATGGATCCATAGAATTTAAACCCTAAATTGAAATCAAGCCTTGAAAGTGGAGAAGAGGAAAGAGAGATATTATAAAAAAACAATACAAAATAAATTTCATACATGAAATGAATACAGGTAAGTTCAGATTATGTGTTCAATTGAGAAAAATAAATATACAACAACAGTTGAATTCAAATCCAAATTTTTAAATCAAAAGGGAAGGGAATAGAAAAGAAAGGAAGAAATTAAAAGAAAAGAGAAAACTGTCATACTGGACCGACTTCGCGCAATTCGGCGCAAGTCCAGGAAAATGGTGCCGACACCATGGTCCCACTGCGCAGTCGCACTGGGCGATTCCTCTCATATACTGACTGACGGGTCCAAGTCCTCAGGCGCGGCCCATCCTACCTCGTGGTGCTGACATCTGGGACCATCCAGTCAGCTTCCGCGCGCGCTTGAGTCGCTGCCGGTCGGGGCCCACATGTCATCCCGGTTGCGGCGACAACAACAACCCGCGCAAGAAGCTCACCACTATTGCCGGAAATCGGGCGCGTCGTTACTCCTATCCCGAGCCGAGTCTTCGGGGGATAAGAAGGGATACCCCCTCTTCCCCTCCCTTACCTCCACTTCCTCCTTGCGTGTCCACCGTGACAAAATCGTCACCGTCTGCGCCGGGTCCAGGGACGCCGCCGTCGACCGTGTGCCACGCAGTGGCTGTGGCCTAGGAATACCGCGCTGGGGGCTCGCCTGGTTGTACCGCTCGTGTGCAACCACCTCATGAGGGCGGAGATCAACCGTTCGTGCCGCAATTCTTCGCCGACGACCACGTTTCGTCGCGGCTCCGCTGTACACCGTGGCCAGCGTCGTCGAGTCATCAATTCGCGGTAATAAATCTACCCCCGTCCTCATTAGGCCTTCCGCATTGAGTAGCTAAGCCAAATTAGAAAACGGGCGCGTGAATGCGGGGTTTGGCTCCGCCGGTCATGGTGCACCGCCGTGGGAGCTTCGCCCAACCACCGGTGTCCGGCCAGTTGGGGCGAATGGATCTCGGGCGCTGGCTTGTAGTTGAACGGCTCAGATTAAATCGTGTGTACCGATTCACGGTGGAAACTGTGGGTCGTCCGATTTAGATCGGACCATCGACAAATGATTCTAGGATAGTTGAATCTGGTACGTAGAGTTTTGATTGTGCGGTGATCGTCGCGTACCGCTTCACAAAATGCTAGGTATAATCTGGACGGTCGATCAGCTATCGGACAGATCCGGTTAAACGATACCCCTTCGGCCGCTGATTTCACAAAAGAACCCCTGTGGTCTTTACGAATCAACCCGCAGTCCACTCTAATGGGAACCTGAGTCTGTGGGGTTTTTACGGGAAGCCCCCTGCGCTTTCTAGAAATTGAGGCCCAGTCCAGTGCCATGATAAATTGAATAAATGGATTAGAAAATAGGTTTTTATTATATAAATGAGTTCTAGAATTTGAATAATTCATAGAAAATTCATATAAGCTCCAAATTACTCCATTCCAGTTTCTAAAATTTTGTAATATTAATCTCTAGCACTTAGAATCTCTGTTTTGACATGAAAACAGTAAGAAAATAATATCTCATTTAATCCTATTTCAAGCACATAAAACCTTTGGAAATTCATAATTTGAAATCTATAACTCCAAATTTAATGATTCCTATTCCTAGGATTTTATTTTAATGTGTAGATTATTATTATGTATTTTGTTTACATGTTTGGTGTGATGTTAATTTTCTCTATATATTGTGCTTGTTTGTATTGTGGCGGGTAGAAGAGCCTGTGACTGAAGATCCTGATGCCCAGCAGATAGAAGTAGCTGAGTAGGAGCTCATTGAAGGCAAGTTGTGCCCTTGACCATTTTTTACCCAATAATGTTCTTTAATGTCATTTATTCATGCATAGATTAATTTTGATGGGACCCAATAGGTTGCCCTAGATTGTTTATCTCATTACCTTGTTTACCCCTGAATCACTTGGGTAGTTTGCTATTGCTTACATGGTTTTGGGATAACCATTTATTATATCCATGTTCCAATTCTTTTGTTATTCTATTTATGTTTATGTCAAGATCATTAATGTTAATTGGAACACGGAGCTTAACTTGAGAAACACGTGCCACCACAAGGGAGGAATGGGACCCCTTGGCTAACTAATTAGGAAAGCTAGTGGAAGACTACCTTACCCGAAAGGGGCAAGGGCAGTAGGGGAGTTGCATGCAAGGAGGTTCTCGGGTTGATTTTGCTGTGATGGCGGTCAGACGGGGGATTCTTGCAAGTGCTCTTCCTATAAACTGTAGCGGGTTTTCGGAAGCTAGTGGAACTTTGTAAAGGCCTCGTAGTGTTGCCCTGCCTCGCTTCCTAGGTAGAGATGTATGGGAGTCGTGATCCCTTGGCAGATGAGTAACATGACTTGTGGGTAAAGGGTACAACCTCTGCAGAGTGTAAAACTGGTATACTAGTCGAGCTCACGGTCTAAAGCAGCTCAGGACTCTCTGATGATTAATTTATGTAACTTAAATTCAATTTTGTCATTTGCATATGCATGGGATTGTTTATTAATTTTGTTATATTACTTTATTTAAGGTTTGGTATTTACTTACATTTAGTAACTGCTAATAAAATTTTGCCAACTAATTAAAAGCAATGCTCAGCTTTAACCCCTGTTGTTGATTAGCCTTACACTTCACATGAACTCCCACCTTTAGTGAGTTCATGCCCACTGGTTCCCCACAACTTGTTGAGCTATGATCATGTGTGAGCTCACCCTTGCTGTCTCACAACCCTCCACAGGAGAAGAACAGGTGGTTCAGGAGGAGCCACAAGGCGAGGAGTTTGATCTAATCTAGGTGGCGTTTCCAGTTGACATTGGCGCCAAGGATGATCCTTAGTTTGTTTTATATTTATCTTTTATTATGTAATAAGACTTCCGCTATGTAATAAATACTCTGATGTTATCGTGACATTTATCTCTATACACTCTATTATTATATATGTTGTCTTCTTGGCGCATGTATGAGATGCACCTGGCTTTGCCCCTTAAAGCCCGGGTGTGACAGAAGTGGTATCAGAGGAAATGTTGACTGTAGGATGAAACCTAGAAAGAAATGGACAAAACCCTTCACTACTTACCTTACTCTGATTCATTCTATACTTATCTCATCTTGATCTTGTCTCACCTTTTGCTTTTATACTCTGATTACTCTTATGTTTTCTACTCTAAGACAAGATGGATTTCACACCTTGGAATCCTACCACTATGATCTTTTTAAGAGATAGGGAACCTAAGACAAAATTTAAAACTATTTTCTCTATTTAAAAATGATTGGTTAATTGTTCTGATGATAAATGTCTAATTTGCTTCTTTGATTGATTGAATTATTATATATGGACATCTTAGCATGCACCACCATAAGGTATTAAGTTAGATTTGGTAGGTAAAACATTAATCTGTTTAGCTAATAAATCCCCCAAAGTAACATGATTCGTAACTACCTGCCTTGTTACTATTCTCTTACCATATGTATCTAACTCAGATGGTCAATACCAGGAGGGGTGGTGGAATTGATCTACCTCCCTGACGACACACTCGGAGGATATTTAGACAACCCCAACCACAACCAGCAGAGATGAATCCTCCTAATCCTCCACCAGGCGGAGTTGACCCATTGGTTGCAGCTTAGATGATGATGATGCAACAAATGGCAGACACTATGGCATATATGCGTGCTCAGATGCAGCAAGAACACCAGGAGATGCGCCAGGAACGAGAAGAGATACGCCAGGAGTTGCGCCAGGAGCGAGAAGAGATACGCCAGGAAAGGAGGGCGTAGCAGCAACAGCAACAGCAACAAGTACCACTGCCTCCACCACCACCACCAGTTCCACCCCGGGATAAGCACAGGGAGTTCATGAGCCATAAGCCACCGACATTTGCTAGTTCTCCTGATCCACTGGACGCTAATGATTGGCTGAAATCCATAGAGAAGATGTTGAACATTGTACAATGCTCTGATCGGGAGAAGGTTCTATATGCTTCTGGTCGTCTGACAGGTCCTGCTGCTGACTGGTGGGATTCATATACTGCTACCCACGATGCTGCTGATACTATTACTTGGGCAGAGTTCAGTACATAGTTCGGGAACTATCATATACAAGCTGGATTGATGAAGATTAAGAAGAAGGAATTTCTATCGCTAAAGCAAGGAAGCATGTCAGTCAATGAGTATCGCGACAAGTTCATTCAGCTATCCAGATACGCTCTAGATGAAGTTGCTGAGGATGAGAGGAAACAAGAACATTTTATTGAAGGACTTAATGGACCCCTGCAGTATGCTCTAGTGGCACATACATTCCCATCATTTCAGAGGCTGCTTGATAAGGCCCTAGCTATTGAACACAAGCGTGTTCAGCTGGGAGATTTGAAGAGGAAAGTTATATCTCAAGGACAAGGAAGCAACAGTGTTCGTCCTCGCTACAGTTCACCCCAGGGTACACCAGTTCGCACTGGTGAAGGCCAGCGCCCAGTTCAGCAATCACCTCAGAGGACTCCACCGACTCGTCAGGCTACCCCCACTGGCACCCCAACGAAGTTTTCAGGACAAAGTGCAAGCACTACTTGTTTCAAGTGTGGGAAGATTGGACATTATGCAAACGTTTTCCCACAGAGGATTGCTACTACCTCAGCTCAGAATAAGCAGCAGACTCCAGGAACTGGCAAGGGATACTCTATTGCCAGGGTTAATCAAGTCAGCATTGATGCTACTTTGAATGGTTCTGACATCGTACTTGGTATGTTTTACGTTAATGCAATTCCTGCAACCATATTATTTGATTCTGGTGCTACACATTCATTTATGTCTGCTCAATATGCCAACACAAATGAGATACCGCTGTTAAATATGAGAAAACCAATGATAGTAATTACACCTAAAGGGCCTGTTGAGGCAAATCAAATGATGCGTAGATTGACATTAACAATTATGGGAAGATAATTTGGAGCTACTGCTATAATATTAGAGGCAAGCAGTATAGATCTGATCCTTGGTATGTTATGGTTAAGAAAGGCAAAGGCCATTATAGCATGTGGTAGGGGTACCGTAGAACTCACCAGCCCTAAAGGAGAAAGGTTTCAAGTTAAAATTGCAGTAACCACCTCATCCAAACGTGCGATGTTCTTTATACCTGAGGAGTTTGTTGGTGACAACATCCGTGTGGTTAGAGACTTTTCGGATGTCTTTCCAGAGGAGTTACCAGGGATGCCACCAGATAGGGAAGTTGAGTTTGTTATTGATCTCTTACCTGGGACTGCCCCTATTTCTAAACGGCCATATAGGATGTCCGTAGAGGAGTTAAAGGAACTTAAGAAACAGTTAACAGAGTTGCAAGAGGCTGGGTACATTCGTCCGAGTTCCTCACCTTGGGGGGCGCCGGTTCTATTTGTACAGAAGAAGGATGGATCACAAAAGATGTGTGTGGATTATAGATCACTTAATGATGTTACGGTGAAGAACAAGTATCCGTTACCCCACATTGAGGATTTATTTGATCAGATGAGAGGTGCTAGGGTATTCTCGAAGATTGATCTCCAATCCGGTTACCATTAGATGAGGATTATACCATCGGATATTCCCAAGACAACATTCTTGACTCGATATGGATTATATGAGTTCACTGTTATGTCGTTTGGATTAACCAATGCACCAGCTTATTTTATGAACTTGATGAATAAGGTGTTTATGGAGTATTTGGACAGATTCGTCGTGGTATTCATCGACGATATACTTATTTATTTCAAGAGTGATAGTGATGATGAGGAACATCTGAGATTGGTGCTACAGAAGCTATGAGATAATCAACTTTACGCCAAGTTTAGCAAGTGTGAGTTTTGGATTGGTGAGGTGTCATTCCTTGGACATATCATTTCTAATGGCGGAATATCAGTGGATCCTGCTAAGGTCAAGGAGATTATGGAGTGGAACGTACCCACTACAGTTACAGAAATTCGGAGTTTCTTGGGACTTGCAGTATATTATCGGAGATTTATTGAAGGATTTTCTAAAATCGCTAAGCCTATGACCTCACTTCTAGAGAAGGGCAGAGAATTTAAGTGGGACGAGAAGTGCCAAGATAGCTTTGATCAATTAAAGAAGAGATTGATGTCGCCACCAGTGTTGGTTATGCCAGATCTGCAGAAGGGATTTGACATTTATTGTGATGCATGTGGCCAAGGCTTGGGATGTGTGCTCATGCAAGGACATGTGATTGCCTACGTGTCTCGTCAATTACGGAAGCATGAATTGAACTACCCCACCCATGATTTAGAATTGGCAGCTGTTGTGCACGCACTTAAGATATGGAGACATTATATCATGGGAACCAAGTGCCAAGTGTACACGAATCATAAGAGTTTGAAGTATATATTCACTCAGAAGGACTTCAACCTTAGGCAATGCCGTTGGTTGGAGCTTATTAAGGATTATGATTTGGAGATTCACTATCACCCGGGCAAGGCAAATTTGGTTGCAGATGCCTTGAGTCGAAAGGAGCATGTTCATTCAGCTATTGTTGCCTAGCTACCGGATGAGATTATTGAGGATTTTAGGAGACTTAACCAGGGGATAGTTGCTCACACTGAAGGAGTTACTATTGATGTGGAACCTACTTTGGAGCAAGAAATCCGCAAAGGACAAATTGGTGATGCTAAAATATAAGAGATTAAGGATCTGATTACTGAAGGTCGAGGTCCGAAATTCACGGAAGATGAGCAAGGCACCATATGGTTCAAGGACAGGATATGTGTTCCTGATATTGAAAGCCTTCGAGAGACTATTTTAAAGGAGGCCCATGACTCATATTATTCTATTCATCTTGGTAGTACCAAGATGTATCAGGATTTGAAGCGGAAGTATTGGTTTTATGGATTGAAGAGAGATGTGGCTACACATGTGGCTATGTGCGATGTATGTCAAAGAGTTAAGGCTGAACACCAAAGGCCAGCTGGACTATTGCACCCACTGAAGATACCCGAGTGGAAGTGGGAAGAGATTGGTATGAATTTCATTACTGGATTGCCTCGCACCCAGAAAGGATATGATGCTATATGGGTGATTGTGGATAGATTGACTAAAGTAGCTCACTTCATTCCTATCAAGACTACTTATAAAGGTTCTCAACTGGCAGAGTTATATATGGCTCGGATTGTGTGTTTACACGGAGTACCAAAGAAGATCGTGTCTGATCGAGGTTCATAGTTTACCTCAAGATTTTGGAGAAGCTTTAATGAGAATATGAGCACTAAGTTGAACTTTAGTATGGCTTATCACCCCCAGACTGATGGACAGACTGAAAGGACTAATCAAGTATTGGAAGATATGTTGAGAGCTTGTGCCCTTCAGCATGGAGGAAGTTGGGATAAAAGTCTACCTTATGCTGAGTTCTCATATAATAATAGTTATCAGGCCAATCTGAAGATGTCACCATTCGAAGCTTTGTATGGGAGGAAGTGTAGGACTCCTCTATATTGGGATCAGACTAGAGAAAGATAGTTCTTTGGGCCTGAACCGATTCAAAAGGCGGAAGAACAAGTCCGTATCATTCGAGAGAATTTGAGGGTAGCTCAAACCAGGCAAAAAAACTACGCTGATAACAGAAGAAGACCACTGGAATTTGAGGAAGGAGATTATGTGTACCTCAAGGTGTCACCACTTCGTGGAATGAGGAGGTTTAAAGTTAAGGGCAAATTGTCCCCTCGCTTTATTGGACCATTCATGATCTTTAGGCGAGTTGGGGAGATGGCATACCAACTCGAGTTACCTGCTAGTCTATCTGATGTGCACAATATATTTCATGTGTCTCAACTTAAGAAGTATCTCTATGTCTTCGAGGAACAGTTACCAATGGAAGAGCTTAGTGTTCAGAGTGATTTGACTTACACGGAGTATCCTATCAAGATTCTTGACACATTGACTCATGTTACAAGAAATAAGGTGATAAAGATGTGCAAAGTGCAATGGAGTCACCATGGCGAAGATGAAGCAACGTGGGAAAGAGAAGAAGAGCTTCGTATAGATTTTCCCCATCTTTTCCCTCGTTCCTCCTAAATCTCGAGGACGAGATTCTTTTTAAGGGGGTAGGATTTGTAATACCCACTTTGTAAGAAAAGTCTAAAAAGAGAAATTATAATACTTTATATCTATATGTGTTATCTATGTTTCTCATTTCATGTGAACACCACAATTAAACAAATAAATAAATGACAAAAGATACCCAAAATAAAACTTGCATCATGTTGAGTTTTTTTACTTGATTGTGCATTTGTGTTTAATAAAATAAATGTGTCATTAATAGCAGATCAATGGATCCATAGAATTTAAACCCTAAATTGAAATCAAGCCTTGAAAGTGGAGAAGAGGAAAGAGAGATATTATAAAAAAACAATACAAAATAAATTTCATACATGAAATGAATACAGGTAAGTTCAGATTATGTGTTTAATTGAGAAAAATAAATATACAACAACAGTTGAATTCAAATCCAAAATTTTAAATCAAAAGGGAAGGGAATAGAAAAGAAAGGAAGAAATTAAAAGAAAAGAGAAAACTGTCATGCTGGGCCGACTTCGCGCAATTCGGCCCAAGTCCAGGAAAATGACGCCGACACCGTGGTCCCACTGCGCAGTCGCACTGGGCGATTCCTCTCGTATACTGACCGGTGGGTCCAAGTCGTCAGGCACGGCCCATCCTACCTCGCGGTGCCGACATCTGGGACCAGCCAGTCAGCTTCCATGCGCGCGCTTGAGTCGCTGCCGGTCGAGGCCCGCATGTCATCCCGGTTGCGGCGACAACAACAACCCGTGCGAGAAGCTCGCCACCATTGCCAGAAATCGGGCGCGTCGTTACTCCTATCCCGAGACGAGTCTTTGGGGGATAAGTAGGGATACCCCCTCTTCCCCTCCCTTACCTCCACTTCCTCCTTGCGCGTCCACCGTGACAAAATCGCCGCCGTCTGCGCCGGGTCCGGGGACGCCGCCGTCGACCGCGTGCTATGCAGTGGCTATGGCCTAGGAATACCGTGCTGGGGTCTCGCCTGGTTGTACCGCTCGTGTGCAACCACCTCAAGAGGGCGGAGATCAACTGTTCGTGCCACAATTCTTCGCCGACGACCACGTTTTGTCGCGGCTCTGTTGTACACCATGGCCAGCGTCGTCGAGTCATCAATTCACGGTAATAAATCTACCCCCGTCCTCATTAGGCCTTCCGCATTGAGTAGCTAAGCCGAATTAGAAAACGGGCGCGTGAATGCGGGGTTTGGCTCCGCCGGTCATGGCGCACCGTCGTGGGAGCTTCGCCCCGCCACCAGTGTCCGGCCAGTTGGGGCGAATGGGTCTCGGGCACTAGCTTGTAGTTGAACGGCTCAGATTAAATTGTGTGTACCGATTCGTGGAGGAAACTGTGGGTCGTCCGATTTAGATCGGACCATCGACAAATGATTCTAGGATAGTTGAATCTGGTACGTAGAGTTTTGATCGTGCAGTGATCGTCGTGTACCGCTTCACAAAATGATAGGTCCAATCCAGACGGTCGATCAGCGATAAGACGGATCCGGTTAAACGATACCCCTTCGGCCGCTGATTTCATAAAAGAACCCCTGTGGTCTTTACGAATCAACCCGCAGTCCACTCTGGTGGGAACCTGAGTCTGTGGGGTTTTACGGGGAAGCCCTTGCGCTTTCTGGAAATTGAGGCCTAGTCCTGTGCCATGATAAATTGAATAAATGGATTAGAAAATAGGTTTTTATTATATAAATGAGTGCTAAAATTTGAATAATTCATAGAAAATTCATATGAGCTCCAAATTACTTCATTCTAGTTTCTAAAATTTTGTAATATTAATCTCTGTTTTGACATGAAAACAGTAAGAAAATTAATATCTCATTTAATTCTATTTCAAGCACATAAAACCTTTGGAAATTCATAATTTGAAATCTATAACTCCAAAATTAATGATTCCTGTTCCTAGGATTTTATTTTAATGTGTATATTATTATTATGTATTTTGTTTACATGTTTGGTGTGATGTTAATTTTCTCTATATATTGTGCTTGTTTGTATTGTGGCGAGTAGATGAGCTTATGTCTGAAGATCATGGTGCCCAGCAGATAGAAGTAGCTGAGCAGGAGCTCATTGAAGGCAAGTTGTGCCCTTGACCACTTTTTACCCAATAATGTTCTTTAATGTCATTTATTCATGCATATGTTAATTTTGATGGGACCCAATAGGTCGCCCTAGACTGTTTATCTCATTACCTTGTTTACCCCTGAATCACTTGGGTAGTTTACTATTTCTTACATGGTTTTGGGATAACCATTTATTATATCCATGTTCCAATTCTTTTGTTATTCTATTTATATTCATGTCAAGATCATTAATGTTAATTGGAACATGGAGCTTAACTTGAGAAACACGTGCCACCACAAAGGAGGAATGGGACCCCTTGGCTAACTAATTAGGAAAGCTAGTGGAAGACTACCTTACCCGAAAGGGGCAAGGGCAGTAGGGGAGTTGCATGCAAGGAGGTTCTCGGGTTGAATTTGCTGCGATGACGGTCAGACAGGGGATTCTTGCAAGTGCTCTTCCCATAAACTGTAGCGGGTTTTCGGAAGCTAGTGGAACTTTGTAAAGGCCTCGTAGTGTTGCGCTGCCTCGCTTCCTAGTTAGAGGTGTACGGGAGTCGCGATCCCTTGGTAGATGGGTAACATGACTTGTGGGTAAAGGGTACAACCTCTGCAGAGTGTAAAACTGGTATACTAGCCGAGCTCACGGTCAAGAGCAGCTCAGGACTCTTTGATGATTAATTTATGTAACTTAAATTCAATTTTGTCATTTGCATATGCATGAGATTATTTATTAATTTTGTTCTATTACTTTATTTAAGGTTTGGTATTTACTTATATTTAGTAACTGCTATTAAAATTTTAACCAACTAATTAAAAGCAATGCTCAGCTTTAAACCCTATTGTTGATTAGCCTTACACTTCACATGAACTCCCACCTTTGGTGAGTTCATGCCCACTGGTTCCCCATAACTTGTTGAGCTATGATCATGTGTGAGCTCACCACTGCTGTCTCACAACCCCCCACAGGAGAAGAAGAGGTGGTTCAGGAAGAGCCACAAGGCGAGGAGTTTGATCTAATCTAGGTGGCGTTTCCAGTTGACATTGGCGCCAAGGATGATCCTTAGTTCGTTTTATATTTATCTTTTATTTTGTAATAAGACTTCCGCTATGTAATAAATACTCTGATGTTATCATGACATTTATCTCTATACACTCTGTTATTATATAAGGGAAATAGGGTCAAACCTTTTCCTATATGGATGTTTGATGGTTGAATTGCCCAACACAAATTATTGGACTAACTAGTTTGCTCTAGATTATGAGTTCTACAGGTGCCAAAGGTTCACAACAAACCAATACAAAGTCCAAGGAAGGGTTCAAATAAAAAGAGCAAAAGACAACCGAATGTTGCCCTGGTCAGGCGCACCGGACAGTGTCCGGTGCACCAGGGAGATCCACTCTGAACTTGCTAGCTTCAGGAATTTGGGGAGCCACTCCGCTATAATTCACCGAACTGTCTGGCGTGCTAGCGGAGGCAACGGCTACTTGCGCCAACGGTCGTCTGCAGAGGAACAGTGAAACGCTACAGTACGCGCCTGCGTGCGTAGAAGTGAGAGCAGGCGTCAGAAGGCGCACTGGACAGTGAACAGTGACTGTCCGGTGCACCACCGAACTGTCTGGTGTCCCCACATGTCAGAGCTCCAACGGTCGAACCCTAACGGTTGGGTGACATGGGTAGCACATCGGACTGTGTCCGGTGGCGCACCGGACTGTCCGGTGGCGCACCGGACTGTCCGGTGTGCCATACGACAGTAGCCATCCCTAACGGCCACTTTGGTGGTTGGGGCTATAAATACCCCCAAGCACCACACTTCAAGGCATCCAAGTTTTCAGCCATCGCCTTCAATACAAGAGCTCTAGATTTCACTCCAAGACACAAACAAAGAGATCAAATCCTCTCCGAAGTCCAAAGATCATTCCAATCAAATAGTGACTAGTGAGAGAGTGATATTTGTGTTCTTTTGAGTTCTTGCGCTTGGATCTCTTTCTTCCTTCCTCATTTCTTGTTCTCAAGTGTTTTGTAACCAAGGCAAGAGACACCAAGTGTGTGGTGGTCCTTGTGGGGTCTAAGTGACCCATGAGATAAGGAGAAAGCTCACTCGGTCTAAGTGATTGTTTGAGAGAGGGAAAGGGTTGAAAGAGACCTGGTCTTTATGACCACCTCAACGGGGAGTAGGTTTGCAAGAACCGAACCTCGGTAAAACAAATCACCGTGTCATCCGCTCTATTTCTTTGGTTGATTTGTTTTCGCTCTCTCTTTCGGACTCGTTTATATTTCTAACGCTAACCCCAGCTTGTAGTTGTGCTTAAATTTTATAAATTTCAGATTCCGCCTATTCACCCCCCTCTAGGCGACTTTCAATTGGTATCAAAGCCCGATACTTCATTAGAGCTTAACCGCTCGAAGTGATGTCGGGAGATCACGCCAAGAAGGAGGTCATGACCGGCGAGAAGCCCGCTACAAGCCACGGGAAGGCTCCATCAAGGTAGTCCGGCTCCAAAGGAAAGGGAGAATCACACTCCCACAACAAGTCGCATCGGAGTGGCGATAAGAAGAAGAAGATGAAGAAGGTGGTCCACTATGAGACCGACTCTTAGTCGCCATCTACCTCCGGCTCCGACGTGCCGTCCGTAACTTCTAAGCGCCATGAGCGCAAGAAGTTTAGTAAGATCCCCTACGCTACCCTCGCATTTCTAAACGTACTCCTTTACTTTCCGTCCCATTAGGCAAACCACCCATGTTTGATGGTGAAGATTATAATATGTGGAGTGACAAAATGAGGCACCATCTAACCTCACTCCACACTAGCATTTGGGATGTTGTTGAGATTGGAGTACAGGTACCATCGTCGGGGGATGAAGACTATGATTCGGACGAAGTTGCCCAAATCTGACACTTCAACTCCCAAGCTACCACTATACTCCTTGCCTCTCTAAGTCGAGAGGAGTATAACAAGGTACAAGGGTTGAAGAGCGCCAAGGAAATTTGGGACGTGCTTAAGACTGTGCACGAGGGAGATGAGGTGACCAAGATCACCAAGAGGCAGACGATCGAGGGGGAGCTCGGTCATTTTGTGCTCAACCAAGGAGAAGACCCGCAAGCCATGTATAACCGGCTAAAGACCTTGGTAAATCAAGTGCGCAACCTAGGGAGAACTAAGTGGGATGACCATGAAATGGTCAAGGTTATTCTTACATCACTCGTATTTCTTAACCCTACTCAAGTTCAATTAATTCGTGGTGATCCTAGATATAAATTAATGTCTCCCGAGGAAGTGATAGAAAAATTTGTGAGCATTGAATTGATGATCAAAGGCTAGAGAAGATCATCGAACAAGGCGCCTCCTCCTCCGTACCCAAGGCACAACCCGTTGCATTCAAGGCAACATAGGAGAAGAAAGAAGACTCTACACCGAGTAGGGTCCCCATCGACGCCTCTAAGCTCGACAACGAGGAGATGGCGCTCATCATCAAGAGCTTCCGCCAAATCCTCAAGCAAAGGAGGGGGAAATACTACAAGCCCCGCTCCAAGAAAGTATGCTACAAGTGTGGTAAGCCCGATCATTTTATCGCTAAATGTCCTTTATCTAGTGATAGTGTCAGGGATAACGACAAGAGGGGGAGAAGAAGGAGAAGAAGAGGTATTACAAGAAGGGTGGCGATGCCCATGTTTGCCGGGAGTGGGACTCCGACGAGAGCTCTACCGACTCCTCCGACGATGAGGACGCCGCCAACATCGCCATCAACAAAGGCCTCCTCTTCCCAACGTCGGCCACAAGTGCCTCATGGCAAAGGACGGCAAGAAGAAGAAGGTAAAATCAAGATCCTCCACTAAATATCCAACTTCTAGTGATGAGGATAATTCTAGTGATGATGAGGACAACTTGCGTTCTCTTTTTGCCAATCTTAACATGCAACAAAAAGAGAAATTGAATGAATTGATTAGTGTTATTCATGAGAAGGATGAACTCTTGGATAGCCAAGAGGACTTCCTTATTAAGGAAAACAAAAAGCATGTCAAGACTAAAAATGCTTATGCTCAGGAGGTAGAGAAAAATAAAAAATTAACTAGTGAGCTTAGCACTTGCCATGACACTATTTCTAGCCTTAGAAATGAAAATGCCAAATTAATTGCTAAGGTTGAGAAATCAAATGTTTGTGATGATTCAATTGTTAATCTTAGAAATGATAATGCTAGTTTAATTGCTAAGATTGACATGTTGAATGAATCTCTTGCTAGCCTTAAGTTTGAGAATGATAAATTAATTGTTAAGGCTAAGGAATTAGATGTTTGCAATGTTTCTATTTCCAATCATAGAGATGAGAATGCTATTTTACATGCTAAGATTGTTGAATTAAATGATTGCAAACCCTCTACATCTACCGTTGAGCATATCTCTATTTGTACTAGATGTAGAGATATTAATATTGATGCTATTCATGATCACCTTGCTATGATTAAACAACAAAATGATCATATAGCTAAACTAGATGCTAAAATTGCCGAGCATGAACTAGAAAATGAGAAATTTAAATTTGCTCGTAGCATGCTTTATAGTGGGAGACGCCCTGGCATTAAGGATGGCATTGGCTTCCAACAGGGAGACAATGTCAAGCTTAATGCCCCTCCTAAAAGATTGTCTAATTTTGTTAAGGGCAAGGCTCCTATGCTTTAGGATAACGAGGGCTATATTTTATATCCTGCTGGCTATCCTGAGGATAAGATTAGGAGAATTCATGCAAAGAAGACTCATTCTATTTCTCACCATGCTTTTATTTATAAGAATGAGGCTTCTAGCTCTAGGCGTTCTACACATGTTAAAATGCCTAAGAAGAAAACTCCTATTGCATCAAATGATCACAACATTTCATTTAAGACTTTTGATGCTTCATATGTGCTTACTAACAAATCAGGCAAAGTAGTTGTCAAATATGTTGGGGGTAAACACAAGGGCCCCAAGACTTGTGTTTGGGTACCCAAGGTGCTTGTTTCTAATGTCAAAGGACCCAAGACCGTTTGGGTAGCTAAGAACAAGGCCTAAATTTGTTTTGTAGGTTTATGCATCCGGGGGCTCAAGTTGTATCATCGACAGCGGGTGCACAAACCACATGACTGGGGAGAAAAGAATGTTCTCCTCCTACGAGAAAAACCAAGATCCCCAAAGAGCTATCACATTCGGGGACGGAAATCAAGGTTTGGTCAAAGGACTTGGTAAAATTGCTATATCACCTGACCATTCTATTTCCAATGTTCTTCTTGTAGATTCTTTAGATTACAATTTGCTTTCTGTTTCTCAATTATGTAAAATGGGCTACAATTGTCTTTTTACGGATGTAGGTGTTACTGTCTTTAGAAGAAGTGATGATTCAGTAGCTTTTAAGGGAGTGTTAGAGGGTCAGCTATACTTAGTTGATTTCAATAGAGCTGAACTCGACACTTGCTTAATAGCTAAGACTAATATGGGTTGGCTCTGGCATCGTCGACTAGCCCACGTTGGAATGAAGAATCTTCACAAGCTTTTAAAGGGAGAGCACATTTTGGGACTAACAAATGTTCATTTTGAGAAAGACAGGATTTGTAGTGCATGCCAAGCAGAGAAGCAAGTTGGTGTTCATCATCCACACAAGAACATCAAGATGACTGACAGGCCACTGGAGCTACTCCACATGGATTTATTCGGCCCAATAGCTTACATAAGCATCGGCGGGAGTAAGTACTGTCTAGTTATTGTGGATGATTATTCTCGCTTCACTTGGGTGTTCTTTTTGCAGGAAAAATCTCAAACCCAAGAGACTTTGAAAGGATTCTTGAGACGGGCTCAAAATGAGTTCGCCTTGAGGATCAAGAAAATAAGAAGCGACAACGGAACGGAGTTCAAGAACTCTCAAATTGAAGGCTTCCTTGAGGAGGAGGGCATCAAGCATGAGTTCTCTTCTCTCTACACGCCACAACAAAATGCTGTAGTGGAGAGGAAGAATAGAACTCTATTGGACATGGCAAGGACCATGCTTGATGAGTACAAGACTTCAGATCGGTTTTGGGCCGAGGCGGTCAACACCGCTTGCTACGCCATCAACTGGTTATATCTTCACCAAATCCTCAAGAAGACATCATATGAACTCCTCACCGGTAAAAAGCCCAATGTTTCTTATTTTAGAGTCTTTGGTAGCAAATGTTTTATTCTTGTTAAAAGAGGTAGAAAGACTAAATTTGCTCCTAAGGCCGTAGAAGGCTTTTTACTTGGTTATGATTCAAACACAAGTGCATATAGAGTCTTTAACAAGTCCATTGGACTAGTTGAAGTTTCTTGTGACATTGTGTTTGATGAGACTAACGGCTCTCAAGTAGAGCAAGTTGATCATGATGAGCTAGATGATGAAGAGGCTCCGTGCGTCGCGCTAAGGAACATGTCCATTGGGGATGTGTGTCCTAAGGAATCCGAAGAGCCTCTACAAGCACAAGATCAACCTTCATCTTCCACACAAGCATCTCCACCAACCCAAGATGAGGATCAAGCTCAAGATGATGAAAATGAAGATCAAGAAGATGAGCCACCTCAAGAGGAGGACAATGATCAAGGGGGAGATACCAATGATCAAGACAAGGAAGATGAACAAGATCCAAGGCCGCCACACCCAAGAGTCCACCAAGCAATCCAACGAGATCACCCCGTGAACACCATCCTCGGTGATATTCATAAGGGGGTAAACACTCGATCTCGTGATGCTCATTTTTGTGAACATTACTCTTTTGTTTCCTCTATTGAGCCACACATGGTAGAGGAAGCACTTCAAGATTCGGATTGGGTGCTGGCGATGCAAGAGGAGCTCAACAACTTCACGAGGAATGAGGTATGGCATTTGGTTCCACGTCCTAACCAAAATGTTGTAGGAACCAAGTGGGTCTTCTGCAACGAGCAAGATGAGCATGGTGTGGTGACAAGGAACAAAGCATGGCTTATGGCCAAGGGTTATTCACAAGTCGAAGGTTTGGATTTTGGTGAAACCTATGCACCCGTAGCTAGGCTTGAATCAATTCGTATATTACTTGCCTATGCTACGTACCATGGCTTTAAGCTTTACCAAATGGACGTGAAGAGTGCCTTCCTCAATGGACCAATCAAGGAAGAGGTCTATGTTGAGCAACCTCCCAGCTTTGAAGATAGTGAGTACCCTAACCATGTCTACAAACTCTCTAAGGCGCTTTATGGGCTCAAGCAAGCCCCAAGAGCATGGTATGAATGCCTAAGAGATTTCCTTATCACTAATGGCTTCAAAGTCGGCAAGGCCGATCCTACTCTCTTTACTAAGACAATTGAAAATGATTTGTTTGTATGCCAAATTTATGTTGATGATATCATATTTGGGTCTACTAACAAATCTATTTGTGAAGAGTTTAGGATCATAATACAAAAATTCGAGATGTCTATGATGGGGGAGTTGAAATACTTTCTAGGATTTCAAGTGAAGCAACTCCAAGAGGGCACCTTCATCAGCCAAACGAAGTACATTCAAGATATACTCACCAAGTTTGGAATAAAGGATGCCAAGCCCATCAAGACACCCATGGGAACCAATGGGCATCTCAACCTCGACATGGGAGGTAAATCCGTAGATCAAAAGGTATACCGGTCGATGATAGGATCTTTACTCTATTTATGTGCATCTCGACCGGACATTATGCTTTCTGTATGCATGTGTGCAAGGTTCCAAGCTGATCCTAAGGAAGTTCACCTTAGGGCTGTGAAGAGAATCTTGAGATATTTAGTTCATACACCTAAGTTTGGTCTTTGGTACCCCAAGGGATCCTCATTTGATTTGTTAGGTTATTCTGATGCTGATTTGGCAGGTGTAAAATTGATAGGAAGAGCACATCAGGGACTTGTCAGTTTCTGGGGAGATCCCTGGTGTCTTGGGCTTGAAAGAAACAAAACTCAGTATCTCTTTCTACCGCCGAAGCCGAGTACATTGTCACAGGCCATTGTTGTGCGCAATTGCTTTGGATGAGGCAAACCCTTAGGGACTATGGCTACAAATTTAGCAAAGTCCCTCTCCTATGTGATAATGTCACACCCGGCTTTAAAGAACAGAGCCAGGTGCATCTCATACATGCACCAAAGAAGACAGCATATACAATAACAGAGTGTATAGAGATAAATGTCACAATAATCAGAGTATTTATTACATAGCGGAAGACTTACAAAATAAAAGATAAATATAACACGAACTAAGGATCGTCCTTGGCGTAGAAGTCAACTGGGAAACGCCACCTAGATCAGATCGAACTCCTCGATACGTGGCTCCTCCTGAACCACCTGCTCTTCTCCTGTGGGGGGGTGTGAGACAGCAAGAGTGAGCTCACACATGTTCATCGCTCAACAAGTTGTGGGGAATAATGTGGCATGAACTCGCCAAAGGTGGGAGATCATGAAGTGTAAGGCTTGTCAACAATAGGGGTTAAAGCTGAGCATTGCTTTTAAGTAGTTGGTCAAACTTTTATTAGCAGTTACTAAGTGTAAGTGAATACCAAACCATAATAAAGTAATAGAACAAAATTAATAATAAACCCATGCAAATGCAAATGACAAATTGAGTTTAGGTTCCATAATTTAATCATCGGAGAGTCCTGAGCCGCTCATGACCGTGAGCTCGGCTAGTATACCAGTTTTACACTCTGCAGAGGTTGTACCCTTTACCCACAAGTCGTGTTTCCCATGTCGCCAGGGTTAGCTAGGCCCTTAGACACTACTGAGGTGAATGGCTAGGGATCCACTACGAGGCCTTTACAAAGTTCCACTAGCTTCCGAAAACCCGCTATAGTTTATGGGAAGAGCACTTGCAAGAATCCCCCGTCTGACCGCCATCGCAGCAAAATCAACCCGAGAACCTCCTTGCATGCAACTCCCCTACTGCCCTTGCCCCTTTCGGGTAATGTAGTCTTCCACTAGCTTTCCTAATTAGTCAGCCAAGGGGTCACATTCCTCCCTTGTGGTGGCACGTGTTTCTCAAGTTAAGCTCCATGTTCCAATTAACAATAATATAATGATCTTGACATGAACATAAATAAAATAACATAATAACTGGAACATGGATATAATAAATGATTATCCAAATATAACTACAAACTGAGTAATAATAATCTACGCGTTGCTACGAGACTAACGCAACTTGAACGGATCAAATCGGAGTTAAAACGGAGGAGATACGAATTTCCTAAGGTTTTATGTATTTGATATGAGGTTAATTAAGAAATAAATTTTAATACCATTTTCATGTTAAAACAGATACTCTAAGTGAAAGAGAATAATATTACAAAATTTTAGCAACTGGAATGGAGTGATTTGGACTAGAGATGAATTTTCTATGAATTTTATAAGTTCTAGCAATTCTTTTTCTCATTAAAATCATTTTTTAGATTTTTATTTATCCCTTTCTTATGAACTCTAGATTGGTCCTCAAATTCTTAAAAGAGCAGGGGGTTAATAAGGAAGAGTTCCTAAGACACAGACGACCCTGGAATGAACCGCGGGTTGATTCTAAAATAATGTAAGGACCTAGACGCAAAACTAACCAGCCGAATGGGTATGGCGCCGCCTCGGCCATCAGATCCAAATCCAGTGGCCAGGATTAGATCTAGCGCTACCCGAACCGGTATTCACTGCCATCCTTCAGATCACGATCCAACGGCCACCATGTAATTGGTCGAAACGTTACCTACCCTTTGATCTCGACCACCCCTTTTGATCTAACGGTCCCCTACCGTTCTTCCTCACCCGACCGCGCCAGCCGGCGGCGCGCTCGCCACCACGGCGAAAGGCCACCGGAGACCGCCACACCGGCGTTCAGGCACCCATACGCGAATCTACTCGGTGCTAAACGCAACAGAGAACTCAATGAATCGACTCAGGCACCCCTTACCGAAAGTAGTGGCGATGGCAAGGCCCTCGGTGCCGCGATGCGGACCGGCAGAGGACCAACTCCAGCGATGGATTGCAAGCGCCCCGATCCATGAACTCTCGAATCCAGTATACATACGCCATCCACATGGTCCAGCTACCATCCGAAGCTACTCATCGAGGTCCAAGTCGCCGTGGTCCGGTGATTCAACGGTGGCGGCACCTAGAGCGGCGGAAGCACACCGCGGCGTGGAATTCTCGGTGTACCACGACCCCAAAACTTATAGCTAACTGGCGGAACGCAAGGAGGAGTTCGATGTGGGCGCAGTGGAGTGTTCATACCACGGATTGGGGTAGCAGACGATTCTGGCCACGTGCCGCGGCAGCCCCACGATCTTCAACGCCCGGCGGAGAGCTCCGGTCCGCCCAACTCCGCACGAACAGGGAAGTTCCAGGCGCTCAGCGCACGGGCCAGTGTGATCTTGAGAACTCCTGGGCGCGGTTTCGTGCACCGAACCATGCCGAGTCCTCCGATCGACCCCCGGCTTGCTCCCGTGAAGTCCCGGCGGTGGGCAAGCAACCCACGAATGCACCCCAGCCCCCGCGAGTGGTAAACGGCTGCATCACCGGCCATCTGCTATACTCCCAGTGCCACATCGGTGAGGTATCGCCTGTGTTAGGCCAGTTCACGGAGCCACACGACGACGTATGCGCTCACCACATGAACTGGCGAGGCCCCCGATGGCGCGTCTTCAGATCTCCGGCGGTAGGGGCACGGCTAGCCGAGGAGGGTACTGGGGTCCGGCCTACAGGGAGCTGTAAGGGAGTAGATGGCTAGAGGGAGCAGCGGAGTCGCCGGAGGGAGCCCCGCTCGGCCGCCAAGGAAGAGGAGCAGGGATACCGGGTGCCGAGCGCCATGGATGGGCAGAAGGAGAAGAGCTCGATCGTGGATTAATACACAAGGGCGAGGGAATCCCAGTGGAGGGGGAAAGAGAGAAGCACCAGGGATCCCGAGAAGCCAGCACGAAGACCCGCAATTTCTGCTCAGCCGTTGCGGACGCGATCCACCAGGGAAGAAGACCGTGCACATCGGATCAGCAGGGGATTTCCACCCGATTTCTCGCGCTTCTGTTAGAACAGAATGAAGGTTGGGGATGACCTGACCACTGGGCCCCACAGGTCGGCACTACTCTCTCCAACTGGGCTGGTCCAGCGCCTGGGATAGATGGGCCAGGTAGGTTTTGGCCCATTCCGGGTCTAGTTTCTTTTCTTTTTATTATTATTTTTGTTTTGTTTTTTTTTTCATTTTCATTTTCAAATCTACATTTTGAATTCAAATTTCGTAAAAGAATTTGTACTTAATTTAAATATTCAGTTTGGACATATCAGTGGGATGAATTTATTTAGTTATGGATTTATTTTGTGCTCATAGTATTTCTTCTTTCTCTTCTATATATTATTTCTAATTTCCTAAATTATTTCTTTGGGTTAAATTCAAAATTTCTCAAATTACTATCATCTTTACTCAATGCACAAACAAAACTCCAATATGATGCATGGAGCATTTTTATTAGTTATTTTTTTTCACTCAATTAGGATGTTCCATGTTATAATGAGTAGATGGCATAACATTTAAGGAGATCAACTCTACTTTCTTTGAATACATTTTTGGGTATTACAAATTCTACCCCCCTTAAAAAGAATCTTGTCCTCGAGATTTAGTAAGGACTAGGGAAAGGATGGGGAAAATCTATGCGAAGCTCTTCTTCTCTTTTCCATGTTGCTTCATCTTCTCTATAGTGACTCCATTGCACTTTACACATCTTTATCACCTTATTTCTTATATCTCCAGTCAAAGTGTCAAGAATCTTGATAGGATACCCCGTATAAGTCAAATCACCCTGAACACTGAGCTCTTCCATTGGTAACTGTTCCTCAGGGACACGGAGACACTTCTTAAGTTGAGATACGTGAAATACATTATGCACATCAGATAAATGATCAGGTAGCTCGAGTTGATAGGTCATCTCTCCAACTTGCCTAAAAACTCAAAAGGGTCCAATAAAGCGAGGGGACAATTTGCCCTTGACTTTAAATCTCCTCATTCCACAAAGTGGTGACACCTTGAGGTACACATGATCCTCTTTCCTCATATTCCAGTGGTCTTCTTCTATCATCAGTGTAGCTCTTTTGCCTGGTCTGACCTACCCTCAAATTCTCCCGAATTATACGGGCTTGTTCTTCTGCTTCTTGAATAAGTTCAGGTCCAAGAACTGTCTTTCTCCAGTCTGATCCAATATAGAGGAGTCCTGCATTTTCTATCATACAGAGTCTCGAACAGTGACATCTTCAGACTGGCCTGGTAACTATTGTTATATGAGAACTCAGCATAAGGTAGACTCTTGTCCCAACTACTACCATGCTGAAGGGCACAAGCTCTCAACATGTCTTCCAACACTTGATTAGTCCTTTCAGTCTGTCCATCAGTCTGAGGATGACCGAACTAAAATTCAACTTCGTATCCACATTCTCATGAGAACTTTTCCAAAATCTGGAGGTAGATTGTGATCCTCTATCCAAAACGATCTTCTTCGGTACACCGTGTAGAGACATAATACAAGCCATGTATAACTCTGCCAATTGAGATACCTTATAAGTAGTCTTGACCGGAATGAAATGAGCCACTTTGGTCAGTCTATCCATAATAACCTATATCGAATCATATCCTTTCGAGGTGCGAGGCAATCCAGTAATGAAGTCCATACCAACCTCTTTCCATTTCCACTCGAGTATCTTTAATGGGTACAATAGTCCAGCTGGCCTCCGGTGTTCAGCCTTAACTCTTTGACATACATCGCACATAGCCACATGTGCAGCCACATCTCTCTTCAATCCATACCACCAATTCTTCCGCTTCAAATCATGGTACATCTTGGTATTACCAAGATGAATAGAATAATCTGAGTCATGGGCCTCCTTCAATATAGTCTCACGAAGGCTTTCAATATCAGGAACACATATCCTGTCCTTGAACCATACAGTGCCTTGCTCATCTTCCATGAATTCTGGACCTCGGCCTTCCGTAATAAGATCCTTGATCTCTTGTATCTTGGCATCACCAATCTGTCCTTTGCGGATTTTTTTTCTCCAAAGTAGGTTCCACATCAATAGTAACTCCTTAAGTGTGAGCAACTATCCCCAGGTTAAGTCTCCTAAAATCCTCAACAAACTCATCGGGTAGCTGGGCAACAACAGCTGAATGAACATGCTCCTTTCGACTTAAGGCATCTGCAACCAAATTTGCCTTGCCTGGGTGGTAGTGAATCTCCAAATCATAATCCTTAATAAGCTCCAACCAACGGCGTTGCCTAAGGTTAAGATCCTTCTGAGTGAATATGTTCCTCAAACTCTAATGATCCGTGTACACTTGACACTTGGTCCCCATAATATAATGTCTCCAAAGCTTAAGCGCATACACAACGACTGACAGTTCTAAGTCATGAGTGGGGTAGTTCAACTCATGTTTCCGCTCCTTCTTGCATAAGCACACATCTCAAGCCTTGGCCACATTTATCACAATAACTGTCAAATCCTTTCTGTAGATTTGGCATAACCAACACTGGTGGCGACATCAACCTCTTCTTTAGTTGGTCAAAGCTGTCTTGGCACTTCTCATCCCACTTAAATTCTGTTCCCTTCTCCAGAAGCGAGGTCATAGGCTTAGCAATCTTAGAAAATCCTTCAATAAATCTCTGATAATATCCTGCAAGTCACAAGAAACTTCGGACCTCCGTAATTGTAGTGGGTATGCTCCACACCACTATCTCCTTGACTTTAGCAGGATCCACTAATATTCCTCCATTAGAAATGATATGTCCAATAAATGGCACCTCGCCAATCCAAAACTCGCATTTACTGTACTTGGCGGAGAGTTGATTATCTCGTAGCTTCTTGTAGCACCAATCTCAGATGTTCCTCATGATCACTATCACTCTTGGAATAAATAAAAATATCGTCGATGAAAACCACGACGAATCTGTCCAGATCATGAACACCTTATGCTTCAGATCCATAAAATAGGTTGGTGTATTGGTTAGTCCAAATGACATAATGGTGAACTCATATAAACCATATCGGGTCGATAAAATCATCTTGGGAATATCCGATGGCCTAATCTTAATTTAGTGATAACCTGGTCGGAGTTCAATCTTCAAAAATACCCTTGCACATCCCTTCGATCCTTCTTTCTTCTGTATAAATAGAACCGGCACTCCACAAGGTGAAGAATCCAAACGAATGTACCCAGCCTCTTGTAATTCCATTAATTGCTTCTTAAGTTCCTTTAGTTCTTCTACGAACATCTTGTATGGCCATTTAGAAATAGGAGCAGTCCTAGGTAAGAGATCAGTGGCGAACTCAACTTCCCTATCTGGTGGCATCCCTAGTAACTCCTCTGGAAAAACATCTGGAAAATCTCTAACTGCATGGATGTTGTCACCCATAAACTTCTCATCTACTAGGAATGCTACTAGTCTGATGGTGGTAGTTACTGCAATTCCAACTTCAAATCTTTCTTCTTAGGAACTGGTGAGTTCTACGGTTCCCTTAGCACAGTGTATATACTTCCTTTGCCTTTATTAACTATGACATACCAAGGATCACATCTATAGTGCTCTCTTCTAACACTATAGGGGTAGCCCATCTGGGTTAGAAGTACAGGGTAAGAAAGGAAGAATTATAGACAAGGCGAGTAATTATGAGGAATTTTACTGCAGGGGACTTATTAACTAAGTAGATTAGTGTGTCACCTACTAAAGTTAATTCATTACTTTATGGTGGTACATGCTAAGATGCCCAACTATAATGTTTCAATCAATCAAAGAAGCAAATCAGGCATTCATCATCAGAACAATCAACCAACATTTTTTAATAGAGAAAATAGTTTTAATTTTTGTCTTAGGTCTCATATTTCTTAAAAAGTTCATAAATGTAGGATTCCAAGGTATGAAATCCATCTTGTCTTAGTACAGAAAAGATAAGAGTAATCAGAGTATGACAGCAAAAGGTGAGACATGATCCAGATAAGATAAGTATAGAATGACTCAGAGTAAGGTAAGTAGATAAGGTTTTTGTCCATTTCTATCTAGGTTTCGTCCTACAGTCAACATTTCCTCTGATACCACTTCTGTCACACCCGGCTTTAAAGAACAAAGCCAGGTGCATCTCATACATGCGCCAAAGAAGACAACTTATACAATAACAGAGTGTATAGAGATAAATGTCACAATAATCAGAGTATTTATTACATAGCGGAAGACTTACAAAATAAAAGATAAATATAACATGAACTAAGGATCGTCCTTGGCGCAGAAGTCAACTGGGAAACGCCACCTAGATCAGATCGAACTCCTCGATACGTGGCTCCTCCTGAACCACCTGCTCTTCTCCTGTGGGGGGTGTGAGACAGCAAGAGTGAGCTCACACATGTTCATCGCTCAACAAGTTGTGGGGAATAATGTGGCATGAACTCGCCATAGGTGGGAGATCATGAAGTGTAAGGCTTATCAACAATAGGGGTTAAAGCTGAGCATTGCTTTTAAGTAGTTGGTCAAACTTTTATTAGCATTTACTAAGTGTAAGTGAATACCAAACCATAATAAAGTAATAGAACAAAATTAATAATAAACCCATGCAAATGCAAATGACAAATTGAGTTTAGGTTACATAATTTAATCATCGGAGAGTCCTGAGCCGCTCATGACCGTGAGCTCGGCTAGTATACCAGTTTTACACTCTGCAGAGGTTGTACCCTTTACCCACAAGTCGTGTTTCCCATGTCGCCAGGGTTAGCTAGGCCCTTAGACACTACCGAGGTGAATGGCTAGGGATCCACTACGAGGCCTTTACAAAGTTCCACTAGCTTCCGAAAACCCGCTATAGTTTATGGGAAGAGCACTTGCAAGAATCCCCCGTCTGACCGCCATCGCAGCAAAATCAACCCGAGAACCTCCTTGCATGCAACTCCCCTACTGCCCTTGCCCCTTTCGGGTAAGGTAGTCTTCCACTAGCTTTCCTAATTAGTCAGCCAAGGGGTCCCATTCCTCCCTTGTGGTGGCACGTGTTTCTCAAGTTAAGCTCCATGTTCCAATTAACAATAATATAATGATCTTCACATGAACATAAATAAAATAACATAATAACTGGAACATGGATATAATAAATGATTATCCCAAAACCATATAAAGCAATAGCAAAAACTACCCATGTGATTCAGGGGTAAACAAGGTAATGAGATAAACAATCTAGGGTGACCTATCGGGTCCCATCAAAATTAAACCTATGCATGGTAAATGATTATAAAGAACATTATTGGGTAACAAAAGTGAATCAAGGGCACAACTTGCCTGGCACTTGAGATTCTAGGTACCAACTTGCTCTTCAGATGACACGTGCCTCGCGCTAGTCGTAGCAATACAAATAAACATGGTACAGATAAAATTAACATCACACCAAACATAAGTACAAACTGAGTAATAATAATCTACGCGTTGCTACGAGACTAACGCAACTTGAACGGATCAAATCGGAGTTAAAACGGAGGAGATACGAATTTCCTAAGGTTTTATGTATTTGATACGAGGTTAATTAAGAAATAAATTTTAATACCATTTTCATGTTAAAACAGATACTCTAAGTGAAAGAGAATAATATTACAAAATTTTAGCAACTGGAATGGAGTGATTTGGACTAGAGATGAATTTTCTATGAATTTTATAAGTTCTAGCAATTCTTTTTCTCATTAAAATCATTTTTTAGATTTTTATTTATCCCTTTCTTATGAAGTCTGGACTGGTCCTCAAATTCTTAAAAGAGCAGGGGTTAATAAGGAAGAGTTCCTAAGACACAAACGGCCCTGGAATGAACCGCGGGTTGATTCTAAAATAATGTAAGGACCTAGACGCAAAACTAACCAGCCGAATGGGTATGGCGCCGCCTCGGCCATCAGATCCAAATCCGGTGGCCAGGATTAGATCCAGCGCTACCCGAACCGGTATTCACTGCCATCCTTCAAATCACGATCCAACGACCACCATGTAATTGGTCAAAACGTTACCTACCCTTTGATCTCGACCACCCCTTTTGATCTAACGGTCCCCTACCGTTCTTCCTCACCCGACCGCGCCAGCCGGCGGCGCGCTCGCCACCACGGCGAAAGGCCACCGGAGACCGCCACACCGGCGTTCAGGCACCCATACGCGAATCTACTCGGTGCTAAACGCAGCAGAGAACTCAATGAATCGACTCAGGCACCCCTTACCGAAAGTAGTGGCGATGGCAAGGCCCTTGGTGCCGCGATGTGGACCGGTAGAGGACCAACTCCAGCGATGGATTGCAAGCGCCCCGATCCATGAACTCTCGAATCCAGTATACATACGCCATCCACATGGTCCAGCTACCATCCGAAGCTACTCATCGTGGTCCAAGTCGTCGTGGTCCGGTGATTCAACGGCGGCGGCACCTAGAGTGGCGGAAGCACACCGCGGCGAGGAATTCTCGGTGTACCACGACCCCAAAACTTATAGCTAACTTGCGGAACGCAAGGAGGAGTTCGATGTGGGCGCAGTGGAGTGTTCATACCACGGATTGGGGTAGCAGACGATGCTGGCCACGTGCCGCGGCAGCCCCACGATCTTCAACGCCCGGCGGAGAGCTCCGGTCCGCCCAACTCCGCACGAACAGGGAAGTTCCAGGCGCTCAGCGCACGGGCCAGTGTGATCTTGAGAACTCCTGGGCGCGGTTTCGTGCACCGAACCATGCCGAGTCCTCCGATCGACCCCCGGCTTGCTCCCGTGAAGTCCCGGCGGTGGGCAAGCAACCCACGAATGCACCCCAGCCCCCGCGAGTGGTAAACGGCTGCATCACCGGCCATCTGCTATACTCCCAGCGCCACATCGGTGAGGTATCGCCCGTGTTAGGCCAGTTCACGGAGCCACACGACGACGTATGCGCTCACCACATGAACTGGCGAGGCCCCCGATGGCGCGTCTTCAGATCTCCAGCGGTAGGGGCACGGCTAGCCGAGGAGGGTACTGGGGTCCAGCCTACAGGGAGCTGTGAGGGAGTAGATGGCTAGAGGGAGCAGCAGAGTCGCCGGAGGGAGCCCCGCTCGGTCGCCAAGGAAGAGGAGCAGGGATACCGGGTGCCGAGCGCCATGGATGGGCAGAAGGAGAAGAGCTCGATCGTGGATTAATACACAGGGGCGAGGGAATCCCAGCGGAGGGGGAAAGAGAGAAGCACCAGGGATCCCGAGAAGCCAGCACGAAGACCCGCAATTTCTGCTCAGCCGTTGCGGACGCGATCCACCAAGGAAGAAGACCGTGCACATCGGATCAGCAGGGGATTTCCACCCGATTTCTCGCGCTTCTGTTAGAACAGAATGAAGGTTGGGGATGACCTGACCACTGGGCCCCACAAGTCGGCACTACTCTCTCCAACTGGGCTGGTCCAGCGCCTGGGATAGATGGGCCAGGTAGGTTTTGGCCCATTCCGGGTCTAGTTTCTTTTCTTTTTATTATTTTTTTGTTTTGTTTTTTTTTCATTTTCATTTTCAAATCTAAAATTTGAATTCAAATTTCGCAAAAGAATTTGTACTTAATTTAAATATTCAGTTTGGACATATCAGTGGGATGAATTTATTTAGTTATGGATTTATTTTGTGCTCCATAGTATTTCTTCTTTCTCTTCTATATATTATTTCTAATTTCCTAAATTATTTCTTTGCGTTAAATTCAAAATTTCTCAAATTACTATCATCTTTACTCAATGCACAAACAAAACTCCAATATGATGCATGGAGCATTTTTATTAGTTATTTTTTTCACTCAATTAGGATGTTCCATGTTATAATGAGTAGATGGCATAACATTTAAGGAGATCAACTCTACTTTCTTTGAATACATTTTTGGGTATTATAGATAATGAGAGTGCAATCCGCATTGCGGATAATCCCGTTGAGCACAGCCACACTAAGCACATAGCCATTCGGTATCACTTTTTGAGAGATCACCAACAACGGCGGGATATCGAGATAGCCTATATTAACACCAAAGTTCAATTGGCCGATATCTTTACCAAGCCATTAGATGAGAAAACCTTTACCAAACTTAGGAATGAGCTAAATATTCTTGATTCTAGGAATTTTGATTGATTCTTTGCACACATAGCTTATTTATATACCTTTTATCATCTCTCTTTTATGTCTATGACTAATGTGTTTTCAAGTATATTTTCATGCTTAGTCATAGAATTGAAAGGGAAATGGAGTATTCGGCAAAGACGACGCTTCCACTCAACTCCATTGATATTTGCCGGTATTCCACATATTTCTCCACTTTGGTATAATCTTCACTCATATCTATTTGTTTGCCATTGGGGAGAAAGTAAAAGGGCTTATATTTCACTCACAAGTATCCGTTTTTGGCGATTCATGCCAAAGGGGGAGAAAGTATTAGCCCAAAGCAAAAGGACCGCACCACCATCGAATTTTAAAAATGAAGTTTTCAAATTGATACATTATTATGTTCAAAAAGGGGGAGAAAGTATCTTCAAAAATTTGTAAAACCCTCTTGAACACTAAGAGGAGAATTTCATTAAGGGGGAGTTTTGTTCAAGTCAAAGGAAAAGCATTTGGAACAGGGGGAGAAAATCTCAAAACTTGAAAATGCTTCTTTCAATCTTATTCATATACCTTTGACTATTTGCAAAAGTTTTGAAAAGAATTTCCAAAAGATTTGCAAAAACAAAAATCGTGGTGCAAATGTGGTCCAAAATTTTAAATAAGAAGAAAACCATCCATGAATATCTAGTAGAAATAATTATTGGTTTCATTCCAAGCAACCTTTGCACTTACCTTATGCAAACTAGTTCAATTCTGCACTTTTTTATTTGCTTTGGTTTTTGTTGGCATCAATCACCAAAAAGGGGGAGATTGAAAGGGAAATAGGGTCAAACCTTTTCCTATATGGATTTTTGGTGGTTGAATTGCCCAATATAAATTATTGGACTAACTAGTTTGCTCTAGATTATGAGTTCTACAGGTGCCAAAGGTTCACAACAAACCAATACAAAAGTCCAAGGAAGGGTTCAAATAAAAAGAGCAAAAGACAACCGAAGGTTGCCATGGTCAGGCACACCGGACTGTCCGGTGTGCCACCGGACAGTGTCCGGTGCACCAGGGAGATCCACTCTGAACTTGCCAGCTTCGAGAATTTGGGAGCCACTCCACTATAATTCACCAGACTGTTTGGTGTAACACCGGACTGTCCGGTGTGCTAGCGGAGACAATGGCTACTTGCGCCAACGATCGTCTGCAGAGGAACAGTGAAACACTACAGTGCACGCCTGCGCGCGCAGAAGTCAGAGCAGGCGTCAGAAGGCGCATCGGACAGTGAACAGTGACTGTCCGGTGCACCACCGGACTGTCTGGTGTCCCCACATGTCAGAGCTCCAACGGTCGGACCCTAACGGTTGGGTGACGTGGCTAGCGCACCAGACCGTGTCCGGTGGCGCACCGGACTGTCCGGTGCGCCATACGACAGTAGCCATCCCCAACGGCCACTTTGGTGGTTGGGGCTATAAATACCCCCCAACCACCACACTTCAAGGCATCTAAGTTTTCAGCCATTGCCTTCAATACAAGAGCTCTAAACTTCACTCCAAGACACAAACAAAGAGATCAAATCCTCTCCCAAGTCCAAAGATCATTCCAATCAAATAGTGACTAGTGAGAGAGTGATATTTGTGTTCTTTTGAGTTCTTACGCTTGGATCGCTTTCTTCTTTCCTTATTTCTTGTTCTCAAGTGTTTTGTAACCAAGGCAAGAGACACCAAGTGTGTGGTGGTCCTTGCGGGGTCTAAGTGACCCATGAGATAAGGAGAAAGCTCACTCGGTCTAAGTGATCGTTTGAGAGAGGGAAAGGGTTGAAAGAGACCTGGTCTTTGTGACCACCTCAACGGGGAGTAGGTTTGCAAGAACCGAACCTCGGTAAAACAAATCATCGTGTCATCCGCTCTATTTCTTTGGTTGATTTGTTTTCGCCCTCTCTTTCGGACTCGTTTATATTTCTAACGCTAACCCCTGCTTGTAGTTGTGCTTAAAGTTTATAAATTTAAGATTCCGCCTATTCACCCCCCTCTAGGCGACTTTCAATTATATATGTTGTCTTCTTGGCACATGTATGAGATGCACCTGGCTTTGCCCCTTAAAGCCCGGGTGTGACAGAAGTGGTATCAGAGGAAATGTTGACTGTAGGATGAAACCTAGATAGAAATGGACAAAACCCTTCACTACTTACCTTACTCTGATTTATTCTATACTTATCTCATCTGATCTTGTCTCACCTTTTGCTTTTCTACTCTGATTACTCTTATCTTTTCTACTCTAAGACAAGATGGATTTCACACCTTGGAATCCTACCAGTATGATCTTTTTAAGAGATAGGGAACCTAAGACAAAATTTAAAACTATTTTCTATATTTAAAAATGATTGGTTAATTGTTCTGATGATAAAAGTAAATTTGTTCATAAAATCTATATATCTTTCATAGTTTTTGAAACTAAAAGAGAGATGTACAAGATTTTTGAATAATGTTAGAACCATCATATGAGATGAACAAATAACCAAACAACCAAAATAAACATTGTAGATCTTGAAAAGTTATAGAATTTTGTAGTTGACAACTTTTTCATTTCAAGTCATCTTGTTAACGAAAACTACGTCTGAATTTTAAAAAAATAACATTTGAATTTTAAAAACGACATCGAATGGAAAAACCACCAACAAAAAAGTTGTAGGTCTTAAAAAGTTATGAAACTTTTTAATTGATAATTTTTTATTTGAAATCATCTTATCATAGGAAAATTCATGTGAAGTTTTTAAATTTGAAATTCAAATTTTGTAAACGACCTCGGATGTAGAAATTATCAAAATAGAACTTGTAGATCTTTAAAAGTTATGCAACTTTATAGTTGGTCACATTTTCAAATGAATTAATTTAGTGCCTCAAATAATCAAATTACTCTTGGTTTGTTATAGTATATGAGGAATGAAAACGTAACATAGACACAATTGATGTAGTATTGTAGTGGTAGAGAAGGGTATGCGTGAGAAAGAGGTTTGGGAGTTCGAATCTCACTATTCACAAAACATATAAATTTGATTCAAAATAATGTTGAAAAATGATAGAGCGATGGGTATGGCAATGGTTAGTAGTTGGAGAGTTGTTCCCATAATTTAAAAAATGTTTTGCAATTTTTTGAGTTTTTTGTGAGTTCGAATCTCACCATTCACAAAACATATAAATTTGTTTTAAAATAATGTTGAAAAATGATAGAGCGATGGGTATGGCAATGGTTAGTGGTTCGAGAGTTGTTCCCATAATTTAAAAAATGTTTTGCTATTTTTTAAGTTTTTTGTGATTCTTAATTTGCCGAGTGTTTTTCGACACTCGGCAAAATCTATACTGAGTGTCTGAAAAAGTACTCGACAAAGAACTCTTTGCCGATAAAATGTAACACTTGGCAAAGGTTTTGCTGAGTGTAAAATGACTTTGCGCGAGTGCCTGAGACACTCAGCAAAGAAGGCGAGTCCGGTAGTGCAAGGTATGTTTTTCCTTATTTTTTGTGTGATGTTTTTTTTGAAAAAGGCTGAATCCGAACTATGTTTTAGTATCTAAACAAAATATTCATGTGAGACTTGCACATTTTTTTGATAATGGAAAATAAATTCCATTTTTTTGCACAACCTTTTGCACTTTCATGCATACACCCTTACAAGTAAAAAATAAATTCCACGAACAACTATGAGAAGATAGAGAAATATTTAAGCAGCCACAATTCTAGTATTGGATCGCCCTCCATGACGTGTGAAGGTCTCCATGGCCACCATCTCCAAGGATTGACAGATATTGAGACATTCTTGGCTTTCTTGGCGTGATTCTTATTCCTATGGATAAGGAAAAGAGTGAATTTTATGAGGGGTCGTCGAACTTATTCCGAGTTCTCATTTCGGTAGTACAAGTACTTTAGAATTGCTAACTTAACTTTCTAAACTTATTTCGAGTTCTCATCCCAAACTCGGTAGAGGATTGTTGAAGGGATCATAATGCCTAAGAGGAGGATGAAA
This sequence comes from Zea luxurians, assembly GCA_029449295.1. Classification (NCBI taxonomy): domain Eukaryota; kingdom Viridiplantae; phylum Streptophyta; class Magnoliopsida; order Poales; family Poaceae; genus Zea; species Zea luxurians. Next base: position 32,437,658 of record JAOPSE010000001.1, on the reverse strand, counting down.
TCGACTACTCACAATCTACTTTTAATGATGGGATATCTGCCTAGTCAATATCTATACAAGAATATAATATCTAGATATGCAATAAAGTTTTGCTATGTGTGTTGCTATATCTATCTCAAAATAGTTATGTAATCGAGGTTCTAATCCTATTCACTAGCCTATCAAACTAATCTATGAAAGTAAGCACACAACCAATGTATATAATACAAATGCGAAAGCTTAACTGAGATAAATATGCAAACTTTAGTCAATAGCTTTGGTATTTTTATTGAGATATCGAGAAGGTCACACTTCCTCCGCCTAGTCTTTGTTAAATCCTTGAAATTGATTATTTTCGGCGGATGCCTCTAACACCCGAAAATAATCTGGTTATTTTTGGCGGTTAGATCAGGTCGACGAAAATAACATACTTATTTTTTGTGGCTAGTAATGGCCGCCAAAAATAACCAATTCCATAATTATTTTTGGCGATCGTCCTCGCACCACCAAAAATAAGATTTATTTTGGACGCTGAAATCCCGACAACAAAGTGCTACCGAAAATAAAATACTTTTTGCAGAAAAACTTTGTTTTCATTGGTCTCTAGCCATCAAAATTTGGTTGTCTTTTATGTAATGCGTGGTCACATTGACCAATCAGCGTGCTGAACCAACCTCGCTGGTAGGACAGCAGCACCAAATGATATGTCTTTGTCGAGTGTTCGACAAAAAGTATTTGACAAAAAAGCTGTTGCTGATATATAATTCGCCGAGACTTTTCTACCTAGAGTCACAGAGTCACACTCGGCAAAAAAAAAAAACAAAAAAAACCGTTGTCGATGGGAGTGAAATAGCCACGCTGAAGTAAAGGCGCGCATCAGACAATTATGAGATTATTCGCTGTTGATTTGCAGAGAAAAATGTGGAGTATGGGCAGCAGTTGGCAGCGGGAACGGACAACGCCAGCGCGTGTCTGGGCGTGACTAATAAATGTGATTCTTTTCATACTGCATTTTTGCCGGTTTCCAAGGTAGGTGGACTCGGTCCTGCAATCTATTTTGTAAACCAAACAATAAGGCTCCATATTTTTGCCACTAGTAGTGTTCTTTAGGCTAATCACAGTAAGGATTTTATGTCTCTACTTTCAAAAATGCCACGTCGGCTTTACGAACGAATGAAACACCCTCTATCAATAAAGAGTTTCATCTCACTATTTCATATATCAACATATTTTTTAAATGTTGCATATAAATAACCAATAGAATTTACTCAATTATATGAAGATTAAACAAAACACTCTCAGTGGAGGTTTCACACAGTTTTCAAGACCTTGGAAATGAGTTAACATGGTTTCATCCCAATGAAACTCTATGAAACTCTTTCTTCTTAAATGATGTGACATGTCATCCAAATAGCTGATGTGGCAGGCTAATTAATATATCAAATACCTCATGAAACCTCCATTGTGATTAGCCTTAGAACCAGTGAACACAAATTAAGGTGTAGAAACTGTTGTCTCGTGAACATATATAAAAGCTGTCTTGACGATTTTTACCGGCCCCAATCACTACCGGACACAGCTGCCTTGTCAAGTACCTGACAAAATACACTCGGTAGAGCGCCGATCACACGACAAAAAGCCGTACCATGATAGTGAATATCTTACTATAGCCATGCAATTTTTTCTTACTGATTAATTAGTTAGCAAGAAACTTCCTAATTCTCATGCATGTACATTATCTCTTTTGCATTGGGTCAACTTTGAACATATTCTTGGGTCTAGGCGCTTTTGAACCTATCTAGGCTACCTTTGGACTCCTGTTCGACGCCGTAAGGCACATGCTAGCTAATTAATGGAGCGAACCTACATGACCTTCTCATAGTATACATCATCTCTTGGTGCTTGTGAAGTCTTACATGACTTTTTCATCATAATTGACTTTGATGTGACCCTTGCTTTGAATTATTGTTGAATTATTGAGTTGCTAGCACAGTCAAGCAATGAATTAGTTTGTTTTGCTCACATTATACATGCATCCATCTAATAGAAGAAGAGTCATGTCATGTTCAGCGTTATTACGAGTCTCTGAAAGGTGCAGGTAGGAAAACAAAACAAAATATAGGCATGCAGCATCCTGTAAAAGCCATGATTTATTAAAGAGCTCTTCCTCTCTGCTCCTTGCAGAGAGCGAAAGGAAAAGAGGGAGAAAGAAGGAGAAACCACCCAGCCATCGTCCCAATCTTTGCCGCCCAACGGCCGGCCACGCCAAGCTTTGGGATATGCATCAGATGAAGCATATGTCTTTCTTCTCCTTCCTGTGCTTCATCATCGTCTCCCCTGTCTTTGCCTTCTCCGATTTCGCAGTTAGCCGTGGCGACCACTTTGTCTACCATGGATTTGCCGGAGTTAACCTCACCCTCGACGGCAACGCCCTAGTCACACCAGACGGCCTCCTCGAGCTCACCAACGACACGGTCAATCTAGGCCACGCGTTCTACCCTACTCCACTGAGCTTCAACACGCAGCAGCGGCCTAACGGCACCGTGCGATCCTTCTCCGTCTCCTTCGTGTTCGCCATCCTCTCCGTCCACGCGGACATCAGCGCCGACGGCATGGCCTTCTTCGTCGCGCCAACCAAGAACCTCTCCAACACCTGGGCGCAGTACATCGGCCTCCTCAACAGCGGGAACGACGGCAACACGAGCAACCACATGTTTGCCGTCGAGCTCGATACCACCCAGAACGACGAGTTCAAGGACATCGACAACAACCACGTCGGCATCGACATCGACAGCCTCACGTCCCTGCGAGCCCACCACACCGGATACTATGGAGGCGACGACAGCGGTTCCTTCAGCAACCTGACTCTGATCAGCGGGAAGGCGATGCAGGTGTGGGCAGACTACCATGGGGAGACCACGCAGATCGAGGTGAGGCTGGCTCCTGCGGGAGCAGCCAAGCCTGCAAGACCTCTTCTTTCAGCCGTCCGTAACCTCTCAGCGGTTCTCGTCAGTGACAAATCCTACATCGGTTTCTCAGCGACGACCGGTGCGATAAGCACACGGCACTGCGTTCTTGGCTGGAGCTTCGCTATGGACGGACCTGCCCCGGCCATTGACCTATCCAAGCTGCCAGAGCTGCCGCGTCTTGGCCCCAAGCCCCGTTCCAAGGTCCTGGAGATCACCCTGCCTATAGCCACTGGGCTGTTCGTCCTCGCCGTTGGGCTAGTCGTTGTCCTGCTCGCTTACAGACGGTTGAGGTACAAGGAGGTGAAAGAAGATTGGGAAGTTGACTTCGGGCCACACCGGTTCTCGTTCAAGGATTTGTTCCATGCCACAGGTGGGTTCAGGAAGAAGAACCTGCTCGGCGTGGGCGGTTTCGGACAAGTCTACAAGGGGGTCCTTCCAGAGTCCAGAGCGCAGGTTGCTGTGAAGAGGGTGTCCCATGAGTCCAGACAAGGGATGAAGCAGTTCATCGCCGAGATCGTCAGCATCGGCCGGCTTCGACACCGCAACATTGTGCCCCTGCTTGGCTACTGCAGGCGAGAAGGTGAACTCCTCTTGGTGTATGACTACATGTCGAACGGCAGTCTCGCTCAGTACTTGTACTCAGAAGGTGGCCAGCCAACATTGGGCTGGGCCCAGAGGTTTCGCGTCGTCAAGGGCGTTGCAGCTGGGCTGCTCTACCTCCACGAGAAGTGGGAGAAGGTCGTCGTCCACCGGGACATCAAGCCAAGCAATGTGCTCCTTGACAGCGAAATGAACGGGAGGATAGGAGACTTTGGCCTCTCAAGGCTGTATGACCATGGCACCGATCCACAGACCACTCACATGGTTGGCACCATGGGCTACCTAGCCCCAGAGCTGGTACGCTCGGGCAAAGCGTCCCCGTCGACGGACGTGTTCGCCTTCGGCGTACTTCTTCTCGAGATCACTTGTGCCCAGAGGCCTGTGAGGCAGCAGAATGCCCAGCAGCAGCAGCACACGTTGATGGACTGGGTTCTGGAGCACTGGCAGAACGGGCTGTTAGCTGAGACTGTGGACCCGAGTCTCAGAAAGGATTATAACCTCGATGAGGCATGCCTGGTTCTAAAGCTGGGACTTCTATGCTCGCATCCATTTGTCAGTGCAAGACCCACCATGAGGCAAGTGATGCAGTACCTCGAAGGCGATACAGCAATACCAGAGCTGACACCGACACATTTCAGCTTCACTATGCAGGCGTTGGCTCGGCAGGACGAAGGGTTTGAATCACCTTCTAGCATGTTGGATCCACCATTATTAACCACAAGCATGGGCACATTTTCGAGTCTCTCGGGAGGAAGATGATATTCTTGGTGTAAAATCTCACTGGATCACAAGGAAATATATAATGGAAAAAAAAATCTGTTCCATGGATAAAGCATTGTGCTCTATCTTGTTATTTGTCAAGCTAGCAAATCATATATATATATATATATATATATATATATATATATATATATATATATATATAGGGCAGGTATAACGGGAGCCCTGGGCTTCCAATAGTTAAAGGAAGCTCAGGCCGACCACCCTTCCAAACTGGTTCAATTAGCGCGCCCAAACAGGCTGTCGGGTGCGCCACCTGCCCCACGTCTGTTAGCGCAAAAAAAGAAATGCATGCATGAGTCAAACACGATCCAATGCATGCGCATAAATTTAGGAAATATATGTGCGACAGTTTCTGTTTTTAAATCCTTTATTTCCTCCATAAATTTAGGATCGCTGCAACAGCCATGCAGCTAGACGCGTAAGGACCATTTTATGATATATACTGAGACTAAATATGCTACACTGTGTTAATAATTATGCAATTCGATATACTGCGTAAAAATCTGTTACCAGCTGCATGCACACGAATTTATGATAAAAATAATGTGAAATGAAAGGAAATGAATTACACGCATAGAAACAAAAAATCGTATTTAATGTTTTATTTCCTTCATAAATATAAGATCCCTCCAACAGCCATGCAGCTAAAACACATTAAATCTAGTTTATGATATATACTGATACAAATTATACTACATGGTGTAGGTATTTATGCAATTCGTTACACTGCGTAAAAAATCTGACATGTTGTTCACTGGTGGACGCACCTCCGGGTTGGAGCGTAATAACCTTAAGTTTTGAGCATAAAATCCCTCAATAATAAGCGTATATATCGAGCCAATGTGAGAGGTTGATAGTTCTAGTAGGTTGTTATTACGATCCTATTTTTATGGCAGATCCAAAAAAACATGGCAGTCGCATGCATGCGGTTATACAGATCCTAAAATTATGGCAAAATGCATGCATGAGTCAAACACGTTCCCTTGCATGCGCGTAAATTTAGGAAAGATATGTGTGGCGGTTTCTATTTTAAATGCTTTATTTCCTCCATAAATTTAGGATCGCTGCAACAGACATGCAACTAAAACTCGTAATGACCATTTTATGCTATATACTGATACTAAATATGCTACACTGTGTAGATAATTATGCAATTCGGTATACTGCGTAAAAATCTGCTACAGGCTGCATGCACACGAATTTATGATGGAAAGAATATGCAATGAAAGGAAATGAATTGCATGCATAGAAACAAAAGATCACATTTAATGTTTTATTTCCTTCATAAATATAGGATCCCTCCAACAACCATGCAACTAAACGTATTAGAACTAATTTATGATGTATACTGAAACAAATTATACTACACGGTGTAGGTATTTATGCAATTCCTTACACTGCGTAAAAAATCTGGCATGTTGTTCACTGGTGGACGCATCTCCGGGTGTAGCGTAAAAATCTTAAGTTTTGAGCATAAAATCCCTCAATTATAAGCGTAAATACCGAGTCAATTAGAGGTTGATAGCTTTAGTAGGTTGTTATTACGATCCTATTTTTATGACACATCCGAAAAACATGGCAGCCGCATGCATGCGGTTTCTATTTTTATACAAATCCAAAAATTATGGCAAAATCGTGGGAGTTTCCATTGCATGCGCACAAATTAAGAACAGCATAAATCAAGGAATTGCCTTTCCAATGTGCATGCAGTAAACTGATATACGAACTCTGTGTTAAAGCATAAAATCATACAGTTTTTAGCGTAAATAATACATGTGGTAGGCATAAAACACAATAAACGAAAAAAAATGCGCCGGATCGGAGGATGTCACGCGCGATCATCGCTGCGCGCATCTCGCCCCTTCCGTGACGTCGCTCGCTCGAACATCGCGTCTCATGCGTCGCCGTCGCTACTCGCACGTCGACGGGCGTCGCTTGCTCGCCGGCCTTGGAAGTGCCGCCTCCTCGGGGCTTCGGGGACGCCGCCGCTTGCCTGCACAAGGGCCTCGCTGCGGATCGAGGAACGTCCGCCACCGCGCGTCGAGGTAATGGAGTTGCGGCCACCGGCCTGGGATCCGCCGCCGCTCGCCCTCTGGATCGGGGGCCGCCACCGCCAGCCAGGGAACCGCCGCCACCGCATGTCGAGGTCGGGGAGCCACGGCCACCGCATCCACTGGCCGGGGTCCACCGCCGCGCGCGCTATCGGGCAACCGCCGTCGCTAATGAATCGAGATGGGGCGTGAAAAACTGAACCCTAGCACTCCGGGTCCTGTTTTATAGACATCCGGATGTGGTCCGGCTCGACCAAATTGCACTGTCTGGCCCGGGCTTCCTTTAGTTATTGGAAGCCCAGGGCTCCTAATATACAATCTATATATATATATATACTGTTGGTTTGCATGTAGATGAGCATATACTACTAAACAAACATTTTTTCTGCTATTGGTAGATTTGTGTAATATGTTACCACAAACATTCAGGTTTCAATCATATATATCATCTACATATTGATGAGAAATTATGGCGTGGAGACCTAACGATGTGTGTATATATATATATATATATATATATATATATATATATATATATATATATATATATATATATATATATATATATATATATATATATATATATATATATATATATACTACTTATTAAGTTAGCAATAGTAGCCTGCCTTTTTGTGTTCTGCCATTCTGCGATCTCAGCCGTCCATTCTACCGTTCTACAATCTCAGCCGTCCAATCCCGCACACCAGTTTTCCGCGCGCAGAAAAAAAAATTAATCAATGGCTGCCTAGGGATCGAACTTTGGATCTATTGAGTAGAATGTCTAGCCTTCCACCCTCTAGCCAACATGACTCATGTTGAATTGTGTACAACTTCAACTAAAACGTCTTTTGTGTTTAACCCACCGTCCACTCTGTATGCTTACTGAGTCTAGAAAAACATTTATAGCTTGGCCCCAGATCTTTCTGGAATTTGGGACGCAGTCCAGGAAATAAAGAAAATAGGGAAAAGGAGTTTAGAAATTGATTTTTAGTTTAAAAATAATTGCAGAAACTCATTTAATTCATGAAAATTTCATATTAAATCTAAATGAGTTCATTCCAATTTCTATAATTCTATAATATTATTTTTATCACATAATACCTCTGTTTTGTCATGAAAACAACAATAAAATTGATTTCCTAATTAATCCTATATCAAATACATAGAAACTTTGGAAATTCGTAACTTTCCCATTTTAATTCCAAATTGAATCGTTCCAGTTGTGTTAGTCTCGTATGAATATTTACTACGCAGTAACAACATTGATTATACCATGTTTCATACTTTTATAATTAGATATTTATTTATCCTATGTTAATTGGGTTAATCTATGTCTATTGGATTAATCTATACTACTATATTAAGGCTGCAAGGGTAGTCTGCCTCATTTGTGTTCTACCTTTGATCAATCTGGACCGTTCGTGCCACGCTGATCGCCCGTGCGCTCCTCCGTCCGATCCGTCAACTGCATAAAGAAATGCTACGCGTGCGGACTCACGATCCCTGGCTGACCAATGGGGTCACACGACCAGAGGGGTCTTCTTCTCCGTATCTATCCCCCAACAGAATCTCACCATGCTAATCTCCGTCGAGCGTAACCAGGCCGTGATCCCTCGGCCTTGGGACTATATATATACGGTATAAACCGCACCCCCTTCCTTAGCCATAACATCTGCTAGCCAAGTTTTCAGAATCCAGCGAGAGCTTCATCAAGCAGAGAGAGAGGAGAGCGCCGCTACGAGTCATTCCGCCTCACCGTCGGCTTTGCCTTGGTGGTCGGTCCAAAATCTTAGTGCTACCAGCAGTCGGTTGAATGAGTCAATGCAGGGGCAATCGGCCAAAGTTGGAAGAGGGGATGCGAAGTTGAGGTCAAGGTGAGGCCACCTCTGCAATTGTCCCTTCCTTTAACGAAACCAAACCCATGTTTCATTGTTTCATCAACAATAATAATAATAATGATGTTAAACCAGCATTAGACCCTCACAGCTGTCGCTGCTAAACCAGCCTTCACTGCAGAAGGTTCACATACTAGACTAATCCTTCAAAGTTTCTTAATAAACCACAATACAAGGAAGCATCTTTGGTAGGCTCATGCTCGCACCCCTAGCTCAGCCATCAATACAAAAATAGTCCCAGCAACATAGGCAGCCCATCTGATATGGAAAAAGTTTCATTAAACATCAATAAACATGAAAGTTATTCATAATAGACGAATATAAAAACATCTTACTTTTGGGATGGATCCCGAGAAAAGTATTCCTTCACATTATCATAAGATATTGGTTTGTCGCCATCCATAAAATCAGAAAGGTCCATGTCAAACGTAGATGCACGATTACTTAATTCAGAACCAAAGGATACCTGCGCAAACATATTTAGTAAGATCACCTATTTTTATAATATTTTTCTCATATTTGTTTATTTCCATCTTTGGTGTAATGTTATCATATCTATTATTTGTTTGATTATTTGTATTGCTACGAGTAGAAGCGATGTGACGAGTAATCTGAAGCCCAACTTTTGGGTCAACATCTGGACTACAAGTTTATCGTAAGTATAAGGCAAGTTGTATCCGTTATAGCAAGTATAAGGCAAGTTCCAATTCAAATGGCCAAAGGCGCGTCGCCGGGTTCGGTGTTTAGTAGGAAGACAACTTGTAAACCCTCGATCCGTGAATGAACAGTCCATATTAGAGCTGGTCGATACCCTTGGCCTTTCGTCCTTTTATCGTGGGCCGTTGATCTGCGGGCATGTGGCCAGGATTAGATCGCTGTGTAATCCTGGTGCAATCAACCCTGACCAGCGGATCTGGATCGAACGGATCCGATGGGATGGTGGGGATTTTAAATCCGGGTCGTTGATCTCGAGATCAGGGGCCATAAATGCATACCGATTCGTTTGGGTGATTGATTTAATCTGGGCCATCCAGGTGGGATCGAGCAGCCCCTGATTTTTGTGATATTAGTAGCCGCCGTCCAACAACCGGATATAATCTATACTACTTATTAAGTTAGCAATAGTAGCCTGCCTTTTTGTGTTCTGCCATTCTGCGATCTCAGCCGTCCATTCTACCGTTCTACAATCTCAGCCGTCCAATCCCGCACACCAGTTTTCCGCGCGCAGAAAAAAAAATTAATCAATGGCTGCCTAGGGATCGAACTTTGGATCTATTGAGTAGAATGTCTAGCCTTCCACCCTCTAGCCAACATGACTCATGTTGAATTGTGTACAACTTCAACTAAAACGTCTTTTGTGTTTAACCCACCGTCCACTCTGTATGCTTACTGAGTCTAGAAAAACATTTATAGCTTGGCCCCTGATCTTTCTGGAATTTGGGACGCAGTCCAGGAAATAAAGAAAATAGGGAAAAGGAGTTTAGAAATTGATTTTTAGTTTAAAAATAATTGCAGAAACTCATTTAATTCATGAAAATTTCATATTAAATCTAAATGAGTTCATTCCAATTTCTATAATTCTATAATATTATTTTTATCACATAATACCTCTGTTTTGTCATGAAAACAACAATAAAATTGATTTCCTAATTAATCCTATATCAAATACATAGAAACTTTGGAAATTCGTAACTTTCCCATTTTAATTCCAAATTGAATCGTTCCAGTTGTGTTAGTCTCGTATGAATATTTACTACGCAGTAACAACATTGATTATACCATGTTTCATACTTTTATAATTAGATATTTATTTATCCTATGTTAATTGGGTTAATCTATGTCTATTGGATTAATCTATACTACTATATTAAGGCTGCAAGGGTAGTCTGCCTCATTTGTGTTCTACCTTTGATCAATCTGGACCGTTCGTGCCACGCTGATCGCCCATGCGCTCCTCCGTCCGATCCGTCAACTGCATAAAGAAATGCTACGCGTGCGGACTCACGATCCCTGGCTGACCAATGGGGTCACACGACCAGAGGGGTCTTCTTCTCCGTATCTATCCCCCAACAGAATCTCACCATGCTGATCTCCGTCGAGCGTAACCGGGCCGTGATCCCTCGGCCTTGGGACTATATATATACGGTATAAACCGCACCCCCTTCCTTAGCCATAACATCTGCTAGCCAAGTTTTCAGAATCCAGCGAGAGCTTCATCAAGCAGAGAGAGAGGAGAGCGCCGCTACGAGTCATTTCCGCCTCACCGTCGGCTTTGCCTTGGTGGTCGGTCCAAAATCTTAGTGCTACCAGCAGTAAGTTGAATGAGTCAATGCAGGGGCAATCAGCCAAAGTTGGAAGAGGGGATGCGAAGTTGAGGTCAAGGTGAGGCCACCTCTGCAATTGTCCCTTCCTTTAACGAAACCAAACCCATGTTTCATTGTTTCATCAACAATAATAATAATAATGATGTTAAACCAGCATTAGACCCTCACAGCTGTCGCTGCTAAACCAGCCTTCACTGCAGAAGGTTCACATACTAGACTAATCCTTCAAAGTTTCTTAATAAACCACAATACAAGGAAGCATCTTTGGTAGGCTCATGCTCGCACCCCTAGCTCAGCCATCAATACAAAAATAGTCCCAGCAACATAGGCAGCCCATCTGATATGGAAAAAGTTTCATTAAACATCAATAAACATGAAAGTTATTCATAATAGACGAATATAAAAACATCTTACTTTTGGGATGGATCCCGAGAAAAGTATTCCTTCACATTATCATAAGATATTGGTTTGTCGCCATCCATAAAATCAGAAAGGTCCATGTCAAACGTAGATGCACGATTACTTAATTCAGAACCAAAGGATACCTGCGCAAAAATATTTAGTAAGATCACCTATTTTTATAATATTTTTCTCATATTTGTTTATTTCCATCTTTGGTGTAATGTTATCGTATCTATTATTTGTTTCATTATTTGTATTGCTACGAGTAGAAGCGATGTGACGAGTAATCTGAAGCCCAACTTTTGGGTCAACATCTGGACTACAAGTTTATCGTAAGTATAAGGCAAGTTGTATCCGTTATAGCAAGTATAAGGCAAGTTCTAATTTAAATGGCCAAAGGCGCGTCGCCGGGTTCGGTGTTTAGTAGGAAGACAACTTGTAAACCCTCGATCCGTGAATGAACAGTCCATATTAGAGCTGGTCGATACCCTTGGCCTTTCGTCCTTTTATCGTGGGCCGTTGATCTGCGGGCATGTGGCCAGGATTAGATCGCTGTGTAATCCTGGTGCAATCAACCCTGACCAGCAGATCTGGATCGAACGGATCCGATGGGATGGTGGGGATTTTAAATCCGGGTCGTTGATCTCGAGATCAGGGGCCACAAATGCATACCGATTCGTTTGGGTGATTGATTTAATCTGGGCCATCCAGGTGGGATCGAGCAGCCCCTGATTTTTGTGATATTAGTAGCCGCCGTCCAACAACCGGATATAATTATGAATTTAATCCGAAAATTGAAATTTAGTACAAAATTTAATCCTAAAACTTAGTAAACCCATAACTTCTATGTTTCAACTCCAAATTAATTCATTCCAGTTGCATTAGACTCAATATTAATATTGTTTATCATCCAGTAACTTTATTTTATTATGAAATTGGGATTAAAAAAATTATGCACTTAGTTCCTTTTAATCCAACACTTAAAACTTCGGAAATCCATAACTTCTTCGTTTTAATTTCGATTTAGTCCATTCAAATTGCGTTGCTTCATAATAAAATTGTCTACGCACTGGTAGTATTAATTGCCCAATAATTCATAGTTTAGGAATAGATAGATGGTAAGTGGAGGAAGAATCTGACCTTGGCACGTGGGAAGCGCTTGCGGAGGAAGGTCGGAAGCGCAAGGAGGTGGTAATCGTGGATCCAGGCGAGGTCCTCGTCAGGGGACAGCACCTCGGTGAGGCGGTCGACGAACGCCCTATTGGCCGAGAGGAAGGAGTGGTAGAGCGTACGCTGGAAAGGGAGGCCACCGAGCGAGGTTATTGAAATGCAGCAGGAAGCGCTTGCGGAGGGAAGAATCCGACCTTGGCGCGTGGGAAGCGCTTGCGGAGGAAGGTCGGGAGCGCGAGGAGGTGGTAATCATGGATCCAGACGAGGTCCTCGTCGGGGGACAGCACCTCGGTGAGGCAGTCGACGAACGCCCTATTGGCCGAGAGGAAGGAGTGGTAGAGCATACGCTGGAAAGGGAGGCCACCGAGCGAGGATATTGAAATGCAGCAGGAAGCGCTTGCGGAGGGAAGAATTCGACCTTGGCGCGCGGGAAGCGCTTGCGGAGGAAGGTCAGGAGCGCGAGGAGGTGGTAATCGTGGATCCAGACGAGGTCCTCGTCGGGGATAGCACCTCGGTGAGGCGGTCGACGAACGCCCTATTGGCCAAGAGGAAGGAGTGGTAGAGCGTACGCTGGAAAGGGAGGCCACCGAGCGAGGATATTGAAATGCAGCAGGAAGCACTTGTGGAGGGAAGAATCCGACCTTGGCGCGCGGGAAGCGCTTGCGGAGGAAGGTCGGGAGCGCGAGGAGGTGGTAATCGTGGATCCAGACGAGGTCCTCGTTGGGGGATAGCACCTCGGTGAGGCGATCGGCGAATGCCCTGTTGGCCGAGAGGAAGGAGTGGTAGAGCGTTCGCTGGAAAGGGAGGCCACCGATTTTGAAATGCAGCGGCATCTTGATGTCTCTACTGAACACTAGAAACAACTGGAGGATAAAATACTCTTCCACCAAGAATAAGGTTCTCATTTGTGCTAGCAGAATCAGAGCTAATTGCATCATTAGTTCTAGGAACCTACTGGGGTTGAACTTTATCACCCATCTGGTACACATTTGTGCTCGGTATGGATTGTATAGATTATATGGAGGAGATTAAAACTAGGGAGACTGTTTGTGGAAGTTCGGTAGTATAATAACAGTTCAGAAAAAATGAAGCAAATTTATAGTTGTCTAACCAAACTAAATGTCCCCAATAGGAGAAAGAGCCAAACCTGAGTAAACTACTTGAGTAAGTGAGAATTATTACCTTAAGCTCCTTATTATGTTTGTTGTTACATTAGTCTACACCTCTGGAGGCTACTGTTTTTGCACAGCTACTACTTCCCCCTCTGTTGATTTATATTCCTTTCATGGTGGCCAATGGGTTCAGATTTGGCGCTCTTGTCGCGTGTTAGTCTTGCGGATTGTAACATTTCTTATCCCTTAATTCAATTCATGGATAAATTTTTGTTTTAGGCTACTCTTTTGCTGTGTTACATTATTACAAAAAACAACTTGGTCTTGGTTCATTTCTGACATGAAAGTAGCCTCTTCCTGTTCTTATGCTTCCCCTAATATAACTTTTATTTTTTTGAATAATTTCCCAGCTTGTCGACAATTAGAGGCTCTCCCATTCTTGGATCCACTGAAGCATTTTAGAGGTGCTCTATTCTACTATCAAAGGTTAGCATGATTGTTTATGCACATCTCCTACTCCCTTCTTTGCTTAGTAATGGCTGATAAGTATAAGCACATGAATAGTATGGAAGAAAAAAGATAATACATTATTACAAAAAACAATTTGGTCTTGGTTCATTTTCTGACATGAAAGTAGCCTCTTGTTGTTCTTATGCTTCCCCTAATATAACTTTTATATGACATATGTTAAGTAATACAATGTCGAGCTTGTGTGTATTGGGGTTTTTTTATTGAGGTATAAAGTTTATTTGCATTCTTCCGATATATATCGGTTGATGCTAATTTTTAAATAAAATGATAGTGGGGAGGTTTAGCTGGTAGTATACTTTGAGTTCGGTGCACTTGCATCCGTTCACAATTCTCTTTGTCGTTTGCTTCTCTTCATGTTCTTTTCCGAATATACCATTCAACACAAAGGCAAACACCCTTTAGTGCTTCTCTTCATGTTATTTTCCAGTTACATCGATTGCTCTGTGAGACAACTACTCACTTGCATTTCTTAAAGCATTGGCAGTTATCTGTAGCAGTCACATAGTACCTCTCGCATCAACAAACATGAAACAAGTTCTTCTTACCCAATGATGAACGAAGATATATAACAACCAAGGGAGTCTGTCTGCATAAGCTCACTTGAAATCAGAACCTTGATGACGACATGATGACTGATGAGATTAAATGGCTTTATAAAGTAAACGACATGATAATTGATCAGAAACTCGATGACGACATGAGATTTGATGAGAATAAAAGGCACATTTATCAATATCTCTATAAAGAATAGATTAGTGTACAATTGTCGATATATTGTTTGTTTTCATGTAATTGTTGTGCACTCGTGTTTTATTAATAATTTGTGAGTCGTTGCAACGCACACCTAACTATCATATATATAGGTCTGCATGATATTAATGGTTGTAATGTAGTGGTGAAACAGGTAGATTAAAATAAGAAAATTTATATGTATAGCCAGGATCACCAATGGATTACAACATCTTTTCTCATAACAATATAACACATTTATATATAAGTTATCATGATATTATATGTTCCCGTTGCAACGCACGGACACTAACCTAGTATATATATATATATATATGTATCTATATATATATATATGTATCTATATATATATATATAAATATATATATATATATATATGGTATGTATGACGGGAGCCCTGAGCTTCCAATAGTTAAAGGAAGCCTAGGCCGACCACCTCTGCAAACTGGTTCAACCAGCGCGTCCAACCAGGCTGTCGGGTGCGCCACCTGTCCCACGTCTGTTAGCGCAAAAAAGGAATGCATGCATGAGTCAAACACGATCCAATACATACGCATAAATTTAGGAAAGATATGTGCGGCAGTTTCTATTTTTAAAATTCTTTATTTCCTCCATAAATTTAGGATCGCTGCAACAGTCATGCAGCTAGACGCGTAAGAACCATTTTATGATATATACTGAGACTAAATATGCTATACTGTGTAAATAATTATGCAATTCGATATACTGCGTAAAAATCTGTTACCAGCTACATATACACGAATTTATGATGAAAATAATGTGCAATGAAAGGAAATGAATTACACGCATAGAAACAAAAAATCGTATTTAATGTTTTATTTCCTTCATAAATATAAGATCTCTCCAACAGCCATGCAACTAAACACATTAAAATCTAATTTATGATATATACTGATACAAATTATACTACATGGTGTAGGTATTTATGCAATTCGTTACACTGCGTAAAAAACTGGCATGTTGTTCACTAATGGACGCACCTCCGGGTTGGAGCGTAATAACCTTAAGTTTTGATCATAAAATCCCTCAATTATAAACATATATACCGAGCCAATGTGAGAGGTTGATAGCTCTAGTAGGTTGTTATTACGATCCTATTTTTATGGCAGATCCGAAAAACATGGCAGTCGCATGCATGCGGTTATACAGATCCAAAAATTATGGCAAAATGCATGCATGAGTCAAACACGTTCCCTTGCATGCACGTAAATTTAGGAAAAATATGTGTGACGGTTTCTATTTTAAATGTTTTATTTTCTCCATAAATTTAGGATCGCTACAACAGCAATGCAGCTAGACTCGTAATTATTATTTTATGATATATAGTGATACTAAATATGCTACACTGTGTAGATAATTATGCAATTGGGTATACTGCGTAAAAATCTGTTACCAGCTGCATGCACACGAATTTATGATGGAAAGAATATGCAATAAAAGGAAATGAATTGCATGCATAGAAACAAAAAATCGCATTTAATGTTTTATTTCCTTCATAAATATAAGATCCCTTCAACAGTCATGTAGCTAAACGCATTAGAACTAGTTTAAGATGTATATTGAAACAAATTATACGACACGGTGTAGTTATTTATGCAATTCCTTACACTACGTAAAAAACTGGCATGTTGTTCACTAGTGGACGCATATCCGGGTGAAGCGTAAAAACCTTTAGTTTTGAGCATAAAATCCCTCAATTATAAGCGTAAATACCGAGTCAATGAGAGGTTGATAGCTCTAGTAGGTTGTTATTACGATCCTATTTTTATGACAGATCCTAAAAACATGTCATCAGCCGCATGCATGCGGTTTATATTTTTATACAGATCCAAAAATTATGGCAAAAATCGTGGGAGTTTCTATTGCATGCGCGCAAATTACGAACAACATAAATTAAGGAATTGTCTTTCCAATGTGCATGCAGTAAACTGATATACGAACTCCGTGTTCAACCATAAAATCGTACAGTTTTCAGCATAAAACACAATAATCGAAAAGAAAACTGCGCCGGATCGGAGGATGTCACGTGTGATCATTGTTGCCCGCATCTCGCGCCTTCTGTGACGTCGCTCGCTCGAACATCGCGCCTCATGCGTCGCCGTCGCTACTCGCACGTCGACGGGCGTCGCTTGCTCGCCGGCCTTGGAAGTGCCGCCTCCTCGGAGCTTCGGGGACGCCGCCGCTTGCCCGCACAAGGGCCCCGCTACGAATCGAGGAACCTCCGCCACCGCGCGTCGAAGTAATGGAGTTGCGGCCACCGGCCTGGGAACCACCGCCACCGCACAAGGGCGCTGCCGCCGCTCGCCCTCTGGATCGGGGGCCGCCACCGTCGGCCTGGGAACCGCCGCCACCGCATGTCGAGGTCGGGGAGCCGCGGCCACCGCCGCGCGCACTATCGGGCAACCGTCGTCGCTAATGAATCGAGATGGGGCGTGAAAAACTGATCCCTAGCACTACGGATTTTCTTTTATAGACGTCTGGACCTGGTCCGGCTCGACCGGATTGCACTGTCTGGCCTGGGCTTCCAATAACTAAAGGAAGCCTAGGGCTCCTAATATATATATATATATATATATATATATATATATATATATATATATATATATATATATATATATATATATATATATATATATATATATATACTGTATTTATATATTACACCTGGGTGCATTCAATATAGAGAATGCACCCAGGCCGAACCGACGCTTCGTCCTCGTCCCTCCCGCACGCTCCCGACAGAATGCTACAATTTTCGAACGCTACAATTTTCGAACCAGACCAGCAGTTGCATCTAGTTATATAGAAGTTGCAATCACACCAGACCAGCAGTTACAATTACACCAGACCAGCAGTTGCAATCATATATTTTTAACAAAATTTCCCAGAGTTATTCAGTACTTGCAATCACATCAGAGCAACTCAGCAGTTGCATCCACAACACACCAGTAGTTGCAATTACAACACACCAGCAGTTGCAATTATTTTGTTTACATTTTTTAACAGATATTTAGGTAGAATTATACAGCAGTTGCAATCACACCTAATGCAGGGTTGCAATCACACCACACCAGCAGTTGCAATTACACCTCTTTGTCCTGATACTAAAACCAGCCAACTTTGCATAGTCAAGGTAAAAGAGGTAGGCTTCTTCCCTTGTATCAAACGTTTGCCGCACCCTGGGGACAAACACATCAAGTATGTTTGCATCCTGCAGAACAACACACAATCATGAGTTTGCAATTAGCGGATACCCATAGTTGCAATCAACAAGCAACAAACGTTGCAACTGGAGCAACAACACACCATGCAATGATAATCAAGGAGTAAAAACAGAGACTCAAGTTTGCAATTAGAGGATACCCGCGGCGGGGGCAGAGAAGCACGCGTACAGGAGGGCTGAGGGCATGCTCTTATGGGGAGACGTGCTTGGGGTGTTATTGCACCTGGGTGCATTCAATATAGAGAATGCACCCAGGTGCATTTTAGTGCCGCCGTATATATATATATATATAGTATTAGGAGCCCTGGGCTCTCTCTAATTAGAGAAAACCCTGACCCCAACTCAATCGGTCGACCTAACATCATCTTTACGCTTTGTTGTACATAAGTTTACACTTATTTTGCTGTAACACCATCGTATAAAACGGATCACACTATCCAGCCTTCCCGACGGCGGCTGTTTGCAAGAAAAATAGGGTTTCAGTGGCGGCAGTTTTACCTCCACTCACGCTGCCATCGCCTCCGAGCCCCACTCCCCGATCCAGACAACAACCCCACCCAGATCTGGATCCACCTAGCGCAGCACGGCCGTGGCTACCAGATCTCACAGCCTCCGCTTCTGCTTTCTTTTATGCAGGCGCCGGCGGGGGAGAGGGAGCTGCCGAGCAACGGGTCGCCGCCGGTGGTGGATGACGCCGACGTCTAGGTCGCGGCCGTACTACGGAAGCGGTCGTTCCGGACGATTCAGCACAGCAAGATCCGCACGCGCAGGGCCTCCGCGACCGCCGGATGCGGCTCTCGGTCGGGGTCGCGTGAGAGTTCTTGGCGCTACAGGACCGCCTCGGGTTCGACAAGGCCAGCAAGACCCTGAACTGGCTCCTCGCCCAGTCCAAGCCGCCCATCGACTACCTCGTCGACACCGCCGACCAGGTGGTTGTAGTCACTGGAGGACGACCGACGCTGGTGAAGGGGAGAGAGCAGGGGAGCAACTCAAGCACTTGCTGTTTGACAGACTCGAGGTAGGAGCTAGCCATGGAAAGGGAAGAAGCAGAGGCAGTGACGACGGTTTTGATTGGCCACCGCCTCTTATTGAAGAACACAGCTGGGACTTCGCGCAGGGCTGGAGTGCTACTTCCAGTATTGCTTGCAGGTCGAGGAGTTGATGAGATGCAACGGCGGAATGCCAAGGTGATTACTTGTATGCTATGAAACATGCATAAAACATTGTATATAGGTGATTCCCATTACGTAATTAGGCTATATGGTTGGTTGCTAGCTACACAGTACAAATAAATCAACTGGGTTCTCTATAAATCAATAGTCATGAGCCTGGGGTTGTGTTATCCACTTTTGGTTAATGGCAAGTAATAATCTTATCATAATTAGCTAGTGTTGTTTGTCAATTTTTCATATATATACTCGTGCTAATGATATTTGTTGCTTCATTCTGTACAATTATGAGACATTTTATATTTTATATATATATATATATTTTGGTTATGCATATATATTGGTTTTTAGTGTATATATATTATTTAAGTACATAACATTAAAAAACCAAAACATCTTTTGAGTTTTTCTTTGGCATATGCTATCACTTTGGAACTGTAATTAACCAGTGCTTACTGCTTTGATCGCACTTAATGAAACTAAGCATTTAAAGTCTGGTTAAAAAGATTTGATATTGTTAAATATTGTTATGAGAAGGTCTACAACAACGCTTAACTGCGGGAATTTCTTCTGGCTTCTTATTTAAGGTCTATTTGTAAACAGGTCATGTAAATAATTGTAGATGGGACAAAAGTCTGAAATGTTCTAAATGTGTCACGTATTGCTTCCAGGTTCTCTTTCCAGATCACAATTTAATTATTTAATTTTTTGTTTATTTTTTTATCATTTAAAGATTCTAGGAGTTGGGAAGACCACTTCTCAACAAGAAATAAAGAAGGCGTATCACAAATTGGCTCTGCGCCTCCACCTAGATAAGAATCCTGGGGATGAGGTAGTATCTCAACCATAAACATGAATGTTTTTTTACCTTTCAGACTCAAGCAATATTTTTATGGATCTTCCTTTTTCATCTAGGCATTGGTGGGAGAAGCAGCAAACAATCTTCAGGAGTACTTCAGAACAATGTACAAGAAAGTATGGTTGCTTCTATATTAATTGTAGGCTAATGTTGTCTATTAATTTACAATGATATTTTTTAGGGAAATACAGTAGCGAGAACTCTGTTGTGGCATAAAACTAGCTCTGTTGCTCTGTCTCTAAAAGAATACCCTTTTTGGCTTGTTCAGATGTATAGCCAGAGTGACAGTATTTTGGGGACAGGTTGTATATTTTTATATATAATGGTACTTAATTTAATCTTTATTCCCAGGTCACGGAGGCTGACATTGAAGAATTTGAAGCTAAATATAGAGGGTCAGATTATGAGAAAACGGACTTGAAGGACCTCTACACAAAATATAAGGGCAACATGAACAGGAATAATTATCTCTTATATCATATTGTAAAATCTAAAACAGTTCTCCTGTAGATGGTTAGCTTGCATTTTACACTACAATTAGCTCAGATCACTTCTTGTTGTATCTTACACCAATTTACGACATTTCTTGATGTGTTTTATGACAACCTCATGCGCTGAGAGATACATTCGGTCTACATTCGTTATTATGAAACAGATGGACGATTTACGCTAAAATTCATACTCATTTACGTTGTTTTGGTTCACGATTTACACTTAAATCCGTCCGAGCCAGAACCCGCGCACGACCGATGGCGCGCGATTTTCACGCCGTAAATTTGGTATACGAAACAAGTATACGATTTATGCTAAATTGTGTACTCATTTACGCTGTTTTAGCTCACGTTTTACGCTAAAATCTATTTGAGCAAAACCCACGCACGATCGGACGCACGCGATTATTACGCCGTAATTTCGGGACCCATTTACGGCTACGAAACAGATATAAGATTTACGCTAAATTTCGTACTCATTTACGCTGTTTTGGTTCATGTTTTACGCTAAAATCTGTCCGAGTCAGAACCCGATCACGATGGGACGCGCGAGATTTTTATGCCGTAATTTTCGGGCCGCATTCGCCGTTTCAAAACAGATCTACGATTTACGCTAAAATTCGTAATCATTTACGCTGTTTTTGTTCAAGTTTTACGCTAAAATATGTCCAAGTAAGAACTCATGCCCGATGGGACGCATGCTGGTACGGGACGTGGCTATACCTGGCTGGGGCTTCCTGGTACTAATTGAAGCCCAGGGCTTCCATTACCTCGTCATATATATATATATATATATATATATATATATATATATATATATATATATATATATATATATATATATATATATATATATATATATATATATATATATATATATATATATGCCTTCCAATCTCTAAATTCTCCGATTCTCTTTGACTCTACGTCGATTAGAGGAGTCTAGGTCGGCCTGCCGAGCCTAGACAACACCTAGGATCTCTTCTCCCCGACGGGTCCCTCCTGGGAGCGAGATCCAGGCGCCGTCGGCGACCTTCGCCGCCCCTACGCACGCGCGGACCGTCCGGCCTGTAGACGCGGACCGTCCGGCCCCTGTGCGGAGAGCACCGTCGCCGGTTCTTGTTATAGTGATTGGCACCCGAAAAGGTGTCAACATACTTTTTGGCGACTCCGTTGGGGAACAACACATATAGACTCATCAAATCGGCCCTCAATGGCCAGTTCAAGAGATAGCTCTGACATCTCTCCTAGCAATATTATAGAGCTGACTTGGGAGACCTTGCCGGCTAACGAACAGCTCCAGTTCGAGGAGCACAAGGAGCAGCTGATCCAAGAAGCGAAGGCGAAATTCCTGGCCAACTTCAAGGTGGACAGGAACAACAAGATCGTTCGACAACGGGCGACTGATCCGGCTTCGCTCCGACCCACACCGGATATCCCCAATGTAAGTAACACTAATGAGCTCCAATCTCTTAAAACTTACATAGATGAACAACGAGAACAAATGCAACATATCGTAGGGGGTAAATAAAAGGATTATAAAAAGATAGTACGTGTGTTTGATAAATCAACTGTTGCAAATTTTCCTTCACACGGGGTTGAATTGGGGGGAAATACACGTAATTCATCGGTTATAGGTTGCCACGACCAGTCACAACCCCTTTATGAGATGCCGATGGACACGTACCCTGAGCAACCACAAATCGGCAGTAAATTAGTCGATCTGCACATGTCCGGACCGTCCGCACATGATCGCGGACCGTCCGGGCCAGCAACGGTCGGTCCTATTTTTAATGAGTTACCGAGATATGCGTCCGAGCCGCTACATGTTACGCAAACCCTAAACCACTTAGACAGACAGTCCGCATATGATCACGGACGGTCCGCATATCCAACCGGACGGTCCTCGTATCCGACCGAAAGGTCCGGCATAGGGATGTTGGAGGAAGATCGTTACCTAAATCCTCACCTGTCCCAGCAACACTTCCCATCACACTATACGATGCACTAGCCCATTAATACGGAGTCTCAGGCCCATGGGAGCGAGTACTTTCCGGCCCCGCCTAGAAGGCCGGAAAGGAACAGTCAATCCTATGAACCATATAGGGCAAATAGTAATGTACCACATAACTCAAACCAATGGGGGGAAGACAATATGCTAATATCCAGCCAACCCCACCTATGCTTGACCAGAGGGCCGGTGGCCTCGGACCGGTTGCCATTGATATAGTGAGGGAAGAAATAGCTGGGGCGTTCCGAGATAAGCTTGGAGTAAGCATGGTCCCTGGAGGGCAGTCATATCGGAGGCCTTATGACAGCTGATTTGACCACCACCCATACCCACAGGGAACCAGGATACCCGAATTTGCAAAATTTTCGGGTGACCAAGGGAGAAGCACACGTGAACACATAGGCCAGTTTCTAGCACAATTAGGAGAATTGGCCAACACAGAAGCATTCCGCGTGCGTTTATTTTCATTATCTTTGACAGGAATGACATTCACATGGTACGCCACATTGCCTCCTAATTCTATTTCGTCATGGGGGATTTGGAACAAAAATTTCATAATCACTTTTTCTCCGGTGACTATGAGTTAGATTTGGTAGACCTAGTGGCCCTGTGATAGGGGAAAGATGAATCGGTTAATGAATACATCCGGAGGTTCCGGGACACAAGAAACCGATGCTTTCAAATTTATTTAGCAGAAAAACAGCTAGCAGGATTAGCCTTCAATGGACTACGATATTATTTAAAGGAAAGATTAGAAGGTATACAATTTTTTACGCTAGCACAATTACATCAAAGAGCTTTGGCCTGTGAAAGCCAAAGCAAAGAAACTGCTAAAACAATTCATCACAACGTGCATATCGTAGAGTGCGACCAAAGCAGCTTGGATGACGAATCAACGGAAGTATATGCGGCTGAAATGGTTTGGCCAAAGCAGGCCAAATCTTCGGCTTGTTCCTCCTTACAGCCGGTTCAAAAGAAACGACAAGAGAAAGTTAAATTTACATTTAATGTTGGCAAATGTGACAAAATATTTGATGAATTACTCAAAAATGACAACATTAAAATAAATCATACGATTCCATCCGCCGACGAACTAAAACGCCGTGCATACTGCAAGTGGCATAACTCATTTTCTCATGCCACCAATGATTGTAATGTATTTCGTCGACAAATTCAATCGGCCATTAACGAAGGACGATTGAAATTTCAGGAAATGCAGGTAGACACTGAGCCCTTTCCAATGAGCATGATCGACTTCGAGGGTAAAAAGGTCCTAATTCGGCCCAGCACAGCCGATAAGAAGAAAGACAAAGAAATCATCATCAGTAACGCACGGGAGGCCGATGAAAATAATAAAATTTCTTGCAGGAAAGTGGTGGCCGAGAAGACTCCTGATGGAGGGGAGACCCTTAAGGTGACCATCACAACCTCTGGCACTCGGGCAAGTGCAGACCAAGGGGCGGGTGCAGGAGCCCGTACTACGTATCTCGGACAGTCCGACACACAGGCGCAGACGGTCCGGGACTACGCCATACGGTCCGGAGAATTCCAGCGGACAGTCCGGCAACACTCAGGACCCACAACGGCCGCGTACCTTCAAACCACGACGACCAGAGATAGGTACGTGGAAAACAAATACATTTAAGGCAGCTGGTCGGCTGGTCAAATCTGGCCCAACCTTCAATCAATTATTGTCCAAATATGTAAAAAAGAAGGCCAGCCCACGTGACCGGCCAGCAAAAGCGACCTCGCTCACCCATTCAGGAGCATCAGCAGGTAAGACCGATTGGACCACCTCACCAATCGAAAAGAACGGAAGGTCATACTGTCCAGTTGAGGCCTAACATACCTGCATGGACACCTCCACCCCCATATCTACCTATGCCATATCAGTATGCATATGTACCACCACCATACGCCCCAAATCAAATGTGGAGTATGCCACCATATCCATTTGGGATGCCACAGTATCCCGCTTGAGGGGCACCCCAAGTATCTGTATTCAATAGGTTGGCACCTCCAGTACAAGACCGATTGAGCACCACTCAATCCGGTCACTAGGCACAAGCCCAACAAGATTGTCGGACTACTCGGCCGCAAAGGCCGATCAATCCGGCAGGGGGGCATATACCTACAACAACTGAAAGAACGACAAAAAGGGCATCATCAAAATAGGTACAACAGATATCGTCATACAGAAAAATAATGAAGGACCGATGATTTTTGGTGAATCGGCCAACACAAACAAAAAAGAAGATACGACTGCCATCAAAATAGTCGATCCAAAATACTCCATGCCCCGATGGTGCCCATCGGGATTGACACGGCCCTAAAAGCGAAAATTACAACGGCTAAGAGCAAAAGAGAACCAGGAAAAGGAGGCGGAAAAGATATTCAATGACACATATCCACAGTACCCGCCACCGCAAAAGAAATGGAGACCAAAGACCGTTGAGGAAAAGCAAACGGCCACTAAAATGGAAACTAAGACACAATTGTGCAGCACCCTGTAGGTATGGCAGACTGCCCGGCTAGAAAGGACGGACCATCTCCACAAGGCGCGGACCGTCCGACCCCTGAGTCCGGACCGTCCGCACTACACTAGGATGCCTTTGACGACGTGCCGACACCAATGGAGGAGGAGGACCTACTAGGGGAAGACCTGGTCGACTACGAAGCTTCTCGAGAGCACCTAGGTATGGATATAAATGTTATTACATTTTCCACCGACTCTAACAATATAGGCGATGATGAACCTGTTGTTGCTCATTTTGACTTTGGTCCTAAAGAGGTCGCCTTCACTAAACCAAAGAAATTGGTAAATCATTTAAAGTCGCTCTTCGTGCGCGGTCACATTGATGGGATACCGATTGCTAAAATGTTGGTGGACGGGGGGCGGCTGTAAATCTAATGCCTTATTCATTGTACAATAAATTAGGTAAACAAGATGACGAACTTGTCAAGACCAACATGACCCTCAGCGGCGTTGGAACTGATAGTTCGATCAAAGCCAAGGGAGTCACGTCCGTTGAATTAACCATCGGGGCTAAAACCCTTGCCGCTGCATTCTTCGTTGCTGATGTAGAAGGAAATTATAGTCTAATCCTAGGCAGAGATTGGATCCATGCTAATAAATGTGTACCTTCTATGTTACATCAAATGTTATTACAGTGGGTAGGCGACGATGTAGAACAAGTGCATGCTGATGCATCGGCCTGTATCGCTGTGACCGATGCCCCTGTACTTTGGACCTATGAGACTGCTACGTGTCTCACAGGAGTAGACTTTTCTGATTATCAGTTTATAAGTATAGATAAAAAGGGTTTTATTCCTGTGATGCTAGAGCCGATGGAAAATCAGCTAAGTCCTAAATAAAGTTTAAACGATGAGTACACACAAAATGAATAAGTCTCTGGTCATGGAAGGTCCGGCTTCTAAGGCCGGACGGTTCGGTCTTTTACAGAACAGTTCGGCCTTTAATACCGAAGATCCACCGCAGCATAAAATCAATATCACGGACGATCCGACCCCCGAGATCGGAGAGTCCGCCGTCACACAAAGATCGTCTAATTCCTCTGTGGGAGACATAATTAATAGAGGAATTCAGGGATCTCGACAAATTAGGACAGGGGTTTACATCGGCTGATCCTTTGGAGGAGATTGATATAGGAGATGGTAAAACTACAAAGCCGATTTTTGTGAACAAGACCCTAGAGACCGATCCTAGAGATGAGATTATCAGTCTATTAAAAGAATATTCTGATTGCTTTGCTTGGAATTATACTGAGATGTCGGGATTAAGCCGTGAGATAGTAGAGCATTGGCTGCCCATTAAATCTGGTTTCAGACCTTTCAAGCAGAAAGCTAGAATATTTCGTCCAGACCTTCTCCCATGAATAAAGGACATAGTTCACTGGTTGCTAAAAACTAATTTTATTAGACCTTGCACATACGTAGAGTGGGTCCCCAATATTGTGCCTGTGGAGAAGAAAGAATCAGGTAAGGTCAGAGTATGCATTGATTTTCGCAATTTGAATAGAGCAACTCCTAAAGATGAATATCCCATGCCCATAGCCGACACATTGATCAATAAGACATCAGGAAATAGAATTATTAGCTTTCTTGATGGTAATGCTGGATATAATCAGATTTTCATGGCCGAAGAAGATGCGTCTAAAACGACCTTTATATGTCCAAGCTTCATTGGTTTATTTGAGTGGGTTGTCATGACATTTGGTTTGAAAAATGCTGGTGCTACTTATCAGAGAGCTATGAATTTGATCTTTCACGAGCTGTTGGAAAACACTGTGGAAGTCTATATTGATGATATTGTAGTCAAATCGGCTGAGTTTAGTTCTCATATAGCTGATTTGCGTAAAGCCTTTGATAAAATGTGTCGGTATGGTTTGAAAATGAACCCACGTAAATGTGCTTTTGGAGTGTTGGCTAGTAAGTTCTTAGGATTCATCATTCATGAACATGGTATAGAGATAGACCCTGACCGAATCAAATCTATTCGGAATGTGGGACCTCTGACCTGTAAGGTCGAAGTGCAGAAGTTTCTCGATAAGAAAAATTATTTATGGAGGTTTATTTCTAACCTAGCCGGGAAGATTGATGCCTTTACCCCTATCCTTCGGCTTAAGAATGAGGCCAAATTCACCTGGGGGCAGAACAGCAGGAAGCATTTGATCTCATCAGAAAGTATTTGTCTTTGGCTCCCGTATTAAAAGCACCACAAGTAGGAATACCGTTCCGATTGTACATTGTAGCTGAAGATAAGGTTATTGGAGTTGTTCTGACACAAGAGACCGGAGGAAAGGAGCATGTGGTGGCCTATCTAAGTCGGAGGTTGGTGGATGCTAAAACAAGGTACACATTCATCGAGAAGTTTTGCTTATGCTTGTTTTATGCATGCACCAAGTGTAGATGTTATTTGCTGTCTAGTCGTTGCACTGTTTCCGGTCAAACCAATGTGATCAAATACATGTTGCAAAACCCAATTATGAGTGGTAGAATTGGTAAGTGGGCTTATGCACTCATAGAATATGACTTTACCTATGAACCATTGAAATCTATGAAATGCCAGGTCATAGCAGATTTTATTGTAGAACATCGGATCGATGATACTCGTAAATTAGACATATCGTACCTCACTGTTACTCCATGGACTTCATATTTTGATGGATCGGTTTGCAATGAAGGACAAGGAATTGACATCGTGCTTGTTTCACCAAGTAATGTCTCCTTTGACTTCTCTAGCCGATTGAAAACTTATTGCACTAACAATAAAGCCGAATATGAGGCCCTTTTATTCGGCTTGGAACTTTTAAATTGTATGGGAGTAAAACATGTGAAGGCATTTGGTGATTCTCAGTTGGTGGTCCAACAGGTATTAGAAGAATATCAATGTTTTGATGGTACTCTAAATAGTTACCTTGAAAAGTGTTGGGGCATAATTCATTCTTTTGATGAATTCAGCATTCGGCACATCTCTAGAGTTGAGAATCACATGGCTAACAATTTGGCACAAGATGCATCAGGTTATCGGATAAAGCGAGGGAAATTTCACAACACCGAAAATCTGATAACCGGTACAGGGCCAATTCCCCAGGTCGTGGACTGTCCAAGCAAAGGCTCCGGACCGCCCGAAGTTACCAGAAAAGTTCTCCTAATTGATTCGGCTGGTAAGGAAGCTGATGCAAGTGATTGGAGAACACCCATAATTAATTATCTACGAAATCCTAGTGTTAGGACGGATAAGAACATTCGGTGTACAACTTTTAAGTATGTTTTAATGAGTGATGAACTCTACCGCCGAACAGTCAACAATGTCCTCCTTAAATGCTTGGGCCCAGGTGATGCTATATTATCCATGGCTGAAGTACATCAAGGGATTTGTGGTACCCATCAATCGGCTCCAAAGATGAAGTGGTTGTTGTGAAGGTTTGGCTTCTATTAGCCTAACATGATAGCTGATTGTTTCAAGTACTACAAAGGATGCCAAGTATGTCAAAAATTCTGCGACTTACAGTTGGTCCCTGCAGCCGAATTACATCTTATCATCAAGCCTTGACCTTTCAGAAGATGGGGATTGGACTTTATAGGAGAGATCCATTCTTCATCATCAAAGGGGCATCGGTTCGTGTTAGTTGCCACTGACTACTTTACCAAATGGACCGAAGTCGTTGCTCTGAAGAACATGACACACAGGGAGGTAATTGAGTTCATAACCGAACATATTATTCATAGATTCGGCATTCCGCAGACCTTGACTACAGATCAAGGGGCTTCTTTTATGTAAAAGGAGGTACGTAAGTTTGCTGAAATATATAGAATTAAATTGCTCAATTCGTCTCCGTATTATGCTCAGGCCAATGGACACACCGAGTCTAGCAATAAAACATTGATTAACTTGATAAAATAGAAAATATATGATAATCCTAAGTATTGGCACAAGATTTTGTCCGAAGCTTTGTGGGCTCACAGAATATCTAAACACCGTGCTACTAAAGTTTCTCCATTTGAGCTTGTCTATGGGTAGGAAGCAGTTTTACCCATGGAGATAAGTTTCAATGCTGTCAGGATCGCCAGGCAAAATGACTTAACTGTCGGTGATTATTATAATTTGATGATGGACAATATTGATGAGGTGACCGATAAAAGAGTGGCAGCGTTAGAAGAAATAGAAAAGGACAAGATCATGGTAGCCAAAGCCTACAACAAGAAGGTCAAAGCTAAATCATTTCAGGTAGGGGACCTGGTGTGGAAGACCATCTTGCCTCTAAGAAACAAAGACCGGAAGTTTGGGAAGTGGTCACCAAGCTGGGAGGGTCCATACAAAGTAACACAAGTAATATCTAGTAACGCCTAATTACTGCAAACATTGCAAGGCAAAGATTTGCCCAAGGCTTTGAATGGGCGTTTCCTCAAGCAGTACCATCCTAGTATGTGGCAAGATGCTTCAGAAAACCGATGTGATCACATTGAGTTAGTTGCTTTTGGTTCGCTCAGCTCCACCAAAAGGCAGGGGGCATATGTTGAGCACCAAATAGAGGGCCGGACGGTCCTCGCATGCTCAGAACCAGTTAGGGCTCTGAGTTTATTACTATAGTTGTTGGCTAGATTCGCGGAATTAGCTCGGGAAATCTGTTTGTAATGGGTCCAGCCCCCCTCCTCTATAAATACAGAGGAATACGACCGATTAAACATCATCAATCGAATCAATAATCAGTTTATCTCGCATCTATTTCTTGTACATTTAGGAGTAGTTCTAGTCTAGTTCTAGTTTAGCCTTCCAATCCCTAAATTCTCCGATTCTCTTCGACTCTACGTCGATTAGAGGAGTCTAGGTCAACCTACCGAGCCTAGACAACACCTAGGATCTCTCCTCCCTGACGGGTCCCTCCCGGGAGCGAGATCCAGACACCGTCAGCGACCTTCGCCGCCCCTACGCACGCGCAGACCGTTCGGCCTGTAGGCGCGGACCATTCGGCCCGTACCCTAAGCCCTGCCCTAGGTCGCGGACCGTCCGGCCCCTGGCCGCGGACCGTCCGCACCTGTGTAGAGAGCACCGCCGCGGGTTCTTGTTATAGTTATTGGCACCCGAAAAGGTGTCAACAGATGGCAGCAATGAACTGCAGATTTCTGAGACTTGGACAACGGTGGACGGTGCCAGGAACCTGCAGATTGCTGGCGCGACCGAGACTTGGAGGCCTGCAAACTGTAGTTTTCCGAGAGTTGGAAGCCTCCAATGACCTTCAGCAGATTGCCAGCACGATCTCAGCCAGTCGCTCGATGGTGCATCCAAGAGACGGACGCTGAGAAGCTGAAGGATGTCGTTGGGACATCGATGCTCTGTATGGTGCCGCCGTGACGCTATATACGATATGGAGTCATATGATAAATTCAATCAGTTTGTAATGAACGAAGTGATTGATCCCTCCTCTTTCGATCATGAGAATGATATGTTTTTAGTGCCGCACACATGACTATTGATGTTTTTTATAATGGAAATAGATTCTAGCCTTTTGCACTTTCGTACATATAGCCTAATAAGTAAAAGTAATAAGTCCATAAACTACTATGAAAAGATAAAAACTATTTGTTTCGAATAACCAACAACCACTACCGTAATCAGACTCTTTGTCAAGTGTCTCAATCACTCGGCAAAGCCTGAAAACAATCGGCGAAGGCTGACACTTGGCAAAGAGAGCTCGACGAACTGTACATCGGCAACGGTTTCTTTGTCGAGTACTTTTTATCGGGCACTCGGCAAAGACTTTGCCGAGTGTCACTCGGTACTCGGCAAAGAAAAGTCGTTGTCACGACGACTGGTAACAGAGACGGCGCCTTTGCCAAGTGTACTAGTTGACACTCGACAAAGAGTATACCTTTGCCGAGAGTATTAGGTGACACTCGGCAACGAGGTCGCCAGCGGGCCCCTTTGTCAGTTTCTTTGCTGAGTACCAGGGCCATAGCACTCGGCAAAGAAGCTTTACCGGTATCCAGGTGTGCCATCTTTGCCGAGTGCTATGACCTGGACACTCGGCAAATTCCGGTCTG
Organism: Zea luxurians; assembly: GCA_029449295.1. Lineage (NCBI taxonomy): Eukaryota > Viridiplantae > Streptophyta > Magnoliopsida > Poales > Poaceae > Zea > Zea luxurians. The sequence goes on along the minus strand of JAOPSE010000001.1, from coordinate 32,406,750 downwards.
CTACTTAAATCGGCCATAACTTGTGTTAAATAACATGGATACTATTTTTGCATTCACGGTTTTACATTTTTCGAGTGACTTGCAGTTCAAATCTGAATTATCCGAGGAAATTCAATTAAACGAACAAAAATCTAATAGTTATAGTAAACACTTTTATAATTGTGCAAAAATGGAACATGTAAGTCTACATAGTGTAGGAACATACCACAAAAAGTTTGGTTGAAAAAAGGAAAAAAATAAAAATATACTCTACCGAGTGTCAGACGTGGGACACTCGGCAAAGATAACGACCATTAGCTATGGACGTCTGCTGACGGCTCTTTGCCGAGCGTCGCTCTTCGCCAAGTGTTTGGCACTCGGCAAAGTTGTCTTTGTCGAGTGTCTCCCTGTGCCGAGAGTCCCGCTCTCGGTAAACGTGGTCGTTACCGAGAGTAGACTTTGCCGAGTGTCGCACTCGACAAAGAAGAAGGCTTTGCTGAGTGCCTGACAAAAAAACACTCGGCAGAGCACGGAGCACTCGACAAAGAGCCAGATTCCGGTAGTGAACTTAAGCAGCTTGTGAAGATCTCCATCGCCACCACCTCTAAAGATTGACAGGCATTGAGGACTTCTTGGTGTGATTCTTCCTTCTGCGGTAGTCTCCAAAACTAGAGCTAATGCGTTCCTCTGAAAATAACCCGCGGAATTGATGATACTGGTTTGTGATTAAAAACGATGTCATTGAGGTAGATCCAAATGAACCAAAACATTGCTAAAATTCCAATCAAAAGTTTCTTTTTATATGCAATTCCTTTGTTGGATTCCCAAGTGACCGTAATATGATTAATACTATAGGGTCTGCCAATATGAAAAATAAAGAAAATGGTTCCCCATATATTTCCTACAAGGTAACAATCAAAATAAAGGTGTTGAATACTCTCATTTTGAATACAAAAACGGCACTTCAAACTTCCCTTCTAATTTTGTTTCGCTAAGTTATCTTTTGTTAGAGTCATTCCCCTCAGTTGATACCACAGGAAAATTTTAATTTTGAGCATGAGTTTTAGCTTCCAAGGTAATGCATTACGATTTTGAGTTGATTTATTCATTAAAACAGTACATCGACTGGATAGAGAAAATACCATTGATGATTTGGTTAATCATTTGGGTCGATTTATTCAAGAAATCTATCTCTCATAGAACCTAAATTAATTGTGGACAACAAATGTGACAAATTATGACCATTGTTGATTTGGTTAATCATTCGGGTTGAATTGGTTCTGTTGAGGGAGATGAAGTAGTAGATCGTGAAAGACTATTACACCATTCTCTCCTTTACAAAGACTATTTCTCAGATAATCCTACGTTTAAATTAAAGACTTTTAGACACATGTTTGCATGTTTTCTATATTTACTACCTAACCTCCATTTCACATAATTGTATTATTACTAATTTTTTAATTGTGTTGTGTCATTGGTTTTGGATGAGGCGACATGTTTTTCTTCGCATAATGAATGTTGTGGAGTACCATGACAACTATTTTGTGCAGAAGCAGAATGCAGCTGGTGTGCTTAGACTATCTTGTTTTTAGAAGGTCGTTACAACATTTCGTATGTTAGCTTATGGAGTATTGGTTGATGCTTTGGATGAGTACATTCGTATTGGTGAGAGTACAACTCTTGAAGCTTTGCAAAAATTTGTAGTAGCTGTTGTTGAGGTTTTTGGACCAGAGTGACAGAGTACATGAGATTATCTAATGAAGAGGATACCAGTAGGTTGCTTGCAATTGGAGCAAGTAGAGAATTTCCTGGTATGCTTGGGTCCATAGATTGTATGCACTAGAGATAGAAAAATTGTCCTACTGCATGGCACATGATGTACAGGGACATAAAAAGGAACCCACAACTATACTTGAAGCAGTTGCATCTAAAGATCTATGGATATGTCATGCATTCTTTGGCATGCCTGGTTCACACAATGACATAAATGTGCTTCATAGATCTCCTATGTTTGCAAGCCTTGCTGAGGGGGAAGGTCCACAAGTGAAGTACAACATCAATAGGCATGGTTATTCAATGGGGTATTATCTAGCATATGTCATATATCCTTCGTGGTCAACTTTTGTTAAGACAATTCTAGAGCCACAATGTAATAAGAAAAAAATATTTTGCAAAGGCACAAAAAACATGTCGAAAGGATGTTGAAAGGGCATTTGGGGTTCTACAATCTCTCTTTGCTATAGTTTGGGTGGTGGCTCGTTTGTGAGATGAAGATACGCTCCATAATATTATGATGGCTTGCATCATACTGCATAATATGATTGTACAAGACGAGCAGGATGAGTATGGGGGAGAACAAGTTTACAAATTTGACGACACAGGACAATACGTTTGCAACTACGACGACATGGGAGAAAGGATGACCGTTTCACATAATGCTACACTTGAACTTGATGCTTTCATTCAAAACTACAAAAATATCAAGAACAAGGAAACCCACTACTAGCTTAAGGCACACCTGATCGAGCACTTGTGGCGAAACCATTCTGAGTTATACAATATTGATTAATGTACTACTAATTTTATTGGGTACTTCTTGTAATAATTATCCGAGAACAATCTTGGAGGATCTTTTATAACAAACATTCCTTTTATTTTAATAATAAGTTGTTGTCTAATTGTTTTCCCAAAATGGCTTTGTCAATAAAGCACCCAAGTCACTGCTTTAATAAATAAATAAAAGAAACATCTTTTCGCTATTTTAGATTAAGCAATGCTAGTAGACATTATTGATCTGTCCAGTGATGATGACGAGGTGGTTGTCATAGTAGAACATAGTGTTGATGGAAAAGGTGTTTATGCGAAGGCAAAATTTTTTGACTTTACTAGTGATGATGGCATTCTTGAAGGAGAGCGTATTGCTTACGAACAAGGATATTCTGCTCAAGGCACATCATTTCTTAAACAAGAGTTCATTGCAGATGGTGGACAACTTGAAGCTACCTAGTGCATGGTAACATTAGAGATGCAAAATCTTGGAGTAGATGGTGGATGCTATGCTTCTCAATGTACAGAGACACTGCGGGTGCAACAAAACTATCAAGATGGTGGATGTTATGCTTCTCAATGCACATAGACATTGTAGGTGCAACAAATCTATTTGCAAGTATGATGCAAAATCTAGCAACAAAACTCAATATTAGAACAGATAAAGCAAAATTTGAAGAAAATGGAATCTGGCAACAGAACTGAATATTGGAACTCAATCTAAAATATGGCGGCAAAGATTGAGGAATTCCATAACTGAACAAACTGAATATCTATACCTACACCACAAAAATGGATCACTCACTACATATCAATATTCATCGCACAAAACCATCTAACCATGTCACTACTTGTGTTCATGTCGCTGGGTTCTAACACAACAGATAACAAAGAAAGCATACAACACAGACAAGCCAATATATAACACATAATTTATTGATAAAACATGAAATTGAATTCCTTTTCTTTGTCGTAGTACGAGGTCGAACCATTACAAGATAAAACATAAAGATACTAGTAAACTAAAAACAATTCGATGCCACACCATACTGAACTAAAACTACACTATTCTAGATATTGAAACATCTTACAAGAATCTCATTCTGGCGATGTTCATAATATTGTTGTTGTTTGTAGTTTATGGTTCTCAAATCCAAACCAAAGATTATCTCCTCTTCTAGTTGTCGTTGGAACTCAAACTTTTCTTTGTCTAGTTTGATCCTTTCTTCTTGTAGAGCAAAGGCTTTGCTGCACCTCTCTTCTTCAACTCTTTCTCATTTTCAACTTCTTTCTTCTTTGCCATTAGATAGTCCACGACTTCCATGGTCGAGCGTTGTCATAGCTTCTGTTTCTCCTTATTACCGTCAGGTCTTGTAGATGGTTCTACATGAACGCCATCATCAAGAGGGCCATCTAGGACAATTGTAGGTGCAATTGATGTTGGAGAAGAATTTCTCAGTATCTTATGTTTCTTATTGGTTGTTTTTTGCACTTCCCATTTCCTCTCGCCTATCCATCCACTTGGGTTTGTCCTTCAGGATTTTCTAGCAATGCAGGTATAAAAGCTTCCTATCCTACGAATATTCGGCCTTGAACATTGCACATGCATTTACGATCTATAGATTTCAAACAAAAAAACATAAAAATGAAGTTCTATCAAATGTTAATAGCTGATAAATCAAAAGTCACCTTGTCATCAACATACCAACCACTGTGGTTCCTGTCTTCAATCCTGGACAAACATCCACAAAATAGATTTACATCATATTGTATATTGGACCATCGATTCATTAAAGAACCTTTTGAACGATTGACTCGAACGTCTTGTTTGAATTGAAATATGCATGTATTCTTGTCTATAATGCGCCATGTGTTCGATCAACTCCTTGAATAGGATCCATGCCCACATTTAGCCAAGATGACACTAGAAGAATGTCCGACTCCAAACTAAAAACCATTAGAAAATGACATGGCTACCTTTAAAAAAAATGTGGGACTCCATTGCGATGTTTTTTACACAGAATCCTAAAAGTTTGTTGATTGTAAACCATCTCTAGTACCGGAACGACTCCAGAAATCTCTTCCGATTTATAAGGGACCGTTGTATTGAAGCCAAGTAGAACTAGTTGTGACGATTCAGCGGTCGCCAGCGATACCATACTTAGTTGCATGTACCAACCAGTTCAATCCAAGAGTTAGGTAATTCACTTATATTATATTCTAGCGTGAAAAGCTAAAAAATCTGATAAGGAAATTATTTCCTATGCTAAGGTCCTGTTTGGAACCATTTTGCTAAAATTTAGCACTACATTTTTAGAACTTTACCACTTGGATCCAAACATGCATTAAGGTTTTTAGTACTAGATCTAAGGCCCTAATTTAATGCACTAGAGCTAATAGTTAGCTGGCTACAAATTGCTTGTGAAATTAATTTGCTAACTATTAGGTATTGTTTGGATCCTTTGAATTGAATTTCATTCTAATAATCATAATTTAAACACAAACCAATTTATCTAATATGATTTTAAACGGAATATATTTTGTATACTACGGTTGGTCATACAATGAAGATATTTATGTGCTATATTTCTACTATAGGGGAGGGAGCCGAAGCGGGTGTTATAATTTGTAGAGTATAGAGACATAACATAGTGGTACATAAAATCAACTTTCATCCCTCACCCTATGAATTCAAGATAGACTTATACCTAAACTTTAGAAAGTGGTGGAATGTCAAATTCTAAGCCAAATAGCCTACTCTATTAATTAGATTCCAATTACTACAAAATAAATAGATCCAAGTGGCCCCTTTGCTGATTTTAGCTAGGTTGAACTAACTAATGAACTAATAGATAGTTGAGGGTGTAACTAATAGTTATCTAGATTATTAGCTAGAGTTATATGGTTGTCTCCGGTTAAAAGCAGCTAATAGATGAATTATTGGCTTAGTTGAATGTCTCTAGCTAAATTTTAGCAGCTAATTATTAGCTCTAGTGTACTCAAAGTCATAAATGCCCAACAAGATTATATATATGGACATATCGAATCATAAGTAGATACCAAAATTTACGTGGAGAACCTTTGTTGGAGAAAAACTATGGGAGATGAGGATTCCCTTATATTTTAGTTAAAAATAAAACTATCGGAGATAGACTCCAGATGGGTGGAGGACCGCCTAATCCTAAGAACAAAGAGGGCAGCCTAGATTTAACCTGAAATGGTGCAAGAACACAAGAACTCACAGATTTAGAGTGGTACAAACCGCCGGAGCGTAATACTCTACGTTCACTTGTGAGTTGTATAGCTTTAGGGGTGCACAAGTGTGCCTGCTAGGAGTATGAGGGTGTATAAGTCTTCACTCCCCTTCATATCGTGTATGCCCTTCCTTTTATAGTCCAAGGAGGGTACGTATAGGGTCGCTGGGTCCCGACAGGTGGCCTCAGCGATCTAGTATTAAATAATGTACAACATTTGCAATAAATGTCGTGGCAGGTGGAGATCTCCTCCATTGGCCTTCGCGCTGATCTTCTGACCAGGCATGCCTTTATCGTGCCATGCGAGCTAGCTACGGATTAGAGTCAGCTATGCTGACATACATAGGAGTTATGATGATAGAATCGACCTGCGGTCTTTGATACTGTGTTGTAGAGGGTGCTTTGCCTAGGGCAGCAGTTGTTCATGATGGGTGTCGCCCATGCACGAGGCGCTGAGACACTATTGCCCCCTCGGTGAGCCTGTACGTCCTGTCAAAAGTTGGCCCATGCCCTACGCTAGCAGCATATGCCTCAACTACCTGCATTAAATGTAGGTAGGTGAGTAAGCTTCCAGCCGAAGGTTTATACCACGTGCCATGTAGCGACACGGATCTCTCCCAGAGCGGAGAGCGGGGATCAAGAGAGCATGCTAGCTTGGAGACTTGCCCTCCTTTTCAAGGGTCTAGATGGTAAACGTGGTGGTCCGGGACCCACCTGCGGGGTTTGGTCTCATGGTAATAGTCCCTAAGCTTTTTCACTCCGGGGACATGTGGTGGCACCGGACCTGTCCCCGAGCGGGGAGCAAGTCCGCAGGCCAATGGCCCCGTTAGACGGGTCTAGACCTCTGGATCCGGCTGTTCGGTTTCTTAGTACGTGGTTACGGGTAACCATGCGGGTATTTGCTCTTGACACGGTAGGAGCGGTACCCCATGGTACCGACAAAAACTTTGGGTGAACACATGTGGAGAGCTCCTTAGAAAGTACTAGGAAAAAACACCAGCTTACTATCGGCTAAGAACTCGATTTTTTTGCGCCATATATTAGCCAAAATAATGCCAACATCACGCTTCACACTCAAAATTCCAAATATATCTGAGAAATATGATATATCCAAGTTGTCTGCAATATTGCTAATTAACTTTTAGATTCTGAATTCCTTTGAAGAATATATGCATTTAAATATTATGCGCGTGTATATGCATGCTATGGAAACAAAAGTGCAGGATTGTAACATTATCAAATGAAAATATTTAAAGTAGTTTATTTGAACTGAATATATGTCAAGAGAATGCACGTATAGTCTATCATCCTTCCAGTGCAATTATACATTTATACTCTCTTAATAGGCACAAGACGAAGAGGCACCATCTTCCTAAAAGCAAGCTGCCCTGTTTCTTCCATATCGATGTCGTCCTCCACCATCCCTTCAGGGAGCTCCCAATCAAAGCAATGTAACAGGTTGGCCAAGACAAGCTCCACATTGGCGACACCCATGGCGATGGCAGGGCATGACCTTCGTCCTGAGCCGAACGGGAGGAGCTCAAAACTGGAGCCTCTAAAGTCGACATGGCTTCCCTCGAACCTCTCGGGACTGAACTCCCCCGGGCGATCCCAGATGCTAGGATCCCTTCCCATTGCCCAAACGTTCACGAAAATCCTTGTGCCTGGCAGCACGTCGTAGCCGCCAATGACGCAGCTCCTCATGGTCTCCCGTGGAATCAACAAGGTCCCCGGTGGGTGGATCCTGAAGTTCTCTTTCACCACCATCTTCAGGTAGCTGAGGCTCTTGACGTCTTCTTCGTCCACCCTTGGTTTGTTTCCCACCAAGGTGCGGACCTCGGCTTGCGCTTTCTGCATGACCCTAGGGTTCCTCATGAGCTCGGCCATGATCCAGATCATTGTTACAGCACAGGTGTCGATGCCACCTGCAAATGTGTTCTGAAATTTACACGAATGTAAGGACAGTGTGGTTCACTAAACTGCTAAACTACATGATACTATTACATAGTAATTATATTGGATCATATAGATAGTGAAAGTACCATGAGGATTCCCTTGATATGATCACGCGTTAATCCCTGAGGAGCCTCATCACCATCCGCCTGCTCCTCTCTCCACATCTTCACGAGCGCGTCGACCATGTCTTCCTGCACGCCGGCCTGCAGCCTCTCCGGCTCGAGGTGCTTATCGATAACCGAATCGAAGAAACGATCGATCTGGCGGAATATGCGGCTCCTCCGGCCGGCGGCTCCGGTGAGGACGTCGGCGAACCGCGCGAGCCTGGACGCCGGGAAGAAGTCCTCGAACGTGAAGCTCCCAAGCACCCGCAGCGTCTCGTCCATCACCCGCTGAAAGCTGCTCCGCTCGAACTGCGCTGACCCGTACATCTTCCCGAACGCCACCGTGCCCACGACGCCGTCGGAGAGCGCGTACAGCTTCTCGCTGAGGTCGACGGCGGCACCCGGAGGGGAGCTGGCGAGGGAGGAGACGAGGCGATTGACCTCGGCGGCCCGGGCGTAGGCGAAGGACTGCACGCGCCGCATGCTGAGGAGTTCCAGGATGAAGAGCTTCCGCATCTCGCGCCAGTAGTCGCTGTAGGGGCTGAAGGCCACGTCCAGGAAGTCGTAGCTAAGCATCCGAGGACCTGATGAACATCAGAGCGAGTATGATGCTTTGGGTTATATGTTACTCGTAATGGAGTTACTACACGGTCTAACCTATTTTAAGAGTCGAGAATCTCCTGTTGTATCCTGTGTTTTAAATAGCGGGCTATGTTATTTAGCGATTGGCCTCCTCGATCAAATAACTAAATGGGGCTATAGCGAGAGATAGTGACTAAGACTCCGTTTCAATCTCACGGGATAATAGATAAACTTTAGTTTTTTGCTAAACTTTAGTCATATGAATTGAAGTGCTAAAGTATAGCTCCTTGGGTTGTTTGGACTACTCTAATAAAGTTTAGCATATTGGAATAAAAAGACACTCATACCCCTAATGCGGAGAGAGAACGAGGTTAGAGGGTATGGGTGGAAAATGAGGTTCTCTAGTCCACCTTTAGCTCCTTTTAACACCCCTTGAGCAGCTTATGAGATAATATATGCTAAATTTTATCACACCACTATTCGCTCTCATGTTTAGATTACCAAATGACTAAAAGTAGCTTAAAAAAAGCTGCTAAAATTTATCTCATGAGATTGAAACAATGTCTAAATTGTATACGAAAGCAATAACTATTTCCCCTCAAAACAGTTATAGTGCGAGATTTAAACCCATAATTATATATTTATACCATTATATAATCCATCAGTTTAAACTTTGCTAAACCCATCGAACCAAATCACCCTTACACCTATGATCTCCCCTACATCCACCAAATAAATTACACCCACCCATACCACATCATCAAAACTAACGGTTCAGATCGCTAAATAACTTTTCTCTATCTTACTCAACCAATGTCAACGTTATTTGGATCATCTTTCCTCCTTCACCCTCCTACTACCTCGTCGCCCCACCTCAACGACCGTGTCACCCCTCCACCTAGCAACCTAGCCGCCCCCTCCCCTTCCCCTCAGTCGCGCCGTCGTTGGCAGGCCCTCCCTCGTGCCGCCACACCCCCTCCATTATGGACCCCCTCAGGAGGAGTCCGTAGAAAATACCATTTTTTATTCTCATGTGATGGTGGGCTTAAACTTTTCTATTTCTTGCTTCTTTCTTTGCATACTAGACTATTACAGCCTCTAGGTTGGGTCTTGGGTATCTTATGTCCGATATTCTTGTCCTCTCGACCTTTCCATATACTTGTGTGAAGCGTTCATAGAGGTGAGGTCATGACTCATGTGTAGAAATTTTCTATCACTATTTTGTTCTTCGAGCGTTTAGTGGCCAAAAATCACTTTACCAAAGTCTACTTTCAACTTCGCACTAGGCTCAAGTATCAAACTCTATACATGGCCACAAATCTTTTGGGAAAGTGGGAGCACTAATGCACATCATTAGTCTAGGTCACACTTTGTCGCCTTTGTACATGGAGATGACGATTATGAAGCCAGTGTTGGACCAATCTTGGTGGGAAGATCTTCCTAAGATTGACAACATGTGGGAACCTATTCTTTAGAGGATTCAGGAGCCTGTCGGAGTAGGGCTCTCTAGATCAAATCTCCTAGGTCATTTCTCCTCCTAGTGTCTACCCCTTTCTAAAGGTATGCAAGAGTCATGTGGGAGTAGGACAACTTCATGCAAATTCTTTCGAGGCCTAGCATAGGTCTTCACACCAATACCAATGCTATGCTAGTGTAGTTTTATGTCGGGTTTTATAAGGACGAGATGCTAGACAACCCAGCATGTGCCTTTGACCTATTTTAAGACGACACGACCTTCGATCAAGCGGTCTAAATGATGCCCCTCTCCAACTAATAGGGGATAGAGGCCCTAATTGGTCATCTCTTATTTGTCTAGGGCCATGAAGCACATGAGGGTGTAGTTAGGGTCCCTATCGATGGTAGGAGTCCCCTAGTGATGAGGCGACCCACCATGGGCAGGGGTCCCTAGTAGTGAGGAATCAAGAAAGGGTAAAAGGAGTTTCATTGAAGGAGACTAGCCCCAACAACACCATGAGGAAGAGGACATCCCACTCTAGTGACATCTCTAAGGAAGCACCAACAAGCAGGATCTAGAGGCCCCCTTTGCTAGAATCTAGCGTCGAGTGGACAACTAGCTCCTCTAAGTAGCCTAGAAACACTAATCTTTCCTTTTTTATATATGTCCTAATGAACTTTTGTGTCTAGTCTAGCAACGGTGATGAGTTCTATGTAGAGTGCTAGATGCCATAAAGTTACCCCCAATGATACTCTCAAGAGAACTATTGTGTCCATTGCCCGAGGTGGCCAAGGAGTGTCGACCCAGCTCATGACAAGGTGGCACTTACTATGGATGTCCTGAACGTTGATATGACTAGGGTGACCATGGCTCCAATGGTATCAAAGGTGGTGGGTCCTTCAGGTCCAGCAGCTCCAAAGGCAACCCCACTGTTGGTGGAGGTGTGGGATTCAAGAGCGATAGAGGAATGGACATCAAGCATGTTAGAGGAAGGATTATATGTGCAATAGAGGCACGTACCGTGAGTGTGTTGAAGGCAAGGACCATAGGCACAATAGAGGCATGATCCCCAAGCATGGAAGAGACAAGGGGGGCTAGGCATGGTGGAGGAGTGGGCCCCAAACACGATAGAGGCATTCACCCTAGGTGCAGCTGAGAGCACCTAGAGGGGGGGTGAATAGGTGATCCTATAAAATCAAACACTAAATAGCCACAAAACTTAGTTATAGAAGTGTTAGTGCGACTAAGTAGTTTTGAGGCGAGTTCTTGTGAACGAAAACAATCACAGAGAAAGCAACACAAGAGATACGCGATTTTATCCCGTGGTTCGGCCAAGTAACACTTGCCTACTTCTACGTTGTGGCATCCCAATGGACGAGGGTTGCACTCAACCCCTTTCAAGTGATCCAATGATCAACTTGAATACCACGGTCTTTTCCTTTAGTGTATTTTCCCGTTTGCGAGGAATCTCCACAACTTAGAGTCTCTCACCCTTACAATAGAGATCGCAAAGAAAGCACAGAGTAAGGTTGGCAGAAGCAACACACGCAAGACTCAAATACGCAGCACAACCACGCGCACAAGTGAAGACTTGAGCTCAAATGACAACTCAAGGATTGCACAACTCGAATGGATCCCAAATCACTAACACAATAAAGCGAATGCGCGAGAGCGGAGTCTGGATTCTTAAGAATACTTAGAGAATGCTTGGTGTACTCCTCCATATGCCTAGGGGTCCCTTTTATAGCCTCAAGGCAGCTAGGAGCCGTTGGAGACCAACTTGGAAGGTCAATCTTGCCTTCTGTCGAGTGGTGCACCGGACAGTCCGGTGCGCCACCGGACATCTACTGTTCATGTCCGGTGCTTGATTTCTTTCCATACGAAGAGCAGCCGACCGTTGGTCCCGGGATCGGTGGGCGCACCGGACACTGTCCGGTGCACACCGAACAGTCCGGTGTGCCCAACCGACCGTTGGCGCGACCACGTGTCGCGCGAAGATTGCGCGGCAGACCGTTGGCGCTGGCGACCGTTGGCTTACCAGACAGTCCGGTGCGCCACCGGATAGTCCGGTGAATTTTAGCCGTACGCTGTTAATCCTTTTCCTAAGAGCGACGAGTTCGCCGCGGATGACTCACCGGACAGTTCGATGCACCACCGGACAGTCCGGTGAATTATATCCGTATGCCTGCGTCGATTCCCGAGAGCGGCCTTTTCACCGGAGACCAGCCTGGTGCACCGGACACTGTCCGGTGCACTACCTAACACTGTCCGGTGCACCACCGGACAGTCCGTTGTGCCTGGTTGAGCTGAGGTTTGGCTGCACAGAGCCAAGTCTTTTTGGTTTCTTTTCTCCTTCTTTTGTCACTGTTTCTAGCACTTAGACAAACATATTAGCGTTCAAAAAACAATGTACTAAGTCTAGAAACATACCTTGTGCCCTTGATTCGCACTACTCCCTTTATTTGGCACATAAGAACTTATCAAACGTGTTGGGCATTTAATCACCAAAACATTATAGAAATGGCCCAAGGTCACATTTCCCTTTCATCAGCAGAGGTGGGATCCTCGAGATCTATTGGGGAACGAGCCTTAGGACCGACGAGAGATATTTATGTGTTGATTATTCAGGACTCTATCATGGTGAATGACCCACGACCATTTACTCCATGAGTTGAGCCACCCATAATCTCATTACATGAACACCAAACTCTTGAACTCCACTAAGTTGTCTAGGTGATGCCAATCACCAAGAGTAACAACCACAAACTCTCACTTGACCTAAGCAAGTCTAATGAGGAAAGTGGATGCACACTTGCTACTCTTTATATACTAATGAGGTCCTTAATCTTGCGATTATCAAATCTCAAACGCCTCACTAGGCAAAGGCTTCTGTTTGGTCTCCAATGTGTTTCTTTAGTTGAAGAAATGGGAAGAGCTATAGAGTGGATGAGGTGGGGAGGTCTTTATATTCCTACAACCTTACATTATGATGGAGCAAGACTCTAGGGTCCAACGATTCCTCAATTCTGACAACCCCATCTTTAGGCATCGTACCATATTCAATAGTCCAATGATCCTATCCTCTCAAGGCCTGACACCTACTTGACCCTCAATTCACTTCTAATTCAAAAAACTTTGTTAATGGGGTTTGTTACAAATGATTTGTGGGCCTCCACTGACCTACCAAGTGCTAAGTTTGATAAGTGTGCACCACACCTAGCACATTATACACACCTAGGTCAAGCTACTAGTTTATAGTACGCCAAAAGGTAAAAAAATGAAGTCCTAAACTACCCTAATTGTCCCTCAACTCCAATTGACACTTATATTTAGTTTGTCCATAATCTTATCTTCAATCCTTTGAAAAATGAAACAAATTCCATCATTTGGGACATGAGCATCATTTGTTGTCCAAATAATCATCATTGTTGTGACCTAACTCAAATACCTCTACAAAACACATGTTAGTCATAATAATATTGTATTGTCATTGATCATCAAAACCCAATAAGGGCCTAGGTTCCTTGACTATTCATGCTCCTTTAGTTAGCCATTTCGACTGTATAGATGGACATACTAGGGAGAGTAAGAGAAGTGAGGCATGGACATACTAGAGAGAGAGCAAGATAGGTGATAGAGTAAGGGGCGACAGGCTGAGATAGAAACAGAAAGAGGATGAATTGATAGGGAAGAAATCTTTGCACTTCAATACTGCCCATTCTAAATTATAAGTTGTTTTAGCTTTTCTACATATATAGCTTTTGATATATATCTAGATATACACTTTCTCTAGATATATAGATTTTACTATGTATCTAGAAAAGGTAGATGGCTTAAATTTCAAAACAAAAGACTATTAGATATAGATAGATATGGAAGTGCCATGATGGATATCCAAACTCCATAATGTATCCTACTCGACTACTTTCTACCACTAGAACAAACAACCTCTGTACAGACGGTTTAGAACCCCTTTTTACACAGGCTACACGTCTGTGCAAGTCACAGCATTTTTCGCGCAAAATTCGCAGCTACACGACGGCTTGGGAACCTATGGAGTTTGGATAGAGCTTTTTTCTACTCCACATAGCCACTACCGCATGCATAGAGTTTTTCATTACTACTGCACTAGTACAGAGAAGCTCTATAGAGGCAGTTGTGAATCTATTTGCACTAGCGTTTTTCAGAACCGACAGTGCTATAGACCAGTAGAATTAATTATTTGTACAGACAGGTAACTGAGAACCGCTAGCGTAAATCTATTTCCACTAGCGGTCGAGGTAATAAAACCGCAAGCAAAAATCTTTTCCAAGGAACAAAAAAATGGGTTTTAAAAATAGCAAAAAACTATTTTAACTAGGGGAGACCTCACAAGTCGCGGGATTTTTTTGCGCAAAATAAAAAATGCAACGCGTGGCTGGTGGGCTAGGAACCACGCCTCACCCTCAACAGCACCCCCTCGACCAATCCACCTATCACTATGTCTATATTGCGGTTTTGTAACCCACATATTAAAAAAATACGAGTACAAATTATCTATTTTAGGTTGTAACGAATTCAAACGAAAAAGTTATCAACTAAAAAGTTTCATAACTTTTAATATTCTACATTTTTTATTTTGGTACTTTTCCCATCTGTTTTTTTTTTGCAAAATTTCATTTTAAGTTTAACAAATTTAGACACAATTTTTGAGAGCCAAAATGATTTTAAATTAAAAAGTTGTCTTCATAACTTTTAGAGGTCTACAACTTTTATGTTGGTGATTTTTCATAAGAGTTCATTTAAAAAACTCAAAAAATTCAGAATAAAAATGATTTTTAGTGACGGTTTTTTAAGAAAACTTCCACTAGAAATCGATTTTTACAGGCGATTCAGAAATCATGGATTTCTACTAACAATTTTCTTAAAGAATCGTCTGTAGAAATATAATTTGTACATACGATTTTATTAGGAAACCGCCACTAGAAATACCACTAGCGCTTGATAATAAATTCTGCCTGTAAAATATTAAACACCACCACATGCTTAGAATTTTTTTACTAGTGATATAGTCCACATACCACATATTAAATTATAGATACTACACTTTATCTTATATAAAAAGATGAGAAAGATATAAGTTGAAAAGAGAATCTACCCATTTTTATAACTTACTCGACCGTTCGTCCTCCTTCAACTAACGAGGTGGTACTATCCGGAAGTGATGTGCTACGTATAGCTTTATATTCTATTAGGCTTAGATATTACCCATGATCCATTTAAGAGGTAACGATCTACGTCACTTATGACGGGATGAAAATTAGAGGACATGAAAGAAAATTGGATGAGAAAAGAAAAGAATCAAAGAGAGAGAGAAAAAAAAGGTTGATGAGTGGCACCATATTTTACCTTATGATTCTATGTGTACACATCTAGACTCGTGCGAGTCTAGCTAGCCAGATACATTCGTTCAAATAAGCCTAGGTTGTATTAGTGTGTGCGTACCCAGCCTCCAGGATACAGCACATCAATACAAGTCAGGCTATAATAGTCAATACATGTGAGGAGTCAGGCTCTCCTGATGCATACAAACCAAACATGTATTTAGTGTCTCCAAACAAACAATGGAACATGACTTTCCCATTCCCCTCAACCAATTACGAGATGGATTCATCCCATTCTACCTGGTTCTTAGAATAAGGGTATGTTTAATACACATAGCTAGTTACTAGTTATAACTAAAAATGGAATTAAATTAGTTATGGTTAGCTACCTAGTTGGCTAGTTAAAGGCTTAACTAAAAGATTAGCCTACCTCTTAGCTCTCATGTTTAGGTACATTGGAGCTAACATTAACTAATTTTTAGTAGGCCAGTACTCCCTCCATTTGAAAATAATATTCGTTTTACATATATGATAATGAATCTAAACATATACTAAAACACATATATCAAGTATAATATGAATCTATTAAAATTCTATAACCGATTTTAATTTTAATTTGAGACAGAGAGAGTAATTATTACTCCCTTTGTCCAAAATAGTAGTCGTTTTATCTCTTGGTTTTTATGTCTATATTTATATAGATAATAATAAATCTAGATATATATACAAAACATATATATTAATTATTATATGGAGCCACTAATTCTCTAAAACGAATTTTATTTTGGATAGAGGGTGTAACAAACAACAACATAACCACGGTAGTTTCTCTATTGACTATACTCTTTTTTTCACTGTGTGAACAGTGACGATACCACGATTTCCTCCCACCCGGTCCCACACATGTTACTTTGCTTTGCCAAAAACAGTTTGGCCGCAAACGTGTGCATATGCCCTTTTGATCCCACCAGGAACCAAGACTGAACTCTTGTCATGCATGCATATGTCCACGTGCATAAGGCTCCTTGACCCACGTGGCCACTTCTTTTTTTTTTGAAAAAAATGAGTGAAGACGATCCCCGTTATACAACTATCCATAAATTTACGACGCATGTCTACTTAACACATGAAACTGTTGTTTAAATTGAGGATAAGTAATTAGAAAAAAAAATATATACACTCCGATCCGTTTATTTGCCGCTCGTTATTTTTATATAAAACACGATAAATACGTGTCATAAATCTAAGGTGGGTGTCAATACTTATTCAATGGATCATTTTCACTTTTTGTTTTGCATTTTGCGAGCGGAACCTACACTTTAACCGGTTCCACCTGAGTTAGTCTGTACTATTGTAAACCACAAATTCCGACCATCCTACATGACACACGTGTAGATCTATTCCACTGCTCTACTACCCTTTAGACTACTGTAACTGTAATTTATAAAGATAAAATACTGTAGAAGTTAAAAACTATAATGCTTCGTTTGGACGTAGGCATTCACGTGGTGGAATTGAATTGATCTAGGAATACTAAATCTGAGGGAAATGGAATTGACCTGCAATACCAATGTTGTTGTTTGGATGCGGGTGTAATTGAATTCTGAGCAATACCGAGGTGGGGGGCTTGGTATTGAAGGGGAGGGGGTGCAGGTGTAGTTGAATACCAGGGGAATTGGGATGGATTTACAGTTCCGAATTCCGTGAGCATCCAAACGCTGAAATTCGGCTTTACCAATTCCAATTCCAAAATCTGGGCCTCAATACCAGCATCCAAACGCAGCATAATCATAGCTGGATTAAAGCCGCAGCAAGTCGAACAACTAAATTCGTTATTTCATAAATAGACAGTAAAAACCACCTAATTCTTTATTAGTGTGTTATTATCCCCTAGATACCATAAGAACCTCGTAAGCTCAACACAATAGAAAACCATATATAGCACAACACTCCCTTATATCCCACTATTATCTTATAGATAGGTCACAGGAACTATTTGAGCCTAAGAGTCGAGTTTCCTTTTAACTAACTCATTTTTTTATTAATTTAAAGTGTAATATTTATTCGCGTGCGTTTCGGGTATTTCTCAGTGATTAAGTGATGTGTGGGCTGAGCTACTTGCCTGGTGAGTTGGGGCGACTGCAGCAGTGCAGGTCGTTGGTCCGGAGGACCTCCTTGGCGGCATCCGGCGAGGAGACGACGACCGTGCGTACGCGCCCGAGCTGCACCTCCACGACGGGGCCGTACCTCCACGCGACCGCCTGGAAGTAGCGGTGCGGCCGGCTGCCTACCTGGAGCAGGTTGCCTAGCACCGGCAGCTGCTTCGGGGGGCCCGGGGGAGCACGCCTTCGTTCTGCTGCTCCTTGCTCTCTGCTCCTCCTCCGCCCGGACGACAGCAGGCAGAGGAGAGGGGAGAGGAGGAGGAGGAGTGGCACCACCAGCAGCTGGGGGAGAAGAGGCCATCCTGTCGCTAGATCATGGGAGCGGGACTGCGCGTCGTCCATGGCGCTCTCTGTTTGTTTCCTTGCTGGACTTGATGATCAGCGTGCGTCTGCAATTGCGAGTTGCAACGAGGCCTTGCCGAGTTGCCGTGGCGGATTTTGCTTATAACTGGATACTTCGTGCTGGATTTCAGTGCAACGATATTATTTTTTTTTAAAAAAAGGATGGGCAGGAAAGTGGTGCTCGGAAACGCCAATGTACTCAAGTCTATCCATTGATACAGTATGAATTTTATCTATACCACGTGTGGATCCTGTTAGAATTATAGGCATTTTCCGTATCATTTCTTTGTCATGTCGCAGATGTTTTGGGCAGTCGCGTAGACGCTCCCCAAAAACCTAATTGCCGATCCCCCGTGCAAGGTCTCGAACGGCACCGACTTCGGAGGCACCTGCCCTCTCGCTTCTCTGTGCGCGCAAAGTCACGAGATGGAAATACCCTCACCCGGCAGCTGGACTGTGATTTTGAAAGTGGTGTGTGCGCGAGTCCCGAGTGACAGGGGTGCTCCTCTATTTATCCTCTCGCAGAGAGAAGCTGAAGGAGAAAGGTCGCCGAGTCACACCAAGGGTCGGTCAGCTCTCGCCGAGTCATGCCATGAGTCGGCCAGCACTCGCCGAGTCACGCCATAAGTCGGCCAGCTGAAGGAGAAGGGTCACTCGGCTGGCTGACGAAGAGACAGAGTCACTCGGCTGATGAAGAGACAGGGTCACTCGGCTGAAGTACGCGGTTAGTGAGTGCTAAAAATTAACACAACCACACCACGCCCGCTCGCCTGCCTGCCTGCCTGCCTGCCTGCCTCGCCTGCCTCGCCTCGCCTCGCCACGCCACGCCACGCCACGCCACGCCACGCCCGGCCCGGCCCGGCCGGCCGGCGGCGGCGGCGCGCGCGCGTGTGGTACGCCCTTGTCCATTTCTTAACTTCTCAAGTTAAGTGGAATAAATCTCACCATATTAGTCAAGACAAAAGACCCTTGGACTTCCAATGTGGTACTATTGGTATTCTCCACCATTACACACCATAGAGTTTATTCAATAAATGGGCCAAGCCCATAAAAGATCCAACAATCCCCACCAAACTCTAGGGTTTGTAATGATGAAGTATCAGAATCACAATCCTTTGATATACCAGTTTTCGATGGAGACTGTTAAGTTGAACATCCATCTAGAATAAGAGTTTCACTCATTCACAACTGAATAATGGACTATGCCTTGGATTGACAGTTTTGTGCGAAATAAGATTCACTCAAATCCTTTGCTGATACTAGGCTGCAAAAGGGTATTCCCGCTGTTTAGAAGCATATAAGTCACACTTCAGTGCCTTTCATGAGTATTTAGGGATTACCCAAGTCCCATAGACTGTGACTAGCAGTCTGACTCATATAGGTGTATTCCTCAAAATATGTTCTGTAGGACAACATCTCACCTTTATAAGACTCTTAGAATACATTAAGGTAAATACCATCCTGCCTTACAGATAGGAAAGATGTGCATCAGAAATGAGTTAAGAAAGGGATCTTTCCTCACAACCTACTCCTAGCTTGTTTTTCCACTCTACTTCACGGGATCTCCGATCACATATAGCAGGTTACCACTAGAGTAGATCTCACATGGGTCTCATACCCATTTCCCTCGATGCACTTTCTATCACATTGCCTGATAGACCCTTAGTGAATTGATCTGCCAGATTATTCGAGGTGTGGACATAATCCACAGTTATAACTCCGGAGTTTTTCAATTTTCTGACAGATTTCAATCTCCTCTTAACATGCCTTGTAGACTTCATGTTATTCCTAGAACTGTTAACCTTTGTAATCACCGTTTGGTTGTCACAGTTCATGGAAATAGCCGGTATCGGTTTTTCAACTACCGGTAAGTCCAATAGGAAATCACGAAGCCACTCGGCCTCAGCCCCAGCAGTGTCTAATGCTGCGAGTTCTGCTTCCATTGTAGACTTCGTTAAGATAGTCTGCTTGCAAGACTTCCAGGAAACAGCGCCACCTCCAAACAGAAACACATATCCGCTTGTGGCATAAAGCTCATCAGCATCAGAAATCCAGTTGGCATCACAATAGCCTTCCAGCACTTTTGGGTTTCCGGTATAATGAATACCGTATGTCATAGTACCTTTCAAATACCGCAACACTCTCTCAAGAGCACGCCAGTGATCATCTCCTGGTTTCGACACAAACCGACTTAGCTTACTCACAGCATAAGAGATGTCTGGCCTTGTTGCACTTGCAAGGTACATGAGCGAGCCAATGATCTGGGAGTATGTCAATTGATCCCTTGCTATTCTCCGATTCTTTCTTAATAGCACACTGGGGTCATAAGGTGTTGGAGCAGGATCACAGTCACTAAAACCAAAGCGACTCAATACCTTTTCCACATAATGGGATTGTAACAAAGTTACCTCACCATTAGCTTCTCTAACAAGCTTGATGTTTAGAATGACATCAGCCTCTCCCAAATCTTTCATCTCGAAATTGCTCGATAGAAGATTTTTAACTTCCTCAATCACATTGAGATTTGATCCAAAGATCAAGATGTCATCAACATAGAGGCACAGCATAACAGACTCACCCCCACCATACCGATAGTATACACACGTGTCAGATTCATTTACAACAAAGCCAGCTGCTGTAAGAGTATTATCAAACTTTTCATGTCATTGCTTAGGTGCTTGTTTTAGGCCATACAATGATTTTATCAACCTGCACACCTTGTTCTCTTGACCATCCGCAATGAACCCTTCTGGCTGATCCATATAGATCTCCTCATCCAACTCTCCATTTAGGAAAGCTGTTTTAACATCCATCTGATGAATGATAAGACCATAAGAGGCTGCCACAGCTATTAATGTGCGAATTGTAGTCAATCGAGCCACTGGTGAGTAGGTATCAAAGAAATCTTCACCCTCCTTTTGGGTATATCCTTTGGCCACAAGCCTTGCCTTATACCTCTCGATTGTACCATCAGGCCTAAGCTTTTTCTTGAAGATCCATTTGCAACCTATAGGTTGACAACCATAAGGACGGTCAACGACCTCCCAAGTTCCATTAGACATAATAGATTCCATCTCACTCCTTACTGCTTCCTTCCATAAGTCAGCATCAGGAGAGGAATATGCCTCACTAATGGTAGTTGGTGTGTCTTCCACAAGGTACACTATAAAGTCATTACCAAAGGATTTTGCAACCCTCTGTCTCTTGCTCTTTCGAGTGACTATAGTGTCATCCTCCTCAGGGATGTGCACGTGAGAATCCTCAGCATGATGTATAGGAATCGACAGTTCGTGCTCATGGGGAATTATAGTCTCATGACTTGTATCACTAGGTGTATTCTTCATGGGAAACTCATTCTCAAAAAATGTTGCGTCTCTTGATTCCATGATAGTATCAACATACATATCTAGCACATCAGATTTTATAATTAAGAACCTATACCCAGTGCTGTGAAAAGAGTACCCAAGGAATATACAGTCAACAGTTTTAGGCCCAAGTTTACGCTTTTTGTTGATTGGCACATTCACTTTAGCCAAGCAACCCCAAGTGCGCAAATATGAGAGATTTAATCTTCTCTTTTCCCATTCCTCGAATGGTGTGATCTCTTTGTTCTTTGTTGGAACTCTATTCAGGACATGACATGCTGTCAAAATCGCCTCACCCCACCATGCCTTGGATAATCCCGCTGTACTCAACATGGCATTCACCAAATCTGTTAGAGTGCGGTTTTTCCTTTCAGCAATCCCATTGGATTGTGGTGAGAATGGCGGTGTCCTCTCATGAATAATACCATGTTCCACGCAGAACTCATCGAACACATTAGAGAAATATTCTCCACCTCGATCAGACCTTAACTGTTTTATTTTCCTCTCAAGTTGGTTCTCAACTTCAGCTTTATAGGCCTTAAAATAATTGAACGCTTCATCTTTTGTTTTTAAGAGATACACATAACAAAATCTAGTGGAGTCATCTATAAAAGTGAGAAAGTATCTTTTACCACCTTTGGTCAAAATTCCATTCATCTCGCACAGATCAGAATGAACAAGTTCTAGAGGTGCCAAACTCCTCACCTCAGCAGCCTTGTGAGGCTTACGGGGTTGTTTTGATTCAACACACACATGGCACTTAGACTTTTTGACCAAGTTAAATTTAGGAAATAAATTTATATTTGCTAACCGCATAAGACAGCCAAAGCTTGCATGACAAAAACGTGAATGCCATAAATCCGACTCATCAGAAAAATGAACAGAATTCACGAGTTTATTACACACATCATGCAGTGATAAGCGGAACAACCCTCCGCAATCATATCCTTTACCAACAAAAGTATCATGTTTCGACACAACACATTTATTAGACTCAAGAACAACTTTGTATCCATCTCGACATAGCATAGATGCGCTAACGAGATTCTTCTTGATAGAGGGCACATGCTGCACGCTCTTCAATAGCACCGTCTTTCCCGAAGTAAACTTCAGAATGACCGTACCAACACCAAGAACATGAGCACGTGACCCATTTCTCATTAACAAGGCGCCAGACCTCCCGACCTGGTAGGAGGAGAACATAGAGGCATCAGCACACACATGAATGTTTGCACCACTGTCCATCCACCACTCAGGTGAATTACAAACTGAGAGAACAAATGGTAAAGAATTACCATACCCAGATGTTCCACCTTCAGTTTCAGTGGTAACAACATTAGCTGATTTCTTGTCTTGAGTGAACTTGCGATCAGGGCACTCTCTAGCCCAATGTTGATCACTGCCACAGACAAAGCAACCTCCCTTTCCCTTGTTGTTGTTGTTCTTCTTTTTAAACTGTGCTGTATGAACAGGTTTATTTGCGTTCTCTGGTTTGTTTTGGTTTTTCTTCTTGTTAAACTTGCGGAAGTTTCTCTTCTGCACCACATTAGCAGTAGAGGTCTCCACACCTTTTCCATTGTCCTTTGATCTAGCTCTTTCCTCAACATCAAGAGTACCAATGAGCTCCTCCACATTGAACTCTTGTCTCTTATGTTTGAGAGAGGTAGCAAAGTCCTTCCAAGAAGGTGGCAACTTGGCGATTATACCGCCAGCCACAAACTTGTCAGGCAAAGGACAAGGAAAAAGTTCGAGTTCCTTAGCTAGTGCCTGAAACTCATGAGCCTGTTCCACTACAGATCGATTCTCAACCATCTTGTAGTCATACAGCTGCTCCATGAGGTACACCTCTGAAAGGGAATTAGGCTTACACCTAGTCCCTAAATAATTTTGGTGGTTGAATTGCCCAACACAAATATTAGACTAACTAGTTTGCTCGAGTGTATAAGTTTTACAAGTGCAAAAGGTTCACACTTAGCCAATAAAATGACCATGTGTTGGGTTCAACAAAAGGGCAAAGGAGCAACCAAAGGCTCCTCTGGTCTGGCGCACCGGACTATCCGGTGTGCCACCGGACAGTGTCCGGTGCACCAGAGGACTTCAGCTCAAACTCGTCGCCCTCGGGAAATTTCCAGAGTCAGCGCGCTAAATTCACCGGACTGTCCGGTGTACACCGGACAGTGTCCGGTGCTCATTTGAGACGCGGCTCAGGAACTCGCCAGTCTCGGGAATTCGCGAAGGCTGCTCCGCTATAATTCACCGGACATGTCCGGTGTACACCGGACTGTCCGGTGCAACCTCGGGGCAACGGCTACTTCGCGCCAACGGTCACCTGCAGGCGCATTTAATGCGCGCCAGGAGCGCGCAGTCGTCAGGCACGCGGGAGCAGGTGCACCGGACATCGAACAGTACATGTCCGGTGTGCACCGGACATCCAGGCGGGCCCAGGAGTCAGAACTCCAACGGTCAAATTGCAACGGTTTTGGTGACGTGGCTGTCGCACCGGACATGTCCGGTGTGCACCGGACTGTCCGGTGCGCCATCGACAGACAGCCTCACCAAACGGCTAGTTTGGTGGTTGGGGCTATAAATACCCCCAACCACCCCCACATTCACTGCATCCAAGTTTTCCAGCTTCCAACCACTATACAAGAGCTAGCATTCATTGCAAAGCACACCAAAAGAGATCAAATCCTCTCCCAACTCCACACAAAGCCCTAGTGACTAGAGAGAGTGATTTGTAGTGTTCATTTGAGCTCTTGCGCTTGGATCGCTTCTTTTTCTTTGGCATTCTTTCTTGTGATCAAACACTCACTTGTAATTGAGGCAAGAGACACCAATTGTGTGGTGGTCCTTGTGGGAAGTTTGATTCCCAAGTGATTTGAGAAAGAGAAGCTCACTCGGTCCGAGGGACCGTTTGAGAGAGGGAAGGGTTGAAAGAGACCCGGCCTTTGTGGCCTCCTCAACGGGGAGTAGGTTTGAGAGAACCGAACCTCGGTAAAACAAATCCGCGTGTCTCACTTCATTATTCGCTTGTGATTTGTTTTGCGCCCTCTCTCGCGGACTCTATTATATTTCTAACGCTAACCCGGCTTGTAGTTGTGATTATCTTTGAGATTTTCAGTTTTGCCCTATTCACCCCCCCTCTAGGCGACTTTCAATTGGTATCAGAGCCCGGTGCTTCATTAGAGCCTAACCGCTCGAAGTGATGTCGGGAGATCACACCAAGAGGGAGATGGAGACCGGCGACAAGCCCACTACAAGCCAAGGGAGCACTTCATCGGAAGAGTCCCGCACCAAGAGGAAGGAGAAGGATTCCTCCAAACGGAAGGAGAAAAGATCTTCCTCTTCTCACCACAAAGAGAAGAAGGAAAAATCTTCTCCTCACAAGTCGCATCGGAAAGGTGACAAGCACAAGAGGATGAGGAAGGTGGTCTACTATGAGACCGACACTTCATCAACATCCACCTCCGACTCCGATGCACCGTCAGTAACTTCTAAGCGCCAAGAGCGCAAGAAATTTAGTAAGATCCCCTTACAATATCCCCGTACATCTAGACATACTCCATTACTTTCCGTTCCATTAGGCAAACCGCCAACTTTTGATGGCGAAGATTATGCTAGGTGGAGTGATTTAATGAAATTTCATCTAACCTCACTCCACAAAAGTATATGGAATGTTGTTGAGTTTGGAGCACAGGTACCTTCTGTAGGGGATGAGGATTATGATACGGACGAAGTGGCCCAAATCGAGCACTTCAACTCCCAAGCCACAACCATTCTCCTCGCCTCTTTAAGCAAGGAGGAATACAACAAAGTGCAAGGGTTGAAGAAAGCAAAGGAGATTTGGGACCTACTCAAGACCGCGCACGAGGGTGATGAACTCACCAAGATCACTAAGCGGGAAACGATCGAGGGGGAGCTCGGTCGCTTCCGTCTTCGCCAAGGGGAGGAGCCACAAGATATGTACAATCGGCTCAAGACCTTGGTGAACCAAGTGCGCAACCTCGGGAGCAAAAAGTGGGATGACCACGAGGTGGTTAAGGTTATTTTAAGAGCTCTTATTTTCCTTAACCCCACTCAAGTTCAATTAATTCGTGGTAATCCTAGATATCCACTAATGACCCCCGAGGAAGTTATCGGGAATTTTGTGAGCTTTGAATGCATGATTAAAGGCTCAAAGAAGATCAACGAGCTTGACGAACCTTCCACATCCAAGGCGCAACCGGTGGCCTTCAAGGCAACGGAGGAGAAGAAGGAGGAGTCTACACCAAGTAGACAACCAATTGACGCCTTCAAGCTCGACAATGAGGAGATGGCCTTAATCATCAAAAGCTTTCGGCAAATCCTTAAGCAACGAAAGGGGAAGGATTACAAATCCCGTTCCAAGAAGGTTTGCTACAAGTGTGGTAAGCCCGGTCACTTTATTGCTAAATGTCCATTATCAAGTGACAGTGACAGGGACAACGACAAGAAGGGCAAGAGGAGAGAAAAGAAGAGGTATCACAAGAAGAAGGGCGGCGATGCCCACGTATGCCGCGAGTGGAACTCCGACGAAAGCTCCACCGACTCCTCCTCCGACGACGAGGACGCCGCCAACATCGCCGTCACCAAGGGACTCCTCTTCCCCAACGTCGGCCACAAGTGCCTCATGGCAAAGGATGGCAAAAGGAAGAAGGTTAAATCTAACTCCTCCACTAAATATGAATCTTCTAGTGATGATAATGCTAGTGGTGAGGAAGATAATTTGTGTATCCTTTTTGCCAACCTTAACATGGAACAAAAAGAAAAATTAAATGAGCTAATTAGTGCCATCCATGAAAAGGACGATCTCTTGGACTCCCAAGAGGACTTCCTAATCAAGGAAAATAAGAAACATGTTAAGGTTAAAAATGCTTATGCTCTAGAGGTAGAAAAATGTAACAAATTATCTAGTGAGCTAAGCACATGCCATGACACTATTGACAACCTTAGAAATGAAAATGCTAGATTAATTGCTAAGGTTGATTCTCATGTTTGTGATACTCCAATTCCCAATCTTAGAAATGATAATGATGATTTGCTTGCTAAGATTAAGGAATTGAATGATTCTCTTGCTAGCCTTAGAAATGAGAATGAGAAATTAATTGCTAAGGCTAAGGAATTAGATGTTTGCAATGTTACAATTTCCGACCTTAGAACTAAGAATGATATGTTGCATGCTAAGGTTGTAGAATTAAAATCTTGCAAACCATCTACATCTACCGTTGAGCACACTTCTATTTGCACTAGATGTAGAGATGTTAATATCAATGCTATTCATGATCACATGGCTTTAATTAAACAACAAAATGATCATATAGCATTATTAGACGCTAAAATTGCCGAGCATAACTTAGAAAATGAAAAGTTTAAATTTGCTAGAAGTATGCTCTATAATGGGAGATGCCCTGGCATCAAGGATGGCATTGGCTTCCAAAGGGGAGACAATGTCAAACTTAATGCCCCTCCAAAGAATTTATCTAATTTTGTTAAGGGCAAGGCTCCCATGCCTCAGGATAACGAGGGTTACATTTTGTACCCTGCCGGCTATCCTGAGAGCAAAATTAGGAGAACTCATTCTAGGAAGTCTCACTCTGGCCCTAATCATGCTTTTATGTATAAGGGTGAGACATCTAGTTCTAGGCAACCAACCCGTGCCAAGTTGCCTAGAAAGAAAACTCCTAATGCATCAAATGATCATGCTACTTCATTTAAAACTTTTGATGCTTCATATGTTTTAACTAACAAATCCGGCAAGGTAGTTGCCAAGATTGTTGGGGGCAAACACAAGGGCTCCAAAACTTGTGTTTGGGTACCCAAAGTTCTTGTTTCTAATGCCAAAGGACCCAAAACCGTTTGGGTACCTAAAGTCAAGAACTAAAATTGTTTTGTAGGTTTATGCATCCGGGGGCTCAAGTTGGATACTCGACAGCGGGTGCACAAACCACATGACAGGGGAGAAAAAGATGTTCTCCTCATATGAGAAAAACCAAGATCCCCAACGAGCTATCACATTCGGGGATGGAAATCAAGGTTTGGTCAAAGGATTGGGTAAAATTGCTATATCACCTGACCATACTATTTCCAATGTTTTTCTTGTAGATTCTTTAGATTACAATTTGCTTTCCGTATCCCAATTATGTCAAATGGGCTACAACTGTCTATTTACTGATATAGGTGTTACTGTCTTTAGAAGAAGTGATGATTCAACAGCATTTAAGGGAGTGTTAGAGGGTCAGCTATACTTGGTAGATTTTGATAGAGCTGAACTCGACACTTGCTTGGTTGCTAAGACTAACTTGGGTTGGCTCTGGCACCGCCGACTAGCCCATGTTGGAATGAAGAATCTTCACAAGCTTCTAAAGGGAGAACACATTTTAGGACTAACCAATGTTCATTTTGAGAAAGACAGGATTTGTAGCGCATGCCAAGCCGGGAAGCAAGTTGGCACCCATCATCCACACAAGAACATCATGACTAGTGACAGGCCACTGGAGCTCCTACACATGGACCTATTCGGCCCGATCGCTTACATAAGCATTGGCGGGAGTAAGTACTGTCTAGTTATTGTGGATGATTATTCTCGCTTCACTTGGGTGTTCTTTTTGCAGGACAAATCTCATACCCAAGAGACCTTAAAGGGATTCTTGAGACGGGCTCAAAATGAGTTCGGCTTAAGGATCAAGAAAATTAGAAGTGACAATGGGACGGAGTTCAAGAACTCTCAAATTGAAGGCTTCCTTGAGGAGGAGGGCATCAAGCATGAGTTCTCTTCTCCCTACACTCCACAACAAAATGGTGTAGTGGAGAGAAAGAATCGAACTCTATTGGACATGGCAAGAACCATGCTTGATGAGTACAAGACACCGGATCGGTTTTGGGCCGAAGCGGTCAACACCGCTTGCTACGCCATCAACCGGTTATATCTTCACCGAATCCTCAAGAAGACATCCTATGAACTCCTAACCGGTAAAAAGCCAAATATTTCATATTTTAGAGTTTTTGGTAGCAAATGTTTTATACTTGTTAAAAGAGGTAGAAAATCTAAATTTGCTCCTAAAACTGTAGAAGGCTTTTTACTAGGATATGACTCAAACACAAGGGCATATAGAGTCTTTAACAAGTCCTCAGGACTTGTTGAAGTTTCTTGTGACGTTGTGTTTGATGAGACTAACGGCTCTCAAGTAGAGCAAGTTGATCTTGATGAGATAGGTGAAGAACAGGCTCCATGCATAGCGCTAAGGAACATGTCCATTGGGGATGTGTGTCCTAAGG
The DNA here is from genome assembly GCA_029449295.1 of Zea luxurians. Classification (NCBI taxonomy): domain Eukaryota; kingdom Viridiplantae; phylum Streptophyta; class Magnoliopsida; order Poales; family Poaceae; genus Zea; species Zea luxurians. Next base: position 32,378,347 of record JAOPSE010000001.1, on the reverse strand, counting down.
AATCCGAAGAGCCTCCACATGCACAAGATCAACCATCCTCCTCCATGCAAGCATCTCCACCAACTCAAATTGAGGATGAGGCTCAAGATGTTGAACAAGAAGATCAAGAAGATGAGCCACCTCAAAATGACGGCAACGATCAAGGGGGAGATGCAAATGATGAAGACAAGGAGGATGAACAACCAAGGCCGCCACACCTAAGAGTCCACCAAGCAATACAACGAGATCACCCCGTCGACACCATCCTCGGCGACATTCATAAGGGGGTAACTACTCGATCTCGTGTTGCACATTTTTGTGAACATTACTCTTTTGTTTCCTCTATTGAGCCACACAGGGTAGAGGAAGCACTTCAAGATTCGGATTGGGTGATGGCAATGCAAGAGGAGCTCAACAATTTCACAAGGAATGAGGTATGGCATTTGGTTCCACGTCCTAATCAAAATGTTGTAGGAACCAAGTAGGTCTTCCGCAACAAGCAAGACGAGCATGATGTGGTGACTAGGAACAAAGCTCGACTCGTGGCCAAGGGGTATTCACAAGTCGAAGGTTTGGATTTTGGTGAAACCTATGCACCCGTAGCTAGGCTTGAGTCAATTCGCATATTATTGGCCTATGCTACTTACCATGGCTTCAAGCTTTACCAAATGGACGTGAAGAGTGCCTTCCTCAATGGACCAATCAAGGAGGAGGTCTATGTTGAGCAACCTCCCGGCTTTGAAGACAGTGAGTACCCTAACCATGTTTATAGGCTCTCTAAGGCGCTTTATGGGCTCAAGCAAGCCCCAAGAGCATGGTATGAATGCCTTAGAGATTTCCTTATTGCAAATGGCTTCAAAGTCGGCAAAGCCGATCCTACTTTATTCACCAAAACACTTGATAATGATTTGTTTGTATGCCAAATTTATGTTGATGATATTATATTTGGGTCTACTAACAAATCTACATGTGAAGAATTTAGTAGGATCATGACACAGAAATTCGAGATGTCTATGATGGGGGAGTTGAAGTATTTTCTAGGATTTCAAGTCAAACAACTCCAAGAGGGCACATTCATTTGCCAAACAAAGTATACTCAAGACATTCTAAGCAAGTTTGGAATGAAGGATGCCAAGCCCATCAAGACTCCCATGGGGACAAATGGACATCTCGACCTCGACACGGGAGGTAAGTCCGTGGATCAAAAGGTATACCGGTCGATGATTGGTTCATTACTTTATTTATGTGCATCTCGACCGGACATTATGCTTTCCGTATGCATGTGTGCAAGATTCCAAGCCGACCCTAAGGAATCACACCTTACGGCCGTAAAACGAATCTTGAGATATTTGGCTTATACTCCTAAGTTTGGGCTTTGGTACCCTCGGGGATCCACTTTTGATTTGATTGGCTATTCGGATGCCGATTGGGCGGGGTGTAAGATTAATAGGAAGAGCACATCGGGGACTTGCCAGTTCTTGGGAAGATCCTTGGTGTCATGGGCTTCAAAGAAGCAAAATTCGGTCGCTCTTTCTACCGCCGAAGCCGAGTATATTGCCGCAGGCCATTGTTGCGCGCAATTGCTTTGGATGAGGCAAACCCTGCGGGACTACGGTTACAAATTAACCAAAGTTCCTCTTCTATGTGATAATGAGAGTGCAATCCGCATGGCGGATAATCCCGTTGAGCATAGCCGCACTAAACACATAGCCATTCGGTATCATTTTCTTCGGGATCACCAACAAAAGGGGGATATCGAGATTTCATGCATTAACACTAAAGATCAATTAGCCGATATCTTTACCAAGCCACTTGATGAACAATCTTTTACCAGACTTAGGCATGAGCTTAATATTCTTGATTCTAGGAATTTCTTTTGCTAAACTTGCACACATAGCTCATAAGAATACCTTTGATCATGTCTCTTTTATATGCTATGACTAATGTGTTTTCAAGTATATTCCAAACCAAGTCATAGGTATATTGAAAGGGAATTGGAGTCTTCGGCGAAGACAAAGGCTTCCACTCCGCTCTACTACTCATCCTTCGCCGTCGCTCCGCATCATTCTCCAACGTTGGTATAATCTTCACTCATTTATTTTATGACCAAAGGAGGAGAAAGTACTTCTAAAGGGGCCTATATATAATTCCATGTATCCGTTTTTGGCGATTCATGCCAAAGGGGGAGAAAGTATTGGCCCAAAGCAAAAGGACCGCACCACCACCCTATTTGTTTTCAATTAGAAAATTTCAAAATTGGTATCTCTTTGTGCTCTAAAGGGGGAGTAAGTAGTATTTTCAAAATTGATGTCTTAAAACCCTCTTGAACACTAAGAGGAGACTTTATTTGAGGGGGAGTTTTGTTTAGTCAAAGGAAAAGCATTTGGAACAACGGAAGAAAATTTCAAAACTTGAAAATGCTTTGCAAAATCTTATTCATTTACCTTTGACTATCTTGCAAAAGGACTTTGAAAAGAATTTACAAAAGAGTTTGCAAAAACAAAACTTGTGGTGCAAATATGGTCCAATATGTCAAAAACAAAGAAAACAATCCATGCGCATCATGTAAGTATTTATATTGGCTCAATTCTAAGCAACCTTTGCACTTACATTATGCAAACTAGTTCAATTATGCACTTCTATATTTGCTTTGGTTTGTGTTGGCATCAATCACCAAAAAGGGGGAGATTGAAAGGGAATTAGGCTTACACCTAGTCCCTAAATAATTTTGGTGGTTGAATTGCCCAACACAAATATTAGACTAACTAGTTTGCTCGAGTGTATAAGTTTTACAGGTGCAAAAGGTTCACACTTAGCCAATAAAATGACCATGTGTTGGGTTCAACAAAAGGGCAAAGGAGCAACCAAAGGCTCCTCTGGTCTGGCGCACCGGACTGTCCGGTGTGCCACCGGACAGTGTCCGGTGCACCAGAGGACTTCAGCTCAAACTCGTCGCCCTCGGGAAATTTCCAGAGTCAGCGCGCTAAAATTCACCGGACTGTCCGGTGTACACCGGACAGTGTCCGGTGCTCATTTGAGACGCGGCTCAGGAACTCGCCAGTCTCGGGAATTCGCGAAGGCTGCTCCGCTATAATTCACCGGACATGTCTGGTGTACACCGGACTGTCCGGTGCAACCTCGGGGCAACGGCTACTTCGCGCCAACGGTCACCTGCAGGCGCATTTAATGCGCGCCAGGAGCGCGCAGTCGTCAGGCACGCGGGAGCAGGTGCACCGGACATCGAACAGTACATGTCCGGTGTGCACCGGACATCCAGGCGGGCCCAGGAGTCAGAACTCCAACGGTCAAATTGCAACGGTTTTGGTGACGTGGCTGTCGCACCGGACATGTCCGGTGTGCACCGGACTGTCCGGTGCGCCATCGACAGACAGCCTCACCAAACGGCTAGTTTGGTGGTTGGGGCTATAAATACCCCCAACCACCCCCACATTCATTGCATCCAAGTTTTCCAGCTTCCAACCACTATACAAGAGCTAGCATTCATTGCAAAGCACACCAAAAGAGATCAAATCCTCTCCCAACTCCACACAAAGCCCTAGTGACTAGAGAGAGTGATTTGTAGTGTTCATTTGAGCTCTTGCGCTTGGATCGCTTCTTTTTCTTTGGCATTCTTTCTTGTGATCAAACACTCACTTGTAATTGAGGCAAGAGACACCAATTGTGTGGTGGTCCTTGTGGGAAGTTTGATTCCCAAGTGATTTGAGAAAGAGAAGCTCACTCGGTCCGAGGGACCGTTTGAGAGAGGGAAGGGTTGAAAGAGACCCGGCCTTTGTGGCCTCCTCAACGGGGAGTAGGTTTGAGAGAACCGAACCTCGGTAAAACAAATCCGCGTGTCTCACTTCATTATTCGCTTGTGATTTGTTTTGCGCCCTCTCTCGCGGACTCTATTATATTTCTAACGCTAACCTGGCTTGTAGTTGTGATTATCTTTGAGATTTTCAGTTTCGCCCTATTCACCCCCCCTCTAGGCGACTTTCAACCTCGCTACCAGCGTCAGTTACTCCAAACTTTCCGACAAGATCATCCCACAGCTCTTTCCCCGTGGGAAGGATGATATAGCTTTTCTGGAATTTTGTATCCAGTGCGCTAATTACTGCTCCTCGAAAGAGGTTGTCTTCAGCCTTAAACTTAGCCTCATCCTCACGAGGTAAGTTGGCAGGCTTGCCCTCAGCGGCATGAAAACAAGACATTGCAGTTAGCCACAATTCCATCTTAGCTTTCCATATCAAGAAGTTTTTACCATCAAACGGATCAGGCTTTAGCACAGCAGCAAAACCTCTGACAGAAAAATGCCTAATTTTAGGTTTTTGGAATGTTAGAATTATAGGCATTTTCCGTATCATTTTAATTCCATAAATTAATATTATGATGATGACATATAAAAGATAATTAACCATAGAAATCGTAATCTCAAACATATCCATAACAATATGGATCATGAGAACACAAAGCATATGAATCATATAGATCATATAAATACGATAAACATATAAACTGACTGAACAATTGAAAATAAACAAATAGAAACATAAACAACATGATTGTAAAATTAAAACAAACAGATATAACACATTATAAGGTAACAGAACAGATGAGATAAACTCTTTGCTATACATGAAATAGTATAAATGCATATATAAAACATATATAATCTGTAGAACGCAAAACAGTAAGGAAATAAACTGATCATACCCTCTCATGCGCTCTGATCCAGATCCTTGTCCAACTTCCTTTGTCATGTCGCAGATGTTTTGGGCAGTCGCGTAGACGCTCCCCAAAAACCTAATTGCCGATCCCCCGTGCAAGGTCTCGAACGGCACTAGCTTCGGAGGCACCTGCCCTCTCGCTTCTCTGTGCGCGCAGAGTCACGAGATGGAAATACCCTCACCTGGCGGCTGGACTGTGATTCTGAAAGTGGTGTGTGCGCGAGTCCCGAGTGACAGGGGTGCTCCTCTATTTATCCTCTCGCAGAGGGAAGCTGAAGGAGAAAGGTCGCCGAGTCACACCAAGGGTCGGTCAGCTCTCGCCGAGTCATGCCATGAGTCGGCCAGCACTCGCCGAGTCACGCCATATGTCGGCCAGCTGAAGGAGAAGGGTCACGAGTCACACCAAGGGTCGGTCAGCTCTCGCCGAGTCATGCCATGAGTCGGCCAGCACTCGCCGAGTCACGCCATAAGTCGGCCAGCTGAAGGAGAAGGGTCACTCGGCTGGCTGACGAAGAGACAGAGTCACTCGGCTGAAGTACGCGGTTAGTGAGTGCTAAAAATTAACACAACCACACCCGCTCGCCTGCCTGCCTGCCTGCCTCGCCACGCCTCGCCACGCCACGCCACGCCCGGCCCGGCCCGGCCGGCCGGCGGCGGCGGCGCGCGCGCGCGTGTGGTACGCTCTTGTCCATTTCTTGACTTCTCAAGTTAAGTGGAATAAATCTCACCATATAAGTCAAGACAAAAGACCCTTGGACTTCCAATGTGGTACTATTGGTATTCTCCACCATTACACACCATAGAGTTTATTTAATAAATGGGCCAAGCCCATAAAAGATCCAACAGATCCTGCGTCCGTGCAGTCGCAAAAAATAATAAAGAGCGAGCACTGAAATCTACATTTTCCTACTCTAGAAATTTAGAGCTAATCATCAAACCATGTATATCTTAGTGTTTAGAAATAAACAATAATTATATTTAAATAAATATCTCAATAGATATATAACACAACCGTAGCAAAGCACATGCAACTGTGTAAAGTCTAATAAATATATAATAGCGTGTTTGGTGTAGTGCTAGATCAAAACTCCAAACAGAAGCTGTTCAGACCCTATCAAATACCTTAACTCCAAAGTTACAAACTTTATGAAGACCCTACCAAATACCTTAACTCTAAAGTTACAAACTTTATGAAGATTTTAGCTCCAGTACAAATTTTTAGAGTACCTCTTTTTATCGTTCGGAAGTCCGAAATCTCTAAAAAACAACATAAACATAGAGTTTTGAGTTATTTATATGTCACTGCAACTATTATAATAAAGCAATCTAAACTCTCTACCAGGGCTGCTCCACTCAGAATTTTGGAGTAGAGCTACTCTGGAGTGGAGCTGAGTCATAACAAACACACTTTAAACTGGTCGTTTGGCAAGGCTGGATATCGAGCCAGCTCGACCGAGCTCGAGTTGACTCATTAAGGTAACGAGCTGGCTTGACTCGGTTCATTAAAGAACCAAGTTAGAGTATAAGCTTGGATTTGCGAGTTCAAGATGACTTGTTTAGCTCGTGAGCCAAAAATGGATATGTACAATATAATCCGTTACTGGTTACTTTTAGACTAATTTAACGCTACAAAAGACTAATAATACTCACAATTTCACATATTATGTCATTATAACACCAAATTAACATAGTTCATCCAATACAAGTGTATGTTTTGTTTTGCTTACAAATAGCTGCTTATTTGAGTTAATGAGCTGGCTCGAGCTCGGCTGCTGATTTAGCTTGTGACAAAATTAAAATAAACCAAATTAAACTGATCATAAGGCCAACGAGCACGAGCCACGAGTATTTCATAAGGTCGTAGCGTTTTCTGGTGCAGCGAACGAAGACAAAGACAGACGCAACGTAAGCATTTGTTCCTGTGCGCTTCCTCTTCCGGTCTCCCGTAGGTCTCCCGTAGGCGCACCTGATAAGATTTTGTGTATCCTTATTTCACTCACTTATTGGAGTACTTTCCTTGCATGGACTCACATAGGTCAAATCAATCATTCAATCAACATATAAAAAAACAGGATCACATCTCGCATGGGACTACCCAAATAACAATGTAATATGCTTTCTTTAAACTATAGATATCTTCTCGATTTATCTAAAAAGATAGAATAATTTATAATTTAGAATAAAAGAAGTATTCTATAGTAGTTGGTTACTTGTCATCACCTTTTTCAATGTATAAACGCACTTAGATTAAGAACGTCGGTATGCCGACATACTTAGTCTACCAAACCTAACATACTTAAACAATGATTAGATATGTGCTTGTGCGTTGCCACGAGGCAGGAGAGCGTGGTGAGCGACGTCTAAACTATAAATATAATTTTTATTTATTTCTAAACTCTAAGGTATGTGTGGTCTGTTAGTTATCTCCAAATTTATAGAGCAGATGGGTGTAGGTTCAAGTGCTCATTCTGCACTATTTTTTGTGGGCGTTGAGTGTGGAGAGAGTGAAGCCGTGGTAGCATCAGATGCCCATATTAGGTTCTTAATATAGTAGTAGAAGTAGATATAGGTATACGTCGGGGCTAACATACTTAAATTAAGTACGTCGACCTGACTAAAACCGACATACTTAGCCATTAAGTACGTTCTTAAATGTTTTTTTAAATATAAACCATGTTCTTACTCTCTCCCCGGACGGGAAGCCTCAAGAACATGGTTTATAATTTTTAAACATGCATCATCACATATATACATCACAAGTCCACATGTCCAAACATCCGAACGACATACAAGTCTGATGGGGCCAAACATTTACCAAACATGCAAGTCCAAATATCTTCATTGAAGAGGTGACTCGCCGGGAGGCACACCGCTTGTGTCGAACAACTGGTGAACAAAGTTGGTATTATCGTCTGGAGTACGATGTGAACCTGAACCCAAGACACATAGTACATATGTAACATTGCCAAATAGATATAGCCCGGTTTACTACATTTTCATAACTTTACTTTAAAATATACATAGACTTAACTTACCACTCCAGGTGTGGAGGTGGCTATGTCGGCCATGGAGCATATCCCCATGGCATTTGTGGATGCCCCATAGGAGGATATCCCCACAACATCTGTGGCGGCGACATCGATGGTGTCATTTGAGGCGTCATCGATGTTGGCATCTGAGGCGGCATCTACGGAGTCATCTGTGGCATCATCTACGGTGCCTGTGGTGGAATCTGAGACGACCATGGACCAAACCCCCACGGCATCGGTGGCGACATCATTTGGTCGTGGGTACCTGTCCTAGAACCCTACAACAAGGGAATCATTTTCATGTTCACCAATTAGAACTCTAACTTGATAAACTTGCAAAAGTTTACTTGTGATGCATCACCATGCGAAGACGAGGTTCGCTGGTGGAGTCGGAGCAATGTCATGTTGAGGTATTCCGCTACAGTACGCCTACAAGTAAATTAATTATCACTTATGCATTAAGAATCATTTGCAAAATTGACAAATAACTAAATTGAAGTTGAGCTATTACTTGTTGATGTATCCACATATTATGTGCCATCTGTTGATTGCAACATTTGCATCTCCTCCCGCAACTTCCGTTGCTCCTCTAGTAGCTCCTCCTCCCGTACAGATGATCACTGATGCAACTGGTCCTGATAGAGGAGGATGGCTGCCTACTATAACTTCATCAGTCCAAAACACCATCACCGATAGGAAACCTACACGGTATTATAATTGAAAGTGCATTAATCCCTTTTGTGAGTTTTGGTGATTTCGATAACAACACATTTAAAGGTCTAACAAGTTTGCTAAGTGTTGAACAGGAAATTCAGTATGATGAACATACTTGAATAGTGTATAATGATCAGTGAACAAAGGTTCAACACAAGGTTAAATAATCAGTGAGACAATGAAAATGGATATAATATGGTCTCTATATTGGTTTGAATATATGGACAAGACCTGAGAAATCACTATACATAAATATGATCAGAATAGAGGTTGAAGTGATTAAGAGGATTGGTCAAGCCAAAGTGAATGAGATATGAGAATCATGAATTGGCTTGACCATATTACTATTAGTCCATATATGCTTCTATGAGAATCAAACTAGAGCTTGATTGATCTTAGCATTTATATCTAGATGACATTCAAGCAAGGTTCACAATACCAAAGAAATGATTCTCTCAATGGATGCTCAATATGATGTGACTCAAGAATGGCTTGATAGGGTGAAGATAGCAAGGAAAGGGCTTTGAGGAACTAAGCGAAGGTGAAGGCCAAGCGACGGCTTGTGGACCGAGGTACCATGGCTAAGGTGAAGAAGAGAGTACTTGCACTAAGTCGATGAACTAATCAGCTATGAAGAGTTATAATATGTTGATGCATCAGTAAGGTGACTTGAAGCCATGATTTGAACTCATATATGGTTAAATGGTACAAGTCATAGGTTTTGATTTGTGTTTGCTTCAAAAGGTGAGACAAAGATGTTTGTGATCCTTATGAAGCAACGCCATGGAGAAATCACACATGAGACCCCAATGACTCAAGGAGTTTACTTAATTAATTTTATTTAACTTGAGTATAGGAATCGTCGTACTATCAAGGGGATCCAAAAAAAGGTTGGTGTTGGTACTAAAGCTCAAAATCCTTGATCCAAAACTTCTATTTTATCCTTGTTAATCCTTAGTGAAAGTATGTAGTGCAACCTTTTTAAGTTTATCTTGGCCAAAATTGCTCTCTGGAAAATACTGGCTGAGCTGGTTTCAGGCTGGTTCAGCTGGTATTCGAAAACCAGCTCAGCCGGTTTTGGAACAGCTCAGCCAGTTTTGACTCCGGTCCACCCACCGGCTCAGCCGGTGACTGAACCAGAATTCAGTTTGGTGGAAACCGGTTCAGCCGGTTTTAAACTTGGATCAATCGATTTTTGTGCAGAAAAGTAAAAAACAGCTAGTTTTGGAGCCCCACCTATATATACTCACTCCTACCTCTCTCCCCCATAGATGAGAACGCACAAAACTTCATTCCTAACCTGAGAAACACCTCCCACTCTCTCTCACACACCTCTTGCCTCTCCCATTTCAAATCTTTGGAGAGAAATCTTTGAGTGAGATTGAAGAGCTATGCTTTTTGTGCTTCATGTCCTAATCCTTCTTGTTCTTCTTGATTTGAGCTTTGGTACTACATCGAGTTCTTTATGGATTCATTACTCTTGGAGCTTCTAGCTCCTAGACGACTAGGTGTCTCTTTTGAGTCTCCAAATCTTGTGGAAGATTATAAGAAAGTTTGTATTACCCGCTCGTTTGAGCAAAGATTAGTGTGTGGGCTTGACCTTTGTGGTCGACAAAGGGAGGATTAGGGTTGAAAGAGACCCGGCTCTTTGTGGGTGCCTCAACGAGGAAGTAGGGCACCTTGGTGGTGTGACTGAACCTCGGGATAAATCTTGTGTCTCTTGTGTTCTTGCTCATTGTGTTTGTTTGTGTTCTTCGTTCTCTCACCATTCCATGGAAGATTTGTTTATATCTTTTTAGTGTGTGGATTTTGAGAAGTGCCCTTCTCAGATCTACTACTTTGAACCATGTGGATCAACTAGAACATCTCATTTCTAAAGTTAACTAGGTGAATTTCGAGATCAATTCAGTTTATATCTCATTCTTTAGTTGAGCTTGTGCAAACCGGCTAAACCGGTTTTGACAACGGCTGAACCGGTTTTACCCAGTTCGTTTCTAGTTTTTGTTGAAAAAGTTTCTGCTTGCCTATTCACCCCCCCTCTAGGCAACTTTCAATTGGTATCAGAGCCTAATCCTTGCTCTAACGCTTAACCGCGTGAGGAAAAGATCATGTCGGGGGGACTAGGAAATGAAAGTGCTTCTAAGCTTGAAAAAGTTGAGGTTGCCTCGACTTCATCTTTTGGTGCAGATGTTGATCCTAGGGCAATAGACCTTGCCATGAGAATCATCGAAAGGATGTTCCTCAAAATGAAGGAAGATGAGGCGAAGAACAAGATTGAAGAAGAAGAAGAATAAAATGATCGATGGATTCCAAACAACGAATCCACCTCTTCACAAGGTTCGTCTTTCAAATCCACTTCTCATATATGCTTTGTCGCTAATGGGAGTGACAGTGAAAGCAAAAGCGAGGATGAGGATGAACATGAAAGTGATAGTGAAGATGAGAATGATCTTCAAAAATTCTTCGCTCAACTAAGCAAGAAGAACCGGATGAGCTTGCTCAAACTCATGAAAAGAGCGGAAGAACAAAAGGAAATGCTTCATAGGCAAGAAGATATCCTCATCGAAAAAACCAAAGACTTGGAGAAGTTGACCAAAGAGCATGAGAAGCTAAAGTGCTCTCATGATGATTTGGTCCAAAGGTACGAAAAGATTTCAATTGAGCAAACTAGTACTTCAAATGTTTTATCATGTGTTGCTCAATTAGAAAAAGAAAATACTATGCTCAATAACACGATAGAAAAGCTAAATATTGAAAATCTAGCTTTGCAAGGAAAACATGATATGCTTGTGTGCTCTCATAATAAATTTATGGATTCACATATCATGTTAGAAATGGCTCATGAGGTTGTGTTAACTAATTTGAAATCATACCAACCTCACATGTGCACATGTGTTGAAATTGAAACTATATTAAAATGTGCTAACAATTGTTGTTATCAAGCAAGCCAATCTTCCATTGAGCTAGAAATTTCAGGAATTAGTGATATTTCTATCACACAAGAAAATAAAGAGCTCAAGGAAGAAGTTGGAAGGCTAAGAAGGAGCTTAACTCTTTTAAAGGAAAGTGTCATGCTCAACCTTCTCACGATAACCGTGATAACATGGTGAATAAGCTTGAGAAGGGGACAACCATAACATGCACAAACCCCCTTTAAAAGAATGCTAAGTTCCCTAAGAAAGGCATGAGCAAACATCAAGAGAAGAAAGCCAAAGCTCATGACAAGTGCCTCAACCACGCCTCCACATGCTTCACACAAGGTAACAAACAAGCCACTCTTCCAAATAAGAGAAGATGCACTAGAAAGTGTTATCGATGTCATGAGAAGGGACATGAGATTAAGTCATGTCCCTACATAAAAGATAGTGGCTTAACTTTGGAAAGAAAGAGGCTCACTAACCATGTAGCAAACAAGAAGCAAGGCAAGAAGTAGTCTTGCAAAATTAAAAAGCATATTTGCTACACTTGCCGAAGAAAGGGACACCTTTGCAAGGATTGTCCCATGAGTAAGCCCCTGTTTGTTTTGGCTTCTTGCAGCTTCTGGCCACCAAAAGCTGCTGCGAACTGCTAAACACTTAGCTTTTCAGCCAGCTTATATAAAATTCGTTGGGGCAAAAACCATCCAAAATCAACATAAACACATAATCGGTTGAGTCGTTGTAATAGTAGGAATCTGTCACTTTCTAGATCCTGAGCCCTATGAACAACTTTATCTTCCTCCACACGTAATCGTAATGATACTCAGATTCTCTCCACAGCCAGATTCTCCCCACAGCCAGATTTTCAGAAAAGCTGGTCAGAAAAAAGCTGAACCAAACAGGCCCTAAGTATCCTAAGCCTACCATGTCAATTCATTCATACTCGCTTAGGAGACCCAAAAATGACACTTGTGCTAGAAAGGTAATTAGTTCACCTAAAACTAGCACAAAGGCAATTTGGGTGCCTAACTACTTATTAGCTAACCTTGGTGGACCCATCCAAAAATGGGTACCAAAATGTACTTAATAAGTTTTGCAGGTACCCAGAGATGATATGAAGCTTTGGGGTGCTTCAGCAGTTTAACTCAATTCTTATCTCAAGCTATCAATCTTACATTGTCTATCCTTTAAGATTGACCAAAGATGGATTGAGTTGTTATATCTCTAACTTCATATTCATCTCTAGTAAGAACTTGTGTTATAGGGAGTAAGGATTAACTTTTGTGGGAATCAAGCAAAAGGCATACAACTAAGGATATCTAAAGGATGGTAACAATTAAATCTTAAGTGCACATTGATTATAATTAGTATATTCCTTTGTGTCTTTCGTAGCCACATAAAGGAAAAATGAAGCACTTAAGAATGAACTTAAAATATTTGTCACACCCGACTTTAAGAAACAAAGCCAGGTGCATCTCATACATGCGCCAAAGAGGACAACATATATAATAACAGAGTGTATAGAGATAAATGTCACAATATAATCAGAGTATTTAATGCATAGCGGAAGTCTTACAAAATAAAAGTTAAATATAACACGAACTAAGGATCATCGGTGCCAATGTCAACTGAGAAACGCCACCTAGATCAGATCAAACTCCTCGCCTTGACTCCACTTGAAACCACCTGTTCTTCTCCTGTGGGGGGGGGGTGTGAGACAGCAAGGGTGAGCTCACACATGTTCATCGCTCAACAAGTTGTGGGGAATAATGTGGCATGAACTCGCCAAAGGTGGGAGTTCATGAAGTGTAAGGCTGATCAACAATAGGGGTTAAAGCTGAGCATTGCTTTTAAGTAGTTGGTCAAATTTTATTAGCAGTTACTAAGTGTAAGTGAACACCAAACCATAATAAAATAATAGAACAAAATTAATAACAAATCCCATGCAAATGCAAATGACAAATTGAGTTTAGGTTCCATAATTTAATCATCGGAGAGTCCTGAGCCGCTCATGACCGTGAGCTCGGCTAGTATACCAGTTTTACACTCTGCAGAGGTTGTACCCTTTACCCATAAGTCGTGTTTCCCATGTCGCCAGGGTTAGCTAGGCCCTTAGACACTACCGAGGTGAATGGCTAGGGATCCACTACGAGGCCTTTACAAAGTTCCACTAGCTTCCGAAAACCCGCTACAGTTTATGGGAAGAGCACTTGCAAGAATCCCCCGTCTGACCGCCGTCACAGCAAAATCAACCCGAGAACCTCCTTGCATGCAACTCCCCTACTGCCCTTGCCCCTTTCGGGTAAGGTAGTCTTCCACTAGCTTTCCTAATTAGTCAGCCAAGGGGTCCCATTCCTCCCTTGTGGTGGCACGTGTTTCTCAAGTTAAGCTCTATGTTCCAATTAACAATAATATAATGATCTTGTCATGAACATAAATAAATAACATAATAACTGGAACATGGATATAATAAATAGTTATCCCAAAACCATATAAAGCAATAACAAACTACCCAAGTGATTTAGGGGTAAACAAGGTAATGAGATAAACAATCTAGGGTGACCTATCGGGTCCCATCAAAATTAAACCTATGCATGGTAAATGATTATAAAGAACATTATTGGGTAACAAAAGTGAATCAAGGGCACAACTTGCCTGGCACTTGAGAATCTAGGTACCAACTTGCCATTCAGATGACACGTGCCCACGCGCTAGTCATAGCAATACAAACAAACATGGTATAGATAAAATTAACATCACACCAAACATAAGAACAAACTAAATAATAATAATCTACACATCGCTTCAAGATCGCGGGTTCGAAAACCACTAAAATCGGATTTAGAGTTATTAAGTTATGATTTTCTGAAGTTATTTAATGCCTAGAATAGTGTTATTTATGTGGATAATTTTAAATCAAGTTTCATGATAAAACAAATTTACCAGGTGATAAACAATATTAAAACAAAATTATTGCAACTAGAATGGGTCAAAAAGAAATTGAAATGAATTAAATATGAATTAAGCAAATTCTGGAATTATTTTGGCACTAGAAATCCATTTCCTAATTCTTTCTCTTATTTTCTCACAGCACTGGACTGAGCGCACAATAACCCGAGAACTCAGGGTAAAATCTATAAATTCCTGGGCTAAACTATAATGTTTTCTGTGTTGGACAGGACCACGTGTTGAATACCGGATTCCCTGAGGTGTCTTTTAAAAATCTAGCGCAGCCGAAGGGGTAAGAAGTGCCCAGAGCCGCCCGTTTATGATCCAACAGTCCATATTCAACTCTCTTTATAATCGAACCGGTATGCAAAGATTTGATCAGAGTCGCCCTTTTCAGATCTCACGACCACGACTCCATCCAACCAGGACCGTCCATCATGTGATCAACGGCACACGGTCTTTCTTCTTTCCCTGGTCACAAACCGTGGCGGCACGAGCGCCCAGGGCGGTGGCCCTAGCTTCACACACGGTCCTACTCTAGAGAGTAGGCGGACTGGAAGCTCCCTCGCTCTATCCTAAATACGAAGACGCGAAACATGGAGTGGAATCTAAGGCGAATACGACTGAGAGGATATTTACCTGTGTCAAAGACAGGGGCGAGCTGACCACGGCGGCGATCTTCTATCCGCGATTGAAAAATCCCTTGACTCCGGATGCTTCCTGTCGATAATGGAGGCTACGCGTACGTACGACATGATTTGGCTAATTCCCTAGGCTAGCTACCAGAAATTGAGCTTTGGCGTGGGTAGAACAACGATTGCGACAATGCCTTCTCTCTCCCTTACTTGGCTTGCTCGGCGACCACCGCACAAGACTCACGCCGGCAGAAATCCATTCTCTCTAGGACGACGAACTCTATTTCATGGCTGCTCAACTACGGCCAGGCACTTGTTCTGGATGGGTCAAGGATTTCGGGGAAAGGGTCAGTATTTGTGCTGAAGGCGAGGAACGAATCAGCCGGGGAAGGAAAAGTTTGTTGCGATTTATTAGAATTTTATTACGACCTTATTGCTATGTTTGTTACGATGCTGAGGGGAAGGATTCTTCTGGATGCCAAGTCCTACCAGTCAGCGGCTGAAAAAATGCTTCTGCGACGATCATGTACCACACGTGAGCGAGACCTGCTCCCTGTTGTCCACAATCAGCGATCCATGGAGGAGAATGACTGATATCACCGTCGACACCATGCAGGATGCATATCCTAGCCAGAGGAATAAATAAATAGAAAACAAATAACACACATGTCGTGAAGACACATGGATCGTGTGGTGTGGATTCTTGTGCTAGAGACTGAACCCCATGCATGGTAATCTTCTTTCTCCCCTTTTTTCCAATTCTATCATATACTCATATTACATTTAAAATCTAAATTCAAATAGAGTTTTGAACTTTAAATTAAATGCACAATCAGAATTCCAGCATGATATGCATTTTTCTATAGTTATTTATTTATTGCTTAACCAATATAATTCCGTTAACTTAATATGCACAAATAAAATCAAATAATCTCCAAAGGTTCCATAATCCCAAGTCGCTACAATTATATTTATTTGTTTATTTCTTTTTTATTATTTTCCTGATACAAAATTTGGGCTTTACAAATCCTACCCCCTTAACAAGAATCTCGTCCTCGAGATTTAGGAAGAACTAGAGAAGAGATGGGGAAAATCTATACGAAGCTCTTCTTCTCTTTCCCGTGTTGCCTCATCTTCTCCATGGTGACTCCATTGCACTTTGCACATCTTTATCACCTTATTTCTTATAACTCGAGTCAAAGTATCAAGAATCTTGATAGGATACTCTGTGTAAGTCAATCACCCTGAACACTGAGCTCTTCCATTAGTAATTGTTCCTTAGGGACACGGAGACACTTCCTAAGTTGAGACACATGAAATACATTGTGCACATCAGATAGATTATCAGACAGCTCGAGTTGATAGGCTATTTCTCCAACTTGCCTAAAAACTCTGAATGGTTCCATAAAGCGAGGGGACAATTTGCCCTTGACTTTAAATTTCCTCATTCCACGAAGTGGTGACACCTTGAGGTACACATAATCTCAATCCTCAAATTCCAGTGGTCTCCCTCTATTATCAGCATAGCTCTTCTGCCTGGTTCGAGCTAACCTCAAGTTCTCTCGAATTATATGGACTTGTTCTTCTGCCTCTTGAATAAGTTCAGGTCCAAAGAACTATCTTCCTCTAGTCTGATCCCAATATAGAGGAGTCCTGCATTTCCTACCATACAGAGTCTCGAACGATGACATCTTCAGACTGGCCTGATAACTATTATTATATGAGAACTCAACATAAGGTAGACTCTTGTCCCAACTACTACCATGCTGAAGGGCACAAGCTCTCAACATGTCTTCCAATACTTGATTAGTACTTTCAGTTTGTCCATCAGTCTGAGGTTGGTAGGCCGAACTAAAATTCAACTTCGCATCCACATTCTCATGAAAACTTTTCCAAAATCTGGGGGTAAACTGTGATCCTCTATCCAAAATGATCTTCTTCGGTACACCATGTAAAGACACAATCCGAGCCATATATAACTCTGCCAATTGAGATACCCTATAAGTAGTCTTGACCGGAATGAAATGAGCCACTTTGGTCAGTCTATCCATAATAACCCATATCGAATCATATCCTTTCGGGGTGCGAGGTAATCCAGTCATGAAGTCCATACCAATCTCTTCCCACTTCCACTCGGGTATCTTAAGCGGGTGCAATAATCCAGCTGGCCTCTGGTGTTCAGCCTTAACTCTTTGACACACATCGCACATAACCACATGTGCAGCCACATCTCTCTTTAATCCAAACCACCAATACTTCCGCTTCAAATCCTGATACATCTTGGTACTACCAGGATGAATAGAATAATCCAAGTCATGGGCTTCCTTTAAAATAGTCTCACGAAGGCTATCAATCTCAGGAACTCATATCCGATCCTTGAACCATATGGTGCCTTGCTCATCTTCCGTGAATTCTGGACCTCTACCTTCCGTAATCAGATCCCTAATCTCTTATATCTTAGCATCACCAATTTGTCCTTTGCGAATTTCTTGCTCCAAAGTAGGTTCCACATCAATAGTAACTCCTTCCATGTGAGCAACTATCCCAGGTTAAGTCTCCTGAAATCCTCAACAATCTCATCGGGTAGCTGGGCAACAACAGCTGAATGAACATGCTCCTTTCGACTCAAGGCATCTGCAACAAAATTTGCCTTGCCTGGGTGATAGTGAATCTCCAAATCATAATCCTTAATAAGCTCCAACCAATGGTGTTGCCTAAGGTTGAGATCCTTCTGAGTGAATATATACTTCAAACTCTTATGATCCGTGTACACTTGGCACTTGGTACCCATGATATAATTTCTCCATATCTTAAGCGCATGCACAACGGCTGCCAGTTCTAAGTCATGAGTGGAGTAGTTCAATTCATGTTTCCGCAACTGACGAGACGCATAGGCGATCACATGTCCTTCTTGCATGAGCACATATCCCAAGCCTTGGCCACATGCATACAATAAATGTCAAATCCCTTCTGCAGATCTGGCATAACCAACACTGGTGGTGACACCAACCTCTTCTTTAATTGATCGAAGCTATCTTGGCACTTCTCGTCCCACTTAAATTCTCTTACCTTCTCCAGAAGCGAGGTCATAGGCTTAGCAATCTTAGAAAATCCTTCAATAAACCTCCGATAATATCCTACAAGTCCCAAGAACTCCGGACCTCAGTAACTATAGTGGGTATGCTCCACGCCACTATCTCCTTGACTTTAGCAGGATCCACTGATATTCCTTCATTAGAAATGATATGTCCAAGAAATCCAAAACTCGCATTTACTGTTCTTGGTGTAGAGTTGATTATCTCGTAGCTTCTTGTAGCACCAATCTCAGATGTTCCTCATGATCACTATCACTCTTGGAATAAGAATATCGTCGATGAAAACCACGACGAATCTGTCCAGATCATGAACACTTTATTCTTTAGATCCATAAAATAGGCTGGTGTTTTAGTTAGTCTAAATGACATAATGTTGAACTCATATAAACCATATTGGGTTGAAAAATTCATCTTGGATTTATACGACGGCCTAATCTTCATTTGATGGTAACCCGATCGGAGATCGATCTTCGAGAATACCCTTGAACCTCTCATCCGATTAAATAAATCCTCAATGCAGGGTAATGGACACTTGTTCTTCATAGTGACATTGTTAAGGGACCTATAATCCACGCACATCCCTTGCGATCCTTCTTTCTTCTGTACAAATAGAACCGGCGCTCCACAAGGTGAAGAATCCGAACAAATGTACCCAGCCTCTTGTAACTCTGTTAATTGCTTCTTAAGTTCCTTTAGTTCTTCTACAGACATCCTATATGGCCGTTTGAAATAGGAGCAGTCCCAGGTAAGAGATCAATGACCAACTCAACTTCCATATCTGGTGGCATCCCTAATAACTCCTCTAGAAAGACATCCAGAAAATCTTTAACTGCACGGATGTTGTCACCCACAAACTTCTCATCTACTAAGAATGCCGCTAGTCTGATGGTGGTAGTTACTGCAACTTCAACTTCAAATCTTTGTCCTATGGAACTAGTGAGTTCACAGTTCCCTTAGCATAGTGTATATACTGTCTTTGCCTTTCTTAACTATGACATACCAAGGATCACGTCCATAGTGCTCTCTTCTAACACTATAGGGGTAGCCCATCTGGGTTAGAAATACAGGGTAAGAAAGGAAGAATTGTAGACAAGGTGAGTAATTACGAGGAATGTTACTGCGGGGGATTTATTAGCTAAGTACATTAGTGTGTCACCTACTAAAGTTAATTCATTACCTTATGGTGGTACATGCTAAGACGCCCAACTATAATGTTTCAATCAATCAAAGAAGCAAATCAAGCATTGATCATCAGAACAATCAACCAATTTTTTTAATAGAGAAAATAATTTTAATTTTGTTTTAGGTCTCCTATCTCTTAAAAAGGTCATGAATGTAGGATTCCAAGGTATGAAATCCATCATGTCTTAGAATAGAAAGGATAAGAGTAATAAGAGTGGAACAGCAAAAGGTGAGACAGGATCAAGATAAGTATAGAAAGAATCAGAGTAAGGTAAGTAGGTAAGGGTTTGTCCATTTCTATCTAGGTTTCGTCCTACAGTCAACATTTCCTCTGATACCACTTCTGTCACACCCGACTTTAAGAAACAAAGCCAGGTGCATCTCATACATGCGCCAAAGAGGACAACATATATAATAACAGAGTGTATAGAGATAAATGTCACAATATAATCAGAGTATTTAATGCATAGCGGAAGTCTTACAAAATAAAAGATAAATATAACACGAACTAAGGATCATCGGTGCCAATGTCAACTGAGAAACGCCACCTAGATCAGAATCAAACTCCTCGCCTTGACTCCACTTGAAACCACCTGTTCTTCTCCTGTGGGGGGTGTGAGACAGCAAGGATGAGCTCACACATGTTCATCGCTCAACAAGTTGTGGGGAATAATGTGGCATGAACTCGCCAAAGGTGGGAGTTCATGAAGTGTAAGGCTGATCAACAATAGGGGTTAAAGCTGAGCATTGCTTTTAAGTAGTTGGTCAAATTTTATTAGCAGTTACTAAGTGTAAGTGAACACCAAACCATAATAAAATAATAGAACAAAATTAATAACAAATCCCATGCAAATGCAAATGACAAATTGAGTTTAGGTTCCATAATTTAATCATCGGAGAGTCCTGAGCCGCTCATGACCGTGAGCTCGGCTAGTATATCAGTTTTACACTCTGCAGAGGTTGTACCCTTTACCCATAAGTCGTGTTTCCCATGTCGCCAGGGTTAGATAGGCCCTTAGACACTACCGAGGTGAATGGCTAGGGATCCACTACGAGGCCTTTACAAAGTTCCACTAGCTTCCGAAAACCCGCTACAGTTTATGGGAAGAGCACTTGCAAGAATCCCCCGTCTGACCGCCGTCACAGCAAAATCAACCCGAGAACCTCCTTGCATGCAACTCCCCTACTGCCCTTGCCCCTTTCGGGTAAGGTAGTCTTCCACTAGCTTTCCTAATTAGTCAGCCAAGGGGTCCCATTCCTCCCTTGTGGTGGCACGTGTTTCTCAAGTTAAGCTCTATGTTCCAATTAACAATAATATAATGATCTTGTCATGAACATAAATAAATAACATAATAACTGGAACATGGATATAATAAATAGTTATCCCAAAACCATATAAAGCAATAACAAACTACCCAAGTGATTTAGGGGTAAACAAGGTAATGAGATAAACAATCTAGGGTGACCTATCGGGTCCCATCAAAATTAAACCTATGTATGGTAAATGATTATAAAGAACATTATTGGGTAACAAAAGTGAATCAAGGGCACAACTTGCCTGGCACTTGAGAATCTAGGTACCAACTTGCCATTCAGATGACACGTGCCCACGCGCTAGTCATAGAAATACAAACAAACATGGTATAGATAAAATTAACATCACACCAAACATAAGAACAAACTAAATAATAATAATCTACACATCGCTTCAAGATCGCGGGTTCGAAAACCACTAAAATCGGATTTAGAGTTATTAAGTTATGATTTTCTGAAGTTATTTAATGCCTAGAATAGTGTTATTTATGTGGATAATTTTAAATCAAGTTTCATGATAAAACAAATTTACCAGGTGATAAACAATATTAAAACAAAATTATTGCAACTAGAATGGGTCAAAAAGAAATTGAAATGAATTAAATATGAATTAAGCAAATTCTGGAATTATTTTGGCACTAGAAATCCATTTCCTAATTCTTTCTCTTATTTTCTCACAGCACTGGACTGAGCGCACAATAACCCGAGAACTCAGGGTAAAATCTATAAATTCCTGAGCTAAACTATAATGTTTTCTGTGTTGGACAGGACCGCGTGTTGAATACCGGATTCCCTGAGGTGTCTTTTAAAAATCTAGCGCAGCCGAAGGGGTAAGAAGTGCCCAGAGCCGCCCGTTTACGATCCAACAGTCCATATTCAACTCTCTTTATAATCGTACTGGTATGCAAAGATTTGATCAGAGCCGCCCTTTTCAGATCTCACGACCACAGTCTTTCTTCTTTCCCTGGTCACAAACCGTGGCGGCACGAGTGCCCAGGGCGGTGGCCCTAGCTTCACACACGGTCCTACTCTAGAGAGTAGGCGGACTGGAAGCTCCCTCGCTCTATCCTAAATACGAAGACGCGAAACATGGAGTGGAATCTAAGGCGAATACGACTGAGAGGATATTTACCTGTGTCAAAGACAGGGGCGAGCTGACCACGGCGGCGATCTTTTATCCGCGATTGAAAAATCCCTTGACTCCGGATGCTTCCTGTCGATAATGGAGGCTACGCGTACGTACGACATGATTTGGCTAATTCCCTAGGCTAGCTACCAGAAATTGAGCTTTGGCGTGGGTAGAACAACGATTGCGACAATGCCTTCTCTCTCCCTTACTTGGCTTGCTCGGCGACCACCGCACAAGACTCACGCCGGCAGAAATCCATTCTCTCCAGGACGACGAACTCTGTTTCATGGCTGCTCAACTACGGCCAGGCACTTGTTCTGGATGGGTCAAGGATTTCGGGGAAAGGGTCAGTATTTGTGCTGAAGGCGAGGAACGAATCAGCCGGGGAAGAAAAAGTTTGTTGCGATTTATTAGAATTTTATTACGATCTTATTGCTATGTTTGTTACGATGCTGAGGGGAAGGATTCTTCTGGATGCCAAGTCCTACCAGTCAGCGGCTGAAAAAATGCTTCTGCGACGATCATGTACCACACGTGAGCGAGACCTGCTCCCTGTGGTCCACAATCAGCGATCCATGGAGGAGAATGACTGATATCACCGTCGACACCATGCAGGATGCATATCCTAGCCAGAGGAATAAATAAATAGAAAACAAATAACACACATGTCGTGAAGACACATGGATCGTGTGGTGTGGATTCTTGTGCTAGAGACTGAACCCCATGCATGGTAATCTTCTTTCTCCCCTTTTTTCCAATTCTATCATATACTCATATTACATTTAAAATCTAAATTCAAATAGAGTTTTGAACTTTAAATTAAATGCACAATCAGAATTCCAGCATGATATGCATTTTTCTATAGTTATTTATTTATTGCTTAACCAATATAATTCCGTTAACTGAATATGCACAAATAAAATCAAATAATCTCCAAAGGTTCCATAATCCCAAGTCGCTACAATTATATTTATTTGTTTATTTCTTTTTTATTATTTTCTTGATACAAAATTTGGGCTTTACAATATTTTACCTTGTCTTTGAAAAGTTCCAATCATATGGTAGATTGCATATTTGTTATTCTTATATGTGGCAATCTACATACTTTAATTGATGATAATTAATTCGTGCATATTTCAAATGAATTATCGTATTATTGCCATGACCTAGACATAAAGAGGATTATCCCAAATTCTTAAATGGATAGAATGCTAAGTAAGAAATTCAAATTCTTAAAGCACTTATCAAAATGGAACTTCTCTATATGACTAGAGTTGTGAGACTAATGTTTTTATGTAAGTGATTTATGTAGTTTCACAACATGAGAATGTGTTTCTCAAATGGAATGTGTCATTCAACATTCAAAGAAGATCAATCCAATACTATGTGATGTATTCCATCTTGTTTAAATTGGTTTTGATTCTTCTACATTAATCACTCACCATGTTATGAATTAAACTTTCCATGTAAACTTAATTAAATAATCATGCTATTTTCACCTTGTTTAAATCGGTGTTATGCATGATGCTTGTAAGGGTAATTTAGTTCATATCATGAGGTTCCGTTATTTTAGTAACCTTCTTGTCATTCATATACTAGAGGTTGCTAAATAGGAAACTATTGCTTGTGTTTTTAATGCAATCTCTTTTAAGCTATTTCATGAAATTCATAAGTAGAGATTGTGCTCTTTCAATTGGTAAAATCACAAGCATTAAAGGTTAATCTTCACCTAAAAGAAAGATTAGGAATGCTCAAGGCAAAGGTATAGAACTAATTGTTTCATTTGGTATGTGATCAATAATAGTTCCTTTCAAGTGGCATTCTTTCAATAGGTAATAATTTATTCTATGGAAAGAAATGTCAATATGAAGGTTAAATTCCTTTTGGCTTAAATTTGTAAGTTGGTGCATATTGTTAATTCACTCCTCCATGTGTATTAACTTAAAAGGAATTTAATTTATGTCTTTATGTCTCATAAATGATGATTTGTTTGCCATTCATATATAAATATCATCATTTATTAAATACTTCCTTATACCACTAATATCTCTTTTCAAAGTGCTTTTTGACTAGTTTTAAAAGGAAAAGAGATAACAAGCTAAAGAAGGAAGTCTCCACAAATGAAGAAAATAAGAATACTTAGATGACACCATCTCATATAGTAAGATCTTTCAATTGATATAACAAATGGTACATTCTATATGGTGGTAAGTATTCTTAGGCATAAGTTAATTCATTGCAAATCTGTCATGTCTTGAACAATATATGTAATGTACTCCTCATGAGACTCTTAACTGAATTGAAAGTGCATTTGACAAGTCATTCAAATACTTGATGCACATATCTAGGGGGATCACATTATATATCTTGTGTCATAGAGAATAAGTTTCCCTTGAGTAAGCTATACTAACTCAATCCATAATGGTATAATTGTATCTCATTCTTATGGATTGTAATCTTCGTTTTCTTTGTAGCTACTCTTGATGCAGTTTCAAATTCTCTTAACGTTAATAAGCTAGATGCGCCCAAGGTCAAGCTAGGTTCATCATCATCAAGAAGGCAACACAATGATGTATCAAGAAAAGAAGAAAAGGCTCCTATTCTTAATTCTAGCTTTTATCTGTGTGATTAAATATTGACTTGAAACCATGTAAGATGGTTGTCAAGTATATGTGGGTGCCTACACAAAGAGAAAGGCCACAATAAAGATTGTGTGGGTACTCAAGGCTCTTACTACTAATCTCAAAGGACCCAATTCAAATTAGGTACCAAGATATGAAGTTTAAACTTGTTTTGCAGAATCACTCCTTCAATGGATCAAGTTGGGTGCTCGATAATGAATGTATAAATCATATTTAGAGATAGTAGAAAGGGTGGTAACAACTGAATCTCAAGTGCATATTATTTTCAGATCTTATCTCTTTTGTGACTTGTGTAGCCACTAAGGGAAAAGAAGCACTTGAGGATATACATTAATTGTTGATTATGAAATAAAGGTCCAATTGAAAGATGAATGAATATTATCATATGGTGAACAATCCAAAGTTATGTGACCTATTCTCTATCTAGTTAATTTGGATTTGATTCTTCTATATTAGACACTCACCGTAATATGGATTAAGTCAGCCCTTTAGACTTCATTGAACAACCATGCATATTATCCATGTCATTCAAAATATATTGTGCATGAGGGCTCAAGGGAAATTTAGTCCATATTATGAGGTTTCTCTATTTTAGCAACTCGCTTGCCTTCCACATATAAAGGGTTGCTAAATAAGAAACTAGTGCTTGTGCTACTAATGCCATCTCTTATGTTGAGTTTATCCATAGAAAATCTATATTATGAGATGGTGCTTGTTTTAAATTGGATAAATCACAAGCTTAAAGGATATTATTCAACTAAAGTAAGATGAAGTTGATAAGAGGCCAATGTATGAAAACTTCCTCTCCTTTAGTTGTTTTAGTATTCTATCCTTAGTGGGATGTACCATAGTACAGGTTAAATTCCTTGCAATATAAAATGTTCAATAGTGCATATAACTTTAACATTAACTATATGTGTGCACTAATTTAAAGGAATGTAGTCTATCCTTTTGGGTTTCAAGCATGATGATTCATTTGCCATCCACATATAAGGATAATCATTTGTGAAACCCTCCTTTGTGTTTCTAATGCTCTCTTTTATAAGTGTTTCAATAAGGTCCTTCCAAGTGTTTTCAAGATGGATTCAAAATCTATGGATATAAAAGTCTTGGTTCTTTCAATCATTGAGTTTCAATTGGTCTCATATCAAGTACGATCGAATCAAGCAAAGATAAATGAAGTTCAATATCACTTGGTTGGATGAAATCACAAAAGTAAAAGAGATCACAGTGAATCAAGAAGGGAGTTGAACTATCATGTAAACCAATGAAGAAGTAGTGACATAATCATATAATATCCTTCATTATGAGGTTTGAGGTTCATATTAGCATGCTTTACCCTTCAGGATTTCAATTGATATACTTTCAGTTCTTAAACTTTCAATTGTTAAACCAAGATATAGTACAAACATCTCCTTTAACCTCGTATTGTTGATGTGCATAAGTGTACTTTGTGTACTCTTACATGCACAAATTGAGGAAGAGTTTAGCCTATATCCTGTGAAACTAATGATTTCTTTCAAGTTCATGTTGTGTAGTCTCATACCTTGGAGAACATCAAATGAGGATGAATGGTTCCATAGAAATGAAAATGAGTTTCTCTTGAACCTATCAAGAAAATGAGTTTCTCTTCAACGTTTGAAGAGGATAAGTTTCTCTTTGAAATGTCAAGCCTATCAAAAGCTAAGATAGAAATTCATGATTATAATGTAGACCATGTGGCGTGGAACAAAGGTGTGTCACTCCATGAACTATTGTATCACATTTGTGTATCTATGCTCTTACATGCTAGTGTGTGCATGTATATGCAATATCTTAAGTCACACCATAAGGTTGCACTTGTGGAGACGATTAAAGAATCTCTAGATATTTGATTAATACCTCTTGTGGTGATGTCATAAGTTAGTCTTAAGACATCTTAGTGAGGTATGAGTCAAACATACTAACTTCTCAAGAATCTTGGCTTAAAATATTGCATATCATGTCTTCTAGTATACCTTTTGATTATGAGTAATTCCTTCAATTGGTACAATTTCACATTTTCATACTTTATTTGTACCAAGGCTCAAATTGTAGAACTTAATCCCCTGGCCTCACAAGTCCAAGTGCATAAGCTAAACAAGTATTCATCACTTGTATGCATACATTTAGGGGGAGAATGGTCTATAATTTGAATCGTTGAGACTAACTTCATTTCCAAGTTTATTATGTCTGTAGTCTCAAATTAGAAAGGAACTTTCGGGTGAAGACAATTGAAAGGGAAATAGGGTTAACCTTTTCCTACGATTAATTTTGGTAGTTGAAAGTCCAACACAAACATATGGAATAACTAGTTTGCTCTACAATACATGTTTTATAGGTGCATAAGGTTCAACACAAACCAATAAAAGAATCAAGTTAGGGACTCAATTGAAACGGAGCAAAAGGACTTGAGTGTGCTGTGGACTAGCGCACCGGACTGTCCGGTGCACCAGGGCCGTATAGGTGTCAACCAGCCACTCTCGGGAAAACGCAGGCGTGCTCCGCTATAATTCACCAGACTGTCCGATGTGCCATCGGACTGTCCGGTGAGCCAGCAGGCAACGGCTACCTGTGTGCAACGGTCGACTCTGACAGCGGGAATAGTGCAGCACAGTGCGCGGCAGAGGTCAGAGCCGCGAAGTTAGAGGGCACCGGACTGTCCGGTGTCGTAAGAGGACAAAGCTCCAACGGTCGACCGAGCTCCGAACCCTAACGGTTGGGTGATATGGAGGCGCATCGAACAGCGCACAGTACCTGTCCGGTGGTGCACCAGACTGCCGAAGCGCCCATCGCCAGCAGCCTCCCCAACGGCTACCTTGGTGGTTGGGGGCTATAAATACCCCCCAACCACCACAACTTCAAGCATCCAAGATTTCTGAAGATCACATTCAATACAAGAGCTCTAGCATTCACTCCTAGACACAATTCAAAAGATCAAAGCCTCTCCAAGTCCCAAATTCATCTCAAACACTTAGTGACTTGTGAGAGAGACTTTCTGTTCTTTTGAGCTCTTGCTTCTTGGATTGCCTTTTTCTTTTCCATTCTTATTCTCAAGTGCTTTGTAAGCGAAGCAAGAGACACCAAGTGTGTGGTGGTCCTTGCGGGGTCTTAGTGACCCGTGAGGTTAAGGAAGAAGGCTCACTCGGTCAAAGTGATCGTTTGAGAGAGAGGAAAGGGTTGAAATAGACTCGGTCTTTGTGACCTCCTCAACGGGGACTAGGTTCTTTGGAACCGAATCTCGGTAAAATAAATCACCGTGTTCACTTGCCTTATTTCTTGGTTGATTTGTTTTCCCTCTCTTTCCGACTCGAATTTAACTCTAACTCTAACTCCGGCTTGTAGTGTGTGTATTAAGTTATAAATTTCAGGTTCCGCCTATTCACCCCCCTCTAGGCGACTTCAATTGGTATCGGAGCCAGTGCTTCATTAAGAGTCTAACAAACTCAAAGTGATGTCTGGAGATCACGCCAAGAGGCAGATCGTGACCGGCGACAAGCCCACAAGCTCGGGAGGACTCTCTCAAGGGAGTCCGGCAACAAACACAAGGAGGAACTGTCTTCCTTCATCAAGTTGCATTGGAGAGGTGACAAGAAGAAGAAGATGAAGAAGGTGGTCTACTACGAGACCGACTCTTCGTCACCCTCCACATCGAGCTCCGAGTCATCCACCGCTTCTAAACGCCATGAGCGAAAGAAGTATAGTAAGATGCCCCAACGCTATCCTCGTATTTCAAAGCGCGCTCCATTACTTTCCGTACCCCTAGGCAAACCACCATATTTTGATGGTGAAGATTATTGTATGTGGAGTGATAAAATGAGGCACCATCTAACCTCACTCCACGAAAGTATTTGGGATATTGTTGAGTATGGAGCGCAGGTACTTAAGGTGGGGGACAAAGATTATGACTCGGACGAGGCCACCCAAATTAGGCACTTTAACTCCCAAGCCACGTCTATACTTCTCACTTCCTTGTGTCGAGAGGAGTATAACAAGGTGCAAGGTTAAAAAGCGCCAAAGAAATTTGGGACGTGCTCAAGACCGCGCACGAAGGGGACGAGGTGACCAAGATCACCAAGCGCGAAATGATCGAGGGAGAACTCGATCGATTCGTCCTCAACAAAGGAGAAGAGCCGCAAGCAATGTATAACCGGCTAAAGACAATGGTGAACCAAGTGCGCAACCTCGGGAGCACCAAGTGGGATGACCATGAAATGGTCAAGGTTATTCTTAGATCCCTTGTTTTTCGCAATCCTACTCAAGTGTAATTAATTCGTGGGGATCCTAGATTTAAACTAACGTCTCCCGAGTAAGTAATAGGCAAGTTTATGAGCTTTGAGCTAATGATCAAAGACTCCAAACATATTGTCAACTTGGAGCAAGGTGCCACCTCCACACCCGAGGTGCAACCCGTCGCATTCAAAGCGACGGAAGAGAAGAAAGAGGAGTCTACATCAAGTAGGCTTCCCATCGACGCCTCCAAGCTCGACAATGAGGAAATGACGCTCATCATCAAGAGCTTCCGCCAAATCCTCAAGCAAAGGAGAGAGAAGGACTACAAGTCCCACTCCAAGAAGGTGTGCTACCGGTGTGGTAAGTCCGGTCACTGTATTGCTAAATGTCCTATTTCTAGTGAAAGTGACAGGGACGACGACAAGAAAGGGAAGAAGGAGAAGAAGAGATACTACAAGAAGAAGGGCGGCGATGCCCACATATATCGGGAATGGGACTCCGATGAGAGCTCCACCGACTCCTCCTCCGACGAGGACGCCGCCAACATCGCTGTCAACAAGGGCCTCCTCTTCCACAACGTCGGCCACAAATGTCTCATGGCTAAGGACGGCAAAAAGAAGAAGGTACAATATAGAGCCACCCCTAAATATACAACATCTAGTGATGAGGGTAGCTCTAGTGATAGTGAAGATAATTTAATGTCTGTTTTTGCCAACCTTAGCATGGATCAAAAGAAGAAATTAAATGAATTAATTGAAGCCATTAATGAGAAGGATGAACTCTTGGATAGCCAAGAAGACTTTCTCATTAAAGAAAACAAGAAATTTGTTAAGTTGAAAAATGCTTATGCTCAGGAACTAGAAAAATGTGAAAACTTAACTAAGGAGCTTAGCATTTGTCACGATTAAATTTCTAGTCTTAGAAATGAAAATGCTAGTTTACTTTCTAAGGTTAAAGAATTGAATGTTTGCAATGATTCTATTTCCTGTCTTAGAAATGAGAATGCCATATTAAATGCTAAGATAGAAGAATTAAATGCTTGCAAACCATCTACATCTACTGTCGAGCATGTTTCCATTTGCACTAGATGTAGAGATATAAATGTTGAAGCTATTGAAGATCAACTTGCCATGATTAAACAACAAAATAATCACATAGCTAAATTAACTACTAAAATTACCGAGCATGAACTAGAAAATGAAAATTTTAAATTTGCTCGTAGCATGCTTTATGTTGGTCACTTGTTCTCAAAAGCTATGAATCAAGAACAAGGCAACACAAATGTTAATGGTTAAAGACCTTCGTCCTTCGAAGCATTATCTCCCTTAGGATATAATGATCTTTTGATGAAGATCATGAAGGACATACCTTTATCATTTTGATATGTAAGTATAAATAGAAACATATGAAGCACAAAAAGAGTACGAGTAAACATATTAAATCATCAAATTATTCAAATTAACATTATATAATAATGAAAAACATTGATAATATCAAGTTACATTTGTACCTTCGGCTTGATAGAAGGTAAAAATCCGAGAATGACGTGCGAGTGATTACAAATCAACGTGAATAGTACGGTGTTACTGTTCATCTATTTGTAGGATAGGACGCAGCCTAGGCAAAATTACATTCATGTCTCTGACATTTACTATTAGCCAAAAGGTAAGCTGTCGAGGAATAAACAGTCTTTTCTCCTTTAGGTCGGTTTCATTCTCTATCACCGTCCTTATGCTAAGTCGAAGCTTCTTCATCCACAGCTTTGGAACTGGTTCATCCTTCTTCCAGATCACGCCTTTCATACCATGTACACCTTCATCTCAAAGCCGAAGCTTCCTGAGACAGTACATTATATTGGAAAGCATGTTAGTCATGTTTTTTAGGACCTTCGGAAGACGAAGACCCCCAACAGTAGCCCCTCACAGTATTAATTTATTCTTGTATTTAACAAATTCAGACTGTGACGTGAATGAAGGCCTTTAGCCGAAGGTCCGAAAAAACACCTTCCCTTCGCTAGAATAGCGAAAGTCAATGACAAATGGGGCCCACCAAGTTGCAATGCATGAGGTATATAAATATAAACCCACAACGACAGCATCTGCTGCACCATTTCAATTGTTTGTGCTGCTTTCTCAAGTTTTAAATTTCTTGTTGTCTGATTTCACTTGTTTTGTGAGCTTCAGCATTTGCACAAGTGTTGGCTATACGTCTAAAGAGGTCTGAGGAGAAGAAGATTGTGGACCCTGCTCTTGCTGGGTTTTATGAAGCTATGGAAAAAACAAACATAGAGAAGATTACAAACGAAATAATGGCTGATTTGTCTGAAGATTCTGATGACATTGATGACTATGATGTGGAAAGTGAAGACAAAGATGCGGAAAATCGGCCCTGGCGACCAAGTCACACCATCTTCGGAAAATCATCCATTAAGCAGAGTCAAATTGACGCTATGAAAGGGAAATATTTCCGAGATATTTCAATTGTGAGAGCTGGAGGAGATAGTGCTACACCTGCCCCCGAAGAGAATGAAGTGGTTGTTTACAAGAGTTTTATGAAGGCTGGGCTTCGGTTCCCATTGAGCAAATTTCTGGTTGAGGTGCTGAAGACCTTCGAGATTTTCCTGCATCAAATTACTTCCGAAGCCATTATTAGAATGGAGGTTTTTGTTTGGGCCGTGAGAAGACAAGGGATGGAACCAAGCGCAAAATGCTTTTGCAATATGCACGAGCTGCTGTACGAGACGAAGGCTACTGGCAAGGAGCAATATCACAACAATTTTGGTTGCTACGGCTTCGTGCCCTGCGCCGACGTAAGTTATCCAGTCCCAACATTCCGAAAAAGGTGGCCCAGGACCTAGATGGAGGAATGGTTCTATGTTGGGAATAATTTAACTGAGAGAGAAGATATAAGAGGAATTATTCAACGTCCCATCTCGTCTCGCTTCGGCATCAGGAGGCCAGCCACCGCCCTTGGGAATGATATAGAGGCATGCCAGACAAGCTTCAACACTGTGTGCAATTTTATTGGTACAAGAGACCTGGTTCAAGAACACATCGCCTACAGAGTATGGTCGCTCGTGAATGAGTGGGACATGCCGAAGGAAGCTGTTGCCGGGTCTAGTCAGGGTGGCCTGGTCTATCTAAAGTATACCTTCAGATATAGAGGCGAGTTTGATGAGCCAAATGATGAATGGTTGACCAGTATTGAGGCAACTAGCGATGAATTGCTTAGGGCTTACATTAGAGCCGAAGATGATGCTTTGACCTCAGCCTTCGGAGGTCGAGGCAAGAAAAAGGTTGAACATGATTTTTGACGTGATTGGTTTCATATACCCTGATTATTGCTATCCCTCGCAAAAGCAGGGAAAGAAGAGAAAAGCCGCCGCTTCGGCCATCTCTGTTGTGCCGAAGGGCAAAAAGATCAAGGTCTTGACGCACCGGCCGAGATACATTGAGATGGCCACATTGACGAAGTTGGGTGAAGGGACATCTTCCACTGCCGAAGAAGAACAACCTGCTCCTACCATTCCCAGGGAAGACCTGATTGAATTGCCAAAGATTCTTGCAGTCGAGCCAACCGAAATGCTAAAACTTGATGCCGAAGCCAAAGAAGAGGCGACCAAAGAGCCAGAGCTAGGGGAAAAGGTAGAGCTGCCAAAAATCTTAAGCCCATCAATAGTCAGGATTGCTGAAGATAACAAGAGCTCCTGCAACAACTCCCAAGAGGAGGAGAATGGCTAGCGTGCTAGATGCTGTCATGGAGACAACAAGGGCATTAACTCCTGCCCCTGCAAAGAAAATTGCCGAAGCTGCTATAAGTCACACTGAAATCGAAGCTGGGCCCTCAGTGCCTGCTAAGACGGAGCCTGTCGCAACTGAGGATAGGGCTGAGCAAGAATCTCCAGATGTTGGCATGGCTATGGAGAAGG
This sequence comes from Zea luxurians, assembly GCA_029449295.1. Classification (NCBI taxonomy): domain Eukaryota; kingdom Viridiplantae; phylum Streptophyta; class Magnoliopsida; order Poales; family Poaceae; genus Zea; species Zea luxurians. Next base: position 32,345,855 of record JAOPSE010000001.1, on the reverse strand, counting down.
ATGTGGCCGAAAAAGCTAAATCTCCTACTCCCGAAGCACCATCCGAAGATCTTGACTTTATTATTCGACATGCTTCAGGAAAAAGAGTATATGAAGGAGAAATTGCAAAAGCCAAACACTATGCTCGAGAACTGAAATACCCAAAGGGAGCCTTAGTGTTCACTGGTACGGACGAAGATGATTTCTTATACTGTCTCCCGGACAACAAAGAAATATCCGTTTGCCGGGAGATGGCAAAAAATATGGGATTTCCGAAGCTTGAAGCCGGCCTCTCCGCCATGTCAAAAGAAGACCTTGCGGATAGCCTTGCATACAACAGTTTGAAGGTATGTAAGTGATGAACTTAAAAATAGATTATCTTTTGTATTCTCGTGCTGATTCTATCTTCTTGCAGGGCTTAATTCTTAGCAATACTTTGAGGGCGCAAAAGAATGTTGAAGATGAAAGCTGCGTGATAGCCCTCGGTAATCTTCGGTTCGAAGTTATTAAGCTGAGAAATGAAGCCACGGAAAAAGATAAAATCCTACTTTCATTGGTGGATAAAGTGAAAAAAGATGAAGCAAAATTTAACACTCAATCCGAAGCTTATAAAGCCGAAATTGAAGGTCTTCGAAAAAAACTTGCCGAAGCCAATGAAAATTTTGAAATTGCAAAAGCTAGTCGAGAAATAAGTGAATGGTCGAACACTAGGCTAGAGAAAAATGCTAAGGAGCTTCATGAAACCAAGGAAAGGTGCTTTGAGAAATCCTTGGATTGCGTGAAAAAATTGAAAACGAGCTTTGCTAAAGTAGGTGCTTATTCTTCTGAAGAGAATTTTATTCGAGGCAACCCCGAAGGTGTTATTGATTGGATAAGCGGGGAAGCCGAAGCTTTTGAAGAGATCCTGAGCGATCGCGGGGATATCTGTGCTTTCACTGGCGCTCAAGGCATTGCGGCAATTCTGGAGAAGGTTGGTTGCGACCACGTTAAAGCTACGACTCAGGCTGAAACTGCCTTCTCCACTGACGACACGAGAAACCCTTCGGCCGAAGCTACTTTGGTGGGTGGAAAGTTTTACTTTGATGTTTGGGTGAACGGTGGCTGAGAATTGGCCAACGAAATCATAAAGAAAAATGAAAAAGAGACCCCTGATACCTGAGAAGAAGCTAGGCGAGCCGAAGAAGCTGCTGAGCGCGCAAGGCGTATAGGTATAGTTTTTGAATTTTAGCTTCGACGTTTATTTTCTGGCTTCGAACTAATAGTTTGCCTATTACAGCTGAACTGTCACCGCTGCCCAAGCCATAGAACCCCCTAGCAGACCCGGTCATGAAAGAAGCACTAGATATAATGAGCGTTGCTAACTCCATCGTTGACGAGGTCGTCGACAGGCTGCTGAACGAAGCCACCAAGAAAATACTTAAAGAAGATTAGACTTTATTGTAATAACACTATGTAACATTTGGTGTATGGAACAATTAATCAGACATGTAAATTATTGTAATATATTTCTTTACGATGCATGAAATTTGCGCACATACCGTTTTTGAGCCTTCAGCGAAAAAACACCTTCCCTTCTTTTCATGCTTCGTAAAGAAAGAAGCCCTTTTTTATGTTGAATTTATTATGATGAAATTGTGTTTGCCGAAGGTTTGTTTCGTGCCTCAGCACACTTTCATTCAACAATGTATTACCGAAGATCTGCTTCGTATCCAATCTTTTTGCCATTGATGCGATATGATGTATGATGTAATGTTATGCGGAATGATGCGATGATATGATGCAATGTGATGGTGATGCCGAACACACACACACACTCGCCCACACTGGAATACACAAGACTCTGCATCCCCTTAGGAATGACTTTGGAGCTTCTTCACCTTCTATTTCGGTGGTATTTAAGCTCTGCATCCCCTTAGGAACGACTTTGGAGCTTCTTCACCTTCTATTTCGGTGGTATTTTGGCTCTGTATTCCCTTAGGAACGACTTTTGAGCTTCAGAACTTACTCTGTGCTCCCTTGGGAACGACTTTTGTAGCTTTGAAACTTACTCTATGCTCCCTTAGGAATGACTTTGGTGACTTCGAAACTTACTTCACTCTCTTAGGAACGATTTTTTGTTGCTTCAGAAGTCTGTTAGGAAGAAGCATTTTACTTGATAAAACGGGCACAGTTATTATATGAGACCAAAATTAAATCCTTCGTGACTTGTTTTTCACACAAGAACAATAAAATGACATAATAGAAAAAAGATACATCAGGGGTAGGATATTCGTTTAGTAGATATGCTTGGATTCAGGCACAGTTCTGTTGACTGTGCGAGCTTCGGACTCCTCCCAAAAATCACGCTGCTACTGTGCGTGTTGGTGCCCTTCTGGCTACTGGCCTTGGGTCTGAGTAGGTGGTAATGGTGGTGGTAATGGGAGCTGGGCCCAGGAAGCTTGAGAGTGACTTGTCGAAGCGACAGAAGCCGAAGGTTGTTGATTGCCTACGTACTCTGGTACATAGGGAGAGTAGCAAGAAGTAGTATGTAAGACCTGCTTTGGCTGATTCTGCCGCGCCTCAGCTTCGACAATCTCCTTTTGCTTCTGAATTGTGACTTGGCATGTCCTTGTGGTGTGGCCCTTATCTTCACCACAGAATAAACAATATAGCTTTTATGGGCTGATCTCCGTAACTCCCTCCAAAGCCCCTGCCGCCTCTGCCCCTTGGGACTGGTGGCCTGAAAGAGCTTTGTTGTTGCCCTAAAGATTGGGAGCTATGTTGTGGCCTTTGAGGCTGGCTTCCTCTATCGTCACTTAGACTGGAATTATGGATCGATCTGACATGCCTGAGGTGGATTCTTCCTCCGAAGCCCCTGGTCATCTTAGAAAACATGTATGCTTCTTCCCTTCTCTGGCGGAAATCATTATCAGCCCGAATATACTCATCCATCTTCTGAAGAAGCTTCTCTAGGGTTTGTGGGGGTTTCCTAGCAAAATACTGAGCATAGGTCCTGGCCGAAGCCCCTTGATCATGGCCTCAATGACAATTTCATTGGGCACTGTAGGCACTTGTGCTCTTAGACGCAGGAACCTTCGGACATACGCCTGTAGGTACTCCTCATGGTCCTGCGTGCACTGAAATAAGGCCTGAGCAGTGTCTGGCTTTGTCTAAAAGCCTTGGAAGCTAGTGATTAGCATGTCCATGAGCTTCTGCCATGATGTGATTGTCCCTGGCCTGAGAGACGAATACCAAGTTTGAGCTACACTTTTGACTGCATTAAGAAGGATTTCGCCATGACTGCTGTATTGCCCCCATATGAAGATATGGTTGCCTCATAGCTCATTAGGAACTACTTTGGGTCTTAGTGCCCATAATACATAGGAAGTTGGGGTGGCTTGTATGATGGGGGCCATGGGGTAGCCTGCAACTCTGCTGCTAGAGGAGAAGCATCGTCAAAAGCAAAATTACCATGATGGAAATTATCATACCATTCATCATTGTTGTATGAGTTGTCTTGACAAAGCTCTTTGTATTGAGGCCTTCGGTCTTGGTCATCTTGGGTGAGATGACGCATTTCCTCAGTGGCCTCATCAATCTTCCTCTGAAGATCTGTGAGACGAAGTGTCTTTTCTTTCTTCTTCTTGACCTGTTGATGAATGGCTTCAAGGTCCCTGATCTCTTGGTCTAACTCCTCCTCCTGGGGTGTTGGACTGGTAGCCTTCCTTTTTTGGCTCCTAGCTTCGCGTAACGTTTCTTGATTAACATCAAGCGGCTGCAGTGCAGCCCCTGGCCCTGATGACTTCTTTGGCGGCATGACAAAGGTTAAAGCTTGCCGAAGGTGGTCAAGTGAGTTCACTGGAGGTGGGCGCCAATGTTGGTCACTTGTTCTCAAAAGCTATGAATCAAGAACAAGGCAACACAAATGTTAATGGTTAAAGACCTTCGTCCTTTGAAGCATTATCTCACTTAGGATATAATGATCTTTTGACGAAGGTCATGAAGGACATACCTTCATCATTTCGATATGTAAGTATAAGTAGAAACATATGAAGCACAGAAAGAGTACGAGTAAACATATTGAATCATCAAATTATTCATATTAACATTATATAATAATGAAAAACATTGATAATATCAAGTTACATTTGTACCTTCGGCTTAACAAAAGGTAAAAATTCGAGAATGACGTGTGAGTGATTACAAATCAATGTGAACAGTACGGTGTTACTGTTCATCTATTTATAGGCACAGGACGCAGCCTGGGCAAAATTACATTCATGTCCCTGACATTTACTATTAGCCAAAAGGTAAGCTGTCGAGGACTAAATAGCCTTTTCTCCTTTAGGTCGGTTTCATTCTCCATCACCGTCCTTGTGCTAAGTCGAAGCTTCTTCATCCATAGCTTCGGAACTGGTTCATCCTTCTTCCAGATCACGCCTTTCATACCATGTACACCTTCATCTCAAAGCCGAAGCTTCCTGTGATAGTACATTATACTGGAAAGCATGTTAGTCGTGTTTTTGAGGACCTTCGGAAGACGAAAGCCCCCAACACTTTATAATGGGAGACGCCCTGGCATTAAGGATGGCATTGGTTTCCAACAGGGGAGCAATGTCAAGCTTAATGCCCCTAAAAGATTGTCTAATTTTGTTAAGGGCAAAGCTCCTATGGTTCAGGATAACGAAGGCTACATTTTATATCCTACTAACTATCCTGAGCACAAAATTAGGAAGATTCATGCTAAGAAACCTCATAATGTTTCTCACCATGCATTCATGTATAAAAATGAGGCTTCTAGCTCTAGGCATACCACACATGTTAAAATGCCTAGAAAGAAAATTCCTGCTGCATCAAATGAGCACAATGTTTCATTTAAGACTTTTGATGCATCATATGTTTTAACTAACAAATCAGGCAAAGTAGTTGCCAAATATGTTGGGGGAAAACACAAGAGTCCAAAGACTTGTGTTTGGGTACCCAAGGTGCTTGTTTCTAACGTCAAAGGACCCAAGACTGTTTGGGTACCTAAGAACAAGGCCTAAAATTGTTTTGTAGGTTTATGCATCCGGTGGTTCAAGCTGGATAATCGATAGCGGATGCACAAACCACATGACAGGGGAGAAGAGAATGTTCTCCTCCTATGAGAAAAACGAAGATCCCCAACGAGCTATCACATTCGGGGATGGAAATTAAAGTTTGGTCAAAGGTTTGGGTAAAATAGCTATATCACCTGACCATTCTATTTACAATGTTTTTCTTGTAGATTCTTTAGATTACAATTTGCTTTCAGTTTCTCAATTATGTAAAATGGGCTACAACTGTCTTTTTATTGATATAGGTGTTACTGTCTTTAGAAGAAGTGATGATTCAATAGCTTTTAAGGGAGTGCTAGAGGGTCAGCTATACTTAGTTGATTTTAAGCAAGCTAAACTAGACACTTGCTTAATTGCTAAGACTAACATGGGTTGGCTCTGGCATCGTCGACTAGCCCATGTTGGGATGAAGAATCTCCACAAACTTCTAAAGGGAGAACACATTTTAGGACTAACAAATGTTCATTTTGAGAAAGACAGCGTTTGCAGCGCATGCCAAGTAGGAAAGCAAGTTGGCACTCATCATCCACACAAGAACACTATGACGACGGACAGGCCACTAAAGTTGCTCCACATGGATCTATTCGGCCCGATCGCTTATATAAGCATCGGCGGGAGTAAGTACTGTCTTGTTATTGTGGATGATTATTCTCGCTTCACTTGGGTGTTTTTTTTGCAGGAAAAATCACAAACCCAAGAGACCTTAAAAGGATTCTTAAGATGGGCTCAAAACGAGTTCGGGCTAAGGATAAAAAAGATAAGAAGCGATAATGGGACGGAGTTCAAGAATTCTTAAATTGAAGGATTTCTTGAGGATGAGGACATCAAGCATGAGTTCTCTTCTCCCTACACACCTCAACAAAATGGTGTAGTCGAGCGGAAGAATAGAACTCTACTGGATATGGCAAGAACCATGCTTGATGAGTACAAGACACCGGACCGGTTTTGGGCGGAAGCAATCAAAACTACTTGCTACTCCATCAACCGGCTATACCTCCACTGAATCCTCAAGAAGACATCATATGAACTCCTCACTGGTAAAAAGGCCAATGTTTAATATTTTAGAGTCTTTGGGAGTAAATGCTTTATTCTTATTAAAAGAGGTAGAAAATCTAAATTTGCTCCTAAGGCTGTAGAAGGCTTTTTACTTGGTTATGACTCAAACACAAGGGCATATAGAGTCTTCAACAAATCCATTGGACTAGTTGAAGTTTCTTGTGACATTGTGTTTGATGAGACTAATGGCTCCCAAGTGGAGCAAGTTGATCTTGATGAGCTAGATGATGAAGAGGCTCCATGCATCGTGCTAAGGAACATATCCATTGGGGATGTGTGTCCTAAGGAATCCGAAGAGCCCACACAAGCACAAGATCAACCATCATCTTCCAACCAAGCATCTCCACCAACCCAATATGAGGATCAGGCTCAGGATGATGAGGATGAAAATCAAGAAGATGAGCCACCTCAAGAGGAAGACATGGATCAAGGGGGAGATGAAAATGATCAAGACAAGGAAGATGATCAAGAAATTCAGGGTCAAAGACCGCCACATCCAAGAGTCCACCAAGCAATTCAAAGAGATCACCCCGTCAACTCCATACTTGGTGACATTCACAAGGGGGTAACCACTAGATCTTGAGTTGCTCATTTCTATGAACATTACTCTTTTATTTCCTCTATTGAGCCATACAGGGTAGAGGATGCACTAAGAGATCTGGATTGGGTGCTGGCAATGCAAGAGGAGCTCAACAACTTCACGAGGAATGAGGTATGGCATTTAGTTCCACGTCCTAATTAAAATGTTGTAGGTACCAAGTGGGTATTCCGCAACAAGCAAGATGAGCATGGTGTGGTGACAAGAAACAAAGCCCGACTTGTGGCCAAAGGTTATTCACAAGTCGATGGTTTGGACTTTGATGAAACTTATGCACCCGTAGCTAGGCTTGAGTCAATTCGTATATTACATGCCTATGCTACTTACCATGGCTTTAAGCTCTATCAAATGGACATGAAAAGTGCCTTCCTCAATGGATCGATCAAGGAAGAGGTCTATGTTGAGCAACCTCCCGACTTTGAAGATAGTGAGTACCCTAACCATGTGTATAAGCTCTCAAAGGCGCTTTATGGGCTCAAACAAGCCCCAATAGCATGGTATGAATGCCTGCGAGATTTTCTTATCACTAATGGCTTCAAAGTCGGTAAAGCCGATCCTACTCTCTTTACTAAAACTATTGCAAAAGACTTGTTTGTATGCCAAATTTATGTTGATGATATTATATTTGGGTCTACTAACAAGTCAACTTGTGAAGAGTTCAGTAGGATCATGATACAAAAGTTCGAGATGTCTATGATGGGGGAGTTGAAATATTTCTTAGGATTTCAAATCAAGAAACTCCAAGATGGCACATTCATCAGCCAAACAAAGTACATTCAAGACATACTTAAAAAGTTTGGGATGAAGGATGGCAAACCCATCAATACACCCATGGGAACCAATGGACATCTCGACCTCGACATGGGAGGTAAATCCATAGATCAATAGGTATACCGGTCGATGATAGGATCTTTACTCTACTTATGTGCATCTCAACCGGATATTATGCTTCCTATATGCATGTGTGCAAGATTTCAGGCTGATCCTAAGGAAATTCACCTTAGGGCCGTGAAGAGAATCATGAGGTATTTAGTTTACACTCCTAAGTTTGGGCTTTAGTACCCCAAGGGATTCTCTTTTGATTTAATAGGATATTCTGATGCCGATTGGGTAGGGTGTAAAATTGATAGGAAGAGCATATCAGGGACTTGTCAGTTTCTGGGAAGATCCCTGGTGTCATGGGCTTCAAAGAAATAAAACTCAGTGGCACTTTCCACCGTCGAAGCCGAGTACATTGCCGCAGGCCATTGTTGCGCGCAATTAATTTGGATGAGGCAAACCCTTAGGGACTATGGCTTCAAATTGAGCAAAGTCCCTCTCCTATGTGATAATGAGAGTGCAATCCCCATGGCGGATAATCCCGTTGAACACAACCGCACTAAGCACATAGACATTTGGTATCACTTTCTGAGGGATCACCAACAAAAGGGAGATATCGAAATAGCTTATGTAAACACCAAGAATCAATTAGCTGATATCTTTACCAAGCCACTAGATGAGAAAACCTTTAGCAAACTTAGGAATGAGCTAAATATACTTGATTCTCGTAATTTTGATTGAAACTTTGCACATATAGCTCATTTATATACCTTTGATCATGTCTCTTTCATTTTGGTACAAATGCATTTTTCTTACTATTCTTGTACCAAAGCTACGACTAATGTGTTTTCAAGTATATTTCTATACTAAGTCGTAGATTGAAAGGGAAATTGAGTCTTCGGCAAAGAACAAGGCTTCCACTCTTCAACTCTGACTGTATCATCTACCCTTTGCCGTTGTTCCTCCACTCTCAATTGGTATAACCCTTCACTCATATTTATATTACCATTTGGGAGAAAGATGCAAAAAGGGCTCTAAAAGTCTCCGTTTTTGGCGATTAATGCCAAAGGGGGGAGAAAATATTAAGCCCAAAGCAAAAGGACCGCACCACCATTTCAAAAAATTTCAAAATAAAGTTTTAATTGATATTTTTCACATTGGTATCTATGTAATGGCAATTTCTTCAATTGATATCTTTAAAGGTAAATTTTCAAATTGGTATCTATTTCAAAACCCTCTTGAAAGCTAAGAGGAGAATTTTATTCAGGGGGAGCTTTGTTTAGTCAAAGGAAAAGCATTTGAAACAGGGGGAGAAATTTCAAATCTTGAAAATGCTTCTTGCAATCTTATTCATATACCTTTGACTATTTGCAAAAAGACTTTGAAAATATTTTCCAAAATGTTAAATAAAAGAAAAGCAATCCATTCAAATTTAGTGAGATTTTAAATTGGTTTAATTCCAAGTAACCTATGCACATTCCAAAATGCAAACTAGTTCATTTCTGCACTTTATATAATTGCTTTGGTTTGTGTTGACATCAATCACCAAAAAGGGGGAGATTGATAGGGAAATAGGGTTAACCTTTTCCTACGATTAATTTTGGTGGTTGAAAGTCCAACACAAACATATGGACTAACTAGTTTGCTCTAGAATACAAGTTTTATAGGTGCATAAGGTTCAACACAAACCAATAAAAGAATCAAGTTAAGGACTCAATTGAAACGGAGCAAAAGGACTTGAGTGTGCTGTGGACTGGCGCACCGGACTGTCCAGTGTGCCATCGGAGAGTGTCTGGTGCACCGGGGTCGTACAGGTGTCAACCAGCCACTCTCGGGAAAACGCAGGCGTGCTCCGCTATAATTCACCGGACTGTCCGGTGAGCCAGCGGGTAATGGCTACCTGCGCGCAACGGTCGACTCTGACAGCAGGAACTGTGCAGCACAGTGCGTGGCAGAAGTCAGAGCCGCGAAGTCAGAGGGCACCGGACTGTCCGGTGCCGCAAGAGGACAAAGCTCGAATGGTCGACCGAGCTCCGAACCCTAACGGTTGGGTGACGTGGCGGCGCACCGGACAGCGCACAGTACTTATCCGGTGGCGCACCGGACTGTCCGGAGCGCCCATCGCTAGTAGCCTCCCCAACAACTACCTTGGTGGTTGGTGGCTATAAATACCCGCCAACCACCACAACTTCAAGCATCCAAGATTTCTGAAGATCACATTCAATACAAGAGCTCTAGCATTCAATCCTAGACACAATTCAAAAGATCAAAGCCTCTCCAAGTCCCAAATTCATCTCAAACACTTAGTGACTTATGAGAGAGAGATTTTGTGTTCTTTTGAGCTCTTGCTTCTTGGATTGCCTTTTCTTTTCCATTCTTATTCTCAAGTGCTTTGTAAGCGAAGCAAGAGACACCAAGTGTGTGGTGGTCCTTGCAGGGTCTTAGTGACCCATGAGATTAAGGAAGAAGGCTCACTCGGTCTAAGTGACCGTTTGAGAGAGGGAAAGGGTTGAAATAGACCTGGTCTTTGTGACCTCCTCAACGGGGACTAGGTTCTTTGGAACCGAACCTCGGTAAAACAAATCACCATGTTTACTCGCCTTATTTCTTGGTTGATTTGTTTTCCATCTCTTTCCAACTTGAATTTAACTCTAACGCTAACCCCAGCTTGTAGTGTGTGTATTAAGTTATAAATTTCAGGTTTCGCCTATTCACCCCCTCTAGGCAACTTTCAACAATCGCTTCCACTACAAATTTTGATGGGTATCAAAGATTCTTTGCTCCAATAAATGTATCTTCTATACATTTCATAAGAGAATTAGTTTCTCTTGTATATGCTACTCCAACGTCATCTAAAATTGGTAAATATGTATCACATCCTTTTGGATTGCAAGTGTCTGAAGTAGCATAGCTTATAAATTCTCTTGTCTAGAACTGAATTGATTAAATAGTGCACATGTTCCTTATGTTGCATGATTATGTTCAGTTGATACTCCTTTTATGCCAATGGTACTTTAAATTGCAAATAAGTACTCTCAACAGGTATCAATTAAAATCACATATATGTGTGCACTAAAACTTGAGGAGAACTTAGTGTAATATGCAATTAGTGATCTGCTTATCTATCAAATTGTATCAATTGGTATTTTTCGTACGTGGTCACTAGTTGTACAATCCATACTTGTGCAATTTTCATTTTGCCTCTTGTTGTGATAAGAAAATGCTAGGTGACATCTAGACTCCAGGTATCAAGATTCACCTTCGATTTAGTATGACAATCTTCATTTGATGTCCTGGACCTATGTCACAACTATGCCAACAAGAGCTTGCAAATGAATTAAATCCAACATAAGTCTGGAAACCCCTTGAAAAGGTAAAATGTAAAGGTACATCACTTCATGTCACTTCTCCATTACCTTTGTGCCATGTAAGGACCCTTTTCATGAAAGTGTGTTCAAATCTTGCTTAATCATAATTTCTACCCTTTATATTCTTTGTATCCATTTTGGAGATTTATGACAAAGGGGGAGAAATTGTGCATTAAAGCTTACCTTTAGTCTTATGTAACTAAGTGTAAGAAGACTTTTGGAAAGGGGAGAAATAATTAACAAAAAGGGGGAATCATAAGAAAAACATAAGATGTAGAAAGTTGATAAGTGCATATTATGTCATGAGCATCACGTTTATTCTAAGACACATTGCACCCCATGAATAGTATGATATAAGTTGTCTCCATACTGTGATCCAAATATGTGCTTTTGGCATTTGCGTCCAAAATTGGTATTTTCGATGCACATATTTAGGGGGAGGAAACTATATCATAGGATTCAAAATCTTATTTATCAAATCTTATGTAAGCTTAATGTGTTGTCATCAATCACCAAAAAGAGGGAGATTAAAAGTGCATTCATCCCTTTTGTGAGTTTTGGTGATTTGGATAACAACAAATTTAAAGGTCTAACAAGTTTGATAAGTGTTGAACAGGAAATTCAGTATGATGAAAAAACTTGAATAGTGTATAATGATCAGTGAACAAAGGTTCAACACAAGGTTAAATAACCAGTGAGACAATGAAAATGGATATAATATGGTCTCTATATTGGTTTGAATATATAGACAAGACCTGAGAAATCACTATGCATAAATATGATCGGAATAGAGGTTGAAGCGATTAAGAGGATTGGTCAAGCCAAAGTGAATGAGATATGAGGAATCATGAATTGGCTTGAGCATATTAATATTAGTCCATATATGCTTCTATGAGAATCAAACTAGAGCTTGATTGATCTTAGCATTTATATCTAGATGACATTCAAGCAAGGTTCACAATATCAAAGAAATGATTCTCTCAATGGATGCTCAATATGATGTGACTCAAGAATAGCTTGATAGGTTGAAGCTAGCAAGGAAAGGGCTTCGAGGAACTAAGCGAGGTGAAGGCCAAGCGACGGCTTGTGGACCGAGGTATCATGGTTAAGGTGAAGAAGAGAGTACTTGCACTAAGTCGATGAACTAATCAGCTATGAAGAGTTATAATATGTTGATGCATCAGTAAGGTGACTTGAAGCCATGATTTGAACTCATATATGGTGAAATGGTACAAGTCACAGGGTTTGATTTGTGTTTGCTTCAAAAGGTGAGACAAAGATGTTTGTGATCCTTATGAAGCAACGCCATGGAGAAATCACACATGAGACACCAATGATTCAAGGAGTTTACTTAATTAATTTTATTTAACTTGAGTATAGGAATCGTCGTACTATCTAGGGGGTCCAAAAAGAAGGTTGGTGTTGGTACTAAAGCTCAAAATCCTTGATCTAAAACTTCTATTTTACCCTTGTCAATCCTTAGTGAAAGTATGTAGTACAACCTTTTTAAGTTTATCTTGGCCAAAATTGCTCTCTAGAAAATACTGGCTCAGCTAGTTTTAGGTTGGTTCAGCTGGTATTCAAAAACCAGCTCAGCCAGTTTTGACTCCGATCCACCCACTGGCTCATCTGGTGACTGAACTGAAATTTAGTCTGGTGGAAACCGGTTTAGCCGGTTTTAAAACCGGCTCAGCCAATTTTTGTGCAGAAAAGTAAAAACGGCTAGTTTTGGAGCCCCACCTATATATACTCACTCCTACCTCTCTCCCCCACAGATGAGCATGCACAAAACTTCACTCCTAACCTGAGAAACACCTCCCACTCTCTCTCACGCACCTCTTGCCTCTCCCATTTCAAATCTTTGGAGAGAAATCTTTGAGTGAGAATAAAGAGATGTGATTTTTGTGCTTCATCTCCTAATCCTTCTTGTTCTTCTTAATTTGAGCTTTGGTACTACATCAATTTCTTTATGAATTCATTATTCTTGGAGCTTCTAGCTCCTAGACGACTAGGTGTCTCTTGTGAGTCCACAAATCTTGTGGAAGACCACAAGAAAGTTTGTATTACCCGCTCATTTGAGCAAAGATTAGTGTGTGAGCTTGACCTTTGTGGTCGACAAAGAGAGGATTAGGGTTGAAAGAGACCCAGATCTTTGTGGGCGCCTCAACGAGGAAGTAGGGCACCTTGGTGGTGTGACTGAACCTCGGGATAAATCTTGTGTCCCTTGTGTTCTTGCTCATTGTGTTTGTTTGTGTTCTTCGTTCTCTCACCATTCCGTGGAAGATTTGTTTATATCTTTTTAGTGTGTGGATTTTGAGAAGTGCCCTTCTCAGATCTACTACTTTGAACCATGTGGATCAACTAGAACATCTCATTTCCAAAGTTAACTGGGTGAATTTTGAGATCAATTCACTTTATATCTCATTCTTTAGTTGAGCTCGTGCAAACCGGCTGAACCGGTTTTACCCAGTTCGTTTTTAGTTTTTGTTGAAAAAGTTTCCGCTTGCCTATTCACCCCCTCTAGGCAACTTTCAATAATATACACAATAAATAGAATCACAGTTATCGAAATGAAATTACTTGACAATATAAACTACCTCCCATGTTGCACACCTCCACCAGCCGCATAAGCTACCGCTGTGTCAAAGTCAGCTGTCATCTGGTCCACGTTTAGTCCATGTTTCTCTCGTAAATTTTCAATATACCTGACCCTATCAAACATTAATTTTAATTGAAAATGCAAAATTATAGTTTCCTATCAGTATTCGGACATACCAACATGAAAATCGGCCAACATGAGGACGGAGTTGAACTTCTGTTGAATGGAGTGAATCCATCTGTCGATAAGCCAAGACGAACACTTGTAGGATCCCTTGCAAATTCTAGATCAAAACATTCCAGTGTCTACCATGCCTCGCTATCTGATGGATGCACCATGATATCTAGACCTTAGTCCTGAAAATCCCCTTCCTTATGCCACCTCATTTGCTTTGCTATCTCCTAATTTAGAAACAATCGTTTAAGCCGGAGTAATAGGCATGTACCAGAGGTGCTTGACCGAGACTTTAGTAGTAACCTTAGTCCCTTCCTCATCCACCACCACTGCATACCTTGACTTGCGTGCATGCAATGAGTGTCATTCTCGTGGTCCCCCTAGAACAACTTGCAATTATTTTCACATGCATCAATATTGTCATACTTCATGTCGTGACCCGAGATAATCTTTTTAGACTGATACAAGTTCTTTAGCATCTTATGGTTCAGTGAGAGGAGATGAATAACCAGCTTCACGATATTGTTGTAGCAGTTATTTGAGAATTGTACTTTGACTTTGTCACAATCAGTCGTGTTACCACCTAAAGTACAGTCATATTGGTGCCCTCGTGCACTCTTGCATCCGAGGCTTCTAACAGCTTGTAAAATTGTTGCACTTCCTTCGACGGGGGTGGTTGGTCTCCAGTGCTCGATACTCATGTCTAATGTCATCTAGCATGTCCTCCATTCGATTTGTTTCCTCGTCTATGTCCAACTCTGGAGGAGCATCCACCTCTCCATGCTTGCGCCACACCAGATAGTCTAGATTAAAACCATATTTGCTAATATGAATCGTGAGGTCAAACGCGTTCAATCGGATCAAGTTTCGGCACCTAATACACGGGCACTTCGCCACATGAGGCTCGACAACAAATGCACGTGCCACGAATTCGTCAGCAACCTTCACCCATGCATTATAGTGCCCAAAGTGTTACTGTTGAATCCAACGTACATAGCCCTTCTTCGATCATCACCCATTTTCAAAGCCAATGGCAAAACATAAATCATCATCATGCATGACAAACATGTGTAGTGTGCATTTTATTAACCAATTCACAATACAAACCCTATTAGGAAGGTGATAGGTCCTAAACCCATCTAAGAATGGTAGCCATTTCATGTTATTTGGTCTTTTACTCATGTACCTTCCGCTCATGATTTCGGCAGTATAACCCTGTTGTTCTTCGAATGCCGGAGAACAACGAAGTTACACTATTGAAACCACGAACGGAGCGTACATGGGTCGCGGACCAAATAACACGCATTAGCCATCATTCTCAGGTTGTCTAAAATATGTTGGACAATTCGGACTACACACCTCACAAGTAAATGTGAGATGCACCGTTCCCGAACGGGTGACACATACGTTTCCTAAGTGTGTGTCCTACACGTAAGTAATTGTGCCAACAATAGTATAAATGTGGACAAATGCTCAAATATAACATTATTAGCAACAAAGGTAGCAATAATTAACAAATGTAGCAACAAATCTAACATGCTATCATGACAATAAAAAGGTTAGACAAACAAACTGACAAATAAGTCCCTACATTTGTGTTCTCATGTATAATTTTCCCTACACTTGTATCCTACAAGTAAGTAAATGTGGCAATAATAATATACATTTCTAGCGGCATGATATAGGACACATGCTCATATATAACCATAACAGCAAATGTAGAAGTAATTAATAAAACAATAGCCATAAACTATCAAGTTTTTTAGATTTAAAAAATGATAGTAATAACGAACAAGAGTATAACATCTACACTGCACTATACTAGGGCATGCATCTAATAAACCCTAAATCCCAAATCAAAATATGGTTTCGTCAAGACATCATCAACAACCGTTAATTTCTCTCCCATCTTAATCTTGCATTCAAACATGAATAAGAGTATAACTTCTACACTATGCTCCTATCTTAATTTTTCATTCAAACATGAATAAGAGTATAACTTCTACATTGCGCTCCTATCTTAATCTTGCATTCAAACATGAATAAGAGTATAACTTCTGCATTGCACTCGTAAACAACATACATTTGGGTAAGCTTCTTACCTTCTACACTGCACAGGCACGATGGTGGTGGCACCGGCGAGGGGCACGACATGGTGCAGGGAGGAGCACGACAACACGGGGCTCTTTGCTCGGCGAAGGTGGCGCTGGGAGCACAACGGCACGACACAAGCAAACTGTGCATGGCGCTGTCTCGGACCATGGCGCGCAGTGAGCAGGGGCGGTGGCGAAGAAGCGGCGACGGTAGCCAAGAAAGCACGGCGACATCGGTACGACGCGGGCACTATGCCCCCTACTCAGCATGGGGCGGTGACACGGGGCAGATGGTGGCATGGCGGTGGCGCTGTCCAGAACGATGGTGCGACAGCGAGTAGGGACGGTGGCGCGGTGGCAGAGAAGCGACGCCGGTGGCTAGGAGAGCATGACGACAGTAGTTAGGGTTGAGGAGAAAGAGAAAGGCCGGCAGGAGAGAAAAGTGGGAAAGTCGAGCACGCTTTTCTTAAATCAATTATGAACGTCGGCCAGGCAAGGCCTACAAACTTAAAACTTTAAGAACGTCGAGGCCGATGTTCTTAACTTGACCGATGTTTTTTCCTAGTTTTCCTGTAGTGAAAAGCTAGAGCCACTCTTTGTGGCTTCTCATGTCTATTACAAAAATAGCTCTAGCTTTTTAAGGAAAAGTGATATTTAGCACGTCTAGCTTTTTTAAGAAAAAATCAGAACTGAAACCTGCCAAACAGGCTCTTAGGTATGTACTGTGAATTTTTTTATTGTGCTTTTGGTTAAGGATTATTGTAAACAATATAAGAGACGTCTCTTAACAAAGATAAAGCATTGCTTATTTATACTTTGAATTTATTAATTTTTTATTGGTGTGATGAATATAGTAAGACATAGATCATGCATTCACTACATCACATTGTGTCTTAGATGTGTCGTGTGCTTAGAGTATCATGGAAGGAGTTTAGAGTTGAATGTGCCCTTATTAGAAAAAACAGAGTTTCCACTAACTAGTGGCTCTAAGATCATAAGAGACCAGGTTGGTTAGAACTTGTTCATGAATACTTTCAAACTAAGACGATGTTTAGGTTACTAAGGATTATAGAATCTTTCAGCATGTGTGCTATCTAACAAAATATAGCAAGTGTCGTTTGGTTTAGGGCGGATATTGGGAATCTGATTCTAAAAATATATTATGGAACCAAACACAACCTATTCTATACTTTGGATTTTATGTAGGGAGAAACAAATGTTGTATTTTTTAGGATAACGTGCATGTTGCAGATTCTATAATTCTTAGAACAAATTTAATAATATAACCCACAGTGGGCTATAAGACCTTACCCTGTCATATATATGGACAACTAAAAGTCTAGTCATATAACAATTCAGTTTGTATATTTAATGTTTATCTTATCTCTTTCTCTCACAAACTGTGTTGGAATCCGTGAGTAGGCTTCTTTCATGTAGCTATTAGTGAGCAGCTAGCTTTTCTTATACCTTCATTTCCCTCTCTTTCACGTCACTATAAATCTTAAGTGACATGTTTTTACAGTCCCCTACGTCACTGTCGGGGACCATAATTAGGGGTACCCCCAAGACTCCTAATCTCAGCTGGTAAACCCCATCAGCACAAAGCTGCGAAGGCCTGATGGGCGCGATTCAGGCCAAGGCTCCGCTCAAGGGACACGATCCCGCCTCGCCCGAGCCCGACCTCGTGCAAAGACAGCCGACCCCGGAAGATTCACGCCTCGCCCGAGGGTCCCCTCAAGCAACGGACGCACCATCGACTCGCCCGAGGCTCAGCTCAGGTAGGCTTCGCTGAGAAGCAACCTTGGCCAGATCGCCACGCCAACCGACCGTATCGCAGGAGCATTTAATGCAAGGATCGCCTGACATCTTATCCTGACGCGCGCTCTTCAGTCGACAGAGCCGAAGTGACTGCAGTCACTTCGCCGCTCCACTGACCGACCTGACAAGAAAACAGCGCCGCCTGCCCCGCTCCGACTGTCGTGCCACTCGCCAGAGTGAGGTCGACAGCGGCTAAGTCCAGCCTCGGGCGACATAGGAAGCTCCGCCTCGCCCGACCCCAGGGTTCGGCCCCCGTCTCGGCCTCGGAAGATGGACTTCGCCTCGCCCGACCCCAGGGCTCGGACTCAACCGAAGACGACGAACTCCGCCTTGCCCGACCCCAGGGCTCGGACTCAGCCTCGGCTCCGGAAGACGATGGACTCCGCCTCGCCCGACCCTAGGGCTCGGACTCAACCTCGACCTCGGAGGAATCGCCACCTCACCCAAACTCGGGTCCGGACCGGCCACGTCGCCAGGGGGGCCATCATTACCCTGCCCCTAGCTAGCTCAGGCTATGGGGGACAAGACCGGCGTCCCATCTGGCTCGCCCCAGCAAACAAGTAATTTTGACACCCAGCACGTTCCATGACGACGGCAGCTCCCAGCCCCTTACGTCAGCCAGGAGACGTCAGCAAGGATCCGACAGCCCCGACAGCTGTACTTCCGCAGGGCTCCAGCGCTCCTCCGACGGCCACGACATCACATGAACAGGGTGCCAAAACCTTTCCGACTGCCACGATGGCATGTACTTAGGGCTCTAGCTCCTCTCTGCTAGACACGTTAGCACACTGCTACACCCCCCATTGTACACCTGGACCCTCTCCTTACGCCTATAAAAGGAAGGTCTAGGGCTCTCGTACGAAAAAGGTTGGCCGCACGGGAGAACAGGCCGATGCATAAGGCTCTCGCTCTCTCTCCCACGCGAACGCTTGTAACCCCCTACTGCAAGCGCATCCATCCGCCCTGGGCGCAGGACAACACGAAGGCCGCGATTTCCCCTTACTGTTCTTCCCCCTTTGTGTCCCGTCTCGCGCCGACCCATCTGGGCTGGGACACGTAGCGACAATTTACTCATCGGTCCAGGGACCCCCCGGGGTCGAAACGCCGACAGTTGGCGCACCAGGTAGGGGCCTGCTGCGTGTTGACGAACAACTTCCCGTCAAGCTCCAGATGGGTAGTCTCCAGCAACCTTTCCAACCCGGGACGATGCTCCGTTTTGGGAGTCTTGAGTTCATGTCCCTCGACGGCGGCTACGACATGATACTCCTTCCTCCGCCGCGCGACAGCGACAATGGCGGCTGTCAGCCCGCTCGCCGGCGGCGGAATCAACGACGTCTTCCCCACATGGCGGAAGAACAACATCCGGGTTTGTCCCGTCACCTCCCCCACCGACGGAGGAGGAGGCGGGGCAACCATGGCCAAGCAAGAGGCGGCACCTCGTCGGCTGTCGAGCAAGTCGACGACGCCGGCGCCCCAGCGGGGGACACGTCGGGCTTTGACCTTGCGTCTGAGACGAAGACGAGCGCCGTTTCCCCGCAACACGCCAACCCCAAGCAGACGAACGACGCCAACACGCTCACGAAGGACTTGCTGGGCGTCGCCCTCGTACCTAAGACAACGGTGCAGTCCGCCCCTGACGTGACTTCGTCACCGCCCGTCGACCAAGAGGTACCGACCGATTCCCATCTCATGCCTTTTGGATTCAGCTTCGACCCACCAAGCGACCTCGCTTCGGTGGAAGCCTTCATAGAGGCATGTACCAACCCTCCGGGGTACCATATGCGGTTGCCCTGTGTCGGTGTTTTGGGTCCGACCGCACACCCAGGGTTGCCCCTCAAGGTGTTTTTAGGAGTAGGACGGTGTCGACGACTGTAGCAAAATGGTTCGTGCCAATTGCACGTGGGACAGTGGACAATGTGTACAGGTTCGGGCCGCTTAGAGATGCGTAACACCCTACGTCCTGATGAGTATGTTTGGCGAGTGAGGTTACAAAAGGGACTCTCTGAATTGAGAATGCAGAGAGTTGAAGTGGGTGGCTAAGTAATAGAGTCGATTGATCTGAAGGGGTGCCCCCTAGGCCTTATATATTCGACCGTGGGGCAATACATGTGGATATGATAACAACGTGCGCCTAAAAGATAGTGAACTGCTCGAGTCTATCTCCCTATGATTCTGCTGACCTATCCTCGCGTGGCTCCGTTGCATGAGAGCTCCAGCACGGGAAAGTTGGATCTCTGTTGCGATCGCTTGCTCGTCATTATGGACCATCCAGGTTTACACCGATCCGGCCTCGTGTCAACCTGCTATGCTGATTACTCTTCCCCAGGCCCACGAAAGAATGGCCTCACGATTTATTGGGCCCTTGGGCCTTTCGTGAGGTCTTTTACTCTTTTAGTGGACCCGGGGGATATCTGTCCCCCACAAGCCCCCGATCTTTGGGTTAATTTAGAAGTAATCAGCCCAAAGATCTCAGGTCCAGCTTGCAGGCGATTTGAAGAGAACGACTTCTTACTGTTTCCTCCTGCTTTTGATCCTTCACAAACCGAAGCTTTATTTCGTGCCCGTGCCTTAGAGGTCGGCATTTCGCTTTGCAGGACCCTAAACTTCATTGGGTGCACCGGAGGTGCACCCAATGGGTGTAGCCCCCGAGCTTCGAGTAGATTTTTAGAAAATAATCTACTCGAAGGTCTTCACCAGAAATTATTCCTATTTTTACTCCTGCGTTTTGGTTGAGCGCCAGCTTTGTCTTTAATCTTATCCCATGCATTAGAAGTCGGCATTATCTTGGCTCGAAAGGATGATCCATGGGGTGCACCGAAGGTGCACCCAATGGGTGTAGCCCTCGACCTTCAAGTGGATTTTTGAGGATAATCCACTCGAAGGTCTTCCTTTTGTGTCTTTTTGCTGAAGATTATCCTTTCTGTTTGTAAAAATCAGCATGATGTCATCCGCATTATGTCATCAATATTATGCTTCAGAGGTAGCATGTATTTTGTCTTTTGCAGCCGAATTCGCAATCCATCCATATCTTGCTAGGTAGTGTAATTTATTTGCTCTGTGACTGATTGGACATTTGATGGACGTTCTCCGTCTAGTCTTCAAGTCGCTTCTGTCGACCATATTTTGTACTTCACTGGCTATATTTGGCTTTCCTCTAACCCTCACTGATATCTCATTTTTGTCTTGAGGCATTCACTGCATGCCCTGCACAGATGTGACCGTTTTGAAAAATATGTTGGTAATTCCTGGGCGTCCCCCCCCAATGGGTGTGGGCAAGGGACAACTTGGTACGCTGAGTGTTTTAGCCGGCTGCTTCTGAGTAGTAATATGATGCGACGGCGAGTGTAATCATATCCTTCGCGCTGTTGACTGGAGTCCCAATGGGTGTTGTGTTGCGTGAAACGGCGTCCGCCGCCTGACGTGTCTTCAGACGGGTTGGAGTGCTTATTGAATGCTTTGCGACTGTTCAGTGACCACTGTTGGAGGTGAGTGGTTGCCTTCTTTTCCTATAAATAGTGCCCTTGTCTGCCTGTTTTTTTCACATCTCTCGCTGTTCTCCACTGCCTGCTTTCTTTCTTCTATCTGCATTTCCACCATGGGCAAGAAACGCAAGCGCGAACCAACTCCTCCGTCTGAGGATTTCGGTGACTTGGAGTATTCAGAGGAGGAGTTCTCCTCTGAATCCGAGGGGTCTCCAGCTCCCGTCCCCCTGCGTGAGTCATCTGACGACTCAGACGACTCCCAGGGGCTCACGGCGGAAGTCTGGACGTACATCCGGGCCGTCGAGCGCTCCGGGCTCGAGGGCTCGGATGAGTCGGAGTACTCCTCGGATGAGGAGGACTCGGACGGTGGCAGCGAGGACGAGGACGGCGACGACGACGAAGGCGGTGGTGGCGGTGACGGTGACGGCAGTGGCAGGGGCGGCAGCGGCGGCAGCAAGGACGGCGACGGCGGCGGCAGCAGGGGCGGCAGCGGCGGTGGCAGCAGGGGCGGCAGCGGCGGTGGCGGCAGCAGCAGAGGCAGCACCAGGGGCGGCAGCGGTGGCGGCGGCAACAGGGCCAGTGGCTAGATGCCACTGGTCTTTTAGATATTAGTATAATATAGTTAGAATAATGTAGTAGTAATTACTAGTGTAGAGTAGCATAGTGTAGTGTAGTAGTAGTAGTAGTAATGTAATGTAATGTATTAGTAGTAATAGGGAAGTATCAACTCATAAAGAGTTGATTTGTAAGTATGACATCTTTCCCTTAATGAAGTAATGATGTTGGTTTCTCTGTGGTGATTATCCTGCTTATTTGTGAAGCTGATTTCCTTGGAGTTTGCACGTAAATAACTCTGGCATCGCTTCGACGCTTTTAGAGGTAGCTGCCGAGCGACTTGTAGATGATGTCGGAGTTTTAGAATCAACTGCCGAGCGACTTGAGGGCAACGTCAGCATTTTAGAGGTAATGTCGAGCGACTTGACACGATGTCAGCGTTTTAGAGGTAACGCCGAGTGAGTGGAGGGCGACGTCAGCGTTTTAGAGGTAACGCCGAGTGAGTGGAGGGCGAAGTCAGCATTTTAGAGGTAATGCTGAGCGACTGAACACGATGTCGGAGTTTTAGAGTTAACTGCCGAGCGACTTGAGGGCGAAGTCAGCATTTTAGAGGTAATGCTGAGCTACTTGAAGACGATGTCAGCGTTTTAGAGGTAACAACGAGCGACCGGAGGGCGACGTCAGCGTTTTAGAGGTAACACCGAGCGATTGGAGGACGATGTCGGTGTTTTAGAGGTAACGCCGAGCGACTGGAGGGCGACGTCAGCGTTTTAAGGGTAACGCCGAGTGATAGCGAGCTGCGTGGGCCACTTTGAGGTTAATAGCCGAGTGATGATGTGGCGCGCCGATGTTTTGGAACTAACTGCCGCGTGCTGACTGGGCGCTTTTTTTGAAACGGTATCTGGCTCGGGAATATCCCTTAAGTACTGCGCTTTTAGCCGTCTCTGCTTTCCGTGCCCTAGTTCTTGCCTTCTCGCTTCCAACTCCTCTCTGCATTCCGCCTCCTACTCTGCTCGCCGGTAGAATCGAGATGGCGCCCAAGAGGAAAACCTCGAGTTCGTCCGCCATGGTGATTCCTCCAATCGATCCCAACAGCCAGTTGCCTTTCGCAGGTAACCACATGTCCGTCATCTCTGAATCCGAACTTCTCCACCTCGTGTCCATCGGGGTTCTTCCTCCGAGGGAACTCTGCTCTTGGCGGATTTGCCATGGGGTTACTGTCCCAACTGAAGATACCCACGAGTCCGTCATTTATGCCCCTTTCCTTCTCCGCGGCCTTGGCCTTCCCATTTCTCCCTTTTTCCGCGGCCTCCTTGATTTCTACCATATTAACTTGACCCATTTGAACCCCAATTCTATCCTGCAAATCTCCATTTTCGTTCATTTATGTGAAGCCTTTCTTGGCGTGCTACCTCATTTCGGGTTGTGGAAGTATTTGTATCACTGTCGCCCCAGGATGGCCGGGGGACAACATCAATTGGTTGGGGGTGCCAGCTTGGAGATGCGCCGTGGGAGGAAGACGGAGTATCTCGAAATCCCTATTAAAGACAGTATTAAAGGGTGGCGCTTGGAGTGGTTCATAGTTGAGAATTATGGAAACTCTCCCCCCCCGGTCGGGAAGACAGCCGGACGTTCGCACCCCCAGCTGGACCGAGTCTCCCACGGATCAGGAGGTAACTGAGGCAGGTGCTTTGCTTGCTGAAGTTGGATTGCTGAAAGAAAGGGGTCTGACCGCTGAAGCCATGGTTGCTGACTTTGTCTTCAAGAATATTCAGCCGTTAAAAGACAGGGCATACCCAGCTTATCTGTATCAAGGCCTAGCCGACTCAACTCGGGTCACTAACAGAAGAATTCCCTCTACAGACCTAGTGAGCCGACTTGAGATGATCCTTAGAGGCAGAGTGTCAAATGTTGGTGCTCCCGTGGCATTCTCAGCTTGGAACTTGCCTCCTCCCAAAGCCTTCACTCTTTTTGTGTCGAATCCTCCTGCTACTGACGGTAGTTTGGGCCTTAGAGTGTGGCCCTCTGCTGAAGAAGTTAGTGCCTTGGTTGCCACACTCGGGGGAATTCCTGATGATGAATGGCAGGTTTATTTTGAGGTGCCCCTGAACCCTAGTGATGCGGAGATAGGTGCCATGCTTGATTTGCTGGCTGAGGACTCTTCTGACGCTGCTCCTGCTGGGGCATTAGTGGTGGCGCCCCTCCCAGAGGCTGGTATGACCTTAGATACTCAGAAACCTGCTGGTACTCGCCCGAGGCGCCCTTGCCGAGCCAATCCATCTGATCCTTCTACTGATGAACAGAAAAGGAAAAGGAGACGCCTTCGGCAGGTACCCAGTTTGGGTCGGGATGTTGGTACTTCGGTTCCTGATGCTGAAGAAGTGCCTACGACTGAATTTACTGATGCTAATCCCAATGGGTGTCCCGAATCAGTTGCTGATCCCAATGGGGGTGCCGGCTGTGTTGGTAATGTGGATGATGAGGAGGGAAAAAATGAAATTCCTTTGACTCGGAAAAACAGTCGGCAATTCATTGCTAGCGGTGAAAGTAGTGGAGTTCCCTCTCCTGCTTTGTCTGCTCTCATTGGTCTGCAAGAACTGTCCCTGGCCAATTTTGATCAGACTCTCGAGGATATGGTCCCGGAGGATTTGTTATCAGAGCCAGCAGATGGTGGTGTGATGGAGGTTTGCGCTGATGTGCTTGATGTTGGGTTGAGGTCATCCCGTGCCTCGTTGACCTTAGAGCGTGATCTTGAGGATCGGGAGACTGACTTGGGTCGTCCTGGTCTCATGGAAGTAGTTGAGGGCCCATCAGCCTTAGAGGTGGCTACCACGGAGAGCTTGGACCCCAAGGATGGTGTTGACACGTGCCCAGCCCCCGAGGATGTTGTTGGGGATGACTTGATCCGGGTGGGAAGTGCAAGCCACTGCCCAGCCCCCGAGGGTGCTGCCGGGAGTGATCCGGCTCAAGTGGGCAGTGCAAACTATGACCCAGCCCCCGAGGATGCCCGAGCGGGGTCTTTCTCTGGTACCTCCATGGACGTTCATGCGGGGTCGCCTCCACGCTCCGGCTGTATGGTGGTAGCCCAAACCTTGGACCAGGGAGTCGCTTTAGAGGATAGCGTCCCCACTGACCAAGTGTTGGGTTCTGTTGATGGCACCAAATTGATTCCTGCTGGTTCGTTGCAAGCTGCTTCGGGTGGTGGCCTTATGCCTGGTTACCAATTGATCTCTCCTGATTTGGGGATCCCTTCGTTCTTTTCCAACCTCCAGGTACTGTGATGTATTTTAGCTTGGCTTATTACATTACACGAACTGCTGTCATTACATTCATCTGCTCTCCTCATCAGGCTTTGGTGGATGGGATGGCTGGCCAGTTGAGGCTACAGGGTGCTTCTATCCCAGAAGTAGCTTCGTCACTTGCATGTTGGAATCCAGTGTCGCTTCAACATCGTGTCTCTGAATTGGAGGCAACCAACGCTGGTTAGTGCCCTTTTGCTTCTCTTTGCCTTCACTGTAGACTGCTCTACATTTTGACCATTATTTTGTTTGATTATCTCCTGCTAGGCATGACTCAGCAGATTTCCACTCTTGAAGAAAAACATTCCCGAGATCAGGCTGAATTGGCCCAGCGATGCACTGACTTTGAGGAAAAGTACTCTCAGAGTCAGATTGAGTTGGGTCAGGTCTCCGCTGCTTTAGATGACGCCAATGCACTGAGTTCTTCTCTTCATGCTCAGCTCGACTCTGAAAAGGTGATTTATGAAACTGCGCTTTGCCTTGTTGTGCTGCCATTACTTGCTTGGTGTTTGAGGGAGTTGACTTTTGTTTGCAGGAAGAAAAACGCATCCTTGCTGCTTCTCGAGACAATCTTGAAAGGTTGTATCGTGATTCTAGCAACTCGCTGACTATCTTGGAGAGAAGTCATCGCTTCACCATGGAAGAGTTAGACCACCAACGTTGTAAGCTGCAGGAATCCATGGATGAGGTAACCCGGCTCAAGCAGTTGATATCAGCAAAGGATGCTACTATCAAAGAGCTCCGAGTTTCCAAGAAATCCATCGCCCGAGAGTTATAAACTGCTCAGCTAGCTGCCAAGGTTGCCGAAGAAACTTTTGTTACTCTCAGAGCCTAGCGTGATAGAGCCATGGACAAGGCTATTCGGGCGGGGCGAATCTTGATGAGGAGACCCGGCGTGGTTGTTCCCGAAGACATAAGGGCTGATGTGAATGCTGCCCCTGATTCCTCGAGTCGTCCTTCCTCGTCGATTGCTCCTGAGAAAAATATTACGAAATAGAAAAACACTTTGCGTGCTTTCAGCGCGCGGTTAGCATGGTCAGACATTTGTTACAGGACGTCATTTCAGTATTTGGACGATATTGTTATTTTCATATTGTTTCAGAATTCATCAGATCATAAATTTGTAGTAGTAAAATGATGTGCGGTGGTTTGAAATTTGTTCGTGGGATATGGAAGTCGTCCTTATATGAGTAACTGTGATCTCGTCAAATCGCCTTAAGTCGCCACTGACTTAAGTCGAATGCTTTTGCTAATAGGGCGTAGTGGTCACCCTGAATTGTGTAGGCGCGAGCATGTTGCACCGGCTTAAGTTGCTGCCGACTTAAGCCGATTGCTCCGTTAGCAGGGCACAGTGGTCACCCCGAGTCAAGTAAGCGTGAGCATGTTGCACCGCCTTAAGTCGTTGCCGACTTAAGCCGATTGCTCCGTTAGTAGGGCATAGTGGTCACCCCGAGTCTAGTAAGCGTGAGCATGTTGCACCGCCTTAAGTCGTTGCCGACTTAAGCCGATTGCTCCGTTAGCAGGGCATAGTGGTCACCCCGAGTCTAGTAAGCGTGAGCATGTTGCACCGCCTTAAGTTGTTGCCAACTTAAGCCGATTGCTCCGTTAGCAGGGCATAGTGGTCACCCCGAGTCAAGTAAGCGTGAGCATGTTGCACTGCCTTAAGTCGTTGCCAACTTAAGCCGATTGCTCCGTTAGCAGGGCATAGTGGTCACCCCGAGTCAAGTGAGAATGCAAGTCAATCGTGAACAAACTGAGTATATTTGAAGCCTTTCTTTATTGATGACATATTTCCATTTTACAGAATACATCGTCATCCCGATAGCTTTTGAAATGCAGCTAGGGATAAAACTTCCTGAGGTGTTCTATGTTCCAGGAGTTCCCGACTTCTGTGCCATCCATCTCAGTGAGACGATATGAACCTGGCCGAGTGACTTCTGCTACCACGAAGGGTCCTTCCCATAAGGATGACAACTTGCGCCGTCCCTCCCCCGTTAGAATTCGGTGGAGGACGAGATCTCCTACTGAGAAGGATCATTGTCGCACGGCTTTGTCGTGATAGCGTCTCAGGGTCTGCTGATACCGCGCCGATTGAATTACCACATTCAGCCATTCTTCCTCGAGTACATCGATGTCCTCCATCCTAGTAGCCTCAGCTTCTGCTATGCTCTCGAAGACCAACCTTGGGGCCCCGAACTTGAGATCAGCGGGTAATACTGCCTCTGACCCATAGACCATGAAGAAAGGAGTATTTCCATGTAGAGCCCGGCTTGGCTGAGTTCTTAGGCTCCAAACGACGTAGGGTAATTCCCTTATCCATTTCCCTGCGAACTTTTCATTTTTTTCGAAGACCCTCTTCCTGAGTGCCTCTAGTATCATGCCGTTGGCTCGTTCAACCTGCCCGTTGGCCCTCGGGTGTGCTACCGAAGTGTACTTGATCTGAATGCCTTTTTGCTCGCAGAAATCAAAGAATTCTGAACTTGTGAAATTGGATCCCAGGTCAGTTATAATGTTGTTTGGTATTCCAAATCTGAATATTATGTCTTGTATGAATTCCACGGCCTTGGCTGAGGTTAAAGAGGCAATGGGCTTGAACTCTATCCATTTAGTGAACTTGTCGATTGCTACCAATACATGAGTGTATCCTCCTTGAGCCTTCTTGAAAGGTCCAATCATATCCAGTCCCTAGCATGTGAAAGGCCAGGTTACTGGTATGGTCTGCAGTTGCTGTGCTGGTAGATGTTGTTGCTTCGACAAGTACTGGCAAGCTTCGCACCTTTGAACTAACTCGGCTGCATCACTCTTTGCTGTTGGCCAATAGAATCCTGATCTGAAGACCTTCCCGACTAGTGTTCTGGATGCTGCATGTATTCCACATTGCCCGGCATGAACCTCCTCTAGAAGTTGCTTCCCAGTGGATGAGAGAATGCACTTCATGAAGACGCCCGATGCACCCCTTCTATATAATGTTTCTCCAATGAGTGTGTAGTGGGCTGACTGTCTGGCGATGCGTTCGGCTGCGTTTTTGTCATCTGGCTCCTCTTCATTCTTTATATATCTGATGATCGGCCTTCTCCAGTCATCGGGGTCCGGCCCGGGTTGATCCACGATATTACATTCTTCTGCTTGATCTGTTGAGATGCTCGGTCGTGGTATTTCTTGCACGAAGACTCCGGGCGGAACCTGAGTTCGGCTGGATCCTAACTTTGACAATACATCAGCTGCCGTGTTTCGATCTCTCTCCACATGATAAAATTCTAGACCTTCAAACTTATCTTCTAGTTTCCGGACGGCAGTGCAGTATTTTCCCATTGAATCCTTTGAACAGTCCCATTCCTTGTTTATCTGAGTTATGACCACCAGAGAATCTCCGTATACCATTAATCTCTTGATGCCCAATGATATGGCAATGTTTAGTCCATGGATCAGAGCTTCATACTTGGCTGCATTGTTAGAGGCTGGAAACAGCAACTGGAGGGCATATTTGAGGTGCTCGCCTCCAGGTGCGGTGAAGAGAATTCCTGCTCCTGCTCCCTGCAGCTTCAGCGAGCCATCAAAATACATCTTCCATACTTCTGCTGTTTCTGGGTTCTCTAGTATTTGTTGTTCAGTCCATTCTGAAACGAAGTCAACCAATGCTTGAGACTTTATGGCAGTACGAGGTCGAAATTCGATGTCATGAGACCCCAGTTCACAGGCCCACTTAGCTATTCGGCCAATTGCTTCCTTGTTGTGGATAATATCCCCTATCGGAAAGCCGGTGACTACTATGACTTTGTGGTCATCAAAGTAGTGACGCAGCTTGCGGGCAGTCAGAAGTACTGCATATAATAGCTTCTGCACTTGAGGATATTTTTTCTTCGAGGGACCCAGAACTTCGCTGATAAAATAAACAGGATGTTGCACGGGGTAGGTATGTCCTTCTTCTGCTCGCTCGACTACCAACACGGTGCTTACCACGTGAGTCGTGCAAGAGATATATAGCAACAGATCTTCAGCCGGTTGGGTTGACGTGGCTCGTCGTGGTGGTTTCAGTACTGGTGGTGTCGTCAAGAATTTCTTCAGTGCATCTAGAGCTTCCTGTGCCTCTGAAGTCCACTGAAACTTATCCACCTTTTTGAGTAGCTTGTAAAACGGTAAACCTTTCTCCCCCAGTCTGGATATAAATCTGCTCAGAGCTGCCATACATCCAGTAAGTCGCTGAACCTTCTTTTGTGATCGAGGTGCTTCCATCTTCATGATAGCTTCAATCTTATCTGGATTAGCCTCAATTCCCCGGTTGCTGACAATAAACCCGAGTAACTTTCCTGCCGGTACCCCAAAAACACATTTCTCGGGATTAAGCTTCCATCTATACCGCCTCAGAATGTTGAAAACCAGTTGTAAGTCTTCGATGAAGTTTTCTGAGTTCTCTATTTTGATGACCACATCATCCACGTAGGCCTCCACACGCTTGCCCCAGTGATCGGCTAAGCATGTTTGAATGGCTCTCTGATAGGTTGCTCCAGCGTTTTTGAGGCCAAACGGCATGGAGGTATAACAGAAAGCACCAAACGGAGTAATGAATGCTGTTTTTTCTTCATCTTCCTTTGCCAAACTAATCTGGTGGTATCCGGAATAGCAATCCAGGAAAGACAGCACAGAACATCCAGCGGTGGAGTCCACCACCTGATCTATTCTCGGGAGCCCGAAGGGATCCTTCGGACAGTGTTTGTTGAGATCAGTATAATCAACACACATGCGCCAATCCACTTTATTCTTTTTGAGTACAAGAACAGGGTTGGCTAACCACTCAGGATGTAGCACTTCTCTAACGAACCCAGCCGCGACCAAGCGGGCCAGCTCAGCGCGAATGGCCTCTCTCTTGTCGGGCGTGAAACGACGTAATTTCTACCGGATCGGCCTTGCTTGTGGATAGACCTTCAGTTTGTGCTCGGCCTGCTCTCTCGGGACTCCCGGCATATCTGCAGGTTGCCGTGCGAATACGTCTCGGTTGTCTTGCAGAAACTGGACGAGCGCGCTTTCCTATTTATCATCCAGGCTAGAGCTGATGATAGCAGTTTTGCGTTCATCAGCAAATCCCAGATTGATCCTTTTAGTTTCTTCAGTCGGCCGCATAGAGGTCGCGGCTTGAGCTTCCTTCGCCGGTGCTGTGTGGTCTTCCTCAGGCTTAGAGTTTGCCTGGGTCGAAGAAATCGCCGTCGGTTTGGCAATGAGGGCCGCCTGGATGGCCACTCGGAAACATTCTGCGGCGCCTTAGAGGTCAGCACGCACAGTTATGATCCCTTGCGGTCCCGGCATCTTCAATATCATGTACGTGTAATGAGGAATGGCCATGAATTTTGCCAGTCCCGGCCTCCCGATGATTGTGTTGTACCCGCTGTCGAAGTTCGCCACTTCGAACCTTAGGAACTCGGTTCTGTAGTTTTCCGGAGTCCTGAAGGTGACAGGCATGTAGATGTGGCCCAACGGGTATTCTCCCTCAGTTGACACAATGCCAAAGAAGGGAGTGTCTGACTCGTGGAGTTCTTTGAGGTGAACTCCCAAGCCTCGGAGTGTCCGGGGAACGTGACGTTGATGCTGCTCCCCCCGTCCACTAACACTTTCTTCACCCGGCTCTCTCGGATCACCGGGTCGACGAGGAGCGGGTATTTGCCCGGATGGTCGAAGTTGAGCCATTGATCCGCCCGAGTGAAGGTGATCGGGTGCTCCGACCACCGGTACGGGGCGGGAGGGCCGGTGGTCGCCACCAGTATTTGGCGATCGTTGAGCTTTTGCTGTCTTTTGTTCTCCTGCGATCTGTGTCCGCCGAAGATGACGTTGACCTCCCTATCAACGCGCGGGAAGGCTCCTCCTCCTCCCTCCTCCTGCTGCTGGGGTTGTCGTGGTTCTTCTGGTCCTCTTCGCGGCGGAGGAGGGGGTAGAGGTTGGAAGGGTCGGCCATGCCCAACGGAATGCTTGAAGTCCCGGCAGTTCCGAAGAGTGTGGCGCATGTCCTTGTGGTACGGGCACTGGGCGTCGAGGATGTCATCCAGCGTGCGCTCACCTCCGCGAGGTCCTCCCCGGGCGCGAGAGGCAGGTGGTCCGGCGGCGTGCACCTCTTCGCGCGGTCTCTTCTCCCAGCGTTTGTCAGGTTGCTGGTTCGTGTCGCGTCGTGGTGCTGCCGGTGCGGGCTTTGCTCCTCCGATGAGGTCCTGGGCTCGCTCGTCGGCGGTGATGTAGAGGTCGGCTTCCCGGAACAGCTCCTCGGAGGTAGTTGGCGCCTTCTGTAGTATGGTTCGGACGAAAGCCGTGTCATTGGATCCTCTGTAGAAGTCCTCGATCACGGCCGCCTCCGTGACCTCAGGGATACGATTTCTCATGGTCTGGAACCTTTTGAGGTACGATCAGAGAGTTTCATCCCCCCAGCGCTTGATGGATTTGAGGTCCCATGGTTGCGCCGGTTTGTCGGAGAGGGACTGAAAATTGGCAGTGAAGCGCCGACTGAAGTCGCTCCAGTCGTCGATGCAGTGTTGGGGTAGATGTCGCAGCCATTGCAGCGCGTCTTGCCCAAGGACAATGGGTAAGTACGTGGTCATCACGTCTTCGGATGCTCTAGCGGCTCGAGAGGCGGTAGTGTAGACGGCCAGCCAGCCTCCTGGGTCCTGCTTAGGTTCATATTTATCGACATTGGATACCTTGAAGTTTGGGGGCCATTGAATGGCCCTAAGGCGTGGAGTGAGGGCTGACACTCCGCACGCGTCCTCCTATCGTCGGTGACGATGTCTGTCCCGGGGAGGGGAGTAGTTGTTGTGGTTCCTCAATCGACCCCGGGCAGTTCCACCAGTCGAGGCCATCGTTGATTTAGTTCTGGTGGCTTGACTCCGAGTGGGGATGCCATGATCCCTGTCGTATTCCTCCCGGCGGCGTATCTCGTTCTCATGCCGTCGTTCACGCGAAGCGTTGATAGAACTTCGCGCGTCCCAGCGACTGTTGATGGCGTGCCGCAAATCGTTCGGCGGGTGAGCGAGAGGTAGAAGATGGTTGGCTGCTTGGGTGAGCAGGCGTCGATAGCCCTCGGCATCTGGAGTCCGAGGGAGTCCGTCAGCTATCTGAGCTAGCACTCCTCCGACTTCACTCGGCGTATTCATGGCTCGGGCGAAGTCGGGGTTCAGGTTATGACCGAGTAGTGGATTTTCTCGGCGTTGCCTCGCGTCTTGCTCGGCTTGTTCCTGAGCTCGTCGACGATCACGTCGTCGGGAGTTCCTTCGTTCCCTGAAGACGCGTTCTTCCAGAGTTTCTCCCATCTCCGAGACCTCGTCTCGCGAGACAGGCTGCTCT
Source organism: Zea luxurians (assembly GCA_029449295.1). Taxonomy (NCBI): domain Eukaryota; kingdom Viridiplantae; phylum Streptophyta; class Magnoliopsida; order Poales; family Poaceae; genus Zea; species Zea luxurians. The sequence continues at coordinate 32,313,620 of JAOPSE010000001.1, read as the reverse complement.
GGATCCCGTTCTTCGGCTTGGTGGTGTCTCTGGATGTTTCGGCGCTGATTTCTTCGTCGACGGGATTCTCGCTGAGGTGGTTCTTCCCCAGGCGCGGCCGGCTCGTCGTCAGAGACGGGAGGTGACTCCGCTCTTCCGATGAAGAGAACGTCGGGGTAGAATGGCGTAGCTGTCGTGGCGATCTTCTTTCGGGGAGCTGAGGGTAATGCTTCCCCGGTTCTTTCGGAGTTTGTTGGTGAAGGCTTCCTTCCCGGCGGATCTGCAACGCGGTGCAGGATTCCATTTTCGTTGGCTATGGATGAAATCGTCCCAAAGCAGAACATGGATCCAGGACGGAAGGTGATCCTGCTGTTGATGATGACGGCCATTGAGCTAGCTTAGATCGTTGACACCCCCCCCTACCTGGCGCGCCAGCTGTCGGTGTTTTGGGTCCGACCGCACACCCGGGGTTGCCCCTCAAGGTGTTTTTAGGAGTAGGACGGTGTCGACGACTGTAGCAAAATGGTTCATGCCAATTGCACGTGGGACAGTGGACAATGTGTACAGGTTCGGGCCGCTTAGAGATGCGTAACACCCTACATCCTGATGAGTATGTTTGGCGAGTGAGGTTACAAAAGGGACTCTCTGAATTGAGAATGCAGAGAGTTGAAGTGGGTGGCTAAGTAATAGAGTCGATTGATCTGAAGGGGTGCCCCCTAGGCCTTATATATTCGACCGTGGGGCAATACATGTGGATATGATAACAACGTGCGCCTAAAAGATAGTGAACTGCTCGAGTCTATCTCCCTATGATTCTGCCGACCTATCCTCGCGTGGCTCCGTTGCATGAGAGCTCCAGCGCGGGAAAGTCGGATCTCTGTTGCGACCGCTTGCTCGTCATTGTGGACCATCCAGGTTTACACCGATCCGGCCTCGTGTCAAACTGCTCTACTGATTACTCTTCCCCAGGCCCACGAAAGAATGGCCTCACGATTTATTGGGCCCTTGGGCCTTTCGTGAGGTATTTTACTCTTTTAGTGGACCCGGGGGATATCTGTCCCCCACACCCTGGGACAGACTGACGGCCGTCTCGACCTACGGACCCTCGGGTTCTGAGGAAGATGACGAGCCCGACTTTTGTTGGGATTTCTCCGGGCTCTGTAACCCCAGTGTCATGCGGGACTTCATGACCGCATGCGACTACTGCTTCTCCGATTGTTCCGATGGTAGCCGCAGCTTCGGCGATGAGGACTGCGGCCCAAGTCGTGAATGTTTCCACGTCGATCTAGGGGGTCCCGGCGAAGGCAACCATCTTGGTATGCCGGAAAACGGCGATCCCCATAGGCCTGCGCCTCGCGTTGACATCCTTCGGGAGCTAGTTGTGGTCCCAGTCCCTGCGGGGGGTCAGGACGCACAGCTCGAGCAAATCCACGAGATGCAGGCCAGGCTCGACGAGGGAGCAGGAACACTTGAGCAGTTCCGGCGGAACACCGGGCAGGAATGGGCAGACCAAGCTCCGACCGGAGAAGCGCGTCATCTACCCCAGGGCATCCAGCACCGCATTGCCGACGACGTCAGGGCAAGGCCACCATCGGCTTCCAGTGGGGTCGGCCAGAACCTAGCTGCAGCAGCAATACTACTCCGTGCGATGCCGGAACCATCGACTACCGAAGGGCGGCGTATCCAGGGAGAGCTCAAGAATCTCCTGGAGGATGCCGCGGTCTGACGGGCCGAAAGCTCTGCCTCTCGAAGGCAGGGGTACCCCTCGAAGCATCGCACCGCGACTTCCCGATTCGTGCGGGAAGCCTCGGTCCACACCGGGCGCACGCGCAACACGGCGCCTATGACCCCGGGTCGCCTCGGCAACGAGCACCACCACCGCAACCGTCGAGCCCACCTCGATGAGAGGGTGTGCCGAGGCTACCACCCCAAGTGTGGGGGACGCTACGACAGCGGGGAGGATCGGAGCCCCTCGCCCGAACCACCCGGTCCGCAGGCTTTCAGCCGAGCCATACGACGGGCGCCGTTCCTGACCTGGTTCCGAACCCCGACTACCATCACAAAGTACTCGGGGGAGACGAGGCCGGAACTGTGGCTCGCGGACTACCGACTGGCCTGCCAGCTGTGTGGAATGGACGATGACAACCTCATCATCTGCAACCTCCCCCTGTTCCTCTCCGACACCGCTTGAGCCTGGCTGGAGCATCTGCCTCCGGGGCAGATCTCCAACTGGGACGACCTAGTCCAAGCCTTCGTCGGCAACTTCCAGGGCACATATGTGCGCCCTGGGAACTCCTGGGATCTCCGAAGCTGCCGCCAGCAGCCGGGAGAGTCTCTCCGGGACTACATCCGGCGATTCTCGAAGCAGCGCACCGAGCTGCCCAACGTCACCGATTCGGACGTCATCGGTGCGTTCCTCGCCGGCACCACCTGTCGCGACCTGGTGAGCAAGCTGGGTCGCAAGACCCCCACCAGGGCGAGCGAGCTGATGGACATCGCCACCAAGTTCGCCTCGGGCCAGGAGGCGGTTGAGGCCATCTTCCGAAAGGACAAGCAGCCCCAGGGCCGCTAGCCGGAAGACGTTCCCGAGGCGTCCGCTCAGCGCGGCACCAAAAAGAAGAACAAGAAGAAGTCGCAAGCGAAACGTGACGCCACCGACGCGGACCTTGTCGCCGCCGCTGAGTACAAGAACCCTCGAAAACCTCCTGGAGGTGCCAATCTCTTTGATAAGATGCTCAAGGAGCCATGCCCCTATCATCAGGGGCCTGACAAGCACACCCTTGAGGAGTGTGTCATGCTTCGGCGCCACTTTCACAAGGCCGGGCCACCTGCGGAAGGTGGCAGGGCCCACAACAACGACAAGAAGGAGGATCACAAGGCAGAGGAGTTTCCCGAGGTCCACGACTGCTTCATGATCTACGGTGGGCAAGTGGCGAACGCCTCGGCTCGGCACCGCAAGCAAGAGCGTCGGGAGGTCTTCTCGGTAAAGGTGGCGGTGCCGGTCTACCTAGACTGGTCCGACAAGCCCATCACCTTCGACCAGGGCGACCACCCCGACCGCGTGCCGAGCCCGGGGAAATATCCGCTCGTTGTCGACCCCATCATCGGCAACGTCAGGCTCACCAAGGTCCTCATGGACGAAGGCAGCAGCCTCAATATCATCTACGCCGAGACCCTCGGGCTCCTACAGATCGATCTGTCCTCGATCCGGACAGGTGCGGCGCCTTTTCACAGGATCATCCCCGGGAAACGCGTCCAACCCCTCGGACAACTCGATCTGCCTGTCTGCTTCGGGACTCCCTCCAACTTCCGAAGGGAAACCCTCACGTTCGAGGTGGTAGGGTTCCAAGGAACCTACCACGTGGTACTGGGGAGGCCATGCTACGCCAAGTTCATGGCCATCCCCAACTACACCTACCTCAAGCTCAAAATGTCGGGCCCCAATGGGGTCATCACCGTTGGCCCCACGTACCGACACGCGTACGAATGCGACGTGGAGTGCGTGGAATACGCCAAGGCCCTCGCCGAATCTGAGGCCCTCGTCGCTGACCTGGAGAGCCTCTCCAAAAAGGTGCCAGATGCAAAGCACCACGCCGGCAACTTCGAGCCAGCAGAGACGGTTAAGTCCGTCCCTCTCGACCCCAGCAATGACACCTCCAAGCAGATACGGATCGGCTTCGAGCTCGACCCTAAATAGGAAGCAGTGCTCGTCGACTTTCTCCACGCGAACGCCAAAGTCTTTGCGTGGAGTCCCTCGGACATGCCTGGCATACTGAGGGATGTCGCCGAGCACTCGCTGGATATCCGAGCTGGAGCCCGACCCGTGAAGCAGCCTCTGCACCGATTCGACGAAGAAAAGCTCAGAGCCATAGGCGAGGAGATCCACAAGCTGATGGCCGCAGGGTTCATCAAAGAGGTATTCCATCTCAAATGGCTTGTCAACCCTGTGCTTGTGAGAAAGAAAGGAGGGAAATGGCGGATGTGTGTAGACTACACTGGTCTAAACAAAGCATGTCCGAAGGTTCCCTACCCTCTGCCTCGCATCGATCAAATCGTGGATTCCACTGCTAGATGCGGAACCCTGTCTTTCCTCGATGCCTACTCAGGGTATCACCAAATCAGGATGAAAGAGTCCGACCAGCTCGCGACTTCTTTCATCACACCTTTTGGCATGTACTGCTACGTTACTATGCCATTTGGTTTGAGGAATGCGGGTGCGACGTACCAAAGGTGCATGAACCACATGTTCGGAGAGCACATTGGTCGGACCGTCGAGGCTTACGTCGATGACATCGTAGTCAAGACGAGGAAAGCCTCCGACCACCTCTCCGACCTTGAAACGACATTCAAGTGTCTCAAGGCGAAAGGCGTAAAACTCAACCCCGAGAAGTGCGTCTTCGGAGTCCCCCGAGGCATGCTCTTGTGGTTCATCGTCTCCGAGCGGGGCATCGAGGCCAACCCGGAGAAAATCGCGGCCATCACCAACATGGGGCCCATCAAGGACTTGAAAGGCGTACAGAGGGTCATGGGATGCCTTGCGGCTCTGAGCCGCTTCATCTCGCGCCTCGGCGAAAGAGGCCTACCTCTGTACCGCCTCTTAAGAAAGACCGAGTGCTTCACTTGGACCCCCGAGGCCGAGGAAGCCCTCGGGAAACTGAAGGCGCTCCTTACGAACGCACCCATCCTGGTGCCTCCCGCTGCCGGAGAAGCCCTCTTAATTTACGTCGCCGCTACCACTCAGGTGGTCAGCGCCACGATCGTGGTCGAAAGGCGAGAAGAAGGGCATGCATTGCCCGTCTAGAGGCCAGTCTACTTCATCAGTGAGGTACTGTCTGAGACCAAGATCCGCTACCCACAAATTCAGAAGCTGCTGTACGTAGTGATTCTGATGCGGCGAAAGTTGCGACACTACTTCGAGTCTCATCCGGTGACTGTGATATCATCCTTCCCCCTGGGGGAGATCATCCAGTGCCGAGAGGCCTCGGGTAGGATTGCAAAGTGGGCGGTGGAAATCATGGGCGAGACAATCTCGTTCGCCCCTCGGAAGGCCATCAAGTCCCATGTCTTGGCGGACTTTGTGGTTGAATGGGTCGACACCCAACTCCCGGCAGCTCCGATCCAACCAGAACTCTGGACCATGTTTTTCGACGGGTCGCTGATGAAAACAGGGGCAGGCACGGGCCTGCTCTTCATCTCGCCCCTCGGGAAGCACCTCCGCTACGTGCTACGCCTCCATTTCCCGGCATCCAACAATGTGGCCGAGTATGAGGCTCTGGTTAACGGGTTGCGCATCGCCATCGAGCTAGGGGTCCGACGCCTCGACGCTCGCGGCGACTCGCAGCTTGTCATCGACCAAGTCATGAAGAAATCCCATTGCCGTGACCCGAAGATGGAAGCCTACTGCGACGAGGTTCGGCGCCTAGAGGACAAGTTCTACGGGCTCGAGGTCAACCACGTCGCCCGGCGGTACAACGAGACTGCGGACGAGCTGGCGAAGATAGCTTCGGCGCGAACAACGGTTCACCCGAACGTCTTCTCCTGGGACCTACATCAACCCTCAGTCAAGACCAACAACACGCCCGAGCCCAAGAAGGTCTCGGCCCTGCCCAAGGCGCCCTCGGCTCAGCCCGAGGCACCCTCGGCCCCCGAGGGTGAGGCACTACGCGTCGAGGGAGAGCGGAATGGGGTCCCGCCTGATCGAGACTAGCAAACCCCATACCTGCAATATCTCCACCGAGGAGAGCTGCCCCTCGACCGAGCCGAAGCTCGGCGACTGGCGCGGCGCGCCAAGTCATTCGTCTTGCTGGGTGACGGGAAGGAGCTCTACCACCGCAGCCCCTCCGGCATCCTCCAGCGATGCATATCCATCGCCGAAGGCCAGGAGCTCTTACAAGAAATACACTCGGGGGCTTGCGGTCATCACGCAGCGCCTTGAGCCCTTGTTGGAAACGCTTTCCGACAAGGTTTCTACTGGCTGACCGTGGTGGCCGACGCCACTAGAATTGTATGCACCTGCCGAGGGTGTCAATTCTACGCAAGGCAGACGCACCTACCCGCTCAGGCTCTGCAAACAATACCCATCACCTGGCCGTTTGCTGTATGGGGTCTGGACCTCGTCGGTCACTTGCAGAAGGCACCCAGGGGCTACATGCACCTACTGGTTGCCATCGACAAATTCTCCAAGTGGATCGAGGTCCGACCCCTAAACAGCATCAGGTCCGAACAGGCGGTGGCATTCTTCACCAACATCATCCATCGCTTCGGGGTCCCAAACTCCATCATCACTGACAACGGCACCCAGTTCACCGGCAGAAAGTTCCTGGACTTCTGCGAGGATCACCACATCCGGGTGGACTAGGCCGTCGTGGCACACCCCATGACGAATGGGCAGGTAGAACGTGCCAACGGCATGATTCTGCAAGGACTCAAGCTGAGGATCTACAACGACCTCCACAAGTTCGGCAGGCGATGGATAAAGGAACTCCCCTCGGTGGTCTGGAGTCTGAGGATGACGCCAAGCTGAGCCACGGGCTTCACGCCGTTTTTTCTAGTCTATGGGGCCGAGGCCATCTTGCCCATAGACTTAGAATACGGTTCCCCAAGGACGAGGGCCTACGACGACCGACACAACCAGACCAACCGAGAAGACTCACTGGACCAGCTGGAAGAGGCTCGGTACATGGCCTTACTACACTCGCGGTATCAGCAGTCCCTGCGACGCTACCACGCCCGAGGGGTCCGGTCCCGAGACCTCCAGGTGGGCGACTTGGTGCTTCGGCTGCGACAAGACGCCTGAGGCGCCACAAGCTCACGCCTCCCTGGGAAGGGCCATTCATCATCGCCAAGATTTTGATGCCCGGAACATACAAGCTGGCCAACAGTCAAGGCGAGGTCTACAGCAACGCTTGGAACATCCGACAGCTACGTTGCTTCTACCCTTAAGATGTTTTCAAGTCGTTCATACACCTCGTTTACATACGCCAATGAACTCTAACCATCAAGGAAGGGTCAGCCTTGCCTCGGCAAAGCCCGACCCTCCCTCGGGGGCTAGAAGGGGGGAACCCCCTCCGCGTCAAAATTTTCCTCGGAAAAAGTCTTTCTGCCATAATATCTTTCGTGCTTTTTGACTACCTCGGTAGTGGGATCATGAAAACGACGGAGTACACGTAAGCAGGCAAGGCCGACCGAGCCGAGGGACTCCTACGCCTCCGGGATACGGATACCTCACTCATCACCTTCTACGAGAAGTGACTCGCGTTCGGATAAGCGATTCCGCTGACCGAACAAGTCTTAATGCTCGAAAACTTTTCTGCCGAAACGATTTTTCGTGCCTTCTCGACTATATCGATACCAGAATCCTACGGACGAGTAAGAGTACACGTAAGCGGCAAGGCTGACCGAGCCGAGGGACTCCTATGCCCCCGGGATACGGATACCTCACTCATCACCTTCCATGAAAAGTAACTCTCGCTCGGACAAACAATTTTGTTACCGACAAATAAGTCCTGATACTCGAAACAAGGGGAAAAGAAACGCAGCTTTACAACGCGACGACAGTATGTTTGGGCCTCGGCGGTCGCAAAAAACATATGCATACTACAGGCAAACCGATCCTGCAGGCTCAGACGTCGATGGAGGGGGGCAGCAGCACCCTCGGCGTCAACTCCACCTTCGGCGAAGTCCGACCGAGCCTCGGACGGCAACACGGTCGGAGGATCTCCGCTCCGAAGGACGACGTCAGCACCATGCCCGGGCCATTGCCGTTAGGGTCTCCTTCAGGAACCCGGCCCGAGCAGACGGCTCGACCGGCCGCTCCGTGGCCTCAGCCAGCTGTCCCCCGAGGACATCAGCCCGGCTCGTGGCCTCGACAACTCGACTCCGGCGTTGGTCCCGCTAGTGGACGACCCGGCCAAGCCCCGGCCGACGAAGCTCCCTTTTCTCGAGCCAACTCTGCCTCTGTCCGTGCTGGCACCGCTGCCTCCGGCTCCGGCTCATCGCAGAGCGGCCGAGGGTTCCTTTAACTAAGCAAGAGAAGCCTCGGGCGGCAAGGCCGACTGAGCCGAGGGACTCCTACGCCTCCGGGATACGGATACCTCACTCGTCACCTTCTGCACGAGGCAACTCACACTTGGTTAAGCGGTTCAGTTAGCCGACAGGCGAGTCCTAGTGCTCGAAATGAGGAAAAATATGGTATTACACCAAAAATACCTACATGTCCAGGCCCACACGTCATGTAACCGACGCGCCGGTTACTACGTGCGAGAAACTGCACCGCCACTCGCGCCAGTACCGCGCCTTCTCGGCTGCGGAACCGGTGCCGCGACTCGAGGCGACCCTGCGCATGGCCCAACAGTGCCAACCGAGCACATCGGTCACGGGTCAGTCAGCCGCGGGAGAAAGCGCGACGATCGATATGGCCAAAAGTGGGCCGGCAGTAATGGTGGCGGTAGGCGGGCGGAAGCAGCAGTCAAATCGCCTGCATGCTCATGTCCCCTCCTGGGACAGCGAGAGAGCCCTCTCCCACGGCGTGAAGACGACGCGCCCGTGTTTCGTTTCTCGAACGGCTCGCGCACGCACAACGGCTGCCCCGCGAACCACTCGTCCTGTCGCATTAACTCTGCGGCAGGGCAGGTGGCACCTTTGGTAGGCGAAGCAGGCGATGCTTCACCTCTGCCATAATGACCGCGTCAAAAAAGGTGCACCACGTCGCTCAATTTCGTATCCTTTTCCTCTTCCCCTTTCTCTCTCTTGCTACAGGGACCGGGAAAGGGGATACTCCGAAAGGGATCCTTCTCCGCGAAGGAAGCGGGCCCCGAGCCCCCCTACTGATCAGAGATTCGAAGGCTGGCCCCTCGGAAGGGTTCAACAGCCGCCTCAGAGCACTCGGGCTCCACGCCCACTACTGGTCAGAGGTTCGAAGGCTGGCCCCTCGGAAGGGTTCAACGGCTGCCTCAGGCCACTCGGGCTCCGCGCCCACTACTTATCAGGGGTTCATAGGCTGGCCCCGAAGGGTTCGACAGCCGCCTCAGAGCACGCAGAGCGAGGGATGACCCTGGGTACGTTCGATACATAACCAAGGCTCAGGCTACGCTCCCGAGGTACCCTAGGACATTTCCAAGACCGACGGGAACGATTTTGTAACGGAATCCCACCAGAGGGAGGCATCGAGCCCTCGGACCCCGTCAAAAGGGACCGGGTCCGGCGAATCACCCGCAGGTACTTTTGGAGCACGCCTCCGGGCCACTAGCCGACCCCTAACGAATGGGGCACGGGCGTCCACTCGGATTACTCATTAGCAACTCACTGGAGACACCATGTTCGGTGCCCTCCAAGGGCAACATGGCGCTTCCCCCCCTCCTCCTTGCGGAAAGGCGACGCAGGGGCATATGAAAAAAGCCGAGTATGTCCTTGACCGTCCTCTCGCTCTGTGCGGAGGCTCGGGGGCTGCTCTCGCAAACCCGGCTCCGGCCAAACCGTTGACAGCGTCAACATACCAACCCGAGAACTTGGGACCTGACTAAGCCCCCGGGCAACGACCAATTCGCATGAGGGAACAACCAAACCGGCCGAGCCATCACGAAAGGCACTAAGACCTCGAAGGAGTCAAAACACTCCTCCGAGGCCTCGGAGGCTACACCCGGCGGGTGCGCTCGCGCGCACCCACCGGAACAAAATGCAACCGGGAAAGGTCGGTCCCTTGCAAAAAAGTGTGACAAAAGCCTCCAAGCGAGTGCCAACACTCCCTTTGAGGCTCGGGGGCTACTGTCGGGGACCATAATTAGGGGTACCCCCAAGACTCCTAATCTCAGCTGGTAAACCCCATCAGCACAAAGCTGCGAAGGCCTGATGGGCGCGATTCAGGCCAAGGCTCCGTTCAAGGGACACGATCTTGCCTCGCCCGAGCCCGACCTCGGGCAAAGACAACCGACCTCGAAATATTCATGCCTCGCTCGAGGGTCCCCTCAAGCAACGGACGCACCATCGACTCGCTCGAGGCTCAGCTCGGGTAGGCTTCGCAGAGAAGCAACCTTGGCCAGATCGCCACGCCAACCGACCGTATCACAGGAGCATTTAATGCAAGGATCGCCTGACACCTTATCCTGACGCGCGCTCTTCAGTCGACAGAGTCGAAGTGACCACAGTCACTTCGCCGCTCCACTGACCGACCTGACAAGAAAACAGCGCCGCCTGCCCCGCTCCGACTGCCGTGCCACTCGCCAGAGTGAGGTCGACAGCGGCTAAGTCTAGCCTCGGGCGACATAGGAAGCTCCGCCTCGCCTGACCCCAGGGTTTAGCCCCCGTCTCGGCCTCGGAAGATGGACTTCGCCTCACCCGACCCCAGGGCTCGGACTCAACCGAAGACGACGAACTCCGCCTCGCCCGACCCTAGGGCTCGGACTCAGCCTCGGCTCCAGAAGACGATGGACTCTGCCTCACCCAACCCTAGGGCTCGGACTCAACCTCGACCTCGGAGGAATCGCCACCTCGCCCAAACTCGGTTCCGGACCGGCCACGTTGCCAGGGGGGCCATCATTACCCTGCCCCTAGCTAGCTCAGGCTACGGGGGACAAGATCGGCGTCCCATCTGGCTCGCCCCAGCAAACAAGTAATGATGACACCCCGCACGCTCCATGACGACGGCAGCTCCCAGCCCCTTACGTCAGCCAGGAGACGTCAGCAAGGATCCGACAACCCCGACAGCTGTACTTCCGCAAGGCTCCAGCGCTCCTCCGACGGCCACGACATCACATGAACAGGGTGCCAAAACCTCTCCGACTGCCACGACGGCATGTACTTAGGGCTCTAGCTCCTCTCTGCTAGACACGTTAGCACACTGCTACACCCCCCATTGTACACCTGGACCCTCTCCTTATGCCTATAAAAGGAAGGTCCAGGGCTCTCGTACGAAAAAGGTTGGCCGCGCGGGAGAACGGGCCGACGCATAAGGCTCTCGCTCTCTCTCTCTCCCACGCGAACGCTTGTAACCCCCTACTGCAAGCGCATCCATCCGCCCTGGGCGCAGGACAACACGAAGGCCGCGGTTTCCCCTTACTGTTCTCCCCCCTTTGTGTCCCGTCTCGCACCGACCCATATGGGCTGGGACATGCAGCGACAATTTACTCGTCGGTCCAGGGACCCCCCGGGGTCGAAACGCCGAAAGTCACCTTAGGCAGCGATTGGTTTCCTACGGATTCTATAATCCACAAATCCAAAAAAAGCATCGTGCACTTGGTTCTAAGATAGTGTTTCCTGTACACGAAATCTAAGGCATATAAGTGTAGCGTTTGGATCATAATGCATTTCCAAAATAAGATTCTCGATATCCGAGGTAAACCGAACACGGTTATTATACTTCCTCTTAGACCGCATTTGGACGAAATACACATATTCAAAATCACATGACCTCGTTTGGATCATTGAAATTGAATTTCATTCTAATAATAATAATTTAGGCATATACAATTAAGCTAATTCGGTTTTATGTAAAATATATTTGTATACTATTATTAGCAAGATGTCGAAGATATTTATGTGCTACATTTTTACTATAGAGGAGGGAGACGAAGAGCATTCTGTAAGTTATAGAGTAGAAACAAATTCTACTAATACATAAAATTATTTCCAATCCTTCACCCCATGAATTTGAGATAGGCTTATATCTGAACTTTGGAAAATAGTGAAATGTCAAATTCCGAGCTAAATAGGTTACTTTATTGAGTGAATTTCAATTTCACTAAAATAAAGGGATCTAAAAGCCCCCAACTTCTTTTCAGGATCAAATATCTAAGGTTGTCTCCAACAAGAGACTCTATAGCCTCTTGTACGCTAAATGTAGCGATCAAAACGTCCCAGCAATGAACTGTAAAGAGTTTGCTAAAATAGTGGATGGTACTCGTGCACGCTATTGCTGGCGATGCACTATGCGTCCGCTATCCAACTGCTTCGCGCCAAATCAAGCTAGTGGAAGACGTGGTTCGTGGATTCGTGGCATGACAGCAGGACCGGCGAGGCAAGCTGTAATATCCAAAAAAATGTTGACAAAAAGTTGATTTTCGATGCGTGGATGAGGCAAAGGGTTCTGGGTCGTTGCATGCAAAGTCAGAAGTCATCTGAGGTGTCGTTTCTTTCTCCCATAAAACCCTAGGTGGCCACCCCTTTTCCCTTTCTCCCTCTCTTGGCCGCCACCCCCCTTTTTCCCTTGGCTTGGCCGCCCCTCCCTTTTCCCCTTGGCTGGTTGCCCCTCTCCTCCCATTTGCAGCCGCCCTCCATTGTTTCCTCCTCCCTAGATCTTCCCCTACGCAGCAAGGATCGAGAAGAGGAGCACGTTGAATTGAAGAGGAAGAGAAGATCAAGGAGATGTTCTGCCACATCTCTCTTTGCAGATTTTCTTGGAGAAACCCTAGGTAAGGATGGGATCCTTCTTCCTCCCTGTAATTATGTGCTTTTGGAGGCTGTGGATCATGGGTATTAAAGGATTAGAGGTTGGATTAGATGTGGGGTTAGGTTTTGATCTCGAATTCAGTTTCTGCAGAATGGCAGATTTGACAATTTTTGTTCATGGCAGTTTTCTGTGGTCTTAGTGACCTCAAAAAAATAAAAAGTCTATCTATGAGTTGTAGACAATTTGTATATCTTTCCGTGGCCGTGAAGAACACCTCAATCGAACATCAGATCAGAAAGTTATTGCAGTTTGATTATAGCAGTTTTTCATTCATAATTCTGTGCAGAATCTGTTCTCTTAAGTTTTAGTCAATTTTATTAACAGAATTAAACTTTAGGTTGGTAAAAGAAGTTGTAGATAATTTCATAAGCTTTTCAGATTGTTAAAGAGTGCATTCATATGAATTATGAAACTCCAGTTATGTTTATTTTTTGTGGCTGTTCTTGTTTGCCTGACAAAAATGAGCGAGTCTATTCCCTGGTGGGTTTCATCTAGTAAATGGCCGAATTGACTCTTCCAACTATGGAGACTTTTGTAGAGGGGTAAAAGTTCTTACTACCGGTAGAATTTCATAATTTTTGCTTGAGTAGTTTTAGAGATATCGAATTTTGAAGTTAACTATGCTGCTGTGTGTAACGGATTCAATCAGTTATCTTGTCAGATGTTTTAGAACTTACAGATGGCAGAATTTAATTATCCATTGAATACCGAAGTTGTAGAGTACTTTGTGTACATACTCTTAGAGTATTTGTTTTATATCACCACTGTTATAATTTTAAAGATACAAAAATTAACAAACAGCGCTGCTGCTGTGTTGGCATGTGGTTCAGGGTGGGAGTCTTTCCACCAGGTCTTGGTTTCAAGTGTAGGAGCGATTTGTTGATTGTTGGCAAATGTTTATGAAATATTTGTACTATGTTTTATGCCCGCTAGCAAGTGGCTACACTCCGGATCATGCCTAGTACACGATTTGTTGATTGTTGGCAAATGTTTGTGAAATATTTGTACTATGTTTTATGCCCACTAGCACGTGGCTACACTCCGGATCATGCCTAGTACACGTTTCTTCTTCGATGAAGGCAAGTGAATGTAGCGGTGGTTGCTACCGTTTTGTCTTGTTGTTTTTTTATCGCCTACACTCTAATATTCAGAATTATGGAATTCTTCCATTATTGAACTCTATGGTGATGCTTTACTTGCTTGTATTATACTGATGCTCAATCATATATTGATGATGATTATGATTTGAGTATGACCCATGAGATTAATTCACACCCCTGAAGGTAAATGAAGTATTATTTGAGGTTTGCATTTTATCTGAAGGTAAACGAAGTATTATTTGAGGTTTGTACTGTATGTGAAGGGAGTGAAGTATATTGATAAATGCAGCATGCCATATACATGGTTCACTTGCATCTGAAGTTTTGTCATGACCTATGGTCCGACCGTACCGGTATAACTTAGCATCGTACGTTGCCCAAGGAGGGGTACGATGCGGCTTCATACCCTTAGAGGTATGAAGGCAGAGCACATATGCATTGCATTCATATGCATTCATTGAATTGATATTTGCAGATGATGTGGTTTTATACTCTCAGAGGTATGAAGGCAGGGGACCTACACATTGCATTCCTATGCATACATTGAAGTGATATTTGCAGGTATTGTTGACGCAGGGAAGTGTTATACAACCTATTGTGGTTGTTCGAGGAAATGAGATGGTATTGGTTATATTGGGACTATTGAGTTCTATATCTACACGTATTTCTAATCTTAATTGTGATTCCTTTAAAATGTTGATTAATTCAATTTGTGGTTTAAATATCTCGTCAAAACAATTTGCTTGCTGAGATGTTTCATCTCACTCTTGCATTACTCAATGCAGGTGCTTGATGCTCATCAAGGGAAGTGGGAAGTAGCGGCACGTTGCACATACTGTTTAAAGAACCAAATAATTAGCTTTGGTTATTGACTTTTGAGGTTCATATTTGAAATATGATGTAGGCATAAGCTGGTTCATTCGTGGTTAATCGTCTTTGATGAGAATTATATCATATTAGTATGATTCATTTTGTATTTATATATCTCTTTTGCTTCTGCGATGCTTATAATTACAAAGGAGACGCTGCCAAATTTTGTTTTGCTTAGTGTTCGGCTGTTGGTAGTGAAGCCAGTAGCATCTCGGGGTGTTTGTGGATTCTGGGGTGTTATAGTTGGTATCAAAGCATAGGCTTTAGATTCTTGGCAATTTGAAGATAAATTTGACACACTTGCACATATAGGAAGGGTATGGGTTCAAATATCTTTGATATGTATTAATGTCTTTGAAGTGCAGATGACAATAATTTCACCCCTCCCTATTTCTTTATGGTGATGTGTTAAGTTGTTTTTGACTTAATGTCTGATATAATTTATTTCTAAATTTTTATATTGTTTTATTAATGTGATTGATGTCGCTGGTCTTTTGTGAGATTGAAGTTGTTATTATGCTTGTGATATACAAGTATGCCTATGTTATTTTCACTATGTTTTTCATGGTTGAGTTTTCTTACAATAATATTGTTATATATGCTTGATTGAGGATGTTCCTAAGAGGAGTGTGAATTGTGTGTTTTAGGTTACAAGGTAACCATCAATTTGAATTTAAGTTGTTGAGGGTTGGTGGATAGTTCCAACTATCTTTGCAAAGAATGACTGTTTATGTCGAGAAATCAGTTCTGAAAGAAATGAATATTGGTACTTTTATATGAATTTTGGGGGAAGTCTTTACATAGTCAGAATGGCTTACATGTCTCTCTTCTATTGTGTGTTTTAGTAGCCACAAAGCCTAGATGTGGTTTAAAGTGGTTGCCTGTTACTCATGCTAATTGTAGAATAAATATTTGATTTTCTTGATCCACTGATTATGTATTAATACGTTGAGGATCTGATGGTTCTCTTCCCGATGCATGCTTGTGAGCCATTGTTGGACCACTTATCTATTGGTTTGAATGAAGTCATTGCCTAGCCTAGAGTTGGTTATGTGTGGTTAGTCGCCTATTTCTAAATGATGTGGTTTTTACATCAGCTTGAGATGTTTGTCAAAGGTGTGAAGGATTACGGGGTTATTATTGACCTTGTATGTCTGGTACTTTGAGTGCATCGTATGATAGAAGGAAATGTAAGTTTCTGAACTACAGTAGATGAAGGCTTATATTATGTGTAGGTTAACCTTACTAATTTGGATATTTTTCTTAGTTGAGTTGTTGGATGAAGTATAGTGACATTGGTTAACCAAGTATTGTGTTGTTGTGCTGTCAGTGCTCTTTGTGGAGCTTTTGGCATTTCTTCAATGAACTGTGCCGCGCAGAATGTTATTGGCTTCTTGTTGGATTTATTGCTCCATTAGTTCTGTAGACTTTCTCCCTTTTGTGCGGTGCAAAGAATGTTAGATTACATGATTATCTTTTCATGATGGCAAGAACAAGGTTTAGGAAGATTAGGAGTTTCAATAGAACTACTTGTTTCGTGGTGCTTTGAGGTGAGGTGTTTGATCTTCTTATACATTCATCTGGTGTGGATGTTTCACCATTTAATTAAAATGAATTGTTGAAGTTGGTAAGGGTTGTGCTTAGTGCATATTACCCCTTCATAAAAGAGTGTTGTTTTAAGACATTGATGTTGATGTATAGCTGCATCCAAATTCGTTGGTGTGAAATTGTAGTGTTGATGGCATCTATGACTTGTTTTGAGCTTCTTTGCATGTTGTTTCATGCTTGATGTCAGGTTGTGTAGATTTCTTAGACACTTAGTCCAAGGTAGAAGTTCTTGTGTTAATTAAGACCAATAATGGACCCGTGTTTTGAATGGTGGTGCTGTATGGGGTACCTTGGGTGTTTTGCTTGGAGTGGTCGAATTCGAGGACGAATTCTTTTTAAGGGGGTAGAGTGTAATATCCCAAAAAATGTTGACCAAAAGTTGATTTTCGGTGCGTGGATGAGGGAAAGGGTTGTGGGCCATTGGATGCAAAGTCAGAAGTCATCTGAGGCGTCGTTTCTTTCTCCCACAAAACCCTAGGTGGCCACCCCTTTTCCCTTTTTCCCTCTCTTGGCCGCCACCCCCTTTTTCCCTTGGCTTGACCGCCCCTCCCTTTTCCCACTTGGCTGGTCGCCCCTCTCCTCCCATTTGCAGCCGCCCTCCATTGCTTCCTCCTCCCTAGATCTTCCCCTACGCAGCAAGGATCGAGAAGAGGAGCACAATGAATTGAAGAGGAAGAGAGGATCAAGGAGATATTCTACCACATCTCTTCTTGCAGATTTTCTTGGGGAAACCCTAGGTAAGGATGGGATCCTTGTTCCTCCCTGTAATTATGTGCTTTTGGAGGTTGTGGATCATGGGGATTAAAGGATTAGAGGTTGGATTAGATGTGGGGTTAGGTTTTGATCTCGAATTCAGTTTCTGCAGAATGGCAGATTCGACAATTTCTATTCATGGCAGTTTTCTGTGGTCTTAGTGTCCTCAGAAAAATGAAAAGTCTAACTATGAGTTGTAGACAATTTGTGTATATTTCCGTGGCCATGAAGAACACCTCAATCGGACATCAGATCAGAAAGTTATTGCAGTTTAATTATAGCAGTTTTTCAGTCTCATAATTCTGTACATAATCTGTTCTCTTAAGTTTTAGGCAATTTTATCAACAGAATTAAACTTTGGGTTGGTAAAAGAAGTTGTAGATAATTTCATAAGTTTTTTATATTGTTAAAGAGTGCATTCATATGAATTATGAAACTCCAGTTATGTTTATTTTCTGTGGCTGTTCCTGTTTGCCTAACAAAAATGAGCGGGTCTATTCACTGGTGGGTTTCATTTAGTAAATGGCCGAATTGGCTCTCCCAACTATGGAGATTTTTGTAGAGGGATAAAAGTTCTTACTGCCAGCAGAATTTCATAATTTTTGGTTGAGTAGTTTTGGAGATATCGAATTTTGAAGTTAACTATGCTGCTGTGTGAAACAGATTCAGTCAGTTATCTTGTTAGATGTTTTAGAACTTATAGATGGCAGAATTTAATTATTCATTGAATACCGAAGTTGTAGAGTACTTTGTGTAGATACTCTTAGAGTATTTGTTTTATATCACCACTGTTATATTTTTAAAGATACAAAAATTAACAAACAGCGCTGCTGCTGTTTGGCATGTGGTTTAGGGTGGGAGTCTTTCCACCGGGTCTTGGTTTCAAGTGTAGGAGCGATTTGTTGATTGTTGGCAAATGTTTGTGAAATATTTGTATTAAGTTTTATGCCCGCTAGCAGGTGGCTACACTCCGGATCATGCCTAGTACACTTTTCTTCTTCGATGAAGGCAAGTGAATGTAGCGGTGGTTGCTACCGTTTTGTCTTGTTGTTTTTTTATCGCCTACACTCTAATATTCAGAATTATAGAATTCTTTCATAATTGAACTCTATGGTGATGCTTTACTTGCTTGTATTATACTGATGCTCAATCATATATTGATGATGATTATGATTCGAGTATGACCCATGAGATTAATTCACACCCCTGAAGGTAAATAAAGTATTATTTGAGGTTTGTATTGTATCTGAAAGTAAACGAAGTATTATTTGGGGTTTGTATTGTATGTGAAGGAAGTGAAGTATATTGATAAATGCAGCATGCCATATACATTCCATGATTCACTTGCATCTGAAGTTTTGTCGTGACCTATGGTCCGACAGTACTGGTACAACTTAGCATCGTACGTTGCCCGAGGAGGGGTACGATGCGGCTTCATACCCTTAGAGGTATGAAGGCAGAGGACATATGCATTGCATTCATATGTATTCATTGATTTGATATTTGCAGATGATGTGGTTTTATACTCTCAGAGGTATGAAGGCAGAGGACCTACACGTTGCATTCCTATGCATACATTGAAGTGATATTTGTAGGTATTGTTGACACAGGGAAGTGTTATACAACCTATTGTGGTTGTTCAAGGAAATGAGATGGTATTGATTATATTAGGACAATTGAGTTCTATATCTACACGTATTTCTAATCTTAATTGTGATTCCTTTAAAATGTTGATTAATTCAATTTGTGGTTTAAATATCCCGTCAAAACAATTTGCTTGCTGAGATGTTTCATCTCACTCTTGCATTACTCAATGCAGGTGCTTGATGCTCATCAAGGGGAGTGGGAAGTAGCGGCATGTTGCACACACTGTTTAAAGAACCAAATAATTAGCTTTGGTTATTGACTTTTGAGGTTCATATTTTGAAATTTGATGTAGGCATAAGCTGGTTCATTCGTGGTTAATCGTCTTTGATGAGAATTATATCATATTAGTATGCTTCATTTTGTATTCATTTTGTATTGATATATCTCTTTTGCTTCTGCGATGCTTATAATTAGAAAGGAGACGCTGCCAAATTTTGTTTTGCTTAGTGTTTGGCTATTGGTAGTGAAGTCCAGTAGCATCTCGGGGTGTTTGTGTATTCCGGGGTGTTACACAAGCTCGGTTTGTCGCCGGCAACGGCATCGACGAAGGGGCCGGGGCTAGGGAAGAGAGGAGATGGAGCGCAATCCGGCGAGGCGAGGCAAGCTCGGTTCGGCGCCGACGACGACATCGACGGAGGGTCGGGGCTAGGGAAGAGAGGAGATGGAGCGCTGACTTGGAGACGACGAACAATCGATGCCTTGCCGGCTGATGACGAAAGCAACCACGAACCACATATGTTTCTTCGTCTCCACGAGCAGAGATCTAGGGTCAGCGGCGGCCATGCGCGGTGCGAGGAGGCGATGCGCTGCGGTGTGTACGCAGCCACAGGAGAAAATGCGTACATGAGAAAATTGTTGATTTTTTAAAAATACTTAGTAGATTTTTACGTATATGTATGAAAATTAAATTTGACAATATATGCAAAATGGAGAAAAAAATGTAATTTATGAATTCTGTTATTACTGTAGATATAGAGGACTGACTAGAGAATGTTGCTAGAAATGTAGAAGATTTAAAAAATAAAATCTTTTAGAGAGTTATGTAAAGTACAGAGAATAATTCTTTAGGAGAGACAACTACTCTCTTCAAAAAGGTAGTGTGAACCCTCTTGTACCCTATATTTAGTATACACAGTCTTCCTTTACACCTCCAAGAATACACGCAAAAACATCCGCTATAATACAGGGTGTCATGTTTGTCCTCATATAGCCAGCGCACGACGTGCACTCGCTATGCACTGTTTGTCTCGCGCTTCTCGCGCGTCCGCATACGGCTCTGGTGACGAGGTGGCCTCCTGCTAAAGTGTAGCAATTTCTTTTCTTTTTCTTTTCAGTTTTCGTTTGTAATCGTTGTTTGATGCAAGCAAGTCGTGAGGTTGCTTGATATACTAGGTTTGTCGAATGATTTCATTGCAATATGCTTGTCAATTCGCAGCTAGTGACATATGTGAATATACGTTCAAAAAATTGTCGCACCTTGTCAATTCAAATTCTATGCAAGAGATAGAATAAATATTATATTTTCTTTATTCTAACACTGCTAATATAGATGACTAAATTTAGAAAATATTATTAGAGATTAAGAAAATATAGACAACTAGATCTCTTAAAGTGTACTGTAAAAAATAAAAAATATTTTTTGGAGCTAGTTTGAAATTTTTATTTTTCTCGTGAATTCCTATTTTACAAAGAAAAAATGAACTAATTTTTTTTAAAAAAATAAAAATTCTATAAAAATTGAGGTTACTAAATTAGCCCTTAGAAGATGAAATTAACATTAGAGTAAAAGCTATCGATAGCGGATATGTATACACCACATACACTGAACAAAAGCATTGATTGATTTATGATCTCTTTTGATTTGGCTAAAGATGCAATACTCAGCGTGTCCAATTTATCATATTCCAGCTCATTCTCAAGATCTGTTGCATCATCTTACGAACAATCTTTGATGCCTTTTTTGAGAGCAGCCCGTCTGCGACCATTCGTGTACCCGTGATACTGGGAGTTCAAGACCTCCGCTGATGTCCGCCGCAGCGGCGCTCTCAGCACGGCCGCGACCGCCAACTCCTGCCGCCATCGTCCATTCACTCTTCGTCTCGCTATCCGACCTGTCCGCAATCCGCCTCCTGCCCGCCCCGCTCCTTGCCTTCTCCCAACTCCGCCACCACCTGCCGCCCGACGCCGCCACCCAACTCCTCCTCCACCCAATCGCCTCGCTCCTCCACCTCCACCGCTCCGACCTCCGCATAGGCCTCCAGCTTCACGGGCTCTCCCTGTCCGCCGGCCTCTCCTGCTACTCGCACCTCCTGCCCCACCTCCTCTCCTTCTACTCCCACCACCCGTTGCTCCTCCCCACCGCTTCCTCCCTCGCTGCCGGCTCCACGTCACCCGAACCCTACAATGTCCTCATCTCCGCCTGCCTCAACCACGGCCTCCCGCGCCACGCGCTCGCCGCGTACCAGAAGATGGTCGACAAGGATGCCGTTTTCCCTGATGCCTTCACTTACCCCAAAGTTCTCCGCGCCTGCGCCGAGACCGCGGACCTCGCCCTCGGGCGAGCGGTGCACGTGCGAGCCGCAGCCGCCGGGATGGACGGGCACCTGTTTTTCCAGAATGCACTGGTGTCCATGTACGCAAAGTGCGGGGACGTTGCGGCTGCGCGCAGGGTGTTCGACGGAATGGATTATAGGGATGTGGTGTCGTGGAACTCGATGATCTCTGGCTACGCTGCATCTGGGCAGTGGAGAGAGGCAGTAGAGTTGTTTCGTCAGTTGCAGGCCGAGGGTGCAGAGGCGAACTCGGTAACATGGAACACGATCGCCGGCGGTTACATTCAGATGCGTGATTATAGGGCAGCACTTGGGTTAATTCGGGATATGGTGAGAGGTGGTGCAGAAGTTGATTTTGTGACTTTGGTGATTGGATCAAACGCGTGCTCACGGGCTGGATGGTTGAGGCTTGGGAAGGAGATACATGGGTTGGCAGTCCGAATGCAATGTCATGAAATCGACAGCGTGATCAATGCAGTGATCACAATGTATGCCAGGTGCAATGATATGGAGCGTGCTCTCATGCTGTTCAGAACGATGAGATGCCCAGGTCTGGTAGCGTGGAACACAATGCTAGCTGGTTTTGCATTGTTGGATGATGCAGAAGCAGCTTCTAGGCTTTTCCGTGAAATGGTATGCAGTGATGTGCAGCCAAATTATGTTACCGTTGTCACCTATCTTGCACTCTGTGCTCGTGTTGCTAACCTGCAACATGGGCGGGAACTTCACGCGCACATTATTAGGCAAGGATTCAAACGGTACTGTTTGCTTTGGAACTCTCTTATAGATATGTATTCAAAGTCAGGGAGGCTTTCAGTGGCTCAAAATGTATTTGATACTATGGATGACCGGGACATGATATCCTTCACTTCAATGATAGCAGGGTATGGAATGCAAGGAAAAGGAATTGTTTCTCTGCGCTTTTTCAAGCAGATGATTGACAGTGGGATCATGCCAGATGCCATCATCATGGTTACTGTACTCTCTGCTTGTAGCCACTCTGGGCTTGTGGATGAAGGGGAAGAGCTTTTCGACAAGATGGTGAGCTCATATGGTATAAAGCCCCAGATGGAGCACTATTCTTGCATGGTTGATCTATATGCGCGTGCTGGACTATTGGAAAAGGCAGAGGAATTGCTCAACCAGACTCCCTTCCCTCCAACATCAACAATGGTGGCAGCATTAGTAGGAGCTTGCCATGAGCAAGGTAACGTAATAATTGGTGAAAGGTCAGCAAGGAGGCTCTTGGAGATGAAGACAGAGAATGCTGGGCACTATGTTCTGATTGCTAACATGTATGCAGCTGCAGGATGCTGGAATGAGCTAGCAACAGTCAGAAAACTGATGAGGGATATGGGTGTCATGAAAGCACCTGGGTTAGCATGGGCTGATCTTGGTAACGGGTTCACCCCTTTTCTGGTTGGGGATAGATCCAACCCTCTAGCACCAGAAATCTATGAGGTTTTGGATGAACTAACTGAACAAATGAGGAATATGAGTAATTGTAATGATCTGGACATACTATCCATGTAGGAACTCATGGGGTAAAGTGGCAATGGTAGTATAAGAATGATAGATTACTGCTTTGGTGTAAAATGGAGTTCTTTAATACACTGTACATGGGATTGCACCATGAAGCATAGTGATTAAAGAAAAAAGGTTATGTCCTTCAAGAAGCAGCTCATGCAAGGGCTACTGTGAGAAGATGGGCTGCTCACCATACACCGAATAACACAGAATTTTAACTGACACATCTATTGCCATTATTGGTCTTGGCAAATCAGTGGCCTTGAGTTGTAAATCTTTCACATTTATTGCCATGATTGGCAATGTCAAAGCAGCACTTTGATATGTTTTGCTGACCATAACAAGTGTTCTAACGAGGGTGTTACTTTTCCTGGCAAGTGATGATTGTACATGTAGCGGAGCTACTGCCTAATTGGCTTCCTTTGATCAGCTTTAAACCCTGGTTACCCATTTTGGGTACAACAACAACTTAGCCTTTTGTCCCAAACAAGTTGAGGTAGGCTAGAGATGAAACCCACCAGAAACAAGGATAGAGAAAAAGAACACGGAAATGGTAAAAGACAGATGGTTATCCATTTTGGGTACCAATCGTTATTCCCAAGCTTACCTTGATTACAATGTTTCTTTAGTGGTAACCTCTTCCTTGTGGTTTCCCTTTGCACTAAATTCGATCATTGAATCTTGAGGGCTTTCGCTTAGGGGTGTATTGAGAGGGATTAGAGTGGATTAAATCACCTCCTATACATTGTCAGTGTTCAATCCACCCCTAACCGAACAAGCTCTGCTGTTAATTGATCACCAAGTAGAATTTGGAGTTTTTAATTAATAGCTCAACGACCTTCACATACTTCTGATCAGGTACCTGGAATCATGTAGAGTTCCAGGTTTTTTCATTCATCTTATGAAAGTAAGACTGATCTATTCAATGCATACCATAGAAATATGAGTTATTTAGCAGGAAACAATCTGAAATCCAACTAGGAGTCAAATTTTCTGCTAAATCATGTGATGCTACAACTGGTAGCTTGTTGATGATGCTTTGTTTGCATGTACATCAAGAAAAAGGATTTGGCTACTTTGTAAACAATGTGAATTAGAAGGAAAGACCTATTGCAGCGGTAAGAGCTATCTCACTAAATCACCGGGTCATGGGTTCAAGGCAGGGTTTACTTTCTCGCCGGAAAATCACCGAAATCCAGTGAAATGTTCAGTTTTTGCTGCTGACCAAGATGTGAATTTTGGTCCGGTTTTTTTATAGATTTCGGCTCTAAATTTAAAAATACAAAAGTCAAACTTCGGTAAAAAAATGAACTTCGCTACAGTAAAAACGAAATGATAAACACTGGTTCAAGGTAGCCTCTGCCCTTTAAGGGACTACTAGTTAGGTACCCGTGCGTTGCGACGGACATAAATCAATTGCTTTTTTCGAAGTACAAAAGACATCAGATTCTTGACATATGTCACTAAAATCAGCAACAGAGGAATCAGATATTATGGAACAATATTATCAATTGTCCCCAATTGAGGTGCTTCAGCATTGAAGGAAGTTGCTGGCACTCATCATGGTGGTTCAAGACCAACAACACCACATAGAACAAACTGGACAAAATGAAAATTTCGTGGAGGGCAAAGTTTGTATCAATGGCAACTGTATTCATTTTACTTTTTTACACACGGTAAATTATAGAGTTTGTAATAACACACGAGTAATACTTTTTGATGATACACTGAAAATTACAATTTTTTATAATACACATGGGTAAAAGAATCTTGTTGCTCCAAGGTATCCATTACATTATGATTAGTTTCTTTCTGCACAAACTTAATACAACTAAGGTTCTTCATCTTCAGCCTTATCCATAACAACATCGTCACAGTATACAAAACTTGTAGACATGATAATTACATCCTTTTCATCCCAGTTAACATTGGATGATCTAGCAACCATACCACCTGTCACGAAACCTTGCTTCAAATGGTCACTATGATCATCCCCATCGGTGCCAAACGTGTGCAACTTAGTGTCCAATGATTTGTCATGACCATTCTCATGAGGAACTAAAGAATGTTTTGTATCGAAAGCTTGTCCTACTGAATTCAGTTGTGTCTTAGAACTAACTACTAAGAGAAGAATATCTGCTCATATTGTCATGAACAGATCTTGCGACAGGTTTAGATTTATGCTCTGAGATGCTCTAACCATCGCTGCTGGGAGATGCAAATTGCCTGCTGGAAAATACACAATTAATAATGTTGTTTTGATTGTGTCATTCAAACATAAGAAGGGAATGGCCATATAAGATGAATATGGACACATAATTATTGTATCTTAAAGTATGAAATGTGCAATACCTTCTCTGCAAAAGCACCACAAGTTATCTCACGACTTATTTTAGATTTCCTTCATGTTTCTTCCCCTTCTACAATGACAGAGAACAAGAAAGACAATTGAATTCATAGAAATTTGAGATAGCTACTTCTTAATACCTAAATACACAATTGAGACTACGTCAAACCAGTGAAAATAACGCAAGCCAAGAGTAGCCCTTGTTTGTACATTTTAATATTAGGCAAAGGCAAAAGAAAGGTGGCAACTACCAAGAGAGCAAGCCAAACAGTTCAGCAACGTGACACTATAGATCAAATAGCAAACTGTAGATAAATTTTGACATTTAAATCACATGTCAATGCAGTTTGCTATTGTCTAAACTGTGCAGCCAGAAAAATAATTGGGAGAGTGAAACGTATTCATGAAAATATAGAACTGTTTTGTCAAATGAAGTAATTGTACTTCAGTGATGCAACAACAAGAACAAGAAAGTTCTCAGTAAGTCGTACCTTTATAAGTTTATTCCTAGTGACCATGCTGATACAGATTGACAGATATATTAAAAAATGATTGAGAAATTGAAGAACACCACTCAATTATACACAAACGCAGAACCCAATTCCTTGTACACAGATGCACGAAAGAGGTGGCAACTCGAAGCTCGATGCGAGAGGCCTATTGGCTGCTGCTAGCTCCACCTCCATGCCTCCACGGCCGCCGTGCTGTGTCAGAGTTGCATACAGAGAGACCTGATGCTATGTGGACAGACGAGTGCTTGCACTACATCGCGAGCCTCTCCCACGCCTTTCTGTAACAGAAACCTTCCATGTACCTCCTTTCTTCCCCTTCTTTGCAATTTATTAAACCTCACCATTCCTTGAGTACCAAACACAAGAGCGGACCTATAGTCAGGTCAAAAATCATGGCCCTATTTAGAAACACAATGGACCTCATCAATGGCAAAAAGTGCAATCCCTAGCTTTTTGCAAGTTTCTTCAACGAATCCATTAATCTGCAAGAAGAGACATCACCACCAAGATAGGCACGACAACATGTTAATAAACTTTAGAATACCACAAGAAGAATGATAACCTTAATATTGTCTCGTGGCAAACATAAACAATCTTATACATGCCAGCCATCGCTTTAGCTTCAACGCGGCTATCAGGTTGCCCTGATCCAAGGAAGCATGCAGATAACCCGTGATTTGCATGTTTCAAGCACTGATCATGAATTAGACTTACAAGGGTGATATGACCACCACAACCTTTGTTGTTAATAGAGCTATGATCCGAGAATAATATACGAGCAAACACAGTCTGCTCAACAATTTCAGTTGTCGAGAGATGTTTTCTCAAACCCATCCTTATATATAGAAAAAAGCTAAGCTTGGCTTCATCCCGCTGGAGCAGCTACAAAATAAAAGGAGTGGCATGGTTACCAATCCATTGTTATATGTCTATCCTTATTACCAGGCATAACCAACAGAGAAATCCCTATTTTCTAGTTTAGTGAAACAAAATACTGCTTGGTTCAACTCCAATAAGGTTGCATCCATGCCAATAATCAGACCTGTTGCTAGAAATTTCTTCATAGATTGTAAAGCTAGAAACTTGAATAAACAAATTCTTGTTGCTACAAGGCGGACCAACACAACCGTGTACTTAAGAAGGAATGAAAAACAAGAACTGTGTTGCCCCCATCACCAATAATAGGGAAGGAAACCATCACCGTCGGGTCAGGAATGGTCTTGGACACAACTTAAAAATCAATTCCTATAAACAACAACAATGAAGTTAGATAGGTCGGCTAGGAAGCCAACAACCACCCCTTCATACAGATGAAAAAGAAATTTAGTACATGCTAAAAAAGCTAACCTGTCAATTCCCCTCTCCTATTTGGTATTCAGCTAAGCCACCAAAAAAGTTCTAAGGTTAATAAACCTAATGGGAAAATAGATGATAAAAGCAAGAGCACCATAAAAACCTTACCTTTCTAATGATTCATGATCAATTGTTGCATTATTAAAATCTAGAATTGTCCCATTATCACGCCGAGTGTGCTGCCATAAAGAAAATCAGCAACTTATTTATTGCTTCTGTTACATAGATATTTTTGGTGTATGACCAGTTCTCTGATGAAAAGGCGAAGTCAGAGCTTGGTACCAAGATTAGTAGAGAACATATCGGTCACGACGTTCCCCCATAAAGTTGGGCAACACTCTGCTGGTTAGTAGGTAATGGGGGCGGGGGCAAGCTGACATGATCTGGTGCAGTAGTTTTGACTGAGGAAGGTGTTGTTGGCACTGCTGTGGGTTGGACCATGTCCAAAGCTTGTGTCTGTAGAACAGAAGGCATGTGACAATAAAATTCAATTGCTGATTAGCAGACCAGATATTGATGTTAAGAGAAGATCAAGGAATTAGTTTACATACAGTTTTTGGTGTTTTCACCATTCCAAGGACCACTTGTGCCTGCAAAAAGGAAGTCGTATAGAAAATTCAAACCTAGTTAACATGATCTGGTGCAGTAGTTTTGACTGAGGAAGGTGTTGTTGGCACTGTTATGGGTTGGACCATGTCCAAAGCTTGTCACTGTAGAACAGAAGGCATGTGACAATAAAATTCAATTGCTGATTAGCAGGTCAGATATTTATGTTAAGAGAAGATCAAGAAATTAGTTTACATACAGTTTTTGGTGTTTTCACCATTCCAAGGACCACTTGTGCCTGCAAAATTTTGGAATTAAGCCTTCTAATTTTTTTCTCAGTTAAACTTATGTTCACATAACGATTTTATAGTCTGCAGGTTTATTGTACTAATTTGACTGTTGGTAGTGCTCAAATTATCACTGTGTTACACTCGTGCTCAAATTGATGAAGGTGAAAAAAAATCCTCGAACAGCGCAAGAGATTTGCATGTCATTTTATTTAAGAAGAGAAAAACAAAAGTCTCGTAAAGTCAGACCGAATACAACAAGGACACACTCACATCCACCCATAGGGCTAGACGAAATACTCGTGGCTCATTAGCGCACTCGATTCGTGATCAGCTTGGATCGACTCGTTTGAATTTTTTATGAGCCGAGCTGACATCCTAGCTCGGTCTGTTAATGAGCCAGCTCCCGAGCTAAACGAGCTATCACAGTTCCGCAAAACAAAACTACATGCATATCATTTATGTAATAATTGATGAGCATGTTATATATATATGGTGCCTATGGCCTATGATTTCAACTAATTATTGAGAAATTGTGTATATGTGTTAAATTGGTCTATGTGAATGTAATTGTGGGTTAAACTGATGAACATGTGTTTGAATTGTGAATTGATGAGTGATGAGTTGTGTTAATTTAGTGTCGCATTGATGTGGTATGTGAAACTATTTTCTATTGTTAAATTAGTTTGAAATAACCAGAAATTGATTATTATATACATATTGTTTTTCTGTTCTAGCTTGCGAGCTAAACGAGCCAGCTCGAGCTCGTAAATGAGCCGAGCTGACTCTGTGGCTCGTTACCTTAACGAACCGAGCCGAGCCAACTCGTTAGTTTAACGAGCCTGCTCAACCTCGAACGAGCCGAGCTGAGCTGGCTCGATATCCAGCCCTATCCACCCACCTAAGGACGTGCCAGGCGGTCCAAAAAACATGACAAAAAAGATCTAACAAGGATCAACCATTGCTGGAAAGCGACCCAGTCAAGAGCTCCTGCAGCTTAGAAGCTCTAGCCATGCACCATAAATTGCATTCTTCTACAATTCTCCTAAGAAGATCAGGTATGTATGGCATGCAATTGTCAAAAACACAACTATTTCTATGTTTCCATATTTCCTAGATTGCAAGGATGATCAGAGAGTTCAGCCCTCTACGCTTTTCCTTTGGCGCCACACGAGTCACCTTACTCCACCATTTAGGAAAAGAAAAATAAGCCAAACCAGGAGCTAGGTCTAGGACATGCAGTTTATGGAGTATGTGAAACCAGATCTGTCTAGAGAAACTACAACCTGCCAAAAGGTGCCTGATTGTCTGACTTGATCAAAAACAGGACAGGCCCCAGGATGGGGTAATCCTCTTTTGGACAATCTATCTGCCGTCAAAAGATTCTCATGGATATTTCGTGACCCAAGCACAGTATAGTGTTTGCTCTTCTACATGAGAAAAAGCTTGATGGCATGAATCCTAACGAAGTTGTGAGCAAGATTAAGGCTCATGAACTATCATTCTTTGTGGGAGATGGACTCTTTAAGAAAAGAACTTTGCTTTCATGGTTGACACCAGAAAGAAGAAGGCCATCCCATTTTTTTGATCTAGTGAAGATGCATCAAGTGCATATTCACTTCCACTTGTGAAGATTTCTGACTACTTTTATCGTGAATGTGAATGTAGGTGCATTTTCCATCGTGAGCAAAGGTGGATTTTGTGTATGAGAGGTGTCATGAAGTTTATATTCCGCTCCCTCAAGTTTATATGAAGCTTATATTTCACTCCCCTCATTTGAGCTTTTTCATCCAAATAGAGTTAAGAAAAGGTAAGTGTTGAGATAGCTTCATAGCAATGAAGCCCTGCCAAATTTTATGCCTGCCATGATAAGGCATATTGTTATTTTTAAAAACTTGTAATTAACATGTATGCATATAAATTAATGTTATTGGTTTTTATTGGACTTGTACCTTAGTTCTTTGGATCCTATGTTGTTACTATTTTGTTTCATCAACTGTCATGCATAAAGCGATAAGTTTTTCTTTAAACTAGATGCTTGCCTTAGTACGAATCTTGCGATTTGAAAACAACATAAATTATTAGTGCCTTGTAGTGCAACAACTTTGATGTATAATAGTCTGTTGGAAACCCTAGAATGGGCTGCTAAGGAGATGGAAGAACACGCTGGAGAGATTCAAAAAATTGTGCCAAAACCAAGTCAAGTTAGAAGCACAAGTATGTGTATCCAAGATACTTTCAAAAAGACCTTGGAGCTTGCATATTGGATTGATAAGGTGTCCATACAATGCACCAAAGTTGTTAGAAGCCATAGTCCCACGGTCCCAAATACATGCATTTTAAGTGAGGACGAAGTTATGCTTACAGAAATGAAATATCTCCTACAAACATCCACACCAAAGATTGTCCAACAACTGTGCGATGAATGGGGGGTAAACTAGACAGTTACCAGTTCAGAGGGATTAACTAGTTTTAATGTTGAGTGGTAGGTAGTAAACTATGATGTAATACGTAGTTTGTGTGAAGCGAGGTGTTATTAATAATGCATCATTGTGGGACACCAAATTGTAATATTTGTTCTAACAACAACATCCATGAGCTATGTTAATGTGTGATGTAATTTTAAACAATGTTTTCATATTATGCATCGTACTCAGACAAAATTTCAGTTGAACTTCCATTTGGCCAACACTTGTCCTGATGATCAAGTATTGCACATAAATGTTGCATAATGATAACATTGAAATAAGAACGTCAAAGTGCAACAACATTCTAAGAGGTACACTAGTTCATTTAAATGGATCCCAGAGCCCTATATAGGGTTTAGGCAGGCCATAATGTAGCATTGGACTGAGTCGGGGTATCAGCGGGATAGGGGAAAATAGTGGATCATATGGTGTCTCATCTTCCAATTTCTCCAGTGATGGCAGTGAACGGTGAGGGCAAGTGGGTATTGGCATAAAATCATTGTCATCATCAGCTGTCATATTAGGGAGTGAACGTTGAGGGGGCATTTGCATAAAATCATTGTCATCATTGTGGTTCACACCTATCACCTTAGGGCTGGACGATGACATGGTATTGGCATAAAATCATTGTCACCAATATAGTCCTCAGCTATCACATTGGTGGTGTGGCAGACATTTTCATTTCCTTTAGATGAGTATGTTGTAGTATCGCTTTTGTCGCACACACCCGCGATCTCCCATGAACAGTTTGCCCCAACCCACGTCTATGGTTTCTTCTACCAAGCAACACACCAGCACCAAACAACATGTGCATCATAAAGAAGTTGGGGATTTATATGTTGATGATCTCTGCATCTTCCGGATAGTCCTACACCGCAACAAAAATACATGAAGTTAGGGAAGATAAGTGAAAGAGCAGATCTAACAACGAATGGTGGCATACCTTAACATGTTTTTTGTAGACCGTCAGAAACATAAATAGCTTATATGCCCTCCAAAAAATGTCAATAACGAAGTAGGCAATTATACAAATCATATGATATCATGCACGATATACAAAAAATCTCTTAAAGCTTCTGTGGTCAATACTTGATCAAATGGGCTACCATTGAACAAAATTGTTGCATTCAAACTTTGAGACCACTTTTTATTATATACTTTTTCTCAAGAGGATCATACTTTCCCCCTCACAACATCCAATAATGTAGCCAAGGAAATAGAAACCATCCTCGAGGTCCACGTAATTGGTGGATTGAACTTTTCAGCCATTTTGTGTTTAAAAACCCTCCACCTAACAATGCATAACAAACGCTTAATACATAAGGTTTCATAATTTCATTATCTATATAGCATGAAAAAGCATAAATTAAAACTAAAAAGTACACTTAATACATAAACAAATCTACTTGATAGTCAAACAAATGTAAAATACCTAGACTCGGCAGAATCCAAAAGAGGCAGGGTTTAGCCTGTGTCCGTCGATGTCAACCGTAAATTATTTTGAAACATACATGAAGAAGCAATGCATCTTGAAAATAAAACCCTAAGGATGCACAATAGGTTATATAGATGGAGTGCAACCTGTAGCTTGCAGACAGGCGGAAGGGTGCCTACCCCCTTCAGGCGTTAGTGACTAGTGTAAGAAGTAGAAAGATTATTTAGGTCTCTACTGCCTCCTAGCTAGGCGGTAGGCACCCATAACTGTAGTTTTTCTAAGTCGGGATATAAAATTGAAATTTCTATTATTTTTTACATATAAAAATAAAAAGTTACCCCAAATTTCTTTAAACACAAGAATTGCCTTTTTTGGGTGGAGCTGGAGCTACAGCAAGGCATGTTGGTGTTAAGGTCGGTTAGGTTGACACAGCAGGCGGCACTTCGATTCTCAGTGGTGAGCCAACGGAAAAGGCGAGTCTAACCATGACGACCCAGTCCAACACATTGATTCGTTTTCAAGCAACAAGAAGCCCAGCCTAGACAGATCATCTCGTCCATCGATTCATTTCCCGTAGTCCCCCAATCTTCTATAGTTTTTCTATTTTCTATTTTAGCTCTTCTTTTAAAAAATATGTTTACACCTTTAATAGGACTAATACCGCATTTGTATCTGTAACACCCTAAATTTGGGGTATAAAATTTCTTTCTAATTATCACTCAAATTCATGTGTTACTCTTCTCTTACTAGTTTCTATCTATCTCTAGATTCTCTCTCTCCCTCTCTCTTCCTTTTAAGTAGAATTAGCTTAATCTAGTGGAGGTTATTTATTTATTTTTTTACCAAAACACTATGAGTCATGACATGTTGCATCATGCTGAGCTTAAAATATTCTTTGAAGTGTTGTATAAGTTTGAATTTATTTGAATTTGGATTTAAAAACCCTATAGAAAAGAAATGGAAAAGGAATTAAAAAATCCAGAAAAAAAGAAAAAGGAAATGCGGCCTAGCTAGCCCAACTCGGCTCAGTCAGGCCGCGTGCCCGCGCCGCCTGACAGGTGGACCCCGCCTGTCAGCGGTAGCCCTCTCTCTCGCGCGCTCTCCCTCCCTTGCTCGCTGCCTAGTGGGGTAGACCTGTCGGCGCCAGTTGCTTCACCCGCGCGCCCCTTCTCTCTCTGCCTCGCGGGCCCGGTTTGCCAGTTACCGAGCCGTTGCCCCGCGCGTCCCCTTTTCTTTCTCTGCGCTATGGGCCTGCCCTATCAGCTCCGCCCTCCCCGCGCCCGCCGTGGACCGGCGAGTGCGCACTTGCGCACGCCGCCGGGTTTCTCGGCCACGACACCCGCCCACGTGCCCAGCTCTCTTCTTATAACCCCGCCAGTGCCCCGCGCTTGCCCCTCGCCTCATTTCGCACAGCTTCACCCTCTCTCGCGCTCTGCCCACGCCGCCAGTCGCCGCCGGAGACCCGCGCCCGTGTTCCCGACCGTCCAGGCCACCGAAGACCACGCCAGGCCTCCCCGAGGTGAGACACCCGTCCCCGTGCCCAATTTTCCCTATTGCGCTCTGTGCTCGGCCAATTTCAACTTCGCCGGTGCTCGACCGCAGTGAACCGCCGTGCTCGCGCGGTGGCCGGCCGATTTAGCTAGCCCGGTCTAGTTCCCCGGCGTTAGTCCCTAAGGTGCCTCTGCCTCTGCTGAAGTTAGCCAAGGCCTTAACGCGCCTTAAGCCCCTTCCTCGTGGCCGGAATTCCTCACCGGAGTTACTCCGGCCCGCCCGAGACCTTCTCTCCACAGTTCTCCCCTCTCTGTCCGTGGATTCATGGCCTCTTCCCCGCCATTGAGTTCGCCATGGCGTTCTCTCCCTCTCTACCCAACTCCGACGACCCCGGAGCCACCCTAGCTCGTGTCAGCCTTAACTCCGGCGACCCCACCACCGTGGAGAGGAACAGCGCCGCCCGCAGCCATTCGTCCTCCCCGGTCTGATCCCCTCCGTCCGATCTTCATCGCACCGCCCAGATCACGGATAACGCTTCGCGCACGTGCGCCTGACGCCCTGGCCCGCCTGTCAGCACCCAAGTCCCCTGGCGCTGGGCCCGCTCGGTCAGTGCGCCCTCCCCCTCTACCGCTGACGCACCCTGGCCCGCCTGTCAGTGCTCGCCCGCCTGCGCGCGCGCCCTCGACCGTAGATCTAATCTCAGCCGTTGGTTTTAGATCTTACGGTTAGATTTACCCGATACCCCTTCGTGTGGCTGTTTTGTTAAAGAGACCCTCGGTTTATTGGAAACCAACCCGTCGTCCCTGGTTTTCGCGCACAGGCCCCTGTAATCTTGCAGATTTAGCCCTGGACTTTTAAATATTCACAGAATTAGACCTAATTTCATATTTTGAATTCCCAAACTTGTTTATTTCATAACTTTTGCATATGAACTCCAAATTTAGTGATTCAAATTGCAAAATGTTCATAGAATTATTCTCTGTCTAAATAAAACGGTTTCAGTTACTATCTGCACATTCTAATTTTTAGGATTGAATACGAACTAAGGTAAATGTAGTTTTATTTACTTAATAAAATAAATAAAAGGAGAACCTTAGAGATTTAAACATGTTTAAGCTTGTGAGATTAATAATGTGTATTACATGAGTTCATATCTGTTCCAATTTTTAGGTCACAATAAAATAAGTTGAACTATGATTATGTACTTATAAGTAACACTTAGGGAAATAATAATCTATTTTCAAATGAAGTTAATGTATGTTATAGTTCTTGTTATACTTGGAATTCATTATCCCTTATGTAGTATTGTGTCTTTTTAAGATGTGTTCCAATGTTTGTACATGTTTGGTGTGATGTTCATTTGTGCTTTCCAAATGTATTGAATGCATGCTCGCTTTATTTAGAAAACGAGCAGTCCGAGGTTCCTGAGTGTGTTGTTGGAGACCTCCCTGAGCAACAACCTGGTGAAGGAAAGTGTCCTCTAACCTATTATGTCCTACATACTCTATAATTCACGGTCCCGCATTACATTATCTAAACATAAGGATTGACTAGCTTGTATGTACCTTATCCTTGTTTACCTTTTGGGTTATCATGGTTAGCATTTTTGCTATTGTCTTAACTTTAATCAATGAACATGATGTGAACACTTATGATACGATATTGTTATCCTGATTATGTTCATGATCTTGTGATACTCTAGGGGGCTCATGCCTTTTTTCCTGAGTACCTCTCCGTAAGGACCTATTTGTGGAGTGACCACCCGAGATAACAGTGCAACCATGAGGGTGGAATGGGACGCTCTTAGCTGATTAATTAGATGAACCTAGGGGTGTAGTTGGCTTTGCCGGAGGGCCGTCAATGGGGGCCGGGGCGTAGTGCTCGCTTTGCCAAGGTTGGGGTGCAAAGGTTCTTTTGATTTGGTTTTGTTAGTCACTCACCTTGGGGAGGTGTACTGCGTTTGTACGACTGGTGAAACCTAACGAGCAGCTATGCACCAGGGGAGTCTTTGTAAAGGCTACGTAGTGAAACCTTGCTGACTCACCTTGGTAGTGTTTGAGGGTTTGATCGACCCGAGGCATAAAGGGATCACGACTTGTGGGTAAAGTGTACAACCTCTGCGGAGTGTTAGAAACTGGTATATCAGCCGAGCTCATGGTTAAGAGCAGCCTTGGGATCCTCTTTGATTAGAAGAACTCTAGATACTTTTATGATGATGGTTAATAATGATGTTATAAAATCTGATCTCTGGTATTTCCTCTTTTGAGGAGGTACTTCTGGGTAATAACTGGGTTTATTACTAAAACTTGGCTCTACTAATAATAACAAATACTTGACCAACTAAAAGCAACTGCTTAACCTAAACTCCATATACAGCTAGTCCACTTTAGCTAAACGAGACATTTGCTGAGTACGTTGATGTGTACTCACCCTTGCTTTACAAACCACCCCACCCCAGGTTGTCCCTACTGCACCTAGTGCTCAGGAGGTGATGCTGGCAACATGGATGACTTCAAGGAGTTCCAGGAATATGACGAGTTCTAGTTCTCTCTTAGTGGCAAACCCCCAGTCAGCTGCCTGTGTAGGCTTAGCTTCTACGTTTCGTATTTCCGCACTTTGATAGTCATGTTAAAGACAATGGTTATGTAATAGACTCTGTGGATGTCTTGGACATCTTGATATAATTAAGTACCTTTCCGCTATTTATTTCAAGCATTGTGTGATGATGTCCAATTATGTAATCGTTGTGTACGTGAGTTTCTGATCCTGGCACGTACATGGTTCGCATTCGGTTTGCCTTCCAAAACTGGGTGTGACATAAGTGGTATCAAAGCCTTGCTGACTGTAGGACCACTAACCTAGACTAGAATGGTCGACCTAAGGACTATAAACCCCTACTCTTACCTTGATCTTTAGAGTTCTTTCAAAAGTTGGTCACCTTGACCAACTCTATGTTACTTACTCATCTCAAAAAGTTTTGTCTCACTTTTCTTTCTGTTTACTTTCTGGTCTCATAGTTCTACTCTTACTCTTGTGCTTATGATGTCTTTTGTAGATGGCCTGTATCAGGTGCACTGCACGTAAGTCTGTGATCCCCTTTTTGCCTTCTCGCCTGGCGAAGCGTCCACTGCGTTGCACGGTGCCAGGTCAGTTCAGTCACCTGAAGAGACTGCATCGTCGCCTGCACGAGGAGCAGGAGCGCCGACGCCAGAAGCAGGAGCAGGAGCAGTAGGACTCCTCCCCCTCGCCTCAGCAGGAGGTGGAGTCTGAGAGGCCGTCTTCCCCTGCACCACAGCTAGAGATGCCCCCTGCACCACCTCAGGGCATCCCAGCTGCTGGAGGAGACCCTGACGGAGACGAAGATGACGATGACGCTGGTGGCATTTCGAGCCACGGCACGAAGCTCTCGGAGGAGCCGGAGCCGGAGGGATGGATCGCTAGACCCATCACTCGTGACGCTGCTCGCGGGTGTCACTTCCACGACGCTCTCGACACCCTGCTGCGTCGGGCCTTCGACCAACACACTTGGTCCATCGAGTACCATTGTGTAGTCTACCAGCATCGTCGTGGGCTATACCCGGACCAGTGGGAGGCTACTTGCTTGGTGCGCCGGCCGGACGATGATCTCCGGGGTGCAGAGGCCTTCTCAGAGCACTATTCTATTACTGAGAGGGATATTGCCGAGGCAGCCATGCAAGATGCAGCACGACGGGCACTTTCTTAGTATTGCTCATTGTTTAGCTGGGTAGCTGATGGCCTCGACCTGAAGTACTACCCTCGCCGTTCGATCGACAGTGCTGGAGGTGTGATTGCCTCGCCAGTTGGTGAGGGCAATCCCAGGCTAAACAGCATGGTCAACTTGGCTGTCGTGCTCAACACAGAGTTGGACCACGCCCTCGACGAGTTGGGCAAAGTTCAGGCGGAGGTTGCAGAATTGCGTGCTGAGTGCGCAGCACGCCACTACCTGGATGATGGTTCTCCCACCCCCTGTCGAGATTCAGCACCCTTACCGTTCACCGCCCCGTGGTCGCTTCGACTATGGTACCCCAGACTATAGGACCCAGATAGATTTGGATCCCTAGATCGACATAGTCAGAGTCTGTAATAATGCTTACTTTAGTGTCTTAGTCTAGTTAGTCTTAGTTCGAGTTAGTTTGCTTATCGTATGTAGGATGCTTGTTATGATGGACATGCAATGAAGTTGGATCTTTGTAATGATTGTCATCAAGGTGTGGGTATCCCCTGCAACTTGGTGTAGTTTGAAAGTCGCCTAGAGGGGGGGTGAATAGGGCGAAACTGAAATTCTCAAAATAATCACAACTATAAGCCGGGTTAGCATTAGAAATATAATCGAGTCCGCGAGAGAGGGTGCAAAACAAATCTCAAGCGAATAAGAATTGTGACACGCGGATTTGTTTTACCGAGGTTCGGTTCTCGCAAACCTACTCCCCGTTGATGAGGCCACAAAGGCCGGGTCTCTTTCAACCCTTACCCTCTCTCAAACGGTCCCTCGGACCGAGTGAGCTTTCTCTTCTCAATCACTTGGAACACAAAGTTCCTACAAGGACCACCACAAGATTGGTGTCTCTTGCCTCAATTACAAGTGAGTTTGATTGCAATGAAAGAATCAAGAAAGAAGAAAGCAATCCAAGCGCAAGAGCTCGAAAGAACACAAGCAAATCTCTCTCTCTAATCACTAGGGCGTTGTGTGGAATTTGGAGAGGATTTGATCTCTTTGGTGTGTCTAGAATTGAATGCTAGAGCTCTTGTAAGTAGTTGGGAAGTGGAAAACTTGGATGCAATGAATGGTGGGTGGTTGAGGGTATTTATAGCCCCAACCACCAAACTAGCCGTTTGGTGAGGCTGTCTGTTCGATGGCACACCGGACAGTCCGGTGCACACCGGACATGTCCGATGCGACAACCACATCACCAAAAGCCGTTGGGTTCGACCGTTGGAGCTCTGTCTTCTGGGCCCGCCTGGATGTCCGGTGGCGCACCGGACATGCACTGTAGATTGTCCGGTGCGCCAGCATGGGCGTGCCTGACCTCTGCGCGCGCAGCGCGCGCATTTAATGCGTCGCAGGTAGCCGTTGGCGCCGAAATAGCCGTTGCCCCACTGTTACACCGGACAGTCCGGTGAATTATAGCGGACCAGCTTCAAAGAATTCCCGAGGCTGGCGAGTTCCGGAGGCCGCTCTTCCTTGGATCACCGGACATGTCCGGTGTACACCGGACAGTCCGGTGAATTATAGCGGAGTTGCCTCTGGAAATTCCCGAAGGTCACGAGTTTGGAGTTGGAGTCCTCTGGTGCACCGGACATGTCCGGTGGCACACCGGACAGTCCGGTGCGCCAGACCAGAGGTGTCTTCGGTTGTCCCTTGCTCCTTTGTTTGAACCCAATACTTGGTCTTTTTATTGGCTAAGTGTGAACCTTTGGCACCTGTATAACTTATACACTAGAGCAAACTAGTTAGTCCAAATATTTGAGTTGGGCAATTCAATCACCAAAATTATTTAGGAACTAGGTGTAAGCCTAATTCCCTTTCAATCTCCCCCTTTTTGGTGATTGATGCCAACACAAACCAAAGCAAATATAAAAGTGCATAATTTGAACTAGTTTGCATAATGTAAGTGCAAAGGTTGCTTGGAATTGAGCCAATATAAATACTTACATGATGTGCACGGATAGTTTCTTTGTTTTTAACATATTGGACCACATGTTTTGTTTTTGCAAATCTTTTTGTAAATTCTTTCCAAAGTCCTTTTGCAAGATAGTCAAAGGTAAATGAATAGGATTTTGAGAAGCATTTTCAAGTTTTGAAATTTTCTCCCTTTGTTTCAAATGCTTTTCCTTTGACTAAACAAAACTCCCCCTCAAATAAAATCTCCTCTTAGTGTTCAAGAGGGTTTTGAGATATCAAGTTTTGAAAATACTACTTGCTCCCCCTTTAGAACACAAAGAGATACCAATTCAAAATTTTCCAATTGAAAATCATTAATTTTAAAAATTAGGGTGGTGGTGCGGTCCTTTTGCTTTGGGCCAATACTTTCTCCCCCTTTGGCATGAATCGCCAAAAACGGATACTTGGAATGAAATATAGGCCCTTTCCTAACTACTTTCTCCCCTTTGGCAAATAAAACATATGAGTGAAGATTATACCAAAGACGGAGAGTGAAGTGGAGCGACGGCGAAGGGTGAGTAGTAGAGTGG
Organism: Zea luxurians; assembly: GCA_029449295.1. Lineage (NCBI taxonomy): Eukaryota > Viridiplantae > Streptophyta > Magnoliopsida > Poales > Poaceae > Zea > Zea luxurians. The sequence continues at coordinate 32,274,490 of JAOPSE010000001.1, read as the reverse complement.
AGTGGAAGCCTTTGTCTTTGCCGAAGACTCCTATTCCCTTTCAATATACCTATGACTTGGTTTGAAATGCACTTGAAAACACATTAGTCATAGCATATATCAAAGAGACATGATCAAAGGTATATTTATGAGCTATGTGTGCAAATCAGCAAAAGAAGTTCCTAGAATCAAGAATATTGAGCTCATGCCTAAGTTTGGTAAAAGATTGTTCATCAAGTGGCTTGGTAAAGATATCGGCTAATTGATCTTTAGTGTTAATGTATGAAATCTCGATATCCCACTTTTGTTGGTGATCCCTAAGAAAATGATACCGAATGGCTATGTGTTTAGTGCGGCTATGCTCAACGGGATTATCCGCCATGCGGATTGCACTCTCATTATCACATAGAAGAGGAACTTTGGTTAGTTTGTAACCGTAGTCCCGCAGGGTTTGCCTCATCTAAAGCAATTGCGCGCAACAATGGCCTGCGGCAATATACTCGGCTTCGGCGGTAGAAAGAGCGACCGAATTTTGCTTCTTTGAAGCCCAAGACACCAAGGATCTTCCCAAGAACTGGCAAGTCCCCGATGTGCTCTTTCTATTAATCTTACACCCCGCCCAATCGGCATCCGAATAACCAATCAAATCAAATGTGGATCCCCGAGGGTACCAAAGCCCAAACTTAGGTGTATAAGCCAAATATCTCAAGATTCGTTTTACGGCCGTAAGGTGGGATTCCTTAGGGTCGGCTTGGAATCTTGCACACATGCATACGGAAAGCATAATGTCCGGTCGAGATGCACATAAATAAAGCAATGAACCAATCATCGACCGGTATACCTTTTGATCGACGGATTTACCTCCCGTGTCGAGGTCGAGATGCCCATTGGTTCCCATGGGTGTCTTGATGGGCTTGGCATCCTTCATTCCAAACTTGGTTAGAATGTCTTGAGTGTACTTCGTTTGACAAATGAAGGTGCCCTCTTGGAGTTGCTTGACTTGAAATCCTAGAAAATACTTCAACTCCCCCATCATCGACATCTCGAATTTCTGTGTCATGATCCTACTAAATTCTTCACATGTAGATTCGTTAGTAGACCCAAATATGATATCATCAACATAAATTTGGCATACAAACAAATCATTGTCAAGAGTCTTAGTGAATAAAGTAGGATCGGCCTTGCCGACTTTGAAGCCATTTGCAATAAGGAAATCTCTAAGGCATTCATACCATGCTCTTGGGGCTTTCTTGAGCCCATAAAGCGCCTTAGAGAGCCTATAAACATGGTTAGGGTACTCACTGTCTTCAAAGCCGGGAGGTTGCTCAACATAGACCTCCTCCTTGATTGGTCCATTGAGGAAGGCACTCTTCACGTCCATTTGGTAAAGCTTGAAGCCATGGTAAGTAGCATAGGCCAATAATATACGAATTGACTCAAGCCTAGCTACGGGTGCATAGGTTTCACCAAAATCCAAACCTTCGACTTGTGAATACCCCTTGGCCACGAGTCGAGCTTTGTTCCTTGTCACCACACCATGCTCGTCTTGTTTGTTGCGGAAGACCCACTTGGTTCCTACAACATTTTGGTTAGGACGTGGAACCAAATGCCATACCTCGTTCCTCGTGAAGTTGTTGAGCTCCTCCTGCATCGCCATCACCCAATCCGAATCTTGAAGTGCTTCCTCTACCCTGTGTGGCTCAATAGAGGAAACAAAAGAGTAATGCTCACAAAAATGTGCAACCCGAGATCGAGTGGTTACCCCCTTATGAATGTCGCCGAGGATGGTGTCGACGGGGTGATCTCGTTGTATTGCTTGGTGGACTCTTGGGTGTGGCGGCCTTGGTTCTTCATCCTCCTTGTCTTCATCATTTGTCTCTCCCCCTTGATCATTGCCGTCATCTTGAGGAGGCTCATCTCTTTGATCTTCTCCTTCATCAACTTGAGCCTCGTCCTCATTTTGAGTTGGCGGAGATGCTTGCGTGGAGGAGGATGGTTGATCTTATGCATGTGGAGGCTCTTTGGATTCCTTTGGACACACATCCCCAATGGACATGTTCCTTAGCGCGATGCACGGAGCCTGTTCTTCACCTATCTCATCAAGATCAACTTGCTCTACTTGAGAGCCGTTAGTCTCATCAAACACAACGTCACAAGAAACTTCAACAAGTCCTGAGGACTTGTTAAAGACTCTATAAGCCCTTGTGTTTGAGTCATATCCTAGTAAAAAGCCTTCTACAGTTTTAGGAGCAAATTTAGATTTTCTACCTCTCTTAACAAGAATAAAACATTTGCTACCAAAAACTCTAAAATATGAAATATTTGGCTTTTTACCGGTTAGGAGTTCATAGGATGTCTTCTTGAGGATTCAGTGTAGATATAACCGGTTGATGGCGTAGCAGGCAGTGTTGACCGCCTCGGCCCAAAACCGATCTGGTGTCTTGTACTCATCAAGCATGGTTCTTGCCATGTCCAATAGAGTTCGATTCTTCCTCTCCACTACACCATTTTGTTGAGGGGTGTAGGGAGAAGAGAACTCATGCTTGATGCCCTCCTCCTCAAGGAAGCCTTCTATTTGTGAGTTCTTGAACTCCGTCCCGTTGTCGCTTCTAATTTTCTTGATCCTTAAGCCGAACTCATTTTGAGCCCGTCTCAAGAATCCCTTTAAGGTCTCTTGGGTATGGGATTTTTCCTGCAAAAAGAACACCCAAGTGAAGCGAGAATAATCATCCACAATAACTAGACAGTACTTACTCCCGCCGATGCTTATGTAAGCGATCGGGCCGAATAGATCCATGTGAAGGAGCTCCAGTGGCCTGTCACTTGTCATGATGTTCTTGTGTGGATGATGAGTGCCAACTTGCTTTCCGGCTTGGCATGCGCTACAAATCCTGTCTTTCTCAAAATGAACATTTGTTAGTCCTAAAATGTGTTCTCCCTTTAGAAGCTTATGAAGATTCTTCATTCCAACATGGGCTAGTCGGCGGTTCCAGAGCCAACCCAAGTTAGTCTTAGCAATTAAGCAAGTGTCGAGTTCAGCTCTATCAAAATCTACCAAGTATAGCTGACCCTCTAACACTCCCTTAAATGCTATTGAATCATCACTTCTTCTAAAGACAGTGACACCTACATCAGTAAATAGACAGTTGTAGCCCATTTGACATAGTTGCGAAACGGAAAGCAAATTGTAATCTAAATAATCTACAAGAAAAACATTGGAAATAGTATGGTCAGGTGATATAGCAATTTTACCCAAACCTTTGACCAAACCTTGATTTCCATCCCCGAATGTGATAGCTCGTTGGGGATCTTGGTTTTTCTCATATGAGGAGAACATCTTCTTTTCCCCTGTCATGTGGTTTGTGCACCCGCTGTCGAGTATCCAACTTGAGCCCCCGGATGCATAAACCTACAAAACAATTTTAGTTCTTGACTTTAGGTACCCAAACGGTTTTGGGTCCTTTGGCATTAGAAACAAGAACTTTGGGTACCCAAACACAAGTCTTGGAGCCCTTGTGTTTGCCCCCAACAATCTTGGCAACTACCTTGCCGGATTTGTTAGTCAAAACATAAGATGCATCAAAAGTCTTAAATGAAATGGTATGATCATTTGATGCATTAGGAGTTTTCTTTCTAGGCAACTTGGCACGGGTTGGTTGCCTAGAGCTAGATGTCTCACCCTTATACATAAAAGCATGGTTACGGCCAGAGTGAGACTTCCTAGAGTGAATTCTCCTAATTTTGCTCTCGGGATAACCGACAGGATACAAAATGTAACCCTCGTTATCCTGAGGCATGGGAGCCTTGCCCTTAACAAAGTTAGACAAGTTTTTAGGAGGGGCATTAAGTTTGACATTGTCTCCCCTTTGGAAGCCAATGCCATCCTTGATGCCAGGGCGTCTCCCATTATAGAGCATACTTCTAGCAAATTTAAACTTTTCATTTTCTAAATTATGCTCGGCAATTTTAGCATCTAATAATGCTATATGATCATTTTGTTGTTTAATTAAAGCCATGTGATCATGAATAGCATTGATATCAACATCTCTACATCTAGTACAAATAGAAGTGTGCTCAACGGTAGATGTAGAGGGTTTGCAAGATTTTAATTCTACAACCATAGCATGCAACATATCATTCTTAGTTCTAAGGTCGGAAATAGTAGTATTGCAAACATCAAAATCTTTAGCCTTAGCAAATAATTTCTCATTCTCATCTCTAAGGCTAGCAAGAGAAATATTCAATTCATCAATCCTAGCAAGCAAATCAACATTATCATCTCTAGGATTGGAAATTGAATCAATACAAACATGGGAATCAACCTTAGCAATTAATTTAGCATTTTCATTTCTAAGGTTGTCAATGGTCTCATGGCAAGTGCTTAGCTCACTAGACAATTTTTCACATTTTTCAACTTGTAGAGCATAAGCATTTTTAACCTTAACATGTTTCTTGTTTTCCTTGATTAGGAAGTCCTCTTGGGAGTCCAAGAGATCATCCTTTTCATGGATGGCACTAATTAGCTCATTTAATTTTTCTTTTTGTTCCATGTTAAGGTTGGCAAAAAGGGTACGCAAATTGTCTTCCTCACCACTAGCATTATCATCACTAGAAGATTCATATTTAGTGGAGGATTTAGATTTAACCTTCTTCCTTTTGCCGTCCTTTGCCATGAGGCACTTGTGGCCGACGTTGGGGAAGAGAAGTCCCTTGGTGACGGCGATGTTGGCGGCGTCCTCGTCGTCGGAGGAGGAGTCGGTGGAGCTCTCGTCGGAGTTCCACTCGTGGCATACGTGGGCATCGCCGCCCTTCTTCTTGTGGTACCTCTTCTTTTCTCTTCTCTTGCCCTTCTTGTCGTTATCCCTGTCACTGTCACTTGATAATGGACATTTAGCAATAAAGTGACCGGGCTTACCACACTTGTAGCAAACCTTCTTGGAACGGGATTTGTAGTCCTTCCCCTTCCGTTGCTTGAGGATTTGGTGAAAGCTTTTGATGATTAAAGCCATCTCCTCATTGTCGAGCTTGGAGGCGTCAATTGGTTGTCTACTCGGTGTAGACTCCTCCTTCTTCTCCTCCGTCGCCTTAAATGCCACCGGTTGTGCTTCGGACGTGGAGGGTTCGTCAAGCTCGTTGATCTTCTTTGATCCTTTAATCATACATTCAAAGCTCACAAAATTCCCGATTACTTCCTCGGGGGTCATTAGTGTGTATCTAGGATTACCACGAATTAATTGAACTTGAGTGGGGTTAAGGAAAATGAGAGATCTTAGAATAACCTTAACCACCTCGTGGTCGTCCCACTTTTTGCTCCCGAGGTTGCGCACTTGGTTCACCAAGGTTTTGAGCCGGTTGTACATATCTTGTGGCTCCTCCCCTTGGCGAAGACGAAAACGACCGAGCTCCCCCTCGATCGTTTCCCGCTTGGTGATCTTGGTGAGTTCATCACCTTCGTGCGCGGTCTTGAGAAGGTCCCAAATCTCCTTTGCATTTTTCAACCCTTGCACCTTGTTGTATTCCTCCTTGCTTAGAGAGGCGAGGAGTATGGTTGTAGTTTGAGAGTTGAAGTGCTCGATTTGGGCCACTTCGTCCGTATCATAGTCTTCATCCCCTACGGATGGTACCTGTGCTCCAAACTCAACAACATTCCATATACTTTTGTGGAGTGAGGTTAGATGAAATTTCATTAAATCACTCCACCTAGCATAATCTTCGCCATCAAAGGTTGGCGGTTTGCCTAATGGAACGGAAAGTAATGGAGTATGTCTAGATGTATGAGGATAGTGTAAGGGGATCTTACTAAACTTCTTGCGCTCTTGGCGCTTAGAAGTTACGGACGACGCATCGGAGTCGGAGGTAGATGTTGATGAAGTGTCGGTTTCGTAGTAGACCACTTTCCTCATCCTCTTGTGCTTGTCGCCTTTCCGATGCGACTTGTGGGAAGAAGATTTTTCCTTCTTCTCTTTGTGGTGAGAAGAAGATCTTTTCTCCTTCCGTTTAGAGGAGTCCTTCTTCTTCTCCTTCCTCTTGGTGCGGGACTCTTCCGATGAAGTGCTCCCTTGGCTCGTAGTGGACTTGTCGCCGGTCTCCATCTCCCTCTTGGTGTGATCTCCCGACATCACTTCGAGCGGTTAGGCTCTAATGAAGCACCGGGCTCTGATACCAATTGAAAGTCGCCTAGAGGGGGGGTGAATAGGGCGAAACTGAAATTCTCAAAATAATCACAACTATAAGCTGAGTTAGCGTTAGAAATATAATCGAGTCCGCGAGAGAGGGTGCAAAACAAATCTCAAGCGAATAAGAAGTGTGACACGCGGATTTGTTTTACCGAGGTTCGGTTCTCGCAAACCTACTCCCCGTTGAGGAGGCCACAAAGGCCGGGTCTCTTTCAACCCTTACCCTCTCTCAAACGGTCCCTCGGACCGAGTGAGCTTTCTCTTCTCAATCACTTGGAACACAAAGTTCCTACAAGGACCACCACAAGATTGGTGTCTCTTGCCTCAATTACAAGTGAGTTTGATCGCAATGAAAGAATCAAGAAAGAAGAAAGCAATCCAAGCGCAAGAGCTCGAAAGAACACAAGCAAATCTCTCTCTCTAATCACTAGGGCGTTGTGTGGAATTTGGAGAGGATTTGATCTCTTTGGTGTGTCTAGAATTGAATGCTAGAGCTCTTGTAAGTAGTTGGGAAGTGGAAAACTTGGATGCAATGAATGGTGGGTGGTTGAGGGTATTTATAGCCCCAACCACCAAACTAGCCGTTTGGTGAGGCTGTCTGTTCGATGGCACACCGGACAGTCCGGTGCACACCAGACATGTCCGGTGCGACAGCCACATCACCAAAAGCCGTTGGGTTCGACTTAGGGCTGGAAAAAAAGCTCGAGGCTCGCGAGCCGGCTCGAGCTCGGAGCGGCTCGGCTCGGCTCGGAGCGGCTCGTGAGCCTCGAGCGAGCCGAGCCGAGCCTGCCTTTTGGGCTCGTTCCCGTAGCGAGCCGAGCCGAGCCGGCTCGTTCCGGCTCACGAGCCGGCTCGCGAGCTGTGTCAAATTTCTTAATATATAGAATAATGATGGATATTGGTTAATTTTATAGATTGTCAGTTTGTTCCTTAGCGTTTCATGATAGATATATGACAATTAATAATTTAGATTCCTCATAATAATGAATGATATCTATATATTTCATATTTATATACTAATAATTCACAATATAATGCAATTATATAATATCAGGGTGTGGCTCGCGAGCCGAGCCGAGCCGAGCCTAGTTTCTCAGCTTGTGAAAGCACCGAGCCAAGCCGAGCCGAGCTCGGTCAGGCACCGAGCTGCACCGAGCCGAGCCGAGCTCGGCTCGGCTCGTTTCCAGCCCTAGTTCGACTGTTGGAGCTCTGTCTTCTGGGCCCGCCTGGATGTCCGGTGGCGCACCGGACATGCACTGTAGATTGTCCGGTGCGCCAGCATGGGCATGCCTGACCTCTGCGCGCGCAGCGCGCGCATTTAATGCGTCGCAGGTAGCAGTTGGCACCGAAATAGCCGTTGCCCCGCTGTTACACCGGACAGTCCGGTGTACACCGGACAGTCCGGTGAATTATAGCGGACCAGCTTCAACGAATTCCCGAGGCTGGCGAGTTCCAGAGGCTGCTCTTCCTTGGATCACCGGACATGTCCGGTGTACACCGGACAGTCCGGTGAATTATAGCGGAGTTGCCTCTGGAAATTCCCGAAGGTGACGAGTTTGGAGTTGGAGTCCTCTGGTGCACCAGATATGTCCGGTGGCACACCGGACAGTCCGGTGCGCCAGACCAGAGGTGCCTTCGGTTGTCCCTTGCTCCTTTGTTTGAACCCAATACTTGGTCTTTTTATTGGCTAAGTGTGAACCTTTGGCACCTGTATAACTTATACACTAGAGAAAACTAGTTAGTCCAAATATTTGAGTTGGGCAATTCAATCACCAAAATTATTTAGGAACTAGGTGTAAGCCTAATTCCCTTTCATAGTTATTAATAAAGTCAGTTATTTAGTTGAGTAATCCATTTATTTCCACTTTCCTCTTTATCTGAGAAGCTGTCAGTGAATATGGTCATTTTTCTAGTGCTACGAGGATTGTCTATACATCTTTTCTTATGCTGAAAGACTGCAGAGTCAGATTTGATTTATGTGTGTGATTTCTACAGATGTCTGAGAACAGGTGAAAGGGAAATAGGCTTTAAACCTTTTCCTAAATGATTTTGGTGGTTGAAATGCCCAACACAAATAATTGGACTAACTAGTTTGCTCTAGAGTTTATGTTCCACAGGTGCCAAAGGTTCAACTCAAAGCCAATACAAAGATTAAAAAGGGTTCAAGAAGAAAGGAGCAAAGGAAACCGAAGTGCTCCCTGGTCTGGTGCACCGGACTGTTCGGTGTGTCACCGGACAGTGTCCGGTGCACCACCGGACAGTGTCCGGTGCACCAGGGAAGACCGACTTCAAACTCTTCACCTTCGGGTTTCCCAGGCGCACCTCCGCTATAATTCACCGGACTGTCCGGTGTACCACCGGACTGTCCGGTGCACCAGCGGAGCAACGGTCATCTGCGCGCAACGGTCGACTCTGCAAAGTGAACAGTGCAATTCAGATGTCAGAGCAGACGATCAAAGGGGCACCGGACTGTCCGGTGTCGCACCGGACTGTCCGGTGCCACATGAGGACAAAGCCTCCAACGGTCGACCAGCTCCAAGCCCTAACGGGAGGATGACGTGGCGGCGCACCGGACACTGTCCGGTGGCGCACCGGACTGTCCGGTGCGCCCATCGCCAGCAGACTTCTCCAACGGCTACAATTTGGTTGGTGGCTATAAATACCACCCCAACCGGCCACTTCAAAGTGTGGGAGCCCAAGCAACATTCCAAGTCATCTAGTTGATATACTCAAGCCCTCCCAACCACATCTATTCATTGATCCATCCTATACACAAGATTTAGACCACTACAACCAACACAAGTGCCACACAAGAGAGAGCAAGCAAGAGAGAGCTACTCATTTGAGTTTAGCACTAGTGCCTTGTGAGATTCATTGAGACATAGTGTGTGCTACTTCTTTGTGTTCATTTGCGCGTGGAGTTTTGACTCCCATTGAACTTCCTCCAAAGTTTTGGAGGCTTGTAAAGCTAAGCAAGATACACCAAAGAGTGTGGTGGTCCTTGCGGGATCCTGAGTGATCCGTAAGAAGAAGAAGAGCTCGCCGGTCTTGTGTGATCGGTGGAGAGAGGGAAAGGGTTGAAAGAGACCCGTCCTTAGTGGACTCCTCAACGAGGACTAGGCCTTCGAGGGCCAAACCTCGATAAAACAAATCACCCGTGTCTCGTGTGCTTATTGCTTGTGATTTGTTTGTTCTTTCCCTTTCTAAGTTTTTCTTGCACTATTCTTTGCTAATACTATTTGGTATTGCTTTAAGTTAAATTCTCATTTAGTGAAGCAACACCTTGCAAGAAAGAACTTGTGCTATTGCTCTTCTTATCTAAGCCCTCTTGCTTTATTCTCATAGACTTATTAGTTGTATTGATTTATCAATTCCGCATTATTTGAGAGCAATACTCTTTTCAAGCAAGGACTTAGTTTTTATTCTCCGATAATTGTATATCTTGTTCTAAGCACTAATCGAGGGATCTAGTTGGGGGATAAAGTTTTAATTTTCAGGTTTTGCCTATTCACCCCCCCCCCCTCTAGGCGACTTTCAACAGGCGCAGAGGTGCGAGACGTGCTCAGCCTGAACAGCAGGCACCCCAAGAGGAGGCAGCCCCGCAACAGCATTTGCCACCACCACCACCAATGACCATTGAGCAATTGTTCCTGATGCAGACCCAAGCAGTCCAGGCAATTGCTCAGACCTTAGCAGCTATGCAGCAGGTGCAGCAGCAGCCACCACCGCCTCAGCCTTAGGTGCAAGTCTAGATGCCACAAGTGCCCAGAGACAAGCATGCAGAATTCATGAGGGGCCATCCCCCAGTCTTTGCCCATTCTGCTGATCCCATGGACGCCAAAGATTGGCTGCGTACCGTGGAGCGTGAGTTGCACACTGCCCAGTGCAACGATCGTGAGAAGGTGTTGTACGGTCCCTGACAGCTGAGGGGAGCAGCCTAGTCTTGGTGGGAGTCTTACCTCGCCACTCATGCCAACCCTGAAGCCATCAAGTGGGAAGAATTCAGGGACAACTTCTGTCGCTACCATGTGCCCGAGGGACTGATGATAGTGAGGAAGGAGGAGTTTCTCACCTTGAAGCAAGGTCCCTTGTCCGTTAGTGTGTACAGGGACAAGTTTCTGCAGCTGTCGCGTTATGCCCCAGAGGATGTCAACACGGATGCCAAGAGGCAGTACCGCTTTCTGAGAGCATTGGTTGATCCCCTCCACTATCAGCTAATGAACCACACCTTCCCTACCTTCTAGCATCTGACCGACAGAGCAATCATGACAGAAAGGAAGCATCGGGAGATGGAGGACAGGAAACACAAGATTGGTGGACCTCAGGCTGGGAGTAGCAGTTGTCCTCGCTACTCATGCAAGCCACCTTAGCCATTCAAGCAAGGTCACCAGCACCAGCATCAGCGTCAGAACCAGCAGCAGTACCAGAGGCAGTTTCCTCAGCAGCAGCAGTACCGTTAGAACAACCAGCAAGGAGAAAATCAATTCTAGCGTCAGAGCAACCAGGCAGCTTGTCTTCCTGCCCTAGCAACCAACCAGAACAATCAAGCAGCACCAGCTCAAGGAGGAAGTCGTACATGTTTCCACTGTGGGGAACAAGGCCATTGGGCTAATCATTGCCCAAAGAAAGCAACTCAGCAGCAGCCAGCTCCCAATGCCCCAGTCAGACAAAATGCAATGCAGCAAGGAGGCAACAACCATGGGCAACCTCGTGCCCAGTATGGAAAGGTGAATCACTTGGAGGCCGACACAGTCCAGGAGACTCCAGGAGTGGCACTAGGTACGTTTTTAGTCGAGTACCATTCTGCAAATGTCTTATTTGATACTGGAGCAACGCATTCTTTTGTGACTGCATCACGGGTAGAATCACATAATATACCAGTAGCACCCATGTATCCACCTATGAGAGTTAGTTCAGTTGGTGGAAGGACCCAAACGGATAGATTTTGCCCTAGTGCAAAGGTTCAAATAAGGGGGATAGAGTTCCCCGCTGATTTAATAGTTATGGGTAACCAGGATACAACTATAGATGTCATCCTAGGGATGAATTGGCTAACCAAGTATCAAGCCAATCTTAGTTGTGATAAGAGAACAGTGAAATTAGTATCCCTATCAGGAGAAGAAGTGTTAGTAGAGTTGGTCTTGTCAGGACCAAGGAAAGGGAGATGTCACCAAGTCACCGCCCGTATTGAGGAGATTAAACCATTAGAGGCTATCAATGTAGTATCAGATTTCCCAGATGTGTTTCCCTAGGAGTTACCAGGTATGCCACCTGAAAGGAAGGTTGAATTTGCCATAGAGCTTATACCAGGCACTACCCCAATTTCCAAGAGAGCCTATCGAGTGTCCGGACCAGAGTTGGTGGAATTCAAGAATCAGACTGATGAGTTGTCAGAGAAAGGCTACATCAGACCGAGTACCTTGCCTTGGGCAGCCCCAGTGCTATTTGTGGAGAAGAAGGATGGAACAAAGAGGATGTGCATTGACTACAGATCCTTGAATGAGGTTACTATCAAGAACAAGTACCCCCTGCCCAGAATTGAAGATTTATTCGATCAGTTGAGAGGAGCCAGTGTGTTCTCGAAGATAGATCTGAGGTCAGGCTACCATCAGCTTAGAATCCGACCTTCAAATATACCGAAGACAGCATTCATCACCAAGTATGGACTATATGAGTTCACGGTCATGTCATTCGGCTTGACGAATGCGCCAGCTTACTTCATGTACTTGATGAACAGCGTGTTCATGGACTACCTCGACAAGTTTGTAGTAGTGTTCATTGATGACATTCTTATATATTCCCAGAATGAGCAGGAGCATGAGGAGCATTTGAGGAAGGTACTCCAGAGGCTACGAGATTGTCAGCTGTATGCCAAGCTTAGCAAGTGCTAGTTCTGAATCAGTGAAGTCCTGTTCTTGGGTCACATTATAAAATGAGAGGGATTGGCTGTAGATCCGAAGAAGGTAACAGCTATCTTGGACTGGAAGGCATCAAAAGATGTTCGAGGAATCAAGAGTATCATTGGAATGGCTGGTTATTATCGGTGTTTCATTGAAGGTTTCTCCAAGATTTCCAGGCCAATGACAGCCTTGTTGGCAAAGAAGGTTGAGTTCAAGTGGACCCCAGCATGCCAGGAGTCCTTTGAGACATTGAAAGAGAAGTTGACAACGGCACCAGTACTGATTCTGCCAGATGTTTACAAGCCATTCTCAGTATATTGCGATGCTTCGTACACCGGACTGGGATGTGTGTTGATGCAGGAAGGGAGAGTAGTGGTATACTCGTCCCGACAGTTGAAGATTCATGAGACAAATTATCCTACTCATGATCTAGAATTAGCAGCCGTGGTTCATGCATTGAAGACCTGGAGGCATTATCTTTATGGGCAGAAGTGTGATATCTACACGGACCACAAGAGCCTCAAGTACATATTCACCCAGTCAGAGCTGAACATGAGGCAGCAAAGATGGCTAGAGTTAATCAAAGACTATGAGCTAGAGATACATTATCACCCAGGCAAAGCAAATGTGGTTGCAGATGCTCTGAGCAGAAAGAGTCAAGTCAATATGTTGGTCGCTCACCCCATGCCGTATGAGCTAGCAAAGGAGTTCGATATATTGAGTCTCGGATTTCTGAACAACACCCAAGGAGTGACAATTGAGCTGGAACCCACCCTAGAGCAAGATATCAGGAAGGGACAGAAGGATGATGAGAAGATCAACGAGATCCGGCAGCTGATCATAGATGGAAAAGGCAAAGATTTCTGTGAAGATGCAGAAGGAGTGGTATAGTTCAAGGATAGACTGTGTGTTCTCGACATCAAATTGATTCGGGAACTGATTCTCAAGGAAGCTCATGAGACAGCATATTCTATACACCCTGGTAGCGAGAAGATGTACCAAGACCTGAAGAAAAGATTCCAGTGGTACGGTATGAAAAGGGAGATAGCAGAGTATGTCGCTGTATGCGATAGTTGTCAGAGGATCAAGGCAGAACATCAGAGGCCCGTGGGTTTGTTGCAGCCGTTGCAGATTCCTCAGTGGAAATGGGATGAGATCGAGATGGATTTTATAGTTGGTTTGCCTCGCACTCGTACTGGTTATGACTCCATCTGGGTAGTAGTGGACCATTTGACAAAGGCGGCCCATTTCATACCAGTCAAGACCACCTACAACAGTGCGGTGTTGGTCGAACTATACATGTCTCGGATTGTGTGCTTGCATGGTGTTCCAAAGAAGATAGTATAAGATAGAGGCACCCAGTTCACTTCTCATTTTTGGCAGCAGTTGCATGAAGCATTGGGCACATACTTGAAGTTCAGTTCAGCATACCACCCACAGACAGATGGTCAAATAGAGAGAACCAACCAGATTCTTGATGACATGTTGAGGGCTTGTGCTTTGCAAGGCAAGATAGGTTGGGACAAGAGGCTACCATATGCAGAATTCTCCTACAACAACAGCTACCAAGCCAGTCTGAAGATGTCACCATTCGAAGCACTTTATGGGAGAAATTGCAGAACTCTGTTGCATTGGGACCAACCCGGCGAAAGGCAGGTGTTCGGTCCAGATATTCTGTTTGAAGCTAAAGAGAACATCAGAATGGTTCGAGAAAATCTGAAGACATTGCGGTCCAGACAGCGAAGCTACGATGACACCCGAAGAACAGAACTGAGTTTCGAAGTGGGAGATTATAATTACTTGAAGGTGTCACCGATCAGAGAAATCAAAAGATTCGGAGTCAAGGGTAAGCTAGCACCTCGATACATCGGACCGTACCAGATTCAAGCAAGACGTGGAGAAGTGGCATATCAGCTCAGCTTACCAGATGTGATGGAACCTCCCAAGGTATTAGGCCCACCTACAGTTGTCCTTGTCCTAAGGACCTTGGACAATCATGTAGATGCGCATAATCACTCGACAAGTTCGGTAACTGTATCCTCATCATTTCTCCCAAGAGCGCTTCACCCATCACACGGATATTACATCACATCGGAGGAAAGAATAAGCGGAAGCAAATTACTATAACTTAATTTACATTCATCCATTATAGAGAGTATTATTATTACAATACCGGGGTATTAAAAGTGCATAAAGTATTATTATTACAGACCAAGGAGGCAAAACACCCTCCCGCACAAAAGTTTATTGTTTTCAAAGTGGGAGGTCAACATCCTCCTGTGACCATCTTCACTGCTGGGACTCTTCCTTGGGTACCACCTTTGAACAGAAACAACAAAACTCTGTTGTTTCCTCACCTACAACAACATGGGTTCGAAAACCCTGAGTACGGAGTGTACTTTCGCAAGTCTTACCCGACAAAAGAAAATACTCTCAAGGATATGCTGGCTTGAGGGAGTCAAGGTAAGGCTATTCAAGAATCAAAGACTCTATTTGCAGAAATGCTTACTAATAGTGGATCCTTAAAAATCCAATTTTATTAGCAAGTTAAGTCATTACATGTAGCTAGAGTTCTTTCTATCCTAGTTCAAGCACTTGGCCTGCACTAGCCGTCTTTTATCACCCTTTTACTTTATTGGATTGCTACGTGTAGGGCAGTGACCAAGTCTTCATATCCGAGAAGTAACGGCGATCCGAATCGATTAATACCGAGCTGGGGATCTCCAACCACACGACATATGTAGCACTTAACCCTTGCATATGTCAACTCACCACCGGGTTTCTTAAGACCAGACCGGGTTCATGCCAACCGAGAGCACAGATACACCACCGTCCAGCCTCTTGCAATAAACTTTGAAATGTTATAAATTATTGATAAGTTTGAAATATATACTAGCTCAATGACAATTCTCAATAAGAAGTATAGAAGAGCTACTTTAACCTATAAGAAGGTCGTGCCCACCGGCGCTTAACACCATCCACAGCAGCACAAATCTAGTACCTGTAACAACATGGGTTCGAAAACCCTGAGTACGAAGTGTACTTTTGCAAGTCTTACCCATCCAAGGAAAAAGAATCTCAAGGATATGCTGGCTTTTGGGAATCAAGGTAAAGCTTATCAAGAAGCAAAGACTCTGTTTGCAGAAAAGCTTACTATGAGTGGATCCTTAAAAATCCATTTTATTATCAAGTTAAGTAGTTACCTGCATCTAGAGTTCTTTCTACCCTAGTTCAAACACTTGGCCTATACTAGCTGTCTTTTTATCATCCCTTCAATTCACTGGATTGCTACGTGTAAGTCAGTGACCATGTCTTCATGTCCGAGAAGTAACGGTGATCCGAATCGAGTAATACTCAGTTGGGGATCTCCAACCACACAACATATGTAGCACTTAACCCTTGCATATGTCAACTCGCCACTGGGTTTCTCAAGACCAGACCGGGTTCACGCCAACCGAGAGCACAGATACTCCACCGTCCAGCCTCTTGCCATGGAGGGTACACGCTACTCTCACCATCTCTCCACTCCCATTGCGTGTTGGCCTTTCTGGTATTAGTCTTCCCGAGGCAAAGCTTACCCATGACGAGGCATGTGGCCAGTGAAAAGGTGCTCAATCATCAAGCCTACATTGGTACGGTCCTTAATCGACTCAGACGGAGACACTGCACCGAGACTTCCTTCTCGTGCAAGTCACCCGCCCAGTCTTGTCTTTATCATTTTCAAACCCAAAATTTGGTACCTGACAGAGGTACATCTTGTCCGATGTTGAATCCATCACGGCCATGATGGATCCACCATCAAGTTTTATTTTTGAAAACATCACATTCCATCTGAAGCATCATCTTTTGTTAAAACCAAAACATTTTTGTTTTCTAAAGCAAGACTAAGCATCAGAAAACCTTTTAATAAAATAGGTAATCAAGGAATGGTAAACAGTTCCAAGGAAGTAAATGCAGCAATTGGTTCAGCACTCAACTCCTATCACCTAATGCATCATTCAAGTGATAAAGAGTTTAAAATCACAAGGAAAAGGTAAATGCATCGGGGCTTGCCTTGTGTTGTAGGTGATTCGGGATCTGTTCCACAGATATCAAAATAAAAACAATTCTTGGCAGGTGGAGTTTTAGTTGGTGGTGCAGTCTCTTCTTCTTCGACACTTATTTCTTCTTCGTTTTCTATACATAACCTTACATATACACGAATGCTCATGTGATGCTATGAATATGGAATTATAATAGAGATACATCAAGTTGTATCTTGAATACAACTTTCCTTCATGGTACACTAGGGATACTAGGGTTTTCTGAGTCAGTATTCCACTAGGTTAAGGCAACTATTACCTAGGAAGCTAGGGTTTTGGGTTTGGGAATCAAACAATGTCCAAAACATGTCTAAATTCACCCAAGGGTTCTAATTATCAAATTAGGCTTACCCCAAAAGTTTTGTGATTTTTGGAGTTATCAAATAATTTCTAAAATTCCAAAAGTCTAGGTTTAGACTTTCTTAAATGTTAAATAATTCATGGTTGGGACTAAAAATCTTGGAACTATTTTTATTAAATACTAGGGGATTTTAGGAGTCTAGTAAAATTGATCTCATATTTTTATAATTTTGCTAGGATTTTTTATAAATTCCCTAAGCCTGGCAGAAAAAGAAAAAGAAAAGGAATGAATAGTAACAGGCCCTATCTAGCCCGATTCGGCCCACGTCCAGACGAAACGCGCTCGCGCGCGCCCGCGCGCGCCCGCGTTGGCGGCTTTACACAGAAGACCTTGGCTTTTTGAACAAACAGTAAAGAACCCTGGGCACTATTTCCTTATCTCACTGACGTTTGCACTTAGACCCTTCCTCTTTATTATCTTCGCAAACTCCAGTCCCCGATGGTGATAGCCGGTGAGCACGCCTTCCGACGAACCTGTACCGGCCGAGACACTCAACGACCAATGCCCTAGCTTGGCTGACGCCTAATTCCACCCTTGGCGACACTAATCCCTCAACTAATTGCACTAATCCGGGCCGAAATCTCTCTGTCCATGACAACGGCGAAAACCGGAGACAAACCAAGGTGTTCTAGGCAATTCAATGTGGTCTAGTTCAATCAAACGGGTCTATGAGCAATAGGGAACATGAGGGAAGCTAGAACATCGCACAGAAGGGCATGAACTAACCCGTAGACAAACTGGCCACGGCGAGATGTCTCATGGCGGCGTTCTGACCGATTTGGGAAAAATGGGAAATTGGGAGGCTCTGGTGGACGATCGGAGGCAAGAGCTGGTGCTTTGGATGCGTAATAACCTAGCGGAGCTCACTGGGGCAGCAATTTATAGACTCCATCGGTGGTGGCGTCCAATTTGAAGAAAGTGTGCTGGTGGCCGGAGAGAGGGACTGAGTCACTGCGGCATTCTACCGTGGCATTCACCAGACCTAGGCGGATAGCTATCACTGGTTAACCTCCATGGTGCAAAGCAACATGGTAAACTACCTAAGGCGTGGCGCAACCGGGGAAAACAGCGGCAGCCTCGGCGATGACCGTGCGGCCACGTCGTCGGGCAAGTGGGCACGGCGACAGGGCGGCCACAGTGCCCCAAACTCATCCACGGTGAAGATCTTTTCACTGCCGAGCGTAATCCACTTATCTGCTGATCTTTTTCAGTACTGTACCATGGTGATCATCATCAGAGTATCTGACAGAGCAAGTTAGAGGCCTTTGTTCTCCAATTTTTGTGTGGCAACTTGATCATCTGCATGTAGCAAAAATGTTGTCCCATAATCCATCTTTGTTTTTGTTATAGCAACCATACCCAATCGATCACTGGATCCAATTCAAAATTGATCTCCAAGTTTTTCCAAGTTCACGGGTGGCCATAATTCAGTCTGCAGTAGCGACTGACAGCCCAACTTTGAGTCCATTTTACTCCAAATTTTGTATGTGATCAAGGCTTAGTCACTTAAGCAAAGTTATACTCCTATCATAGCTCTACAAATTTTATGTGTTTACCTAAGGCAAAATCCTTGTAGATTTAGAGATATAGAGCTCCAAAGTTAACATCATTTCACTGAAATTCAGACTTAACCCTATAGTGTTCATGGGGTACTTTTGCAAATAAGTCCAAATTCCTCCACACTACTTGAAAATCCTCCAATGTAAAAGTTACTTGGTTTGTGATGTTTTATCACTTTGATATTTGCACTTTGGTCCAAAAGTGCCTAAAATTTACATTTACCCCCCTAGGGTTCCAATTAGGGTTTTCTAGGGTTTCTTTTAGGGTTTTGAGTAATTTAGGGTTTTTGTGCCACTCAAACCCAACACTCTAGATATCTTATGAACATTTCTATTGGCTTATGAGATTTTTACTCATTTTGACTTCACTACAATCCATGGGTCCTAATTCCAGGGTTAAGTACCCTACCCTAAGGTTAAACACTCTGCAAGTCACATCATCACAACTTGTTTGAAAATTTTACCTAGTGAATGCATCCTAGGCGTAACAAACACATAATATGTCAATGAACATGATGTTATGCTCAAGTTTTAGTGCCAGTAACACCAGGGGTGTTACACCAGAGAGTCTGTCAGCTGTGCACGATGTGTTCCATGTGTCCCAGCTGAAGAAATGCTTGAGAGTGCTAGAAGAGCAGTTGCCAATGGAGGACCTTGAAGTTCAAGAAGATCTGGCATATATTGAGAAGCCAACTCAAATTCTAGAGACAGCAGATCGGGTTACTCGGAGAAACACCATCAGGATGTGCAAAGTCAAATGGGGCCATCACTCGGAGGAAGAAGCAACCTGGGAAAGAGAAGATGATTTGAAAGCCAAGTACCCTGAGCTCTTTTCTAGCCGACCCTGAATCTCGAGGGAAAGATTATTTTTAAGGGGGATAGGTCTGTAACACCCTGAATTTGGGGGTATAAAATTTCTTTCTAACTATCTACCAAATTCAGGTGCTACTCTTGTATCTCTCTCTAGTTCTTTTCTCTCTCTTTTCCTTCTGAGTAGATTTAGCTTAATTAGTGAGGGATTAATTATTTATTTTGTTAAAACAATATGAGTCATGAAATGTTGCATCATGTTGAGCTTAAATATTCTTTAAATTGTTGTATATGTTTGAATTAGTTTGAATTTAAATCTTGGTTTAAATTTGAATTGAAAACCCTAGAGAAAATAAAAAGAAAAGCAATTAGAAATTCCCTGGAAAAAGAGAAAACCAATTCAGCCCAAACCGGCCTAGCTCGGCCCAGCCAGGCCGCGCGCCCGCGCTGCCTAACAGGTGGGTTCCACCTGTCAGCGCCAGTTTCTTTCCCCGCACACACTCTCTCTCTCTCCCTCTTTGCCTAGTGGGGTCGGGTTGTCGACACCGGTTGCCCTCGCTCGCGCACCCTTTTCTATCTCTGCCTCGTGGGCCCGTTTCGTCAGCACACCGAGCCGCTCTGTCCACGCGCCTGCTCCCTCTCGCTCCGCCGTGGGACCACCCTGTCAGCTCCGTCTTCCCCACGAACCGCCGTGGACCAACGTGCACGCACGCTGAGATCCCCGGCCACGTCGCCTGCCCACGCACCCCAGCTCCCTTTTGAGCCCCGCCCGCACCCGCACTCGCTCCCCTGTCCCATTTCACGCAAGCTCACCGTCTCTCGCGCTCTGCCCTCGCTGCTCGACCTCGCCAGAGACTAGAAAGGGAAATAGGGTTAACCTTTTCCTACAATTAATTTTGGTGGTTGAATGTCCAACACAAACATATGGACTAACTAGTTTGCTCTAGAACTCATGTATTACAGGTGCTTAAGGTTCAACACAAACCAATAAAAGATTCAAGTTAGGGACTAAATTGAACCGGGGCAAAGAACTGAGTGTGCTGTGGTCTGGCGCACCGAACTGTCCGGTGTGCCACCGGACAGTGTCCGGTGCACCAGGACCGTACCAGTTCCAACCAGCCACTCTCAGGAAAACGCAGGCGCGCTCCACTATAATTCACCGGACTGTCTGGTGTGCCACCGGACTGTCCAGTGAGCCAGCGAGCAATGGCTATCCAGCGCACAACGGTCGACTCTCACAATGGGAACAGTGTAGCACAATGTGCAGCAGAAGTCAGAGCAGCGAGTCAGAGGGGCACCGGACTGTCTGGTGCACCACCAGACTCTCCGGTGCCACAAGAAGACAAAGGCGTCAACGGTCAACTGCTCCAGAACCCTAACGGTTGGGTGACGTGGCGGTGCACCGGACACTGAACAGTGTCTGTCCGGTGGTGCACCGGACTGTCCGGTGCGCCCATCGCCAGCAGCCTCCCCAATGGCTACCTTGGTGGTTGGGGGGTATAAATACCCCCAACCACCACAACTTCAAGCATCCAAGTTTTCTGAAGATCACATTCAATACAAGAGCTCTAGCATTCACTCCAAGGCACAATACAAAAGATCAAATCCCCTCCAAGCCCCAAATTCATTCCAAACACTTAGTGGTTTGTGAGAGAGAGTTTTGTGTTCATTTGAGTTCTTGTCGCTTGGATTGCCTTTCTTCTTTTCCTATTCTTATTCTCAAGTGCTTTGTAAGCGAAGCAAGAGACACCAAGTGTGTGGTGGTCCTTGCGGGGTCTTAGTGACCCGTGAGATTAAGGAAGAAGGCTCACTCGGTCTAAGTGACCGTTTGAGAGAGGGGAAGGGTTGGAATAGACCCGGTCTTTGTGACCTCCTCAATGGGGACTAGGTTCTTTGGAACCGAACCTCGGTAAAACAAATCACCATGTTCACTCGCCTTATTTCTTGGTTGATTTGTTTTCCCTCTCTTTCCGTCTTGAATTTAATTCTAACGCTAACCCCGGCTTGTAGTGTGTGTTTAAAGTTGTAAATTTCAGATTACACCTATTCCCCCCCTCTAGGCGACTTTCAAGACCTACGCCCGCCGTGCCGGTCACCCAGCCCGCTAGAAGCCACGCCAAGCCGCCTCGAGCTCTGTCCCGAGGTGAGACGTTCATTCCTGTGTCTGGTTTTCCTTATTTGCGCCTACCCGTAGCCAATTTGGCCTCGCCAGAGTTCGGTCGCGGTGGTCCGCCACACCCGCGCGGTGACTGGCCAAATTAGCCCAGCCCTATGCCCCGGCAATGGTCCGTGATGTTCCCCTCACCCTATCGTAGCTATTCCCGGCCTTAGCGTGCCCCAAATCCCCTCTCCCCTGCCATGATTCCTCACCAGAGTTGCCCCGACCCGCCCGGAGCTCTTCCTCCACCATTCTCCCCTCTCTGACCCCGGTCTTGTGGCCGAAACCCCCTCAACGTGTTCGCCAAATCCTCCTCGTCAATTCTGGCCAACCCCGGGGGCCTCGAAACTGTTGTAGCCCGCACCCGCCTCGGCTCCGACGACCTCACCGCCGTGAGCAAGAGTGGCGCCGCCTGCAGCCATTAACCCCTCCGGTGCTCGATTTCGGCCGTCTGATCTTTATCGTGCGGGCCGGATCACCGGATACCGCTTCGCGCACGTGCACCCTGCGCCTGGACCCCACCTGTCGGTCGTTCGTGTCTATGGCACCGGGCCCGGCCGGTCAGTCTCGTTTCCCCGCCCCCAGTCGCTGACCGCCCTGGCCCACTGGTCAGTGTGCGCCCACGTCTGCGCGCTCGCCCGTGGATCTAATCTCGGCCGTAGATCGTGGATCCGACGGGTGAGGAGACCCCGTACCCCTTCGTGCGGCGGTTTTGCTAAAGAACCACTCGGGTTTCCGGGAATCAACCCGTCGTTCCTTGAATTTGCGCGCAGGCCCTGGAATCTTATAAACGGACCCCGCCTTTTAAATAATCACAGAATTGGACCTAGTTTTATATTTCAAACTTCAAAACTTGTTTATTTCACATCTTTTTCATATGAACTCCAAATTAAGTGGTTCAAATTTTAAAATGTTCATAAGAATATTCTCTATTCAAATAAATTATGTTCATCCACAGTCTATGCACTTTAATTTTATACCTAGACCATAGGTTAGTGTATGTGTGGAATTATTCACTTAATAAAATAAATAAAAAGAAACCCTAGTGGTTAATGGATATTTAATCTTGTGAGATTAATAATGTGTATTATATGAATTTATCTCTGGTTTAACTTTTATGTCTCATTAAAATGAATAGAATCATATTATGTAACCATGGAGAACACTTAAAGAATAATCAACTACTAAATGAGATTAGTTCACCCTATAATTTAAACTCCCTTTTGGGTTTATGCTTTCTCTTTTGAGATGTATTCCATTGTTTGTACATGATTGATGTGATGTTCATTTATCATTTACCAAATGTATTGAATACATGATCGCTTTATTTAGACAACGAGCAGCCCGTGGTTCCTGAGTGTGTTGCCGAAGATCTCTCTAAGCAACAACATGGTGAAGGCAAGTGTCCTCTGACCTATTATGTCCTACTTACTTTATAATTCACCATCCTGCATTACATTATTGAAACCTAAGGATGACTAGTCTGTATTTACCTTATCCTTGTTTACCTTTTGGGTTAATCATGGTTAGCTTATGTTATTGCTTTAACTTAATCAATGACATGATGTGAACATTTATGATACGATGATGTTATTCTGATGATGATCTTCTGATATTTTAGGAGACTCAGTCCATTTTCCTGAGTACCTCTCCGTAAGGACCTGTTCGTTGAGTGACCACCCGAGATAACAGTGCAACCATGAGGGTGGAATAATGGGACGCCCTTAGCTGATTAATTAGATGAACCTGGGGGTGTAGTTGGCTTTGCCTGAGGGACGTCAATGGGGTCGGGGTGTAGTGCTCGCTCTGCCAAGGGGGGTGCAGAGGTTCATTCGATTTGGTTTTGTTAGTCACCCACCTTGGGGAGGTGTATTGCATTTGTACGACTGGCGAAACCTAACGAGCTATGCACCAGGGGAGTCTTTGTAAAGGCTACGTAGTGTATCCCTAGACATTCACCTCGGTAGTGAAGATCGGGTCTGTACAACCCAGGCTGGAAACGGGTCACGACTCGTGGGTAAAGTGTGCAACCTCTGCAGAGTGTTAGAAACTGGTATATCAGCAGAGCTCACGGTTAAGAGCGGCCTTGGGATCCTCTTTGATTAGAAGAACTTTGGTTACTTTTATGATGATGGTTATAATTTTGATCTCTGGTATTTCCACTTGGAGGAGGTACATTTGGGTAATAACTGGGTTTATTACTAAAGCTTGGCTTTACTAATAGTAATAAATACTTGACCAACTAAAAGCAACCGCTTAACCTTAACCCCACATACAACTAGTCCACTTTAGCGAAACAGGACATTTGCTGAGTACGTTGATGTGTACTCACCCTTGCTTTACAAACCACCCCCACCTCAGGTTGTCCCCACTGTATTCAGTGCTTAGGAGGAGATGCTGGAAACATGGAGAAGTTTGAGGAGTTCCAGGACTATGACGAGTTCTAGTTTTTTTTAGTGGAAAACCCCCCAGTCAGTTGCCTATGTAGGCCTTATCTGCTACGTTACGTATTTTCCGCACTTTGATGATATTAATGACTATGCTATGTATTAGACTCTGTGGATGTATTGTATATCATATTGTAATAAAAGTACCTTTCCGCTATTTAATTTGAGCAATGTGTGATGATGTCCAATTATGTAATCGTTGTGTACGTGAGTTTCTGATTCTGGAACGTACATGGTTCCATTCGGTTTGCCTTCCAAAACCGGGTGTGACACGCGGCCTTGTAGATGGAGGTTGCCTTCCTGCTGTGGAGAGTGTCTTCGCGGCCTGTAGACGGCATGGTCGTCGTACTTTGTTGTTGACTTGTGCTTGCTTGTTTCCTGCTGGGAGCCGAGGCTGAGGCCGAGGGCTCAGTTGCGTATCCGAGCCCCCTGAGAGGGGTTGCCCATACCGTAGTGGTTGACACTGTGCTTAGTACGGGAAAATTCTTAAGGGATGCGTCAGCTTCACTGTATCTGGTGACGTTGGCGACTTCCTCTATCACGGATTTCGGGGGCAGAACCGGGCTCGGGCGAGGCGGAGGTCCACTCGAGGTTGCAATCGAGCCCGTTTTGAGATTTGATGACGCGCGCCACAGTTTGAAGGAGTGACCCTTCGCAGGATTCGTGGGGGAGCAGGTAGCCAAGGCTGAGCTCTGGCAAGGCGAAGTTTTGTCCTGAGGACGGACTCTACGTCGGGCGAGACAGCGTTTGCGCCCGAGGGCTAGTCCGCTCTTCTGTCGTATTATATGTCCCATTAGGGGCTGGCAGACGACGCACGTATACAGTGGCGCATGTGTAATCATGCTGATGAATCTTTGACAAGACTGCAGTTTTTTTTACCACCGTACACATGTAACCCTGCGCGGGGTAGGTACGCGCATTGAATGTGGCTGTCCCCCGATGGACTTCAGGAGGCTTTTCCTCGAGTCTTGTCCCTCTCGCCTGAGATGGGATCGGGCGAGGTGGACATGGCTTCTTAGGGTGGGGAGCCTCGGTTGAGATGGAGGTTTGTCCGAGCTTACGCCCTATCCATAATCGGGCTCGAGCGAGACGGAGTTTTGGGAAGACCCCCAAGGGGGACCTCGAGCGAGACAGGGTTCTTGATTCCTTGACCTCGAGGAACGTACTTTGATGACGTCCTCAGGGTTTAAGCACATTTTGGGGTATAGTCTGGTATCCCTAATTATCGTACCCGGTAGATGGGGATGGAGAGCTATTCCCCGACAAGGAATTTCCCGTTGCCATCTCTAGATACACTAGAAGCCCAAAGAGTATGGACCCTAGCTAAAGCGAATATTTAAAAAACGACTTGCATCATTCAGTTTGTAGGCTAAATCCCTTCGGATTTCGCAAACCTCATCTAAAAAGTTTAGACTGATTATGGAAGGCAAATCAGTCTACAAGTACAAAGATGGAATGGACTCTGAAAATGGCCCACGATTCACCTCTTCACGGAGTGCCCCTATTCCCACACATTTTTCAACCTGGGGTACGTTGTAGGGCTACGTGCACAAGGACAAGCCTACATCCTTCCTTCACAACGGAGAAAGGACTGGTTCTCTAAGCTGATAGGCAGGGAAACAAGACACTGCACTCTCTTTTCTTTTTAATGAAAAAGGAGGAAACAATTCCCTGCTGGTGAAAATATAAACATGTTGAAAAAAAATTATTTTACACAGTTACAAATTACTATCTCCTCCGTTCACAAATATATGATGCTATTGAATGTTTTAAAAAAAACTTTGACCACTTATCTTATTCAAAATATTTATTAAAAAAATATAAAATTTTAACTCACAATCAAACTACCTTGAGTGATAAAACAAATCATAAAAATGATAATCACAATTTTTTTTGAATAAGACAAGTAGTCAAAATTTTTTTTAGAAAAAACAACAGCGTCGTATATCTGTTTGTGAACGGAGAGAGTAGAAATGAACGAAAAGGATGTACAAAGAAATTGTTAAAAAAGGTTACAAAAAAATCGATCTCTCCAACGTTCTATCATATGAAACTATTTCTCCTCCAAAATTTCGAATAACCAAATTGTTTCTTTGCATTCTTTAACATAGAAAGTGGGTGTTTGTTTAGAATCATGATCTGTTGAGATTATATAATCTAACAAATTTTAAACTAAAACATCCTCATACAAATGGCGTTTGAAAAATCTGCGGCGTGCACGGTTGACCGCGCGGGTGCATCGTTGCCATGTCGCCCATGTGTGCAGCAGCGCGCTGTCAATCTGGCACTGCCCTGGAAAAAAACAACAACCCGAGTAGGTGACAAGTTGTTTCGCCCCAACGCGTTGACATCACTCGACCGGCCTCCGCCCCTCCGAAAGTAGCCACATGTATAATAATTTCGTCGTTGTCAATATATATCTGATATTGTATGACTTTAATACAAAACGAATAACTCAATATAAGATATATATATATATATTAAAGTCGACTATTTGGAATGAGTGACGTAGCTTTCTTCTACGGCTCAATCGCTGTCGCTTCCGTGTTCCGTGCCACCACCAAGATTGACGAGTAGCCGCCAAGGATCGCCACGGCGCACCAACCCACCCACCCACCCTACCGTGTACCTTTTTTTTTCCTCCTCAGCGAGCTCCCCCTCCCTCCCGTTGCGCAGGCGAGCAGCGGACCATTGGTTCGCATTTCGCACACGCATCCTCAGCTCAGGTAGACGCGGACCTCCAACCCAAGCTACCGATCCATCTCAGCACCAGCGAGCGAACTTCCTTCTCCGCCTCCGCGGTTCCCTTCGCTCCTCGACCTCGATCAATCAATCATTCGTGCGCTCGTGGCCCGGCACCGGCCCCGGCCCTCCATCGCGCCGCGCCACCTTCCATGCTCGCTCGCTCGCTCGCACATGGCCGCTCACCCCTCGCGCACATGACACGGCGTAGGTAGTAGACCGATCAATTCCTCTTTCTTACACGGAATGCTATAAATACAGAGCCGCCGGCCACCGGATGAAGATGATGATTAGGCCGCCGCAACCGCAGCAAGCCGGCCCGCTGCAGCTCCTCCGTTCGCTAGGACTAGGAGCAGGCGGAGGCGGAGGCGGCCGGCGGGGGGCCATGAAGTCGGCCACGTCGCTCCTGCTCGGCGCCGCGCTCGCCACCGCCTTCTTCCTGCTCTACACCTCCCTCTGCCGCGACCTCGGCGCCGGCGCCGCCGCCGCCGCGCCCAGGTCGGGATCGCCGCCGACGCCGCGCCGGGAGCAGGAGACCGGCGACACGGCCTCCGCTCGGCAGGAGGCCGCCACGGGAGAGGGCGGGGAAGAACGTGTGGCTGCGAGCAGCGACGGCGACCGCAGAGGCGGCGGCGCCACCGCCGCCACAGCGGAGGAGAATGGTCAGAGCAAGGAGGAGGAGGAGCAGCAGCAGCAGCGGATTGTGATGCCTGCCACGTCAACTCACGAGGTAAGTTTTTTTTCCCGAAATTAGGTTATTAGTAGTTTTTCTGGCTGTTTATTACGTTCTGTACTTCGATCGCCTGGTCACCTGACATGCTGCGTTGTTTCAAATAAAGTTGTTTTTTTAATCACACATAATTTCTAAATAATGTTCATACCTAACCTAACATGGCCAGCTGAAGGGACGGTACAGTGGTGCATGTCAGAAGAGCACATACTTTAAGCGCAAATTTTACTTATTGTGCACAATTTTCTAGTTAGTTCTTCTCATTAATTAACTTACAGTTGCTCAGAGATCGAATAATAACAAGTGAACTAGCATCGATCAATCAGCGCGGCTGCTCTTGCCTCACAATTTACTCCTCTTGTCTCCGATAATTCATTAGCGTTCCGACGTAAATCTGATGTTCCCCACCACCCACCAGGCCACCTCCCACCATAGACCGCAGCCGAAGCAGCAGGAGAAGAAGAGCCCACCACCAGCGTCCCAGGATCTGGCGGACCTGCTCCGGCGAGCGGCGACGGCGGACAAGACGGTGCTGATGACGGCGATCAACGAGGCGTGGGCAGCGCCAGGGTCGTTCCTGGACCTGTTCCTGGAGAGCTTCCGCCAGGGCGAGGACACCGCGGGCCTGCCGCGGCACCTGCTGGTCGTGGCCATGGACGGCAGGGCCCTGGAGCGGTGCAACGCCGTGCACCCCTTCTGCTACCTGTTCCGCGTCGACGGCATGGACTTCGCCGCCGAGCAGAAGTACATGGAGGGCGACTACCTGGAGATGATGTGGCGCCGGAACCGGTTCCAGCAGAGCGTGCTGGAGCTGGGCTACAGCTTCCTCTTCACGGACGTGGACATCCTGTGGTTCCGGAGCCCGTTCCCGCGCCTGCCCCGCGGCGCGCAGGTCGTCATGTCGGCCGACTTCTTCGTCGGCGACGCCGACTCGCCCAACAACTACCCCAACGGCGGCCTCCTCTACGTCCGCTCCTCGCCCGCCACGGTGGGCTTCTACCGCCACTGGCAGGCGTCGCGCGCGCGGTTCCCGGGCCACCACGAGCAGTACGTCTTCGACAGGATCGTCAAGGAAGGGTACGCCGGCGCCCGGGTGCAGTTCCTGGACACGGCCGTCTTCGGGGGCTTTTGCCAGCACGGCGACGACCTGGGCAGGGTGGCCACCATGCACGCCAACTGCTGCGTGGGGCTGGACAACAAGCTCTTCGACCTCAAGAACGTGCTACAGGACTGGAAGACCTACAGAGCGCGCGCCGCCGCCGGCAACGCGCAGGGTTTCTCCTGGCGGGTGCCCGGAAAATGCATACACTGACTCAGCTGGCTCCATCCTTGTCTTGACTCTGGAGGGTTTGAGCTCATTTTTCGATTGTTCGCCAGATAGTACAACTTAACAGCTACATCCCATTTTTTCCCCTAATGTGTATATATATATATATATATATATATATATATATATATATATATATATATATATATATATATATATATATTGTAAAGCTTTTTATGGAATGTAGAAAAATTATTATTAATGACGCAAACACCACCGCGTTTCATCTCAATCCGCGCATATCTGAAACGCAACGTCGAGAACAAGGACCATGCATATGCAGGGCTCCGTCCATTCCACAACACCATCCGCGGGGTTACAACAGCTCAACGAATCACGGTGAGCAACAAAACAGCACTGAAAATGTAGTTGGCACGAGGAGAAAGCTGAGTTCTAAGAATACTGCCTCAGTTCAACATACAATCTACACATACCTCTACTAATTGACCATGGTTAGCTTCCCAAAGAATGCAGAATCAAGCTTGCCTGCAGCAGTTACACAGGGATATC
Source organism: Zea luxurians (assembly GCA_029449295.1). Lineage (NCBI taxonomy): Eukaryota > Viridiplantae > Streptophyta > Magnoliopsida > Poales > Poaceae > Zea > Zea luxurians. The sequence continues at coordinate 32,245,709 of JAOPSE010000001.1, read as the reverse complement.
ATTTCCCTGGCCCATTACTCCAAATAAGTTGGAGGCTCAGATCCTTCTAGCGACGATGGATCCCTTCCATCACCCGCTTATTACTTAGCTACGACAGAGACCTTGCTTCAATCTTATATTTTCTGTGTCCTTCTCCCCACATTGTCTTCAGCCATATCCGTGCCTTCTGACTGGATGATCTCCATGTCCCTGATATCCCTCTTCAACACATTACCTAGCTTGGCAACTGCCTCTGTTTGTTGTTGTAAGGCCTGTGATGTAGACAATTACAAGTCAGGTTGACACAAGACCAGGCTATCTAACAAGGACGAGGACAAAACTGCACCACTTACCTCAAGAAGCTCTGTAACACTCCGCTCATCAACTTTTGCAGAACTGGGAATATAAACGGAACCACCAGCACCACCACTGCTAGCCAGAAGACGCGACGTCGAAACAAGTGTATTGACCCTCTTAGAAAGATCAGCGTTATGTCCTTTTAGCTGCAAACAGAAGACCAAAATTGATGAGAACCCTTAATCGGCCAAAAAGTAGGAATAACAAATGGGGATAAAGCCTAACCCGCTTTAATATAGCAACCAATCTTTCATACAAGTCAGCTTCCTCCTTTGTTAAGGGACAGCGGTAGCCCCGATTCTCCAATGCCTCCACTATTCTAACAAACTTTTAGCAGTTCCCAAAATAACAACGATGAGTTAGATGCATGGGCAATTAGGCACGAAAAGTGAACTCACGCGATCTAGAGAAAATATCACCCTTAAAAGACGTCTCTGAATAGCAAGCTCTTGTTGCTTCAATCGCTGGATCCAAGGATACGTGTCAGCTTGGAAATGCCTTTGCAGCTGCAATAGAAAATATGTTAGGCAAAAGATGTGAGTAATGGAAGCGCGTATGAAAACATCCATATGAAGCTATACCTTTTTAACATTAGAGTGAGTCATGCTCAATCTATCAGTGTCCGAAACAAGGACTTCATCTTGAAGCTGCAAAGGAAAAGAACAAGTACCAAGGCTTCAATAAATTTCAAAGCTAAAACCCCTTGTAGAAAGTTGGGAAATGGCTAAGATAATACCATCAGAAGTACTGGAAAAGGTTACAAAGTTACATGTAAAAGCTGAAAATATCAAGGTATCTTTTACTTCTTTCCGTACCAAAATACAAAAAGTGGGGCATTCTTCACCCAGAGAATGACAGAGACAAATATGACTACTGCAAGACTTAAATATATGCCATCAACAAGGTTATTAAAACGATAAAACGGTGAAACGCTCATGGGTGGAATTTTGACTTTTAAACGTTTAAACAAAATTTAAACGTAGTTTTAAACAACATATGAAAAATATCAATATATCATAATTTTAGACAATAATATGAAATTAAATACCAAAACAGAGAGGTCAGTGGCTTACCAAAACTTCACCCATGAGCTGCCGGATTGGACCCCAAAAGTAACTAACAGACTGTGCCTAAAACTAGCTAATGGTCTAAAACGCATGAAACCCTGAACCCTAAACAGTTTAGGACGCCAAAACGCTAAAACGTGGTTTCAACTTCTAATTAGAGTTTTGACATTTAAACGTAGTTTTAATAACACTGGCCATCAATATACAGAAGACATATAGTTCTATCCCGCAGGGAGATAAATATCTAATGCATATGTGCAGCTTCACTTTAACTGCTTCATCAACATGTTGGGGAATTGAATTATCACTAGACCATGGAGGGCAGACAGATGTGGCCAATGTGATCACGTAACTGAATGAGAATGTAAAGATTGAAAACAAATTGCTATAGCATAGAAAATATCACTGGCCATGAAGCCTTTTTACAACGATAACAACAACAAAGCCTTTTAGCCCCAAGCAAATTGGGGTAGGATAGAGTTAAAACCTAACAGAAGGCCCAAATCAAAGTTCTGTCATGTGGATATCTGTTTACCATGCGCTCCAATTCAAGACTAAATTTTTGGTATATTCCATCCTTTCAAGTCTCCTTTAACTATCTCTTCCCAAGTCAATTTTGGTATTCTCCAATCTCTCTTTACATTACTATCGCGTCTTAAGATCCCATTGTGCACTGGTGCCTCTAGAGGTCTCTGTTGGACATGTCCAAACCATCACAACTGTTGTTGGACAAGCTTTCCTTCAATTGGTGCTACACCTAGCCTATCACGTATATCATCGTTCTGGACTAGATCCCTTCTTGTCTAGCCACAGATCCAACACAACATACACATTTCCACCAAGGTTTAAAATAGCAGGCTTGGCTATAGCGTTTTGGGAGACCAAAAGCTACGATATACCATTTTCACGCGCTATATCAGCTATGAGCGCTATAGCTGAAAATAGCACCGCTAAATACAATAGCGCTAGCGCCAAATAGCTGATGCTATTTCTGTTTTCTAGAGTGGGCCAAAAATAGAGTAGTACATTGAATTCAACGGTCCATGAAGGCCCAAAACTAAACCTAAAGTCATCTGCTAAGAGGGACAGCCGGACAAGCACTAAGCCACATCCCTGAAATCTCAAAGAAATGGCGGCGGCGGCGGCGTGTCTCCTTGCTGGTGCTGGGCACGGCCGCACAGGGCTCCAGTTCGTGACCGCGAGGCAAGGAGAGGCAGACTGGTGGAGGTGTTTCCTTGCTTAGTTGCTTCTTGCTGATAGCTGCTTGTGTGCGTACTAGTGCTACTGCTACCTGCTGTGCGGCTGTGGCTGTCATCTGTCAACGTCGAGCAAGGACGGACCAAGGAGCGAGCAAGCAATAGCAAGTTAGCAACATAGGAAGTCAAGAATTGAATATGCCCCAATCCCAAGAGCAAGGCAAGTTCGGTAGTTCTTATTCCTAATTCATGTTCTTAGTTTTTTTTATCCACTACTAAGTAGTCTCGTAGTGAATAATGTACTGATTACTAGGAATTTTTGGGGCTACAAAAAGTATGAATAAAAAATAATAAACATTTTTGGACAGACAACAGAGAAACAATCTATATTTTTGTAGCAGCACTATTGAAGTACAATTACTGAGTACAGTAATGTTTGTGATTATTTTTTGCACAGGTCCGGATGTTGGTGTTTCAAGCACTGCATCTGCCTCAGTAGCCCAAAATATGCAAAATGATATTGTTGTTAATTCGAGAACAGACCCTGCTTGGAAGTATTGCACTCTTCTAAACAAGAATATGAAGTATCAGGTCAAATGCAATTTGTCACAAGATCTGCGCAGGTGGAATTAAAAAAAAAAACTCGGCCAGGGAGGGAAAGACCGCCCTCCCGGTATTATATTAAGAGACCGAAACAATGGTCCCAGCCGAGAAAATCCCCGAAACCTGGCCCCCCATCACTAACGGGCCGGCATCAACTGTCCACTCTGCAACGGCCCAACCGGAGGGTGGCGCACAGGACATCGTAACCTGTGCAGGTGGAATTACAAGGGCAAAATACCATCTAGCCAAAATTCCTAAATCCAATGTCGCTGCATGTGAAAAGGTTCCAACTGATGTGAAGGAGATGTATGAATTGCTCACAAAGAAAATTGGTAAAAAGGAAAAGAAAGAAAAGGATAGACAAATGGCTAGAGCTGAAGTTAACTTAAATCACTCAGAGGGTGAAGCATCAAGTGAAGAAGAAGATCTCAATTCTATTGTTGTTATGAACCCAAGCAGCTCTAAAGGTGGTCCTATGGAGAGGTTCTACAAGAGGACTCCAGAGGAAGGTATTATTGCAAATAAGGAATCCAACCTTGGCAAGAAGGTACAAACTAAGTTGTCAACTCAAAAAAGGGAAGAGAGGAGAGAAAGAGCTTGTGAGTATATCTGTCAATTTTTTATGAAGCTAGCATTCCACACAATGTAGTAACACTTCCAAGCTTTGAACTCATGCTTGAAGCAGTTGGAGACTTTGGTAGAAATTTGAAAGGACCTAGTGCATATGAGATGAGTGGTCCTTTCTTACAGAAAGCTAAGAAAAAAGTGAAGGATTCATTCAAGAACCACAAGCAAGAATGGGCACTTACAGGCTGCTCACTTATGACTGATGCATGGACAGATAAAAAAGGAAGAGGAGTAATGAATCTTGTAGTTCATAGTGCATATGGGGTCTGTTTCTTGAATTCGGTAGATTGTTCATTTGTCGAGAAAGATGGTCAGTACATATTTGATCTTGTTGACAAATGCATTGAAGAGATTGGGGAGAAAAATGTTGTTCAAGTGGTCACTGATAATGCCAGCCCTAATTGGGCAGCAGCAGCCCTAATAAAGGCAAAGAGACCTTCAATTTTCTGGACTGGTTGTGCTGTCCACACTATTGATCTAATGCTTGAGGACATAGGAAAGATTAAGCAAGTAGATGAAACAATTGTGAGGGCAATATCTTTGACTACATTCCTTTATTCTCATACAATGGTTTTAGCACCCATGAGGAAATTCCTTGGTAAGGATCTAGTGCGTGCTGGTATTACACGCTTTGCTACAGCCTATTTGAATTTGAAAAGCATGTTAGACAACAAGAAAGAGTTAGGAAAGCTGTTTAGATCAGATGAACTCAATGAAATGGGTTACTTGAAAAAGGATAAGGGAAAGAACGCTAGCAAAATAGTGAGGTCTGATACATTTTGGAAAAATGTTGATTGTGCAGTCATTTTTTTTTTGAACCACTAGCTAATGTACTTAGAAGGATGGATAGTGATGTACCAGCCATGGGTTTCTTATATGGCTGTTTGTTGGATGCAAAGAATGATATTGCCAAAAGATTTGACAATGTTGAACGTCATTTCAAAACTGTTTGGGAAATTATTGATAAGAGGTGGAATAATAAGTTGAAGACTCATTTACATTTGGCTGGTTATTACTTCAATCCGTACTACTATTATCCAAATAAATTAGAGATTGAGTTGGATGGAACATTTAGTGAGGGTCTAGTATCCTGTATCACAAAGATGGTTCAAGAGGTTGAAATCCAAGACAAGATAATGGATGAGCTCAACATGTACCAGGATGGGATGGGATCTTTTGGAAAAGAGATTGCCACAAGGCAGAAGAGGAATGAAAATTTTAATCCAGGTGACTGAAAATCTGACTTCTCTTTCATTAGCCTAATTTGACATGTATTCGTTAAGCCAATCTAAATACTGATACTCTACTTTTTTATGCAGCTAAATGGTGATTGAACCATGGAAATAGTTCTCCAAATCTTAGAAAGCTAGCAATAAAAATTTTAGGCTTAACATGTAGCTCATCAGCATGTGAAAGGAATTGGAGTGATTTTGAAAAGGTAAGAACAGATTGTGCAATTTTGAAAAGGTATGCTTTTTGCCGATGATGTGGTACTTATTGAGGAGAGTAGGAGTGGTGTTTCGCAAAAGTTGGAATTGTGGAGGCAGACGCTGGAAGCAAAAGGTTTTAGGCTTAGTAGGTCTAAAACGGAGTATATGAAGTGTGATTTCAGTGCCATGGGGTATGAAGATGGCGATGTTAGTCTTGATGGGCAAGTGGTACCCAAGAAAGACACTTTTCGTTACTTAGGAAGTGGCGGCAAGCGGCGGATGTCTTATGCGACCCCCGGGTGCCACACAAACTAAAAGGCAAATTCTACAGGACAGCAATCCGGCCGGCTATGTTGTATGGAGCAGAATGTTGGCCCACTAAAAGACGACATGTCCAACAACTATGTGTGGCAGAGATGCGTATGTTGCGCTGGATATGTGGCCACACAAGGAGAGACCGAGTCCGGAATGATGATATACGAGAGAGAGTAGGAGTGGCGCCAATTGAGGAGAAGCTTATGCAACATCGTTTGAGATGGTTTGGACATATCCAACGAAGACCTGAAGAGGCACCAGTGCATATCGGAATAATTAGGCGTCCCGAGAATGTGAAGAGAGGTAGAGGTCGACCAACCTTGACGTGGACAGAGGCTGTGAAGAGGGACCTGAAGGAGTGGAATATTGATAAAGAGCTCGCCGTGGATAGGAAGGGGTGGAAGTGTGCAATTCACGTGCCAGAACCTTGATTTATAGTTTCGCTTTTCCTCCTTAATCGTTTGACCTTTTCTTGTGCCCATTTAGATCTTGCTGGTTCTTGTGGGTTTTATCTCTTTTATGTGTTTCCCCGTTTCGTCGTTTTTCGGTTCTCCTTTGCCTTTGTTTTCCCTTTTTTCTTTGGGGGTTGAGCTCTGAGGTTTTCATACGGGGTTTCATCTCTAGCCTACCCCAACGTGCTTGGGACAAAAAGGCTTTGTTGTTGTTGTTGTTGTTGCTTGTTACTAGAGCAGTAGAGCTGCCTCTTATGTACTTATCTAAAATGTTCATGGTTTCTATAAAACTTTATAGGTTGACTCAAAGATAAGGAAACAGACTTCTCCATGATAGGATGAGGGACCTTGTGTTTGTCAAATTTAACTCCAAGCTGAAGCAAAAAAAAAGAGAACAAATCAAGAGACCCAATTGAGAAGCAGGTTCCTGATATCCTAGAAGACAGTGGCAATGAGTGGATCACTAGAGTTGCATCAATTGAACAAGAACAAGCACAAAACACTGAATTTGTTGAAGCTACAAATGCACAAGGTCAGTCAGCAATAGAAACGGGAAAAAGGAAGAGAGAAGTTCAGCATAGATGAAAGAAAAGGACAAGGAAGCTCATTGATATTAATGAATGCAATGATGATGAACCTGAGCTTGCTTCATCCTTTGATTCAGAAGAAGATGATGCTCATGTTGACATGGATCAACAGTCCTCAAGTTCTCATTCTTCTGATTCCGATAACTCCGTGTTTGATGAATAGAATGCACTAGTAGTAGTTCACTTACACTATTGCACTAATAATCATTTTGTTATGTACTGGATGTCTGGATCATGGTATTATGTTGCTAACTTGCTACAATGCTACCTTGGTGAACTGATGAACTACGTGTTTGCTGTTGTAGTAAGTAGTATTTTAGAAGTTGGAACTATTGAACTCTTTGCTGCTAAACTCTTTTGGCCTCTGTGCTGTTCATTTAAGTCTATACCGCTTTATTAAGCTGCTTTCCAGTCTACTGCTGCTCGCTGTTTGGTGTTTGCTAAGGTGTCACAGTGTCAGCTGTTGATTGAATGCTGCATTGCTGCATACGCTACAATTGTTGGATGGTTGTACAACTCCAACTTTGACTATGTTATTGTCAGTCTTATTGACTATGTCTGTGTTATTTTTTACAAATCCGCTAGCTGCGCTACAGCCTCGTAGCCTAAAAAAATGTTGCCGCTATTTTGTATAGCCCGCTATTTTAAACCTTGATTTCCACAACACTTATTTATTGAACATGTCATCTTTTTGTAGACCGACATTTTGCACCATATAATGTAGCAGATCTAATCGTCGTCCTATAGGCTTGTCTTTTAGCTTCTGAGAACCATCTTGTCAAAACACTTGATGATTGGCGCCACTTCATGCACCCTACTTTGATTATATGGCTAACATCTTCATCAATATTTCCATCTCTCTATACCATTGATACTAAATACCAAAAGGTATCCTTCCGCTGCACTAATTAACCTTCCAAACTAGCATCTCCTTCCACGTGTAGTGGTGCCAAAGTCGCATCTCCTACATTCGGTTTTAGTTCTACTGAGTATAACACCTCTGGACTCTAGAGTCTCCTGCCACAACTCTTGTTTCCTATTTACTCTACCCAGCTTTCATCAACTAGCACTAAATTGTCCGCAAAAAACATACACCAAGGGATATCCCCTTATATCTTGTGGCCTCATCCGTCACCAAGGCAAAAAGGTAAGGGCTCAAAGTTGACCCTTGATATATATCCTATTCTAATCGAGAAGTCATCTTAGTCTCCAAGTCTCTATCACTTGTTCGAACACTAGTCACAAGGCCATGAAGTCTTGTTACTGTCAATAAATTGGAAGCAGCAAACATTATTTTTACTTCTGTTATTCTTTTGAGACTATTATCATTATCAATTCAGATGTTTATAACTTTATACGGAGACAAATAGGTACATTTTGAATAAAATGAGGTGAATAATTTATTAGTGGCATGAATACAGTAAACCATGAATAGAAATGTATAAAATGCCAAGGCTGATTTTTTTTTCTTTTTAAAAAATTTAGGCTACAAACTAATAATCTGATTCCTTCTTGGTTCTAACACAACCAATGAGCCCAGTGTGTAAATGTAATGCATCACTTCAGCTAGAATTATTGGAGATTCAGATGAATGGAGCCATGGACCACATTTCTAGGGAAGGTAAACGAATGTGTTTTTTTCTTCAACAACTACTAGCAAAATGGATTGCTTAGCCTGTTCTATATCCTTTTCTTTCACTGAGGGCCAACCCTGCCTTTTTCTAGGTGACACTAGTCAACAGCCGACATAACCAAAGAATTAAACAAAAACTACTGTCAGTTCTGCTTCCTTGGGTTTTTCTTCCAATTTCAACTTCAACTGTATTATATTCTGATTTCTGCTTTCAGAAGTTTTTTATGTTATATGCAATGCAACTTTTTTTAGAATGACATTTTTTTCTATATCCACATGCTTAACAAAGAACATTCCGTCAGCAAAGATGTTATAATTATGTAATGCTCCGTTTGGATGTCGATATTGGAGAGGATGGAATTGAATTAGGTTGAATACCAAATCAGGCATGGTATTGAAATGAGATGTAATTCCAATTCTATTGTTTGGATGTCACTGAATTGGAGTTTGGAATTGTGCGGTCTAATTCCACGCAATACCAAGGGGTGAGGCTTTGTATTGGGAGAGGGTGTTTCTAGTTATAGTCCAATTCCAGGGAATTGAGCCTCTGACTCCAAATCTCAATTCCACGTGCAACCAAACAACAGAATTTTGGAAAGCTGATTCCAATTCCCAATTTTGTGCTCCAATATCTACATCCAAACGGGGTATAAACCATATGTCATAACCTTTACAAATTCATTGTTGCAGTGATACTTTACCAATATTGTTTTACATAATTCAAATCACAAAGTTAGTCTAAAAGGTTCAATGAAATTTATTCTTTCATTGCCCATTTAAAACATCAAATCCACCACAAAGTCTACTGTAAGTGATTTCAACATGTACATGGGAATTGGTCCAGCTTGACAAGGAAATCCAGCATCTCTGAGAATTAATGTTACCTAATGTATGCTTAACAGTACTGATTAGAAAAGGATGTGATATTCTTACAGAAGTCATACAACATTATTTCTTATCTTTATGAGAACATGACATACCAAACCCATCTAGATTCTAGAACATATAAGCATGCTTGTTAGAAGCTCGGATATCAGCATGCTTGTATAGATACAAAAAGAAGGGGAAATTGTAATATTGCACACAAAAATTCCAAATTTACACGATTCCATCAAATCACAAATCCTAAAAGGGCATAAATCCCGACATTATACCTTAAGCCGATGGGAAAGGTCTTTAAAACCCTGCACAAGCTGAGGCCACAGCCTCTCCCTGTCTGCACTATCCATGCATTCAAGTTTCCCCATTGCTTCTGCCCACATAATCTGCCGCAGCATAGAAATAACAAGGAATGAAATGTTATCAAAGGAAAGTGCAACAAAACAGAAGATAGCAAAATATTTACACAGATTTATACAGGTGCTTACATCTGAGGCAGCAACTGGCTTCACCCTTTGGGAAGGTTCTGTCACGCTGAACAACAAATGCTGCCAGATCAAAACATACAGAAACAGACAAACCAAGTCGCATCAACCCGAATCTAGTGCACCACAAAGGAGAACATAGTGACAAGTAATCTCACCCTGAAAGCATAACGTGGATTACCGGGGTCCTCTTTGTACGCATCCACAATGGCCTGTTCACTCGGAAATAGAACATCCATTTAGTATTTGCTAAACATTCTAGGCGAATCTGAGAAGGATTCCATCGTTGCATACCTGGATGTCGCGGTCGGACGGGGAGAGCGGCAGCGGCGCAACGGGGGCCATCTGGGTGGTGATTTGCGCGCCGCCACCTCCTAGCAAGCCGAACGGAGATGGGGACGGCGTCGCCTGCTGCTGGAACCCAAAGGGCGAGGGTGAAGGAGTCGCGCCAAACGCCGGCGCCGAAGAGGGCGTGCCGAATGCCGAGGTCGACGAGGGTGTTCCGAAATTGAGTGCGCCGAACGCCGGCGCCGAAGACGGCGTGCCGAATGCTGAGGTCGACGAGGGCGTCCCGAAATTCAGCGAGCCGAACGGCGGGGTCGTGGAAGTGGTGCCGAACGCAGGCGTCGACGACGATGCCCCGAACGCAGGGGTCGTGGAAGCGGTCCCAAACGCTGGCGTAGACGACGGGGTACCGAAAGCGGGAGTCGACGAAGGGGTGCCGAAGGCAGGCGTCGACGAGAGGGTGCCGAAGGCCGGGGTGGACGACGTCGCGCCAAATGCAGGGGTGGTGGATGGCGTGCCAAAAACAGGGGTGGTGGAGGGGTTCCCGAAAGCGGGAGTGATGGATGGGGTCCCGAACATGGCGGTGGCGGCGGAGATCGCCGGCGTCAATGTTCGGGTTGGGGGTTTAGGGTTCTGTTCTAGTGAGAGTAGAGGTGGGGAAACAAGGAAACAAGGAGGGGCCGGGGGTTATTCAAATTTCAAAAACTTTCGGGGGTCGGCACGAAAGCATCTCCGGTCTCGACAAGGAGAGTACTGTTTTTCCACTTTCTCCTTTTTTTCATGGATGGAGCCGTGGGGAGCCTCGGTTCTTTTTTAGGTAGTGTTTGATTGAGGAGCTAAATAGAATGGAGTCGTTCTATTCCTGATTTTAGGAACGGAGCCACTTTGTTCTGTGTTTGGTAATCTGGAACGGAGCGGCTCTGTTTTTTGTTTGGTTGCAGAGTGAACGGAACGGAGCGTGACTGTACGAGTGGGATGGGAACGGAGCGGCTCTGTTCGGTTGATTTTTTGGAGCGGAATGGTTCCGGATCTGAGGAGAATATTCTCTAATTGGAGTCATTCCGTTCTAGTTACTTTGTAACCAAACAACAACAAAACTGGGACAGAATGATTCTGTTCTACTTGGCTCTTCAACCAAACGCTACCTTAGTGTGTGGGATAGGCTTCTCCAGCATATCATGTGGATGTCCTGTAAAATATTATATTGTTTTGTAATATAAAAATATTATATTGTTTTGCAATATAAATCTGTATTATTTACAAAGTAAAGTTTAAAATAAGAGATAGTGTTGATACCTTTTTGGAGCACCAATCATTCAACACGAACCAGCGGCGGTGCTCTCTGCACAGGGGCGGACGGTCCGCGGCCAGGGGCCGGACAGTCCGTGGCCTGGCGCGAGGCTAGGGTTTCCTGCCTGATGGCCGGACGGTCCGCGCCATGGGCCGTGTCGGTGTTTTGGGTTCGACCGCACACCCGGGGTTGCCCCTCTAGGTGTTTTTAGGAGTAGGACGGTGTCGCCGACTGTAGCAAAATGGTTCGTGCCAGATGCACGAGGAACAGTGGACAATATTTGCAGGTTCGGGCCGCTTGGAAATGCGTAACACCCTACGTCCTGGTGAGTATGCTTGGCGAATGAGGTTACAAGATGGCTTCCTGAATTGAGAACGTAGAAAGTTAAGGTGGATGGCTGAGTAATAGGTTGATCATCCTGAAGGGGTGCCCCCTATGCCTTATATACTCGGCCGTGGGGCGATACATGTGGATATGATAACAATGTGTAGCTAAAAAATAGTGAACTGTTTGAGTTTATCTCCCTGTAGTTTCGCCGACCTATCCTCGCACGGCTCCATTGCATGGGGGCTCCAGCGTGGGAAAGTCGGATCTCTGTTGTGGTCGCTCGCTCGACGTTGTGAGTCGCCCGGGCTTGCATCAATCCGGCCTCGCGTTGATCTGCTTCGCTGAGTGTCCCTCCCTAGGCCCACGAAGGAATGACCTTACGATTTATCGGGCCCTCGGGCCTTTCGTGAGGTCTTTTACCCTTCTAGTGGACCCAGGGGATATCTGTCCCCCACAAGCCCCCAATCTTTGGGTTGATTTTGAGAAAATCGGCCCAGAGATCCTAGGCCCAACTCGCAGGCTTTGTTTTACAGCGAGAAATGCTTTCTCGGACAGTCTGATGAAAACGATTTCTTACTGTCTTCTTCTGCTCTGCCTCACTCGAAATCTGCAGTTTTGCCTCACACTCGTGGCTTAGAGGTCGGCATTTCATTTTGTAGGACCTTGAATTTCATTGGGTGCACCGGAGGTGCACCCAATGGGTGTAGCCCCCGAGCTTCGAGTGGATTCTGGATAATAATCCACTCGAATGTCTTCACTTCGTGTCCTTTTGCCGAAAGTCGCATTTTCCTTTTTTTTGAATGCCTTAGAAGTCGGCATTATGTCATCCATATTATGCTTTAGAGGTCAGCATTATATCATCGATATTATGCATCTGAGGTCAGCATGTATTTTGTTTTTTGCAGTTGAATCCGTAATCCATCTATATCTTGCTGGGTGGTGTAATTTATTTGCTCTGCGACTGATTGGACACTTGATAGACGTTCTCTGTCTAGTCTTCACGTTGCTTCTTGTTGGCCATAATTTGTACTTTGCTGGCTATATTTGGCTTTCCTCTGATCCTTACTGATATCTCGTTTTTGTCTTGAGGTATTCATTGCATACCCTGCACGGATGTGACAGTTTTTGAAAAATGTATTGATAAAATCCTGGGCGTCCCCCCAATGGGTGTGGGCAAGGGACTGCTTGGTACGCTAAGTGTTTTAGCCGGCTGCTTCTGAGTAGTAATGTGATGTGACGGCGGGTGTAATCATATCGTCCGCGCTGTTGACTGGAGTCCCAATGGGTGTGGTGCTGCGTGAAACGGCGTCAGCCGCCTGGTGTGTCTTCAGACAAGTTGAAGTGCTTATTGAATGCTTTGCGACTGTTCAGTGACCGCGGTTGGAGGTGAGCGGTTGCCCTCTTCTTCTATAAATAGTGCTTTTGCCTCTCTGGTTTTTTCACATCTCTTGTTGTCTTCCACTGCTTGCTTTCTTCTTCTCCTTGCATTCCCACCATGGGCAAGAAACGCAAGCGCGAGCCGACTCCTCCGTCTGAGGACTTTGGTGACTCGGAATACTCAGAGGAGGAGTTCTCCTCTGAGTCCGAGGGGTCTCCGGCTCCCGTCCCTCTGCGTGAGTCGTCTGACAATTCAGACGACTCCCAGGGGCTCGCGGCGGAGGTCTGGACCTACATCCGGGCCGTCGAGCGCTCCGGGCTCGCGGGCTCGGATGAGTCGGAGTACTCCTCGGATGAGGAGGACTTGTCGGAGGAGGACAGCGGTGGCGGCGGCGAGGGCGACGACGACGACGACGGAGGCGATGGCGGCGACGACGACGATGACGGCGTCGACAGCGGGAGCAGGGGCGGCAACAGCGGCAGTAGGGGCGGCAACGGCGCCAGCGGCGGCAACGGCAGCAGCAGGGCCAGTGGCTAGATGCCACTGGTTCTTAGATATTAGTATAGATTAGAAGTAATATATTGAAATAATGTAGTAGTATTAGTAATGTAGAGTAGTATAGTGTAGCGCAGTAGTAGTAGTAGTAGGGAAGTATCGACTCATAATAAGTTGATTTGTAAGTATAATATCTTCCCTTTAATGAAGAAATGATGTTGGTTTCTCTTGTGATGACCTCTCGTTGGTATTCGTAACTCGGAGTCCTTGAATCATTACTCTTCCCGCGCTTCTTGTGAGGTCGATTCCCTGGGAATAGTAAGTGGATAACTCGAGCATCATTTCGATTCTTTTAGAGGTAGCTGTCGAGTGACTCGAGGGCGGCGTCAGCGCTTTAGAGTTAGCGCCGAGCGACTTGAAGACATTGTCAGTGTCTTAGAGGTAACGCCGAACGACTTGAAGGCATTGTCAGCGTCTTAGAGGTAAAGCCGGGTGACATGAGGACGTCGCTAGCGTCTTAGAAGTAACGCCGGGTGATATGGGGACGTCGCCGACGTCTTAGAGGTAACGCTGGGCGACTTGAAGACGTCGTCAGCGTCTTAGAGGTAGCGCCGAGTGACCTGAGGGCGACGTCAGCGTTTTAGAAGTAACGCCGGGTGACTTGAAGACATTGTCAGTGTCTTAGAGGTAACGCCGAGTGACCTGAGTGCGATGTCAGCGTTTTAGAGGTAACGCCGGGTGACTTGAAGACATTGTCAGCGTCTTAGAGGTAACGCCGAGTGACATGAGGACGTCGCCAGCGTCTTAGAAGTAACGCCGGGTGATATGGGGACGTCGTCGACGTCTTAGAGGTAACGCCGAGCGACTTGAAGACGTCGTCAGCGTCTTAGAGGTAGCACCGAGTGACCTGAGGGCGACGTCAGCGTTTTAGAAGTAACGCCGGGTGACTTGAAGACATTGTCAGCGTCTTAGAGGTAACACCGAGTGACCTGAGTGCGATGTCAGCGTTTTAGAGGTAACGCCGGGTGACTTGAAGACATTGTCAGCGTCTTAGAGGTAACGCCGAGTGACATGAGGACGTCGCCAGCGTCTTAGAAGTAACGCCGGGTGATATGGGGACGTCACCGACGTCTTAGAGGTAACGCCGAGCGACTTGAAGACGTCGTCAGCGTCTTAGAGGTAGCGCCGAGTGACCTGAGGGCGACATCAGCGTTTTAGAAGTAACGCCGGGTGACTTGAAGACATTGTCAGCGTCTTAGAGGTAACGCCGAGTGACCTGAGGACGTCGCCAGCGTCTTAGAAGTAACGCCAGGTGATATGGGGACGTCGCCGACGTCTTAGAGGTAACTCCGAGCGACTTGAAGATGTCGTCAGCGTCTTAGAGGTAGCGTCGAGTGACCTGAGGGCGACGTCAGTGTTTTAGAAGTAACGCCGGGTGACTTGAAGACATTGTCAGCGTCTTAGAGGTAACGCCGAGTGACCTGAGTGCGATGTCAGCGTTTTAGAGGTAACGCCGGGTGACTTGAAGACATCGTCAACGTCTTAGAGGTAACGCCGAGTGACTTGAGTGCGATGTCAGCGTTTTAGAGGTAACGCCGGGTGACTTGAAGACATTGTCAGCGTCTTAGAGGTAACGCCGAGTGACCCGAGTGCGATGTCAGCTTTTTAGAGGTAACGCCGAGTGACTTGAGGGCAATGTCAGCGTCTTAGAGGTAACGCCGAGTGATAACGGACTGTGCGGGCCACTTTGAGGATAATAGCTGAGTGATAATGTGGCGCACTGGTCTTCTGAAAATAACTGTCGGGCGCTGACCGGGCGCTTTTTTGAAACGGTATCTGGCTCAGGAATATCCCATAAGTACTGCGCCTTTAGCCGCCTCTGTTTTCCGTGCCCTAGTTCTTGCTTTCTCGTTCCCGAATCCTTTCTGCAATTCGCTTCCCACTCTGCTTGCCGGTAGAATCGAGATGGCGCCCAAGAGGAAAACCTCGAGTTCGTCTGCCGCCGTGATTCCTCCGATCGACCCCAACAGCCAGTTGCCTTTCGCAGGTAACCACATGTCTGTCATCTCCGAGCCTGAGCTTCTCCACCTCGTGTCCATCGGGGTTCTTCCCCCGAAGGAGCTCTGTTCTTGGCGGATTTGCCGTGGTGTCACTGTCCCGACTGAGGATACCCATGAGTCTGTGATTTACGCCCCTTTCCTTCTCCGCGGCCTCGATCTTCCCATTTCTCCCTTTTTCCGCGGCCTCCTTGATTTCTACCATCTTAACTTGACCCATCTGAATCCCAATTCTATCTTGCAAATTTCCATTTTTGTTCATTTATGTGAAGCTTTCCTCGGCGTGCTGCCACATTTTGGGTTGTGGAAGTACCTGTACCACTGTCGCCCTGGGATGGCCGGGGGACAACATCAGTTGGTTGGGGGTGCTAGCTTGGAGATGCGCCGCGGGAGGAAAACTGAGTATCTCGAAATCCCTCTCAAAGACAGTATCAAGGGATGGCGCTTGGAGTGGTTCGTTGTTGAAAATTCTGGGAACTCTCTCCCCCCTCGGTCGGGAAGACAGCCGGATGTTCGCACCCCGAGCTGGACCGAGTCCCCCACAGACCAGGAGGTCGCTGAAGCAGGTGTTTTGCTGGCTGAAGTTGGATTGCTGAAAGAGAGGGGTCTGACTGCTGAAGCTGTGGTTGCTGATTTTGTCTTCAAGAATATTCAGCCGTTGAAAGATAGGGCATACCCGGCTTATCTGTATCGAGGCCTAGCTGACTCGACTCGAATTACCAACAGAAGAATTCCCTCTGCGGACTTGGTGAACCGACTTGAAATGATCCTTAGAGGCAAAGTGTCAAATGTTGGTGCCCCAGTAGCATACTCGGCCTAGAACTTGCCTCCTACTAAAACATTCACTCTTTTTGTGTCGAATCCGCCTGTCACTGATGACAATTTGGGCCTTAGAGTGCGGCCCTCTGCTGAAGAAGTTAGTGCCTTGGTCGCCTCGCTCGGGGAGATTCCTGATGATGAACGGCAGGTCTACTTTGAGGTGCCCCTGAACCCTAGTGATGCAGAGATAAGCGCTATGCTTGATTTGTTGGCTGAGGACTCTTCTGATGCTGCTCCTGCTGGGGCATCGGTGGGGGCGCCCCTTCCAGGAGCTGGTACGACCTCGGATACTCAGAAACCTGGTAGTACTCGCCCGAGACGCCCTTGCCGAGCCAATCAGCCTGATCCTTCTGCTGATGAGCAGAAAAAGAAGAAAAGACGCCTCCGGCGAGTACCCAGTTTGGATCAGGTCGTTGGTGCTTCAGTTTCTGCTGCTGAAGAAGTGCCTGCAGCTGAATATATTGACGCTGACCCCAATGGGTGTGCCCGATCTGCTGTTGATCCCAATGGGTGTGCTGCCTGTGTTGCTACTGAAGATAACGGGGAGGAAGAAAATGAAGTCCCTTTGACTCTGAAAAACAGTCGGCAGTTCATCGCTAGTGGTGAAAGTAGTGGAGTTCCTTCTCCTGCATTGTCTGCTCTCATTGGTCTGCAAGAACTGTCCTTGGCCAATTTTGATCAGACTCTTGAAGATATGGTTCCAGAGGAGTTGTTATTGGAGCCAGCAGATGATGGTGCGATGGAGGTTTGTGCTGATGGGCTTGATGCTGGGTTGAGGTCATCCCGTGCCTCGTCGACTTTAGAGCGCGATCTCGAGGGTCGGGAGGCTGATTTGGATCATCCCGGTCCTATGGAAGTAAATGAGGGCCCGTCAGCCTTAGAGGTGGCTGCCGCAGAGAACTTGGACCCCAAGGATGGCGTTGACACGTGCCCAGCCCCCGAGGGTGTTGTCGGGGATGACTTGGTTCGGGTGGGAAGTGCAAGCTACTGCCCAGCCCCCGAGGGTGCTGCCGGGGATGATCCGGCTCTGGCGGGCAGTGCAAACTATGACCCAGCCCCCGAGGGTGTCCGAGCGGGGTCTCCCTCCTGTACTTCCATGGACGTTCATGCGGGGTCGTCTTCGCACTCCGGCTGTATGGTAGTAGCCCAAGCTTTGGACCAGGGGGTCGCCTTAGAGGGCAGCGTCCTCGCTGACCAAGCCGTGGGCTCTGTTGGTGGCACTAAGTTGGCTCCAGCTGGTTTGTTGCAAGCTGCTTCAGGTGGCGGCTTTTCGCTCGGTCATCAGTCGATCGCTCATGATTTGGGGGTTCCTTCATTCTTTTCCAATCTCTAGGTACTGGGGTATACTTTAGCTTGATTTTTATACCGCATGAACTGCTGTCATTGTACTCGTCTGCTCTCCTTATCAGGCTTTGGTGGACGGGATGGCTAGCCAGCTGAGATTACAGGGTGCTTGAAAGGGAAATGTGCCCTTGGGCCATTTCTAAGTATTTTGGTGATTGAGTGCCAACACATGTGCTTAATTGTGAATTTGTGGACATGGATGAACAAGGTGCAAATCATGAAGTAAAGGTATGTTTCTAAGCCTTAGTACATTGGTTTTGTGGACTAACATATTTGTCTAAGTGTTAGAAACAGAAAGAAGAAGAAACGAGAAGGGGAGAGAAAGACTTGGCCATGTGCAGCCAAGACCTTGCTCGGTCTGGAGCACCGGACTGTCCGGTGTGCACCGGACAGTGTCCGGTGCGCCAGGCTGACTCCGCGCGAACTGGCCGCTCTCGGGAATTGGCCGACGGCGTACGGCTAAAATTCACCGGACTGTCCGGTGTGCACCGGACTGTCCGGTGAGCCAACGGTCGGCCAGGGCCAACGGTCGGCCGCGCAATCCGCGCGGGACACGTGGCCGAGCCAACGGTCGGAAGACGGCACCGGACTGTCCGGTGTGCACCGGACTGTCCGGTGCGCCAACGGCTCTCAGATCTCCGCCGGTCTGCAACGGTCGGGAAGCGCTGGATAAGGAAAGAAATCGGTCACCGGACATGTCCGGTGTGCACCGGACTGTCCGGTGCCCCCGATGACAGAAGGCAAGGATGGCCTTCCGGATTTGCTCTCAACGGCTCCTAGCTGCCTTGGGGCTATAAAAGGAGCCCCTAGGCGCATGGAGGAGATACACAAGCAACTCTTGAGCATTCTTGATCATCCACACAAGTTCTTTGCGCATTCATTTGTGATTCTAAGTGATTCGAGCTCTGTTCTAGTGTGAACTCTGAGATAGTCATTCGAGCTCGAGTCTTGGCCGTGTGTGTGCGCTTTTGCTGTGGATTTGTGTGTGTTGCTTCCCTCCCTTACTCTGTGCTTTCTTTGTGATCATATACTTGTAAGGGCAAGAGACTCCAATTTGTGGAGATTCCTTGCAAACGGGATAGTGAAAGGAACAACAAAACAACGTGGTATTCAAGTGGGTCTTTGGACCGCTTGAGAGGGGTTGATTGCAACCCTCGTCCGTTGGGACGCCACAACGTGGAAGTAGGCAAGCATTGGCTTGGCCGAACCACGGGATAAACCACCGTGTCACATCTGTGCTTGATCTTTTGTGGTATTGTGTTTTGTTGAGACTTCACCTTAGCCACTTGGCAATTATCGTGCTAACGCTTAACAAGTTTTTGTGGCTTAAGTTTGAAGTTTTTACAGGATCACCTATTCACCCCCCCCTCTAGGTGCTCTCAATTGGTATCGGAGCCGTTCTATTCACAAAGGGACTAACCGCCCGAATAGATGGATCCTAAGGGGAAGGGTATTGTGATCAACGACAAAGAAAAGGAGACCTTCGTCAACGAGCCGAAGGACGACAAGCCTACCGACTCCGGCTCGGGCCATAGACGAAAGGAAGGGAAGAAGAAGAAGACGAGGCGTATCAAGGAGATCATCTACTACGACGATAGTGATGAATCCACTTCTTCCCAAAAGGACGACGACAACGACTACAGGAAGACGGTCAATTCGAACTTTTCATTTGATTATTCCCGTATTCAACATAGTTCGAATTCGCATTTGCTTTCCATTCCTCTTGGCAAACCTCCACACTTCGATGGGGAGGACTACGGATTTTGGAGTCACAAAATGCGTAGTCACTTATTCTCTCTCCATCCTAGCATATGGGAGATTGTGGAGAACGGAATGAAATTCGATAGCTCGGATAGCCCTATGCTTATAAATGAACAGATTCATAAAAATGCACAGGCTACTACTGTTCTCTTAGCATCTTTGTGCAGGGAAGAGTACAATAAGGTGAGCGGCTTGGACAATGCCAAGCAGATATGGGACACCCTCAAGATCTCTCACGAGGGGAACGACATCACCATGCTCACCAAGATGGAGTTGGTGGAGGGCGAGCTTGGACGGTTCGCCATGATAAGGGGAGAGGAGCCAACTCAGACGTACAACCGGCTCAAGACCCTTATCAACAAAATAAGGAGCTACGGAAGCACGCGTTGGACGGATCACGATGTCGTCCGCCTAATGCTCAGGTCCTTTACCGTACTTGATCCTCATCTCGTGAACAATATTCGTGAGAATCCCAGGTACACGATGATGACGCCCGAGGAAGTGCTTGGAAAATTCGTAAGCGGGCGGATGATGATCAAGGAGGCAAGATACGTCGACGAAGCGTTGAACGGTCCGATCAACGAGCTGCAACCCCTTGCTCTCAAGGCAACACGAAGCAAGGAGGCGCTACCTAGCAAGGTGGCACAGATTGAGGCGGCTGGCCTTAATGATGAAGAGATGGCTCTCATCATTAAAAGATTCAAGACGGTGCTTAAAGGTCACAAGGGACAACCAAGCAAGACCAAAGCCAAGGGGAAGCGCTCATGCTTCAAATGCGGTAAGCTTGGTCATTTCATTGCTAACTGTCCCGATAATGAAAGTGACCAGGAAAAGGGGAACAAAAGAGAGAAGAAGAAGCAATACAAGAAGGCAAAAGGCGAGGCGCATCTAGGAAAGGAGTGGGACTCGGATTGCTCCTCCTCCGACTCCGACAACGAAGGACTCGCCGCCACTGCCTTCAACAAATCGGCTCTCTTCCCCAACGAGCGTCTCACTTGCCTTATGGCAAGGGAGAAGAAGGTGAGTACTCAAGACTCCACTTATGCTTCTTCTAGTGATAGTGAGTCTAGTGACGATGATGACATAGATTATTCTTGCTTGTTCAAAGGCTTAGATAGATCTAAGATAGATAAAATCAATGAATTGATTGATGCTTTGAATGAAAAGGATAGGCTTTTAGAGAAGCAAGAGGATTTATTGTATGATGAACATGATAAATTTGTAGAGGCACAAAAATCATATGCTTTAGAAGTGAAAAGAAATGAAATGCTTTCTAGTGAAATATCTTCCTGTCATGAAACCATTTCTATCTTAAGAAGTGTTAATATTGATTTAAGTGCTAAACTAGAAGTAGCTAGTAAATCAAATTCTTGTGTTGAACATGTTGAAATTTGTACTAGGTGTAAGGATTTTGATGTTAATGCTTGTAGTGAACACCTAGTTCTAATTTCCAAATTAAATGATGAAGTGGCTAGTCTTAATGCCCAACTTAAGACTAGCAAGAATGAAGTTGATAAAATAAAATTTGCAAGGGATGCCTACACGGTTGGTAGACACCCCTCAATTAAGGATGGGCTTGGCTTCAAGAGAGAAGCCAAGAACTTAACAAGCCATAAGGCTCCCGTCTTCGTCAAGGAGAAAGGGAAGGCCCCTATGGCAAATAGTGCTAAAAAGAACCATGCTTTCTTATACCATGATAGGAGACATGCTAGAAATGTTTATAATGATTTTGATTCACATGTTTATGATTCTCATGCCATGTTTGCCTCTAGTTCCTCTCATAAGCATGATAGAAATATGAGTAGGAGAAATGTTGCGCATATGCCTAGGAGAAATATTGCTCATGTGCCTGGAAAGAATGTTATTCATGCTCCTAGGAAAGTAATGAATGAACCTTCTACCATTTATTATGCTTGTAATGCTCCCTTTGCTATTTGTAGAAAGGGAAAGAAGGTTGTTGCTAGGAAATTAGGGGCTAGATGCAAGGGAGATAAATCTTGCATTTGGGTCCCTAAAGATATTTGTACTAACCTTGCAGGACCCAACATGAGTTGGGTACCTAAGACCCAAGCCTAAATTTGCCTTGCAGGTTTATGCATCCGGGGGTTCAAGCTGGATTATCGACAGCGGATGCACAAACCATATGACGGGGGAGAAGAAGATGTTCACCTCCTACGTCAAAAATAAGGATTCCCAAGATTCAATCATATTCGGTGACGGGAATCAAGGCAAGGTAAAAGGGTTAGGTAAAATTGCAATTTCTAATGAGCATTCTATATCAAATGTATTCCTAGTGGAGAGTCTTGGATATAATTTGCTATCTGTTAGTCAATTATGTCAAATGGGATATAATTGTTTATTTACAAATGTAGATGTGTCTGTCTTTAGAAGATGTGATGGTTCACTAGCTTTTAAGGGTGTACTAGACGGCAAGCTTTATTTAGTTGACTTTGCAAAAGAAGAGGCCGGTCTAGATGCATGCTTAATGGCTAAGACTTGCATGGGCTGGCTGTGGCATCGCCGCTTAGCACATGTGGGGATGAAGAACCTCCACAAGCTTCTAAAGGGAGAACACGTGATAGGTCTAACAAATGTTTATTTCGAAAAAGATAGACCTTGTGCAGCTTGTCAGGCAGGTAAACAAGTGGGAGGAGCACATCACAGCAAGAATGTGATGACCACGTCGAGACCCCTGGAGCTGCTGCATATGGACCTCTTCGGACCCGTCGCCTATCTAAGCATAGGAGGAAGTAAGTATGGTTTAGTTATTGTTGATGACTTTTCCCGCTTCACTTGGGTGTTCTTTTTGCAGGATAAGTCTGAAACTCAAGGGACCCTCAAGCGCTTCCTCAGGAGAGCTCAAAATGAGTTTGAGCTCAGGGTGAAGAAGATAAGGAGCGACAATGGGTCCGAGTTCAAGAACCTTCAAGTGGAGGAGTTTCTTGAGGAGGAAGGGATCAAGCACGAGTTCTCCGCTCCCTACACACCACAGCAAAATGGTGTGGTAGAGAGGAAGAACAAGACGCTAATCGATATGGCGAGGACGATGCTTGGAGAGTTCAAGACCCCCGAGTGCTTTTGGTCGGAAGCCGTGAACACGGCTTGCCACGCCATCAACAGGGTCTACCTTCACCGCCTCCTCAAGAAGACGTCATATGAGCTACTAACCGGTAACAAACCCAATGTATCGTACTTTCGCGTATTTGGGAGCAAGTGCTACATTCTAGTGAAGAAGGGTAGAAATTCTAAGTTTGCTCCCAAAGCTGTAGAAGGGTTTTTATTAGGGTATGATTCAAATACAAAGGCGTATAGAGTCTTCAACAAATCATCGGGTTTGGTTGAAGTCTCTAGCGACGTTGTATTTGATGAGACTAATGGCTCTCCAAGAGAGCAAGTTGTTGATTGTGATGATGTAGATGAAGAAGATGTTCCGACGGCCGCTATACGAACCATGGCGATTGGAGACGTTCGGCCACAGGAACAAGATGAACGAGATCAACCTTCTTCCTCAACAACGATGCAACCCCCAACTCAAGACGATGAACAGGTTCATCAAAAGGAGGCGTGTGATCAAGGGGGAGCACAAGATGATCATGTGATGGAGGAAGAAGCGCAACCGGCACCTCCAACCCAAGTTCGAGCGATGATTCAGAGGGATCATCCCGTCGACCAAATTCTGGGTGACATTAGCAAGGGAGTAACTACTCGGTCTCGACTAGTTAATTTTTGTGAACATTACTCGTTTGTATCCTCTATTGAGCCTTTCAGGGTAGAGGAGGCCTTGCTAGATCCGGATTGGGTGTTGGCCATGCAGGAGGAACTTAACAACTTCAAGCGCAATGAAGTTTGGACGCTGGTGCCTCGTCCCAAGCAAAACGTTGTGGGAACCAAGTGGGTGTTCCGCAACAAACAAGACGAGCACGGAGTGGTGACAAGGAACAAGGCTCGACTTGTGGCAAAAGGTTATGCCCAAGTCGCAGGTTTGGACTTTGAGGAGACTTTTGCTCCTGTGGCTAGGCTAGAGTCCATTCGTATCTTGCTAGCATATGCCGCTCACCATTCTTTCAGGTTGTACCAAATGGATGTGAAGAGCGCCTTCCTCAACGGGCCAATAAAGGAGGAGGTGTACGTGGAGCAACCCCCTGGCTTCGAGGATGAGCAGTACCCCGACCACGTGTGTAAGCTCTCTAAGGCGCTCTATGGACTTAAACAAGCCCCAAGAGCATGGTATGAATGCCTTAGAGATTTCTTACTTGCTAATGCTTTCAAGGTTGGGAAAGCCGATCCAACTCTCTTTACAAAGACATGTGATGGTGATTTGTTTGTGTGCCAAATTTATGTCGATGACATAATATTTGGTTCTACTAATCAAAAGTCTTGTGAAGAGTTTAGCAGGGTGATGACGCAGAAATTCGAGATGTCGATGATGGGCGAGTTGAACTACTTCCTTGGGTTCCAAGTGAAGCAACTCAAGGACGGCACCTTCATCTCCCAAACGAAGTACACGCAAGATCTGCTAAAGCGGTTTGGGATGAAGGACGCCAAGCCCGCAAAGACTCCGATGGGAACCGACGGACACACCGACCTCAACAAAGGAGGTAAGTCCGTTGATCAAAAAGCATACCGGTCAATGATAGGGTCTTTACTTTATTTATGTGCTAGTAGACCGGATATTATGCTTAGCGTATGCATGTGTGCTAGATTTCAATCCGATCCTAAGGAATGTCACTTGGTGGCGGTGAAGCGAATTCTTAGATATTTAGTCGCTACGCCTTGCTTCGGGATCTGGTATCCAAAGGGGTCTAACTTTGACTTGATTGGATACTCAGATTCCGACTATGCTGGATGTAAGGTCGATAGGAAGAGTACATCGGGGACGTGCCAATTCTTAGGAAGGTCCCTGGTGTCATGGAATTCCAAGAAACAAACCTCCGTTGCCCTATCCACCGCTGAGGCCGAGTACGTTGCCGCAGGACAGTGTTGTGCGCAACTACTTTGGATGAGGCAAACCCTCAGGGACTTTGGCTACAATCTGAGCAAAGTCCCACTCCTATGTGATAATGAGAGTGCTATCCGAATAGCGGAAAATCCTGTTGAGCACAGCCGCACAAAGCACATTGACATCCGGCATCACTTTTTGAGAGACCACCAGCAAAAGGGAGATATCGAAGTGTTTTATGTTAGCACCGAGAACCAGCTAGCCGATATCTTTACCAAGCCTTTAGATGAGAAGACCTTTTGCAGGCTGCGTAGTGAGCTAAATGTCTTAGATTCGCGGAACTTGGATTAAATTGTAGCATACATGTATTCATGCTTTTGATCATGTTCATTCTGCATTATGTTGCTTATTATGGTGCTCAAGTTGTACAAACACTCCCTGGACCTCACAAGTCCGTTGCAAAGTGATGCACACATTTAGGGGGAGATGTGTTACAACTTGATCCTTTTTGACTAACCATTTGATTGAGCTTGGTTGATTTAGTCTCAAAGTAGAATTGAAAGGGAAAAGGTGGACTTGGATCATGCAAGACTTCCACTGCACTCCGATGAGGGGTAACTTATTCCAAGTCCATCTCATGAACTCTTATTGCCATTTGCTCTTAATTGAAAATTTTGGTGAGGCAATGGGGTTAAAGGGCCAAGATTGATCCCGTTTTGGTGCTTGATGCCAAAGGGGGAGAAAATAAAGGCCAAAGCAATAAATGGATCAGCTACCACTTGAGAGATTTTGAAAGTAGTAGAATAGAGTTTTTGGTTTGTCAAAATTCTTAAGTTGTCTCTCTTGTCAAAAGTTGGCTTCTTGTGGGGAGAAGTATTGTTTATGGGAAAAAGGGGGAGTTTTTGAAATCTTTGATCAATCTCTTTTTGAATGACTCTCTTTATGCTTAAACATGTGTGTTTAACTTAGAGATAGAGATTTGTGTTTGATTTGCAAAAACAAACCAAGTGGTGGCAAAGGATGATCCATATATGCCAAAATTGATTCAAAATAAATTTAAGTGTTATTTGAATTGAGTTTGCACTTGTTCTAGTTGCTTTATGTTGTGTTGGCATAAATCACCAAAAAGGGGGAGATTGAAAGGGAAATGTGCCCTTGGGCCATTTCTAAGTATTTTGGTGATTGAGTGCCAACACATGTGCTTAATTGTGAATTTGTGGACATGGATGAACAAGGTGCAAATCATGAAGTAAAGGTATGTTTCTAAGCCTTAGTACATTGGTTTTGTGGACTAACATATTTGTCTAAGTGTTAGAAACAGAAAGAAGAAGAAACGAGAAGGGGAGAGAAAGACTTGGCCATGTGCAGCCAAGACCTTGCTCGGTCTGGAGCACCGGACTGTCCGGTGTGCACCGGACAGTGTCCGGTGCGCCAGGCTGACTCCGCGCGAACTGGCCGCTCTCGGGAATTGGCCGACGGCGTACGGCTAAAATTCACCGGACTGTCCGGTGTGCACCGGACTGTCCGGTGAGCCAACGGTCGGCCAGGGCCAACGGTCGGCCGCGCAATCCGCGCGGGACACGTGGCCGAGCCAACGGTCGGAAGACGGCACCGGACTGTCCGGTGTGCACCGGACTGTCCGGTGCGCCAACGGCTCTCAGATCTCCGCCGGTCTGCAACGGTCGGGAAGCGCTGGATAAGGAAAGAAATCGGTCACCGGACATGTCCGGTGTGCACCGGACTGTCCGGTGCCCCCGATGACAGAAGGCAAGGATGGCCTTCCGGATTTGCTCTCAACGGCTCCTAGCTGCCTTGGGGCTATAAAAGGAGCCCCTAGGCGCATGGAGGAGATACACAAGCAACTCTTGAGCATTCTTGATCATCCACACAAGTTCTTTGCGCATTCATTTGTGATTCTAAGTGATTCGAGCTCTGTTCTAGTGTGAACTCTGAGATAGTCATTCGAGCTCGAGTCTTGGCCGTGTGTGTGCGCTTTTGCTGTGGATTTGTGTGTGTTGCTTCCCTCCCTTACTCTGTGCTTTCTTTGTGATCATATACTTGTAAGGGCAAGAGACTCCAATTTGTGGAGATTCCTTGCAAATGGGATAGTGAAAGGAACAACAAAACAACATGGTATTCAAGTGGGTCTTTGGACCGCTTGAGAGGGGTTGATTGCAACCCTCGTCCGTTGGGACGCCACAACGTGGAAGTAGGCAAGCATTGGCTTGGCCGAACCACGGGATAAACCACCGTGTCACATCTGTGCTTGATCTTTTGTGGTATTGTGTTTTGTTGAGACTTCACCTTAGCCACTTGGCAATTATCGTGCTAACGCTTAACAAGTTTTTGTGGCTTAAGTTTGAAGTTTTTACAGGATCACCTATTCACCCCCCCCTCTAGGTGCTCTCAATTGGTATCGGAGCCGTTCTATTCACAAAGGGACTAACCGCCCGAATAGATGGATCCTAAGGGGAAGGGTATTGTGATCAACGACAAAGAAAAGGAGACCTTCGTCAACGAGCCGAAGGACGACAAGCCTACCGACTCCGGCTCGGGCCATAGACGAAAGGAAGGGAAGAAGAAGAAGACGAGGCGTATCAAGGAGATCATCTACTACGACGATAGTGATGAATCCACTTCTTCCCAAAAGGACGACGACAACGACTACAGGAAGACGGTCAATTCGAACTTTTCATTTGATTATTCCCGTATTCAACATAGTTCGAATTCGCATTTGCTTTCCATTCCTCTTGGCAAACCTCCACACTTCGATGGGGAGGACTACGGATTTTGGAGTCACAAAATGCGTAGTCACTTATTCTCTCTCCATCCTAGCATATGGGAGATTGTGGAGAACGGAATGAAATTCGATAGCTCGGATAGCCCTATGCTTATAAATGAACAGATTCATAAAAATGCACAGGCTACTACTGTTCTCTTAGCATCTTTGTGCAGGGAAGAGTACAATAAGGTGAGCGGCTTGGACAATGCCAAGCAGATATGGGACACCCTCAAGATCTCTCACGAGGGGAACGACATCACCATGCTCACCAAGATGGAGTTGGTGGAGGGCGAGCTTGGACGGTTCGCCATGATAAGGGGAGAGGAGCCAACTCAGACGTACAACCGGCTCAAGACCCTTATCAACAAAATAAGGAGCTACGGAAGCACGCGTTGGACGGATCACGATGTCGTCCGCCTAATGCTCAGGTCCTTTACCGTACTTGATCCTCATCTCGTGAACAATATTCGTGAGAATCCCAGGTACACGATGATGACGCCCGAGGAAGTGCTTGGAAAATTCGTAAGCGGGCGGATGATGATCAAGGAGGCAAGATACGTCGACGAAGCGTTGAACGGTCCGATCAACGAGCTGCAACCCCTTGCTCTCAAGGCAACACGAAGCAAGGAGGCGCTACCTAGCAAGGTGGCACAGATTGAGGCGGCTGGCCTTAATGATGAAGAGATGGCTCTCATCATTAAAAGATTCAAGACGGTGCTTAAAGGTCACAAGGGACAACCAAGCAAGACCAAAGCCAAGGGGAAGCGCTCATGCTTCAAATGCGGTAAGCTTGGTCATTTCATTGCTAACTGTCCCGATAATGAAAGTGACCAGGAAAAGGGGAACAAAAGAGAGAAGAAGAAGCAATACAAGAAGGCAAAAGGCGAGGCGCATCTAGGAAAGGAGTGGGACTCGGATTGCTCCTCCTCCGACTCCGACAACGAAGGACTCGCCGCCACTGCCTTCAACAAATCGGCTCTCTTCCCCAACGAGCGTCTCACTTGCCTTATGGCAAGGGAGAAGAAGGTGAGTACTCAAGACTCCACTTATGCTTCTTCTAGTGATAGTGAGTCTAGTGACGATGATGACATAGATTATTCTTGCTTGTTCAAAGGCTTAGATAGATCTAAGATAGATAAAATCAATGAATTGATTGATGCTTTGAATGAAAAGGATAGGCTTTTAGAGAAGCAAGAGGATTTATTGTATGATGAACATGATAAATTTGTAGAGGCACAAAAATCATATGCTTTAGAAGTGAAAAGAAATGAAATGCTTTCTAGTGAAATATCTTCCTATCATGAAACCATTTCTATCTTAAGAAGTGTTAATATTGATTTAAGTGCTAAACTAGAAGTAGCTAGTAAATCAAATTCTTGTGTTGAACATGTTGAAATTTGTACTAGGTGTAAGGATTTTGATGTTAATGCTTGTAGTGAACACCTAGTTCTAATTTCCAAATTAAATGATGAAGTGGCTAGTCTTAATGCCCAACTTAAGACTAGCAAGAATGAAGTTGATAAAATAAAATTTGCAAGGGATGCCTACACGGTTGGTAGACACCCCTCAATTAAGGATGGACTTGGCTTCAAGAGAGAAGCCAAGAACTTAACAAGCCATAAGGCTCCCGTCTTCGTCAAGGAGAAAGGGAAGGCCCCTATGGCAAATAGTGCTAAAAAGAACCATGCTTTCTTATACCATGATAGGAGACATGCTAGAAATGTTTATAATGATTTTGATTCACATGTTTATGATTCTCATGCCATGTTTGCCTCTAGTTCCTCTCATAAGCATGATAGAAATATGAGTAGGAGAAATGTTGCGCATATGCCTAGGAGAAATATTGCTCATGTGCCTGGAAAGAATGTTATTCATGCTCCTAGGAAAGTAATGAATGAACCTTCTACCATTTATTATGCTTGTAATGCTCCCTTTGCTATTTGTAGAAAGGGAAAGAAGGTTGTTGCTAGGAAATTAGGGGCTAGATGCAAGGGAGATAAATCTTGCATTTGGGTCCCTAAAGATATTTGTACTAACCTTGCAGGACCCAACATGAGTTGGGTACCTAAGACCCAAGCCTAAATTTGCCTTGCAGGTTTATGCATCCGGGGGTTCAAGCTGGATTATCGACAGCGGATGCACAAACCATATGACGGGGGAGAAGAAGATGTTCACCTCCTACGTCAAAAATAAGGATTCCCAAGATTCAATCATATTCGGTGACGGGAATCAAGGCAAGGTAAAAGGGTTAGGTAAAATTGCAATTTCTAATGAGCATTCTATATCAAATGTATTCCTAGTGGAGAGTCTTGGATATAATTTGCTATCTGTTAGTCAATTATGTCAAATGGGATATAATTGTTTATTTACAAATGTAGATGTGTCTGTCTTTAGAAGATGTGATGGTTCACTAGCTTTTAAGGGTGTACTAGACGGCAAGCTTTATTTAGTTGACTTTGCAAAAGAAGAGGCCGGTCTAGATGCATGCTTAATGGCTAAGACTTGCATGGGCTGGCTGTGGCATCGCCGCTTAGCACATGTGGGGATGAAGAACCTCCACAAGCTTCTAAAGGGAGAACACGTGATAGGTCTAACAAATGTTTATTTCGAAAAAGATAGACCTTGTGCAGCTTGTCAGGCAGGTAAACAAGTGGGAGGAGCACATCACAGCAAGAATGTGATGACCACGTCGAGACCCCTGGAGCTGCTGCATATGGACCTCTTCGGACCCGTCGCCTATCTAAGCATAGGAGGAAGTAAGTATGGTTTAGTTATTGTTGATGACTTTTCCCGCTTCACTTGGGTGTTCTTTTTGCAGGATAAGTCTGAAACTCAAGGGACCCTCAAGCGCTTCCTCAGGAGAGCTCAAAATGAGTTTGAGCTCAGGGTGAAGAAGATAAGGAGCGACAATGGGTCCGAGTTCAAGAACCTTCAAGTGGAGGAGTTTCTTGAGGAGGAAGGGATCAAGCACGAGTTCTCCGCTCCCTACACACCACAGCAAAATGGTGTGGTAGAGAGGAAGAACAGGACGCTAATCGATATGGCGAGGACGATGCTTGGAGAGTTCAAGACCCCCGAGTGCTTTTGGTCGGAAGCCGTGAACACGGCTTGCCACGCCATCAACAGGGTCTACCTTCACCGCCTCCTCAAGAAGACGTCATATGAGCTACTAACCGGTAACAAACCCAATGTATCGTACTTTCGCGTATTTGGGAGCAAGTGCTACATTCTAGTGAAGAAGGGTAGAAATTCTAAGTTTGCTCCCAAAGCTGTAGAAGGGTTTTTATTAGGGTATGATTCAAATACAAAGGCGTATAGAGTCTTCAACAAATCATCGGGTTTGGTTGAAGTCTCTAGCGACGTTGTATTTGATGAGACTAATGGCTCTCCAAGAGAGCAAGTTGTTGATTGTGATGATGTAGATGAAGAAGATGTTCCGACGGCCGCTATACGAACCATGGCGATTGGAGACGTTCGGCCACAGGAACAAGATGAACGAGATCAACCTTCTTCCTCAACAACGATGCAACCCCCAACTCAAGACGATGAACAGGTTCATCAAAAGGAGGCGTGTGATCAAGGGGGAGCACAAGATGATCATGTGATGGAGGAAGAAGCGCAACCGGCACCTCCAACCCAAGTTCGAGCGATGATTCAGAGGGATCATCCCGTCGACCAAATTCTGGGTGACATTAGCAAGGGAGTAACTACTCGGTCTCGACTAGTTAATTTTTGTGAACATTACTCGTTTGTATCCTCTATTGAGCCTTTCAGGGTAGAGGAGGCCTTGCTAGATCCGGATTGGGTGTTGGCCATGCAGGAGGAACTTAACAACTTCAAGCGCAATGAAGTTTGGACGCTGGTGCCTCGTCCCAAGCAAAACGTTGTGGGAACCAAGTGGGTGTTCCGCAACAAACAAGACGAGCACGGAGTGGTGACAAGGAACAAGGCTCGACTTGTGGCAAAAGGTTATGCCCAAGTCGCAGGTTTGGACTTTGAGGAGACTTTTGCTCCTGTGGCTAGGCTAGAGTCCATTCGTATCTTGCTAGCATATGCCGCTCACCATTCTTTCAGGTTGTACCAAATGGATGTGAAGAGCGCCTTCCTCAACGGGCCAATAAAGGAGGAGGTGTACGTGGAGCAACCCCCTGGCTTCGAGGATGAGCAGTACCCCGACCACGTGTGTAAGCTCTCTAAGGCGCTCTATGGACTTAAACAAGCCCCAAGAGCATGGTATGAATGCCTTAGAGATTTCTTACTTGCTAATGCTTTCAAGGTTGGGAAAGCCGATCCAACTCTCTTTACAAAGACATGTGATGGTGATTTGTTTGTGTGCCAAATTTATGTCGATGACATAATATTTGGTTCTACTAATCAAAAGTCTTGTGAAGAGTTTAGCAGGGTGATGACGCAGAAATTCGAGATGTCGATGATGGGCGAGTTGAACTACTTCCTTGGGTTCCAAGTGAAGCAACTCAAGGACGGCACCTTCATCTCCCAAACGAAGTACACGCAAGATCTGCTAAAGCGGTTTGGGATGAAGGACGCCAAGCCCGCAAAGACTCCGATGGGAACCGACGGACACACCGACCTCAACAAAGGAGGTAAGTCCGTTGATCAAAAAGCATACCGGTCAATGATAGGGTCTTTACTTTATTTATGTGCTAGTAGACCGGATATTATGCTTAGCGTATGCATGTGTGCTAGATTTCAATCCGATCCTAAGGAATGTCACTTGGTGGCGGTGAAGCGAATTCTTAGATATTTAGTCGCTACGCCTTGCTTCGGGATCTGGTATCCAAAGGGGTCTAACTTTGACTTGATTGGATACTCAGATTCCGACTATGCTGGATGTAAGGTCGATAGGAAGAGTACATCGGGGACGTGCCAATTCTTAGGAAGGTCCCTGGTGTCATGGAATTCCAAGAAACAAACCTCCGTTGCCCTATCCACCGCTGAGGCCGAGTACGTTGCCGCAGGACAGTGTTGTGCGCAACTACTTTGGATGAGGCAAACCCTCAGGGACTTTGGCTACAATCTGAGCAAAGTCCCACTCCTATGTGATAATGAGAGTGCTATCCGAATAGCGGAAAATCCTGTTGAGCACAGCCGCACAAAGCACATTGACATCCGGCATCACTTTTTGAGAGACCACCAGCAAAAGGGAGATATCGAAGTGTTTTATGTTAGCACCGAGAACCAGCTAGCCGATATCTTTACCAAGCCTTTAGATGAGAAGACCTTTTGCAGGCTGCGTAGTGAGCTAAATGTCTTAGATTCGCGGAACTTGGATTAAATTGTAGCATACATGTATTCATGCTTTTGATCATGTTCATTCTGCATTATGTTGCTTATTATGGTGCTCAAGTTGTACAAACACTCCCTGGACCTCACAAGTCCGTTGCAAAGTGATGCACACATTTAGGGGGAGATGTGTTACAACTTGATCCTTTTTGACTAACCATTTGATTGAGCTTGGTTGATTTAGTCTCAAAGTAGAATTGAAAGGGAAAAGGTGGACTTGGATCATGCAAGACTTCCACTGCACTCCGATGAGGGGTAACTTATTCCAAGTCCATCTCATGAACTCTTATTGCCATTTGCTCTTAATTGAAAATTTTGGTGAGGCAATGGGGTTAAAGGGCCAAGATTGATCCCGTTTTGGTGCTTGATGCCAAAGGGGGAGAAAATAAAGGCCAAAGCAATAAATGGATCAGCTACCACTTGAGAGATTTTGAAAGTAGTAGAATAGAGTTTTTGGTTTGTCAAAATTCTTAAGTTGTCTCTCTTGTCAAAAGTTGGCTTCTTGTGGGGAGAAGTATTGTTTATGGGAAAAAGGGGGAGTTTTTGAAATCTTTGATCAATCTCTTTTTGAATGACTCTCTTTATGCTTAAACATGTGTGTTTAACTTAGAGATAGAGATTTGTGTTTGATTTGCAAAAACAAACCAAGTGGTGGCAAAGGATGATCCATATATGCCAAAATTGATTCAAAATAAATTTAAGTGTTATTTGAATTGAGTTTGCACTTGTTCTAGTTGCTTTATGTTGTGTTGGCATAAATCACCAAAAAGGGGGAGATTGAAAGGGAAATGTGCCCTTGGGCCATTTCTAAGTATTTTGGTGATTGAGTGCCAACACATGTGCTTAATTGTGAATTTGTGGACATGGATGAACAAGGTGCAAATCATGAAGTAAAGGTATGTTTCTAAGCCTTAGTACATTGGTTTTGTGGACTAACATATTTGTCTAAGTGTTAGAAACAGAAAGAAGAAGAAACGAGAAGGGGAGAGAAAGACTTGGCCATGTGCAGCCAAGACCTTGCTCGGTCTGGAGCACCGGACTGTCCGGTGTGCACCGGACAGTGTCCGGTGCGCCAGGCTGACTCCGCGCGAACTGGCCGCTCTCGGGAATTGGCCGACGGCGTACGGCTAAAATTCACCGGACTGTCCGGTGTGCACCGGACTGTCCGGTGAGCCAACGGTCGGCCAGGGCCAACGGTCGGCCGCGCAATCCGCGCGGGACACGTGGCCGAGCCAACGGTCGGAAGACGGCACCGGACTGTCCGGTGTGCACCGGACTGTCCGGTGCGCCAACGGCTCTCAGATCTCCGCCGGTCTGCAACGGTCGGGAAGCGCTGGATAAGGAAAGAAATCGGTCACCGGACATGTCCGGTGTGCACCGGACTGTCCGGTGCCCCCGATGACAGAAGGCAAGGATGGCCTTCCGGATTTGCTCTCAACGGCTCCTAGCTGCCTTGGGGCTATAAAAGGAGCCCCTAGGCGCATGGAGGAGATACACAAGCAACTCTTGAGCATTCTTGATCATCCACACAAGTTCTTTGCGCATTCATTTGTGATTCTAAGTGATTCGAGCTCTGTTCTAGTGTGAACTCTGAGATAGTCATTCGAGCTCGAGTCTTGGCCGTGTGTGTGCGCTTTTGCTGTGGATTTGTGTGTGTTGCTTCCCTCCCTTACTCTGTGCTTTCTTTGTGATCATATACTTGTAAGGGCAAGAGACTCCAATTTGTGGAGATTCCTTGCAAACGGGATAGTGAAAGGAACAACAAAACAACGTGGTATTCAAGTGGGTCTTTGGACCGCTTGAGTGGGGTTGATTGCAACCCTCGTCCGTTGGGACGCCACAACGTGGAAGTAGGCAAGCATTGGCTTGGCCGAACCACGGGATAAACCACCGTGTCACATCTGTGCTTGATCTTTTGTGGTATTGTGTTTTGTTGAGACTTCACCTTAGCCACTTGGCAATTATCGTGCTAACGCTTAACAAGTTTTTGTGGCTTAAGTTTGAAGTTTTTACAGGATCACCTATTCACCCCCCCCCTCTAGGTGCTCTCAGTGCTGCTGTTCCAGAGGTAGCTTCGTCTCTTGCACGTTGGAATCTAGTGTTACTTCAACATCGTGTCTCTGACTTGGAGGCAACCAATGCTGGTTAGAGCTCTTTTTTTTGTTTTTTTCACTATTGAACTGCTTTACATTCTGATCCCCTTTGCTTGGTTGTCTCCTGCTAGTTATGATTCGGCAGATTTCCACTCTTGAAGAAAAATATTCTCAAAGTCAGACTGAACTAGCTCAGGTCTCTGCTGCTTTAGATGACGCCAATGCGCTAAGCTCTTCTCTTCACACTCAGCTTAATTCTGAAAAGGTGACTTATCAAACCGTGCCTTGCCTTGCTATGCCCTTATTGCTTGCTTGACGTTTGAGGGAGTTGGCTTTTTGTTTGCAGGAAGAAAAACGTATTCTTGCTGCTTCTCGCGACAATCTCGACAGATTGTATCGCGATTCTAGCAATTCGCTGACCATCTTGGAGAGGAGCCATCGCTTCACCATGGAAGAGTTAGATAACCAACGCTGTAGACTGTAGGAATCTACGGATGAGGTGACCCGGCTCAAGCAATTGATATCAGCGAAGGATGTTACTGTTAAAGAACTCCGAGCCTCCAAGAAATCTATCGTCCAGGAGTTAGAGACTGCTCGGCTGGCTGCCAAGGTTGCCGAAGAAACTTCCACTACCCTTAGAGCCCAGCGCGACAGGGCCATGGATAAGGCTATTCGGGCGGGGCGAATCCTGATGAGGAGACCCAGCGTGGTCGTTCCTGAAGATATAAGGGCTGATGTGAATGCTGCCCCTGATTCCTCGATTCACCATTCACCCTTCCTCATCGATTGCTCCTGAAAAAGATATCACAAAATAGAGAAACCTTTTGCATACTTTAGACGCGCAGTTAGTATGGTCAGACATTTGCTAGAGGACGTCACTCCGGTGCCTGAACGACGTTGTTATTCTCCTATTGTTTCAGAATTCATCAGTTCGTAAGTTCGCAGTAGTAAAATGATGTGCGGTGGTTCTGAAACTTGCTCGCGGGATATAGAAGTCATCCCATATATGAGTAATTGCAAGCATGTGAGATCGCCTTAAGTCGCTGCTTACTTAAGTCGATTGCTT
This sequence comes from Zea luxurians, assembly GCA_029449295.1. NCBI lineage: Eukaryota > Viridiplantae > Streptophyta > Magnoliopsida > Poales > Poaceae > Zea > Zea luxurians. Next base: position 32,210,158 of record JAOPSE010000001.1, on the reverse strand, counting down.
CTGTTAATAGGGCATAGTGGTCACCCCGAGTTAAGTAAGCGCGAGCATGTTGCACCGGTTTAAGTTGTTGCCGACTTAAGCCGATTGCTCCGTTAACAGGGCATAGTGGTCACCCCAAGTTAAGTGAGCGCGAGCATGTTGCACCGGTTTAAGTCGTTGCCAACTTAAGCCGATTGCTCCGTTAACAGGGCATAGTGGTCACCCCAAGTTAAGTGAGCGCGAGCATGTTGCACCGGTTTAAGTCGTTGCCGACTTAAGCCGATTGCTCTGTTAGCGGGGCATAGTGGTCACCCCGAGTTAAGTAAGAATGTGAGTCAATTATGAACAAACTGAGTATCTTTGAAGCCCTTTTTTATTGATGACATATTTCCATTTTACAGAGCACATTGTCGTCCCGATAGCTTTTGAAATACAGCTAGGGATAAAACTTCCTGAGGTGTTCTATGTTCCAGGAGTTCCCGACTTCTGTGCCGTTCATCTGAGTGAGACGATATGATCCTGGCCGAGTGACTTCTGCTACTATGAAGGGTCCTTCCCATAAGGGCGATAACTTGTGCCGTCTCTCCACCGTTAGAATTCGGCGAAGGATGAGATCTCCTACTGAGAAGGATCGTTGTCGCACGGCCTTATCGTGATAGCGCCTTAGAGTCTGCTGGTACCGTGCTGATTGGATTACTGCATTCAGCCGTTCTTCCTCGAGTATATCGATGTCCTCCAGCCTGGTGGCTTCGACTTCTGCTATGCTTTTGAAGACCAACCTTGGCGCCCCGAATTTGAGATCGGTGGGTAACACCACCTCTGACCCATAGACCATGAAGAAAGGAGTGTTTCCATGCAGAGCTCGGCTAGGTTGGGTCCATGCAGAGCTCCAAACGCCTCTGACTCAGTGATCGGCTAAGCATGTTTGAATGGCTCTCTGATAAGTCGCTCCAGCGTTTTTGAGGCCAAACGGCATGGAGGTATAACAGAAAGCTCCGAACGGAGTGATGAACGCTGTTTTTTCTTCATCTTCCTTTGCCAAGCTGATCTGATGGTATCCGGAATAGCAATCCAAGAAAGACAACACAGAACATCCAGCGGTGGAGTCCACCACCTGGTCTATTCTCGGGAGCCCGAAGGGATCCTTCGGACAATGTTTGTTGAGATCGGTATAGTCGACGCACATGTGCCAATCCACTTTATTCTTTTTGAGTACAAGAACAGGATTGGCTAACCACTCGGGGTGTAACACCTCTCTAATGAATCCAGCCGCGACCAAGCGAGTTAGCTCGGCACGAATGGCCTCTCTCTTGTCGGGTGTGAAGCGACGTAGTTTTTGCCGAATCGGCCTTGCCTGGGGATAGACCTTCAGTTTGTGCTCGGCCAGTTCTCTTGGGACTCCCGACATATCTGCGGGTTGCCACGCGAATACATCTCGGTTATCTTGCAGAAACTGGACGAGCGCGCTTTCCTATTTGTCGTCCAGGCTGGAGCTGATAATGGCAGTCTTGCGTTCATCAGCGAACCCCAGGTTGATCCTTTTAGTTTCTTCAGTCGGCCGCATAGAGGTCGCAGCCTGAGTTTCGTTTGCCGGTACTGTAAGGTCCTCCTCAGGCTTAGAGTTCGCCTGCGTTGAAGAAATCGTCGACGACTTGGTGGTGAGGGCTGCTTGGATGGCCACCCGGAAACACTCTGCGGCGTCTTGGAAGTCGGCTCGCATAGTTATGATTCCTTGTGGTCCAGGCATCTTTAGTATCATGTACGTGTAATGCGGAATGGCCATGAATTTGGCCAATCCCGGTCTCCCGATGATGGCGTTGTACCCGCAGTCGAAGTTCGCCACTTCAAACCTCAGGAACTCGGTTCTGTAGTTATCCGGGGTTCCGAAGGTGACGGGCATGTAGATGTGGCCCAGCGGGTACTCTCCTTCAGTTGGTACGATACCGAAGAAAGGAGTGTCCGACTCGTGGAGCTCTTTGAGGTGGACTCCCAAGCCTTGGAGTGTCCGGGGGAAGGTAACGTTGATGTTGCTCCCCCCGTCCACTAACACCTTCTTTACTCGGCTCTCTCGGATCACCGGATCGACGAGGAGCGGGTATTTGCCCGGATGGTCGAAGTTGAGCCATTGATCCGCCCGAGTGAAAGTGATCGGATGCTCCGACCACCAGTATGGGGTGGGAAGACCGGTGGTCGCCATCAGTATCTGGCGATCGTTGAGCTTTTGTTGTCTTTTATTTTCCTGCGACCCGTGTCCGCTGATAATGACGTTGACCTCCCTGTCGACGCGGGGGAAAGCTCCTCCTCCTCCCTCCTCCCGCTGATGGGGTTGTCGCGGTTCTCCTGGTCCTCCCCTCGGTGGAGGGGGAGGTAGAGGTTGGAAGGGTCGGCCATGCCCGACGGAGTGCTTGAAGTCCCGGCAGTTCCGAAGAGTGTGGCGCATGTCCTTGTGGTACGGGCACGGGGCGTCGAGGATGTCATCCAGTGTGCGCTCGCCCTCGCGAGGTCCCCCCTAGCACGAGAAGCTGGTGGCTCGGTGGCGTGTACTTCTTCACGAGGCCTCTTCTCCCAGCGTTTGTCGGGTTGCTGGTTCGCATCACGTCGTGGTGTTGCTGGCGCGGGCTTCACTCCCCCGACGAGGTCCTGGGCCCGCTCATCGGCGGTGATGTAGAGGTCAGCTTCCCGGAACAGCTCCTCGGAGGTAATCGGCGCCTTCTGTAATATGGCTCGGACGAAAACCGAGTCATTTGATCCTCTGTAGAAGTCCTCGATCACGGCCGCCTCCGTGACCTCGGGGATACGATTTCTCATGGTCTGGAACCTCTTAAGGTACGACCGGAGAGTTTCGTCCCCCCGGCGCTTGATGGATTTGAGGTCCCATGGTTGCGCCGGTTTGTCAGAGAGGGACTGGAAATTGGCGGTGAAACATCGACTGAAGTCGCTCCAGTTGTCGATGCAGTGTCGGGGCAGATGTCGCAGCCATTATAGCGCGTCTTGCCCGAGGACAATGGGTAAGTATGCGGTCATCACGTCTTCGGGCGCCCCGGTAGCTCGTGCAGCGGTGGTGTAGACAGCTAGCCAGCCCCCTGGATCCTGTTTAGGTTCATATTTATCGACATTGGATACCTTGAAGTTAGGGGGCCATTGGATGGCCCTGAGGCGCGGAGTAAGAGCAGACAATCCACACGTGTCTTCCTGTCGTCGGGGGTGATGTCTGTCCCGGGGAAGGGAGTAGTTGTCGTGGTTCTTCGACCGTCCCCGGGTAGTGCCGCCAGTTGAGGCCGTTGTTGACTTAGTTCTGGTGGCCTGGCTCCGAGCTGGGATGCCATGATCCCTATCGTATTCCTCCCGGCGACGGATCTTGTTCTCATGCCGTCGCTCACGCGAAGCATTGATGGAGCTCCGCGCGTCTCGATGACTGTTGATGGTGTGTCGTAGATCGTTCGGCGGGTGAGCAGGCGGTAGAAGGTGGTTGGCTGCCTGGGTGAACAATCGTCGGTAGCCCTCGGCGTCAGGAGTCCGAGGGAGTCCGTCAGCTATCCAAGCTAGTACCCCTCCAACTTCACTCGGCGTGTTCATGGCTCGAGCAAAATCGGGATTCAGGTTGCGCCCGAAGAATGGATTCTCCCGGCGTTGTCTTGCGTCTTGCTCGGCTTGTTCCTGAGCCCGGCGACGATCGCGTCGTCGGCAGTTCCTTCGTTCTCTGAAGACGCGTTCCTCCGGAGTTTCTCCTATCTCTGAGACCTCATCCCGCGAGACAGGTTGCTCCGGATCTCGTTCCCCGGCCGCGTGATGTCTTCGAACGTTTCGGCGCCGGTTTCTCCGTCGGCGGGACTCTCGTTGGGGTGGTTCTTCTCCAGGCGCAGTTGGTTCGTCGTCGGAAACGGGAGGCGACTCCGCTCTCCCAATGAAGAGGACGTCAGGATAGAAAGGTGCTGCTATTGTGGCGACCTTCTTTCTGTTCTCTTTTGTGGGCGGAGGAGCGGAGGGGACAATTTGCTTCCCCTTGGTCTCCTTCTTCCTTGCGATCTGTGTCCATTCTTTTGTCGGGGAAGTAGACAGTGGAGTTCTCCGGGTCAACGGGCCCTCGGCCCCTGACTTTCTGGAGACGATTTTTTTCTAAAAAGCCGAAGGTTGCGCTTCTCCGACATTTTCGGAGTTCGTTGGAGGAGATTTCTTCGCCGGCGAATCCGCAATGCGGTGCAGAGTTCCCTCTTCGTCTGCTATGGATGAGATTGTCCCGAAGCGAAATACGGATCCGGGACGGAGGGCGATCTCGTGGTGGAAGGTGACGGCCATTGAGCTAGCTTGGATCGTCGACACACCCCCTACCTGGCGCGCCAGCTGTCGGTGTTTTGGGTCCGACCGCACACCCGGGGTTGCCCCTCTAGGTGTTTTTAGGAGTAGGACGGTGTTGCCGACTGTAGCAAAATGGTTCATGCCAGATGCACGAGGAACAGTGAACAATATTTGCAGGTTCGGGCCGCTTGGAAATGCGTAACACCCTACGTCCTGGTGAGTATGCTTGGCGAATGAGGTTACAAGATGGCTTCCTGAATTGAGAACGTAGAAAGCTAAGGTGGATGGCTGAGTAATAGGTTGATCATCCTGAAGGGGTGCCCCCTAGGCCTTATATACTCGGCCGTGGGGCGATACATGTGGATATGATAACAATGTGTAGCTAAAAAATAGTGAACTGTTTGAGTTTATCTCCCTGTAGTTCCGCCGACCTATCCTCGCACGGCTCCATTGCATGGGGGCTCCAGCGCGGGAAAGTCGGATCTCTGTTGTGGTCGCTCGCTCGACGTTGTGAGTCGCCCGGGCTTGCATCAATCCGGCCTCGCGTTGATCTGCTTCGCTGAGTGTCCCTCCCTAGGCCCACGAAGGAATGACCTTACGATTTATCGGGCCCTCGGGCCTTTCGTGAGGTCTTTTACCCTTCTAGTGGACCCAGGGGATATCTGTCCCCCACAGGCCGGATGGTCCACGCGTGCGCAGGGGCAGCGGAAGATCGGCGGCGGCGTCTGGATCTCGCTACCTGAAGGGACCCTGTCGGGGAGGAGAGATCCTAGGAGTTGTCTAGGCTCGGGCAGACCGACCTAGACTCCTCTAATCGACGTAGAGTCGAAGAGAAGCGGAAAATTTGGGGATTGAGAGGCTAAACTAGAACTAGACTAGAACTACTCCTAATTGTACAGGAAATAAATGCGAGATAAAAGTGTTATTGATTCGATTGATTCCTCCAAATCGGTCGTATACCTCTGTATTTATAGAGGAGGAGGTTGGACCCGTTACAAACAAACTCCCCGAGTTAATCTCACGAATTTCGTCAACAAACACAGCAAGAAACTCAGAACCCTAATCTGTTCTGAGCGCGCGCGGACCGTCCGGCCTACAGGCGTGGACCGTCCGGTAGTCTCTTTTTGGTGCCCAACATATGCCCCTACCTTTTGGTGGAGCTGAGCGAACAAAAGCAACTAACTCGATGTATCACATCGGTTTTCTTAGGCATCTTGCCACTTACTAGGATGGTACTCAGTGGCCTTGGTCCTGATGGTTGACTCAACGGACGTGACCCCTTTAGCTTTGATCGAACTGTCAGTCCCAACACCGCCGAGCGTCATACTGGTCCTGACCAATTCGTCACCTTGCTTTTCTAATTTTCTAAGTGTTCTGGCGTAGCTCCGTAGTCGACCAGGTCTTCTCCTTGCAGGTCGTCTTCCTCTATGGGCGTCGGTACATCGTTGGAGGTGTCTTGGTGTAGTGTGGATGGTTCGGCCTCAGGGGTCGGACGGTCTGTGTCCTATGCAGATGATCCGGCCTTTATAGCCGGACAGTATACCATACCTGCAGAGAGCTGCACAGTTGTCATTTTATTTTTTATCTTTGTGGTCGTTTAATTTTTCTCAACGACCTTTGGTCTCCATCTCTTTTGTGGTGGTGGATAATGCGGATGTGTGTCGTTGAATATTTTTTCCGCCTCCTTTTCTTGATTCTCCTTTGCTCCAAGGCGCTGTAATTTTCGCTTTTGCGATCGTATCAATCCCGATGGGCACCATCGAGGCATGGAGTATTTTGGATCAGCTGTTTTGTTGACAGTCGTACCTTATTTTTGTTTGTGTTGGCCGATTCACCAAAAATCATCGGCCCTTCGTTATTTTGTTGTACGATGACATTTGTCATTCCTATTTTAATGACGTCTCCTTTTATCGTACTGTTGGAGGTTGTAGCTGTATGCCCTCCTGCCGGATTAGTCAGCCTTTGGGGGCGAGTTGTTTGGCAATCTTGCTGGGCATATGCTCGTGGACTAGATTGAGGGACTCTCAATCGGTCTTGTACTAGAGGTGTCAACCTATTGAATACAGATGTTTGGGGTGCCCCCACGCGGGGTACTGTGGCATCCCAAATGGGTATGGTGGCATGCCCCACATTTGATTTGAGACATATGGCGGAGGTATGTATGTGTATGGATACGACATAGGTGGATATGGGGGTGGAGGTGTCCATGCAGGTAGGTTAAGTCTTAATTGAACATTATGACCTCTCTTCTTTTTCGATTGGTGAGGTGGTCCAATCGGCCTAACCTGCTGTCGCTCCTAGGTGGGTAAGCGAGGTCGTTTTGGTGGCCGGTTGCTGGGGTCGGCCTTCTTTTTCACATATTTAGACAATAATTGATCAAAGGTCGGGCTGGATTTTACCAACCAACCAGTTGCCTTGAACGTGTTAGTTTTCCACGTACCTATTTCTGGTTGTCGTGGTTTGAAGGTACGTGGTCGCCGTGGCTCTTCGGCGTTGCCGGATCGTCCGCTGGAACGCTCCGGACCGTCCGCGCTTGGGAACCGGACCGTCCACGATGCGTAGTATGGGTTCTCGCGCATGTCCCCTTGTCTGCGCTTGCCCTCCAGTGCCGGAGTTTGTGTTGGTCACCTTCAATGTCTCCCCTCCATCAGGAGTCTTCTCGGCCACCACTTTACTGCAAGAAATTTTGTTGTTTCCATCGGCCTCCCGTGCGTTGCCGATGATGACTTCTTTGTCTTTGCCCTTATCGGCTGTGCTGGGCCGAATTAGGACCTTTTTGCCATTGAAGTCTATCACATTCATTGGGAAGGGCTCCGTGTCCTCCTGAAATTTCAATCATCCCTCGTTAATGGCCGATTGGATTTGTCATTGAAACACATTACAATCATTAGTGGCATGGGAAAATGAGTTGTGCCACTTGCAATATGTGCGACGCTTTAGTTCGTCGGCGGGTGGGACGGTATAATCGATCTTAATGTTACCATTTTTTAGTAATTCATCGAATATCTTATCACATTTGCCGACATTAAATGTAAACTTAATCTCCTCCTGCCGTTTCTTTTGAACTGACTGCAAGGAGGAGCAAGCCGAAGATTTGGCCTGTTCGGGCCAAACTATTTCGGTAGTGTAAACTTCCTTTGGTTCATCGCCCAAACTACTTTGATTGTGTTCTACTGTAAGTGCAATCAACCCTAATTGAGGGTTTTGGTGATTAAATGACAAAACAAACAAGATTCTAACAAGTTTGCTCCTAGCATGTTCACAGTTATTTTACAGATAGGAGAAGCACAGATCATAAGAGTATGCAAATATAAAAGCACAGCGGATTAAAAATTCTACATCTTATAGCGTGCTCCAAGTGCTTGGAAACAACGATCGTATTCATTTTATAATTCTTGAGTTATAGGAATGGTCGTTCAATTAAGAGGGATCCGTAATGGTTAAGTAAGTTATGCAATGAGCTAAGTTCAAATTCCCTCAAATCCTCTAAGAGAATACTTTTCTAGATCATGAATGTCCTTGGAAAGACCTATCTTACTCTCCACAAAAGTTCCACCTTGGTTCACTTCTGTTTTATAAAAACTTGCTCTTCAGTTTCGGAAACCGGTTCAACTGGACTTGAAACCGGTTCAACCGGTTTCTGTACTGCTCCTTCTGCCACCTCTGTCTTGCCTGTCTGACAGTTAAAAGCTGTCAGAAAAGTCGTGTGCAGAGATTTTTTGAAAACCGGCTCAACCGGATTTTTGCCCGGCTCAACCGGTTTTGAGTCCGGTCGAGTCTCCGGCTGAGTAGATCAGTGAACCGAGATCTTCCTGGTGCAAACCGGTTCAACCGGTTTGCAAACTGGTTCAACCGGTTTTTGGTCTTTTTCTCCCAATGGCTGCCAGCTTTTGGGGGATCCTTTAAATACCCCCCACACTCTCTCTCTTCATTCACTCCTGCTCTCTCCATGATTTCTCAGCTGACCAAACTCCAAACAAGGGCATTCAATTCACACCTCACACCCGAAATCGCATCTCCTTCAATCGCTTGAAGGATCCTTGGTGTGAGGTTGTCACACCCGGATTTTAGGGGTCCAAAACCCGGGCGCGAACATAATCACCAGGTGTGCTGGGACCAAGTCTCACACATATGATGAATCATGGCACAGGATCGAATGTCACATCTTTATATATAACAAGAGTTCTATACAAAATAAATAATTACATTATAAGGAGACAACGGTCCAGCAACCCAAAGTTGACTGGGAGACGACGACCTAGACCTCTCACGAACTCATCGAAGCATCCTCCAAGAGCATCATCCTGCAGTACCTGGCCTTGACCTGTGGTGTATGTGAGACAGCAAGAGTGAGCTCACATACGTTCATCGCTCAACAAGTTGTGGGGAATAATGTGCATGAACTCGCCAAAGGTGGGAGCTCACATAAAGTGTAAGGCTTACCAAAGAAGATGGTTAGAGCTGAGCATTGCTTTTAAAGTTGGTCAAAATTTTATTAGCAATTACTAAGTATAAGTAAATACCAGCCCAATTAAATAGTAGAACAAAAGTAATAGCAACATCACCTGCAATGCAATGCATATGACAAATTGAATTTAGTTCCATAAATTAATCATGTGAGGGTCCGAGCTGCTCATGACCGTGAGCACGGCTAGTATACCAGTTTTACACTCTGCAGAGGTTGCGCATCTTTACCCACAAGTCATGTTACCCATCTGCCAAGGGATCGCGACTTCCCATACACCTCTACCGAGGAGGCGAGGCAGGGTAACACTACGAGGCCTTTACAAAGTTCCACTAGCTTCAGAAAACCCGCTACAGTTTATAGGAAGCTCCAATGCAGGAATCCCTTGCAGGACCGCCATCGCAGCAAAATCCTCCCGAGGGCCTCCCTACACTGACCACTCCCCTACTGCCCTTGCCCCTTTCGGGTAAGGTAGTCTTCCACTAGCTTTCCTAATTAATCAGCCAAGGGGTCCCATTCCTCCCTTGTGGTAGCACTGTTTTCCCGGGTGGTCGCTCCATGTTCCAATTAACATAATGATCTTATCATGAACAGTAATAATAAACAGATAATAAAAGTGTGATCATGAATAATGTATCTTCATACCCAAAACCATATAAAGCACTAGCAAGTACTACCCAAAAAGTTCAGTGGTAAACAAGGTATAAAGATAGACAAACTAGGGTAACCTATTGGGTCCCATCAAAATTAACCTATGCAGATCATTATGATTAATTAGAACATGAGTGGGTAAAAAGAAATGATCAAGGGCACAACTTGCCTGGGACTTGAGATTCCAGGTACCAGGATGATCTTCAGATTCTCGTAACCTCACTGCTAAACGTAGCAATACAGACAAACATGGTATAGACAAAATTAACATCACACCAAACATAAGAACAAACTGCATAATAATAATCTATGTGTCGATACGAAACTGTGGGTTCGCGAACCACTAGAATCGGAGTTAGGGTTGAAGAGAGGTGGTTTTCGAAAGATCTATGTGATTAACCAATTAGATCTAGATCTTTATGTTGATTTTATAGGTCATGTGATAAATATATTTAAGGGGTCACTTTGATCTATATCATACTAGAGTGGAAATAATATTTTTGTTACATTATAACTATATACAAACTAACTTTGATTAGTAGGAACAATCTACTAAAATAGGTTAAATGAATATTTATTTTTGGAAGCATGCTATTTGCTAAGATAATGTTACGGAAGCGTAGGCACAATTATTATGAAGCTAACACAACTTGAATGGATCAAATCGGAATTAAAATGAAGGAGTTATGAATTTATGAAGTTTTAAGTGTTGGATAACAGATTTAAATAGGATATTAATTTTAATATGGCTTACACGTTAAAACAGTGTTACCAAGGGATAAACATAATTAATACAAAATTATAGGAACTAGAAGGGGTTAATTTGGACAACATATGAATTTTCTATGAATAGAATGAGTTTCTGGAATTATTTATATACTAAAAATCATTTTCTATAATTAATTATTTATTTTCACTGCTCCCTGGATCACGCGCACAAAAACAGAGAACAGCGGGGTCTAACTCATAAAAGTTCTTAAGACTCAGTGAACACCACCAGAGGACGGGGGGTTGTTTAATTAAAAACCCGAGGGCTCTTTTGAAAACTGGGCAGCCCGAAGGGGTATCCTCGAATCTGGCCCGCCCGATCTGAGGTGGACGGATCCGATTAGATTTGAGCTAGCTAACATCCCGCACTCCTTCCTGATTGCCGGATCCAAGATCTACGGTTAAGATTCTATCCAACGAAAACAGTACGCGAGATGTGATCACGGCCGTCGATGACTGATCGAACAGCCCACGGTTATTCAACCCAACCGGTATCCCGCCATGATCATTGGATCCCGGATGGATGGCTCAGATTCAAAATCGCCCAGAGTCAGTTGCGCCCGCTAGATCCGGATCGGACGACCCGAAATCGCCGTCCGCGAATTAGTACGGTCTAACCCATCTCCACCGCACAGATCACATCTAACGGCTGTGGCGCTTCCCCCAATTCCCCATCGGTCTACGGTGGCGCCGCCAGAGCACACGCCGGGGAGTACGCCGGAGACAGCCAATTCGACGACTCCCAGAGCTATCACGCATGTGGTTTAGAGCAATGCAAAGAGTCGAGTAAAGCGAAGCTAACAGTGGTATCTTACCGATGCTTGGAACAGCGCGGAGACCCTATCCACGGCATGATGCGATCCGGAGACATCCGCCGAGCTCCGGCGAGTAATTGGGGTCGCCACGACTGTTGTACCTCCCTGAATTGGCCACGGGAGCGCCCCTGGTGTTGAGGCGAAGTACCCAGAGTCGACACTAAGGCCTCGTCGACGACGCGCACAGAGGTCAACCATGGCAGCGAGCATTCTCTCTTCCTCGGTCTATGGTTCACTTGGTGACTCGTTGAGATGGATAAGGGAGCTTAGAGCAGCCGGGTTATATAGGGGCGGGGCGAGTCCGAGCTGTGAGGGTCGGTTGCGCCATGCATGGCGGCCGAGCGGAGGTCCGGTGAGGACGGCGCGAAAATCGGCCAGGAAATTGCGTTCAGTTGGGGAAGATGACTCCTGACGACATGGGCCCACACACCAGAGTCACGGCGCAAAAATTGATGAGCGAGATTGACCTGCCGTGATGGGCCGAGGGGAGGGAAAGGCAATGTGGGCCAGAAGCAGGGAGTCGGCCCAAGCGAGTTTCCTTTCTTTTTCTTTTTATTCTCCTTTTCTATTTCCATTTCTATTTCCTATTTTCTATTTATTTAAATTGGGTTTGAATCTGCAGTTGAGATTTTAAATTTAGGTTTTTTTTAATGCACAAACAAAAACACCAGTATAAAATTTTCCAATTTATTTATCTAAGTATTGGTTCACAAATGCAATGCACAAATAATTTTGAATGTGTGATCAAAGTTAAAAAGTTTAATTTAGAAGAACAAAAATATTCATTATATATTTATTTTGTGAAAAATAAGGTACAATATAAAGAATTACCTTGGTTGGATATTTTTCTTTACAAATATTTTATATATAGTTTATTCAAAAAGTACCTCTAGTCTTACGATGATTTTTTTTTCTCCCATCTTTTCTTAGATAACATTTTTATTTAGTTTCTGAGATGATTTTTTTTCTAGATCCCAAAAATAGAGTTTTAGGGTGTTACAGAGGTGAAGTCGATCTAACGTGCTGTCAATTTCATCTTGATTCTCCCATTCTAACCTTGTGCGGATTTGTTACTCTTGGAACCTTGCGTTCCTTGACGGTTAGAGGTTGCTTGGGAGTCTCCAAATTTGTAGACGACCCCAAGAAGTTTGTATCACCTGCTCTTTGAGAAAAGATTGCCTTGACCTTGGTGGTTGGCTTATGGAGGATTAGGATTGGAAAAGACTTAGCCTTTGTGGGCTCCTCAACGAGGAGTAGGACAGCTTTGTGGTGGTTGCCGAACCTCGGGATAAATCGCATGTTCTTGCGTGTTCCTGCTGAGTGCTTTAATTTGTTGGTTGGTTCATATTCATCTATTCGAGTGGATTTTCTCTAGGGCAAGTCTTTAGCATAATCTCTAACTACTTTGTCACATTTGTTTAACTATTTATCTAATCTAAGTTGAGCAGGTTCAAACTTGTTCAGTTGTAAACAAAATCAACTGAACCGGTTTGCACCAGTGAACTTGAATTTAACACTATCTCGAAGTTTTTAGTGGAAAATTTCAGGTGTAGCCTATTCACCCCCCTCTAGGCTACTTTCAATTGGTATCAAAGCTTCATACCTCGTTTTATGCTTAACCGCATGAGAAAACGATCATGACTACTCAAAGGGACCATGTGGATCCTCTACTCGAGGAAATCCCCGTCACATCTTTCGGTGAGGAAGTGGACCCCAAGGTCCTCAACCTCGCCATGAAGATTACCGAGAAGATGTTCCTCAAAATGAAAGAGGAAGATGCTAAGAAAAGGGCTGAAGAAGAAGAATCAAGAAGAAAAGCCGAAGAAGACAAAGGAAAAGGAAAAATTGAATACAATGATGACCTAGTGGAACTTTTGGTGTCAAAGGTGATGAGCAAGGTAAGTCTCAACACCGAAGGATCATCTACCAAAAGTAAAGGTAATGAGTTCAACAAAGTTCAATTTGATTATTCTAGAAATTTTATTCCCAAGTTCTCTTCCGCCCCACTTGGAAAGTTACCAACTCTTAGTGAGTTGAACTATGACGAGTGGGCCGATAAGATGAAGTCGCATTTAATCAGTGTACATCCTAGTCTTTGGGAGATTGTCAATATAGGTATGTGTCACACCCGGTTTTTAGAAGGTAAACCGAATGCGAACCATGTACGTGCCAGGATCAGTTATTCACGTACACAGCAGTTACATAACATGGACATCATCACACAGTGCTCAAATAGTATTAAAAGGGGAAATAATAGTCGATTACATCATACGTCTGAGACGTCCATATAGTTCTTACAATAGATCAAAGTGCGGAAAAGAAACGTAGATAACACGGCCTTCACAGGCAGCCGACTGGGGGTTGCCGCTAACCCACGCCTAGAACTCGTCGTAGTCTTGGAACTCCTGGAAGTCTCCTTCCACAGCTTCATCTTCTCCTGAGCAGTGGTTGCAATGCTGACAACCTGGGGGGGGGATTGGTGTGTAGAGCAAGGGTGAGTACACATCAACATACTCAGCAAGTATCCCGTTTGGCTGTAGTGGACTAGCTTTATGTGGGGATAAGTCAAGCAGTTGCTTTTAGTTGGTCAGGTTATTACTTACTAGTAGAAAGCCAGGTTTTAACATTAACCCAAGTTATTAGCCCAATGTATCCTTTCCAAACGGAAAGAATACCACTTACCAATACCATAATCATAATCAGAACCATCAATCTCATTGCCACCTGTACCAAAGTATCTCTGATCAAGTATCACTAATCTCTGGAGCTCCCTTGGCCGCTCATAACCGTGAGCACGGCTGATATATCAGTTTCATAACACTCTGCAGAGGTTGTGCACTTTACCCACAAGCCGTGATTCCCTCTTGCCTCGGGCTGATCAAACCCTTAAACACTACCAAGGTGAATAGGCAGGGTCTCACTACGTAGCCTTTACAAAGATTCCCCGGGGCTGTAGCCGCCCGTTAGGTTTCCTAAATGTACCGCACTCCTCCCCAAGGGACAAATCAACCTTGGCAGAGCGAGCCGCATACACCGAGCCCCATTGACGGCACAACGGCTAAGCGAACTACACCCCGGTTCCTCCAATTATTCAGCTAAGGGCGTCCCATTCCACCCTCATGGTTGCACTGTTTTCCCGGGCGGTCATCCATTGAACAGGTCCTTACGGAGAGGCACTCGAGAAACCGCTCGAGTTCCCTTAAATGCCACAAGTATGATCATAAATAAGAAGGGAAAACAGCGTATCATAGATAATCACATCATGTTCATTGATTAGAGTTGAGCAATAGCATCAGACTAAGCAGTAATAATCCGACCCAAATAGGTAAACAAGGACATGGATAACAAAAGCTAGTCAATCCTTAGGTATAAATATGTAATGCGGGAGGTGAATTAAAGAATGAATAGGACAGAGATAGGTCAAAGGACACTTGCCTCCACCAACCGACTGCTGCTCAGGGGCTTCTCCTGCGAATTCCTCGGGCTCTTCGACCGGATCGTTCTCTATGCGAGCGCAAACATACATACATCCACATCTTTAATACAAAAGAACAGTACACCATACAAGGGAACAGGTAAAACGAATATGCATCAAGTATGACATTTGACATCGCATTTGTTATGGTTAGAAAGAAACGGGAAAGATCTCGCAGGGGTTTAAAGTTTATGCACTAATGATTAGTTACAATTGGTTCCTAACAAAAGAATTCTGTTATATATATATACTAATGGAAACCTAATCATTTTTAGTTGATCAACATTGCACGGGATAAACAATTAACTATGTGAATCAATAGCATAACGGAATTTTAAATTAAACTTCCTATTTTCCATAGCATGAACAATGATCAGTCTATCTAAAATAAAGTAATTATGATCACAGAAAGTAAATAAAATAAAATAAAATAAAATAAAAAAAACAGGGGGGGGCGGTTGAACCGGCCCTAGGGCGGTTGAACCGGCCCTGGGCTGGGCGGCTGAGCTGGGCGGGCGCGCGGGGGAGGGCGGCCGAGCTGGGGCCGGGGCGGCTGAGCCGGCCGGTTGAACCGGCGGCCAGGCGGGCGCGGGGGGGGGGGGGTCGGGTTGGGCGGCCGAGCGGGCGGCTAGCGGCCGGCTGGGGCCGAGCAGGGGGCGGGCCAGGGCGCGGCTGGGCGCGGCCGGGGCCGGCCAGGGCGCGGCCAGGCGGCCGGGCGCGGCCAGGGCAGCCGGGCGGGGGAAAGAGGAGAGGAGGGAGAGAAGGGGAAAGGGGAGAGGGAGGGAGGAGAGAGGAGGGGGGGGGGGCGGCTCACCGGCGTTGGGGAACGACGGCGAGGGGCGGCCGGCGGCAGGGGGCGGCGCGGCGGCCTAGGGCAGGGGCGGGTAGGGGCGACGCTAGGGAGAGAGAGAGGAAAAATGAGAGGGAGAGGGAGAGGGTTAGGGGAAAAAGGGGAGGGAGGGGGGGGGGCGGCTGGGCCTTTCTGGGCCCAAGAGGGGGCGCCAGGGGCGGCTGGGCCGGCCGGGGTCGGCCCACGGCGCGGGAGAGAGAGAAAAAGAGGAGAGAGAAAGAGAGAGAAAGGAAAAGAAAAGATTATTTCCCTGTTTTCGAAATCCGATCTTCCTACATGAATGCATTCGCACTTTCAAAGCAATCAAAAGAAATGCAAGGTTCGGCATGGTGCATCAATCAACATAAAGTATTTTTTAGAGTTTTTCTTACACGGGAAATCCAAACCGAATCCCGCTAAAACTTTGGAAAAGGTCAAGGTTTAGCGAGGGAAAAAGAAAAAGAAAAGGTAACGCCCGAATTTTGGCGAGTGAAGAAAAGAAAAAAATTCAACTGCAAAATTCGGGGCGTTACAAACCTATCCCCCTTAAAAGAATCTCGCCCTCGAGATTCAGGGCTGGCTAGCAAAGAGTTCTGGGTACTTGGCCATCAAATCATCTTCACGCTCCCAGGTTGCTTCTTCCTCAGAGTGATGACTCCATCTGACTTTGCACATTCTGATGGTCTTCCTTCGGGTGACTCTATCTGCAACCTCAAGGATCTGAGCTGGCTTCTCAACATAGGTCAAGTCCTCCTGGACTTCCAGACCTTCCACTGGCAACTGCTCTTCTGGCACACGCAAGCACTTCTTCAACTGAGACACATGAAAGACATCATGCACAGCTGACAAATTCTCTGGCAGACTGAGCTGATAAGCCACTTCTCCACGCTTTGAGAGGATCTGGTACGGACCAATGTAGCGGGGTGCTAGCTTGCCTTTGATTCCGAACCTTCTGACTCCTCTGATCGGTGACACTTTCAGATAGACAAAGTCTCCGACTTCAAAACTCAGCTCTCTTCTTCTTGTGTCTGCATAGCTTCGCTGCCTTGATTGCGCTATCTTCAGATTCTCTCGGACCATCTTGATGTTCTCTTCAGCTTCAAGCAGAATGTCTGGCCCAAACACTTGCTTCTCTCCAGGCTGATCCCATTGCAACGGAGTTCTACAACTCCTTCCATAGAGCGCTTGAAACGGTGACATCTTCAAACTGGCCTGATAACTGTTGTTATAGGAAAACTCTGCATAAGGCAATCGCTTGTCCCATCCGGACTGATCTTGCAACGCACAGGCTCTCAACATGTCTTCAAGAATTTGGTTGGTTCTTTCGGTCTGGCCATCTGTCTGCGGATGATAAGCTGAACTGAAATTCAGATGTGTGCCCAAGGCTTCATGCAACTGCTGCCAGAAATGAGAGGTGAACTGCGTTCCTCTGTCTGACACTATCTTCTTTGGCACACCATGAAGACAAACGATCCGAGACATATACAGCTCTGCCAATACTGCACTGCTGTAGGTGGTCTTGACAGGTATGAAGTGGGCTGACTTGGTCAAATGGTCCACTACTACCCAAATGGAATCGTAGCCGGCTCGAGTGCGAGGCAATCCGACTATGAAATCCATGCCGATTTCATCCCATTTCCACTGAGGGATCTGCAACGGTTGCAACAATCCAGCTGGTCTCTGATGCTCTGCCTTAATTCTTCGACAACTATCGCACTTAGCCACATGCTCTGCGATTTCCCTCTTCATTCCGTACCACCAGAATTTCTTCTTCAGATCCTGATACATCTTCTCACTGCCAGGGTGAATCGAATAAGCTGTCTCATGAGCTTCCTTGAGAATCAACTCCCGAATAGACTGGACATTGGGAACACACAAGCGGTCTTTGAACCATATCACGCCTTCTGCATCTTCTCGAAAATCTTTGCCTCTGCCATCTAGAATCAGTCGCCGAATCTCACTGATCTTCTCATCATTCTTCTGCGCTTCTTTGATTTCGCGCTCCAAGGTAGGTTCCAATTCAACTGTGACTCCTCGCGAATTATTCAGAAACCCGAGACTCAACCTGTCGAACTCCTTGGCCAACTCATAAGGCATCGAACGAGCGACCATCAGATTGACTTGACTCTTTCTGCTCAAAGCATCTGCCACTACGTTTGCTTTGCCTGGATGGTAATGGATCTCCAACTCATAGTCTTTGATCAGCTCTAACCATCTTCGCTGCCTCATATTCAATTCTGACTGAGTGAATATGTACTTCAGACTCTTGTGGTCTGTGTAAACATCGCATTTCTGTCCATACAGATAGTGCCTCCATGTCTTCAGTGCGTGAACCACTGCTGCCAACTCTAGATCATGGATTGGGTAATTCTTCTCATGAACCTTCAGCTGTCGGGACGAGTAAGCCACAACTCTTCCCTCTTGCATCAACACGCATCCCAAACCTGTGTAACAAGCATCACAGTACACAGAGAAGGGCTTGTGCACATCAGGCAAGACTAAGACAGGCGCTGTTGTCAACTTCTCTTTCAGCGCTTCAAAGGCCTCTTGACATTTCTGGGTCCACTTGAACTCAACCTTGTTGCCTAGCAACGCTGTCATTGGTTTCGCAATCTTCGAAAACCCTTCAATGAATCGCCGATAATATCTGGCCATTCCAATGAAGCTCTTGATTCCTCGAGCATCCGTTGGCGCTTTCCAATTCAGAATGTCTGCAACTTTCTTCGGATCCTCAGCCAATCCTTCTTTGTTGATTATGTGACCCAAGAACAGGACTTCACTGATCCAGAACTCACACTTGCTCAACTTTGCATACAACTGGTGCTCTCGCAATCTCTGCAATACCATCCTCAAATGATCTGCATGTTCTTCTTCACTTTGAGAATAAATCAGAATGTCATCAATGAATACCACCACAAACTTATCGAGATAATCCATGAATACACTGTTCATCAGATTCATGAAGAACGCTGGTGCATTGGTCAAACCAAAAGACATCACTGTGAACTCATACAACCCATACTTGGTAATGAATGCCGTCTTCGGTATGTCCGAAGGTCGGATCCTGAGCTGATGATAACCTGACCTCAGATCAATCTTGGAGAACACACTGGCTCCTCTCAACTGGTCAAACAGATCTTCTATTCTGGGCAAGGGATACTTGTTCTTGATCGTGACTTCATTCAAAGCTCGATAATCGATACACATCCTCTTTGTGCCATCTTTCTTCTCCACAAACAAGACAGGGGCGGCCCAAGGCGAGGTGCTTGGCCGGATGTAACCTTTCTCTGACAGCTCATCAATCTGCTTCTTAAGCTCAACCAACTCTGGTCCAGATATTCTGTAAGCTCTCTTAAAGATAGGGGCGGTTCCAGGAAGAAGCTCTATGGCAAACTCAACTTTCCGCTCTGGTGGCATACCCGGTAAGTCCTTTGGAAACACGTCTGGGAATTCAGACACAACCTTGATACTCTCAATTGGGTCTGCTTCACTGCTATCGACAGCCATCTGATAACAACCTCCTTTCTTTGGCTCAGGCGGGACTAATTCGGTCACCACTTCCTCTCCTAGTGGGGACACCAACTTGATTGTCCTTTTATCACAACTGATAACTGCCTGATACTTATCTAGCCAATTCATCCCTAGGATGACATCTATTCCCTGAGTACCCATTACTATAAGGTTAGCGGGAAACGCTATCCCCCTTATTTCCACACTTATATTCAAACATATGCTATCAGCTCGAATTCTACCACCAGCTGAGTCAATTTGAATGGGGGTTGACATGGTAGTAATTGGAAGATTATGTGCTTCTACCCATGATGCAGTAATGAAAGAATGCGTTGCTCCAGTATCAAATAACACTTCTGCAATATGGGAATCGACTGGGAACATACCTACTGTCATGCCGGGGGTCTCCTGAACTGCTTCAGCCTCCAAGTGGTTCAATCTTCCATGGTTATAGCGCTGCTGAGGGCGGTTGCCTGCTCCAGACTGAGACGCATTCTGCTTTGCTGGGGCATTGGGGCCTGACTGCTGCTGGGCTGCCTTCTTCGGACATTGCATCACCCAATGGCCTTGCTCTCCACAGTGGAAACATGCCCTGTTTCCAACCTGAGCTGGTGCTGCCTGATTGCTCTGCTGAGGTGCGGGGGCAGGAAGACGAGGTGTCTGCTGATTCTGCCTCTGAAACTGACCTCCTGATTGATTGCTCTGACGGTTCTGGTACTGATGCTGAGGATACTGCCTTTGAAACTGCTGATACTGCTGACGCTGCTGATGCTGCTGAGGTGGACGCTGGTTCTGCCTAAACTGCTGAAGTTGATTGCCTGAAAAACGAGGACGGCTGCTGCTTCCAGGCTGGGGTCCACTGATCTTGCGCTTACGATCCTCCATCTCCTTACGCTTCCTTTCTGTCATGATTGCTCTGTCAATCAGGTGCTGGAATGTTGGGAAGGTATGATTCATCAGCTGATACTGCAGAGGGTCAACCAAGCTCCTCAAGAAACGGTACTGTCGCTTGGCGTCGGTGTTGACATCTTCGGGAGCATAACGAGACAACTGCAGAAACCTGTCTCGATACTCACTGACAGACGATGACCCTTGCTTAAGGGCCAGGAACTCCTCCTTCTTCACTGTCATCAGACCTGCAGGCACATGGTACTGACGAAAGCTACCTCTGAACTCTTCCCAGGTGATGGTGTCGGGGTCGGCATGGGTGGCGAGGTAAGACTCCCACCATGATTGGGCTGCTCCTCTCAACAGACGGGGACCATATAAAACTTTCTCCCTGTCGTCACACTGAGCGGTATACAACTCCCGCTCCACAGTGCGCAGCCAATCTTCAGCATCCATGGGGTCAGAAGAGTGAGCGAACGTTGGGGGATGACCTCTCATGAATTCAGCACGCTTGTCTCTAGGCATCTGAGGCATCTGAGGCTGGGGTGGTGCTTGCTGCTGTTGCTGCTGCTGCTGAATGGCGGCCAGAGTCTGACCGATGGCCTGAACTGCCTGAGTCTGCATCAGGAACATCTGCTCGATCGACATCGGGGGCGGGGGTGGCAGCTACTGCTGCTGGGGCGCCTCATCTTGCTGACCGGCTTGCTCCTGCTGAGCACGCCTTCCTGCTCTGCGCCTGTTCTCTGACATCTGCAGAACGCAACCACACATCAGAACTGATCTGGCAAATCTTGCAGCATAAGAAAAGAGTATAGAATTCTCCAACAACACTGAACAGATGAGCATCTTCACTAATCTCCAACACAGACCACACAGCTTCTCAGATAAAGAGGAAAGTAGAATAAAGGGTTTCCCAACTATATAACTAACTCCATTAACATAATAGGTAAGCCAAAATGCAGGGGATACCCACACTCTGGTGACAGTCATTACAAAGATCCAAACCAAACATAGTTCATCATGACAAACATAAATGCACAGGATATAGCAAACTACCCTGTCTAACTAAGACTAACTAAGACCGAGACTAACGCTAAGACTGAAGCTTCTATGTATATATATTCTGTATTAATTACAAGATCCAACTCTAGCGAGCTATGGTTCTAGATTGATCTTGGTCTTGCAGTCGGGATTGCCATAAGACTGGAGTCCACGCCGAGGTGAGCGGTACGGGTGCTGAGTCCCGACGGGGGCGGGGGAACCATCATCCAAGTGATGACGCTCCGCGCGCTCAGCCCACAGCAGGGCGATCTCAGCACGAGCCCTACTCAGCTCGTCTAATGCATGGTCCAGCTCCGTGTTTAGCACGACGGCTAGGTTGACTGTGCTGCTCAACCTAGGATTGTCCTCACCAGCAGGTGAAACAATCACGCCTCCTGTGCTGCCAGATGGACGGCGGGGGTAATACTTTAGGTCGAGGCCGTCAGCTACCCCGCCGAGAACCGAGCAGTAGTGCGAAAGCGCACGCCGTGCAGCATCCTGCATGGCTGCCTCAGCTGAGTCCCGCTCAGAGATAGAATAGTGCTCTGAGCAAGCCTCCGCGCCCTGGAGACTGTTCTCCGGACGGCGCACCAAGCAGGTCGCCTCCCAGCGGTCCGGGTAGACCCCGCGACTATGCTGGTAGACCACACAGCGATACTCGATGGACCAAGTACGCCGGTCAAGTGCCCGACGTAGCAGGGTGTCGAGCGCGTCGTGGAAGTGACACCCGCGAGCAGCGTCGCGAGTGATGGGTCGAGCAACCCATCCTTCCGGCTCATGGTTAGAGAGGTCGAGGTCGTGGCTCGAGCTGTCGTCGCCACCTCCGTCGTCTGGGTCTCCTCCAGCAGCTACTCCAGAAGCTGGGACGCCCAGTGGTGGTGCAGGGGGCGCCTCCAGGGGAAGCACAGGGGAGCAGCTCCTCACAGACTCTATCTCCTGTTGGAGCGAGAAGGAAGAGCCCTGCTGCTCCTGTCGTCGACGTTCCTGCTCCTCATGCAGGCGGTGGTGCAGTCTCTCCAAGTGGCTGGACTGTCCGGCCACGGGACGGCGAAGCGGACGCTCAGCAAGGCGGGAGGGTAAGAAGGGGATGACGGACTTTCATGCAGTGTGTCTAAGTCGAGCCATCTACAAAAGACATCGCAAGCAAAAGGGTGAGAACAGAATTAATATGACCAGCAAATAATGAACCATAAATAAGTGAAGGATCAGAATAATAATGAATCATAAATAAATGAAGGATCAGAATAAAACAAAATTTTCAGCAAGGTATAATATATAGTAGAACATAGATTTGGTCAGTAGGACCAACTTTTGAAGGGGTACCAAAGTCAAGGCAGGGACAGAGGTCTATAGTCCTTAGAACGACCATTCTACTCTAGGTTAGCGGTCCTACAGTCAGCACGGCTTTGATACCACTTATGTCACACCCGGTTTTTAGAAGGTAAACCGAATGCGAACCATGTACGTGCCAGGATCAGTTATTCACGTACACAGCAGTTACATAACATGGACATCATCACACAGTGCTCAAATAGTATTAAAAGGGGAAATAATAGTCGATTACATCATACGTCTGAGACGTCCATATAGTTCTTACAATAGATCAAAGTGCGGAAAAGAAACGTAGATAACACGGCCTTCACAGGCAGCCGACTGGGGGTTGCCGCTAACCCACGCCTAGAACTCGTCGTAGTCTTGGAACTCCTGGAAGTCTCCTTCCACAGCTCCATCTTCTCCTGAGCAGTGGTTGCAATGCTGACAACCTGGGGGGGGATTGGTGTGTAGAGCAAGGGTGAGTACACATCAACATACTCAGCAAGTATCCCGTTTGGCTGTAGTGGACTAGCTTTATGTGGGGATAAGTCAAGCAGTTGTTTTTAGTTGGTCAGGTTATTACTTACTAGTAGAAAGCCAGGTTTTAACATTAACCCAAGTTATTAGCCCAATGTATCCTTTCCAAACGGAAAGAATACCACTTACCAATACCATAATCATAATCAGAACCATCAATCTCATTGCCACCTGTACCAAAGTATCTCTGATCAAGTATCACTAATCTCTGGAGCTCCCTTGGCCGCTCATAACCGTGAGCACGGCTGATATATCAGTTTCATAACACTCTGCAGAGGTTGTGCACTTTACCCACAAGCCGTGATTCCCTCTTGCCTCGGGCTGATCAAACCCTTAAACACTACCAAGGTGAATAGGCAGGGTCTCACTACGTAGCCTTTACAAAGATTCCCCGGGGCTGTAGCCGCCCGTTAGGTTTCCTAAATGTACCGCACTCCTCCCCAAGGGACAAATCAACCTTGGCAGAGCGAGCCGCATACACCGAGCCCCATTGACGGCACAACGGCTAAGCGAACTACACCCCGGTTCCTCCAATTATTCAGCTAAGGGCGTCCCATTCCACCCTCATGGTTGCACTGTTTTCCCGGGCGGTCATCCATTGAACAGGTCCTTACGGAGAGGCACTCGAGAAACCGCTCGAGTCCCCTTAAATGCCACAAGTATGATCATAAATAAGAAGGGAAAACAGCGTATCATAGATAATCACATCATGTTCATTGATTAGAGTTGAGCAATAGCATCAGACTAAGCAGTAATAATCCGACCCAAATAGGTAAACAAGGACATGGATAACAAAAGCTAGTCAATCCTTAGGTATAAATATGTAATGCGGGAGGTGAATTAAAGAATGAATAGGACAGAGATAGGTCAAAGGACACTTGCCTCCACCAACCGACTGCTGCTCAGGGGCTTCTCCTGCGAATTCCTCGGGCTCTTCGACCGGATCGTTCTCTATGCGAGCGCAAACATACATACATCCACATCTTTAATACAAAAGAACAGTACACCATACAAGGGAACAGGTAAAACGAATATGCATCAAGTATGACATTTGACATCGCATTTGTTATGGTTAGAAAGAAACGGGAAAGATCTCGCAGGGGTTTAAAGTTTATGCACTAATGATTAGTTACAATTGGTTCCTAACAAAAGAATTCTGTTATATATATATACTAATGGAAACCTAATCATTTTTAGTTGATCAACATTGCACGGGATAAACAATTAACTATGTGAATCAATAGCATAACGGAATTTTAAATTAAACTTCCTATTTTCCATAGCATGAACAATGATCAGTCTATCTAAAATAAAGTAATTATGATCACAGAAAGTAAATAAAATAAAATAAAAAAAATAAAAAAAAAACAGGGGGGGCGGTTGAACCGGCCCTGGGCTGGGCGGCTGAGCTGGGCGGGCGCGCGGGGGAGGGCGGCCGAGCTGGGGCCGGGGCGGCTGAGCCGGCCGGTTGAACCGGCGGCCAGGCGGGCGCGGGGGGGGGGGGGGTCGGGCTGGGCGGCCGAGCGGGCGGCCAGCGGCCGGCTGGGGCGGCCAGCGGCCGGCTGGGGCCGAGCAGGGGGCGGGCCAGGGCGCGGCTGGGCGCGGCCGGGGCCGGCCAGGGCGCGGCCAGGCGGCCAGGCGGCCGGGCGCGGCCAGGGCAGCCGGGCGGGGGAAAGAGGAGAGGAGGGAGAGAAGGGGAAAGGGGAGAGGGAGGGAGGAGAGAGGAGGGGGGGGGGGCGGCTCACCGGCGTTGGGGAACGACGGCGAGGGGCGGCCGGCGGCAGGGGGCGGCGCGGCGGCCTAGGGCAGGGGCGGCGCTAGGGAGAGAGAGAGGAAAAATGAGAGGGAGAGGGTTAGGGGAAAAAGGGGAGGGAGGGGGGGGGGGGGGGGCGGCTGGGCCTTTCTGGGCCCAAGAGGGGGCGCTAGGGGCGGCTGGGCCGGCCGGGGTCGGCCCACGGCGCGGGAGAGAGAGAAAAAGAGGAGAGAGAAAGAGAGAGAAAGGAAAAGAAAAGATTATTTCCCTGTTTTCGAAATCCGATCTTCCTACATGAATGCATTCGCACTTTCAAAGCAATCAAAAGAAATGCAAGGTTCGGCATGGTGCATCAATCAACATAAAGTATTTTTTAGAGTTTTTCTTACACGGGAAATCCAAACCGAATCCCGCTAAAACTTTGGAAAAGGTCAAGGTTTAGCGAGGGAAAAAGAAAAAGAAAAGGTAACGCCCGAATTTTGGCGAGTGAAGAAAAGAAAAAAATTCAACTGCAAAATTCGGGGCGTTACAGTATGTATAAGCCCGCCCAAGGAGAAGAGATGACTCCGGAGATGGTGCAAGAAGTGCACCGCAATGCTCAAGCGGTGAGCATTATAAAAGGAAGTCTTTGTCCGGAAGAATACCGGAAAGTCCAAGGAAGAGAGGATGCTCGTGACATTTGGAACATTCTCAAAATGTCACATGAAGGAGACCCCAAAGCTAAGAGACATAGAATTGAAGCTTTGGAGAGTGAGCTTGCTCGATATGATTAGACTAAGGGTGAGTCACTTCAATCACTCTTTGATCGGCTAATGGTGTTGGTCAACAAAATCAGAGTGCTTGGAAGTGAAGATTGGAGTGACTCCAAGGTCACTAGACTATTTATGAGAGCATACAAAGAAAAGGATAAGAGTCTAGCGAGGATGATAAGGGACCGTGATGACTATGAGGATATGACACCTCACCAATTATTTGCAAAGATTCAACAACATGAATCTGAAGAAGCCCCAATCAAGGCAAGGGACACTCATGCCTTGATCTCAAATGAACAAGATACCCCCAAGAAGAACAAAGACCACAAGGCAAAGAAAGTGGTCGAGACATCAAGTGATGAAGATAGCTCTAGTGATGAAGACACAGCTATGTTCATCAAAACCTTCAAGAAGTTTGTAAGGAAAAATGATAAGTTTCAAAGGAAAGGAAAGAAGAGGGCATGCTATGAATGTGGTCAAACCGATCATTTCATAGCAGATTGTCCTAACAAAAAGGAACAAGAAGCAAAGAAGGAATACAAAAAGGACAAGTTCAAAAAGGGAGGCAAGAACAAGGGATATTTCAAGAAGAAGAAATATGGTCAAGCCCATATTGGTGAAGAATGGAACTCCGATGAAGAGAGTTCTAGTTCCGAAGAAGAGGAAGTGGTGGCAAATGTTGCCATCCAATCTACTTCAAGCTCGCAACTCTTCACCAACCTTCATGACGACTTCTACACTCCAACTTGCCTCATGGCAAAAGGAGATAAGGTAACTTTATTTAGTGATGATTTCTCAAATGACGATGATGAACGAATTGCAATGAAAAACAAAATGATTAAAGAATTTGGCTTAAATGGATATAATGTTATCACCAAATTGATGGAGAAGCTAGATAAAAGAAAAGCAACTCTTAATGCTTAAGAAGACTTGCTCATCCTTGAAAAGGAGAGAAACCTAGAGCTTCAAGAATTGCTACTCAATAAAGATGAAATGCTAGAAGCCTTGACTAATGAAGTATCTTTAGTCAAGAAAACTATAGAGGATAAAGAAAAAGAAATGACAAATATGAAAACCTCTATAGCTAATCTTGCAAATGAAAAGGATGCACTTGAATCAAGCATGTTAAGCTTGACTGTCCAAAATCAAGAACTTCAAGTGCAACTCGAAAATTGCAAGAACATCAATGCCTCATCTTTATTGATTGAATCTAAGTCTAGTTCCTCAAACAATACTATTTGCAAGCATTGTGTCAAATACCATGCTTCTTGTTGTTTGACTAACCATGCAAGGAAGAAAAGCCCACAGGTTAAGGTGAAAGAGATATTGAAGAGATGCTCTAGCAATGATGGGTTAAAGAAAGTTGAACCCAAGTACAAGCCCTTGAAGCCCAACAATGGAAAAAGGGGGCTTGGGTTCAACTCATTTAAGGAAAACCTTAGCATAGTGCATAAGGGGTGGAGATCCCCCAAGTTCATAGAGGGAACCACCCTATATGATGCCTTGGGGAGGATTCACTCCTCAAATGACAAGTCAACTCAAGTAAAGGTAAACTTGAGTTCCACAAAGAATAGGATGAAGGAAGCAGGATCCATAAGTGGAGAAAAATTTATTGCTCCTATTCCTCATTCTTATCTTTGTGATTATATGTTGACTTGGGATTCAGGGAAATTGGTTGTGAAATATGTGGGTGCCTACACTAAAAGAAAAGTCATGAAAAGAAGTGTGTGGGTACCCAAGGCTATAACTAACACTGCAGGACCCAATTCAATTTGGCTACCTAAAAGCATAGCCTAAATCTGTTTTGCAGGTCTACTCCTCTAGTGGGTCAAGCTGGGTGTGAGAGCACCTAGAGGGGGGGGGGGGGTGAATACGTGATCCTGTAAAAACTTGAAACTTAAAGCCACAAAACTTGGTTAGGAGTTAGCACAATAAAATCAAGTGGCTAAGGAGAGCTCTTGTGAAGCACAATAGACACAGTGAGAACAAACACAAGAGACACGAGGATTTATCCCGTGGTTCAGCCAAGTACAACACTTGCCTACTCCACGTTGTGGCGTCCCAATGGACGAGAGTTGCACTCAACTCCTCTCAAGCGATCCAATGATCAACTTGAATACCACGATGTTCTTCTTTTCTTTACTTTTTCCCGTTTGCGAGGAATCTCCACACTTTGGAGTCTCTCGCCCTTACAATGAGAATTAAAGTGAAAGCACTAGAGTAAGGGAGGGAAGCAACACACACAAATCCACAGCAATACGCACACACACGACCAAGACTCGAGCTCAAATGAATATCACAAGGTTCTCACTAGAACGGAGCTCAAATCACTAAGAATGTCAAACGAGTGCGCAAAGACGAAGTGTGAATGATCAAGAATGCTCAAAGTATGTTTGGTGTTCTCCTCCATGCGCCTAGGGGTCCCTTTTATAGCCCCAAGGCAGCTAGGAGCCGTTGAGAGCAATCCAGGAAGGCAATTCTTGCCTTCTGTCGACTGGCGCACCGGATAGTCCGGTGCACCACCGGACATTGTCCAGTGCGGATTTCTTTCCTATTCTAGCGCAGCCGACCGTTGAAGACTTGGAGCCGTTGGCGCACCGAACACTGTCTGGTGCACACTGGACAGTCTGGTGCCCCCATCTAACCGTTGGCTCGGCCACTTGTCACGCGCGAATTGCGCGTCCGACCGTTGGCCCGGCCGACCGTTGGCTCACCGGATAGTCCGGTGCACCACCGGATAGTCCGGTGCACCACCGGACAGTCCGGTGAATTATAGCCGTACGCTGTTGACTTGATTCCCGAGAGCGGCGACTTCGCCGCAGCCGACTCACCGGACACTGTCCGGTGCACCACCGGACAGTCCGGTGATTTATAGCCGTACGCCACCGTCGAGACTCGAGAGCAGCTAGTTGACCAGACGCTAGCCTGGCACACCGGACACTGTCCGGTGCACCACCGGACACTGTCCGGTGCACCCAGACTGAGCAGAGTCTTGGCTGCTCGAGCCAAGTCATTTCCAATTGTATTTTCTCTGATTCTAGCACTTAGACAAATATGTTAGTACACAAAAACTAATGTACTAAGTCTAGAATCATACCTTTGTGTTGACTTTGCACTTCTTCCACCATTTGGCATAGTTTCACACTTAGACCATTTGTGTTGGCACTTGATCACCAAAATACTTAGAAATGGCCCAAGGGCACATTTCCCTTTCAATCTCCCCCTTTTTGGTGATTTATGCCAACACAACAAAAAGCAACTAAAGGAAGTGCATCATCAATGCAAATGAGAACACAAATTTGTTTTGATTCAAATTTGGCATATTTGGATCATTCTTTGCCACCACTTGGTTTGTTTTTGAAAATCAAACTCAATTTCCTATCTCTAAGTCAAACACACTTGTTGAGGCATGGAGAGAGGTATTTCAAGAGAAATTGATCAAGAATTCAAAAACTCCCCCTTTTTCCCATAATCAACCATTCTCCCCACAAGAGACCAACTTTTGACAATAAGAGACAATAAGAGTATTTTGACAAAGCAAAATCTCTAACTCTACTATTTTCAAAATCCTCAAGTGGTAGCTGATCCATTTCTTGCTTTGGCCTTATTTTCTCCCCCTTTGGCATCAAGCACCAAAACGGGATCAATCTTGGCCCTTAAACCCCATTGCCTCACCAAAATCTTCAACTAAGAGTAAAAAGGCAATAAGAATATGGAGATGAACTTGGAGTGAGTTACCCTCTCATCGGAGTGCAGTGGAAGTCTTGCATGGTCCAAGTTCACCTTTCCCTTTCAATCCACCTTTGAGACTAAATTAAGAAAACTCAAGCACACGGTTAGTCTCAAAGGGTCAAGTTATAGCATTTCTCCCCCTAAATATGTGCATCAATCACACATGGACTTGTGAGGTCCGGGGGATCCCTTGCACAACTTGAGCACCATAAACAAGCAATGAAATTCATAAGAAATATGATCAAAGGCATAAAACACATGTATGCTCTATTTCAATCCAAGTTACGCGAATCTAAGACATTTAGCTCACTACGCAGCCTGTAAAAGGTCTTCTCATCTAAAGGCTTGGTAAAGATATCGGCTAGCTAGTTCTCGGTGCTAACATAAAACACTTCGATATCTCCCTTTTGCTGGTGGTCTCTCAAAAAATGATGCCGGATGTCTATGTGCTTTGTGCGGCTGTGTTCGACAGTATTGTCCGCCATGCGGATAGCACTCTCATTGTCACATAGGAGTGGGACTTTGTTCAGATTGTAGCCAAAGTCCCTGAGGGTTTGCCTCATCCAAAGTTGTTGCGCGCAACACTGTCCTGCGGCAACGTACTCGGCCTCAGCGGTGGATAGGGCAACGGAAGTTTGTTTCTTAGAACTCCACGACACCAGGGACCTTCCTAGGAATTGGCACGTCCCTGATGTACTCTTCCTATCGACCTTACATCCAGCATAATCGGAGTCTGATTATCCAATTAAGTCAAAGGTAGACCCCTTTGGATACCAGATCCCGAAGCAAGGCGTAGCGACTAAATATCTAAGAATTCGCTTAACGGTCACAAGGTGACACTCCCTTGGATCGGATTGAAATCTAGCACACATGCATACGCTAAGCATAATATCCGGTCTACTAGCACATAAATAAAGTAAAGACTCTATAATTGACCGGTATGCCTTTTGATCAACGGACTTACCTCCTTTGTTGAGGTCGACATGTCCGTCGGTTCCCATTGGAGTCTTTGCGGGCTTGGCGTCCTTCATCCCAAACCGCTTGAGCAAGTCTTGCGTATACTTCGTTTGAGAGATGAAGGTGCCGTCCTTGAGTTGCTTCACTTGGAACCCAAGGAAGTAGTTCAACTCGCCCATCATCGACATCTCGAATTTCTGAGTCATCACCCTACTAAACTCTTCACAAGACTTTTGGTTAGTGGAACCAAATATTATGTCATCGACATAAATTTGGCACACAAATAGATCACCATCACAAGTCTTAGTGAAAAGAGTTGGATCGGCTTTCCCAACCTTGAAAGCATTAGCAATTAAAAAATCTCTAAGGCATTCATACCATGCTCTTGGGGCTTGCTTAAGTCCATAGAGCGCCTTAGAGAGCTTACACACATGGTCGGGGTACCATTCATCCTCAAAGCTAGGGGGTTGCTCCACGTACACCTCCTCCTTGATTGGCCCATTGAGGAAAGCGCTCTTCACGTCCATTTGGAACAACCTGAAAGAATGGTGAGCGACATAGGCTAACAAAATACGAATCGACTATAGCCTAGCCACAGGAGCGAAAGTCTCCTCAAAGTCCAAACCTGCGACTTGGGCATAACCTTTCGCCACAAGTCGAGCCTTGTTCCTTGTCACCACCCCGTGCTCGTCCTGTTTGTTGCGGAACACCCACTTGGTTCCCACAACATTTTGCTTGGGACGCGGCACCAGTGTCCAAACTTCATTTCGCTTGAAGTTGTTGAGCTCTTCCTGCATGGCCAACACCCAGTCTAGATCTAGCAAGGCCTCTTCTACCCTGAAAGGCTCAATAGAAGAGACAAAAGAGTAATGCTCACAGAAATTTGCTAATCTAGAGCGAGTGGTTACTCCCTTGCTAATGTCACCCAAAATCTGGTCGACGGGATGGTTCCTTTGAATCATCGCTCGAACTTGAGTTGGAGGGGCCTGTGGTGCTTCTTCCTCTTCAACTTGGACATCCTGTGCTCCCCCTTGATCACACGCCTCCTCTTGGGGTACCTGTTCATCATCTTGAGTTGGGAGGTGCACCGTCGTTGAGGAAGAAGGTTGATCTTGCTCCTTGTGTTCCTATGGTCACACGTCTCCAATCGCCATGGTACGAATCGCGTCCGTTGGAACATCATCCTCATCTACATCATCAAGCTCAACTTGCTCTCTTGGAGAGCCATTAGTCTCATCAAATACAACGTCTCTAGAGACATCAACCAAACCCGATGATTTGTTGAAGACTCTATATGTAACACCTCAGGTGTTACTTAGGGTTTTGACTTAAGACTACACTAGCCAAGCCCATCATCACATATGGTTGAAGTAGGGTAAAGTAACTCAAATTTGGGACTCAAGGTCCTAAGCAAGTGCAACCCACCTTAGGCACCATACCCTAACTTATCATGCACATCTAAGGGGGGGGGGAATTTTCCAAAACCCTAAAGCAAACCCCTCTTGAGCAATAGGAACCCTAATTGAAGCTAGGATCAAAAGGTCATGTAAACCTTATGATCATGGCTTGGGCCAAATATAAAAGTTGTAGTATACTTCATAACCTACAAATGATAGTAAGAAAGTAACCCCAAAAAGATTTCAGAAAAGCCCCAAAAGGTTCACCCAAGGTTGAACACAAGGGGAAATTCAGAATTTGCCTAAGTCTAAAAACTAACGCTTGAACAAAGATCCCACATGTTCACCTTAATCCAAAATTCAAAACAATTCGACCCAATTGACAAAGTGGCGCCAAATTAACCCTAGAATGCCCTGGAAAGAGGTGACACCTACCCTAGGGCGTTTGACACGACTTGGCACCATTTTTGTCTCGGCTTGGACCCAGCTGACACAACCAACTTCTCACCCCTCTATCTCCCTACCCCGACCATATCTTGACTTGGAACTCACAACAAAAAGGTAGGATATGGAGCAGGGAAGCGACCATACACAGTGACTTTGCCAAGATACGCACGCTATGGTGCTCAAATCCGCCGTTGAACCATGGCAGAAGTGAGCTCCCACGTGTTCGACGCGGGCTGACACCCGGGGGCGTGCTCTGAGCACGCTCGTGCGCGAACCCCCGCGCGCCCTCTGCCGCCCGTGACCACGCCCGCGCCATGGCTATAAAGCCCGTCCTGGTGCTCGGCTGCCTTCCCCGTTACCTCCTCCGTACCTCGCCTGACTTCACCAAGCCAGCCCTTAGCTCCGGCGACCTCCCCGCGACCCGCCAATGCCGCCCGAGAGCAACCACCATGGCCAGCCCCTTTCCCGTCCTCCTCCGTTCGATCCAAGCCTTCAGATAGCTTCCTGGTGAGGCCATGAAGCTTACTCAAGCTTGAACCGAGGACCCGCGTCACCGGAATAGCGAAACCGTGCTCGCCGGAGTTCCTTCCCCCGCCGGCGCACGTGGACCGGGTAAATCACTGCGCCATTTTTCGATTCAATGCACTGGTAGCCTCTATATCACCCCAGGAAGCTCACCGTGCCCTTGGATTGAATCAGATCGCCGTGATTTGGCCGGCACACCCGCCGCCGACGAGGACACCCGCCTGCGCGCGTGGACCGAGCAATTCCGGCCATCCCCGCCGGCGAGCCGTACGTCGTTGTGACCGCCAGAACCTCCCCGAGCTAACCCTACCCCTCGCCGGACTTCTCTCGTCGCCGGTAAGCCACGCCACCCCTTTCTTCTCTGCGGGTACTGTTTACACCTGAGAGGGACCGCGGGTGAGAGGAAGAGAAAGTCAGGGGGCTTTTTGAACTGTCAGAGACCCGGGGGAATAGTGGCGCAAGGGTAGAACTGCGAAGATTGATTTAGCTTTAACCCAGGGACCTCGGTGCAAACTGTTTTTCAGAAAACCTTATTAAACCTGATTTTAAATTTAAACAGAAACTTTGAAAATCCATAACTTCTGTTTAGTTCATCCAAATTGGGTCAAACCAATTTTGTCAGACTCCAAATAATGTAACCTACTTAAGAAAAATATAAAACCCCCTATGTACTATAGAAAACTATAAGGTTCTGATTTAATTATAGTTTTGGCCAAAAGCTCAATAATAGAAAGAAAAATAGTTGTACTATTGGACTAGGGTTAGAAAAATTTGGAAAAGTTTATATCCACTTACTGACCTATTTAAAAATGATAAACCTCTCTGTCCATCCCATTAAGCCAGTGTTTGTCATTCCTTTTACAATGTGCTTAAGATTAAGAAAAATAGAAAAGATGGGTTAAATAATGAACCAGAGAGCACCCCCATTTTTGTTAGAATACTTATTCCATATAGTTTACTGGAAAAATCTATCATACCCTGGTCTAGTAAAAATAAGTAGGATCCCTTTTATTTTAAGAAAACAAGGAAAACTTAGAAAAACCCTACAAAAATAACCCTAAGGTAAGAACACCTCAAACCTTGGGATGACAAGTGTTTGATTCTTATGAACATAGGAAAAATACAAAATCTGTTGTTTGATATTTTTCAAATGACAAGTTAGTTATAAGCACCTTTTTGGCATGAAACTTTAGAAAATCACAACTAAATAACCCCCAATTAACTTTCTGTGATTTTTGGCACAGAGGTTTATTATTACTATTAGATGCCAACAAAAATAACCCTTAGGTCAGAACCCACCTTAATTAAGAAATGTAGTGCAAAGTGGCCCATTTTACACAACTTTTGCTATTTTTATCTAAGGCATAGCCTTTTATTTAAAGACCTCAAAATTCTTAGAACAGGCTATAATGACCAATGGCCACCCACTGAAATTTTTATAGAATTTTTGGAAATTAATAAACCACTATCATAGTTCAAACCTACCCTAGAAACCATAAGTAGAAAATAAAGAAAAGGAAAAGTGAATAACAGTAAATTAGTGTCATCCTAAAAACTCTTTATAACTTGTCCACTGAAGTATACAAAAGCAATGCAAATTCCCTATGTTATCCTCAACAAAAACCTAAACCTAAAAGTGATAAGCATAACCCACTAGGAGCCCCGTATGACCCAGAAACCCTAAGTTACTCCTTAACTTAGTTTTCTCTTTGGCATAATGTTATTAAATCCTGCATAATCATAACATACATGTTCATTGCATTCGATAGACTGTAACCTTGTTGACGGAGAGTATGTCCTCGTGCCGGAGCAAGGAGTTGCTCAGAAGGTAGCCCCAGATCCAGCACCCGAGCCTGCACCAGAGGATCTGCCTACCACTGCTTTGGAAGGCAAGCCCCGGTTTTATGCATAACCTGTTAATTATGCTATTTTTACTACACTTATTGATTGTAGGATTGAATGTGCACTTAAGTGTAGGAGTTGTTTGAAACCCTAGTTGCATGATCTTAGGAATCCTGTTGAAATGAATACTAGTATGCTAGGTCGAGTAGCTGCTTTATTAATTAGGATCTCGGTAGAAGTCGAGTGATTTTTCTAGCACTCGCGCGAGGTCAGGAAATTGGTTGTATCCACTTTCTTCTCATAATGATGCTGGTTGTGGACAACAATCCATGGGGATTGGTTGCCCATGGGATAAAAATGGGAATAAGGATTAAGGTGTGGTACCGTGAGTCAAGCGTTTGAACGTACTAAGCATATGCCGAGAAATATGGTAAATCGGTAAGCCTAGTACCTGAGTGAACCTGGCAGTGGACATATCCCCTCACGCGACCTGAGACGTGGTCTCCCATTCTGGTTATGGTGGGTACAAGTGCGGTCACTGCACGACGGCAGTCGGGGTCAGTGAGGCATTGTACGCCAAGGCGGTGAGCCCTGATCTGCTGACGGGGAATCGATGGGGACGGTTGATGTGTGTGGGGATGGAGTGCCTCGCCACGTCGTGTGTTTAGGTTTACCTTGCAAGGTTTAAAAACTCGATTCGAATCGTCTGCTTCTCGCAGCTAATGAGACTGCTTGATCCATGCTGCTACATTGAGTAACAAGTGGAAATATGATGAGATGATACAAGATGTTGATTGTTAAAAATGTTTGCTACTATGTATGAGTAGATAGTACATATTTAGCCTTAAGAGAGTCACACTTAAAATTTGGCAAAGTTAAACACTTGATTTAGAAACTCAGCTAGTGCTTTTGGCAACCAAACCCCACAGCCAAACAACTGCATGTCTAGAGGTAGAGGAGTAGACTCCTCACACCGGGTAAGTCTAGCTGAGTATTAGTATACTCAACCTTGCTTGTGGCAAATTTTTTTATAGGTTCCTTGGAGGACATGGTTGCTGGAGTGACTTGGCCGTCCACCTTACCACCGGGTTGGACAGTCGAGTGGGACCCTGCCTCGGCTGAGGAGGAGCATGAGGAGTGATGGGACAGGCTTCCCCATCTCTCTATTTATTTATCGTTAGTTTTATTCCGCTGCACTTCGAACAATGATGGTCACTTTTGCAAAAACTCCGATGATGATGATGTAATAATTTAATACTCTTACATGCACGGTTTTATGCTTTATTGTATTTGCTCTGTGACTCACCATCGAGTGAGACTGTGGTACTTGATCCTGTCAGTGGCCGTGTCGGACTAGATCCGAGGGATTGACGGGTTATTCCCATTTAAGTGTGGTCTAGCCTCTAAGGCAGGGCTTAGGCACTTAAGTTGGAATAATTCGGGCAGTTCCGCCACAGCTGGTATCGGAGCTTGTACCACCACAGAGGAATCAATAAAATATAAATACCATCTTTTTTTTGAAGTAAAACTTGATAGAAACAATTTTGGATAGATAGTAGGACGAGCAGGATAGACCTAGAACGTGAAGCCTTGGGATGATAGAAGGGTAGTTAGGTGGCTAAATATTAGGCCCCACAGGCCACTTTAGAGGATGGGAGTTCTTCCCTATTCCCTTTACCTTGTTGTGAGGTCGTTCAGGACGAGCATGCATGCATTTTTAAATAAAAACATAGATAATTGAGTAAGGACTTTAATGCAAAATGAGGACCAACCAAATACCCCAGTACCATTGTTATATTTAGAGAGAGAGGCTGAGTTGTGTTTCCTTTTCTTTTTTTATATAATTCTTTTTCTTTTACTTACGCTTAACCATACACAGATGACTTCCCATGGATCCTCAGACGATGGGAATGCGTTGTCCCACACTGACGGGCTTGCACGAGAGGGCTTTCCTCGCATTTTATGGGAGGTACTTCAGGGAGCGGGTTACATGACACCTCCCCAGTACGCGGTGCAGCAGTTCGAGAAGCATCGGGTGCCCCGCTGTAGGGTGAGGATGACCCTGGAGCCTCATCCCCTGCAGCCAGGCTGGCGTTCACTGGACTCTGAGTCTTTTGGATACCGGGCCGAGGACACGATCGAGGCAATTGCTCTGCATGGGTTGACTACTTTCTGCGGATTTCACCCCTTGGAGCTTTCCACCCACCCCATTGGCCTGTTCCCCGCTGAGAAGGAGGATGACCCAATGTGGAAGGACCGGGTGGAGCATGCCAAGGATATCTGGGCTCTCTACCCAGGCCAGACTGCTCACCTGACAGTGCGGTGCATGAATGCCTTGTACCGTCTGCAAGTGATGCGTGGTGAGGCAATGTCTCATCTGATGGCATTGTTGGAGGCAACCAAGATCACCCTGGACAATAGGGAGGAGCTTGTGGTTGACTTGTCCCAAGAGATGGTAGAAAAGGACTTGCAAGTTGAGCAGTTGTCGGATGAGATCCATGAGCTGGAGGAATTGGTGGGAACCAGGGAGAACACCATCGAGGTTCTCGAAGATCAGCTCCTCAACACCCAGCAGCAGCTTGTGGAGGCTAATGAACATCTGGATATGCATCACCAGGAAGTCCAGAATGGGGAGGCTGACGAGGACGTTGACATTGAGGGAGGGGAGGAGCCTGCTTCTAGTGTGGATACCGCTGGCTCCGGGAGACCACCTTCCCCCGAGTCAAGCGTTGCCTCGTTCGCTCACTAGGTGTCAGGGGTCATGTTAGGGGCTGATAGATGGACTCCTTGCCGCTAGCTTAGCTTTTGCGCCCTTATGGTACTAGGCTAGGTAGAGTTGAGTCTTTAGGGACCATTGATGTAACCATGATTAAACTCTTTTGGAAGTGGGTGGATGATTAATGTCAGTTTATATTGGATGGAAAGTTTGTGCTTTTTGGTTTATGTTGGAATCTAGCAAATTGCCTTCACTCTCCTACCGCGATTAAACCTTAAACCTGAAGATGTGTTATTAAACAACCATGTGATTTTTTAGATGGCTGGGAGGGCGCGTCGTGGTCAGAATGAGCGCATTCCTCCACCGCCGCCACCGCCTCCCACTCTGCAGGAGCTCATGGCCCAGCAGAATGAGATCTTGAGACAGCTAGCTCAACGTCAGCCACCACCTCAGCACTATGGTGGAGACCATCAGCGTCACCCCGCGGCTGCTACCTACCAGGAGTTCCTCAGTACTCAGCCACCATTGTTCACCAGGGTGGAGGACCCACTTGATGCAGATGTGTGGTTGAGAGTGGTGGAATCCAAATTTCCGCTACTCCATGGAGCTTGCTCAGAGGTCGCCAAGGTCAGGTTCGCCACCCAGCAGCTTCGCGGACCCGCAAGGACTTGGTGGGACCATTTTCTTGCCATGCAGCCAGAGGGCAGAGAGGTGGAATGGAGAGAATTCAAGGCAGCTTTCCGGGGGCACCATATACCAACTGGCATTATGGATCGAAAGCTCAATGAATTTCTGGCACTCACTCAGGGCAACAGGACAGTGTTGCAGTATGCTCAGGCTTTTAATGACCTATGCCAGTATGCTGGGTACCATGCAGATACGGATGAGAAAAAGAGAGACAGGTTCAGAAGGGGGCTCAGCACTAAGCTCCGTGACCGTCTCAACACCGTCAGGGCCAACAACTACAATGAGTTAGTCAACATGGCTATCTCCCAGGAGGACTGCATTATAGCTCGACAGGCAGAAAAGAAGAGGAAGACCCCTGTGGCAGGACCCTCAGCTCAGCCACAATGCTTCAGGATTGTGTCTGACACCTAGAGCAGGGGACCGCAACAGCAGCAAGGGAGATGGGTGATCCGACCACAGCAGCAGCAGCAGGCACCCAACCGCACCCAGTTTCCAGCTCCGAGGAACAATCAGCAGCAGCAGCAGTACCGCCAGGCAAATGACAACAGGTGTTTCACGTGTGGCAACACCGGACATTATGCCAAAAATTGCCCCAGGAACCAGCAGAGGCAAGGGCAGAATGTTAACCAGAATCAAGGCAAGAGGCAGAAGGTGCAAGTGAGGCAGGGCAGGCTAAACTTCACCACCATGGCTGACATTCCAGAGGGAGCACCCGTCATGACTGGTATCTTTACAGTTTTGAATTATCCTGCTATTATTCTTTTTGATTCGGGTGCATCACATAGCTTTGTTAGTGCCAAGTTTAGTGCCAAGTGCCAATTTCCCTTTCATCACACTCATGGGGGTATTACAATTTCAACACCAGGAGGTAGGATTGCCACCAATCAAATCAGCAAGAATGTGCCTATAAAGTTTAGTAGTCTAATAATTAAAACCAACCTTCTTATCTTGGGTTTGGATAGTGTGGATATCATATTGGGAACTGACTGGTTGACCAAACATCAGGCTGTAATTGATATTGCAGCTAGGACCATTGAAGTACACTCACCAATTTGTGGTGAAACCACATTATATTTGCCCGACCAAGGTTGTACCCGTTCATGTGCCTTCGTTATGATAGAATCCCCAGTGGAAAAGATCCCAGTGGTTTGTGACTACCCAGATGTTTTTCCGGACGAATTACCGGGAATGCCACCCGACAGAGACATTGAGTTCGCCATTGAATTGCAACCCGGGACTGCTCCTATCTCCAAGAGACCTTATAGGATGCCTCCCGCAGAATTGGCAGAACTGAAAAAGCAACTGCAAGAGCTATTGGACAAGGGGTTCATTCGCCCAAGTACTTCACCTTGGGGATGTCCGGCCTTGTTTGTGAAGAAAAAGGATGAGAGTTTGAGAATGTGTGTTGATTACCGCCCTCTCAATGCGGTGACCATCAAGAACAAGTATCCACTGCCTCGCATTGATGTCCTGTTTGATCGGTTGGTGGGAGCCAAGGTTTTCTCCAAGATAGATCTTCGCTCAGGCTACCATCAAATCAAGATCCGTGCTAGTGATATTCCGAAGACGGCTTTCTCGACCAGATATGTGCTCTATGAGTTTTTGGTGATGTCTTTTGGGCTGACCAATGCCTCGGCTTATTTCATGTACTTAATGAACTCAGTATTCATGCCAGAGTTGGACAAGTTCGTGGTCGTTTTCATTGATGATATTCTGGTCTATTCCAAGAATGAAGACGAGCATACTGAGCATCTGCACATCGTACTTCAGCGACTGCGCGATCATCGCCTTTATGCTAAGTTGACCAAGTGTGAATTCTGGCTGAGGGAGATTAAATTCTTGGGTCACACAATTTCTCAGGATGGTGTATCCGTTGATCCTGAGAAGGTGCAAGAAGTGATGGATTGGAAACCCCCGACTACAGTAAAGTAGCTTCGGAGTTTTCTCGGATTGGCAGGGTATTATCGACGATTTATTCCGGATTTCTCTAGAATTGCTAAACCAATGACTGAATTGTTGAAAAAGGGAGTCAAGTATGATTGGAGCCAAAAGTGCGAGGATGCTTTTCATACTTTGAGGCAGCAATTGACCATAGCCCCAGTGCTAGCTCAACCGGATAACACCAAGCCCTTCGAAGTCTATTGTGATGCTTCTGGCACTGGATTGGGATGTGTCTTAATACAAGATAATAGGGTGATTGCTTATGCTTCCCGAGCACTCAGACCCCATGAGCAGAACTACCCGACACATGATCTAGAATTGGCAGCCGTAGTTCATGCCCTCAAGATATGGAGACACTACTTGATGGGAGCTCACTGTAACATTTACACTGATCACAAGAGCCTCAAATACATTTTCACTCAGGCAGATCTGAACATGAGGCAGAGGAGATGGTTGGAGTTAATCAAAGATTATGATCTGGAGGTGCATTACCATCCCGATAAGGCCAATGTTGTGGCAGATGCCTTGAGCAGAAAGGCCCAGTGCAACTGTATGAGCATGGATGCAAGAGTTACCACCCTGTGCGATGAATTGTACAAGCTAAACCTGGAAGTTGTTTCTTCTGGTGGCCTAAACTATATCTCGGTGGAGCCCACCTTGCAAGAGCAAATAATCCAGGCACAGATTAGGGATAAAGGTGTTCAGATTATCAAAGACATGATCAAGCAGAAGGCAGAGAAATACAAGTGCTTCCGTCGGGACAGTAAGGGAATTTTATGGTTTGGAGATCGATTGGTTGTTCCTAAGGACCCTGAGCTCAGAAAGAAGATATTGGATGAAGCCCACCTTTCAAAGTTCTCCATGCACCCTGGCAGCAACAAGATGTATCATGATCTCAGATCCTTATACTGGTGGACCAGGATGAAAAGGGAAATTGCTAAGTACATATCCGAGTGTGTCACCTGCCAAAGGATAAAACCTAGTCACTTGAAGGCAGCAGGCCCCTTGCAACCCCTTCCCATACCATCTTGGAAATGGGAGGACATTTGTATGGACTTCATCGTAGGATTACCCAATACCTCCAGGCACCATGATTCTATTTAGGTCATTGTGGACAGATTAACCAAGACTTCTCATTTCTTGCCAGTACACACCACCCACAGGACAGAGAAGTATGTAGAGATCTACATTGACCAGATAGTTCGTCTGCATGGAATACCAAAGACTATAGTCTCAGACAGAGGAACACCATTTGTGGCACGATTTTGGGAACAATTGCAGAAATCACTTGGGACCCATGTCATACGAAGCTCAGCCTATCATCCCCAAACCGATGGCCAGACAGAAAGGGTGAATCAGATTTTGGAAGACATGTTGCGAGCATGTGCACTACATTACAGAAAGGATTGGGACAAGTGTCTTTCCTTGGCAGAGTTTTCTTACAATAACAGCTACCAGTCCAGTTTGAAGATGGCACCTTTTGAGGCTTTGTATGGGAGAAGGTGTAGGACCCCACTGAATTGGTCTCAAGCAGGAGAGAGGGAAATATTTGGGCCAGATTTGGTACTTGAAGCAGAGGAAAAGGTCAGAGTCATTAGAAGGAACTTAGGAGCTGCTCAGGCCAGGCAGAAGAGCTATCATGACAAGAGGCGGAAACCTCTACAGTTCAAAGTGGGCGACCATGTTTATCTTAAAGTATCACCCACTAAAGGCGTTCAGAGATTTGGAATCAAGGGCAAGTTAGCTCCTCGCTACATTGGACCCTACGAGATCAAAGAAGCTTGTGGACCAGTAGCATATCAATTGAGGCTACCACCCCACATGTCGGCTATTCACGATGTGTTCCATGTATCTCAGCTGCGAAAATGTGTCCGCTTACCTACTGAAGTGCTACCTAAGCCAGACATTGAGATAGAGCCAGACTTATCCTATCAAGAATACCCCGTCAAGGTCTTGGATCAGAAGGAAAGATCCACCCGGGCCAGATCAATCAGAATGTATAAAGTTCAGTGGAGTCACCATTCAGCAGAAGAAGCTACATGGGAGACCGAGGATTTTCTGCACTCCCGCTTCCCCGACTTTCTGCCCAAAGGATTCGGTACGTAACCCAAAACACCACCCCACCTGCCCTTTGAATACAATTGTAAGAAAAACTTAGATAACAAGGATAGTCTAAGTTGTGGTTTTAACTTAAAGAGGGTTTCCTTCTGAAGTTGCAAAGAGGATGACATTCGAAGAACAGTTAACTAAAGGAGCTTAAAAGCAGAAACCCTACACCAGCTCACCTTCAAGGCACCCTCGTAAGGACTCTCCCTAAAATCTCGGGACGAGATTCTTTTAAGGGGGGAGGGCTGTAACACCTCAGGTGTTACTTAGGGTTTTGACTTAAGACTACACTAGCCAAGCCCATCATCACATATGGTTGAAGTAGGGTAAAGTAACTCAAATTTGGGACTCAAGGTCCTAAGAAAGTGCAACCCACCTTAGGCACCATACCCTAACTTATCATGCACATCTAAGGGGGGGAATTTTCCAAAAACCCTAAAGCAAACCCCTCTTGAGCAATAGGAACCCTAATTGAAGCTAGGATCAAAAGATCATGTAAACCTTATGATCATGGCTTGGGCCAAATATAAAAGTTGTAGTATACTTCATAACCTACAAATGATAGTAAGAAAGTAACCCCAAAAAGATTTCAGAAAAGCCCCAAAAGGTTCACCCAAGGTTGAACACAAGGGAAAATTCAGAATTTGCCTAAGTCTAAAAACTAACCCTTGAACAAAGATCCCACATGTTCACCTTAATCCAAAATTCAAAACACTTCGACCCAATTGACAAAGTGGCGCCAAATTAACCCTAGAATGCCCTGGAAAGAGGTGACACCTACCCTAGGGCGTTTGACATGACTTGGCACCATTTTTGTCTCGGCTTGGACCTAGCTGACATAGCCAACTTCTCACCCCTCTATCTCCCTACCCCGACCATATCTTGACTTGGAACTCACAGCAAAAAGGTAGGATATGGAGCAGGGAAGCGACCGTATACAGTGACTTTGCCAAGATACGCACGCTATGGTGCTCAAATCCGCCGTTGAACCATGGCAGAAGCGAGCTCCCACGTGTTCGACGCGGGCTGACACCCGGGGGCGCGCTCTGAGCACGCCCGTGCGCGCGCGGTCGCCCGTGACCACGCCCGCGCCACGGCTATAAAGCCCGTCCCGGTGCTCGGCTGCCTTCCCCGTTACCTCCTCCGTACCTCGCCTGACTTCACCAAGCCAGCCCTTAGCTCCGGCGACCTCCCCGTGACCCGCTAGTGCCGCCCGAGAGCAACCACCGTGGCCAGCCCCTTTCCCGTCCTCCTCCGTTCGATCCAAGCCTTCAGATAGCTTCCTGGTGAGGCCGTGAAGCTTACTCAAGCTTGAACCGAGGACCCGCGTCACCGGAATAGCGAAACCGTGCTCGCCGGAGTTCCTTCCCCCGCCGGCGCACGTGGACCGGGTAAATCACTGCGCCATTTTTCGATTCAATGCACTGGTAGCCTCTATATCACCCCAGGAAGCTCACCGTGCCCTTGGATTGAATCAGATCGCCGTGATTTGGCTGGCACACCCGCCGCCGACGAGGACACCCGCCTGCGCGCGTGGACCGAGCGATTCCGGCCATCCCCGCTGGCGAGCCGTACGTTGTTGTGACCGCCAGAACCTCCCCGAGCTAACCCTACCCCTCGCCAGACTTCTCTCGTCGCCGGTAAGCCGCGCCACCCCTTTCTTCTCTGCGGGTACTGTTTACACCTGAGAGGGACCGCGGGTGAGAGGAAGAGAAAGTCAGGGGGCTTTTTGAACTGTCAGAGACCCGGGGGAATAGTGGCGCAAGGGTAGAACTGCGAAGATTGATTTAGCTTTAACCCAGGGACCTCGGTGCAAACTGCTTTTTCAGAAAACCTTATTAAACCTGATTTTAAATTTAAACAGAAACTTTGAAAATCCATAACTTCTGTTTAGTTCATCCAAATTGGGTCAAACCAATTTTGTCAGACTCCAAATAATGTAACCTACTTAAGAAAAATATAAAACCCCCTATGTACTATAGAAAACTATAAGGTTCTGATTTAATTATAGTTTTGGCCAAAAGCTCAATAATAGAAAGAAAAATAGTTGTACTATTGGACTAGGGTTAGAAAAATTTGGAAAAGTTTATATCCACTTACTGACCTATTTAAAAATGATAAACCTCTCTGTCCATCCCATTAAGCCAGTGTTTGTCATTCCTTTTACAATGTGCTTAAGATTAAGAAAAATAGAAAAGATGGGTTAAATAATGAACCAGAGAGCACCCCCATTTTTGTTAGAATACTTATTCCATATAGTTTACTGGAAAAATCTATCATACCCTGGTCTAGTATAAAATAAGTAGGATCCCTTTTATTTTAAGAAAACAAGGAAAACTTAGAAAAACCCTACAAAAATAACCCTAAGGTAAGAACACCTCAAACCTTGGGATGACAAGT
Organism: Zea luxurians; assembly: GCA_029449295.1. Lineage (NCBI taxonomy): Eukaryota > Viridiplantae > Streptophyta > Magnoliopsida > Poales > Poaceae > Zea > Zea luxurians. The sequence continues at coordinate 32,166,335 of JAOPSE010000001.1, read as the reverse complement.
GTTTGATTCTTATGAACATAGGAAAAATACAAAATCTGTTGTTTGATATTTTTCAAATGACAAGTTAGTTATAAGCACCTTTTTGGCATGAAACTTTAGAAAATCACAACTAAATAACCCCCAATTTACTTTCTGTGATTTTTGGCACAGAGGTTTATTATTACTATTAGATGCCAACAAAAATAACCCTTAGGTCAGAACCCACCTTAATTAAGAAATGTAGTGCAAAGTGGCCCATTTTACACAACTTTTGCTATTTTTATCTAAGGCATAGCCTTTTATTTAAAGACCTCAAAATTCTTAGAACAGGCTATAATGACCAATGGCCACCCAGTGAAATTTTTATAGAATTTTTGGAAATTAATAAACCACTATCATAGTTCAAACCTACCCTAGAAACCATAAGTAGAAAATAAAGAAAAGGAAAAGTGAATAACAGTAAATTAGTGTCATCCTAAAAACTCTTTATAACTTGTCCACTGAAGTATACAAAAGCAATGCAAATTCCCTATGTTATCCTCAACAAAAACCTAAACCTAAAAGTGATAAGCATAACCCACTAGGAGCCCCGTATGACCCAGAAACCCTAAGTTACTCCTTAACTTAGTTTTCTCTTTGGCATAATGTTATTAAATCCTGCATAATCATAACATACATGTTCATTGCATTCGATAGACTGTAACCTTGCTGACGGAGAGTATGTCCTCGTGCCGGAGCAAGGAGTTGCTCAGAAGGTAGCCCCAGATCCAGCACCCGAGCCTGCACCAGAGGATCTGCCTACCACTACTTTGGAAGGCAAGCCCCGGTTTTATGCATAACCTGTTAATTATGCTATTTTTACTACACTTATTGATTGTAGGATTGAATGTGCACTTAAGTGTAGGAGTTGTTTGAAACCCTAGTTGCATGATCTTAGGAATCCTGTTGAAATGAATACTAGTATGCTAGGTCGAGTAGCTGCTTTATTAATTAGGATCTCGGTAGAAGTCGAGTGATTTTTCTAGCACTCGCGCGAGGTCAGGAAATTGGTTGTATCCACTTTCTTCTCATAATGGTGCTGGTTGTGGACAACAATCCATGGGGATTGGTTGCCCACGGGATAAAAATGGGAATAAGGATTAAGGTGTGGTACCGTGAGTCAAGCGTTTGAACGTACTAAGCATATGCCGAGAAATATGGTAAATCGGTAAGCCTAGTACCTGAGTGAACCTGGCAGTGGACATATCCCCTCACGCGACCTGAGACGTGGTCTCCCATTCCGGTTATGGTGGGTACAAGTGCGGTCACTGCACGACGGCAGTCGGGGTCAGTGAGGCATTGTACGCCAAGGCGGTGAGCCCTGATCTGCTGACGGGGAATCGATGGGGACGGTTGATGTGTGTGGGGATGGAGTGCCTCGCCACGTCGTGTGTTTAGGTTTACCTTGCAAGGTTTAAAAACTCGATTCGAATCGTCTGCTTCTCGCAGCTAATGAGACTGCTTGATCCATGCTGCTACATTGAGTAACAAGTGGAAATATGATGAGATGATACAAGATGTTGATTGTTAAAAATGTTTGCTACTATGTATGAGTAGATAGTACATATTTAGCCTTAAGAGAGTCACACTTAAAATTTGGCAAAGTTAAACACTTGATTTAGAAACTCAGCTAGTGCTTTTGGCAACCAAACCCCACAGCCAACAACTGCATGTCTAGAGGTAGAGGAGTAGACTCCTCACACCGGGTAAGTCTAGCTGAGTATTAGTATACTCAACCTTGCTTGTGGCAAAATTTTTTTATAGGTTCCTTGGAGGACATGGTTGCTGGAGTGACTTGGCCGTCCACCTTACCACCGGGTTGGACAGTCGAGTGGGACCCTGCCTCGGCTGAGGAGGAGCATGAGGAGTGATGGGACAGGCTTCCCCATCTCTCTATTTATTTATCGTTAGTTTTATTCCGCTGCACTTCGAACAATGATGGTCACTTTTGCAAAAACTCCGATGATGATGATGTAATAATTTAATACTCTTACATGCACGGTTTTATGCTTTATTGTATTTGCTCTGTGACTCACCATCGAGTGAGACTGTGGTACTTGATCCTGTCAGTGGCCGTGTCGGACTAGATCCGAGGGATTGACGGGTTATTCCCATTTAAGTGTGGTCTAGCCTCTAAGGCAGGGCTTAGGCACTTAAGTTGGAATAATTCGGGCAGTTCCGCCACACTATACGCCTTTGTATTTGAGTCATAACCTAACAAAAACCCTTCTACAGCTTTGGGAGCAAATTTTGAATTTCTACCTTTCTTCACCAGAATGTAGCATTTACTCCCAAAAACTCGAAAATAAGAAATGTTGGGTTTGTTACCGGTTAGAAGCTCGTATGACGTCTTCTTGAGGAGGCGATGAAGATAGACTCGGTTTATGGCGTGGCAAGCCGTGTTCACAGCTTCCGACCAAAACCGCTCGGGCGTCTTGAATTCTCCAAGCATCATCCTCGCCATGTCTATAAGTGTCCTGTTCTTCCTCTCTACCACACCATTTTGCTGTGGTGTGTAGGGAGCGGAGAACTCGTGCTTGATTCCTTCCTCCTCAAGGTACTCCTCCACCTACAGGTTCTTGAACTCGGACCCCGTTGTCGCTCCTTATCTTCTTCACCTTGAGCTCAAATTCATTTTGAGCTCTCCTTAGGAAGCGCTTGAGGGTCCCTTGGGTTTCAGATTTATCCTACAAAAAGAATACCCAAGTGAAGCGGGAAAAATCATCAACAATAACAAGACCATACTTACTTCCCCCGATGCTGAGGTAGGCGACGGGTCCGAAGAGGTCCATATGCAATAGTTCCAAAGGTCTTGATGTAGTCATCACGTTCTTGATGTGATGAGCACTTCCCACTTGTTTACCTACTTGACAAGCTGCACTAGGTCTATCTTTTTCGAAAGTTACATTTGTTAGACCTAACACATGTTCTCCCTTTAGAAGCTTGTGAAGGTTCTTCATCCCCACATGTGCTAGACGGCGATGCCACAACCAGCCCATGCTAGTCTTAGCGATTAAGCATGCATCTAGATCGGCCTCCTCCTTCAAAAAATCAACTAAATAGAGTTTGCCGTCTAGTACACCCTTAAATGCTAATGAACCATCACTTCTTCTAAATATAGACACATCTATGTTTGTAAATAAGCAATTGTATCCCATATTACATAATTGACTAACCGATAGAAGATTATAACCTAGCGACTCTACTAAAAATACATTGGAGATAGAGTGCTCATTTGAGATGGCTATCTTGCCTAAACCTTTAACCTTGCCTTGATTCCCGTCACCGAATATGATTGAATCTTGGGAATCTTTGTTCTTGACGTAGGAGGTGAACATCTTCTTCTCCCCCGTCATGTGGTTTGTGCATCCGCTGTCGATAATCCAGCTTGATCCCCCTGATGCATAAACCTGCAAGGCAAATTAGGCTTGGGTCTTAGGTACCCAACTCTTGTTGGGTCCTACAAGGTTAGTTACAATAGCCTTAGGGACCCAAATGCAAGTCTTATCTCCCTTGCATTTTGCCCCTAATTTCCTAGCAATCACTTTCTTATCCTTTCTACAAATTGCAAAGGAAGCATTGCAAGCATGGTAAATTGTAGAGTGTTCATTACTTACATTCCTAGGTACATGAACAACATTTCTTCTAGGCATATGATGAATAACATTTTCCTAGCCAAATTTCTACCATGCATAATAGAAGAACTTGAAGCAATCATGGTATGTGAATTAAAAGCATTATAACTTCTATCATAATGAACATTCCTAGAATATCTCCTATCATTATACATGAAAGCATGGTTCTTTTTAGCACTATTAGTCATTGGAGCCTTCCCTTTCTCCTTGGCGGAGATGGGAGCCTTATGACTTGTTAAGTTCTTGGCTTCCTTCTTAAAGCCAAGCCCATCCTTAATTGAAGGGTGTCTACCAATAGTGTAGGCATCCCTTGCAAATTTTAGTTTATCAAAATCATTTTTGCTAGTCTTAAGTTGGGCATTAAGACTAGCCACCTCATCATTTAATTTTGCAATAGAAGTAAGGTGCTCAACACATGCATCAACATTAAAGTCTTTACACCTATTGCAAATCACAACATGTTCTACACAAGAGGTTGATTTATTATCTATTTCTAACTTAGCACTCAAGTCATCATTTATACTTTTTAAGCTAGAGATAGATTCATGGCATGTAGACAATTCACATGAAAGCATTTCATTTCTTTTAACTTGTAGAGCAAGAGAATTTTGCGCACTAACAAATTTATCATGCTCTTCATACAAAAGATCTTCTTGTTTTTCTAAAAGTCTATTCTTCTCATTCAAGGCATCAATCAATTCATTGATCTTATCAATTTTGGTTCTATCTAATCCTTTGAATAAACATGCATAGTCTATTTCATCATCACTAGATTCATCATCACTTCAAGAAGCGTAAGTACTAGTATTGCGAGTGCTTACCTTCTTCTCTTTTGCCATGAGACAGGTGTGATGCTCGTTGGGGAAGAGGGATGATTTGTTGAAGGCGGTGACGGCGAGTCCTTCGTCGTCAGAGTCGGACGAAGAACAATTCGAGTCTCACTCTTTGCCAAGGTGTGCCTCGCCTTTAGCCTTCTTGTAAGTCTTCTTCTTTTCCCTCTTCTTTTCTTGATCCTGGTCACTATCATTTTCGGGACAATTAGCAATAAAGTGACCAACCTTACCACACTTGAAGCAGGCGCGCTTTCCCTTCGTCTTGTTCTTTTTGGGATGCTCCTTACGACCCTTTAGCGCCGTCTTGAAGCGCTTGATGATGAGGGCCATTTCTTCCTCGTTGAGCCCCACCGCCTCAACTTGCGTGAAGCGTCCCGATCCTCTGGGACTCAAATGTGATACAATTACTAGTCCCAGGAGGCTAGTAAACACATTTATACATCAGATGATTCCAGATCTGCTTAAATGAGACAAACCTATACAGGTGGCGAACAACTTTAAGAGTTGGTCCACAACTCGGGACATATCATCAGAGTGGGGCTGAAGCAGCCCGATATACGCAGTGAAGCAATTCAGCGGTCCAACAGCCACAGGCAAGGTTGGGAACAGTCGTAACTCTTACCCGATCTCCTTTTTCTGAAAAACAACAAATAAGCAAGGGTGAGTACAAACGTACTCAGCAGCCCACCTTCACCCGCGGAATGGGGAAATCAGATATAATGCATGGAATATGTGGAGCTCGGGATATTTTGCAGAAACAACAATATTTAATGCAGAGTTGTTTTGAAAAACATTTTGTATTTTTGCAAAGCGCATCCTCTCCAAAAGGAGCAGGAAGTTTTTCAGTATTATAACAAAATCCCCTGGACTAAACCATCCAGGCATCTCAGCAGTTTCCCACTGGTTTTCCTTTTCAAAAACCGCTACTGGACTTCCCGTCCACCATAGCTCACGGCTCAACCGCCGAACCTTTTTAAAAACCACTTTTCTCAAAACCATCTCTTTTTTTTTGGAAAACAAAACATTAATTGCCATACCATACCAGACTCGTCCATTCCTGTGGACACAGACTATTCGAATAGGTTTTCAAACTCTGCGCAGAGGTGTACACTTTACCCACTAGTCCGGCTCTGCGATCTCATGATCAATGAGATCCGAATCCGAATCTCTTTCTTTCCCCGCACGTCCTAACCTTAACGGTTATCCGGAAGGAGTTAGGCCACCACCATGTCCAAACCGGACAAAACTTTCCCCCTCCTTATCCTCCCGGTGCTCCCCAGCCTTCATAACCCTGGGGTTGGACCGTACGAGTTCAGATTGAGTGACTGCCCACACAGTCTCGAGTGGTTGTACTATTAAAGAGTACAGGTAGTGAAGATGACAAACCGGTCCTTATATGAGGGGACAATCCTTCTGCTCACGCCTAAACCAGCTGAGCCAACACCTTAGGCCCTCCCCTAAACCAGGGAGTCCCTGATCATCCCTACTCAAAGGTGATAAGGGTGAAAACCCTTCATCAAACACATTTTGAAAAGCATTTTCTTTTGGAAACTCACACCTTTCCTCAAATCATTTGTAACAATTATATCAGGGATTGATTGCGGCAAGCGGCTGGGTGGCCATAATAACTTGTCTCAAAATCATATCATGCATAAAATAACAGGCTGAGGGTTGTGGTTGAAAAATCATAGGTAATTTATGCATCAAAGGGATCCAGTGAGCTTGCCGTGCTTATTCGGTGAAGGGGGAAGGAGAGCTCGCGGAACTGGCTTCTGGCTCCACCGCCTGGCGTAGACTTGCAGATCTGGCCTCCACGAGATGGCACGAACGCTCCGATAACTATGCAACATGAACAAGCAAACATACAAACTAGCAAGTATACCAACAAATATTTAGTATAGTGGTCAGAAAAGCGATATATGGATGGGTAGAGTCTTGAGTAGAATCTATGTCATGTGGTGTTGTGATATTACTGGTGGTGGAGCGGAGGTGCTTACCAGGAGGGTGGACTGGAGGCAAAGCGACACTATGCGTGTAGCCGGCAGAGCGGAGTAACTGAGTGGGTGGGGTGTTTGCCTTGGCTGAGGGTATTGAGTGTGTGTGGAGAGGGAGAGGGTAGCTGGGTGTATTTATAGCTGAGTGTAGGTGGTGTAGCACAGTGAAGTTCACTATTGGTGAGAATAGTGACGAATGAATCGTCTGACTTGGTATGAACATGAGAGTTATAGGCAGAATATGGGACAAGAGTATTTTGGGAGTTTTCTGGAACATGAACCATGCTTAAGGGGTGACATGGCTGGATAGGGAATAGTTTGATAAAAATTTAGAAACGAGAATTATTGGAATCTGAGTTTGGGAGCCTGGTTCGAAGGAATCTCAAAGTCAAGCATGCTCAACTTGGAGAAACCTGGGATGGGTGACCAGATGGGAAGTTCCCTACTGGAAGGAAAATCACAGTCACCGGAGTTCGTATGACTGGAATATGGGTCTGGCTGGTCTTAGGTGGACTGGACAGCATGATGGATGAGTAGTTGAAATTTGGGATGACTGGATGACCGATGAATAGTAACGATGAATAGTGGCGACGGAAAAGTAATTATACATATCATCGATGAATAGTAATGATAAATAGTAACGATGATGAATAGTGTATGTGAATAGTAACGATGAATAGTAATGGTGAATAGTAATGGTGAATAGTGATAGTGAATAGTTCGTATGAACGAACGATGAACGATGAATAGGAACTATGAACGAACGGACGAACGATCGAATGCTCGGACGAACGAACGATCAGAATTTCAGCAGCATAACGGCAGGAAAAAGATTATTTGGATGAACGAACGGACGAACGATCGAATGATCGGACGAACGAACGATCGGAATTTCGGCAGCATAACGGCAGGACAAAGATTATCTGGAAGAACGATGAATAGGGGCTATGAACGAACGATGAACGATGAATAGGGACTATGAACGAACGATGAACGATCGAATGATCGAACGAACGATCGGAATTTCGGCAGCATAACGGCAGGAAAAAGATTATTTGGAAGAACGATGAATAGGGACTATGAACGAACGATGAACGATGAATAGGAACTATGAACGAACGATGAACGATCGAATGATCGAACGAACGAACGATTGGAATTTCGGCAGCATAACGGCAGGAAAAGATTATTTGGACGAACGAACGGACGAACGATCGAATGATCGGACGAACGAACGATCGGAATTTCGGCAGCATAACGGCAGGATAAAGATTATCTGGAAGAACGATGAATAGGGACTATGAACGAACGATGAATAGGAACTATGAACGAACGATGAACGATCGAATGACCGAAAGAACGAACGATCGGAATCTCGGCAGCATAACGGCAGGACAAAGATTATCTGGAAGAACGATGAATAGGGACTATGAACGAACGATGAATAGGGACTATGAACGAACGATGAACGATGAATAGGAACTATGAACGAACGATGAACGATGAATAGGAACTATGAACGAACGATGAACGATCGAATGATCGAACGAACGAACGATCGGAATTTCGGCAGCATAACGGTAGGAAAAAGATTATTTGGACGAACGAACGGACGAACGATCGAACGATCGGACGAACGGACGAACGAACCATGAACGATCGGACGAACGATCGAACGATCGGACGAACGAACAAACAAACTAAGAACAGGGGACGAACGATCGAAGAACGATCGAACGATCCTTGTGCTAGTGTGTGCTTGTGTGGAACATGGAGTGGGTGTGTGTGGGGGGGAGAGAGTTGCCATGAAATGGCTTGGGGTGGGAAGAGAGGAGGCCCTTGCCCCTCTATTTATAGCCATGGTGGGGGGATTAGGGGGAGGGATGAGAGGATTAGTGGGAGGGATGAGAGGATTAGTGGGAGGATGAGATGATTAGTGGGAGGTTAGCATGTATTTGTCTTGTATAAGTGAGATTTGCTTGTAGAGCTCACCGTATGACACTGGAGGCATACGTATACGTATGAGCATGAGGAAAGTTATGAAGAAAATATTTGTAGGGACTTGAAAAATGATTCTGAAGGTATTTCTCAAGAGGAAAATACCTGGAGATATATCGGTGGAATATTTAGGCAGTATTTCTGGAAAGAACTTGAAGGGGATTACTCGGGAAATATCTGGGCGGTATTTCTGGAAACAAATTGAGGGTGATCACTGGGAAATATTTGTAGGATATTTGAGGAGGATTTTGGAGAGAATATAGACCACTATATTTTATTTGCTGATATCAACTCGCAAACAAACATTTTGAAATGAAATTTGAAATTCATTTTGAATTTAGAGGGAGTTTGAGAAAATTTCAGGATTTGAATTTTTGGGATGCTACAAATCTACCCCACTTAAAAGGAATCTCGTCCTCGAGATTTGGCTTAGAAGGGTTATGGGTATAGCTTTACTTCAGCTACATATCTTCACTTTGCAACTCTTCGAGGAGATGGAACTTCAACAAAATCCGGCCTTTGAGGAGCATCCGGTTGCTGATTGCAAATGCTGATTCTGGCTACTCAAAGATCATCTTCAGGCTTCAGCTTTCGCTTGGCAGCTAGCTTATTGAGGAAGCATCGATGCCAACACGCAAACCTTTCTCTTGCGAACTCCCACATGGATTCCTTCCTTGATTGGTCTTCTGGTGCTTCATCAACAAAACTTGGGTAACCCCTTCTCATCCAGAAACTTATAAGCTTCGATGATCTGGTCCTCCACAAGCTTGCTACAGGCCTTCTTCTTTTTCTCCATAGGAACCTTACTGGAATACTACCCCACTTAAAAAGAATGAGGGTAGATCTCTTGAATCTTGGGGATTTGAACTCCTTGAAGTACCTCATAACAAGGGTGTTACGGGGCCTTCTTCTGTTGTTGCTGCTTGAGCAGGCTGCGGAGAGATGACTGACACAGGGTTGATTTTGGGAGAACCTTCTTCTTATCTTCTCTTCGCTATCTTTTTTCTCTTTTCACTGCTCCTTTCTTTCTCTTTGCTCTTCCCACTGGAGGATTCTATCAAAGAGTATTACCATCATACAGAGGAGGAAACCAAAGATGTTGAACCATATACAACAGTCTTCAACCCAAGAATTACCAAGCATTGTGATCTTAGGGGCAAGGGAGTGGAAAATGGAGTTGCTTGCGATTTGGCAGAGGGTATTTTATCTGGTGTGTGTGCTTTGCTTGGGATGGGAGTTGAGGGAGCTGGGGGGGATTTATAGGCGAGCGGGGGTGTCCGGTTGCAGAGTGGTGGTGATGGAGTAGGTGCTACGCGGCAGCGAGTGCGACAAGGGGAGGGGGGGTCTGGTGTTGCCGGCGATGATGGTGGCGGTGGGTGCGCTGCAAAGGTGGCGGGCGGCGGTAGTGCGCTGCAAAGGGGGCATGGGCGGCGGTGCTAGTGCGCATGAGGCGGGCACGCATGCGGGGGGCACGGGTGAGTGGTGGGGTGAATGACCCTGATGTTTGTGGTCTCTGGTTCCAAGAATCTTTGCCTCTCTGTATGGTAATAACTCCTTCTGTCCTCTTTTCCTGTTTAATTTGACTCAGGGGCAGTGCTTTGATTCTCACGGTCGGTCCTTTTGACTGAGCGACTGGATAGGTTCCTCTGTAGCTTATTCCAGGATTCAAGGGTAAGCTTCCCGGTATCTTCTTGGGTAAGACACTTTTCTCTTCAGATGGGTTAAGATGAGAATGGAAGCATAAGGTAAGGATTAGCTCTAATTTGTGATCTATGTTTTTAGAGAAAACCTTTTTAAGAAAAACAAAAAGAAAACACACTAGCTCAGCAATGATAAGCACAAACAAATCAAATGTTTTGAATAAGGGAAGAATAGAGTTTTTCCAAAGCACGGGCTACTCAGATTCGGGGGCTAAGCATAACTACTATTGCTTGGCTCCTGAATTGAGAACTATGCTAAATGCAACTTATGAGCACTAACGTTAAAGCATCACATATGCACTCAAAAGGGGAGAAAACATCAAGCGAAATTCATTTTGAAATGCCCTAGGGGACCACACAATTAGAGTTTTGCAAAACACGAGTCTACACGATTACCTCCCATACATGCAGGGCTCTAGCCAAAGTGAAGAAAAACTTCACTACCCAATGCATGCAGAGGACTGGGCATAACTAACTTCAGACCAGGCAGCTTCTCTTCTGGCAAGGCTAGCGCACAACTTCAATCTGAGACATCTCCTGGATGGGTCAACAGGGAGCTGATGTTGATAACTTCTTCTGGCGGCGACTGAGATGGCAAGACGTGGTCGAACTCTTCTTCAAGCTGGACTGGCTCTTGTAGCTCCTCTGAGGGCGGCGGTGCTGGCGGGGTGCTTGCAGCTTCTTCCTTGACCTCAAGGGACGGTGCTGGAATCTTCTTCATGGTGAGGGGCTCAAACAACTCTGGCGGGGGATCTTGGGAGGATTCAGGGTGCTCTTGTTTATCCATAGCCTTAGGGGAGACTGGAATTCCTTCCAAGACTATGGTTCCTTCCGGGAGTTCCCAAGCCTTCTTCTCTCCTCTGATAGAGACCGGGTGACCTTGAAGAATCTTGGGATCTTCAGCTCTCCTGGGTTGAACTGGGTTGGATGGAGCGGGCTCTTGGATCCGCAGGGCTCTACGTTGGTTATGGGTGACCAAGTAGGCCTCCATCAACTTCTGGACGTGCTCATCCTCGGCTTGCTTTAGGGCTTCAACAGCAATGACTTCACGACTTTCTAAGGCAACTACACGGGCTTGAGCTGTGGTGAGATCCACATGCAGCTGACGGTTGTGCTTCTCTGCATCTTCTGCTCGGGCAATCATCTGACGGTGGTGCCGAGCCAAGAAATCATACTGGGCATCCAGGGTGAGCAGGTATGCAGTGAGGTACACGACTGTGGGGTCGTCCTCAAGCAGCTGCTGCTCTTCCAATGCACGCATCCTGGCCATCCAAACTGGACGGTCTCTCTGAAAGGGCGGAAAGAATCTGAGCGGGGTGTCGGCCACTTCTTCTTCATAGATCTGACACAGAGCCCTCAATGCCTTGCGAGCGACGACTTGGCAGGTGTCTTTGAATCTGTGCCCAACAGTAGTGACACTCCATTCCACATGGTGCGGACTGGATCCAATGTATACAGTCACGACACACTTCTCTGTGCCATGCTCGATGAATTCACGACCATCATACTCTGGCTGGCTCCTGATTCCGAGGCGGACTGTGCATGCTCTCAGCAACTTGGGGAAACCATCTTCATTCTGGCAGAAGCTGGTTTGGCACTGAACCTCCATCTGACTTCTGAGAGAAGGAAAGGGGGAAAACATTTTTGAAATGAAGGGATGAGAGCAAGAATTTTTTAAGAAAATAGTTTTGACTCAAAAACTTTTGATCAGGCTAAGGGTTACGTCCTGCGGCCAACCTAACAGCTCTGATACCACCTGAAGCGTCCCGATCCTCTGGGACTCAAATGTGATACAATTACTAGTCCCAGGAGGCTAGTAAACACATTTATACATCAGATGATTCCAGATCTGCTTAAATGAGACAAACCTATACAGGTGGCGAACAACTTTAAGAGTTGGTCCACAACTCGGGACATATCATCAGAGTGGGGCTGAAGCAGCCCGATATACGCAGTGAAGCAATTCAGCGGTCCAACAGCCACAGGCAAGGTTGGGAACAGTCGTAACTCTTACCCGATCTCCTTTTTCTGAAAAACAACAAATAAGCAAGGGTGAGTACAAACGTACTCAGCAGCCCACCTTCACCCGCGGAATGGGGAAATCAGATATAATGCATGGAATATGTGGAGCTCGGGATATTTTGCAGAAACAGCAATATTTAATGCAGAGTTGTTTTGAAAACATTTTGTATTTTTGCAAAGCGCATCCTCTCCAAAAGGAGCAGGAAGTTTTTCAGTATTATAACAAAATCCCCTGGACTAAACCATCCAGGCATCTCAGCAGTTTCCCACTGGTTTTCCTTTTCAAAAACCGCTACTGGACTTCCCGTCCACCATAGCTCACGGCTCAACCGCCGAACCTTTTTAAAAACCACTTTTCTCAAAACCATCTCTTTTTTTTTGGAAAACAAAACATTAATTGCCATACCATACCAGACTCGTCCATTCCTGTGGACACAGACTATTCGAATAGGTTTTCAAACTCTGCGCAGAGGTGTACACTTTACCCACTAGTCCGGCTCTGCGATCTCATGATCAATGAGATCCGAATCCGAATCTCTTTCTTTCCCCGCACGTCCTAACCTTAACGGTTATCCGGAAGGAGTCAGGCCACCACCATGTCCAAACCGGACAAAACTTTCCCCCTCCTTATCCTCCCGGTGCTCCCCAGCCTTCATAACCCTGGGGTTGGACCGTACGAGTTCAGATTGAGTGACTGCCCACACAGTCTCGAGTGGTTGTACTATTAAAGAGTACAGGTAGTGAAGATGACAAACCGGTCCTTATATGAGGGGACAATCCTTCTGCTCACGCCTAAACCAGCTGAGCCAACACCTTAGGCCCTCCCCTAAACCAGGGAGTCCCTGATCATCCCTACTCAAAGGTGATAAGGGTGAAAACCCTTCATCAAACACATTTTGAAAAGCATTTTCTTTTGGAAACTCACACCTTTCCTCAAATCATTTGTAACAATTATATCAGGGATTGATTGCGGCAAGCGGCTGGGTGGCCATAATAACTTGTCTCAAAATCATATCATGCATAAAATAACAGGCTGAGGGTTGTGGTTGAAAAATCATAGGTAATTTATGCATCAAAGGGATCCAGTGAGCTTGCCGTGCTTATTCGGTGAAGGGGGAAGGAGAGCTCGCGGAACTGGCTTCTGGCTCCACCGCCTGGCGTAGACTTGCAGATCTGGCCTCCACGAGATGGCACGAACGCTCCGATAACTATGCAACATGAACAAGCAAACATACAAACCAGCAAGTATATCAACAAATATTTAGTATAGTGGTCAGAAAAGCGATATATGGATGGGTAGAGTCTTGAGTAGAATCTATGTCATGTGGTGTTGTGATATTACTGGTGGTGGAGCGGAGGTGCTTACCAGGAGGGTGGACTGGAGGCAAAGCGACACTATGCGTGTAGCCGGCAGAGCGGAGTAACTGAGTGGGTGGGGTGTTTGCCTTGGCTGAGGGTATTGAGTGTGTGTGGAGAGGGAGAGGGTAGCTGGGTGTATTTATAGCTGAGTGTAGGTGGTGTAGCACAGTGAAGTTCACTATTGGTGAGAATAGTGACGAATGAATCGTCTGACTTGGTATGAACATGAGAGTTATAGGCAGAATATGGGACAAGAGTATTTTGGGAGTTTTCTGGAACATGAACCATGCTTAAGGGGTGACATGGCTGGATAGGGAATAGTTTGATAAAAATTTAGAAACGAGAATTATTGGAATCTGAGTTTGGGAGCCTGGTTCGAAGGAATCTCAAAGTCAAGCATGCTCAACTTGGAGAAACCTGGGATGGGTGACCAGATGGGAAGTTCCCTACTGGAAGGAAAATCACAGTCACCGGAGTTCGTATGACTGGAATATGGGTCTGGCTGGTCTTAGGTGGACTGGACAACATGATGGATGAGTAGTTGAAATTTGGGATGACTGGATGACCGATGAATAGTAACGATGAATAGTGGCGACGGAAAAGTAATTATACATATCATCGATGAATAGTAACGACGATGAATAGTAATGATAAATAGTAACGATGATGAATAGTGTATGTGAATAGTAACGATGAATAGTAATGGTGAATAGTAATGGTGAATAGTGATAGTGAATAGTTCGTATGAACGAACGATGAACGATGAATAGGAACTATGAACGAACGGACGAACGATCGAATGCTCGGACGAACGAACGATCGGAATTTCAGCAGCATAACGGCAGGAAAAAGATTATTTGGATGAACGAACGGACGAACGATCGAATGATCGGACGAACGAACGATCGGAATTTCGGCAGCATAACGGCAGGACAAAGATTATCTGGAAGAACGATGAATAGGGGCTATGAACGAACGATGAACGATGAATAGGGACTATGAACGAACGATGAACGATCGAATGATCGAACGAACGAACGATCGGAATTTCGGCAGCATAACGGCAGGAAAAAGATTATTTGGAAGAACGATGAATAGGGACTATGAACGAACGATGAACGATGAATAGGAACTATGAACGAACGATGAACGATCGAATGATCGAACGAACGAACGATTGGAATTTCGGCAGCATAACGGCAGGAAAAGATTATTTGGACGAACGAACGGACGAACGATCGAATGATCGGACGAACGAACGATCGGAATTTCGGCAGCATAACGGCAGGATAAAGATTATCTGGAAGAACGATGAATAGGGACTATGAACGAACGATGAACGATGAATAGGAACTATGAACGAACGATGAACGATCGAATGACCGAAAGAACGAACGATCGGAATCTCGGCAGCATAACGGCAGGACAAAGATTATCTGGAAGAACGATGAATAGGGACTATGAACGAACGATGAATAGGGACTATGAACGAACGATGAACGATGAATAGGAACTATGAACGAACGATGAACGATGAATAGGAACTATGAACGAACGATGAACGATCGAATGATCGAACGAACGAACGATCGGAATTTCGGCAGCATAACGGTAGGAAAAAGATTATTTGGACGAACGAACGGACGAACGATCGAACGATCGGACGAACGGACGAACGAACCATGAACGATCGGACGAACGATCGAACGATCGGACGAACGAACAAACAAACTAAGAACAGGGGACGAACGATCGAAGAACGATCGAACGATCCTTGTGCTAGTGTGTGCTTGTGTGGAACATGGAGTGGGTGTGTGTGGGGGGGAGAGAGTTGCCATGAAATGGCTTGGGGTGGGAAGAGAGGAGGCCCTTGCCCCTCTATTTATAGCCATGGTGGGGGGATTAGGGGGAGGGATGAGAGGATTAGTGGGAGGGATGAGAGGATTAGTGGGAGGATGAGATGATTAGTGGGAGGTTAGCATGTATTTGTCTTGTATAAGTGAGATTTGCTTGTAGAGCTCACCGTATGACACTGGAGGCATACGTATACGTATGAGCATGAGGAAAGTTATGAAGAAAATATTTGTAGGGACTTGAAAAATGATTCTGAAGGTATTTCTCAAGAGGAAAATACCTGGAGATATATCGGTGGAATATTTGGGCAGTATTTCTGGAAAGAACTTGAAGGGGATTACTCGGGAAATATCTGGGCGGTATTTCTGGAAACAAATTGAGGGTGATCACTGGGAAATATTTGTAGGATATTTGAGGAGGATTTTGGAGAGAATATAGACCACTATATTTTATTTGCTGATATCAACTCGCAAACAAACATTTTGAAATGAAATTTGAAATTCATTTTGAATTTAGAGGGAGTTTGAGAAAATTTCAGGATTTGAATTTTTGGGATGCTACATTGCGCCACCTTGCTAGGTAGCGCCTCCCTGCTACTTGTTGCTTTGAGAGCAACGGTTTGAGGCTCGTGGGTCGGGCCATTCAACGCCTCATCAACGTATCTCGCCTCCTTGATCATCATTCGCCCGCTTACGAACTTTCCAAGTATTTCTTTGGGCGACATCTTGGTGTACCTAGGATTTTCACGAATGGAATTTACAAGATGTGGATCAAGGATAGTGAAGGACCTTAGCATTAGACGGACGACGTCGTGGTCCGTCTATCTCGTGCTTCCATAGCTCCTTATTTTGTTGACCAGGGTCTTGAGCCTGTTATATGTTTGGGTTGGCTCCTCCCCCCTGATCATTGCAAACCTCCCTAGTTCGCCCTCCACCAACTCCATCTTGGTGAGCATGGTGACGTCATTTCCCTCATGAGAGATCCTGAGGGTGTCCCAAATCTGCTTGGTGTTGTCCAAGCCGCTCACCTTATGGTATTCATCCCTGCACAATGAAGCTAAAAGAACAGTAGTAGCTTGTGCATTTTTGTGAATTTGTTCATTGATGAACATGGGACTATCCGTACTATCAAATTGCATTCCATTTTCTACTATCTCCCATATACTTGGATGGAGAGAGAACAAGTGGCTATGCATTTTGTGACTCCAAAATCCGTAGTCCTCTCCATCAAAGTGAGGAGGTTTACCAAGGGGAATGGAAAGCAAATGAGCATTGGAACTTTGCGGAATACGAGAATAATCAAAGGAAAAGTTCGAATTAACCAGTTTCCTTTTCTCGTAGTTGTTGTCGTCGTCGTCCTTTTGGGAAGAAGAAGACTCGTCGTTGTCGTTGTAGTAGACGATCTTCTTGATACGCCTCTTCTTCTTCCCGTCCTTCTTTTTATGACTTGAGCCCGAGTCAGTGGGCTTGTCGTCTTTTGGCTCATTGATGAAGGACTCTTTCTCCTTGTCGTTGATCACTATCCCCTTTCCCTTAGGATCCATCCCTTCGGGCGATTAGTCCCTTTCTTGAAGAGAACGGCTCTGATACCAATTGAGAGCACCTAAAGGGGGGGTGAATAGGTGATCCTATAAAAACTTGAAACTTAAAGCCACAAAACTTGGTTAGGAGTTAGCACAATAAAATCAAGTGGCTAAGGAGAGCTCTTATGAAGCACAATAGACACAGTGAGAACAAGCACAAGAGACACGAGGATTTATCCCGTGGTTCGGCCAAGTACAACACTTGCCTACTCCACGTTGTGGCGTCCCAATGGACGAGAGTTGCACTCAACTCCTCTCAAGTGATCCAATGATCAACTTGAATACCACGATGTTCTTATTTTCTTTACTCTTTCCCATTTGCGAGGAATCTCCACACTTTGGAGTCTCTCGCCCTTACAATGAGAATTAAAGTGAAAGCACTAGAGTAAGGGAGGGAAGCAACACACACAAATCCACAGCAATACGCACACACACAGCCAAGACTCGAGCTCAAATGAATATCACAAGGTTCTCACTAGAACGGAGCTCAAATCACTAAGAATGTCAAACGAGTGCGCAAAGACGAAGTGTGAATGATCAAGAATGCTCAAAGTATGCTTGGTGTTCTCCTCCATGCGCCTAGGGGTCCCTTTTATAGCCCTAAGGTAGCTAGGAGCCGTTGAGAGCAATCCAGGAAGGCAATTCTTGCCTTCTGTCGATTGGCGCACCGGACAGTCCGGTGTACCACCGGACACTGTCCGATGCGGATTTCTTTCCTATTCTGGCGCAGCCGACTGTTGAAGACTTGGAGCCGTTGGCGCACCGGACACTGTCCGGTGCACACCGGATAGTCCGGTGCCCCCATCTAACCGTTGGCTCGGCCACTCGTCACACGCGGATTGCACGGCCGACCGTTGGCCCGGCCGACCGTTGGCTCACCGGACAGTCCAGTGCACCACCGGACAGTCCGGTGAATTATAGTCGTACACTAATGACTTGATTCCCGAGAGCGGCGACTTCACCACAGCCGACTCACTGGACACTGCCCGGTGCACCACCGGATAGTCCGGTGATTTATAGCCGTACGCCACCGTCGAGACCCGAGAGCAGCTAGTTGACTAGACGCCAGCCTGGCACACCGGACACTGTCCGGTGCACCCAGACTGAGTAGAGTCTTGGCTGCTCGAGCCAAGTCATTTCCAATTGTATTTTCTCTGATTCTAGCACTTAGACAAATATGTTAGTACACGAAAACCAATGTACTAAGTCTAGAATCATACCTTTGTGTTGACTTTGCACTTCTTCCACCATTTGGTATAGTTTCACATTTAGACCATTTGTGTTGGCACTTGATCACCAAAATACTTAGAAATGGCCCAAGGGCACATTTCCCTTTCAGGGTGCTTGACAGTGGATGCACAAATCACATGACCGGGGAGAAAGACATGTTTCATTCCTTGCAACTAACTCAAGAAGCACAAAAAATTGTGTTTGGAGATAGTGGCAAGAGTAAGGTGGTTGGTATTGGTAAAATTCCTATCTCTGACCAACAATCACTTTAAAATGTTTTACTAGTAGATTCTTTAAGCTACAATTTTATGTCTGTTTCACAACTTTGTGGAATGGGTTATAATTGTCTATTTTCTGATGTGGATGTGAAGATCTTTAGAAGGGAGGATTCCTCTGTTGCCTTTACAGGTCGCTTGAAGGGCAAACTCTATCTTGTTGATTTCATAACAAGTAGGGTGACGCCTGAGACTTGTTTAGTGGCAAAATCCGACAAGGGTTGGCTTTGGCATCGCCGGCTAGCTCATGTTGGCATGAGGAACTTGGCCAAACTTCAAAAGGATTGTCACATTATTGGACTAACAAACATTATGTTTGAGGAAGACAGAGTATGTAGCGCATGTCAAGCAGGAAAGCAACATGGCGTTCCACATCAATCAAAGAATGCGGTCACAACCAAGAGACCTTTGGAGCTTCTTCATATGGACCTCTTTGGACCTGTGGCCTACATTAGTATTGGTGGTAGTAAGTATGGCTTAGTTATTGTTGATGATTTTTCTCGATTCACCTGGGTTTTCTTTTTGAGTGATAAAGGTGAAACTCAAGAAACATTGAAGGAGTTCATGAGAAGAGCTCAAAATGAGTTTGAGTTAAAAATCAAGAAAGTGAGAAGTGACAATGGGACAAAATTCAAGAACACAGGTGTTGAAGAGTTCCTAAGTGAAGAAGGAATCAAACATGAGTTCTCAGTTCCCTACACCCCACAACAAAATGGGGTGGTGGAAAGGAAGAACCGAACACTAATTGAAGCCGCTAGAACCATGTTGGATGAGTACAAGACCCCTGACAATTTTTGGGTAGAGGCGGTCAACACCGCCTGTCATGCAATCAACCGCCTTCATCTTCACAAGATCTACAAGAAGACTGCCTATGAGCTTCTCACTGGTAACAAACCTAAAGTTGATTACTTTAGAGTATTTGGTTGTAAATGCTTTATTCTTAACAAGAGAGTCAAGAGCTCAAAGTTTGCTCCTAGAGTGGACGAGGGCTTCTTGCTTGGTTATGCATCAAATGCGCATGGATATCGTGTTTTCAACAATACCACCGGTCTTGTTGAAATAGCGATAGACGTGACATTTGATGAGTCTAATGGCTCGCAAGGGCATGTTTCTAATGACATTGCAGAAAATGAAGAACCACCTTGTGAGGCCACAAAGAAGCTTGCAATAGGTGAAGTGAGACCTCAAGAAAAAGATGATGAGGAAGGAAACTTGTGGATGACCAATGAGATTTTTGATGTGGGAGCAAAGGTGGTGGGTGATAAATCCTCCACCCAAGCAAACCCATCAACCTCAAGTCATCCAAGGCTTGAAGAAGATCATCAACCCCCAAAGGATGCCAACCCTAGTGGAAGGTGGACATGAAAGTGTTGATGATGAAGTACCTCTTGATCAAGTGGATGATGAGGAGGAGCAAATTCAAAGACAACCATCAGTGCCCCATCCTCGAGTCTACCATACTATCTAAAGGGATCATCCTGTGGACAACATCTTGGGTAGCATCAGGAGAGGGGTAACAACTCGATCTCGTTTAGCTAATTTTTGTGAATTTTACTCGTTTGTCTCCTCTCTTGAGCCACTTAAGGTTGAAGAAGCGCTGGGTGATCCGGATTGGATAATTGCCATGCAAGAGGAGTTGAACAACTTCACCAAGAATGAAGTCTGGTCCTTGGTTCAAAGACCCAAGCAAAATGTGATCGGGACAAAATGGGTCTTTAGGAACAAACAAGATGAACATGGCGTTGTTACATGAAACAAAGCACGGTTGGTTGCCCAAGGCTACACTCAAGTGGAGGGACTTGATTTTGGTGAAACATATGCGCCGGTAGCAAGGTTAGAGTCAATTAGAATATTAATTACCTATGCTACTAACCATGGTTTCAAGTTGTACCAAATGGACATAAGAGCGCGTTTCTAAATGGACCACTACAAGAGAGGGTCTATGTGGAACAACCACCGGGTTTTGAAGATCCAAGGAAGCCAAACCACGTCTATCTACTTCACAAAGCGCTTTACGGGCTTAAACAAGCCCCTAGAGCTTGGTATGACTGTCTTAAAGATTTTTTAATTAAGAATGGATTTACAATAGGTAAAACTAACTCTACATTATTCACTCGCAAAGTTGATAATGAGCTATTTGTGTGCCAAATATATGTCGATGACATTATATTTGGTAGTACTAATGAAAAATTTTGTGAAGAATTTAGCAAAGTAATGACGAACAGGTTTGAGATGTCTATGATGGGCGAGCTCAAATACTTCCTGGGATTTCAAGTCAAACAACTCAAGGAAGGTACCTTTCTATGCCAAACCAAATATACACAAGACATGCTCAAGAAGTTTGGCATGGAAAAGGCAAAGCACGCCAAGACTCCAATGTCATCAAATGGACATCTCGATCTAAATGAAGGTAAACTGGTAGACCAAAAATTGTATAGATCTATGGTAGGGTCACTGCTTTACTTATGTGCATCTAGACCTGATATCATGTTAAATGTTTGCATGTGTGCACTCTTTCAAGCTAATCCTAAAGATTGTCATCTTGTTGCTGTTAAGAGAATCTTAAGATACTTAGTCTACACCCAAAATCTAGGATTATGGTATCCTAAAGGCTCCCTTTTCGATTTACTTGGCTACTCTGACTCAGATTATGCCGGTTGCAAAGTAGATCCAAAAAGCACCACTGGGACTTACCAATTCCTTGGGCGGTCCTTAGTGTCATGGAGTTCCAAGAAACAAAATTGTGTTGCACTTTCCACTGCAGAAGCTGAGTACATAGCAGCTGGTGCATGATGTGCACAGTTGCTATGGATGAAGCAAACCCTTAGAGATTTTGGTTGTGAGTTTAATAAAATTCCACTACTGTGTGACAATGAGAGTGCCATAAAACTTGCAAACAATCCTGTGCAACACTCTAGAACCAAACATATTGATATTAGACATCACTTCTTGAGAGACCACGAAGCCAAAGGAGATATCGAATTATTTCATGTGAGCACTGAAAATCAACTGGCCGATATCTTCACAAAACCACTTGATGAGACTAGGTTTTGTTTTCTAAGGAGTGAACTAAATATCTTAAGAGGAGATATCGAATTATTTCATGTGAGCACTGAAAATCAACTGGCCGATATCTTCACAAAACCACTTGATGAGACTAGGTTTTGTTTTCTAAGGAGTGAACTAAATATCTTAAGAACTAAAATTTGAACACATGATTGATTGATATAAAATTGTTGTATGCACAAAATGTCATGTGAAATCCTGTTTTTATTGTCAAAATTACTCATGTCATAAATATTGATTGTGTTTTAGGCCTTATGGGGCTTTATCTAATATCTGGTTGAGTAAACCGGCTGAGTAGGCCACTCAACCGGTTTTCCTCTGGTGAGAACCGGTTGAACCGGTATAAAAACCGGTTGAACCAGTTTTTGTCGCCTCTGCGTCCGCGCTGTCTGTCAGCCCCGTAGTCTGCGCCGTCAGTTTTGCAGACTATGCTGTCAGTGTGGCAGGTTTTCCGCGCAGTCAACATCGTTTTCTGCGCGCTTTTACTGTTCACTCTGCAGCAAAACCGGTTGAACCAGTTTTAGAACTGGTTGAACCGGTTTTGGTCTGCTGACCAGCCGCCGACTCCTCCTTTTTCCCCTCCCCTTCCTTCCTTTACTCTTTACCCTTTCATTTGTTACTGCCGTCGTCGCCTTCACTTTTTCTCTCTCTCTCTCACTCACATCACACTCCAAATCCCTTTCGAGCCATCAAATCCTTGGGGAGTTTGTTGGAGATTTGTTCCTCTCGGCCTCCTCCATCAACTCCTTCCTTCTCGTTGGGATTTCTGTGGTTAAATCGTTAGATCGAGGTATTGCCTTATTTTCTCATGTTTTTACTCGATCTAACACCATTCTTGATTATCTTGTGTATCTTTTCAAGGATACTATGTTGTTTAGGTGCTTGCCACACTTAAACTGTTTTCTTTTGTCTCAAACGTTGTTTGAGTTTAGTAGTTTGGTATTGTTCGTTGTAGTTGAACCGCTCACATGAACGGTTGAAGTGCATGCTCAATATCATACGTGTCTTTGCTCAAACATGTTTGTTAAAATCCTTGACCATCGATTTCCTCGCTTACAATATGTTCTCTTTTTTATCTTAAGGATGGTGCGTCATAGGAACCCATCAGTAGTTGAATCTGACTCCGATGATGATCAAGAAATTCATGAAGAAACTCCTCCGCGTTCAAGATCCAAGCGCGGGCGAGGATCCAGAAATGTGATGCAAGGTGGTGAGGCCTCAAGGTCTCATGGTGATCGCGGTCGAACGGCCCGGAATCCCTCCGGTCGGTCTCGGTCCGCGGCCAATCCTCAGGCCTAGGAGCCAACTAGCGATGATGACGGAGGCATGGATGATGAAGTTGATCTCCCTTCTGCCAACGCACCCATTATCCGGGGGTTGTTTTTTCACAAGGCGGAGGACCGTCGATCTGCAAATGAGCCTGTCACAGATTTCACTGCCAGCGGAGGGTCTGCCCTTCTCCAGGACATCCGCTTCCAAAATCCTACATTACGTATTCATGATGCTAGGATCGATGGTAATCGGTTCTGGGCCCTCCAACATGTCAATTTTTATAATTCTGTGATTCTTCCTAAGAAGCATCAGCCAATCCTACATCAGAGATATATTAATTGGGAAGGATGTGAAACAATTGGTGATCCAGAGATGACACAGGCTTTGAGGGCCTGTGAGAGGAAGAGGATGAAGAACATTATGACATTCCAATATGATTGGAATGATGAAGTTATTGCTCAGTTCTATTCTACCCTTTGGATCAAGCTAGCTGATGAGGAAAGTCCTTATAACTTTCCTTATCTTAATTTCTATATTGAAGGCAGCTGGTACAAGGTGAGCTACCAAAGGTTTGCTCACATCCTTGGATTTTCTGATGGAGATATTTTAGGCGACAAGATTAAAATTCATGACTTTCGTCAACCCACCAAGGATGAAGCCCGAGATCTTCATATATCTAAGACTGGTAAATTTTGTGAGTCTACCAATCTGCATAAGTTCTACAGATACATTAACTCTCTCTGTAGAATGACTCTCATTCCAAAGGAGGCAACCAAATGAATATCCGGGGAGAGAGCAAAGTCTTGCTCTCATTTATGAAGCCAAATAGCTCTAAAAGTATCAATGTTTTTGACATGATTTGGCAAGAAATTATCCATGCTGCCTGCTTCCCTCTCAAGGGATGTCTTCATGCCCCCTTCATCATGAAGATGATTGAAGTGATGACTCAGTTTCACTATGAGAAAGGGACAAGACATCTATCTTACACCCCCTTCTGGATTGATCCAAACAATCCAGCAGGGCATCTGAGGAAAGCCCCCTCCAGCTCTCGTGGACCTGCTGCTGCCGGCCCCTCGCGTCCATCTTCTGGTCACGGATCTCCCACACCACGTGGTTGTGGTCGTGGTCGAGGTCGTGGTCGTGGGATGGGTGCTCGGCTGGCCCATGGCATTGCAGCATTCTTCTCCATGTGCAGGAACATATCTTCCAATGTGCATGAGCTGGCGAGGCGGCAGCGGGAGACTGACGACAATCTTCGTCGTCAAGCTTCCTCTATGGGTATGCCATTTGCTCCTCGTTCGCCTGATGTGCCTCTTCATCCTCCTCCACCAGAAATCAATGAGTGGCACCAGCAGGCATATGGGGTGCCTTTCATGACTCCAAAAGATGAAGAAGAAGATGAAGAATATTTTGATGATCGTGAGCAGTTTGCCCCGCCTCCCCACTAGGGGGATCCGGGTCAATCCTCTTCTTATCCTCCGCCCCAGGATCCTTCGGGTAGCTATCCTCCCCCAGCTCAGCCTGGGGAAGAACACTTTGCAACTAACTTGGCGTGTCAGTTCTTTGATCCTACTCCTCCTCAGTGGTGATTTGTGGTTGGTGGTTCTCTCCTTTTTGTGGTGTTTGTTGCCAAAAAGGGGAAGAAGGATTGCTTAGCCCTCAGGGCTTTTAATTTCTATAATGAACACCTGGTCTGTAATAATTTTTATTCGACTTTGCTTGCTGTGATGCATGCGGTGATGGCCTAGATCCACAAACATTTTAATGATGTGATGACCTTATTGTAATAGCCAGTACCATTTCATATCTTATGCTATACAATGATGGATTTATTAGTGTAATGCTATTTTTATACCATTACATCTTGTATAATTTTGCTGCATCCCTCAGTGTTTGTGTATTGTGTTTGTTTCTTTTTACTCTCTCCAAATATGTTGTAAATTGACATATCAAGTCAATATGAATATCACAAAATTCATGCACATATTTAGGGGGAGCTGCATATACACAAGTATTTATATCCTGCCAGTGCTTTTACTTTTATTTTATCTCTACTCTAGTTTGTTTTGGCATCAATCACCAAAAAGGGGGAGATTGTAAGTGCAATCAACCCTAATTGAGGGTTTTGGTGATTAAATGACAAAACAAACAGAGATTCTAACAAGTTTGCTCCTAGCATGTTCACAGTTATTTTACAGACAGGAGAAGCACAGATCATAAGAGTATGCAAATGTAAAAGCACAGTGGATTAAAAATTCTACATCTTATAGCGTGCTCCAAGTGCTTGGAAACAACGACTGTATTCATTTTATAATTCTTGAGTTATAGTAATTGCCATTCAATTAAGAGGGATCCGCAATGGTTAAGTAAGTTATGCAATGAGCTAAGTTCAAATTCCCTCAAATCCTCTAAGAGAATACTTCTCTAGATCATGAATGTCCTTAGAAAGATCTATCTTACTCTCCACAAAAGTTCCACCTTGGTTCACTTCTGTTTTATAAAAACTTGCTCTTCAGTTTTGGAAACCGGTTCAACCGGTTTCTGTACTGCTCCTTCTGCCACCTCTGTCCTGCCTGTCTGACAGTCAAAAGCTGTCAGAAAAGTCGTGTGCAGAGATTTTTTGAAAACCGGTTCAACCGGATTTTTGCCCGGCTCAACCCGTTTTGAGTTCGGTCGAGTCTCCGGCTGAGTAGATCAGTGAACCGAGATCTTCCTGGTGGAAACCGGTTCAACCGATTTTTGGTCTTTTTCTCCCAACGGCTACCAGCTTTTGGGGGATCCTTTAAATACCCTTACACTCTCTCTCTTCATTCACTCCTGCTCTCTCCATGATTTCTCAGCTGACCAAACTCCAAACAAGGGCATTCAATTCACATCTCACACCTGAAATCACATCTCCTTCAATCGCTTGAAGGATCCTTGGTGTGATGTGAAGTCGATCTAACACACTGTCAATTTCATCTTGATTCTCCCATTCTCTTTGTTCTTGAGCTCATTGCAAACTTAACCTTGTGCGGATTTGTTACTCTTGGAACCTTGCGTTCCTTGATGGTTAGAGGTTGCTTGGGAGTCTCCAAATTTGTGGATGACCCCAAGAAGTTTGTATCACCCGCTCTTTGAGCAATTTTGAGAAAAGATTGCCTTGACCTTGGTGGTCGGCTTGTGGAGGATTAGGGTTAGAAAAGACACGACCCTTTGTGGGCTCCTCAACGAGGAGTAGGACACCTTTGTGGTGGTTGCCGAACCTCGAGATAAATCGCATGTTCTTGCGTGTTCCTGCTGAGTGCTTTAATTTTTTGGTTGGTTCATATTCATCTATTCGAGTGGATTTTCTCTAGGGCAAGTCTTTAGCATAATCTCTAACTACTTTGTCACATTTGTTTAACTATTTATCTAATCTAAGTTGAGCAGGTTCAAACTTGTTCAGTTGTAAACAAAATCAACTGAACCGGTTTGCACCAGTGCAACTTGCATTTAACACTATCTCAAAGTTTTTAGTGGAAAATTTCAGGTGTAGCCTATTCACCCCCCTCTAGGCTACTTTCATCTACTATATGGACATTATGATGAACCGTTTTGACTAGTTCTTTGCTTCGGCTTTCACAAGCCAAAGCTCTCTGATGTAATTGTGCTAGCATAAAGAACTGGATGCCTTCTAATTTCTCTTTTAAATAATAGTGCAATCCATCAAAGGCTATTCCTGCCAGTAGTTTATCTGTTAAATGAATTTGAAAGCATCGGTTTCTCGTATCCCGAAATCTCCGGATGTAATCACTAACCGATTCATCCTTTTCTTGTCGCAAAGTCACTAAATCCACTAAATCTAACTCATAGTCACCGGAGAAAAAGTGATCATGGAATTTTTGTTCTAAATCCCCCATGACAAGATAGAATTAGGAGGTAATGTAGCATACCATGCGAATGCGGTTCCTGTTAAAGATAGTGAAAACAAACGCACGTGAAATGCTTCCGTGTCGGCCAATTCTCCTAATTGTGCTAAGAACTGGCCTATGTGTTCGCGCATGTTTTTTCCTTGGTCACCCGAAAACTTTGCGAATTCGGGTATTCTGGTCCCCTGTGGGTATGGGAGACGGTCAAACTGGCTATCATAAGGTCTCCGATATGACTGCCCCCACGGAGACTATACTAACTCCGAGCTTATCTCGGAACGCCCCAGCTATTTCCTCTCTTACTATATCGATGGCAGCCAGTGGAAGATCACTGGCTCATTGGTCCAATATGGGTGAGTTTGTTTGGATGTTGGTATGTTGTTTTCTTCCCCATTGGTTTGGGTTTTGCGATGCGTTAATACATGCCCTATGAGGCTCATAGGGCTGGCCATTCCTTTCTAGCCTTCTGGGGGCCGGAAAGTACTCACTCTCACGGTTTTGGTAGATTATATTATGGTGCTGGTGTATCGTGGTGAGATGGGGAGTCTAGCTGGGACGGATACAGAGTTGGATATCCATCCTCCTCAAAAAACTCTGTGCCGGACCGTCCGGTTAAATACGCGGACCATCCGGCCATGTGGCCGGACCGTCTGACATTATATTCGAACTGTCTAGCACCATACACAGACGATCCAAATGGGTTATCTAGGGTTTGCACGGCATGTGGCGGCTTGGGTGCAGGTCTCGGTAATTCGCTTCTAAAAATGGGATCGGCCGCCGCTGGTCCGGACGGTCCGCGCTCACGTGCGGATGGTCCGGACATGCGCAGATCGGCAAATTTATCGCTGATGTGCGTGGGAGGCTGTCGTTGCCCGAGGTATATGTCTATCGGCATCCCATAAGGCCTAGTTTGGATACTCTTGGATTGAAGTGGTTTGGATGAATTAGAGGGTATTTAAATCCTCAATAAGTCAAAAACTCTCACGATACATCTCAATCCACTCCATTCCCTCTTATTCCTAGAGTACCCAAACAAAGCCTAAAGGGGTTGTGACTGGTCGTGACACCCTGTAGCCGATGAATTACGTGTGTATTCCCTCAATTCAATCTCGTGTGAAGGAAGACTTGCCATAGTAGACTTATCAAGCGCAAGCACTAGCCTTTTATGATCGTTTTGTATATCCCCTACGATACGTTGCAACTGCTCTCGCTGTTTGTCTATGTAAGCTTTAAGAGATTGGAGTTCGTTGGTGCTACTACATTGGGGGTAATCGTAGTAGGTCGGAGTTGAAAGCTCTCTTGTGGGTTTTGGTGTTTGGATGACAACTCAATTAAAGGACTAACAAGTGTACTAAGTGTTGAACAGGTGCTTAATGTAAAGCTAACAGGGTTCAACACAAGTGAATAAATGTGATGGTCCAAGTACTGGATTATGGATAGATAATGGACATCAAAAGCAAGATGGACATTGCATAAAGTGAGACTCGGGTGCGTAGCTCGGAGACAACTGATCAAGCCAAGGATGGAGGCAAGAAGAGCTTCGAGGTACCAAGTGCACGGGAGAAGGTCAAAGAGGCCGAGGAACCCAAAGCCAAGGGTGAAGAAGAAGACTTGCAAAGTCAAGGGTGAACGAGTTGAGAAGAGCTATGGCACATCAAGGACCACTACATAGGGACGTGACTTACAACCAATAAGGAAACATCTATGGTTATGTGGTGTAAGTCATTAGGCTCAAGATCAAGCTCTTAGAAGTGAACAAGGTCACTAGAAGGAGAACAAATATCAAAATCAGAACTGGAAGCAACCCAAAAGAGCTAAGTGCACCTTGACTTTTAGTTTGGGTTGTTCCTATGTTTGGAGATGTTCTATGTGACCTTTGCAGGATGTTGGAGCTAAGAAATGTCAATCTAGATCAAGTCAAGCTGACTTGATGATTTATGAGTCCAACATCAAAGCTCAAGCATGTCAAATGCTATAGATGTAAAAATCAAAGAGAAGGTATGTTTCTAGACTTAGTACATTGGTTTTTGTGTACTAATATATTTGTCTAAGTGTTAGAAACAGAAGGAAGAAGAAAAGAAAAGAAATGCAAAAGGCTTGGATGTGTACAGCAAAGTCTGAGCTCAGTCTGGCACATCGGACTATCCAATGGTGCACCGGACAGTGTCTGGTGCGCCAGGCTGAACTCCGGTGAACAGGCCGCTCTCGGGAGAAGTCTGGCGACGTACGACTATAATTCACCGGACTGTCCGGTGGTGCACCGGACTGTCCGGTGAGCCAACGGTCGGCCGCGCAATCCGCGTGTGACGCGTGGCCGAGCCAACGGTCAGATGGGGGCACCGGACTGTCCGGTGTGCACCGGACAGTGTCCGATGCGCCAATGGCTCCTAGACTTCAACGGTCGACTGCGCCAATTTTGGAAGGAAATCGGGCACCGGACTATCCGGTGCACCACCCGACAGAAGGCAAGAATTGCCTTCCTGGATTGGTCTCAACGGCTCCTAGGCCCCTTGGGTCTATAAAAGGGACTCCTAGGCGCCTCCAATATAAAAAAAGTAGAGCAGCCAACAAGTGTAGACATCACTCGAATCA
The DNA here is from genome assembly GCA_029449295.1 of Zea luxurians. Classification (NCBI taxonomy): domain Eukaryota; kingdom Viridiplantae; phylum Streptophyta; class Magnoliopsida; order Poales; family Poaceae; genus Zea; species Zea luxurians. Next base: position 32,137,015 of record JAOPSE010000001.1, on the reverse strand, counting down.
ATTCTCACTCTCCCTCTTATGTGTATCTCTTTAGTTTGTGTAGAAGGCAAAGCTATAAGCCTTTAGAGAGTGGAGAAGTGCTGCTAAGAGCTAGAGCAAGGTCTTGAGCGTATCGTTACTCTGCTGGAGTGCTGTCAAGAAGTTTGTAAGCAGCCGCGGTTTTGTTGTAACCCAACTCAACATAGTGAAAGGCTCTATCTGTCATACTGACAGATCTGAGCATACGGAGGAAGGAGTTGAAACAGACTCCAAGCCCAGGTGTGGCTAACTCCAACGAGGACTACGCAAGCATTTCAGGCATGGCCGAACCTCGGGATAAATCCTTGCGTCTGTGTGCTCTGTTCTGTATTGTGCTCTGACTTTCTGTCTTACTCGCTTTTATATCTGTACTTCAATACTTACTCGTGGTACAAGCTATATTTGAAGTGCAGGGCTGCAACCTACTCGAAGGATTCTTCATTCCACTGCGTTCTAGTCTTCGAGTAGAGTAAGAATTTAAGTTTTAAAGTGATAATTTTTATTCGCCTATTCACCCCCCTCTAGGCGACATCCAGATCCTGTTCCTGGGCCAAAAGGAACTTTCAATTGGTATCAGAGCTAGGCCTCTCCAGTGTGGGCTTAGCCGTCCGGATATGACGATGTCGTCACAAGAGGTAACTGTAGAACTTCTTTTAGGCAATGGGTTTAATTACAAATCTTGGTCTGTCTCTATTTATAATGCTTTCATGAATGTTGATCCTGATTTGAGACAGATCTTTAGTAGAAGTATTTTTCCCTCTGATATTAGTAAAAATCCTTCTAATGAAGAACTAAGATGTTTATATCTCAATCACCATGCTTGCAACATCTTAGTTGACTCTCTTTCTAGAAATGCTTATTTTTCCATCATGAGTAATGATAGTGATTTATTTGCTGATGCTCATGATCTATGGAATAGAATTAAAGTAAAATATTTTGTGGCAAATTGTGTTGCTCCGACTCCCTATATTGCTTGTGATACTAACCCGTCAAAGGGAGACGAAAAGCGTTGGCCACCAAACGATGAAACCACCTCATCAACAGGTTTGTCTTCCACTAGTAATAAATGTCTCATTGCTAACAATGATGGTGGAGACAAAGGACATGATGAGGAGGAATATGAGGAAGATAGCGAGGATGAATCTTCATCACCACAAGGTACATTTTCCTGTATTGCTTCCACTGACATTAATGACAGGGAAAATGGGACTGACAATGTGGAAGAAGAGGAGATTCGCCGTTTCTACATCCATCTCAACAAAGAGGACAAAGCACTCTTGGTTAAGCTGCTGAGAAGGAACAAGGAACAAGGCGAGACGCTTCTCAGGCTAGAGGAGACACTCATCAAAACAAACGACAGCCTAGAGAAGATGACCAAAGAATATGAGGAGCTAAAGTACTCTCATGGGAATTTGGTCCAACGGTATGAATCTGTTTTAATTGAGCAAAGAAATAATCATGATGTATTATCTAATGCTGCTCAACTTAAAACTAAAAATTCTATGCTTAGGAGTCAAGTAGAAATGATAAACTTAGAAAAACTTGCTCTAGGTGAAAAGTATGATATGTTGTCATATTCTCATAATAAATTAGTTGATGACCATATCATGCTTAATGTTGCTCATGAGGTCGTAATTACGAACTTAAATTCATGTGAACCTCATTCTTGCATAAGTACACATTTTGGATAATCTATCACCATGTGCTAACCCCTATCGCTCAAAAGGAAGCGAGTGTTTAAATGAGCAAAAAGTTGTAGGATCACAAAAGAATTTGTGTGGGAACAAGAAGCAAAGACAACTAAGGAGAAGATGCATTGCTCAACCTTCTCAAGATATCCACGGGCGCGTGGTGAAGAAGCTTGAGAAGGGAAAAGCTGCATCAAGTGTTAAGCTCCATAAGAAGGATGTTCCTAAAGATGAAAAAATCAACATGAGCTTGGAAAAAGGTAAAGATTCAATTAAACATGTTGTTTGCACTGACCATTTCTCTATGTCATCCAAGAACAAAAAGAGAAAAGGGAAAAGGGGGTGCTTTAAGTGCAATAAGGCAGGACACCTCATTGCATCGTGTCCATACAACGACAAGGGAGAAGGGATAAGGAGATGCTTCGGATGCAATGACAAGAACCATACGATCACTTCTTGTCCGCTATTGATGAACCAAGCATGTGCATTCTCCAAGATGACTCTCACCAAGGAAAATGACAAACAGCAAGCGTCATGTCAGGTTGAGCGACGCTTCTGCTACAAGTGTGGTGAGCAGGGTCATCTATCCAAGGTATGTAATAAAGGTGAGGTTCCTAAGCAGGTAAATTTGTCTCAAGCTTATTTGCTTAGGAGACCCAAATCATACCCTTGTGCTAGATCAATCATGAGATCACCTAGGACTAGCACAAATGCTATTTGGGTACCAAAGGCTCTTTTGGATGATCGATATGGACCCATCCCGAGATGGGTACCAAACTGTGCCAACTAGACAATGCAGGTGCCTCGAGATGGAATGGAGACCATGGGAGAGCTTAAGATGGTTAATTCAAACTCTATGCTTAAGCTGTTGACTTTTATTGTCTATTCATTAACCCAAGGTTGAATGACTGTGCAATTCTAATCCCATGTTCATCTCGAGTGAAATAAAGTGAATAGGACCTTAATCATTATTGGTGAATCAAGCAAAGGACCTTGATGAAATTCTGCAACTTGCTCTCCATAAGATGGTACCCTTGTATCTTAAGTACTTTGTTGATAATCAGTATTGCACTTAAGTCTGATTGTTGTGCTACCTATCCTTGGAGCTGTGTTGAGTACCTTTCAATCAATGATTAATGATTTCCAAGATCGTAACCATGCTTGCTTAATCATGATTGTGTGCTTTAGAGGTTATGTCTCTTGGATCATTTAATGGGTAGTTTTTCACCATGATTAACTCTTTTTGTGTTCGTGAATAAACCTGTATCCCTTTGTGAGTTATGCTATATGGTTTTAATGATTAACCTATGTGCAAGTATGACATTATGTTTAGTTTATGTTCACATGATTACTCTAGTATGGTATTGTGTGAATACCAAATCCATGTTGTGCCTCTAATGCACCCTTTTGAGCTATAAGGTGTTTGAGCAAAAGGAGCCCTCAATTAGTGACAACTGGTGCTCTCATGGCAATTCAGGAAAAAGGCAAAGGTATGGAGAATGGAACTATGCAATTTCACTAAATATCTTGAAGTTCCATTGATTGTGATCACAGCTATGTTCTTGCCTCTGAATTGATAGTATCTTGGCTTAGGTGCTCCTTACTTTAAAATGTTGTTTCTTTTGGTGTACCTAAGGAACCTTCTTAATTATGGTGTGCTTAGACATTGTGATTTATATGCATGATCTTGTAATTTTCAATTGGTATATGTGGTGCGATGATTATCATGTATGAAGCATGCCTAGGCTGCTTGTAAAATGTTATACTTCTTGAGGCATGCATTGTTGTATTAAGTCAACCTTTCATTTGGTATTCAATTGGTATATCTTTGTGATAAAATTGATAGAGTATGCCTTGACCAAGAGATGTTGTGATCCCCTCTAGTTCTGAGAAAGCTAGAATGTGCAAAGTGCAAGTTATTCAAATACTTGATGCATAAGTTTAGGGGGAGCGCACATAACTTGTGTATTTTGAGACTAATTGTTTCTTGAGCGATCTTGTATAGTCTCAAGGTGGAAAAGAGAAGATGAGCAATAAACGGAGCAATCAGGACTTGGGTACCTCTGTAAGTCAAGAAATTGGTATCTTAAGTCATGAGTAATTGCATATTTTTAGATTGCTCATGCTCTATAATATTTGGTGATACTAGATGCTTATCCTTAAATATCATAGAGCTATGATAATAAATGACCTTTCAATTGGTAGCCATGATAGTTTGCTTCAATTGACATCTTTTGATAATCACTAGAATAGAAGCTTCATCTTGTGCCACAATACTATAACTTGCTCTAAGCTTGGTGTCTTAGCAACAAGAAAAGGTTAGGATAAAGGATCAGGCACAAGTGTGGAGAAGCTCCCGAGAGATTAATACTTTCAAGATGGGAAGTACATCACAACATGGTAAAGGTACAAAAGGAAGTATTGATATTTTGCGTAAATGTATCTTAATATCTCTGGTGCATATGTTTAATGAATAAGGGGGAGTTTTGATAGTGTGTTTTTCCTTCTTAACACCCTGCTGTCCCTTGACACCATCCTATGTTCTTGCTTAAGTATGGTTTTTGGTGTTTGATGTCAAAGGGGGAGAAGTTGTGCATTAAAGCTTATCTCAACCTGAGAGGAAAGCTTATCCTAAGGGGTGATGTGTTAGGTTGAGCTTTGCTAGTGTGTTATTGTGAGCTTTACTAGTGTGTTATTGTGTTATTGATAATTCTTATCATATGCTTCTTGCAGTATTATATGTGTTGCATCATATGGACTAGTGCTTCCGTTGCTATGAATTATTTGGCATCTATTGTGTTCATTCTGTAATAGATATTCATGTGGTTAATGGTGCATGTGGTTAATGGGTTAATGGTGCTTTAAGATTGCCTTAAATTGGTATCTTAGTTTAAATTGGTATCTTAATGGTGAATAGTGGTAGGTTGATATTCCTGTGATATATCCACTCAATTGAATGGTGTTTAACTCTGATTCTGTGCATTTGTGTGTTATACGCATCTTGGTTTGATCCTTGACACAATGCACCCCATAGGTGCTAAGGTGTAGTAATGCTTCGATTTAGCCTAAGTATGTGCATTTTGGCATTTAAGGCCAAAGCTAAGATTTTATTGTAAGCACATATTTAGGGGGAGCATTCTACAATCTTAGAACTCAAAATTTGTGCTTTAAATTTCACTCTTATGTAAGCTTTAATTGTGTTGCCATCAATCACCAAAAAGGGGGAGATTGAAAGCTCTCTTGTGGGTTTTGGTGTTTGGATGACAACTCAATTAAAGGACTAACAAGTGTACTAAGTGTTGAACAGGTGCTTAATGTAAAGCTAACAGGGTTCAACACAAGTGAACAAATGTGATGGTCCAAGAACTGGATTATGGATAGATAATGGACATCACAAGCAAGATGGACATTACATAAAGTGAGACTCGGGTGCGTAGCTCGGAGACAACTGATCAAGCCAAGGATGGAGGCAAGAAGAGCTTCGAGGTACCAAGTGCACGGGAGAAGGTCAAAGAGGCTGAGGAACCCAAAGCCAAGGGTGAAGAAGAAGACTTGCAAAGTCAAGGGTGATCGAGTTGAGAAGAGCTATGGCACATCAAGGACCACTACATAGGGACGTGACTTACAACCAATAAGGAAACATCTATGGTTATGTGGTGTAAGTCATTAGGCTCAAGATCAAGCTCTTAGAAGTGAACAAGGTCACTAGAAGGAGAACAAATATCAAAATCAGAACTGGAAGCAGCCCAAAAGAGCTAAGTGCACCTTGACTTTTAGTTTGGGTTGTTCCTATGTTTGGAGATGTTCGATGTGACCTTTGCAGGATGTTGGAGCTAAGAAATGTCAATCTAGATCAAGTCAAGCTGACTTGATGATTTATGAGTCCAACATCAAAGCTCAAGCATGTCAAATGCTATAGATGTAAAAATCAAAGAGAAGGTATGTTTCTAGACTTAGTACATTGGTTTTTGTGTACTAATATATTTGTCTAAGTGTTAGAAACAGAAGGAAGAAGAAAAGAAAAGAAATGCAAAAGGCTTGGATGTGTACAGCAAAGTCTGAGCTCAGTCTGGCACACCAGACTATCCGGTGGTGCACCGGACAGTGTCCGGTGCGCCAGGCTGAACTTCGGTGAATAGGCCACTCTCGGGAGAAGTCTGGCGACATACAGCTATAATTCACCGGACTGTCCGGTGAGCCAACGGTCGGCTGGGCCAACGGTCGGCCGCGCAATCCGCGTGTGACGCGTGGCTGAGCCAACGGTCAGATGGGGGCACCGGACTGTCCGGTGTGCACCGGACAGTGTCCGGTGCGCCAACGGCTCCTAGACTTCAACGGTCGACTGCGCCAATTTTGGAAGGAAATCGAGCACCGGACAATGTCCGGTGCTGCACCACCCGACAGAAGGAAAGAATTGCCTTCCTGGATTGTTCTCAACGGCTCCTAGGCCCCTTGGGTCTATAAAAGTGACTCCTAGGCGCCTCCAATATATAAAAAGTAGAGCAGCCAACAAGTGTAGACATCACTCGAATCAATTCTCACTCTCCCTCTTGTGTGTATCTCTCTAGTTTGTGTAGAAGGCAAAGCTATAAGCCTTTAGAGAGTGGAGAAGTGCTGCTAAGAGCTAGAGCAAGGTCTTGAGCGTATCGTTACTCTGCCGGAGTGCTGTCAAGAAGTTTGTAAGCAGCCGTGGTTTTGTTGTAACCCAACTCAACATAGTGAAAGGCTCTATCTGTCATACTGATAGATCTGAGCATACGGAGGAAGGAGTTGAAACAAACTCCAGCCCAGGTGTGGCTAACTCCAACGAGGACTAGGCAAGCATTTCAGGCTTGGCCGAACCTCGGGATAAATCCTTGAGTTTGTGTGCTCTGTTCTGTATTGTGCTCTGACTTTCTGTCTTACTCGCTTTTATATCTGCACTTCAATACTTACTCATGGTACAAGCTATATTTGAAGTGCAGGGCTGCAACCTACTCGAAGGATTCTTCATTCCACTGCGTTCTAGTCTTCGAGTAGAGTAAGAATTTAAGTTTTAAAGTGATAATTTTTATTCACCTATTCACCCCCCCTCTAGGCGACATCCAGATCCTGTTCCCAGGCCAAAGGGAACTTTCAGGAGTGAAGCCAGATCTGTCGCCCGTTGCCGAACGACTTTGTTGTTCCTATCCACCTTGAAGTCAGCCAGGAACTTCACCTTTGCTTCTTAGATCAGCTGCTCCTGGCGCTCCTCGAACAAGAGCTGTTCTTTAGCTAGCAAGGTTTCCCATGTCGGCGTGATGATATTGCTGGTGGAAACTTTAGAGCTATCCTTTGAACCGGCCATTGAGGGTCGATTTGATAGGTCTATATGTGTTGTCCCCAGTGGAGTCGCCAAGAAGTATGTTGACACCTTTTTGGAGCGCCAATCACTCGACATGAACCAGCGATGGTGCTCTCTGCATAGGGGCAAACGGTCCGTGGCCTGGCGCGAGGCTAGGGCTTCCTGCCTGACGGTCGGACGGTCCACGCCTGGGGCTAGATGGTTCGCGTGTGCATAGGGGCGGCAGAAGATCGCCGGCGGCGCTTGGATCTCGCTCTCGGGAGGGACCTCATCGGAGAGGAGAGATCCTAGGAGTTGTCTAGGCTTGGGCAGACCGACCTACACTCCTCTAATCGACGTAGAGTCGAAAAGAAGCAGAGAATTTGGGGATTGAGAGGCTAAACTAGAACTAGACTAGAACTACTCCTAATTGTACAGGAAATAAATGCGAGATAGAAGTGTTATTGATTTGATTGATTCCTCCAAATCGGCCGTATACCTCTGTATTTACAGAGGAGGGGGGCTAGACCCGTTACAAACAAACTCACCGAGCTAATCCTGCGAATTTTGTCAACAAACACGGCAAGGAACTCGGAACCCTAATCTGTTCTGCACACGCGGACCGTCCGGCCCACAGGCGTGGACCGTCCGGCCCATAGGCGCGGACCGTCCGGACTGCGGACCGTCCGGTAGTCTCTTTTTGGTGCCCAACATATAGGATGGAAGTTATGATGGATAAGCTATTAGAGATAGTCTTGGCTGAACATTTTTGTATACTTAACAATTTGGATCAGGTTGTCTAGGTTTCTTAAATGTCTTATAATTTGAAAGAGAGAGAATAGTGTGTAACTCATAAGACAACCTACACAGTAAAGATTATCAAAAAATTGAACTTTGTGCAGGACAAAAAGATAATTCACATCAAAAGAGTCTTTTGATATTTTTTCATGTGTGTGTAGGAAAGAACACATGAGCAAAAATGCAAAAGATGTAACACCACTGATTGATACTTTTTGTTGAATTTCTCTCCCCCAAAGTTTACCTTTACTTTTCTATCATTCAAGTGGACGTTATCATTATTATCTGCTCATGTCTTCTCCCAACACAAATGTTTGAAACAATTTAATTTAAGAGGCATCCATTAAAAAGCGTCATATATTTGCTTATTCTAAACATCATATATTGATGAATGGAGGTAGTACTTGTTACCGCGCTAGTGCTAGCAAAAAAGAAGTACCTTCAATTTTTTAGGGGAAAAGCAATGTATCTAGTGACTCAGATCATACCTAAGCCAAAAGTGGATCTAAGAAATAGAAGTCTCTAGTGTAATCTTGCCAAGCCATCTATCAAAAATATAGTTTAAATGTTTAAAGATCAAGTAAGCAAACATATGAACAATATAGGTAGTAGAATTTGTAATGCTTAGTCCACCATTAGAACCATTTAAGATCATCATAGTTCTTACCTCTGTCCATATTTTGTGAAGACATGTGGTGTGAGTAGTTCTTATTTTCATCATTGTATTTGGTTATGTCTTGTAAGAAAAATGGACCCTGACCTATTTGAATAAGCGATTTTGGTGTTTAATGAACAACATAACCGGTGAACTAATATTTTCCAAGTGTGTGTTTTGTAGTTCACAGGATGCAAAGTGGATTCAACATAGGCTCTAAGGATGCAATACCTAAAAAGAAGACATAAAAGACTCCTAGAAGACTTAGAAATACTCAGCACAAGTCCAAGACACAATACTGAAAGAGCCCAAGAAAAGAAGTTAGAAGACTCAAGAGAAGGGTTGTCAGTTGGCGCATTGGTGGCTCATCAGACTGTCCGGTGTGCCAAATTTATCAAAATGACATAACTTCAACTCTAGGATATATAGAATTTTAAAAACTTTCCAAAAAGTACAAGATCATCGAAATCAGAGTTCATAGCTAAAAGTTATGGCCAAAATATGAGAATCATCATGTTCTGCGTAAGAAGACTGGTGGCGCACCTGTGGCTCACTGGACGGTCCGGTGCGCCAAGTAAAGATGGTCTAGTGCATCATCTTCAGAAGTTCCGATGGCTATTAACGGCTAGTATATGTGGCTTGTCCGGTGCACCACCGGACGATCCGGTGCACCTGTCCGGTGCGCCACAGAAAGCTATAGAACTACTTTCTAAAACTAGTTTTTTGTTGGGCTCTATAAATACCATACCACCCGACCATTTGGAGTTGTGGGAGGCCAATCAACATACCAAGAAAGGTTATACACATTGTCGGGGGAACAACCCCCTGTCCCTAGGACCCACAGTCAGTGAGCGTGCTGAGGAAAGAGCCCCTAATCGCTGGGGCCCGTTAGTCAGTTGGAAGAGGCAGGCGTGCCAACACTGGAAGGACCCCCCCGATCGAACCCCGTAGCATCGAGCCTAGGACCGGGCGTGGCGGAGCCTGACAAGGAAAGTCAGACATGTCGGAAGGAAGCCAGCCACTTGAATGGATCCCGCACTTGGCCCCAGACTGACCCACTATAAATGACTTGCCGCATTAACCACACCTCACACTGAGCCATAGTTTGGGCACTGGCCCGCTTCCCACTCGTGACCTACGGACCCCTCGGACCGCATAGCACTCATGACCTACAAGCCCTCTGTCTATGGTGCATTAATGGCTCGTGTGCCCCTCTGCCTGCGGCGTACTTATGGCCAATCGGGCTAGGCCTGAGTGTGGAAACCTCCCTCAGGGCACTACACAACGGGCTACACTAAGCCCCAGGCTACGAAATCCAGGGGTCAGTGTAGCCCGAATGATGACACCTAGGACCATCGCTGCCCCACATCATCCACCACAATAAATACATGATAGTCAGGCAATGCCGAGCCCCATGAGTACGCGTGAACTTACCCGGGGTAAAACGCTGGTTTTACCCTTGCCTTACGGCTCGTTCCCGAGGAAGCCACCGCTGGTCAACCCCTATCCCCGCCTATAAAAAGGAGAGGCTTGCCTCAAGGCAGGGGGACTAAGGAACAGAAGGACGGATCGAAGGAGAGAGCTCTTGGAGGTAATCAGACGCCTTCAGACAGAGACGAGCCCACAAGGACAAACAGGAGGAGGAGCGGCGATGAGGACTAGGAGGGTAGAGCCTCACCAAGCCAAGACTTAGATAGGACTCCACCTTACAGCTTCTAAGCCCCACTTCAACCCCGATAAGAGATCTAGGAGTCTCTCTTTCCTCTCTCGACTTCTTGTAACCCCTACTATGAGTTTGATCATCAATGATGTTGGTACCGCAAGCCACCGATGACTGGAAGTAGGGAAATTATGCCTGAACCAATATAAATCTTGCACCCTCCGCGGACACCCTCTAGAGCCCAGAACAAGTACGATAAATTTACTTGTTGGAGCGAGGTATGAAACATCGACACACATTTCCAAGTGCTCAACACCCAAGTGCTTAATAGAATCACTCCATGATTAGCTTTGGTGCTTTGCGAAGTCCTTAGGTTAGTTAGACCGCATTAGCGCTTGCTCTAGGTTTGTTCCTAGTTGTATGAGTGAGGTTAGACAACCCACAAACCCCTTGGCTCTTGCATGAGCCATTGTAATTGTACTGAGTGGGGCAAGAGTCTTACGAGACCGCATCAATCGAGTTTGTGGTGCAGTCACCACCGTGTACTGATGGGAACGAGGCCCGCGACGTTTTGGCCGGAAGCTCGATAGTTAAAACAATGGGGAGTGTTCAAGAGGAGCTGAAAGCCGAGCACCACTTGCGCATGGAGAAGGCTCGCGACTCTCTACGGAGTTACTCGTCTGTGGTGCTTGGCCCTCATGTGGGCTACCCTTTGTATAGGGCATCAACAAGGATTAGTCGCGACATTGCGAGTTCCAGATACCTCGATAAAAATACCAACATCGTCCATGGGAGTTTGCATCTCTACCCTTGCTCTTTAGCTTCTGCATTTACATTCAAGTACTTAAGTTCCCTTGTCTCTATTCCTAGTTTAGAATTGTTAGGATTGGAACTTAGGTTGCAAAACTTCTTTTGTGGTAGAGATAGCATCACTTAGTCAAAACCTAGTTTGCACATTCTAGTTAACATATTTGCATAGGGTTTGTTTTAGAGATTTATTTGCGGCCTAGATTAGCAAAGTTTTTGAAGTCCTTATTCACCCCCATCTTAGGTGTTCGTGTTCCTTTCATGTCAGTTGGGAAAAAAGCTTAATTTACAAATACATAACTCAAAGGGGAGCCTATGTGGTGACATGTTCTTCTCTAGCAGCTTAGCATTTGAAGCAATGTCTTGTCTGCAAACATCAGTCAAACAACATTGGTATATTTACCATATGTAGTTTACAACACATATCATAGATTTTGTTTAGGATGCATCCAATCTTATGTGCTATAAAATAAGAGGTAACAAATCATTAAGCATAATCTAGTGGAGACTCAATATAATAGCAGTATGTTCCACCACTAATCTTCTATTGTTACGTGAGACTTCCACCATATCATCTGAGTTATTCAACTCCGAGGAGTTGTTTCCTCTAGAGAATCACATTATAGTAGTTCCACCATGCACTTTAATACCTATACCTTTTCATCTTATAGCACGAGACAAACCCTCGTTAAATAATTAGGGCTGGTTGAAGCAATGATACATTTTGTACACCCAACCACAAGATGATCATTTTTTCATGTCCATGGATAAGTGGGACTTCGGAGGGGGCACAATAAGGTAGTGTTTGGTTCAGGAGCCAACTAGAACGGAACCGTTCCATCCCTGATTCTAGGAACGGAGCTGCTCTGTTTTGTGTTTGGTAAGCTGGAACGGAGCGGCTCTGTTTTTTGTTTGGTTGCAGAGTGAACTGGAACAGAGCGGCTCCATCCTTTGTTTGGTTCTAGAGTGAAGTAGAACGGAGCGATTTCATTTTGTGTTTGGTTCAAGAGTAAAGCATAATGGAGTGGCTATGCTCTATATTTGTTTGATGAGTGCAAATAGATAATTTTCTCCATTAGTCAATCTGTATTTTAAGATATGACACATTCATACAACCATTAGTCATATCTTAAGATGACAAATATAACTATAGATCATAAAATGTATAATAATTACTCCATAATCTTACACATGACTCATCCATACAACCATCACAAAAGTGTTATGTCAAAAATAAGTTTCATAACATATCACACACATGTCCATACATAGTTTCAAACAAACATAGGTCCTTACATAGATCCATACAAATTGTGAAATGTCTTATTAGATTACCATAAAGCCTAAAACTTCTCATTAACGAAGTCGGTAATCATAGAGACCTTGTAAAGCAATGGCACATCCATGAAAGCATGTGCAATGTCAGGATTAGAAACCAAATGAGAATAATACTTGGACTTGTGCGCAATCTCAAATCCTGGAATATTGTCTACAGCTTCAAACAAACCAGCTGGCAAAGGTTTGTTTGCTGCCTCCTTGATGGCACTGGCTAGTGTTTGAGTGGCATGCTGAAATGCTTCAACTAAGAATTCAGTACCATTGTCTTCCCTCTTGGCCTTCTTGGATGGTTTAGTTGCAGATGTTGCTGCAGTGTCATTCTCATGGACAGCACTAGATGTTGCAATACACCCTTCCTTTTGCACATTTTCACCATCATCAACATCAAGAGGGTCATTTGATGTCTTTGCAAATCGTCCTGATGCAACACTATTACCAAAAATTGTAGCAAGGTTGCCATAGTAGGGAAGAGGCTTGTTTATGAATTCATCATCACCCTTGTTTCTTTCATCCTGCATGCAATAAGATAATTAGTGCATAGACATCAACATTGCATTCAATAAAAAACTATGATGAAGCAAAATATATTACCTCAAAATGGTTTGTATAGTGCTCATGATCAAGAGAAATGATGAATTGATCTTCATCCCAAAGAGAAGCACTCAAGTTTTTAAGGTAGTTGATTCTAGTATACTTTTTTTCAATGTCTTCAAATGATTACCAATCTGATCTCCAGTCCTATTAAGCTTGAAATGATCATTAAGAGCCTTTGCACAACCATTGAGATGCACCTTCTTGAAGCCAGTGGATGTTTTGGTGCCATTAGCTACAAGGTTGGCAAGAAAATTTTGCACAAAAGTGGACTGGCTTGAGGTCCACTGTGTGTTCCCACCACCACTTTTTACCTCTCCCTCCATGGATCAACCTTTGTCCAAAACAACATAAAAGTTACATTGTTTCATACAAATGAAAGGTACATAGTTCCACATAAATATAAGATACATTGTTTCATACAAATGAAAGGTACATAGTTCCACATAAATCAAAGATACATTGTTTCATACAAATCATAAGCTCAAAGCTTCATATAAAGCAAAGATACATAGTGATAGCAGATAACATAGCATTCATGTAGTATTTTGGTATTGCTCACGGTCTTCCCACATGGCATTAGCAATTTGTTGTCTAAAGTTAACCATAAAGGCATGTTCCATTGCTTGTCCATGCGATGATCTTTGATGATTAATACTAGGTAGCTCATCTTCGGCCTCAGGTACAATGAACTCATCACCCCCATCTTCTATGACCCAATTATGTATAATGCATGAAGCAACAACAATCTCTACTTGTGTTGGGAAGGGGAAAAATGGTATAGCATCATCTAAAATTTTGAATCGCCTTTTCAAAGATCCAAAGGCACGCTCTACTGTAACTCTGAGGGATGAGTGCCTATGGTTGAACAATTCCTTCTCATTTTGAACCGGATTATTGCCCCACTCATTCAAGTGGTACCTCACACCACGAAAAGGGGGTAAAAAACCTGGTTTGGCTTCGTATCCCGCATCAACTAGGTAGAATTTGCTTATCATACAAGTAAATGTATATGAGCTACACTAGTAATTATGTATGTCACAATTAAAAAAAAGTTATATAAGGTTTTTACCTTCAGGGACACGCAGACCATTTTCTCATTCTAAAGCATCTCTTAAAATGAGGGCATCATGGGCTGTACCCTCCCATATGGCCATTACAAAAGTGAACCTTAGATCAAAATCTACTGCTGCCATTACATTTTGAGTAGGGTGACTCTTCCTACCATGGAATGCAGCCTCCATTTCCTTAGGAACAGAGGCACGAACATGTGTGCCGTCAATGGCCCCGGTGCAATCCTATTTTCCCATTGGAACAAAAAATGTAAGGATTGGAAATTCTACATAAGACCATTGGATAGAAATAGGTCTAACCCGCAAGATACCTTAAAGTAAGGATCCCACCGTGGGTTTCCAGTGATTTTGGTCGGTGTTGCTGATGATGGTGGCTTAATGAAGTCATGTCGTAACTCCCCAACAGCATGAAGTACTTTGTTGAAATACCGACTAACGGTTTCACTAGACCTAGCAAAATTAGTGCCTACTAACCTATTCCTAACATTGTGTCCGATTGTGTGTAAAAACTAGCAATTTGCTGCTCAGCACACATATGTATGGTGTCTTGTAATAGACCACGATTCCTAATAAGTTGACAAAAACGGAAGAATGATGATCTATTAAGTCTAAGCATATTAACACAAGTGACATCACTCTTCCAAATTTTATCGTCAAGATACTCCATCCTTTTTCTATCTCTCTCATAAATTGGACCATAACTAATGTGTCCTACTGCTGCATGACCATGACGTTTTCTTTTTCTAGATTCAATAACACAAGCCATCATTGAAAGCAACATATGAGTAACAACAACATACACTACAAGCATATACTTCTTCTCCATCTATATAAAAAGGACAATATTACCAATTGAAACCACACATGCATGATTAATTTCACTGCTTAAATGTGAAATAAAAAATATTATAATACCTTCAGCTCTAAAGTCTTTGTGCCCTGAATACTTGCAACCGGATGACCTGTAAAAAAACAAAAGAATTAGCTAGTATGCAAGATGACGTGGGCCAAGAATTGAACAGAGCATAGGTGTCCACGCCAAGAAAAAGGAACAAGAATAGACCAGATCTGGCTGTGTGTCGTAGAAAGAATATACTTGTGTTGTTCTCAAATCACAAAAGGACAAAAAAGAAAATCACAAGCCAGCCGTGTAGATATGGCTGCTCGGCAAGGACTACTCGGCGGCCATGGAGACCAGATCTGGCCGCGAGTTTATGCGCGTGGAGACCAGATCTATTCTAGAAAAAGCAAATCGCATGGCCGCCGTGGAGACCAGGGGACGACGACGAGAGGGTAGGATGCGGCGACAGAAAAGGTTGGGGAAGAAACGAGCGGTGACAGAGAAGGCTAGGGAAGAAACGAGCGAAGGGAGAGGAGCGCACCTGGGAGAGGAATGGACGCGCTGTGCTCCCGAGCGTACGGGTTTGGGTGTTTTTTTGGAGCCTAGGGATCCCTGGTATTGGAGGAATATTCTTATTTTGGAGCCACTCGATTATATCTAGAATGAAACCAAACACCCTATATACTGGAACAGAACGACTCCATACCACTATACTCTCCAACCAAACACTACCTAAAAGTTACGATAGTGCCTAGAGCCCTGGTCAAAGAAACCAAGCAAATATTCGTTATCTGAAGAAGCATGAGTTGTGCCGAAAGTGTGGTGGCCTCTGTCTACAGTGTCTACACCTTCCTCTCTAGCTCACTGGTGCTTGTTCTTCCTCACATTGGACCTCACCACGGACTATCGGTTTGCTAGGATCCTACACCACCACGGGAGAGGAAATTATACCAATATTGACACTAGGATTTGACTAGATACGAGACAAGGCAACACACCCCAACTCCATCAAGCATCTCAAGTAGCAGTGGAAGCAATTTTCAAGGGGAGGACAACTTGCAGATGTGCGAAAGGCGTTTGCTCACCTCTTGGCGCGCTTGGGGTCGAGGAGCGCGAGCTCGATGAGCTTGTTGTCGGGCACGACCTTCTTGGCGTAGTCCAACAGCATGGACGACGGCGTCGACTCACCCTTGAACAATGAGGTGTCCCTGTCCATTGAGCTGGAGGGGGTGCGGCATGCGGGGATCATAGATGGAGCAGAGGTGGGCGCACATGGCGGAGCGTGGATGCAAATGGAGCATGTGTGGGCGCACACGGTAGAGCATAGTTGGGCGAGTGTGGTTGGTTGTTGCTCCTCGGTGCACATGCTAGGGCTAGCAGTATGGCATCGGGAGGTGGCGCGCATGCGTGCACGCATGGCAGAGTGGGGGCATGCCGAGCGTGTTATGGCCCATGGTCGCCGGTGAGAGTCACCAGGACATGAGCACGGAAGTCACCATCACCAGAGTTGACAACACGAGAATATACAATAATTTGGATTTTGTTATTTCATATCTCTCTCATGTTTGGTTACAACTTATATCTCCACTCACACTGGGCTAGCCCAACCAACCACACACAAGATGACCCAATGCCCATTTGGATTACAACTCGACCTAACACACTTGACGCCTCCCTCCTCGATATTGTTTCCCTTCTGGTAGTAGCTTCTGTTCACGGCTTCAGGTTCTTCAGTTCCCTAGTTCTTCTCGGATGTAACAATTGTCCCCTTCGAAAAACTTGTTTGTCTCTTGAAAGGGAAATAGGGTTAACCATTTCATATAAATAGATTTTAGTGGTTGACAACCAACACAAACCATATGGACTAACTAGTTTGGCTAGATGTGATTTATCTCAGGTGCATAAGGTTCAACACAAACCAAGAAACAAATTCAGTTAGGGACTCAATCAAAGATTGGAGCAAAAGACTTGACTGTGCTGAACATTGGCGCACCAGACACTGTCCGGTGCACCAGGGTCGTACAGCTTCAAACAGGCCACTCTCGAGAATTCAGAAGCGCGCTCCACTATAATTCACCGGACTGTCCGGTGAGCCAGTGGAGCAACAGATCCCTGCGCGCCAACGGTCAACTGTGCAAAGCTACAATGGCGAATAGTGCCGCGGCAGAAGTCAGAGTGCAGAAGTCAGAGGGCACCGGACTGTCCGGTGCAGCAAGATGACAAGCGACTCCAACGGTTAACTGCTCCGAACCCTAATGGACGCGCTGACTTGGCGCACACTGGACTGTCCAGTGCGCCCATCGCCAGCAGCCCTTGCCAACGGCTAGGAAGTGGTTGGGGGCTATAAATACTCCCCAACCACCTCATTCATTGGCATCCAAGTTTTTTGAACATCCCATTCATTGCAAGAGCAAAAGACTTCACTCCAAGACACATTCAATAGATCAAATCCTCTCTAAGCCTCCAAATCAATTCAATTTCATTAGGGACTTGAGAGATGGTGTTTTGTGTTCTTTTGTTGCTCTTGTTGCTTGGATTGCCTTTCTTCCTTCCTCACTCTTTTTCTAAGTGATTGTAAAGCTAAGCAAGAGACACCAAGTGTGTGGTGGTCCTTGCGAGGTCTTAGTGACCCGTGTGATTAAGGAGAAGGCTCACTCGGTCTAAGTGACCATTTGAGAGAGAGGGAAAGGGTTGAAATAGACCTGGCCTTTGTGGCCTCCTCAACGGGGACTAGGTTCTTTGGAACTGAACCTCGGTAAAACAAATCACAGTGTCTACTCGCTTTGATTCTCGCTTGATTTGTTTGCCCTCCTTCCTCTCTCTAACGTTTCCTTGCTAGTATTGATTTGAGTTTGCTCCCATACGTCATCCACATCCTTTGAGCAACTCTTAGCAAGAGAAACAATCTTTCGGACTTGAATTTAATTCTAACGCTAACCCCGGCCTTTAGTGTGTGTTTAAGTTTATAAATTTCAGGTTTTGCCTATTCACCCCTCCTCTAGGCGACTTTCAATTGATATCAGAGCTAGTGCTTCATTAAGAGCCTAACCAACTCGAAGTGATGTCTGGAGATCACGCCAAGAGGGAGATCGTGACCGGTGAAAAGCCCGCGAGCTCGGGGAAGACTCTCTCAAGAGAGTACAATGACAAGTACAAGGAGGAATCCTCTTCCTCCATCAAGTCACATCGGAGGGGTGACAAGAAGAAGAAGAAAATGAAGAAGGTGGTCTACTACGATACCGACTCTTCATCACCCTCCACGTCCGGCACCGAGTCGTCTACTACTTCTAAGCACCATGAGCGCAAGAAGTATAGTAAGATGCCCCTACGCTATCCCCGTATTTCAAAACACACTCTATTACTTTCCGTACCCCTAGGCAAACCACCATATTTTGATGGTGAAGATTATTGCATGTGGAGTGATAAAATGAGGCATCATCTAACCTCACTCTACGAAAGTATTTGGGATATTGTTGTGTTTGGAGCGCAGGCACCAAAGGTGGGGGACGAGGACTATGAATTAGACAAGGCCACCCAAATTAGGCACTTCAACTCCCAAGCAACTTCTATACTCCTCGCCTCCTTGTGTCAAGAGGAGTATAATAAGGTGCAAGGGTTGAAGAACGCCAAAGAAATTTGGGACGTCCTCAAAACCGGCACGAAGGGGGCAAGGTGACCAAGATCACCAAGCGCAAAACGATCGAGAGAGAACTCGGTCGATTCGTCCTCAACAAAGGGAAAGAGCCACAAGCCATGTACAACCGGCTCAAGACAATGGTGAACCAAATGCGCAACCTCGGGAGCACCAAATGGGATGACCATGAGATGGTCAAGGTTATTCTAAGATCCCTTGTTTTTTGTAATCCTACTCAAGTTCAATTAATATGTGGGGATCCTAGATACAAATAGATGTCTCCCAAGGAAGTTATTGGCAAGTTTGTGAGCTTTGAACTAATGATCAAAGACTAAACATATTGTCAACTTGGAGCAAGGCACCACCTCTACACCCGAGGTGCAACCCGTCGCATTCAAAGCGATGGAAGAAAAGAAGGAGGAGTTTACACCAAGTAGGCTTCCAATCGATGCCTCCAAGCTCAACAACGAGGAAATGACGCTCATCATCAAGAGTTTTCGCCAAATCCTCAAGCAAAGGAGAGGGAAAGACTTCAAGCCCCGTTCCAAAAGGGTGTGCTACCGGTGTGGTAAGTCTGGTCATTTCATTGCAAAATGTCCATATACAAGTGAAAGTGACAGGGACAACGACAAGAAGGGGAAGAAGAAAATGAAAAAGAAAAAGTACTACAAGAAAAAGGGCGGTGAGGCACACATGGGGTAGGGATGGGACTCCGACGAGAGCTCCACCGACTCCTCCTCCGATGAGGACACCACCATCATCGCTGTCAACAAGGGACTTCTCTTTGCCAACGTCGGCCACAAATGTCTCATGGCAAAGGACGGCAAGAAGAAGGTACATTCTAGAAGTACCCCCAAATATACTACATCTAATGATGAGGGTAGTTCTAGCGATAATGAAGATGATTTAATCTCTCTCTTCGCCAACCTTAACATGGAACAAAATAAAAAATTAAATGAATTGATTGAGACCATTAATGAGAAGAATGATCTCTTGGAATGCCAAGAGGACTTGCTCGTTAAGGAAAATAAAAAGTTTGTTAAGTTGAAAAATGCTTATGCTCTAGAAGTAGAAAAATGTGAAAATTTGCTTAAGGAGCTTAGCATGTGCCATGATTCAATCTCAAGCCTTAGAACTAAAAATGATAATTTAGTTTCTAAGATTGAAAAATTGAATGTTTGCAATGATTCAATTTCATGTCTTAGAGATGAGAATACTAGATTAAATGCTAAGTAGAAGAGTTGAATGCCTGCAAACCATCTGCATCTACTGTTTAACATGTTACTATTTGTACTAGATGTAGAGATGTTAATATTGAAGTTGTGGATGATCACCTTGCCATGATTAAACAACAAAATGATCACATAGCTAAATTAACTGCTAAAATTGCCGAGCATGAACTTGAAAAATGAAAAGTTTAAATTTGCTAGAAGCATGCTCTATAATGGGATACGCCCTGGCATTAAGGATGGCATTGGATTCCAACAAGGGAGCCAAAGCAATGTCAAGCTTAATGCCCCCAAAAGATTGTCTAATTTTGTTAAGGGTAAGGCTTCCATGGTTCAGGATAGCGAGGGCTACATTTTATATCCTGCAAACTATCCTGAGCACAAAATTAGGAAAATTCATGCTAGGAAATCTCATTCTGTTTCTCATCATGCATTTATGTATAAAAATGAGGCTTCTAGTTCTAGGCATACCACTAATGTTAAAATGCCTAAGAAGAAAATTCCTAATGCATCAAATGAAAATAATGTTTCATTCAAGACTTTGATGCTTCCTATGTTTTAACTATCAAATCAGGCAAAATAGTTGCCAAATATGTTGGGGGCAAACACAAGCGTCCAAAGACTTGTGTTTGGGTACCCAAGGTGCTTGTATCTAATGTAAAAGGACCCAAGACCGTTTGGGTACCTAAGAACAAGGCCTAAATTTGTTTTGTAGGTTTATGCATCCGGTGGTTCAAGTTGGATAATCGATAGCGGGTGCACAAACCACATGACAGGAGAAAAGGATGTTCTCCTCATATGAGAAAAATGAAGATCCCCAAAGAGCTATCACATTCGGGGATGGAAATCAAGGTTTGGTCAAAGGTTTGGGTAAAATTGCTATATCTCCTGACTATTACATTTCTAATGTTTTTCTTGTAGATTCTTTAGATTAGAATTTACTTTGTTTCTCAATTATGCAAAATGGGCTACAACTGTCTATTTACTAATGTAGGTGTTACTATCTTTAGAAGAAATGATGATTCAATATCATTTAAGGGAGTGCTAGATGGCTAGCTATACTTAGTTGATTTTAATGATAATCAAGCTGAACTAGACACTTGCTTAATTGCTAAGACTAATATGGGCTAGCTCTGGCATCGCCGACTTGCCCTTGTTGGAATGAAGAATCTTCATAAGCTTCTAAAGGGAGATCACATTTTAGGACTAACAAATGTACATTTTGAGAAAGACAGGATTTGTAACGCATGCCAAGCAGGGAAGCAAGTTGGAGTCCATCATCCACACAAGAACATCATGACAACTGATAGGCCGCTCAAGCTACTTCACATGGATCTATTCGACCCAAACGCTTATATAAGCATCGGCGGGAGTAAGTACTGTCTAGTTATTATGGATGATTATTATCGCTTCACTTGGTATTCTTTTTGCAGGAAAAATCTCAAACCCAATAGACCTTAAAGAGATTCTTGAGACGGGCTCAAAACGAGTTTGAATTGAGAATCAAAAAGATTAGAAGCAATAATGGGACGGAGTTCAAGAATTCTCAAATTGAAGGATTTCTTGAGGAGGAGGGCATCAAGCATGAGTTCTCCTCTCCCTACACACCTCAACAAAATGGTGTAGTGGAGAGGAAGAATAGAACTCTACTGGACATGGCAAGAACCATGCTTGATGAGTACAAGACACCAGACTGGTTTTGGGCGGAGGCGATTAACACCGCCTGCTACTCCATCAACCGGTTATATCTTCACTGAATCCTCAAGAAGACATCATATGAACTCCTCACTAGTAAAAAGCCCAAAGTTTCATATTTTAGAGTTTTTGGGAGCAAATGCTTTATTCTTACTAAAAAAGGTAGAAGTTCTAAATTTGCTCCTAAAGCAGTAGAAGACTTTTTATTAGGATATGACTCAAACACAAAGGCATGTAGAGTCTTCAACAAATCCACTGGATTAGTTGAAGTTTCTTGTGACATTGTGTTTGATGAGACTAATGGCTCCCAAGTGGAGCAAGTTGATCTTGATGAATTAGATGATGAAGAGGCTCCATTGTAAGGCCCAAAATGTGTATGAGAAAAAAATTATTAATAATAATAAAATAAATATATGAAGAGATAAAATAGTAAATTCAGAAATCTCGAATCAAACATGAGTACTAAAAATCGAGAACTGAATTCTGAAAACCAAGAATTATTTTAGAAAAGAAGTAATATAAAAGTTTCTTATTCAATTAAATGATGATACATATCATTAAATGACGCACCATAAGCATTTAATTACATGAATAATTAATTTTGAAGTAACTTTTAATTCTTATCCCACATTCAAAATACTATTTTTTAAAAAGAAAGAAAACAATATGAGAGTTTTTCATATTCCAAACATCTACCAAACAAATAAAATAATTAAAATAAACATATATCTATTGCATCATGTTGGATCTTATTTGTATGTGCATTTAATAATAATAATAGTAGTCACATTAATATAAATGAATTCATGTCCAAATTTGAGAATTAATCACTAACTAGAATACTTGAAAATGAGAAAAATAATCAAGAAAAGAAAGAAAAATAATACTATACAGTGCAGAAAAAATATAAATTTAAATAATGGATTCATCCCATACTAGAGTATTCAAATGCCATATTTGACCTAAGTCCAAATTTGCCACAAGGGTTTGAATTCAAAATTTGGAATTCAAAATAAAGAAAAAAAGAAGAGAAAAGAATAAAGAAAAGGAAAAGGAAAGTCGTGCATGGGCCTAAATCTAAGAGCTTGGCCCATTTCTACCCTTTTCCCTCGCTGCGCGGCCCAATTCTGCCCCACTGGTGCCGACAAGTGGACCCGGGGAGTCTGCCATCGCATGTCTCGCCCAGCCCCTTGCGCTTGCCGTCACTGTGATGCGGGCCCATCTGTCAGCGTGTCCATGGAGGCGTGCTGCAAGTTAGCTTCCACCGAATTGCGGGTCCCACCTATCAGCTGGTATTGTGGATCTTCTCGCTGCTAACCACGCGGTGGCGCTTGCCGCGGCGGAATTGGCGGCGGCCGTTGCGCCCACGTTGAATCAACCGCCAGACGACCATAAAGCGGGCCTCGGGGATCTTCGCCTCACCTTTTACCCTCCTCACACCAGAGCCAGCCAAGAGAGAGCTGTGAGGGTGAAACTGTGGACTTCGTAGATTGCCGCCGCGGGGGAACCTCGAGCTCAGCGCGACACGGCTCTTGGCGGGTGATCCTCTGGATTCGCTGGGAGCCGTGGTGTGTGGTTAGCTTGTGGCCGAGGGTGATTCGTGCGCCAACGTGTGGGGATTGCTCACCGGAGTTCATCTCCTGCGGTGGTCCGCCTCGTCGTGTGGCCAGCTCCCACCGCAACGCCATCAACGGTAATGACCCTCGCTGTCTTCTCGCCCTATTTTCCGGTATGAGTTACCGTCACCACTTTGGTTTATTGCTGCATGGAGGGCCGTGTGGACGTGGCACAGCCATGGCACCGTCGCGCCGGAGGGCTGAGCGCCGCCGTGGCCACGTCAGGAGGGACGAGATCATCTAGGCCGTTGATCTAAAATGGGTGGCTATGATTAAATCAGTATACCGTTTCGGCGCTGGGGATCCGGGCCGTCCAATTTGGATCAGGCGGACCTAGGGTGGGGTTCGTTGTTTTAAATCTGGACCGCAGATTCACCATCGAGCAGATCTGGGCCAATCTTAGGCGATCGCTGATCTCAGCCGTTAATCATAGATCGTGCGAGTCCGATTGAATACCAGTTCGGGCCAATACGATCTAATCCGGGCCATCCGTGCCCGATCTGGCGTCCGAGATAGACTCATACCCCTTCACCGTTTGATTTTGTAAAAGAGCCCCTGTAGAATCCAGTAATCAACCCGCTGTCCTCGGATTCTATTCACTGAGTCTTGGAATATTTGTGCCTAAGCCCCTCTGCTCTCTGAAAATTGATGCGTGGTCCGGATAATAAGGAAAACCATATAAATAATATCAGAAATTGATTTTAACACAAAAATAATCCTAGGAACTTATAAAATCCATATAAAATTTATTTCAACTCCTTTTTAGTCCACTCCAGTTCCCATAATTTTGTATTAATATTGCCTACTACTTGGTAACACTGTTTTAACATGAAATCTATACTAGAATTGATTACTCAATTAATTTTGTAGCAAGCACACACGAACTTCAGAAATTCATAACTTCTTTGTTTTAATTCTGATTTGACCCGTTCTAGTTGCATTAGTCTCGTACAAATATTTACTATGCAATAACAACATCTATTACATCATGTCTCATTATTTTATGATTAGATCTTTATTTAACTTATGTTGATGTGCTCATCATAATCTACTAAAATATGATCTATGGTCAATTTATAATTTGGACTAAAGTTGGATTAATTACTACTTTAGGTTATCCTTCCTCTGGAATTATAAAATAAAACCTAGTGTTAATCATTTAATCACATCATAACTTGATGACCATAACCCCGATTTTAGTGGTTCTCGAACCCACGATCTCATAGCAACACGTAGATTATTATTATGCAGTTTGT
This sequence comes from Zea luxurians, assembly GCA_029449295.1. Taxonomy (NCBI): domain Eukaryota; kingdom Viridiplantae; phylum Streptophyta; class Magnoliopsida; order Poales; family Poaceae; genus Zea; species Zea luxurians. Next base: position 32,112,814 of record JAOPSE010000001.1, on the reverse strand, counting down.
TCTTATGTCTGGTGTGATGTTAATTTTGTCTATACCATGTTTGTTTGTATTGCTACGATTAGTAGTGAGGTCGCGAGGATATAAAGAATCACTCTGGTATCTGGAATCTCAAGTGCCAGGAAAGTTGTGCCCTTGAACACTTTTTACCCAATAATGTTCTTTACTTGTTCAATGCATAGGTTTAATTTTGATGGGACCTAATAGGTCACCCTAGTCTGTTTATCTTTTTACCTTGTTTATCCCTAAATCATTTGGGCAGTTTTCTATTTCTTTATATGGTTTTGGGTTAAATATTACATTATGTCCATGTTCCAATTATTCTGTCATTTCACTTCTGTTCATGTCAAGATCATTATATTATGTTAATTGGAACATGGAGCTTAACTTGAGAAACACGTGCCACCACAAGGGAGGAATGGGACCCCTTGGCTGACTAATTAGGAAAGCTAGTGGAAGACTACCTTACCCGAAAGGGGCAAGGGCAGTAGGGGAGTTGCATGCAGGGAGGTTCTCGGGTTGATTTTGCTGCGATGGCGATCAGACGAGGGATTCTTGCAAGTGCTCTTCCCATAAACTGTAGCGGATTTTCAAAAGCTAGTAGAACTTTGTAAAGGCCTCGTAGTGTTACCCTGCCTCGCTTCCTTGGTAGAGGTGTATGGGATTCATGACCCCTTGGTAGATGGGTAACATGACTTATGGGTAAAGGGTACAACCTCTGCAGAGTGTAAAACTGGTATACTAGCCGAGCTCACGGTCTAGAGCAGTTGAAGACTCTTGCATGATTGACCTATGGAACTTAAATTCACTTCGTCATATGCATTGCATGGGATTTGTTATTAATTTTGTTCTACTATTCTTATTATGGTTTGGTGTTTACTTATATTTAGTAACTGCTAATAAAATTTGACCAACTACTAAAAGCAATGCTCAGCTTTAACCATTCTCATTTGTAAGCCTTACACTTCATGAGCTCCCACCTTTGGCGAGTTCATGCACATTATTCCCCACAACTTGTTGAGCGATGAACATGTGTGAGCTCACCCTTGCTGTCTCATACCCCCACAGGAGAAGAACTGGTGGTTCAAGAGGAGCCTCATAGCGAGGAGTTCGACTTGATCTAGGTGGCATTTCCAAGTTGACTTTCTAGCGCCAAGGAGGGATTTTATATCCTTTTATATTTTCCTTTTTTGTAAGACTTCCGCTATGTAATAAGTACTCTGATTTTATTGTGACATTTATCTCTATACATTCTGTTATTATAAGTGTTGTCTTCTTTCGCGCATGTATGAGATGTACGCGATTTTTGTCCCGTAAAACCTGGGTGTGACAGAAGTGGTATCAGAGGAATGTTGACTGTAGGACGAAACCTAGATAGAAATAGACAAAACCCTTACCTGCTTATCTTACTCTTATTCTTTTCTAAACTTATCTTAATCTTTTCTCGTCTATTTCCACTTTACTCTAATTATTCTTACCTTTTCTTTCTAAAGACAAATGTGGATTTCACACTTTAAATTCCTATGCCTAAAGTGACCTTTAGGAATAGGAGACCTACACTTAGGAACAAAAACAAAACTATTTTTATAGGTATCTATACGCTTGAATGTTTGTTCTTGTGATACATGTCTGATTTGGATTTTTGATTGAGTGTGATGAGTTGTGGAGTAATATCCACAATTACATCTGCATATACATATAGACATAAATAGAATTCATAAGATAACTAAATAACCTAGATTATCCTCCATTAAAGTGTATCTACTTTAATGAATCTCTCTTAACTTAAAGGAATCTATCTCATCCTAATAGGTTCATCTTGTGTTAAAAATTATCTTATCCTCTTAAATTGTTTATAAGATAAACTAGACCAACTAAGAATACCCCACTAGAATATATCAAATAGATCCATCTTATCTTACAAGACTCTCTCTTATCTTAATAGATCCATCTTATCCCGAAAAGATTTTATCTTAGCCTAATAGATCTAACTAATCTCAAAAGATTCTATCTTATTCTTAGAGACTCATTTTGTCCTAATAAGCATGCTTACCCCCACCACTTTGCTTATCTCATAATAGTGTAACAAACATGATCTATTCCAAAATAAATTAAGTAGATCTTATCTAGTCTAACCTGATTACACCTGATCCCATCTAATCTTGTCGACGTTCCGAGACCGGGGGGTCCCCGAGCCGACGAGTGAGAGTGCCGCGTGCCCCAGCCCAGATGGGTCGAGCGCGTGGGCGAGCGTGAAGGGGGGAGAGAGAGAGAGAGCGAGAGGTCGGTGGCCGGAGCCGGGTCGTGAGGGAGTCGGAGAATACCCGCGGCCTTCGTGTTCATCCCGCGCCCAGGTCGGGTGCGCTTGCAGTAGGGGGTTACAAGCGTCCGCGCGAGGTGAGGGGAGCGAGCGGCCCCGAGAGAGCGCCTGCCCCTGCCCTTCGTCCCCGCGAGGCCAACCTTTCCTAAGAAGGCCCTGGTCCTTCCTTTTATAGTCGTAAGGAGAGGGTCCAGGTGTACAAAATGGGGGTGTAGCAAGGTGCTACGTGTCTAGCGAGGGAGAGCTAGCGCCCTAAGTACATGCCAAGGTGGCAGCCGGAGAGATCTTGGCACCCTGTTGGTGTGGCGTCGTGGCTGTTGGAGAAGTAACGGAGCCGGACGGAGGGACAGCTGTCGGAGTGGCTGGGCCCTTGCTGACGTCCTCCTGCTTTCGTAAGGGAGCTGAGAGCCGCCGTCGTCATGGTCTAGCGGGGCGCCATCATTGCCTATCTGGCGGAGCTGGCCAGATGGGACGCCGGTCTTGTCCTCTGCGACCCGAGTCGGCTCAGGGCAGGGTGATGATGACGCTTCCTGTTGACGTGGCGGTCTCGTGTCCTAGGTCGGGCGTCGTGGAGGCTCCTCCGAAGTCGAGGTCGAGTCCGTCCTGCAAGACAGAGGCCGAGCCCGAACTCCTGGGTCGGGCGAGGTGGAGGTCGTTCGGCAGAGGCCGAGGCGGAGTCCGAGCCCTGGGTCGGGCGAGGCGGAGGTCGTCGTCTTCCGGGGCCTTAGCCCGAGTCCGAGCCCTGGGTCGGGCGGAGCGGAGTTCGCCGTCTTCCGGGGCCTTAGCCCGAGTCCGAGCCCTGGGTCGGGCGGAGCGGAGTTCGCCGTCTTCCGGGGCCTTAGCCCGAGTCCGAGCCCTGGGTCGGGCGGAGCGGAGTTCGCCATCTTCCGGGGCCTTAGCCCGAGTCCGAGCCCTGGGTCGGGCGGAGCGGAGTTCGCCGTCTTCCGGGGCCTTAGCCCGAGTCCGAGCCCTGGGTCAGGCAGAGCGGAGTTCGCCGTCTTCCGGGGCCTTAGCCCGAGTCCGAGCCCTGGGTCGGGCAGAGCCTTCTATGGCACCTCTGGCGAAGTCTGGCCGCCCGTCGGTCTTACCTTTTGCGTTAAACGCCCCGGTGACTTGGTCGGTTGGCGCGGTGATTTAGTCAGGGTTACTTCTTATCGAAGGCGGGGCCTTGGGCGAGCCGGTGATGCGTCTGCCGTGAAAGAGGAGGCCTCAGGCGAGACGGAGTCATCTTAGGGTCGGCTGCCCTCGCCCGAGGCTAGGCTCGGGCGTGGCGTGATCGAGTCGCTCGTATGGACTGATCCCTGACTTAATCAAACCCATTAGGCCTCTGCAGCTTTATGCTGATGGGGGTTACCAGCTGAGAATTAGGCGTCTTGAGGGTACCCCTAATTATGGTCCCCGACAGTAGCCCCCGAGCCTCGAAGAGAGTGTTAACACTCGCTTGGAGGCTTGCGTCGCACTTTTTTGCAAGGGGACCAGTCTTTCTCGGTGGTACTTTATTCCGGTGGGTGCGCGCGAGCGCACCCGCCGGGTGTAGCCCCCGAGGCCTCGGAGGAGTGGTTTCACTCCTTCGAGGTCTTAATGCCTTGCGTAATGCCTCGGCTGGTCTGGCGGTTCCCTCATGCGAGCAGGGCGTAACCCAGGTGCACTGTCGGGGCCCAAGTTCTCGGGCTGGTATGTTGACGCTGTCAACGGTTCGGCCGGAGCCGGGTTTGCGAGAGCAGCCCCCGAGCCTCCGCACGGAGCGAGAGGACGATCAGGGACAGACTCGGCTTTTTTATATACGCCCCTACGTCGCCTTTCCGCAAGGAGGAGGGGGGGAGTGCGCCATGCTACCCTCGATGGGCACCGAACATGGTGTCTCCGGTGAGCTGCAATCGGGTAATCCGAGTGGACGTCCGTGCCCCGTTCGTTGGGGGTCGGCTAGGGGCCCGGAGGCACGCCCAAAAGTACCTGCGGGTGATCTGCCGGACCCGGTCCCCTAGCGACGGGGTCCGAGGGCTCGTTGCCTCCCTCCGATGGGATTCCGTTACAGAGTCGTTCCCGCTGGTCTCGGAAATGTCCTAGGGTACCTCGGGAGCGCAGCCCGAGCCTTGGTTATGTATCGAACGTACCCCTGGTCATCCCTCGCTCGGCGTCTGAGGCGACTGTGAACCCTTCGACAGGCCAGCCTTCGAACCCCTGATCAGTAGGGGGCACGGAGCCCGAGTAGCCTGAGGCGGTCGTGGGACCTTTCGGGGGCCGACCTTCGAACCCCTGACCAGTAGTGGGTGTCGGGCCCACGCGATCTGAGGCGGCTGTTGAACCCTTCGGGGGGGCCAGCCTTCGAACCCCTGATCAGTAAGGAGGCTCGGAGCCTAGTTCCTTCACGGGGAAGGATCCCTTTGGGGTTATCCCCCTTCTCGGTCCCTGTTGCAAGAGATAGAGAAAGAGGAAAAGGAAAAAAGGATTTGAAATTGAACGGCGTGGCGTACCTTTTTTGGTGTGGTCGTTTTGGCGGAGGCGAAACGTCGCCAGCCGCTCCCGCCCGTAGCGCTGTCCGTCGAGCCGCGGAGTTAATGCGCCGGGGTGAGTAGTTGGCGAGGTTGCCGTTGCGCGTGCGCGAGCCGTTCGAGGTACGGGTCACGGGCGCGTCGTCTTCACGCCGTGAGAGGGGGTTCTCTTGCTGCCTCCGGATGGGACATGAGCTTGGCAGATGGCGTGACTGCTGCTCTCGCGCGCCTGCCACCGTCATTACTGCCGGCCCATTTTTGACCGCGTTTGACCGCTGCGCCAGGCTGGCGCCGCTGGGTCGCGGGCTGGGTCGCCTCGAATCGCGGTATCGGTTCCGCAATCGAGGAGGTGCGGTGGTGGAGCGAGTGGCACAGCGGCTCGCATGCAGCACCCGGCGCGCCAGTTGCACGACGCGTGGGCTTGAGCCGTCGCGCTGGCCTGTCAGGAGTCGGAGAGGCGCGTCCACTTGGCGCGGTTGCATGCCGCCTGCATGGCCGCCTGCCCCTTTCGCCCGCTGGTCTGGGCAAAAGTGGAGGGTTACTTGTAACCGCTGGGTGGTCGCGCGCGTCGTGCGCGGCGGTTCGGCTTCTTCTGCTTAGAGCCGGTCTGCACGACAGGCGGGCCCCAGCCCCCGCGCCGCAGGGGAGGACTTTGGAGGCGTGTTGGAGAAGACTCAGCCTGTGACGGTTGAGGGCGCAAGCAGGGGGAGTTGCCTTTAAAAGGAGGGCGACCCCCTTCGTAAGGTGACCATGTCTCCTTCCTCCCCCATGCATTGTGTCTCTCCATCTTCCGAGCCCCCGGATGGGGGGAACCGCCGTCTTTTCGCTCCATCGCTGGAGGAACGCAACTCCGTGGGAGTTGGTACCTTTCAGCCATCGTTCAGCTTCAAGGATTTTCATCATGCAGCCCGGCTGCACCCCTCCACCGGCGGTCACCCAGGGTGGTGACCTCCGGCTTGGTGGCGGGGGAAAGCAAGCCGGGCTGCGGCCTCTGCCCCTCCCTCAGCTTCAAGGATTTTCATCACCAGGGCTGAGGAGGGGCGTGTGCCGGGTTTTTTGTTCATTTTGGCTTTCGGGGCCTGAACATGTATGTAATTACGGCGCGGAGCCGTGTTTTTTCCTCATTTCTGAGCACTAAGACTCGTCTGCTGATTGTCTGAACCGCTTCACCAAGCATGAGTCGCCCCGTGTCAAGGTGACGAGTGAGGTATCCGTATCCCGGAGGCGTAGGAGTCCCTCGGCTCGGTCGGCCCTGTTGTCCGAGGCTCCTCTAGCTTAGTTAAAGAAAACCCCTCGGCCGCTCTTCGACGAACCGAGGCCAGGGGTAGCGATATCAGCACGAGCAGAGGCGGAGTCGGCTCGAGAAATAAAACCTGGTTGGCCGGAGCCTAGCCAGGTTGTCCGTTGGCAGGATCGACGTCGGAGCTGATCAGCCGAGGCTTCGGACCGAGCTGGCGCCCTCGGAAGGCGGTCGGCCGAGGCCCCGGAGGTGGCCGGCCGAGCCGTCCGCTCGGGCCGGGTGCTCGGAGAAGTCCCTGGCAGAGATTGCTCGAGCGTGGTGATGATGTCGTCCTTCGGAGCGGAGGCCCTCGGACCGCGTCGCCGTCCGAGGCTAGGTCGGGCCTTGCCGAAGGTGCTGTCGATGCCGAGGTTGTCATCGCCCTCTTCCAGCGTCAAGATCCGAGCCTGCAGGGTCAAATCGCCTTGTAGCGTGGGCCTTGTGCGGCCGTCGAGGCCAGAACACACACCCTTGCTGCGTTATAAAGCTGCGCCTCTTTTCCTCTTGTTTCGAGTATCTGGACTTTTTGTCGGTAGCAGGGATGTTAGTGCGAGCGAGAGTTGCTTCTCGCGGAAGGTGATGAGTGAGGTATCCGTATCCCGGAGGCGTGGGAGTCCCTCGGCTCGGTCGGCCTCGCCGCTTACGCGTACTTTTACCCGTCCATGAGGCCCTGTCACCGACTCGGTCGAGAAGGCTCGAAGAATCGCTTCGACAGAAGAGCTTCCGTACGTAAAGACTCGTTCGATCCGCGGATTCACCTTATCCGAGCGCGAGTTACTTATCGCAGAAGGTGATGAGTGAGGTATCCGTATCCCGGAGGCGTAGGAGTCCCTCGGCTCGGTCAGCCTTGACTGCTTACGTGTACCCCGTCGTTTCCAGGACCCACTTTTCGAAGTAGTCAAAAAGCACGAAAGATGTTCTGGTAAAAGAGATTTTCTTTTCGAGGAAAATTTTGACGCAGAGGGGGTTTCCCCCCTTTTAGCCCCCGAGGGAGGGTCGGGCTTTGCCGAGGCGAGGCCGACCCTTCCTTGTTGACTAAACTTTGCGTGGGTGCGAGGTATATGAATAACTTGGAAACATCTTAAGGGTAGAAGCGACGTAGCTGTTGGATGTTCCAAGCGTTGCCGTAGACCTCGCCCTGACTGTTGGCCAGCTTGTATGTTCCGGGCTTCAGGACTTTGGCGATGATGAACGGCCCCTCCCAGGGGGGCGTGAGCTTGTGCCTCCCTCGGGCGTCCTGCCGCAGCCGAAGCACCAGATCGCCCACCTGGAGATCTCGGGGTCGGACCCCTCGGGCGTGGTAGCGTCGCAGGGACTGCTGATACCGCGCCGAGTGTAGTAAGGCCCTGTCCCGAGCCTCGTCCAGTTGGTCCAGCGAGTCTTCTCGGCTAGCTTGGTTGCTTTCTTCGTTGTAGGCCCTCGTCCTCGGGGAGCCGTATTCCAGGTCCGTGGGCAAGACGGCCTCGGCCCCGTAGACCAGGAAGAACGGCGTGAAACCCGTGGCCCGGCTTGGCGTCGTCCTCGGGCTCCAGACCACCGAGGGGAGTTCCTTCATCCACCGCTTGCCGAACTTGTTGAGGTTGTTGTAGATCCGAGGCTTGAGCCCTTGTAGGATCATGCCATTGGCGCGCTCTACTTGCCCATTCGACATGGGATGAGCTACGGCGGCCCAGTCCACCCGGATGTTGTGATCCTCGCAAAAATCCAAGAATTTTTTGCCGGTGAACTGGGTGCCATTGTCGGTGATGATGGAGTTCGGGACCCCGAAGCGATGGATGATGTTGGTGAAGAACGCCACCGCCTGCTCAGACCTGATGCTGTTCAGTGGTCGGACCTCGATCCACTTGGAGAATTTGTCGATGGCGACCAGCAGGTGCGTATAGCCCCCGGGCGCCTTCTGCAGAGGGCCGACGAGGTCCAGACCCCACACAGCGAAGGGCCAGGTGATGGGTATCGTCTGCAGAGCCTGAGCGGGCAGGTGGGTCTGCTTCGCATAGAATTGGCACCCTTCGCAGGCGCGGACAATTCTAGTGGCGTCAGCCACCGCCGTTGGCCAGTAGAAGCCTTGGCGGAAAGCGTTCCCGACGAGGGTTCGAGGTGCTGCGTGACGGCCGCAAGCCCCCGAGTGTATTTCCCGCAGGAGTTCCTGACCTTCGGCGATGGAGATGCATCGCTGGAGGATGCCCGAGGGGCTACGGTGGTAGAGCTCCTTCTCATCGCCCAGCAAGACGAACGATTTGGCACGTCGCGCTACCCGCCGAGCCTCGGCTCGGTCGAGGGGCAGTTCTCCTTGGCGGAGATATTGCAGGTACGGGGTTTGCCAATCTTGATCTGGCCTGACCCCGCTCTGCTCCTCCTCGATGCGCAGTGCTTCGCCCTCGGGCTCCGAGGGTTCCTCGGGTTGAGCCGAGGATGGCTCGGGCTGGGCCGAGGTCACCTCGGACGAGGCCGAGGGTGCCTCGGGCTCGGGCGCGTCGCCTATCTTGACGGAGGGTTGGTGCAGATCCCGGGAGAAGATGTCCGGGGGAAGCGTCGTTCGCCCCGAGGCTATCTTCGCCAGCTCGTCCGCAGTCTCGTTGTAGCGCCAGGCGATGTGGTTAAGCTCGAGCCCGTAGAACTTGTCTTCCAGGCGTCGAACCTCCTCACAGTAGGCCTCCATCTTCGGGTCGCGGCAGAGGGAGTTCTTCATGACTTGGTCGATGACGAGTTGCGAGTCGCCGCGTGCATCGAGGCGTCGGACCCCTAGCTCGATGGCGATTCGCAATCCGTTGATCAGAGCCTCGTACTCAGCCACATTGTTGGACGCCGGGAAATGGAGGCGGAGCACATAGCGCAGGTGCTTCCCGAGGGGCGAGACGAAGAGCAGGCCCGCGCCAGCTCCCGTCTTCATCAGCGACCCGTCGAAAAACATGGTCCAGAGCTCCGGTTGGATCGGAGCCGTCGGCAACTGGGTGTCGACCCATTCGGCTACGAAGTCCGCCAGTACCTGGGACTTGATGGCCTTCCGGGGGGCGAATGAGATTGCTTCGCCCATGATTTCCACCGCCCACTTTGCGATCCGACCCGAGGCTTCCCGGCACTGGATGATCTCCCCCAGGGGGAAGGATGACACCATAGTCACCGGATGGGACTCGAAGTAATGTCGCAGCTTTCGCCTCGTCAGGATCACTGCATATAGCAGCTTCTGGACTTGTGGGTAGCGGATCTTGGTCTCGGACAGCACTTCGCTGACGAAGTAAACTGGCCTCTGAATGGGCAAAGCATGCCCCTCTTCCTGCCTTTCGACCACGATCGCGGCGCTGACCACCTGGGTGGTTGCGGCGACGTAGACCAGGAGGGCTTCCCCATCAGCCGGGGGTACCAAGATGGACGCCTGGGTGAGGAGCGCCTTCAGGTTCCCGAGAGCTTCCTCGGCCTCGGGAGTCCAAGTGAAGCACTTGGCCTTCCTTAAGAGACGGTACAGGGGCAGGCCTCTTTCGCCGAGGCGCGAGATGAAACGGCTCAAGGCCGCGAGGCATCCCATGACCCTCTGTACGCCTTTTAAGTCCTTGATGGGCCCCATGTTTGTGATGGCCGCGATCTTCTCCGGGTTGGCTTCGATGCCCCGCTCGGAGACGATGAATCCCAAAAGCATGCCCCGGGGCACCCCGAAGACGCACTTCTCGGGATTGAGCTTGACGCCCTTCGCCTTGAGACACCGGAATGTCAGTTCGAGGTCGGAGAGAAGGTCGGAGGCTTTCCTCGTCTTGACTACGATGTCATCGACGTAGGCCTCGACCATGCGACCGATGTGTTCGCCGAACACATGGTTCATGCACCGCTGGTACGTTGCACCCGCGTTCCTCAAACCGAACGGCATGGTGACATAACAGTACATGCCGAAGGGCGTGATGAAAGAAGTCGCGAGCTGGTCGGACTCTTTCATCTTGATTTGATGATACCCTGAGTAGGCATCAAGGAAAGATAGGGTTTCGCACCCTGCAGTGGAGTCCACAATTTGGTCGATGCGAGGTAGAGGGTAGGGGACTTTCGGACATGCTTTGTTGAGACCAGTGTAGTCTACACACATCCGCCATTTTCCCCCTTTCTTCTTCACAAGTACAGGGTTGGCAAGCCATTCGGGATGGAATACCTCTTTAACGAACCCTGCTGCCATCAGCTTGTGGATCTCCTCGCCTATCACCCTGCGCCTTTCCTCGTCGAATCGGCGCAGAGGCTGTCTGACCGGTCGGGCCCCGGCCCGAATATCCAGCGAGTGCTCGGCGACATCCCTCGGTATGCCGGGCATGTCCGAGGGACTCCACGCAAAGACGTCGGCGTTTGCGTGGAGAAAGTCGACGAGCACTGCTTCCTATTTGGGGTCGAGCCCGGATCCGATTCGAATCTGCTTGGAGGCGTCGCCACCGGGGTCGAGGGGGACGGCCTTAACCGTCTCCGCTGGCTCGAAGTTGCCGGCATGCCGCTTCACGTCTGGCACCTCTCGGGAGAGGCTTTCCAGGTCGGCAATGAGGGCCTCGGACTCGCCGAGGGCCTCGGCGTACCCCACGCACTCCACATCGCATTCGAATGCGTGTTTGTACGTGGGGCCGACGGTGATGACCCCGTTGGGGCCCGGCATCTTGAGCTTCAGGTACGTGTAGTTGGGAACGGCCATGAACTTCGCGTAGCATGGCCTCCCCAACACTGCGTGGTAGGTTCCTCAGAACCCGACCACCTCGAACGTCAAAGTCTCCCTTCGGAAGTTGGAGGGTGTTCCGAAGCAGACAGGAAGGTCGATCTGCCCGAGGGGCTGGACGCGCTTCCCAGGGATGATCCCATGGAAGGGTGCAGCGCCTGCTCGGACGGATGACAGACCGACGCGCAGGAGCCTGAGGGTCTCAGCGTAGATGATGTTGAGGCAGCTGCCCCCATCCATCAAGACCTTGGTGAGCCTGACGTCGCCGATGACGGGGTCGACGACGAGCGGGTACTTCCCTGGGCTCGGCACGTGGTCGGGGTGGTCGTCCTGGTCGAAGGTGACGGGCTTGTCGGACCAGTCTAGGTAGACTAGTGCCGCCACCTTCACCGAGCAGACCTCCCGACGCTCTTGCTTACGATGCCGAGCCGAGGCATTCGCCGCATGCCCTCCGTAGATCATGAAGCAGTCGCGGACCTCTGGGAACTCTCCTGCTTGGCGATCCTCCCTTTTGTCGTCGTCGCGGGCCTTGTCACCCTCTGCGGGTGGCCCGGCCCGGTGGAAGTGGCGCCGAAGCATGACGCACTCCTCGAGGGTGTGCTTGACGGGCCCCTGATGGTAGGGGCACGTCTCCTTGAGTGCCTTGTCGAAGAGGTTGGCGCCTCCGGGGGGCTTCCGAGGGTTCCTGTGCTCGGCGGCGGCGACAAGGTCTGCATCGGGAACGTCGCGTTTCGCTTGCGACTTCCTCCTGCCTTTCTTCTTGGCGCCGCGCGGAGTAGACGCCTCGGGAGCATCTTCCGACGGGCGGCCCTGGGGCTGCTTGTCCTTTCGGAAGATGGCCTCTACCGCCTCCTGGCCGGAGGCGAACTTGGTGGCGATGTCCATCAGCTCGCTCGCCCTGGTGGGGGTCTTGCGACCCAACTTGCTCACCAGGTCACGGCAGGTGGTGCCGGCGAGGAACGCGCCGATGACATCGGAGTCGGTGATGTTGGGCAGCTCGGTGCGCTGCTTCGAGAACCGCCGGATGTAGTCCCGGAGAGACTCTCCCGGCAGTTGCCGACAGCTTCGGAGGTCCCAGGAATTCCCGGGGCGCACGTACGTGCCCTGGAAGTTGCCGGCGAAAGCTTGGACCAGATCCTCCCAATTGGAAATCTGCCCCGGAGGCAGGTGCTCCAACCAGGCACGAGCAGTGTCGGAGAGGAACAGGGGGAGGTTTCGGATGATGAGGTTGTCATCGTCCGTCCCACCCAGTTGACAGGCCAGGCGGTAGTCCGCAAGCCACAATTCCGGTCTCGTTTCTCCCGAGTACTTTGTGATAGTAGTCGGGGGTCGGAATCGGGTCGGAAACGGCGCCCGCCGAATGGCTCGGCTAAAGACCTGCGGACCGGGTGGTTCGGGCGAGGGACTCCGATCCTCCCCGCTGTCATAGCGTCCCCCACGCCTGGGGTGATAGCCTCGGCGCACCCTTTCGTCGAGGCGTGCCCGACGGTCGCGATGAGGGTGCTCGTCGCCGAGGCGGCCCGGGGCCGCAGGCGCGGTGTTGCGCATGCGCCCGGTGTAGACCGAGGCTTCCCGCGTGAGTCGGGAAGTCGCGGCACGAGGTTCCGAGGGGTACCTCTGCCTTCGGGAGGCAGAGCTTTCGGCCCGCCGGGCCGCAGCGCCTTCCAGGAGATGCTTGAGTTCTCCCTGGATTCGCCGACCCTCGGTGGTTGATGACTCCGGCATCGCGCGGAGGAGCATCGCTGCGGCTGCCAGGTCCTGACCGGTTCCGCCGGATGCGGGTGGCGGTCTGTCCCTGGCATCGTTGGTGATGCGGTGCTGGAGACCTTGGGGCAGGTGACGTATTCCTCCGGCCGGGGGCTGGCTCGCCCACACCTGCCCGATGTTCTGGCGGATTGCCTCGAGTGCTCCTGCTCCCTCATCGAGCCCGGCCTGCGCCCCGCGGACTTGCTCGAGCTGTGGGTCGTAACCCCCCGCCGGAACGGGGACCACAGCTAGCTCCCGCGGGATGTCGGCGCGAGGCGCTGGCCTAGGGGGATCACCATCCTCCGGCATGCCGAGACAGCCGCCTCCGGAGGGATCCCCTAGCTCGATGTGGAAACATTCGCGGCTCGGGCCACAGTCCTTGTCGTCAAGGCTGCGGCTGCCGTCGGAACAGTCGGAGAGGCAATAGTCACATGCGGTCATGAAGTCCCGCATGGCACTGGGGTTGCCAGATCCGGAGAAATCCCAGCAGATGCTGGGGTCGTCATCTTCCTCGGACCCAGAGGGTCCGTAGGTCGAGACACCCGTCAATCGGTCCCAAGGCGACCGCACACGAAACCCCAGAGAGGTTGCACTCGCCTCAACGTGAGTGTCCGCCAAAGCGAGATCGCTAGGCAGGTTGAGGTCGAGTCGAAATGACGAAAGATGGGGAGCAGTCGGTACCTTTTTGTCGACGAGGAGCGATGAAGTCACGTCGGGGGCTGATCGCGCCGTCGTCTTGGGTACGAGGGCGACGTCCTGCAGGCCCTCCGTGAGCGTGCTGGCGTCGTCCACCTGCTCGGGGTCGACGTGTTGCGGGGGGATGCTGCTCGCCTTTGCCTCGAACGCGAGGGCGACGCTTGGCGTGTCCTCCGTTGGGGCGCCGGGGATGTCGATTTGCTCGACAGCCGTCGGAGCGCGGCCTCCCGCTCGGCCCTGGTTGAGCCGCCTCCTCCTCCTCCGATGGCGAGGGAGAGGATGGGGCGAGCTCGAAAGTTGTCCTTCCCCCACGCGGGAAAGACGTCGTTGGTTCCGCCGCCGGCGGGCGGGCTGTCGACCGCCATTGTCGCCGCCGTACGGCGGTGGAAGGAGTACCATGTCGTAGCCGCTGTCGAGAGACATGAACTCGAGGCTCCCGAAACGGAGCACCGTCCCGGGTTGAAGAGGTCGTTGGCGACTGCCCATCTGGAGCTTGACGGGAATCTACTCGTCAACACGCAGCAGGCCCCTACCTGGCGCGCCAACTGTCGGCGTTCCGAGACCGGGGGGTCCCCGAGCCGACGAGTGAGAGTGCCGCGTGCCCCAGCCCAGATGGGTCGAGCGCGTGGGCGAGCGCGAAGGGGGGAGAGAGAGAGAGAGCGAGAGGTCGGTGGCCGGAGCCGGGTCGTGAGGGAGTCGGAGAATACCCGCGGCCTTCGTGTTCGTCCCGCGCCCAGGTCGGGTGCGCTTGCAGTAGGGGGTTACAAGCGTCCGCGCGAGGTGAGGGGAGCGAGCGGCCCCGAGAGAGCGCCTGCCCCTGCCCTTCGTCCCCGCGAGGCCAACCTTTCCTAAGAAGGCCCTGGTCCTTCCTTTTATAGTCGTAAGGAGAGGGTCCAGGTGTACAAAATGGGGGTGTAGCAAGGTGCTACGTGTCTAGCGAGGGAGAGCTAGCGCCCTAAGTACATGCCAAGGTGGTAGCCGGAGAGATCTTGGCACCCTGTTGGTGTGGCGTCGTGGCTGTTGGAGAAGTAACGGAGCCGGACGGAGGGACAGCTGTCGGAGTGGCTGGGCCCTTGCTGACGTCCTCCTGCTTTCGTAAGGGAGCTGAGAGCCGCCGTCGTCATGGTCTAGCGGGGCGCCATCATTGCCTATCTGGCGGAGCTGGCCAGATGGGACGCCGGTCTTGTCCTCTGCGACCCGAGTCGGCTCAGGGCAGGGTGATGATGACGCTTCCTGTTGACGTGGCGGTCTCGTGTCCTAGGTCGGGCGTCGTGGAGGCTCCTCCGAAGTCGAGGTCGAGTCCGTCCTGCAAGACAGAGGCCGAGCCCGAACTCCTGGGTCGGGCGAGGCGGAGGTCGTTCGGCAGAGGCCGAGGCGGAGTCCGAGCCCTGGGTCGGGCGAGGCGGAGGTCGTCGTCTTCCGGGGCCTTAGCCCGAGTCCGAGCCCTGGGTCGGGCGGAGCGGAGTTCGCCGTCTTCCGGGGCCTTAGCCCGAGTCCGAGCCCTGGGTCGGGCGGAGCGGAGTTCGCCGTCTTCCGGGGCCTTAGCCCGAGTCCGAGCCCTGGGTCGGGCGGAGCGGAGTTCGCCGTCTTCCGGGGCCTTAGCCCGAGTCCGAGCCCTGGGTCGGGCCGAGCGGAGTTCGCCGTCTTCCGGGGCCTTAGCCCGAGTCCGAGCCCTGGGTCGGGCAGAGCCTTCTATGGCACCTCTGGCGAAGTCTGGCCGCCCGTCGGTCTTACCTTTTGCGTTAAACGCCCCGGTGACTTGGTCGGTTGGCGCGGTGATTTAGTCAGGGTTACTTCTTATCGAAGGCGGGGCCTTGGGCGAGCCGGTGATGCGTCTGCCGTGAAAGAGGAGGCCTCAGGCGAGACGGAGTCATCTTAGGGTCGGCTGCCCTCGCCCGAGGCTAGGCTCGGGCGTGGCGTGATCGAGTCGCTCGTATGGACTGATCCCTGACTTAATCAAACCCATCAGGCCTCTGCAGCTTTATGCTGATGGGGGTTACCAGCTGAGAATTAGGCGTCTTGAGGGTACCCCTAATTATGGTCCCCGACAAATCTGATTAGATCTAACCTAATGGACAAACATGTTAGATAATACTGGTAAAATAAGATTGGATCCTACTCTTATAAATATGTTTTAATCTAAATTGGAGTCTTAGTCCAACCTGGCCTTATGCAACTACCTTAACCACCCGATAGCTGCAAAATCCCTCTGTTCTAACCTAACAGAGATTCTGTCTTACCTACGTCATATGATCCGTCATATCTCAAAAGGTTCTAACATGTCCTAATAATATTTATTCTACCCTGGTAGATTTATCTAACTTAAATTAGTCTAATCTAGTTATATCCAATCTAATCTAGACCGTACCTAACCTAACATGATCTAATCTAAAGGAGTTATGTAAACAAGTTATTTAATACTGGTAACATAGATTAGACCATATTCTTATAAATGGGTTTTAAACCTAAACGGGTGTCTTAGACCCACTCGTCCGTGAAACCACGACCTAGCCTATGTTATAGGTTGCCCAACCCATTTATCTCAAAGGCAAAGTAAAACTCTGTTTAATCTACCTACCCCATATACACGCAATTGTTATCTCAAGTCAGATAATGGCATCTAACATCACAACTGATGGTCCCTAAATCCGACTCAAGAAGAAGGTTAACCTCGACAATGAAGGATATGAGTAGAAACAGATCTTCAGTTGAATCAAGATCCACCACCCGGAATAAAAATCTCCCTTACCTAACTATCTTTTACCCCCAAATCTTCTCTACACTCACCTAATAGCTAAAACATGATGTACCCTTGTTTTCTATGCCACACCTATTAATGGCATGAAAAAAATTTAGGTGTATAAAAATATATACTAATTGGAAGTAGATAAAAAAATAATAAGGTACTAGAATATCATAAAAATAAAGTCAGCTTGATATGCTCAACTAAATGTTATTCTTAACACTACAGGAAACGCCTAAATTTTCGTAGGCCGATATATTTTCGTCGGCCGGCCCACGAAAATAGAAGGTTATTTTCGTCGGCCCTCGTGACCGACGAAAATTCGGCCTAATTTCGTGGGTCAGGCTGTATGTTCGTCGGTTTGCCGACGAAAATACGAAAGTTATTTTCATCGGCCTCTAAACCGACGAAAATTGTCTTATTTTCGTCGGTCTCCTATCGGCCGACGAACATACGTCATTTTTTTCGTCGGCTCCAGCCCGGCCGACGAAAATAAACTTTTAACGGGCAACTATTTTCGTCGGCCTCAATGAGGCCGACGAATATAGAGGCCGTTATCTTCCATCCCGGCCTTCTCTCTCTCGTCTCTCACGCGCCCTCTCTCTCGTCTCTCACGCATCCGCCGCCGCCGCTGCAGCTTCAGCCGCGCCGCGCAACCGCCGCCGCGCCGCGCGCCCGCCCGCAGCCGCGCGCCCGCCCGCACTCGCCCGCAGCCGTGCGCCCGCCCGCAGCTGCGCGCAAACGCCGCCGCGCCGCGGCCCGCCCGCCGCGCGCCCGCCACCGCGCGCCCGCCCGCACCCGCTCGCAGCCGCGCGCAACCGCCATCGCGCCGCGCACTTCGGAGTTGTGCCGCTGTCGGCTACGAAGAAGGAGCCCCCGCTCCCACCCGCACACCATATCAAGGTATGTCCAATCCCTTCCACCGTGCTGTTGTTATTACTGCCTGGTGGGATGTAGGGGACTTTGAACAGGTAGACAAAAGGACATGTTTGATGCAAATGCACGCTTATCAGGCATTTGCAAGCACGTATGTGCTTTTCTGTGTTGAAAATCATCAGGTAAGGAGGAAGGATGCACATATCCTCACATGTTTTAGTGTTTGCTGCTGCTTTAGGGATAGCACTGCAACCAGAGAGCCATAAAATTTGAATCTAATAACCCTGTTCCATTCAAAACAAGATATCAGTAAAACTGGTGGTTCTACGTGAATTATCATGGAGAACATAACTTGTTCAGTTGGATAATTCGCACTCTAGCTGTTCAATGCATTGAAATAGGCACCAGAAAAGCAAGGGTTAGCTAGTATATGTCTGGACCCTTTTTTTCTCCCTTCACAGACAAGGCAACAAACACACGCACGCATACACAGATGTACACACACATAATGCTATATGATACACAGTAGACCTAGCACCATGGCAATCATCATTAACAGGTTGGCCTTGACAAAACAAGGAGCCTGCTGCCCTTATCAACTGTACTAGTTTATTTCCCTTCTCGGGGACAGTTCTTTAGTGTTCCCCAGATATGTATTTTTGCAGATTAATCTCTAGCTTGCATTGCAGCTCTAATAACTACTCTAGGAGTATAATAAGACCACTAGCGTGTGACATAATGCATAATCAGGGTTTAGAATAACGAGTAATGTATTCTGTGTTGGCAACCATCGTGTTGTTGTTTTTTGCAGGTTTTAGAAACATCACTTTATAGTGGAGGTGCTGCCGATTTTTTTATTGACAATAGTAATTTTTGTACATAGGTGTTTTTTCGACTTGACCTTCTCCACCGTGTTAGCTGGACTCGTACATTATTCTCAGGTATACATTGTTTTCGTAATTTCGGTTAATGTGTCATTTATTATTTACTATATAGTTATTAGTCACTCGTTCGGAGGGTGATCGGAGGGTGATGTCTTTTGTTTAATCTCCGAGTTATTTTTTAATGTTTAAAGCGCAAACGACCTGTCGTCGTTAGAAGATCAGTAAGGATCCAACGAAATCAAGAGCGTATGAATAAACAACGAGCCGAAGAAGCATCATCGGATGCAGATGACTTTTGATTAGTATGTTTCTTTTAGTTAATCAATTAAGCTATGTATTCCAATTTCCACATTATTAATTTTCATATTATTTGTTTCATATACTGTGGTTTGACATTAATTTATCTACAGTTGAACATGTTCAAGCATAGGAGATCGAGGAGGAGTGGGGGCAGCGCGGCCAGCGAGGACAGCTCGGGCAGTGGGCTTTTTCAGGGCACCTCACAGAGCCGACAGAGGCAGCAGCAACTTCTCGACTGTCTAGACGAAGTGCAGGGTGAGGAGGGTGAGCAGGAGACTCCTCAGCAGGATGCTCATGTGCAGGGTGAGGAGGGTGAGCAGGATGAGGAGGGTGAGCAGGATGAGGAGGTTGACCCAATGGGGGCAGGCAGCGCGGGCGACGCGTCAGATGGTTCTACGTCCTTCAGGTATTATTATGCATATTAGTTTAATTGATATTAGTTTCTAATCATTTCATCATATTGAATTTACTTGTATACTTAGGTATAAGAAGAGCAATGCGCTTGGTCCGAGACCTGCCGAGAGGAGGCTCATCCGGCCGCATGGAGAATGGTGGGGCTTATTTCTGTTGTGTTAATTTTTTAATGTGAACGTGATTGCACTAGTTTACTTGTTTTATTAATTTTTGTAGGTCATGGGAAGACTTGACTTGGGACGGTACAGGCAGACGTCCCAAGGTGAACGCGGTGTTGGGTAGCCTCTGTCGCTTCTACTACCCTGGCATGGTGGAGCTCAATGGCGAGAGGTTCGCTGCTATGCAGTGGGCTGACTGGGGTCTAAAGGACTATGTCGAGCCAGGGGAGTCAGGGGAAAGCAGTAGCGGAAGGGGAAGTTCGGAAAAAAACGAAGGACTTGTCAGGTGGCTGTGTGGGACAAGTTCTGGGTGAGTTTACTTTCGTATATAAGCAATTCATTGAATTATTGCTTCTCCTAATCTTACTTTAACTTAACTTCTCCATTGATATGTAGGGGAGGTTCCAATTGCCGGATGACATCGAGGAGGATCAGGTTCAGTGGACACGTGTGAAGAGGCACTTTCGGAAGTGCGCTGATAAGATAATCAAGGATGCCATGTACAATGCTCGCATCGCGGCCGTCAACTACTACTACAAGAAGATAAAGGGTCAGAAAATGAGCAAAGCATTAGGGGCCAATGAGATCTACCTCACAGAGGAGCAGTACCTGGAGAGCGTTGTGGATTGGCTGTCGAAGGACATGGAAGCCTGGAGGTGGTTGGCTAAGAGATGGGCGTCGCCTGAGTGGATTGCAGAGTCCAACAAGCACCGTGCCAACCGTGGCACTGAAGGACCGGGGCACAGGTACGGCGCTGATGGACACCTTGGTACCGCACGCCGCATGGTAAGTATATAAATCAAACTTGTATGTTACATCTATGAAAATTATATGGTTTAACTCTTCTTTTTCATGCAGGAAGCTGAAAGTGGAGTTTCTCCAAGTTTTATGGAGGTTTACGTCCGTGGTCACCGTGGCCCTGATCCGACGAACCCTGATGTGCTATGCAGCGAGGCGGCAAGGGAGAAAATGGTAAACAAGTTTGTATTTACGAATTAAATTGCATGTTTTGTGTCTAACTCCAACTTTCTTTGCAGAATGCATATGGGGAGGAAATGACTCAACGCCATGGGCCTGACTTCGACTGGATGCATTCAGACTTAGATGCCTCGGCGTTGTACCATAGTGGTGGGGGTAGAAAGCATGGCAGGTGAGGTGTTTGTGTTTGATTCGACGATTTCATTAACAAGAATGTGTCCACTTAATGGCTCAACTATGTGTATCATGCAGGTTTGCCTTTGGCACCGGCGTTGTGGAGTACAACAGGACAATAGGTCAAGGGAAGGCATCGTCTTCGGGAGGGAGTTCTCGCTCCTCCAGGTCTGCTCGAGAGGCTCAGCTGGAGGAGCAGGCTCGAGCAGCACAGGAGCAGGCTCGAGCAGCGCAGGAGCAGGTTGGGCAGCTGACGCAATATATGGCTTCTTATTTTCAGGTAATTCGTCTATCTCATCACGTGTCGTCATTGAATTCAAAGTATAATGTTGCGATTCTAACGTTGCATCCATTTGCAGGAAATGACTACTCGACTCGGCCCTGATATGAACTTGCCCGCTTTTCGCCCTCCCCAGGTAACACTATCTGAACACTTCAATTCCATAGCAACTCTTTCTTTATTATCAAAAATGGCTCGCAGGCACAAGGATGGGGACAGTGGCTAGGACAAGCTCCAGCGTCGCAGCCACAGTGGACCGGTGTTGGGTGGACGCAGGCACCTCCAGGCACTTGGACGCATCCACCCCAAGGATCGCAGCCAGTCCCGGGATGGGTGCCACCGGTCTCCCAGCCACCGGCGGGCTCTCAGCCATTTCAAGCGTGGATGGCACCGCCACCGACGGGGTGGGTGCCACCACCTATGGGGTGGCCAGCACAACAGTACCCGTGGATGCATGCACAACCTCCTCCTCACCATGGATCACAGGTGACGTTCCATGTTTAGTTTTATGCAAATATTGACCAAACATAGCAATGTATATGTATACAACCTTATTTGAATGATTGATGAATTGCAGGGTTCAGCGTCACATGCTCATGGATCGGAGGGTGGTGTCAACGTCCAAGACTTCCACGTCCATGGTGCTGGAGGGAGTGGCCACCTTCCTGGTGGCGGAGGAGGGAGTGGCCAAAACTCCCACAGCCCGCCGGAGTGATCAGTGAGGAGTGAGTAGTGAGTAGTTAGTAGCTTATGGACTTATGGACTCTAGACTTATGGACTAGAGTTTTGTGAATTGTGTATTTGAATGGACAATGGACTTTTGGACTTATGGATACTCTAGACTTATTTGAATGGACTATTTATGTATATGTGAATTTGTTTTGTGAATTATGTATTAGGCTTGTGAATCTGTATATGTGAATTGTGATATTGTGTATATTGCTGTGAATTATTAATAGGTGCAGAAAAATCTGTTTTGGGGGGGGAACCATCAATTTTCGTCGGCCTCGATGGTGGCCGACGAAAATATGTTCCCAGGCTATTTTCGTCGGCCACCACCTAGGCCGACGAAAATATCCTGGCGTATTTTCGTCGGCCACCACCGGCCGACGAAAATAAATGGTCGACGGACTATTTTCGTCGGCCTTGCTAAAACCGACGAAAATAGGTTATTTTCGTCGATACCGACGAAAATAGACGCCTATTTTCGTCGAACTTATTTTCGGCGGCTATTTTCGTCGGCCTGCCGACGAAAATACTATATTTTCGTCGGTTTAGGCTTATTTTCGTGGGTTTTTGGCCCACGAAAATTTAGGTGTTTCCTGTAGTGTAAATAGAATCATAGAATCCAATGAGAGTCATTTAACAAGTGAGCACTAGTGAAATAAACTAGATCCTACTCCTATAAACCTTGTTCTCCTCTCATGCACTTAAACCTAAATTAGTGCAATTAGTGCATTAAACCAACTCAACCAAGAGCAAAAAGATTTAACTCAACCAGTAGGGTCATGATGAATTGTATAATTTGATTGTCCCCACCTAACATCAAACAAAATTTTGGCCTACATCATGCAGTCTATCTCACCCATATCTATCTCATCTTGGCAGATTCTATCGTACCTTTGGACATTCACCTTATATAACTAGTTATCCCAAGCTTGGTATAAAACAACAGATTAAGCCCTGCCAAAGAATCTTCAGTTCATAACTAGATACTAGCCTATTCGTTCTGTCTACCAAATAATTTTCCTTGCAAACTATTTTACCATATGCTTCTAACTTTCATGGTCAATACTAGGAAGGAAAGATTATCAGACAACAGCAAACAAAAATGAATCCTCCAGATCCTCCACCCGTTGGAATTGACCAAGTGGTTGCCTCCCAAATGATGGTAATACAACAAATGGCAAACATAGTTACCGAAATGCAAAATCAGATAAGACAAGAACTCTAGGAAATACATCAGGACCGGCTGGAGATACATCAAGAAATAAGGCAAGCACGGTTGGAAAGACAACAACAACAACAACGCCCACTACCTCTACCACCACCACCAGCTCCACCAATATACATAAATATATATATATATACTACTATTTGTAAGATCTAAGTGTTACTTTAGTTAGTAGTTAGTATGATAATATTTTAGAAAGAATAATAAGGTCTAATTGACCCTATGTGTTGCTAATAAATTATGCATCGTGATAAGATTTTGTTTGTGCATATGTTCTGAGATGACATGGTTATACACCATTTTCTTACAAATCTCGAGGACAAGATTTCTGTTAAGGGGGTAGGGATTTGTAAGGTCCAAAATATGTATGAGAAAAAAAAATTATTAATAATAATAAAATAAATATATGAAGAGATAGAATAGTAAATTCAGAAATCTCGAATCAAACTTGAGTACTGAAAATCGAGAACTGAATTCTGAAAACCAAGAATTATTTTAGAAAAGAAGTAATAGAAAAGTTTTCTATTCAACTAAATGATGATGCATATCATTAAATGATGCACCATAAGCATTTAATTACATGAATAATTAATTCTGAAGTAACTTTTAATTCTTATCCCACACTCAAAATACTATTTTTCTAAAAAGAAAGAAAACAATATGAGAGTTTTTCATATTCCAAACATCTACGAAACAAATAAAATAATTAAAATAAACATATATCTATTGCATCATGTTGGATCTTATTTGTATGTGCATTTAATAATAATAGTAGTTACATTAATATAAATGAATTCATGTCCAAATTTGAGAATTAATCACTAACTAGAATACTTGAAAATAAGAAAAATAATCAAGAAAAGAAAGAAGAATAATACTATACAGTGCAGAAAAATATAAATTTAAATAATGGATTCATCCCATACTAGAGTATTCAAATGCCATATTTGACCTAAGTCCAAATTTGCCACAAGGGTTTGAATTCAAAATTTGGAATTCAAAATAAAGAAAAGAAACAGAAGAGAAAATAATAAAGAAAAAGAAAAGGAAAGCCGTGCATGGGCCTAAATCCAAGAGCTTGGCCCATTTCTACCCTTTCCCCTCGCTGCGCGGCCCAATTCCGCCCCACTGGTGCCGACAAGTGGACCCAGGGAGTCAGCCATCACACGTCTCGCCCACCCCCTTGTGCTTGTCATCATTGTGATGCAGGCCCATTTGTCAGCGCGTCCACGAAGGCGTGCTGCGAGTTAGCTTCCACCGACTTGTGGGTTCCACCCGTCAGCCGGTACTGTGGATCTTCTCGCTACTAACCACGCGGTGGCGCTTGCCACGGCGGAATTGGCGACGACCGTTGCGCCCACGTTGAATCAACCACCAGACGACCATAAAGCAGGCCTCGGGGATCTTCGCCTCAATTTTTACCCTCCTCACACTAGAGCCAGCCAAGAGAGAACTGTGAGGGTGAAACCATGGACTTCGTAGATCATCGCCGCGGGGAACCTCGAGCTCAGCTCGACGCGACTCTTGGCAGGTGATCCTCTGGGTTCACTGGGAGCCGTGGTGTGTGGTTAGCTTGTGGCTGAGGGCGATTCATGCGCTAGCATGTGGGGATTGCTCACCGGAGTTCATCTCCTGCAGTGGTCCGCCTCGTCGTGTGGCCAGCTCCCACCGCAACGCCATCAACGGTAACAACCCTCGCTGTCTTCTCGCCCTATTTTCCAGTACGAGTTACCGTCACCACTTAGGTTTATTGCTGCGTGGAGGGTCGTGTGGACGTGGCACAGCCATGGTGCCGTCGCGCCGGAGGGCCGAGCGCCGCCGTGGCCGTGTCGGGAGGGACGAGATCATCTGGGCCGTTGATCTAAAATGGGTGGCTGCGATTAAATCAGTATACCGTTTTAGCGCTGGGGATCCAGACCGTCCAATTTGGATCGGGCGGACCTAGGGTGGGGTTCGCTGTTTTAAATCCGGACCGCAGATTCACCATCGAGCAGATCTGGGCCGATCTCAGGCGATCACTGATCTCAGCCATTAATCATAGATCATGCGGGTCCGATTGAATACTAGTTCGGGCCGATACGATCTAATCCGAGCCATCTGTGCCCAATCTGGCGACCGAGATAGACTCATACCCCTTTATCGATTGGTTTTGTAAAAGAGCCTGTAGAATCCAGTAATCAACCCGCCGTCCTCGTATTCTGTTCACTGAGTCTTGGAATATTTGCGCCTTAGCCCCTCTGCTCTCTGAAAATTGATGCGCAGTCCGGATAATAAGGAAAACCATATAAATAATATCAGAAATTGATTTTAACACAAAAATAATCCTAGGAACTTGTAAAATCCATATAAAATTTATTTCAACTTCTTTTTAGTCCACTCCAGTTTCCATAATTTTGTATTAATATTGCCTACTACTTGGTAACACCGTTTTAACATGAAATCTATACTAGAATTGATTACTCAATTAATTTTGTAGCAAGCACACACGAACTTCAGAAATTTATAACTTCTTCGTTTTAATTTTGATTTGACCCGTTCTAGTTGTGTTAGTCTCGTACAAATATTTACTATGCAATAACAGCACCTATTACACCATGTCTCATTATTTCATGATTAGATCTTTATTTAACTTATGTTGATGTGGTCATCATAATCTATTAAAATATGATCTATGGTCAATTTATAATTTGGATTAAAGTTGGATTAATTACTACTTTAGGTTATCCTTCCTCTAGAATTATAAAATAAAACCTAGTGTTAATCATTTAATCACATCATAACTTGATGACCATAACCCCGATTTTAGTGGTTCTCGAACCCACGATCTCATAGCTACGCGTAGATTATTATTATGCAGTTTGTTCTTATGTCTGGTGTGATGTTAATTTTGTCTATACCATGTTTGTTTGTATTGCTACGATTAGCAGTGAGGTCGTGAGGATCTGAAGAATCACTCTAGTACCTGGAATCTCAAGTGCCATGCAAGTTGTGCCCTTGAACACTTTTTACCCAATAATGTTCTTTAATATCACTTGTTCAATGCATAGGTTTAATTTTGATGGGACCTAATAGGTCACCCTAGTCTGTTTATCTTTTTACCTTGTTTATCCCTGAATCATTTGTGAAGTTTGCTATTGCTTTATATGGTTTTGGGTTAAATATTACATTATGTCCATGTTCCAATTATTCTGTCATTTCACTTCTGTTCATGTCAAGATCATTATATTATGTTAATTGGAACATGGAGCTTAACTTGAGAAACACGTGCCACCACAAGGGAGGAATGGGACCCCTTGGCTGACTACTTAGGAAAGCTAGTGGAAGACTACCTTACCCAAAAGGGGCAAGGGCAGTAGAGGAGTTGCATGCAGGGAGGTTCTCGGGTTGATTTTGCTGCGATGGCGATCAGACGAGGGATTCTTGCAAGTGCTCTTCCCATAAACTGTAGCGGGTTTTCAGAAGCTAGTGGAACTTTGTAAAGGCCTCTTAGTGTTACCCTGCCTCGCTTCCTTGGTAGAGGTGTATGGGATTCATGACCCCTTGGTAGATGGGTAACATGACTTGTGGGCAAAGGGTACAACCTCTGCAGAGTGTAAAACTGGTATAGTAGCCGAGCTCACGGTCAAGAGCTGCTCGGGACTCCCGCATGATTGATCTATAGAACTTAAATTCAATTCGTCATATGCATTGCATGGGATTTGTTATTAATTTTGTTCTACTATTCTTATTATGGTTTGGTGTTTACTTATATTTAGTAACTGCTAATAAAATTTGACCAACTACTAAAAGCAATGCTAAGCTTTAACCATTCTCATTTGTAAGCCTTACACTTCATGAGCTCCCACCTTTGGCGAGTTCATGCACATTATTCCCCACAACTTGTTGAGCGATGAACATGTGTGAGCTCACCCTTGCTGTCTCACACCCCTCCACAGGAGAAGAACATGTGGTTCAATAGGAGCCTCATAGCGAGGAGTTCGACTTGATCTAGGTGGCATCTCCCAGTTGACTTTCTAGCGCCAAGGAGGGATTTTAGATCCTTTTATATTTACCTTTTATTGTAAGACTTCCACTATGTAATAAGTACTCTAATTTTATTGTGACATTTATCTCTATACACTCTGTTATTATAAGTGTTGTCTTCTTTGGCGCATGTATGAGATGTACGCGGTTTTTGTCCCTTAAAACCTGGGTGTGACATCCATGCATCGCGCTAAGGAACATGTCCATTGGTGATGTATGTCCAAAAGAATCCGAGGAGCCCACACAAGCACAAGATCAACCATCATCTTCCATGCAAGCATCTCCACCTACCCAAGATAAGGATCAAGCTCAAGAAGATGAAGATGAAGATCAGGACGATGAGGCACCTCAAGAGGAGGACATTGATCAAGGGGGAGATGACAATAAGCCAAGGAAGATGAACAAGAGATTTAGGATCAAAGACCGCCACACCCAAGAGTCCACCAAGCAATTCAAAAAGATCACCCCGTTAACTCCATTCTTGGTGACATCCATAAGGGGGTAACCACTAGATCTCGAGTTGCTCATTTCTGTGAACATTACTCTTTTGTGTCTTGTATTGAGCCATACAGGATAGAGGATGCATTAAGAGATCCAGATTGTTGGGTGGTGGCAATGCAAGAGGAGCTCAACAACTTCACGAGGAATGAGGTATGGCATTTAGTTCCACGTCCTAATCAAAATGTTGTAGGTACCAAGTGGGTATTCCGCAACAAGCAAGATGAGCATGGTGTGGTGACAAGAAACAAAGCCCGACTTGTGGCAAAGGGATACTCACAAGTTGAAGGTTTGGATTTTTATGAAACTTATGCACCTGTAGCTAGGCTTGAGTCAATTCGTATATTACTTGCCTATGCTACTTACCATGGCTTTAAGCTTTACCAAATGGACGTGAAAAGTGCCTTCCTCAATGGTCCTATCAAGGAAGAGGTCTATGTTGAGCAACCTCCCAGCTTTGAAGATAGTGAGTACCCTAACCATGTTTATAAGCTCTCAAAGGCGTTTTATGGGCTCAAGCAAGCCCCAAGTGTGGGGGACGGATATCCCCCGGGTCCACTAGAAGGCAAGAAGGCCTCGCGAAAGGTTTTGGGCCTATTGTCTCGCAAGGCCATCCCTTCGTGGGCCATGGGAGAACTGCTGGTGGAATGGGCTGACGCAGGGAAGGAGCAGACTTAGGCCCAGGCGTTCGTTAGATTCAAACATTATCCATAGCGCCCATCCGGCGGCCTTCCCGCGTGGGATGACCTTGAATGACGGAACAGACTAAGGATAAGTCGGATGGATTATAGAAAGATAAGTTCAGTCAGTTCACTATTACTTAGGTACACATCGTCATCATACACGCCTGTAATGCCCCACGGTTAAGTATATAAGGCCTAGGGGGTACCCCATCAGATTCATCGACCATCTACTCAGATCACTAGCTTTCTCCATACTGGAGACTTCCCTTGTAACCCACCACATAAAGATCCACACCAGGAACTAGGGTGTTACGCATCTCAAAGCGGCTCGAACCTGTAGAAAATCGTCTACCATCTCTCGTGCGTCTCACATGAACCATTGAGTCAAAGTCAACAACACCGTCTTACCCAAAAGCACCTCGAGGGGTAACCCTGGGTGCATGGTCGGGCTCTAAACACCGATAGCTGGCACGCTAGGTAGGGGGTGTGTCGTTGATCCAAGCTAGCTCAATGGCAGTCACCTCCCAGTGCAAGATCTCTCTCCGCCCTAGATCCGTATTCTGCTTCAGGACCATCTCATCCATGGCAGATGAGAAGGGAATTCTGCACCGCATAGCGGATCCACCGGAGAAGAAGACTTCCTCGGAAATCTCCAAGAAAGTTGGAATGAGACCACAGAGAGCGCAACCTCCTGCGCCTCAAGCGAAGACTTCCTCTTGTAAGTCAAGAGCCGAGAATTCACTCAACCGAAAAACCCCGTTGCCCACTTCGCCCATAGAGGAGTGGACACAGATTACGAGGAAAAAAAGAAGCGAGCGGGATGGAGGCCCATCAAGTTATCCTTCCGACACCTTCGCCCTCAAAGAAGGACAGAAAGAAATCCATCACCGCAGCAACTCCTTTCTACCCCGACGTCCTCTTCATCGGGGGGAGATTGGAGTCATCTCCCATCTCCGATGACGAACCAACCATGCCAGGGGAAGAACCTCCTCAGCGAGAAGCTCAGTGACGGAGGAACAGACGCAGGAATATTCAGCGACATCACGAGGCTGGGGAGCGGGACCCAGTGCAGCCCGTATCCTGGGATGAAGTCTCGAAAGTAAGAGAAACTCCTGACGAATGAGTCTTTAGAGAAAGGAGGAATTCTCGCCGACGTGACCGCCGGCAAGCTCAATACCGAGATCGGGAACAAGCTGAGCAGGATGTGAGGTTACGCCGAGAGAACCCTCTCTTCGCGTGAAACTTGAACCCTGACTTTGCTCGTGCAATGAACACGCCGAGTGAAGTCGGAGGAGTGTTGGCTCGGATAGCTGATGGCCTCCCACGAACTCCAGATGCTGAAGGCTATCGACGGCTGCTCACTCGGGTAGCTAATCACCTTCTACCCCTCGCTCATCCCCCAAGCAATCTGCAGCACGCCATCAATAGTCGGCGAGACACGCGGAGCTCCATCAATGCTTTGTGCAAATGATGACACGAAAATGAGATAAGGCATCGGGAGGAGTACGATCGGGATCATGGCGTCCTGGCTCGGAGTCGCGCCACCCGAGTTGAGTCGGCAGTAGCCTCAACTAGTGGGCCGACCCAGGGACGATCGAGACGGCACATCAGCAACTCCCCTCCCCATGACCGGCACCACGACCATCGATAGGAGGACACATGTGGAGTATCTGTGCTTACTCCGCATCTTAGGGCCATCCAGTGGCCCCCAAACTTCAAGGTCTCCAACGTCGACAAGTATGAACCCAAGCAAGATCCAGGAGGCTGGTTGGCCGTCTATACGACCACCGCCCGGGTCGCTGGGGCAACTAAAGACGTGATGACTGCGTACTTGCCCATCGTTCTTGAGCAGGATGCATTGCAGTGGCTACGACACCTACCACGACACTACATCGACGACTGGAGCGACTTAAGTCGGTGTTTCATCGCCAACTTTCAGTCCCTCTCTGACAAGTCGGCGCAACCATGGAACCTCAAATCCATCAGGCGCTAGGGGGATGAAACACTTTGGTCGTACCTCAAGAGGTTTCAGACCATGAGAAATCGCATCCATGAGGTCACTGAGGCAGCAGTGATTGAGGACTTCTATCGGGGATCTAATGACTCGGCCTTCATCCAAGCCATACTTTAGAAAGTGCCGACCACCTCCGAACAGCTGTTTCGAGAAGCGAACCTCTACATCACCACTGACGAATGGGCTCAGGACCTCATCAGGGGAGCAAAACTTGTGCCACCAGCACCACGGCACGACGCGAACCAGCAACCCGATAAGCGTTGGGAGAAGAGGCCCTGTGAAGAGGTCCACGTCGCTAGACCACTCGTCTCTCGTGCCCGAGGTGCACCCTACGGAGGCGAGCAAACACTGGACGACATCCTCGATGCCTAGTGCCCGTATCACAAGGATATGCACCACACCCTATGGAACTGTAGAGACTTCAAGCATTCCATCAAGAATGGCCGATCGTTCTAGCTTCTACCACCTCCCCCACCATGAGGAGGGCTTGGCGAGCCCCGACAGCCTCAGCAATAGGAAGGGGGTGGGGGTAGAGCATTCCCGTGCGTCGACGGGGAGGTCAACGTCATCTTTGGAGGACACGGGTCGCAGGAGAACAGAAGGCAACAGAAGCTCAACGACCGACAGATACTGGTGGCAACCACCAGTGCCCCAACCCCCTATCGGTGGTTAGAGTACCCAATCACCTTCAGCCGGGTGGATCAATGGCTCAACTTTGACCATCCGGGCAAGTACCCGCTCCTCATCGATCCGGTGGTCTAAGAGACCAGGGTAAAGAAAGTACTAGTGGATGGGGGAAGTAGCATCAATGTTACCTTCCCCCGGACGCTCTTGGGCTTGGGGGTCGCACTCAAGACCTCAATGAGTCAAACACCCCTTTCTTCGGCATTGTGCCGACCGAAGGAGAATACCCGCTCGGACACATCTACATGCCCGTTACCTTTGGAACTCCGGAAAACTATAGAACCGAGTTCCTGAGGTTTGAGGTGGCGAGTTTCGACTATGGATACAACGGCATCATCGGCAGGCCAGGATTGGCAAAATTCATGGCCATTCTGCACTATTCGTACATGATATTGAAGATGCCAGGACCACAAGGAATCATCACTGTGCGCACTGACTTCCAAGGCACCGCGAAATGCTTTCGAGGAGCTATCCAGGTGGCCCTCACTACTAAACCACCGATGACTTCCTCCGCGCAGGCAAACATAAAGACTGAGGAAGACCTCATAGTACCTGCGAATGAAGCTCAAGCCGTGACCTCTATGCGGCCGATTGAAGAGACAAAGAGGATCAACTTGGGGTTCGCTGATGAACGCAAGACCGCCATCATCAGCTCTAGCCTCGATGACAAATAGCAAAGCGCGCTCGTCCGGTTCCTATAAGATAACCGAGACATATTCGCATGGCAACCTGCGGATATGCCGGGTGTCCCGAGAGAACTGGCCGAGCACAAATTGAAGGTCTATCCCCAAGAAAGGCCGATTTGATAGAAACTGTGTCGTTTCACGCCTGACAAAAGAGAAGCTATTCATGTCGAATTAGCTCGCTTAGATGCAATAGGGTTCATTAGAGAAGTACTGCATCCTGAGTGGCTAGCAAATCATGGTCTTGTACTAAAAAAGAATAAAGTGGATTGGTGCATGTGTGTCGACTATACAGATCTCAACAAACACTGTCCGAAGGATACCTTCGGACTCCCTAGAATAGACCAGGTGGGTGATTCAACTGCTGGATGTTCTATGTTGTCCTTCCTAGACTGCTATTCTGGGTACCATCAGATCAGCTTGGCAAAAGAAGATGAGGAAAAAACCGCATTCATCACCCCGTTTGGAGCTTTCTGCTATACCTCCATGCCGTTCGGCCTCAAGAACGAGGGAGTGACTTACCAGAGAGCTATTCAAACATGCTTAACCAATCACTGGGGCAAGCGGGTGGAAGCTTATGTCGATGACGTGGTAATCAAAATAGAAAACTCATAAAACTTCATCGAAGATTTACAGCTGGTCTTCAACAGCCTAAGGTGATACAGGTGGAAGCTCAATCTAGAGAAATGTGTTTTCGGAGTACCAGTAGGGAAGTTACTCAGATTCATTGTCAGCCACCGAGGAATCAAAGCCAACCCAAAAAAATCGAGACCATCATGAGAATGGAAGCGCCGCAATCACAGAAGAAGGTAAATGTCACACCCGGTTTTAGAAGGCAAACCGAATGCGAACCATGTACGTGCCAGGATCAGTTATTCACGTACACAGCAGTTACATAATATGGACATCATCACACAGTGCTCAAAATAGTATTAAAAGGGGAAATAATAGTCGATTACATCATACGTCTGAGACGTCCATATAGTTCTTACAATAAATCAAAGTGCGGAAAAGAAACGTAGATAACGCGACCTTCACAGGCAACCGACTGGGGGTTGCCACTAACCCACGCCTAGAACTCGTCGTAGTCTTGGAACTCCTGGAAGTCTCCTTCCACAGCTTCATCTTCTCCTGAGCAGTGGTTGCAATGCTGACAACCTGGGGGGGGGATTGGTGTGTAGAGCAAGGGTGAGTACACATCAACATACTCAGCAAGCATCCCGTTTGGCTGTAGTGGACTAGCTTTATGTGGGGATAAGTCAAGCAGTTGCTTTTAGTTGGTCAGGTTATTACTTACTAGTAGAGAGCCAGGTTTTAACATTAACCCAAGTTATTAGCCCAATGTATCCTTTCCAAACGGAAAGAATACCACTTACCAGCACCATAATCATAACCAGAATCATCAATCTCATTGCCACCTGTACCAAAATATCTCTGATCAAGTATCACTAATCTCTGGAGCTCCCTTGGCCGCTCATAACCGCGAGCACGGCTGATATATCAGTTTCATAACACTCTGCAGAGGTTGTGCACTTTACCCATAAGCCGTGATTCCCTCTCTAGCCCGGGCTTGCAAGACCCTTATTCACTCCCAAGGTGAATGGCTAGGGATTCACTACGAAGCCTTTACAAAGATTCCCCGGGGCTGTAGCCACCCGTTAGGTTTCCTAAATGTACCGCACTCCTCCCCAAGGGACAAATCAACCTTGGCAGAGCGAGCCGCATACACCGAGCCCCATTGACGGCACAACGGCTAAGTGATCTACACCCCGGTTCCTCAAATTATTCAGCTAAGGGCGTCCCATTCCACCCTCATGGTTGCACTGTTTTCCCGGGCGGTCATCCATTGAACAGGTCCTTATGGAGAGGCACTCGAGAAACCGCTCGAGTCCCCTTAAATGCCACAAGTATGATCATAAATAAGAAGGGGAAAACAACGTATCATAGATAATCACATCATGTTCATTGATTTGAGTTGAGCAATAGCATCAGACTAAGCAGTAATAATCTGACCCAAATAGGTAATCAAGGACATGGATAACAAAAGCTAGTAAATCCTTAGGTATAAATGTGTAATGCGGGAGGTGAATTAAAGAATGAATAGGACAGAAATAGGTCAAAGGACACTTGCCTCCACCAACCGACTGCTGCTCAGGGGCTTCTGCTGCGAATTCCTCGGGCTCTTCGACCGGATCGTTCTCTATGCGAGCGCAAACATACATACATCCACATATTTAATACAAAAGAACAGTACACCATACAAGGGAACAAATAAAGTGAATATGCATCAAGTATGACGTTCGATATCGCATTTATTATGGTTAGAAAGAAACGGGGAAAGGTCTCGCAGGGGGGGGGTTAAAGCTTATGCACTAATGATTAGTTAAATTATGCGCTCTAGTTCCAATTGGTTCTAACAGAAGAATTAGTTATATGCACTAATGGAAACCTAGTCATTTTCAGTTGATCAACATTGAACTGGATAAACAATTGATTATATGAATCAACTAGCGTAACGAAATTCTAAATCAAGTTTCCTATTTCAATAACATGAACAATGATTAGCCTGCCTAAATAACAATGATAACAGAAAGTAAAATAAAATAAAAATAAAAAAAAAATAAATAAAAAAAGGGGGGGCGGTTGAACCGGCCAGGGGGCGGTTGAACCGGCCTGGGGCAGGGGCGGCTGGGCTGGGCGCGGGCGTGCAGGGGGCGGCCGAGCTGGGCGCGCAGGGGGCGGCCGAACCGGCCAGGGGGCGGCCGAGCTGGGCGGCTGGGCTGGCGGGGTGCGCAGGGGCGGCCGAGCCGGGGCGGCTGGGCCGGCCGGGCGGCCAGGGGCGGCCGAGGGTGGCTGGGGGGCGCGGCCAGGGGCGGCCAGGCGGCTGGGCCGGCCAAGGAGAGAGGAGGGGAGAGGGGAGAGGCAGGGAGGAGGGGGAGGGGGCTCACCGGGGACGGGGACGGGCGAGCGAGCGGCGAGGGGCGGCGAGGGGCGGCGGCGGTTGGGCCGGCGGCAGGGGCGGCCGAGCTAGGGCCAGGGGGCGGCGGCGGCTAGGGTGGGGAGAGGGAGAATGGGGGGAAGAGAGAGAGGGGTTGGGGGGAAAGGGGGGGGCGGCTAGGCCACTTGGGCCCAAGGGGGGGCGCGCGGGGGGGGGGGGCGGCTGGGCCGGCCAGGAGCAGCCCACGGCGCGGGAGAGAGAAAAGGGAGGAGAGAGAGAAAGAAAAAGAAGAAGAAAGAAAAGGTTTCTCTCATTTTCGAAATCCGATCTTCCTAGATGAATGCATTTGCACTTTCAAACAATCCAAAAGAATGCATAGTTCGGCATGGTGCATCAAACAACATAAAGCAATTTAGGGTTTTTCTTTACACGGGAATTCCAAACCGAATCCCGCTAGCTTTGGAAAAGGTCAAGGTCTAGCGAGGGGAAAAAGAAAAAGAAAAGGTAACGCCCGAATTTGGTGAGTGAAGAAAAGAAAAAATTCAACTGCAAAATTCGGGGCGTTACAGTAAAGAGGCTTACCGGATGCCTGGCAGCCTTGAGCAGGTTCATATCAAGGCTAGGCGAGAAAGGCATGCCATTCTACAAATTGCTCAAGAAGGTGGAAAAGTTTCAGTGGACCACAGAGGCATAGGAAGCTCTAGAAGCACTGAAAAAAGTTCCTGGCTACGTCACCAGTACTCAAGCCACCACGCCAAGCCACGCCGAATCAGCCGGCAGAAGATCTATTGTTATACATCTCCTGCACGACTCATGTGGTAAGCACCGCGTTAGTAGTCGAGCGGGAGGAGGAAGGACATACATATCCAGTACAACATCCAGTCTACTTCATCAGCGAGGTTCTCGGGCCCTCTAAAATGAAGTATCCCCAAGTTCAAAAACTACTATACGCGGTACTTCTAACCGCTCGCAAGCTTCATCACAACTTTGACGACCACAAAGTCATAGTAGTCACCGGATTTCCAATAGGGGATATTCTTCACAACAAAGAAGCCATCGGAAGAATAGCCAAGTGGGCCTGCGAACTGGGAGCTCATGACATAGAGTTCCGGCCTCGCACGACAGTAAAGACTCAAGCACTAGTTGACTTTGTATCAGAATGGACTGAGCATTAGGTCCCAGACAACCTAGAGGCTACTGAAGTATGGCGAATGTACTTCGATGGCTCGCTGAAGCTGTAGGGAGCAGGTGCAGGGACCCTCTTCATTGCTCCTAGAGGTGAACAACTCAAATATGCACTCCAGCTATTATTCCCAGCATCAAATAATGCAGCAGAATATGAAGCACTGATCCACGGGTTGAACATCGCCGTGTCACTGGGCGTTAATAAGTTGATGGTATATGGAGATTCACTAGTGGTCGTAAGCCAGATAAATAAAGATTGGGATTGCTCGACTAATTCTACGGGCAAGTACTGTGTAGCCGCCGAAAATTAGAAGACAAATTTGAAGTGTTGGAATTCCACCACGTGGAAAGAGACCGCAACACAGCAGCAGACGCGTTGTCGAAGCTAGGATCTAGTCGAGCCTAGGTCCCACCCGAGATCTTCGTCCAAGAAGTATCACACCCGAGTATTCTCTCAGATTAGGCAGAAGAATGCAACACCTTGAACCAACCAGAGTTGGACCCTAATGACTGGAGAGAGCCTATCATCAGGTACATAAAGAATGAAGAAGAACCGGATGATAAGGCTACGACAAAGCGCATCGCAAGACAGTCGGCCCACTACACCCTCATAGGGGGTGCACTGTACAGAAGGGGTGCAACTGGAGTCCACATGAAGTGCATTTTCTCGACTACTGGGAAGCAGCTATTTGATGAAGTCCATGCCAGACAATATGGAGTACACGCAGCATCCAGAACTTTGGTTGGGAAAGTTTTTAGATCTGGTTTTTATTGGCCAACAGCGAAGAGTGATGCCGCCAAGTTAGTCTAGAGGTGTAAAGCTTGCCAATTCTTGTCAAAGCAACAACATTTACCGGCACAGCAGCTGTAGACCAACCCTATAATATGGCCATTTGCATGCTGAGGGCTGGACATGATCGGACCCTTCAAGAAAGCTCAGGGAGGCTATACCCACGTGCTGGTTGCCATTGACAAGTTCACCAAATGGATAGAGTACATGCCTATTGCCTCTTTAACCTCAGCTAAGGCAGTGGAGTTCATACAAGACATAATATTCAGGTTTGGGATACCAAATAGCATCATAACTGACCTAGGATCCAACTTCACCAGCTCTGAATTCTTCGATTTCTATGAACAACGGAGTATCCAGATCAAGTATGCATTAGTAGCGCATCCAAGAGCCAATGGCCAGGTGGAAAGAGCGAATGGAATGATACTGGAAGCACTCAGGAAGAAAGTGTTTGACAAAAATGAAAAGCTTGCAGGAAAGTGGATCAGAGAGCTGCCATATGTGGTTTGGATCCTGAGAACTCAACCTAGTCGAGCTCTACATGGAAATACTCCGTTCTTCATGGTTTATGGTTCAGAAGCAGTGCTACCCACCGACCTCATGTTCGGGGCATCGAGGTTGGTCTTCGAAAATATAGCTGAACCAGAAGCTACCAGGCTAGAGGATATTGATGTGCTGGAGGAAGAGCGATTGAACACAGTAATTCAATCGGCTAGATACCAGCAGACCTTGAGGCGCTGTCATGACAAAGCCGTACGTCACCAATCCTTTGCAATGGGAGACTTGGTTCTTCACTGAATTCTAACGGGGGAAGGCCGACACAAGTTGTCACCACTATGGGAAGGGCCATTCATTGTATCAGAGGTCACTCCGCCAGGATCATACCGGCTTACTCAAATGGATGGCATGGAAGTGGGGAACTCATGGAACATAGAGCATCTTAGAAAGTTTTACCCTTAGCAAGGCCTCAAAAGCTCTTGAAGCAACATTGTACTCTGTAATCGGGGACTTCATCATCAATAAAGTTTTCGTTCTCAAAGGCATTCAGACTCTTGACTATCGGCTGACTTCGATTCGATTGGACTTGAAATCAACATGCTAACTCGGTTTAGGGTGACCACTATACCCTACTAACGGAGCAATCGGCTTAAGTCGGCGATGACTTAAGACGGTGCGACATGCTCACGCTAACTCGGCTTAGGGTGACCACTATACCCTACTAACAGAGCAATCGGCTTAAGTCGGCGATGACTTAAGATGGTGCGACATGCTCACGCTAACACGGCTTAGGGTGACCACTATACCCTACTAACGGAGCAATCGGCTTAAGTCGGCGATGACTTAAGAGGGTACGACATGCTCACGCTAACTCGGTTTAGGTGACCACTATACCCTACTAACGGAGCAATCGGCTTAAGTCGGCGACGACTTAATACGGTGCGACATGCTCACGCTAACTCGGTTTAGGGTGACCACTATACCCTACTAATGGAGCAATCGGCTCAAGTCGGCAATGACTTAAGCCGGTGCGATATGATCACATCTACTCATCTTAGGGTGACCACTATGCCCTACCAGCTAGGCGATCGGCTTAAGTCGGAAAAAGCCTTAAAACCAGCATATCACATTTACTCTCACAATTGTCTAGGGTGACCATTATACCCTAACAGCACAACAATTAACACTATAGGAAAAAAGGAACGTTTTACTTGTCAGCACCAGGGGCATGCTCTAACACCCTGTCCACAAAATATTCAAACATAACCTTCACACGCACAGAGAATTCATATTACATCAAGTGTTTTGCAGGACATCACTACATTGAAACGTCTTTGCCAGCAATATCTTTCGTAGGAGCAATGGAAGAAGAAGGACGACTCGAAGCATCAGGCGTAGCCTTGACGTCAGCGACAATGTCGTCAGGCACCACTACGTTGGGCCTCCTCATCAAGATCCGCCCAACGCGAATGGCTTTGTCCATAGCCTTGTCGCGCTGAGCCTTCAAAATGGCGCAGTTGTCCTCTAAAGCTTTGACAACCAGTCGAGCAGCTTCTAGCTCCTGTGCAACAAGTTTCTTTGAAGCACGTAGATCTCTAATGGTCGAATCCTTGGTTGATAACAGTTGTCCAAGCCGTAGAACTTCATCTTGGGATACTTGTATCTCATGACGATGATGATCCAGGTCCGACATAGTGAAGCGGTGGCTCCTTTCCAAAATAGTCAAGGAGTTGCTAGTGTCACGGTATAACCTATCCAGATTATCACGAGAGGCAGCGAGTGCTTGTTTCTCCTCCTACGAACAAGAAGCAACATTCAGCACCCAGTCAACAATAAGCGTGGCAAAGTCAACCAAGGGAATTTACCTCATGCGCCATCCTTTCAGAGTCAAGCTGAGCATTGAGGGAGGAATTCAAAGAACGCGCGCCATCCAAAGAAGCAAAGACTTGGGGCAAGTCGGATTGACTTTGAGAATACTTCTCCTCAAGGTCAGAGTACCGTTGGGTTAAGTCAGATTGATTTTGAAGATATTTCTCCTCAAGTTCAGAGCACCGCTGGGCCATATCCGACAATGCAGCTGAAAGGGATGCATGACTAAGAACAAGGTGATCAATAAAAACAGTTAGGGAAGCTATAAGATCACAAACCAGTGTTGGACGCCTTCAGGTCATCAATCTGTTTCTAGAATAGCAATGGATTCCATTGCATTAGAGACAGAGCTTGTTCGGGAATAGTGGCACCACAGGATCTTAGCTGAGTAGACATTCCATCGACAAAAGCCTGTGATCAAAACAGATGAGCAGAAGAAAGATAACTTACTGATATGAACAATGTAAGAGCAAGAGGCCGACTCACCTGAATATTGGAGAAGAATAGTGGTAAACCTAAGGCAGGACGAGCAGTGTCATGGCTCGATGAGGGAAGATCAGCAGGAACAATCTGAAGGGCATCATCAGGGGTGATCTCAGCCATGCTAGGGATGGCAATTTGACCCGTGGATTTGGATATCCGTCGGATATCCGACCCGATGGAGCCGGGTATGGATACATATTTTGACCCATGGGTTAGATCTGAATTTGATTCGAAGTCGGGTGGGCACGGATTAGGATATTACCTTCTACCCGCGGGTTATCCGTTGGATATCCAAAATCGATCCATAGTGTAATTTTTGGCTTAGCCCATATTACATAGCAAAGAACAGATCCTAACACCATAAACCCCACGCCTAACGCTCCCAATTTCCCATTATTGGTTGCCCCTTATAGCAGTGTTGGCTTCCTGCGCTATGCCTCGTGGTCCAAGTCTCATAGACCGTAGCACCACTGACGGCTGGCCCTTCCAAGCTCTAGTGCTTCTAACCGAGGCTTACAGGTCCATAATAATTCTTTTATTATGTTTTAATTGTGTATGATGGTGAATTAGGAAGAAATTTGACTAATTATGTTATTGAATTGTTGAATAAATTGTAACACCCCTGGTGTTACTGCTACTAAAACTTGAGCATAACATCATGAGCATCAGCATTTCATATGTTTGATACACCTAGAGTGCATCCACTAGGTAAAAATTTCAAACAAGTTGTATTGTTTTGGGTGTTTTGCAAATAGAACCCTGGAATAGGGACTTAGCCCTAAATAAGGATTAAAGGGTAAAATATAACCCAAATTGAGAAAACCTGGAAGGTTTAAGTAAAACAATCATAAAATGTTCCTAAGAAATAACTTGAATTACATTTATACCCCTGATATACCAGA
This sequence comes from Zea luxurians, assembly GCA_029449295.1. Classification (NCBI taxonomy): domain Eukaryota; kingdom Viridiplantae; phylum Streptophyta; class Magnoliopsida; order Poales; family Poaceae; genus Zea; species Zea luxurians. The sequence goes on along the minus strand of JAOPSE010000001.1, from coordinate 32,073,598 downwards.
AACCCTAATTGAAACCCTGGAAAACCCTAAATTCAAACCCTAGGGGCCTATGTGCAAAAACAGTGCATATTTGGACTAAAGTGTAAAAACTATTATGTTAAAGCATATAAAGTCACATGGTTCACATTTATGAAGATTTACAAGCTAAACCCTAGGTTTTGGACTAATTTGCAAAAGACCCCAAGTTGTGATTTCACTCCAAGTCTGAATTTCAGTGTAATTGCTTCAACTTTGAGCCTTTGTATCTTTCAAATTCTAGGGTTTTTGCCCTAGGTCACCACATCAAAATTGTAGACCCATTAAAGGGGAACAACTTTGCTTAAGAGTTTAAGCATTGTTGTTATGAAAAATTGAGAGATAATTAAGCCCAAAGTTGGACTGTCAGACTACTTAAAGTCTGAAATCAGACTAACAGTGAAATGTCATGAACTTCAAGCTCAATTTCAAGCAAGATCCATTGACTTTTTGTGGGAGCACAATATAGCAAAGTTGTAGTTGGTTTATAGCACTACAATATTGCTGCAGAGATTTGGATGTGTTGCCATAGAAATTTGGAAGAAATCTGGCCCTAAACTATGGCTGTCAGGCTTATTGAAGAAGCAGTGCCATGGTACAGTGTCCAAAATAGATCAGGCCGCCAGCACGGCAACCTCACCGCCGGCGACCTCCCTGTGCAAAGATTCGTGCCATCACCGCTGTGACTCGTGACCAAATCAACTGGATAGCGCTTGGAGATCATCGCCGTGGATAACTCCGGCCAGTAAAGCATTCCGGCCACCATACAAGCGTTCACCGCGGAGGAATTGGATAAGTACGCCGGTGATCACCGCCTCTCGGCCTTGCTCTGCGTGTTCGAGCCTCGCCACCGCACCGCCACGATTCACTCTAGCTCCCCGTTGCTCACCGGAATAGTTGCCACGACGTTGAACACGTATTCACTGCGCCAATGTTCTTCTTCATCTCCGGCCGCTAGTGCAACCTGCTCGAATTGCTCGTCACCGCTACCGCTCCCTATAAATTGACCCCGCCGCGAGCTCCGTAAGGCAGTGAAGTATCCAGCCACCGCTAATTAGCCACGATCGTTCGCCAGAGCTTGAGAATTTCTTGTTTCCCCCAAACTGGTCTCCGCCACCGCGAAGAACAGCTCAACCGCGACCAGCCCAACTCAGGTTAGTTCCAGTCTCTCCGTTGCTTGTTCTAATGTCCCTAGACCCTCCTCAAGCTCTACAACCCCTTCAATTGAACTGGACCACCACCCATCGCCGGGAACACGAGCAAGTGTCCATAACCTTCGCTGTCCTCGTGGGCAGAGCAGAATGGGTCACCAATCGTGCAATTAACTTAGGGGAAATGCTCGGAGGGGGTCTGATTTGGTGTCTGCCGCTCGAGAGCGCCAGTCTTTGCGTAATCCGGCCGGTCTAACCTCACCGGTGATCGGACCTCCGCCGTGCGACATTGGGGGCGTACCACTGTGAAGAATTAGAACTTGAGGGACCTCTGTGCAAATCGTCAGTGACTCAGAAAAACAGTAACCGAACCCATCTCCAGTTAGCCAAAACGCCGAGGGCCTTTCTGAAAAGCCACCAGCGCGGGCGCGGGCGCGTGCACGTTTTCGCCTGGGCCTGGGCCGCTGAAATCGAATTGAGCCCAATACTGTTCCTCGTTTTCCTTTTTCTTTTTCTGTCCAACTTTAGAAATATGTAGAAAATTATAGAAAAATGTTAAAAATGTCAAACCAATTTTGTTAGATTCCTTATTTTTCATAGTATTTAATAAAAATAGTTGTATGATTTTTAGGACAAATAGGAAATTTTGAGTCATTTAAAATAGCTTAAATCATGAGTTCTGGAATTTTAGAAAATAGATAATAATTCCAAAAATGTCCAAACTTTTTATATGAACTTTACACATTATTTAGAAGCAATGGGTAGAGTTTGGTTTAATTTGGACCATGTTTGATAACTAGAACCCAAAACCCTACCCCGTGCCCTTTGAATTCCTTTATTGACTCCGGAAACCCTAAGTTCTCGGAGTTCCGTGAAGGAAAGTTGTATTCAAGACTTTAGATAATAAATTCTTATTATCTTTGCAATCTCATGAGCATTTCATGGCATTCATTCTTATATACACATATATGGTAATGTTTAGAAAACGAAGAAGTCGAGGTAACTGAAGAGAAGACACCACCACCACCACCTTTGGAATCTCAGGCAGGAACTGTTTCTACCTTGATATCTGTGGGTCCGAGCCTGACTCAACTATCAACGAAGGCAGGCCCCGGTGCATTTGCCACCTTCCTTGATGTTTTAAAATCTTTCTCACTTGATCAATGCATTAGGTGATAGGAGTTGAATGCTTAAACAATTCTTGCATTACCTTCCTTGAACTTGATCACCTTCCTTGAAACCCTATTTTTACAAAAGGTTTTACTTTGCTTAGTATTGCTTTAGCAAAACAAAAGGGTTTTTGCTTTACAAAAAGATGATTGACAAAGTGGGAGGGATGTTTTTGAAAATAAAGCTTGATGGTGGATCCATCATGGTCGTGATGGGTTCAACATCGGAAAAGATATACCTCTGTCAGGTACCAAACTTTGGGTTTTAAATGATTAAGCTGAGACCGGGCGAGTGACTTGCACGAGAAGAGAGTCTCGGTGTAGTGTCTCCGTCTGAGTCGATTAAGGACCGTGTCGATGTAGGCCTGCTGACCGAGGACCCTTTAACTGGTCACATGCCTCATCATGGGTAAGCCTTGCCTCGGGCAGACTAAGGCCAGAATAAGATAACACGAAATGGGCGTGGAGCGGTGGCGGGAGTAGCGTGTACCCTCCGTGGCAAGAGGCTGGACAGTGGTGTATCTGTGCTCTTGGTTCGCGTGAACCTGATCTGGTCTTAAGAACCCTGGTGGCGGGTTGACATATGCAAGGGTTAAGTGCTACATATGTCATGTGATTGGAGATCCTCAGCTGAGTATAATTGATTCGGATCGCCGTACCTCCGCGGTTATGGAGACTTGGCCACAGACCTATACGTAGAACTCCAGTAAATATGAAAGGTTTGATAAGAAATTGGCTAGTGCAGGTCAAGTGTTTGAACTAGGTAGAAAGAATTCTAGATGCAGGTAATTTTACCTAACCTGAAAATAAAACTGGATTTTTAAGGATCCACTTTTAGTAAGCATTTCTGCAAACAGAGTCTTTTGACCATTGAGAAACCTTACCTTGACTCCTTTAAGCCAGCATACCCTTGAGAGTCTTTTCTTTAGTCGGGTAAGACTTGCTGAGTAATCCCATACTCAGGGTTTTATTCCCTATTGTTTTTAGGTGAGGAAGCAGCAAATTTTTGTTGCTTTTGTACCAGGGTGGTGTCAAATGAAGAAAAGCAAGAATGAAGCTGCGGGAGGACCTAGTCCTCCATAAAAGCTTTTATGTAAGAACTTATCGGGAGGAGTTTTTACCTCCCTTGGTATTGTAATAATAAGTACTCTACACTCTTGTTTATACGCTGGTCTGTAATAACTAACTTGATCTTACTTTCAAATAAATGTAAGTTTATGTAATTGCTTCCGCATTTCTGTATCTCCGATGGTCTGTAATGTCTGTGTGACGGGTAAAACGCTCTTGGAAAAGGTAAGAAAAGCAGATACCGAACTTTTCAAGTAATTCAGGGGCATCTACAGGGTTGTCTGAGGTCCGTTGGACAAGGACAACTGCAGGTGGGCCTAATAACTTGGGAGGTTCCGTCACAGCTGGTATCGGAGCAAAGCCCTTCTCTGCAGATATTATGAGGCATCTTCAAAAGGATTTTCTAAAGACTTATCTAGAAAGATTTCTTCCATTCTTACCCCTTATATCTGAAGAATCTATATGAAAGACCAGATAGGAGGAGTGCAATGTATAGAAGGTATGAATCAACTAAGGTTGGTTCTGTAATTATACATGCATCATGCTAAGAACTATACTAATAAAATTTCCCCCTTAGAAAAATGCGGGCCGCGCACGAGGAAAATCGCGCGCAAGTCAACTGGCCCAATTGGTGTACCCCGTCATCAACTCGCTCCTAGACATGACGATAGTAGTGGGAGTAACGATCCGATTGGGGGTGTTGAAGCCCAAGTAAATCAGCTTCAAGCGGAACTTCAACGCAGGACGAACTTATGGGTCACGGATGGCGACAGAATAAACGAATTGAGAAGCCACATCCGCCGCCTGCAGGATCAGCTTGCTGATCGAGACTTAGCGCTTGACTGGGCGGTTCAGTCTCGTTCGCTTGCCTGGGCTAAGGAAGCAAAGGCTCGAGCCCGAGTCGAAGAACTTAGCTCAGCTATTGATAATCTGCAGGCATATTGCAATACCCTACATGAAGAAGTTCATGTACTGTATTCGCAATTACACCCCAGCGTACCTACAAATCATGTCTGGACAGAAGCCGGACCTTCTCACGAAGCGGGAGAAGCTTTTGGTGGTGAACTGGACCTTTTCAGGCCCCATCCATGAAGTTGGTCGATGAATGGTCTCCTACGCTCGACAGTGAAGCTACTAAGAGTGATAGGAAGTAGGAATAGTATAGTTGTAAAATTAGTGGTGTTATTGTATAATGGCTACTGTACTCCTGCTGTATAAATTCGAGTCTGTAACATTACTCTTTTTAGTAATCTAAATTGGATGGTCTTTCTTTGGCATATTATATTTGTTTCCAAATGTTTGTTGCCACAGATGCCGTCCAAGACCCGATCACAGGATGCAGCTGGAACCTCCAGTGGGAGGGAGTCCACCCCAAATCCACCTCCTGTCCCTCTCACACTTGCCGAGGCTATCGCCGCCTTGGTAAATGCAACCGCGGATAATACCCATTTCCTACGGGAAATGGCGGGTCAGCAATTTCAGCAACAAGGAGGATGGGGCTATCCGCAAGGGCCCCGTGAGACATCTTATTTAGACTTCTCCGAAACACGGCCACCGCTGTTTGTCAAAGCCGAAGACCCGTTAGAGGCAGACAAATGGATTCGTGTCATCGAGCAAAAGTTTGGACTTCTGCGATGTTCTGAAATCCAGAAGCCCTTGTTCGCAGCCCAGCAACTACGCGGCCCTGCCAGCACTTGGTGGGGAAATTTTATGGCCGTTCAACCGGCCAATCATCAGATAACATGGGAAGAATTTAAGTTGGCCTTCCACGAACATTACATACCAGAAGGTGTACTTCACATGAAACAAGAAGAATTTATGAAGCTGAAGCAAGGAGGGGATACTATTAATCAGTATCTCAATAAATTCAATCATTTGTCACAGTATGCAATCGATCAAGTGAATACCGATATGAAGAAGAAGAATTGTTTCATGCGAGGACTGAATGACAGGATGCAAAGAAAAATGGCTACTTGCATTGACCTTACCTACGGAAGGGCTGTCAGCACAGCACTGGCAGTCGAATCCAAATATGCAAGTTCTAGAAAGATCAAGGGGAGTGGAGGAAACAGGCCTACTCAGGGCCCTGAGAAACGGCAACGGTTTGTTATCCGGCCTGTTAATCAGGGTCATTCTTCAGCACGTCCACCCTCCTTCCCATTTAAACAGCCAGTATTTATCCGTCCCAACACTGCACCTACAACAACAAGTCAGCCGAGTGCCCCTGGCACTCGATTCCCTGCTCTTCCTAGTTCATCGACAGGATGTTTCAATTGTGGAAAATCTGGGCATTTTATTAAGGATTGCCCTTATCCGAAGCAAAACAAGTCAAACAATCCACAAGGATCTAGGAATTCATTTCAAGCCAAGGGAAATACTATGGGCAAAAATACGAAGAAGACGGGACACATATATTATACGCAAGTGGCCACTACACTGGATGGTGAACCGGTCATGATGGGTACGTTCCTTGTGGCCAATCATCCCGCAATTATTCTCTTTGATTCTGGTGCTTCCCATACATTCATCAGCAAGAAATTTGTGGAGCAACATTGCATTTCATACCATGAATCAAAAGAGGGGTTTAAAATTCAGTCACCTGGGGGACAAATCTTTACTAGAGAAGTGGCCTATCAAGTGCCCGTAACACTGGCCGGATGGGACTTTCCTACTAATATGATAGTTTTGAAAGGTCAAGACATAGATGTGATTTTGGGCATGAATTGGCTGGCCCGACATAAAGCAACCCTCAACACTGATCAGAGAATCATCAGGTTGAGTCATAATCAAGAAGAATTTCTCTTGTCTATCCCCATTCTAACCAAAATTACTGGCAGAGTTTATGAAGCCATTATACCGGAAGTCAAGGATATTCCGGTGGTATGCGAGTTCCTAGACGTCTTTCCAGTGGATTTACCTGGATTTCCACCCGAGAGGAATGTAGAGTTTGTAATTGAATTGAAGCCCGGTACGGCTCCCATTTCTCGAAGATCGTACCGTATGCCTCCAAATTAGCTGGCGGAACTGAAGATTCAGTTACAAGATCTACTATCGAAAGTATTCATCCGGCCAAGCTCGTCACCATGGGGTTGTTCGGCCATATTCGTCAAGAAGAAGGATCAAACTTTACAGATGTGTGTGGATTATCGACCCCTGAATGAAGTCACTATCAAGAACAAGTACCCTCTTCCGCGGATTAACATTCTATTTGATCAGCTGACCGGGGCGAGGGTATTCTCCAAGATTGATCTCCAATTGGGCTACCATCAGATCCGTATTCGGCCCGAGGATATACCAAAAACCGCATTCACTACGCGGTACAGATTATTTGAATACCTGGTAATGTCTTTCGGACTGACGAATGCTTCTGCCCACTTCACTTATCTAATGAACTCGGTGTTCATGCCCGAGTTGGACAAATTTGTGGGGGTCTTCATAGATGATATTTTGATATATTCAAAGAATGAAGAGGAGCATGCTCAACATTTACGGGTCGTATTAACGCGCTTGAGAGAACATCAATTATATGCCAAGTTCAGTAAGTGCGCATTTTGGCTGGAAGAAATTCAATTTCTGGGACATGTTCTATCTGCCAGGGGGATTGCGGTAGATCCCAGCAAAGTCAAGGACATTTTGGAGTGGGAACCCCCAACCACTATTCACCAAGTCCGAAGTTTCCTTGGACTGGCTGGTTATTACCGTCGATTTATACAAGATTTTTCTAAACTTGTGAAGCCAATCACAAGTCTATTGAAGAATGATACCAAATTCAATTGGTCTTCAAACTGCAATGAAGCTTTTGAGAAATTGAAGACATTATTAATCACTGCTCCGGTATTGGCTCAACCGGATATTAACAAGCCATTTGATGTGTATTGTGACGCATCTGGCAGTGGTCTCAGCTGCGTATTAATGCAAGAAGGCCGAGTAATTGCGTATGCTTCAAGGCAGTTACGCCGGCATGAGGAGCATTATCCTACTCATGATCTGGAGCTAGCTGCAGTGGTCCATGCTCTGAAGATATGGCGTCATTATCTGCTGGGTAATATCTGTCATATTTATACAGATCATAAAAGCTTAAAATATATCTTTACCCAGTCTGAACTCAACATGAGACAAAGGAGATGGCTTGAGCTTATTAAAGATTATGAACTAGAGATCCATTATCACCTAGGCAAAGCTAATGTAGTGGCAGATGCACTCAATCGCAAGGCCTTCTGCCATTGCCTAACTATGGGGACTTCTGACATTACGTTGTGCCAGGAGATGGAGAATCTAAACCTGGGTATGATTCAACATGGGACTTCAAATCACTTGAAGCTTGAGTCAGTCATCCTGCAAAGGATAATCGACGCACAAAAGAATGATGAAGGCATAAAACATATTCGTGAAAAGATTGAAGCTGGCAAAGCCAATTGCTTCCGAAAAGATGATCAAGGGGTTGTATGGTTCAAAAACTGCATAGTTGTGCCGAAGAATGAAGAAGTCCGCCAGCAAATTTTTGATGAGGCACATCTTAGTCGCTATTCTATGCATCCCGGAAGCACTAAGATGTATCAAGATCTGAAACAACATTATTGGTGGACGAAAATGAAGATCGAGATTGCATGCTATGTGGCTAGATGTGACATCTGCAGACGTGTCAAGGCCATACACCAAAAGCTGTCGGTCCATTACAGTCTCTACCAATACCAACATGGAAATGGGAAGACATAAGTATGGACTTTATTGTGGGATTGCCCAAGACCGCAAAAGGGTATGACTCTATCTGGGTTATTGTTGATCGGCTTACAAAAATTGCTCATTTTCTACCCGTCAAGACAGTGCACCCAGTTGCTGTTTATGCCCAGTTGTATATTGCTCGTATTCTCAGTTTGCATGGGGTTCCAAAGACTATAGTGTCGGATCGTGGACCTCAATTCGTGTCCAAGTTTTGGGAAGAACTTCATAAGTCCCTGGGTACCAAATTGCTCCACAGTTCGGCCTATCATCCTCAAACAAGTGGGCAGACTGAGAGGGTTAATCAAATACTTGAAGATATGCTACGAGCATGTGTGCTGGACTTCTCACAGAAATGGGATGAATGTTTGCCGTTAGCTGAATTCTCATATAATAATAGCTATCAAGAAAGTATCAAGATGGCACCCTTTGAAGCTTTATATGGACGACGATGTCGTACTCCGCTAAATTGGTCTGAACCTGGTGAAAGGTCCTTCTGCAAGCCTGATATGGTGAAAGAGACCGAAGAAAAGGTTCAAAAAATAATTCATAATATGAAGAAAGCCCAAACCCGTCAAAAGAGTTATGCAGACCGGCAACGACAACCCTTATACTTTCTAGTAGGAGATTATGTCTACTTGAAAGTTTCTCCAATTAAGGGCGTATCGCGTTTCGGGGTTAAAGGAAAGCTTGCACCCCGGTACATTGGTCCATTCCCTATACTTGAGCAATGTGGACCAGTGGCATACCGACTCCAATTACCCGAAACTTTGTCTGTTGTACATAATGTGTTCCACGTGTCTCAACTGAAGAAGTGTCTTCGGGTTCCAGATCGAACTATCGAAGTGACAGATGTTGTCCTTGAGCCGGACTTAACATATTCAGAGCACCCTATTCGAGTCTTAGATCAAAAGGACAGGATTACCCGGAGAAAAACTCTCAAGTTTTACAAGATACAGTGGAACCAACATTCCGAAGATGAGGCTACATGGGAAACTCAAGACTTTTTAGATAGAATTTCTTAGGCTTTTTAGCCTCTTGTAATTTGTAAAGTGTACAACATTGTTATAATAAAGGAGTGAGTCCCAAACCCACCCCTGCCTTGTACCAAAACTCAGGAAATAAAAATATGAAGCATTTCCTTTTCCATTACTTACCCTAAGACTTTTCATCTTGGGACGAGATTCTTTTATGCGGGGAAGGATGTAACACCCCTAGTGTTACTGCTACTAAAACTTGAGCATAACATCATGAGCATCAGCATTTCATATGTTTGATACACCTAGAGTGCATCCACTAGGTAAAAATTTCAAACAAGTTGTATTGTTTTGGGTGTTTTGCAAATAGAACCCTGGAATAGGGACTTAGCCCTAAATAAGGATTAAAGGGTAAAATATAACCCAAATTGAGAAAACCTGGAAGGTTTAAGTAAAACAATCATTAATTGTTCCTAAGAATGAACTTGAATTACATTTATACCCCTGAGATACCAGAAACCCTAATTGAAACCCTGGAAAACCCTAAATTCAAACCCTAGGGGTCTATGTGCAAAAATAGTGCATATTTGGACTAAAGTGTAAAAACTATTATGTTAAAGCATATAAAGTCACATGGTTCACATTTATGAAGACTTACAAGCTAAACCCTAGGTTTTGGACTAATTTTCAAAAAGACCACAAGTTGTGATTTCACTCCAAGTCTGAATTTCAGTGTAATTGCTTCAACTTTGAGCCTTTGTATCTTTCAAATTCTAGGGTTTTTGCCCTAGGTCACCACATCAAAATTGTAGACCCATTAAAGGGGAACAACTTTTCTTAAGAGGTTAAGCGTTGTTGTTATGAAAAATTGGGAGATAATTAAGCCCAAAGTTGGACTGTTAGACTACTTAAAGTCTGAAATCAGACTAATAGTGAAATGTCATGAACTTCAAGCTCAATTTCAAGCAAGATCCATTGACTTTTTGTGGGAGCACAATATAGCAAAGTTGTAGTTGGTTTATAGCACTACAATATTGCTGTAGAGATCTGGATGTGTTGCCACAGAAATTTGGAAGAAATCTGGCCCTAAATTATGGCTGTCAGGCTTACTGAAGAAGCAGTGCCATGGTACAGTGTCCAAAACAGATCAGGCCGCCAGCGCGGCAACCTCACCACCGGCGACCCCCTGCGCAAAGATTCGTGCCATCACCACCGTGACTCGTGACCAAATCAACTGGATAGCGCTTGGAGATCATCGCCGAGATCATCGCCGTGGATAACTCCGGCCAGTAAAGTATTCCGGCCACCGTACAAGCGTTCACCGCGGCGGAATTGGATAAGTACGGCGGTGATCACCGCCTCTCGGACTTGCGCCGCGTGTCCGAGCCTCACCACCACACCGCCACGATTCACTTTAGCTCCCCGTTGCTCACCGGAATAGTTGCCACGACGTTGAACACGTATTCACTGCGCCAGTGTTCTTCTTCATCTCCGGCCACCAGCGCAACCTGCTCGAATTGCTCGTCACCGCTACCGCTCCCTATAAATTGACCCCACCGCGAGCTCTGTAAGGCAGTGAAGTATCCAGCCACCGCTAATTAGCCACGATCGTTCGCAAGAGCTCGAGAATTTCTTCTTTCCCCCAAACTGGTCTTCGCCACCGCGAAGAACAGCTCAACCGCGACCAGCCCAACTCAGGTTAGTTCTAGTCTCTCTGTTGCTTGTTCTAGTGTCCCTAGACCCTCCTCAAGCTCTACAACCCCTTCAATTGAACTAGACCACCACCCATCACCGGGAACACGAGCAAGTGTCCATAACCTTCGCTGTCCTCGTGGGTAGAGCGGAATGGGTCACCAATCGTGCAATTAACTTAGGGGAAATGCTCGGAGGGGGTCTGATTTGGTGTCTGCCGCTCGAGAGCGCCAATCTTTGCGTAATCCGGCTGGTCTAACCTCGCCGGTGATCGGACCTCCGCCGTGCGACATCGGGGGCGTACCACTGTGAAGAATTAGAACTTGAGGGACCTCTGTGCAAATCGTCAGTGACTCAAAAAACACTAACCAAACCCATCTCCAGTTAGCCAAAACGCCGAGGGCCTTTCTGAAAAGCCGCCAGCGCGGGCGTGGGCGCGCGCATGTTTTTGCCTGGGCCTGGGCCGCTGAAATCGAATTGAGCCCAATACTGTTCCATGTTTTCCTTTTTCTTTTTCTGTCCAACTTTAGAAATATGTAGAAAATTATAGAAAAATGTTAAAAATGTCAAACCTATTTTGTTAGATTCCTTATTTTTCATAGTATTTAATAAAAATAGTTGTATGATTTTTAGGACAAATAGGAAATTTTGAGTCAATTAAAATAGCTTAAATCATGAGTTCTGGAATTTTAGAAAATAGATGATAATTCCAAAAATGCCCAAACTTTTTATATGAACTTTACACATTATTTAGAAGCCATGGGTAGAGTTTGGTTTAATTTGGACCTTGTTTGATAACTAGAACCCAAAACCCTACCCCCTGCCCTTTGAATTCCTTTACTGACTCCGGAAACCCTAAGTTCTCAGAGTTCCGTGAAGGAATGTTGTATTCAAGACTTTAGATAATAAATTCTTATTATCTTTGCACTCTCATGAGCATTTAATGGCATTCATTCTTATATACACATATATGGTAATGTTTAGAAAACGAAGAAGAAGTCGAGGTAACTGAAGAGAAGACACCACCACCACCACCTTCGGAATCTTAGGCAGGAAACTGTTTCTACCTTGATATCTGCGGGTCTTGGCCTGACTCACCTATCAACGAAGGCAAGCCTCGGTACATTTGCCACCTTCCTTGATGTTTTAAAATCTTTCTCACTTGATCAATGCATTAGGTGATAGGAGTTGAATGCTTAAACAATTCTTGCATTATCTTCCTTGAACTTGATTACCTTCCTTGAAACCCTGTTTTTACAAAAGGTTTTACTTTGCTTAGTATTGCTTTAGCAAAACAAAAGGGTTTTTGCTTTACAAAAAGATGATTGGCAAAGTGGGAGGGATGTTTTTGAAAATAAAGCTTGATGGTGGATCCATCATGGCCGTGATGGGTTCAACATCGGAAAAGATGTACCTCTGTCAGGTACCAAACTTTGGGTTTTAAATGATTAACCTGAGACCAGGTGGGTGACTTGCACGAGAAGAGAGTCTCGGTGTAGTGTCTCCGTCTGAGTCGATTAAGGACCGAGTCGATGTAGGCCTGCTGACCGAGGACCCTTTAACTGGTCACATGCCTCGTCATGGGTAAGCCTTGCCTCGGGCAGAATAAGGCCAGAATAAGATAACACGGAATGGGCGTGGAGCGGTGGCGGGAGTAGCGTGTACGCTCCGTGGCAAGAGGCTGGACGGTGGTGTATCTGTGCTCTCGGTTCGCATGAACCTGATCTAGTCTTAAGAACCCTAGTGGCAGGTTGACATATGCAAGGGTTAAGTGCTACATATGTCGTGTGATTGGAGATCCTCAGCTGAGTATAATCGATTCGGATCGCCGTACCTCCGCGGTTATGGAGACTTGGCCACTGACCTATACGTAGAACTCCAGTAAAGATGAAAGGTTTGATAAGAAATTGGCTAGTGCAGGTCAAGTGTTTGAACTAGGTAGAAAGAATTCTAGATGCAGGTAATTTTACCTAACCTGAAAATAAAACTGGATTTTAAGGATCCACTTTTAGTAAGCATTTCTACAAACAGAGTCTTTTGACCATTGAGAAACCTTACCTTGACTCCCATAAGCCAGCATACCCTTGAGAGTCTTTTCTTTAGTCGGGTAAGACTTGCTGAGTAATCCCATACTTAGGGTTTTATTACCTATTGTTTTTAGGTGAGGAAGCTGCAATTTTTTGTTGCTTTTGTACCAGGGTGGTGTCAAATGAAGAAAAGCAAGAATGAAGCTGCGGGAGGACCTAGTCCTCCATAAAAGCTTTTATGTAAGAACTTATCGGGAGGAGTTTTTACCTCCCTTGGTATTGTAATAATAAGTACTCTGCGCTCTTGTTTATACGCTGGTCTATAATAACTAACTTGATCTTACTTTCAAATAAATGTAAGTTTATGTAATTGCTTCCGCATTTCTGTATCTCCGATTGTCTCTAATGTCTGCGTGATGGGTAAAACACTCTTGGGAAAGGTAAGAAAAGCAGATACCGAACTTTTCAAGTAATTCAAGGGCAATTACAGGGTTTTCTGAGGTCCGTTGGACAAGGACAACTGTAGGTGGGCCTAATAACTTGGGAGGTTCCGTCACTTAAATGATTGTGTCTATCATATCCGATGGATATCCGAAACCCATCCGAAATTCGATGGGCATGGGCATGGATATAAATTTCTACCCGTGGGTACGGTCGTGGGCGGATATTGGTAGCAACCGCGGATATGGTTGTGGATGGATATTTGCAATATTCGATCCGAATCTGATCCGTTGCCATCCCTAAGCCCCACTAGCAGGCAGTAGGCTCCTCGCTTCAAGCTCATTGACCTCTAAGGCGACTTGTCCATTAAAAACCGTGGAAGCATGTACAACCGTCGCCCCATCGGACCAAGGTGGGGACGAGCCAACGTGGACATCCATGGAGGCGTGGGAAAGAGAGCCCACCTGAACACCCTCAGGGGATAGGTCATAGCTTGCACTACCCACCAGAGCTAGATCATTACCAGCAACACCCTCGGGGGCTGGGTAACTGCCGGCGCCATCCTCGGGGGCTGGGTCTTCTGCCGTAGCCACCTCTAAGGCTAAGGGCCCCTCAGTCGCCTCCATGGCAGTCAGGTGACTCAGACTAGCATCTTGGCATTGAAGATTGCCCTCCAAAGTCGACGATGCACGAGACACCGCTCGGGTTACCTTCTGCCCAGCAGAGTCAAGCAAGGAAAGCCCACCATCTGGGATCTCTAAACAGACAGCCGGGATATCATCGTCAGTTGGCTTTGACAGCCTATCTTCAGGAACAACTTCCTCCAGTGCTTGATCAAAGTCTGATATTGAAAGTCCTTGAAGACTGACAAGAGCTGACAGAGCTGGAGAAGGAATATCACTACCCCCTCGCTACCTCTATAGTGCCGGCTGTTCTTGCGGATCTGCGGGACTTCTTCTTCTTCCTCCTCTTCATCTTCATCAAATATGCATACAACAGCTTGTGCGTGATCACAACCCTTGGCATCAACCTTAGGAAGGACCTCTACCGGTACCTCATCATGAACCGGAGCAGAAGGACATGCACCCTGGTCGAAGCATGACAGTCGCCGAAGCCTCCTCCTCTTCCTCTTTTCCTCAATAGGTGCAGTTGGCTGGCTCACTCGGCATGTATGCTTCGGGCGAGCACCTTTAGGCTTCCAAGTCTCCACCGCTTCACCAAGTTCTTGTCCAGCTGTGATAGCCATTGGCTCGGCATGGGTCGAGTCAGATGATTCCCCAGCCAGCAAACTAAGCACAGCATCTATCTTCACGTCGTCAATGCTAGCTGGCATCTCAAAATGAGTATGCCTCCCAACCTACGGAAGACCCTGAAGTGGGGTAATTAGAGCCTCAATGTCCTCAGAAGAGGGTCGCACTCTAAGACCCAGACTACCATCACGAGCAGGAGGGTTGGACACAAACTTGGAAAATGGCCTATGTGGTGGCAGGTTCCAAGCAGAATAGGCAACAGGAGCACCGACGTTTGAAACTCTGCCCCTCAGGATCATATCCAGTCGGCTCATCAGATCTTCAATGGGATTATCTTGTTCATAACTTGGGTAGAATCGTTGATGCCACTATACAAATAAGCAGGGTATGCCCTGTCCTTCAAAGGCTGGATGTTCTTGAAAACGAAATCAGCAACCACAGCCTCAGCAGTCAGACCTCTGTCCTTCAGCAAGCAAACCTCGGCAAGCAGTACTTTAGCCTCTATTATCTCTGAAGGGGCCGGAGATTCTATCCAGCTCGGTGTGCGGACATCTGGCTGCCTCCCTGACCGAGGGGGAGGGACTTGCAGTGGTTCTCCACAATGAACCACTCGAGACGCCACCCTTGATGCTATCCTTAAGGGGGATGTCGAGGTACTCTGTTTCCCTCCCGCGACGAAGCTCCAGACTCACGCCGCCAACGAACTGGTGCTGTTCCCCAGCCATCCCATGCCGACAATGATACATGTACTTCCAGAGACCGAAATGGGGGAGAATCCCGAGATAGGCCTCACACAGATGTACAAAAATGGAAACTTGCAAGATGGAATTAGGGTTCAGATGGGTCAAGTTTAGTTTGTAGAAATCAAGGAGGCCGCAGAAAAAGGGAGAAACAGGAAGAGCAAGGTCGCGAATAAGAAAGGAACACATAAACGAAAGATTCATGGGTATCCTCTGTCAGAACAGTGACCCCACAGCAAATTCGCCAAGATCAGAGCTCTTTCGGAAGTAAAACCCCAACATCGACTAGGTTAAGAAGGTCAAATTCTGAGACAACAGACATGTGGTTACCCGCGAATGGCAACTGGCTATTAGGGTCGATGGGCAGGATGATTGCCGCGACGGAGCTTTGCCTCTTCCGTTTCAGCGCCATCGCAATCTTGCAGCAGAATGAATAGGAGCGAGATCTCAAGGGAGCAGAGGAGTGGTTCGAGGCGGATATATGAAGTTAGGGCTCAGAAATCATAAACGCACGATGGTGCGAGTATAAATGGGGTTTCCTGGGTCGGACACTATTTCTAAAAAGTGCCAAGTCATTACTCGGGAAAAGCTAAGTTTCAAGCGTCAGATATGACTCGGCGGCTACCCCTAAAGCGCCAGTAGTGTCAGCCATCGCTGGGTAGTTACCTCCAAAACACCGGCAGCATCAGATATGACTCGGCGGCTACCCCTAAAGCGCCAGCAGTGTTAGCCATCGCTCGGTAGTTACCTCCAAAACGCCGGCAATGTCAGATATGACTCGGCGGCTACCCCTAAAGCGCCAGCAGTGTCAGCCATCGCTCGGTAGTTACCTCCAAAATGCCGGCTGTTGGGGGCCTTCGGCTTCCGAAGGTCCTCAAAAACATGATTTAACAGTGTTTCTGGAGTATAATCTGTGAACAGGTATCTTCGGACTTGAGTCGATATCACAGTAGGAGAAGCCCAAAGTAATACGAAGGTTGATTCAACGCCGAAGATGTGAGCGGGGAAGCTTCGGCGTGGTAGCGGAAAAAGAAACCGACTTAAAGGTGAAAAGGCTATTCGGACCTCGGTGGATTACTATAGAATTACTATCAAGTGTAAAGGGCATGAATGTAATTTTATATGGGCTGTGTCCCGTGCCTATAAATAGATGAACAGTACCCCCGTACTGTTCACGCTGACTTGTACTCGCTCGTGCGTCACGCTTGTATTTTTGCCTTCTCTCAAGCCGAAGGTACAAATGTAATTCAATATTGTTCTTATTCTTCCATGATTATATAATAAGGACATGTAATAATGTTATGTGATTATTCATGTTATTCTCTCATGTTTCATATGCTTCTTCTTTTATCAATATAAACTGTGATGATGAAGGTATGTCCTTCATGACCTTCGTCTGAAGATCGTTATATCCTAAGGGAAATAATGCTTCGAAGGACGAAGGGCATTAACCATTAACTTCTTTCTGTGTTGCCTTGTTCTTAATTCATAGCATTTGAGAACAAGTCTCCAACACCGGCAGCGTCAGATATGACTCGACGGCTACCTCTAAAGCGCCAGCAGTGTCAGCCATCGCTCGGCGGCTACCTCTGAAGCGCCAGCAACATCAGACATCGCTCGGCGGTTACTTCTAAAAACGTCGGCAACATGGAGCATATGGACGAACTGACAATCGTTTGAACAAAAAAGCGGCAAAACAGAACTTTTACTAGAAACATCTTAAGCCTTTCATTAATATTGAGGGGGGATATTACACAAACTCAAAGACTGACTCATTATGAGCTAGCCTTTTCCCCCTATCTTCTACTACATTACATTACCCTACGTTACATTACTACACTACTTACACCATACCATACTACTAACTACTACTACATTATTCTACTACTACTACCGCTACTACTAATTATCTATACTAATGTTTAAGCCAGTGGCGCTTTGCCTCTGGCCTTGCTGCCGCTGCCGCCGCCCTTGCTGCTGTCGTCGCTACTACCGTTGCCATTGCCTCCACCGCCGCTCTTGCCGCCGTCGTTGCCATCATCGCTGCCGCCACCTCCACCGCTGTCATCACCACTGTCGTCGCCTTTGTCGTCGTCGCCGCCCCCTTCCTCGGATGAGTCGGAAGAGTTCTCCTCATCCGAGGAGACCTCCGACTCATCCGAGCCCTCGAGCCCGACACGCTCGATGGATCGGATGTACATCCACACCTTGGTGGCTATCCCCTAAGAGTTGTCTGAGTCATCGGACGACACCGGGGGGGAAGCGTAGACCGGCGACCCCTCGGACCCGGAGGAAAACTCCTCCTCCGAGTACTCAGAGTCACCGAAGTCCTCCAAGGGAGGACTTGGTTCGTGCTTCCGCTTGTCGCCAGAGCGACGTGGCGAACCTTGACCCTTTTTTCCTTGCCCATGGTTAGATGGAGGAGAAGAGTGAGTTAGAAGAGAAGCAATAGATGATCGAAGGATAAGTGAAGGGAACAACGGTGCAAGCAGACTATTTATAGAGGCTGGAAGCGACTGTTCATTTCCTACCACGCTCACTGAACAGTCGCAAGTATTCAATAAGCAATTCAAGCCGCCTAAAAATGAGTCAGGCAATAGATGCCGCTTCGCGTTACACGACACCATTTGGACTAAGGTCAACTGCTCGGACGATATGATTACACCCCGTAGTCACATCAAGTTACTACTCCATGACAGTGTGCTTAACACTCTGCGTACTAAGATGTCCCTTGGCCACACCCATTTGGGGGGACGGCCAGGAATTTTCAATAGATTTTCTGAACAAGTCATATCCATATAGTATACACAATGAATGTATTGAGATAGAAGGAAGTGATCAATAGAGATCAAAGGAAATCCAAATATAATTATTGAACTGCAAGTCTAGTCAGTAGAAGCATTGAAGTACAGAGTGAGGTGAAGACCAGCCAAGATCCATCTACTAGACGTCCAATCTATCACCGATCAAATAAATTTCAAACCTAACAAGGCATGGACAGACCACATTGTTTGAATTCGCAAGAAGCATGAAAAAGGCAAAATGCTGATTTCTAAAGCATGAGACGAAGATAAAATGTTGATTTCTACAGCATAAGATGAAGATCTTTGAGTGGGTTATTTTCAAAAATTCACTCAAAGCTCGGGGGCTACACCCATTGGGTGCACCTCCGATGCACCCAATAGATTCTTAACTCTAGAAGACAGAATGCTGATTTCTAAAGCATAGGTTGAAGACAGAGCATTGATTTCTGAGGCATGAAATGAAGACCTTTGAATGGTTAGTTTTCAAAGACCTACTCAAAAGTTCCAAAAGCTGACCTCCAAAGCACAATATGATGACAAGACGCTGATCTCCAAAGCACTGAAGGAGGACCTTTGAAGGCTGTTTTTTACTGAGTCACTCAGAGTTTAGAAGAAACGTTCAACAGGTGCACCTTTGGAAGCGCCAATCACGAAAATGAAAAATCAAACCACAGAATCGCAAGCTGGACCTAGAATCTTTGGGCTGATTATTTCAAAATCAACTCAAAGATCATGGGCTTGTGGGGGACGAATATCCCCCGAGTCCACTAGAAGGCAAGAAGGCCTCGCGAAAGGTTCTGGGCCTATTGTCTTGCAAGGCCATCCCTTCGTGGGCCATGGGAGAACTGCTGGTGGAATGGGTCGACGCAGGGAAGGAGCAGACTTAGGCCCAAGCGGTTCGTTGGATTTAAACATTATCCACAGCGCCCATCTTGCCTTCCTGTGTGGGACGACCTTGAATGACGGAACAGACTAAGGATAAGTCGGATGGATTATAAAAAGATAAGTTTAATCGGTTCACTATTACTTAGGTACACATCGTCATCGTACATGCATGTAATGCCCCACGGTCAAGTATATAAGGCCTAGGGGGTACCCCATCAGATTCATCGACCATCTACTCAGCTCACTAGCTTTCTCCATACTGGAGACTTTCCTTGTAACCCACCACATAAAGATCCACACCAGGAAGTAGGGTGTTATGCATCTCAAAGCGACCCGAACCTATAGAAAATCGCCTACTGTCTCTCGTGTGTCTCGCACGAACCATTGAGTTACAGTCAACAACATCCTACCCAAAAGCACCTCGAGGGGTAACCCCGGGTGCGCGGTCGGGCTCCAAACACCGACACCAAGAGCATGGTATGAATGCCTAAGAGACTTTCTTATCACTAATAGCTTCAAAGTCAAAAAGGCCGATCCTACTCTCTTCACTAAAATTGTTGCAAAAGACTTGTTTATTTGCCAAATTTATGTTGACGATATTATATTTGGGTCTACTAACAAGTCAACTTGTGAAGAGTTTAGTAGGATCATGATATAGAAATTCGAGATGTCTATGATGGGGGAGTTGAAGTATTTCCTTGGATTTCAAATCAAGCAATTCCAAGAGGGCACCTTCATCAGCCAAACCAAGTACATTAAAGATATACTTAAGAAGTTTGGAATGAAGAATGACAAACCATCAATACACCCATGGGAACCAATGGGCATCTCAACCTCGACATGGGAGGTAAGTTCGTAGATCAAAAGGTATACTGGTCGATGATAGGATCTTTACTCTACTTATGTGCATCTCGATCGGATATTATGCTTTCTGTATGCATATGTGCAAGGTTCCAAGCAAATCCTAAGGAAGTTCACCTTAGGGCCATGAAAAGAATCATGCAATATTTAGTTTACACTCCTAAGTTTACACTCCTAAGTTTGGGCTTTGGTACCCCAAGGGATCTACCTTTGATTTAATTGGGTATTCCGATGTCGATTATGCTGGATGTAAAATAGATAGAAAGAGCACATCTGGGACTTGTCAGTTTCTAGGAAGATTCCTGGTGTCTTAGGCTTCAAAGAAACAAAACTCCGTAGTTGTTTCCATAGCCGAAGCCGAGTACATTGTCGCAGGCCATTGTTGTGCGCAATTACTTTGGATGAGACAAACCCTTAGGGACTATGGCTACAAATTGAGCAAAGTCCCTCTCCTATGTATAATGAGAGTGCAATCCACATGGCGGATAATCCCATTGTACATAGCCACACTAAGCACATAGCCATCCGACATCACTTTTTGAGAGATCACCAACAAAAGGGGATATCGAAATTGCTTATGTTAGCACCCACAACCAATTAGCCGATATCTTTACCAAGCCACTAGATGAGAAAACTTTTAGCAAACTTAGGAATGAGCTGAATATACTTGATTATCAGAACTTTGATTGAAACATTGCACACATAGCTCAAGTATATACCTTTGATCATGTCTCTTTCATTTGGTACAAATGCATATTTCTTATTCTTCTTGTGCCAAGGCTAAGACTAATGTATTTTCGAGTATATCTCTATGATTAGTCTTAGATTGAAAGGGAAATGGAGTATTCGGCAAAGACAAGGCTTCCACTCCAACTCTGACGGTTTCACTTTCCCTTTGCCGTTACTCATGTATCTCTCAATTGGTATGACCCTTTACTCATATTTACTTTACCATTTAGAAGAAAATATAAAAAGGGCTCTCAAGTTCTCCGTTTTTGGTGATTAGGGTCAAAGGGGGAGAAAATACTAAGCCCAAAGTAAAAGGACCGCACCACCATTTCAAAATTTCACAAATAAGTATTTCAATCGGTATTTGAATAAAATGAATTTTCAATTAGTATGTGAAGTGAACATTAAGTATGAAAGAATTTCAATTGGTATAATTTCACTTCATATCTATTTCAAAACCCTCTTGAAAGCTAAGGAGAGAATTCATTCAGGGGGAGCTTTTATTTAGTCAAAGGAAAATCATTTGAAATAAGGGAAGGAATTTCAAATCTTAAAATGCTTCTTGCATTCGTATTCCTATACCTTTGACTATTTGCAAAAGATTTTGAAAAGATTTTTACAAAAATTTGCAAAAATAAACATGTGGTGCAAATGTGGTCCAAAATGTTAAATAAAGAAAAGAAATCCATTAACTCTTAGTCATATGATTAAAATCTTTCATTGGTATAATTCTAAGTAACCTATGCGCATCTATCTCAATTACAAACTAGTTACATTTCTACACTTCATATTTGCTTTGATTAGTGTTGGCATTAATCACCAAAAAGGGGGAGATTGAAAGGGAAATATGGTTAACCATATCATATAAATAGATTTTGGTGGTTGACGACCAACACAAACCATATAGACTAACTAGTTTGGCTGTGATTTATTTCAGGTGCATAAGGTTCAACACAAACCAAGAAAGAAATTCAGTTAGCCACTCAATCAAAGATTGGAGCAAAATACTTGACTGTGTTGAAAATTGGCGCACCGGACACTGTCTCGTGCACCAGGGCCGTACAGCTTCAAACAGGCCGCTCTCGGGAATTCAGAAGCGCGCTCCGCTATAATTCACTGGACTACCCGGTGAGCTAGCAGAGCAACGGCTCCCTGCGCGCCAACGGTCGACTGTGCAGAGCTACAGTGCGAACAGTGCCACGGCAGAAGTCAGAGGGCACCAGACTGTCCGGTGCGCCCATCGCCAGCAGCCCTTGCCAACGACTAGGAAGTAGTTGGGGGCTATAAATACTCCCCATTCATTGCAAGAGCAAAAGACTTCACTCTAAGACACATTCAATAGATCAAATCCTCTCCAAGCCTCCAAATCAACTCAATTCCATTAGGGACTTGAGAGAGGGTGTTTTGTGTTCTTTTGTTGCTCTTGTTGCTTGGATTGCCTTTCTTCCTTCCTCACTCTTTTTCTAAGTGATTGTAAAGCTAAGCAAGAGACACCAAGTGTGTGGTGGTCCTTGCGGGGTCTTAGTGATCCGTGTGATTAGGAGAAGGCTCACTCGGTCTAAGTGACCGTTTGAGAGAGAGGGAAAGGGTTGAAATAGACCCGACCTTTGTGGCCTCCTCAACGGGGACTAGGTTCTTTGGAACCGAACCTCGGTAAAACAAAACACCATGTCTACTCGCTTTGATTCTTGCTTGATTTGTTTGCCCTCCTTCCTCTCTATAACATTTCCTTGCTAGTATTGATTTGAGTTTGCTCCCATACATCATCCGCATCCTTTGAGCAACTCTTAGCAAGAGAACTTTCGGACTTGAATTTAATTCTAACGCTAACCCCGGCCTTTAGTGTGTGTTTAAGTTTATAAATTTCAGGTTTCGCCTATTCACCCCCCCCCTCTAGGTGACTTTCATGTCTAAGCAATAGCCTTCAGAATGCACCAACGGACCACGTAAAAATCTTCCCACATCGCTAAATCGCGGGGCACATGTCACACCCAGTTATGGAAGGCAAACTGAATGCGAACCATGTACATGGCAGGATCAGAAACTCGCATACACAGTGATCACATAATTGGACATCATCACACATTACTCAAAGTAAATAGCGGAAATGAATTTTATTACATCAAGATGTCCAAGACATCCACATAGTCTAATACATAGTCATTAGCATTAATATCATCAAAGTGCGGAAATACGTAACGTAGTAGATAAGGCCTTCACAGGCAGCTGACTGGGGGTTTGCCACTAAGAAAAACTAGAACTCATCGTAGTTATGAAACTCCTCAAAATCATCCATGTTGCCAGCATCTCTTCCTGAGCACTGATGAGTACAGTGGGGACAACCTGGGGTGGGGTGGTTTGTAAAGCAAGGGTGAGTACACATCAACGTACTCAGCAAATGTCCCGTTTGGCTAAAGTGGACTTGCTGTATGTGGAGTTAAGGGTACGCAATTGCTTTTAGTTGGTTAAGGTTTTATTACTATAAGTGGAGCCAAGTTTTAGTAATAAACCTAGTTATTACCCAAATGTACTCCCTACAAGAGGAAATACCAGAGATCATAATCATCATAATCATCATTTATCATCATCATAAAAGTAACCAAAGTTCTTCTAATGAAAGAGGATCCCAAGGCCACTCTTAATCATGAGCATTGCTGATATAACACTTTCTAACACTCTGCAGAGGTCGCACGCTTTACCCACAAGCCATGATTACCATTCTGCCTGGAAAGAGCCAATCTCCATTGACCACTACCTAGGTGGCATGGTAGGGTATCACTATTTAGCCTTTACAAAGATTTCCTAGAGGTCATAGCCGCCCGTTAGGTTTCTCTAGTTTGATAAACACAGTACCTCTCCCCAAAGGAAGGGTTACTAACAAAACCAAATCAAGAACATCTACAACCAGCCTCGGCAGAGCAAGTACTGTGCCCGAACCCCATTGATGGCCCTATGGCGAAGCCAACTACACCTCGGGTTCCTCTAATTAATCAGCTAAAGGCGTCCCATTACACCCTCGTGGTTGCACGTTTATCTCGGGTTGTCACTCCCCAAATAGGTCCTTACGGAGAGGTACTCAGGAAACAGCCTGAGTCCCTTAAAATATCACAAGATCATCATCAGGATAACATCATCGTATCATAAATATTCACATCATGTTCATTGATTAAAGTAAAGCAATAGCATAGTGCTAACCATGATAACCCAAAAGGTAAACAAGGATAAGTAAATACAGACTAGTCAATCCTTAGGTTTCAATAATGTAATGTGGGACGGTGAATTATAAAGTATGTAGGATATGATAGGTTAGAGGACACTTGCCTTCGCCAGGTTGTTGCTCAGGGAGATCTATGGCAAAACACTCAGAAACCACGAGTTGCTCGTTGTCTAGATAAAGCGATCATGCATTCAATACATTTGAAAAAAATACAAATGAACAGCACACCAAACATGTACAATCAAGTGAACACAAGTTTGACAGGACATTATGAACACAAAAGATAGACCTAAATGCTAGGGATTAGTTCAATTAGAGACTAGTGATTCCCTAGACATTATGGATTACATAGTTTAGTTCTAGTAATTTGGGTGGGACACAAGATTACAACATGGGTAACTTCATACATGACATAACATTGATCTCACAAAATTAAACACCTAAGTATCATTAGGGTTTCCTTTTTATTTTCTTATTTCATAAATTAATTATTACATATACTAACCTATAGCTTAGCCCAAAAATTAGAGTACACAGACTGTGGATGAACATAATTTATTTGAACAGAGAATATTCCTATGAACATTTTGCAATTTGAACCACTAAATTTGGAGTTCATATGAAAAATATGAAATAAACAAGTTTTGAAGTTTGAAATAGAAAACTAAGCCCAATTATGTGATTATTTAAAAGGCTAGGGGTCTGTTTAAAATAAGTCAGGGGCCTGCGCGCAAAACTCAGGGATGATGGGTACTATTACCCGAGAACTGAGGGTCTCTTTAGCAAAACTGCAAACCGAAGAGGTATCGGGCTTTTCCAACCGCTAGATCGCAGATGGATGGCCAGGATTAGATCAGGGAGCGAGCGCGCGAGCGCGGGCGAGCGAGCGCGCAGACAAGTGGGGGTGGGGCGTCAGCGACTAGAGGGGGAAGGCAGGCTGACCGGTCGGGCCCAGCGCCAAGGGGCGCAGGCGCTGGCCGACGGGCCGGGGGCAGAGCACGTGGGCACGAACCGTTATCCGCGGATCTGAGCCATTGGATCAGGGACACACGGTTGCGATGGGGCACGTGGGGCTTTACAACTTGGTGGCCGGTGTTGCCTCCTCCGCGGCGGCAAGGTCACCGGAGACGAGTGGGACGGCCACAGCAGGGCTCTAGGGGTTTGGGGAAACGCTCGGGCGCGTTTAGGGCGACATGGAAAACTCAGTTATGGGCACAACGCCGGCGCGGGGGCACCAGAGAGCGCAGAACGCGTCGCGGTGGCCTAACGGCGGCGCAGATCAACTCCGGTGAGCAATTACGCGAACACTAGGGTAGTAACAGGCGAAATAAGGGCATGGGAACGTGCTCAACTCAAGTGCAGACTCAGGGGTGCTTGGGTGAAGGCGGGGACGCGGGAAAGCCTCGGGTCGATGGTGGCAGACTCCGGCTGCACGGGAAAAAACTTTGGTGAGCGCAGACCGGGCGAACCAGAGGGACTACGGGCGAACCGAGGGGGTGTCCCGAGTTGCTGACGGCGAGGCAGAACTCACCAAGGCAACGGGCACGGTAGGGCTCGATGGCGACCGTAGAATGGGTGGCGGACTTTCGTGAGTGGTGGTGGAGCTCCCTAGGCGTGCGCAGAGCGAGAGAGGGGGCGAGGGTGTTCGACTGAGGCACAACTGAGCGAGGGGAGTGAATGAGTGGGGTGCGGGCGCTAAAAGGAGGTCGGGTGTGTGTGGAGGTGGCCGAGAAATGCATGTCGTGAGCACGTCCATGGCGGAGTGTGCGGGCGGGAGGTTAGGGATGAGGGGTGCGGCTGACAGGCGAGGTCCGTGGACCAGCGAGGGCGCACAGCAATGGGCGGTCAACTGTTAACAAGGAGGTCCCACAGGACAGCGAGAGAAAGAACGCGCGTGCGGATGAGTTTGGCATTGACAGGCCAGCCCCACTGAGCAGCGAGAGAGAGGGGGGAGAGAGGGTGCGCGCTAGATAGGCTGACAGGCGGGGGTCGTATGTGAGGGGGAAACGGACGCACGTGCGCTTGCGGGCTAGGTCGGCTGGGCTAGCTGGGCCGAAATGGCTTTTCTCTTTTCTCTGGAATTTCTAATGCTTTTCTATTTTATTTTCCCTAGGATTTTAAATTCAAATTCAAACCAAGATTCAAATTCAAACTAAATCAAACATGTGCAACAATTCAAAGAATATCTTAAGCTCAGCATGATGCAACATTTCATGACTCATATTGTTTTGACAAAATAAATAATTAATCTATCACCTAATTAACTCAATTCTAGCTAAAAGAAAGAGAGAGAGAGTCTAGAGAGAGACAAGAGTAACACTTGAATTTGGTAGATATTTAGAAAGAAATTTTATACCCCCAAATTCAGGGTGTTACAGACATATCCCCCTTAAAAAGAATCTTGTCCTCGAGATTCAGGGTTGGCTAGCAAAGAGTTCAGGGTACTTGGCTTTCAAATCATCTTCTCTTTCTCATGTTGCTTCTTCTTCTGAGTGATGGCCCCATTTGACTTTGCACATCCTGATGGTGCTTCTCCGAGTGACCCGATCTACAGTCTCCAGAATCTGAGTTGGCTTCTCAATATAAGTCAGATCTTCTTGAACTTCAAGGTCCTCTGTTGGTAACTACTCTTTTGGTACTCGTAAGCATTTCTTCAGCTGAGACACATGAAATACGTCATGCACGACTGACAGATTTTCTGGTAAGTTGAGTTGGTATGCCACTTCTCCATGTCTTGCTTGAATCTGGTACGGTCCGATGTATCAAGGTGCTAGCTTGCCCTTGACTCCGAACCTTTTGATTCCTCTGATAGGTGACACTTTCAGGTAGACATAATCGCCCACTTCAAAACTCAATTCTGTTCTTCGGGGGTCAACATAGCTTCACCGTCTGGACTACGTTGTCTTCTGATTTTCTTGAACCATTCTGATGTTCTCTTTAGCCTCAAGCAAAATATCTGGACCGAACACCTGCCTTTTGCCGGGTTGGTCCCAATGCAATTCCTCACATAGAGTGCTTGGAACGGTGACATCTTCAGACTAGCCTGATAGATGTTGTTGTAGGAGAATTCTGCATATGGTAGCCTCTTGTCCCAACCTAACTTGTCTTGCAATGCACAAGCTCTCAACATATCTTCAAGAATCTAGTTGGTTCTCTCTGTCTGACCATATGTCTATGGGTGATAAGCTGAACTAAACTTCAAGTGTGTGCCAGAGCCTCATGTAGTTGCTGCAAAAAATGAGAAGTGAACTGGGTGCCTCTATCTTATACTATCTTCTTTGGAACGCCATGCAAGCACATAGTTCGAGACATGTATAATTCTGCCAACACTGCACTGTTATAGGTGGTCTTGACTAGTATGAAATGGGCCGCCTTTGTTAAACGGTCCACTACTACCCAGATGGAGTCGTAACCAGCTCGAGTGAAGGGAAGACCGACTATAAAGTCCATCTCAATCTCACCCCATTTCCACTGAGGAATCTACAATGTCTGCAACAAACCTGCGGGCCTTTGATGTTCTACCTTGATTCTCTGGCAACTCTCACATCTGGCAACATACTCTGCTATCTCCTTTTTCATACTGTACCACCAGAATCTCTTCTTTAGGTCTTAATACATCTTCTCGCTACTAGGGTGTATAGAATATACTGTCTCATGAGCTTCCTTGAGAATCAGTTCCCGAATCGATTTGATGTCGGGAACGCACAACCTCTCCTTGAACCATACCACTCCTTCTGCGTCTTCATAGAAATCAGTACCTTTCCCATCTATGATCAGCTGCCGGATCTTGTTGATCTTCTCATCGTCTTTCTGACCCTTCCTGATATCTTGCTCCAGAGTGGGTTCTAGCTCAACTGTCACTCCTTGAGTGTTGTTCAGAAATCCGAGACTCAACTTGTCGAATTCCTTTGCTAGCTCGTACGGCATCGGGTGAGCGGCCAACATATTAACTTGACTCTTTCTGCTCATAGCATCTGCAACCACATTTGCTTTGCCTGGGTGGTAATGTATTTCCAGCTCATAATCTTTGATCAACTCTAGCCATCTTCACTGCCTCATGTTCAACTCCGACTAAGTGAATATGTACTTGAGACTCTTGTGATCTGTGTAAATATCACACTTCTGCCCATACAAATAGTGTCTCTAGGTCTTCCGTGCATGAACCACTACTTCTAACTCCAGATCATGAGTGGGATAATTCTTCTCATGAATCTTCACCTAGCGGGACGAGTATGCCACTACTTTCCCTTCCTGCATCAACACACATCCAGTTCGGTGTACGAAGCATCACAATATACTGAGAATGGCTTGTGAACATCTGGCAGAATCAATACCTGCGCTTTTTTCAACTTCTTCTTCAACGTCTCAAATGATTCTTGGCACGCTGGGGTCCACTTGAACTCAACATTCTTTGCCAGCAAGGCTGTCATTGGCCTGGCAATCTTGGAGCAACCCTCGATGAAACGCCGATAGTAACCAGCCATTCCGATGAAACTCTTGATTCCTTGGACATCTTTTGGTGCTTTCCAGTCCAAAATCGCTGCTACTTTCTTTGGATCCACAGCTAGTCCATCTTAGTTTATAATATGACCCAAGAACAAAACTTCGTTGATCCAGAACTCACACTTGCTAAGCTTAGCATATAGCTGACAATCTCGTAGCCTTTGCAGTACTTTCCTCAAATGCTCTTCATGCTCTTGTTCATTCTAGGAATATAAAAGGATATCATCAATGAACACCACCACAAACTTGTCGAGGTAGTCCATGAACACATTGTTCATCAAGTACATGAAGTAAGCTGGCGCATTCGTCAAACCGAATGACATGACCGTGAACTCATATAGTCCATACTTGGTGATAAATGTTGTCTTCAGTATATCCGAGGGTCAGATCCTAAGCTGATGGTAACCTAACCTCAAATCTATCTTTGAGAACACACTAGCTCCTCTCAAATGATCGAATAGATCCTCAATTCTTGGCAGAGGGTACTTATTCTTGACTATGACTTCATTCAAAGATCTATAATCAATGCACATCCTTTTTGTATCATCCTTCTTCTCCACAAATAACACTAGGACTACCCAAGGCGAGGTACTTGGTCTGATTAGCCCTTCAACAACTCATTAATCTGCTTCTTGAGTTCCACCAATTCTGGTCCGGACACTCGATAGGCTCTCTTGGAAATTGGGCGGTGCCTAGGGTAAGCTCTATGGTAAATTCAACTTTCCTTTCAGGTGGCATGTCTGGTAACTCCTCGAGAAACACATCGGGGAATTCCGACATAATTCTAATATCCTCAATTAGGTTGGCCTCCTTGTCATCTACCGACAAATAGTAACAGGCTCCTTCTTCTAGTTTAGGCAAGTACAGTTCAGTTATTACTTCCTTTCCAGATGGGGACACCAACTTGACTGTCCTCTTATCACAACTAACGATGGCTTTGTTTCTATGTAGCCAATTCATCCCTAGGATGACATCTAACCCTTGAGTACCCATTACTACTAGGTTAGCGGGGAAGTCTATCCCCTTATTTCAATCCTTAGATTAGGACACATCCTATCAGATTGAACTTTTCCCCCAACTGAATTAACTCTTAAAGGTGGAATCATTATTTCTATGGGCATGTTATGTGCTTCTACCCATTATGTAGAAACTGAAAGCATCTAGGCCCCTGGTTGGTTTTAGTGATTAAAGACAACGTAATATTATATGTGACTAACGTGTGTTTTGCAGAGACAAATGGTAAGTTGGGTTGCATTACAGGAAGATGTACTACAATGGTGAAAACAATCCCTAAGATAAGAACTTGAAGCAACGGCTGAAACGACGAAACAAAAGATGAAGGTCTTCGTATTTCGAGTGTCAAGGAGTTGCGGACACTCGGTATAGAGTTAGGTCTTTTATTTTGTTTTAGCCGTACTATAAAGAGGGGTTGTCGATGATTAGTTTGACCAAGAGAGTTCTAGTGTAGTGTTGGTGCATATTCACACTCACATCTAGTGCTAGGTGTCACTCTATAACACGCTCACAAGTTAGAATGAAAACGGATTTGAAAAACATAAGAAAACAATACTTAGGGTTTCTGGCCTAGGGGCACCGAACTGTCAGGTGCGCCCTCTATCAGTGGGGCCAGCTTGGCCCAGGGAAGACCCTTTCCCCCACCAGAAACCCGAGAGCAACGAGTTGGAAAATTGAATTATAGCCAGCACACCGGACTGTCCGGTGTGCACCGGACAGTGACTGTTCATTGTCCGGTGTGCCAACTGCCCAACAGCTAGCTATCAGAACTAGCCGTTGGAAGTGACCATTAGCGCACCGATGGCGCACCGGACTGTCCGGTGTGCCCATGCGCAGCCAGGGTTGGTAACGGCTAGTTGGTGGGTGAGGGCTATTTATACCCCCTCCACTCACCATATTGAATGTCTTGCTGCCCACATTTACTCTCATACATTGCTAGAGCATTGCAAGCACCACAAAGCATAGTGAGGTGATTAGAAAATCTTAATCCCGCATTAGGACCTCATTAGTGCTAGGAAGAGCCACCTAGAGCACACACTGCATGCATTAGGCTTCTCTTGGTCAAGTGAAAGTCTACGACTTGTTACTCTTGGTGACCGGCATCACCTAGATGGCTTGGTGGCGTTGGGAGCTCGGTGATCACCTTAGAGGATTTGTTGGTGACCCGGCTCGAGATTGTAAGCGGTCATGAGGGATCCACCGCACTGGAGTGGCAAAGGATCATCTCATAGTGAGCACTTGGTTCTTGCGAGGACCAAGGGGGAGCGATACCCTTGCGCGGGTGCTCCAATGAGGACTAGGGAAGAGTGCCGACTCTTTGATACCTCGGGAAAAATTGGAGGAGTCTTCTCAACCTTGCTTTACATCCTGCACTTAATTCAAGCATTTTACCTTATGCATTTGTTTAGCAAGTAGTTGAAGTATTGTCTTAGTATTGTTGTATTTATAGTAGTATTCTCTTATTGCTAGTTGTTGGGGTGAAGTTGGGCTCTTGCTTAGGGTTTAATTATTGTTGATTTTTAGAAAAGCCCAATTCACCCCCCTCTTGGGCATCGTGATCCTTTCAATTGGTATCGGAGCCTTGTTGCTCTTAGATTAGCTTAACCGCTAGAGTAGCGATGTCCGACAGGGATGGATCTCCTCTTGTTTTTGATGGTGATGATTTTCCATATTGGAAAATCCGTATGGAAGCTTATTTAGAGGCTATAGACATTGGTGTCTACAAAGCCGCCACACAAGGGTTCCTCGAACCTAGAGATCCCGCAAATCTTGTAGGAGAAGAGTTTAACTATGAAAAATGGAATGCTAAGGCCAAAAACACTCTTTTTAGAGGCCTTTGCAAAGATGTCTTTAATAGAGTTAGAAACCATAGAAATGCCCATGATTTGTGGATGGACATATGTGCTCTACATGAAGGGACTAGAAGTGAGCGTGAGGAGAGATATCATATTGCAATGAGAAAATTAAATTCTTTTGAGATGCTTGCAAATGAAAATGCAAATGCTATATACTCATGTCTTAACATTCTTGTAGAGGAAGTAAATGGCTTGGGGCTTACACAAATTTCACAACCGGATGTTGTGAGGAAGATTCTTAGTGTCCTTCCAATTGACAAATATGGACACATTGTCACACTGCTACATTAGATGGATCTTTCAGTTGCTACTCCTACACAAATATTGGGAAAGATCAATGCTCATGAAATTTACATGCACATAAATGACAAGGATGAGTCATCTTCTAAGAGAAAAGACTTGGCTCTCAAAGCCAATCAAGAAAAGAAAGCAAAAGCTAAAGTGCAAATTGAGGAGGAATCCTCAAGTGATGATGATCTTGATGCTAACATTACTTTGATGGTCAGAAAGACCACCAAAATGTTAAAAAAGCTCAATAGAGAAGGCATCAAGTTTGACTCAAGAAAAAAGAAGTTCTTTTCCAGTAAAAGAAAGCCCATCTCTAAAATGGACTGCTACAACTGTGGGGAGCTTGGTCATCTTGCTCATCAATGCAACAAGCCCAAGAAGAACAAGTTCAAGGGCAAGAAAGATGATGACAGTGATGATGAGAAAAAGGAAAAGAAGTTCTTCAAGAGAAAGGATGGGAAGCACAAAAGATTCCACAAAAATAAAAATGGAAAGGCATACATTGTTGGTGACTGGCTCACTGACATTGAGTTCTCAAGCGGGTCTTCTTCAAATGAAGAAGAAAATGATGAAAAAGTTGTCGCTATCGCTGGGGACTTCTCTTCACCACCACCATCGCCCTCATCGACTTCTCACCTATGCCTCATGGCTAAAGGTGAACGGAAGGTACAAATTGATAATGATGTTATTGATGATAGTGATAGTGATAGTGATGATGAATTTGCTTCACCTTCCTATGATGAATTACCCGACTTGCTTAAGGAATACACTCAAATCATTAGGAAGTCAAAGGCTAAATGTGATAAGTTGAAAGATGAAAATGAATTTTTAACGGCCAAATATGACATAGTTGTAAAAGCTAGTGATGAGATGAAAGAAGAAAACAAAACTATGCCATCCACTGTAAATGAGCTTAAATCCTCCCTAAAAGATGCTAAGGATAAGTGTGACAAATTAAATGAAGCAAATAGGGAGTTGAAAGATATACTTGTAAAAATTAAGGAAGACTATACAAAGATTAAAATTGATCATGATAATCTTCTTGTTGCAAATTGTAACACCCTGATTTTGGGGGTATAAAATTTCTTTCTAATTATCACCCAAAATCATGTGTTACTCTTCTTTTTCTCACTCTAGGTTTTCTCTCTCTCTAGATTCATTCTCCCTTTTTCCTTTTTGATTAGAAGTAGGCTAAACTAGTGGAGGTTAATTATTTATTTTTGCCAAAACCTTATGAGTCATGACATGTTGCATCATGCTGAGTTTAAAATATTCTTTAAAGTGTTGCACAAGTTTGAATTTATTTGAATTTGAAATCTAGTTTGAATTTGGATTTGAAAAACCCTATAGAAAAAGAAATGGAAAAGGAATTATAAAATTTAGAGAAAAAGAAAAGGAGAAAGCAGCCCAAACCAGCCCAGTCGGCCCAGCCAGGCCAAGCACCCGCGCGCTTGCGCCGTCTAACAGGTGGATCCCGCCTGTCAGCGGCAGTTCTCCCTCGCGCGCGCCCTCACTCTCTCGCTCGTTGCTCAGTGGGGCCGATCTGTCGGCGCCAGTTTTCTTCCCCGCGTGCTCCCTCTCTCTCTGTTTCGCAGGCACGGTCCGCCAGTCGCTGAGCCGTTGCCTCGCATGCCCCTTTCTCCTCTCTATGCGCTGTGGACCCTACCTGTCAGTTCCGCCCCCTTCGTGCTCGCCGTGCACCGGCGCGTGCACACTCGCGCACGTCGCCGGATTTCTCGGCCACAACGCCCGCCCACGCACCCAACTCCCTTCATAGAGCCCCGCCAGTGCCCCGCGCACACCCCTCACCTCATTTTGCGCAGCTTCGCCCTCTCTCGTGCTCTTCCCATGCCGCCAGCTACCGCCGGAGACCCGCGCCCGCATTCCCGGCCATCCAGCTCACCGGAGACCGCTCCAAGCCTCCCCGAGCTCCGCCCCAAGGTGAGACACCCGTCCCCGTGCCCAATTTCCCCTTTTGCGCCCTTTGTTTGGCCAATTTCGCCTTCGCCGGTGCTCGGCCGCGATGGTCTGCCGTGCTCGCGCGGTGGCCAGCTGATTTAGCCGGGTCTAGTTCACCGGAGTAGGTTCCTATGTCACCCCTGCCTCTACTAAAGTTAGCCAAGGCCTTAGCGCGCCTTAAGTCCCCTCCCCGTGGCGAGAATGGCTCACCGGAGTAACTCCGGCCCGCCCGAGACCTTCTCACCGCCATTCTCCCTTCTCTGCCCGTGGATTCATGGCCCCTACCCCGCCATTGAGTTCGTCGTGGCGCCCTCTTCCTCTCTGCCCAACTTTGGCAACCTCGGACCCCCCTAGCTCACGCCTGCCTCAACTCCAGCAACCTCACTGCCGTGGAGACGAACAACGCCGCCTACAGCCGCTCATCCTTCCTGGTCTAATTTCCCCCGTCCGATCTTGATCGAATGGCCCGGACCGCAGGATACCGCTTCGCACACATGGACCCTAACGCCCCTAGCCCGCTTGTCAGTGCTCGCCCGCCACCGCGTGCTCGCCCTCGACCGTAGATCTAATCTCAGCCGTTGGTTTTAGATCTGACAGTTAGATTCACCCGATACCCCTTCGCGCGGTAGTTTTCTTAAAGAGACCCTCGGTTTATTGGAAATCAACCCGCCGTCCTTGGTTTTTGCGCGCAAGCCCCTATAATCTTGCAGATTGAACCCTGGACTTTTAAATATTCATAGAATATGCCCTAATTTCATATTTTGAATTCCCAAACTTGTTTATTTCATATCTTTTGCATATGAACTCCAAATTTAGTGATTCAAATTGCAAAATGTTCATAGAATTATTCTCTATCTGAATAAAATGGTTCCATTTACTGTCTACACGCTCTAAATTTTAGGATTGAATATGAACTAAGGTAGATGTATTTTTATTTACTTAATAAAATAAATAAAAGGAGAACCTTAGAGATTTAAACATGTGTAAGCTTGAGAGATTAATAAAGTGTATTACATGAGTTTACCTCTGTTCTAATTTTAGGTCACCATAAAATAAATTGATCTATGATTATGTACTTGTAAGTAGCACATAGGGAAATAATACCCTATTTTCAAATAAAGTTAATGTATGTTATAGTTTATGTTATTCATTATCCCTTATGTAGTATTGTGTCTTTTTAAGATGTGTTCCAATGTTTGTACATGTTTGGTGTGATGTTCATTTGTACTTTCCAAATGTATTGAATGCATGCTCGCTTTATTTAGACAACGAGCAGTCCAAGGTTCCTGAGTGTGTTGTTGGAGACCTCCCTGAGCAACCACCTGGTGAAGACAAGTGTCCTCTCACCCATTATGTCCTACATACTTTATGATTCACTATCCCGCAGTACTTTATGAAACCTAAGGATTGACTAGTCTGTATTCACTTATCCTTGTTTACCTTTTGGGTTATCATGGTTAGCATGTTGCTATTGCTTAATCAATGAACATGATGTGAACATGTATGATATGATACTGTTATCCTGATTATGTGAATGATCTTGTGATACCTTAGGGGACTTTGGACTTTTTCTTGAGTACCTCTCCGTAAGGACCTGTTCGTGTAGTGACCACCCGGGATAACAGTACAACCATGAGGGTGGAATGGGACGCCCTTAGCTGATTAATTAGATGAACCTAGGGGTGTAGTTGGCTTTACCGGAGGGCCGTCAATGGGGGCCTGGGCATAGTGCTCGCTCTGCCAAGGTTGGGGTGCAAGGTTCTTTCGATTTGGTTTTGTTAGTCACCCACCTTGGGGAGGTGTACTGCGTTTGTATGACTGGCGAAACCTAACAAGCAGCTATGCACCAGGGGAATCTTTGTAAAGGCTATGTAGTGTATCCCTGGCTATTCACCTTGGTAGTGAAGATCGGGTCTATACAACCCAGGCTGGAAAGGGACCACGACTTGTGGGTAAAGTGTACAACCTCTGCAGAGTGTTAAAAACTGGTATATCAGCCGAGCTCACGGTTAAGAGCAGCCTTGGGATCCTCTTTGATTAGAAGAACTTAGGATACTTTTATGATGATGATTAACAATGATGCTATAAAATTTGATCTTTGGTATTTCCTCATTTGAGGAAATACTTTTGGGTAATAACTGGGTTTATTACTAAAAGTTGGCTCTACTAATAATAATAAATACTTGATTAACTTAAAAGCGACTACTTGACCTCAACCCCATATACAGCTAGTCCACTTTAGCCAAACAAGACATTTGCGGAGTACGTTGATGTGTACTCACCCTTGCTTTACACACCACTCCACCCCAAGTTGTCCCTAATGTACCCAATGCTCAGGAGGTGATGCTGGCAACATGGAAGATTTCGAGGAGTTTCAGGATTACGACGAGTTCTAGTTCTTTCTTAGTGGCAAACCCCCAGTCAGTTGCCTATGTAGGCTTAGCTTCTACGTTTCGTAATTCTGCACTTTGATATTTATGTTGAACAATGGTTATGTATTAGACTCTATGGATGTCTTGGACATCTCGATGTAATAAAGTACCTTTCCGCTATTTATTTCGAGCATTGTGTGATGATGTCCAATTATGTAATCGCTGTGTACGTGAGTTTCTGATCCTAGCACGTACATGGTTCACATTTAGTTTACCTTCCAAAACCGGGTGTGACATAAGTGGTATCAAAGCCTTGCTGACTGTAGGACTGCTAACCTAGACTAGAATGGTCACCCTATGGACTATAGACCCCTATTCTTTCCTTTACCTCAGTGTCTTTTCAAAAGATGGTCATCTTGACCAACTCTATGTTATCTACTTATCTCAAAAAGTTTTGCCTCACTTTTCTCTCTGTTTACTTTCTAGTCTATTAGTCCTACTCTTACTCTTGTGCTTACGATGTCTTCTGTAGATGGCTCGTATTAGGTGCACTGCACGTAAGTCTGTGATCCCCTTTTTGCCTTCTCGCCTGGTGGAGCGTCCCCTGCGTCGCACGGTGCCAGGTCAGTCCAGTCACCTAGAGAGACTGCATCGTCGCCTATACGAGGAGCAGGAGCGCCGACGCCAGGAGCAGGAGTAGGAGCAGCAGGACTCTTCCCCTCGCCTTAGCGGGAGGTGGAGTCTGAGAGGCCGCTTTCCCCTGCACCTCAGCCAGAGATGCCCCTTGCACCACCACAGGGCATCCCGGCTGCTGTAGGAGACCCTGACGAAGACAGAGACGATGACGACGCCGGTAGCAGTTCGAGCCACGGCACGGAGCTCTCGGAGGAGCTGAAGCCGGAGGGATGGATCGCTAGACCCATCACTCATGACGCTGCTCGCGGGTGTCACTTCCACGACACTCTCGATACCCTGTTGCGTCGGGCCTTCGACCGACACACTTGGTCTATTGAGTACCGTTGTGTAGTCTACCAGCATCGTCGCGGGCTATACCCGGACCTGTGGGAGGCTACTTGCTTGGTGCGTCGTCCGGACGATGATCTCCGGGGTGCAGAGGCCTTCTCAGAGCACTATTCTATTACTGAGAGGGATACTGCCGAGGCAGCCATGCAAGATGCAGCACGACGGGCACTTTCTCAGTATTGCTCGTTGTTCAGCGGGGTAGCTGATGGCCTTGACCTGAAGTACTATCCTTGCCATTCGACCGGCAGTGCTGGAGGTGTGATTGTCTCGCCAGTGGGTGAGGGCAATCCTAGGCTGAACATCATGGTCAATCTGGTCGTCGTGCTCAACTCAGAGTTGGACCACGCCCTTGACAAGTTGGGCAAGGTTCGAGCGGAGGTTGCGGAATTGCGTGCTGAGTGCGCAGCACGCCACTATTTGGATGGTGGTTCTCCCACCCCTGTCGGGATTCATCACCCTTACCGTTCACCACCCCATGGTCGCTTCGACTATGGTACCCCAGACTATAGGACCCACATAGATTTGGATCCTTAGATCGACAGAGTCGGAGTCTGTAATAATGCTTAGTTCAGTGTCTTAGTCTAGCCAGTCTTAGTCAGAGTTAGTTTGCTTATCTTATGTTGGATGCTTGTTATGATGGACATGTACTGAAGTTGGATCTTTGTAATGATTGTCACCAAGGTGTGGGTATCCCCTGCAACTTGGTGTAGTTATTAATAAAGTCAGTTATTTAGTTGGGTAATCCCTTTATTTCCCCTTTCCTCTTTATCTGAGAAGCTGTTAGTGAAGATGGTCATTTGTTCAATGTTATGGAGATCTTCTATACATCTTTTCTTTTGCTGAAAGACTGCAGAGTCAGATCTGATATATGTGTGATTCCTACAGATGTATGAGAACAGGCATAGAGGTGTGAGGCGTGCTCAGTCTGAACAGTAGGCACCCTAAGAGGAGGTAGCTCCACAGCAGCATTTGCCACCACCACCACCGATGACCATTGAGCAGATGTTCTTGATGCAGACCCAAGCAGTCTAGGCCATTGGTCAAACATTAGCAGCCATGCAGCAGGTGCAGCGGCAGCCACCACCGCCTCAGCCTCCAATGCAAGTCCAGATGCCTTAGGTGCCCAGAGACAAGTGGGCAGAGTTCATGAGGGGCCATCCCCCAGTTTTTTCCCACCCTGCTGATCCCATGGACGCGGAAGATTGAATGTGTACCGTGGAGCATGAGTTGCACACTACCCAGTGCAACGATCGAGAGAAGGTGTTGTATGGTCCTTGACAGTTGAGGGGAGCAGCACAGTCTTGGTGGGAGTCTTACTTCACCACCCATGCCAACCCTGAAGCCATCACTTGGGAAGAATTTAGGGACAACTTCCATCGCTACCATGTGCCCGAGGGACTGATGATAGTGAGAAAGGAGGAGTTTCTTGCTCTAAAGCAAGGTCCCCTGTCCGTCAGTGAGTACAGGGACAAGTTTCTACAGCTGTCGCGTTATGCCCCAGAAGATGTCAACACGAATGCCAAGAGGCCGTACCACTTCTTGAGAGGATTGGTTGACCCTCTCCATTACCAGCTGATGAACCACACCTTCCCTACCTTCCAGCATCTGATCGACAGAGCAATTATGTCAGAAAGGAAGCATCGGAAAAATGGAGGACAGGAAATGCAAGATTGGTGGACCTTAGGTTGGGAGTAGCAGCTGTCCTCACTACTCAGGCAACCCACCTCCACCATTCAAGCAAGGTCACCAGTACCAGCACCAGCATCAACGTTAGAACCAGCAGCAGCAGTACCAGAGGCAGTTTCCTCAGCAGCAGCAGTACCGTCAAAACAACCAGCAAGGAGGAAATCAATACCAGCGTTAGAGCAACCAGGCAACCCGTCTTCCTGCCCCAGCAACCAACCAGAGCAACCAAACAACGCCAGCGCAAGGAGGAGGTCGTGCATGTTTCCACTGTGGGGAACAAGGCCATTGGGCGAATCATTGCCCAAAGAAAGCAGCTCAGCAGCAGCCAGCTCTCAATGCCCCAGTTAGACAGAATGCAATGCAGCAAGGAAGCAACAATTATGGGCAACCTCGTGCCTAGTATGGAAAGGTGAACCACTTGGAGGCCGACACAGTCCAGGAGACTCCAGGAGTGGCACTAGGTACATTCCCAATCGAATACCATTCTGCAAATGTGTTATTTGATACTGGAGCAACGCATTCTTTTGTGACTGCATCATGGGTAGAATCACATAATATACCAGTAGCACCTATGTATCCACCTATGAGAGTTAGTTCAGTTGGTGGAAGGACCCAAACAGATAGATTTTTGCCCTTGTGCAAGAGTCCAAATAAGGGGGATAGAGTTCCCCGCTGATTTAATAGTTATGGGTAACCAGGATACAACTATAGATGTCATCCTAGGGATGAATTGGCTAACCAGGTATCAGACCAGTCTTAGTTGTGATAAGAGAACAGTGAAGTTAGTGTCCCCATCAGGAGAAGAAGTGTTAGTGGAGTTGGTCTTGTCGGAACCCAGAAAAGGGAGTTGTCACCAAGTCACTGCTCACATTGAGGAGATTAAACCATCAGAGGCTATCAGTGTAGTATCAGATTTCCCAGATGTGTTTCCCAAAGAGTTACCAGGTATACCACCTGAGAGGAAGGTTGAATTTGCCATAGAGCTTATTCCAGGCACCGCCCCTATTTCCAAGAGAGCCTATCGAGTGTTCGGACCAGAGTTAGTGGAACTCAAGAAGCAAATTGATGAGTTGTTAGAGAAAGGCTACATCAGACCGAGTACTTCGCCTTCGGCAGCCCTAGTGTTGTTTGTGGAGAAGGATGGCACAAAGAGAATGTGCATCGATTACTAAGCCTTGAATGAAGTTACTATCAAGAACAAGTACCCCCTGCCCAGAATTGAAGATTTATTCGATCAGTTGAGAGGAGCCAGTGTGTTCTCAAAGATAGATCTGAGGTCAGCCTACCATCATCTCAGAATCCGACCTTTAGATATACCGAAGACAGCATTCACCACCAAGTATGGACTGTATGAGTTCACGATCATGTCCTTCGGTTTGACGAATGCGCCAGCTTACTTCATGTACTTGATGAACAGTGTGTTCATGGACTACCTCGACAAGTTCATAGTAGTGTTCATTGATGATATTCTTATATATTCCCAGAATGAGCAGGAGCATGAGGAGCATTTAAGGAAAGTACTTCAGAGGCTACGAGATTGTCAGTTGTATGCCAAGCTTAGCAAGTGTGAGTTCTGGATCAACGAAGTCCTGTTCTTGGGTCACATTATAAACCGAGAGGGATTCGCTATGGATCCGAAGAAGGTAACATCTATCTTGGACTGGAAAGCACCAAAAGATGTGTGAGGACTCAAGAGTTTCATCGGAATGGCCGATTATTATCGACGTTTCAATGAAGGTTTTTCCAAGATCGTAAGGCCAATGACAGCCTTGCTGGCAAACAAGGTTGAGTTCAAGTGGACCCCAGCATGCCAAAAGTCCTTTGAGACATTGAAGGAGAAGTTGACAACGGCACCAGTACTGATTCTGCGATATGTTCATAAGCCATTCTTAGTGTATTGCGATGCTTCGTACACCGAACTGGGATGTGTGTTGATGCAGGAAGGGAGAGTAGTGGCATACTCGTCCCGGTAGTTGAAGATTCATGAGAATTTCTTAAGGGGAGCTTTTATTTAGTCAAAGGAAAAGCATTTGAAACAGGGGGAGGAATTCCAAATCTCAAAAATGCTTCTTGCAATCATATTCATATACCTTTGACTTTTTGCAAAATATTTTGAAAAGATTTTTCCAAAAGAACTGCAAAAATAAACAAGTGGTGCAAATGTGGTCGAAAATGTTAAATAAGAGAA
Source organism: Zea luxurians (assembly GCA_029449295.1). Classification (NCBI taxonomy): domain Eukaryota; kingdom Viridiplantae; phylum Streptophyta; class Magnoliopsida; order Poales; family Poaceae; genus Zea; species Zea luxurians. The sequence goes on along the minus strand of JAOPSE010000001.1, from coordinate 32,032,964 downwards.
AAGCAATCCATTTAGTCTTATACATATGTATAAAGTCTTTCGTTGGTTTAATTCTAAGTAAACTATGCACATCTATCTCAATTGCAAACTAGTAACATTTCTACAATTCATATTTGCTTTGGTTAGTGTTGGCATCAATCACCAAAAAGGGAGAGATTGAAAGGGAAATTGACCTAATCATTTCCTATAAAAGATTTTAGTGGTTGACGTCCAACACAAACCACATGGACTAACTAGTTTGTCTAGATATCATTTATCTCAGGTGCATAAGGTTCAAAACAAACCAAGAAAGAAATTCAATTGGGGACACAATCAAATTTGGAGCAAGACATGAGAATGTGCTGCAAGTGGCACACCAGACACTGTCCGGTGCACCAGGCCTAGGCGCAAACGAATAGGTCACTCTCAGGAATTCGCTAAGCGCGCTCCGCTATAATTCACCGGACTATCCGGTGTGCACCTGACATGTCCGGTGAGCCAGCGGAGCAACGGCTAACTGGCACCAACGGTCGACTGCAAAAGTGAACAGTAGTGAATAGTGTGCAATAAAAGTTAGAGCGCAGAAGTCAGAGGTCACCGGACTGTCCAGTGGAGCTACAGGACAAGGGTTCCAATGGTCAACCAGCTCCAAACCCTAACAGGCACGCTGACGTGGCGCGCACCGGACAGTGAACAGTGGTTGTCCGGTGTGCCCATCGCCAGCAAAGTCAGCCAACGGCTAGGAAGTGGTTGGAGGCTATAAATACCCTCCAACCACCTCCATTCAAAGCATCCAAGTTTTCTGAGATCCTCATTCAATACAAGAGCAATAGCATTCACTCCAAGACACAATTCCAAAGATCAAATCCTCTCCAAGTCCCAAATTCAACTCAACCACTTAGTGACTTGAGAGAGAGAGAGATTGTGTTCATTTGTGCTCTTGTTGCTTGGATCGCCTTCTCTCCTTCCCATTCTTATTCTTAAGTGCTTTGTAAAGCTAGCAAGAGACACCTAAGTGTGTGGTGGTCCTTGCAGGGTCTTAGTGACCTAATTGATTAAGGAGAAGGCTCATCCGGTCTAAGTGACCGCTTGAGAGAGGGAAAGGGTTGGAATAGACCCGGCCTTTGTGGCCTCCTCAACGGGGACTAGGCTCTTTGGAACCGAACCTCGGTAAAACAAATCATCGTGTTCACTCGTGTTGTTTTCCATTTGATTTTTTTGCCCTCTTTCCTCTCTCTAAAAGTTTCCTTGCTAGTATTGTTTTGAGTTTGCTTCCAAACATCATCCGCATCAATTGAGCAACTCTTAGCAAGAGAAACAATATTCCGCACTTGAATTTAATTCTAACGCTAACCCCGACCTTAGTGCAAGTTTAAGTTTATAAATTATAGGTTTTGCCTATTCATCCCCCTCTAGGCGACTTTCAATAAGGTTCAACACAAACCAAGAAAGAAATTAAGTTGAGGACTCAACAATATTTGGAGCAAGACTTGAGAGTGTGCAGTCAAGTGGCGCACCGGACAGTGTCCGGTGCACCAGGCCAAGCACCAAGCGAACATGCCACTCTCGGGTTTCTTAAGGGCGCGCTCCGCTATAATTCACCGGACTGTCCGATGTGCACCGGACATGTCTGGTGAGCCAATGGAGCAACGGTAACCTGGCACCAACGGTCGACTGCAAAAGGGAATAGTGCTCTGCAGAAGTCAAAGCAGAGAAGTCAGAGCGTGTGGCACCGGACTGTCCCGTGCAATTACAGGACAAACAACTTCAACGGTCGACCGCTCCAAACCCCAACGGGCGTGCTGACGTGGCGCGCACCGGACAGTGAACAGTACCTGTCTGGTGCGCCACTGGACTATCCGGTGTGCCCATCGCCAGCAAAAACAACCAATGGCTAGGAAGTGGTTGGAGGCTATAAATACCCTCAACCACCTCATAAGTGCTTTGTAAAGCTAGCAAGAGACACCTAAGTGTGTGGTGGTCCTTGCGGGGTCTTAGTGACCCAATTGATTCAGGAGAAAGCTCATCTGGTCTAAGTGTCCGTTTGAGAGAGGGAAAGGGTTGAAATAGATCCGGCCTTTGTGGCCTCCTCAACGGGGACTAGGTTCTTTGGAACCGAACCTCAGTAAAACAAATCACTTTGTTCACTTGCATTGATCTTCGCTTGATTTGTTTCCCCTCTTTCCTCTCTCTAAAGTTTCCTTGCTAATATTGATTTGAGTTTGCTCTCAAACGTCATCCACATTATTTGAGCAACTCATAGCAAGTGAAACAATCTTCCACACTCAAATTTAATTCTAACGCTAACCCCAGCCTTAGTGTGTGTTTAAGTTTATAAATTTTAGGTTTCGCCTATTCACCCCCTCTCTAGGCGACTATCAATTGGTATCGGAGCCAGTGCTTCATTAAGAGTCTAACAAACTCAAAGTGATGTCTGGAGATCACGCCAAGAGGGAGATCGTCACGGGCGACAAGGCCATGGGCTCGAGAAGGACTCTTTCAAGGGAGTCCTATGACAAATACAAGGAGGAATCCTCTTCCTCCACCAAGTCACATAGGAGGAGTGACAAGAAGAAAAATAAAATGAAGAAGGTGGTCTACTACGAGACTGACTCTTCATCACCCTCCACTTCTGTTGCTGAGTCTACAACTTCGAAGCGCCACGAGCGCAAGAAGTATAGTAAGATGCCTCTTCGCTATCCTTGCATTCCTAAACGTGCTCCTCTACTTTCGGTACCCCTAGGCAAACCACCATATTTTGATGGTGAAGATTATTGCATGTGGAGTGATAAAATGAGGCACCATCTAACCTCACTCCACGAAAGCATTTGGGATATTGTTGAGTTTGGAGCGCAGGCACCACAGGTGGGCAACGAGGACTATGACTCGGATGAGGCCGCCCAAATTAGGCATTTCAACTCCCAAGCAACTTCTATACTCCTCGCCTCCTTGTGTCGAGAGGAGTATAATAAGGTGCATGGTTGAAAAATGCCAAAGAAATTTGGGACGTCCTCAAAATGGCGCACGAAGGGGACAAGGTGACCAAGATCACCAAGTGCGAGATGATCGAGGGAGAGCTCGATAGATTCGTCCTCAACAAAGGAGAAGAGCCACAAGCGATGTAAAACCGGCTCAAGACTATGGTCAATCAAGTGCGCAACCTCGAGAGCACCAAGTGGGATGACCATGAAATGGTCAAGGTTATTCTAAGATCCCTTGTTTTTTGTAATCCTACTCAAGTTCAATTAATTCTTGGGGATCCTAGATATAAATAGATGTCTCCCGAGGAAGTGATTGACAAGTTTGTGAGCTTTGAACTTATGATCAAAGACTCTAAACATATTGTCAACTTGGAGCAAGGCGCCACCTCTATGCCCGAGGTGCAACCCATTGCATTTAAAGCAACGGAAGAGAAGAAGGAAGAGTCTACACCAAGCAGACTTCCAATCGACGCCTCCAAGCTCGACAACGAGGAGATGGCTCTTATCATTAAGAGTTTTCGTCAAATCCTCAAACAAAGGAAGGGGAAGGAATACAAGCCCCGTTCCAAAAGGGTGTGCTATAGGTGCGATAAGTCCGGTCACTTTATAGCTAAATGTCCATATTCAAGTGACAGTGACAGGGACGACGACAAAAAGGGGAAGAAAAAGATGGAGAAAAAGAAGTATTTCAAGAAGAAGGGTGGCAAGGCGCACATGGGGCGGGAATGGGACTCCAACGATAGCTCCACCGACTCCTCCTCCGACAAGGACACCGCCAACATCGCCATCAACAAAGGCCTCCTCTTTCCCAACGTCGGTCACAAGTGCCTCATGGCAAAGGATGCCAAAAAGAAGAAGGTACATTCTAGAGATACCCCCAAATATACTACATCCGATGATGAGGGTAGCTCTAGTGATAATGAAGATGATTTAACTTCTCTTTTTGCTAATCTAACTAAAAATCAAAAGCAAAAGATTAAAGAATTAATAGAATCCATTAACGAGAAGGATGATCTCTTGGAATGCCAAGAAGACTTGATCGTTAAGGAAAATAAAAAATTTGTTAAGTTAAAAAATGCTTATGCTCTAAAAGTAGAGAAATGTGAAAACTTATCTAAGGAGCTTAGCATCTGCAATGATTCAATTTCCTGTCTTAGAGATGAGAATGCTAGTTTAAATGCTAAGATAGAAGAATTGAATGTTTGCAAACCCTCTACATCTACTGTTGAGCATGTCACTATTTGTACTATATGTAGAGATATTGATGTTGAAGCTATTGATGATCACCTTGCCATGATTAAAGAACAAAATGATCACATAGCTAAATTAAATGCTAAAATTGCCGAGCATGAATTAGAAAATGAAAATTTTAAATTTGCTCGTAGTATGCTTTATAATAGGAGACGCCCTGGCATTAAGGATGGCATTGGCTTCCAACAAGGGAGCCAAAGCAACACCAAACTTAATGCCCCCAAGAACAGATTACCTAATTTTGTTAAGGGTAAGGCTCCCATGATTCAGGATAGAGAGGGCTACATTTTATATCCTGCAAATTATCCTGAGCATAAGATTAGGAAGATTCATGCTAGAAAACCTCACAATGTTTCTCATCATGCTTTTATGTATAAGAATGAGGCTTCTAGCTCTAGGCATTCAACTCATATCAAAATGCCTAAAAGGAAAATTGTGAATGCATCAAATGAGCATGACATTTCATTTAATACTTTTGATGCTTCTTCTGTGTTCACTAACAAATTAGGCAAAGTAGCTGTCAAATATGTTGGGGGCAAACACAAGAGTCCAAAGACTTGTGTTTGGGTACCCAAGGTACTTGTTTCTAATGTGAAAGGACCCAAGACCGTTTGGGTACCTAAGAACAAGGCCTAAAATTGTTTTGCAGGTTTATGCATCTAGTGGATCAAGTTGGATAATCGATAGCGGGTGCACAAACCACATGCTAGGGGAGAAAATGATGTTCTCCTCATATGAGAAAAATGATGATCCCCAAAGAGCTATCTGAAAGGGAAATGTGCCCCTTGGGCCATTTCTAAGTATTTTGGTGATTGAGTGCCAACACAAGTGCTTTTGTGATAATCTATGCAAAGTGGTGGACAAAGTGCAAACCAAGTCTAAAGGTATGTTTCTAGACTTAGTACATTGTTTTAGAGAACTAATGTATTGTGTCTAAGTGCTGGAAACAGGAAAAATCAATTTGGAAAAGACTTGGCTGCTCAGCCAAGACTCTGCTCAGTTTGGGTGCACCGGACTGTCCGGTGGTGCACCGGACAGTGTCCGGTGCGCCAGGCTGGCTCTGTCAACTGGCTGCTCTCGGGACTTCGTCGGTGGTGTACGGCTATAATTCACCGGACTGTCCGGTGGTGCACCGGACTGTCCGGTGAGTCGTTCACAGGCAAACTCGTCGCTCTCGGGAGATGATTAACGGCGTACGGCTAAAATTCACCGGACTGTCCGGTGAGCCAACGGTCGATCGGGCCAACTGTCGGCCGCGTGATTCGCGCGGGACACGTGGCCGAGCCAACGGCTAGAAGGGGGCACCGGACTGTCCGGTGTGCACCGGACAGTGTCCGGTGCGCCAACAGCTCCAAAGCGCCAACGGTCGGCTTCGCCAAATCGGGAAAGAAATCCGCACCGGACATGTCCGGTGCACCAGTCGACAGAAGGCAGGAATTGCCTTCCCGGATTGCTCTCAACGGCTCCTAGCTGCCTTGGGGCTATAAAAGGGACCCCTTGGCGCATGGAGAAAATATCTAAGCATTCTTTGAGCACAATTGATCACTCACACTTCGTTCTTGCGCATTTGTTCGACATTCTTAGTGACTTGAGCTCCGTTCTAGTGAGAAACTTGTGATAGTGTCTTGAGCTCAAGTCTGGGTCTTGTGTGTGCGTATTTGCTGTGATCTCTGTGTCTTGTGTGAGTTGCTAATCCCTCCCTTACTCCGTGCTTCTTTGTGAACTTCAAGTGTAAGGGCAAGAGACTCCAATTTGTGGAGATTCCTCGCAAGTGGGATAAAGATAAGCAAAGCAAAACACCGTGGTGTTCAAGTGAGTCTTTGGACCGCTTGAGAAGGGTTGATTGCAACCCTTGTCCGTTGGGACGCCACAACGTGGAGTAGGCAAGCGTTGGTCTTGGCCGAACCACGGGATAAACCACTGTGCCATCTCTATGATTATTCTCTTGTGGTTGTTGTGTTTTGCCAAAGACTCCTCTCTAGCCACTTGGCACTATTGTGCTAACTTCTTATCAGTTTTTGTGGCCTTAAGTGTTAAGTTTTACAGGATCACCTATTCACCCCCCCTCTAGGTGCTCTCAATTGGTATCGGAGCCGTTCTCTTCACGAAGGGACTAATCGCCCGAAGAGATGGATCCTAAGGGGAAGGGAATTGTGATCAACGACAAAGAGAAGGAGTCCTTCGTCAACGAGCCGAAGGATGACAAGCCTACCGACTCGGCCTTGGGCTACAAGCGGAAGGAAGGGAAGAAGAAGAAGACGAGGCGCATCAAGGAGATCGTCTACTACGACGACAACGATGAGTCTACTTCTTCCCACAAGGACGACGACAACGACTACAGGAAGACGGTCAATTCGAACTTTTCATTTGATTATTCTCGTATTCCACATAGTTCGAATTCACATTTGCTTTCCATTCCTCTTGGCAAACCTCCACACTTCGATGGGGAGGACTACAGATTTTGGAGTCACAAAATGCGTAGTCACTTATTCTCTCTCCATCCAAGCATATGGGAGATTGTAGAGAGCGGAATGAAATTTGATAGCTCGGATAGCCCTATGCTTATAAATGAACAAATACATAGAAATGCACAAGCTACTACTGTTATCTTAGCGTTTTTGTGCAGGGAAGAGTACAATAAGGTGAGCGGCTTGGACAATGCCAAGCAGATATGGGACACCCTCAAGATCTCTCACGAGGGGAATGACATCACCATGCTCACCAAAATGGAGTTGGTGGAGGGCGAGCTTGGACGATTCACAATGATAAGGGGAGAGGAGCCAACCCAAACTTACAACCGGCTCAAGACCCTTATCAACAAAATAAGGAGCTACGGAAGCACGCGATGGACGGACCACGACGTCGTCCGCCTAATGCTAAGGTCCTTTACCGTTCTTGATCCTCATCTCGTGAACAATATTCGTGAGAATCCCAGGTACACGAAGATGACGCCCGAGGAGGTACTTGGAAAATTCGTAAGCGGGCGGATGATGATCAAGGAGGCGAGATACGTCGATGACGCGTTGAACGGTCCAATCCACGAGCCTCAACCCATTGCTCTCAAGGCAACGAGAAGCAAGGAGACGCTACCTAGCAAGGTGGCGCAAGTTGAGGCGGCCGGGCTCAATGATGAAGAGATGGCTCTCATCATCAAGCGCTTCAAGACGGCGCTAAAGGGTCGCAAGGGGCAGCCAAGCAAGACCAAGACAAAGGGGAAGCGCTCATGCTTCAAATGGGGTAAGGTTGGTCATTTTATTGCTAACTGTCCCGATAATAATAGCGACCAGGAGCAAGGAAAGAATGGGAAGAGAGAGAACAAGAAGGTTTACAAGAAAGCCAAAGGCGAAGCACACCTTGGAAAGGAGTGGGATTCGGATTGCTCTTCGTTCGACTCCGACGACGAAGGACTCGCCGCCACCACCTTCAACAAATCGGCTCTCTTCCCCAACGAGCATCACACTTGCCTCATGGCAAGGGAAAAGAAGGTAATCACTCGTAATGCTAGTACTTATGATTCTTCTAGTGATGATGAGTCTAGTGATGAAGAAATAGATTACTCTAGTTTGTTCAAGGGATTGGATAGAACTAAAATAGATAAGATTAAAGAATTGATTGATGCCTTGAATGAAAAGGATAGACTCTTAGAGAAACAAGAAGACCTTTTATATGAAGAGCATGATAAATTTGTTAGTACACAAAATTCACTTGCTCTAGAAGTTAAAAGAAATGAAATGCTTTCTTGTGAACTTTCTACTTGTCATGAAACCATTTCTTCTTTAAAAGGTGTAATTGATAATTTAAATGCTAAACTAGAAGTAGCAAGTAAATCTAACTCTTGTGTTGAACATGTTGCAATTTGCACTAGGTGTAAGGATTTTGATATTGATGCTTGTAGTGAACACTTAGTTTCAATTTCAAAACTAAATGATGAAGTGGCTAGTCTTAATGCCCAACTTAAGACTAGCAAGAGTGAAGCTGATAAAATAAAATTTGCAAGGGATGCCTACACGGTTGGTAGACACCCCTCAATTAAGGATGGTCTTGGCTTCAAGAGAGAAGTCAAGAACTTAACAAGCCATAAGGCTCCCATCTCCACCAAGGAGAAAGGGAAGCCCCTATGGCTAGTAGTGCTAAAAAGAACCATGCTTTCATGTACCATGATAGGAGATATTCTAGAAATGCTTTTAGAAGTTATGATGCTTTTGATTCACATGCTTATGATTCATATGCTATGACTGCTTCTAGTTCCCATGGTGTGCATGATAGAAATGTTGCTAGGAAAAATGTTAGGCCTAGAAGAAATTTTGCTCATGTTCCTAGGAAAGTAGTGAATGAACCTTCTACCATTTATTATGCTTGCAATGCTCCCTTTGCTATTTGTAGAAAGGGTAAGAAGGTGATTGCTAGGAAGTTAGGGGCAAGATGCAAGGGAGATAAAACTTGCATTTGGGTCCCTAAAACTATTGTGACTAACCTTGTAGGACCCAACAAAAGTTGGGTACCTAAAACCCAAGCCTGAATTTGCCTTGCAGGTTTATGCATCCGGGGGTTCAAGCTGGATTATCGACAGCGGATGCACAAACCATATGACGGGGGAGAAGAAGATGTTCACTTCCTACGTCAAGAACAAGGATTCCCAAGATTCAATTATATTCGGTGACGGGAACCAAGGCAAGGTGAAAGGGTTAGGAAAAATAGCCATTTCTTCCGAGCACTCTATTTCTAATGTGTTTTTAGTAGAGTCTCTTGGATACAATTTGTTATCTGTTAGTCAATTATGCAATATAGGATATAATTGTTTATTCACAAATGTAGATGTGTCTGTCTTTAGAAGATGTGATGGTTCACTAGCTTTTAAGAGTGTACTAGATGGCAAACTTTATTTAGTTGATTTTGCAAAAGAGGAGGCCGGTCTAGATGCATGCTTAATTGCTAAGACTTGCATGGGCTGGCTGTGGCATGGCCGTTTAGCACATGTGGGGATGAAGAACCTTCACAAACTTCTAAAGGGAGAACACGTGATAGGTCTAACCAATGTTCATTTCGAAAAAGATAGACCTTGTGCAGCTTGTCAAGCAGGAAAACAGGTGGGGAGCTCACATCATTCCAAGAATGTGATGACCACGTCAAGACCACTGGAGATGCTTCATATGGACCTCTTCGGACCCGTCGCCTATCTAAGCATAGGAGGAAGTAAGTATGGTTTGGTTATAGTTGATGATTTTTCCCGCTTCACTTGGGTATTCTTTTTGTAGGATAAATCTGAAACCCAAGGGACCCTCAAGCGCTTCCTCAGGAGAGCTCAAAATGAGTTTGAGCTCAAGGTGAAGAAGATAAGGAGCGACAACGGGTCCGAGTTCAAGAACCTTCAAGTGGAGGAGTACCTTGAGGAGGAAGGGATCAAGCACGAGTTCTCTGCTCCCTACACGCCACAGCAAAATGGTGTGGTAGAGAGGAAGAACAGGACGCTCATCGATATGGCAAGGACGATGCTTGGAGAGTTCAAGACCCCCGAGCGCTTTTGGTCGGAAGCCGTAAACACGGCTTGCCACGCCATCAACCGGGTCTACCTTCACCGCCTCCTCAAGAAGACTTCATATGAGCTGCTAACCGGTAACAAACCCAATGTTTCGTATTTTCGAGTTTTTGGGAGTAAATGCTACATTCTAGTGAAGAAGGGTAGAAATTCTAAATTTGCTCCCAAAGCTGTAGAAGGGTTTTTATTAGGTTATGACTCAAATACAAAGGCGTATAGAGTCTTCAACAAATCATCAGGTTTGGTTGAAGTCTCTAGCGATGTTGTATTTGATGAGACTAATGGCTCTCCAAGAGAGCAAGTTGTTGATCTTGATGATGTAGATGAAGAAGATGTTCTGACGGCCGCAATATGAACCATGGCGATTAGTGATGTGCGACCACAAGAACAAAATGAGCAAGATCAACCCTCTTCCTCAACAATGGTGCAACCCCCAACTCAAGACGATGAACAGGGTCATCAAAAGGAGGCATGTGATCAAGGGGGAGCACAGGATGTCCAAGTTGAAGAGGAAGAAGCACCTCAGGCCCCTCCAACCCAAGTTCGAGCGACGATCCAAAGGGATCATCCCGTCGACCAGATTTTGGGTGTCATTAGCAAGGGAGTAACTACTCGGTCCCGATTAGTTAATTTTTGTGAGCATTACTCTTTTGTCTCTTCTATTGAGCCTTTCAGGGTAGAAGAGGCCTTGCTAGATCCGGACTGGGTGTTGGCCATGCAGGAAGAGCTCAACAACTTCAAAAGGAATGAAGTTTGGACACTGGTGCCTCGTCCTAAGCAAAATGTTGTGGGAACCAAGTGGGTGTTCCGCAACAAACAAGACGAGCACGGGGTGGTGACAAGGAACAAGGCTCGACTTGTGGCAAAAGGTTATGCCCAAGTCGCAGGTTTGGACTTTGAGGAGACTTTTGCTCCTGTGGCTAGGCTAGAGTCCATTCGTATCTTGCTAGCATATGCCGCTCACCATTCTTTCAGGTTGTTCCAAATGGATGTGAAGAGCGCTTTCCTCAACGGCCCAATCAAGGAGGAGGTGTACGTAGAGCAACCCCCTGGCTTCGAGGATGAACGGTACCCCGACCACGTGTGTAAGCTCTCTAAGGCGCTCTATGGACTTAAGCAAGCCCCAAGAGCATGGTATGAATGCCTTAGAGACTTTTTAATTGCTAATGCTTTCAAGGTTGGGAAAGCCGATCCAACTCTTTTTACTAAGACTTGTGATGGTGATTTATTTGTGTGCCAAATTTATGTCGATGGCATAATATTTGGTTCTACTAATCAAAAGTCTTGTGAAGAGTTTAGCAGGGTGATGACGCAGAAATTTGAGATGTCGATGATGGGCGAGTTGAACTACTTCCTTGGGTTCCAAGTGAAGCAACTCAAGGACGGCACCTTCATCTCCCAAACGAAGTATACGCAAGATTTGCTAAAGCGGTTTGGAATGAAGGACGCCAAGCCCGCAAAGACTCCAATGGGAACCGACGGACGCACCGACCTCAACAAAGGAGGTAAGTCCGTTGATCAAAAAGCATACCGGTCAATGATAGGGTCTTTACTTTATTTATGTGCTAGCAGACCGGATATTATGCTTAGCGTATGCATGTGTGCTAGATTTCAATCCGATCCTAAGGAGTGTCACTTAGTGGCGGTGAAACGAATCTTTAGATATTTGGTCGCTACGCCTTGTTTCGGGATCTGGTATCCAAAGGGGTCTACCTTTGACTTGATTGGATATTCAGATTTCGACTATGCTGGATGTAAGGTTGATAGGAAGAGTACATCAGGGACGTGCCAATTCTTAGGAAGGTCCCTGGTGTCATGGAATTCTAAGAAACAAACTTCCGTTGCCCTATCCACCGCTGAGGCCGAGTACGTTGCCGCAGGACAGTGTTGCGCGCAGCTACTTTGGATGAGGCAAACCCTCTGGGACTTTGGCTACAATCTGAGCAAAGTCCCACTCCTATGTGATAATGAGAGTGCTATCCGCATGGCGGAAAATCCTGTTGAGCACAGCCGCACAAAGCACATTGACATCCGGCATCACTTTTTGAGAGACCACCAGCAAAAGGGAGATATCGAAGTGTTTCATGTTAGCACCGAGAATCAGCTAGCCGATATCTTTACCAAACCGCTAGATGAGAAGACCTTTTGCAGGCTGCGTAGTGAGCTAAATGTCTTAGATTCGCGGAACTTGGATTGATTTATAGCATACATGTATTTATGCCTTGATCATGTTCCTTCTGCATTTTGTTGCTTATTTATGGTGCTCAAGTTGTACAAGCACTCCCCGGACCTCACAAGTCTTTGTGCAAGTGACGCACATATTTAGGGGGAGATGTGTTACAACTTGACCCTTTGAGACTAACCGTGTGCTTGGGTTTGCTTAATTTAGTCTCAAAGGTGGATTAAAAGGGAACGGTGGACTTGGATCATGAAAGACTTCCACTGCACTCCGATGAAAGGGTAGCTAATTCCAAGTTCATCTTGTGAACTCTTATTGCCTTTGGACTCTTATTTGAAGATTTGGTGAGGCAATGGGGTTATAGGGCCAAGATTAATCCCGTTTTGGTGCTTGATGCCAAAGGGGGAGAAAATAAAGGCCAAAGCAAGTAATGGATCAGCTACCACTTGAGAAGTTTTGAAAACAGTAGAATAGAGCTTTTTGTTTTGGCAAAACTCCCTTATTGGTTCTCTTATCAAAAGTTGGCTTTTTGTCAGGAGAATGTTGATTATGGGAAAAAAGGGGAGTTTTTTTGGAATCTTGATCCCTTATTGGTTCTCTTATCAAAAGTTGGTTTTTTTTTGTCGGGAGAATGTTGATTATGGGAAAAAGGGGGAGTTTTTTGGAATCTTGATCAATTTCTATTGAAACAGCTCTCTTTATGTCTCTACAATTGTGTTTGAGCTAGAGATAGGAGTTTGAAGTTCATTTGCAAAAATAAAACCAAGTGGTGGCAAAGAGTGATCCATATATGTGAAATTTGATCAAAACAACTTTGAGTTCTTATTTGGATTGATTTTGCACTTGTTCTAGTTGCTTTATGTTGTGTTGGCATAAATCACCAAAAAGGGGGAGATTGAAAGGGAAATGTGCCCCTTGGGCCATTTCTAAGTATTTTGGTGATTGAGTGTCAACACAAGTGCTTTTATGATAATCTATGCAAAGTGGTGGACAAAGTGCAAACCAAGTCTAAAGGTATGTTTCTAGACTTAGTACATTGTTTTAGAGAACTAATGTATTGTGTCTAAGTGCTGGAAACAGGAAAAATCAATTTGGAAAAGACTTGGCTGCTCAGCCAAGACTCTGCTCAGTCTGGGTGCACCGGACTATCCGGTGGTGCACCGGACAGTGTCCGGTGCGCCAGGCTGGCTCTGTCAACTGGCTGCTCTTGGGACTTCGTCGGTGGTGTACGGCTATAATTCATCGGACTGTCCGGTGGTGCACCGGACTGTCCGGTGAGTCGTTCACAGGCGAACTCGTCTCTCTCGGGAGATGATTAACGGTGTACGGCTAAAATTCACCGGACTGTCCGGTGGTGCACCGGACTGTCCGGTGAGCCAACGGTCGACCGGGCCAACGGTCGGCTGTGTGATTTGCGCGGGACACGTGGCCGAGCCAACGGCTAGAAGGGGGCACCGGACAGTGTCCGGTGCGCCAACGGCTCCAAAGCGCCAACGGTCGGCTTCGCCAAATCGGGAAAGAAATCCGCACCGGACAGTGTCCGGTGGTGCACCGGACATGTCCGGTGCACCAGTCGACAGAAGGCAGGAATTGCCTTCCCGGATTGCTCTCAACGGCTCCTAGCTGCCTTGGGGCTATAAAAGGGACCCCTTGGCGCATGGAGAAAATATTTAAGCATTCTTTGAGCACAATTGATCACTCACACTTCGTTCTTGCGCATTTGTTCGACATTCTTAGTGACTTGAGCTCCGTTCTAGTGAGAAACTTGTGATAGTGTCTTGAGCTCAAGTCTGGGTCTTGTGTGTGCGTATTTGCTGTGATCTCTGTGTCTTGTGTGAGTTGCTAATCCCTCCCTTACTCCGTGCTTCTTTGAGAACTTCAAGTGTAAGGGCGAGAGACTCCAATTTGTGGAGATTCCTCGCAAGTGGGATAAAGATAAGCAAAGCAAAACACCGTGGTATTCAAGTGAGTCTTTGGACCGCTTGAGAAGGGTTGATTGCAACCCTCGTCCGTTGGGACGCCACAACGTGGAGTAGGCAAGCGTTGGTCTTGGCCGAACCACGGGATAAACCACTGTGCCATCTCTGTGATTATTCTCTTGTGGTTGTTGTGTTTTGCCAAAGACTCCTCTCTAGCCACTTGGCACTATTGCGCTAACTTCTAATCAGTTTTTGTGGCATTAAGTGTTAAGTTTTACAGGATCACCTATTCACCCCCCCCCCCTCTAGGTGCTCTCACTATCACATTCGGGGTTGGAAATCAAGGTTTGGTCAAAGGTTTGGGTAAAATTGATATATCCCCTGACCATTCCATTTTATAATGTTTTTCTTGTAGATTCTTTAGACTATAATTTACTTTCTGTTTCTCAATTATGTAAGATGGGCTACAACTGTCTTTTTTCTGATATTGGTGTTACTGTCTTTAGAAGAAGTGATGATTCAATAGCATTTAAGGGAGTGTTAGATGGTCAACTATACTTAGTTGATTTTAATGATAATAAAGCTAAACTAGACACTTGCTTAATTGATAAGACTAATATGGGCTGGCTCTGGCATCGCCGACTTGACCATGTTGGGATGAAAAATCTTCGCAAGCTTTTAAAGGGAGAACATATTTTAGGACTAACAAATGTTCATTTTGAGAAAGACAGGATTTATAGCGCATGCCAAGCAAGGAAGCAAGTTGGAGTTCATCATCCACACAAGAACATCATGACGACCGACAGGCCGCTTGAGCTATTCCACATGGATCTATTTGGTCCGATCGCTTACATAAGCATCGGCGGGAGTAAGTACTGTCTTGTTATTGTGGATGATTATTCTCGCTTCACTTGAGTATTCTTTTTGCAGGAAAAATCTCAAACCCAAGAGACCCTAAAGAGATTCTTGAGACGAGCTCAAAATGAGTTCGGATTGAGAATCAAAAAGATCAGAAGTGACAATGGGACGGAGTTCAAGAACTCTCAAATTGAAGGATTTCTTGAGGAGGAGGACATCAAGCATGAGTTCTCTTCTCCCTACACACCTCAGCAAAATGGTGTAGTGGAGAGGAAGAATAGAACTCTATTGTACATGGCAAGGACCATGCTTGATGAGTACAAGACACCGAATCGGTTTTGGGCGGAGGCGATTAACACCGCTTGCTACTCCATCAACCGACTCTATCTTCACCGAATTGTCAAGAAAACATCGTATGAACTCCTCACTGGTAAAAAAGCCCAATGTTTCTTATTTTAGAGTTTTTGGGAGCAAATGTTTTATTCTTGTTAATAGAGGTAGAAATTCAAAATTTGCTCCTAAAGCAGTAGAAGGCTTTTTACTTGGTTATGACTCAAACATAAGGGCATATAGAGTCTTCAACAAGTCCACTGGATTAGTTGAAGTTTCTTGTTACATTGTGTTTGATGAGACTAATGGCTCCCAAGTGGAGCAAGTTGATCTTGATGAACTAGATGATGAAGAGGCTCTGTGCGTCGCACTAAGGAACATGTCCATTGGGGATATGTGTCCAAAGGAATCCAAAGAGCCCACACAAGCAAAAGATCAACCATCATCTTCCGTACAAGCATCTCCACCAACTCAAGATGAGGATAAGGCTCAAGAAGAAGAGGATGGAGATCAAGATGAGCCACCTCAAGAGGAGGACATTGATCAAGGGGGAGATGGTGATCATGAAGATAAGGAAGATGATCAAGAGATTCATGTTCAAAGGCCACCACACCCAAGAGTCCACCAAGCAATTCAAAGAGATCACCCCGTCAACTCCATACTTGGTGACATTCACAAGGGGGTAACCACTAGATCTCGAGTTGCTCATTTTTGTGAACATTACTCTTTTGTGTCTTCTATTGATCCATACAGGGTAGAGGATGCATTAAGAGATCCAGATTGGGTGGTGGCTATGCAAGAGGAGCTCAACAACTTCACGAGAAATGAGGTATGGCATTTAGTTCCACGTCCTAACCAAAATGTTGTAGGTACCAAATGGGTATTCCACAACAAACAAGATGAGCATGGTGTGGTGACTAGGAACAAAGCACGACTTGTTGCAAAAGGCTATTCACAAGTCGAAGGTTTGGATTTTAATAAAACCTATGCACTCGTAGCTAGGCTTGAGTCAATTCGTATATTACTTGCCTATGCTACTAACCATGGCTTCAAGTTATATCAAATGGACGTGAAGAGTGCCTTCCTCAATGGTCCAATCAAGGAAGAGGTATATGTTGAGCAACCTCCCGGCTTTGAAGATGGCTCAAGCAAGCCCTAAGAGCATGGTATGAATGCCTGCGAGACTTCCTTATCACTAATGGCTTCAAAGTTGGTAAAGCTGACCCTACTCTCTTCACTAAAACAATTGCTAAAGACTTGTTTATATACCAAATTTATGTTGATGATATCATATTTGGGTCTACTAACAAGTCATCTTGTGAAGAGTTTAGTAGGATTATGATACAGAAATTCGAGATGTCTATGATGGGGGAGTAGAAGTATTTCCTTGGATTTCAAATCAAGCAACTCCAAGAGGGCACCTTCATCAGCCAAACTAAGTACATTCAAGACATACTTAAGAAGTTTGGAATGAAGAATGCCAAACCCATCAAGACACCCATGGGAACAAATTAAATGGGCATCTCGACCTCGACACGGGAGGTAAATCCGTAGATCAAAAGGTATATTGGTCGATGATAGATTCTTTACTCTATTTATGTGCTTCACAATCGGATATTATGCTTTTAGTATGCATGTGTGCAAGGTTCCAGGCAAATCCTAAAGAAGTTCACCTTAGGGCCGTGAAAAGAATCATGAGGTATTTAGTTTATACTCCTAAGTTTGGGCTTTGGTACCCCAAGGGATCTACCTTTGATTTAATTAGGTATTTCGATGTCAGTTATACTGGATGTAAGATTGACAGGAAGAGCACATCAGGGACTTGTCAGTTTCTGGGAAGATCCCTGGTATCTTGGGCTTCAAAGAAACAAAAATCAGTAGCTCTTTCAACCGCTGAAGCCGAGTATATTGCCGCAAGTCATTGTTGTGCGTAATTACTTTGGATGAGGCAAACCCTTAGGGACTATGGCTACAAATTGAGCAAAGTCCCTCTCCTATGTGACAATGAGAGTGCAATCCGCATGGCGGACAATCCCGTTGAACACAGCCGCACTAAGCACATAGACATTCGGTATCACTTTTTGAGAGATCACCAACAAAAGGGAGATATCAAAATTTCTTATGTTAGCACCCCACAACCAATTAGCCGATATCTTTACCAAGCCATTAGATGAAAAGACTTTTAGCAAACTTAGGAATGAACTAAATATACTTGATTCTAGGAACTTTGATTGAAACACTGCACACATAGCTAATTTATATACCTTTGGTCATGTCTCTTTCATTTGGTACAACTGCATATTTCTTATTCTTCTTCTGCCAAGGCTAAGACTAATGTGCTTTCAAGTGTACTTCTATGTTAGTCTTAAATTGAAAGGGAAATGGAGTGTTGGGGTCGTGCTTCGGTGCGCCGAAGGTCTCACACGAAGAAGCAGCTTCGGCTGAAGTCGTCTCCAAGAGATGGCCGAAGGTTCCTTTTCATGGAGCTTCGGCGTTACAAACCGACATAGAGATAGAATGACCTTTTTATCCATAGAGGTCTGAATCAATGTTGTAAACTTTTGTAAGGGGCATAATTGTAATTTGTCACAGGCTGCGACCTGTGCCTATAAATAGATGCACAGTACCTCTGTACTGTTCACGCGAACCTGTCATTTGCCTTCGCATCACACTTGTATTCTTGCTTTCTTCAAGACCGAAGGTACATTTGTAATTTAAAATCATTTATATTCATTCATGATAATAAAAGTAGAAATAATTCTATGATAACATTCAAATGTTTATTTTGTACCTCATGATTTATATGAACACTTCGTTCCTTGCTATTATGCTTACGAAGGTATGTCCTTCGTAACCTTCGTCCGAAATTCATTATATCCCGAAAGGATATAAAGTTTTGAAGGAAGAAGGACTTTAACTCTTAACATTTTCTATGTTGCCTTGTTCTTAATTCTTAGCATTTGAGAACAAGCTCCCAACATTGGCGCCCACCTCCGGTGAACTCACTTCCACTTTTCTGAGCTGATGGCTTCGTTCAACAATCAAGCTGGAACTGCTTCGGCTTCGAAGCTGGTGCTCCCGATAACAGGCGGTTCTTGCTCAGAGCCGGCTAACAAGAAGCAGAAGAAGGAGGCTCAGAGAAGGGTGCAGCATGTTGGAGTGCAGGGACCCTTCATCAAGTCAAAATGGTCCCACATTCCAATTACTTTCTCTCAGGAAGACCTTCAGCTTAAGGATTATCCTCATAATGATGCCATGGTTATCTCTTGCGTGATCAAAGGATTTCTGGTCCACAATGTCCTAGTTGATACAGGCAGTGCAGCTGACATTGTATTTGCTAAAGCCTTCAGACAAATGCAAGAGCCTGAAGACAAGATTCATGATGCTACGCACCCTCTTTGTGGCTTCGGAGGGCGGCAGATTGTAGCACTTGGGAAGATTACCATGCCGGTAACCTTCGGATTTGTTAACAACACAAGGACTGAGCAAATTGTGTTTGATATTGTTGACATGGAGTATCCTTACAATGCTATCATTGGCCGTGGTACTCTTAATGCCTTCGAAGCAATTCTTCACCCAGCTTATCTCTGCATGAAGATACCTTCAGACCAAGGGCCTATTGCTATTCATGGAAGCCAGGAAGCTGCTAGAAGGGCCGAAGGAAGCTGGACTGACTCCAAGGCAATCCATAACATAGATGGAGCTGAAGCTTGTGAACAATACAAATTCAGGAGGGAGAAGGCAGCTTCAGCGGATCAGCCGAAGCCCATGTTATTATGTGAAGACATAGCAGAGCAGAAGGTGCTGTTGGGCTCACAACTATCTGAAGACCAGGAGAAAACCTTGATAAGGTTTTTATTCAACAACAAAGATGTTTTTGCATGGTCAGCTAATGATCTCTGTGGAGTAAATCGCGATGTTATTGAACATTCACTCAATGTCGACCCATCCTTCAGACCCCGAAAGCAGAGGCTTCGGAAAATGTCTGATGACAAGGCCGAAGGGGCTCGCAATGAAGTAAAAAGACTCCTCAGTGCAGGAGTTATAAGAGAAGTGAAGTATCCAGAGTGGCTAGCTAACACTGTTATGGTGAAGAAGGCCAATGGCAAGTGGAGAATGTGTATTGATTTCACAGATCTCAACAAGGCTTGTCCGAAGGATGAATTCCCGTTGCCAAGGATAGACTCTTTAGTTGATGCAGCAGCTTCTTCAGAGCTCATGAGTCTCCTGGACTGTTACTCGGGCTATCGTCAAATCTGGATGAAGAAGGAAGATGAGCCGAAGACTAGCTTCATAACCCCAAGTGGTACATATTGCTACCTTCGGATGCCTGAGGGGCTCAAGAATGCTGGAGGGAGTTTCAGCAGAATGACTGCGAAGGTTCTCCAATCTCAGATGGGCAGAAATGTGTTGACTTATGTCGATGACATCATTGTAAAAAGCACAAAGCAAGAAAATCATATTGCTGATCTGCAGGAGACCTTCGCCAGCTTCAGACAAGCTGGTCTGAAGCTGAATCCAGAAAAATGTGTCTTCGGAGTGAAGAAGGGTAAATTTCTTGGATGCTTGGTTTCAACAAAGGGAATCGAAGCTAACCCAAATAAAATCGAAGCTATACTTCGAATGGAGCCACCAACCACAAGAAAGGGGGCCCAAAGATTGACAGGAAGGCTGGCATCTCTCAACAGATTTATATCCAGATCAGCAGAAAGAAACTTACCATTCTTCGAGGTGCTGAAGTCAGCCGAAGTCTTTCAATGGGGCCCAAGTCAACAAAAAGCCTTCGAAGAGCTGAAGCAATATCTAATAGATCTCACAACATTAACTCCACCAACGCCAGGGGCTCCTCTGTTGTTATATGTGGCAGCTTCGCACTCAGCAGTAAGTGCGGCACTTGTCCAGGAGAAGTTTGATGGACAGGTCAAGAAGCAGGTCCCAGTGTATTTTGTATCTGAGGTCCTCAGTGTCTCAAAGAAAAATTATACAGAGCTGGAGAAGGTGTTGTATGCCGTTTTAATGGCATCCAGGAAGCTTCGGCATTATTTTCAGGCATACAATATTATTGTTCCTTCTTCGCAGCCGTTGAAGGATATCATGAGAAATAGAGAAGCTACTGGCCGGATTGGAAAATGGGCTGCGGAGCTCAATGAATTTTACATTGATTATGTGCATAGATCCTCAATCCAGTCTCAAGCATTGGCAGATTTCATTGCCGACTGGACGCCAGGGGCTCAGGACGAAGAAGCAAATAAAGATGCCGAAGTATGGACAGTGTTTTGTGATGGCTCTTGGGGAACCTTCGGAGCAGGTGCAGCTGCTGTGTTGGTCTCACCGTCCAAGGTTAAAACTTGCTATGCAGCAAGACTTGACTTCACCTGCACAAATAATATAACTGAGTACGAAGCCCTGCTCCTGGGTCTTCGGAAACTAAAGGCAATGGGGATCAGAAGGGCGATTCTTAAAACTGATTCCCAGATTGTTTCGGGTCATATTGACAAAAGTTGCAAGGCTAAAGACCCGAAGCTTGAAAAATACCTAGACACGGTCCGAAGGATCGAAGCTTCCTTCGAAGGATTTTCTGTTAAGAATATCCCTCGAGGACAAAATGAGCATGCTGATTTGTTAGCCAAGTCTGCAGCACAGGGTCTGCCGCTACCTTCGGATGTGTTCTTCGAAACAATAAAGGCACCTTCAGTGGAGCTACTAGAAAGAGCAGTCCTTAACATTTCTCCTGTTTACAGCGAAGATTGGAGAACTGAAATAATCTCTTACCTTCAGGGTAACTTCCTATCAGATGACGAAGCTTATAATAAAAGGATAGAGGCGAGAGCTCGTCCGTATCTCATGATAGAAGGGGAGTTATACAAGCATGGAGTTTGTGCCCCGCTGCTCAAGTGCTTGTCTAGACCCGAAGGTATAGAGTTAATGAAAGAGATACATGCAGGCCTGTGTGGATCCCACATCGGATCCAGGCCATTACTTGGAAAAGTGTTCCGCCAAGGATTTTATTGGCCGAAGGCAGCTTCGGATGCAGCGGAGTTAGTTCAAAAGTGCGAAGGTTGTCAAAAATGTGCAAGAGATCAAAAGCAACCTTCGTCTTTGACACAGCTGATACAACCCATCTGGCCATTGCAAAGGTGGGGCCTTGACTTGTTGGGTCCATTGCCACCGGCCCAAGGGAACCTAAAATATGTTATAGTAGCTGTGGAGTATTTTTCCAAGTGGATTGAGGCGAAGCCATTAGCCACAATAACTTCGGCCACTGTCCAAAAGTTTTTCTGGCAGAATATTGTCTGTCGCTTTGGAGTACCGAAGGCCATCACTGTAGATAATGGAACGCAGTTCGACTCCGAAGATTTCAGAAATTTCTGTGATCAAATTGGGACGAAGATCCATTTTGCATCAGTCAGGCATCCGGAGTCGAATGGGCTTGTTGAAAGGGCCAACGGCATCATAATGACAGGAATAATGAAGCTAATCTTTAATCAACCAAGGGGAAAGTGGCCAGATCAGTTGACCAAAGTGGTGTGGAGCCACAATACAACAACATCAAGATCTACAGGCTTTACCCCATTCAAGTTATTATTCGGTGACGAAGCAATAACTCCGGAAGAAGCTAAAGCTGGATCAATAAGAGTGGTAGCTTCGGCAGAATCAGGTGCCGAAGATGCTTGTCTTGTGGAAAAAGATGCCTTAGAAGGGATCAGGCTTCAGGCCGTGGAAAATATCAATAAATATCAGGCTGAAACAGTTAAATGGCGAGATAGAAAGGTCCGGCTAAAAAATATTGAGCCGGGACACTTGGTGCTTCGGAGAGTGGCCAACCCAGATACAGTCGGCAAGTTACAATTGAAATGGGAAGGGCCTTTCTTAGTAGCATCCTCGTCGAGGCCTGGTTCGTACAGATTAAAGGACATGGATGGCAACGAAATTCCAAGATCTTGGAATGCAGATGAGCTTCGGAGATATTATGTATAACTTGATGTAATTTTTTTATATTTTTCTTTTTCTTTTTTCATGGCACCCTTTTCCTTTCTAAAGGGGGAGAAAGGTTTTTAATGGGGCCATCATATGTAATTTCCTTTTTAGTTTTATAAGAGCAAAATCCCCCAAAGAATGTAAATGTAAAAGCTGAGAACGCACCATCGAGTGCCGAAACTGAAAAAAAAGCGAAGAAGCTCCAAAGACGTCCCTAAGGGGATGCAGAGCTCTGATTCCGCCGAAAGTAAAAGGCGAAGAAGCTCCAAAGACGTCCCTAAGGGGATGCAGAGCTTACAGCGAAAAGTCAACGCTGATACCGCCTAAGTAAAAGGCGAAGAAGCTCCAAAGACGTTCCTAAGGGAATGCAGAGCTTATACTGCCTAAGTAAAAGGCGAAGAAGCTCCAAAGTCGTTCCTAAGGGAATGCAGAGCTGATGTGTGGTTGTTCCTAAGGAAATAATGGATGAGTGTGGCTTCGGACATACGCTTCGGACATTCATTCGCACATTACATTACATCATGGCATTTGCATACATAAGCATTCATTCATAGCATTTATGTACCAAAGTGGTTGCTTCGGCAAAAAAGAGAAGTGGCTTTTTATGAATCGTTGTGTAAAAGAAAAGCTTCGGCAGAAGGGAGAATTGGCTTTTTATGAATCGTTGTGTAAAAGAAAAGCTTCGGCAGAAGGGAGAATTGGCTTTTTATGAATCGTTGTGTAAAAGAAAAGCTTCGGCAGAAGGGAGAAGTGGTATTCTATGCTTCGTTGTGTACGAAAAGAAGGGAAGGTGTTTTTTCGCTTTCGGCTCAAAATACTGATTTCGTTCACATCAAAGCACCCTAGTAGAAGGGTAAGAATATACTACAAGGTATGTACAAAGTTCCTTGAGAACAGTTCAATTGTATTTACAAAACTTGTTACAAAAGTATCCTGAGTTTTTTTCCTATAGTACATTTCTACTGATCTTCATTAAGCTTCAGCTTCGGCGACAGCTTCGGCGACATAACTTAAGCATCATCTTCACCTTCGTCATCCTACATAAATCAAGGAGTCGTGAGTAAAAATCAAGTGCAAAGGAAAAGGTAAGTACGAAGTATCATTTCTTACTGGTTCAAGATGACTTCGGGCTTCGTCTCCAGCCTTCTCCCGCCCGCCTTTTGTCCATATCATTTTTATAAATCTATTTGAGATGCTTCGGGCGAGGTCAGGTATATCATCCAGGATTGATGGAGATAGGGTGAAGTTGGGCCTGTTGACAATTTTTCCATGCTCGCAGCCGGCCTTCAGGAATGCAGCAGCGGTACCCCGAGAAGCTACCCAGGCACAGAAGTCGCCGTGCCCGGCTATAACTTCGTCAAGTTCTTCGATTTCAGCTTCAATATGATCGAAGGCCTGTGGTAAATTTTCCGCTGAAGGGTTAAATTTCCCGCTGCTGGCTCCAACAGAGTAAAATATCTTTTTTAATCGTCCAATACAATTATTGCCAAATTTCAAGCATTTGCCTTGAAGGCTTGTTAACGATTTCTTCAACTCTGAGCTGGTCTGGACTTTGGCTTCAAGCTTCGAATTAAGCTCTAGCTTCTCCTGATCGAATTGTTTTGATTGACTGATAAGCTTCGAATTCAACTCTGATACTTTAGCCTCAGTCTCAGCCAGCAAGCCTTCGGTCGATTGGAGCTCGAAGTCTTTCTTTTCAATGATGGCAGATTGTTCTTTTATCTTGCTTTCTAAGTTTTCAATTATAGCTTCGTGTTTTTTGTCCTCCAAATCTTGCTGCATCTTTAGAGCTTTGCTCAGTAGCATGCTCTGCACAGAAACAACTTACGTTGGTAACATTTTCATTATTAACAGCAATAAAAACCAGAGAAAAGGTTGTTTACCTTGAAGTTGGAGTAAAATAAGCTGCCGACGATATGTTGTCGTCGGTAGCGGCTGATGTCTGTCTCTAGCTTCGGAAAACCGATACTCTTTGATAGAGTACCGATTACCTTAGCTCCAGTTTGGTCTCGAATGCAGCCTAATTTTTCATCGTCCACACCTCCAAATAGGAGAGCTCCTGGTTTGTAGCCACAAGATTTGGCATAGTCCTTAAGTTCTTCCATTTCGGCCTTCGACAGTTTTTGCCCAATTAAATTTTGGAATGTGTAGGCTTCGTCGTCCGAAGTGTCCTCGGATATTTCTTTCCCCTTCCCAGGCACTGTGGCCATGGTTTTTTCGGCAGCAGTGCCAGCTTCTTCTGCAGCCATGTCTTGCAAGATTTTGTCAATGTCCTCAATGGTAGTTTCTAAGTTTACATCTTCGGCTGTAGCGGCTTCAGCAGCCGCGACCTCCGAAGGTGCGACTTCGACGTTTGTGGTGCCTTCGACAGCTGGTGTTTTCTGAATTGACGCCTTAGGCGGCGTCTTGTCGATAACTTCAGTTACCGCAATAATTCTTTGCCGCTTGGGTTTGCTTATCTTCGTTTGATCCGGCTCGTCCACCTTTTGAAAAAGCTTCGTCAGTTGGAGCCCTAATGGACTTAGCTTCGTGGGCATGGGTTCAGTCATTACCTTTAAAATTTCCTCCACGTCGCTCGTAGAAGGTGGTGTGGGGGTCCCCTCTTCTTCGGATATTTTTCGCTTCGGAGTTGATATTTTTCTTTTCTTGGGAATTTTCTTCTCTGTTGCTGGTCGTTCTTCATCCTTGGTCAGAGTTTCGGCCACTCTTTTTCTTTTGTGGCCCTCGGCACCCTTGTTCAACTGCTCATAGTCTGGGTACTCGAAGCCCAGGGCATCAAGCACTCGGTTCAGCCTTCGCTTCGGTCGGGTGCCGAAGGCCGCTGTCATTAGTTGATCCTCTTTTTTGGAGTAATTCCCCAGGATTTCATTGCACATCACCTCAACTGTGTCTAACCACTCTTTGCAGGGTTTTTTAAAGTACTTCTTAAACTTGAAGTGATAAGGAAGCCGGACAAGCTCCCCCTTCTTCTTCTCTCCCTCCAGCTTCGGCATTTCCCACTCTTTTAGAGTAGGGAAAACTCTGAATGCCAAGAATTCCTGAACTAGATCCCTGGTGCCAATATGTTCTGAAATAATTTCAAATTCACCCAGAGCAGCCCAGGTGGGACCTTCTAGCCTGCCGATGTGGCATCGTGGCCTTGTCTCTCCAAAGATTAAATCCAGAGGGCTTTGTACCAATTTTTCTTTGTCTTCGTCAACTTTTACATAAAACCACTCAGATTTCCAGCCTGCTGGCCATTTGCTTCGGTAGCTAATTACAGGACACTTTGTTGTCTTCCGGTAGGCAAAATTATAGCAACCGAAATTATCATGTAGCCCATCTTTTCTGGCCTTTGTTTGGTAATGTAATTCGTGAACTCGGCAGAAGCTGTCGGCAAACGGTTCCACAGCTTGGCTTCGGAGGGCCCAGATATAAACATTGAGCCTAACGATGGCGTTAGGAGTCAATTGATGAAAGTAGATACCAAACCTCTTCAGTATCTCCGCAATAATCTTATGAAGAGGGAATCTCAGCCCAGCCTTTAAAAAGCTCTTGAAGATGACAATCTCGTCCTTCTCTGGCTTCAGGGTGGTTTCTTCCCCCCCGAAGCGAAGCAGCTTCTTCTGATCTTCATTAAAAAAACCTGCTTTCACCATCTTCGAAAGGTCAGCCTTTGAAACAGTTGATTTCCCAAAATCCAGGTGACTGGGCTTGCTGGGCATGGCAATACGGTAGTCATCTTCGGGATCAGTCCCTTCAATGATTTCTTCTTCTCCTTCGGCGGTTGTTGGGTTTGCTGCAGCACTGGGCATTTCTTCCGCAGTCACTAGACCGGAACGCTGCATCGCTTCGGAGATGGGCACAGTGTTCGAACCTTCGGCTTCGTCTCCCTCACGTACAACTTTGGCAGTAGATCGTACTCTCGCCATTTGATTCTGAGTTTGGGGAAGTCAGATACTTTTTTCTTCTTTCTTTTCTCCTGAAGCTCTTCTTTCTGACGAAGCAGACGTCGAGATGGACCTTCGTTTGATTCTGAGAATCAAGCTTCGGCTATAGTTCAAAATTTTGGCAGCACAACAGTGCAAATAGCAATGAATGCTGTGGTAACTTCACACCTACCCGTCTGTTTATATAGTGCTGCAGGTAAGAAGGCGAAGCGGCAAGATTTTTTACACCAAGCGGGCAGTCACTCAAACTCTCTGTGCAGTGGACCGCAAAGATCAAACAGTAACTCTGCAAGGTGGGCCTGGCGCGCGCTCGGAAGCCGGATCGTTTCTCCGCAATGAGCTCAGGGAAGGTGTTTTTTGGACCTTCGGCTTCCCGAAGCTGAAGAGGCTTTTTTCACGGGTCAAGCTCGTTACGAAAAACGATCTAGCACCGCGAAAGGGGCTACTGTTGGGGTCGTGCTTCGGTGCGCCGAAGGTCTCACACGAAGAAGCAGCTTCGGCTGAAGTCGTCTCCAAGAGATGGCCGAAGGTTCCTTTTCATGGAGCTTCGGCGTTACAAACCGACATAGAGATAGAATGACCTTTTTATCCATAGAGGTCTGAATCAATGTTGTAAACTTTTGTAAGGGGCATAATTGTAATTTGTCACAGGCTGCGACCTGTGCCTATAAATAGATGCACAGTACCTCTGTACTGTTCACGCGAACCTGTCATTTGCCTTCGCATCACACTTGTATTCTTGCTTTCTTCAAGACCGAAGGTACATTTGTAATTTAAAATCATTTATATTCATTCATGATAATAAAAGTAGAAATAATTCTATGATAACATTCAAATGTTTATTTTGTACCTCATGATTTATATGAACACTTCGTTCCTTGCTATTATGCTTACGAAGGTATGTCCTTCGTAACCTTCGTCCGAAATTCATTATATCCCGAAAGGATATAAAGTTTTGAAGGACGAAGGACTTTAACTCTTAACATTTTCTATGTTGTCTTGTTCTTAATTCTTAGCATTTGAGAACAAGCTCCCAACATGGAGTATTCGGCAAAGGCAAGGCTTTCACTCCAACTCTGACGATATCACTTATCCTTTGCCTTTACTCATTAAAATCTCAATTGGTATAAACTTTCACTCATATACTTTAATTACCAAAGGGGAAGTTGTTAAAGGGCTCTCAAGATTCTCCATTTTTGGTGATTAATGCCAAAGGGGGGAGAAGGATTAAGCCCAAAGCAAAAGGACCACACCACACCACCATATATTAAAATATTCAATTGGTATCTTATTTGTTTCCAAAATTTCAAGTTAGTATAAACATTTCAATTGGTATAATTTCATTTGATATCTGTTCAAAAAGGGAAATCTTTTCAAAAACCCTCTTGAAAGCTAAGGGGAGAATTTCTTCAGGCGGAGCTTTCATTTAGTCAAAGGAAAAGCATTTGAAACAGGGGAGGAATTTCAAATATCAAAAACGCTTCTTGCAATCATATTCTTATACCTTTGGCTATTTGCAAAAGAATTTGAAAAGATTTTTCCAAAAGATTTGCAAAAACAAACAAGTGATGCAAATGTGGTCTAAAATGTTAAAATAGAAGAAAGCAATCACTTACATATACATATGTAGAAATTCTTTCAGTTGGTTTAAATTCTAAGTGACTTATGCACTTCTATCAAAAATGCAAACTAGTTACATTCTTGCACTTTATATTTGCTTTGGTTTGTGTTGGCATCAATCACCAAAAAGGGGGAGATTGAAAGGGAAATGGGCTTAATCATTTCCTATAAACAATTTTGGTGTTTGATATCCATCACAAACCACGTGTACTAACTAGTTTGTCTAGTCATCATTTATCTCAGGTACATAAGGTTCAACACAAATCAAGAAAGAAATTAAGTTGGGGACTCAACAATATTTGGAGCAAGACATGAGAGTGTGCTGCCAAGTGCGCACCGGACAGTGTCCGGTGCACCACGCCGAGCACCAAGCGAATAGGCCACTCTTGGGTTTCTTAAGGGCGCGCTCCGCTATAATTCACCGGGCTGTCCAGTGTGCACCAGACATGTCCGGTGAGCCAACAGAGCAACGGTAACCTGGCGCCAACGGTCGACTGCAAAAGGGAATAGTGCTCTACAGAAGTCAGAGCACACCTGACATGTCCGGTGTGGCACCGGACTGTCCAGTGCAACTACAGGACAAACAACTTCAACGGTCCACCGCTCCAAACCCCAACGGGCGTGCTGACGTGGCGCGCACTGGACAGTGAACAGTACATGTCCGGTGTGCCACCGGACTGTTTCGGTGTGCCTATCGCCAGCAAAACAGCCAACAACTAGGAAGTGGTTGGAGGCTATAAATACCCCCCCACCACCTCCTTCAATGGCATCCAAGTTTTCTAAAGTTTCTATTCAATACAAGAGCAATAACATTCACTCCAAGACACATTCCAAAGATCAAATCCTCTCCAAGTCTCAAAATCAACTCAACCACTTAGTGACTTAAGAGAGAGAGAGAGTTTTTGTGTTCATTTGTTGCTCTTGTTGCTTGGATTGCTTTCTCCTCCTCTATTCTTATTCTCATAAGTGCTTTGTAAAGCTAGCAAGAGACACTTAAGTGTGTGGTGGTCCTTGCGGGGTCTTAGTGACCCAATTGATTAAGGAGAAAGCTCATCTGGTCTAAGTGACCGTTTGAGAGAGGGAAAGGGTTGAAATAGACCCGGTCTTTGTGGCCTCCTCAACGGGGACTAGGTTCTTTGGAACCGAACCTCGGTAAAACAAATCACTATGTTCACTTGCATTGATCTTCGCTTGATTTGTTTCCCCTCTTTCCTCTCTCTAAAGTTTCCTTGTTAATATTGATTTGAGTTTGCTCCCAAATGTCATCCGCATTATTTGAGCAACTCATAGCAAGAGAAACAATCTTCTGCACTCGAATTTAATTCTAACACTAACCTCGGCCTTAGTGTGTGTTTAAGTTTATAAATTTCAGGTTTCGCCTATTCACCCCCCCCCCCCCTCTAGGCGACTATCAGTGGGAGCTATGCCCAACTAGCCTCACGACTAGGAAAGGATGATCAATCAGAATCTGGACATTGGACGTGTTATCCTAGGGGGATGACCTGAGCCCATCGCCTCGAGGGCTAGCCCTTGACTCCCCTCTAGAGAGGCCATGGGTAAAGACAAAAGGGAGATGACCTCCCCTCGAGCACTTGAGCCAGTTGTCCTTCAAAAGAAGCCATTCCTAGAGAGTAACGAAGGAAGAAAGGGTTAAAGCTCTCAGAAGCCACCTACCCATCCCTCGTTGGGAGACTTTTAGGCCAGCCCTAGTGAAGGCACTCTAAGGTAGGACACTTGCCACGATCCATGTTTTGCCAAGGGGTCCCCCGATGAACCCGGGCAGGAAGATTTCCAACAAGATGTCATTCCTAAAGAACGAAAAGGCGCCAGACGAAGCCGATTAAGGATAGAGCGGATAGGTCCTCTACATATAACGACCGACTGGCCCCTGAGAGGCCAATGGCGGGTTTCACGAATCCTACCTACCCTCTAGACTTAGACGCCGAGAGGGACGGGGCAATCTCCACCTGACCCAAGAAAAGCCACCAAGGGGAGACATCCCTGGGCCCCTAAGGCCCACTAGTCAGTAGAAGGACATGAGAAATGTCCACCCGGAAGCACCCGCCCTAGATGGTCCTGAGGCTTTGAGCTCGGGATCGAGCGAGGCAAGGCCAGAAGAGGGGTCGATGAATTTGGTGGAAGCCACTCATGTGGATTCCGCACCTGACCCAGGATTGACCCTATCGTAAGTTACCAACCGCATTAACTATGCCTTGCACCGAGTCACGGTAGGAGAGTTGGTCCTCCTTCCACTCATGACCTATAGGCCCTAGGCCTGTGGCCCACTCATGACCTATCAACCCTAGGCCTGAGTGCACTGGCCCTCTATAGGACCCGTAACATCACGAGCCATGCCAAGACACATGCTATGGAGACCAGGGATTGGTGTGGCGTAGAGACAGCAATGATGATGCTGGAGCTCTTCACCGCCCATGCTGCTAGCCTTAAAGAGCAAGGCCAAAAGAATCCAGCCTTAAAGAGCAAGGCGAGAAGAATCCAAACGACCGAGGCATATACGAACAAGCCCGACTTTACCGAGGTAGAATGCCTCGTTTTCCCACAGCGCGATAGCTCCTTCCTTCAGAAGCTACCGTTAACCGACACCCACCTTGGCCTATAAAAAGGTGAAAGTCGGCCAAAAGAGAAGAGACAACATAGATGCACGGACCCAGGATGATACTGGACCAGAGCGTACAGAGGACTACAAAGACAAGAGCCAAGCAACACGTCGCCATGATGCCAAATGCTTAGCTAGGTTGAGAGCACCGTGTTTGTGGTCCTTAGGTCATTCCTCGTGTAAGAGAGTTGGGAGCTTCCTACCTCTCTCGCCCGCTTGTAACCCCTACTACGAGCATTGAGCAATAAGGTGTCAGTAGCATGAGCCGTCGAAGACTGGATATAGGGATGTTCTGCCTAAACCACTATAAGTATCGCACCCACCAAGCACACCATCCGGACCCCGAAACACGCATAAATAAATTTACTTGTTGGAGCTGGTTCAAAACACCGACATCATGTGGGCCTAGTCCTTAGAAATCACGGACAAGCACTCAGAACCACTTGTCATAGCCATGCATGTTAAATTGTGTTTGGATACTGTTGGTCACATGCTTTTGATTCCTGAATAAAATAAAAAACATGACAACACAAATTAATAGACGTTCTCCTCACCCCTTGATTAACTCTCCTCAAAGGTGTTAATCAAGGGGAGAAGGCAGAAGATGAATGGATAATAGTTAAATTGCAGATGAAGAAACTATAACACAAAAAAATTCTGAATTACTCATCTTAAAAGTATTATACTTCTCCATCCTTTTATTAGGTAATGATTAGGGGTGAAAACAGTTAGAAATGGTCGGTAAGCACTAAAACCATTCTCGTTTTCATATTTTCCTCAAAAACAAGATCGAAAAAGATAACTCTAGAAATGGAAATGGCATCAGTAATTCAAAAAAATCGGAAACAAAAATTCGGTATGGAAAACACACGGCTACGGTCAGAATTTAAAATACATCGGTAAAAATCCTAACATGTACTCTCAATTGACTTCAAAAATTTGTACAAGACGTACATTGACATAAAAATTAGTAATACTATATAAATACTCACAAATTCATGAAGGATTAAAGCATAACTCACAAAGTATTAAAGCAATATATATCACAAATACAAGTGACAAGCACTATGCACACGTACATATAGCTAGATGGTATCATCCTGATTCTTCTTAGGCCCTCGTAAAAATTATGAGTATGTGTATCAAGAGTAATAATTGGAAAGAAAATATAAATAAGATCCATAAAAGTTTCAAACAACTCTAAACTACATACCATTAGATCTTGATTTTAGAAAAAAATAAAACTAGTTCCATATTTTTATAAGTTAATTATGAATTTACAAAGATTAGTTTAGAATTAATATTTTTCTGAAAAATATCTAATTCATAACAGATGGTGAAATACTGAATAAATATGGTAACTTCCGGAAACGGTCGGAAGAGATCCAAATTGTTTTTGTTTTTATTTCCGTTTTTTCTACCAATTTTGTTTCCGTATTTTCGATAACTGTTTTTGTTTCCATTTAGCCCTAAATTTCGATAAAATTTTGAAAATAGTTTTCAACAATAAAAAATATCATTTCTATTTTCACCCGTTGTAATGATTATAATCATACCTTCGATTTTATAGAAAACAACACCAAGTCAAAAAGGAACAAATACAATCTTCGTAGATGGAGGTGTCTTAAACTATAATCTTTAGAGTACAACTTCGATTTTTGATCTAGTTGGATCCCAAATGGGCCATAAGACATCTTATTCACACTCACGAGGAATGACCTCGATCATTACAGGTGTGTTTGGTTTGAGGAATGAAGTGATCCATCTTCTTCTCACTCCTCACATTTTTATTTGGTTTGTTGAATAGAATGATTTGATCCACCACCACTCCATTCCTTATAAGCTAATAATTAGTATATACATGAGGAGTGGGTTGATTCCACCAAAATTGATGGAATGAACTTATGATGCATCACCTCATAAAGTATTGGGTGACTCCACAAACCAAACACACCATATGTGATGGAACCTCCCAAGTCATTAGGCCCACCTACAGTTGTCCTTGTCCAATAGACCTCAGACAACCCTGTAGGTGTTCCTGAATCACTTGACAAGTTCGGTATCTGCTTTTCTTACCTTTCCCAAGAGTGTTTTACCCGTCACGCAGACATTACAAATCATCGGAGATACGAAAATGCGGAAGCGGTTATATAAACTTACCTTTATTTAAAAGTAGGATAGAGTTATATTATTACAGACCAGGATATAACATACGAGTACAGAGTATTATTATTACAAGCCAAGGGAGGCAAAAACCCCTCCCGATAAGTATCAAACAAAAAGTTTTCATGGAGGAACCCTTCCTCCCGTAGCTTTACTCTTGGTTCTCTTCTTTTGAGACCACCTTGGAACAGAAACAACAAAAGTTTGTCGCTTCTTCACCTAAAAACAATAGGGAATAAAACCCTGAGTATGGAATTACTCAGCAAGACTTACCCAACTAAAGAAAAGACTCTCAAGGGTATGCTGGTTATAAGGGAGTCAAGGTAAGGTCTCTCAATAATCAAAGACTCTGCTTGCAGAAATGCTTACTAAAAGTGGATCCTTAAAAATCCAGTTTTATTGTCAAGTTAAGTAGGATTACCTGTAACTAGAGTTCTTTCTACCCTAGTTCAATCACTTGACCTATGCTAGCCAATTTCTTAACAATCCTTCATCTTTACTGGAGTTCTACGTATAGGGCAGTGACCAAGTCTTCATAACCACGAAGGTACGTCGATCCGAATCGATTATACTCAGCTGAGGATCTCCAATCACACGACATATGTAGCACTTAACCCTTGCATATGTCAACTCGCCACCGGGGTTCTTAAGACCAGATCAGGTTCACGCCAACCGAGAGCACAGATACACCACCGTCCAGCCTCTTGCCACGGAGGGTACATGCTACTCTCGCCATCTCTCCTCTCCCATTGCGTGGTATCTTATTCTGGCCTTCGTCTGCCCGAGGCAAAGCTTACCCATGACGAGGCATGTGACCAGTTAAAGGGTCCTCGGTCATCAAGCCTACATCAACATGGTCCTTAATCGACTCAGACGGAGACACTACATCGAGACTCTCTCTTCTCGTGCAAGTCACCCGCCCGGTCTCAGCTTAATCATTTCAACCCAAAGTTTGGTACCTGTCAGAGGTACATCTTTTCTGATGTTGAACCCATCATGGCCATGATGGATCCACCATCAAGTCTTATTTTCAAAAACACCCCTCCACTTTGCCATATCATCTTTTATAAAAACAAATCTTTTGTTTTGCTAGAGCAGTACGAAGCATAGTAAAAACCTTTTATAAAACATGGATTCAAAGGAAGGTAATCAAATTCAAGGAAGGTAATGCAAGAATTGTTTTAGCATTCAACTCATATCACCTAATGCAACAAGCAAGTGAGAAAGAGTTTAAAAGAATCAAGGAGGTGGCAAATGCACCGGGGCTTGCCTTGGTTTATAGGTGAATCAGGCTCGGGTCCGCAGATGTCAAAATAGAAACAACTGCCTGCCTGATGTTCCGCAAGTGGTGGTGGCGAAGTCTTCTCTTCTTCTACTTCAACTTCTTCTTCATTTTCTAAATATAACCATACATAATAATGAATGCCCATGTGATGCTCATGAGAGTGCAAAGATAATAAGAATTTATTATCTAAAATCTTGAATACAATTTTCCTTCACGGTACTCTAGAGAATCAGAGTTTCTAGAGTCAATATAGGAATTCAAAGGGCAGGGGGTAGGGTTTTGGGTGCTAGTATCAAACAAGGTCCAATTCATACCAAACTCTACCCAAGGCTTCTAAATAATGTACAAAGGTCATCTAAAAAGTTTGGGGATTTTTGGAATTATTATTTATTTTCTAAAAATCTAGGAACAATGTTTTAGGCTATTTTAAATGCTCCAAAATTCCCTATTTGATCCAAAAATCATGAAACTATTTTTATTAAATTCTATGAAAAATTAGGAATCTAGCAAAATTGGTTTGATGTTTTTACCATTTTTCTACCATTTTCTAAAATTGTTTAAGTCCTGGCAGAAAAAGAAAAGGAAAAAGCTATGAATAGGACTGGGTCGAAAGTAGCCCAAGCGGCCCAGCCTACACAGGAACAGGAACGCACCCATGCTGTGGACTTTGCAGAAAGGACCTTGGCTTAATGAATAACTGGAAGCGGGACCGAAGCACTATTCAACCGAGTCGCTGACATATTACAGAGAACCCCTGCTAGTTCTGTTTCTTCACAGACCAGGGTCCCCGATGGTGAGCGGCGCGGCAGAGCTCCGGCGAGCTCGTAGACAGGCCGATCGGGGCAAGGACTGGTGCCCTACTTCGGGTGAAACCGAATTCAAGTCCTAACCCTTGTTTCCCCTAAGTCAACTTCATGAATGGCTACCCAAATGTCCCTGGCCACGGTGACCGCGCGGATGATCCAAAGAACAACACGTTCCCGGCGATTGGTGGCGATCTAGTTCAATCGGGTTGGTCGACGAGCATCACGGGTTCATGAGAGCACTCAAACGAGAGAGCTGAGAGAATGAGCTGACCTGTATCACGCTGACCACGACGAGGTTGCTTTCACGGTGGCGGAAACTCGGTTTGGGGGAATCCGGAATTAGAGCTCCTCAGTGAACGATTGAGGGTGATTCTTGGTGGCTGGGTGCTCGACTACCCTATGGAGCTCACCATGGCTTCAATTTACAGTGATCAGTTGCGAGCGCAGCGAATTCGAGCGGCGGATTGTGATCGGTAAGACGAGGTGAGTCACTGGTGGCCGCGCAACGTGGTCATTACCTTGGCGACTTCTCCGGCGATCACCAAACATGTGTAGCACGGTTAGCCGTGACATGGTAAAGTGTTTGGACACACGGCGGACGGCAGTGATGGCTCAACGGCGATGAGATCTTATCTGTGTAATCGATGAGCATGGGGGGGTACAGCGGCTAGCCGGATTGGTATCCACGGCCCATCTGCGGTGATGATCTTTCTACCCCGAGACGTTATCCATTTACCCTGAGCACGAATCGGGACGGCGATGGCACGAATCACGGTGGAGGGATCATCGGCGGCGAGGGGGGAAATTAGATGATCTGATTCAGTTATAATACTGTACCATGGCGAACTCAATGCAGTGCATCTGACGACCAAGATTTAGGAAAGATTTTCTCTTGATTTTATGTAGTAACATGATTGACACTCTTTAGCAAAGTTGTAGCCCTAGGATCTAGCTATAATCTTGTTATAGCAACCCTAGGCAAATTCTTGCTCGATCATGCATTAATTCATGCCCAAAGTGCTTGCAGGTACACTGTTAGCCTGAACTTCAGACATCTAACAGCCTGACAGCCCAACTTTGAGTGCATTTTTCTCCAATTTCTTCATAACAACAATGTTTAACCACTTAAGCAAAGTTGTTCACCTTTGATAGATCTACAAAGTTGATGTGGTGACCTAGGGTAAATTCTCACTAATTTGGAAGATATAAAGCTCCAAAGTTGAGCCAATATCACAGAATTTCAGACTTAGGTTTATAGGGTTTAAGTGATGCTTTTTGCAAATAGACCCAAAACTTAGGGTTTAACTTACAAATTCACATATTTGTGAACCATTAGACTTAAGATAACTTATTGTCATGGTTTTTGCACTTAGTCCAAAAGTGCATTGATTTTGCACTTAGCCCCCTAGGGTTTAGGTTTAGGGTTTTCCAGGGTCCTTATTAGGGTTTTTGGTATTTCAAGGGGGTGAATGTAATGTAAGTCCATTCTTAGTAACATTTTATGACTATATCACTTTAGCTTTAGGGTTTTCTCTATTTGGATTTTGTTTTACCCTTTTGAATCCCATTTAGGGTTAATTACCCAACTCCAGGGTTTTATTTGCAAAATGCCATATCAATACAACTTGTTTGAAACTTTTACCTAGTGACTGCACTATAGGTGTATCAAACATATGAAATGCTAATGCTGATGATGTTATGCTCAAGTTTTAGTAATAGTAACACCAGGGGTGTTACATCCTTCCCCCCATAAAAGAATCTCGTCCCGAGATTAAAAGTCCTAGGGTAAGTAGTGGAAAAGGAAATGCTTCACATTTTTATTTCCTGATTTTTGGTACAAGGCAGGGGTGGTTTGGGGTTCACTCCTTTATTACAACAATTATATACATATTACAATTTACATGAGGCTAGAAAGCCTGGGAAATTCTTCTCTAAAAAGTCCTGAGTCTCCCATGTAGCCTCATCTTCAGAATGTTGGTTCCACTGTATCTTGTAAAACTTGAGAGTTTTTCTTCGGGTAACCCTGTCCTTTTGATCCAAGACTCGAGTAGGGTGTTCTGAATATGTCAAGTCTGGCTTTAGGACAACATCTGTTACTTCAATGGTTCGATCTGGAACCCGAAGACACTTTTTCAACTAAGACACGTGGAACACATTATGTACAGCAGACAAGGTTTCGGGTAGTTGAAGTCGGTATGCCACTGGTCCACATTGTTCAAGGACAAGGAAAGGACCAATGTACCAAGGTGCAAGCTTCCCTTTAACCTCGAAATGTGATACGCCCTTCATTGGAGAGACTTTCAGATAGACATAATCTCCCACCAGAAAATATAAGGGCATTCGCCGTTTGTCTGCATAACTTTTCTGACAAGCTTGAGCTTTCTTCAAATGATAAATTATTCGTTGAACTTTCTCTTCGGTTTCTTTTACCCTATCTGGCCTGAAGAAACTCCTTTCCCCTGGTTCAGACCAGTTTAACGGAGTGCAACACTATCGACCATACAAGGCTTCAAATGGTGCCATCTTAATGCTTTCTTGATAGCTATTATTATATGAGAACTCCGCTAATGGTAAACAATCATCCCATTTCTATAGGAACTCCAGAACACATGCTCGTAACATATCTTCAAGTATCTGATTGACCCTCTCAGTCTGTCCACTGGTCTGAGGATGATAGGCCGAACTGTGAAGCAATTTGGTACCCAGGGATTTATGAAGTTCTTCCCAGAATTTGGATATGAATTGAGGTCCATGATCCGACACTATAGTCTTTGGAACACCGTGCAAACTGAGAATACGAGCAATATACAGTTCCACATATGTGATGACTGGATATTTTACTTTGACTGGAAGAAAATGGGCAACCTTGGTAAGTCGATCAATGATAACCCAAATGGAGTCAAAGCCTTTTGCCGTTCTGGGTAATCCCACAATGAAGTCCATACTAATATCTTCCTATTTCCATGTTGGTATTGTTAAAGATTGTAATGGACCGGCAGCTTTCAGGTGTATGGCCTTGACACGTTTACAAGTGTCACATCTAGCCACATAGCGTGCGATTTCAATCTTCATCTTTGTCCACCAATAATGTTGTTTCAGATCTTGATACATCTTAGTGCTTCTGGGATGAATAGAATAACGACTAAGATGTGCTTCATCTAAAATTTGTTGGCAGACCCCTTCATTTTTCGGCACAACTATGCGGTTGTTGAACCATACAACACCTTGATCGTCTTCTATGAAGCAGTTGGCTTTTCCAGCCTTTATCTTCTCATGGATATGTTTCATACCTTCATCATTCTTTTGTGCGTCAATTATCCTTTGTAAGATGGCTGACTCAAGCTTCAAGTGATTTGAAGTTCCATGCTGAATCATTCCCAGGTTCAGATTCTCCATTTCCTGGCATAATGTAATGTCAGAAGTCCTCATTATTAAACAATGGCAGGAGGCCTTGCGACTGAGTGCATCTGCCACTACATTAGCTTTGCCTGGGTGATAATGGATTTCCAGTTCATAATCCTTAATAAGCTCGAGCCATCTCCTTTGTCTCATATTAAGCTCGGACTAGGTAAATATATACTTCAAACTTTTGTGGTCTGTATAAATGTGACAGACATTCCCCAGTAGATAATGACGCCATATCTTCAGGGCATGAACCACTGCAGCTAGCTCCAGATCATGAGTTGGATAATGCTCCTCATGCCAGCGCAACTACCTTAAAGCATAAGCTATTACTCGGCCTTCTTGCATTAATACACAGTCGAGACCACTGCCTGATGCGTCACAATACACATCAAAAGGCTTTTCAATATCTGGTTGAGCCAATACCGGAGCAGTGGTTAATAATACCTTCAATTTTTCAAAGGCTTCATTACATTCCGAAGACCAATTGAATTTAATATCGTTCTTCAATAAACTCGTGATTGGTTTCACAAGTTTGGAAAAATCTGGTATAAATCGGCGATAATAGCCAGCCAGTCCAAGGAAACTTCAGACTTGATGAATAGTGGTTAGGGGTTTCCACTCCAAAATATCCTTGACCTTGCTGGGATCCACCACAATCCCCTTGGCAGATAACACATGTCCTAGAAATTGGATTTCCTCTAGCCAGAACGTGCATTTACTGAACTTAGCATATAATTGATGTTCCCTTAAGCGCGTCAATACGATCCGTAAGTGTTGAGCATGCTCCTCTTCATTCTTGGAGTATATCAAGATATCATCTATGAAGACGACCACAAATTTGTCCAACTCGGGCATAAATACCGAGTTCATCAGATAAGTGAAGTGGGCAGGAGCATTCGTCAGTCCGAAAGACATTACCAGGTATTCAAATAAACCATACCGCGTAGTGAATGCGGTCTTTGGTATATCCTCGGGCCTGATACGGATCTGATGATAGCCCGACCTGAGATCAATTTTGGAGAATACCCTCGCTCTTGTCAGTTGATCAAACAAAATATCAATCCGAGGAAGAGGATACTTATTCTTGATAGTGACCTCATTAAGGGGTCAATAATCCACGCACATCCGCAATGTTTGATCCTTCTTCTTGACGAATATGGCTGGACAACCCCATGGTGACGAGCTCGGCCGGATGAATCCCTTCTCAAGTAGATCTTGCAATTGGGTCTTGAGTTCTGCCAGCTCATTTGGAGGCATTCTGTACGATCTTCTAGAAATGGGAGTCGTACCGGGCTTCAACTCAATTACAAATTCTACATCTCTTTCGGGTGGCAATCCAGACAAATCTTCTGGAAAGACATCTGGGAACTCACATACTACTGGAATATCTCTGATCTCCGGTACAATGGCTTCATAGATTCTGCCAATTGGTTTAGCTGGAATAGCTATGGGGATAGACAAAAGAATTTCTTCTTGGCCATAACTCAATTTGATAGTTCTTAATTCAGTATTGAGAATAGACTTATGTTGGGCCTACCAATTCATGCCCAAAATTACATCTATGTCTTGGCCTTTCAGAACAATCATCTTAGTAGGAAAGTCCCGTCCAGCCAATGTTACGGGTATTTGGTAAGCCACTTCTTTGGTAAATATTTGTCCCCCAGGCGAATGTATTTTAAACCCTTCCCTTGATTCAGTATATGGAATGCAGTGTTTCTCCACAAACTTTTTGCTTATGAAAGTATGTGAAGCACTAGAATCAAAGAGAATAAGTGCAGGGTGGTTGGCTACGAGGAACGTACCCATCATCACCGGTTCGCCTTCCGGTGTTGTAGCCACTTGAGTGTAATAAACCTGTCCAGTTTTCCTTGTATTCCTGCCAACAGTATTGGTTGCCGCATTTCCCTTAGAACCTCTGGAGCTTTGCTGATTATTTGCTTGATTCTGCCTCGGGCATGGACAGTCCTTAATGAAATGACCGGACTTTCCACAGTTGAAGCAGTCGGTGGATGAGCTTGGAAGAGCAGGGAAACGAGTGCCAGGGGCACCCGGCTGATTTATAGCAGTGGGGGCAGGGGTAGGACGGATAAACACTGGTTGCTTGAATGGGAAGGAGGGTGGACGAGAGGAAGAGCGACTTTGATTAAAAGGCCGGATAACTAACCGTTGCCTTTTCTCGGGGCCCTGATTGGGCCTGTTGTCTCCATTCCCCTTGGGTTTTCTGGAACTTGCATATTTAGCCTCGACTGTCAGCACTGTGCTGACAGCCCTTCCATAGGTAAGGTCGATGCAGGTAGCCATCTTTCTTTGCATCCGATCATTCAAGCCTCTCATGAAACAGTTCCTCTTCTTTATGTCGGTGTTGACTTGATCGATTGCGTATTGGGATAAGTGGTTAAACTTATTAAGATACTGGGTGACAGTATCTCCGCCTTGCTTCAATTTCATGAACTCCTCTTGCTTCATGTGAAGAACTCCCTCAGGTATATAATGCTCTCTGAAGGCCAACTTGAACTCATCCCATGTGATCTGATGACCGGCCGACTAGACGGCCACAAAGTTTCCCCACCACGTACTGGCAGGGCCTCGCAGTTGTTGGGCTGCAAATAGGGGCTTTTGAGTTTCTGAACGCCGAAGAAGCCCGAATTTTTGTTCAATGACGCGGATCCATTCATCCGCCTCTAAAGCATCTTCTGCTTTGACGAACAATAGAGGGCGCGTCTTAGAGAAGTCCAGATAGGATGTCTCCCGGGGGCCTTACGGATAGACCCACCCGCCTTGTTGTTGGAGTTGTTGACCTGCCATCTCCCGCAGGAAGCGGGTATTATCTGTTGTAGCGTTTACCAAGGCAGCGATGGCCTCGGCAAGTGTCGGGGGTACTGGAGGTGGATTTGGGGTCGCTTCCCTCCCACGGGAGGTACCAGCCCCATCCTGAGCGCGAGTCCTGGAAGGCATCTGAGGTAAAGAACATTTGGAGCAATATGATATGCCATACAAACCATCCATTTCACATTACTTAAAAGGTAATGTTATAGACTCATACTTTACAATAGGATTACACCCCCTATTACACAATAGTACTACTTCTATACTATACTATTCCTGCTTCCTGTCACTCTTGGTAGCCTCGCTGTCAGGTGTAGGAGACCACTCATCGACCAACTTCATAGAGGGAGGGGGCCTGAAAAAATCCAGTTCACCACCAAAAGCTTCTCCCGCTACTTGAGAAGGTCCGGCTTCTGTCCCGATAGGATCCGCAGGTACACTGGGGTGTAGTTGTGAGTATAGTACATGAACTTCTTCATGTACAGTATTACAATAAGCCTGCAAGTTATCAATAGCTGAGCTAAGCTCTTCTACTTGGGCTCGAGCTTTCGCCTCCTTAGCCCAGGCAAGCAAACGAGAGTGAACCGCCCAGTCGAGCGCTAGATCTCGATCTGCGAGCTGATCTTGCAGGCGGCAGATGTTGCTTCTCAATTCATTGATTCTTTCGCCATCCGCGACCCATATTTGTTTCCTGCATTAGAGTTCGGTTCGAAGCTGATTAACTTGAGCTTCTAGGTCCCCGATTGGATCGTTACTACCGCTACTGTTGTTATCATGTCCTGGGGCAAGTTGGTGACGAGGTACACCGATTGGCCCAGTTGACTTACGTGCAGTCTTTCTCGTGCGTGGCGACATTTAAGGGAGAATTCTTATTAGCATAGTTTTTAGCATGATGCATGTGTAATTACAGAATCAACCTTAGTTGATTCAACCTCCTATACATTGCACTCTTCCAATCTGGTCTTTGCAATAAACTCTTCAGAGATACTTAGGTAAGAAGGGAAGAAATTTTCTAGATAAGTCTTAGAAAATTCTATTTGAAGATGCCTCATAATATCTGCATAGATGGTGTTGGGGTCGTGCTTCGGTGCGCCGAAGGTCTCACACGAAGAAGCAGCTTCGGCCGAAGTCGTCTTCAAGAGATGGCCGAAGGTTCCTTTTCATGGAGCTTCGGCGTTTTAAACCGACATAGAGATAGAATGACCTTTTTATTCATATAAGTCTGAGTCAATGTTGTAAACATTTGTGAGGGGTATAATTGTAATTTGTCACAGGCTGCGACCTGTGCCTATAAATAGATGAACAGTACCTCTGTACTGTTCACGCGAACCTGTCATTTTGCCTTCGCATCGCACTTGTACCCTTGCTTTCCTCAGGACCGAAGGTACATTTGTAATCTGAAGTCATTTATATTCATTTATGTTAATAAAAATGAAAATGATTCTATGCTAACATTTGAATGTTCATTTCATACCTCATGATTTATATAAATAATTTATCTCTCGTTCTTATGTTTACGAAGGTATGTCCTTCGTAACCTTCGTCCGAAAATTCCTTATATCCCGAAGGGATATAATGAAGTGGAGGACGAAGGACTTTAATATTTAACATTTTCTGTGTTGCCTTGTTCTTAACTCTTAGCATTTGAGAACAAGCCCCCAACATTGGCGCCCACCTCCGGTGAACTCACTTCCACTTTTCTGAGCTGATGGCTTCGTTCAACAATCAAGCTGGAGCTGCTTCGGCTTCGAAGCTGGTGCTCCCGATAACAGGCGGTTCTTGCTCAGAGCCGGCTAACAAGAAGCAGAAGAAGGAGGCTCAGAGAAGGGTGCAGCATGTTGGAGTGCAGGGACCTTTCATCAAGTCAAAATGGTCTCATATTCCAATTACCTTCTCTCAGGAAGACCTTCAGCTTAAGGATTATCCTCACAATGATGCTATGGTTATTTCTTGCGTGATTAAAGGATTTCTGGTCCACAATGTCCTAGTTGACATAGGCAGTGCAGCTGACATTATATTTGCTAAAGCCTTTAGACAAATGCAAGAGCCTGAAGACAAGATCCATGATGCTACGCACCCTCTTTGTGGCTTCGGGGGGCGGCAGATTGTGGCCCTTGGGAAGATTACCATGCCGGTAACCTTCGGATTTGTCAACAACACAAGGACTGAGCAAATTGTGTTTGACATTGTTGACATGGAGTATCCTTATAATGCTATCATTGGTCGTGGAACTCTTAATGCTTTCGAAGCAATTCTTCACCCAGCTTATCTCTGCATGAAGATACCTTCGGACCAAGGACCTATTGCTATTCATGGAAGTCAGGAAGCTGCTAGAAGGGCCGAAGGAACCTGGACTGATTCCAAGGCAATCCATAATATAGATGGAGCTGAAGCTTGTGAACAGTATAAATTCAGGAGGGAGAAGGCAGCTTCAGCAGATCAGCCGAAGCCCATGTTATTGTGTGAGGATGTAGCAGAGCAGAAGGTGTTGTTGGGCTCCCAATTATCTGAAGATCAGGAGAAAACCTTGATAAGGTTTTTATTCAACAACAAAGATGTC
Organism: Zea luxurians; assembly: GCA_029449295.1. NCBI lineage: Eukaryota > Viridiplantae > Streptophyta > Magnoliopsida > Poales > Poaceae > Zea > Zea luxurians. The sequence goes on along the minus strand of JAOPSE010000001.1, from coordinate 31,989,742 downwards.
TTTGCATGGTCAGCTAATGATCTCTGTGGAGTAAATCGGGATGTTATTGAACATTCGCTTAATGTTGATCCATCCTTCAGACCCCGAAAGCAGAGGCTTCGGAAAATGTCTGATGATAAGGCCGAAGGGGCTCGTAATGAAGTAAAAAGACTCCTCAGTGCAGGAGTTATCAGAGAAGTGAAGTACCCAGAGTGGCTAGCTAACACTGTTATGGTGAAGAAGGCCAATGGCAAGTGGAGAATGTGTATTGATTTCACAGATCTCAACAAGGCTTGTCCGAAGGATGAATTTCCGCTGCCAAGGATAGATTCTTTAGTTGATGCAGCAGCTTCTTCGGAGCTCATGAGTCTCCTAGACTGCTACTCAGGCTATCATCAAATCTGGATGAAGAAGGAAGATGAGCCGAAGACTAGCTTCATAACCCCAAGTGGTACATATTGCTATCTTCGGATGCCTGAGGGGCTCAAGAATGCTGGAGGGAGCTTCAGCAGAATGACTGCGAAGGTCCTCCAATCTCAGATAGGCAGAAATGTGTTGACCTATGTTGATGACATTATCGTAAAGAGCACGAAGCAAGAAAATCATATTGCTGATTTGCAGGAGACCTTCGCCAGCTTCAGACAGGCTGGTCTGAAGCTGAATCCAGAAAAATGCGTCTTCGGAGTGAAGAAGGGCAAATTTCTTGGGTGTTTGGTTTCAACGAAGGGAATCGAAGCTAACCCAAATAAAATCGAAGCTATACTTCGAATGGAGCCACCAACCACAAGAAAGGGGGCCCAAAGATTGACAGGAAGGCTGGCATCTCTCAACAGATTTATATCCAGATCAGCAGAAAGAAACTTACCATTCTTCGAGGTGCTGAAGTCAGCTGAAGTCTTTCAATGGGGCCCAAGTCAACAAAAAGCCTTCGAAGAGCTGAAGCAATATTTAATAGATCTCACAACATTAACTCCACCAACGCCAGGGGCTTCTCTGTTGTTGTATGTGGCAGCTTCGCACTCAGCAGTAAGTGCGGCGCTTGTCCAGGAGAAGTTTGATGGACAAGCTAAGAAGCAGGTCCCAGTATATTTTGTATCTGAGGTCCTCAGTGTCTCAAAGAAAAATTATACAGAGCTGGAGAAGATATTGTATGCCGTTTTAATGGCATCCAGGAAGCTTCGGCATTATTTTCAGGCATTCAACATTATTGTTCCCTCTTCGCAGCCGTTGAAGGACATCATGAGGAACAGAGAAGCTACCGGGCGTATTGGAAAATGGGTTGCGGAACTCAATGAATTTTACATTGATTATGTGCATAGATCCTCAATTCAGTCTCAAGCATTGGCAGATTTCATTGCCGACTGGACGCCAGGGGCTCAGGACGAGGAAGCGAATAAAGATGCCGAAGCATGGACAGTGTTTTGTGATGGCTCTTGGGGAACCTTCGGAGCAGGCGCAGCTGCTGTGTTGGTCTCTCCGTCCAAGGTTAAAACTTGCTATGCAGCAAGACTTGACTTCAGCTGCACAAATAATATCGCTGAGTACGAAGCCTTGCTCTTGGGTCTTCGGAAACTAAAGGCAATGGGGGTCAGAAGGGCGATCCTTAAAACTGATTCTCAGGTTGTTTCGGGTCATATTGATAAAAGTTGCAAGGCTAAAGACCCGAAGCTTGAAAAGTACCTGGACACGGTCCGAAGGATCGAAGCTTCCTTCGAAGGATTTTCTGTTAAGAATATCCCTCGAGGGCAGAATGAGCATGCTGATTTGTTAGCCAAGTCTGCAGCACAGAGGCTGCCGCTACCTTCGGACGTGTTCTTTGAGACAATAAAGGCACCTTCAGTGGAGCTACTCGAAAGAGCAGTCCTTAACATTTCTCCTGTGTACAGTGAAGATTGGAGAACTGAAATAATCTCTTACCTTCAGGGTAACTTCCTATCAGATGACGAAGCTTATAATAAGAGGATAGAGGCAAGAGCTCGTCCCTATATCATGATAGAAGGGGAGTTATACAAGCGTGGAGTTTGTGCCCCGCTGCTTAAGTGCTTGTCTAGAGCCGAAGGTATAGAGTTGATGAAGGAGATACATGCAGGCCTGTGCGGATCCCACATCGGATCCAGGCCATTACTTGGAAAAGTATTCCGCCAAGGATTTTATTGGCCGAAGGCAGCTTCGGATGCAGCGGAGTTAGTTCAAAAGTGCGAAGGTTGTCAAAAATGTGCAAGAGATCAAAAACAACCTTCGTCATTAACACAGCTGATACAACCCATCTGGCCATTGCAAAGGTGGGGCCTTGACTTGTTGGGTCCATTGCCACCGGCCCAAGGCAACCTAAAATATGTTATAGTAGCTGTGGAATATTTTTCCAAGTGGATTGAGGCGAAGCCACTAGCCACAATAACTTCGGCCACTGTCCAAAAATTTTTCTGGCAGAATATTGTCTGTCGCTTCGGAGTGCCGAAGGCTATCACTGTAGATAATGGAACACAGTTCGACTCCGAAGATTTCAGAAATTTTTGTGATCAAATTGGCACGAAGATCCATTTTGCATCAGTCAGGCATCCGGAGTCGAATGGGCTTGTTGAAAGGGCCAACGGCATCATAATGACAGGAATAATGAAACTAATTTTTAATCAACCAAGGGGAAAATGGCCAGATCAGTTGACCAAAGTGGTGTGGAGCCACAATACAACAACATCAAGGTCTACAGGCTTTACCCCATTCAAGTTATTATTTGGTGACGAAGCAATAACTCCAGAAGAAGCTAAGGCTGGATCAATAAGAGTGGTAGCTTCGGCAGAATCAGGTGCCGAAGATACTTGCCTTGTGGAAAAAGATGCCTTAGAAGGGATCAGGCTTCAGGCCGTGGAAAATATCAACAAATACCAGGCTGAAACAATCAAATGGCGAGATAGAAAAGTCCGGCTAAAAAATATTGAGCCAGGACATTTCGTGCTTCGAAGAGTGGCCAACCCGGATACAGTGGGCAAGTTGCAACTGAAATGGGAAGGACCTTTCTTAGTAGCATCTTCGTCAAGGCCTGGTTCGTACAGACTAAAGGACATGGATGGAAAAGAAATTCCAAGATCTTGGAATGCGGATGAGCTTCGGCGGTTCTATGTATAACTTGATGTAATTTTACCTTTTCTTTTCTTTTTTATGGCACCCTTTTCCTTTCCAAAGGGGGAGAAAGGTTTTTAATGGGGCCATCATATGTAATTTTCCTTTTTAGTTTTATAAGAGCAAAATCCCCCAAAAGATGTAAATGTAAAAGCTGAGAGCGCACCATCGAGTGCCGAAACTGAAAAAGAGAAAAAAGCTCCGAAGACGTCCCTAAGGGGATGCAGAGCTTACAGCGAAAAGTCAACGCTGATTCCGCCGAAAGTAAAAGGCGAAGAAGCTCCAAAGACGTTCCCAAGGGAATGCAGAGCTTATACCGTCTAAGTAAAAGACGAAGAAGCTCCAAAGACGTCCCTAAGGGGATGCAGAGCTTACAGCGAAAAGTCAACGCTGGTACTGCCTAAGTAAAAGGCAAAAATGCTCCAAAGTCGTTCCCAAGGGAATGCAGAGCTGGTGTGTGGTCGATTCTAAAGGAGTAATCGTTGAGAATGTGGCTTCGGACATACGCTTCGGACATTCATTTGCACATTACATTACATCATGGCATGTGCATGCATAAGCATTCATTCATAGCATTTGTGTTCCTAAGTGGTTGCTTCGGCACAAAGAAAAGTTTCGGAGAAATGGTTTGTTATGATTCATTATGTAAAAGAAAAGTTTCGAAGTGGTTTTTTATGAATCGTTGTGTAAAAGAGTTGTAGTCTTTATGTTTTCTTATGTAAAGAAGAGCTTCGGCAGAAAAGAGTAGTAGTCTTTTATGTTTTCTTATGTAAAGAAGACCTTCGGCATAAAAGAGTAGTAGTCTTTTATGTTTTCTTTTGTAAAGAAAAGCTTCGGCAGAAAGAAGAAGTGGTCTTTTAGGCTTCGTTGTGTACGAAAAGAAGGGAAGGTGTTTTTTCGCCTTCGGCTCAAAATACTGATTTCGTCCACATCAAAGCGCCTCAAGCAAAGGGTAAGAATATTACAAGGTATGTACAAAGTTCCTTGAAGACAGTTTAATTGTATTTACAAGAATTGTTACAAAAACATCTTGAGTTTTTCTACAGTACATTTCTACTGATCTTCATCAAGTTTCAGCTACGGCAGCAGCTTCGGCGACATAACTTAGGCATCATTTTCACCTTCGACATCCTACATGAATTAAGAGATTATAAGTAAAAATCAAGAGCAAAGGAAAAGGTAACTCCGAAGTATCATTTCTTACTGGTTCAAGATGACTGCGTGCTTCGTCTCCAGCTTTCTCCCGCCCGCCCTTTGTCCATATCATTTTTATAAATCTATTGGAGATACTTCGGGCGAGGTCAGGCATATCATCCAGGATTGATGGAGATAAGCTGAAGTTGGGCCTGTTGACAATTTTTCCGTGGTCGCAGCCGGCCTTCAGAAATGCAGCAGCAGTGCCCCGAGAAGCCACCCAGGCACAGAAGTCACCATGCCCAGCTATGACTTCGTCGAGCTCGTCAATCTCCCCCTCAATATGTTCGAAGGTCTTCGGCAGATCTTCAGCTGAGGGGGTGAATTTTTCACTGCTGGCTCCAACTGAGTAAAAAATCTTTCTTAGTCGTTGAATGCACTTGTTGCTAAAATTCAAGCAGTTTTCTTGAAGATTTGTCAGTAGTTTTCTCAAATCTGAATTTTGCTGAGCTTCGGCTTCAAGTTTTGCACTAAGATCTTGTTTTTCTCGTTCGAACTGCTCAGACTGGCGGAGAAGCTTCGTATTCAGTTCTGATATCTTTGCTTCAGCTTCCGCCAATAAACCTTCGGTTGCCTGGAGCTCAAAGTTCTTCTTCTCGAAAGCATCTGATTGCTCCTTTATTTTGTTTTCCAAATTTCCAATTATAACTTCATGCTTTTTATCTTCAAGATCTTGTTGCATTTGCAAGGCCTTGCTCAGCAGCATACTCTGTACGAACACAACCTTCGTCAGACATGTTTTTATTAGAAGCGACAAAAGTTAGGTGGCAAGTTGTTCACCTTGAAATTGGAGTAAAATAAACTACCAACGACATGTTGTCGTCGGTAGCGGCTGATGTCTGACTCTAGCTTCGGAAAACCGATACTCTTTGATAGAGTACCGATTACTTTAGCACCAGTCTGGTCTCGAATGCAGCCTAGTTTTTCATCATCTACACCTCCAAATAGGAGGGCACCTGACTTGTAGCCGCAGGATTTGGCATATTCTTTAAGTTCTTCTATTTCGTCCTTTGTCAGTCTTTGCCCAATTAAATTCTGAAAGGAGTAAGCTTCGTCATCCGAAGTATCTTCGGCTATTTCTTTTCCTTTTTCAGGCACTGTGGCCATGGATTTTTCAGTAGCAGCATCGGCTTCTTCTGCATCTATGTCTTCCAAAATTTTGTTAATATCCTCAATGGTTGTTTCTAAATTAACCTCTTCGGCTGTAGCGGCTTCGCTAGCCGCGACCTCCGAAGGGGCGGCTTCAATGTTCTTGGTGCCTTCGGCAGCTGCTGTTTTCTGAGCTGAAGCTCTTGGAGGTGTCTTATCGATAACTTCAGTTACCGCAATGATTCTTTGCCGTTTGGGTTTGCTCATCTTCGCCTGATCCGGCTCGTCCACCTTTTGAAAAAGCTTCGTCAGTTGGAGCCCTAATGGACTTAGCTTCGTGGGCATAGTTTCAGTCATTACCTTTAAAATTTCTTCCACGTCGCTGGTAGAAGGCGGAGTGGGGGTTCTCTCTTCTTCGGATATTTTCCGTTTCGGACTTGATATTTTCCTTTTCTTCGGGATTTTCTTCTCTGCTGCTGGTTGCTCTTTACCCTTTGTCACAATTTCAGTTACTCTTTTTCTTTTGTGGCCTTCGGCACCCTTGTTCAACTGCTCATAATCTGGGTACTCGAAGCCCAGGGCATCGAATACTCGGTTCAGCCTTCGCTTCGGTCGGGCGCCGAAGGCCGCTGTCATTAATTGATCCTCTTTCTTGGAGTAATTTCCCAAGATTTCATTGCACATTGTCTCAACTGTATCTAACCACTCTTTGCAGGGTTTCTTAAAGTACTTCTTGAATTTAAAGTGATAGGGCAGACGGACCAGCTCCCCCTTCTTCTTTTCTCCCTTCAGCTTCGGCATTTCCCACTCTTTTAGAGTAGGAAAAACTCTGAATGCCAAAAATTCCTGAACTAGATCCCTGGTGCCAATATGTTTTGAAATGATTTCAAACTCACCCAGAGCAGCCCAGGTAGGACCCTTTAAATCACCGATGCGGCAGCGTGGCCTCGTCTCTCCGAAGATTAATTCCAGAGGGCTTTGTACCAATTTTTCTCTGTCTTCGTCAACTTTCACATAGAACCATTCAGACTTCCAGCCTGCTGGCCATTTGCTTCGGTAGCTGATGACAGGACATTTTGTTGTCTTTCGGTAGGCAAAATTATAGCAACCAAAATTGTCATGTAGCCCATCTTTTCTGGCCTTTGTTTGGTAGTGTAATTCGTGAACTCGGCAGAAGCTGTCAGCAAAAGGTTCCATAGCTTGGCTTCGGAGGGCCCAGATATAAACATTGAGTCTAACGATCGCGTTAGGAGTCAATTGATGAAAAAAGATACCAAACCTCCTCAATATCTCTGCAATAATATTGTGCAGAGGAAATCTCAGCCCAGCCTTTAAAAAGCTTTTGAAAATAACAATCTCATCCTTCCCTGGCTTCGGGGTGGTTTCTTCTCCCCCGAAGCGGAGTAGCTTCTTCTGATCTTCATTGAAATAACCCGCTTTCACCATCTTCGAAAGATCGGCTTTTGAAACAGTTGATTTTCCAAAATCCAGGTGACTGGGCTTGCTGGGCGTAGCAATGTGGTAGTCATCCTCGGAGTCAGTCCCATCAATGTTTTCTTCTTCTTCGGCTGTTGTCGGATTTGCTTCGGCAGCAGGCCTCTCTTCCGCAGTCACTAGACCGGAGCGCTGCATCGCTTCGGAGATGGGCACAGTGTCTGAACCTTCGGCTTCGTCTCCCTCGCGCACAACTTTGGCAGTAGATCGCACTCGGGCCATGTAATTCTTAGTTTGGGGAAGTTAGAAACTTTTTTCTTTTTTCTTTTTTCCGAAGCTCTCCTTTCTGACGAAGCAAGCGTCGAGACGGACCTTCGTTCGATTATGAGAGTCAAGCTTCGGCTATGGTGGAAAATTTTGGCAGAAAAACAGTGCAAATAGCAATGAATGCTGTGGTAACTTCACACCTACCCGCTTGTTTATATAGTGCTGCAGGTAAGAAGGCGAAGCGGCAAGATTTTTACACCAGACGGGCGGTCACTTGTACTCGCTGAGCAGTGGACCGCAAAGATCAAACAGTAACTCTGCAAGGTGGGCCTGGCACGTGCCCGGAATCCGGATCGTTTCTCCGCAACGAGCTCAGGGAAGGTGTTTTTTGGACCTTCGGCTTCCCGAAGCTGAAGAGGCTCTTTTTTCACGGGTCAAGCTCGTTACGAAGAACGATCTAGCACCGCGAAAGGGGCTACTGTTGGGGTCGTGCTTCGGTGCGCCGAAGGTCTCACACGAAGAAGCAGCTTCGGCCGAAGTCGTCTTCAAGAGATGGCCGAAGGTTCCTTTTCATGGAGCTTCGGCGTTTTAAACCGACATAGAGATAGAATGACCTTTTTATTCATATAAGTCTGAGTCAATGTTGTAAACATTTGTGAGGGGTATAATTGTAATTTGTCACAGGCTGCGACCTGTGCCTATAAATAGATGAACAGTACCTCTGTACTGTTCACGCGAACCTGTCATTTTGCCTTCGCATCGCACTTGTACCCTTGCTTTCCTCAGGACCGAAGGTACATTTGTAATCTGAAGTCATTTATATTCATTTATGTTAATAAAAATGAAAATGATTCTATGCTAACATTTGAATGTTCATTTCATACCTCATGATTTATATAAATAATTTATCTCTCGTTCTTATGTTTACGAAGGTATGTCCTTCGTAACCTTCGTCCGAAAATTCCTTATATCCCGAAGGGATATAATGAAGTGGAGGACGAAGGACTTTAATATTTAACATTTTCTGTGTTGCCTTGTTCTTAACTCTTAGCATTTGAGAACAAGCCCCCAACAGATGGGCTTCGCTCCGATACCAGCTGTGACGGAACCTCCCAAGTCATTAGGCCCACCTACAGTTGTCCTTGTCCAATAGACCTCAGACAACCCTGCAGGTGTTCCTGAATCACTTGACAAGTTTGGTATCTGCTTTTCTTACCTTTCTCAAGAGCGTTTTACCCATCACACAGACATTACAAATCATCGGAGATACGAAAATTCGGAAGCGGTTATATAAACTTACCTTTATTTAAAAGTAGGATAGAGTTATATTATTACAGACCAGGATATATACGAGTGCAGAGTAATATTATTACAAGCCAAGGGAGGCAAAACCCCCTCCCGATAAGTATCAAACAAAAAGTTTTTATGGAGGAACCCTTCCTCCCGCAGCTTTACTCTTGGTTCTCTTCTTTTGAGACCACCTTGGAATAGAAACAACAAAAGTTTGTCGCTTCTTCACCTAAAAACAATAGGGAATAAAACCTTGAGTATGGAATTACTCAGCAAGACTTACCTGACTAAAGAAAAGACTCTCAAGGGTATGCTGGTTATAAGGGAGTCAAGGTAAGGTCTCTCAATAATCAAAGACTCTGCTTGCAGAAATTCTTATTAAAAGTGGATCCTTAAAAATCCAGTTTTATTGTCAAGTTAAGTAGGATTACCTGTAACTAGAGTTCTTTCTACCCTAGTTCAATCACTTGACCTATGCTAGCCAATTTCTTAACAATCCTTCATCTTTACTGGAGTTCTACGTATAGGGCAGTGACAAGTCTTCATAACCGCGAAGGTACGGCGATCCGAATCGATTATACTCAACTGAGGATCTCCAATCACACGACATATGTAGCACTTAACCCTTGCATATGTCAACTCGCCACCGGGGTTCTTAAGACCAGATCAGGTTCACGCCAACCGAGAGCACAGATACACCATCGTCCAGCCTCTTGCCACGGAGGGTACACGCTACTCTCACCATCTCTCCACTCCCATTGTGTGGTATCTTATTCTGGCCTTCGTCTGCCCGAGGCAAAGCTTACCCATGACGAGGCATGTGACCAGTTAAAGGGTCCGCGGACATCAAGCCTACATCGACACGGTCCTTAATCGACTCAGACGGAGACACTACATCGAGACTCTCTCTTCTCGTGCAAGTCACCCGCCCAGTCTCAGCTTAATCATTTCAACCCAAAGTTTGGTACCTGTCAGAGGTACATCTTTTCTGATGTTGAACCCATCATGGCCATGATGGATCCACCATCAAGTCTTATTTTCAAAAACACCCCTCCACTTTGCCATATCATCTTTTATAAAAACAAATCTTTTGTTTTGCTAGAGCAGGACTAAGCATAGTAAAAACCTTTTATGAAACATGGATTCAAAGGAAGGTAATCAAATTCAAGGAAGGTAATGCAGGAATTGTTTTAGCATTCAACTCCTATCACCTAATGCAAAAAGCAAGTCAGAAAGAGTTTAAAAGAATCAAGGAGGTGGCAAATGCACCGGGGCTTGCCTTGGTTTACAGGTGAATCAGGCTCGGGTCCGCAGATGTCAAAATAGAAACAACTACCTGCCTGATGTTCCGCAGGTGGTGGTGGCGAAGTCTTCTCTTCTTCTACTTCAACTTCTTCTTTGTTTTCTAAATATAACCATACATAATAATGAATGCCCATGTGATGCTCATGAGAGTGCAAAGATAATAAGAGTTTATTATCTAAAATCTTGAATACAATTTTCCTTCATGGTACTCTAGAGAATCAGAGTTTCTAGAGTCAATATAGGAATTCAAAGGGCAGGGGGTAGGGTTTTGGGTGCTAGTATCAAACAAGGTCCAATTCATACCAAACTCTACCCAAGGCTTCTAAATAATGTATAAAAGTCATCTAAAAAGTTTGGGGATTTTTGGAATTATTATTTATTTTCTAAAAATCCAAGAACAATGTTTTAGGCTATTTTAAATGCTCCAAATTCCCTATTTGATCCAAAAATCATGAAACTATTTTTATTAAATTCTATGAAAAATTAGGAATCTAGCAAAATTGGTTTGACATTTTTACCATTTTTCTACCATTTTCTAAAATTGTTTAAGTCCTGGTAGAAAAAGAAAAGGAAAAAAGCTGTAAACAGGACTGGGCCAAAAGTAGCCCAAGTGGCCCAGCCTGCACAAGAACAGGAACGCGCCCACGCCGGCGCTGCGGACTTTGCAGAAAGGACCTTGGCTTAATGAATAACTGGAACCAGGACCGAAGCACTATTCAACCGAGTCGCTGACATATTATAGAGAACCCCTACTTGTTCTGTTTCTTCACGGACCAGGATCCCCGACGGTAAGCGGCGCGGCAGAGCTCCAGCGAGCTCGTAGACAGGCCGATCGGGGCAAGGACTGGTGCCCTACTTCGGCCGAAACCAACTCAAGTCCTAACCCTTGTTTCCCCTAAGTCAACTTCATGAATGGCTACCCAAATGTCCCTAGCCACGGTGACCGCGCGGATGATCCAAAGAACAACGCGTTCCCGGCGATTGGTGGTGGTCTAGTTCAATCGGGTTGGTCGACGAGCATCACAGGTTCATGAGAGCACTCAAATGAGAGAGCAGAGAGAATGAGCTGACCTGTATCGCGCTGGCCACGGCGAGGTTGCTTTCATGGTGGCGGAAACTCGGTTTGGGGGAATCCGGAATTAGAGCTCCTCGGTGAACGATTGAGGGTGATTCTTGGTGGTTGGGTGCTCGACTACCCTATGGAGCTCACCGTGGCTTCAATTTATAGCGATCGGTTGCTAGCGCAGCGAATTCGAGCGGCGGATTGTGATCGGTAAGACGGGGTGAGTCACTGGTGGCCGCGCAACGTGGTCATTACCGGGGCGACTTCTCCGACGATCACCGGACATGCGTAGCACGGTTAGCCACGACATGGTAAAGTGTTTGGACACGCGGCGGATGGCAGTGATGGCTCAACGGCGGTGAGATCTTATCTACGTAATCGATGAGCATGGGGGGTACGGCGGCTAGCCGGATTGGTATCCATGGCCCATCGGCGGTGATGATCTTTCTACCCCGAGACGTTATCCATTTACCCTGAGCACGAATCGGGACGGCGATGGCACGAATCACGGTGGAGGGATCGTCGGCAGCGAGGGGGGGAAATCAGATGATCTGATTCAGTTATAATACTGTACCATGGCGAACTCAATGCAGTGCATCTGACGGCCAAGATTTAGGAAAGATTTTCTCTTGATTTTATGTAGTAACATGATTGACACTCTTTAGCAAAGTTGTAGCCCTAGGATCTAGCTATAATCTTGTTATAGCAACCCTAGGCAAATTCTTGCTCGATCATGCATTAATTCATGCCCAAAGTGCTTGCAGGTACACTGTTAGCCTGAACTTCAGACATCCAACAGCCTGACAGCCCAACTTTGAGTGCATTTTTCTCCAATTTCTTCATAACAACAATGTTTAACCACTTAAGCAAAGTTGTTCACCTTTGATAGATCTACAAAGTTGATGTGGTGACCTAGGGTAAATTATGACTAATTTGGAAGATATAAAGCTCCAAAGTTGAGCCAATATCACAGAATTTCAGACTTAGGTTTATAGGGTTTAAGTGATGCTTTTTGCAAATAGACCCAAAACTTAGGGTTTAACTTACAAATTCACATATTTGTGAACCATTAGACTTAAGATACCTTATTTTCATGGTTTTTGCACTTTAGTCCAAAAGTGCATTGATTTTGCACTTAGCCCCTATGGTTTAGGTTTAGGGTTTTCTAGGGTCCTTATTAGGGTTTTTGGTATTTCAAGGGGGTGAATGTAATGTAAGTCCATTCTTAGTAACATTTTATGACTATTTCACTTTAGCTTTAGGGTTTTCTCTATTTGGTTTTTGTTTTACCCTTTTGAACCCCATTTAGGGTTAAATACCCAACTCCAGGGTTTTATTTGCAAAATGCCATATCAATACAACTTGTTTGAAACTTTTACCTAGTGACTGCACTATAGGTGTATCAAACATATGAAATGCTAATGCTGATGATGTTATGCTCAAGTTTTAGTAATAGTAACACTAGGGGTGTTACACCATACATGCTCCATAGTACTAGTTTCGTTTTTATAAAAAGAATACTTTTTTTGTTTTTCCCTAAGTATTAAATTTGATTAAGTTTATTAAAAAAATACCAGTACTTTTTATACTAAATAAACTTGGTCAAGATACCTTGGTCAATAAACTTGGTGACTCTAGAATTAGATTCCTCATAAAAAATATTTTTATAGTAAATTTATTCGGTACCGTAATATCAATTTTGATAATTTTCTCTAGCTATAAACTTGGACAAAATATCTTGGTTTATGATTGTCGGCGTTTCGAGACCGGGGGGTCCCTAAGCCGACGAGTGAATGTCGCCGCGTGCCCCAGCCCAGATGGGTCGATGCGAGGCCGAGCGCGAAGGGGGGAAGAGAGGTGGCCGGAAGCGGGCGTGAGAGAGGAGTGGGAATCCCGCGACCTTCGTGCTCATCCCGCGCCCAGGTCGGGTGCGCTTGCAGTAGGGGGTTACAAGCGTCCACGCGGGAGAGGGAGCGAGCGGCCTCACGCGAGCGCCTGTCTCGTCCTCGTCCCCGCGCGGCCAACCCTCTCTAAGAGGGCCCTGGTCCTCCCTTTTATAGGCGTAAGGATAGGACAAAGGTGTACAATGGGGGGTGTAGCAGAGTGCTACGTGTCTAGCGGGGGAGAGCTAGTGCCCTAAGTACATGCCGTCGTGGCAGCCGGAGAGATTCTGGCACCCTGCTGGCGTGATGTCGTGGCCGTCGGAGGAGCGCTGGAGCCTGGTGGAGGGACAGCTGTCGGGGCTGTGGAGTCCTTGCTGACGTCCTCTTGCTTCCGTAAGGGGGCTGAGAGTCGCCATCGTCACTACGTATGCGGGGCGCCATCATTGCCTGTCTGGTGGAGTGTGCAAGATGGGATGCCGGTCTTGTTCCCTGTGGCTCGAGTCAGCTCGGGGTAGGGTGATGATGGCGCCTCCTGTTGACGTAGCCGGTCCGCGCCCTAGTTTGGGCGATGTGGAAGCTCCTCCGAAGCCGAGGTCGAGTCTGTCTTCTGTGGCCGGGGTCGAGTCCTAACCCTTGGGTCGGGCGAGACGGAGATCGTCAGCTGAGGCCAGAGCGGAGTCCGAGCCCTAGGGTCGGGCGGAGCGGAGTTCGTCGTCCTCTAGGGCTGAGCCCATGTCCGAGCCCTGGGGTCGGGCGAAGCGGAGTTCGTCGTCTTTCGGGACTTAGCCCAAGTCCGAGCCCTGGGTCGGGCGGAGCGGAGTTCGCCATCTTCCGGGGCTGAGCCCGAGTCCGAGCCCTGGGTCGGGCGGTGCGGAGTTCGTCGTCTTCTGGGACTTAGTCCGAGTCCGAGCCCTGGGTCGGGCGGAGCGGAGTTCGCCATCTTCCTGGACTTAGCCCGAGTCCGAGCCCTGGGTCGGGCGGTGCAGAGTTCGTCGTCTTCTGGGGCTGAGCCCGTGTCCGAGCCCTGGGGTCGGGCAAAGCGAAGTTCGTCGTCTTCTGGGGCTGAGCCCGTGTTCGAGCCCTGGGGTCGGGCGGAGCGGAGTTCGCCGTCTTCTGGGGCCGAGCCCGAGTCCGAGCCCTGGGGTCGGGCGGAGCGGAGTTCGCCGTCTTCCGGGGTTGAGCCCGTGTCCGAGCCCTGGGGTCGGGCGGAGCGGAGTTTCCTATGGTGCCCGCGGCCGGGCCTGACCGCCTGTCAGCCTCACTCTGTTAGGCGGCACCACAGTCGGAGTGGCGCAGGCGGTGCTGCCTTCCTATCAAGCTGGTCAGTGGAGCGGCGAAGTGACGGCGGTCACTTCGGCTCTGTCGACTGCAGGGCGCGCGTCAGGATAAGGGCGTCAGGCTGCCTTTGCATTAAATGCTCCTGCGATTTGGTCGGTCGGCGCGGCGACTTGGTCAGGGTTGCTTCCTGGCGAAGGCAGGGCCTCGGACGAGCCGGAGATGCATTAGCCGCTAGAGCGGGGCCTCGGGCGAGGCGGAGATCCTCCGGGGTCGGCCGCCCTTGTTCGAGGCTAGGCTCGGGCGAGGTGTGATCGCGTCCTTCGAATGGACTGACCCCTGACTTAATCGCACCCATTAGGCCTTTGTAGCTTTATGCTGATGGGGGTTACCAGCTGAGAATTAGGAACCTCGGGGGTACCCCTAATTATGGTCCCCGACAGTAGCCCCCGAGCCTCCAAGGGAGTGTTTATACTCGCTTGGAGGCTTTTGTCGCACTTTTTTGCAAGGGGACCAGCCTTTCTCGGTCGCTGTTTGTTCCGGAGGGGGCACACGAGCGCACCCGCCGGGTGTAGCCCCCGAGGCCTCGGAGGAGTGGTTAGACTCCTTCGAGGTCTTAATGCGTTTCGTGATGCTTTGGCCGGTCTGGTTGTCCCCTCATGCGAACGGGTCGTAACCCGGGTGCAACGTCGAGTCCCAAGTTCTCGGGCTGGTATGTTGACGCTGTCAACGGTTTGGCCGGAGCCGAGTTTGCGAGAGCAGCCCCTAAGCCTCCGCACAGAGCGAGAGGACGATCAAGGACAGACTCGACTTTTTTACATACGCCCCTGCGTCGCCTTTCCGCAAGGAGGAGGGGGGGAAAGCGCCATGTTGCCCTCGGTGGGCGTCGAACATGGTGTCTCCAGTGAGCTGCGAACGGGTGATCCGAGTGGACGCCCATGCCCCATTCGTTAGGGGTCGGCTGTGGCCTGGAGGCGTGCCCAAAAGTACCTACGGGTGATTTGCCGGACCCGGTCCCCTGGCGACGGGGTCCGAGGGCTCGATGCCTCCCTCTGATGGGATTCCGTTACAAGATCGCTCCCGCTGGTCTCGGAAATGTCCTAGGGTACCTCGGGAGCACAGCCCGAGCCTTGGTTATGTATCGAACGTACCCATGGTCATCCCTCGCTCTGTGTTTGAGGCGGCTGTGAACCCTTCGGGGGCCAGCCTTCGAACCCCTGATCAGTAATGGGCGCGGAGCCCGAGTAGCCTGAGGCGGTCGTTGAACCCTTCGAGGGGCCGACCTTCGAACCTCTGACCAGTAGTGGGTGTAGAGCCCACGCGATCTGAGGCGGCTGTCGAACCCTTCCGAGGGGCCAGCCTTCGAACCTCTGATTAGTAGGGGGGCTCGGAGCCTGGTTCCTTCACGGAGAAGGATCCTTTTCGGGGTGTCCCCCTTTCCTGATCCCTGTTGCAAGAGAGAGAAAGAGGAAAAAAGGAAAAGGATACGAAATCGAACGGCGTGGCGTACCTTTTTTTTTGACGCGGTCATCGTGGTGAAGGCGAAGCGTCGCTCGCTTCTCCTGCCAAAGGCGCCGCCTGCCCTGCCGCAGAGTTAATGCGATGGGACAAGTGGTTCACGGGGTAGCCGTTGTGCGTGCGCGAGCCGTTCGAGGAACGGAACACGGGCGCGTTGTCTTTACACGTGAGAGAGGGTTCTCTCGTTGCCCCTGGATGGGACGTGTGCCTGCAGACAACTTGACCGCTGCCTCCGTCTGCCCGCCACCGCCATCACTGCCGGCCCATCTTTGGCCGCATCGACCGCCACGCCTTCTCCCGCGGCTGGCTCGCCCGTGACGGGTGTGCCAGGTTGGCACTGTTGGGTCATGCGCGGGGTTGCCTCGAGTCGTGGTACTGGTTCCGCAGTCGAGGAGGCGCGGTAGTGGCGCGAGTGGCGGTGCAGTCTCTTGCACGTAGTAACCGGCGCGCCGGTTACATGACGTGTGGGTCTGGGCCTCCATGCCGGGCGCGTTGGGTGTCGGAGGAATGCGCCCACTTGGCGCGGTTGCATGCCGCCTGCGTGGCTGTCCGCCCTTTCACCCGTTGGTCTAGGCAAAAGGGGAGGAGCGCTTGTAACCGCTGGGCAGTTACATGCACCATGCACGGCGGTTTGACTTCTTCCACCTTGGGCCAGCTTGCATGACGTGTGGGACCCAGCCCCCGCACCGCGGGGGGAAGGACCTTGGAGCGTACTGGAAAAGACTCTGCCTGCGACGGCTGAGGGCGCAGGTGGGGAGAGTTGCCTTTAAAAGGAGGGTGACCCCTTCGAAAGGCAACCACGTCTTCGTGCTTCCCTCATGCGTCGTGTCTTTCCACCTTCCAGGCCCCCGGGCGGGGAACGCCCGCATCGTCTTCGTCTTGCTGTTGTTGGGGCGCAACCTCGTGGAGGTTGGTACCTTTCAGCCATCGTTCGGCTTCAAGGATTTTCGTCAAGCAGCCTGGCTGCATCCCCTCACCAATGGTTGGTCTGGTGGGGAGGAGCGAGCCAGGCTGTGATCTTGGTCCCGCCCTCAGCTTCAAGGATCTTCGTCATCCTTGCTGGGGTGGAGGGCGGGCTGAGCCGGAGCTCTACCTCCCGCGCGGGCCGGCTGGCCACCTCTTCTTCCAGCTTCTGGTGGTGGCAACCATCCCCCAGCTCTGCGGAGGAGACGTCCTCCAGCCATGCCGGGGAAGGCGAACTGTTGCTGCCCAGCTAGGATGCAACATTCCGCCCTCTTCCTCGCTTTCGTGGCGAGGACGGGAGCGAGGACCTGCCGGTGCGCTTTGGAGCGGCCCGCTCTTTGGCTTTAATAGCTGGTTCGCGTCCCTTGAGCGGGGACGCGAACAAGAGCTCTCTGGCGGCCGTGTCCATCTGGGACCATGGCTGCTGCTGCGGAGGTCGATGGCGGGTCCCCCGGTGCTTGTTGTCCCGCAGGCTCCCTGGTGTGGAGGCCGTTCATACCTGTTGATTGCTTGGACCGCTTCACCAAGCGTGAGTCGCCCCATGTAAAGGTGACGAGTGAGGTATCCATACCCCGGAGGCGTAGGAGTCCCTCGGCTCGGTCAGCCTTGTTGTCCGAGGCTTCCCTTGCTTAGTTAGAGGAACCCCTCGGCCGCTCTTCGATGAGCCAAGGCCAGGGGTAGCGGTGTCAGCGCGAACAGAGGCAGAGTTGGCCCGAGAAGAAGGTGTCGTCGGCCGAAGCCTGGCCGGGTCGTCCGTTAGCAGGACCGACGCCGGAATTGACCTGCCGAGGCCTCGGGTCGGGTTCTCAGAGAAGACCCTGACGGCGATGGCCCGGGTGTGGTGCTGACATCGTCCTTTAGAGTGGGGGCTCTCCGACCGCGTCGCCGTCCGAGGCTAGGTCAGACCCCGCCGAAGGTGTAGTTGATGCCGAGGGTGCTGCCGCCCCCTTCGGCTGTCGGCGTCCGAGCCTGCAGGATCAGGTTGTCTTGTAGTGTGTGTATGTTTTATGCGGCCGCCGAGGCCTAAACACACCGTCGCCGTGTTGTGAAGCTGCGTCTCCTTTCCTCTTATTTCGAGTATCTAGACTTTTCTGTCGGTAACAGAATTGCTGGCGCGAGCGAGAATTGCTTCTCACAGAAGGTGGCGAGTGAGGTATCCGTATCCCGGAGGCGTAGGAGTCCCTCGGCTCGGTCGGCCTTGCTGCTTACGCGCACTCTTACCCGCCCATGGGGTTCTGTCACCGACGTAGTCGAGAAGGCTCGAAGAATCGCTTCGGCAGAAGAGCTTTCGAACGTGAAGACTTGTTCGGTCCGCGAAATCACTTATCCGAGCGCGAGTTACTTATCGCAGAAGGTGATGAGTGAGGTATCCATATCCCGGAGGCGTAGGAGTCCCTCGGCTCGGTCGGCCTTGGCTGCTTACGTGTACTCCGTCGTTTTCAGGATCCACTTTCGAAGTAGTCAAAAAGCACGAAAGATAATCTGGCAGAAAGGATCCTTTTTCGAGGAAAAAATTCGACGCAGAGGGGGTTCCCCCCTTTTAGCCCCCGATGGAGGGTCGGACTTTGCCGAGGCAAGGTTGACCCTTCCTTGATGACTAAACTTTGTGTAGGAGCGAGGTATATGAACAACTTGAAAACATCTTAAGGGTAGAAGCGACGTAGCTGTTGGATGTTCCAAGCGTTGTCGTAGACCTCGCCTTGACTGTTGGCCAGCTTGTACGTTCCGGGCTTCAGAACCTTGGCGATGACGAACGGCCCCTCCCAGGGGGGCGTGAGCTTGTGCCGCCCTCGGGCGTCTTGTCGCAGCCGAAGCACCAGGTCGCCCACCTGGAGGTCTCGGGACCGGACCCCTCGGGTGTGGTAGCGTCGCATGGACTGCTGGTACCGTGCCGAGTGTAGTAAGGCCCTGTCCCGAGCCTCTTCCAGCTGGTCCAGCGAGTCTTCTTGACTAGCTTGGTTGCTTTGGTCGGCATAGGCCCTCGCCCTCGGTGAACCGTATTCTAAGTCCGTGGGCAAGATGGCCTCGGCCCCATAGACCAGAAAGAACGGCGTGAAGCCCGTGGCTCGGCTCGGTGTTGTCCTCAAGCTCCAGACCACCGAGGGGAGTTCCTTTATCCATCGCTTACCGAACTTGTTGAGGTCGTTGTAGATCCGAGGCTTGAGTCCTTGTAGAATCATGCCGTTGGCACGCTCTACTTGCCCATTCGTCATGGGATGAGCCACGGCGGCCCAGTCCACCCGGATGTGGTGATCCTCGCAGAAGTCCAGGAACTTACTGCCAGTGAACTGGGTGCCGTTGTCGGTGATGATGGAGTTCGGGACCCCGAAACGATGGATGATGTTGGTGAAGAACGCTACCGCCTGCTCGGACCTGATGCTGTTTAGGGGTCAGACC
The DNA here is from genome assembly GCA_029449295.1 of Zea luxurians. Classification (NCBI taxonomy): domain Eukaryota; kingdom Viridiplantae; phylum Streptophyta; class Magnoliopsida; order Poales; family Poaceae; genus Zea; species Zea luxurians. The sequence continues at coordinate 31,970,968 of JAOPSE010000001.1, read as the reverse complement.
TCGATCCACTTGGAGAATTTGTCGATGGCGACCAACAGGTGCGTGTAGCCCCCGGGTGCCTTTTGCAAGGGGCCGACGAGGTCCAGACCCCACACAGCAAAAGGCCAGGTGATGGGAATCGTCTGCAGAGCCTGAGCAGGCAGGTGGGTCTGCCTTGCGTAGAATTGGCACCCTTGGCAGGTGCGGACAATCCTAGTGGCGTCGGCCACCGCCGTTGGCCAGTAGAAACCTTATCGGAAAGCCTTTCCGACAAGGGCTCGAGGCGCTGCGTGATGACCGCAAGCCCCCGAGTGTATTTCTTGTAGTAACTCCTGACCTTCGGTGATGGAGATGCATCGCTGGAGGATGCCTGAGGGGCTGTGGTGGTAGAGCTCCTTCCCGTCTCCCAGCAAGACGAACGACTTGGCGCACCGCGCCAACCGCCGAGCTTCAGCTTGGTCGGGGGGTAGTTCTCCTTGGTGGAGATACTGCAGGTACGGGGTCTGCCAGTTTCGATTAGGCGCGACCCCGCTCCGCTCCTCCTTGACGCGCAGTGCCTCACCCTCGAGGGTCGAGGGTGGCTCGGGCGGAGCCGAGGGCGCCTCGGGCTCGGCCGAGGGTGCCTCGGGCTGGACCGAGGCCTTCTCGGGCTCGGGCGAGTCGTCAGTCTTGACTGAGGGTTGATGTAGGTCTCGGGAGAAGACGTCCGGGGGAACCGTTGTTTGCCCTGAGGCTATCTTAGCCAGCTTGTCCGCAGTCTCGTTGTAGAGTCGGGCGACGTGGTTGAGCTCGAGCCCGTAGAACTTGTCTTCCAAGCGCCAAACCTCATCGTAATAGGCCTCCATCTTCGGGTCGCGACAGTGGGAGTTCTTCATGACTTGGTCGATGACGAGTTGCGAGTCACCGCGAGCGTCGAGGCGTCGGACCCCTAGCTCGATGGCGATCCGCAACCCGTTGACCAGAGCCTCATATTCGGCCACGTTGTTGGACGCCGGGAAATGGAGGCGTAGCACATAGCGTATGTGCTTCCCGAGGGGCGAGATGAAGAGCAGGCCCGCGCCTGCCCCTGTTTTCATCAGCGACCCGTCAAAGAACATGGTCAGAGCTCTGGCTGGATCGGGGCTGCTGGGAGCTAGGTGCCGACCCATTCAGCTACGAAATCCGCCAAGACCTGGGACTTGATGGCCTTCCGAGGGGCGAACGAGATTGTCTCGCCCATGATTTCCACCGCCCACTTTGCAATCCTCCCTGAGGCCTCCCGGCACTGGATGATCTCCCCCAGGGGGAAGGATGACACCACCGTTACCGGATGAGACTCGAAGTAGTGTCGCAACTTCCGCCGTGTCAGGATCACCGCATACAGCAGCTTCTGAACTTGTGGGTAGCGGATCTTGGTTTCGGACAGCACCTCACTGACAAAGTAGACTGGCCTCTGAACGGGCAATGCATGCCCCTCTTCTTGCCTTTCGACCACAATCACGGCGCTAACCACCTGAGTGGTTGCGGCGACGTAGACCAAGAGGGCTTCTCCGGTGGTTAGGGGCACCAAGATAGGCGCCTTCGTGAGGAGCGCCTTCAGGTTCCCGAGGGCCTCCTCGGCCTCAGGGGTCCAAGTGAAGCACTCGGCCTTCCTTAAGAGGCGGCACAGAGGTAGACCTCTTTCGCCGAGGCGTGAGATGTAGCGGCTCAGAGCCGCGAGACATCCCATGACCCTCTGTACGCCTTTCAAGTCCTTGATGGGCCCCATGCCGGTGATGGCTGCGATCTTCTCCGGGTTGGCTTCGATGCCCCGCTCGGAGACGATGAACCCCAAGAGCATGCCTCGGGGCACCCCGAAGACACACTTTTCGGGATTGAGCTTGACGCCTTTCGCCTTGAGACATCAGAATGTCACTTCAAGGTCGGAAAGGAGGTCGGAGGCTTTCCTTGTCTTGACTACGATGTCATCAACGTAGGCCTCGACCGTACGGCCAATGTGTTCGCCGAACACATGGTTCATGCACCGCTGATACGTCGCGCCCGCATTCCTCAAGCCGAATGGCATGGTGACATAGCAGTACATGCCGAAGGGTGTGATGAAAGAAGTCGCGAGCTGGTCGGACTCTTTCATCCTGATTTGGTGATACCCTGAGTAGGCATCGAGGAAAGACAGGGTTTTGCACCCAGCAGTGGAATCCACGATTTGATCGATGCGAGGCAGAGGGTAGGGAACCTTCGGACATGCTTTGTTCAGACCAGTGTAGTCTACACACATCCGCCATTTCCCACCTTTCTTTCTCACAAGCACAGGGTTGGCAAGCCATTCGGGATGGAATACCTCTTTGATGAACCCTGCTGCCATGAGCTTGTGGATCTCCTTGCCTATGGCTCTGCGCTTCTCCTCGTCGAATCGGCATAGAGGCTGCTTGACGGGTCGGGCTCCGGCTCGGATGTCCAGCGAGTGCTCGGTGATATCCCTCGGTATGCCGGGCATGTCCGAGGGACTCCACGCGAAGACGTCGGCGTTCGCACGGAGAAAGTCGACGAGCACTACTTCCTATTTGGGATCGAGCCTGGAGCCGATCCGGATCCGCTTGAAGGCGTCGATGCTGGGGTCAAGGGGGACGGCCTTGACCGTCTCCGCTGGCTCGAAGTTACCGGCATGGCGCTTCACGTCTGGCACCTCCTTGGGGAGGCTCTCCAGGTCGGTGATGAGGGCCTCGGACTCGGTGAGGGCCTCGGCGTACTCCACGCACTCCACGTCGCATTCGAACGCGTGTTTGTACGTGGGGCCGACGGTGATGACCTCGTTGGGGCCCGGCATCTTGAGCTTCAGGTAGGTGTAGTTGGGGACGGCCATGAACTTCACGTAGCATGGTCTTCCCAGTACTGCGTGGTAGGTTCCTCGGAACCCGACCACCTCGAACGTCAGGGTCTCCCTTTGGAAGTTGGAGGGTGTTCCGAAGCAGACGGGAAGGTCGAGTTGTCCGAGGGGCTGAACGCGCTTCCCGGGAATGATCCCATGGAAGGGCGCAGCGCCTGCCCGGACGGAGGACGGATTGACACACAGGAGCCCGAGGGTCTCGGCGTAGATGATGTTGAGGCTGCTGCCTCCGTCCATGAGGACCTTGGTGAGTCTGACATCGCCGGTGATGGGGTCGACGACGAGCGGGTATTTTCCCGGGCTCGGCACATGGTCGGGATGGTCGGCTTGGTCGAAGGTGATGGGCTTGTCGGACCAGTCTGGGTAGACTGACGCCACCACCCTCACCGAACAGACCTCCCGGCGCTCTTGCTTGCGGTGCCGAGCCGAGGCATTCGCCGCTTGCCCACCGTAGATCATGAAGCAGCCGCGGACCTCGGGGAACTCTCCTACTTGGCGATCTTCCTTTTTATCGTCTTCGCGGGCCCTACCACCCTCCGCGGTGGCCCGGCCCTGTGGAAGTGGCGCCGAAGCATGACGTACTCCTCAAGGGTGTGCTTGGCGGGCCCCTGGTGATAGGAGCACGACTCCTTGAGCATCTTGTCGAAGAGGTTGGCACCTCCTGGGGGTTTTCAAGGGTTCTTATACTCGGCGGCGGCGACAAGGTCCGCGTCAGCTGCGTCGCGTTTCGCTTGCGACTTCTTCTTGCCCTTCTTCTTGGCGCTGCGCTGAGTTGACGCCTCGGGGGCTCCTTCCGATGGGCGGCCCTGGGGCTGCTCGTCCTTCCGGAAGATAGCCTCAACCGCCTCCTGGCCGGAGGCGAACTTAGTGGCGACGTCCATCAGCTCGCTCGCCCTGGTGGGGGTCTTGCGACCCAGCTTGCTCACCAGGTCGCGGCAGGTGGTGCCAGCGAGGAACGCGCCGATGACATCCGAGTCGGTGACGTTGGGTAACTCGGTACGCTGCTTCGAGAATCGCCGGATGTAGTCCCGGAGAGACTCTCCCGGCTGCTGTCGGCAGCTTCGGAGGTCCTAGGAATTCCCGGGGCGCACGTATGTGCCCTGGAAATTGCCGGCGAAGGCTTGGACTAGGTCGTCCCAGTTGGAGATCTGCCCCGGAGGCAGGTGCTCCAACCAGGCGTGAGCGGTGTCGGAGAGGAACAGGGGGAGGTTGCGGATGATGAGGTTGTCATCGTCCGTTCCACCCAGTTGGCAGGCCAGACGGTATTCCGCGAGCCACAGTTCTGGCCTCGTCTCCCCCGAGTACTTTGTGATAGTAGTCGGGGGTCGGAACCGGGTCGGGAACGGCGCCCGTCGTATGGCCCGGCTGAAAACCTGCGGACCGGGTGGTTCGGGCGAAGGACTCTGATCCTCCCCGCTGTCGTAGCGTCCCCGGGGTGGTAGCCTCGGCGCACCCTTTCGTCGAGGCGGGCCCGACGGTCGCGGTGAGGGTGCTCGTTGCCGAGGCGACCCGGGGCCGCAGGCGCTGTGTGGCGCGTGCGCCCGATGTAGATCGAGGCTTCCCGCGTGAATCGGGAAGTCGCGGCATGATGTTCCGAGGGGTACCCCTGCCTTCGGGAGGCGGAGCTCTCGGCCCGTTGGACCGTGGTGCCTTCCAGGAGATTCTTGAGCTCTCCCTGGATTCGCCGTCCCTCGGTGGTTGATGGCTCCGGCATCGCGCGGAGGAGCATTGCTGCTGCAGCCAGGTTCGGGCCAACCCCACTGGATGTGGGTGGCGGCCTGACCCTGACATCGTCGGCGATGCGGTGCTGGAAGCCCTGGGGTAGATGACGTATTTCTCCGGCTGGAGGTTGAGCCACCCCCGCCTGCCCGACGTCCCGGCGGATCGGCTCAAGCGCTCCTGCTCCCCCGTCGAGCCTGGCCTGCACCTCGCGGATTTGCTCGAGCTGTGTGTCCTGACCCCCCGCAGGGACTGGGACCACAGCTAGCTCCCGAAGGATGTCAACGCGAGGCACCGGCCTAGGGAGATCACCGTCCTCTGGCATGCCGAGATGGTTGCCTTCGGAGGAACCCCCCTAGATCGACGTGGAAACATTCGCGGCTCGGGCCGCAGTCCTCGTCGTCGAGGCTACGGCTACCGTCGGAACAGTCGGAGAGGCAGTAGTCGCATGCGGTCATAAAGTCCCGCATGGCACTGGGGTTGCCAAGTCCAGAGAAATCCCAACAGAAGCTGGGCTCGTCGTCTTCCTCGGACCCAGAGGGCCCATAGGTCAAGACGTCCGTCAGCCGGTCCTAAGGTGACCTCATACGAAGCCCCAAAGGGTTGGGACTCGCCTCTACGAGAGCGTCCGCCAAAGCGAGGCCGCTTGGCGGGTCGAGGCTGAATGCGAAAGACGCGAGACGGGAATCGGTCGGTACCTCTTGGTCGACGGGCGGTGATGAAGTCATGTCGGGGGCTGACTGCACCGTCGTCCCAGGTACGAGGGTGACGCCCAACAAGCCTTCCGCGAGCGTGCTGGCGTCGTCCGTCTGCTTGGAGTAGGCGTGTCGCGGGGAAACGACGCTCGTCTTCGTCTCAGATGCGAGGGCGACGCTCGACGTGTCCCCCGTTGGGGCGCCGGCGTCGTCGACTCGCTCGACAGCCGACGAGGTGCCGCCTCCTACTTGGCCTTGGTTGCCCCGTCCCCTCCTCCGTCGGCGGGGGAGGCGACGGGACAAGCTCGAATGTAGCTCTTCCACCACGTGGGGAAGACGTCGTCGATTCCGCCGCCGGCGGACGGGTTGTCACCGTCATTGCCGTTGTCGCCCGGCGGTTGAATGAGTGTCATGTCGTAGCCGCCGTCGAGGGACATGAACTCAAGGCTCCCGAAACGGAGCATCGTCCCGGGTCGGGGAAGTTGCTGGAGACTGCCCATCTGGAGCTTGACGGGAAGTTGTTCGTCAGTACGCAGCAGGCTCCTACCTGGCGCGCCAACTGTCAGCGTTTCGAGACCGGGGGGTCCCTAAGCCGACGAGTGAATGTCGCCGCGTGCCCCAGCCCAGATGGGTCGACACGAGGCCGAGCGCGAAGGGGGGAAGAGAGGTGGCCGGAAGCGGGCGTGAGAGGGGAGTGGGAATCCCGCGGCCTTCGTGTTCGTCCCGCGCCCAGGTCGGGTGCGCTTGCAGTAGGGGGTTACAAGCGTCCACGCGGGAGAGGGAGCGAGCGGCCTCACGCGAGCGCCTGTCTCGTCCTCGTCCCCGCGCGGCCGACCCTCTCTAAGAGGGCCCTGGTCCTCCCTTTTATAGGCGTAAGGAGAGGACACAGGTGTACAATGGGGGGTGTAGCAGAGTGCTACGTGTCTAGCGGGGGAGAGCTAGTGCCCTAAGTACATGCCGTCGTGGCAGCCGGAGAGATTCTGGCACCCTGCTGGCGTGATGTTGTGGCCGTCGGAGGAGCGCTGGAGCCTGGCGGAGGGACAGCTATCGGGGCTGTGGAGTCCTTATTGACGTCCTCTTGCTTCCGTAAGGGGGCTGAGAGTCGCCATCGTCACTACATATGTGGGGCGCCATCATTGCCTGTCTGGTGGAGTGTGCCAGATGGGACGCCGGTCTTGTTCCCTGTGGCTCGAGTCAGCTCGGGGTAGGGTGATGATGGCGCCTCCTGTTGACGTAGCCGGTCCGCGCCCTAGGTTGGGCGATGTGGAAGCTCCTCCGAAGCCGAGGTCGAGTCTGTCTTCCATGGCCAGGGTCGAGTCCTAACCCTTGGGTCGGGCGAGACGGAGATCGTCGGCTGAGGCCAGAGCGGAGTCCGAGCCCTGGGGTCGGGCGGAGCGGAGTTCGTCGTCCTCTAGGGCTGAGCCCGTGTCCGAGCCCTGGGGTCGAGCGAAGCGGAGTTCGTCGTCTTTCGGGACATAGCCCGAGTCCGAGCCCTGGGTCGGGCGGAGCGGAGTTCGCCGTCTTCCGGGGCTGAGCCCGAGTCCGAGCCCTAGGTCGGGCGGTGCGGAGTTCGTCGTCTTCTGGGACTTAGTCCGAGTCCGAGCCCTGGGTCAGGCGGAGCGGAGTTCGCCGTCTTCCGGGACTTAGCCCGAGTCCGAGCCCTGGGTCGGGCGGTGCGGAGTTCATCGTCTTCTGGGGCTGAGCCCGTGTCCGAGCCCTGGGGTCGGGCGAAGCGGAGTTCGTCGTCTTCTGGGGCTGAGCCCGTGTCCGAGCCCTAGGGTCGGGCGGAGCGGAGTTCGCCGTCTTCCGGGGCTGAACCCGAGTCCGAGCCCTGGGGTCGGGCGGAGCGGAGTTCGCCATCTTCCGGGGCTGAGCCCGTGTCCGAGCCCTGGGGTCGGGTGGAGCGGAGTTTCCTATGGTGCCCGCGGCCGGGCCTGACCGCCTGTCAGCCTCACTCTGTCAGGCGGCACCGCAGTCGGAGTGGCGCAGGCGGTGCTGCCTTCCTGTCAGGCTGGTCAGTGGAGCGGCGAAGTGACGGCGGTCACTTCGGCTCTGTCGACTGCAGGGCGTGCGTCAGGATAAGGGCGTCAGGCTGCCTTTGCATTAAATGCTCCTGCGATTTGGTCGGTCGGCGCGGCGACTTGGTCAGGGTTGCTTCCTGGCGAAGGCAGGGCCTCGGACGAGCTGGAGATGCATTAGCCGCTGGAGGGGGGCCTCGGGCGAGGCGGAGATCCTCCGGGGTCGGCCGCCCTTGTCCGAGGCTAGGCTCGGGCGAGGTGTGATCGCGTCCTTCGAATGGACTGACCCCTGACTTAATCGCACCCATCAGGCCTTTGCAGCTTTATGCTGATGGGGGTTACCAGCTGAGAATTAGGAACCTCGGGGGTACCCCTAATTATGGTCCCCGACAATGATAAAACTAAAGTATCATTCTTCGTAGAACAAAGGTAGTAGTAAATTAAAGGTCAGAAAATTGTTACGAACAATTTATATCTATGTCTCTTATAAAGTAGAGCAAGTCAATAATAGAGTTGATCGCTGACAAAAAGTATAGTAGTTAGCTTTTTACTATTAGTGTATGATTCCACTTGTCTCTCTCACAAAGTCCGACTGTAAGCTTACAAGTTGCTTCTTCTCTCTCTTCTTTTCTCTCTTATCCAAGTCAGCGTTTAGCTAATTTATAGCCTATTATTATACTTGCTCTTACTGGAATTCTATCTTGACATGCGAGTCGTCCGCATTAGCATCTCATTGGTGCATGCAGTTATAGTAACTATATATTCGTGCAAACTATCGACCTTATTAGGTTGTCTCCAGCAGATCGTGCATATATAGTCCTGTAAAACACTATTTTGCAATGTAAAATGTACTGTTCATAAAGTGAAGTTTGAAATAGGAGATGTGATAGGTGTCACACTCGGTTTTAGAAGGTAAACTAAATGCGAACCATGTACGTGCCAGGATCGAAATTCATGTACACAACGATTATATAACTGGACATCATCACATAGTGCTCAAATAATACCGTAAAGAAATATTACTTTATTACATCATGATGTCTAAAACATCTACATAGTCATTAACATAAATAGAAATCAAAGTGCTAAATGAAACATAGTAAGATAAGGCCTTCACAGGCAGGTGACTGGGGTTTACCGCTAATCTAGTTTATAACTCCTCAAAGTCTTAAAACTCCTTCGCGTTGCCTTCATCTTCTCCTGAGCAATGGTTGCAATAGGGACAACCTGGTGTTTGGTGTTTAAACAAGGGTGAGTACACATCAACGTACTCAGCAAATGTCCCGTTTGGCTGAAGTGGACTAGTTGTATGTGGGGTTAAGCTCAAAACAGTTACTTTAGTTGGTCAGGTATTTATCATTAGTAGAAGCCAAGTTTTATCATAGAACCCAAGTTGATATTCCCAAAAGAAAATGCCTCCTTAGAGAGGAAAGTACCAGATATCATAAGTATAGCCATCATCATTAAACCATCAACATAAATGTATCCAGAGTATCTCTAATCAAAGAGGATCCCAAGGTTGCTCTTAACCGTGAGCATGGTCGATATACCAGTTTCTAACCTTCTGTAGAGATCGCACACTATACCCACGAATCATGATCCCTTTCTAGCCTGGGTTTGCAAGATCCGATCCTCACTACCGAGGTGAATGGCGAGGGATTCACTATATAGCCTTTATAAAGATTCTCTTGATATGTAGCCGCCCGTTAGGTTTCGCTAATCGTATAAACACAGTACTCCTCCCTAAGGGGTGACCAACAAAACCAAATCGAATGAACCTCAGCACCCACCTTAGTAGAGCAAGCACTATGCCCAGCCTCCTTTGACTGCACAACGGCGAAGCAAACTACACCCCTAGGTTCCTCCAATTAATCAGATAAGGGCGTCTCATACCGCCCTCATGGTTATACTGTTGTCCTAGGTGGTCTCTCAACGAACAGGTACTTACGGAGAGGTACTTGAGAAACAACTCGAGCCTCCTAAAATTCCATAAGTTCATAATCATAATCAGAATGAATCATCGTATCATAAAGTAATTCTTATCATATTCGTTAATTAAAGTAAAGCACTAACATTTAGCTGATCGTAATAGCCCAACCCAAAAAGGTAATCAAGTATAGGATAAATAGAAAGATAGTCAACCCTTAGGTTAATTATAGTATGCAGGGCAGTGAATTATAAAGTAAATAAGACATAATAGGTTAGAGGACACTTGCCTTCACCAAACTGTTGTTGCTCAAGGGCTTCTCCTGCAACTTCTTCGGACTTCGCGGACGGAACATTATCTAGGCGAGTGTGAACATACATTCAACATTTTTGAAACTAAAAGGAACAATACACCATACAAGGGAACACATTATAAAAACATTCATCACGAAATAGAGCTCGCTTCTACGGTCACACGAGAAAAAGAAACGTCGAGATCGAAGTTATGATTGAGAAGTTATCACGTTTAGTTATATACATATGAACTAAAGCATTTAATTCGACATTTATCAAATGTAAAATAGAGTTATAACCTAGTTTTAATTAATCTGCTACACTAACAGCTCTCGATTAAATAACAATTTAAATAATATTATCGAATCTAAGCGAGGCAAATTAACGGTGCAAGATGAAGCGTGTGACGTGCGAAACAGCACGACAGTACGTGCACAGCATGCGAACCAATGCGACACGCGAGGACTATACAATAGATAACACGTTTATAGTAAACAATTATTAATAAAGAATATTTCAGCTAATATTAACCATGTTTGTATTTATTTATAAAAGAGCAAGTTGAAAACCCTAAATTAGATTTAATTGGAATGCTAATTTAATAATCGTTGGTCAAACAAATATTTAATAAATTATTTAAAATATATAACAACAGAGAATAATATTTCTAACATGTAAACAACTTTAATACGAATCTAACACGACTCGAACATAGTGAATCATATTTAAAACGCAAAGATATCACATTTTTAAAATTAGACTACTTCTCTGCGCGCGGTTTTAAAATGTTCTAGGGACTATTTCATAAAATTACCATCTCCTACGTCTCTCCATCTCCTTCCTCTCACCATGGCAGGGGAGGAGGGGGAAGGGTTGGCCGCGCACAGGGGGGAGGGCTGCACGCCGCCGGGGGAGGAGGGCGACGTCGGGGGCGCGGGAGTGGAGAGGAGCGTGAGGGGTGTCACACCCGGATTTAGGGGGCCAAACTCAGTCATGACTCACATGTGTACTAGGATCAAGTCTCACACATATGATGACTCATGGTACAGAAACGAATGTCACATCTTTAATATATAACGGAGTTATGTACAAAATAATTAAATAATTACATCATACGAAGACAACGATCCAGCAACCATAGTTGACTGGGACACGACAGCCTAGACCACTCACGAACTCATTACAACATCCTTCATGCGCCTCATCCTGTGGTACTTGTTCTTGACCTGGGGAGATGTGAGTACAACAAAGGTGAGCTCACGTACGTTTATCGCTCAACAAGGTATGGGGAATAATGTGCATGATCTCATCAAAGGTGGGAGCTCATGTGAAGTGTAAGGCTTACCAAAGAGGATGGTTAAAGCTAAGCATTGCTTTGGTCAAAATTTTATTAGCAGTTACTAAGTATAAGTAAATACCAACCCAATTAAATAAGATATCACAATTGATAATAACACCCGCAATGCAATGCATATGACACAATAAATTTAATTCCATAAATTAATCATGCGAGAGTCATGAGTCGCTCTTGACCATGAGCACGACTGATATACCAGTATTACAGTCTGCAGAGGTTGTGCATATTTACCCACAAGTTGTGTTACCCATTTGCCACGGGTTGTACAAACCTCATACACCTCTACCGAGGAAGCGAGGCAGGGTAGCACTACGAGGCCTTTCCAAAGTTCCACTAGTTCGAGAATACCCACTACGTTTTCAGAACGAAGGAAGCATAGTAATCCCTCATCCGAACTGCCATCGCAGCAGTTTGACCCGAGAACCTCTCTATACTCTGCAGTGATGCCTCCCCACTTGCCCTTTTTGGGTAAGGTAATCTCTCACTAGCTTTCCTAATTACTTAGCCAAGGGCGGACATTTCAGCCTTGTGGAAGCACTGTTATCTCAAGTTAAGATTCATGTTCCAAATAACACAATGATCTTGTCATGAACAATAATTATAACAACAATATATTTGGAACATGATCATAGTATAACATTAATTTTCCAAAACCAGGTAGAGCAATAGCAAATCTAACCAATAAGTTCAGTGGTAAACAAGGTGTGGGATAAACAAGTCTAGGGAAATCTATTAGGTCCCATCAAATTAACCTAAGCATGTCATAGTGATTAACCGGAACATTATTAGGTAGAGAAAAGTATTCAAGGGCACAACTTGTCTTAGACTCGAGATTCCTAGATACCAACTTGGTCTTCAAGTGACTCGTAACCTCGCTGCTACTCGTAGCAATACAAACAAACATGGTATAAGCAAAATTAACATCACACCAAACATAAGAACAAACTGCATAATAATGTTCTACGTATCATAACGAGATCCTAGGTTCGAGAACCACTAAATTCGGACGGTTATAAAGTTATGATTTTCCGAATGTTTAAATGTCCACTATAAAATAAAAGAGGTACAAGATTTTAACCATAGGTTTCTAGTAATACAAGGTTACTAGATGATAAATAATATTAATATGAGATTAATGCAACTAGAATGGATAAAAAAGAGTTAAAATAAATTACTTATGAATTAAACAAGTTCCTGAAATTATTTTTATACTATAAATCATTTTCTGATTTAATTCTAATTTTTCCTAATGGCCCTGGACTGCGGACACAAATACTAGAATCCATAGGGTCGACTATGTAAGAATCTGGGGCTCGGCTGTAATTATTTACACTAGCTGGGAACAACGTGTTTCTTTCGAAATTACCGAGGGTCTTATATGCAAAATCGCTCAGCCGAAGGGGTATGGCTAACCGTGAGCCTTCAGATCGCGAATCAAAGGTTCAGATTAGAAGCCCTCTCACCCGAACCAGTGTCCAACCCCGCCCTTTCGATCTAACATCAACGGTTCGGATTTTAATTGTCCGGGACCAACTTGGATCCGCTCGATCACAATCCTATGGTACAGATCAACTCTAGCTGAGAGAATACGCCCATCAATCTAGGCCATCTATCAATCGAACGATGGCTGGGAGCCCTTCTTCCTCCCAGCCACGACAGGCCGCATGGCCATCATGGCGAAGTGCCCGTCGACGACCGGTTCGGATTCTAATATTCACTACCTACTTAATTTAGGAGATATAAAATCTCCACCATGATTTATTTATATATTTTTTAAGTTTTGTATAGAAAATTATTGTTAAATCACTCAAAGAGACATATTTTATAAATGAAAGAAATCATTATTAGAAGACATTTTAACTCAAATCATTTGGAGAAACCTTTATAAATCACAAAATATAATTTTGGGTGTTACAGGGGAGGGAGGAGAGAGCTAACGGGAGAAGAGGACTCTTGTCGGAGCCAAGAAGAAATACGTCGATTGACGGCGAATCGGAGGTTGGATCGACGAATCGAAAGCATCGGAACGAAGCTACCGACGAGATGAACGCAGCGGTACTCTCGGATTTTGCCATAATGCACGGATTGAAAGTAATTACTTGCCGGAGTTGTCACCGGAGTTAGAATCACCCGAACTTTAGCGAGCAATTCCGAGAATTGTGGATCGAACCTGGGGAAACGATTTCGAGATTTGGAAAGGGCTTGATAAGAGGACTCCCACCATATATATATATATTTCGAGGGTTTGAAGATATTTTATTTTTAGTAATAATCTCATTTTTTAAATTAAAATAATTTTAGAAAAAAAGGATGAAATTGTTTTTAATGTTCGAAAAATATCTCAAAGGCTCCAAAAGTTCTAGGAAACATTCATAGACATGATTTGACACCTAATGAACTCAAAAAACATATTTAGAACTTCTGAAAATGTTTTTAAGTACCTTAAATAAATAGATTTTGGTTCTCGGAAAATAGAAAATTATTCAGAAAAATATGAAAATTTACTGGAAACTTGTACAAGGTATATTAACATGTTTCAAACACTTCTTGTACTTAGGAACACTATACAACAGCACGAATGCAACAACCAAAGCACTACTAGGGCTCACTTCACTATATAACAAAATAACTCTATTATTTTAGTAAAGGGAAAAGAAAAGCGAAGAAAGGAAAGAGTAACACCTGATTTTTTAGTATAGAGCAAAGAATTTTTTTTATACCCCAAAATTCAGTGTGTTACAATAGGTAAGCTGCTAGAGACAGTCTTAGGACATGTATAACCTAGAGCCCCTTTCTAAGTGAAGAGATAGCTAACAAACTGCATGATATAACAAGGTATTTTTAAAATCTATCCCATCATAAATACAATTAATAGACAATATATAGAGCGAGAGAGTCATGTGCCAGACTCTTTGTGAAGAGCTTATCTCTTTTATTTTTTTCATTTAACTCCTTAAAACCTCCTTAAAATGGTGTATTAAATTAAGTTGTACATGCCCTTAAGCCACATCATCCACTAACATGTAGTCATCATACCATCTTGTTTCACTAAGACTATTCTTAATGGTGGTTTCATACACATTTAATAGTGTGCCACATCGCCACATCAGAATTTTTGATGACATGCCATAGCATTTTAGTGAATTGAGTTTTATGGGATAAAGTTAGTTTTATTAGGATGAAACTATGCCAATTCGTTTCCAAGATCTTAGAAACAGTGTAAACCCTATATTGAGAGTGATTTGTCTCATCTTTACATATTTTATTAATTTTTATTAGTCATTGAGTTGTAACATTTAATTGCCATGTTAGTCTATGAAATAGCGAAGTGAAATATTACATTACGAGATATTATTTTATTCGTAGTTTTATAGCACTTTTGACAATATGGCGGTGTTAGAAAGAGGGCCACAAAATTCCTATTGACAACAGCCTAAAGTTTATTTACGATTTCCTCAGCAACGGGCGTGGTATGCTTTGTAATAAATCGTTTTTGTTTTGAAAAAAGGAGGCTTATGGAGAAGCTCTCCTGGGAAGGAAAAATACCAAAAAAAAAAGAACTGAAAAAAAGAAGCAAGTCGGCCAAGATAAATAATGAGGACGTTGGGCCCGGCCCGGCCCAGCTGGCTAACTCCACCGACGATGAGGTGACCGGGGAGCGGGGGTGGAGAGGGACGCGGTGCGCGGCTGCGGCGCAGAGCGCGCCGCGGGCGGAGGAGGGGAGAGGACGGCCGACGTACCGCCACCCTTGCAGGAGCTCTCGAGGAGTCGAGGTACGGTTGATTTGCTCCCCACCTCACACTTACAGTCCACAACTTGTTCCGTTCCGATTGCCGCAGAAGCAGAGTAAGGGACTGTGCTGCGATCGAACTAGCCTACGAGGAACAGTAAAGCACAAATAATGAACACTGTGATCTTCTTTCAGTTATATGGCACTTTGATATTGTTCGGCGTATTTCTGATCCATTTTATACAGGCGCGCCCCTTTCCTTCTGTTGCAATTCTGTGTATTAAACACACTCCTTTTCACTGACACTCTGACTGACAGTAGTTCGTGGGGACATATCCTGTGCAATCACTCATTTTGGTGCAAGCGTCCAATCAAACTATCCAGAGCATCCAGTCTAGATCCAACGGTTCCAAACCAAATGTAGTAATTTACATAGCATCAAGCAATTAAGGGGAAAATAAGAGAAAATGCTAGTCAGTCGATCAGTCATCGGTCATCAGATTAGCGTGGCATGAAAACGAACTGACAAAGACTCGTATATTGGCTTCATCTACTAGAAGTTTCCAGTGTGAAGCAACCACGAGTTTTCCAAGTTCCTTGTGTACTGCTATGTGTGGATGGATTCTTTTCCTGTGGCCACACATTCACAGACATGATGCCTGTTGCTAAAGATGCTGGGCCCAGCCCCAGTCCTGGATCTGCTCATCTGCCCCCTAGTTTCGTCTACTAGACTAGAAAGCACCACTGCTAGCTAAAATTCACAAAAAGAATTTCCATGCTCATTGTCCACTGCTAACCAAGACGCCTAAAAAAGATTTCTAAGTTGTTTCCCGTTAAATAAGTATCTGCGAGGCCAAGGCCTTTTAAAATATTCTCAAAGTTGCATTCCACTTTATTAGGTGATGCTCAACGGAGCATGCATATGACCGTACAAAACACTATTTCGTATTATAAATGGTACGATTTATAGTGTGGAGTTTAAAATAGAGGGTTAGATTAGGGTGCGATGCGACTGCTGAAGACGGCTTTAGCTCGCCGTTGGTTCTCACACCAACCTTTTTTTTTGGTACTATTATATTCTAAAAGCATGTAGCGTGCATGGACAAGGGGACACGAGACTGGAAATGGGGTGTTCGAGGAACAAAGCAACTGTGATGTGTTTTAAAGAGGTGTGGAGTTGATTTCTGTGTGAATTTTATTTTAAGTGGTCTATAGTTAATCTCTGTGGCTGGTCATTGCATCTGCTGCCAACTATATTTGACTTGAGGTTTGTCCATTTGATAGACCTCTGTGCCTGCCTGATGATTTCAGGAAGAAGTTGAAACTGCAGTCTCCCCGTGCATGGCTGGGGTCTTCTCATGCTTCTGGCTTTTGTTTGCCTCTGCACCTGCTGTTTGACTGTTCTCCACGGGACCTGCTGTTTGCACGGCAGTGGTCTAGTCTCTCCAACCCCAAAAACATAAACAGCAGCCGTTTCCTCTCTGGCGTCCACGCGCTGTGCTCTGCTGACCAGTGACCACCCAGGCAGGCTCATCCTAGTGATTGGTGCCTTTGCCGCATGTACAGGGAGTTCTAGAAGCTTTTTATCCCGTGCTCTGGTCTTCTTCTAAGATCCGGTGTTCAACATGACCAAAAGCTACCCTCTGTATAGTTTCATGCCTTTGCTGAATTCCTTTTCCATCCGTGCACAAAAGTACAAGCGCTCGATTTGTCTTTTTGCTTTGTTGTCTCTGGTCATTGTCAAATATCACTGCAGTCCTCATTTGTTTTTTTTTTCACGTGCCACCTGGCAGATTCTCATATTGTTAAGTCAAAAAGGATGTTCATTTCGGCATTAATTAGGTCAGAAACACAGTCACTCATCAGTATTTTTATTTCACAAACCAACTCATGTGCACCGGTCACTACCAGACCCCCGTTGTTGACTTCTCGATGCCTCTTTGCTCTGAAAATCTTGGGCATCACATTCACATTTCCCTCAAGAATGTCTTTATATACACTTGCGAGAACTACTCCACTTCCTTGCACTTCAGTTGAGGGTAGGTCCTTGCTCCTTTACAGCTAGTAAGCTAAATATTTTCTGGTGATCCATTGTTCCTCACCTCAGTGGAACACTTTTGATTCTGTCCAAAATTTTGTCCATATGTTTAGTCTCCTCATGTACAATTGTGTTTTTTTTCCTGAACAGGGAAGGGATGCTACAAATACTTATTGGATCCTAATGACCGAGATGGTCAGTTCTATGGTTGTCCAGGAGACAGTTAGTCAAATTCTATCCTGTCTGATTCACAGCTACGAGGGCAAAGAAGACTCAAACCCAAATGATAACTTGGAGAGGCTTGAGATGGCGCATATCAAGCTGGAGGCAGCTCTTGAAACATGCAGCAAGTGGCACGTCACTGATTTGTCATTGCTGCGTTGGCGCAAGAAGCTGAAGCGAGCTGCTAAAGAGTGTGATGACACGCTATACAAATACAAGAAGATGATCCTCGAAGATGAGCAGATGGAACAGGAGGTTAGGAATTCTTACTTTCCAAGACGAATAGCACATGCTACCAAATCCTTTATTTTCTCTGGCTTTGGCCGCAACAGCTTTGACTCCAGCAGATCTGCTGTTAGAAGATTTGAGTGGTTTGCAGACAGTGCTAGTGAGCTTCTGAGATTCATAGAGCTTGGTGGCACACCTTGCTGTCACATGCCATTCAACTCTTTTGCCAAGCACCTTTTTGCAGGCAAGGAACTACAACATAAAATTGTTCACGGAAACGAGTACCCATCGCTTCTACTATGGTTGGTGCCCTTTGTTACGGAAGAGCACGGAATAGAAGCGTGCCTGGTATTTATCAAGAAAGACAGAAATACGCTGGAGGATGAGTTTTTCTTTAGTGTAATACTGCAGCTTTCAGAAAGTACAGACATAGTTGGGATCGCAGTTAAGTGCTTGCAGTTGTTCCCCCACCATTTTCAGCCCACAGTTGATACTATCAAGAAAGAACTTACTCAGCTGACTACACAGGACTTTTCATGGGTGCCATATGTTGATCTATGGCACAGAAAACACTGGGACAATCTCCTTAGGTTTAGCACTCAATGGTTTCGCCCAGATCCATTGTGTTGCAAGCAGCATGATCAGCAGCATAGGCTTCAGTATAGTAACCTAGGCACAGTTGATGCTTCCCTGGATTCAATTATTGAAGTAAATATGCAGTGTCAGATCTCGCTACCGGAGTACAACAAACAACGGGCCGCACTGTCTGAATGCAAATATTCTCTGCGTGACTATCAGAAGCTGAAAGCTGGATTCCTCTTTACTCCCCATGGTCCTTCGGAAAACATGCTACCTGCAGATACAAGTTCTATGGTGGCGCCGCCGATCTTCAGGAGGGGACAACATTGCGAGGATACTGATAATATTACCTTGGAACAACTGAAAGAGATCATGCTGCCAAAGGCGATAGATTACTTCCGACAGAACACTGAAGCGACAGTCTACCAAATACTTTGGAAGGCTATACATGGCACTGCGTGCATTCATTTTGGGAAGCCAACTTCTAGGGGAGCTAGGAAAAGAAAACTAGTCCAACCAAAGGATCAGGATGTGCAGCATCGGACGCGTATGATCTCTCACTTGCTCGACTTATGGGCTGCACATGCTCCCGTTAGGCTACGAGGCTTGATCTTGGACTGGATTCAGAAAGAAAAGGAAAGTCAGTTAGCAGCACATTAGGTTGGATTACTACTATCGACCTACATTAGGAACTTATGAAAGTATAACACATCACTTGTTCTCAGTTTGAGTTATGCATATATGACCAGCTGATCATGTGATGGGAATTACATGGGAATAAAAAAAGTAACCTTTTGTTTTTCTTTTGTGTGTGTGTGTGTGAACTTTGCTGTGAGCGTAAAATCCAGTAACACAAAACAAAACAAAAGGTAGCGAGATCAACAAACTTGGATATCTACAAGCAATGGGCAAGCGGTAGTGACGTGTGGCTTTCCCATCTCCAAAACACCATGATTTGCTGAACTCCTTTTCCATTGGTGCACACGTAGTACGTAGAAGTGCTCAGGTTGTCATTTGATTTATAGTTCGGTCCTTGTCAAATATCATCAGCAGATTCTCATGTCGCTGCTAAGTCAAAAGGATAATTCAGTGCAAAAAAAAGGCAAAGAACTAATCAGTGTTTTCCTTGTACAAACCAACGCCTAGACATGGTTAGGACAGCGGTGGAGTGCTTGCGGCTGTTGTGTTCCCCGCTCATTTTCAGCCCGCAGCTGATCTGACACTACCAAGAAAGAACTCACTCGCTGCCCAGACAGGACTTACTGGCGGGTAGTGCTGGACAAAATACTCGACTTCTGATCGGCTCGACTTGACTTGTTTCAATTTTGTCATGAGTTGAGCTAGCATCTCAGCTCACAAAATACTTGTGGTTTATGAGCTTGCTCGACTCGTGATGGGCTCGATTTGGCTCGTTTCAATTTTATCACGAGCTGAACTAGCATCTCAGCTCGGTTCGTTAATAAACTAGCTCATCATGAGCTCGAGACAACTCGTTAGCTCAAATAAGCTAGTATTTATAAGCAAAACAAAGGTCACACCTGTATTGGATGAAGTAATAAGTGATAAACTATGTTAATTTGGTATTTAATTGAGTGATATATGAAACTATGAGTATGACCACTCTTTCTAATGTTAAATTAGTGTAAAATTAACTAGCACTTGACTATATTGTTGTATATATACATGTATATTATTTTTTTGTTGTAGCTCGCGAGCTAAACGAGTTGAGCCGAGCTGATTCTTTGGCTCGATTCCTTAACGAGCCAAGCTGGGCCATCTCGTTATCTGAACGGTCGAGCCGAACCGAGGTAGCTCGATGTCCAGCCCTACCTATGGTTGTTGTATGCTGGTCACCGGCACGAACAGCACTGGGACGATCTTGATATATATAGCTTCAACGTTCAGTTGTTGAAGTGAATCTGCAGTGCCAGATCTCACTGTCGTCCGAGCACAGTGGACACCGGACCTCACCGTCGTCTCAACGCAGAAAACCTCTGCGCGATTACCAGAACCTGAAAGCTGGGCTCCCTCTTCAGTCCCCATGGCTCCTCGGAAAGCACGCTACCAGCGGATACAGCTCCGACAATGGTGGCCATCCACGGGGTGGAACAGCACCCCTGGAGCAGCTGAAAGAGATCGTGCTGCCGAGGGCGATAGACTACTTCCAGCAGAACACCGAAGCGACAGTTGTACCAGATACTTTGGAAGGCTCCATGAAGGCACTACAAATTTATCCAATCAAGAATTATCACAATCTTATCCATTCTAAATGGATCACAATACGATTTCACTATCGCACTACAGAACGGTTTAATAGGCGTCACATTTCATCTGAGTCAAATCAGAACAACGTTCACGTTCATCTGAACTCTGAAGTTGCCAGCCGAATCTGTTCAGACGTGTTCACCAGTCTCACTCAATCAAAAGAAATTACAGTACAATAAGTGCCCAAACCGTCACGCAGGATCATAAACAATAATGGCAGTAACTAGTTTCACACCTCCAATCTGTCCAATATATAGAGCAGCCCTTGCATCCGAATCTCACAACACAGAGCAAAACAATCACCACTGCAGGTAGAGCAAAAAACAATCACCACACATGGCAACCGGATCATCGCTGGTGCCACTGCTGCTGATTGCAGTAGCTGTTGCGCAGATTGTTGGCTCACAAGCTGGTAGCATTTCCATATACTGGGGCCAGAATGGTGGCGAGGGCACACTGGCCGACACCTGCGCCACGGGCAACTACAGGTTCGTCAACTTGGCATTCCTGGCAGCCTTTGGCAATGGCCAGCCTCCTGTCCTCAACCTGGCAGGCCACTGTGACCCGACAAACGGCGGCTGCGCAAGCCTCAGCGGCGACATCAAGTCGTGCCAGAGCAGCGGTGTCAAGGTCATGCTCTCCATTGGCGGCGGTGCGGGCAGCTACTACCTTTCCTCAGCCGCGGACGCCAAGGATGTTGCGACGTACTTGTGGAACAATTTCTTGGGAGGTCAGTCATCTTCCCGCCCCTTGGGTGATGCTGTCCTTGATGGCATAGACTTCGACATCGAGGGCGGCACAAACCAGCACTGGGATGATCTTGCGAGATACCTGAAAGGGTACAGCAACTCTGGCAGGCGGGTGTACCTGACCGCTGCGCCTCAATGCCCGTTTCCTGATAGCTGGGTCGGTGGCGCGCTCAACACCGGCCTGTTTGACTACGTCTGGGTGCAGTTCTACAACAACCCTCCTTGCCAGTACAGCTCAGGCAGCACCACTAATCTTGCTGATGCATGGAAGCAGTGGCTGTCAATTCCGGCGAAGCAGATCTTTCTTGGCCTCCCGGCTTCGCCTCAGGCAGCAGGGAGTGGTTTTATACCAGCTGATGACCTCAAGTCTCAGGTGCTTCCGTTGATCAAGAACTCAGGGAAATATGGAGGGATCATGCTGTGGTCCAAGTACTATGATAACCAAGATGGCTACAGTTCTTCAGTGAAGAGTGATGTGTAGGTTGTTTGCCTGTGATGATGTGTCACAATATCTGTGTGTTACTTGTGTGTATGTGAGCACTATGCCCTATGATTTGTGAAAAATTATGTGTGACTCTGGATAGTGTAATAAGTATTACTCGAGGATATGATTGGACCTTTTGTCATACTGTTCAAATTCTTTTTCAGATGGCTCTGTTAGGAAATAAACGTGCATGGTCCGGTGTGTATTAGTTAGGACATGTTTGGATCCCTCTGACGGACAAACAGTTTGTCAACTAATTTTAGCATGTTACTAGTAAATCGCTAATAAGTTGGCTAATTGTTAGTCAGAGGACTAGTAAATTGTTTGCCAATTAGCCATTTAACCTTGCTAATAGGCGCTAATAGATCATGACAAGACAAAAAGACATATATTAGTTAAGGATCTAAACATACCTTGGCTAATTATTGCTAGGGCATGTTTGGATCCTTGTGGCAAACGGTTTGCCAGCTAACTTTAGCACCTTAACCTCGAAACAGGCCAGCTAACAAATTGGCTAATTGTTAACAGGAGGGCTGGCAAACTGTTTGCTCATTAGCCATTTAATCGTGCTAATCAGTGCTAATCAGCCAATTCTCCAACATATCTTGGCTAATTTTTGCTACCTAATTATTTGCTTGCTAAATATTAGTCACTGACAAACAATAAACCAGGAGGATCTAGATAGGATTATATGTTGGCTAATTATTAGCCACCAACAAATAATTAGCCAGGAGGATCAAACCGGACCTTAGTTGCATGCATGGGTCTGAGTCTGTTAGCTTCTAGTTGGATGTAGGTGTCTAGTGAATGAAGGTAATAAAAACACTGTTCAATCTTTTCCCTTGTATCCGTGCGTGAGCTTAGTTCTTGAGAACGAGAGTTCCTGGGATGTGCCAACAGGCTCGTAGAAGAAGCGAACCTATATATAACACTGTTGGCTTTCATTGATGGCACTAAAAGCTAGTTCAAAAAATGTCAAGTACAAATTAAATTTATGAAGATTCAAACAGGCGACGGGTAAATGTGAGCTAATAAATTTTTTTATGCGGAAGCACTCTTGGCTTAATTTACGAAGTTCAACCCAATCCCTAAAGACACAAAGGACTCCAAAAGGGTAAAATCGAGACATCGATTGATTGTTGATTGGATGCTCTAAATAAGTTCCTGGAATGATTATGAAACTATTAACAAAAAAGAACTTGATTTGAACACCAAAAAGTTAGAGGAAGTACCAAACGTGAGACCTTTAGGGCAGAGCGATAATGTCGACCAAGAGTCCGACAATGCCACGCAATAAAATTTGCTCTCATTGGCTTTCATTGTTGGCACTAAATGCTAGTTCAAAAATTGTCTAGTACAAATTTAATCAACTTTTCAAGAGCATGGGATTGCCTAGCAAATTCTCCATTACCAATACTTTAATTTAACATAACATAACATAAATAATTAAAGGCTCAGGCCCATATAATATGTAAAGCATTCAGGAATTCACCATTAAATGGGAAGTAAGAAGTGTAATCTTCCATCAACAGATGAAAGGTATTTTAGTCTCCTCGACGTACTCCCACATGTAATTTGCCTTGCCACCGAAAGGGGGAACTCGTCACTAAGTCCAATTCCCAGCAACATGTACTATCGTAAGGCCGGGAGACACCAACTATTGAATTCTATTCATCGCAACAGAAACGACATCTATGTGCTTGCGTAGCTGATCCCTCATCCACTCAAATAGAGGGATAGGTCGCCGGCCTAGAAACTCGGACAACTTTGGGGCATGATTACCAACATAAAACCAGCACTTGTGCCAGTTCTTATGGGAGGTCTTCAAATAACAATCGAGGTATTGACGGTTAGCATGAAGCTAAACCCCAACACCCCCAGCAATAGCAGGTTGGTCCTTTCTAGGGTGAGGATAGAGGAAGAAAAGATACTAGAACATAAAAAGGAAGGAATTCTAAGATATGCCTCATAAAGGTTAGCAAAGATGACAATGTGCAAAATTGAGTTAGGGTTAATAGGAACAGGCTCAATCTGTTAATAGTGAAGAAGATCTTGAAAGAATTTAAAAGCAGAAAGTCTAAGGCCTTGTTTGGCATGGCTCCAACTCCACAGATTTCTACTTCACTCTACAACTCTAGGTGGAGCAGGCTCCACATGGAGTTGGAGCTGCCTAGGAGGAGGTGTTTGGCTTGCAGGTTGTTTTTAACTCTAGAAAAAGATGTTTTTGCACATGCTTGGACATTTTTGTCATATTCTCTGACACAGCTCTTCTTCCTTAGGATGGTAACGTGCACCTATGGGCAGAAGGTAGGAGGCGGGCGTAGAGCAGGAGGGCACCGGGCGGCCATGCAAGAGGCGAGCGGGTGCAGGGGGTCATGGGGAGGGTTGGGGCGGTGGTGTGGAACGAAGGCAGCACACAGGGGAGGGTGGCAAGGCTGAGGGGGGGACTAGGCACGACACAAGGGGACACGGGGAGGGGGAGGGGCTATGCTTGCCTCTAGGGGTAGCACGAGTGAGGAGACAGCGCCTGGCCTAGGAGCGGTGCCGAGCTAGAGGGCGGCGTTGGGCAGAACGTTGCTAAGTATGCACAAGGTAGGTAGCGCAGGGGAAAGAAAAAATAGAACGGATTGTTGTGTGATCGATAACATTCATGGGTAAATACCATCAACTCCATGTCTAGGTCTACTTTAGAGTGGTTTGAAGCTGAAAAGGAGGTGCTCCAAACTACAGGCTCAAAATGAAGTAGATCTCCACCAACTCCATGATGTTGGGCTGCTCCAAAAAAAAGATAGAGTTGGGGTGTTTGGCTGGCTCCACTCAACTCCAGCCTAGAGTTTATAGTTGGAGCCATGCCAAATGGGCATAAATCCATGCTCGAGAAAAGTGGGAAACGACAATCTCATCAACATCTAGCATCAGATAAGGATCTTTACCAGAAAGGTGCCATTAGATTATTTTTTTCCTCTCGCAACAATCCCACCACATGAAGAGCACGAAGATCTTTATATTCGATAGAGGAAGCCTCAAATTATTGAGTGTGAGCAGTGGCCATGGGATCGAATTGAGGTGTTGACGGCGAAAAAGTTTAGGTCAAGAAAGATCTATGGAATATGAAGCGACAGCTATGAGGTGCGCTAGAAGGCAAAGAATGCGAACATATGGTTCATAGAAGACTTAAGTGTTGTTGGATGTTTCCTTTTATAACAGGTCATGGAAGTTGAAGCGCCACAGAAATTTTTCTTTATAAAGTGACTAATGAAACTAAAGTGACATAGAGCGACCGGATTTAAAGCGCAAGATAGGTATAGTGACCGAGTCCTGAGTTGATGACTTGGGAACTACGTCGGAGACTCAGCCAAAAGACAAAACAACTCGGACACAGAATTTTAAGACATACAAGAAGATTCAAAAGTCAATCACCCAAGCCAATCAGCTTTAAATCCTAGGGTAGGGGTGGAAACAAACTGAAAACTCGGCTCGGTCAAGTAACAAGTCGAGCTCGGCTCGGCTCACTCATCCGACGATCCTAAAAAGTCGGCCGACTCAGCACGCTGCCGGCTCGCCGAACCAACGAGTCTAGTCATAAGCGTGAACTTGTCCTGCAAATTATAATATAAAATCTCAAAAATAATTTAAGTAACATCCTTCGTTTCAAAATTTAATTCATTTGACTTTTCAACCCCAACTTTGACCGCTCGTCTTATTAAAAAAATTATGAAAAAACGAAAAAAAAATTATGTCATATATAAAGTATATTTGATAATAAACAAAACCACAATAATTTTTTTGTTTTTTCTACAATTTTTTGAATAAGACGAGATGGTCAAATTTATGATAAAAAAAGTCAAACGAATTATAAATTGGAACGAAGAGAGTATTTTAAATTAGTAAAATAATGTATTACTAATATAATATATAATATAGAAAATTGATTAATTTCATGCATTAATCTCAAATAATATAAACTAATCATCAATTGGTATTAACACTATATTCTAATTAGAATTTTATTTAACAAATTATTGTTGGGTTTGGGTCGAGCCACGAGCCGTTTGCAAGCCGGCTAGCTCGCTCTTTTCACGAGCCAAAAAAAGGCTCGACTCGGCTTGTTCTGAGCGTCGAGCAACTACAAGTCAGAGTCGGCTCGTTGAACTCGAGCTTTTTTCCGAGGCCTAGGTCATGTAATATTGCTACGGTTAAATGCAAGATTTTGTAGGAATCAGTTTAATTTCACATTAAAACATAAAAAGAGAAAAAAATCTCAGTTTACAGACAAGGTCTGACTCGTTGAAATTATTATGCTACCATCCAGTTCAACAAGGCATCAAAAGTCGAACCCATGCATAGCATCTCAACATCCATTTTGAACGAGAAACGTCCGCACAAGAACAGTTAATCAATCAAGAAGGCAAATTTACCCAATCAAGAATTACCACAATTTTATTATTTCCAAATGGACCCCTATACGATTTCATCACAGAAGGATTTTTCATAGGTGTGCACATCAAATTGCAGAAGCTGATGAACGTCATATGCATGCACACAAGAATTTTTTTATTTTGACGAGGTCATTTCATCACAGAAGAATTTTTCATTTTGAAGACGTTCATCAGCTGGCATCTATTCAGAGTCAAATCAGAACATCGTTCACGTTCATCTGAACTGTGAAGTTGCCAACCGAATCCTTTCAGATGTGTTCACCAGTCTCACTCAATCAAAAGAAATTACAGTCCTACTCCCAAAAGGTCACGCAGGATCATAAACAATAATGGCAGTAACCAGTTTCACACTTCCAATCCACCCAATATATAGAGCAGCCCTTGCATCCTAATCTCACAACACAGAGCAAAACAATCACCACAGCAGGTAGAGCAAAACAATCACCACACATGGCAACCGGATCATCGCTGGTGCCACTGCTGCTGATTGCAGTAGCTGTTGCGCAGATTGTTGGGTCACAAGCTGGTAGCATTTCCATATACTGGGGTCAGAATGGTGGCGAGGGAACACTGGCCGACACCTGCGCCACCGGCAACTACAGGTTCGTCAACTTGGCATTCCTGGCAGCCTTTGGCAATGGCCAGCCTCCTGTCCTCAACCTGGCAGGCCACTGTGACCCGACAAACGGTGGCTGCGCAAGCCTCAGCGGCGACATCAAGTCGTGCCAGAGCAGCGGTGTCAAGGTCATGCTCTCCATTGGCGGCGGTGCGGGCAGCTACTACCTTTCCTCAGCGGCGGACGCCAAGGATGTTGCGACGTACTTGTGGAACAATTTCTTGGGGGGTCAGTCATCTTCCCGCCCCTTGGGTGATGCGGTCCTTGATGGCATAGACTTCGATATCGAGGGCGGCACAAACCAGCACTGGGATGATCTTGCAAAATACTTGAAAGGGTACAGCAACTCTGGCAGGAGGGTGTACCTGACCGCTGCACCTCAATGCCCGTTTCCTGATGCCTGGGTTGGTGGTGCGCTCAACACCGGCCTGTTTGACTACGTCTGGGTGCAGTTCTACAACAACCCTCCTTGCCAGTACAGTTCAGGCAGCACCACTGATCTTGCTGATGCATGGAAGCAGTGGCTGTCAATTCCGGCGAAGCAGATCTTTCTTGGCCTCCCGGCTTCCCCTCAGGCAGCTGGGAGTGGTTTTATACCAGCTGATGACCTCAAGTCTCAGGTGCTTCCGTTGATCAAGAGCTCAGGGAAATATGGAGGGATCATGCTGTGGTCCAAGTACTATGATGACCAAGATGGCTACAGTTCTTCAGTGAAGAGTGATGTGTAGGTTGTTTTCCTGTGATGTGTCACAATATCTGTGTGTTACTTGTGTGTATGTGAGCACTATGCCCTATGATTTGTCAGTAATTATGTGTGACTCTGGATAGTGTATAATAAGTATTACTCGAGAATATGATTGGATCTTCTAGCATACTGTTCGAATCCTTCAGATGGCTCAAAGAAAACGCAAAACTATAGAACTGTTGGCTTTCATTGATGGCACTAAATTCTAGTTCAAAAAATGCCTGGTATAAATTCAATCAACTTTTGAAGAGCATAGCACTGCCTAGCCAACTCTCCATTAACAGTACTTTAACATAACATAACATAAAGAAGTGCAATCTTTCGTCAACAGATGAAAGGTATTAATTATCGCCTCAAAAAATGTATTAATTTAAGTGGCATAACAAAACTGAATGCTACCCAGATTCTACATCAGTTTCCAGCTAACTAATGTCACACTACAATACTACATACATCTAACACAGGAACTAACAGTAATTCAAGTTCAGGGCACAAAAGCACATACACTGTCTAAGAAATAATGTGTGTATATATAATCTACTACTATCAAAGTGTCCAGACAGTCAAATATAATGTTGCTAGGAATAACACTGGTAACAACCTTCTAAAGAATGAACTACTTGCGGAGCTGTGATGGTGTCGAGCCAGTAGCAAGGTCAAATCCAGGAGGAATAAATACAACATCATCCCATTTTGAGGAGGAGCTATCCTGCAATATCCTTTAAATTTTAGTAGGATTGAAGACAAGTAAACAGAATATGGCAACTAATGATTTGTGTGTGTGTGGGTGGGGGGTCAATCTTGAGTCACAAGGTCTATGCTATATGTGAATCACAAAGGTATGCAAAAGTGTCAACAGGATGCACTGTGCCAAGGACAGGTGTAGAATACCCAATTAATTTATGCAAAAGTTAAAACCAGAATGGGTCAGCCAATGACGATAAGCTTGGAGGATTATACTAGCTATAAGGCTAGGGTATCCAGATTTTAATATGCAAGGATCACAAAATTTCATAAATTCTGTTCTAGAGAGCTTATGCATACCTTCATAGATTTAATGATATCTTCCAGAGAAGAAACCTGAAAAGTATAGCACCTCAATATACACTTCAAAATTTTCAGATCTATCACTTTGCAGAAATAAGTTAAAATATAATGTACTACCTGAGTGTCACCAAACCTAACAGCAGGATTAGGTTTTTGCTGATCACGGGAGGTCCGGTGCAGTGAGTTATCCAAGTCCTCCTAAACATATGGAGTACAAATTAAAAACCAGAACAGGATGAAAGGCATGTTCGATAGGGAAAAGAAACAAAGATCCCCTAACCTTTCTGAAAAAAACTGGACGATATCTCTTGTTGTCACTCATCAAGACCAGGCTCCTTGACTAAAAAGTAATGTCACATATTCACATGTCATGCACAGAATAAGTAAATGCCCAACAAATAGAAACGTTTATTTTTAAGTAAAATTGAGCTTAGCAGTAGGATATGAAGGGGCTAATAAAAGCAATGTCTGCTCTTATCCTCAGGAACCAAAAAAAAACAATGCCATCAGAGGGGCTTGCACAGACTACAGTAGAGATTTCTGAAAATAATTAAAATTAGCCATTTCTCTTATCTACCAAACATAAATGAAAATTATTACAAATTAGGTGAGGTTATTCAGACCTGAAAAACTGGCACTCCTGGAAATCCCTCTCCGGCATACAGTCCTTCATCTTGCATCAACTACAAAGGTACAGTGCTAACTTTTTATATGTGAAGTAATCATTAGTAGAAGAATCTTCAGAGCATGAGTGTCATGGGCATAATAGGGAGCGAGAGGCAACAGCCAGGCTGGGATAAGGCTAGAGAATAAGATTGAGATGAGCTGGGATAAGATTAGAGAATAAGATTGAAATGAGAGAATTGTGGAGAGTTGGTTAGCATCAGATAAGTCCAAGAAAGTAGGAGTTAGTTGAGAGTTTGTAGGAGAAGTTGGTTAGCCATAGGGCTATTTATAAGCCGCATGGCAGCAGGGAATAAATCAAGCAAGATCATTATCAAACCAATCTCTCTTGCAATGACCCTCTCAAGCGCCTAGGGCTGCTACCCTAGAACCAAGCCTGCGGCAGAGGGGTATAACCTCGCCGGAGAAGACAGCTATCCCCATGGACCGAAGGTCCATGACACCTGGTATCAGCTCCAGGTTATCCTCACCACCACCAGCCGCCCATCCCTCACCACCACCAGCCGCCGCGCCATCTGCCGCCGCAACGCCCTCCCACCCGCCCTCTCCAACTCCAGATGCATTCACTCGGCTCGAAGAGAAGTGGGATCAATTCGTTGTGATGTTCCACCGCTACAAGGAGAAGACAGAGAAGGAACTCCAAGCAGCAGTGCGGCTTCAGGCGGCAGCGCGAGGGTTCCTGGCACGCCGCCAGGTACAGTCCCTTCGTGGGGAGAAGCACCTTGCTGTGGCCTCCAGGGCCACCCCATGGCCGTCATCACATGAGCAGGCCGTGGTGCGCCTGCAAGCCGCAGTGCGCGGCTTCCTTGTTAGGCGGGCGGTGCGGAAGCTGCACTTGCTGATCAGCTCATCGCTGCACCAACTCGCAGCCTGCGCGTCCAACCACCAGGTCTCGTCTATACTTTTTAAACCCCCTGCAGAAGTCGAGATCTGGGTATGCAGCCCCCCTGCACGGCCAAAGAGGGTCGTCTCCCTCATTCGGGCAACTGCCTTGGTGCTGGACAGACCCAAGGGCTGGTTCCTCCTTCACCTTTCATCCAATGTGAAGTCCGCAGTTCAGCTCTTTCCTTGGGATCCAGGAGGATAGGAGGACATAGCTGCAGTTCAAATTTATATTTTAGTTGCACAATTATTTTGTATTTTCGTCTTAAATAATAAAGGTAAGCCAAGATGTAAAAGGCTTAACCTTAAGTCGTGTCAGGTAAGTCTATGGCAGCTCGAGGACGAGCTGGTCCTCAAGGGAGGGGGAGATGTCATGGGCATAATAGGGAGCGATAGGCAACAGCCAGGCTGGGATAAGGCTAGAGAATAAGATTGAGATGAGCTGGGATAAGGTTAGAGAATAAGATTGAAATGAGAGAATTGTGGAGAGTTGGTTAGCATCAGATAAGTCCAAGAAAGTAGGAGTTAGTTGAGAGTTTGTAGGAGAAGTTGGTTAGCCATAGGGCTATTTATAAGCCGCATGGCAGCAGGGAATAAATCAAGCAAGATCATTATCAAATCAATCTCTCTCTTGCAATGACCCTCTCAAGCGCCTAGGGCTGCTACCCTAGAACCAAGCCTGCGGCAGAGGGGTATAACCTCGCCGGAGAAGACAGCTATCCCCATAGACCGAAGGTCCATGACAATGAGCTATAATCATAATGCACTAATCAGTAGGCAGAGGCAATATCTCACCTAAGGGTCTAATACTTTACAATGATTTTTTGGCAAAAGCATTTGTGATTTGTGGCATGGAGATTAAATCCTAAAGCTACCACAAAAGTTACTGCCAAAGTATGTTCTTTGTGCTGCCAACACAAATGACCTGTTAGACTGTCCGCAGCGGTTCCCCTAAATTTTTCCTATATCACACTTTTACGCCACGTTGTCAAGATTCCAACCTCTACTTTTTCATCTCCCGCAGCGGTTCCCTCTAAATCCCCCCCTATACCCCACTACAACCATAAAATATTATTTTCCCTACTTATTCATCACCCTTATCAATTTTTCCTCTACTAAAACAACACTGTCGTGCACGGTACTTGAGGGCAGGGGGTGGCTTCCACATGCCAGATCTAGCGGATCAGTGTAGAACACGCTTGCACTGTAGCAGTTTTAGCGCACACAACTGCAGGCGGTAGCATGTTCCTGTGCGCGCTAAATGAAGGGGAGAGGGCTGGTGGCGCGCACCGCTGCAGGCAGTCTTACACTAGACTAGATAAGGAAGAAGAAAAATGTCTCCATATTCATTCAGCTCAATTTAGATGTTGATATCTTTTAATCCTAGTCACTTAGATGTTTTTCAAACTTACTCAATTAGAGTTTTAGCAATCCAAAAAAATATAATGAATATTGTTGACATGTCACAATGTCTGGCATGAAAATTGCGCAACATAACTAAAAGCGCACGGCGAAGTGGAGAAGATGGTGCTCCTGCCTTGCCAAAGTCGGCTAGGCCGGCCACTAAACCTGTCCAAGTCAGGTCTCCAAATCCAGCTAGGCCTTCCTCCAAACCCGACAAGGTCGGTGGTCGGCTTCCTGTTGTCAAGCCACCTACAGTAGTCAAGCCCCCATGAAACCCAGCCTCAAAGTCAACTAGGCAGACTTTTGCTAGATTCTGAATCGATTCGTTTCCAAATCGGTTTTTAATGTGGGGACTTGCAAAATATGTATTGGAGTTATTTCCTACTAGGATAAGGCCACCTCCCTCTATATAAATGAGAGGATCACGACTGACTGATTGAGGTATCCAACATCCAATCGATCAAAAATACATCTATTATCCCTTTTTCTTCTCTATCTTACTGTTTGTTATGTCTTCCTGTAAAATTTGACAACATTCTAGATGGCCCTGTCGATCCTAGGATAACCTCCACTTGCTCCTCCCTGACAGATCTTCTCCAGAGGTGTTCAGGTATCTACGCGGCAGAGAGCAGGATCAACATCGACTTAACCGGTCTTTAGATTAGTTTGATTAGTTCGGTACGTTCCTCGCTACATTCAAGGTCGTGTGCAGGGGCGGAGCCAGGATTGTGATATAAGGGGGGCCGGCCAATTCATCAATACTATATGATAAAAATATTGTATAATGTTATCAGGTGACAATTTTAGTTAAAATTTGTAGATTTTATTATCCACAAGATCTAATATAGTATGTATATAAGTTGTTGCCGCTCATTCTGCTGCTTCGCGTGATCACCATCTTTGTACTTTGGTTGTGGGGCTATGGTAGAGACAAGTCAAGTGGTCAGTGGCAATCGGCAGCTGCCTAGCCAGACAATACGATCAAGTATAAAGGGTGAGGTTCAGATATCAACGTCTATAGGAGAATTAATTTTGATGTTTAATGCATTGATTGGTCATTTAACGAATATTTTGTCTTTTTTCTTCTTTAGACTTTAATTGACATACTACACTAGAGTTATGGATCATGTATTACTAACACTATATTAAATCTTTGATTAATTGCACTGCATAAAATTTAGAGTATATATATTTACACACAAAATTTAAACTATATATATATTCTATTGTATGTGTCACAGCCTTGGGAGGGGCCATGGCCCCTGCCGGCCCCCCCTTGGCTCCGCCCCTGGTCGTGTGTCGACCGCAGCGTGCTAGCCCTTGCTGTTGTGTGATCTAGATCTTTTCCAGCGTCAACGTCTCAACGAATACCATTCATTTTTCATATAAGCCTCTAAATCATACAAGCTGGAAGGAAGAAGCATATGATTTATCATCAAGATATTTCATGATGTTATTTTCAAAGTTGTACATATTTGTCTTTTAGATTGCACAGTATGCAAGAGGCAATAATATTATACAACTAAGCAGAGGAAATCCTTTTCGTGCAATCATTTTGTTTATTACATATACAACAGAATGATAAATTTTGGGAACATAAGAACAGTTGTTTTTGGTCAGTCACATGTACCACCATCTGTTAGAAAAGATTGTCACCTTAATTGCATTAGCCACCTGAGATGAATCAGGGAGGAATCTAAACGCCACACCATCCGACTTCATTTGGATAACCTGAAAACAAAATATATACCCAACACAAAACGCACAAAATTCTGTTCAGGGGAACTGAAACAAATTTTAAGTTATTAAAACACAAAGTAAAGATGTATCCTATCGATGATGTTGCAGCAATAGAGGCAGAAAAATAGTTACTAGGTTGATAAACAATCTTCCAAGGGAGCAAAAGAATGTGGGACAGCAGCCACTGATTACATACAATTAAACGAGCATAACATATCCCAATAGAAATAAACAGAACGTGCAGTTACTTTGCAGCCTAGGCAACTTCTCAAAGACATCTTAAACAAATTTTTTGATGCATGACATATAAGGAATTGCAACTAATTCTAACATTTCAGCAACACCGGAAGTAGATAAGGCTCACAGACAGTCTCATAACCTTACTTTGCTACCCAATTTTATGGGTAATCTGACTTTACATGTAAATGAGCAACTAAAAACAGGTCCATCAAACTTTTAGAGTTTTATACAAGTGTCTTACAGCAAAAAATCCACCAATGTGCAATTTTTTGAGAGTTAACTCCATTAATCAAGCGACAAATTTGCACACATGATACTGTAACTAACACAGAAACCTTGCAAACAACACGGGAACTCATGACACGTACAAGACAGTTGATGCTGAAGCACAAAATCAGATGATTAAAAAACTCAAAATGCAAGAGCAAAATGAACACATAGAGAAACCGTAAATTAAATTCTGCCCGGGGAGACAACGATCGCAGCAGGGACGCGAACAGGCTTTACATTGAGCAACTTGAGGGTGCATGACTATTTGAGAAATAGGATGTCAACATATAAGACACTGACAAAAAAGAAACAATGATGGTCACAGCTAAATGCCACTATTGGAACTTATATGCTTAAATTTACAGTTAAATGTGAGACATTAGTTCTTTGAGTATAGTTAAATGTCTATATACACACTATTTAAGATATATATTGTTGGAAGTCTTCTTCTCCGCCGAAAGTCCTCAAGACAAGAAAACACCTTCGTCAAAGTAATACTGAAGTCTTCTCTCCTCCTGCCGAAGGTTTTCAAGACGAAGACCTCGCTTAGAAGCAACGACGCCAAGTGCCGAAGCTACCATCAGCTTCGGTTTAAATCGAGCCAAGGATGAAAAGACTAGATAGACCCTAGTAATCTAAGTTATGCCAATAAACAGATGTTGAGAGTCATGAATGTAATTTTACTCGGGCTACGTCTTGTGCCTATAAATAGATAAACAGTAGCACCGTACTGTTCACGCTGGATTGTAACTGCTCTCTCGCGCCTTCACCTTCGAGCAGATATCATTGTAATACGAATTCTATTGATATTCATATACATCTTATGGAATGTAAATGAGTCATGAATGTAATTTTACTCGGGCTACGTCTTGTGCCTATAAATAGATAAACAGTAGCACCGTACTGTTCACGCTGGATTGTAACTGCTCTCTCGCGCCTTCACCTTCGAGCAAGCCGAAGATATCATTGTAATACGAATTCTATTGATATTCATATACATCTTATGGAATGTAAATATCAATGAAACGATTACTTGTATCTTTTATATTAATATCCTTCATGACCTTCGTCTGATGGACATTGAATCTAAGAGGAAACAATGCTTCGGAGGACGAAGGTCTTTAATCCTTAACAATTGTGTTGCCTTGTTCTTGATTCAAGGCATTTGAAAACAAGTGACTGCACTCTCACCTTGTTCAGCGCGACAGGAACGACACCAGAGCCGGCGCGCATATCACCATCCATCTGCTCCAGCAGCGCGTCAGCATCTTCCTTCCGGAAGCAGAGCAGCCCGAGCGCCGGCGTTGGACTCACGCTCTCGCCCCCTTGCCCTCCCACGCGTGTGGACGACACAAGCACGAACTCCTGGGCGGCGTTGGCGAGCGCGTACACGGGCACCCCGGCGAGCCGCTCCTCGATCTCAGAGGTAGGTAGGGCCCCGGAGGTGGAGGCTGGCGAGGTGATGCGCGCCCAGGGCGGCGGCGGCGGGAGCGCCCGGGGGAAGGAGGAGAGGAAGGAGGTGACATGGGCTTGGATAGGGAGGAAGGGGTTGGGGAAACGGGGGCTAGGGTTAGTGTCTATGTTGGAGGTGCCGCCGTTTGTAGTTGGGTTCTTGAGCCTTGGGAACTGGAATCGGAAAGGCATGGCGGCGACGGTGGCGGCCGGCGGCCGGTGGGAGAGCCGGAGAGGAGGGAGGCAGGGCCGCAAGCAAGGCGGCTGCACGCGCACAAGGAAGAAGATACGAGCGCAAAAGTTCAGGTGTTTCGGCTTTTGGGTGAGTTCCTTTCCTTTATGGGTCTTCTCCGAGCGTATGTGTTGGGCCCGTTTTAAATTCATGAAAAAAGTTGGGCCTGCACACCAAGGCTTGTGACCCTATAAAATGTTGGTGCATCTCGACTCTCGAGAAAAGAAGACTTGAAGACCAAACGGGCCATCCAGAACGAATTTAAATCCACCAAAAGTTCAGGTTAATGCAAATTGTGTAGCTCAATTATTAGTAGTCACAGTAATGATGCGTTGTGCCATCAAATTTAGTACTCATAAAAAATAAATTTAATATCAAAATGAATATATGGTCCAAATATTAAAGTGTAATATTTATTCTTATCAATTTAATATCTGAAATGCTATCAGAAGTAGCAAGACCTTACCAGAAAAGGCGGATTTTTGAAAGTGTTTCAACCATGCAAAGAGGGAACCTTCCCATCGGACATCAGCTTCTATGTTTTCCAGCATAATAGAGAAGCCATTAACTGCTTCTTTTGTGTTTAATTTTTTTATAAGCGATGACGGGAAAACTTCTTCTGTCATTAGCTCTACACAGAGACTAACGGAATCCTCTCCATGTCGAGGAGACAAGCAAATCACCAAAAAACAATCCTCATGTTCCAATCGTTAAAAGTTGTTAATGAATTGTTGCCCACTTTTATTCCTGCAAATCCATCAAAAGGCTCAAGTATAAGCTTGTCAAAAGCTTCTATTGCGAGAGAATTGTTGAAGCTAGATCCTGAAAATGTACTACCAGATTATCTGAGAATCCTGAAAATGTACTACCAAATTATCCGAGAAAAATATTATAGAAGAAGGAAGGATATGACCCATGTTAATATTTTATTAAGCCATCATTTGGATGACGATGTTGTCAAGCGTTAGAAGAAGGTAACTATATTTCTATATCTCTACTACTCCTTATGTTTGTATCGTAGGCGACCACAGTCCAGAATGGCGCACGGTTCTGCCGTCGCGCTCCCTCTGTGCTCCCTCCCGAGTCCCAAGCGGGTATCCGCGCCGCGATTGTCCCTCCTCCCTGACGCCGCGATGGCCGCGCCCCCTCTCCCTCCCCCCGGCGTGATGCCCGCAGCCCCCCTCCCCCAATGCCATGGTGCCCTCGCCTCCGCCCCCAAGCATTGTCTGGTCCCGTCCCTCGGCCCTCGCCCGAGATCGTCGCTGAGCGCCCACCCCTCATTCCCATACCCTCGCCCAAGATCGCAGATCTACGCCCGATGTGGGCATGGGGCTGCGTCCGAGATCGCGGATCTACGCTCGATGTGCCCTCGCCCAAGATCTCCCCCTTGCCGGTCCTGCTCGTGAAGCCTCGCCGTGATAGTCGCGCTCGCGCCCACTTCACCCGTCGTGATAGCCGCCTCCATGTCCTCATCGCGCACCCGCCTCGTATATTCCCCTCGCCCCGTCTCCGATGGGGGCGTTGCTGGTGGCCATGCGCCTGCTAAGCTCCTTGGTTCCCACCTCCATGTCCTCGTACCCTGCAAGTGAGCAGCCGAGGCTCGGGCCCCTGGTTTCGGCCGGGTGGTTTCTTGCGTTTGATTTGACGGGTGTCTCGTTTCGTTGCCATCACAGCGGTGGTGAGCGGGTTCTTCTCCAATCCAGTGTCGACTGTGGTGGAGCGGCTATACATGTACATGTGGGCCGGCCTGGCCTGGCACGGCACAGGGCCATAAAAGCACGGCCCACAAAGGCACGGCCCACAAAAGCACATATCTAATTATGGGCCGTGCCGTGCCAGCACGTGTGCCCAGTCATCGGTCCACGGCACGGCCCACAATTAGTTATGTGTGCCAGGCCGGCCCAAATAGCCCAAAATGCCTTAATGTGACAGACCGGCCCATATACATACAACAATAATACATAAACAAAAAAAGTATAGAATATATATATGACCAAAATAAAATTAAGATGTTTTGTGGATGCACATTAAAAACCTTTGGTCAGAAAGAAAAAATATTACAACTAGCTCAGAAATAATATTCAGTTCTATGTTCAGTGTTTAATTGAGTACTATACAGCCATACAGAATATATATACAATGATCATCATCACTATTCACTATCCACATCTAGGTATTGGTTCTCGAAGACTTATTGAAGCTCTAGATTCTCCAAGATGTGCTAGTCATGTGGGCTTTGACAGGCCTTAGTTAAATACTGAGTCTATATTTAGTGGGCCTCGATGGGCCTTAGTTAAATGGGTCGTGCCAGGCCGGCCCGTGGGCTTGACTTGAGGCCCAGGCACGGCCCACATATTGGGTCGTGCCGGCCTAGGCCCACAATTAGATTGGGCCGTGCCAGATTTAGGCCGTGCCAAAAATTGTGTGCTTTGGGCCGGCCTATTAGGCACAGCACAAATGTACACCTATAGGAGCGGTTGTGGTCGCTCTCGCTCAAATCCACCACCAAGATAGGTGATTATTGAAATCTCTCCGTCGTTTTGTTCCTTCTTCGATCCCGATTTGTGTTTTCCTGTGATGTGTTTGCTCCTGGTGTTGCAGCAGCAAGCGAGGGCAAGTCAATGGTGAAGTACTAGGGTGGGTACACTATGGAGACGGTATTCGACAGCAGCATGCTGGGGATCGAGCCCTACTCTAGGGAGGTCACCCAGAGTGGCGAACTACTCGTCATGGACTCCATGAACAGCAACATCTAAAGGATGGTGTTGCCGCTGTCCCGATGTGCGTGGCCGAAGCTTGTTGCCGGTTCGCTTGAAGGATTTCTGGGTCATATTGATGGGAAGCTGTGAGATGCGAGGATGAACCATCCGAAGGGATTTACAGTGGATGATAAGGGTAACATCTATGTGGTTGATGCTATGAATATGGCTATTAGAAAGATCAGAGATACAAGGCTTGCTGCATTGGCTAACTATTTCTACCATTGTCTGTTTTCTTCTCCATTTTATTTTGTTCTTCCCATATATGCTAACGATATCCTATTTGTACTAAACCAGCCAAACTTTGGCTCCGCATCTGATTTATTCTTCGTCTTTTTTCCCCTGTTGGCTTTCTGCTCTACGAGAAGAAGCAAGTGACACAGGTGCATGCTTTTGCTTGCTGTCGCAGATGCCCCTGATGGCAAGCTTCAGCAATCGTCAAGTACAAAGACATCCTCTCGTGCGAAATTCAATTTGCCCAATCCTAATCTCTTCTATATAGCCTCACAGATCGCAGCGATGGAGCCGGATCCGGTCACCGCTGGGGCATCCTCCTCGCCGCCGCCTTCACCAGCGCCGGCCACGTCCCCGCCATGGCAAACGCGAGATACTGTTTCTTAGTTCTCAGGCTAGAAGTAGGGTTTCTTTTATTGGGGTGTACCCGCCGTGGCAAAAGCATTCATTTCTTAGTTCTCGGTGATTTTTACCTCCCTTCTTATTTTTCTGCGGAGCAATTTTTCACTGGGGAATATATAAGAGAAAGCAAAAGATGCTTTTGAGAAGGCCTCAAAAGGACAAGAAATGATCTCCTCGTATCCTTTGGAAATTTCTGAACCTATAAGCTTTTGATGGTGCAAAACGAATGTTTTTTTGGTGGTGAAAGATTTTTGGAAGGAATATCTGGAGAGGCTAACGTTAGTGGTTTGAGTTTTATTTTTATAACATGTTGTGTAACTTATTAACTTGTTCATTTTTGCTGAACTTCCCTTTTCCTGGGTTTCTTGGCTCACACTTTGCTTTGAACGTTAGATCACGGTCCAGCAGACAGAACAGAATAATCCATTTGGGCTTGAGGTTCAGCTACATATTACAGAAGTTGTCTGTCCTGCCTTAAGTGAACCTGGTAACCAGTTCCTATCTATGAAGCTTGACCATTCGGTTTAATGCTTCAATTACTATTTGCAAAAAATTGAACTTAAACTAATATTTTTGACAGGCTTATGGGCCTTTCTTCGATTTATGACTGGGGTATCTATGTGCCTAAACAGGGGAGACATAGATCCAAAAGCTCTACATGTTTACTTCTGTGTGCTTTTGATATTGTGTTGCCTGCAGTAAGATAGATTATGTCTATATCCTTATTCCATTTTCTTTCCTTATTACTCTACCTGTCTGCCAGCTTGCAGAAGCAGCAGGATCTTCATTGGTGTCCATTATCGTAGATCACATATTCCTCTGCATCAAAGATACTGGTTAGTAGTAGTGCCAAACAATTTCAGATATCAACCTTTTTGTCCTACTACGGTGACTTGTTTGTTAAATCATTGGTGCAAACAGAGTTTCAACTTGAACTTCTCATGCAGTCTTTGTTCTTCTCACGGGTAATTTTCTCTAAGACTTCAACTGCTGTTATACTTTATAGTATGATTTGTTCACTGTTAGTATTGTCCGCTGATGATATGCTTGATTTAGAATGCATGACCTCATAGAGGATTTAATTACAAGTTTTTCTTTATCTTAAAGGCAAGCATTTCAGACGGTGAATGCTCAAAGAACTTATCTTGCATCAAGGTCGGTGGGATGTTTCTGAGGTACTATATCTGTCCTTATTACTCAAGACTACACAAGTCTTGATGGTTGTGTCATTCACTTACAAATTGAGGCATTGTGACCCCTCACGCATAAAGTATTGAATGACATTAGACCAATATTATTTTGGTTAAGGCATAACCGAGGTTCCTGACGGTTCTGAATATAGGATATTGGGACTGTCCATGTCAAAAGTATCAAATGGCATAAAACCATCATTAACAATGAATGTAGCCTTCTACATGTTGGCGTGCCTTGCCGAAGAAGATGATCCCTGTATAATTAAGGGAAACTGCCTGTGTCATGATTTAAGATGTGATAGGTATATCCAACATCCCTTGGGTATCCATGATAATTCTAGCTACATATTTTAGCATGAGTTGACCAACTTCTCCACAATATAATTATGTTTATTTCACAAAACCAATGATTTCAGTTCAATAACCATTTTCACTTCCACCGTCCATAGATTGTCTGCACCTCAGTCCAAGTGTTTTTCCATTTTTAACTGAAACATGCTTAATTATAAATAACTATTACTATTGAAATAGTGTATGAAGATGACCCAGGCTCTTCACATTTGAGCTTGGGTTTCAGATATTGGGGGAGCCATCACTGTGCAGCTCTTGGCTGAGTTCCTTCAGATTTGGGACTTGGTGGAAGAGGTGGTCCTTAAAGATGGGTCTGGTCAGCATAGATGGAAGTTTAGCCAATCTGGGTGCTACACCAGCAAATCAGCCTACCTTGCTTTCTTTGTGGGATCCATTAAGTTCGGTCCATGGAGAAGAATTGGAAAAGTTGGGCATTTTTTGGTGCAAATTCTTTCTATGGCTTGCTGAGAATAATCGATGTTGGACAGCAGATCGTCTTGCCAAACGTGGTCTCCCTCACCCAGAGGTCTACCCCTTGTGTGACCAAGTTGATGAGACCCACCAACACATTCTCATCAGTTTTCTTTTCGAGGCAGACCTGGGTTTTGATCCTGCGATCTTTGAACTTGGCTGACATTGCCCCCTCAGTGTCTGATTCACGTTTTTTTCCTGGTGGGCACGCTCTGTCAAGCTGGTGCCCAAAATAATTCGGAAGGGGTTTAACACTCTCTGTATTTTAGATGTCTAGGCAATCTAGAAATTCAGAAACCTGTGTGTTTGAGGGCACCCAGCCAAATGAGAAAGCAAAAGATGCTTTTGAGAAGGCCTCAAAAGGACAGGAAATGGTCTCCTCGTATCCTTTGGAAATTTCTCTACAATTTTGGCATTTTCATTTTTCATATCATTATACATTAAGTATTGTACCCTTAGCTAATGTCATAGACCATGGGATGCTGTTAAGCATATGGAATCTGCTGTTGCTTTAGCGAAGGAGCTTGGGCGCTAGAATGAAGTATCTGATTTCTACCACAGAGCTTCAGAATTATATCGTGAATGTGGAAGGCCACAACCTGCATTTGATGCTCTAGCAAAGGGTGCCAGGTAAATTTAAATCTCACCTTCTACAGTTGTGACATTATGGATGCTTATGTTCTAAACATTGTATTATGATGAATTTAGTGCATTGGAGGAGAAATCTTCAGAAGAAGCTATCAAAGTGTATGATGAGGCTTATTCAGTACTAGAAGAAGATGGGAAGGAACATATGGCTTTTGACTTGTACCGTGCCGCAACAGCTTTGTATATCAAGATGGAGAAGTAAGATCACTTTAATGCTTGCTTATATTAATTTCGATGTATAGCCTCACATTTTCATCTATGTGCTATCTCATTCATGATTTCCTTGGAACTTTTTGTTCATTCTTCCTTGTTCTTACATGCGAAGTAAGTGAACTTTTAAACAAAGAAAGACAAACAGAAAATGTTTTGAATATACACTTCTGAACCTAACACCTTGGAATCATGTATACTGATAGATTTGCTGTCCGTTGGAATCACGTATCCTATACAAATGTTTTGAATATACACTTCTTATCATGTAGCATTGCAAGTAACTAACATGACCATCTTAAAATTCACCCCCATGTTTGTCCGTTGGACAGATATTCAGATGTCGTTGCTTTGTTTTTAAGACTCGGTTCAGCTGCTGATAAGTGCAATGCCATCAATAGCTAATGCAAGGTAATCTTTTTTTTCTAACTAATAACTGAAATTGCTTATGTATTATTCAAAAACTACATGTGTATTAATGAATTGATCATTTCACAAATTAGCGCATTATATTTGTATCTTTCAGCTTTATCTGTGATCATGTCTTGAAAACAAAATTGCTTAGTCATTTATGTCTTGAACACAAAACTTGTCTGATTCAAAATTTGTTTCTGGCATTCAGGCCTATCTGAGTGCGGTCATCATCTATCTTTACGCACATGATTTTCAGCAAGCTCAAAAATGCTACAATAACTGCTCAGAGTAAGCTGTACATTGGTGGATTTTGTATTGATATTTGTGCCATGTGCTATTTTGCCCCCATCAAACCATGAAGTGTAAAGTGAAGTTGTTTAACAGGGTTCAAGCCTTCATCAATAGCTGTCGGGGACCATAATTAGGGGTACCCCCAAGACTCCTAATCTCAGCTGGTAACCCCCATCAGCACAAAGCTGTAAAGGCCTGATGGGTGCGATTAAGCCAAGACTCCTAATCTCAGCTGGTATCCTGTCACGCGCCCTTCAGTCGACAAAGCCAAAAGTGACCGCAGTCACTTCGCCGCTCCACTGACCAACCTGACAATAAGACAGCGCCGCCTGCGTCGCTCCGACTGCTATGCCACTCGACAGAGTGAGGCTGATAGCAACCAAGTCCGGCCTCGGGTGCCATAGGAAACTCCGCCTCGCCTGACCCCAGGGCTCAGATTCAGGCTCGGCCCCGGAAGACGACGAACTCCGCTTCGCCCAACCCCAGGGCTCGGACTCGGGCTCGGCCCCGGAAGACGATGAACTCCGCCTCGCCCGACCCCAGGGCTCGGACTCGGGCTCAGCCCCGGAAGACGACGAACTCCGCTTTACCCGACCCCAGGGCTCGGACTCGGGCTCGGCCCCGGAAGACGACGAACTCCGCCTCGCCCGACCCTAGGGCTCGGACTCGGGCTCGGCCCCGGAAGACGACGAACTCCGCCACGCCCGACCCCAGGGCTCGGACTCGGCCTTGACCTCGGACGACAGTCTCCGCCTCGCCCGACCCGGGGCTCGGACACGACCTCGACCTCGGAAGACCGACTCGACCCCGACCTCGGAGGAGCCTCCGCCTCGCCCGACCCAGGGCTCGGACCGACCACGTCACAGGAGGGGCCATCATTACCCTATCCCTAGCTAGCTCAGGCTACGGGTAACAGGACCGGCGTCCCATCTGGCTCGCCCCGGTAAACAGATAATGATGGCGCCCTGCGTGCTCCATGACGACGGCGACTCTCAGCCCCTTACAGAAGCAAGGAGACGTCAGCAAGGACTTGACAGCCCCGACAATTGTCCTTCCGCAAGGCTCCAACGCTCCTCCGATGGCCACGACATCACATGAACAGGGTGCCAAAACCTTTCTGGCTGCCACGACGGCATGTACTTAGGGCACTAGCTCCTCTCTGCTAGACACGATGACGCACTGCTACACCTCCCATTGTACACCTGGACCCTCTCCTTACGCCTATAAAAGGAAGGTCCAGGGCTCTCTTACAAGGAGGTTGGCCGCGCGGGAAGACGGGACGGCGCGTAGGGTCCCTCGCTCTCCCCCCATGCGGACGCTTGTAACCTCCTACTGCAAGCGCACCCGACCTGGGCGCAGGACAACACGGAGGCCGCGGGTTTTCCCGTTTTCTGCCTCTCTTCTACCCCCTTCGTGCTCCGTCTCGCGCCGACCCATCTGGGCTGGGACACGCGGCGACAATTTACTCGTCGGTCCAGGGCCCCCCCGGGGTCGAAACGCCGACAGTTGGCGCGCCAGGTAGGGGCCTGCTGCGTGTTGACGAACAGCTCCCCGTCAAGCTCCAGATGGGTAGTCTCCAACAACCTTTCCAACCTGGGACGGTGCTCCGTTTCGGGAATCTTGAGTTCATGTCCCTCAACGGCAGCTACAACATGATACTCCTTCCTCCGCTGCGCGACGGCGACAATGGCGGCCGACAACCCGCCCGCCGACGGTGGAATCGACGACGTCTTCCCCACGAGGTGGAAGAACGACGTCCGAGTTTGTCCCGTCACCTCCCCCGCCGAAGGAGGAGGAGGCGGGGCAACCGTGGCCAAGCAGGAGGCGGCACCTCATCGGCTGTCGAGCGAGTCGACAGCGTCGGCGCCCCGACGGGGACACATCGGGCGTCGACCTCGCGTCTGAGACAAAGACGAGCGCCGTTTCCCCGCAACACGCCAGCTCCAAGCGGACGGACGACACCAGCACGCTCGCGAAGGACTTGCTGGGCGTCACCCTCGTACCTGAGACGATGGTGCAATCCACCCCTGACATGACAACGTCACCACCTGTCGACCAAGAGGTACCGACCGATTCCCGTCTCATGCCTTTTGGATTCGGCCTCGACCCACCAAGCGACCCCGCTTTGGTAGAAGCCTTCATAGAGGCATGCACCAACCCTCCGGGGTATCATATGCGGTCACCCTGGGACCGGCTGACGGCCGTCTCGACCTACGGACCCTCGGGTTCCGAGGAAGATGACGAGCCCGACTTTGGTTGGGATTTCTCCAGGCTCGGTAACCCCAGTGCCATGCGGGACTTCATGACCGCATGTGACTACTGCCTTTCCGATTGTTCCGACGGTAGCCGCAGCTTCGGCGACGGAGACTGCGGCCCAAGTCGTGAATGTTTCCACGTCGATCTAGGGGGTCCCGACGAAGGCAACCATCTTGGTATACCGGAAAACGGTGATCCCCCTAGGCCTGCGCCTCGCGTTGACATCCTTCGGGAGCTAGCTGTGGTCCCAGTCCCCGCGGGGGGTCAGGACGCACAGCTCGAGCAAATCCGTGAAATGCAGGCTAGGCTCGACGAGGGGGCAGGAACACTTGAGCCGCTCCGCTGGAACATCGGGCAGGAATGGGTAGACCAAGCTCCGGCCGGAGAAGCGCGTCATCTGCCCCAGGGCATCCAGCTCCGCATCGCCGACGACGTCAGGACAAGGCCACCACCGGCTTC
This sequence comes from Zea luxurians, assembly GCA_029449295.1. NCBI lineage: Eukaryota > Viridiplantae > Streptophyta > Magnoliopsida > Poales > Poaceae > Zea > Zea luxurians. Next base: position 31,926,383 of record JAOPSE010000001.1, on the reverse strand, counting down.
CAATGGGGTCGGCCAGAACCTGGCTGCGGCAGCGATACTTCTCCGCGCAATGCCGGAACCATCAACCACCGAAGGGCGGCGGATTCGGGGAGAGCTCAAGAATCTCCTAGAGGATGCCGCGGTCCGACGGGCCGAGAGCTCTGCCTCCCGAAGGCAGGGATACCCCTCGGAGCACCGCACCGCGACTTCCCGATTCGTGTGGGAAGCCTCGGTCCACACCGGGCGCACGCGCAACACAGCGTCTGCAGCCCCGGGACGCCTCGGCAACGAGCACCACCACCGCAACCATCGAGCCCGCCTCGACGAGAGGGTGCGCCGAGGCTACCACCCTAGGCATGGAGGACGCTACGACAGTGGGGAGGATCGGAGCCCCTCGCCCGAACCACCCGGCCCGCAGGCTTTCAGCCGAGCCATACGACGGGCGCCGTTCCCGACCCGGTTCCGAACCCCGACTACCATCACAAAGTACTCGGGGGAGACAAGGCCGGAACTGTGGCTCGCGGACTACCGGCTGGCCTGCCAACTGGGTGGAACGGACGATGACAACCTCGTCATCCGCAACCTCCCCCTGTTCCTCTCCGACTCTGCTTGGGCCTGGCTGGAGCATCTGCCTCCGGGGCAGATCTCCAACTGGGACGACCTGGTCCAAGCCTTCGCCGGTAATTTCCAGGGCACGTACGTGCGCCCTGGGAACTCCTGGGATCTCCGAAGCTGCCGCCAGCAGCCGGGAGAGTCTCTCCGGGACTACATCCGACGATTCTCAAAGCAGGGCACCGAGCTGCCCAACGTCACCGATTCGGATGTCATCAGCGCGTTCCTCGCTGGCACCACCTGCCGCGACCTAGTGAGCAAGCTGGGTCGCAAGACCGCCACAAGGGCGAGCGAGCTGATGGACATCGCCACCAAGTTCGCCTCTGGCCAGGAGGCGGTTGAGGCCATCTTCCGGAAGGACAAGCAGCCCCAGGGCCGCCAGCCGGAAGATGTTCCCGAGGCATCCGCTCAGCGTGGCACCAAGAAGAAAGGCAAGAAGAAGTCGCAAGCAAAACGCGACGCCGCCGACGCAGACCTTGTCGCCGCCGCTGAGTACAAGAACCCTCGGAAACCTCCCGGAGGCGCCAATCTATTCGACAAGATGCTCAAGGAGTCGTGCCCCTATCATCAGGGACCCGTCAAGCACACCCTTGAGGAATGCGCCATGCTTCGGCGCCACTTTCACAGGGCCGGGCCACCTGCGGAGGGTGGCAGGGCCCACGACGACGACAAGAAGGAGGATCACAAGGCAGAGGAGTTCCCCGAGGTCCGCGACTGCTTCATGATCTACGGTGGGCCAGTGGCGAATGCCTCGGCTCGGCACCACAAGCAAGAGCGTCGGGAGGTCTGCTCGGTAAAGGTGGCGGCGCCAGTCTACCTAGACTGGTCCGACAAGCCCATCACCTTCGACCAGGGCGATCACCCCGACCGCGTGCCGAGCCCAGGGAAATATCCGCTCGTTGTCGACCCCGTCATCGGCAACGTCAGGCTCACCAAGGTCCTCATGGACGGAGGCAGCAGCCTCAACATCATCTACACCGAGACCCTCGAGCTCCTGCAGATCTATCTGTCCTCGGTCCGGGCCGGTGCGGCGCCTTTTCACAGGATCATCCCCAGGAAACGCGTCCAACCGCTCGGACGACTCGATCTGCCCGTCTGCTTCGGGACTCCCTCCAACTTCAGAAGGGAAACCCTCACGTTCGAGGTGGTCGGGTTCCGAGGAACCTACCACGCGGTACTGGGGAGGCCATGCTACGCCAAGTTCATGGCCGTCCCCAACTACACCTACCTCAAGCTCAAGATGTCGGGCCCCAACGGGGTCATCACCGTCGGCCCCACGTACCGACACGCGTACGAATGCGACATAGAGTGCATGGAGTACGCCGAGGCCCTCGCCGAATCCGAGGCCCTCATTGCCGACCTGGGGAGCCTGTCCAAGGAGGCACCAGACGTGAAGCGCCATGCCGGCAACTTTGAGCCAGCGGAGACGGCTAAGTCCGTCCCACTCCACCCCAGCAATGACGCCTCCAAGCAGATCCGGATCGGCTCCAAGCTCAACCCCAAATAGGAAGCAGTGCTCATCGACTTTCTCCGTGCAAACGCCGAAGTTTTCGCGTGGAGTCCCTCGGACATGCCTGGCATTCCGAGGGATGTCGCCGAGCACTCGCTGGATATCCGAGCTGGAGCCTGACCCGTGAAGCAACCTCTGCACCGATTCGACGAAGAAAAGCGCAGAGCCATAGGCGAGGAGATCCACAAGCTGATGGCCGCAGGGTTCATCAAAGAGGTATTCCATCCCGAATGGCTTGCCAACCCCGTGTTTGTGAGAAAAAAGGAGGGAAATGGCGGATGTGTGTAGACTACACTGGTCTAAACAAAGCATGCCCAAAAGTTCCCTATCCTCTGCCTCGCATCGATCAAATCGTGGATTCCACTGCGGGATGCGAAACCCTGTCTTTCCTCGATGCCTACTCAGGGTATCACCAAATCAGGATGAAAGAGTCCGACCAGCTCGTGACTTCTTTCATCACACCTTTTGGCATGTACTGCTATGTTACTATGCCATTTGGTTTGAGGAATGCGGGTGCGATGTACCAAAGGTGCATGAACCACGTCTTCGGCGAACACATTGGTCGAACGGTCGAGGCTTATGTCGATGACATCGTAGTCAAGACGAGGAAAGCCTCCGACCTCCTTTCCGACCTTGAAACGACATTCCGGTGTCTCAAGGCGAAAGGCGTAAAACTCAATCCCGAGAAGTGTGTCTTCAGAGTCCCCCGAGGCATGCTCTTGGGGTTCATCGTCTCCGAGCGGGGCATCGAGGCCAACCCGGAGAAAATCGCGGCCATCACCAACATGGAGCCCATCAAGGACTTGAAAGGTGTACAAAGGGTCATGGGATGCCTTGCGGCTCTGAGCCGTTTCATCTCGCGCCTCGGTGAAAGAGGCCTACCTCTGTACCGCCTCTTAAGAAAGATCGAGTGCTTCACTTGGACCTCCGAGGCCGAGGAAGCCCTCGGGAACCTGAAGGCATTCCTTACAAACGTGCCCATCTTGGTGCCCCCACCGCCGGAGAAGCCCTCTTGATCTACGTCGCCGCTACCACTCAGGTGGTCAGAGCCGCGATCGTGGTTGAGAGACAAGAAGAAGGGCATGCATTGCCCGTCCAGAGGCCGGTTTACTTCATCAGTGAGGTACTATCCGAGACCAAGATCCGCTACCCGCAAATTCAGAAGCTGCTATACGCGGTGATCCTGACGCAGCGAAAGTTGCGACACTACTTCGAGTCTCATCCGGTGACTGTGGTGTCATCCTTCCCCCTGGGGGAGATCATCCAGTGCCGAGAGGCCTCGGGTAGGATTGCAAAGTGGGCGGTGGAAATCATGGGCGAGACGATCTCGTTCGCCCCTCGGAAGGCCATCAAGTCCCAAGTCTTGGCGGACTTTGTGGCTGAATGGGTCGACACCTAGCTCCCGGTGGCTCCGATCCAGCCGGAACTCTGGACCATGTTTTTCGATGGGTCGCTGATGAAAACAGGGGCAGGCGCGGGCCTGCTGTTCATCTCACCCCTCGGGAAACACCTACGCTACGTACTGCTCCTCCATTTCCCGGCGTCCAACAACGTGGCTGAGTATGAAGCTCTGGTCAACGGGTTGCGCATCGCCATTGAGCTAGGGGTCCGACGCCTCGACGCTCATGGCGACTCGCAGCTCGTCATCGACCAAGTTATGAAAAACTCCCACTACCGCGACCCGAAGATGGAAGCCTACTGCGATGAGGTTCGGCGCCTGGAGGACAAGTTCTACGGGCTCGAGCTCAACCACATCGCCCGACGACACAACGAGACTGCGGACGAGCTGGCTAAGATAGCCTCAGGGCGGACAACGGTTCCCCCGGACGTCTTCTCCCGAGACCTACATCAACCCTCAGTCAAGACCGACGACACGCCCGAGCCCGAGAAGGCCTCGACCCAGCCCGAGGCACCCTCGGCACAGCCCGAGGTGCCCTCGGCTCGACCCGAAGCACCCTCGGCCCCCGAGGGTGAGGCACTGCGCGTCGAGGAAGGGCGGAGTGGGGACCAGCCTAATCGAAACTGGCAGACCCCGTACCTGCAATATCTCCACCAAGGAGAGCTGCCCCTCGACCGAGCCGAGGCTCGACGACTGGCGCGGCGCGCCAAGTCGTTCATCTTACTGGGTGACAGAAAGGAGCTCTACCACCGCAGCCCATCCGGCATCCTCCAGCGGTGCATATCCATCGCCGAAGGCCAGGAGCTCTTACAAGAAATACACTCGGGGGCTTGCGGTCATCACGCAGCGCCCCGAGCCCTTGTTGGAAACGCCTTCCGACAAGGTTTCTACTGGCTGACCGCGGTGGCCGATGCCACTAGAATTGTCCGCGCCTGCCAAGGGTGTCAATTCTACGCGAGGCAGACCCACCTGCCCGCTCAGGCTCTACAGACAATACCCATCACCTGGCCGTTTGCCGTATGGGGACTGGACCTCGTCGGTCCCTTGCAGAAGGCACCCGGGGGCTACACGCACCTGCTGGTCGCCATCGACAAATTCTCCAAGTGGATCGAGGTCCGACCCCTGAACAGCATCAGGTTCGAACAGGCGGTGGCATTCTTCACCAACATCATCCATCGCTTTGGGGTCCCAAACTCCATCATCACCGACAACGGCACCCAGTTCACCGGCAGAAAGTTCCTAGACTTCTGCGAGGATCACCATATCCGGGTGGACTGGGCTGCCGTGGCTCACCCCATGACGATTGGGCAGGTGGAACGTGCCAACGGCATGATTCTGCAAGGACTCAAGCCGAGGATCTACAACGACCTCCACAAGTTCGGCAGGCGATGGATGAAGGAACTCCCCTCGGTGGTCTGGAGTTTGAGGACAACGCCGAGTCGAGCCACGGGCTTCACACTGTTCTTTCTAGTCTATGGGGCCGAGGCCGTCTTGCCCATGGACTTAGAATACGGTTCCCCGAGGACGAGGGCGTACGACGACCGAAGAAACCAGACCGACCGAGAAGACTCACTGGACCAGCTCGAAGAGGCTCGGGACATGGCCTTACTACACTCGGCGCGGTACCAGCAGTCCCTACGACGCTACCACGCCCGAGGGGTTCGGTCCCGAGACCTCCAAGTGGGCGACCTGGTGCTTCGGCTGCGACAAGACGCCCGAGGGCGGCACAAGCTCACGCCTCCCTAGGAAGGGCCGTTCGTCATCGCCAAGGTTCTGAAGCCCGGGACATACAAGCTGGCCAACAGCCAAGGCGAGGTCTACAGCAACGCTTGGAACATCCGACAGCTACGTCGCTTCTACCGTTAAGATGCTTTCAAGTCGTTCGTACACCTCGTTCACACACAAAGTCTAACCATCAAGGAAGGGTCAGCCTTGCCTCGGCAAAGTCCGACCCTCCCTCGGGGGCTAGAAGGGGGAACCCCCTCTGCGTCAAAATTTTCCTTGGAAAAAGTCTTTCTGCCAGAACGTCTTTCGTGCTTTTTGACTACTTCAAAAGTGGGGTCTTAAAAATGACGGAGTACACGTAAGCAGCCAAGGCCTACCGAGCCGAGGGACTCCTAAGCCTCCGGGATATGGATACCTCACTCATCACCTTCTGCGATAAGTAACTCACACTCGGATAAGCGATTCCGCCGATCGAACAAGTCTTAATGCTCGAGACCTTTCTGCCGAAACGATTTTTTGGGTCTTCTCGACTACATCGTTAGCAGAATCCTACAGACGAGTAAGAGTACACGTAAGCGGCAAGACCGATCGAGCCGAGGGACTCCTACGCCTCCGGGATACGGATACCTCACTCATCACCTTCCGTGAAAAGTAACTCTCGCTCGAACAAACAATTCTGTTACCGACGAATAAGTCTTGATACTCAAAACAAAGGGAAAAAGAAACACAGCTTTACAACACAGCGACAGTATGTTTGGGCCTCGGCGGCCACAGAAAACATACGCACAAGGTAAACCGATCCTATAGGTTCGAACCTCGATAGAGGGGGAGCAGCAGCACCCTCGACGTCAACACCACCTTCGGCGAAGTCCGACCGAGCCTCGAACGGCAACACGGTCGGAGGATCTCCGCTCCGAAGGACGACGTCAGCACCACGCCCGGGCCATCGCCGCCAGGGTCTCCTCCAGGAGTCCGGCTCGAGCATACGGCTCGGCCGGTCGCCCCAAAGCCTCAGCCAGCTGTCCCCCGAGGACATCAGCCCGGCCCATGGCCTCGGCAACTCGACTCCGGCGCCGGTCCCGCCAGTGGACGACCCGGTCAGGCTCCGGCCGACGAAGTCTTCTTTTCAAGCCAACTCTGCCTCTGTCCACGCTGATACCGCTGCCTCCGGCTCCGGCTCATCGAAGAGCGGCCGAGGGTTTCCTTTAACTAAGCAAAAGAAGCCTCGGGCGGCAAGGCCGACTGAGCCGAGGGACTCCTACGCCTTCGGGATACGAATACCTCACTCATCACCTTCGCACGAGGCAACTCACACTTGGTGAAGCGGTTCAGTTAGTTGACAGGCGAGTCCTAGTGCTCGGAATGAGGGAAAAACACGGCTTCACGCCAAAAGATACATACATGTTCAGGCCCCGACAGCCACAATGAACAAACACCGGCACTCAAGGTGCCATTACAAACGGAACTCCGGTTCCGCCCCCGCGGGTATGAACAACCTCCACACCGGAGAGCTTGCCAGGGCGACAAGCTCCGGGTGACTCGGCAGCGACCTCTGCAGCAGCAGCCATGGTCCCAGGACGGACGCAGCCACCAGAAGGCTCTCGTCCGCGTCCCCACTCGAGGGGAGCGAACCAGACGTTAAAGCCAAAAGATCCAGAGGTTGGTCCGTGGGCGGCGCTGATGGCCTCGACGGCGGAGAAGCTTTCTCCAGCTGCCACCACGTCAGCACCGACGGCGGCGTCCGCCTGTCCACCAACGCCGCACCAGCAAGCGCAGGCCGCTCCAAAGCGCACCGGCAGGTCCTCACTCTCGTCCTCACCACGAAAGCGAGGACAGAGGACGGAATGTTGCATCCTAGCTGGGCATCAACAGTTCGCCTTCCCCGGCATGGCTGGAGGACGCCTCCTCCGCAGAGCTGGAGGATGGTTTCCACCACCAGAAGCTGGAAGAAGAGGTGGCCGGCCGACCCGTGCAGGAGGTAGAGCCCCGGCTCGCCTCGCTCTCCGCCCCAGCAAGGATGATGAAGATCCTTGAAGCTGAGGGCGGGGCAGAGGCCGCAGCCCGGCTTGCTCATCCACACCCTGGAGCTGGTGGTCACCGTCTTGGGTGACCACCGGCGAGGGGATGCAGCCGGACTGCCTGATGAAAATCCTTGAAGCCGAACGATGGCTGAAAGGTACCAACTTCCGCGAAGTTGCGTTCCCCCAACGACGACAAGGCGGAAGAACCGCGGGCGCCCCCCATCTAGGGGCTCGAAAGGTGGAAAGACACAATGCATGAGGAGAGCGCGAAGACATGGTTGCCTTTCAAGGGGGTCGCCCTCCTTTTAAAGGCAACTCTCCCCACTTGCGTCCTCATCCGTCGTGGGCTGAGTCTTCTCCAACACGCTCCAAGGTCTTCCCCCTACGACACGGGGGCTGGGCCCCGCGCGTCATGCAAGCTGGCGCAGGGCAGACAGGGCCAAACCGCCGCCCATGGAGCACACAACTGCCAGCGGTTACGAGCACTCCACTTTCGCCAGGCCAGCGGGTGAAAGGGCGGGCCACCGTGCAGGCGGCGTGCAACCGCACCCAGGGGGACGCACCCTTTCGACTTCGACGCATCCAGCATGGAGGCCCAGGCCCACACGTCATGTAACCGGCGCGCCGGTTACTACGTGCAAGAAACTGCACCACCACTCGCTCCAGTACCGCGCCTTCTCGACTGCGGAACCGGTGCCGCGACTCGAGGCAACCCCGCACATGACCCAACAGTGCCAACCGAGCACATCGGTCACGGGTCAATCAGCTGCGGGAGAAGGCGCGATGGTCGATACGGCCAGAAATGGGCCGGCAGTAATGGCGGCAGCAGGTGGGCAGAAGCAGCGGTCAAATCGTCTGCAGGCTCACGTCCCCTCTTGGGACGGCGAGAGAGCCCTCTCCCACGGCGTGAAGATGACGCGCCCGTGTTCTATTCCTCGAACGGCTCGCGCACACACAACGGCTACCGCGCCAACCACTCGTCCCGTCGCATTAACTCTGCGGCAGGGCAGGCGGCACCTTTGGCAGGTGAAGCAGGCGACGCTTCACCTCCGCCATAATGACCACGTCAAAAAAGGTGCGCCACGTCATTCGATTTCATATCCTTTTCACTTCCTCTTTCTCTCTCTTGCCTCAGGGGTCGGAAAAGGGGATACTCCGAAATGGATCCTTCTCCGCGAAGGAAGCGGGCCCCGAGCCCCCTACTGATCAGAGGTTCAAAGGCTGGCCCCTCGGAAGGGTTCAACAGCCGCCTCAGAGCACTCGGCCTCCGCGCCCACTACTGGTCAGAGGTTCGAAGGCCGGCCCCTCGAAAGGGTTCAACGGCCGCCTCAGGCCACTCGGGCTCTGCGCCCACTACTGATCAGGGGTTCGAAGGCTGGCCCCCGAAGGGTTCAACAGCCGCCTCAGACGCAGAGCGAGGGATGACCCTGGGTACGTTCGATACATAACCAAGGCTCGGGCTGCGCTCCCGAGGTACCCTAGGACATTTCCGAGACCAACGGGAACGATTTTGTAACGGAATCCCACCAGAGGGAGGCATCGAGCCCTCGGACCCTGTCAGCGTTTTGATTGCGGGGGGTCCCTGGACCGACGAGTAAATTGTCGCCGCGTGTCCCAGCCCAGATGGGTCGGCGCGAGACGGAGCACGAAGGGGGGTAGAAGAGAGGGAGAAAAGGGAAAAACCCGCGGCCTTCGTGTTGTCCTGCGCCCAGGTCGGGTGCGCTTGCAGTAGGGGGTTACAAGCGTCCGCGTGGGGGGAGAGCGAGGGACCCTACGCGCCGTCCCGTCCTCCCGCACGGCCAACCTCTTTGTAAGAGAGCCCTGGACCTTCCTTTTATAGGCGTAAGGAGAGGGTCCAGGTGTACAATAGGAGGTGTAGCAGTGCGCCATCGTGTCTAGCAGAGAGGAGCTAGTGCCCTAAGTACATGCCATCGTGGCAGCCAGAGAGGTTTTGGCACCCTGTTCATGTGATGTCGTGGCCGTCGGAGGAGCGTTGGAGCCTTGCGGAAGGACAGCTGTCGGGGCTGTCGAGTCCTTGCTGACGTCTCCTTTGTTCCGTAAGGGGTTGAGAGTCGCCGTCGTCATGGAGCACGCGGGGCACCATCATTATCTGTTTACCGGGGCGAGCCAGATGGGACGCCGGTTGTAACACCCTGAATTTGGGGGTATAAAATTTCTTTGCTCATATTCACAAATTCAGGTGTTATTTCCCTTTTCTCATCCTTCCCCAATCTTCTCATTCTCATTTCTATAGGAGAAAAGTGGTTATTTTATTTGTAACTATAGTCTATTAGCTCAAACTCCAAGGGAGTATGAATTGTTGCATCATGTTGAACCCTAGATTTCACTTTTGTTTGGTGCATAATTCTTAGAAAGTCTAATTTGAATTTGTGGCTTATTTGAATTTGAATCAAATAGAGAAAATAAAAAGAAAAGGGAAAACAATTGCTGGAATAAAAGAAAAAGGGAAAAAGCCCAAACCCCCGCCCCCCTCGGCCTTTCGGCCCAATTGGCCCATCCCGCGCGCGCGCCTCCCCCCCCTCCTCTCTCTGCCCTGGCGGGCCCACCTGTCAGCGCAGCCGGCCCAATCCCGCGCGCGCCCGCTTCCTCCGCTCTCTCTGCCCTGGCGGGCCCGCCCGTCAGCGCAACCGTTCCCCGCGCCCGCCTCCCTCTCTCTCTGCTCGCGGGCCCGGCCTGTCAGCCCCGCCTTCCCCGCGCCCGCTTTCCCCTCTCTCTCTGCCCGCGGGCCCCGGCTGTCAGCTTCTCCGTCTTCGCGTAACCGCCGCCCCGGTCCGCGCGTGCCGCGGACTCCGCGCCCACGTCGCGCGTGGGGCTCGCCAACACCTCGCCCTTGGCCACTTGAGCCCCGAACCTCGCTCGCCATCTCCCCCTCCCTCATTTGCGCACCCGCAGACCCCTCCCTCACCTTCCCCTCGCCGCGCGCACGCCAAAGCGCAACCGCCATTAAACCGCCGCCGCTCGAGCTCGTTTCTCCGTCGCCGTTGGAGCCCCGCCGTGCCTTCTGCCACGGTGAGCTTCGCCCCGGCGTCCGCAACCCGGGACGCGCCCCAATTTTCCCTCTCCCTCCCCGAATTCCTCTGCCCGCGCTCACCCGCCGTTCGCTGCGCAGCCGCCGAGGTCCGCCACCGTCGACTCGGGCTGCCGCCGCGTCTCCGTCGCCCCCGAGGAGTCCCTGGGGTTCGCCTTGAGGTAAGGAACCTCCCATGCCCTCTCCCTTCCCCTCTATTGCACTCTGTCGCGCTTAATTCCTCGTCGGAGTTGCTTAACGCCGCCGCCGAGCCGCTTCGCCGTGAACCGCCCCCCTCCGGTGCCCCTGTCCCGACCTAGTCCCCACCAAAAGGTTCCCCGCGCCCTCCCCAACCTCCCCGGCCATTCAGATCGCCCCAAGGACCCGCAGGGCCCCCGCGCCCCTCGTCTCCGGCGAGCTCCTCCGCCGCGGGGACGGGCGCCGCCACCTCAGCTGGCTGGGGAAGGAGACAGAAGCCAGCCGCCCCATCCCCGCCGTCCATCTCAGATCGGGCGGCCCCGTTTTAAATAGGCCGAGTCCAATCCTAGCCGTCCGCCCAAGATCCAACGGCCCAGAGCCGTTTCCCCCGCGCCCCGCTCTGCCGCTGGGCCCCGCCTGTCAGCCCGCCCGCGCCCCGCTCTGCCGCTGGGCCCCGTCTGTCAGCCCCGCGCCCGCGCTGCCCGCCCGGCCCCGCCTGTCAGCCGCTCACGCCGCCGCGCGCTCGCGCGCCCGCCCGCGATCTAATCTCGGGCGTTGATCTGAGATCCAACGGCTATAAAAGCCCGATACCCCTTCGCCCGCGCAAATTCTTAAAGAGACCCCCGGTTTTCTGTAAATTGACCCGCCGTCCCTGGATCTTCGCAGTTAGGTCCTCGGACCTTTTATTTAATCCAAAATAAGTATTTAAGGCATAATTTTAGTCCCTAATCTTGTAAAATTCATAACTTTGTCATATGAACTCCAAATTAGGTGCTTCAAATTGCAAAATGCTCATGATGTTTTTGTCTATCTATTTAAACAATGTTTCCCTGCTGTTTCCATGTCCCAATTAATGGTTAATCATTAGGATAGGATTAAGGTTATTGGAACCTTATTTGAGATAATTAGAAGTTGGTAGACTTTAATAAAAGTTGGAGCACTTAAGTTTATGGACTTAAACACCTAAGTTTAGGAACTTAAAACCAGATAATGATTTAACCCCACCACTGACTTAAACCTGATTAGTGGATAATGAATCCTTTTGTATAGTCCTCTACCCTAGACCTAGGGAATACCAGAGTGCCTATCCCTTTTCTATTATGAACTTGTGATCTCTCTGCTGCATATGTTTGGTATATTGTTTTTGTTTGTTATTTCCCAAGTGCATAGTGTGAATGATTACTTTACGTAGACAACGAGCAGTCTGTGTTTCCCGAGGGAGTTGCAGAGGAAGTTTCTGATCAGCAGTTTGGTGAAGGCAAGTGTCCTCTGACCCATTATGTCCTATTCATTTATAACTTACTACCCCGCATTACTTACTTGAAACCTAAGGATTGACTAGCTTTACACTTTACCTTATCCTTGATGACCTTTTGGGTTATTATGGTTAGCATTCTGCTACTGCCTTAACTTAATCAATGAACATGATGTGAATATTTATGATACTGTTATCCTGATGATGTTGATGATCTTGTGATACTCTAGGGGGCTCAGGCTGTTTCCTGAGTACCTCTCCGTAAGGACCTGTTCGTTGAGAGACCACCCGGGATAACAGTGCAACCATGAGGGTGAAATGGGGTGCCCTTAGCTAATTAATTAGAGGAACTAGAGGTGTAGTTGCTTCGCCGTCGTGCCGTCAATGGGGTCCAGGCACAGTGCTTGCTCTGCCGAGGCTGAGTGCCGAGGTTCTTTCGTTTTGCTTTTGTTAGTCACTCTCCTGCGGGGAGGAGTACTGTGTTTATCAAACTGGAGAAACCTAACGGGCAGCTATGATCTCTAGGGAATCTTTGTAACAGCTACGTAGTGATACCCTGCCGGACCACCTAGGTAGTGGTCAATGGGGATTAGCTCTCCCCGGGCAGAAAGGGAATCATGACTCATGGGTAAAGTGTGCGGCCTCTGCAGAGGGTAGTGAAACTGATATGTCAGTCGTGCTCACGGTTAAGAGCAGCCTTGTGATCCTCTTTGATTAGAGATACAGATGGTTCGAGATACAAGGATTATGTTATGGTTTTGGTTCGAATATGATGATGTTGTTCCTCGATGAGGAAATGGTTCATGGGTTGGTTAATGCTAAAATCTGGCTTCTACTAATGATAAATACCTGTCCAACTAAAAGCAACCGCTTGAGCCTAACCCCACATAAAGCTAGACCACTTCAGCCAAACAGGACATTTGCTGAGTACGTTGATGTGTACTCATCCTTGCTTTACCACAAAACACCAGGTTGTCCGCATTGTAACCACTGCTCCGGAGAAGGCGAAGTCGTGGAAGGAGACTTCCAGGAGTTCCAAGACTACGACGAATTCTAGGTGTGGGTTGGCGGCAACCCCCGGTCAGCTGCCTGTGAAGGCCTTATCTTTACTGTGTTTCGCTAGCACTTTGATTTAACTGTTAAGTTGATGACTATGTGGATGTCTATGACTCTGTGATGTAATAAGTTAATACTCTTTTAAGTTATTATTCGAGCAATGTGCATTGATGTTCATTTATGTAATCGCTGTGTACGTGAGTTCTGATCCTGGCACGTACATAGTTCGCACTTGGTTTGCCTTCCAAAACCGGGTGTGACATAAGTGGTATCAAAGCCGTGCTGACTGTAGGACCACTGACCTAGAGTAGCACTGGTCGTACTAAGGACTATTGACCTTCCCCCTCACTTTGACCTCTGATGTTACTTCAAAAGTCGGTCACCTCGACCAACCCTATGTTTTACTACATATATATATATATGCTATATTATACCTTGTTAAAATTTTTATCTTATTCTGTCTATGGTTTATTCACTTGTCGTATTAGTTCTGCTCTTACTCTTATGCTTACGGTGTCTTTTGTAGATGGCTCGTCTTAGACACACTGCACGTAAGTCGGTGATTCCTTTCCTGCCGTCTCGACTTGCGGAGCGTCCTCTGCACCGCACCGTGTCCGGTCAGTCGAGTCACCTGGAGAGACTGCACCACCGCCTGCGTGAGGAGCAGGAACGCCGGCGCCAGCACAGAGAGCAGCAGGGCTCTTCCTCCCCACCCCAGCAAGAGGTGGAGTCCGTGAGGCCCCGTTCCTCTGTTGCCCAGCTAGAGGCGCCCCCTGCACCACCGCGGGACGCCCCGGCTGTTGGAGGAGCTACTGGAGGAGGTCTTGGAGGAGACCCCGACGACGACTCAGACCACAGCGCGGAGTCTTCTGAGCCGCAGGAGGCGGAAGGATGGGTCGCCCGACCCATCACCTGTGACGCCGCTCGCGGTTGTCACTTCCACGACGCACTCGACACCTTGCTGCGCCAGGCTTTTGACCGGCATACCTGGTCGATCGAGTATCGTTGTGTAGTCTACCAGCACAGTCGCGGGAGGTACCCGGACCGCTGGGAGGCTACCTGCCTAGTTCGCCGTCCGGAGGATGACCTCCGGGGTGCGGAGGCCGTTTCGGAGCACTATTCCATCTCCGAGAGGGACACTGCAGAGGCGGCTATGCAGGATGCAGCACGACGTGCACTCTCCCAGTACTATTCTTTGTTCGGTGGCGTGGCCGACGGTCTTAACCTTCGGTACTACCCCCGCCGCCCTACTGGCAGCACAGAGAGTGTGGTTGTCTCCCCTGTTGGTGAGGCTAACCCTAGGTTGAGCAGCATAGTCAACCTAGTCACAGTGCTTAACACTGAGCTGGATCACTCTCTGGACGAGCTGAGCAGGGCTCAAACGGAGATTGCGGAGTTGCGTGCTGAGCTGGCAGAGCGCCATCACCAGGAGGGTGGTTCTCCCGCTCCTGTTGGGACTCAGCACCCTTACCGCTCACCGCCACGTGGTCACCACACTTATGGTTCCCCTGCCTGTAAGACCAGGATAGATCTGGATCCTTAGATCGTTAGCGTCGAAGTTTGTAATAATTCTTAAGTCAGATGTCTCAGTCTTAGGTAGTAAGTTTAGTTTGCTTATCAGTTGCTTCCAATTAGCTCAGTTTGCTTATCAGTTGCTTTCATGCTTGTTATGATGAACTTGTGCTGGATTCGAATCTTTGTAATGACTGTTGCCAACCTGTGGGCTTCCCCTGCAGTTTGGCCTAGCTAGTAATGATAATGAAGTCAGTTATTTAGTTGGGAAGCCATTTACTTCTACTTTCCTTTCTATCTGAGAAGCTGTGTTGAATCATAATGAGGATCAGTGAAGCTCTTTGTTCACTCAGTGTCATGAAGAATTCTGTATTCTCTTTTCTTATGCTGGAGGATTGTAAGATCAACGCTGATGTATGAATGTCTTCCACAGATGTCTGACAACAGGCGCCGATGCAACAGGCGTGCTCAGCAAGAGCAGCATGACCAGCAGGAAGAACAACAGAGGCAACCTCCCCCACCACCCCCGATGACAGTGGAGCAGATGTTCTTGATGCAGACTCAGGCAGTGCAGGCCATTGGGCAGACTCTGGCAGCCATGCAGCAGGCTCAACAGCAACCCCAACCCCAGTTGCAAGTGCAGATGCCCCAGATGCCACGGGATAAGCGTGGTGAGTTCATGAGAGGGCACCCTCCTACCTTCGCCCATTCCGCCGACCCCATGGATGCAGAAGACTGGCTGCGCACAGTGGAAAGGGAACTGCGCACCGCTCAATGTAACGACAGGGAGAAGGTTCTGTATGGTCCCCGTCAGCTAAGGGGAGCAGCCCAGTCCTGGTGGGAGTCCTACCTCGCCACCCATGCTGACCCCGAAGCCATCACCTGGGAAGAATTCAGCGAGAGTTTCCGCCGGTACCATGTGCCAGAGGGACTGATGATCGTGAAGAAGGAGGAATTTCTGGCTCTGAAGCAGGGACCCCTGTCTGTTAGTGAATACAGAGACAAGTTTCTGCAGCTATCTCGTTATGCACCTGAGGATGTCAACACTGATGCTAAAAGGCAGTACCGGTTCATGAGGGGTTTGGTGGATCCCCTGCATTACCAGCTGATGAACCACACCTTCCCCACCTTCCATCACCTGATCGATAGGGCAGTTATGACTGAGAAGAAGCGTAAGGATATGGAAGATCGGAAGCGCAAGATGAGTGGACCCCAGACCAGAGGCATCAGCCGTCCATGTTTCTCAGGCAGTTCATCTCAGCAAGGCAGGCCTGGTCACCCACAGGGATATCAGAATCAGAACCAGCGTCCGCATTAGCAGTAGTTTCAGAGGCAGTATCAGCAGCAGCAGTATCGTCAACATAGCCAGCAGGGAGGTAATCAGTATCAGAAGCAGAACAACCAGGCATGATATGACCACGCCATTAAGCAACACATTACAACCCTCAAGTTATACTACATCAACTCAAGTACAACCAACATCATCACCAACCCGAGTCTTTGATGGACCAATTACACGTAGCCGAGCTAAGAAGCTACAGCAAGAGGTGCACGCGCTACTTTATGAATTTCAATTAAACACTAATGCGAACTTTATGCTACCTAAGTCGTATATGTTGATATTACTTAGGTTCACCAAGAAGAAGGACAAAACATATCAAAGGCGAATCAGCAAGAAGAGCTACGTCCGAGTCAGTCCAGCGCTACAGAACTGTCCAGAAGAAACAGTCATAACTTTTGATTCCCAAAAGCTATGAAGGCCCATAAGTACTTTTTGGAAAGCTCTTGAAGTCTAGTTTCCAATGCTTCTACAGCCGACTTAACCACATCTACCAGAAAGGCAGCCGACCTACTTTAGTGCTGACTGGTCAGAAGGTCAACAGTCTGCTTGATGACCAAGTTTTCGTATTAAACTGCATCATTCTACGAAGTTTCATTAAGCATGCTATATATGGTGAGAAAGCTTATCAAATTAGCTTTCCAATGCAACTAGTCCCACGTCATTTGAAGATTCCTAGAAGAAGTTATTGCCAAAATACTGAAGACTGCGCAGAAGTCAAACAGCCACACGGAAATCAGCTCTGCAGATCTTCCGAAGAGGCTCCTTCACATTAGCTCGTGAAAATACTTTTGTTTTGTGTTTATACCTCGCTAAGGCTGGTTGTTACTAGTATAAATACCCCCCTATGTCTATGATGTAAGGCAGCTTATGATAATCTAAAACAGAACCCCTTTGTTCAGCTGTGTGCTAACAAATATTGAGAGTGATCTCTACCCCTTTGCTCTTGTGAATTCCTTCGCGGGATTGCAGAAGCGGCGGCTTCATCCGCTCCCAATTGGTGCTCCTACTCCCTTCGAGGTCTCCCCGATTGATTGTAGGCTGTGTTGGTTGGTTCTTTGAGAGTGTGGTTGGGCGAATCCTCGATTCAGGCTGCCGGTTAAAGACGGTGGTTGGCTTCGAGTTTTATTTGTCAGGTTGCACTAGTTATCGCTGCTTGCAGCAAGTTATCTTGGCTTCTTTGAAGCTAGTTATCTGAAGATTGATCCTACGTCGTGAAGATCGGGCATCGTGACGCATCATCTGGTATCAAAGCCTCAGTTGCCACGGTAGGATTCTTTACCCTTAGCTACATATATTTTGTGTTGTCCTATCCACCCAAAAGCCATAAAATATTTTTGCCATAGCCTTTTCTTTCAATCTGTTGTTCCAGTGAGTTTTGTTAAGTTTCAGTCCTTAGAATCTTTGTTTAGTTGCTGGTCACTCTATCCTTTGTGTTTTACTTTGAGCCTCTTATATATATATCTGAAAATATCCACAAAAAGAGTATTCTGGAAAAAAAACCTCATCATTTCCTTCGCGTTAACTTTGATCCTATTTAAGTTATAGCTGCTGGTTGAGTTGTTTGTTAAGTATTATAAAGTGTGCAATATCATATCAGATCTCTATGTTTAGTTGTATAAAAAAGTATCAAAAAAAGAGAAGAAAGAAAAGTACCAAAGAAAAGTGTTGAACAAGATTGTGAAAGAAAAGTAAAACAATCAGTTTGTTTGTGTGCACAAGTGCTGAAAATTTTATCAAGTTGTTCAACCAGTTTGCTATTGTCATTTGGTGCAAAATTTTGGTTGGATCTGATTGCAACACTTGCATTCCAATCATACTCCTTGTCTGCATCAAATCTGAAATTTCTTACGCGTGTGTCTGATCTATTTACATCACTCGAATCTTGTGGTCAGCACTAGGCAGGGAACTTCTAGTCGGATGGTTATTTAACTTAACAACAACTAGAATTCAGATTGTATCCCTTGTTTATTAATCCCCACCAAGCTCCACATATAAGCCATCGTAATCGGTACTCTGGTCTTGTATTCGCTTAACCACCACTTTCTTGTTACCACCACACATTTTCTTGCAACCCGCAGGGAACTCATAAGAGCTTTGGTTGGTAAGAGTGGTGAGGTTGTGAGATTCTATATAGCTTCATATTCCACCTATATTTGTTGCCTCGTTGTCACTAACTTCGCAGGAAGATGGATCCCAACGTTGAGATTGAAGAATGTGTCACCCTGATACAATTCAATGAGCTCAAACAAAGCATAGAAGCCAAGCAAGACCTGTTGGCACAAGATCTTCAGACACTTATGGCTGAAATCAGAGGTCGTCGTCGACTCCCCGACGGTGTAAGAAACCATGATGAAGATGGGGAAGAAGATGAAGGAAATTATTCTAGAAGAGCAAGTGTACATGGGAGGAGAAATCAAGGTGCTGCATATGGTAGAGGAAGAGGCCGGAATCGAAGAAATAATGACAATGAAGAATCTGAATTTGGGGATGATCAGTCTCAACATCGCTATGGTCGTCGTCATCATAGAGGCGTCAACCAAGAAGAGAGATTTGGGAAACTTAAGTTTACCATGCCAAAATTTGATGGTAGATCTGATCCTGAAGATTATTTCACATGGGAATTGAAAGTGGAGAAAATCCTCCGCCTACATAATTATTCAGAGGAGAAGAAACTTGCAATGGCATCTCTTGAGTTTGAAGGATATGCTCTGATTTGGTGGGAGCAACTTCTTCGTGATCGTGAAGAAGATGGAGAGGACCCTATTATTACTTGGCAAGAGATGAAGCGAGAAATGAGAATTCGTTTTGTGCCGAAGCATTATCGGCGTGATCTTTTTGATAAATTGCAGAATTTGAGGCAAGGAAGTTTCTCTGTTGAGGAGTATTATAAGGAGATGGAGAAGGCCATGATTAGAGCCAATGTGTATGAAGACGAAGAGCAAACCATTGCACGTTTCATGGCTGGGTTACACCGCAACATTCAGCGTATTGTTGAGTTTCAGCCGTACCAAAGTCTTATTGATTTGGTACATCAAGCCACCAAAGCTGAACGCCAGCTGCAACAAGATGCTAAGAGCAGCAAGCCCTTGTCATATGGTGCACGAACCATGACTGGAGGGAGCAAATCGATCTCAAGGTTTACTGCTGCATCCTCAGCAACAAAAGGTTCAACTGGAGGCTTGCGATCCAATATTCAAGGCAATTCTAGTGGAAAGAACGGTGCTGCTCCAAACACGAGTTATAAACCAGCAGCCTCCACTTCAACGTCAGTGGGTTCAACAGCCAAGAGTAGTGGTATTCAGTGCTTCAAGTGTGGAGGTCATGGTCATGTCATAAAGGAGTGTCCAAATAATCGTGTGATCCTTGTGACTGATGATGGAGAATATACATCAGCTAGTGAAGAGGAAGCTGAAGCAGGAAATGAAGATGTCATTGATAAATCTGAAGAACATACGGGATGTGAATTTGAGCATGGTACTACTCTTGTGGTTACACAAATCTTGAGTGTTCAAATGAAAGAAGCTGAAATTGGACAGCGACATAATCTTTTTCAAACACGAGCAAAAGTGCAAGACAAAGTAGTAAAGGTGATCATTGATGGAGGGAGCTGTCATAATCTTGCAAGTCGTGAGATGGTTGAAAAGCTTGGTTTGAAGTTGCAGCGACACCCTCATCTATATCATGTCCAATGGCTGAATGAATCGGGAGATATCAAGATTGGTTATAAAGTGAAAGTTCCGTTCAAGATTGGAGAGAATGTTGACATAGTGGAGTGTGATGTTGCACCCATGTCTGTGTGTCACATACTGCTAGGAAGACCTTGGCAATATGACCGATATTCTCAGCATTGTGGAAGAACAAATCAATACACGCTAGATCTAAAAGGGAGAAAGTTTGTACTCAAGCCTATGACCCCTCAACAAATCATGGCTGAACACTTACAAAAGAAAACTGAAATTAGTACAGCAAGTAGAGGAGGAGAAGAGCAAAAGAAATTGAGTGCCATCCACAATTCGGTGAGCGAGTGCTACAAGCCAAATTCAAGAGATAAAAAGAAGGAAGAGGGAGAACATCTAGTTATGCTAGCCACAAAATCTGAGCTGAGAGAAGTGAGGAAAAACCCATATCAAGTGCTCTTTGTACTTGTGAACAAAGAAGCTTTGATTTCTCCTAACGACATAATATCTCTTCCTAGTGTTGTGGCTGATCTTTTGCAGGACTTTGAAGATGTGTTTCCACAAGAAACACCAGCTGGACTACCTCCACTTCGTAGGATTGTGCATCAAATTGATCTCATTCCAGGGGCTACACTTCCTAACCATCCACCATATCGAACCAATCCTGAAGAATCTAAGGAGATACAAAGGCAAGTGCAAGAACTTCTTGATATAGGTTTTGTTCGTGAAAGTTTACGCCCTTGTGCTATTCCTATGATTTTTGTACCTAAAAAAGATGGATCTTGGAGGATGTGTGTTGATTGGAGAGCTATAAATAATATTACCGTTCGCTATCGCCATCCTATTCCACGACTAGATGGTATGCTTGATAAATTAAGTGGTTCCACAATTTTTACTAAAATTGATTTGAGAAGTGGATACCATCAAATAAGAATTAAAACTAGAGATGAATGGAAAACTGTATTTAGAACAAAATTTGGGTTGTATGAATGGTTAGTGATGCCCTTTGGGTTGACTAATGCTCCTAGTACTTTTATGAGATTAATGAACCATGTCTTAAGAACATTCATTGGAAAATTTGTTGTTGTCTACTTTGATGATATTCTAATTTACAGCAAGTCTTTTGATGAACATGTGAAACACATTCGACAAGTTTTAGAAGAGCTAAGAAAGGAGAAATTATTTGCTAATCTTGAGAAGTGCAGTTTTTGCACAGACCATGTTGTGTTTCTTGGCTTTGTTGTTTCAGGAAAGGGAATAGAAGTGGATGAATCCAAGTTGAAAGCAATCAAGGATTGGCCAGCTCCAACGAATGAAAGAACCAATATGGAAATCTCCAAGCGTGCTGCTTATATAAAAAAGATATATGAGAAGACCAATGAAGCAATTGAGCTCAAAGCAGTGCACAAGGCTGCAAGAATGAACAAGCATAGGAAGAAGTTATTTAAATCGGGGGACGTGGCTTGGATTCACTTGTGCAAAGAGCGTTTTCCTGATCAGTGCAAATCCAAATTGATGTCACGAGGGAATGGTCCATTTCGTGTTCTTGCCAAGATCAATAATAATGCATACAAGATAGATCTTCCACCAAGTTATGGCGTGAGCAACATGTTCAATATTGTTGACCTTTTACCATTTACAAGTGAAGACACTTCAGAGTCGAGGACGACTCCTTTTCAAGGGGAGAAGGATGATATGACCACGCCATTAAGCAACACATTACAACCCTCAAGTTATACTACATCAACTCAAGTACAACCAACATCATCACCAACCCGAGTCTTTGATGGACCAATTACACGTAGCCGAGCTAAGAAGCTACAGCAAGAGGTGCACGCGCTACTTTATGAATTTCAATTAAACACTAATGCGAACTTTATGCTACCTAAGTCGTATATGTTGATATTACTTAGGTTCACCAAGAAGAAGGACAAAACATATCAAAGGCGAATCAGCAAGAAGAGCTACGTCCGAGTCAGTCCAGCGCTACAGAACTGTCCAGAAGAAACAGTCATAACTTTTGATTCCCAAAAGCTATGAAGGCCCATAAGTACTTTTTGGAAAGCTCTTGAAGTCTAGTTTCCAATGCTTCTACAGCCGACTTAACCACATCTACCAGAAAGGCAGCCGACCTACTTTAGTGCTGACTGGTCAGAAGGTCAACAGTCTGCTTGATGACCAAGTTTTCGTATTAAACTGCATCATTCTACGAAGTTTCATTAAGCATGCTATATATGGTGAGAAAGCTTATCAAATTAGCTTTCCAATGCAACTAGTCCCACGTCATTTGAAGATTCCTAGAAGAAGTTATTGCCAAAATACTGAAGACTGCGCAGAAGTCAAACAGCCACACGGAAATCAGCTCTGCAGATCTTCCGAAGAGGCTCCTTCACATTAGCTCGTGAAAATACTTTTGTTTTGTGTTTATACCTCGCTAAGGCTGGTTGTTACTAGTATAAATACCCCCCTATGTCTATGATGTAAGGCAGCTTATGATAATCTAAAACAGAACCCCTTTGTTCAGCTGTGTGCTAACAAATATTGAGAGTGATCTCTACCCCTTTGCTCTTGTGAATTCCTTCGCGGGATTGCAGAAGCGGCGGCTTCATCCGCTCCCAATTGGTGCTCCTACTCCCTTTGAGGTCTCCCCGATTGATTGTAGGCTGTGTTGGTTGGTTCTTTGAGAGTGTGGTTGGGCGAATCCTCGATTCAGGCTGCCGGTTAAAGACGGTGGTTGGCTTCGAGTTTTATTTGTCAGGTTGCACTAGTTATCGCTGCTTGCAGCAAGTTATCTTGGCTTCTTTGAAGCTAGTTATCTGAAGATTGATCCTACGTCGTGAAGATCGGGCATCGTGACGCATCAAGGCACCTCGCCTTCCTGCCCCAGCAGCAAACCAGAGCAACCAAGCAGCCCCAGCACAAGGAGGAGGCAGAGGATGTTTCCACTGTGGAGAACAAGGCCACTGGGCGATGCAGTGCCCGAAGAAGGCGGCGCAGCAGCAGACCAACCCCAATGCTCCAACAAGGCAAGGTGTACTGCAGCCGACAGCAGGCAATCGTAACCAAGCGTACAACCGTGGAAAGGTGAACCACTTGGAGGCCGAAGCGATTCAGGATGCACCAGATGTGGCAGTAGGTATGTTCTCAGTCGAATCTCATCCCACGAAAGTGCTATTTGATACTGGTGCAACTCATTCATTTGTCACGGCAACCTGGGTAGAATTGCATAACATCTCAGTAGAGGCAATGATGCCGCCCATGAGGATTAATTCAGTTGGTGGCAAGGTGCAAACAGATAAAATATGCTCAAATATAAGGGTGGAAATAAGGGGGATAGGATTCCCTAGTGACTTAATAGTAATAGACACCCCTGGGATAGATGTTATTCTAGGGATGAATTGGTTAATGAAGTATGAAGCAAATGTTAGTTGTGACAAGAGGACCGTAACATTGAAGTCCCCGTCAGGAGAAGAGGTAGTGGCCGAGCTAAGGATGCCTAAATCAGCGGAGGGTGTCTATCACCAGATTTCAGTTGATAGTAAGGAGCCCAACCCGCTTGAGGCTATCAAGGTTGTGTCGGACTTTCCGGACGTATTTCTCGAGGAGCTAACGGGCATGCCACCCGAGAGAAAAGTCGAATTTGCCATAGAGCTTATCCCTGGTACCGCCCCCATTTCCAAAAGAGCCTACCGAGTGTCTGGACCAGAATTGGTGGAACTCAAGAAGCAGATAGATGAGATGTTAGAGAAGGGTTACATCAGACCAAGTACCTCGCCTTGGGCCGCTCCGGTGTTGTTTGTAGAGAAGAAAGATGGTACCAAAAGGATGTGCATAGACTACAGAGCCTTGAATGAAGTCACTGTCAAGAACAAGTACCCCCTGCCAAGGATAGAAGACTTGTTCGACCAGCTCAGAGGTGCCAGCGTATTCTCGAAGATAGATCTGAGATCAGGCTACCATCAACTCAGAATCCGACCCTCGGACATACCGAAGACGGCATTCATCACCAAGTACGGGTTATATGAATTCACAGTTATGTCCTTTGGTTTGACAAATGCGCCAGCCTTCTTTATGTACCTGATGAACAGTGTGTTCATGGATTATCTGGACAAGTTTGTGGTAGTGTTTATCGATGATATTCTCATATACTCTCAAAGTGAGGAAGATCATGTAGAGCATTTGAAGATGGTATTGCAAAGACTTCGAGAGCATCAGTTGTATGCCAAGCTGAGCAAATGCGAGTTCTGGATTCATGAAGTCTTGTTTCTGGGTCACATCATAAATCAAGATGGGTTGGCAGTGGATCCGAAGAAAGTGGCAGATATCCTGAACTGGAAAGCACCAAAGGATGTTCGTGGGATCAAGAGCTTCATTGGAATGGCTGGGTATTACAGGCGTTTCATCGAAGGCTTCTCAAAGATTGCTAGACCAATGGCAGCGTTACTAGCGAAGAAAGTTGAGTTTAAGTGGACCCAAAAGTGTCAGGAAGCATTTGAAGAACTGAAAAATAGGTTGACCACAGCTCTGGTGTTAGTCCTGCCTGATGTTCACAAGCCATTCTCAGTGTATTGCGATGCTTCTTACACCAGATTGGGATGTGTGCTAATGCAAGAAGGAAGAGTTGTAGCATACTCATCTCGACAGCTGAAGATTCATGAGAAAAATTATCCCACACATGACCTAGAGTTGGCAGCAGTAGTTCATGCTTTGAAGACCTGGAGACATTACCTGTATGGGCAGAAGTGCGACATTTACACAGATCATAAAAGTCTGAAGTACATATTCACCCGTCAGAGTTAAACATGAGACAGCGAAGATGGTTGGAATTGATCAAAGACTATGAGTTGGAGATACATTACCATCCAGGCAAAGCCAATGTGGTTGCAGATGCTCTGAGCAGGAAGAGTCAAGTCAATATGATGGCCACGTACCCAATGCCATATGAGTTAGCCAAGGAGTTCGACAGACTGAGTCTTGGTTTTTTGAATAGTACGCAAGGAGTGACAGTGGAATTAGAGCCCACCCTAGAGCGGGAGATCAAAGAAGGGCAGAAGGATGATGAAAGCATCAACAAGATCCGGCAGCTGATCTCAGAAGGAAGAGGCAAAGACTTTCGAGAGGATGAAGAGGGAGTAATATGGTTCAAGGGTCGATTGTGTGTCCCCGACCTCAAACCTATTCGGGAGCTGATCCTAAAGGAAGCTCATGAGACAGCCTACTCCATACACCCGGGAAGCGAAAAGATGTACCAGGATTTAAAAAGGAGGTTTTGGTGGTATGGCATGAAAAGAGAAATCGCAGAATATGTCGCCATTTGTGATAGCTGTCAAAGAACCAAAGCAGAGCACCAAAGGCCCGCCGGATTGTTGCAGCCATTGCGGATTCCTCAGTGGAAGTGGGATGAGATCGGGATGGATTTTATAGTTGGCCTACCCCGTACCCGGGCCGGTTATGATTCCATCTGGGTGGTTGTGGACCGCTTAACAAAGGTGGCCCATTTCATACCTGTGAAGACCACATATACCGGAGCAACGTTAGCTGAGTTATACATGTCACGGATAGTCTGCCTTCATGGTGTGCCGAAGAAGATAGTGTCAGATCGAGGAACGCAGTTCACCTCTCATTTTTGGCAGCAGCTACAAGAAGCTTTGGGCACCCATTTGAACTTCAGCTCGGCTTATCACCCGCAGACAGACGGTCAGACTGAAAGAACTAATCAGATCCTAGAAGATATGTTGAGAGCCTGTGCGTTGCAAGACAAGTCAGGATGGGACAAAAGGTTACCTTATGCAGAATTCTCCTATAACAATAGTTACCAGGCCAGCTTGAAGATGTCACCGTTTCAGGCACTCTATGGACGGAGTTGTAGGACTCCGCTGCATTGGGACCAGCCTGGAGAGAGACAGGTGTTTGGCCCCGACATCCTGCTTGAAGCCGAAGAGAATATCAAAATGGTTCGGGAGAACCTGAAGATAGCCCAGTCAAGACAGCGAAGCTATGCGGACCGAAGGAGAAGAGAACTGAGTTTCGAAGTGGGGGATTTCGTCTATCTGAGGGTGTCACCTATCAGGGGAGTCAGAAGGTTCGGAGTTAAAGGCAAGTTAGCACCCCGGTACGTTGGACCATATCAGATTCAAGCAAAGCGTGGAGAAGTGGCTTATCAACTCAACCTACCAGAAAGTTTGTCGGCAGTACACAACGTGTTCCACGTGTCGCAATTGAAGAAGTGTCTGCGAGTACCAGAAGAACAGTTGCCAGTGGAGGGTTTGGAAGTCCAGGAGGATCTGACATACATAGAGAAGCCAACGCAGATTCTGGAGTTTGCGGACAGAGTCACCCGGAGGAGCACCATCAGAATGTGCAAAGTCAGATGGGGTCACCACTCGGAGGAGGAAGCAACCTGGGAACGAGAAGATGATCTGAAAGCCAAATACCCTGAACTCTTTGCTGACCAACCCTGAATCTCGGGGCGAGATTCTTTTAAGGGGGATAGGTTTGTAACACCCTGAATTTGGGGGTATAAAATTTCTTTGCTCATATTCACAAATTCAGGTGTTATTTCCCTTTTCTCATCCTTCCCCAATCTTCTCATTGTCATTTCTATAGGAGAAAAGTGGTTATTTTATTTGTAACTATAGTCTATTAGCTCAAACTCCAAGGGAGTATGAATTGTTGCATCATGTTGAACCCTAGATTTCACTTTTGTTTGGTGCATAATTCTTAGAAAGTCTAATTTGAATTTGTGGCTTATTTGAATTTGAATCAAATAGAGAAAATAAAAAGAAAAGGGAAAACAATTGCTGGAATAAAAGAAAAAGGGAAAAAGCCCAAACCCCCGCCCCCCTCGGCCTTTCGGCCCAATTGGCCCATCCCCCGCGCGCGCCTCCACTCCCTCCTCTCTCTGCCCTGGCGGGCCCACCCGTCAGCGCAGCCGGCCCAATCCCGCGCGCGCCCGCTTCCTCCGCTCTCTCTGCCCTGGCGGGCCCGCCCGTCAGCGCAACCGTTCCCCGCGCCCGCCTCCCTCTCTCTCTGCTCGCGGGCCCGGCCTGTCAGCCCCGCCTTCCCCGCGCCCGCTTTCCCCTCTCTCTCTGCCCGCGGGCCCCGGCTGTCAGCTTCTCCGTCTTCGCGTAACCGCCGCCCCGGTCCGCGCGTGCCGCGGACTCCGCGCCCACGTCGCGCGTGGGGCTCGCCACCACCTCGCCCTTGGCCACTTGAGCCCCGAACCTCGCTCGCCATCTCCCCCTCCCTCATTTGCGCACCCGCAGACCCCTCCCTCACCTTCCCCTCGCCGCGCGCACACCAAAGCGCAGCCGCCATTAAACCGCCGCCGCCCGAGCTCATTTCTCCGTCGTCGTTGGAGCCCCGCCGTGCCTTCTGCCACGGTGAGCTTCGCCCCGGCGTCCACAACCCGGGACGCGCCCCAATTTTCCCTCTCCCTCCCCGAATTCCTCTGCCCGCGCTCACCTGCCGTTCGCTGCGCAGCCGCCGAGGTCCGCCACCGTCAACTCGGGCTGCCGCCGCGTCTCCGTCGCCCCCGAGGAGTCCCCGGGGTTCGCCTTGAGGTAAGGAACCTCCCATGCCCTCTCCCTTCCCCTCTATTGCACTCTGTCGCGCTTAATTCCTCGTCGGAGTTGCTTAACGCCGCCGCCGAGCCGCTTCGCCGTGAACCGCCCCCCTCCGGTGCCCCTGTCCCGACCTAGTCCCCACCAAAAGGTTCCCCGCGCCCTCCCCAACCTCCCCGGCCATTCAGATCGCCCCAAGGACCCGCAGGGCCCCCGCGCCCCTCGTCTCCGGCGAGCTCCTCCGCCGCGGGGACGGGCGCCGCCACCTCAGCTGGCTGGGGAAGGAGACAGAAGCCAGCCGCCCCATCCCCGCCGTCCATCTCAGATCGGGCGACCCCGTTTTAAATAGGCCGAGTCCAATCCTAGCCGTCCGCCCAAGATCCAACGGCCCAGAGCCGTTTCCCCCGCGCCCCGCTCTGCCGCTGGGCCCCGGCTGTCAGCCCGCCTGCGCCCCGCTCTGCCGCTGGGCCCCGTCTGTCAGCCCTGCGCCCGCGCTGCCCGCCCGGCCCCGCCTGTCAGCCGCTCACGCCGCCGCGCGCTCGCGCGCCCGCCCGCGATCTAATCTCGGGCGTTGATCTGAGATCCAACGGCTA
Source organism: Zea luxurians (assembly GCA_029449295.1). Lineage (NCBI taxonomy): Eukaryota > Viridiplantae > Streptophyta > Magnoliopsida > Poales > Poaceae > Zea > Zea luxurians. The sequence goes on along the minus strand of JAOPSE010000001.1, from coordinate 31,898,914 downwards.
TAAAAGCCCGATACCCCTTCGCCCGCGCAAATTCTTAAAGAGACCCCCGGTTTTCTGTAAATTGACCCGCCGTCCCTGGATCTTCGCAGTTAGGTCCTCGGACCTTTTATTTAATCCAAAATAAGTATTTAAGGCATAATTTTAATCCCTAATCTTGTAAAATTCATAACTTTGTCATATGAACTCCAAATTAGGTGCTTCAAATTGCAAAATGCTCATGATGTTTTTGTCTATCTATTTAAACAATGTTTCCCTGCTGTTTCCATGTCCCAATTAATGGTTAATCATTAGGATAGGATTAAGGTTATTGGAACCTTATTTGAGATAATTAGAAGTTGGTAGACTTTAATAAAAGTTGGAGCACTTAAGTTTATGGACTTAAACACCTAAGTTTAGGAACTTAAAACCAGATAATGATTTAACCCCACCACTGACTTAAACCTGATTAGTGGATAATGAATCCTTTTGTATAGTCCTCTACCCTAGACCTAGGGAATACCAGAGTGCCTATCCCTTTTCTATTATGAACTTGTGATCTCTCTGCTGCATATGTTTGGTATATTGTTTTTGTTTGTTATTTCCCAAGTGCATAGTGTGAATGATTACTTTACGTAGACAACGAGCAGTCCGTGTTTCCCGAGGGAGTTGCAGAGGAAGTTTCTGATCAGCAGTTTGGTGAAGGCAAGTGTCCTCTGACCCATTATGTCCTATTCATTTATAACTTACTACCCCGCATTACTTACTTGAAACCTAAGGATTGACTAGCTTTACACTTTACCTTATCCTTGATGACCTTTTGGGTTATTATGGTTAGCATTCTGCTACTGCCTTAACTTAATCAATGAACATGATGTGAATATTTATGATACTGTTATCCTGATGATGTTGATGATCTTGTGATACTCTAGGGGGCTCAGGCTGTTTCCTGAGTACCTCTCCGTAAGGACCTGTTCGTTGAGAGACCACCCGGGATAACAGTGCAACCATGAGGGTGAAATGGGGTGCCCTTAGCTAATTAATTAGAGGAACTAGAGGTGTAGTTGCTTCGCCGTCGTGCCGTCAATGGGGTCCAGGCACAGTGCTTGCTCTGCTGAGGCTGAGTGCCGAGGTTCTTTCGTTTTGCTTTTGTTAGTCACTCTCCTGCGGGGAGGAGTACTGTGTTTATCAAACTGGAGAAACCTAACGGGCAGCTATGATCTCTAGGGAATCTTTGTAACAGCTACGTAGTGATACCCTGCCGGACCACCTAGGTAGTGGTCAATGGGGATTAGCTCTCCCCGGGCAGAAAGGGAATCATGACTCATGGGTAAAGTGTGCGGCCTCTGCAGAGGGTAGTGAAACTGATATGTCAGCCGTGCTCACGGTTAAGAGCAGCCTTGGGATCCTCTTTGATTAGAGATACAGATGGTTCGAGATACAAGGATTATGTTATGGTTTTGGTTCGAATATGATGATGTTGTTCCTCGATGAGGAAATGGTTCATGGGTTGGTTAATGCTAAAATCTGGCTTCTACTAATGATAAATACCTGTCCAACTAAAAGCAACTGCTTGAGCCTAACCCCACATAAAGCTAGACCACTTCAGCCAAACAAGACATTTGCTGAGTACGTTGATGTGTACTCATCCTTGCTTTACCACAAAACACCAGGTTGTCCGCATTGTAACCACTGCTCCGGAGAAGGCGAAGTCGTGGAAGGAGACTTCCAGGAGTTCCAAGACTACGACGAATTCTAGGTGTGGGTTGGCGGCAACCCCCGGTCAGCTGCCTGTGAAGGCCTTATCTTTACTGCGTTTCGCTAGCACTTTGATTTAACTGTTAAGTTGATAACTATGTGGATGTCTATGACTCTGTGATGTAATAAGTTAATACTCTTTTAAGTTATTATTCGAGCAATGTGCATTGATGTTCATTTATGTAATCGCTGTGTACGTGAGTTCTGATCCTGGCACGTACATAGTTCGCACTTGGTTTGCCTTCCAAAACCGGGTGTGACACCGGTCCTGTTACCCGTAGCCTGAGCTAGCTATAGATAGGGTAATGATGGCCCCTCCTATGACGTGGTCGGTCCGAGCCCTGGGTCGGGCGAGGCGGAGGCTCCTCCGAGGTCGGGGTCGAGTCGGTCTTCCGAGGTCGAGGTCGTGTCTGAGCCCCGGGTCGGGCGAGGCGGAGACTGTCGTCCGAGGTCAAGGCCGAGTCCGAGCCCTGGGGTCGGGCGAGGCAGAGTTCGTCGTCTTCCGGGGCCGAGCCCAAGTCCGAGCCCTGGGGTCGGGCGAGGCGGAGTTCATCATCTTCCGGGGCCGAGCCCGAGTCCGAGCCCTGGGGTCGGGTGAAGCGGAGTCCGTCGTCTTCCGGGGCCGAGCCCGAGTCTGAGCCCTAGGGTCGGGCGAGGTGGAGTTTCCTATGGCGCTCGAGGCCGGACTTGGCTGCTGTCAGCCTCACTCTGTCGAGTGGCACAACAGTCGGAGCGATGCAGGCGGCGCTGTCTTCTTGTCAGGTCGGTCAGTGGAGCGGCGAAGTGACTGCTGTCACTTTCGGCTCTGTCGACTGAAGGGCGCGTGACAGGATAAGGTGTCAGGCCATCCTTGCATTAAATGCTCCTGCGATTCGGTCGGTCGGTGTGGCGATCTGGCCAAGGTTGCTTCTTGGCGAAGACTGGGTCTCGGGCGAGCCGAAGGTGTGTCCGTCACTTGAGGGGGTCCTCGGGCGAGACGTGAATCTTCCAGGGTCGGCTGCCCTTACCCGAGGCTGGGCTCGGGCGAGGCGAGGTCGTGTCCCTTGAGCGAACCGAGCCTTGGCTTAATCGCACCCATCAGGCCTTTGCAGCTTTGTGCTGATGGGGGTTACCAGCTGAGATTAGGAGTCTTGGGGGTACCCCTAATTATGGTCCCCGACAGTAGCCCCCGAGCCTCGAAGGGAGTGTTGATACTCGCTTGGAGGCTTTTGTCGCACTTTTTTGCAAGGGGACCGACCTTCCTCGGTTGCTTTTTGTTCCAGTTGGTGCGCGCGAGCGCACCCACCGGGTGTAGCCCCCGAGGCCTCGGAGGAGTAGTTTGACTCCTTCGAGGTCTTAGTACGTTTTGTAATGCTTCGGCCGGTCTGGCTGCTCCCTCATGCGAACTGGCCGTAGCCCGGGTGAACAGTCGAGTCCCAAGTTCTCGGGTTGGTATGTTAACGCTGTCAACGGTTTGGCCGGAGCCGGGTTTGCGAGAGCAGCCCCTGAGCCTCTGCACAGAGCGAGAGGACGGTCAGGGACAGACTCGGCTTTTTACATACGCCCCTACGTCGCCTTTCCACAAGGAGGAGGGGGGGAGCGCCATGTTGCCCTCGGAGGGCGCCGAACATGGTGTCTCCAGTGAGCTGCTAACGGGTAATCCGAGTGGACGCCCGTGCCCCATTTGTTAGGGGTCGGCTAGTGGCCCGGAGGCGCGCTCCAAAAGTACCTGCGGGTGACTTGCCAGACCCGGTCCCCTTTTGACGGGGTCCGAGGGCTCGATGCCTCCCTCTGGTGGGATTCCGTTACAAAATCGTTCCCGTTGGTCTCGGAAATGTCCTAAGGTACCTCGGGAGCGCAGCCCGAGCCTTGGTTATGTATCGAACGTACCCAGGGTCATCCCTCGCTCTGCGTCTGAGGCGGCTGTTGAACCCTTCGGGGGCCAGCCTTCGAACCCCTGATCAGTAGTGGGCGCGGAGCCCGAGTGGCCTGAGGCGGCCGTTGAACCCTTTCGAGGGGCCGGCCTTCGAACCTCTGACCAGTAGTGGGCGCAGAGCCCGAGTGCTCTGAGGCGACTGTTGAACCCTTCCGAGGGGCCAGCCTTTGAACCTCTGATCAGTAGGGGGGCTCGGGGCCCGCTTCCTTCGTGGAGAAGGATCCCTTTCGGAGTATCCCCTTTTCCGACCCTGAGGCAAGAGAGAGAAAGAGGAAGTGAAAAGGATACGAAATCGAATGACGTGGCGCACCTTTTTTGACACGGTCATTATGGCGGAGGTGAAGCGTCGCCTGCTTCGCCTGCCAAAGGTGCCGCCTATCCTGCCGCAGAGTTAATGCGACGGGACGAGTGGTTCACGGGGCGGCCGTTGTGCGTGCGCGAGCCGTTCGAGGAACGGAACGCGGACGCGTCGTCTTCTGCCGTGGGAGAAGGTCCTTTCGCTATCCCAGGAGGGGGCGTGAGCTTGCTGACGACTCGACTACCGCTTCCGCCCGCCTGCCACCGCCATTACCGCCGGCCCATTTCTGACCGTATGGACCGTCGCGCCCTTCTCCTGAGGCTGACCGACCCATGACCGATGTGCTCGGTTGGCACTGTTGGGTCATGCGTAGGGTCACCTCGAGTCGCGGTACTGGTTCCGCAGTCGAGAAGGCGCGGTACTGGCTCGAGAGGTGGTGTAGTTTCTTGCACGTAGTAACCGGCGCGCCGGTTACATGACGTGTGGGCCTGGGCCTCCATGCTGGATGCGTCGAAGTCGAAAGGGTGCGTCCCCCTGGGTGCGGTTGCACGCCGCCTGCACGGCGGCCCGCCCTTTCACCCGCTGGCCTGGGCGAAAGTGGAGGAGTGCTCGTAACCGCTGGGCAGTTGCGCGCACCGTGGGTGGTGGTTTGGCCCTGTCTGCCCTGCGCCAGCTTGCATGACGCGCGGGGCCCAGCCCCCGTGTCGTAGGGGGAGGACCTTGGAGCGTGTTGGAGAAGACTCAGCCCGCGACGGCTGAGGACGCAAGTGGAGAGAGTTGCCTTTAAAAGGAGGGCGACCCCCTTGAAAGGCAACCATGTCTTCGCGCTCTCCTCATGCATTGTGTCTTTCCACCTTTCGAGCCCCCAGATGGGGGGCGCCCGCGGTTCTTCTGCCTTGTCATCGTTGGGGGAACGCAACTTCGCAGAAGTTGGTACCTTTCAGCCATCGTTCGGCTTCAAGGATTTTCGTTAGGCAGCCCGGCCACATCCCCTTGCCGGTGGTCACCCAAGACGGTGACCACCAGTTCGGTGGTGGGGAGAAGCGAGCCGGGCTGCGATCTTGGTTCCGCCCTCAGCTTCAAGGATCTTCGTCATCCTTGCTGGGGCGGAGAGCGAGGTGAGCCGGAGCTCTACCTCCTGCACGGGTCGGCCGGCCACCTCTTCTTCTAGCTTCTGGTGGTGGAAACCATCCTCCAGCTCTGCGGAGGAGGCGTCCTCCAGCTATGCCGGGGAAGGCGAACTGTTGCTGCCCAGCTAGGATGCAACATTCCGTCCTCTATCCTTGCTTTCGTGGCGAGGACAAGAGTGAGGGCCTGCCGGTGCGCTTTGGATCAGCCTGCGCTTGCTGGTGCGGCGTTGGTGGACAGGCGGACGTCGCCGTCGGTGTTGACGTGGTGGCAGATGGAGAAAGCTTCTCCGCCGTCGGGGCCATCAGCACCGCCCACGGACCGACCTCTGGCTCTTTTGGCTTTAATGTCTGGTTCGCGTCCCTTGAGTGGGGACGTGACCGAGAGCCTTCTGGTGGGTGCGTCCGTCTTGGGACCATGGCCGCTGCTGCAGAGGTTGTTGGCGAGTCGCCCGGAGCTTGTCGCCCCTCAGGCTCTCCGGTGTGGAGGTTGTTCATACCCGCGGGGGCGGAACCGGAGTTCCGTTTGTAATGGCACCTTGAGTGCCGGTGTTTGTTCATTGTGGCTGTCGGGGCCTGAACATGTATGTATCTTTTGGCGTGAAGCCGTGTTTTCCCTCATTCCGAGCACTAGGACTCGCCTGTCAACTAACTGAACCGCTTCACCAAGTGTGAGTTGCCTCGTGCGAAGGTGATGAGTGAGGTATCCGTATCCCGGAGGCGTAGAAGTCCCTCGGCTCAGTTGGCCTTGCCGCCCGAGGCTTCTTTTGCTTAGTTAAAGGAAACCCTTGGCCGCTCTTCGATGAGCCGGAGCCGGAGGCAGCGGTATCAGCATGGACAGAGGCAGACTTGGCTCGAAAAGAAGACTTCGTCGGCCGGAGCCTGACTGGGCCGTCCACTGGCGGGACCGGCGTCGGAGTCGAGTTGCCGAGGCCATGGGCCGGGCTGATGCCTTCGGGGGACAGCTGGCTGAGGCTTCGGGGCGACCGGTCGAGCCGTCTGCTCGAGCCGGACTCCTGGAGGAGACCCTGGCGGCGATGGCCAGGCCGTGGTGCTGACGTCGTCCTTCGGAGCGGAGATCCTCCGACTGTGTTGCCGTTCGAGGCTTAGTCGGACTTCGCCGAAGGTGGTGTCGACGTCGAGGGTGCTGCTGCTCCCCCTTTATTGAGGTCCGAACCTGCAGGATCGGTTTACCTTGTAGTATGCGTATGTTTTCTGCGGCCGCTGAGGCCCAAACATACTGTTGCTGTGTTGTAAAGCTGCGTCTTTTTTTTCTTTGTTTCGAGTATCAAGACTTATTCGTCGGTAACAGAATTGTTTGTTCGAGCGAGAGTTACTTTTCACGGAAGGTGATGAGTGAGGTATCTGTATCCCGGAGGCGTAGGAGTCCCTCGGCTCGATCGGTCTTGCCGCTTACATGTACTCTTACTCGTCCGTAGGATTCTGCTAACGATGTAGTCGAGAAGGCCCGAAAAATCGTTTCGGCAGAAAGGTCTCCGAGCATTGAGACTTGTTCGGTCAGCGGAATCGCTTATCCGAGCGTGAGTTACTTATCGCAGAAGGTGATGAGTGAGGTATCTGTATCCCGAAGGCGTAGGAGTCCCTCGTCTCGGTCGGCCTTGACTGCTTACGTGTACTCCGTCGTTTTCAGGACCCCACTTTTGAAGTAGTCAAAAAGCACGAAAGACGTTCTGGCAGAAAGACTTTTTCCGAAGAAAATTTTGACGCAGAGGGGGTTCCCCCCTTCTAGCCCCCAAGGGAGGGTCGGGCTTTGTCGAGGCAAGGGTGACCCTTCCTTGATGGTTAGACTTTGAACGTGAACGAGGTGTACGAACGACTTGAAAGCATCTTAAGGGTAGAATCGACGTAGTTGTCGGATGTTCCAAGCGTTGCTGTAGACCTCGCCTTGGCTGTTGGCCAGCTTGTATGTCCGGGCTTCAGAACCTTGGCGATGACGAACGGTCCTTCCCAGGGAGGCGTGAGCTTGTGCCGCCCTCGGGCGTCTTGTCGCAGCCGAAGCACCAGGTCGCCCACTTAGAGGTCTCGGGACCGAACCCCTCGGGCGTGGTAGCATCGCAGGGACTACTGGTACCGCGCCGAGTGTAGTAAGGCCATGTCCCGAGCCTCTTCGAGCTGGTCCAGTGAGTCTTCTCGGTCGGTCTGGTTTCTTCGGTCGTCGTACGCCCTCATCCTCGGGGAACCGTATTCTAAGTCCGTGGGCAAGACGACCTCGACCCCATAAACTAGAAAGAACGGTGTGAAGCCCGTGGCTCGACTCGGCGTTGTCCTCAGACTCCAGACCACCGAGGGGAGTTCCTTCATCCATCGCCTGTCGAACTTATGGAGGTTGCTGTAGAGGTTGCTGTAGATCCTTGGCTTGAGTCCTTGCAGAATCATGCCGTTAGCACGTTCCACCTGCCCATTCGTCATGGGGTGAGCCACGGCAGCCCAGTCCACTCGGATATGGTGATCCGCGCAGAAGTCCAGGAACTTTCTGCTGGTGAACTGGGTGCCGTTGTCGGTGATGATGGAGTTTGGGACCCCAAAGCGATGGATGATGTTGGTGAAGAATGCCACCGCCTGTTCGGACCTGATGCTGTTCAGGGGTCGGACCTCGATCCACTTGGAGAATTTGTCGATGGCGACCAGCAGGTGCGTGTAGCCCCCGGGTGCCTTCTGCAAGGGACCGACGAGGTCCAGTCCCCATATGGCAAACGGCCAGGTGATGGGTATTGTCTGCAGAGCCTGAGCGGGCAGGTGGGTCTGCCTCACGTAGAATTGACACCCTTGGCAGGCGCGAACAATTCTAGTGGCGTCGGCCACCGCGGTCGGCCAGTAGAAACCTTATCGAAAGGCGTTTCCAACAAGGGCTCGGGGCGCTGCGTGATGACCGCAAGCCCCCGAGTGTATTTCTTGTAAGAGCTCCTAGCCTTCGGCGATGGATATGCACCGCTGGAGGATGCCGGATGGGCTGCGGTGGTAGAGCTCCTTCCCATCACTCAGTAAGACGAACGACTTGGCGCGCCGCGCCAGTCGCCGAGCCTCGGCTCGGTCGAGGGGCAGCTCTCCTTGGTGGAGATATTGCAGGTATGGGGTCTGCCAGTTTCAATTAGGCTGGACCCCACTCCGCTCTTCCTCGACGCACAGTGCCTCACCCTCGGGGAACGAGGGTGCCTCGGGCTGTGCCGAGGGTGCCTTGGGCTGGGCCAAGGCCTTCTCGGGCTCAGGCGTGTCATCGGTCTTGACTGAGGGTTGATGTAGGTCTCAGGAGAAGATGTCCGGGGGAACCATTGTCCGCCCCGAGGCTATCTTAGCCAGCTCGTCCGCAGTCTCGTTGTGTCGTCGGGCGATGTGGTTGAGCTCGAGCCCGTAGAACTTGTCCTCCAGGCGCCGAACCTCATCGCAGTAGGCTTCCATCTTCGGGTCACGACAGTGGGAGTTCTTCATAACTTGGTCGATGACGATCTGTGAGTCGCCGCGAGCGTCGAGGCGTCGGACCCCTAGCTCAATGGCGATGCGCAACCTTTGACCAGAGCTTCGTACTCAGCCACGTTGTTGGACGCCGGGAAATGGAGGCGCAGTACGTAGCGTAGGTGTTTCCCGAGGGGCGAGATGAAGAGCAGGCCCACGCCTGCCCCTATTTTCATCATCGACCCATCGAAAAACATGGTCCAGAGTTTCGGCTGGATCGGAGCCGCCGGGAGCTGGGTGTCGACCCATTCAGCCACAAAGTCCGCCAAGACTTGGGACTTGATGGCCTTCCGAGGGGCGAACAAGATTATCTCGCCCATGATTTCCACCGCCCACTTTGCAATCCTACCTGAGGCCTCTCGGCACTGGATGATCTCCCCCAGGGGAAGGATGACACCACAGTCACCGGATGAGACTCGAAGTAGTGTCGCAACTTTTGCCGCGTCAGGATCACCGCGTATAGCAGCTTCTGAATTTGCAGGTAGCGGATCTTGGTCTCGGATAGTACCTCACTGATGAAGTAAACCGGCCTCTGAACGGGCAATGCATGCCCTTCTTCTTGTCTCTCAACCACGATCGCGGCGCTGACCACCTGAGTGGTAGCGGCGACGTAGATCAAGAGGGCTTCTCCGGCGGCGGGGGGCACCAAGATGGGCGCGTTCGTAAGGAGTGCCTTCAGGTTCTCGAGGGCTTCCTCGGCCTCGGAGGTCCAAGTGAAGCACTCGGTCTTTCTTAAGAGGCGGTACAGAGGTAGGCCTCTTTCGCCGAGGCGCGAGATGAAACGGCTCAGAGCCGCAAGGCATCCCACGACCCTCTGTACGCCTTTCAAGTCCTTGATGGGCCCCATGTTGGTGATGGCCGTGATTTTCTCTGGGTTGGCCTCGATGCCCCGCTCGGAGACGATGAACCCCAAGAGCATGCCTCGAGGGACTCCGAAGACACACTTCTCGGGATTAAGTTTTACGCCTTTCGCCTTGAGACACCGGAATGTCGTTTCAAGGTCGGAAAGGAGGTCGGAGGCTTTCCTCGTCTTGACTACGATGTCATCGACATAGGCCTCGACCGTTCGACCAATGTGTTCGCCGAACACGTGGTTCATGCACCTTTGGTACGTTGCACCCGCATTCCTCAAACCAAATGGCATAGTAACATAGCAGTACATGCCAAAAGGTGTGATGAAAGAAGTCATGAGCTGGTCGGACTCTTTCATCCTGATTTGGTGATACCCTGAGTAGGCATCAAGGAAAGACAGGGTTTCGCATCCCGCAGTGGAATCCATGATTTGATCGATGCGAGGTAGAGGATAGGGAACTTTTGGGCATGCTTTGTTTAGACCAGTGTAGTCTACACACATCCGCCATTTCCCTCCTTTTTTTCTCACAAGCACGGGGTTGGCAAGCCATTCGGGATGGAATACCTCTTTGATGAACCCTGCGGCCATCAGCTTGTGGATCTCCTCGCCTATGGCTCTGCGCTTTTCTTCGTCGAATCGACGTAGAGGTTGCTTCACGGGTCGGGCTCCAGCTCGGATATCTAGCAAGTGCTCGGCGACATCCCTCGGTATGCCAGACATGTCCGAGGGACTCCACGCGAAAACTTTGGCGTTTGCGCGGAGAAAGTCGACGAGCACTGCTTCCTATTTGGGGTTGAGCTTGGAGCCGATCCGGATCTGCTTGGAGGCGTCATTGCTGGGGTCGAGTGGGACGGACTTAACCGTCTCCGCTGGCTCAAAGTTGCCGGCATGGCGCTTCACGTCTGGCGCCTCCTTGGAGAGGCTCTCCAGGTTGGTGATGAGGGCCTCGGATTCGGCGAGGGCCTCGACGTACTCCACGCACTCTACGTCGCATTCGTACGCGTGTCGGTACATGGGGCCGACGGTGATGACCCCGTTGGGGCCCGGCATCTTGAGCTTGAGGTAGGTGTAGTTGGGGACGACCATGAACTTGGCGTAGCATGGCCTCCCTAGTACCACGTGGTAGGTTCCTCAGAACCCGACCACCTCGAACGTGAGGGTTTCCCTTCTGAAGTTGGAGGGAGTCCCGAAGCAGACGGGCAGATCGAGTCGTCCGAGGGGTTGGACGCGTTTCCCGGGGATGATCCCGTGAAAAGGCGCCGCACCGGCCTGGACTGAGGACAGATCGATCTGCAGGAGCTTGAGGGTCTCGGCGTAGATGATGTTGAGGCTGCTGCCTCCATCCATGAGGACCTTGGTGAGCCTGACGTTGCCGATGACGGGGTCGACAACGAGCGGATATTTCCCCGGGCTCGGCACGCGGTTGGGGTGATCGCCCTGGTCGAAGGTGATGGGTTTGTCGGACCAGTCTAGGTAGACTGGCGCCGCCACCTTTACCGAGCAGACCTCCCGACGCTCTTGCTTGCGGTGCCGAGCCGAGGCGTTCGCCACTGGCCCACCATAGATCATGAAGCAGTCGCGAACCTTGGGGAACTCCTCTGCCTTGTGATCCTCCTTCTTGTCATCGTGGTGGGCCCTGCCACCCTCCGCAGGTGGCCCGGCCCTGTGAAAGTGGCGCCGAAGCATGGCACATTCCTCAAGGGTGTGCTTGACGGGTCCCTGATGATAGGGGCACGGCTCCTTGAGCATCTTGTCGAATAGATTGGCGCCTCCAGGAGGTTTCCGAGGGTTCTTGTACTCAGCGGCGGCGACAAGGTCCGCGTCGGCGGCGTCGCGTTTCGCTTGCGACTTCTTCTTGGTGCCGCACTGAGCGGACGCCTCGGGAACATCTTCCGGCTGGCGGCCCTAGGGCTGCTTGTCCTTCCGGAAGATCGCCTCAACCGCCTCCTGGCCAAAGGCGAACTTGGTGGCGATGTCCATCAGCTCGCTCGCCCTGGTGGGGTTCTTGCGACCCAGCTTGCTCACCAGGTCGTGGCAGGTGGTGCCGGCGAGGAACGCGCCGATGACATCCGAATCGGTGACGTTGGGCAGCTCGGTGCGCTGCTTTGAGAATCGCCGGATGTAGTCCTGAAGAGACTCTCCCAGCTGCTGGCGGCAGCTTCGGAGATCCCCGGAGTTCGCAGGGTGCACGTACGTGCCCTGGAAATTACCGGCGAAGGCTTGGACCAGGTCGTCCCAGTTGGAGATCTGCCCCGGAGGCAGAAGCTCCAGCCAGGCCCGAGCGGAGTCAGAGAGGAACAAGGGGAGGTTGCGGATGACGAGGTTATCATCGTCCATTCCACCCAGTTGGCAGGCCAGCCGGTAGTCCGCGAGCCACAGTTCCGGCCTTGCCTCCCCCGAGTACTTTGTGATGGTAGTCGAGGTTCGGAACCGGGTCGGGAACGGCGCCCGTCGTATGGCTCGGCTGAAAGCCTGCGGGCCGGGTGGTTCGGGCGAGGGGCTCCGATCCTCCCCGCTGTCGTAGTGTCCCCCACGCCTGGGGTGGTAGCCTCGGTGCACCCTCTCGTCGAGGCGGGCTCGATGGTTGCGGTGGAGGTGCTCATTGCCGAGGCGTCCCGGGGCTGCAGGCACTGTGTTGCGCGTGCGCCCGGTGTGGACCGAGGCTTCCCGCATGAATCGGGAAGTCGCGGCGCGGTGCTCCGAGGGGTATCCCTGCCTTCGGGAGGCAGAGCTCTCGGCCCGTCGGACCGCGACATCCTCCAGGAGATTCTTGAGCTCTCCCCGGATCCGCCGCCCTTCGGTGGTTGATGGTTCCGGCATTGCGCGGAGAAGTATCGCTGCCGTAGCCAGGTTCTGGCCGACCCCACTGGAAGCCGGTGGTGGCCTTGCCCTGACGTCGTCGGCGATGCGGAGCTGGATGCCCTGGGGCAGATGACCCGCTTCTCCGGCCGGAGCTTGGTCTACCCATTCCTGCCCGATGTTCCGGCGAAGCGGCTCAAGTGTTCCTGCCCCCTCGTCGAGCCTGACCTGCATTTCGCGGATTTGCTCGAGCTATGCGTCCTGACCCCCCGCAGGGACTGGGACCACAGCTAGCTCCCGAAGGATGTCAACGCGAGGCGCAGGCCTAGGGGGATCACCATTTTCCGGTATACCAAGATGGTTGCCTTCGTCGGGACCCCCTAGATCGACGTGGAAACATTCATGACTTGGGCCGCAGTCTCCATCGCCGAAGCTGCGGCTACCGTCGGAACAATCGGAGAGGCAGTAGTCGCATGCGGTCATGAAGTCCCGCATGGCACTGGGGTTACCGAGCCCGGAGAAATCCCAACCAAAGTCGGGCTCGTCATCTTCCTCGGAACCCGAGGGTCCGTAGGTCGAGACGGTCGTCAGCCGGTCCCAGGGTGACCGCATATGATACCCTGGAGGGTTGGTGCATGCCTCTATGAAGGCTTCCACTAAAGCGGGGTCGCTTGGTGGGTCGAGGCCGAATCCAAAAGGCATGAGACGGGAATCGGTCGATACCTCTTGGTCGACAGGTGGTGACGTTGTCACGTCAGGGGCGGACTGCACCGTCGTCTCAGGTACAAGGGTGACGCCCAGCAAGTCCTTCGCGAGCGTGCTGGCGTCGTCCGTCCGCTTAGAGCTGGCGTGTTGCGAGGAAACGACGCTCGTCTTCGTCTCAGACGCGAGGTCAACGCCCGACGTGTCCCCCGTCGGGGCGCCGGCGCCGTCGACTCGCTCGACAGCCGATGAGGTGCCGCCTCCTGCTTGGCCACGGTTGCCCCGCCTCCTCCTCCTCCGGCGAGGGAGGTGACAGGACAAACTCGGACGTCGTTCTTCCGCCTCGTGGGGAAGACGTCGTTGATTCCATCGCCGGCGGGCGGGTTGTCGGCCGCCATTGTCGCCGTCACGCGGCGGAGGAAGGAGTATCATGTTGTAGCTGCCGTCGAGGGACATGAACTCAAGACTCCCAAAACGGAGCACCGTCCTGAGTTGGAAAGGTTGCTGGAGACTACCCATCTGGAGCTAGATGGGAAGCTGTTCGTCAACACGCAGCAGGCCCCTACCTGGCGCGCCAACTGTCGGCATTTCGACCCCGGGGGGTCCCTGGACCGACGAGTAAATTGTCGCCGCGTGTCCCAGCACAGATGGGTCGGCGCGAGACGGAGCACGAAGGGGGGTAGAAGAGAGGGAGAAAAGGGGAAAACCCGTGGCCTCCGTGTTGTCCTGCGCCCAGGTCGGGTGCGCTTGCAGTAGGGGGTTACAAGCGTCCGCGTGGGGGGAGAGCGAGGGACCCTACACGCCATCCCGTCCTCCCGCGCGGCCAACCTCTTTGTAAGAGAGCCCTGGACCTTCCTTTTATAGGCGTAAGGAGAGGGTCCAGGTGTACAATAGGAGGTGTAGCAGTGCGCCATCGTGTCTAGCAGAGAAGAGCTAGTGCCCTAAATACATGCCGTCGTGGCAGCCAGAGAGGTTTTGGCACCCTGTTCATGTGATGTCGTGGCCGTCGGAGGAGCGTTGGAGCCTTGCGGAAGGACAGCTGTCGGGGCTGTCGAGTCCTTGCTGACGTCTCCTTGCTTCCGTAAGGGGTTGAGAGTCACCATCGTCATGGAGCACGCGGGGCGCCATCATTATCTATTTACCGGGGCGAGCCAGATGGGACGCCGGTCCTGTTACCCGTAGCCTGAGCTAGCTAGGGATAGGGTAATGATGGCCCCTCCTGTGACATGGTCGGTCCGAGCCCTGGGTCGGGCGGGGTGGAGGCTCCTCCGAGGTCGGGGTCGAGTCGGTCTTCCGAGGTCGAGGTCGTGTCTGAGCCTCGGGTCGGGCGAGGCGGAGACTGTCGTCCGAGGTCAAGGCCGAGTCCGAGCCCTGGGGTCGGGCGAGGCGGAGTTTGTCGTCTTCCGGGGCCGAGCCCGAGTCCGAGCCCTGGGGTCGGCGAGGCGGAGTTCGTCGTCTTCCGAGGCCGAGCCCAAGTCCGAGCCCTTGGGTCGGGCGAAGCGGAGTCCGTCGTCTTCTGGGGCCGAGCCCGAGTCCGAGCCCTGGGGTCGAGCGAGGCAGAGTTTCCTATGGCGCCCGAGGCTAGACTTGGCTGCTGTCAGCCTCACTCTGTCGAGTGGCACAGCAGTCGAAGCGACGCAGGCGGCGCTGTCTTCTTGTCAGGTCGGTCAGTGGAGCGGCGAAGTGACTGCGGTCACTTTCGGCTCTGTCGACTGAAGGGCGCGTGACAGGATAAGGTGTCAGGCCTTCCTTGCATTAAATGCTCCTGCGATTCGGTCGGTCGGTGTGGCGATCTGGCCAAGGTTGCTTCTTGGCGAAGACTGGGTCTCGGGCGAGCCGAAGGTGTGTCCGTCGCTTGAGGGGGTCCTCGGGCGAGACGTGAATCTTCCGGGGTCGGCTGCCCTTGCCCGAGGCTGGGCTCGGGCGAGGCGAGGTCGTGTCCCTTGAGCGGACCGAGCCTTGGCTTAATCGCACCCATCAGGCCTTTACAGCTTTGTGCTGATGGGGGTTACCAGCTGAGATTAGGAGTCTTGGGGGTACCCCTAATTATGGTCCCCGACAGACCCCGTCAAAAGGGGACCGGGTCCGGCAAGTCACCCGCAGGTACTTTTGGAGCGTGCCTCCGGGCCACTAGCCGACCCCTAACAAATGGGGCACGGGCGTCCACTCGGATTACCCGTTAGCAGCTCACTGGAGACACCATGTTCGGCGCCCTTCGAGGGCAACATGGCGCTTTCCCCCCTCCTCCTTGCGGAAAGGTGACGCAGGGGCATATGTAAAAAGCCGAGTCTGTCCCTGACCGTCCTCTCGCTCTGTGCGGAGGCTCGGGGGCTGCTCTCGCAAACCCGGCTCCGGCCAAACCGTTGACAACATCAACATACCAGCCCGAGAACTTGGGACACGACTGTTCACCCGAGCTACGGCCAGTTCGCATGAGGGAGCAGCCAGACCGGCCGAAGCGTTACGAAACGTACTAAGACCTCGAAGGAGTCAAACTACTCCTCCGAGGCCTCGGGGGCTACACCCAGCGGGTGCGCTCGCGCGCACCCACTGGAACAAAAAAGCAACCGAGGAAGGCCGGTCCCCTTGCAAAAAAGTGCGACAAAAGCCTCCAAGCGAGTATCAACACTCCCTTCGAGGCTCGGGGGCTACTGTCGGGGACCATAATTAGGGGTACCCCCAAGACTCCTAATCTCAGCTGGTAACCCCCATCAGCACAAAGCTGCAAAGGCCTGATGGGTGCGATTAAGCCAAGGCTCGGTCCACTCAAGGGACACGACCTCGCCTCACCCGAGCCCAGCCTCGGGCAAGGGCAGCCGACCCCGGAAGATTCACGTCTCGCCCGAGGACCCCCTCAAGCAATGGACACACCTTCGGCTCGCCCGAGACCCAGTCTTCGCCAAGAAGCAACCTTGGCCAGATCACCACACCGACCGACCGAATCGCAGGAGCATTTAATGCAAGGATGGCCTGACACCTTATCCTGTCATGCGCCCTTCAGTTGACAGAGCCGAAAGTGACCGCAGTCACTTCGCCGCTCCACTGACCAACCTGACAAGAAGACAGCGCCGCCTGTGTCGCTCCGACTGCTGTGCCACTCAACAGAGTGAGGCTGACAGCATCCAAGTCCGGCCTCGGGCGTCATAGGAAACTTCGCCTCGCCCGACCCCAGGGCTCGGACTCGGGCTCGGCCCCGGAAGACGACGAACTCCGCTTCGCCCGACCCCAGGGCTCAGACTCGGGCTCGGCCCCGGAAGACGACGAACTCCGCCTCGCCTGACCCCAGGGCTCAGACTCGGGCTCGGCCCCAGAAGACGATGAACTCCGCTTCGCCCGACCCCAGGGCTCAGACTCGGGCTCGGCCCCGGAAGACGACGAACTCCGCCTCGCCCGACCCCAGGGCTCGGACTCGAGCTCGGCCCCGGAAGGCGACGAACTCCGCCTCGCCCGACCCCAGGGCTCGGACTCGGCCTTGACCTCGGACGACAGTCTCCGCCTCGCCCAACCCGGGGCTCGGACACGACCTCGACCTGGGAAGACCGACTCGACCCCGACATCGGAGGAGCCTCCGCCTCGCCCGACCCAGGGCTCGGACCGACCACGTCACAGGAGGGGCCATCATTACCCTATCCCTAGCTAGCTCAGGCTACGGGTAACAGGACCGGTGTCCCATCTGGCTCACCCCGGTAAACAGTTAATGATGGCGCCCCGCGTGCTCCATGACGACAGCGACTCTCAGCCCCTTACGGAAGCAAGGAGACGTCAACAAGGACTCGACAGCCCCGACAGCTGTCCTTCCGCAAGGCTCCAACGCTCCTCCGACGGCCACGACATCACATGAACAGGGTGCCAAAACCTCTCTGGCTACCACGACGGCATGTACTTAGGGCACTAGCTCCTCTCTGCTAGACACGATGGCGCACTGCTACACCTCCCATTGTACACCTGGACCCTCTCCTTACGCCTATAAAAGGAAGGTCCAGGGCTCTCTTACAAGGAGGTTGGCCGCGTGGGAGGACGAGACGACGCGTAGGGTCCCTCGCTGTAATACTCACAAGTGAATACAATAAGAATATAGTGATTTCCTCATTTTGTGTGCCATCTAATCACTGTAATAAGAGAATAACTATGAGTAAGAATGAGTAATTAAAACAAAGAACACCTAAATAACCTATGCATCGTGCTGGAGTTTATTTGATTGTGCATATGTGGATAATAAAAATAAAAGTATCAATAGCAACGTATTAATGTGCCCACAACATTCAAACCCTAATTTGAAAGCAAACCATGAAAATGGAGAAGGAAAGAAAGGAATATCATATAATACAAAATAAATTTATAAATATATAACTTCATCACGCTTTGGTATAACCAAGTAGAATATTCAAACTGAGTACAAATTCTGCTGTGAAATTGAATTCAAATTCTAGATCGAAAATTTGGATTCAAAATATAAGAAAGAAAAGGAAAATAACAGCAAAAGAAAAGAAAAAGGGATAAAAAGCCTACCTAGGCCGCGGGATCTAATTCGGCCCACCTTACTGTTTTTCCCCACCGCGCAGCCCAAACCCCAATCTCTCTACTGCGCGGACCCAATCCGTCACCCAGAATTCACGCCGCGCCCATCCTTTGCTTGGTCTCTCTGCCACCCGAGCCCCACATGTCACAACCTGTGGAGTCCGAAGACTTCGTCTCCATGCCGCAAACGCTTGTTGCCGGGTGGACCCCATTGACCAGCTCTGGGTCCGCGCACGCATGAATCGGATGCGGAGATCGACGTATGGGACCCACCAGTCAGGTCTGTCTTCTCCCCTCCCTATTTTTGCTCCGTCTCAGCTGCCAGACTCTCGCCCACCGTTAGAACCGCCCGAAAGCCTCGCCAGCCGTTCCTTGCGATGGGATAAGTATGCGCGCGCCCCCTCTGTGCCCTCGACCGGGATACCTGGGTCCCTCCGACTCCCGTGATTCTCCCCTCCTTTCTACCACCTCAGCCATCATCGCTTGGAAAGAAATTGCTCCGCCGGGTGCTGTTGCCGCACCGTGGCCGGGCAGCTGGCAATCCCTGCTCGAGCTTGTCGACAGGGGGTATCGGGGGATCCGCCGAACCACTCCGATGGTATTGCTTCTCACCGTGGGGTGAATCGTGTACCGAGGCGCCGTTGAATTCTCACTGGAGAAATACGTCTCCGTGGATCCGCACTGCGCTGCAGCCAGCATCGTGGAGAGCTCGGTTCGCCGCCAGGAATTCGCGTCTGCCGTGCTCGGTTCCGATCCATAGCTGGTAAGCACTCCTTTATCCATCCTGAGACCCTCTCTGTTTCAATTTAGTGTGGAATCGTGCGTTGTCTGGGGTCTGGGCACCGATGCCTGATCTGGGGGCTGGGGACCTGAGGTAGAAGAAACAGATAATGACTCACCAGGAAATGAAGGGCTAGGATCTGATCGGTATAGCGATTCACGATAGTGTATCGTGGCCGTTGATGCTCGGATGGCCGGCTGTGATTAGATCGCGGGTACCGTTTTGATGAACTCGCTCCGATCCATCCGATCGTAATCCTGCGTCCCAAATTTAATAACGAGGATTTTAAATCGTGCCCGTCGGTCGGTAATCTGAGGGCTCGTATTGCATACTGGTTCATGGTAATACAATCTAATCCGGAGCATCCACCTCTGATCGGACGGCTCAGGTTTCATAATACCCCTTCGCGGGTACGTTTTTCAAAAAGGCCCCTGTCGTTTATATATATAAACCCGCGCTCCACTCGGGTGTTCCCCTGAGTCTGAGGCATTTTTTTACCCGAGAGCCCCTGGAGTTGCTTGTAATTGAGGCCCAGTCCAGTACAGTCTGAAATTGAATATTTGAATTGGAAAATAGATTTTTAAAACAAAAATATATGCTAGAACTTGATTAAATCATAGAAAATCCATTTGTAGTCCAAATTGACCCATTCCAGTTTATAAAATTTTGTAATTTTATTCTCAATCACTTAGTGCCTCTGTTTTGGCATGAAAGGCACATTAAAATTTATCTATCACTTAATCTTGTATTAAATACATAAAACCTTCAGAAATTCATATTTTAAAATCTATAACTCCAAATTTAATGATTCCAGTTCCTGTGATCTTTTTTTAATGTCTAGTTTATTACTGTATATTCTATTTGCATGTTTTATGTGATGTTAATTTATGCTATGCTATGTATGTATTGTGTTGATGCGAATAGACGAGCAAACCAATGTGGAATCTGAGGCTCAACAAGTAGAAGTAGCTGAGCAGGAGCTCATTGAAGGCAAGTTGTGCCCTTGATCACTTCTTTTACCCATTCATGTTCTTATTATTCATAATGATCTGCATAGGATAATTTTGCTGGGACCCAATAGGATACCCTAGATTTTGACTATCTTTATACCTTGATTCACCAATGGTTTTACTATTAAAGTTTTGGGTAGTTCATGCTATTGCTTTATGTGGATTTGGGTATAGAGATATTCATCACTCATTGTTATACTTCTTATTATCTATTTTATTTTATGTTCATGATAAGATCATTATGTTAATGGGAACATGGAGAACCACCCGGGAAAACAGTGCTACCACAAGGGTTTAATGGGACGCCCTTGGCTGATTAACTAGGAAAGCTAGTGGAGGGCTACCTTACCCGAAAGGGGCAAGGGCAGTAGGGGAGTGGTCAGTGTAGGGAGGTCCTTGGTTGATTTTGCTGCGATGGCGGTCAGGCAAGAACCCTGCATTGGAGCTTCCTATAAACTGTAGCGGGTAGTCTGAAGCTAGTGGAACTTTGTAAAGGCCTCGTAGTGGTACCCTGCCTCGCTTCCTTGGTAGAGGTGTATGGAGTCTGATAAACTCCGTGGCAAATGGGTAACACGACTTGTGGGTAAAGATGCGCAACCTCTGCAGAGTGTAAAACTGGTATACTAGCCGTGCTCACGGTCATGAGCGGCTCGGACCCTCACATGATTAATTTATGGAACTTAAACTTAATTTGTCATATCATTGCATTTGGGATTATGTTATTATTATTTTTACTTATTATACTATGGTTTGGTATTTACTTACACTTAGTAATTGCTAATAAAATTTTGACCAACTTATAAAAGCAACGCTCAGCTTCAGCCTTTATTTCATTGATCAGCCGTACACTTCATGAACTCCCACCTTTGGTGAGTTCATGCCACATTATTCCCCACAACTTGTTGAGCTATGAACGTATGTGAGCTCACTCTTGCTGTCTCACACCCCCCCACAGGAGAAGAACAGGTGGTTCAGGAGGAGCCACACGGCGAGGAGTTTGATCTGATCTAGGTGGCGTTTCTCAGTCGACATTGGCGCCAACGATCCTTAGTTCGTTTTATATTTATCTTTATTTTGTAATAAGTCTTCCGCTATGTAATAAATACTTTGATGTTTTGTGACATTTATCTCTATACACTCTGTTATTATATATGTTGTCTTCTTTGGTGCATGTATGAGATGCACCCGGCTTTGTCCTTTAAAGCCCGGGTGTGACAGAAGTGGTATCAGAGGAATGTTGACTGTAGGACGAAACCTAGATAGAAATGGACAAAACCCTTACCTACTTATCTTATTCTGATTCATTCTACACTTACCTCACTCTGATTCTTCCTACACTTATCTTGATCCTGTCTCACCTTCTACTGTTCTACTCTGATCATTCTTACCTTTTCTACTCTGAGACAAGATGGATTTCACACCTTGGAATCCCTACCCCTATGACATTTCTAAGAGATAGGAAGCCTAAGACAAAAATTAAAACTATTTTCTCTATTAAAAATGTTGGTTGATTGTTCTGATGATCAATGCCTGATTTGCTTCTTTGATTGATTGAAATATTACATGGACATCTTAGCATGTGCCAGCATAAGTTAATAAATTAGCTATGGTAGGTAAAACATTAAACTGCTTAGCTAATAAATCCCCCAAAGTAACATGATTTGTAATTACTGCCTTGTCTACTGCTCTTTCTTACCATATGTATCTAACTCAGATGGTCAATACCAGGAGGGGTGGTGGAATTGATTTGCCTCCTAACCGACACACTCGAAGGATATATAGACAACCTCAGCCACAGCCTGCAGAGATGAACCCTCCACCAGGCGGAGTTGACCCACTGGTTGCTGCTCAGATGGCGGTGATGCAGCAAATGGCGGACACTATGGCTGATATGCGTGCCCAGATGCAACAAGAACGCCAGGAGATGCATTAGGAAAGAGAAGATATACGACAGGAGTTGCGCCAAGAGCGAGAGGAGATACGCCAGGAAAGGAGGGCACAACAACAGCAGCTGCAACAACAGATACAACAGCAACAACAGCAGCAACAAGTACCACTGCCTCCACCACCACCACCACCAGTTCCACCCCGAGACAAGCATAGAGAGTTCATGAGTCATAAGCCACCTACATTCGCTAACTCACCTGATCCACTGGACGCGGATGATTGGCTGAAGTCCGTTGAGAAGATGCTGAATATTGCACAATGCACTGACCGGGAGAAGGTTTTATATGCTTCTGGACGTCTGACAGGTCCTGCTGCTGACTGGTGGGATTCATATACTGCTACCCACGATGCTGCTGACACTATCACTTGGGTAGAGTTCAGTACGCAGTTCAGGAACTACCATATTCCAGCTGGTATGATAAAGATCAAGAAGAAGGAGTTTCTGTCATTAAAGCAAGGCAACATGTCGGTCAGCGAGTACAGAGACAAATTTATTCAGCTGTCGAGATATGCTCCGGAGGAAGTTGCTGAGGATGAGAGGAAGCAGGAGCATTTTATTGAAGGACTTAATGGACCTTGCAGTATGCACTGGTTGCACACACATTTCCATCATTTCAGAGACTGCTGGATAAGGCTCTTGCTATTGAACACAAGCGTGTTCAACTGGGTGATTTGAAGAGGAAGGCTATCTCGCAGGGACAGGGTAGCAGCAGTGTTCGTCCCCGCTATGTTTCACCACAGGGTACACCGACTCGACCAGGAGGACCACGCCTAGTTCAGCAATCACCACTGAGGACTCCACCTCCTCGACAGGCCACTCCCACTGGCACCTCGACGAAGTTTGCAGGATAGAGTCCAGGCACTACGTGTTTCAAGTGTGGGAAAACTGGTCATTATGCAAATGTCTGCCCACAGAGGATGATTGCTACTACTCCAGTTCAGAACAGGCAGCAAACTCCAGGATCTGGCAAGGGATATTCTATTGCCAAGGTTAATCAAGTCAGCGTTGATGCTACTCCGGATGGTGGGGACATCGTACTCGGTATGTTTTATGTTAATGCAATTCCTGCAACCATATTATTTGATTCTGGTGCTACACATTCATTCATGTCTGCTCGTTATGCCAACACAAATGAAATACCACTGCTAAATATGAGAAAACCCATGATAGTAATTACACCTAAAGGGCCTGTTGAGGCAAATCAAATGACACGTAGATTGACATTAACCATTATGGGTAGAGAATTTGGAGTTACTGCTATAATATTAGAGTCAAGCAGTATAGATCTGATCCTTGGTATGTCATGGCTAAGAAAGGCAAAGGCCGTTATAGCATGTGGTAGAGGTACCGTAGAGCTCACTACCACTAAAGGGGAAAGATTTCAAGTTAATATTGCAGTAACCTCCTCATCCATGCGTGCAATGTTCTTTATGCCTGAGGAGTTTGTTGGTGACAACATCCGGGTGGTTAGAGATTTTCCGGATGTCTTTCCAGAGGAGTTACCAGGGATGCCACCTGATAGAGAAGTTGAGTTTGTTATTGATCTCTTACCTGGAACCGCTCCTATTTCTAAACGGCCATATAGGATGTCCGTAGAGGAGTTGAAGTAACTTAAGAAGCAGTTAACTGAGTTGCAAGAGGCTGGGTACATTCGTCCGAGTTCCTCACCTTGGGGAGCACCGGTTTTGTTTGTATAGAAGAAGGATGGATCTCAGCGGATGTGTGTGGACTATAGATCACTTAATGATGTCACTGTGAAGAACAAGTATCCATTACCCCGTATTGAGGATTTGTTTGATCAGATGAGAGGAGCCAGGGTATTCTCGAAGATTGATCTCCGATCGGGATACCATCAGATGAGGATTAGACCATCAGATATTCCTAAGATGGCTTTCTCGACTCGATATGGATTATATGAGTTCACTGTTATGTCATTTGGATTGACCAATGCACCAGCTTATTTCATGAATTTGATGAATAAGGTGTTTATGGAGTATTTGGACAGATTCGTCGTGGTGTTCATCGACGATATTCTTATCTATTCTAGGAGTGAGAGTGATCATGAACAACATCTAAGGTTGGTGCTACAGAAGCTACAAGATAATCAACTCTACGCTAAGTTCAGTAAGTGCGAGTTTTGGATTGACAAGTTGCCATTCCTTGGTCATATTATTTCTAATGGAGAAATAGCAGTGGATCCTGCTAAAGTGAAGGAGATAATGGAGTGGAGAGTGCCCACTACAGTTACTGAGATTCGGAGTTTCTTGGGGCTTGCAGGGTATTATCGGAGATTCATTGAGGGATTCTCTAAGATTGCCAAGCCTATGACATCGCTTTTGGAGAAAGGAAGAGAATTCGAGTGGGATGACAAATGTCAAGAAAGCTTTGATCAATTGAAGGAGAGATTGATGTCACCTCCAGTGTTGGTTATGCCAGACTTACAGAAAGGATTTGATATTTATTGTGATGCATGTGGCCAAGGATTGGGATGTGTGCTCATGCAAGAAGGACATGTGATCGCTTATGCGTCTCGTCAGTTGCGGAAACACGAATTGAACTACCCCACTCATGACTTGGAACTGGCAGCAGTTGTGCATGCACTTAAGATTTGGAGACATTATATTATGGGAACTAAGTGCCAAGTATACACGGATCATAAGAGTTTGAAGTACATATTCACTCAGAAGGATCTCAACCTTAGGCAACGCCGTTGGTTGGAACTTATTAAAGATTATGACTTGGAGATTCACTATCACCCAGGCAAGGCAAATTTGGTTGCGGATGCCTTGAGTCAGAAGGAGCAGGTTCACTCCGCTTTCGTTGTCCAGCTACCTGATGAATTAGCAAAAGATTTTGAGAAGCTCAACCTGGGAATTGTTACTCACACTGAAGGAGTTACCATTGAGTTGGAACCTACCTTGGAGCAAGAGATTCGTAAAGGTCAGGTTGGTGATGCTAAGATTCAAGAGATTAAGGATCTGATTACGGAAGGTCGAGTTCCGGAATTCACGGAGGATGAGCAAGGTACTATATGGTTCAAAGATCGGATTTGTGTTCCAGAGATTGATAGCCTTCGTGACACGATATTGAAAGAAGCTCATGATTCTGATTATTCTATCCACCCTGGTAGCACTAAGATGTATCAAGATTTGAAGCAAAAGTATTGGTGGTATGGACTGAAAAGAGATGTTGCTGCCCATGTGGCTAAGTGTGATGTGTGTCAAAGAGTCAAGGCCGAACATCAAAGACCCGCTGGACTATTGCACCCATTGAAGATACCCGAGTGGAAATGGGAAGAAATTGGTATGGATTTCATTGTTGGACTACCCCGCACCCCTGCTGGGTATGACTCTATTTGGGTAATTATGGACAGATTGACGAAAGTGGCTCATTTCATACCTGTGAGGACTAATTATACGGGAGCCAAGCTAGCAGAATTGTATATGACTCGGATAGTTTGTCTACATTGAGTGCCTAAGAAGATCGTGTCTGATCAAGGATCACAGTTTACTTCTCGATTTTGGAAGAAGTTGCATGAGAGCTTGGATACAAAGTTGAATTTTAGTTCAGCCTACCATCTTCAGACTGATGGACAGACAGAGAGGACTAACCAAGTACTAGAGGATATGTTAAGAGCTTGTGCTCTTAAACATGGTGGAAGTTGGGATAAGAGCTTACCATATGCAGAGTTCCCTTATAATAATAGCTACCAGGCCAGTTTGAAGATGTCACCATTCGAGGCTCTGTATGGTAGGAAGTGCAGGACTCCTCTGTATTGGGATCAAACTGGAGAAAGACAGTTCTTTGGGCCTGAGCTTATTCAAGAGGCAGAAGAACAAGTTCGAATGATAAGGGAGAATTTGAGGATGGCACAATCCAGGCAAAAGAGCTATGCTGATAATAGGAGAAGACTACTGGAGTTTAAGGAGGGTGATCATGTCTATTTGAAGGTGTCACCACTCCGGGGTATGAGAAGATTCAAAGTCAAAGGAAAGTTGTCCCCTCGCTTTATTGGACCCTTCTTGATCTTAAAGCGAGTGGGAGAAGTTGCATATCAACTGGAGTTACCCAATCATCTGTCAGATGTACATGATGTGTTCCATATATCTCAGCTAAAGAAGTGCCTTAGGGTACCTGAGGAGCAACTACCAATGGAAGACCTTAGTGTTCAAGATGATCTGACTTATGCTGAGTACCCTATCAAGATTCTGGACACTTTGACTCGAGTTACAAGAAATAAGGTGATAAAGATGTGCAAGGTACAATGGAGTCACCATGGTGAAGATGAAGCCACTTGGGAAAGAGAAGAAGAGCTTCGCATAGACTTCCCCCATCTTTTCCTTAGTTCTTCTTAAAATCTCGAGGACGAGATTATTTTTAAGGGGGGTAGGATTTGTAATACTCACAAGTGAATACAATAAGAATATAGTGATTTCCTCATTTTGTGTGCCATCTAATCACTGTAACAAGAGAATAACTATGAGTAAGAATGAGTAATTAAAACAAAGAACACCTAAATAACCTATGCATCGTGCTGGAGTTTATTTGATTGTGCATATGTGGATAATAAAAATAAAAGTATCAATAGCAACGTATTAATGTGCCCACAACATTCAAACCCTAATTTGAAAACAAACCATGAAAATGGAGAAGGAAAGAAAGGAATATCATATAATACAAAATAAATTTATAAATATATAACTTCATCACGCTTTGGTATAACCAAGTAGAATATTCAAACTGAGTACAAATTCTGCTGTGAAATTGAATTCAAATTCTAGATCGAAAATTTGGATTCAAAATATAAGAAAGAAAAGGAAAATAACAGCAAAAGAAAAGAAAAAGGGATAAAAAGCCTACCTGGGCCGTGGGATCTAATTCGGCCCACCTTACTGTTTTTCCCCACCGCATAGCCCAAACCCCAATCTCTCTACTGCGCGGACCCAATCCGTCACCCAGAATTCACGCCGCGCCCATCCTTTGCTTGGTCTCTCTGCCACCCGAGCCCCACATGTCACAACCTGTGGAGTCCGAAGACTTCGTCTCCATGCCACGAACGCTTGTTGCCGGGTGGACCCCATTGACCAGCTCTGGGCCCGCGCGCGCACGAATCGGATGCGGAGATCGACGTATGGGACCCACCAGTCAGGTCTGTCTTCTCCCCTCCCTATTTTTGCTCCGTCTCAGCTGCCAGACTCTCGCCCACCGTTAGAACCGCCCGAAAGCCTCGCCAGCCGTTCCTTGCGATGGGATAAGTATGCGCGCGCCCCCTCTGTGCCCTCGACCGGGATACCTGGGTCCCTCCGACTCCCGTGATTCTCCCCTCCTTTCTACCACCTCAGCCATCATTGCTTGGAAGGAAATTGCTCCGCCGGGTGCTGTTGCCGCGCCGTGGCCGGGCAGCTGGCAATCCCTGCTCGAGCTTGTCGACAGGGGGTATCGGGGGATCCGCCGAACCACTCCGATGGTATTGCTTCTCACCGTGGGGTGAATCGTGTACCGGGGCGCCGTTGAATTCTCACTGGAGAAATACGTCTCCGTGGATCCGCACTGCGCTGCAGCCAGCATCGTGGAGAGCTCGGTTCACCGCCAGGAATTCGCGTCTGCCGTGCTCGGTTCCGATCCATAGCTGGTAAGCACTCCTTTATCCATCCTGAGACCCTCTCTGTTTCAATTTAGTGTGGAATCGTGCGTTGTCTGGGGTCTGGGCGCCGATGCCTGATCTGGGGGCTGGGGACCTGAGGTAGAAGAAACAGATAATGACTCACCAGGAAATGAAGGGCTAGGATCTGATCGGTATAGCGATTCACGATAGTGTATCGTGGCTGTTGATGCTCGGATGGCCAGCTGTGATTAGATCGCGGGTACCGTTTCGATGAACTCGCTCCGATCCATCCGATCGTAATCCTGCGTCCCAAATTTAATAACGAGGATTTTAAATCGTGCCCGTCGGTCGGTAATCTGAGGGCTCGTATTGCATACTGGTTCATGGTAATACGATCTAATTCGGAGCGTCCACCTCTGATCGGACGGCTCAGGTTTCATAATACCCCTTCGCGGGTACGTTTTTCAAAAAGGCCCCTGTCGTTTATATATATAAACCCGCGCTCCACTCGGGTGTTCCCCTGAGTCTGAGGCATTTTTTTACCCGAGACCCCCTGGAGTTGCTTGTAATTGAGGCCTAGTCCAGTATAGTCTGAAATTGAATAATTGAATTGGAAAATAGATTTTTAAAACAAAAATATATGCTAGAACTTGATTAAATCATAGAAAATCCATTTGTAGTCCAAATTGACCCATTCCAGTTTATAAAATTTTGTAATTTTATTCTCAATCACTTAGTGCCTCTGTTTTGGCATGAAAGGCACATTAAAATTTATCTATCACTTAATCTTGTATTAAATACATAAAACCTTCAGAAATTCATATTTTAAAATCTATAACTCCAAATTTAATGATTCCAGTTCCTGTGATCTTATTTTAATGTCTAGTTTATTACTGTATATTCTATTTGCATGTTTTATGTGATGTTAATTTATGCTATGCTATGTATGTATTGTGTTGATGCGAATAGACGAGCAAACCACTGTGGAATCAACAGAGGCTCAACAAGTAGAAGTAGCTGAGCAGGAGCTCATTGAAGGCAAGTTGTGCCCTTGATCACTTCTTTTACCCATTCATGTTCTTATTATTCATAATGATCTGCATAGGATAATTTTGCTGGGACCCAATAGGATACCCTAGATTTTGACTATCTTTATACCTTGATTCACCAATGGTTTTACTATTAAAGTTTTGGGTAGTTCATGCTATTGCTTTATGTGGATTTGGGTATAGAGATATTCATCACTCATTGTTATACTTCTTATTATCTGTTTTATTTTATGTTCATGATAAGATCATTATGTTAATGGGAACATGGAGAACCACCCGGGAAAACAGTGCTACCACAAGGGTTTAATGGGACGCCCTTGGCTGATTAACTAGGAAAGCTAGTGGAGGGCTACCTTACCCGAAAGGGGCAAGGGCAGTAGGGGAGTGGTCAGTGTAGGGAGGTCCTTGGTTGATTTTGCTGCGATGGCGGTCAGGCAAGAACCCTGCATTGGAGCTTCCTATAAACTGTAGCGGGTAGTCTGAAGCTAGTGGAACTTTGTAAAGGCCTCATAGTGGTACCCTGCCTCGCTTCCTTGGTAGAGGTGTATGGAGTCTGATCAACTCCGTGGCAAATGGGTAACACGACTTGTGGGTAAAGATGCGCAACCTCTGCAGAGTGTAAAACTGGTATACTAGCCATGCTCACGGTCATGAGCGGTTCGGACCCTCACATGATTAATTTATGGAACTTAAACTTAATTTGTCATATCATTGCATTTGGGATTATGTTATTATTATTTTTACTTATTATACTATGGTTTGGTATTTACTTACACTTAGTAATTGCTAATAAAATTTTGACCAACTTATAAAAGCAACGCTCAGCTTCAGCCTTTATTTCATTGATCAGCCGTACACTTCATGAACTCTCACCTTTGGTGAGTTCATGCCACATTATTCCCCACAACTTGTTGAGCTATGAACGTATGTGAGCTCACTCTTGCTGTCTCACACCCCCCACAGGAGAAGAACAGGTGGTTCAGGAGGAGCCACAGGGCGAGGAGTTTGATCTGATCTAGGTGGCGTTTCTCAGTCGACATTGGCGCCAACGATCCTTAGTTCGTTTTATATTTATCTTTATTTTGTAATAAGTCTTCCGCTATGTAATAAATACTCTGATGTTTTGTGACATTTATCTCTATACACTCTGTTATTATATATGTTGTCTTCTTTGGCGCATGTATGAGATGCACCCGGCTTTGTCCTTTAAAGCCCGGGTGTGACACTCGCTCTCCCCCCATGCGGACGCTTGTAACCCCCTACTGCAAGCGCACCCGACCTGGGCGCAGGACAACACGGAGGCCGCGGGTTTTCCCCTTTTCTCCCTCTCTTCTACCCCCCTTCGTGCCCCGTCTCGCGCCGACCCATCTGGGCTGGGACATGCGGCGACAATTTACTCGTCGGTCCAGGGACCCCCCGGGGTCGAAACGCCGACAATAGCAGC
The DNA here is from genome assembly GCA_029449295.1 of Zea luxurians. Lineage (NCBI taxonomy): Eukaryota > Viridiplantae > Streptophyta > Magnoliopsida > Poales > Poaceae > Zea > Zea luxurians. The sequence goes on along the minus strand of JAOPSE010000001.1, from coordinate 31,869,660 downwards.
CTGAATCGATGTGCAATGAAGCTATTGTCTGCTGAAGGTGATGCTGAAGAAATCAAACGCATTGCTCAATCAAGTGCCTTCAATCACCTTGACCATGTGGCAAAATCTCAGGTTGGAAAAAAATCATGGTTAAATTATTGTTCATTTCAATCTCCATGTTGTCTATGTAAGTGTACAACATTTCTGGTATCCACCCCATCCTCATCACACGCAAGTTCATGCATCCCTAATCACATAAATACTATTTTTTGAATGTTAGCTTCAATTTAAATGCAGAGAATGATAGGTCGAAGTAATATCTTTGTGATAATCTGGTTCCAGTTAATGAATTTGTAAGATCTCATATTTATAGTTTCTAGAAGTTTTGTTCAGCAATCTCTGGTCCTTGTATGAAAAGTGAATTAGCATCAAGTTTTGATCAGTTTTGTGTTTCTCTTACAATGTTTGGAATTGTGATTTGAAATATAGAGCTTGGGCCCTTGGCAAATAATAGTTTGGTAAGTGCACAGTCTACAACTCAGCCTTATACTTCTGATTTTGTTTGCATATTGTTTCCGAAATGGGAAAAGAAAGGCTAAAAGTTATCTAATGCAGCAGCCTTATACGAGTCATTCAAAGCTTATGAAGAAGACTCCAGGAGCAACTTTAAGAAACAAGAAAGAAATTATCAGTGCCGTGTGCCGGTCATCAGACAACTTTTCTTGACCGCCAACTCCAAGCGATCTGACAGATTATTGTATAATTGCGCCATTGGAATTCTGTCTATGGTATGTAGCCTATTCGGCGTGACTCAAAATATAAACCTTTGGATATACATGCAACAGTCTTCAAGCTGTTATGTAGTAGTTCAATTGTTTTGTTCATTATGGCTCACCAAAACAAGATCTAAATTTTATCTGTTATTAAACTTCAGAACATGTGTATACGTGGTTGTTTTGGCTAAACATTATCACCAAGATTTTATTATACTTCTTTATACTGCTGAGGTTGTGCATGTTGCCCGAATTTCAGATAAAACTTCTTGTAGATAACTATTCTAATCTTGTGAGGCTGCTAATATTTATATTTAACATTGTCATTGTTATTTTTAATTTGATGAAAGTGCGTTCTATTTTTATGTTTACAAGGTATGTAAACATTTGCTTTTAGTGATATTAACAAAAATATAGAATAACAATTAGTGTTTTTGCATATCAATGCATTTTATCATATTGATTCCGTAGCGAAGCACGTGCATATACCTAGTGTGTGTGTATATATATATATATATTTCTTGTTAGTAATCATCACTTTGAATGAGGCATATTCATGATGACCTATGTGGTACGATTAAGAGGTTGTGAAGCATTTTCAATGGATGATGCAACACACTTTGTTGCAGATAGATTTTGCCGCACAAAGAATATGCTAGAAGCAATAACTATTGGCAAGCCAATAATTACATCAACGTGGCTTGAAAATTGTGGACAAGTAGATTGTTATTGATGAGAGGAAGTATATTCTGATGGATGAAATAAAGGAAAAAGATATAGGTTTCAACATGCCTATATCACTGGCCTCAGCTTGCAAACACCATCTTCTACTGGTATTGTAAATTTTGTAATCATATTTCATCAATGTATGTCCTCGATTCATTTTTTATTGAAAATTTATTTACAGGGAAAACAAGTCTTTGTAACATCAAATGTGAAACAAGTCAAGTAGTGGTGACTAGCTTTGGTTAAAGCATCATCAGGACAGGTCAGCCATATCTTATTTTCCCAAACTTTTGTTTGTGTTTAAAATTTGAATTACATGTAAACAATGACTAGATTAGTTATACAATACTCTCACCGTCCCAAAATATAATTCGTTTTAGACTAAACATGCATTAATTAATTGACCTATGAATATAGTATGTATGTATGTCTACATTTATTATTATTTATTTGAATTTGGACGGGAAAAAGAGGGCCAGAAAGAACTATATGGTGGTATATAGAGAGAGAGAGAGTAATTGTTTTGTAGGAAACAGTAAGGACTAAGGAGTCCCTAATGGTTAATATGTCAAGGATAATGATATAGCTTATTCACAAAATATAAATACTCTTATTTGGAAAACATGGCTTGCTGTGAAATCTTTTTTTGTCACTATATCTTTGCAATTTGTATCAGCAATAGCGTTCTAAAACAAATAAACTAAGGCAACCTGGTGCACTAAAATTTGAATAAAATGGTTATCAGGTTAAATGGTTGATGGATCTTTTTTATAGGAAAACATTATTTTTTTCTTGTTGTGACAATAGCAATTGTATATTTGTTATTACTGCTCTAAAGTTGAAAATCTTTCAGGTAGGCATCATTGTCTTATGAAGTTCTTTAGCATTTTCGACGTGCTTCATGGTTTATCTACCAAATTTGGTCTTCTCCCATGGATATATTGCTTTGTCACGAGCAACTGCGAGAAGCAATGTAAAGATATTTGCGTTATAATTTTTATTTGTATCAGTTTAGTTCTGTATTGGTTGTTGCCAAAGAATTTGAGATATTGGGGTCAATAATATGTGGTGTTTGTTTTTATGTAATTATTGTGCACTAAAATTTTATCGAAATATTTTGTATACTGTCGCAACGCACGGGCCTCCTAACTAGTTAAATTGATAAGAACAAATATTACACCTTATTTTAGGCAAAAGACCGAGAAAGATATAGGTTGAAAAAGAGCTCAATCCTTTTTTATAGCTTATTTGATTATTCGTCCTTTTTCAGCTAGCGAGTTAGTACTATGTGAAAATGTTGTACTATGTGTGGCTTCCGATCATGTTGGATTTGGGTGGTTTGTCACGGCTCATCTGTGATGTAATGGTCTGTTGTTAGATGCTACGCACTTTGCACGTGACGCAGACACGAAACTGGTGCTTGATATGGTTCAAGCTACCATTCTAGTTTAAGTTATCAGATTGATAAACATACTCCAAAAAAGTTAGTTTAATAGTTCTACTGCAATATAATCATTGGAGCCATCTAGAGATCATCTCAAAACTATGGGGACAAGGTGATGGCAAAGTGATCTGACTTCGTAAATCTTAAGTTTTACATAGTGTTCACACCTAAAATTAAGTTGCGTGCTCAGGTTTTGTTTATTTTCTCTACGCATCTTTCCCAAGCATTTTGTCTAAGTTCCACTAACGATATAAAGAAGCCCTTAAAATACATCAAAATAATGTCAAATAGCGTACCAGAGCTCAGCATAACATAGCCCTTGTCGGCTTGTCCATATAGTCGAAATGGACATATGTATCAGTGTATCACCTAGTTCAAAGTCTCGATGTAGAAATTATGATGTTTAGAAAAACTCACAAATTGGTCAATTTTACATACCAAACCATCAGATTTTGACTAAACTAGGAAATTCAACACACATAGTAGACCATCCAGTTTGCCATATCGGATAATAAGTTTTGTCACTCCAAAAACAGATCTATTTCGGGTTAGATTATAGTGTCCATTTGCGTGAGTGTCCCTTCCACGAGGCAAGACCTCTCCATCCTATAAATATAAAGGGCTAAGACTGGGAATCCAATTGAATTAAATATTATCGGCGTTTCGACCCCGGGGGTCCCTGGACCGACGAGTAAATTGTCGCTGCGTGTCCCAGCCCAGATGGATCGGCGCGAGACGGGACACAAAGGGGGGAGAATAGTGAGGGGAAACCGCGCCCTTCGTGTTGTCCTGCGCCCAGGGCGGCTGGATGCGCTTGCAGTAGGGGGTTACAAGCGTTCGCGTGGGAGAGAGAGAGAGAGCGAGAGCCTTATGCGTCGGCCCGTTCTCCCGCGCGGCCAACCTCCCCGTACGAGAGCCCTGGACCTTCCTTTTATAGGCATAAGGAGAGGGCCCAGGTGTACAATGGGGGTGTAGCAATGTGCTAACGTGTCTAGCAGAGAGGAGCTAGAGCCCTAAGTACATGCCATCGTGGCAGTCGGAGAGGTTTTGGCACCCTGTTCATGTGATGTCGTGGCCGTCGGAGGAGCGCTGGAGCCCTGCGGGAGTACAGCTGTCGGGGCTGTCGGGTCCTTGCTGACGTCTCCTTGCTGACGTAAGGGGCTGGGAGCTACCGTCGTCACGGAGCGTGCGGGGTGTCATCATTACTTGTTTACTGGGGCGAGCCGGATGGGACGCCGGTCTTGTTCCCCGTAGCCTGAGCTAGCTAGGGGTAGGGTAATGATGGCCCCCCTGGCGACGTGGCCGGTCTGGACCCGAGTTTGGGCGAGGTGGCGATTCCTCCGAGGTCGAGGTTGAGTCCGAGCCCTGGGGTCGGGCGAGGCGGAGTCCATCGTCTTCCGGAGCCGAGGCTGAGTCCGAGCCTTGGGGTCGGGCGAGGCAGAGTTCGTCGTCTTCTGGAGCCGAGGCTGAGTCCGAGCCTTGGGGTCGGGCGAGGCGGAGTTCGTCGTCTTCTAAGTCGTGGTTGAGTCCGAGCCCTGGGGTCGGGCGAGGCGAAGTCCATCTTCCGAGGCCGAGACGGGGGCCGAACCCTGGGGTCGGGCGAGGCGGAGCTTCCTATGCCGCCCGAGGCTGGACTTAGCCGCTGTCGACCTCACTCTGGCGAGTGGCACGACAGTCGGAGCAGGGCAGGCGGCGCTGTATTCCTGTCAGGTCGGTCAGTGGAGCGGCGAAGTGACTGCGGTCACTTCGGCCCTGTCGACTGAAGAGCGCGCATCAGGATAAGGTGTCAGGCGATCCTTGCATTAAATGCTCCTGCGATATGGTCGGTTGGTGTGGCGATCTGGCCAAGGTTGCTTCTCCGCGAAGCCTACCCGAGCTGAGCCTCGGGCGAGTCGATGGTGCGGTCGGGCGAGGCGTGAATCTTTCGGGGTCGGCTGTCTTTGCTCGAGGTCGGGCTCGGGTGAGGCGAGATCGTGTCCCTTGAGCGGAGCCTTGGCCTGAATCGCGCCCATCAGGCTTTCGCAGCTTTGTGCTGATGGGGTTTACCAGCTGAGATTAGGAGTCTTGGGGGTACCCCTAATTATGGTCCCCGACAGTAGCCCCCAAGCCTCAAAGGGAGTGTTGGCACTCGCTTGGAGGCTTTTGTCGCACTTTTTTGCAAGGGGACCGGCCTTTCTCGGTTGCATTTCGTTCCGGTGGGTGCGCGCGAGCGCACCCGCCGGGTGTAGCCCCCGAGGCCTCAGAGGAGTGGTCTGACTCCTTCGAGGTCTTAGCGCGTTTCGTGATGCTTCGGCCGGTCTGGTTGTTCCCTCATGCGAACTGGCCATAGCCCGGGTGCATAGTTGAGTCCCAAGTTCTCGGGCTGGTATGTTGACGCTGTCAACGGTTTGGCCGGAGCCGGGTTTGCGAGAGCAGCCCCCGAGCCTCCGCACAGAGCGAGAGGACGGTCAAGGACAGACTAGGCTTTTTTCATACGCCCCTGCGTCGCCTTTCGGCAAGGAGGGGGGGGGGGAAGCGCCATGTTGCCCTTGGAGGGCACCGAACATGGTGTCTCCAGTGAGTTGCTAGCGGGTGATCCGAGTGGACGCCCGTGCCCCATTCGTTAGGGGTCGGCTAGTGGCCCGGAGGCGCGCTCCAAAAGTACCTGCGGGTGATTTGCCGGACCCGGTCCCCTTTTGACGGGGTCCGAGGGCACGATGCCTCCCTCTGGTGGGATTCCATTACAAAATCGTTCCCGTCGGTCTCGGAAATGTCCTAGGGTACCTCGGGAGCGTAGCCTGAACCTTGGTTGTGTATCGAACGTACCTAGAGTCATCCCTCGCTCTGCGTGCTCTGAGGCGGCTGTCGAACCCTTCAGGGGCCAGCCTACGAACCCCTGATCAGTAGTGGGCGCGGAGCCCGAGTGGCCTGAGGCGGTCGTTGAACCCTTCTGAGGGGCCAGCCTTCGAACCTCTGACCAGTAGTGGGCGCGGAGCCCGGGTGCTCTGAGGCGGCTGTCGAACCCTTCCGAGGGGCCAGCCATCAAACCTCTGATCAGTAGGGGGCTCGGGGCCCGCTTCCTTCGTGGAGAAGGATCCCTTTCGGAGTATCCCCTTTCCCGGTCCCTGTAGCAAGAGAGAGAAAGGGAAGAGGAAAAGGATACGAAATTGAGCGACGTGGCGCACCTTTTTTGACGCGGTCATTATGGCGGAGGTGAAGCGTCGCCTGCTTTGCCTGCCAAAGGTGCCGCCTGCCCTGCCGCAGAGTTAATGCGACGGGACAAGTGGTTGGCGGGGCAGCCGTTGTGCGTGCGCGGGCCGTTCGAGGAACGGAACACGGGCGCATCGTCTTCACGCCGTGGGAGAGGGCTCTCTCGCTGTCCCAGGAGGGGACGTGAGCCTGCAGGTGATTTGACTGCTGCTTCCACCCGCCTGCCGCCACCATTACTGTCGGCCCACTTTTGGCCATATCGACCGTCGCGCCTTCTCCCGCGGCTGACTGACCCGTGACCGATGTGCTTGGTTGGCACTGTTGGGCCATGCCCAGGGTCGCCTCGAGTCGTGGCACCGGTTCCACAGTCGAGAAGGCGCGGTACTGATGTGAGTGGCGGTGCAGTTTCTCGCATGTAGTAACCGGCGCGCCAGTTACATGACGTGTGGGCCTGGGCTTCCATGCTGGACACGTCGAAGTCAAAAGGGTGCGCCCCCTTGGTGCGGTTGCATGCCGCCCGCATGGCGGTCCGCCCTTTCACCCGCTGGTCCGGGCGATAGTGGAGGAATGCTTGTAACCTCTGGGCTGTTGTGCGCTCCACGTGCGGCGGTCTGGCTTCTTCTGTCCTAGGCCATCTTGCATGACGCGTGGGACCCAGCCCCCATGTCGTAGGGGGAGGACCTTGGAGCGTGTTGGATAAGACTCAGTCCGTGACGGATGAGGACGCAAGTGGGGAGAGTCGCCTTTAAAAGGAGGGTGACCCCCTTGGATGGCAACCATGTCTTCGCACTCCATGTATCGCGTCCTTCCGCCTTCCGAGCCCCCGGATGGGGAGCGCTCGCATCGCTTTCGTCTTGCTGTCGTTGGAGGAACGCAACTTCGCGGAAGTTGGTACCTTTCAGCCATCGCTCGGCTTAAAGGATTTTCATCAGGCAGCCCGGCTGCATCCCCTCGCCGGTGGTCACCCAAGATGGTGACCACCAGTTCGATGGTGGGGAGAAGCGAGCCGGGCTGCGGCCTCTGCCCCACCCTCAGCTTCAAGGATCTTCATCATCCTTGCTGGGGCGGAGAGTGCGCCGAGTTGGGGCCTGTCTCCGCGCGGGCAGTGGCCCGCTCCTTCCCTCAGTGATCAGGGGGAAGGGCGTTCGCCGTTCGTGGCGCTGGCAGCTGCCGCGTGTCTGGCTCTCCGGCCTAAGCGGCTTCGGCGCTGCTTCCGGTGCCACCTCCCACCGAGGCAGCCGGAAGAGGTTTCTCTGCCGACGAGATAGTCGGGGCCACCCACGGACTGACCTCCGGCTCCACGGCCTTGGTAGCTTGTCCTCGCCCCTCGAGTGGGGTTGTGGGCGAGGACCTTGTCGCATCAGCATCTGCCCTGAGGTCATCGCTGCTGCTGTTTGGCCACCCGGAGCGGAGGTCGTTGTCGCTGCTGCCGGAGCGGGCGTCGGCGAGCCACCTGGGGTTTCGTCGCCCCGCAGGCCCTCCAATGTGGGGGGTTGTTCGTACCTGCGGGGGCGGAACCGGAGTTCCGTTTGTAATGGCACCTTGAGTGCCGGTGTATGTTCATTGTGGCTGTTGGGGCCTAAACATTTATGTATTTTGGCGTGAAGCCGTGTTTCTTCCTCATTTCGAGCACTAGGACTCGCCTGTCGGCTAGCTGAACCGCTTAACCAAGCGTGAGTTGCCTCGTGCGGAAGGTGACGAGTGAGGTATCCGTATCCCGGAGGCGTAGGAGTCCCTCGGCTCATTCGGCCTTGCCACCCGAGGCTTCTCTTGCTTAGTTAAAGGAACCCTCGGTCGCTCTGTGATGAGCCGGAGGCAGCGGTGCCAGCACGGATAGAGGCAGAGTTGGCTCGAAAAAGGGAGCTTCGTCGGCCGGGGCCTGGCCTGGTTGTCCACTGGCGGGACCAACGCTGGAGCCGAGTTGTCGAGGCCACGAGCCGGGCTGGTGTCCTCGGGGGACAGCTGGCTGAGGCTTCGGGGCAGCCGGCCGAGCCGTCTGCTCGGGCCGGGTTCCTGGAGGAGACCCTAGCGGCGATGGCCCGGGCGTGGTGCTGACATCGTCCTTCGGAGCGGAGACCCTCCGACCGTGTTGCCGTCCGAGGCTCGGTCGGACTTCGCCGAAGGTGGAGTTGACGCCGAGGGTGCTGCTGCTCCCCCTCCATCGACGTTTGAGCCTGCAGGATCGGTTCGCCTGTAGTATGCATATGTTTTTTGCGGCCGCCGAGGCCCAAACATACTGTCGTCGCGTTGTAAAGCTGCATTTCTTTTCCTCTTGTTTCAAGTATCAGGGCTTGCTTGTCGGTAGCAGAATCGTTTATCCGAGCTAGAGTTACTTCTCACGAAAGGTGATGAGTGAGGTATCCGTATCCTAGAGGCGTAGGAATCCCTCGGCTCGGTCGGCCTTGCCGCTTACGTGTACTCTTGCTCGTCCGCGGGATTCTATTATCGACGTAGCCGAGAAAACCCGAAAAACCATTTCGGCAGAAAATCTTTTGAGCGTTAAGGCTTGTTCGGTCAGCAGGATCGCTCATCCGAACGCGAGTTACTTCTCGCAGAAGGTGACGAGTGAGGTATCCGTATCCCGGAGGCGTAGGAGTCCCTCGGCTCGGTCGGCCTTGCCTGCTTACGTGTACTCCGTCGTTTTCATGATCCCACTACTGAAGTAGTCGAAAAGCACGAAAGGTATTCTGGCAGAAAGACTTTTTCTAAGGAAAATTTTGACGCGGAGGGGGTTCCCCCCTTCTAGCCCCCGAGGGAGGGTCGGGCTTTGCCGAGGCAAGGCTGACCCTTCCTTGATGGTTAGACTTCATATGTAAACGAGGTATATGAATGGCTTGAAAACATCTTAAGGGTAGAAACGATATAGCTGTCGGATGTTCCAAGCGTTGCTGTAGACCTCGCCTTGACTGTTGGCCAGCTTGTATGTTCCGAGCTTCAAAACCTTGGCGATGACGAACGGCCCTTCCCAGGGAGGCGTGAGCTTGTGCCGCCCTCGGACGTCTTGTCGTAGTCGAAGCACCAAGTCGCCCACCTGGAGGTCTCGGGACTGAACCCCTCGGGCGTGGTAGCGTCGCAGGGACTGCTGATACCGCGCCGAGTGTAGTAAGGCCACATCCCGAGCCTCTTCCAGCTGGTCCAGTGAGTCTTCTCGGTTGGTCTGGTTGCATCGGTCGTCGTAGGCCCTCGTCCTTGGGGAACCGTATTCTAAGTCTTTGGGCAAGATGGCCTCGGCTCCATAGACTAGAAAGGACGGTGTGAAACCCGTGGCTCGACTTGGCGTCGTCCTCAGGCTCCAGACCACCAAGGGGAGTTCCTTCATCCATCGCCTGCCGAACTTGTGGAGGTCGTTGTAGATCCTCGGCTTGAGTCCTTGCAGAACCATGCTGTTGGCACGTTCTACCTGCCCATTCGTCATGGGATGTGCCACGGCGGCCCAGTCCATCCAGATGTGGTGGTATTCGCAGAAGTCCAGGAACTTTCTGCCAGTGAACTGGGTGCTGTTGTCGGTGATGATGGAGTTCGGGACCCCGAAGCGATGGATGATGTTGGTGAAGAATGCCACCGCCTGTTCGGAGCTGATGTTGTTTAGGGGTCGGACCTCGATCCGCTTGGAGAATTTGTCGATGGCGATCAGTAGGTGCGTGTAGCCCCCGGGTGCCTTCTGCAAGGGACCGATGAGGTCCAGACCCCGCACAGCAAATGGCTAGTTGACGGGTATTGTTTACAGAGCCTGAGCGGGTAGGTGCGTCTGCCTTGCGTAGAATTGACACCCTTGGCAGGTGCGGACAATTCTAGTGGCGTCGGCCACCGCGGTCGGCCAGTAGAAACCTTGTCGGAAAGCATTTCCAACAAGGGCTCGAGGCGCTGCGTGATGACCGCAAGCCCCTGAGTGTATTTCTTGTAAGTGCTCCTGGCCTTCGGCGATGGATATGCATCACTGGAGGATGCCGGAGGGGCTGCGGTGGTAGAGCTCCTTCCCGTCATCCAGCAAGACGAATGACTTGGTGCGTCGCGCCAGTCGCCAAGCTTCGGCTCAGTCGAGGGGCAGCTCTCCTCAGTGGAGATATTGCAGGTACAGGGTCTGCCAGTCTCGATCAGGCGGGACCCCATTCCGCTCTCCCTCGACGCGCAGTGCCTCACCCTTGGGGGCCGAGGGTGCCTCAGGCTGAGCCGAGGGCGCCTTGGGCTGAGTTGAGGGTGCCTCGAGCAGGGCCGAGACCTTCTCGGGCTCGGGCGTGTCGTTTGTCTTGACTGAGGGTTGATGTAGGTCCCGGGAGAAGACGTTCGGGGGAACCGTTGTTCGTGCTGAAGCTATCTTCGCCAGCTCGTCCGCAGTCTCGTTGTACCGCCGGGCGACGTGGTTGACCTCGAGCCCGTAGAACTTGTCCTCCAAGCGCCGAACCTCGTCGCAGTAGGCTTCCATCTTCGGGTCGCGGCAATGGGAGTTCTTCATGACTTGGTCGATGACAAGCTGCGAGTCGCCGCGAGTGTCGAGGCGTCGGCCCCCTTGCTCGATGGCGATGCGCAACCCGTTAACCGGAGCCTCATACTCGGCCACATTGTTGGACACCGGGAAATGGAGGCGTAGCACGTAGCGGAGGTGCTTCCCGAGGGGCGAGATGAAGAGCAGGCCCGCGCCTGCCCCTGTTTTCATCAGCGACCCGTCGAAAAATATGGTCCAGAGTTCCGATTGGATCGGAGCTACCGGGAGCTGGGTGTCGACCCATTCAGCCACAAAGTCCGCCAAGACTTGGGCCTTGATGGCCTTCCGAGGGGCGAACGAGATTGTCTCGCCCATGATTTCCACCGCCCACTTTGCAATCCTACCCGAGGCCTCTCGGCACTGGATGATCTCCCCCAGGGGGAAGGATGACACCACAGTCACCGATGAGACTCGAAGTAGTGTCGCAACTTCCGCCGCGTCAGAATCACTGCGTACAGCAGCTTCTAAATTTGTGGGTAGCGGATCTTGGTCTCGGACAGTACCTCATTGATGAAGTAGACCGACCTCTGGATAGGCAATGCATGCCCTTCTTCTCGTCTTTCGACCACGATCGCGGCGCTGACCACCTGAGTGGTAGCGGCGATGTAGATCAAGAGGGCTTCTCCGGCTGCGGGAGGCACCAGGATGGGTGCGTTCGTAAGGAGCGCCTTCAGGTTCCTGAGGGCTTCCTCGGCCTCGGGGGTCCAAGTGAAGCACTCGGTCTTTCTTAAGAGGTGGTACAGAGGTAGGCCTCTTTCGCCGAGGCGCGAGATGAAGCGGCTCAGAGCCGCAAGGCATCCCATGACCCTCTGTACGCCTTTCAAGTCCTTGATGGGCCCCATGTCGGTAATGGCCGTGATTTTCTCCGGGTTGGCCTTGATGCCCTGCTCGGAGACGATGAACCCCAAGAGCATGCCTCGGGGGACTCCAAAGACGCACTTCTCGGGATTGAGTTTTACGCCTTTCGCCTTGAGACACTTGAATGTCGTTTCAAGGTCGGAGAGGAGGTCGAAGGCTTTCCTCGTCTTGACTACGATGTCGTCGACGTAAGCCTCGACTGTTCGACCAATGTGCTCTCCGAACACGTGGTTCATGCACCTTTGGTATGTCGCACCCGCATTCCTCAAACCAAATGGCATAGTAACATAGCAGTACATGCCAAAAGGTGTGATGAAAGAAGTCGCGAGCTGGTCTGACTCTTTCATCCTGATTTGGTGATATCCTGAGTAGGCATCGAGGAAAGACAGGGTTTCGCACCCAGCAGTGGAATCCACGATTTGATCGATGCGAGGCAGAGGGTAGGGAACCTTCGGACATGCTTTGTTTAGACCAATGTAGTCTACACACATCCGCCATTTCCCTCCTTTCTTTCTCACAAGCACAGGGTTGGCGAGCCATTCGGGATGGAATACCTCTTTGATGAACCCCGTGGCCATCAGCTTGTGGATCTCCTCGCCTATGGCTCTGCGCTTTTCTTCGTCGAATCGGCGCAGAGGCTGCTTCACGGGTCGGGCTCCAGCTCGGATATCCAGCGAGTGCTCGGCGACATCCCTCGGTATGCCAGGCATGTCCGAGGGACTCCACGCAAAGACTTCGGCGTTCGCGTGGAGAAAGTCGACGAGCACTGCTTCCTATTTGGGGTCGAGCTCGGAGTCGATCCGGATCTGCTTGGAGGCATCGTTGCTGGGGTCAAGAGGGACGGTCTTAACCATCTCTGCTGGCTCGAAGTTGCCGGCGTGGCGCTTCGCATCTGGCGCCTCTTTAGAGAGGCTCTCCAGGTCGGCGATGAGGGCGTCAGATTCGGTGAGGGCCTCGGCGTACTCCACGCACTCCACGTCGCATTCGTACGCGTGTCGGTACGTGGGGCCGACGGTGATGACCCCATTGGGGCCCAGCATTTTGAGCTTGAGGTAGGTGTAGTTGGGGACGGCCATGAACTTGGCGTAGCATGGCCTCCCTAGTACTGTGTGGTAGGTTCCTCGGAACCGGACCACCTCGAACATGAGGGTTTCCCTTCGGAAGTTGGAGGGAGTCCCGAAGCAGACGGGTAGATCGAGTTGTCCGAGGGGTTGGACACGTTTCCCGGGGATGATCCTGTGAAAAGGCGCCGCGCCGGCCTGGATCGAGGACAGATCGATCTACAGGAGCCCGAGGGTCTCGGCGTAGATGTTGTTGAGGCTGCTGCCTCCGTCCATGAGGACCTTGGTGAGCCTGACGTTGCCGATGATGGGGTCGACAACGAGCGGATATTTCCCCGGGCTAGGCACGCGGTCGGGGTGGTCGCCCTAGTCGAAGGTGATGGGCTTGTCGGACCAGTTTAGGTAGACTGGCGCCGCCACCTTTATCGAGCAGACCTCCCGACGCTCTAGCTTGCGGTGCCGAGCCGAGGCGTTCGCCACTTGCCCACCGTAGATCATGAAGCAGTCGTGGACCTCGGGGAACTCCTCTGCCTTGTGATCCTCCTTCTTGTCGTTGTTGTGGGCCCTATCACCTTCCATCGGTGGCTCGGCCTTGTGAAAGTGGCGCCGAAGCATGACGCACTCCTCAAGGGTGTGCTTGACGGGCCCCTGATGATAGGGGCACGGCTCCTTGAGCATCTTATCGAAAAGATTGGCACCTCCAGGAGGTTTCCGAGGGTTCTTGTACTCAGCGGCGGCGACAAGGTCCGCGTCGGTGGCATCGCGTTTTGCTTGCGACTTCTTCTTGTTCTTCTTCTTGGTGCCGCGCTGAGCGGACGCCTCAGGGACGTCTTCCGGCTGGCGGCCCCGGGGCTGCTTGTCCTTTCGAGAGATGGCCTCAACCACCTCCTGGCCAGAGGCAAACTTGGTGGCGATGTCCATCAGCTCACTTGCCCTGGTGGGGGTCTTGCGACCCAGCTTGCTCACCAGGTCGCGGCAGGTGGTGCCGGCGAGGAACGCGCCGATGACGTCCGAGTCGGTGACGTTGGGCAGCTCGGTGCGCTGCTTCGAGAATCACCGGATGTAGTCCCGGAGGGACTCTCCCGGCTGCTGGCGACAGCTTCGGAGATCCCAGGAGTTCCCAGGGCGCACGTACGTGCCCTGGAAGTTGCCGGCAAAGGCTTGGACCAGGTCGTCCCAGTTGGAGATCTGCCCCGGAGGCAGATGCTCCAGCCAGGCTCGAGCGGTGTCGGAGAGGAACAGGGGGAGGTTGTGGATGATGAGGTTGTCATCGTCCGTTCCACCGAGCTGGCAGACCAGTCGGTAGTCCGCGAGCCACAGTTCTGGCCTCGTCTCCCCCGAGTACTTTGTGATGGTAGTCGGGGTTCGGAACCGGGTCGGGAACGGCGCCCGTCGTATGGCTCGGCTGATAGCCTGCGGACCGGGTGGTTCGGGCGAGGGGCTCCGATCCTCCCTGCTGTCGTAGCGTCCCCCACGCCTGGGGTGGTAGCCTCGGCGCACCCTCTCATCGAGGTGGGCTCGACGGTCGCGGTGGTGGTGCTCGTTGGCGAGGCGACCTGGGGCCGCAGGCGCCGTGTTGCACATGCGCCCGGTGTGGACCGAGGCTTCCCGCACGAATCTGGAAGTCGTGGCGCGATGCTCCGAAGGGTACCCCTGCCTTCGGGAGGCAGAGCTTTCGGCCCATCGGACCGCGGCATCCTCCAGGAGATTCTTGAGCTCTCCCTGGATATGCCGCCCTTTGGTGGTCGATGGTTCCGGCATCGCGTGGAGTAGTATTGCTGCTGCAGCCAGGTTCTGGCCGACCCCACTGGAAACCGGTGGCGGCCTTGCCCTGACGTCGTCGGCAATGCGGTGCTGGATGCCCTGGGGTAGATGACGCGCTTCTCCGGCCGGAGCTTGGCCTGCCCATTCCTGCCCGATGTTCCGCCGGAACTGCTCAAGTGTTCCTGCTCCCTCGTCGAGCCTGACCTGCATCTCGCAGATTTGCTCGAGCTGTGCGTCCTGACCCCCTGCAGGGACTGGGACCACAGCTAGCTCCCGAAGGATGTCAACGCGAGGCGTAGGCCTAGGGGGATCGCCGTTTTCCGGCCTTTCCAAGATGGTTGCCTTCACCGGGACCCCCTATATCGACGTGGAAACATTCACGACTTGGGCCGCAGTTCTTGTCGCCGAAGCTGTGGCTACCATCGGAACAATCGGAGTGGCAGTAGTCGCATGCGGTCATGAAGTCCCGCATGGCACTGGGGTTACCGAGCCCAGAGAAATCCCAACAAAAGTCGGGCTCGTCATCTTCCTTGGAACCCGAGGGTCCGTAGGTCGAGACGACCGTCAGTCTGTCCCAGGGCGACCGCATATGGTACCCCGGAGGGTTGGTACATGCCTCTATGAAGGTTTCCACCGAAGCGAGGTCGCTTGGTGGGTCGAAGTTGAATCCAAAAGGCACGAGATGGGAATCGGTCGGTACCTGTTGGTCGACGGGCGGTGACGAAGTCACGTCAGGGGCGGACTGCACCGCTGTCTCAGGTATGAGGGCGACGCCCAGCAAGTCCTTCGCGAGCGTGCTGGCGTCGTTCGTCTGCTTGGGGTTGGTGTGTTGCGGGGAAACGGCGCTCGTCTTCATCTCAGACGCAAGGTCGAAGCCCGACGTGTCCCCCGCTGGGGCGCCGGCGTCGTCGACTTGCTCGACAGCCGACGAGGTGCCGCCTCCTGCTTGGCTATGGTTTCCCCGCCTCCTCCTCCATCGGCGGGGGGGGGGGGGGGGGGTGACGGGACAAACCAGGATGTTGTTCTTCCGCCATGTGGCAAAGACGTCGTTGATTCTGCCGCCGGCGAGCGGGCTGGCGGCCGCCATTGTCGCTGTCGCGCGGCGGAGGAAGGAGTATCATGTCGTAGCTGCCGTCGAGGGACATGAACTCAAGACTCCCGAAACGGAGCATCGTCCCGGGTTGGAAAGGTTGCTGGAGACTACCCATCTGGAGCTTGACGGGATGCTGTTCGTCAACACGCAGCAGGCCCCTACCTGGCGCGCCAACTGTCGGCGTTTTGACCCCGGGGGGTCCCTGGACCGACGAGTAAATTGTCGCTGCGTGTCCCAGCCCAGATGGGTCGGCGCGAGACTGGACACAAAGGGGGGAGAACAGTGAGGGGAAACCGTGGCCTTCGTGTTGTCCTGCGCCCAGGGCGGCTGGATGCGCTTGCAGTAGGGGGTTACAAGCGTTCGCGTGGGAGAGAGAGAGAGAGAGAGAGAGAGAGAGAGAGCGAGAGCCTTATGCGTCGGCCCGTTCTCCCGCGCGGCCAACCTCCCCGTATGAGAGCCCTGGACCTTCCTTTTATAGGCGTAAGGAGAGGGCCCAGGTGTACAATGGGGGTGTAGCAATGTGCTAACGTGTCTAGCAGAGAGGAGCTAGAGCCCTAAGTACATGCCGTCGTGGCAGTCGGAGAGGTTTTGGCACCATGTTCATGTGATGTCGTGGCTGTCGGAGGAGTGCTGGAGCCCTGCGGGAGTATAGCTGTCGGGGCTGTCGGGTCCTTGCTGACGTCTCCTTGCTGACGTAAGGGGCTGGGAGCTGCCGTCGTCACGGAGCGTGCGGGGTGTCATCATTACTTGTTTACTGGGGCGAGCCAGATGGGACGTCGGTATTATTCCCCGTAGCCTGAGCTAGCTAGGGGTAGGGTAATGATGGCCCCCCTGGCGATGTGGCCGGTCCGGACCCGAGTTTGGGCGAGGTGGCGATTCCTCCGAGGTCGAGGTTGAGTCCGAGCCCTGGGGTCAGGCGAGGCGGAGTCCATCGTCTTCCGGAGCCAAGGCTGAGTCCGAGCCCTGGGGTCGGGCGAAGCGGAGTTCGTCGTCTTCCGGAGCCGAGGCTGAGTCGAGCCCTAGGGTCGGGCGAGGCGGAGTTCGTCGTCTTCTAAGTCGTGGTTGAGTCCGAGCCCTTGGGTCGGGCGAGGCGAAGTCCATCTTCCGAGGCCGAGACGGGGGCCGAACCCTAGGGTCGGGCGAGGCGGAGCTTCCTATGCGGCCCGAGGCTGGACTTAGCCGCTGTCGACCTCACTCTGGTGAGTGGCACGGCAGTCAGAGCAGGGCAGGCGGCGCTGTATTCCTGTCAGGTCGGTCAGTGGAGCGGCGAAGTGACTGCGTCACTTCGGCCCTGTCGACTGAAGAGCGCGCGTCAGGATAAGGTGTTAGGCGATCCTTGCATTAAATGCTCCTGCGATATGGTCGGTTGGTGTGGCGATCTGGCCAAGGTTGCTTCTCCGCCAAGCCTACCCGAGCTGAGCCTCGAGCGAGTCGATGGTGCGTCCGTTGCTTGAGGGGACCCTCGGGCGAGGCGTGAATCTTCCGGGGTCGGCTGTCTTTGCCCGAGGTCGGGCTCGGGCGAGGCGGGATCGTGTCCCTTGAGCGGAGCCTTGGCCTGAATCGCGCCCATCAGGCCTTCGCAGCTTTGTGCTGATGGGGTTTACCAGCTGAGATTAGGAGTCTTGGGGGTACCCCTAATTATGGTCCCCGACAAATATCAATCCACTATTCGTTTACCCTATCTCGCTTTCTAAACTCTACTAGTCGGTTACCCGTGTGTTGCGACGGCTCACAACAATACCCACGTAAATTATCCACAAAAAAGATCTCAAGATTTTTTATTGATTGTCTCCACTCTTCGCATAATATTTTTTATGAACGCACGAGTATCATAAGCAGCAAATCAGAGACCCTCATCCCTCGCCTCCCCCACTTCTAAGGTTTCGTAGAGCAGGAGGGGAAGGGAAGAGGCGGATATACATGTTCGTTGCTGGAGAAGGACACGACGAAGACCTGGACATCTGGAGGCGACATAGGTAGTATACCGCTAGATATATAGGGAGAGACCACGCAAACGGAGAAAAAATCTCAGTCGGAGCAGCTCCAAACCAAGAGTCACCCGCACTAGGCGTCAGTCCGAGAAGGGCGAGAGAATGCGAGTGTCTTCCTAGCCCTGAACCCGCCGAAGCAACACAACACCACCACCAACTCCGTAGCATATACCGACTGCTACCACGCTACGAACCTTAGTTGTCCAATATCTCAGACCTGGATTCCTCATCGCTAAGATAACCTAAGCGTGGCAGGCGCCACCATGTCCTCCTCGACAGCACGCACGGAGAAAGGCCAGGAGCATGACCGACTCGCCCCGTACCCGCGTCGACGAGCGTCGGTCGGCTCGCGACTGCGATCGTGGGCAGCAGGTTGGGGAGAAAGAACAGGGCAAAGGCCGGGAAGACGAACGGGACGTCTGACGATGGCGAAAACGATGGTGCACGCATGATATGAAACGTCGTGGTGGACGTGCAATAGCCACTGCGCGAGTCGATGTCGGGGCTGGTGTCAGACGAATACAAGGAGGAGGCACCTGCTCCTACGCCCTCTGCCGAGAATGGGGTGGCGCGGAGGTGGAGGCATGAGGTGAGAGAGAAAAGAAGTAGAATGACGAACGAGGTGGTGGCAACTGAGGCGAGGACCATCATTATCGTGCGGAGGTATAGATGGCCAAATGGGTCATGCCTGGCGAGCCAGCCCGAGGCACGACCCATTTAATAGTGCCTGGGCTAATCCAGCACGAGCGCCGTGCGGTGCTTGGGTCGTAGCCTCGATCCGTAGTGCTGGCACGGCCCGACACGATTATTTTTTTATTTTATAAAAAAATTATATATATATATACATATGTACAATTTATATTCAATATTATAAACACTTGAGCATGATGTTCTATTGGTTAGACAACTTCGTCCAGTGTCTTACACTCTTCTTCCATCAAACCCCATCTCCTGCACCGCTTTTTAACATAACATACCCCACTTGATACACCACTTTTTAATATTTTATGATGAGTTGATTTAGA
Organism: Zea luxurians; assembly: GCA_029449295.1. NCBI lineage: Eukaryota > Viridiplantae > Streptophyta > Magnoliopsida > Poales > Poaceae > Zea > Zea luxurians. Next base: position 31,851,274 of record JAOPSE010000001.1, on the reverse strand, counting down.
AAAAATATAGGAACTTTTTTGTAAAAAGATGACGTGGAACGATCGTTGAAACTGGTGTTTTAAGTATAGTAGAGAATTGCTGTGGGGGTTGAACCGGTACTCTAGAGCAGGGCCCCCAAATTTTCAAGGGCCTCCAAATTTATACAAGTATATAGCCATATAATATAAATAAAAGTCAGGTTATGTAAATTAAATAGATAATCTTCATCTTCTGCAAGCGCTCGGGATGTTTCAGCCGGCCTCCGCCGCCAGGCGCCTAGCACCCCAACCAAATAACCAATCCTACTATCCCTATTAGGCTCTTCCCAAATCACGGTGGCGTGACGGCAGTAGCTGCTAGACTGCTACTGAGTTGCATGCTCTGCTGCTCTTGAAGACTTTCCCTGCTTGCATCTGGAATTCCTGAATCGTGATCCTGTGGCTGCCGCTTGCAAGTACCATACTACCACTAGGGATGAAAACGGTTTCGGAATTTTTCGGTATTCCGGAAACCGATTTCGAAATGTTTCAGAATTTTTCGGTATTTCGGAAACCGATTTCGAAAATTTTCAATCGGATTCATCGGTAACGGTACTTTTCGAAAACAGAATCGGTTTTTGGAATTTTCTATCGAAAACGGTATCGGAATCGGCGTGGTGTTTTACCGACCGTTTCCTTCGGTTACCAGTTTTGTCGGAAATTACCGGATTTTTGTCTCGGAATTTTCTGGAATTGTGTCTTGGAATTTTTCGGAATTGTGTATCGGAATTTTTCAGAATTTTCCAGCATGTGATTTTTTGCATCGCCTGTACGTCTCTAGATAAGGATTACTTATTTTGTATTTTTTGACGTCTTAAGATTTTTTTGGGATAGATTGTGTTGGAAGGCAGTTGAGATTAACGATTTGGTCTTCTCCACACACTAGGTTTTAGAGCTTTTCTGTTAGGTTGTGAAAAACTCTTTATGCGAGAAAAAAATATTTTATTAGTAAGCATGCCATGTCAGCTAGATCGAGTGGATATTGTGAATTGTGAACTTTCAGTCTGTGAACTTGTGATCTTTATGAACTTGTTATACTGTAAACTTGTTATATTGTCAACTTGTGATCTTTGTAAACTTTTTATATTATAAATTTGTGATCCTTGTGAACTTGTTATATTGTGAACTTGTTATACCATGAATTGTGAACTTGTGGTCTTTGTGATCTTTTGTCAACTTTGTTGTATTATGAAGTTTGATATGTTTACCGATCGTATTTTAGATTTCGACCGTTACCGGTGTATTTTCCGCACCAAACTTTCGTTTCCGATGTTTCCGAAATACCGATATCGTTTCCGTTTTCGGAGTTACTGATTTTGATTTTGTTTCCGATAAAAAATATGAAAACGGTAATGGTTTTAGTGTTTACCGACCGTTTCCGACCGTTTTCATCCCTAACTACCACCACCACGTGACGTGATCACTCAAGCTTCAAGAAAGAAAGCACGAAGCATCAAGGTAATTTACCAAAATAATTCCTCTATTAATATATCCTTTAATAATTATAATAGTTTAATTGTTCTTTTCATCTTTTGTATGCATGTTTATTAATTTACTAGACGTCTAGTATTTCAAGATCCAACTACCGGACATCATGTTTTTGGCCAATCGATCTAGAAAATATGAATATGGTTATGAAAAGCGCAAGAAAAACAAAGAATAGATAATTTAAATCAGTCTCAAAAGGGAGGTATGGATAGATTTATTAAAAAAGAATCACTAGTGTCGTCACTTGATCAAAGCCCTGCAGATGATAATAATGTTGATAATGAGGCTAGAGATGGTTCGATGCAAACAGAGACTAATATTGAGGCTACACCTAATAATGATGTTGTCCATGGTACTATAGATGGTCAGACAGAGGGAGAGACTAATGTTGAGGTTGATGATGTTAATAGTGATGATTCTTTCCAACCTGATATATTTGATTCAAGATATTGTGATTCTCTTGTTTCTAAATAGATTGATATTTTAGGACAAAAGGCCCTAGAAGGGACTTATCGATTCAGAAAGGTCCTAGGAATAAACATTCTAAAAGGTTTTCTACATTATTCTACAATACAATTTTACCAAATGGGGAGCTTTGTGATAGGGATTGGCTTGTTTCATTCCAAAAGAAAAGATGGGACCTGTGGAAATTCTAAAGTTTCTAAAGAGATATGATTCTTTTCCTAATGCAAGTATTGCATACAAAGTTTTTTTTGACCATTCCTGTGACTGTTGCATTAGCAGAGCAGAGTTTTTCTAAACTAAAACTATTAAAGTCTTATTTGCGTTCTACAATGACACAACAAAGACTTACTGATTTAGCCACAATAGCACTTGAGAGTGGATTATTGGACAAGATTGAATATGAGCATATCATTGAAGAATTTATTTCAAGGAACATTAAGAGAATGAAGTTGTTCAAGTAAAATTCATACAATAAAGAGTTAAATAGGTATTTTTTTCATAAACTCCATTTCTATGTACTACATTATAACATTTCAATACTTACAATTCTGTTTTTAAATAGTTTAGCAAAAAGAGTTTTTTATTCAATAGTTTTGCATAGGGCCTCATTTTCTCCTAGCACGGCCCTGTCTAATCATATGTTCTTCCATCGTGTCGATGACGATTGAGAGCACTCCAACTAGCATAACGACGCTAGAAGGTCCAAAGTGCATTTGTCCTGTTACAGTCTCTCCCAAGGGAGTGTTCTTGGTTTATCGGTGAAACATGAGAACGTCATATCATGTTTTTGCATTGGAGTACTGCTAGAGATGGCAATGGGTACCCGCTACCCGAAACCCGACGGGGTTTACTCTATTAGGGGATGTGTATGGACTAATATCTAAACCCACGGGTTTCTTAATGGGTGATAATCTAAACCCAACGGGTACACGGGTACGAGCATAGGATATTAGTACAGTTAGTACCCATATCCGTGAACCCATGGGTTCGTTAAACCCGATATAATATAATGTTATAGATGATAGTCACACAGTTCTGACCAAAATATTGTAGACTTATAGCCCACTATAGCCCAACTGTCCCAAGCCCATTTAGTCAGTCTCGATAAAAAACCCTAGGCACACCGTCTCTGGCTCTCAACCTCCCTCACCGTAACGTCACACACTCACACATTCCCCCATCCTCAATTCCCATTTCCTATAGCCGCTGGCAACCGGCCCATCGTCCTAGTTAAGTTAAGGTATTATCTATTCATCGTTGGTGTCATCTGATTACGACTTTTTATCATGTATTATTATCTAAGCAACAATATTGTTTGAATGTGATAAACTGGTGGTTGAAACCTATTTTTTTGTCGGGCACAGGCAGCCCGCGGGTACTCGGTACCCATATGGGCATGGTACCAGTACAAATCTATACCTACCTGCGGGTATGGGTTTTTTTACCGGGCACATTTCATTTTCGCTGGTACGGGTTTGGGTTTGCAGTATCCAGCGGGTACATGCCCGTTGCCATCTCTAAGTACTGCAAAAGTGTGTCCCTATGTTGGTGGCATATGACGTGCTCAAGTATTTGGTGCATCTACTAAAAAATTGGTCTATTGTCACAGATCATATTGCAACGACATAAATTTCACTGCAATAGCTATGTATTATTGCCATAACTTTGAAAAATAGTTGTGATATGTAGACTTTATTGCCACAATTGATTGTGTTGCAATAATTATTAGTTTTGTTGTAAGAGGTAGGTGTTATGACCATGATTTGCAAATCCATTGCAATATATTAATCAATATTACCATGAGTTTCATGTGCTTGCGATACCATTTAATTCCATTGCAAAACAGTGATGCTACTTGCCATAACATTAAAAATAGTTGCAATATAGTTACCTATATTGCCACAAATATCTTTTGTTGATATGATCATATTGTTCGTTGCAAAATCATGGTGTGTATTGCAACAAAGATCCAAATGGAGGCAATATATACTAATTTTGTTGCAAAAGGTGTAATGCAATTGTCAGAAATAAGCATCATAATATATTTAGTTATTTTTAATAACAAAAAATGTAGTAGTCTAGTGGTATAGTAGGTTGTTATAAACAATGAGATATGGGTTTGATCTCCAAATTTGAGATTTTTTATTTTTAGTGTTATTTGATCGATGCAACTAATATGTAATGCACCATTTTGTTTTGTTACGACAACCAGATCTATTGCAACGGTACTAAAACTGTTGCCATAAGCTTTTGCCACTCTGTTTTCTGCAACGGTTGGCAACAAAAGTGACATTATGGCAAATGGTAGAATTTGCCATGATTTATGGCTTTCTGCAACGATTTTTGCCCATTGCAAGAGGATGATGTTTTAGTAGTTGTATATTGCATTATAATATATTTTGGTTGTGAATGATCGGTATTGAAATATGAATAAATTTTTGAATTTTGTTGTATAATTTGTTTTGATGGGAAAACTTTAGTCCAAATTTTATTTGAATTTTGTACATCAAATTGCATGCAACTAGCATAATAAGGCTGATCGCTTGTAAGCGGCTGACCTAAGTAGACCACTCTGCAAGCGGCTGACTTAACTAAGTCGTCTGTAAAAATGATTTGTGTATAAATGAACTAGTCGGTTACCCGTGCGTTGCGACTGCTCACAACAATGCCCATGCAAACTATCCACCAAAAAGATATCAAGATTTTTTTATTGATTGTCTCCGCTCTCCGCATAATATTTTTTTTGATTTGACTAACTGATGTTGTTTTTTACTCAATCCAATATGTCTTGGTATAACACGGCCAATGAATGGAGCGATTAGAAGAGAGTTCACAATAACTGATTGAACGAATAGAGATTATAGAATGACATAATTCCACCATACATAGACCAAATAAGAGAAAGTTTGTGAGCTCAAGTTTCTAAAATAAGTCACATGAACTCAAACTTATAAAAAAGATTGATCAAAATATGGAGTGGTTGCTAAAGTTAGTCATCAATAAAAATTGGATGCACTACATACAAATTATGGTACTTCATAGCAATTAATAACGTTTGAAACCAACAAATAACCTTTCCTTTTAATGTTAGCGTGAAAAATCATTGTTGCTCCATCCAATTTAGCAATTTCATACACCATGGAGTCCATTGCACCAATATGGTCTCAGAAACGACCTAATGCATGCAAGAGCCAAGAACACAAGGGACAAGCACCCTGTGGTAGTGCTCGCATGGATCTCCAAATCCTAACACATATTTTGCAAGATCCATGAGCCATCATTAGAAGAACACAAACCACGTGCAGATAATAAATAAAGTATTAACACATCCAAATTATGCACCCAAAATAATAGAGGAACAACAAATAATTTTTGCAATAACAGAAGGATGGGTGACAGGTACATAGAAGTAGTAGAAGCATACCGAGTCGACACCGTGGAAGGGAAAGGCCATGTAGACAGGCGATGATGAGCCATCGAACGGGTACCATAGGCAGGAAATCAGGGACCCCACTTCCAAGGTTTCATAGAGCAAGAAGGGAAGGGAAGAGGTGGGCATGCCTGTTCGTTGCTGGAGAAGGACACGACGAAGACCTGGGCATCTAGAGGCGACATATGTAGTATACCGCTAGATACATATAGGGAGAGAGCACACAAGCGGAGAAAGAAGCCTAGTCGGAGCAGCTCCAAACCGAGAGGCACCCGTACCAGGCATCAGTCCGAGAAGGGTGAGAGAATGCGAGTGCCTTCCCAGCCCTAGACCCACCGAGGCGACACAACACCACCACCAACTCCGTAGCATATGTCGACTGCTGCTGCAATATAGTCCTTAGTTGTCCAATATCTTAGACTTGGACTCCTCATCGCCAAATTACCTAAGCGTGGCAGGTGCTACCTTGTCCTCCTCGGCGGCACGCACGAAGAAAGGATAAGAGCAAGACCGACTCGCCCATACCCTCGTCGACGAGCGTCGGTCGGCTCGCAGCTATGACCGTGAGCAGGGGCAGCAGGTTGGGGAGGAAGAATAGGGCGAAGGCCGGGAAGGCGAATGGGACGTCTGACGACGGCAAAACGATGGTGCACGCATGCTATGAAACGTCCTCGTGGACGTGCAATAGCCACTGCGTGGGTTAGTGTCGGGGCTGGTGTCGGACGAATACGATGAGGCGGCGCCTACTCCCACGCCCTCTGACGAAAATGGGGTGGCACGGAGGCGGAGCCATGAGGGAAGAGAGAAAAGAAGCAGGATGGCGAACGAGGTGGCGGCAACTGAGGTGAGGACCATCATTAATGTGCGGAGGTATAAATGGCCAAATGGACCATGTCTGGCGGGTCGGGGCCAGCCCAGCATGAGCGTCGTGTCGTGCTTGGGCTGTAGCCTCGGCCCATAGTGCTGGCCCGGCCTGACACGATTATATATTTTTTTATTTTATAAAAAATCGTATATACATATGTATAACTAGGTATGTGCCCGTGCGTTGCGACGACGTATAAATTATTCGATAAATATTAGTGCACAACGATTACATGAAAACGAACAACATATATATCATCAACCCCATATCTCACAAATTAACACTAATGACTTGAAATTTGTACGCAATTCAAATAGTGATAAAATACATTGATATGCAAAAATATTATATGTTATTTTGTACTTTTATTAGCATCACCAAAAGTGGACGTTTACATATCTTAAAAGATATATAAGATTGTACATGTGCTTTATCATTGATAAAAAATAAACAATGATAAATATGTAGCGAATATTAATTAACACATTGATTCCATAGAAGGATAGTATATTATATAAGTCTCATGAGTGTCTCAGGTAATGGTATCATCAAAATCAGGAAACAAAACGATAAAAGGGGGACAACAACAACAACTGGGCGCATACTTGAACAACATACCCTAATTATTCATGCCCATTAGCAATTACCATGTACTTAGCATTGTCGGACTTTTATGAACTTTATGAGGACTGGATACATAATTTCAAAAGCAACATCTCATCTCTCACCTGGAAAGAGAAAAGGTTGGATACACTCTAACACGATCAGAAAACAAACTGAGATGTACTCTAATGATAATGGACTCAAGAAACGGTTGCTAACCTTGCTCTTGTCAGAACAATCTTGCTGGAAACAAAAATCAGCAGCACGACTTTTGGCTGCTTCATTCGATAGATCAGGCAAGGGAAGAACTTTCCTTCATACTGGGAAGTGAAAGGTCGAGCAAAATGTGAGGACAGTAGCAGGAAAAATCAACAAGGTGACTGAGAGAATTATGTTAAAAAAGATGAGGAATGCAACTTACCCTTAAATCAATTCACAATTAAAATAAAGAGAGGTCAGGAATTTGTGTAGCAGCCTGATAGATGAATTGGGAAAAATAGTGATACCCTTAAATCAATTCACAAAAGTGTGAAGATAGACATAGTTGACTCACAATTAAAATAAAGGGAGATCATGAATTTGTGTAGTAGACTGATAGATGAATTGGGGAAAATAGTGACACCCTTAAATCAATTCACAAAATTGTGAAGATAGACAACTGTGTCGCAACACATTTTCTTTCTAATTCAACAATTTACCGTGACTAAGAATAGCATAGATGAGAGTACTTTACCACAGACACAAAAGTTCAGGATAGAGACACCAAACTAAAACAACACAATGTATAGAAGTATGGACTAATAAGACAAAGGATAGGGCTAAGGGGATTGGATCACCTTGAACAGGTTAATCTTCATGATCTGATAAGAACTGCAACACATTGAACAGATTAAACTAGTATATAGGACATAGTTTGAACCATTAAAAATTTTGGATAAGTCTACAGTTTCATATAAATGTCGTGATCTGACAGGAACTACAGTTTCATATAAAGGGAAACCATGAATTTTGAGGTCAGGTAGATATATTTTTAGACAAAACTCTGGACAACATACTGCATATCATATTAATGTCTGTGAAGAGAGGTGTGGTGTTCAGATTTGAGTGACTGATGTTTTAAAAAATAAAAAATCTAACAAGTGCTAAAATAGCTCATGTGGTACTCTCAATATACAAAATGCCGCGCAGAACACATTGCCCACAAATATTGATTCAACTACAACTAAAACTCTATTTATTCATGGAAAGGGTGCACGAATGATAAAGCTACATTCGATTAGAGAAAAGGAAACATATATAAAACTTAGAAACACAAATCTGAAATTGTCAGATGAACAACCACACGAGTAGTTCTCTATTTTGTAAACCAAGTCTGTTTGTGTTTCAGAGAGGTGTGGTGTTCAGATTTGAGCGCTCAGAGAGGTGTCTTCCATCTTATACTCAAGCATCACAAGATCTGGGTGGGGCTTGCGCGTAGAATGGGAAGTACTTGAGCATCGCAAGATCCGGGCGGGGCTGGCACGTAGAATGGGAAGAATGAGATGCGGGGTGGTCCTGCACTTGTGATGGGATGCGGGCCGATGGTGGTCCTGTGCGCTGGATGGCGATAAGGGGATTGGATTGTGATTCCTTCCATGGCGGCGAGGCACGGATTGTGTTTGGGGTGTGGAGGATATGGGAGGGGCATCCGCGGTGCATGGGAGGAACAATTGGGCGGGGTGGTCCTACGCGTCGTCGGCGATGGGATTCCTGGGTGCTGGATTGCTGCGAGGCGTGGATAGCGGTGAGGGGATGTGTTTCCTTATGTGGCAGTGACAGAATTTTTCCTTCCATGGCTGAGGCATTGATTGGTGAGGGGATTGCGGCGAGGACTATGCAGATGCAGGGGTAGAGGGGAGAGGGCGTGCACAGGGAAGAAGGGAGACACTAACATGTGGATCGTATGTGCCGTGAGGAGGCAGAACCGTGCACCACGGTCTACGTTAGGTTCTTATAGAGTAGTAGAGATTTATATTTAATACTAGTTACTTGTCCGTGGGTTGCTACGGTTTCTCTATATCTTACAAGTAGACCTTGTTTGTATATGATAGTTCAAACATATTTTGCAAATATAGCCTAACTGAACAGACCCTAAAATATGGTTACTTCTCTTTTTTTGAAATGAATAAATATGGTTACTTCAATTTGCACTCATTTTGAAGTGAAAGAAACATGGTTACTTCAGTTTGTAATGCAAGTATTTTTTCTCCTTTATTTCAAAGTATAAGTCTTTTGACTTCTCTGGGTATATAGCAAAAGCAAAAACTCTATAGATAGAAAAGTTAGAAAATTTGAGATGGAAGGTTACAGAAAATAATTCGATATCGTCTGGAGAAATATAGCGTGAGCAAAGAGGGTGAAGTAATTGCAGCAATGGTTGTATCCCATTCTGTTCCAGCAAGTAGATCCATTAGTAATAGTCTTAAGTGTACACATTTACAAAAAAGGATAAATTATCTAGACAACGGAAACTATTATCTTGTCAAAATGAGTTGTTTTAAAAGTTTTCCTAGCTCTTGAATGACAAGCTACCTGCCTAAAGATAAATTGTTAGTGTTGCCCATTTATATCTGCTTGCAACAAGAGACATGATTCTCACATAAAGCAAGTTGTAGGTGCAGTTCTAAAAATTCAGTTCTGAAACAAAAGAAATGTGTGTGCACCTCAAAAAATCATTTCAGTAAATTCCGTTCACATGCTGCTCTTAGCTTTTGCTGTATGCAATGACATCTCTCCATAGAGTAAATTCTAGCAAGCAACCAAAAAGTGAAATGTGTGCGCTTTGTAACAAATTCAGTTTTGTATTAGTTCTGAAATGTTGTGCTCTGAAACTATTAAATATGTGTGCTCTTCGCTGAAAAATCAGTTCTAAAACAAAAGAAATTCAATTCTGAAATAAAACAAATGTGTGTGCACCTCAAAAATTTAGTTCTGAAACAAAAGAAATGTGTGTGCAACTCAAAAATTCAGTTCTAAAATTTGTGCTCCTAACAAATTTAATTGTGTAACAAAATTCCTGAACCTCTAAAAATGTGTGTATTCCTCACAAATTGCGAAAATGAAATGTTCCTGACAAACAAGACTTAGCCAAAGAGAAGGAGACCAGCTGATGTTGCAAAGAAAATAAGCAAGTCCTTTTTGTTGCAGTGTCTATTGAATGCTCAGATAGAAGAGGTATGGTTCTATATAGTTACATTAAACAAGAGTATGATTAATGGTTGGTCATTTCACATTATTTTCTTGAAGTTAACACTTCCATGTTCTCTGCACAAGGCATGCTGACAATTATTGCAAAATAGAGGGAGTAAGATCAGGATAGCAAGGATATGTAGTGTCAGTTTTGTCTACATATATTTGCAGACTTGTAGTCATGTAAGCTATGCACATGCACGAAATAACTCATCTAGGAACTACATAGGTCCATGTATTATGTGATTGTGAAATGTGAATCATTAACCTTGTCAAGTAACAATCCAATTTCATTTCTGGCCTAGATGCATATTATGCAATGAATTTTAGAGTCTAGATGGAACTCAAATTCACCTGAACATTTGCACAACTGATCACAGTGTTATAACTTATAACGATTGATTTCAGCAAAATAAGGGGGCATGTCGATTAAAAAATAAGAAGAAAACATAGATAAAGTTTGCATAAAGAGGTACACATGGAAATGTCGTTATGAAAAAGTTAAACTATATGAGGAAAAGGTAAATATACTCCTAATATCAACAATTCAACATAGAAGGGTTGTCAGCTATGAAGCCTGAACACAATAGAATAGAAATCAACCTACATAAGTAGTACTTGATAATTCTTTGGAGTAATCCGAATGGGAGTTGCAAAAGTATTGGCAGATTCATCTCCTTCAATCTCACCCCTAGCAGCAAATATGCCACTTCCTGTCATCTCCTTCCAGTTGGACCCGAGCATGGTTTCCTGAAGGGGAAAAGGGAACGACTTAGTGAGCCACATGTCCCTTCATCTATAGAACTTGACAAAACATAGACAAATCATGAGCCTTGTGATCAACACAGATTCACCGATTGCGTACCAAAGCTAGATTAGTTGTTTAAATAGTGCAATTGACCTTGGATGAAACTATATATTTTGCAACTCGTCTTCAGCATGCCTTAGGGAAGAATTTTGAAGGATGTGGTCAGTTTTTAATAATCCAAGTCTCAAACATAGTTGGTGAGATGGCAATTACATGAACAGCTAAGCCATAGTCACATTATGTGCAGTTACCTACGCTAGAATATGTAAGTGCACATAAGATCCAAACCTCGCCTATGGAGAGCAGCTTCCTGAACTGTGTAGTGGCCTCAAGCTGCACAGTGGGGTCATTGGAGAGGATGACATGTACCATCGCTGGCAAGCCATCAAGCTGCACAAAAAGGCAAGGAGAAAATCAAATCCGAACCTACCAGATCGAGTATCACTCCATCACCCAAACCCTAACCAAGAAGGCAGATCAGATTGGAGATAGAAAGAGCGAGCAAGGGGTGTCACACCTTCTGCTAGAGTGCGGTGGAGTGGCCCATCGGCGGCACGGCGTCAGCGGCAGAGGCAAGGAATCCATCGTGACGCTTCTTCTGGAGGCTTTCCTCGCGTTTGGCCTTGCGGATGTCGAGCATCCGGCCCTCACGGTGGTGGTGACTCTCCTACATCATCACCGATTCACATGGGCCAACACAACTCAACAAGACGATCTGGATCAGGCACACCACACACGGGGATCTCCGAAGTTTACCCAATGGAGAAGGTGGTCGTGGAGCTATCCTCCGTCGTCGGCGTAGAGCGTCATGCTATGGGTCGTGAAGACCCGGGAATCTAGGGGGTCATCGCGAGCGGCATGAGGCAGGTGGACGCCGAAGGCTGTCTCGCAGGCGGGTAGGCAGGGGGAAGGGCGTGGCGGTCCCTAAAGAGATGGCGATGCACACGGGGGTGAGAAGACAGACGAGTGCGATGTTTCGGGGGGGAGGAAAAAGGTGCGTTGATGGCGCGGGGAGGGGAATGCGTAGTGAGGGGGTCAGGATGGGGGCTGAGGGTGGTGACGACACAGGCACCCCAAGGCGGGGGGCGGTGGCATGGTGTCGCCCCGCGCCCACATTAGAAACTTAATAGATTAGTACTAGGTGTATGCCCGTGTGTTGCTACGGGTAAACATGTTATGGTAAAATATATTGAGATGTAGAAACAATAATTGTCGTCCTATGTTGTGAGGGAATTCGGAGTTGAGGTCCTTGATGGAGTACATGGCTCATTTTGTGGCCTCTTTATCATCCGAGGAATATTTGGAATCATTGACAACAATGTTGAGTTTCAAAACATTGATGGGTGCTATTCGTACTTGAAAGGGAAATGGACCTAAAACATTTCCTATAATCGATTCTGGTGTTTGACGTCCATCACAAACCACGTGGACTAACTAGTTTGCCTAGATGTCTTTTATCTCAGGTGTATAAGGTTCAACATAAATCAAGAAAGAAATTAAGTTGGGGACTCAACAAATATTGGAGCAAAGATTAGCATTGGTGCTACCAGTGGCGCACCGGACAGTGTTCGGTGTGCACCGGACAGTCCGGACACTGTCCGGTGCCCAGGCCGTGCACAATGCGAACCGGCCACTCTCGGATTTCCTAGGGAGCCACTCTGCTATAATTCACCAGACTGTCTAGTGTGCACTGGACATATCCGGTGAGCCAACGGAGCAACGGTCACCTGCTCTCAATGGTCGACTGCGTGAACAGTAAAAGCGCACAGTGCCAAAGCTGCGAAGTCAAAACGCACCAGACATGTCCGGTGTGCCACCAGACTGTCCGGTGCACCTAGAAGACAAAGGACTTCAACGGTCAACTGCTCCAAACCCCAATAGTCTGCTGACGTGGCAGGCACCAGACAGTGAACAGTACCCTGTCTGGTGCACCACCAGACTGTCCGGTGTGCTATCGACATCAACAGCTAGAATAGTGGTTGGGGCTATAAATACCCCCCAACCATCTCCATTCAAGCCATCCAAGTTTTCTGAACTTCACATTCATTGCAAGAGCAAAAGACTACACTCCAAGACACAATCAATAGATCAAATCCTCTCCAAGCCCTCAAATCAACTCAATTGCTTAGTGACTTGAGAGAGGGTGTTTTGTGTTCTTTTGTTGCTCTTGTTGCTTGGATTGCTTTCTCCTTCTCCTTCTTATTCTCTAAGTGCTTTGTAAAGCTAGCAAGAGACACCTAAGTGTGTGGTGATCCTTGCGGGGTCTTAGTGATCCAAGTGATTAAGGAGAAGCCTCGACCGATCTGTGTGACCGATTGAGAGAGGGAAAGGGTTGGAATAGACCCGGCCTTTGTGGCCTCCTCAACGGGGACTAGGTTCTTTGGAACCGAACCTCGGTAAACAAATCACCGTGTTCACTTGTTGATCTTCACTTGATTTGTTTCCCTCTTTCCTCTCTCTAAAAGTTCCCTTGCTCATATTGAGTTGAGTTTGCTCCCCAGGTTATCCGCATTGATTGAGCAACTCATAGCAAGGAGAACTATCTTCGATACTCCGATTTAATTCTAACGCTAACCCCGACCTTAGTGCTTGTTCAAAGTTTATAATTTTCAGGTTTCGCCTATTCACCCCATAGGCGACTTTCAATTGGTATTAGAGCCTGATGCTTCATTAAGAGTCTAACAACTCAAAGTGATGTCGGGAGATCACACCAAGAGGGAAATAGTCACCAGCGACAAGGCCGAAGGCTCGGGAAGGAAGAACAATGAACAGACTCCGTCAAGAGAGTCCAACGATAAGTACAAGGAGGAATCCTCTTCCTCCATCAAGTCACATAGGAAGGGTGATAAGAAGAAAAAGAAAATGAATAAGGTGGTCTACTATGAGACTGACTCTTCATCACCTTCCACATCCGGCACCGAGTCTACTACTTCGAAGTGCCAAGAGCGCAAGAAGTATAGTAAGATGCCTCTTCGCTATCCTTGCATTCCAAAACGTGCTCCTCTACTTTCCGTACCCCTAGGCAAACCACCATATTTTGATGGTGAAGATTATTGTATGTAGAGTGATAAAATGACGCAGCATCTAACCTTGCTCCACGAAAGCATATGGGATATTGTTGAGTTTGGAGCGCAGGCATCATAGGTAGGCAATGAGGACTACGACTCAGATGAGGCCACACAAATTAGGCATTTTAATTCCCAAGCAACTTCTATACTCCTCGCCTCCTTGTGTCAAGAGGAGTATAATAAGGTGCAAGGGTTGAAAAATGCCAAAGAAATTAGGGATGTCCTCAAGACGACGCACGAAGGGGACGAGGTGACCAAGATCACCAAGCGCGAAACGATCGAGGGAGAGCTCGGTCGATTCATCCTCAACAAAGGAGAGGAGCCACAAGCAATGTACAACCGGCTCAAAACGATGGTCAACCAAGTGCGCAACCTCGGGAGCACCATGTGGGATGACCATGAAATGGTCAAGGTTATTCTTAGATCTCTTGTTTTTCGTAATCCCACTCAAGTGCAACTAATCCGTGGAGATCCAAGATATAAACAGATGTCTCCCGAGGAGGTATTTAGCAAGTTTGTGAGCTTTGAACTTATGATCAAAGACTCCAAACATATTGTCAACTTGGACCAAGGCGCCACTTCCACACCCGAAGTGCAACCCATTGCATTCAAAGCAACGGAAGAGAAGAAGGACGAGTCTACACCAAGTAGACTCCCAATCGACACCTCCAAGCTCGACAACGATGAGATGACTCTTCTCATTAAGAGCTTTCGACAAATCCTCAAACAAAGGAAGGGGGAGGACTACAAGCCCCGTTCCAAGAGGGTGTGCTATAGGTGTGGTAAGTCTGGTCACTTTATTGCTAAATGTCCATATACAAGTGATAGTGATAGGGACGACTCCAAAAGAGGGAAGAAGAAAATGGAAAAGAAAAGATATTACAAGAAGAAGGGTGGCGAGGCGCACATGGGGCGGGAATGGGACTCCAACGAGAGCTCCACCGACTCCTCCTCTGATGAGGACGCCGCCAACATCGCCGTCAACAAGGGACTTCTCTTTCCCAACGTCGGCCACAAGTGCCTCATGGCTTAGGAGAGAAAGAAGAAGAAGGTACATTCTAGAGATACCCCCAAATACACTACTTCCGATGATGAGGGTAGCTCTAGTGATGATAATGATGATTTAACTTCTCTTTTTGCTAACCTTACTAAGGATCAAAAGAAGACAATAAATGAATTGATAGAATCCATTAACGAGAAGGATGATCTCTTGGAATGCCAAGAGGACTTGCTCATTAAGGAAAATAAGAAATTTGTTAAATTAAGAAATACTTATGCTCTAGAGGTAGAAAAATGTGAAAATTTATCTAAAGAGCTTGATATTTGCAATGATTCAATTTCCTTTCTTAGAACTGAAAATGCTAGTTTAAATGCTAAGATAGAAGAATTGAATGCTTGCAATGTTTCTACATCTACCATTGAGCATGTCACCATTTGCACTAGACGTAAAGATGTTAACATTGAAGCTATGAATGATCACGTTACTATGATTAAAGAACAAAATGATCACATAGCTAAATTAAATGTTAAAATTGTCGATCATGAGTTAGAGAATGAAAATTTTAAATTTGCTCGTAGCAGGCTTTATAATGGGAGATGCCCTGCCATTAAGGATGGCATTGGCTTCCAACAAGGGAGCCAAAGCAACATCAAGCTTAATGCTCCCAAGAACAGACTATCTAATTTTGTTAAGGGTAATGCTCCCATGGTTCAGGATAGAGAGGGTTACATTTTATATCCTAAAAACTATCCTGAGCACAAGATTAGGAGGATTCATGCTAGAAAACCTCATTCTGTTGCTCATCATGCTTACATGTATAGTAATGAGGCATCTAGCTATAGGCAATCAACTCATATCAAAATGCCTAAAAAGAAAATTGCTAATGCATCAAATGAGCATAACATTTCATTTAAGACTTTTGATGCATCTTATGTGTTAACTAACAAATCAGAAAAATTAGTTGTCAAATATGTTGGGGGCAGACACAAGAGTCCCAAGACTTGTGTTTGGGTAGCCAAGGTGCTTGTTTCTAATGTCAAAGGACCCAAGACCGTTTGGATACCTAAGAACAAGGCCTAAATTTATTTTGTAGGTTTATGCATCCAATGGATCAAGTTGGATAATTGATAGCGGGTGCACAAACCACATGACAGGGGAGAAAAGGATGTTCTCCTCATATGAGAAAAATGAAGATCCCCAAAGAGCTATCACATTTGGGGATGGAAATCAAGGTTTGGTCAAAGGTTTAAGTAAAATTGCTATATCTCCTGACCATTCTATTTCCAATGTTTTTCTTGTAGATTCTTTAGATTACAACTCGCTTTCAGTTTCTCAATTATGCAAAATGGGCTACAACTTCTTATTCACTTATGTAGGTGTTACTGTCTTTAGACGAGTGATGATTCAGTAGCATTTAAGGGAGTGTTAGATGGTCAGCTATATTTAGTTGATTTCAATAATGAAAATGCTGAACTAACACTTGCTTAATTGCTAAGACTAATATGGGCTGGCTCTGGCATCGCCGACTTGCTCATGTTTGGATGAAGAATCTTCACAAACTTCTAAAGGGAGAGCACATTTTAGGACTAACAAATGTTCATTTTGATAAAGACAGGATCTGTATCGCATGTTAAGCAGGGAAGCAACTTGGAGTTCATCATCCACACAAGAACGTCATGACGACCGCCAGGCCGCTTAAGCTACTCCATATGGATCTATTCGGCTCGATCGCTTATATAAGCATCGGCAGGAGTAAGTATTGTCTTGTTATTGTGGATGACTATTCTTGCTTCACTTGGGTATTCATTTTACAGGAAAAATCTCAAACCCAAGAGACCTTAAAGAGATTCTTGAGACGGGCTCAAAATGAGTTCGGATTGAGGATCAAGAAGATTAGAAGAGATAATGGAACGGAGTTCAAGAACTCTCAAATTAAAGGATTTCTTGAGGATGAAGGCATCAAGCATGAGTTCTCTTCTCCCTACACACCTCAACAAAATGGTGTAGTAGAGAGGAAGAATAGAACTCTATTGGACATGGCAAGGACCATGCTTGATGAGTATAAGACATTGGATCGGTTTTGGGCAGAGGCGATTAACACCGCTTGCTACTCCATCAACCGACTCTATCTTCACCATATCCTCAAGAAAACATCGTATGAACTCCTAACCGGTAAAAAGCCCAATGTTTCTTATTTTAGAGTTTTTGGGAGCAAATGCTTTATTCTTATTAAGAGAGGTAGAAACTCTAAATTTGCTCCTAAAGCAGTAGAAGGCTTTTTACTTGGTTATGACTCAAACACAAGGGCATATAGAGTCTTCAACAAGTCTACTGGATTAGTTGAAGTTTCTCGTGACATTGTGTTTGATGAGACTAATGGCTCCCAAGTGGAGCAAGTTGATCTTGATGAATTAGATGATGAAGAGGCTCCATGTGTTGCACTAAGAAACATGTCCATTGGGGATGTGTGTCCAAAAGAATCAGAGGAGCCTCCATAAGCACAAGATCAACCATCATCTTTCACACAAGCATCTCCACCAACCCAAGATGATGAACTGGTTCAAGAAAAAGAGGATGAAGATCAAGACGATGAGTCACCTCAAGAGGAGGACATTGATCAAAGGGGAGATGAAGAGGATCAAGACAAGCAAGATGATCAAGAGATCTAGGATCAAAGACCGTCACACCCAAGAGTCCACCAAGCAATTCAAAGATATCACCTCGTCAACTCATACTTGGTGACATTCATAAGGGAGTAACCACTAGATCTCGAGTTGCTCATTTTTGTGAACATTACTCTTTTGTGTCTTCTATTGAGCCACACAAGATAAAGGATGCACTAAGAGATCTGGATTAGGTGGTGGCAATGCAAGAGGAGCTCAACAACTTCACAAGGAATGAGGTATGGCATTTAGTTCCACGTCCTAACCAAAATTTTGTTGGTACCAAGTGGGTATTCCGTAACAAACAAGATGAGCATGGTGTGGTGACTAGGAACAAAGCTCGACTTGTTGCCAAAGGTTATTCATAAGTCGAAGGTTTGGATTTCGATGAAACCTATGCACCCGTAGCTAGGCTTGAGTCAATTTGTATTTACTTGCCTATGCTACTTACCATGGCTTTAAGTTATATCAAATGGACGTGAAAAGTGCCTTCCTCAATGGCCCTATCAAGGAAGAGGTATATGTTGAGCAACCTCCTGGCTTTGAAGATAGTGAGTATCCTTCTCATGTTTATAAGCTCTCAAAGGCGCTTTATGGGCTCAAGCAAGCCCCAAGAGCATGGTATGAATGCCTGAGAGACTTTCTTATCACTAATGGCTTCAAAGTTGGAAAAGCTGACCCTACTCTCTTCACTAAAACAATTGCTAAAGACTTGTTTATATGCCAAATTTATGTTGATGATATTATATTTGGGTCTACTAACAAGTCAACTTGTGAAGAGTTTAGTAGGATAATGATACAGAAATTCGAGATGTCAATGATGGGGGAGTTGAAGTATTTCCTTGGATTTCAAATCAAGTAACTCCAAGAGGGCACATTCATCAACCAAACTAAGTACATTCAAGATATACTTAAGAAATTTGGAATGAAGAATGCCAAACCCATCAAAACACCCATGGGAACAGATGGCCATCTCGACCTCGACACGGGAGGTAAATCCGTAGATCAAAAGGTATACCGGTCGATGATAGGATCTTTACTCTATTTATGTGCTTCAAGGCTGGATATAATGCTTTCAGTATGCATGTGTGCAAGGTTCCAGTCAAATCCTAAGGAAGTACACCTTAGGGCCATGAAAAGAATCATGAGATATTTAGTTTACACTCCTAATTTTGGGCTATGGTATCCCAAGGGTTCTACCTTTGATCTAATTGGGTATTCCGATGTCGATTATGTCAGGTGTAAAATTGACAGGAAGAGCACATCAGAGACTTGTCAGTTTCTAGGAAGATCTCTGGTGTCTTGGGCTTCAAAGAAATAAAACTCAGTAGCTCTATCCACCGCTGAAGCCGAGTATATTGCTGCATGCCATTGTTGTGCACAATTACTCTAGATGAGGCAAACCCTTAGAGACTATGGC
The DNA here is from genome assembly GCA_029449295.1 of Zea luxurians. Taxonomy (NCBI): domain Eukaryota; kingdom Viridiplantae; phylum Streptophyta; class Magnoliopsida; order Poales; family Poaceae; genus Zea; species Zea luxurians. The sequence goes on along the minus strand of JAOPSE010000001.1, from coordinate 31,832,218 downwards.
TACAAATTGAGCAAAGTCCCTCTCCTATGTGATAATGAGAGTGCAATCCACATGGCGGATAATCCCGTTGAACACAGCCGCACTAAGCACATAGACATCCGGTATCACTTTTTGAGAGATCACCAACAAAAGGGGGATTTCGAAATTGCTTATGTTAGCACCCACAACCAATTAGCCGATATCTTTACCAAGCCACTAGATGAAAAGACTTTTAGCAAACTTAGGAATGAGCTAAATATACTTGATTCTCGGAGCTTTGATTAAAACATTACACACATTGCTCATTTATATACCTTTGATCATGTCTCTTCCATTTGGTACAAATATATATTTCTTATTCTTCTTGTGCCAAGGCTAAGACTAATGTGCTTTCAAGTGTACCTCTATGATTAGTCTTCGATTGAAAGGGAAATGGAGTATTCGGCAAAGGCAAGCCTTCAACTCCAACTCTGTCGGTATCATTTATCCTTTGCCTTACTCATAAACTTCCAACTCATATTCTTTCCCCAAAGGGGGAGAATTCAATGGGCTCTCCAGATTCTTCGTTTTTGGCGATTAATGCCAAAGGGAGAGAATTTATTGGCCCAAAGCAAAAGGACCGCACCACCACTCATTTTAAAATTTTCAAAAAATATTTCACAAAAAGGAAGAAATTAGTTCAACTGGTATCTGTTTCACAAAAAGGAAGAAATCATTTCAATTGCAAAAAACCCTCTTGACAGCTAAGGGAAGAATTTCTTCAGGGGGAGTTTTTATTTAGTCAAAGGAAAAGCATTTGAAACAGGGGGAGAATTTTCAAAATCTTAAAAATGCTTGTTGAAATCATATTCTTATACCTTTGGCTATTTGCGAAAGAATATGAAAAGACTTTTCCAAATGATTTGCAAAAATAAGCTAAGTAGTGCATATGTGGTCCAAAATGTTATAATGGAAGAAAGCAATCATATATACTTAGACATATGTAGTAATTCTTTCAATTGGTTTAACTCAAAGTAACTTATGCACATCTGTCAAAATTGCAAACTAGTTACATTCCTCACTTTATATTTGCTTTGGTTTATGTTGGCATCAATCACCAAAAAGGGGGAGATTGAAAGGGAAATGGACCTAAAACATTTCCTATAATCGATTTTGGTGTTTGACGTCCATCACAAACCTCATGGACTAACTAGTTTGCCCAGATGTCTTTTATCTCAGGTGCATAAGGTTCAACATAAATCAAGAAAGAAATTAAGTTGGGGACTCAACAAAGATTGGAGCAAAGATTAGCATTGGTGCTGCCAGTGGCGCACCAGACAGTGTCCGGTGCCCAGGCCATGCACAACGCGAACCGGCCACTCTCGGGTTTCTCAGGGAGCCACTCCGCTATAATTCACCAGACTGTCCAGTTTGCACCAGACATGTCCGGTGAGCAAACGAAGCAACGGTCACCTGCTCTCAACGATCGACTACTCTCAACAGTCGACTGCGTGAATAGTAAAAGCGCATAGTGCAGAAGTCAAAAGTCAGAGCTACGAAGTCAGAACGCACCGGACTGTCCGGTGCAGCTAGAAGACAATGGACTTCAACGTTCAACCGCTCCAAACCCCAACGGTTTGCTGACGTGGCAGGCACCGGACAGTGAACAGTACCATATGCGGTGCACCACCAGATTGTCCAGTGTGCCATCGACAACAACAACTAGAATAGTGGTTGGGGCTATTAATACCCCCCAACCACCTCCATTCAAGCCGTCCAAGTTTTCTGAACTTCACATTCATTGCAAGAGCAAAAGACTACACTCCAAGACACGATAAATAGATCAAATCCTCTCCAAGCCCCCAAATCAACTCAATTGCTTAGTGACTTGAGAGAGGGTGTTTTGTGTTCTTTTGTTGCTCTTGTTGCTTGGATTGCTTTCTCCTTCTCATTCTTATTCTCTAAGTGCTTTGTAAAGCTATCAAGAGACACCTAACTGTGTGGTGATTCTTGCGGGGTCTTAGTGACCCAAGTGATTAAGGAGAAGCCTCGACCGGTCTGTGTGACCGATTGAGAGAGGGAAAGGGTTGGAATAGACCCGGCCTTTGTGGCCTCCTCAACGGGGACTAGGTTCTTTAGAACCGAACCTCAGTAAACAAATCACCGTGTTCACTTTTTGATCTTCACTTGATTTGTTTCCCTCTTTCCTATCTCTAAAAGTTCCCTTGCTCATATTGAGTTGAGTTTGCTCCCAAGGTTATCCGCATTGATTGAGTAACTCATAGCAAGGAGAACTATCTTTCATACTCCGATTTAATTCTAACGCTAACCCGACCTTAGTGCGTGTTCAAAGTTTATAATTTTCAGGTTTCGCCTATTCACCTCCCTCTAGGCGACTTTCAGTACTTCAATTAACTTGATACCAGGATATCTTGTCGTCAATTTCATTTTCTACGACATAGGACATTTTCATACACCAAATATCAGACTACTTTTGCTTGGTGATTTGTGGACTTCTCCAAAAGAGCATTGACACAACACCTCCAAAGAAAGAAGATTCTAGAGCAGAGGTTATCGATTAACATACCAAAAATATGTACATAATAATAGTACATGGGCATGTATTACCTTTCTTTGCCTCTACCTCTAAGGCATCAGGCTGCCCACCAGCAGAGTCCAAAAAAATCACAACGTCATTCCCACTTGCTGCTGCTTTCAAGAAGTACTCATCAATCTCCTTAACAATCTCTACAAGCGACTTCTTACTCCTCCAAGGCACCGCCATAGAGTCTGAATCCTTTGTCACCCAGCTCACCGTTGAAGAGTTGCCATCACCCAGAGCCCTACCCTTGGCTGGATTCACATGGACCCTCTCCACAATGCCATCATTATTGCCAAGCATGCTTTCATCATCCTCTCCATCAGATTCTATGTCTATTTCAGTATCATTGTCCATGGTCACATGCGAGGCCACTTCTTTATCATTCCTATCAGCAAATGGAGATGGGAAACTCAAGGGGCGCACATTGTAGGGATCCAAGTCCTCCTAATCTATGCCAGGTGGCAGGGGTGGTGGTAGAGGAGTCGAGCAGCTGTCGGTGTCATCATCATCAGTAAAATCACCCCATGGAACTCACCCTCCCTCTTCATTAATCTTATCGGACTCAAAACCAGAGGTGGTGGTGGTGGGAGCTCATCATCCCTCTTCTCCATCTTTCTTATGGTGGTTACTGGACTAAAAGGGATAGGTGGCGGGGGGCATGGCGAGGGTGGAAATGAGCATGTCACCGGGAGTTCAGGAGGAGGAGGAGGCTGTGGAGTAGGCGTGGGCGACGCCATAAGGTCTACGGGAGGCTGCTGTGACAATGCAGACTCCAGCTCCACAAATTGCCGAAGAGTGGCTCCTGTGTTGTGGAGGGCGTGCAGGTATGCAATGTGCATAGCTGCAAGCTCAGGGCGGCGGCGCACCAGCTGCTTCATGAGCTGCCTGCTATCCATGGAGTGCCTCACGTGCTCCTCATTGTCCACTTTAGAGTTGGAGCAACCCCTCTGCCACCAAGGAACCCGCAGCAGCAGCAGCTAGCACTCCCAAATTGGTACTTCCCCTGAGCTTGATCAAAATTGACTGAAAACTAGAAAAACTGCACTAAAACTCTAGACCGTAGGCAGACACTGTCCAGCCACAGCTCCTAACCGTAGGAGGCGCAGGAAAAATTCTCCGGATGGGTTTTACGGTTCCACTAAAATTGGCTAAAATTCTCCTCAATCTGGCCCCTGCTCTCCAACAACCAGTCACAGCAACCTACCAACTCCTCCATCAAAACCTGATGGAACCGACGCTGAAACCAATTAGACAAAAGAGATGACTCAGACCGACAAATTAGTCGCGAGGAGGAACAAAGCCACGACGACGACGCGGGCAAGCAGATTCTCGAACAAAAGGGTGTCGTGGCGTGGCTAGTTGCCTTACAAAAGGGTGCCGCGGCGATTCCATCGAGGCCTCGAGGGAGGGGGCTCGGGAATGGGGGATCTGCGCGGGATGGCAAGGGCGGCGCCATGGATGCCGCAGCGAGATTAGCGGGTGTGTGGGGGGGGGGACGAAGATGGGGCCACGCGCGACATGGTGATTAGCGGGGGACGTGGCGTGGTGATTAACAGGAGAGGAGGGCGGAGCCACGGTGAAGGTGGTGGACGCCCTCCTTAGCCTCTTAAGGAGTAGTATAGATAGATTAAAAATATCTAAGCATGATGTTCTACTAGTTAGACGCTTCACCCACTGTCTACTGTCCTTCTTCCATTAGGGCGTGTGTTCGAATCTCACCTTCTACACCGCTTTTTAACATTTTACGCTGATTTAATCAAATGCCCCGACGGGCTAATGGGCCGGAGCTGTGTCCCGTGGGCGTTGGGCTTAGCAGGCCCGTGCCAGACTGTTTGACCATCTATATGCGGAAGTGTGGTTTGGAACATCGATGTTGTTTGAGCGGAGGGGACATGTGTGTAGCGGGTTAATTTGAAAGAGATGTAAGAGGTTATTTGTAAAAATATGACGTGAGATTGCACGGAGGGGACAAGTGTACAGCAGATTAGTTTAAAAAAATATGACGCGAGATGACCGTTAAAACTGGTGCTTTAATATAGTAAAGATATATATTTGTCTTTTGTGGTAGCGGACAAAAATGATTTGTGTGGATGCACGCACCGCTTTCTTTGACGGATGATTCATCGAGAGATTGATGAAAGCACTCCGTTTCGATGAGCTCCTCCTAGCAGAGCAGATGGTGCTGCGGATCAGTCGGCTGTGCTGAAAGCAAGCAAAAGTAACCAAAAGAACTATCTGCCGACCTCTCCACAGTGCTTGCACACCTGCAATAAAAGTGGTTTATATGGCATGCATGCCGCGCCGCAAAGTGCAGTTATTGTTCACCACTCACCAAAGAAATTATTCTTTTCGTTTTTTTGATGTAGCCTGAGTTGGATTTGCTTCGATCTTGTGCTTTCGTTGTTGTTGGACGTCACCGTCAGGGCGTCAGATATATTGGATGATGATGAACTGAGGAGTGGGAACATACAGGTATAGCTAGCCAACTTGTATCTGTACCATTTCATGAGTTGCCAACTTGTATCTTTGGCGAATACCGAAGTACAAACCGTGGCATTGATCTAAAGGACACAAGAAATCCTGAGCAAGGCGTCCATGACACTAAAGGAAAGGTGTTGAAATCACATTCATTGTTTCTTTTGGTAATGAATAGTACACAAACTTCTGCTTTCCTTCGTTCCAAATTATAAAACATTTTTATTTTTCTAAACAGATTGTGTTTCCTACGTGTATCTAGACATAGCGCATATAGGAGTGCATACAAAAAAAAACTACGTATCTAAAAAACTAAAATATCTTATAATTTGAAAAAGAAAGTGTCATTTACTTTAAATTAATTAAAGGACGGATAACTAACAATTATGACATAAACATTTTTTAGCAACCAAGGCATTTTTATGGAAAGAAGTGGCTCAAACAAAATTGGTTTCTAAAAAATAGTTTCTAAGTTGACCGGGCTCTGTTGCCATGTTGGATGGCTTATATATATATATATACTCTAGTCGGTTGTCCGTGCGTTGCGACGGCTTACAACAATACTCACATAAACTATCCATCAAAAAAATTTCAAGATTTTTTATTGATTGTCTCCGCTCTCTGTATAATATATTTTTTGATTTGGCTAACTGATGTTATTGTTTACTCCATGCAAATATGTCTTGGTACAACACGACCAATGATGTGAGCGATTAAAAGAGAGTTCACAACGATTGAGTGAATAAACAGAGATTATAAAATGACATAATTCCATCATACAGAGACCAAATAAGAGAAAGTTTATGAGATCAAGTTTATAAAATAAGTCTCATGAAGTCAAACTTATAAAAAAGATAGATCAAAATATGGAGTGATTGCTAAAGTCAGGCATCAATAAAAACTGGATGCGCTCCATATAAATTACGCTACTTCGTAGAAATTACTGACGTTTAAAACCAACAAATAACTTTTCATTTTGCTGTTAGTGTGACAAATCATTGCTGCTCCATCCAATTCAGCAATCTCAAACACCATGTAGTCGATTGTGCCAATGTGGTCTCAGAAACGACCTAATGTTTGCAAGAGCAAAGAACGTCGTGCCGTGCTTGGGCTGTAGCCTCGACCCGTAGTGCTGGCCCGACCCGATACGATTATTTTTTTATTTTACAAAAAATAACGTATATACCTATATACAGTTCAATATTAAAAACATCTTAGCGTGATGTTCTACTGGTTAGACAGTTTCATCCAATGTCTCCCGCTCTTCTTCCATCAGGACATGGGTTCGAACCCCACCTCCTGCACCGTTTTTAACATTTTATGCTGATTTAATTAAATGGATCGACGGGCTAACGGGCTGGCCCGACACAGTTAGCAGGCCAGCATGACGTGCCTGTGCCATAGTTGTGGCCCGTGTCGGGCGTCGTTACGCTGATTTAATTAAATGGATCAACGGGCTAACGAGCTGGCCCAACACAGTTAGCAGGCCGGCATGACATGCCTGTGCCATAGTTAGGGCCCGCGTGCATTTAGCCCGTGTCGGGCATCGTTACGCTGATTTAATTAAATGGATTGATGGGCTAACGGGCTGGCCCGACACAGTTAGCAGGCCGGCATGACGTGCCTGTGCCATAGTTGTGGCCCGCGTGCATCTAGCCCGTGTCGGGCGTCTTTTGGTATCTATAGACGTGCAACGGATTAATTTGAAATAACTGTGAGGGGTTATTTGTAAAAAAAATGACGCATGACAACCGTTAAAACTGGTGCTTTAATATAGTATATATATATATTACACCTGGGTGCATTCAATATAGAGAATGCACCCAGGCCGAACCTACGCGACAGGAGCACCTGGTCCGAGCCAACCGCCCCACCCAGGCCGAACTGACACTTCGTATTCATCCATCCCGCATGCTCCTGACAGAATGCTACAATTTTCGAACCAGACTAGCAGTTGCATCTAGTTATATAGAAGTTGCAATCACACCAGACCAGCAGTTGCAATCATATTTTTTAACAAAATTTCCTAGAGTTATTCAGTACTTGCAATCACATCAGAACAACTCAGCAGTTGCATCCACACCACACCAGTAGTTGCAATTACAACACACCAGCAGTTTCAATCATCTTGTTTACATTTTTTTAACAGATATTTGGGTAGAATTATACAGCAGTTGCAATCACACCTAATGCGGGGTTGCAACCACACCACACCAGCAGTTGCAATTACACCTCTTTGTCCTGACACTAAAACCAGCCAACTTTGCATAGTCAAGGTAAAAGAGGTAGGCTTCTTTCCTTGTATCAAATGTTTGTCGCACCCTGGGGACAAACACATCAAGTATGTTTGCATCCTGCAGAACAACACGCAATCATGAGTTTGTAATTAGCGGATACCCATAGTTGTAATCAACAAGCAACAAACGTTGCAACTGGAGCAACAACACACCATGCAATGGTAATCAAGGAGTAAAAACAGAGACTCAAGTTTGCAATTAGAGGATACCCGCGGCGGGGGCAGGGAGGCGCACGTACAGGAGGGCCAAGGGCGTGCTCTTATGGGGAGACGTGCTCGGGGTGTTATTGCACCCGGGTGCATTTTAGTGCCGCCGTGTATATATATATGTATGTATATGGCAGGTATAACGGGAGCCCTGGGCTTCCAATAGTTAAAGGAAGTCCAGGCCGACCACCCCTGCAACGTGGTTCAACCCAGCGCGCCGACTCAACCAGGCTGTCAGGTGCGCCACCCCCACGTCTGTGCGTGCAAAAAAAGAATGCATGCATGAGTCAAACACGTTCACTTGCATACGCGTAAATTTAGGAAGGATATGTGTGATAGTTTCTATTTTTAAATGCTTTATTTCATCCATAAATTTAGGATCGCTGCAACAGCCATGCAGCTAGACTCGTAAGAACCATTTTATGATATATACTGATACTAAATATGCTACACTGTGTAGATAATTATGCAATTCGGTATACTGCATAAAAATTTGTTACCAGCTGCATACGCACGAATTTATGATGAAAAGAATGTGCAATGAAAGGAAATAAATTGCACGCATAGAAACAAAAAATCGTATTTAATGTTTTATTTCCTTCATAAATATAGGATCCCTCCAACAGCCATGCAGCTAAACACATTAGAACTAGTTTATGATATATACTGATACAAATTATACTACACGGTGTAGGTATTTATGCAATTCGGTACACTGCGTAAAAAATCTGGCATGTTGTTCACTGGTGGACGCATCTCCGGGTTGGAGCGTAAAAACCTTAAGTTTTGAGCATAAAATCTCTTAATTATAAACGTAAATACCGAGTCAATGTGAGAGATTGATAGCTCTAGTATGTTGTTATTACGATCATATTTTTATGGCAGATCTGAAAAACATGGCAGCTGCATGCATGCGGTTTCTATTTTTATACAGATCCAAAAATTATGGCAAAATGTATGCATGAGTCAAACACCACTACACGACGGTTCACTTACAGCGACCTACGGTTGGTTGCTAAAACGACCTTCAGCGACCTACGGTTGGTCGCTAAAAACTTTTAGCGACCCATAAGGATGGTCGATGTAAGTGCCGTCGCTAAAGGCTTTAGCGACCGACATCTTTTTAGCGACCGACCGTCCGTTGGTAATATTGTATATTTAGCGACCAACCGTGGGTTGCTGTACTATAGATTTAGCAACCAACCGTAAGTCGTCATATTATACATTTAGCAACCAACAGAAAGTCGCCATTTTTACAGTTGTTATTAATAATAATATACATTTAATTAAGCACCACAAATCACAGATTTTTATACACAACTCATAAAGACATACACAGTTAATCAGTATACCACAGTCATAGATCCATCACATAAACACAAAAGCGCCACAATTATATATTCACAAAAGCATCACAATTATAATATCATTCACAACTAGATCATTTACAGATAGCTAGCTAGATCATTCACAAAAGCTCTAGAGATGATCAGTCACAAAAACACCACAGCGACATCACTCCAGCTTGAAGCAGTTCAAAAGCCCACAACTACATCACTAATGTTTCATATCACTCCAGCTATTGTTCAAAAGCCCACAACTACATCACTCTAGCTGCTCCAGAGCTGATCAGTCACAAAAGCACCAAAACTACACTAATGCTTCAAGCAGTTCAAAAGCCTTCAGACAACCACTCCAGCTTCTTGTATCCTCCTGTTTTAAGGTACAAGCTTTCTTTGTCCAGAACACCCTAGAAAAAAGTACATCAAATTAGTATATTGTTGCTACATTTGCAAATAAAAATACAGTTTTGATGCCTTATCTACCTCCACTAGACGGTGTTGCAGCCTTATATGCACCAACTTCAGCTGGTACAATCATAAAATTAGACAGTTTTAGTTGGTGTTTTTGATGATGTGGCACTGATTTTAAGTGATACCAGTTTCATTCTATGATAAAAACCTCCTTAAGTCAACCACACTGAATGAATGTTGAACTTTTCAGGTGGCATAAAGTTCAAATACAGAACAAATGGTTGTCTGCACATATTGAGGCTGAGACAAACTTGAACGTAATGAAGTGAGAGACTGAAAGAAAGCAAGAACCATACATCAGTGATCAATCAGTGTGACGAACCGATAAGTTGTTGCCCTATTACTAGACCAAAACTTTGGAACACCATCACAAAGTAGTGTGACGGAGACTTACAGCTGTTCATAGGACAGATCGATAAGCATCGTCTTCCCTGTACCGACACCACCGTCCACCATAGAGGTAAAGCCTCTTCACTGGAGTCTGGAGCATAGGTAGAAGGCTGAGTAATGAGATGGGACCATAGCCATCGACTCCTTTAATGTCAAAGATCAAGGTTAAGATAACGTGCTACATACAAATTACAAAATATATCACCTTCATAATTCTTGAATTGTATCAGCCTGTATGAACCAGTAAAAAGGTGGGAAAGGTTTTTACCACAACACTGATGGAAGCTATCCAGGAAATGAATCTTTAGTCAAAGACCAGAACAACACCTGAAAGCTATCGCCATTTACTAGCTCTAATCTTTAGTTCAATATAGTATTAGTACTACCCACTAACAAACACAATGGCATCCCCACAATCTGAATCAATTTTGAAACATCCTTGTAAAGCAGGAGGAACATATGCTTGTCACTGTACGTTTCTTTAATGACCACCATAGCCAAAACATATATATTAGTGTTTTCTAGAAATACTGAGTTACATTACTAGCCAATTTCTAGAAAACCTAAGACAAGTATCCGTCAATAATCCCATTTGTCCTCATGTACGTGTCTTCCAAACACTATTAATTTGTTCACAGTATTTTAATGTATGCTGAAATTGATTAATGTAAAAGTTCTGTCCAAAAATTTAACCACAGAAGAATGTTCATGGATTAGTGTCCTATCATGCTAGGAAGATCTACCAATGGGGGTGGGTTTAAAGATTGGGATGTCACTACTGCCCACTCAAAACCGATAACAAGGAAAGAGAATCATTTGCACAAATTGTCCCAGGACTGAGTACTGCCCACTCCCTCTGCCATTCCTGCCAGAACCCTCCCTAGTCACCTCCTTCCAACGCACATTCATTGCTGTTCAAGAAGGTGCTGATTTGGTATCCTTTTTTATAAATGAATGTGTTGGTGTTCATCATATGCTTCAGTAATGTTTCTAGTCCCAGGAAGATCTATTCAATGCAGGACTTCATATATACGTGCATATAAAAGAATGCACGATTGTCACAAGACAAGCTAGAGAAAGTAAAACAAAAATCACACTCAAATAATAAAAGAAGTCACTCACAAGGTCAATTATAACTGGATCCTTTAAGTACTTGTTCGAATTTTTTCTTATCCAACTAGGCATTGTTGCTGAGAACAGCATGCTTTGACGGTTCTGTGGCAATTGCTCCATGATCACCTCAACATCTTCATCGAAACCCACAGCCAGCATTTGATCAGCTTCATCTAGGACCACAAACTGGATCTATGAAAGGTTTAAAACACCCCTTCTCAGAAGGTCAATAACTCGACCTGGAGTTCCGACCACTATGTCAGCACCATATTTAAGAGCTCTCATTTGCTGATTGATAGGAACACCTCCATATACACAGAGGGTGTCCAAGGGAGCAGATTCTCTAAATTCCTTCTCAACCTGCCGAGCAAGTTCTCTTGTTGGTGCCAAGATTATGGCTAAAGGATTCCTGCCAAATCTGCATGCTTCGTACTATGCAATTATTACAATATATTATATCTCCCTGGTAGATAAATTAAAAGAATTCCACATGTGAAAGAGAAACGAACCCATTCTTCTCGTTGTAGCTGAGGATCTTGTCCATGATAGGAATACCAAAAGCCAGGGTCTTCCCAGTCCCTGTTCGAGCACGGCCAATCATGTCTTTTCCTTGCATTGCTGGCTCAAGAACAGCCCTCTGGACAACAAAATAGCATGAACCGAATCAGATTGGAAACCCAGTAGAGTTACACATATAGTACCTTTTCCATTAAGATGGAACAGGAAATAGGTGGAGATCCAATTCTGATCAATCTACTCCCTCCATCCCAGTATATAATGCATAACCAGCTCTGGTTCAAAAACTAAAAAATGTATCTATATTACTGCATCAATGTACGCATGTCTAGAGAGATCACACCTTATATTATGAGACTAGAATAAAAAGTGGTTATGCCTTATATACTAGGACGAAGGGAGTAATTGATTAGCATTTACGTTAGAACATATTGAGACAACATATTGACTTAGCAGTTTATAAAAAAAGCAAAATTTGGAGACATCATATTGACCTAGCATTTTACTAAAAGAAGGCAGAAGCTAATAGTTATACAAGGTGTGGACTCACTGGAAGAATACAGCACAATGTAGAGCCAGTGCACTCGGACAGACGGCTCTCCCCACTACACTCCAAACAACGCTATAAATATAATCTCACAGGTTACGAACCAAAATCACTGCCGAAAAATTGCAAACGCCTGAACAGGTTGCAGGGCACAGTATCAGAAGCACAGTTTACATCGTACTAGACAACCCTGATGTTACAAAACTAAGAAATGCATTCTCCTCCGTTCCACGAAACAATTCCTTGGAGCTCAGCTAAAACTAGCGTTTCAATACCGAATAGTCTCATTCACGGTAGCACATCACAGGATCGTAACAGTTCGGAGTTCGGAAGCTTTTGAAAGGACGAGAGTACCATTTCCATTGAAAATCAGACACAAACTGAGGGCAAACTGCATCATCATCCAATTACCACGAGGGAGGCAACACCTGGATGGGGAAGAGCCTGGTGATGCCCCGCGCGGCGAGCTTCTCCATGATCCGCGGCGAGGTCCCCAGCCTCGCGATCTCCAGCCCCTTCTTAGCCCCCGTATCCACGCCCTCGCCCTCGCCCTCCCCCGGACAGGGACCGGTCCACGACGCCGGGGTGGACCTGAACCCCAGGGGGCGTAGAACAGTGGAACGCCCGCCTCGGCGGCTCCGGCGACCTTGCCGCGGGCGCCTGGCATGGGCCTGGAGGGGCCGCGGGCGGAGAGAGTGGCGCGACGACGAGGAGTCTCCGGTACGTGGCGCCTAGCATGGGCGCCTGGCATGGGGCTGTAGGGAGCTGCCGCGCGCCGCCAGTTGGGAGAGCGTCGAGACGCACCGCCCCTCATCTTCGGCCAGAGAGCGCTGAGACGCACCGCCGCCGAGCGCAGATGCGCTGCGCCGAGACACACCGCCCCTCATCTTCGGCCAGAGAGCGCTGAGACGCACCGCCGCCGAGCACAGATGCGCCGCCATGGCCGAGCGTCGAGGTGGGGCCATGGCGAGCGTTGGGATATGGCTGCGGCGGGATGCACAGCAGGGCAGCAGCTAATGGCCTGGCGGGTGGTGGAGATGTGGAATGTGACTAGGGTTTCTCTTAGTGGATAAATCTTTAGATGGGCCTTTCTAAGTAAATAAGAAAGAAACAATCATAATAAAAACCAAAACCATGAGTCTAATTGGTTAAGTCATTGACATTTTAATTAATATATAGATATAGATCTACGGTTCAAACCTTAGAAATACTATTTTTATAATTTTTTCTTTTCTATAATTTTTTTTGCTTTTATACAAATCTTTTTTTCTTTTCTATAATTTAGCGATCAATGTTTTAATTAATTTTTAGTCAGTAACATCTACAGATTAATTAGGCTATAAGATTTGATAGCGACCCCTTCTCTATAGCGACCAACCGTTGGTCCCCAACGAGATCTATAGCGACCAACCATAAGTTGTTAAATTTCTAGACTTTTAGCGACCAACAGACTGTTGCTACAACCGGATTTAGCGACCAACCATCGGTCCATAACTTTTAGCAACTAACAGTTGGTAACAAATAAGGGTCGCTAAAGATCAACCGTCGTGTAGTGCACGTTCCATTGCATGCGCGTAAATTTAGGAAAGATATGTGTGACGGTTTCTATTTTAAATGTTTTATTTCCTCCATAAATTTAGGATCGCTGCAACAGCCATGCAGCTAGACTCGTAATGATCATTTTATGATATATACTAATACTAAATATGCTACACTGTGTAGATAATTATGCAATTCGGTATACTGCGTAAAAATCTGTTACCAGCTGCATACATACGAATTTATGATGGAAAGAATATGCAATGAAAGGAAATGAATTGCATGCATAGAAACAAAAAATCGCATTTAATGGTTTATTTCCTTCATAAATATAGGATCCCTCCAACAGCCATGTAGCTAAACGCATTAGAACTAGTTTATGATATATACTGATACAAATTATACTACACGGTGTAGGTATTTATGTAATTTGTTACACTGCGTAAAAAATCTGGCATGTTGTTCACTGGTAGACACATCTCCGGGTGGAGCGTAAAAACCTTAAGTTTTGAGTATAAAATCCCTCAATTATAAGCGTAAATACCGAGTCAATGTAAGAGGTTGATAGCTCTAATAGGTTGTTATTACAATCATATTTTTATGACAGATCCGAAAACATGGCAGCCGCATGCATGCAGTTTCTATTTTTATACAGATTCAAAAATTATGGCAAAATCGTGGGTGTTTCCTTTGCATGCGCGCAAATTAGGAACAACATAAATTAAGGAATTGCCTTTCCAATGTGCATGAAAAAAATATGCATGCAATAAACTGATATACGAACTCTGTGTTCAAGCATAAAATCATACAGTTTTTAGCGTAAATAATACATATGGTAGGCATAAAACACAATAATCAAAAATAAAACACGAATCGAAGGAGGTAGTGGCTGGAGGACGTCGTCGATGACACAAGCACAAATATAGGTCGTCAATTGGGCCGCCCAAACTGCGCCGGATCGGAGGATGTCACGCGCGATCATCGCTGCGCGCATCTCGTGCCTTCCGTGACATCGCTCGCTCGAACCTCGCGTCTCATGCGTCGTCGTCGCTACTCGCACATCGACGGGCGCCGCTTGCTCGCCGGCCTTGGAAGTGCCGCCTCCTCGGGGCCTCGGGGACGCCGCCGCTTACCCGCACAAGGGCCACGCTGTCGCTCGCCCTATGGATCGGGGAGCCGCCGCCACCAACCTGGGAACCGCCGCCACTACTCTGGATCGAGGAACCTCCGCCACTGCGCGTCGAGGTCATGGAGCTGCGGCCACCGGCTGGGTGTCCACCACTGTGCACGCTCTGGGGCAACCGCCGTCGTCGCACGCGGCGTCGCTAATGAATCGGGGTGGAGCGTAAAAAACTGAACCCTAGCAGTTCGGGTCCTGTTTTATAGACGTCCGGACCTGGTCCGACTCGACCGGATTGCACCGTCTGACCTGGGCTTCTTCTAGTTATTGGAAGTCTAGGGCTCTTAATATATAAGCTATATATATAACCCCAGGCCGCGAGGCTTCATTTTTTGATGCCCCATCCCTACGCATGAGCGACGGTGAATCCCTCGCGCAACAGCGACGATCCGGGAGGCGCGAGCAACGACGATGTGGCCCCGGAGGCACGAGCGAGCAATGACGCCCCCTTCGCGTGGCAACGGCGGTTCCCTAAGGAGCGAGCGGCGACGATGACCCTAGAGGCGCGAGCGTCGACCGTGGCCCAGGGAGCCACGAGCGGCCAGAGGCTCGTGTGGTGGCGGTGACCAAAGGCGCACGACAACGGAGGTTCCCCAAGCGCACACGGTAGCGATGGCCCCATCTGGCGGACGCGCGAGGCGTGACCATCTCCGACAGCGGTGACCACATGAGGCGATGGTGGCTCCTGCAACATTGACGGTTGTGCGAGACGCGGGCTGCGAGGGTTGACGGTCTACACGGCGATTCTGGCGTCCTTGGGTGACCAACTATTCCGATCTAGTGGCCTCTGTGGTGTCCTATGACGATGACGTCCTCCAATCCTTTGTTTTATGCATTCGGTTGTTTGTTGATCCCATACTAGAATTTTTCATTATTATGATGTACGATGTAGTATTTATGCAACTTTCTATAACAATTTATGTTGTGCGCTGTAACACCCTGAATTTGGGTGTGTAAAATTTCTTCTCTAACATCCACCAAATTCGGGTGTTACCTTCCCTTTCTCATTCCTTTTCGCTCCCTTCTTTCCTTTTCAAAGTGGTGGAGGAGTTTATGTCCGTACCATATATAAGTAAAATCCTAGAGAGGCCTAGATTGTTGCATAGCATGCTGAGGCCTCACTTTCTTTTGTATGTTGATTGGTGGTGATTAGGCATTCATCCAAAATTCAGGAAGTACATTTGAATTTTGGAATTTTTAAACCAAAACTAAATTCCAAATAGGAAAAGAATATGGAGAAAAGGAATTAGACATAGCCCCCTCCTTTGGCCCAACTCCCTCCCTCCCCCTCTCAGCCTGGCCCCCAACCGGCTTGCTCGGCGGCCCACACGCGTGCGCGTGCGCCCCCCTGTCGTGAATCCATGGCCTGTTCCCCCCGCCGCTTGTGGCCCAGCCGCACCCTGTGCCCCCCAGCCCAGCTCAACGCCGTGGCTCTGTGTGGCCTAGCAGGCCTCCCCCTCCGCGCGGCCAGGCGCGCGTGCCGAACCAGCTCCCTCCCAGCGCCACTGCCTGGCCAGTGGGCCCCACCTATCAGCGTCAGCTCTTGTAGCTCTTCCCCAAACTGCCTCCCCTTCTTTTTCTGCCCAACACTCACCCACGTCCCTCTCTCTCTCTCTCCCTTGCCATTTCTTTTCTTTCCCTGAGAATCACCGCCGTCCGCGTGGAGCTTCACCGGAGATAAGGTGAGCTCGCCCCCTACCTCCCTTTCCCCCTTCTCCACCTGTCCCCCTCTCCCAGCAGCATGTGGCTCACGGCCAGGGGTCAGTGGCGTGGCCTGGCGCAGCACAATCGCTCGGCGTGGCCCAACCTTCCCTTGGCGCGGTTCCCCAACGGCGTGGCCCTCCCCTGCAACAGCCAGTGTGGCTAGCGCAGCCCTTGCGCTCGCATCAGCATGGTCTCGCTGCCCGCAGCTGGCGCGGCGCGGTTGGTTCGGCCATGGCATGACCCACGCGTGCCCTAGCGCAGCCTGCGTGCCCACGGCCGGCGTGGCACGACTAGGCCAGTGCGCACCGGCGCAGCCTTGTGCTCGTGTCGGCGTGGCCCTACGCGCGCGTCCCTAGCAAGCCCACGGCTCGCCCTTGCGTGTCCCTCGTCGTAGCCTCGCGTGCCCCGGCACGACTGTACGTGCCCCAGTGCAGCCATCGTCTGTGTTCGACTCGTTGAGCCTGTTCGTCTACCTTCGTTGTTGCCCACACATCGCGCGTTTAATTCAACATGTGCCGTTTGCGCGCATCATGCGTGTCGTTCGCACGTGTCGACGCGCGCTACCGCATGCGTCGTTTCACATGCACCCCGCACCTCATGTTGGTGCGTCGCGCGCCTGGTCGCGTGGCAATAAATTGTTTCACCTAGAATCACTCACGTTAATTAATTTACGTAATTAAACGATGATTAACCAAGTAGCAAGCCCATCAAAGCTAAGTGTTAATTTTATCTATGCATGTGATAATTACTTGTTAGTATGACTAGGTCGAGTGAACATATTATAGTTAATATCCGCTTAGCATGCACGCGATATCCCCCGACCGTAGCATCGACCGCCTCGGTTCCTCTCCCGTGTAGTCATCAATGCGAGCTCTATATCATGTGTATACGAATGTATCTGTTTTTATTGTGTGGTGTATTGTTTCCTTCTATTTTGAGAATGTGAAATGTATGTTTGCACTCGTGTAGATAACGGTCTGTTTGTGGAGCCCGAGGAAGTTACAGGAGAAGACCCTGAGTAGAATATGGTTGGTGAAGGCAAGTGTCCTCTGATCTATCTATGTCCTACTCATTTTATAATTCAACTCCCCGCATTTACATAATCAACACCTAAGGATTTACTAGCCTTTTATTTATCCTGCCCTTGATTACCTATATGGGGCAGATTAATTTGGGTTAGCTTTATGCTAGCGCTCTACTCTAATCAATGAACATGATGAGATCATTTATGATACGGTGTTTACTTCTGGACATGATTATGGCATTGTGATATTTAAGGGGGCTCGAGCTATTTCTCGAGTGCCTCTCTGTAAGGACTTGTTCGTTGGATGACCATCTGGGATAACAGTACAACCATGAAGGTGGAATGGGATGCCCTTAGCCAATTAATTAGAGGAACTAAGGTATAGTTTGCTTTGTCATCATGCCGTTAATGGGGCTCGGTGTACGCTACTCGCTCTGCCGAGGGTGGTTTACCCCATGGGGAGGAGTATGATGCATTTAGGAAACCTAGCGGGCGGCTATACCTTTAGGGAATCTTTATAAAGGCTTTGTAGTGAATCCCTAGCCGCTCACCTCAGAAGTGAACAAGGGTCTTGCAAACCCGGGCTAGAGAGGGAATCATGGCTTGTGGGTAAAGTGTGCGACCTCTGTAGAGGGTTAGAAACTGATATATCAGTCGTGCTCACGGTTATGAGCGACCTTGGAAGCTTCTTTGATTAGAGATACTATGATTACAGATGATGATGATGATAATGATTTTAATGGTGATGATTATGACTATAGATTCTGGTATTCTCCTTTTGGAGGGAGTACTTTTGGGTTAATAACTTGGGATTATTGCTAAAACTTGGCTCTCTACTAATAATAAATATCTTACCAATTAAAAGCAACTGTTTTGATCCTAACCCCACATAAAGCTAGTCCACCTCAGCCAAATGGGACATTTGCTGAGTACGTTGATGTGTACCCACCCTTGCTTTCACAAAACACTAGGTTTCCTTTGGTGCAACCTATGCTCAGGTAAAGAAGAAGAAGAAGGCGTCGAGGCAGATCTCCAGGAGTTCTAGGACTTCGACGAGTTCGAGGATTAGGCTAGCGACCCCCAGTCAGCTGCCTGTGGTGGGTTTGTTTACGTTGGCTTTGTTTCTATTATGTGCACTTTGATTTATATTATATAAATGGCTCTAGTTTGTAATATTATTACTTACTCTTTATTATTATTCGAAGCATTGTTCTATGATGAGTCATTTATGTAATCGTTGTGTATGTGAGTTCTGATTATGGCACGTACATGTGCGATATCAGTATCCAACATTTGTGTGTATGCTGTGGGAATGAAAATATCATTCAAAATTTGTGCGCATGCAATAGAAACTCCCAAGACTTGCCATAATTTTCGGATATGCATAAAAATATGAACCACAAGCATGTGGCTATTGGTTGCCATATTGTTCAGATCTGCCATAAAAATAGGATCACATGCATGCGTCTAGTGGGGAACGCGCCTGAATGCATGTTCATGATGGAGGGACGACATATAATCGCATACATATTTTTATGTCACTTTGTGTGTATGTATATATATATATATATGCCAACATCAAGAGGTTTTTATGGCTTTCATGTTGGATCAACATTTATGCTCATAACTGTCGTTTTTACACTCAAAACTGAAGGTTTTACACTCGAACATGGAGATGCGTCCACCAATAAACCACATGCAACATTTTTACGCAGTGTACCACATTGCATAAATACCTACACCGTGTAGTTCGATGATTAAACATCACTTTTATATCCAGATTGGAACTGGACTTGAACCTTCATATCCAGATTTCACTCCACTTTCATTTTCAATAGTGAATTATTCACTTTTGCTCATATTCACTTTCACTTTGGCCAAGAAATACAAATAAGACCTTGAACTCCCTATTTCACGTATAATCGAGAGACTTAGAATATCAGTGCCTTGGGTAAATGCCTACCAAAGGGAGAAGGTTACCGAACTTTTTTCCTGTCCTCTTCGCTTCCTAAAATATTTAGGGAAAAGGCCTAGTCGTAATTAGTATCAGTATATATTAAATACTGGTTCTAACGAGTGTAAATGCATGGGTGTTGGAGCGATCCTATATTTATATGGGGGAAATAAATCATTTAAATAAGATTTTTTTGTTTTCATCCATGCCAATTATTTTTCTTTTCATCACACATTCCTACCATTTTAAATTTATGCTCATGCAAGAGGAAACAGATTTTTATGAAGTGTACCAAATTGTATAAATACCTACACTATGTAGCATAATTAGTATTTGTATATATCATAAACTGGATATAAGAGACTAGTTGCATGGCTGTTGGAGTGATCCTATATTTATGGAGCCATCCATTTTTGCGTGCCTGCAGTGGAAACGAAAATATCATCCAAAATTTGCGCACATGCAATGGAAACTCCCATGATCTGCCATAATTATCGGATCTACCATAAAAATAGGATCTACATGCATGCGCCTACGCGTATGAACGTGGTCCAGTTGTTGGGCGGGGTTTTATGCTATCTCTATGAACCATTACACTATTTCTATGAACTATTTACACCATTTGTGCAAAAAATAGGAACCACAATTATGGCATGCATCCCACGCGGGGTGGGTGTTGGACCAGGGGTTTGACTGACGAGCATTCGTGGGGAGGTTTGACCTGGTGCATGGTGAGGGACGCACCGGACTGCATGCACCTGGTTGTTTGGTGCGGTCCAGGGGGTGGTTGGGGCTTCCTTTACCTATCAGAAGCTTGAGACTCCCAATATCTCCTCTCTCTCTCTCTCACTCTATATATATATATATATATATATATGGTTTTCGAGCTTGTTTCAGTACCTTCGAAGTAGTGATGAAGCTAATCTTTGCCCGAAAACCTTCGGTTGAACAGTGTACTCACGGAAGCTAAGCTAGGAAGCTTCGGCGATATGGTCCGTATATGTTGTAATAAGTCAGCGAGGATGAAGGAGAGAAGTCTTTTGTCGAGTGTCTTTTCTTGAACCTTAGCAAAGTTTATTTGATTTTTCTTTTTGCCCCAAACTTTTTCTACTATATTCCTAAAGTATCTAGACCTACATATGGAATTTTGGCACATTTCTTAAAGTGTTTGCTATATCTATTAGATTTAGTTCATTTAATTGAATTTCTTCGAATAATTCAAATTTGGCCTACAAGTCAGTTGAATAATACAAAACAATGAATGTAAAAATGATATTCAACACTAGTTACGGCCTTAATCGGGAACATACCAGAAATTTTGAACATCTTGTTCTTAAAACATGACCACGAACTTGGGATCTAACAGTTTTCAAATTGTATAAAAAGCAAATGATGTCAAAAAATTATGAAACTTGCCGAGATGTCATGATATCATATGTAGTGTCTGTGATAAAAAAATGACAATGTTTCAAGAAAGTTGTCATATACTACATGTACAAACATCAATATTGACATCAAATAGGCTTAATTTTATCTTCTGATATGTCATGTACTTGATTTCCTGTAGATGATTCCTTATTAGCGCACCACACATCCTAAGTACTAAGAGCAGATGGTGCAAAGGTGATGCTCGAACGAGTGGGACAAGACGCACAATGCTTGCAAGGACCAACGTTTGATGATGCTAGGTGTCTCCCACCATCAAGGCAGTCACAACCTCACCAGATACACAGAAGCATGGGTACACAAATCCATTTATTTGTTCTAACATTCAATTATGCATGATTTCTAATCATCTTGTTGGTTTTCTCGCAGTCGACGTCACATGGTGGCTAGCATTGTTCCATCTTCTTGGCATATGCTATGGCCCACAAGGGCAAGGCGATGCTTGACGTCAGCTACACCACGGAGTACGGGCTCGAGGCGTACAACAACGCCACTGTCCACAACCGCCTCAGTGAGTACACCACGATGGCAAAGGAGGTCCATGGGCTAGAATTTAATCCGAGGACCGAGGACATTGATAGAGAAGTCCTCATGAGGGTCGGAGGAAGCAAGATGCATGGGTGGTACTAGATTACGGACAACACAATCGACTCGTCCTCCACTCCCACTCTATCTCAGGTGCAAGCAAGAAGCACGAGTGTGAGCTCAGCCATACGACCTCGGCAGGACACCTCAAAGTAGCAAATACAAGAACTCTCGGTTATTCCTTCTTTATTCATTGTTCATTGATTATTATATACCTTTTATTTTCATTATCGTAACATTGGGGTGAAATATTACATGCTTAGCTAGAAGAAGAGAGGAGACAATGTGTTGAGTTGAGTCGAGGATGAGGACCGAGCAGAAGGTGGAGCGGGCGGCTCGCTTGGCCGACCAGCACATGATGGCAAAGATGTTTCAGTACATGCAGACTCTTAGCACTGCAGCGGGTGTAGCATCACCACCTGTGCTTTTCACTCTAGCTCCACCTCTTTAGTTTTCTACTCCTATGAGTATGAAATTTTGACTCATGTATGATATGTATTTATCTTGTCTCGCACATATGCAATCTATTCTCTTTGTAGAATCAATCGACACAATCAAATGATCCTCGCGCTTCATCCAACCCTTCGCTGAACCACAGTAACAGACCACCTGATGCTCTTTAGAACTTGGTACTGAGACATGTTTGTGACATACACTAGATGTTTGTGAACTTATTTGTGTGTCTATTTCTGAGTTTTGTGAACTATTTTGGGATGCATGTGACTTTTGTGATGTTTGTGAAGAAACTTGTGAGATATGTGGTATATGTGATGGTTTTATGATATCTTGATGTATATGTGATGTTGATCATATATTTATTTGTTTGGATGGAATATCAAAAATAAATAAAAGTAGGGTCTCTGGTCACCTTATCGAGTGCTGCATTTGGCAATCTTTGTCAGGTGCAATGATCATAACACTCGACAAATAAAGCACACCTGAGCATCGAGAAAACCTACTTTGTTGAGTGCTATAGTCAAGCCACTTGGAAAACTAGGATCCTTTGCCGAGTGCCAACACATACACTCGATAAAAGAATTGTGTATGTGTTGAATAATTAGATAATTTCTAGAATAAATTCCGAATATAAATCATGACCAAATCAGAAGAACTGAAGTAAAAAGTCAAATCAGATGATGTGTACTGATCAGACATACTGATAGATGGCACAGGCCGGAATCAGCAGGGTCGACGACGTCGAAGCAGCGAAATCAGCATGGTCGACGAGGTCAGAAGATCACGAGCAATCGCGTGAGGACGCTTCCCAAAAACCTTATTCGCCCTCTCCCTGTGCAGGATCTCGAAGGCGAAGGGTTCCGGAGACCTGCTCTCCTGATCGCAGATGCACGTCTGCGGTCGGGATGAAGAGAACTAAAGGCGGTTCAGCTGTGAAGAGAGGTGAAAGCGAAAACTGGGATGATATGGATGCTGGCTACCAGGCGCCTTTTATAGGGCCAAGTACGCGAACAGATAGCTATCTTCGATCCTATCCGCCCGCGAAAATCTCGCGTTCAGTTTAGATTTTATAGCGGTCGGTTAGGATTCTAAACTTAACAGCCAAGCAACCAAAAATTCAAACGGCAAAAGGAAGTCGCGCCCCCGCAAGGCGAGGGGCCGGATTTTGGCGGACCATTCACGTGCATGTCGTGCGCCCGCGCCCTTCGCCTCGCCCCGGCCCAGCCCGCCCCGACCCGGCTAGGCCAGGCCAGACGAGCGAGTGCGCGCGCGCGTGTGGCTCTCCACACTCTCTCCTCTCATGCATGACTTGGTGAGTGAGTGTGGCTTCCATATTTAAACTAGCTCCACTCCACTAGGACTAGCAATATGGTGCTATTGGTTCCACCATTCCCTAGCCATACACATATATGGGCTTTTGAGATTTTCCTAGGATTTAATTGAATTTCTCAATTGGGCCTAGCCCATAAATCCTAACAATTCCCCACCAGATCTCAAATGCCCATATGCAGTTTTCGCCACTGCTCACTACTGTTTAATATACTAGTGTTTCAGTAGAGACTGTTAAGTTGAACTTCCGTCTAGAACTCCAAGCTACACCAACCCACAACTTGGCCAATGGACTATGCCTTGAATTGCAAGTTTTGTGTGAATGGGTTTCACTTGAAGCCATGACCAGTACTTGGCTACCAGTAGTCCCCTTCTCGGGTGGAGCATATACGTCGTACTCCAAGGTCTCTTCATGAGTTTACTAGAGATCACCCAGATCTCATAGACTGCGACGTTAGACAGTCTAACTCATATAAGTGTGTTTTTTCAAGAATGTTCTGCAGGACAACATCTTTGCTAATACAAGCCAACAAAACACATTAAGGCACAAAGCCAACCTGCCTTACAACATTTGAAAGTATTGCATCTTTACTTAGAGAGGGTCAAAGGTTACTCTCCTCAGTTAACAAATGGCTTGTTCTTCCCAGGACCTAATTCACGGGATCTCCGATCACATAGACTGGGTTTCCACCATGGCAACTTATATGGGTCTCATACCCATCTCTCTCGATGCGATTTCTATCACATTATGTGGTAGTCCCTTGGTAAAAGGATCTGCCAGATTTTTATCTGATAACTCTGGAGTTTATCAACTTTCTAACAGACTTCAATTGTCTTTTGACATGTCTTGATGACTTCCCATTATCCTTAGAACTTGTCACTTTAGCAATCACTGTCTGATTGCCACAGTTCATAAGGATAGCTAGTATTGGTTTCTCAACCACCGGCAAGTCCATCAAAAGTTCACGCAACCATTCTGCCTCAACGGTTGCTGTGTCAAGTGCAGCTAGCTCGGCTTCCATGGTTGACCACGTCAAGATGGTCTGCTTGCATGACCTCCATGATACCGCACCTCCACCAATAGTAAAGACATAACCACTGGTGGCATAAAGCTCGTCTGCATCAGATATCCAGTTCGAATCACTATATCCTTCAAGTACTGCATGCTGACCAGAATATTGAATTCCATAACTCATTGTACCTTGCAAGTAACGCATAACCCACTCAAGTGCATGCCAATGATCAGTCCCGGGGTTTGACATGAACCTACTCAATTTTCTCACAACAAAAGAAATATCGGGCCTTGTTGCACCAGCAAGATACATGAGTGAACCGACAATCTGAGAGTATCTTAATTGGTCTAAACCAATTCTCTTGTTCTTTCATAGTGTCACACTGGGATCATAAGGTGTTGGAGAAGGTTTGCAATCAGAGAAGCCAAATTGCTTCAAAATCTTTTCAACATAGTGAGATTGCGAGAGAGTAATCCCACCATCTGCCTTAATCAACTTGATGTTTAGAATCACATCAGCTTCCCCCAGATCTTTCATATCAAAACTCTTTGATAGAAAAGACTTGACCTCATTGATCACATCAATGTTTGTGCCAAATATCAATATATCATCAACATATAAGCACAATATAACTCATTCGCCCCCACCACAGCGATAATATACACACATGTCTGCCTCATTAATGGCAAAGCTTGCAGACGTTAGAGTCGTGTCAAACTTCTCATGCCACTGCTTTGGTGCTTGCTTCAGACCATATAAAGATTTCAATAACTTGCACACCTTGCTTTCTTTACCCTTTACTACAAATCCATCAGGCTGTTCCATATAGATTTCCTCGTCCAGCTCTCCATTAAGAAAAGTTGTCTTTACATCCATCTGATGAACAGGGAGACCAGACAAGGCAGCCAAGGAAAGTAGTACCTGAATAGTAGTCATTCTAGCAACAGGTGAGTAAGTATCAAAGAAGTCTTCTCCTTCTTTCTGAGTATAGCCTTTAGCCACAAGCCTGGCCTTGTACTTCTCAATTGTACCATCAGGCTTGAGCTTCTTTTTAAACACCCACTTACAACCCACATGTTTACATCCATAGGGTCGATCAGTGACTTCCCACATACCATTTGAAAGAATGGAGTCCATCTCATTATGAACTGCTTCTTTCCAATCATCTGCATCTGGAGATGCAAATGCTTCTGCAATGGTAGTAGGAGTATCGTCCACAAGGTACACAATGAAATCATCACCAAAGGATTTTTCAACCCTTTGTCTCTTTCTCCTTTTAGGAGCATCATTGTCATACTCCTCTAGGACAATTTCATGTGGCTGTTCAGAACTCTCAGCAGGTGTACTATGTTCAGGAGTTATCTCAGAAGAATATCTAGAATTGCTATGAATGTCTTTCATTGGAAATATGTGTTCAAAGAAAGTAGCATCACGTGATTCCATAATAGTATCAACATACACATCAGGAACTTCAAATTTAACTACTAAAAATCTATATGCTATGCTACACAAAGCATATCCAAGAAAGACACAATCCACTGTCCTTGGACCAAGCTTGCGCTTTTTATTAATTGGTACATTGACTTTCGCCATGCACCCCCAAGTGCGCAAGTATGAAAGTGTTGGTTTTCTCCCAACCCACTTCTTATTAGGGGTTTTCTCTTCTTTACCCATAGGAATTCTATTTAGAATATGACATGAAGTCAGGACTGCCTCCCCCCACCATGCCTTAGATAAACCACAAGTGTCTAACATGGCATTCACCAGATCAGTCAATGTACGGTTTTTCCTTTCAGCAATCTCGTTTGATTCGGGTGAATAGGGAGGCGTCCTCTCATGAATAATGCCATGTTCTGCATAGAAATCATCAAAGACTTTGGGAAAGAATTTGCCACCACGATCTGATCTAAGACGTTTGATCTTTCTCTCTAGTTGGTTTTCAACTTCAGCCTAGATTTTAAAGTAGTCTAAAGCCTCATCTTTAGTTTTTAGCAAGTATACATAGCAAAATCTAGACGCATCATCAATCAATGTCATGAAGTATCTCTTGCCACCTTTTGTCAACACGCCATTCATCTCACAAAGATCAGAATGTATGAGTTCTAGAGGTGCCAGGTATCTCTCCTCAGCAGCCTTGTGAGGCTTTCGAGGTTGCTTCGACTGCACACAACTATGGCACTTAGAACCTTTGACTATGGTGATATTCGGAATTATACTCATGGTTGAAAGCCGAGACATAGAGCCAAAATTAATATGACACAAACAAGAATGCCAAATACTCGCAAGGTCATCAACATTAGCGCAAATATGGTTCACAGACTTATTATTGAAATCTAACAGAGAAAAGCGGAACAAGCCTCCGCAATCATTGCCTTTAGCAATAAATTGTCTAGACTTAGACACAACTAATTTATTGGACTCCAAAACTACCTTGAACCCATCTCTACATAGAAGGGTTCTGCTAACGAGATTCTTATGTATAGAAGGGACATGCTGCACGTTCTTCAGCTGCACGATCTTTCCCGAAGTAAACTTTAGATCCACCGTGCCAGTGCCATGAATAGAAGCATGTGACCCATTCCCTATTAGGACGGAAGAATCCCGGGCACCCTGATAAGAAGAGAACAAATTAATGTCAGAACACACATGAACATTAGCACCAGTATCAAGCCACCAACTAGGTGATTGAAATACTGAGAAGATGAAAGGTAAATTACCATACCCTTTGTCTTCCTCATTGCTAGCGATCACTGTGTTGACATTGCCCTTTTTGCCACGATGATCCGCTCGATCAGGACAATCCTTGGCAAAATGACCCGTCTCGCCACATGCGAAACATGTCAGTTTAGCCTTGTTCTTCTTCTTCTTGGAGTTGGTAGTTTTGTTGGGCTTGTTAGATTTTGGCTTTCCTTTGACCTTGTTGTGGTTCCTTTGAACCATGTTGGCGCTGGAGTGGCCCTCACCTCCTTTAGATCCCATGTCCTTAGCCCGAGCTTTCTCCTCAACATCCAGAGACGCTATCGGATTTTCAACTGATATCTCCTGTCTCTTATGTTTCAGAGATGTGGCGAAGTTCCTCCATGTAGAAGGCAACTTTGCAATAATGCATCCAGCCACAAATCGGTGAGGAAGGACTATCTTAAGGAGGTCGAGCTCCTTGGCTATACACTGTATTTCATGAGCTTGCTCTACAATAGAGCGATTATCAGCCATCTTATAATAATGAAAGCTCTCCATGATATATAGGTCACTGCCAGCATCTGATGCACCATACTTAGGGTGTGTTTGGTTTAGCTTTTGGCTTTGGCTTTTGCCCCCTAAAAGCCAAACCAAAGGGCTGGATCTAGGAAGCAGCTTTTTCTAAAAGCTGACTTTCTCGCAGTGTAAAATTGAAAGCATCCCTGGACCTGCTTTTAGTAGCTTTTGGATGGAACTGTAAAAACATATATCGAAGAACTTTTAATGGCTTTTAGTGGTTTCCACCAAACGGTTTTTAACTTTTTAACAGCTCACAGCTCACAACAGCTTTTTTCACAGCTCACAGCCCACAACAGCTTTTTCCACAGCCACAGCCCAACCAAACAGACCCTTAGTAGTAAGTGCATCCCACAACTATTTCCCGTCTGTGTGCTGAATATTCACATCAACCAGACGGTCAACAAGGGCGCTAAGAACTGCTCCCGTAAAGATAGTATTGACATGGTCGTACTCTTTCTCCTGTTCGGGAGTCAGTGCGCCCTCAGGTTTGCCTTTACTAACATGGAACACATTCATAGCAGTAAGCCAGAGAGTGGCCTTGACTTGCCACCTCTTAAAGTGCATACCATTGAACTTTTCTGGCTTCAACGCGTCGGCAAAAGCAGCCACAGAAAAACTAGAAAATTGTCTACAATAAGGTTTTTGGATTGTTGAATAATTAGACAAATTCTAGAATAAATTCCGAATATAAATCATGACCAAATCAGAAGAACTGAAGTAAAAAGTCAAATCAGATGATGCGTACTGATCAGACATACTGATAGATGGCGCGGGCCAGAATCAGCAGGGTCGACGACGTCGAAGCAGCGAAATCAGTAGGGTCGACGAGATCAGAAGATCACGAGCAGTTGTGTGAGGACGCTTCCCAAAAACCTTATTCGCCCTCTCCCTGTGCAGGATCTCGAAGGCGAAGGGTTCCGGAGACCTGCTCTCTTGATCGCAGATGCACGTCTGCGGTCGAGATGAAGAGAAATGAAGACGGCTCAGCTGTGAAAAGAGGCGAAAGCGAAAACTGGGATGATATGGATGTTGGCTGCCAGGCGCCTTTTATAGGGCCGAGTCTGCAAACAGATAGCTATCTTCGATCCTATCCGCCCGTGAAAATCTCGCGTTCAGTTTAGATTTTATAGCGATCGGTTAGGATTCTAAACCTAACAGCCAAGCAACCAAAAATTCAAATGGCAAAAGGAAGTTGCGCCCCTGCAAGGCGAGGGGCCGGATTTCAGCGGACCATTCACGCGCATGTCGTGCGCCCGCGCCCTTCGTCCCGGCTAGGCCAGGTGAGCGAGCGTGCGTGTGGCTCTCCACACTCTCTCCTCTCATCCATGACTTGGTGAGTGAGTGTGGCTTCCATATTTAAACTAGCTCCACTCCACTAGAACTAGCAATATGGTGCTATTGGTTCCACCATTTCCTAGCCATACATATATATGGGCTTTTGAGATTTTCTAGAATTTAATTGAATTTCTCAATTAGGCCTATCCCATAAATCCTAACAGTATGAGGTCCATAGGAGCTTTCTTTGCTATGTGCCTGGAGCCAGACACTCGACAAAGGTGCTCGCTTTGCCAACTGCTTGCTTAGGCAGTCGGCAAAGACTTCATCGCCGTCACTGGCTACTATCACGACGACTTTACTTTGCGGAGTGCGGATAAAAAGTACTCGGCCGAAAGGTTGTTGCCGACGTTTGCTTCACCGAGCGCTCTTTGCCGATCGTGATACTTGGTAAAAGATCGTGATACTTGCTCTTTGCCGATCGTGATACTCGGTAAAAGACCGTGATATATACTCGGTAAAAACGTTGCCAAGTGCATTTGGTTTTTTTGCTGACCGTCTTAGCAGATTGTGCTGCCGATCAGTGCTGATAAATTGCTGAACGATAGCGACTGGCATAGGTAGCAAAAATATCTTCATCAATAATAGCAAACAAAAGTAACCCAAAAAACTATCTGCCGACCTCTCCACAGTGCCTGCAATACTGGAACAAAAATAGTAGTTTGTTTATATGGCATGTCGCGCCGCAAAGTGCAGTTACATTGGTCACCAAAGAAAGAAATGTTATTTGTAAATTGAATTATCAACTAGAGCTGTTAGATCTAAAATAAGTAGTGATTTAATATGTGCACTATATACATTAATCTTCCATGTGCACCAAATATATTAAATTATTCTTTTTTTTACGTAGCCTGCGATAGATTTGCTTCCATCTTGTCCTTTCATTGTTGGACGTCACCGTCAGATACAGTGGATAACGATGAACTCAAGACTTAGAACATGCAAGTAGCTCAGTTTGATTCACTAAATACACAAAAGCTCTATAGAGTCATTTGGTAACTTATTTTCATTGACGTTTTTCAGAACCATCAGCACTGAGGTTAGTAGAAATCGACATTTCTGGTTCTCTTAAAACAACTGCTAGTGGAAAGAGTATTTCCACTGACGATTTTCTTAACGAACAACCAATAAAAATGATGAGTTAGTTTTCATCAGTGGTTCCCTTACATCAACCACCAATAAAAATGGCCGCCAGTTTCCACATATGGTTTGTTTAAGAGCACCACCAGTAGAATAATCGGGTCCATCGGTTTTCTTTGACTAGCGCACGATAACTGAAAACGTCTATAAAAATTAGACCTCGTTATAGACTTAGAGCTGTTTTCTACTAATGATGTAAATGCCACAAGAAATCGTGAACTCTTCCTAACACTAAAGGGAAGGTGTGGATATCCCAGTCACAAACTATTGTTCCTTTTGGTACTGAACAGTACACAAATTATAAAATGTTTTAACTTTTATAAACATATTGTGTTTGCTAGACATAGTGTAGTATTTTACAATTTCGAATGGAGAGAGTACTGTTACTATAAGTAAATTAAAGGTAACTAACAATTACCACATAAACAATTTTTAGCAACCGAGGCCTTTTTTTTGTAGAACTGGCTCTGTCAAAATTGGTTTATAAAAATAGTTTCTAAGTCCGTCACTAGTACACAGAAGCTCTATAGTGGCGGTTCTAAACCTATTTACACTGGCGTTTTTCAGTACCGCCAGTGCTAGGGGTCAGTGGAAATCAGCATTTCCACTGGCGGTTATTTTGGAACCGCCAGTGAAAAGTGCATTTTCACTGGCGGTTTTCTTAAGGAACCGCCAGTGAAAAGTGCATTTCCACTGGCGGCTGAATAAAGAAAACCGCCAGTGAAAATGCATTTCCACTGGCGGTTTTATAAAGCAAACCGCCAGTGGAAATGCACTTTTCACTGGCGGTTTTCTTTATTTAGCCGCCAGTGGAAGTTTTCCCGCCTTTTTTCAAAATTTCAAACAATACTGAATTATATATATATTTATTTACACACACACAAACATATATATATATATATATAGATCTATATTGATATTGAAAGCAACATGAAATTAAATTCTATCATACATTTATATACATCAAAGTATTCTGTTTACAACCATATATGCTTCATGCATTCTATACATCATAAGTTTTCACCTAAGCTCTAATAACTATCTCGGCTAAGAGATAATCTACTAATTTCTGTTAGTATTCTAAACTCTGGCAAAGCTAATGTCCCGGAAGCATCGTGATATTTTCCTTCTGCGGGTATGACCTCTTTCAATATGAATGTGCAGAGGTCCTCGATTATGCCATACAATGCAGCTTCGGTCAAGTTCTCCGGGTTTCCTCGTTGAAATTGCTGTAAAGGAATTTTATAAACATCATCTATTTATACTCAATAATAACACATTTGCATCTTTAATGACATAAATACATACTTGACTATTACTAATAATACCTTGTCAGGGTTCGTGATGTATCGTCCGTTCACTCTCATGAACTCGCACGCATAGAATCCACATAGGACCGATCCTTGTGGTTGCTTGTGGCACTACATAACGGGAGATTGGTTATTTAGTTGCAACATTGTGTATGATATGTATTCATAAAATCACATACTTACCGGCCAGTGATGATGGATGTCTAGTGGCACGCCTTTTTTCGACAGGTCGTACTTTCCACCTCTCATCTTATAGAATCTATAAGCCCTGTGATCTCAAATAGAATCACCATGTTATTCTCAAATTTTAATCGATAAAAGTATGCATGCATAGAAAAGGCTTACAGCTCTAAGGTGCTGAGGAATTCTGCATATGTCGAAGGGTCGAAGTTTAAGGAGTCGAGCACCAGCACCTTTCCAACTTTAGGATAAATGAGGAAGCATATCCAGTGGTCCCTGTACGAATCAAATCTGTGATGCATGTGTATTGAAATTATTAATTTTATTTATACAAAATCACACTTACTTAAAGTTGTACGGGGCCATTATGGCTTCCCTGTCTTGAAATTGAAGCATTGCATGTCCTATATAGGTGGCGTATCGAGCTTCAAAATCCTTCTTCATATCCTTTATACGCTTCTCAACTTCTTCGTCCGTCTTTCCCCGTAATTCATCGTTGTCTTTCCCGATTCTAAAAGTGTGGCTTTCCTCGGATATAAGTATTGGGTTGAGATACCCAACCCTTTTACTGGCACTAGCATTGGGCTTCGTACCGTAAAGGATCTCCTGCTGATCATGTTGCATTCTGCAAGTCACACGTGCATGTCAGATATTGAAATTTTATACAGCTCACTAATAATAACACACATATGTGGAAGTATGAGCGACACTTACAATGCAAACATCGTTACAAGTTGCACGTCGAGTCTCTGAAGGTTCATCATTAACCACATGTCCTCGAATGTAACAACGGCCTTTTGGTCCGAACCAATAAAAGCATGGTCTGGTATATGCACACTGATGGTGTCAATGCCAACCGATGATGCCCGCATGTACCAGTCATGCAACCTTTTAACACCAGCCGGGACCTTTCTTAGTTTCTCAAGAGGTAGCAGAGGTCTGCCCGGCACATATTTTTTAGGCACGTTTTTGTAATCTGCCTTAGTTGGCTTCTTTATCTTTGCGGCCATTGCCTCAACCTTTTTTGCAGACTCCTCGTGCTTGGCCAAATCAACAGTTTGTGACGTGAGGCTCCGTCCAATCCCTTTCAAAAACCGAGCTGTGCCAGCAGTAGTAGCTTTACTCTTCTTTTTCTGATACGGGGACACCAATTTTGGAATAGGAAGTTTAGATTTCTTTGATGGCCTTGGATCCTTTGATGGTTGTGGAGAAGGTGGATCCCTTGATGGTGGCGTAGACAGTGGGTCACCAAGAGGATGGGGAGGAGAAGGTGGTGGAGCCCTGAATGGTGATGCTTGTGGCGGAGACGGTGGGTCAGAAAAAGGATGAGGAGCAGCATGTGAAGTTTGAGGAGGTGAGGATGATGGATGTACAATAGGAGCAAAAATTTGAGAAGGCGGAGACGGTTGGGCCTGCGACGCCTGCGACGAATTCGACCAATCAAGCAAATCGACATCCCTTCGAGGCCAAAGGATAAAATTATTGATAGCTTGTCCAAGTTTCTCGATACCTTCGGGCCCAGGGATGTCTAGCATGTCGTCCTCGGATCCTTGGACGACCGACGTCACTTCTACTTTGCAATAATCATCTGGAATATCGTTTCCATGGAACTTACGTCCTGGGATCGCAAGGCCTGTGGCTGCTTTCTTTGTACGTTTATTGTTAATACCATATCTTATAACCAGTGTGCACGCCACAGGCCTTGTGATGTCATCAACTGGATAACGGTCCTTATTTCCCGTTGAAGCAACAGAGCTTGGTAATGTCGTACAATCTGTGGAAGCCGGCGGTTGAGCTGCTGGAATTATTTGTATTTGTGGAGTGGTCATCTGTTGAACAGACATCGCACTCGCCAACTGTTGCATCAATTCTGGAGGAGGATTCGATAGCATTTGAGACATCATGGCTTTGAACTCTTTCTTGGCCTCCTCCTTAAAATAATCCGCCATCTCTTCCTTGTATCGATCACGTTTCCTGTACAAACTTTCCCACTGTTGTCCGAATCCTTCCTTCCATCCTTCCTTAGACGAGATTCCTCGTACACGGCCAGGATGCTCAGGGTTACCGAGACCAGCCGTTAGGATGTCTCTTTCCCTTTGTGGCTTAAAAGTTCCTTGGCTCTGCTTAGCTGCCATTGTATATATGTTTTTTGCCGCTTCTTCGACAATGGGATCATCAAAAGATACACCGGTCTCGGTTTCCCTTGGTTTTCTAGCACGGAGCCAATTTGCCGCCCTTTCACCAAGTTGCTCGGACAGCGTCGGCAACCCTGCGGCCTTCTTCTCGGCGTCTTCTTGTCTCCATTTAGGAACCTGACGCTTGTAACCACCTGTGCCTAGGTGGTGGCGGTACTTGTTCTTCTTTGATAGTTCCGAATTTGCCTCACTTAGAGATATGAAATCAGGGCTGCTCCTCTGCTCTAGAAATACTGCCCACTGACCTGCTGAGATTTTATATTTTTTGGTCGGGTCCAGACCTTTCTTTGCAAACTTTGTGTTCATCTCAGACCTCCAGTTTCGGAAATTGATTGCAAGCTGCTTCATCGTGTATTCCTTCACGAGTTCTTCTGAACCCCGAGGCAGAACGAACCTCATTAATAGCTTATTCCATATTTGATTCTTGACATCATCTGACACATCTCTCCACTGTCGTATTGTTATGTCAAGATTATCTCTAACTAAAAACCCAAGTGCATTCCGGAACTTAGGTAGTGCCTCTTCTGGAGCTAGGGGCTGACCTTTCGGGCTCACGTCTGAGATTATGTATGTTTTGTCGGGAAACTTGTTCAGCCCCCTGTCACCTCTTTTTCGATCGCTCTGCTTCCTTTTCCTTGACGTCTCGGTTGTTGTCTTGGTCTGTTCCGGTGCGTCTTGGGTCGGCTCCGGTACGTCTTCGTTTCGTGCCACGGCTTCTTCGAGTATCGCACGAAATTCAGACACGACCTCCTATTCATGTAATAAAATGCACAAGAGATCATGCATGTGAAATCAGTAGGGTACACATACGAAGCTAAAGATGCGTACTTTTACCTCAGCTTCTTGTGGATCATAAGTAGGGTCACGTTGCAACTCACGGAGAGCGGCCCTATCTATGCTAGTGGTAGGAAAAGGGTCGCTAGGCGTTTCATATCCTTCACTGCTGGATTGTTCTTGAGCAACACTCTTGTCCATGTGCTCGGGCACTAAATCTTGGTCCTTGATCGGAGAACTCATTGAGCTATATATATACAAATACATAAGCAATAATTAAATACATATTAACACATATTAACGTAAGCAATAATTAAATTCATATTAACAAATAGTATAATTAAATACATCCTCAGGCACTAAACCCTTAACCCTAACCCTAACCCTAAACCCTAACCCTAAAACCTTAATCCTAACCCTAACCCAAAACCCGAACCCTTAACCCAAAACCCGAACCCTTAACCCAAAACCCGAACCCTTAACCCTAACCCTAACCCTAACCCTAAACCCTAACCCTTAACCCTAACCCTAACCCTAACTATAACCCTTAATCCTAACCCTAAACCCTTAACCCTAACCCTAACCCAAAACCCGAACCCTTAACCCAAAACCCGAACCCTTAACCCTAAACCCTAACCCTAACCCTAACTATAACCCTTAACCCTAACCCTAACCCAAAACCCGAACCCTTAACCCAAAACCCGAACCCTTAACCCTAACCCTAACCCTAACCCTAAC
This sequence comes from Zea luxurians, assembly GCA_029449295.1. Classification (NCBI taxonomy): domain Eukaryota; kingdom Viridiplantae; phylum Streptophyta; class Magnoliopsida; order Poales; family Poaceae; genus Zea; species Zea luxurians. Next base: position 31,797,140 of record JAOPSE010000001.1, on the reverse strand, counting down.
CCTAACCCTAAACCCTAACCCTTAACCCTAACCCTAACCCTAACTATAACCCTTAATCCTAACCCTAAACCCTTAACCCTAACCCTAACCCAAAACCCGAACCCTTAACCCAAAACCCGAACCCTTAACCCTAAACCCTAACCCTAACCCTAACTATAACCCTTAACCCTAACCCTAACCCAAAACCCGAACCCTTAACCCAAAACCCGAACCCTTAACCCTAACCCTAACCCTAACCCTAACCCTAACCCTAACCCTAAACCCTAACCCTTAACCCTAACCCTAACCCTAACCCTAACCCTTAACCATAACCCTAACCCTAAACCGTAACCATATAGTATCGTATAGTCGTATAGTATCGTGTAGGACGGGGAGAGAGTCGCATAGGACGTATAAAGAGGGATAGAGGGAGAATCGTATGGATATTATCGAGTTACGTATAGAGAAGGAGAGAGGGAGAGTCGTATAGGACGAGGAGAGGGAGAGAGGGAGAGTCGCATAGGACGTATAGAGAGGGAGAGAGGGAGAGTCGTACGGAAATTATCGAGTTCAGATCGAATTCGGATCGGATCGGATACGTATATTATCGAGTTGTGACGGATAAAATTACAATGTATATATTCAACATACATTTGAACACATATGAACACACATATATATATTGAACACATACATTTGAACACATATGAACACACATATATATTGAACACATACATTTGAACACATATGAACACATATATATATTGAACACATACATTTGAACACATATGAACACACATATGAATAAAAATAAGTATTGTATGAATACTCTCATCTCCTCTCCTCTCTCTATCTCTCTCCTCTCCCTCCTCTCTCTCTCACCCTCCTCTCCCTCCCTCTATCTATCTCCTCTCCCTCTATCTCTCTCCCTCTCTCTATCTCTCTCCTCTCCCTCCTCTCTCTCTCTCACCCTCCTCTCCCTCCCTCTATCTATCTCCTCTCCCTCTATCTCTCTCCCTCTCTCTATCTCTCTCCTCTCCCTCCTCTCTCTCTCTCACCCTCCTCTCCCTCCCTCTATCTCTCTCCCTCTCCCTCCTCTCTCTTCCCTCTCCCTCTCCTTCCTCTCTCTACCTCCCTCTCGGCGGCGGCGGCGCGTGCGCCCTCCTCTCTCTCTCTCTGCAGAGACGCGCGCAGGGGTCTCCCTCTCTTCCCTCTTCCTCCTCTCTCTTCCCTCTCACTCTCTCACTCTTCCTAGCCCGAGACGGCGGCGGCGGCGGCGTGCGCCCGCGTGCGCGCGGCGGCGGCGCGCATGGCGCCCGGCCGAGCCCGAGCGATCATAGACGAAGAAAGGGAGAGAGAGAGAGAGAAGAACATACCTACGGCGCGGGGACGATGACGTGGACGACGGCGTGAACGACGGCGGCGCACGGCGGAGAAAATCGCCGGGCGAAAATTTTGGCAGCCTGACGGCGGGAAGATGGAAAGACAGGGCGCCAGGGACTTAGTGAAATTTTTCGGCCCCGCGCGCGCTCCTTTATATAGGAGATATTTCTACTGGCGGTTGACAATGAAAACCGCCAGTAGAAATCATTTCTACTGGCGGTTGTCATAGAGAACCGCCAGTAGAAATGCCATTTCTACTGGCGGTTTTCATCGACAACCGCCAGTAAAAATGATTTCTACTGGCGGTTTTCATTGTCAACCGCTAGTAGAAATGTTTTTAGTATATTATTTTTTATTGTATATTCATACATTAAGTATATAAATTTTTGTACATATTAAATATATAAATATATATATTTAGTATACATAATATATATATTTATATATTACTTCTCTCTCTCTCCCCTCTCTCTCCCCTCTCTCTCTCCTCTCTCTCCTCTCTCTCCCCTCTCCCTCCTCTCTCTCCCCTCTCCCTCCTCTCTCTTCCCTCTCTCTCCCTCCTCTATCTCTCCCTCTCTCTCTCCTCTCTCTCCTCTCCCTAGCTCCTCTCTCTCTCTCTATCCTCTCTCTCCTCTCTCTCCTCTCCCTAGCTCCTCTCTCTCCCCTCTCCCTCTCTCTCTCCTCTCTCTCTATCCTCTCTCTCTCCTCTCTCTCTCCTCTCTCTCTCCTCTCTCTCTCTATCCTCTCTCTCTCCTCTCTCTCTCCTCTCTCTCTCCTCTCTCTCTCCTCTCTCTCTATCCTCTCTCTCTCCTCTCTCTCTCTATCCTCTCTCTCTCCTCTCTCTCCTCTCTCTCTCCTCTCTCTCTATCCTCTCTCTCTCCTCTCTCTCTCCTCTTTCCCTCCTCTCTCTTCCCTCTCTCTCCCTCCTCTGTCACTAGAATGCCCGTTCTTGTAGTGTTTAAATACTACGTCGTCTCATGGCTTCGCGTCTCTCATCACCATTGGTGTGAAGTTCTTTCACAAGTATCAGATCTGGTAAACATCTTTCCAAGTTCTTTTACAACATGTTCTTTGAAGATGCTTGTTTCTTACTGCCTGATATGTATATATTAGTCGAATAGTCCTCCCTGCTTTTATTTTACCTCGTTCTAGGTGATAAACCATGACGGCGGCACTCCAAAGAAAGCCAAGGTGGTGGTGGAGGATGAGGAAGAGGCGGGGTTGGAGGATGAGGAAGAGGCGACTGTGACACTATCCATGGAGAAGGACGCGCTGGAGTGTGACATCTGCTGCCTACCCTTCCAGTCCGAAGTTTTCATGGCAAGTCAGATTACCATGCATGTATATATACAGTACATATTGATCGGTAGGCTCCAGCATGATGCTCTGCTCTGTGTAAAATCAGTGCAAGAACGGGCATTCTCGATGTGCAAAGTGCTGCATCCGCACAGACGGTAAGTGCTGGACCTGCTCCGAGCGCATTGGCAACAATAGCTCTCTCTCCCTCTCCCTCTCCTCTCTAGAAAGTCGTGTAAAATTACATGCTTCGGTTTGTCGCTAACAATAATCAATTACATGACATGTCCTAACAATAATCAATTACATGACAACTATATAATCTAGGGAGCTATTGTTCTGCCTTGTCCATCGTGGCGTACCCAGGGCATCGAATTGCGTGGGATGCTTCGCTCAACGTTCCTTATCTTGGTTGGATGGTCTATGAAAAGAGACATGTCATTGAACTGGTTAAAATCCTCTAAATCAGATACACCATCAACTCCTATAGCTTGTTGTTTTCCAGGAAAAACTACATGCTTCGGTTTGTCGGTGCTTTTCTTCTCATTGTTAGAAATGATCTGTTCAGCATAGAAGACCTGTGCAGCACAATTAGCAAGGATCCATGGGTCATCTTTGTAACCTACCTTACTTAGATCAAGAACTCTGACCCCATAGTTGTCTACCGTGACATGTTTGTCTTCAACCCATTGACATCGGAAAACCGAGATCTGAAATGTACCATAGTCTAGTTCCCATATGTCCTCAATAAAGCCAAAATATGTAATAATCTCACCAGTTTCATCATCTATGGCTTCGCATCGAACACCACTGTTTTGTGACATGCTCTTTTTGTCCTTGGACTTGGTACAAAATGTGAATCCACTAAAGTCATAGGTTTGCCATGTTGTGACCTGGCGTGATGGTCCAGATGCCAAGCCCTTGATGGTTTGTTCTTCTATTGTTTCTCCACGTGGAATGTCCTTCACCATTAGCCATGTGTTGAACCGCTGCTTATGTTGCTTCATTACCCAATCATCCGTATGCCCAGGATTTTGCTCGCGAAGCTCATTGATGTGTTGTTGGATAAATGGCTCTATTATCGTTAGCTGATGTAGGATGCTCTGATGTGCCTCAAGTACTATATCGTAATCCGGTGGGATGAAAGATTTCCGTCCCATCCTCCCGCTTCCATACAGTCTACCCTCGTGTCGTGACGGAGGCAGACCTATTGCAACCTGGTCTTTTAGGATACTATTGCAGAATGGACCTCCGGACTCAATGGCCTCTTCGGTACAGTACCCCTCTATCATGGATGCCTCGGGACGAGCACGGGTTGATACATAGCCATTCAGTATTGACATGAAACGCTCATACGTCCACATTTCATGCAAGTACATAGGACCCAATGCTTCTATTTGTGGCACCAAGTGCACCACAAGGTGCACCATAATATCAAAGAACGATGGAGGGAAACACATCTCAAACTGTGATATTGTCTCCACTGCGAATTCCTGAAGAGATGCCAACTCATCACGGCCAATTACCTTTTGTGAAATCCTGTTGAAAAAGTAGCACAACCGTGTGATTGCCATCTTTAAAAACAAAGGATTTATAGCCCTGATGGCAATAGGTAGGAATGTAGTCAGCATGACATGGCAATCATGTGAGTTGTAGTTGGTGATTGTCAGGTCTTTCATTGACACAATACTCCGTATGCTAGAGCAGAATCCGGATGGGACTTTCAAATTCTTGAGCCAAACACACATCGCATGTTTCTCATCTACATTGAGATTGTAGCTTGCTGCTGGGAGATGGTACTTCCCATTTTCTTGAAGAACGGGATGTAGTTCCTTTTTTATGCCTAAATCTACCAAGTCCATGCGTGAATTGAGCCCTTCTTTTGTTTTGCCCTTTATGTCTAGCAAGGTGCCCATTATGCTTTCAAACACGTTCTTCTGAACGTGCATACCATCGATCGCATGCCGCACATCTAACTCTTTCCAGTAAGGCAAGTACTCGAAGAAAATAGACTTCTTCTTGAATATAGCCCCCGAAGCTGGTTTGGCATCCTTCCTTGTTTTTCCGTCTTTTGTCTTCTTCCCGAAAACAAACTTGATATTCCTGACTATTTCAAAAACTCTATGACCTCTATTGTTACCCGATGGAGCAGTAGAATGTAGTTCACCATTATTGTCGAAGTACTTATCCATCTTTCGCATGCGGTACCTGTGTCGTTCCAATAAAAAGCGTCTGTGCCTCATGTAAACTATCTTCCTAGATGCAGCAAGGGATACGTAAGCAGTTCCATCAATGCATACTGTGCAACCAACCTTTCCCTTAAACTGGCCTGATAATGTGAAGAGAGCAGGGTAATCGTTGATCGTAACAAAAAGAATTGCTCTCAGCGTGAATGAACCTTTACGAGACTCATCCAACATTTGAACACCCGTTTCCCACAATATTTTCATATCCTCCATTAAGGGCTCCAAAAATACATCCATGTCAACTCCAGGTTGTGTAGGTCCAGAAATAAGGATGGTTAGCAAAATGTACTTCCGTTTCTGCATCAACCATGGAGGAAGGTTGTATATGGTGAGGATCACCGGCCATGTGCTATGCTTGCTGCTCCTCTCAGCAAATGGGTTCATTCCATCAGTACTCAGTGCGAACCTAACATTTCTCGGTTCATCGGCAAAGTCTCGGTGGTTGTCATTGAAATCTTGCCACTGCTTCCCATCGGCTGGATGTTGAAGCTTCCCATCGTTTTTGTGCTCATCAGAAGCATGCCAGCTCATAAGTCTGGCATCCTCAGGATTAGCGAACAAACACCTCAATCGATCGACGACGGGGAGGTACCACATCACCAAAGCAGGAATCTTTTTGAGCGCATAATAGTCTACTTCTTCTTTTTCTTTGCTCGTGGATTTTGAAGTCTTTTTTTGGGCTTTCTTTCGCTTCTTCCCTTTAGACACGGATGCAACACACTCTTCGTCCTCTCGATAGTCTTTATTCGTCTTGTACCTACTTGCACCGCACTTTGGGCAGCTCTCCAAGTCTTTATAATCATCACCTCGATAAAGGATACAGTGATTTCTACACGCGTGGATCTTCTCCACACCCATAGTGAGCGGACTGATTAGTTTCTTTGCATAGTACGTGTTAGCAGGCACATTGTTCTCCTTTGGAAGCATGTCTGCGATAATACTCAAGAACGCATCGAAGCCAGCATCAGACACACCATATTTAGCTTTTAACATCAACAGCTTTAGCACAAACCGGAGCGTCGTGAACTCTTTGGTACAACCCTTAGACTCGTCGTACAAAGGCTCTTCTGCTGCCTTCTTCAGGGACTCCATACCTTTCATTAAGAACATCGATTGATCTGTATGACGACGCAACATTGCCTCTAGCAACTCTGCATCTTCCTCATCCATAACACTTGGCAGAACATGAGGTCTATCATGTTCATTTCCTCCAGCGTAACCATGATCAGTAACATTTTGCACTACATGTTCGCTCTGTGGAAGAGGTTGGTGTGTCTCGTGAACGAACTGAAATCTGTCGTCGATGTTCTCAGGGTTTCCAGTCGTATAAGGCGAAGAGCTACCCTCTCCATGCTTTGTCCAAATTGTGTAATCCTTCATAAATCCTCGGCATACCAGATGAGATATGATTTGTTCTGTGTCATTAAATACAGCAGCATTTTTGCAGTCCATGCATGGACAATATATGTGTTTTGTCTTTGTTCTCCAAGCATGGTTCGTAGCGACATCAATAAACCTATGGACCTCGGATATGTATGATGGATCTAGCCTTGATAAGTTATACATCCAGGATGTCCTCTCCATCACCACCTGTAAAAAAGTAACATAAAACACATGGTGAAACCCTATATCCAAAAATGTGGCTAAAATGTGAAACCCTCTCTCTCTCTCCTCTCTCTCTCTATGGAGGATGAGGCGGGGTTGGAGGATGAGGCGACTGTGACACTATCCATGGAGAAGGACGCGTTGGAGTGCGACATCTGGTGCCTACCCTTCCAGTCCGAAGTTTTCATGGCAAGTCAGATTACCATGCATGTATATATACAGTACATATTGATCGGTAGACTCCAGCATGATGCTCTGCTCTGTGTAAAATCAGTGCAAGAACGGGCATTCTGGATGTGCAAAGTGCTGCATCCGCACGGACGGTAAGTGCTGCACCTGCTCCGAGCGCATTGGCAACAATAGCTCTCTCTCCCTCTCCCTCTCCTCTCTAGAAAGTCGTGTAAAATTACATGCTGCACATGGAGGATGAGGAAGAGTCGGGGTTGGAGGATGAGGAAGAGGCGACTGTGACACTATCCATGGAGAAGGACGCGTTGGAGTGCGACATCTGCTGCCTACCCTTCCAGTCCGAAGTTTTCATGGCAAGTCAGATTACCATGCATGTATATATACAGTACATATTGATCGGTATATATACAAATGTAGTTAGACTACTTTATCTCTTCCAATAAAAGTAGTTAGACTACTTTATCTCTAACACATGGTGAAACCCTATATCCAAAATGTGGCTAAAATGGAGGAAAAATGAACAAAATTTGGCAAAAGAAACATAAGCCAAACTTTCCTAGCAACTAATAAACAAAAAAAATTAATACCCAAACCTATCTTTAACATATGGTGAAAGCCTAGTTTCAAAATGTAGTTAAAATTGAGCAAAAATAAACAATAACTAACAATTGAAACATAATTAAACCAATCTTCCATACAACACATTCACCATTCATTAAGCAACTAAACATGAAAAAGAGAGGGAATAGACAAAAACTAACCATCTTATGCAACCTCATTTGAGGAAATAGAGAAAATTACCTAGCTATACTCTTCTCTCTCACATGTAAAACCCTAGATCCAAAATATGGCTAAAATTGAGCAAGAATGAACAAAAATTGACAAAGAAACATAAACCAACCTTTCTTATCCACCTTCTTCCAAGAAATGAAGACCAAAACCTCCCCCCTTATATTTTTGTGAAATCTGGACCTCCAAAATCGCCTCCAATGGAAGTTGGCTGCGAGCATACAGTTCACTGTCGCGGGGAAGAAGAGGGGTATTTATAACAGACAGTTCACTGGCGGTTGGCTTGAAAAACCGCCAGTGGAAACCTATTTCCACTGGCGGTTATCTTAACACAACCGCCAGTGTAAATAGGGTATTTACACTGGCGGTTCTGTTACACCAACCGCCAGTGAAAATTTCTTTCTACTGGCGGTTCTGTTACACCAACCGCCAGTGGAAATACCCTATTTCCACTGGCGGTTGTGTTAAGATAACCGCCAGTGGAAATGGGTTTCCACTGGCGGTTCCTAAGTCGGGTCCACCTTGTTTTTTTTACTGGCGCGTGATAACTGAAACCGCCAGTGATAATTTATGGGTGCCGCAGGCTATGAGCTCTTTTCTACTAGTGCGTCTGGCTCCATAAACACATTTTTAGAGATGACTGACAATCGAATAGGTATCTAAAAGTCGACGCATTTCTATAAGTGGTCGGCAATTTGGCACATCTATAAAAAATAGGTGGAGCACAGTAAATTTATAGTTTTTATAAATCAAATAAGATAAAAATTAAATTTTATACCGCAATTGTAGAACTGAAGAGCTAAACCTTGCAGTTTATAACATTTTCGTTTGGAATAATTTATGGCTCTAAACTAATTTTGTAGTTTCCTAGGTATCTACCACTTTTGTACTTGACTTGTTTGATTTGAAATTATTTATTGTCTAGAATTTATATTTTAAATGTTCAGATTTTGAAATTTATTTTTTAATAAAAGTACCTCGGATGAGAAGATATGTCCTAAACTAGAGTCATAGTAGTTGAAGAGACAACTTGGTCGTTGATTATTTTTTACATTAGAAATTATTTAGGGCTTAGAAATTCTATTTTAGATTACTCGTTTTAAAATCCATATTTTTTAATTTTTGAAATGAACTAGGATAAAAAAACCTACCTTAACTACAGTTGTCGAAGAGATCTAAAACTTGCTAGTTTATCTTTAACATTTTGTTTAGGATTTCAAATATGTATTACAATATTCAACAAGGTGAATATTTTTTAGAAGCCGACCCACATCTAAAAAATCGGTTACTAGAGATAGATCCAAGAGAAGATTATCGACGAACGTTGGTTCACGTGCTACCCATATTCTTAGTTTTGTACATGGTGTGAAAGAGGATCACAACCATAAAGTCATTGTTCCCTCTATCAGGGCATGATGGTTTTGTTGGACATGGTGCATTGACTCGACCGGATGAGATCAACTCCAACATTCTCCCCTTTCAACTCATACTTATTTGCTTAATTTAGAACTCAATGACTACAATATATATTTTTTATCTCAAAGCAAATAACATATTCTTAAGGGTAATTGTTACATTTTATGACCCATTAATCTAGAATTATATATTCCCTATTAAAATCATACCAGCTATGTGTTCTTCTAATACGCTGGATCGAAGCCCTTTAATGAACAGATCTACAAGCATTTGCTCTATGTCTATATGCTCAAGTTAAATTGTTTGATCTTAGACTCTGTTCTTTACAACATAATATTTAATGTCAATATACTTTGTAGCAGCACTTGATTTGTTATTATATGAATAACATATTGCTAGTTCATTATCATAGTATAGCTTTAGTAGCCTTGATATGTTGTCTACCACTTTAAAATTAGGACAAACTTCTTAAGCAACATAACCTACTCCTTTGTCTCATAACATGCATTAAACTCAACATACATCGTTGACGATTAAGCTTTTCCACAATATAGCTCCTCCTGCAATGTGAATATAACACCCAACGTGGACTTTCTATCTTCTTCACATCCCGCATAATCTAATCTAAGTATCCTGTAATCTTAAGGCTACTAGGATTTCAATATTTTAACATGAGTCCTTTTGTATCTTGCAAATATCGCAAGACATTCTTAAGAGCTTTCTAGTGTTCTATCCTTTGATTTTTTTGAATTCTTCCAAGCATCCTGGTTATGAATGCCAAGTCAGGGCGAGTAGATATCTGAACATAAATTCTGCTTCCAATAATTGAAGTTTACGAAATCCATTTTATTTGATTGATCTCATATTGGTTCCTAGGGCCTTGATCGATCCCCAACTTATCGCCCATGAACACCAGTGCGCCCACGCAGAGCAGATCTAAGCTGATTTTTCCAACAGCTCTTTGCGGGTTTGGGGCTATAGATAGACCCCAAACTAACCCCCTCTATACACCAACTCACTCAAGAGCAAGTGTTTTCATTCCTAGCATTAGAGAAACGCATCAAAGTGATCCAAGCACCAGTATTCGCGAGAGAGAGCTCTGCTTCAGTTTTGCGCTTGCGTTCTTGGATCTTTTGATGTTGTGATTGTGCTCTTGTGTGTGCTTCTTCCTCCCTCTTCATTTGTTTGGAGTTCTAGCTCCCATCAACTTATGCAAGGCTAGCAAGAGACTCTAATCTGTGGAGATCTTTGTGAGGAGACAAATATAAATAAAATCGATGGCCTCATGTTTGATCTTTGGATCACTTGAGAAGGGTTGGGCACAACCCTCGTCTTTTGGGACACCACAATGGGGGTGTCGGCTCTTCGGAGTTGAACCTCGGTCAAACAAATTGATATGTTTTGTGTTCCTCATTTTCCACAATTTGTTTTCCTGTCTTTCACCCCAAGTTCTTGTTATAATCTTCACTTGTGCTATTGCTCTCATATTTAATCCGCAATCAAAAGGAGCATCAAGTGCAAGAACTTCACTCTCTCCTTACTCCATTTATCCTAGATTTTGATCTAACACTTAATTTGGGATAATAGATTGTTTTAAGTTGAGGAGTTGCCTATTCACCCCCTCTAGGCAACTATCAAAACAATATTGCAGTTATGTAATAAGCACTCTATTTCAATATAATAAAGCATTGTGTTTTGATATAATCCACTGTATGATGTCGCTATACACATGATTCTTGATCCGATTGATGTATAGTGAACATTCAATTTTGTACTTAAAATTGGGTGTGACATACATTCACATGAGAACTAACCTTTTTCATGTAACACACACTTAATCTAAGGATGACTATTTTATTATTCCATATCCTTGTTTATGCATGGAAATGAGTTGTGATGTGTAGCTTTGATGGTAGAGCTTTAACATAATGAATGAACATGATGAGATGATGATACTTATTATAGTGATACAATGACCAATGAAAGTAAAAGTGGTTTTATGGCAACCTGGAGGCTTGAGTTGGTTTCTCAAGTGCTTCACCCTATGAACCGGTTCATTGAGCGAACGACTAGGACAACAATGAAACCATGAGGGTGGTTTGAGACGCCCTTGGTTGATTAATTAAAGGAACTTAGGTGTAGTTTGCTTTGCCATCCTGTCGTAAGGGGGTTTGGGGCATAGGCCTAGCTTTGCCAAAGATGGGTGTAGAAGTTAATTCATTTTGCTTTTGTTAGTCACCTGCCTTAGAAGGGAGTCCTATGATTAGCAACTGGAGAAACCTAATGGATGACTATAGCTCTAGGGAATCTTTTGTAAAGGCTTCATAGTGAGATCCTATTTTTCCACCTTATGAGTTATCAAATGGGGAGTGATGATCCTCGGGCAGAAAGGGAATCACAAGTCATGAGCAAAGTGTACAACCTCTATAGAGGGTACTTTGAAACTGATATATCAGTTGTGCTCACGGTTAAGAGCGATCCAATTTTCCTCTTTGATTAGACTTCGTGTGGTCTGGTTATGATGATGGAACAACTCTTGGAAGTATGGTCTTGATTAATAATTATTAGGTAATGCTAAACTTGTTTAATGATAATAAATATCTAACTATCTAAACAGAAACTCTATCAGTCTAACTCCTCATAAAGCTAGTCCGCCTTTGCCACAAGGGGCACACATAGAGTATGTTATGTACTCACCCTTTTTTTACACAAACAACAAGTAGCCCCAAATGCAACCAAGGCTCAAGTGGAGACATTGTGGATGCAAATCTTTAGGAGTTCCATGACTTGAATGAGTATGAAGGCTAGGTCGACGATCCCCCAATCAAATGCCTGTGGAGGGTCATGTTACATTTTGTTTCCTTAGCTTCTATTTCCGCATAAGTTTGTTGAACAATGTTATGTTTATGACCATGGTCTAAAATAAGGTTAAATACATATTATATTTGTGCATTGTTTTATGACGTAACATTTATGTAATCGTTATGTATGTGATTTCGATCCTGGCACATACATGGTTCATTACGGATAACATTTATGTAATCGTTAAAAATAGTTGTGACATGTGGTGTGTGGTGGCAAGCCAGGATGACTACAAGGTGACTAGGAATCCACGAAGTGATGTGGTTGGGTGGGCGTTGAAAGGGTGGGCCTAGCGCTGGGTGGTGATAGTGCTAGCCTCGGTAGTGGAGGGCAATGTCGGCATCGGCAGTGGACGGCAATGCCGGCGTGGCTAGGCAATGGTAGTGTCTGGCAATGGTGGCACGACCAGTGGGGTCATGGGTGGCATGCCAGACGATTGTGCAGCAATGGCGGCATAGCTGAGCAGCAGCAGTGGTCGGCGGTGGTGTTGCGGCTGGTAGGGGCGTGGGTGGTGCGCTGGGCGACGGGGCAGAGGTGGGCGAGCGGCCAAGCGAGAGAGAGAGAGAGAGAGAGAGAGAGAGAGAGGGAGCCTATGGAGAGAGAGGGAGTGAGTGAGAGAGAGAGCTACATGAGTTGTCAATTATGGTGAGCCCATAAGACTACTCCTGTCGACTAGGCTGGCAGCCAACTGAAGGGTCAGCAGAGTTATTTAATTCCCATTGGCTACCAGTGTGACCGACAAGGATAAACTTAATTCCCGTCGGCTAGATGCCTAGCAGATAGGAGTATTCGTGATCCCTGTTGTGTTCTAATTGAGCCGCCTTTGTAAATGCTTCTATAGAGATGATTGTTGTCACCAGACGCCTCTACAAATGGTTTAATAGCTACCTTTATAAATATATATTTAGAGACGGCTTGGTTTCTATAACACCTCGTCCACTCTCGGACCGATATGGCTGCCCTCTAAGATCATAGATCATCCTTATATACCAACAAAAGTCTTTTGTGTGCACATTGACCTCACTCATGCTCACTCGAGAAGACTTCCTCGGTCGGTCACCCATCCCAAGATTACTTTGGGCCAAGCACACTTAACGAGAGGTTCTTTTAGTATAGACGTTCAAAAAAACAAGATGCAACTTATTGGTACGAGTATTTTATCAATCTTATTAAGTATTGGACCAGATAATCACACAATCCACCTGGGCCGGGATATCACAATCCATCCCCTTAAAAGACTAACGTTCTCGCTGGTCAACCCCAAGCCAGAAACCTCTCCTCTTGGTCATGTCTATGTGATTAGTGTCATCATATGCCATATGCCATGTGGCCACTCTAAGCCCACATGCGCTACTTACTCCTAGCAGTCCTCTAGCATCATAGACGATCCCAACAGACCAACACGAGTTTTTTGTACGTGCTTTATCCTTACTCATGCACACGTGAGAACCCCATAGAGTAACACGACTCTTTTGTGCACATTTTATTCTCACTAATGCGCACCCGAGAAGATTTCTGGTCGGTCATCCATCCTAAGATTACTCTATGCCAAGCATGCTTAACATATAGATTCTTTTGAGATATATTTCCGAAAAAAGATGCATTTTAGTAGTATATGTATTCTATCAATCCTATTATGCCTTAGACCAAGATATCACATAATCCATCTGAGATATCACAGTTTCGAGGCCGCTAAAGATGCGGCTTCTGATTGAACCGTCTCTGCCCAAAAAGGCAAAAAAAGGTGTCGTATCACTACTACGTACAAAGAGGAGATTCATCTAAGCTGAGCCCAAAGGAAGTGTTGTCATGCAAGATATACTTACTTGAAGCGCACATTATTAGAAATATTGTAATTTGAAAATTGGAACAGGCTCATATATCCGATACATATTTTGTATTCCATAGATCTTTCCCTATAATAAGGTACACGTTGAGCTTTCAGCACACACGCGCACGCACACAATCATACACTCAAACCAAAACTAGCTAGATGAAGCAGCCATCAAGGAGCACAGGGCATTTCATCATCACGAGCTCCACTTATTTAGCTACCCATACACACAACTTGGTTCCGGCCAGGGGCCACCAGCACGTGGTCAATCACGCATCACGCGCATCAGGAGCAGTTGCTTGGCATTGTGAGGCCGCATTTGCCCGGCAGCGCCATGGCGCGGCTGGGGTCGATGTGGTAGATCCTCATCCATATGCCGGCGACACCCTTGTAGCGGCAGATGCACCCGAGGTCAGCCTTACCCAGAGCGGCGCAGCACTCCGCCGACGGGCTGTCCGTCGGGTCGCTGGCCGCTGCCGCAGGCTGGCACAGCTTGAAGTCCTCGTTTGCCATGCCGCAGATGGCGTGGGCGCTCTCTATCATGGCGAGGGTCGCCAACACGGCGATGAGCAGCGCAGCTGATGCCTGTGCGGATTTTGCCATAGTAGATCGTCGAGCTGCTGGTCTGGACTGTTCACAGTTTTTCTGCTGCTCTATGTATGTTTTGCTTGTGCTGGTGTGTGTGAGGAGAGAGTTTGGTTTGAGGTCCTATTTATAGCAGGATAGTGTGGGACGTCGACGTACAGTTTTTGTGTACTGCTGCACCTCTGTAGTATGTATTGTTAAAATCATTAAGTCTCAAGGATACATTTCTTTGATCTATGTCGTTTCTAGCTGTACGCAAATTCTATAACAATGATGTATTTAATCACTGTTCGTCTAACGGTCGTTTACCCTATTTCAACACCATGTAAATAATACATGCACGGTGTATGTTATTTCCGTTTAATCATCTGTTTAACTTGTGCTGAACATCAAATTTGGCACCTGAACGGTTGGACGGTTCGGCCTAGTGGCCTAGACAGTATGTGCCTCGGACGGTCCCCGATTAGATTAGTTTAGTCTAGCAGAGTCCTTATCTTGTGCGTCAGTGACGAATCTAGACAAGAATGTTGTTGGAGTCACTAGAGTCTGTTGTTAATGAAATAGTCATTTTCAGTTTTAATTTAATCCAGAAAATCACAGTGATGTATGTGACGACATGTATGTGCATATGTGTATCGGTACTCACATAAGCAGTAAACAACTGTAAAATATGCATAAATAATAAGAACAGAGTGTACGCTGCGGAGGGATCGATGCTTAAGGCATCAGTGGCTCCATTCACACGAGACATCTCGTGTGTATGTTCGATGTAGTTGTACGCAGTCGATGTAGACATATGTACGCAGTGCAGTCCCACGAACAGCACCGACGACGAAGAACTGGATTAGCGTTGGTCGAGCGGACGGAGCGAGCAGTTGCGAGTACTGAAAGGGAATTAGGCTTACACCTATTTCCTAATTGATTTTGGTGGTTGAATTGCCCAACACAAATAATTGGACTAACTAGTTTGCTCTAGTCTATAAGTTCTTCAGGTGCCAAAGGTTCACAATAAGCCAATAAAAAGACCAAGAAAAGGGTTCAAACAAGAGAGCAAAGGACAACCTGAAAGGCACCCTGGTCTGGCGTACCGGACTGTCCGGTGTGCCACCGAACAGTGTCCGGTGCACTAGGGCACTTCAGCTCGAACTCGTCACCTTCGGGAAAATCAGAGGACGCTCCGCTATAATTCACCAGACTGTCCGGTGTGCCAGCGGAGCAACGGCTCCTTCCGCGCCAACGGTCACCTGCTACAGCATTTAATGCGCGCCAGAGCGCGCAGAAGTCAGGCACGCGCGAGAAGGCGCACCAGACAGTCTACAGGACCTGTCCGGTGCACCACCGGACAGCCCAGAGACCCCACAAGTCAGAGCTCCAACAGTCAAACTCCAACGGTCTGCTGACGTGGCTGGCGCACCGGACTGTCCGGTGCACCATGCGACAGCACACTTCCAACGGCCATTTTTGGTGGTTGGGGCTATAAATACCACAACCACCCCACATTCAATGGCATCCAAGTTTTCCACTCTTCTACACCTTACAAGAGCTAGCATTCAATACAAGACACACTAAAGAGATCAAATCCTCTCCCAACTCCACTCAAAACTTTAGTGATTAGAGAGAGTGATTTGTCGTGTTCATTTGAGCTCTTGCGCTTGGATCGCTTCTTTTCTTTCTTCATTCTTGTGATCATCTCAATTGTAACCGAGGCAAGAGACACCAATTGTGTGGTGGTCCTTGCGGGGACTTGTTGTCCCGTTTGATTGAGAAGAGAAGCTCACTCGGTCCGAGGGACCGTTTGAGAGAGGGAAAGGGTTGAAAGAGACCCGGTCTTTGTGACCACCTCAACGGGGAGTAGGTTTGAAAGAACCGAACCTCGGTAAAACAAATCATCGTGTCTCGCTCTTTATTCGCTCACGATTTGTTTTGCACCCTCTCTCTCGGACTCGTTTCTATTTCTAACGCTAACCCGGCTTGTAGTTTGTGCTTAAGTTTGTAAATTTCAGATTCGCCCTATTCACCCCCCCTCTAGGCGACTTTCAAGTACGCTCCCCAAAAACCTGATAGCTTGCACACCCGTGCAAGTGTAGCTCTGCAGACAACGATTTCAGAGACCTGCTCTCACACTCTCTGTACTCGTAGAAGGTGGGACGGGAATGGCTGTGTGCAACACGTCTGAGACTGTTCGTACATACTGTGCTATCGTCACTAGAAGCAGCCTCACCTCCTCCGTATATATACATGCGTAGAGGGAGGCCAACAAACAGTAACAGTCGCCATCAGAGCTACCGTCACAGCCAGCTAGAAACTGACGCCATCAGAGACGGCCGTTACTAGCTGACAGCCATTACAACTCGTCTGTTACTAGCCAAAACACAGGAAACAGCCAGTAACGTATGACAGTAATGGATGGTCATCACTCTAGACAAAATGCGCAACCGTTAGGAAGGAATATTTGGACCAAGGTCCGATCTACCACGGCAAGGCCATGACCCGGCCCGGCTGGTGGCGCGCGCATGTGGCAGTCATTCATCCTTTTCTCGGCTTCTCAATAGATGCACCAATGGTTCACCTATTTAAGTTGATTGAATTGTCCCTTGAACTTCCGATATGGTACTAAAGTACTAGTAAACCGAAGAATTAAAGTGGGCCTTTAGCATTGACTATTATTGAATATTAATTTGGGCCAGGCCCACATTAATTCAACAATCCCCACCAAATGCTAAGTCACACTAAAATGCTCTCATCATCTCAAACGTTTGATATACTGGTGTTTCGATGGAGACTGTTAAGATGAATATCCACCTAGAATCTAGACTACACTTGACCACAACTGCACAATGGACTAGTCCTAGAATTGGCAGTTTTGCGTGGAATAAGTTTCATCTAAACTCTTTACCGGTACTAGATAGCTGAGTGCATCCTCTCTGGTTGGAGCATATAAGTCAAACTCCATAGCCTTTCATGGGTATCTAGAGACTACCCAGATCTCATAAACTGTGATTAGCAGTTAACCCATATAGGTATGTTCCTCTAAAGATGTTCGGTAGGACAATATCTTTACTTCACAAAGGCACTTGGAACATATTAAGGTGTAAACACCAACCTACCTTACAGTAAGGAAAGATGTGCATCTGAAATGAACCTTATTAAGGGTCTTTCCTCTCAGTCTACCACTAGCTTGTTTCATCATTCTAATTCATGGGATCTTCGATCACATAGAACATGTTACTGAAAGGAAATAGTCTCAATATTTCCTATAATCGATTTTGGTGTTTGACGACCATCACAAACCTTGTGGACTAACCAGTTTGCCTAGTTAATCATTTCACAGGTGCATAAGTTCATCTACAACTTTTCTAAATCGACTGTCTGGAATACCGTAGATTATTCCGGACAGGAGAAGCTTTTTTGAAAAATAGACTAAGCACGGACCGTCCGGGCCCTTGCGGCGGACCGTCCGCGACACCAAGGTGACCCTCGGACAGGAACACTTGATAAACGCGAGTCTACACTACGGATCATCCGATGGAAAAGCAAGCACCGTCCGAGACCAAGCACGGTCCGTCCAGCCTCAGGCGCGGAATGTCCGGTCGGCGCAGAACCAAAAAACCCGAAGGTGACGGGTTCGGTAAATTGAATTATAGCGTCCTCGTGGACCGTCAGGGGTGCACGACCAGACCGTCCGCGACTGCCTTTATATGACATCTGACGACGTATTAAATGCTATATAGCCGTTGATATAGCCGTTACTGCTGACCGTTGCGATTTCAGCTATTGATGTGCAGGGGCGGACCGTCCAGACCAGGGGCGCGGACCGTCCGCGGTCGGCAGAAAAGGAGCAACGGCTAGGAAGTGGTTGAGGGCTATAAATACAACCCCAACCACCTCCATTCACTTCACCCAAGCATTCCAATCCTTCACATTCAATACAAGAGCTAGCAATCCATTCCAAGACACAATCAAAGCTTCAATCTCTCCAAGTTCCACAATTGAGACAAGTGATCATTAGTGATTAGTGACTTGAGAGAGAGAGTGATCCATGTGTTATTTGTCGCTCTTGTCGCTTGGTGTTTTGCAATTGTGCTTTCTTCTTCTCCCATTCTTGTTCTTCAAGCACTTGTAATCAAAGCAAGAGACACCAAGTTGTGGTGGTCCTTGTAAGGGGTCTAAGTGACCCGTTTGATTAAGGAGAAAGCTCACTCGGTCTAAGTGACCGTTTGAGAGAGGGAAAGGGTTGAAAGAGACCCGGTCTTTGTGACCACCTCAACGGGGAGTAGGTTTGCAAGAACCGAACCTCAGTAAAACAAATCACTGTGTCACTCGCCTTATTTCTTGGTTGATTTGTTTTCGCCCTCTCTTTCGGACTCAATTTTATTTCTAACGCTAACCCCAACTTGTAGTTGTGCTTAAAGTTTGTAAATTTCAGTTTTTGCCTATTCACCCCCCTCTAGGCAACTTTCAATTGGTATCAGAGGCCAGTGCTTCATTAGAGTCTAACCACTCGAAGTGATGTTGGGAGATCACGCCAAGAGGGAGATCGTGACCGGTGGCGACAAGTCCGCAAGCTCAGGGAGAACCCATTCGAGGGAGTCCAGCCACAAGCACAAGGAGGAATCCTCTTCCTCCATCAAGACACAACGAAGAGGTGACAAGAAGAAGAAGATGAAGAAAGTGGTCTACTACGAGACCGACTCTTCGTCACCCTTCACCTCTGGCTTCGAATCGGTGTCCTTCACTTCTAAGCGTCATGAGCGCAAGAAGTATAGTAAGATGCCCCTCTGCTATCCTCGCATTTCCAAACGCACTCCATTACTTTCCGTTCCCTTAGGCAAACCACCATTTTTTGATGGTGAGGATTATTGTATGTGGAGTGATAAAATGAGGCATCATCTAACCTCACTCCACAAAAGCATATGGGATATTGTTGAGTATGGAGCATAGGTACCAAAGTTAGGGGACAAGGACTACGATTCGAACGAGGCCGACCAAATTCGGCACTTTAACTCCTAAGCCACAACTATACTCCTCGCCTCCTTGTGTCGAGAGGAGTATAATAAGGTGCAAGAGTTAAAGACGGCCAAAGAAATTTGGGACGTCCTCAAGACGGCGCACGAAGGGGTCGAGGTGACCAAGATCACAAAATGGGAGATGATCGAGGTGGAGCTCGGTCGATTCATCCTCAACCAAGGAGAACAGCCACAAGCCATGTACAACCGGCTCAAGACCTTGGTCAACCAAGTGCGCAACCTCGAGAGCACAAAATGGGATGACCATGAAATGGTCAAGGTTATTCTTAGATCACTCGTATTTCGAAAGCCTACTCAAGTTCAATTAATATGTGGTGATCCTAGATATAAGCTAATGTCTCCCGAGGAAGTGATAGAAAGTTTGTGAGCTTTGAGTTGATGATCAAAGGCTCCAAAAAATCGTTGAGCAAGGCGGCACCTCCACACCCGAGGTGCAACCCATCACATTCAAAGCGACGAAGGAGAAGAAAGAAGAGTCTACATCAAGTAGACTCCCCATCGACGCCTCCAAGCTCGACAACGAGAAAATGACGCTCATCATCAAGAGCTTTCGCCAAATCCTCAAGCAAAGGAAGGGGAGAGACTACAAACCCCGTTCCAAGAAGGTGTGCTACAAGTGTGGTAAGCCCGATCACTTTATAGCAAAATGTCCTATTTCTAGTGACAGTGACAGGGGCGATGACAAGAAGGGAAGGAGGAAGGAAAAGAAGAAGTACTACAAGAAGAAGGGCGGCGATGCCCACGTGTGTCGGGAATGGGACTCCGACATGAGCTCCACCGACTCCTCCTCCGACGAGGACGCCGCCAACATCGCCGTCACCAAAGGCCTCCTCTTCCCCAACATCAGCCACAAGTGCCTCATGGCAAAGTACGGCAAAAAGAAGAAGGTAAAATCTAGAGCCTCCACTAAATATACGATATCTAGTGATGAGGGTAGCTCTAGTGATGATGAAGATGATTTGCTTGCTCTTTTGCCAACTTAAACATGCAATAAAAAGAAAAATTGAATGAATTGATAGGTGCCATTAATGAGAAGGATGAACTCTTGGATAGCCAAGAGGAATTCCTTATTAAGGAAAACAAAAAGCATGTTAAAGTGAAAAATGCCTATGCTCAGGAAATAGAGAAATGTGAAAAATTAACTAGTGAGCTTAGCATTTGCCATGACACTGTCTCTAACATTAGAATGAGAATGCCAAATTACTTGCTAAGGTTGAGAAGTTAAATGGTTGTGATGATTCTCTTGTCAATCTTAAAAATGATAATGCTAGTTTAATTGCTAAGATTGATAAATTGAATGAATCACTTTCTAGCCTTAGGATTGAGAATGATAAATTAATTGCTAAGGCTAAAGATTTAAATTTTTGCAATATTTCCATTTCCTGTCTTAGAGATGAAAATGCCATGCTAAAATCTAAGATAGATGAATTAAAATCTTGCAAACCCTCTACATCCACTATTGATCATGTTTCTATTTGCATGAGATGTAGAGATATTAATGTTGATGCTATTCATGATCACTTAGCTTTAATTAAAGAACAAAATGCTCACATAGTTCAACTAACTACTAAAATTAATGAGCATGAGATAGAGAATGAAAAATTTAAATTTGCTAGAAGCATGCTCTATAATGGGAGACGCCCTGGCATTAAGGATGGCATTGGCTTCCAACAGGGAGACAATGTCAAGCTTAATGCCCCTAAGAGATTGTCCAATTTTGTTAAGGGCAAGGCTCCCATGACACAGGATAACGAGGGTTACATTTTATATCCTGCTGGTTATCCTGAGCATAAGATTAGGATAATTCATTCTAGGAAGTCTCATTCTGGTTCTCATCATGCTTTTATGTATAAGAATGAGACATCTAGTTCTAGGCATTCTACTCATATTCAAATGCCTAAAAATAAAACTCCTACTGCATCAAATGAACCTAATGTGTCATTTAAGACTTTTGATGATTCTTATGTGCTTACTAACAAATCAGGCAAAGTAGTTGCCAAATATGTTGGGGGCAAACACAAGGGCTCCAAGACTTGTGTTTGGGTACCCAAGGTGCTTGTTTCTAATGTGAAAGGACCCAAGACCGTTTGGGTACCTAAGAACAAGGCCTAAACTTGTTTTGTAGGTTTATGCATCCGGGGCTCAAGTTGGATCATTGATAGCGGATGCACAAACCACAAGACAGGGGAGAAAAAGATGTTCTCCTCCTACGAGAAAAACGAAGATCCCCAAAGAGCTATCACATTCGGGGATGGAAATCAAGGTTTGGTCAAAGGACTTGGTAAAATTGCTATATCACCTAACCATTCCATTTCCAATGTTTTTCTTGTAGATTATTTAGATTATAACTTGCTTTCAGTTTCTCAATTATGCAAAATGGGTTACAACTGTCTTTTTACGGATATAGGTGTTACTGTCTTTAGAAGAAGTGATGATTCAGTAGCATTTAAAGGAGTATTAGAAGGTCAGCTATACTTAGTTGATTTTAATAGAGCTGAACTCGATACTTGCTTAATTGCTAAGACTAATATGGGTTGGCTCTGGCATCGCCGACTAGCCCATGTTGGGATGAAGAATCTTCACAAGCTCCTAAAGGGAGAACACATTTTGGGACTAACCAATGTTCATTTTGAGAAAGACAGGGTTTGTAGCGCATGTCAAGCAGGGAAGCAAGTTGGTACCCATCATCCTCACAAGAACATCATGACAACCAATAGGCCGCTTGAGCTACTCCACATGGATTTATTCGGCCCGATCGCTTACATAAGCATCGGCGGGAGTAAGTATTGTCTTGTAATTGTGGATGATTATTCTCGCTTCACTTGGGTATTCTTTTTGCAGGAAAAATCTCAAACCCAAGAGACTTTAAAGGGATTCTTGAGACGGGCTCAAAATGAGTTCGGATTGAGAATCAAGAAGATACGAAGTGACAATGGGACAGAGTTCAAAAACTCTCAAATTGAAGGCTTCCTTTAGGAAGAGGGCATCAAGCATGAGTTCTCTTCTCCCTACACACCTCAGCAAAATGGTGTAGTGGAGAGGAAGAATAGAACTCTAATGGACATGGCAAGGACCATGCATGATGAGTACAAGACTCTGGACCGGTTTTGGGCTGAGACGATTAACACCGCCTGCTACTCCATCAACCGGCTCTATCTTCACCGAATCCTCAAGAAGACATCTTATGAACTCCTCACAGGTAAAAAGTCAAATGTTTCATATTTTAGAGTCTTTTGTAGAAAATGTTTATTCTTGTTAAAAGAGGTAGAAAATCTAAATTTTCTCCTAAGGCTGTAGAAGGTTTTTACTTGGTTATGACTCAAACACAAGGGCATATAGAGTCTTCAACAAATCCACTGGACTAGTTGAAGTTTCTTGTGACATTGTGTTTGATGAGACTAATGGCTCCCAAGTGGAGCAAGTTGATCTTGATGAACTAGATGATGAAGAGGCTCCATACGTCGCGCTAAGGAACATGTCCATTGAGGATGTATGTCCTAAGGAATCTGAAGAACCTCCACAAGCACAAGATCAACCATCATCTTCAAATCAAGCATCTCCACCAACTCAAGATGAGGATCAGGCTCAAGACAATGAAGAAGATGATCAAGAAGATGAGCCACCTCAAGAGGAGGGCAATGATCAAGGGGGAGATGACCATGACAAAGACAAGGAAGATGATCAAGAAGTACAGGGTCAAAGACCGCCACACCCAAGAGTCCACCAAGCGATACAACGAGATCACCCCGTGAACTCCATCCTCGACGATATTCATAAGGGGGTAACAACTCGATCTCGTGTCGCTCACTTTTGTGAACATTACTCTTTTGTGTCTTCTATTGAGCCATACAGGGTGGAAGATGCATTAAGAGATTCGGATTGGGTGTTGGCAATGCAAGAGGAACTCAACAACTTCACGAGGAATGAGGTATGTCATCTTGTTCCACGTCCTAACCAAAATGTTGTAGGAACAAAGTGTGTATTTCGCAACAAGCAAGATGAGCATGGTGTGCTGACAAGGAACAAAGCCCGACTTGTGGCCAAGGGATATTCATAAGTTGAAGGTTTGGATTTCGGTGAAACCTATGCACCCGTAGCTAGGCTTGAGTCAATTCACATATTACTTGCCTATGCTACTTACTATGGCTTTAAGCTTTATCAAATGGACGTGAAAAGTGCCTTCCTCAATGGACTGATCAAGGAAGAGGTCTATGTTGAGCAACCTCCAGGCTTTGAAGATAGTGAGTTCCCTAACCATGTCTATAAACTCTCAAATGCGCTTTATGGGCTCAACCAAGCCCCAAGAGCATGGTATGAATGCCTAAGAGATTTCCTTATCACTAATGGATTCAAAGTCGGCAAAGCCGATCCTACACTCTTTACTAAAACTATTGCAAAAGATTTGTTTGTATGCCAAATTTATGTTGATGATATCATATTTGGGTCTACTAACAAATCTACTTGTGAAGAGTTTAGTAGGATAATGTTTCAAAAATTCGAGATGTCTATGATGGGGGAGTTGAAGTATTTCCTAGGATTTCAAGTGAAGCAACTCCAAGAGGGTACCTTCATCAGCCAAACCAAGTACATTCAAGATATACTTACCAAGTTTGGAATGAAGGATGCAATGCCCATCAAGACACCCATGGGAACTAATGGACATCTCGACCTCGACATGGGAGGTAAATCCGTAGATCAAAAGGTATACCAGTTGATGATAGGATCTTTACTGTATTTATGTGCATCTCGACTGGATATTATGCTTTCTGTATGCATGTGTGCAAGGTTCCAAGCCGATCCTAAGGTAGTTCACCTTAGGGCCGTGAAAAGAATCTTGAGATATTTAGTTCATACACCTAAGTTTGGTCTTTGGTACCCCAAGGGATCCACCTTTGATTTAATAGGCTATTCAGATGCTGATTGGGCAGGGTGTAAAATTGATAGGAAGAGCACATCAGGGACTTGTCAGTTTCTGGGGAGATCCCTGGTGTCTTGGGCTTCAAAGAAACAAAACTCAGTAGCTCTTTCTACCGCGGAAGCCGAGTACATTGCCGCAGGCCATTGCTGTGCGCAATTACTTTGGATGAGGTAAACCCTTAGGGACTATGGCTACAAATTGAGCAAAGTCCCTCTCCTATGTGATAATGAGAGTGCAATCCGCATGGCAGATAATCCCGTTGAACGCAGCCGCACTAAGCACATAGCCATTCGGTATCACTTTTTGAGGGATCACCAACAAAGGGGGGATATCGAGATTGCTTATGTTAGCACCAAAGAACAATTAGCCGATATCTTTACCAAACCATTAGATGGGAAAACCTTTACCAAACTTAGGAATGAGCTAAACATTCTTGATTCTCGGAACTTTGATTGATACTTTGCACACATAGCTCATCTATATACCTTTGATCATATCTCTTTTATGTCTACGACTAATATGTTTTCAAGTGTATTCCTATGCTAAGTCATAGATTGAAAGCGAAGACAAGGCTTCCACTCCACTCTATCGATATTATTTACCCTTCACCGTCACTCTGCACCGCTCTCCACTCTAGTATAATCTTCACTCTTATTACTCATACCAATGGGGAGAAAGTAAAAGGACTCTCAAAAGACTCCGTTTTTGGCGATTAATGCCAAAACGGGATAGAAATATAGCCCAAAGCAAAAGGACCGCACCACCACCAATTTCAAAGTTTTTTAAAAGAAGTTTTCAATTGGCATCTTATGATGAAAATTTTTAGTAGACAAATTTCAAATTGGTATCTAAAATATTTGATCTTCTTTCAATTGATAAAACCCTCTTGAACACTAAGAGGAGAATTTCATCCAGAGGGAGTTTTGTTTAAGTCAAAGGAAAAGCATTTGAAGCAGGGGGAGAAAATTTCAAATCTTAAAAATGCTTCTTGCAATCTTATTCATATACCTTTGACTATTTGCAAAAAGATTATGAAAAGATTTTTCAAAAGAATTTGCAAAAACAAAACAAGTGGTGCAAATGTGGTCCAAAATGTTAAATATCAAATCAAACTTATATACTTAGAAAAGCTTTCATTTAAAAATAACTTATGCACATCTGTCAAAATGCAAACTAGTTACATTTCTACACTTTATATTTGCTTTGGTTTGTGTTGGCATCAATCACCAAAAAGGGGGAGATTGAAAGGAAAATAGTCTCAATATTTCCTATAATCGATTTTGGTGTTTGACGACCATCACAAACCTTGTGGACTAACCAGTTTGCCTAGTTGATCATTTCACAGGTGCATAAGTTCATCTACAACTATTCTAAATCGACTGTCTGGAATACCGTAGTTTATTCTGGACAGGAGAAGCTTTTTGGAAAAATAGACTAAGCGCGGACCGTCCGGGCCCTTGCGGCAAACCGTCTGCGACACCAAGGTGACCCTCGGACAGGAACACTGCATAAACACGAGTCTACAATACGGACCGTCCGATGGAAAAGCAAGCACCGTCTGAGACCAAGTGCGGACCGTCCGGCCTCAGGTGCGGACCGTCTGGTCGACGTAGAACCAAAAAACCTGAAGGTGATGGGTTCGGTAAAATGAATTATAGCGTCCTCGCGGACCGTCCGGGGTGCACGACCGGACCATCTTCGGCTGCCTTTATCTGACATCTGATGACACTTTAAATGCTATATAGTCGTTGATATAGCCGTTACTGCTGACCGTTGCGATTTCAGCCGTTGATGTGGACGGGTGGACCGTCCGGACCATGGGCACGGACCGTCCGCGGTCGGCAGAAAAGGAGCAACGGCTAGGAAGTGGTTGAGGGCTATAAATACAACCCCAACCACCTCCATTCACTTCATCTAAGCATTCCAATCCTTCACATTCAATACAAGAGCTAGCAATCCATTCCAAGACACAATCAAAGCTTCAATCTCTCCAAGTTCAACAATTGAGACAAGTGATCATTAGTGATTAGTGACTTCAGAGAGAGAATGATCCGTGTGTTATTTGTCGCTCTTGTCGCTTGGTGTTTTGCAATCGTGCTTTCTTCTTCTCCCATTCTTGTTCTTCAAGCACTTGTAATCAAAGCAAGAGACACCAAGTTGTGGTGGTCCTTGTAAGGGGTCTAAGTGACCCGTTTGATTAAGGAGAAAGCTCACTCGGTCTAAGTGACTGTTTGAGAGAGGGAAAGGGTTGAAAGAGACCCGGTCTTTGTGACCACCTCAACGGGGAGTAGGTTTGCAAGAACCGAACCTCGGTAAAACAAATCACCGTGTCACTCTCCTTATTTCTTGGTTAATTTGTTTTCGCCTTCTCTTTCGGACTCAATTTTATTTCTAACGCTAACCCCAGCTTGTAGTTGTGCTTAAAGTTTGTAAATTTCAGTTTGTGCCTCTTCACCCCCCTCTAGGTGACTTTCAGTTACCACTATGATAAACTTTAGGTGGGTCTAAGGTCCATCTCACTCGATGCACTATCTATCACACTACGTGATAGCCGCTTAGTAAATTGATCTGCCAGGTTTTTAGATGTATGGACATAGTCCAACGCTATTACTTAGGAGTTTCTCAATTTTTGACAGATTTTAAACGCCTCTTTATGTGCCTTGTCGACTTCATATTATCCTTAGAACTATTTATCTTGATTATCACAGTCTGATTATCACAGTTCATAGAAATAGCCGGCACAGATTTTTCAAGCACCGGTGAATCCATAAGGAGTTCACGAAGCCACTCAGCCTCAACTAAAGAGATATCTAATGCTGTGAGTTCTGCTTCCATAGTCGATCTCGTTAAGATGATCTGCTTGAAAGACTTCTATGAAACAGTGACACCTCCAAGTGAAAACACATATCCACTTGTGGCATATATCTCATCAGCATCAGATATCCAATTCGCATCACAATAACCCTCCCGTACTGTTGGGTAATCGGTATAATGGATGCCTAAACTTATAGTACCTTTTAGATAGCACAGAACTCTCTCAAGAGCATGCCAGTGATCATCTCCCAGATTTGAAATAAACCGGCTAAGTTTGATCATAGGAAACGAGATATCAGGCCTCGTAGCGCTAGCTAAGTAGATGAGTGAACCAATTATTTGGGAATATCTCAATTGATCCCTAGATATCCTTAGATTTTTCTTCAAAAGCTTATTAGGATCATAAGGTGTTGGAGCAGGTTCACATTCTTTAAAACCAAAGCGACTCAAAACCTTTTTCACATAATGGGATTGCACAAGTGTGACCCCACCATTGCCTTCTCTCAGTAGCTTAATGTTAAGAATAACATCAGCTTCTCCCAAATCTTTTATTTCAAAATTATTAGATAGAAAGTCTTTTGTCTCTTTAATCACATCAAGACTCTTCCCCAAGATTAGAATGTCATCAACATACAGGCATAAAATTACTCCCTCGCCCCCACGATACCGATAATATACACATTTGTCTGCTTCGTTCACAACAAAGTCGACAGATGTCAAAGTTCTGTCGAACTTTCCATGCCATTGCTTATGTGCTTGTTTTAGGCCATATAAAGATTTCAATAATTTACACACCATGCCTTCTTGACCGTTTGCTACAAACCCAACTGGCTGCTCTATGTAGATTTCCTCATCTAGCTCTCCATTTAGGAATGTTGTCTTAACATCCATTTGATGGACGAGAAGACCATGAGAGGCAGCCAGAGAAAGTAGCACACGAATTGTGGTCAATCGAGCCACAGGTGAATAAGTATCAAAGAAATCCTCACCTTCCTTCTGTGAATAGCCTTTAATTACGAGACTCGCCTTGTACCTTTCAATAGTACCATCAGGCCTAAGCTTTTTCTTGAACACCCATTTACTCTCAATGGGCTTACACCCATAAGGACGCTCAACGACCTCCCAAGTTGCTATAGAATCCATCTCACTCCTTATTGTTTCCTTCCAAAAGTCAGCATCAGGAGAGGAATATGCCTCTTCAATGTTACTTGGTGTGTCATCCACAAGATATACAATGTAATCATCACCAAAGGACTTTGTAATCCTTGGTCTCTTACTCTTTCGAGTTGATACATTGTCATCTTCCACAGGATTATGTATATGGTATCAATAGTTCATTATTAGACGTATCATGTGTAGCTTTCATAGAAAATTTGTTTTTAAAAAACGTAGCATCTCTGGACTCCATAATAGTACCAACCAACATGTCTAGTACTCCAAGGTTTATAATTAAGAACCTATAGCCAATATTGTGTAAAGCATACCAAAGGAAAACACAATCAACAGTTTTTGGTCCTAATTTGCGCTTCTTGTTAATTGGCACACTCACGCTAGCCAAACAACCCCAAGTGCGCAAATAGGAGATATTTAATTTACTCTTTTCCCATTCCTCGAATGGTGTGATTTCTTTGTTCTTTATGTGAACTTTATTCAGGACATGACATGTCGTCACCCCACCATTCCTTAGATAGTCCTAAAGTATCTAACATGGCATTAATCAAATCAGTTAGAGTATGGTTCTTTCTCTCAGCAACCCCATTGGATTGTGGTGAGTATGGCGGTGTCCTCTCATGAATAATACCATGTTCCACACAAAAATCAGAAAAATCACCTGAAAAATATTCTCCACCACGATCAGACCTTAGCCGTTTAATTTTCCTCTTGAGTTGATTTTCAACTTCAGCTTTGTAGGTCTTAAAATAATGCAAAGCTTCGTCTTTTGATTTTAGGAGATACACATAATAAAATATCGCTTCGTCTTTCCCGAAGTAAACTTCAGAATGAATGTACCAACACCAAGAACACACACATGTGCTCCGTTCCCCATCAGCATGGCTCTAGCCCCTTTGCACTGATAAGAAGAAAACTAATAAATATCGGCACACACATGAATGTTAGCACCAGTGTCAGCCCACCACTCAGGGGATTGACACACTGAAAGAACAGTAGGTAAAAGATTACCATACCTCGATGTTCCTTCTACGGTCTCGCTAACAACCATGTTTGTTGTTTTCTTCTCTTGAGCTAGTTTTTTCTCTTGTTTAAATTTATGGTCTGGACAAGCGCTTGCCCAGTGATCAGTACTCCTGCAAACAAAACAACCAGCTCCTTTGTTCTTCTTTTTGAATGAGGCTGCCTGCTTGGGCTTCATGGCATTCTGTTGCTTGTTCTTCCTTTTATTATTATGTGACGCATTGGAGTTCTTCTTTTGTACCATATTAGCACTAGAAGTCTCAACTCCTTTTCCACGAGTGTCTTTTGCTCTCGCCCTCTCCTCAACATCAAGAGACCCAACAAGCTCAGTCACGCTAAACTCTTGTCTCTTATGTTTTAGAGTGGTAGCAAAATCCATCTAAGAAGGTTGCAGCTTAGCGATAATACCGCCAGTCACGAACTTGTCAGGCAAGACACATGGGAACTGTTTGAGTTCCTTAGCCAGTGCATGTATTTCATGAGCCTGTTCAACTACAGTACGGTTCTCAACCATCTTGTAGTAAAATAGTTGTTCCATGATGTACATCTCGCTACCAGCAACAGAAACACCGAACTTCTCATCTAATGCATCCCATAACTCTTTTGCATATGTGCACATTCGATAAGAATCAACATACTTGTTGGCAAGAGCGCCAATCATGGCACTTCGAAATAGGTTATCGGCAACGTCCAACATTCTCTCCTATTCAAGAGTGAACTGTTCGGGTTTCCCTTGTGCGGCGTGATAGCAGTTCATTGCATTCAACCACAGTATCATCTTACTACACCACCTCTCTTATAAAATGTCCTATCAAAAGGTTCACTTGGTTTTAACGCAGCAGCAAAACCACTAACAGAAAATGCCTAACGTCAGGTTTTTGGATTGTTAAAGAAATAGGCATTTTCATTTTTAATTTAATCCAGAGAATCAGAGTGATGTATGTGCATATGTTTATCACTACTCACATAAGGAGTAAACAACTATAAAATATGCACAAATACTAAGAATAGAGTGTACCCTGCGGAGGGACCGATGCTCAAGGCATCAGTGGCTCCATTCACACGAGACACCTCGTGTGTATGTTCAATGTAGTCATACGTAGTCGATGCACGCAGATGTATGCAGTGCAGTCCCACGAACAGCGCCGACGATGAAGAACTAGATCGGCGTTGGTCGAGTGGACGGAGCGAGCAGTTGCTAGTACGCTCCCTAAAAACTTGATCGCCCGCACACTCGTGCAAGTGTAGCTTTGCGGATGGCGATTTCAAAGGCCTGCTCTCCCACTCTCTGTGCTCGCAGAAGGTGGGACGGGAATGGCTGTGTGCAACACGTCTGAGACTGTTCGTACGTATTGTGCTATCGTCCCCAGAAGCAGCCTTACCTCCTTCATATATATACATGCGTAAAGGGAGGCAATGAACAGTAACGGTCACCATTAGAACTACCATTACAGCCAGCTAGAAACGGATGCCATCAGTGACATCCGTTACTAGCTAACATCCATTACAACTCGTCCGTTACTAGCCATAACACAGGAAACGACCAGTAACGTACGACAATAATGGACGGTCATCACTCTAGGCAAAATGTGCAACCGTTAGGAAGGAATATTCAGACCAAGGTCCGATCACGGCCATGGCCATGACCCAGTCGGCGGCGCGCGCGGCAGTCCTTCATCCTTTTCTCAGCTTCTCAATATATGTGCCAATGGCCCACCTATTTAAGTTGATTGAATTGTCCCTTGAGCTTCCGTTATGGTACTAAAGTACTAGTACACCAAACTATTAAAGTGGGCCTTTAGCATTGACTATTATTGAATATTAATTTGGGCCAGGCCCACATTAATTCAACATCAACTTCATCACATGATGCAATATTTTTGAAACTTTAACACTGTTTTACTAAAGGATTTACAAATTTTATCGAGGTCAACTGAGTCCAACAAACAACCCCTAGACCCGACCCTGTCGTGCATCGTTATCCTAATAAACTCACGGAAAACTATTAGATCTCGTCTAGGAATGGGTCCAGACGCCCCCTTTGTACATATGAAGGGTACAACCGATTGAGAACGCATAATCCAATCGAACTAATCGATTTATATTATTTATCTTTATGCCTTTAGGAGTAGATGTGGGGTAGCTCCAGTTGTAGTTTTTCAATCTCAATCTTCACTCTCTTTGGATCTACGTCATCTAGAGGCGCTTTGTGTGGCCTACCGATCCCAAAGCAACCCTATGATCTCTCCTTCCCAATGGTGTCCATCCTAGGAGGCGAGATATAGGTTCTACGTGAACCCTCTGTTCTAGCATGGATGATATGTTGCCTACACTCCACGTGCCCGAAAGAAAAGCAGAGCTCCCTGCGCAGAGTCGCAGATGGTCCATGCTCCCGCAGATATGTCCCTAAGGTCTCAACTCCACATGAGCAAGATCTAGGGACCATTGGTGTTTGTCCCAAAAAGACGCCAACACACTTTTTTAGCGACTCCGCTGGGGACAAGGGTGCCTTGATCTACTAAAATCGGCTTCCAATGGCCGGTTCCAAGGATCACACTGAGGTCTGCATTAGCAAAATTATCAAGCCAACCGTAAAAGGACTGTTGGTTGCCGATCAACAATGCTTTGAAAACTTTATAAAGCAAGAAGAAGAGAAGGATCACACTGAGGTCTTCATCAGCAACATTATCAAGCCAACCCTAGAAGAAATATTGGTTGACAATTAGCAAAGCTTTGAAAACTTTATAAAACAAGCAAGAAGAGGATGTGTTGTAACAATACGCCCAAAGGCATGAGATGGTGAATGAGAAGTACTTATCACACTTCATGGTGGATTGTCACTAGAAGAACGTACGATAAGGAGAGATTGAGATGGCATCGCTCTTGACTTTACCTTGGGTCCCCACTTTAAGTAATTCTAATAACGATCCATCAATTAAGTATTATAAATATTATATAGATCAACAAGGAGATCAATTAAAGCAATACATAGATGAATCTCTTAAAAGACTAACATGTTCGTATGAGAAATCTATTGTTCCATTTTTTCCTTCATATGAACCTAACACAGAGCCACCGGTGCTGGACAGATCGGTTATAAATGGGTCCTTCACCAACCCAGCCCATTGTATAGTATGCTGGTGAGCACATACATGGGGCAACCACAACCACCACTACTAGCACTCAGTGCATAGCTGGCTTTGGGCACGACCGGATAGTCCAAGCACAATCACGAACCGCCTGGTCATCTCGGGGACCGTTTGGTACCCTTCGTCGAATTGTCTGGACCAATACCAAACCTCGCGCTCGACACTCAAGCAATGTCCCACATAGCCGGACAGTTCGGGTTTAACCCCAGCCGCTCGGGGACCATCTAACACCCTACACCATATTGTCCAAGGTCTAGTCAAACCATCTGACCACCCTGGGTAGACCGTCCAGCTATGTGTACGCAAAACATGGAGCTACACATTATGAACAATTGCAACACCCATCCCAGAAGCACTACTATATCGCACCTGCGGCACACCATAACCATGCCATACCACCTCCTGCCCCTAGGTCCGAAATTTCTTTGGCCTCCAGAGAGCCAGAAAGATTCAATGAGCACTATATGACAGTGGGAGGAGGCACCTATGCACCATGAGATCATGCACCAAGCACACATTTTGATCATCCTTAGGCAGAGGGATGGCATAGCGATGCCCGACAACTTGAAACCTACATCCCCAGGGTCGAGGGATGGTCACCGAATATAGTAAATAAAGTTAGAGAAGAGGTGGCTAAGTTATTCAGGGACAAATTTGGCATTAGCATGTCTGACATGGGATAGTCATGTCGAAAGACTTATGACCACAAATTTGATACCATGCCATACCCACAAGGGACTAGGATATTAGATTTCTCCAAATTTTTTAGTGAGTGTGGAAAAAGCACAGATGAGCATATAGGCCAGTTCCTAGCATAGCTAGGGGAATTGGTCGATAAGAAGGCTTTCCGCATTCGCTTGATCTCATTGTCCCTGACTAGTACTGCATTCACTTGGTATGCTGCCTTGCCTCCAAACTCGATTAGTTTCTGGGATGACCTAGAGCATAGTTTTATGAACACTTTTTCTCTAGGAATTACGAGTTAGATTTAGTGGATCAAGCATCACTCCAATAAGGGGACGATGAATCGGTTAATGATTATCTCCGAAGGTTCTAGGATATTAGAAAATGATGTTTTCAAATTCATATCACAAAAAGTAGTTAACAAGATTGGCTATTAATGGGTTGCGTCCATACTTGAAAGGAAAATTAGATGTCACCTAGGTCTTTTTGCTAACTCAGTTGCACCAGTGGCTTTGGCTTGTGAAAGTTGAAGCAAAGAATTGTCTCATCATGATAACATCATGACAGTAGTAGCTCAGATGATGAGCCAAAAGAGTTATATGTCACTAAACTTATTTGGTCGGCTAAGTCCAAACTCTCCGCTTCCTCCTTTCTACAGCTAGTTCAAAAGAATCAGCAAGGAGAAGGTAAGTGCACCTTTAATGTTGCTAAGTGTGACAAGATATTTGATGAATTACTTAGGAGCGACAACATTAAACAGACTCACGCAATTCCCCTGACAGATGAATTGAAAAGGTGTGCTTATTTTAAATTGCATAACTCCCTTTCTCATGCCACCAATGATTGCAATGTTTTCCGTCGGCACATACAATCAGCTATAAATGAAGGTTAGTTGGTATTCTAGGGAATGCAAATCGACAGACACTTGATCCCCATCTATACAATTGAGATGAACGACAAGAAGGTCATAATTTGACCAAAGATGGTCAATAAAGGCAAGGGAAGAATGTATTCATTGGTGGTCCTGACAAGCCGAATCCATCATGAGTAGCTACTCGGAAGTCTCTAGACAGGAAAGGAAATGCAAGGACCATTAATTAGATCAGAGGCACTAGGGTAAGATAAAATAAGACACCCATATAATTTCCCTAGCCAATGTGCATCGGACAATCCTGTGACTATCAGCAAACAGTCTAGTGCATCAGACTATTCGATACTTAGAATTAGACGATCTACCTATGAGACAAAGGTGAATGGAACCACCAAGTAGGATTGGACCAAGGCTTTTGGTAAGTCTGCTAAATCTTGTTCTACGTTCCATCAATTTCTCTCTAAATATATGAATAAAAAGGTTGTTCCACACAATCAACAAGAAATACAACCAAAGTCGTCTACGGGATGGAAGTGGCCTAGAGATGGCAACGAGGAATTCCCCATCCGGAGTTAACCCCCATACATGTCCCCGCAGGGGAGAAAAATCCTCGTCCCCGTCCCTGTGTCACACCCGGATTTTAAGGGGCCAAACCTTGGCGTGAAATCAAATGTGTGCTAGGATCAAGTCTCACACATATGATGTCCCATGGTACATATATGAATGTCACATCATTATTATATAATGGAATTCTATACAAAATAGATAAATAATTACATCATACGAAGACAACGATCCAACAACCCAAAGTTGACTGGGAGACGACGGCCTAGACCACTCTTGAACTCATCACAGCATCCTTCATGTGCCTCATCCTGTGGTACCTGTTCTTGACCTAGGGGGATGTGAGTACAACAAGGTTGAGCTCACATACGTTCATCACTCAACAAGTTGTGGGGAATAATGTGCATGAACTCACCAAAGGTGTGAGCTCATGTGAAGTGTAAGGCTTACCAAAGGAGATGGTTAAAGATGAGCATTGCTTTTAAAGTTGGTCAAAATTTTATTAGCAGTTACTAAGTATAAGTAAATACCAACCTAATTAAATAAGATATCACAATTGATAATAACACCCGCGATGCAATGCATATGACAGATTAAGTTTAGTTCCATAAATTAATCATGCGAGAGTCTTGAGTCGCTCTTGACCGTGAGCACGGCTGATATACCAGTTTTACACTCTACAGAGGTTGCACATTTTTACCCACAAGTCATGTTACCCATTTGCCACGGGGTTGATCGGACCCCATACACCTCTACCGAGGAAGCAAGGCAGGGAAGCACTACGAGGCCTTTCCAAAGTTCCACTAGTTCGAGAATACCCACTACGGTTTCAAGATGAAGGAAGCATAGGAATCCCTCGTCCGAACTGCCATGGCAGCAGTTCTACCTGAGAACCTACTCTACAGCAACGCCTCCCCGCTTGCCCCTTTTGGGTAAGGTAGTCTCTCCCTAGCTTTCCTAATTACCCTTGTGGTAGCACGATTATCTCAAGTTAAGCTCCATGTTCCATTTGACACAATGATCTTGTCATGAACAATAATTAAAACAATAGCATAATTGGAACATGATCATAGTATAACATTAGTTTCCCAAAACTAGGTAGAGCAATAGCAAATCTACCCAATAAGTTCAGGGGTAAACAAGGTGTGGGATAAACAAATCCAGGGAAACATATTAGGTCCCATCAAATTAACCTGAGTATGTCACAGTGATTAACTGGAACATTATTAGGTAAAGAGGAGTGATCAAGGGCACAACTTGCCTTAGACTTGAGATTCCCAGGTACCAACTTGGTCTTTAGATTCTCGTAACCTCACTTCTACTCATAGCAAAACATACAAATAGACAAGAAGTACATAAAATAACATTACACCAACCATGAGAATAAGCATTGTATGAATATTCTACGCGATGCTACGAGATTGCAGTTTCAAGAACCACTAAATTCAGAGTTACGGTTATAAAGTTATGATTTTCCGAAGGTTTAAGTGTCTACTATAAAACAAAGGAGGTACAAGATTTTAACCATAGGTTTCATGGTAAACAGGGTTACTAGATGAAAAACAATATTAATATGAGGTTAATGCAACTAGAATGGATCAAAAAGGAGTTAAAATGAATTATTTATGAATTAAACAAGTTTCTGGAATTATTTTCCTACTAGAAAACATTTTAAATATTAATTAACTAATTCCTGGTATCCCTTGGACTCTGGACACAAAAACTAGGGAGTATAGGGGTTAAACTGCAAATTCTAGGGCTCTGTTGTAATTATCTTCTAACAGATATGGATGGCGGGGTAGTTATTAGGTTCCATAGGGTTCCTTTTGCAAATATGGCTCGGCGAAGAGGTACGAGCAAATGTGAGCCACCCAATCAAATCCGAGTGGTAAAGATTAGATTGCGGCTGTAGATGAATCGGTACACAAAACTGACCGTCGGATCAAGATCTAAGGGCGAGATCCCTCCAATACCCCACACCGTTCGATCCGATCAAAGGGCCACGATTAAATCTACCCGAGATCGAACCAGTATGTGCCCACTGACCGTTGATGGACACATCGGCGTACGAGATTTAATTTCCTGAGATCCAATCGTGCCCCTCGAATCCAGATCTAATGCTCCAGGTGTAATGCACCGAAGCGGTACACCCAATCTAATCTATGCCATCGGCGTGAGATCCAATGGCCCAGCGCACACCACCCCATCAACAGACCGAAGTCGTCGATCCCAAGATCAACGCCGCAGCGCCTTCTTCTCTCCACGAATCCCGGCGGCCGTGGCCGTGATTGTGAGCACGGCGGCGCCATTGCCGAAGTCGCACACCCAGCCACATGGTGGGTTGTTCTCCGCGGTTAGTAGGGTGACTTGGTAGGGTTTCTTACTGGTTATTGAGCCGCGCAGCGACTTAGCGACAGAGGATGGTGGCACGGTGGAAGAAGCAAACTCCGTCGATCAATTCTCCACACCCTAGGCAGTATTTCGCTAAATTGATGGTAGTGGAAGCTCTCTCGAGTCCTGGCAATGCCACTGAGCGCCGACATCCAGGGAACGCCCAACCGCGATGTTGGCGCCCAGCTCCGACCCCCCTCCGCGGTAGTGTTTCGACGGCGGAGCCCAAGGTTTGCTAGCCAATTGGTTGACAAAGCTATGGTGCAGGTCGGGGACTATATAGGACGAGCCAGCGAATGGATACGACATCCATAGATTTTGCGTCGATTTTGCCAGGAACAACACACGGTTTGTTCATCCTAGAAGAAACAGGTCTGACGAGGCAGGCCCACATGGAAGGAGGTGTGAACACGCGAGCTGTGGTCCCGAGACGCTGACAGGTGGTCCCACCATTCTGCGACAGAGAGCAAGTCCGAGCGCACGGTATGGGGAGGCTGACCAGTGGGGTCCCCCTGTCAGCACCAAGGGAAGTTTGGGCCGGCTGGGGTGGAGTGGTACTGGGCCGCGAGCGAGGATTCAGCCCAAACAATGGCTTTTCTTTTCTTTTTTCCTTTTTCTTTTCTATTTCAAATTTCAAATTTCTGTTTTGAATTTTAGATGTCAAATCTCAAATATAATCCAAATGTGAATATAAATCCTACTATTTTCAATATTGTTATTTATTCTCCTTCCCATTATTTAATTCTAGTAATAAATGACTTTATTACAATTTCCTTTCTCATTTTCTTTTTTATATTTTAATTTATAATTTGAGGTCAAATTTAAGTTATGATTTCTTTATTTCAATAAAATGCATCACAACAAATTCATCACCATGAGATGCACATTTATTTATTGGTTACATGATTAATTTAATATTATTATCTGATTATGAAAAGGAAGGGAACTAATAAATCTCCAAATGTTTCAAAAAATCCCAAAACACTAACATAAATATATTTATTTATATCATTATTTTTCTCTGATACAAATTTTTGGGCTTTACACCCTGCCCCCCTGAAGAGTAACAGGGGGGAGGATTTTCCCACATCCCTGTCCCCGAGCGGGGATTTTATCCCCACGGGAATCCCCATACCCGGTTTTGCACCATGCATAAGCATAATAGGTTCTCCATTCCCACGGGGATCCTATACCCACGGGCATCCCATACCCTCCTTCCCCATTCATAACATGAACAAGTGCATTGGCACAATATTATAGTTCACAACTCACAAGTGCATATAGAATTAAGCTTAAGTGCAGTAATAGGTAACAACACAAATAACTAGCCACCAGTGCCAAAAGATAGGAAGATAGTTTAGTACATAGGTGACAACAATTATTATATAGAACACAATAAAAGGTAGGAAAATAGTTCACAAAACACAGCCACATAGGTGACAACAATTCACTATCAGCAGTATTCAACACAAGAGCAGTTCACAAAATCACAAATGACAAGAGTAACACATAGACATAGTTTACATAGTTCATTAGCAAACGCATGTTGGCGGTTTCATTTTCCCATTATGCAGAACATGGTGGCTGGTTCATCAACAAGTGTTGGTTCATCACATGGTGGTTTGTTCAACAAGCAATAAAGTATATATGGTTTTATAGACCAAATAGGGAACATAGATATACATGAATTTAAGTCAGAGAACATACACTATCATTTGCAGAACACATAATAGAAATGTTGAAATATGAAAGGTAGAGCAAAAATAAAAAGAATTGTGACATGCATGAAATCAAACCCCTAAGACTATCAATTGAATAACAGCTGGATGAAGTAGCTTCTAGAGTGAATGGAGCCGATGGAGCTCCTTCAACCGCAAGATGACTTCTCATCTTGGTGGTAGTAGACCTTTTCAACTGTGGTAGTGGGGGCGAAGGGAGAGCTTTCGCTTGGAGCAGGGGACACCACCACTAGATTTGGTACCTACTGGAGAGGGCACTTTGGCTAGCATATCTGGTAGTGGTAGCGGATCCATGTTTGATGTGGCATCCCTAATACAGCAGTAGCCCATTCGTGTGGATCGTCGGACTAGGTAAGTTAGCCGCGGAATGATGGAAAACAACAAAGTAACAAATAACTAATTACTAGGGTTAGATTTGCAAGACTAAGAACAACATAGGCATAGCTCACAACCTCATTCATATTCATGAGTCATGAATTATGTCCTCACCTTGCTTCTTCGCCGTCGGAGGTGTCCATGGGAGTTGGCGATGGATGGAGTCATGAAGACTAGAATTGGATTACTGGAGAACCACCGATGCCTCGAGCCCTTGCGAGTGTCGACAGGGAGCAACAATGGGGTCACGAGCTCATGGCTCATGGAGAGGTGGGGAGCAATACTGACGGCCGGTGCCTGGCAAGCTTCGAGCATCTAGGCCAGTCTCCAATGCGGCACCGCGGTGGCTACATAACTATAGGAGTGGTCGAGTCTTCCACCATTCGTCTGTTCCGCACGGGACTCGGACGGTCCGTGATTACATTAGTTCAGGATAGAGTCCTAATCCCATGTGTGGTTATCCTAACAAACTCGTGGAAAGCTATTGGATCTCGCCTAGGAACGGTGAAAGGGAAATGTGCCCTTGGGCTATTTCTATTTTGTTTTGGTGCTTAAATGCTCAACACATTGTTTTGGACTAACATATTCTTGTATGAGCATAAGCAGAGGTATTTGAAAAGCAAATTGTGAAACATAGGAAAAGTGCATTTTGACGTATGCAAATCCTATTGCATTGAAGGAACAAAGGTATGATTCTAGTACTTAGTAAATTGTTTTAGTTGCTAATTATGTTTATCTAAGTGCCAGGAAACTTCTCAAGTCGAACCAATTTGGAGAAATTGTGTTTGGCTAAGATTAGCCAAACTTGTGCCCATCTGGGGAGCATCGGATTGTCCGGTGTGCACCGGACAGTGTCCGGTGCCCAGACTGTCATCCGGCAAACAAGCCGCTCTCGGAAATCAGATGAGGCGCCACAACTAAAAATCATCGGACTATGTTGTGTGACAGTGACGTGTCTCAGCCAATGGTCGGCGTGCAATTAGTGCTGGCCACGTCAGCTTGGCCAACGGTCACTAGGCTGCACCAAACTATCCGTTGCGCCACTAGACTGTCCGATGTGCAGAGTGACCAACGGTCGACAACGGTCGACTTCACTAGAGAAGGAAAGAAATCGTCTACTGTGCAGTGTCTGGTGTGCACAGGACAGTCCAGTGCACCCATAGACAGAAGGCTACCAGGGCCTTCCAAATGAAGATCAAACATCTCCTTGATCCCTTGGGCTATAAAAGGACACACTAGGCGCCATGGAGCAGTAACCCAAGCACTATTTGAGCACACTACAACTCCGGATCTTTGCGACCACGCTATTGTTTTGCTAGAGAAAGATTTGAGCGCATTCTTGAGTTGTAACTTTGTCATTGTGTTTTGTGCGCTCTCTCTTTTCACTTGTGTGCGTGTTGCTACTGTATTGTGCTCTTGTGTGTGTTTCTACTCCCATCCTTACTCCAATTTTGTATGTAATCAATTGTGTAAGGCGTGAGAGACTCCAATTTGTGGAGATTCCTCACAACGGGATTTTGACATAAGGAAGATATCTGTGGCACTCAAGTTTTATCTTTCGATCACTTGAGAGGGGTTGAGTGCAACACTTGACCAAAGGAGGTCACCACAACGTGAAGTAGGCATTGGCCGAACCATGGTA
Source organism: Zea luxurians (assembly GCA_029449295.1). Classification (NCBI taxonomy): domain Eukaryota; kingdom Viridiplantae; phylum Streptophyta; class Magnoliopsida; order Poales; family Poaceae; genus Zea; species Zea luxurians. The sequence goes on along the minus strand of JAOPSE010000001.1, from coordinate 31,756,589 downwards.
AAAGTCATTGTGCCACTTGTCCATTTACTTTTTGCAATTATTGTCATCTTGTGTTCTCCACTCTCTTAATATTGCTCCTTAGTTCAATACTCATCTTGAAGGACCAATCAAGAGAAGAGTTTTCTCTACATCTATCCTCCTAACTTGGTTTAAGTTTTCACTAACACTTATTATAAACCAAGTTTGTGTCGTTTAGTGTTAGAGTTGATTTGTGCAGGATCACCTATTCACCTCCTCTAGGTGCTCTCAAACGGGTCTATACCTCCATTATATATATGAAGGGGTATGACCAATTGATTACACAAAATACAAATGAACCAATCTATTTACATAATTTGGAGAGCAGCTCTCCTTTAATTTGTAATAGGCTTCTTGTACTTATTTTACCTTTTAATATATCCTCTCAGTGGGGGGCTTTAGCCCCTCCTAATCATTCAAAAAAAATATTTACATAATTTATCTTCATGCTTTAGGAGTAAATGTAGCGTAGTTCTAGTTGTAGTTTTTCAATCTCAATATTCACCTCTCTTCGGCTCTACGTCGTCTAGAGACACTTTGGGCGGCCTGCCGATACCCTACGATCTCTCCTATCCAAATGGATCCCTCCCGAGAGGTGCGATCTAGGTTCTACACGAAGTCCCCTGTACCAGCATGGATGGTCCGCCACCTACACATGGACGGTCCACACGCCCGCAGAGAAAAGTGGAGCTCCTTGCGCAGAGTTGCAGACGATCGGATGACCTATCACGGATGGTTCACGCTCCCTAGAGTCGATGCCCCTAGTATAAGCTCTAGTGCATTCAAACACTCCACTAAATTAAGGGAGTGTTTGAATGTATTAGAGCTAATAGTTAGCTACTAAAATTAGATAAAAATTAGATGAAGACATCCACTCAATCTAGCTAATAGTTTAGCTATTAGTCACTCTTAGCAAATTAGCTAATAGTGCTATTTGTTAGCTAGCTAATTCTAGAAACATTTTTTAGCCAACTAATTATTAGCTCTAGTGCATTCAAACACCCCTAAATTAAACAATGCACACATTATATTACAAACAGCCTCACTCGTGCATATCTTATTCATTCCCTGTTTGTTTTAATTGATACATACACCGCGTTGCTCCTTGTTACAAATCTAGTAACAGATTAAGGGGGTGTTTGAATGTACTAGGGCTAATACACTATCGGAATCGACGGCTTTGCCGAGTGTCACACTCGGCAAAGTCTTTGCCGAGTGTCGCACTCGGCAAAGAGGGCTCGGCACACAGTGCATCGGCAAAGCCTTCTTTGCCGAGTACTTTTTATTGGGCACTCGGCAAAGAGGTTTGCCAAGTGCCAGAGAGCACTCGGCAAAGAAAAGCAGCCGTTACGGCGCCGGGTGACGGAGACGGCGTCTTTGCCGAGTGTCCGCGGTGACACTCAGCAAAGGAGTTACCTGTACCGAGTGTCACCCCAACAACACTCGGCAAAGAATTCACCAGCGGGGTCCCTATGTCAGGTACTTTACCGAGTGCTTTGTATGGCACTCGGCAAAGTGGGCTTCTTTGCCGAGTGTCAGAGCCACTACACTCAGCAAAGAACCTATACCGGTGCCCAGGTCTTGGTTCTTTGTCGAGTGCTATGGTCCTGACACTCAGCAAAGAGCCTCTTTGCCGAGTGTGACACTCGGCAAAGTGACCAGTATACACCTTTTTTATTTGTTTTCCCTATTCCATCCAAACAAACAAAAGATATTTCATAGATATCACATATATACATCACAGATCATCACAGACATATATAGCCAACACAAACATTAATATACAAACATAAGTTTAGAAGTTTTCAACACAAATAATATCAACAGAAGTTCAGAAGTATCAACACAAGTTCACAAGCTCTGACATAAGTATTCAACATAAGTTTTGTAGTCTAAACACTAAACTCATTGAGGTGGGCGGTTGGACTGGTGCTGCGTTGGGCTTGGCGAACCATGAGGGTTGTTGGATGCCGCCCCAGATTGGCCCTGCACAGAGAAGAGATTGCATGTGTTATACTAGATGCATTACCAACATCTAACTACAATTTTGATACTCACAGGAGTATAGAACTGAGTGGGGTCAACTGTAGGGAACAATGGAGGTGGTGGAGCGAAACCCTGTGCGGTGCCAAGGCTCTACATGTACTGAAACATCTCCGCCATCTTTTGATGATCTGCCTCGCGAGCCAGCCGCTGCGCCTCCCGCTCCACCATCATCCTCGCCTCCATCTCTTCTAGTTGGGTCTGTAATATTACAAGCGAACGTTATAGTAACTCAAAGAGAAGGTATATAACTCAAGTAAAGACGAGTTACAGAAGCACTAATTTCGAGTTGTTGTATGCGATGCTGTGAGCTGTCGTGCCGAGGTCGTATGGCTGGACTCGAGCCCGTGCTCCTTGCTCGCACCTGAGACAGAGTGGGAGTGGAGGACGAGTCGATTGCCCCGTCGGCAATCCAGTACCGCCCATGTCGCTTGCCTCCTTCGACCCTCATGAGCCCATCGGGGTCGATCTACTCGGTGCTCGGATCATATTCTGGGCCATGGACCTCCTGCGCCAAGGCGGTGTAGTCATGAAGGCGGCTGTAGACGGCGAGGTTGGTGTAGGCCTCGGGCCCGTCATCCGGGTTGTAGGTGACGTCGGATGTCGCCTTGCCCTTATGGGCCATAGCATAGGCCGAGAAGATGCAGCAAGGCGGCTACCATGTGATGCCGACTGCAAGAAAACCAATGAGATAGTTAGAAATAATTGGCCCAGGCTCCGGTTGCCTTGGTGGTGGGAGGGACCATGCTTAGCCATGCTTCTACATATTGGCCTAGGCTCCAGCTGCCTTGGTGGTGGGAGGGACCGTGCATCATCATACGCCGTTCCCGGCTAGCGTTGTGCGCCTCGTCCCACTCAGGCGAGCACCACCTATCCACCATCTGCTCCCAGCACAGAGGATGTGCGGTGCACCAATGTGGAATCATCTACAAAGTAAACACGTAAAGTGCATATGAGAAGATAAAATAAAATTTATGCATGGAGTAATGGTATCAAAACATGCATGACTTTACCTGTAGGTACTGGTCCCTGGTCAACGACATGGTTCGAGCTTGCTGCTTGGTCACCTTCTCCCCAAGGACGGAGCCATGGTAGCTGACGATGGCCTGGATTCGGGCCTCATAGTGCATGTCCACGACGAGCTTCTTACAGCTCGTGGTGGCCACCACATTCGCCCTAGCCTCGTATCCAGCCTCGCATCTGAAGAAATCCTGCAAACAAAAACGATGTATCCATACATTATTTCTAGAATTTGCAACGAATGCGACATATTTTACATTATACTAAGACTTACCCACAGCTCTTGCTTCACCCGCTCCGCCTTGTTATTGAATTCCCGGCCGTCCCGGTCTACTGCATCGGGGGTGTAAGGAAAATGGACCCCGGGGCATTTGGCTAATTGAGTTTTGGTGTTTGATGAACAACACAATCCGTGAACTAATAAGTTTTCTAGTGTTTGTGTTTGTAGTTCACAGGATGCGAAGAGAATTGGACCAAGGCAATGAGGATGCAACACCTCAAAAGAAGACATAAAAAGATGCATAGGAGTCCAATACTCAAGAACAAAGAAGCCCGAAGAAATCAGCGAAGAAATCCAAGATAAGGGCTGTCAGCCAGCGCCTGGTGGCGCACCGGACATTGGTGTCCGGTGTGCACCGGACTGTCCGGTGAGGCACCGGACAGCCTGCGCAGAGAGGCCGCAGACAGACGCTCTCTGGCTGTAGCACCGGACTGTCCGGTGTGCACCGGACTGTCCGGTGTGCCAACGGGCAGACGACAACGGTCAGATCCAACGGTCGACTGCTACAGGCGCCAACGGTCGGCTGACGTGGCGTGCACCGGACACCTACTGTGCAGTGTCCGGTGGTGCACCGGACTGTCCGGTGCACCCGACGACAGAAAGCTGCTACTTTCTGTCCAACGGCTAGTTTGGGGTGTGGAGGCTATAAATACCACCCCAACCGGCCATTCTCAAGTGTGAGAGCCCAAGCAACATACCAAGGCATATAGTGCACATTTCCAAGAGCTCAAACACCCAAGTGCTTAATAGAATCACTCGGTGATTAGCGTAGGTGCTTTGCGAAGTGCTTAGGTTAGTTAGACCGCTTTAGCGCTTGCTCTAGGTGAACCCTAGATTGTTGAGTGAGTTTAGATGAACCTCACAACCCCTCGGCTCTTGCGTGAGTCGTTGTAATTGTACCGAGTGGGGCGAGAGTCTTGCGAGACCGTGACAACTGCGTTTGTGTCACGGCCGCCACCGTGTACCGGAGGGAACGAGGCCCGCGGCGTTTCGGCCGGAAGCTCGATAGTGGAGACGGCGGGGAGCATCCGAGAGGAGCCGGAAGCGGAGCACCACTTGCGCGTGGAGAAGGCCCGCGGCTCTCTACGGAGTTACTCGACCGTGGTGCTTGGCCCTCGCGTGGGCTTCCCTTTGCGTAGGGGCACCAACGAGGATTAGTCGGGACCTTGCGTGGTTTCGGATACCTCGGTAAAAATACCGGCATCATCCACGAGAGTTTGCTTCTCTACTTAGCTCTTTACATTCCGCATTTATATTAAGCATTTAAGTTTCAATCTTGTTGTCATACTTATTTAGTGTAGATTGAAACTTAGTCTTTGCGGTAGAGATAGCAACACTTAGACAAAACCTAGTTTGCACATTCTAGTTTTGATTATTTGCATAGGTTTTGCTCTAGGGATTTAATTGTGGCCTAGTTTAGTAAAAGTTTTAGAAGTCCTAATTCACCCCCCCCCTCTTAGGCGTCACCCGTTTCCTACAGGGGCCAACGGCGTAGTGGTCGAAGGTGTAGGCTGGGCCCATCACTCCGGCGTACTCAACCAGTCCAGGGAAGTGTTCCCTGCACAGCATGTCGAGGATGCCATTGGGGAGGCGACGATGACCCCCAGCATAATCCAGAACCGTCCAAGACCTGTCCAAGTGATAAATAAAAAGTATTAGTTTTAATTGATTTTGAACACATAATATGAACAAGAATGAAGAATATAAAGTTACATGCCTCTCCCCATCCGACCGAATCAGCGACCGCCTATCCCGAAGTATGGGACGCTGAGGGAGACTCGCGGGACCTCGCAGGTAGATGCTCCTCGAACCTGAGACGCCAGAACCTGAGGCGGTCTGCTGAGCTTCGTCGGCGTCCTGCTGCTGGTCATCGTTGTCGTCCTGCTGCGCCGCCTACTGCTGGACAAGGTTGTCCTGCTGCGCCGCCTGCTGTGCCTCATCGTGCTCTGCCTCGTCCGCTGTCCTGCTCCTCCTCCCCCTCCTCCTCCTCAGCCAACCGCCCACCATATTTGTCCAAAAACCTGCAATTAAGAGTAAACAAATAAGCACATATAAAAAGATATATTTAAATACAAGTGCGAAATAAAAAAGTCATATAGCATTACATCGATTAAAAATAATCTTCATATGTGTCGGGGTTAACCGGATCATAACTCTCATCATCACTATCAACCATTTCATAGTCAACACCATTGGAAGAATCAAGTTCATCATTAATGTCATTGCCTTCAAGGATTACTAAGTCATTATCATTTTGCACCTCATCATCCTCTTCATCAACAACCATTTTAATATCTACGTCCATTCTGATAGCTTCGGTTAAGTCTATCTCAAATCGCCCTTCTAGCCCATGTTCTTGGAAGAACTCTCCATCATATGTGTTCGGGTCTAAGTTATAATCTTCATCGTTAGGAACATGTAACCTCCCGTGCGGCGATACCTTATACACAACATCCCAACCCTTAAGATGTTCTTTCGTTTGGCACGCATATGGGAGATAATACACTTGTGTGGCCTGTTGGGCCACGATATAGACATCGTCTCCTGGTAAGGTGGAATCTTGTCGAATTTTGACTATCCCAAGATTAGAATGTGTCCGTCTAGTCACTTGAGGGTCAAACCAGTGACATTTGAATATCACTGGAGTAAGAGGTTTGGAACCATAAAAATTGAGCTCATATATTTCTTCGATTCGTCCAAAATAATCGACATCGTCAAGGCCGGGTGCAAAGACTCTAGAACACGTTGTTTTCCGATTGGGCCGACTTTGGTTGTAGTTTGTTGTGCGAAAATGATATCCATTGACGTCATACCCAGAATATTACTTGACCCTATAAGCAAAGCCGTTGGCTACTTGTCTCAACTCGGCACTCATAGACGGATCTCTTTGGCCCTGCAAGTATTTGCAAGTTAAAAGATGCTAAATTGAGTTCATAGATGGATCTCTTTGACAAACTAAGCACGTACCTTACGTTTGAACCAGGAAATGAAATCGGGCAACCCATTTCTCTCACCCTTTCTAAGAAGAGTGTCATATTTTTGTGGAGTGGGGTCCCTTGATCGACACCAGAATTCATGAAGAAATTGTTCCATGTATGGCGTCACCTCTTCAAGGTTGGTCAATACATATAGCATGATATGCCGCCACTCTTCATGTGTCAGGGTCTTGGTGGTCGAGCCACTTGCGCTTCCGAGTTGGCCTCGAAATATGCTAAGGTTCGATTCATTGTCGCCATCATTGTAACGAGGGGGTGGATTATGCACGCTCGGCAGTTTGTCACCATAATAAGTTATTGTGAAGTTTGACACCTCCTCTAGAATGTATGCCTCTGCAATAGAAGCCTCGATTTTGCATTTATTTCTACATTTCTTTCGAATAGTCTTTAGACATCTCTCGATTCGATAGCACCAACGTCCCTGCACGCCCCCCTCCCCCATTCGTGCCTCATAGGGGAGATGAAGAATCAAATGCTGCATTGGATTGAAGAAGCCGGGTGGAAATATCTTCTCAAGCTTACACAGTAACACAGGTGCCAATCTTTCCAAGTCTGTAACCACGGTCCGAGATAACTCTTTTGCACAAAGCTGACGGAAGAAATAGCTCAACTCTGAAAGCGCTATCCAGACATGCTCAGGGACATAGCCTTGAACCATCGTAGGAAGAATCCATTTAATCCATATGTGGAAGTCATGACTCTTCATCCCTAAGACTCGCATAGTAGATAAGTTCACCCCCCCCCCTACTCAGGTTAGCTGCATACCCATTAGGGAACATCAACATCTTGATCCACTAAAGTACTTCCTTCCTCTGGGCCCTGCTTAGGACGAAATCGGCCTTAGGCCTTCTACATGTCTTTCCACCACTTGGCGGCTTCATCTCTTGGTTTGGTCTATCACATAACGCTGCCAGATCCACTCTTTCCTTTACATTATCCTTTGACTTATGAGGAATGTCCATAATTGTTGCCCACAGTGCCTCGGCAACATTCTTTTCAGTGTGCATCATGTCAATGTTGTGTGGAAGGAGTAGGTCGTCCTAATAGGGGAGCCGAGTCAAGCCAGACTTATGTGTCCACATATGCTACTCACCATATCCCACAAAACCACCTTCTGTATTTGTCGGGGACCATAATTAGGGGTACCCTCAAGATGCCTAATTCTCAGCTGGTAACCCCCATCAGCATAAAGCTGCAGAGGCCTGATGGGTGCGATTAAGTCAGGGATCAGTCCATACGAGCGACTCGATCACGCCTCGCCCGAGCCTAGCCTCGGGCAAGGGCAGCCGACCCTGAGGTGTTTCCGTCTCGCCCGAGGCCCCCTTTTTACGGCAGACGCATCTCCGGCTCGCCCGAGGCCTTGCCTTCGTTAAGAAGCAACCTTGACTAAATCGCCGCGCCGACCGACCAAGTCACAGGGACATTTAACGCAAAGGTAGCCTGGCACCTTTATCCTGACGCGCGCCCCCTGGCAGAGCCGAAGTGACCGCCGTCACTTCGCCGCTCCACTGACCGGTCTGACAAAAGGACAGCGCCGCCTGCGCCGTCCCGACTGCGGTGCCACTTGACAGAGTGAGACTGACAGGCAGCCAGGCCTTGCCAAAGGCGCCATAGGAAGCTCCGCCCGACCCAGGGCTCGGACTCGGGCTAAGGCCCCCGAAGACGGCGAACTCCGCTCCGCCCGACCCAGGGCTCGGACTCGGGCTAAGGCCCCGGAAGACGGCGAACTCCGCTCCGCCCGACCCAGGGCTCGGACTCGGGCTAAGGCCCCGGAAGACGGCGAACTCCGCTCCGCCCGACCCAGGGCTCGGACTCAGGCTAAGGCCCCGGAAGACGGCGAACTCCGCTCCGCCCGACCCAGGGCTCGGACTCGGGCTAAGGCCCCGGAAGACGGCGAACTCCGCTTCGCCCGACCCCTGGGGTCGGACTCCGCCCTGGCCTCTGCCGAACGACCTCCGCCTCGCTCGACCCAGGAGCTCGGGCTCGGCCTCGGCCATGGAAGACAGACTCGACCTCGGCCTCGGAGGAGCCTCCACGTCGCCCGACCTAGGGCACAAGCCCGCCACGTCAACAGGAAGCGCCATCATCACCCTACCCCAAGCCGACTTGGGCTGCAGAGAACAAGACCGACGTCCCATCTGGCTAGCTCCGCCAGATAGGCAATGATGGCGCCCCGCTAGACCCATGACGACGGCGGCTCTCAGCTCCCTTACGGAAGCAGGGGGACGTCAGCAAGAGCCCAACTGTTCCGACAGCTGTCCCTCCACCAGGCTCCGTTACTCCTCCGACAGCCACGACACCACACCAGCTGGATGCCAAGTTCTCTCCGGCTGCCACATTGGCATGTACCTAGGGCGCTAGCTCTCCCCCGCTAGACACGTAGCACTCTGCTGCACCCCCATTGTACACCTGGATCCTCTCCTTACGCCTATAAAAGGAAGGACCAGGGCCTTCTTAGAGAAGGTTGGCCCCGCGGGAACGAGGGCAGGGGCAGGCGCTCTCTTGGGGCCGCTCGCTTCCCTCACCCGCGTGGACGCTTGTAACCCCCTACTGCAAGCGCACCCGACCTGGGCGCGGGACAAACACGAAGGCCGCGGGATCTCTACCTCCCTCACGACTCGGCTCCGGCCACCTCGCTTTCCCCCCTTCGCGCTCGCCCACGCGCTCGACCCATCTGGGCTGGGGCACGCGGCACACTCACTCGTCGGCTTAGGGACCCCCCAGTCTCGAAACGCCGACAGTTGGCGCGCCAGGTAGGGGCCTGCTGCGTGTTGACGAGCAGTTTCCCATCAAGCTCCAGATGGGCAGTCTCCAACGACCTCTCCAACCCAGGACGGTGCTCTGTTTCGGGAGCCTCGAGTTCATGTCTTTCGACGGCAGCTACGACATGATACTCTTTCCACCGCCGCGCGACGGCGACAATGGTGGCCGACAGCACGCCCGCCGGCGGCGGAATCGACGACGTCTTCCCCGCGTGGGGGAAGAACAACATTCGAGCTCACCCCATCCTCTCCCTCGCCATCGGAGGAGGAGGCGGGGCAACCAGGGCCGAGCGGGAGGCTGCGCTCCGTCGGCTGTCGAGCGAATCGACATCCCCAGCGCCCCAACGGAGGACGCGTCGGGCGTCACCCTCGCGTTTGAGGCGAAGGCGAGCGCCGTCCCCCCGCAACACGCCAACCCCGAGCAAGTGGTCGACGCCAGCACGCTCAAGTAGGGCCTGCAGGACGTCGCCCTCGTACCCAGGACGACGGCGCGATCAATCCCCGATGTGACTTCGTCGCTCCTCGTCGACCAAAAGGTACCGACTGATTCCCATCCTTCGTCATTTCGACTCGACCTCAACCCGCCTAGCGACCTCGCTCTGGCGGGCGCTCACGTTGAGGCGAGTGCAACCTCTCTTGGGTTTCGTGTGCGGTCGCCTTGGGACCGATTGACGGGCGTCTCGACCTACGGGCCCTCTGGGTCCGAGGAAGATGACGACCCCAGCATCTGCTGGGATTTCTCTGGATCTGGCAACCCCAGTGCCATGCGGGACTTCATGACCGCATGCAACTACTGCCTCTCCGACTGTTCTGACGGCAGCCGCAGCCTTGACGACAAGGACTGCGGCCCGAGACGCGAATGTTTCCACGTCGAGCTAGGGGATCCCTCCGGAGGCAACCGTCTCGGCATGCCGGAGGATGGTGATCTCCCTAGGCCAGTGCCTCGCGCCGACATCCCGCGGGAGCTAGCTGTGGTCCCTGTTCCGGCGGGGGGTCACGACCCACAGCTCGAGCAAGTCCGCGGGGCACAGGCCGGGCCCGACGAGGGGGCAGGAGCGCTCGAGTCGATCCGCCGGGACGTCGGGCAGGTATGGGCGGGCCAGCCCCCGGCCGGAGAAATACGTCACCTGCCCCAGGGTCTCCAGCACCGCATCGCCAACGATGCCAGGGACACGCCGCCACCCGCATCCAGCGGGACCGGTCAGGACCTAGCAGCCGCAGCGATGCTCCTCCGCGCGATGCCGGAGTCATCAACCACCGAGGGTCGGCGAATCCAGGGAGAGCTCAAGCATCTCCTGGAAGGCGCTGCGGCCCGGCGGGCCGAGAGCTCTGCCTCCCGAAGGCAGGGGTACCCCTCGGAACCTCGTGCCGCGACATCCCGACTCATGCGGGAAGCCTCGGTCTACACCGGGCGCACGCGCAACACCGCGCCTGCGGCCCCGGGCCACCTCGGCGACGAGCACCCTCATCGCGACCGTCGGGCCCGCCTCGACGAAAGGGTGCGCCGAGGCTATCACCCCAGGCGTGGGGGACGCTACGACAGCGGGGAGGATCGGAGTCCCTCGCCCGAACCACCCGGTCCGCAGGTCTTTAGCCGGGCCATTCGGCGGGCGCCGTTTCTGGCCCGATTCCGACCCCCGACTACTATCACAAAGTACTCGGGGGAAACGAGACCGGAATTGTGGCTCGCGGACTACCGCCTAGCCTGTCAACTAGGTGGAACGGACGACGACAACCTCATCATCTGCAACCTCCCCCTGTTCCTCTCCGACACTGCTCGCGCTTGGTTGGAGCACCAGCCTCCGGGGCAGATTTCCAACTGGGAGGATTTGGTCCAAGCTTTCGCCGGCAACTTCTAGGGCACGTACGTGCGCCCCGGGAATTCCTGGGACCTCCGAAGCTGCCGGCAACAGCCGGGAGAGTCTCTTCGGGACTACATCCGGCGGTTCTCGAAGCAGCGCACCGAGCTGCCCAACATCACCGACTCAGATGTCATCGGCGTGTTCCTTGCCGGCACCACTTGCCGTGACCTGGTGAGCAAGTTGGGTCGCAAGACCCCCACCAGGGCGAGCGAGCTGATGGACATCGCCACCAAGTTCGCCTCTGGCCAGGAGGCGGTCGAGGCCATCTTCCGAAAGGACAAGCAGCCCCAGGGCCGCCCGTCGGAGGATGCTCCTGAGGCGTCTACTCCGCTCGGCGCCAAGAAGAAAGGCAGGAGGAAGTCGCAAGCGAAACGCGACGCCGCCGATGCGGACCTTGTCGCCGCCACCGAGTACAAGAACCCTCGGAAGCCCCCCGGAGGGGCTAACCTCTTCGACAAGATGCTCAAGGAGACGTGCCCTTACCACCAGGGGCCCGTCAAGCACACCCTCGAGGAGTGCGTCATGCTTCGGCGCCACTTCCACAAGGCCGGGCCACCCGCAGAAGGTGGCAGGGCCCGCGACGACGACAAAAAGGAAGATCACCAAGCAGGAGAGTTCCCCGAGGTCCGCGACTGCTTCATGATCTACGAAGGGCATGCGGCGAATGCCTCGGCTCGGCATCGCAAGCGAGAGCGTCGGGAGGTCTGCTCGGTGAAGGTGGCGGCGCCAGTCTACCTAGACTGGTCCGACAAGCCCATCACCTTCGACCAAGCTGACCACCCCGACCACGTGCCGAGCCCGGGGAAGTACCCGCTCGTCGTCGACCCCATCATCGGCGACGTTAGGCTCACCAAGGTCCTGATGGATGGGGGCAGCTGCCTCAATATCATCTACGCCGAGACCCTCAGGCTCTTGCGCGTCGATCTGTCCTCCGTCCGAGCAGGCGCTGTGCCCTTCCACGGGATCATTCCTGGGAAGCGCGTCCAGCCCCTCGGACGGCTCGACCTTCCTGTCTGCTTCGGAACACCCTCCAACTTCCGAAGGGAGACTTTGACGTTCGAGGTGGTCGGGTTCCGAGGAACCTACCACGCAGTATTGGGGAGGCCATGCTACGCGAAGTTCATGGCCATCCCCAACTACACCTACCTGAAGCTCAAGATGCCGGGCCCCAACGGGGTCATCACCGTCGGCCCCACGTACAAACACGCGTTCGAATGCGATGTGGAGTGCGTGGAGTACGCCGAGGCCCTCGCCGAGTCCGAGGCCCTCATCGCCGACCTGGAAAACCTCTCCCGAGAGGTGCCGGACGTGAAGCGACATGTCGGCAACTTCGAGCCAGCGGAGACGGTTAAGACCGTCCCTCTCGACCCCAGTGGCGACACCTCCAAGCAGATCCGGATCGGTTCCGGGCTCGACCCCAAATAGGAAGCAGTGCTCGTCGACTTTCTCCGCGCAAACGCCGACGTCTTTGCGTGGAGTCCCTCGGACATGCCCGGCATACCGAGGGATGTCGCCGAGCACTCGCTGGATATTCGGGCCGGAGCCCAACCGGTCAAGCAGCCTCTGCGCCGATTCGACGAGGAAAGGCGCAGGGTGATAGGCGAGGAGATCCACAAGCTAATGGCAGCAGGGTTCATCAAAGAGGTATTCCATCCCGAATGGCTTGCCAACCCTGTGCTTGTGAGGAAGAAAGGGGGAAATGGCGGATGTGTGTAGACTACACTGGTCTCAACAAAGCATGTCCGAAGGTTCCCTACCCTCTACCTCGCATCGATCAAATCGTGGATTCCACTGCTGGGTGCGAAACCCTGTCTTTCCTCGATGCCTACTCAGGGTATCATCAAATCAAGATGAAAAAGTCCGACCAGCTCGCGACTTCTTTCATCACGCCCTTCGGCATGTACTGCTATGTCACCATGCCGTTCGGTTTGAGGGACGCGGGTGCAACGTACCAGCGGTGCATGAACCATGTGTTCGGCGAACGCATCGGTCGCACGGTCGAGGCCTACATCGATGACATCGTAGTCAAGACAAGGAAAGCCTTCGACCTTCTCTCCGACCTTGAAGTGGCATTCCGGTGTCTCAAGGCAAAGGACGTCAAGCTCAATCCCGAGAAGTGTGTCTTTGGGGTGCCCCGAGGCATGCTCCTGGGATTCATCGTCTCCGAGCGGGGCATCGAAGCCAACCCGGAGAAGATCGCAGCCATCACCAGCATGGGGCCCATCAAGGACTTAAAAGGCGTACAGAGGGTCATGGGATGTCTCGCGGCCTTGAGCCGTTTCATCTCGCGCCTCGGCGAAAGAGGCCTGCCTCTGTACCGTCTCTTAAGGAAGGCCGAGTGCTTCACTTGGACCCCCGAGGCCGAGGAAGCTCTCGGGAACCTGAAGGCGCTCCTCACTCAGGCGCCCGTCTTGGTACCCCCAGCTGATGGAGAAGCCCTCTTGGTCTACGTCGCCGCTACCACTCAGGTGGTTAGCGCCGTCATCATGGTCGAAAGGCAAGAAGAGGGGCATGCATTGCCCATTCAGAGGCCAGTTTACTTCGTCAGCGAGGTGCTGTCCGAAACCAAGATCCGCTACCCACAAGTTCAGAAGCTGTTGTATGCAGTGATCCTGACGAGCCGAAAGTTGCGACATTACTTCGAGTCTCATCCGGTAACTGTGGTGTCATCCTTCCCCCTGGGGGAGATCATCCAGTGCCGAGAGGCCTCGGGACGGATCGCAAAGTGGGCGGTGGAAATCATGGGCGAGACAATCTCGTTCGCCCCTCGGAAGGCCATCAAGTCCCAGGTACTGGCAGACTTCGTAGCCGAATGGGTCGACACCCAGTTGCCGACGGCTCCGATCCAACCAGAGCTCTGGACCATGTTTTTCGACGGGTCGCTGATGAAGACGGGAGTCGGCGCGGGCCTGCTCTTCATCTCGCCCCTCGGGAAACACCTGCGCTACGTGCTGCGCCTCCATTTCCCGGCGTCCAACAATGTGGCTGAGTACGAAGCTCTGATCAACGGATTGCGAATCGCCATCGAGCTAGGGGTCCGACGCCTCGACGCTCGCGGCGACTCGCAGCTCGTCATCGACCAGGTCATGAAGAACTCCCACTGCCGCGACCCGAAGATGGAGGCCTACTGTGATGAGGTTCGACGTCTGGAAGACAAGTTCTACGGGCTCGAGCTTAACCACATCGCCCGGTGCTACAACGAGACTGCGGACGAGCTGGCAAAGATAGCCTCGGGGCGAACGACGGTTCCCCCGGACGTCTTCTCCCGGGATCTGCACCAACCCTCCGTCAAGATCAGCGACACGCCCGAGCCCGAGGAGCCCTCGGCCCCGTCCGAGGTAACCTCGGCCCAGCCCGAGCCGTCCTCGGTTCAGCCCGAGGAACCCTCGGCTCCCGAGGGCGAGGCGCTGCGCATCAAGGAGGAGCGGGGCGGGGTCATGCCTGATCGAGATTGGCAGGCCCCGTACCTGCAATATCTCCGCCAAGGAGAGCTACCCCTCGACCAGGCCGAGGCACGGCGGGTAGCGCGACGCGCCAAGTCGTTCGTCTTGCTGGGCGATGAGAAGGAGCTCTACCACCGCAGCCCCTCGGGCATCCTCCAGCGATGCATCTCCATCGCCGAAGGTCAGGAACTCCTGCAAGAGATACACTCGGGGGCTTGCGGCCATCATGCAGCGCCTCGAGCCCTCGTCGGGAACGCTTTCCGGCAAGGCTTCTACTGGCCGACGGCGGTGGCTGACGCCACTAGAATTGTCCGCACCTGCGAAGGGTGTCAATTCTATGCGAAGCAGATCCACCTGCCCGCTCAGGCTCTGCAGACGATACCCATCACCTGGCCCTTCGCTGTGTGGGGTCTGGACCTCGTCGGCCCTCTGCAGAAGGCGCCCGGGGGCTACATGCACCTGCTGGTCGCCGTCGACAAATTCTCCAAGTGGATTGAGGTCCGACCCCTGAACAGCATCAGGTCCGACAGGCGGTGGCGTTCTTCACCAACATCATCCATCGCTTCGGGGTCCCAAACTCCATCATCACCGACAACGGCACCCAGTTCACCGGCAGAAAATTCTTGGATTTTTGCGAGGATCACCACATCCGGGTGGACTGGGCTGCCGTAGCTCATCCCATGTCGAATGGGCAAGTAGAGCGTGCCAACGGCATGATTCTACAAGGGCTCAAGCCTCGGATTTACAATGACCTCAACAAGTTCGGCAAGCGATGGATGAAGGAACTCCCCTCGGTGGTCTGGAGCCTGAGGACGACGCCGAGCCGAGCCACGGGTTTCACGCCGTTCTTCCTGGTCTACGGGGCCGAGGCCGTCTTGCCCACTGACCTGGATTACGGCTCCCCAAGGACGAGGGCCTACGACGATCAAAGCAACCAAGCTAGCCGAGAAGACTCGCTGGACCAGCTGGAAGAGGCTCGGGACAGGGCCTTACTACACTCGGCGCGGTATCAGCAGTCCCTGCGACGCTACCATGCCCGAGGGGTCCGACCCCGAGACCTCCAGGTGGGCGACCTGGTGCTTCGGCTGTGGCAAGACGCCCGAGGGAGGCACAAGCTCACGCCCCCCTGGGAGGGGCCATTCGTCATCGCCAAAGTTCTGAAGCCCGGAACGTACAAGCTGGCCAACAGTCAAGGCGAGGTCTACGGCAACGCTTGGAACATCCAACAGCTACATCGCTTCTACCCTTAAGATGTTTCCAAGTTGTTCATATACCTCGCACCCACGCAAAGTTTAGTCAACAAGGAAGGGTCGGCCTCGCCTCGGCAAAGCCCTACCCTCCCTCGGGGGCTAAAAGGGGGGAAACCCCCTCTGCGTCAAAATTTTCCTCGAAAAGAAAATCTCTTTTACCAGAATATCTTTCGTGCTTTTTGACTACTTCGAAAAGTGGGTCCTGGAAACGACGGAGTACACGTAAGCAGCCAAGGCTGACCGAGCCGAGGGACTCCTACGCCTCCGGGATACGGATACCTCACTCATCACCTTCTGCGATAAGTAACTCGCGTTCGGATAAAGTGGCTCCGCGGATCGAACAAGTCTTTACGTTCGAAAGCCCTTCTGCCGAAGCGATCCTTCGAGCCTTCTCGACCGAGTCGGTGACAGGGCCTCATGGACGGGTGAAAGTACGCGTAAGCGGCAAGGCCGACCGAGCCGAGGGACTCCCACGCCTCCGGGATACGGATACCTCACTCGTCACCTTGACACGGGGCGACTCATGCTTGGTGAAGCAGTTCAGATAGTCAACAGACGAGTCTTAGTGCTCGGGAATGAGGAAAAAACACGGCTCCGTGCCGAAGTTACATACATGTTCAGGCTCCGAAAGCCGAAATGAACAAAAAACCCTGGCATTCGAAGTGCCATTACAAACGGAACTCCGGTCCCCCCCCCCACAGGTACGAACAACCCCACTCGATAGGGGCGGGCCTGCGGGGCGGCGGAAGAACTTTCACCCCCCGAGGACGAGAGGCAGCCATTCAGGCTAGGAGACGGAGACCCAGGGCTACTGACGGAGTTGGCAATCTCATCGGTAGAGAAGCCACCTCCGTCCACCGACGCCTCGGAGCGCGCCGGCAGGTCTTCGCCCTTGCTGGGGCCGTCCGGGGCGTGGGCACTGCCCTCGTGGTGCGCGGCGCAATCGTCGTCCGGACGGAGGACGCGGCGCTGCGCCCTGACTGTGTGATGACGACCCGCCTCTTCCGGCATGGCTGGAGGAAGTCTCCGTGAAGCTGGAGGATGCCGTTCTCCCCCAGACGCCCGGGGAAGAAGAGGGCAACCGACCCACACGGAGGCAGCCCCCTGACTCGCCTCGTCCTCCATCTTGGCTTGGATGACGAAAGTCCTTGAGGCTGAGGAAGGGGCAGAGGCCACAGCCCGGCTTGCTTTCCCCCACCATCAAGCCGGAGGTCACCATCTTGGGTGACCGCCGGTGGAGGGGTGCAGCCGGGCTGCATGATGAAAATCCTTGAAGCCGAACGATGGCTGAAAGGTACCAACTCCCACGGAGTTGCGTTCCTCCAACGGTGAGGCGAAAAGACGGCGGTTTCCCCCATCCGGGGGCTCGGAAGGTGGAAAGACACAGTGCATAAGGGAGAAAGAAGACGTGGTCGCCTTACGGAAGGGGTCGCCCTCCTTTTAAAGGCGACTCTCCCTGCTTGCGCCCCCAACCGTCACGGGCTGAGTCTTCTCCAACACGCCTCCAAAGCCCTCCCCTGCGGCGCGGGGGCTGGGTCCCGCATGTCATGCAGACAGGCTCCGAGCAGAAGAAGCCAAACCGCCGCGCACGACGCACGCAACCACCCAGCGGTTACAAGTGACCCTCCACTTTTGCCCAGGCCAACGGGCGAAAGGGGCAGGCAGCCATGCAGGCGGCAAGCAACCGCGCCAAGTGGACGCGCCTCTCCGACTCCTGACATGCCAGCACGGAGGACCAAGCCCACGCGTCGCGCGACCGGCGCGCTGGATGCTGCATGCAAGCAACTGTACCACTTGCGCCACCACCGCACCTCCTCGATTGCGGAACCGATACCGCGACCCGAGGCGACCCAGCGCGCGACCCAGCAGCGCAGCCTAACGCAGCGGTCAAACGCGGTCAAAAGTGGGCCGGCAGTAATGACGGTGGCAGGCACGCGGGAGCAGCGGTCACGCTGTCAGCCAAGCTCACGTCCCATCCGGAGGCAGCGAGAGAACCCCCTCTCACGGCGTGAAGACGACGCGCCCGTGACCCGTTCCTCGAACGGCTCACGCACGCGCAACGGCGGCCTCACCAACTACTCGCCCCGTCGCATTAACTCCGCGGCTGGACAGGCGGCGCTTCTGGCAGGAGCAGCTGGCGACGCTTCACCTTCGCCAAAACAACCGCGCCAAAAAAGGTACGTCGCGTCGTTCAATTTCGTATCCTTTTTTCCTTTTCCCTCTTTCTCTATCTCTTGCAACAGGGACCGGGAAAGGGGATACCCCTAAAGGGATCCTTCCCCGTGAAGGAACTAGGCTCCGAGCCTCCTTACTGATCAGGGGTTCGAAGGCTGGCCCCCCGAAGGGTTCAACAGCCGCCTCAGATCGCGTGGGCCCGACACCCACTACTGGTCAGAGGTTCGAAGGTCGGCCTCCCGAAAGGTTCCACGGCCGCCTCAGGCTACTCGGGCTCCGCGCCCATTACTGATCAGGGGTTCGAAGGCTGGCCCCCCGAAGGGTTCACAGTCGCCTCAGACACCGAGCGAGGGATGACCAGGGGTACGTTCGATACATAACCAAGGCTCGGGCTGCGCTCCCGAGGTACCCTAGGACATTTCCGAGACCAGCGGGAGCGATCCTGTAACGGAATCCCATCGGAGGGAGGCATCGAGCCCTCGGACCCCGTCGCCAGGGGACCGGGTCCGGCAGATCACCCACAGGTACTTTTGGGCGTGCCTCCGGTCCCCTAGCCGACCCCCAACGAACGGGGCACGGACGTCCACTCGGATTACCCGCTTGCAGCTCACCGGAGACACCATGTTCGGTGCCCATCGAGGGTAACATGGCGCTCTCCCCCCCTCCTCCTTGCGGAAAGGCGACGTAGGGGCGTATGTAAAAAAGCCGAGTCTGTCCCTGATCGCCCTCTCGCCCTGTGCGGAGGCTCGGGGGCTGCTCTCGCAAACCCGGCTCCGGCCAAACCGTTGACAGCGTCAACATACCAGCCCGAGAACTTGGGCCCCGATAGTGCACCCGGGCTACGGCCAGTTCGCATGAGGGAACCACCAGACCAGCCGAAGCATTACGCAAGGCATTAAGACCTCGAAGGAGTGAAACCACTCCTCCGAGGCCTCTGGGGCTACACCCGGCGGGTGCGCTCGCGCGCACCCACCGGAACAAAATGCAACCGAGAAAGGCTGGTCCCCTTGCAAAAAAGTGCGACGAGAGCCTCCAAGCGAGTGCTAACACTCCCTTCGAGGCTCGGGGGCTACTGTCGGGGACCATAATTAGGGGTACCCTCAAGACGCCTAATTCTCAGCTGGTAACCCCCATCAGCATAAAGCTGCAGAGGCCTGATGGGTGCGATTAAGTCAGGGATCAGTCCATACGAGCGACTCGATCACGCCTCGCCCGAGCCTAGCCTCGGGCAAGGGCAGCCGACCCTGAGGTGTTTCCGTCTCGCCCGAGGCCCCCTTTTTACGGCAGACGCATCTCCGGCTCGCCCGAGGCCTTGCCTTCGTTAAGAAGCAACCCTGACTAAATCGCCGCGCCGACCGACCAAGTCACAGGGGCATTTAACGCAAAGGTAGCCTGGCACATTTATCCTGACGCGCGCCCCCTGCAGAGACGAAGTGACCGCCGTCACTTCGCCGCTCCACTGACCGGTCTGACAAAAGGACGGCGCCGCCTGCGCCGTCCCGACTGCGGTGCCACTTGACAGAGTGAGACTGACAGGCAGCCAGGCCTTGCCAAAGGCGCCATAGGAAGCTCCGCCCGACCTAGGGCTCGGACTCGGGCTAAGGCCCCGGAAGACGGCGAACTCCGCTCCGCCCGACCCAGGGCTCGGACTCGGGCTAAGGCCCCGGAAGACGGCGAACTCCGCTCCGCCCGACCCAGGGCTCGGACTCGGGTAAAGGCCCCGGAAGACGGCGAACTCCGCTCCGCCCGACCCAGGGCTCGGACTCGGGCTAAGGCCCCGGAAGACGGCGAACTCCGCTCCGCCCGACCCAGGGCTCGGACTCGGGCTAAGGCCCCGGAAGACGGCAAACTCCGCTTCGCCCGACCCCTGGGGTCGGACTCCGCCCTGGCCTCTGCCGAACGACCTCCGCCTCGCCCGACCCAGGAGCTCGGGCTCGGCCTCGGCCATGGAAGACAGACTCGACCTCGGCCTCGGAGGAGCCTCCACGTCGCCCGACCTAGGGCACAAGCCCGCCACGTCAACAGGAAGCGCCATCATCACCCTACCCCAAGCCGACTTGGGCCGCAGAGAACAAGACCGACGTCCCATCTGGCTAGCTCCGCCAGATAGGCAATGATGGCGCCCCGCTAGACCCATGACGACGGCGGCTCTCAGCTCCCTTACGGAAGCAGGGGGACGTCAGCAAGAGCCCAACTGTTCCGATAGCTGTCCCTCCACCAGGCTCCGTTACTCCTCCGACAGCCACGACACCACACCAGCTGGATGCCAAGTTCTCTCCGGCTGCCACATTGGCATGTACCTAGGGCGCTAGCTCTCCCCCGCTAGACACGTAGCACTCTGCTGCACCCCCATTGTACACCTGGATCCTCTCCTTACGCCTATAAAAGGAAGGACCAGGGCCTTCTTAGAGAAGGTTGGCCCCGCGGGAACGAGGGCAGGGGCAGGCGCTCTCTTGGGGCCGCTCGCTTCCCTCACCCGCGTGGACGCTTGTAACCCCCTACTGCAAGCGCACCCGACCTGGGCGCGGGACGAACACGAAGGCTGCGGGATCTCCACCTCCCTCACGACTCGGCTCCGGCAACCTCGCTTTCCCCCCTTCACGCTCGCCCACGCGCTCGACCCATCTGGGCTGGGGCACGCGGCACACTCACTCGTCGGCTTAGGGACCCCCCGGTCTCGAAACACCGACAGTATTGGACACAAGCCCATCTATCTGTTGACGAATTTCGGCACCAGTCATCGTTGCATGTGGGCAGTCTGTCACTACGACACCTTTTGTAAAGTTCTTGATGTCTTGGCGGAATGGATGGTTAGGAGGGAGAAATTATCGATGTTTATCAAAGGACGAATATTTGCCACCCCTTTTCAACCAAATGAACCTGAGACCTTCCTTGCAAACTGGGCATGGGAAATTACCGTGAACACACCAGGCACAGAATAGCCCAAACGCCAGTAAGTCATGCATGGAGTACTGGTACCAAACATGCATTCTGAAGTTTGTCTTCGTAGCTCGGTCATACGTCCATACCCCTTCCTCCTAGGCACGTACCAATTCATCGATCAAAGACTCCATGTACACACACCCATTTTATTCCCCGGGTGTCCGAGAATTATCAACGACACGAATATATTCTGCCTTTGAAAGCACACACCCGGGGGAGATTGATTGGGATAACAAACACGGGCCAACATGTGTACGGGGCAGTGCTCATTCCATAGGGATTGAACCCATCTGTGGCCAACGCAACACGTACATTACGAGCCTCTTCAGCTTTCTCACGGTGAATGGCATCAAAGTGTTTCCATGCTTCACCATCGGATGTGTGCACCATCTTGTCAGGATTGTATCGTTTTCCATTTTTGTGCCATGTCATCTGTTTCGCGGATTCCTCTGTCATGTACAGACGCTGGATCCTCGGTATGAACGGAAGGTGTCGTAGGATAGTCAAGGGGATGTTGAGCTTCCTCTTCTGTCCATCACCAGAGTCTACCTCCATGAACCTAGACGATTTACACTTGGGACAGTACTTTGCCTCCGCATATTCTTTCCTAAATAGCACGCAGCCCTTCGGACAAGCATGAATCTGCTCATACGTCATCTTGAGTGCACGAAGGAGTTTATGTGCCTCGTACATGCTCTTTGGCAGAACGTGATCATCTGGAAGCAGGCTCCCAATAACCGTCAACAAGCCATCGAATGCGTCTCTACTAATGTTGTATTGCGACTTGAACACCATTACACGTCCAATGGCATCCAGTTGAGAAACCTTTGTCTGGCCGTGAAGGGGCTTCTGTGCCGCATCAAACATGTCGTAGAACGCCTTTTGCAGTCGGCTCTGACTCGTCATCCATACATCCTCATGTGTACTGTGCCTCCTGATAGTCGTTCAACATATCTGCTACCCCCGCATCCGTGTCATAATCCTCGACATGTTGTCTTAGCACTTCCTCTCTCGTACGATGCGCTTCACCATGAAAGATCCACCGAGTATAGCCTGGCGTAAATCCATTCTTCCAAATATGTTCTACCATTGTCTTCTTTGGTTTTCTTTTCCGGTTGGTACATTTGCTGCACGGGCATGGGACTAGACTTGCTCCTTTAGCAGCTTCGCCATATGCTCGTTCCACAAAATCATTGGTCTTTCTAATCCATTCAGGGGTGACATCGTTCCTTCCTCTATGGACCGTGTACATCCACTCATGGTCCTCCATCCTCTAACAGAAGCCTAGCAAAAGAAAATTTTGGTTTCGAAATCCTGCAAATAAAACTATCAGCATGATGGCTGACATACACGCATAATTCAACGGCACGATGGCCGACAATCACACACACACACACACACACACACACACACACACACACACACACACACACACATATATATATATATATATATATATATATATATATATATATATATATATATTCAATCCATGAGACATCCACGCATAATTCAACGGCATAATTCATATAACTCTAACTATCCACACAATGCAAATTCTAAGTACCTAGTGGCTAGAGATAATACAACTCGAACTATCCATCACATTATCAATCACATGCTCACATATATAGAGAATTAACAATCACTTTACCAAGCGGCGGTGTGGTGCCGGGCGCGACGACGGTTGAGGGCGAGGCGTGGAGACGCCGGTTGAGGCCGGGGCGCGGCGACGGTGGTGTGGGGGCACGGTGGTGTCGGGGCGCGGCAGAGTGGGGGCACGGCGCGACGGTGGCGAGGGAGAGGGGCGCGGCACGGCGGCGGGCGGACGGCGCGGGCGAGGGAGAGGGAGAGGGCGATCTGTTTGGGGGAGAGGTGAGCAGGAGAGGGCGAGGTGAGAGGGCGAGGGAGAGTGAGAGGGCGAGGGAGAGGGTGAGGTGAGAGGGCGAGGGAGCGGTCGAGGTGAGCGGCGGCGGCGGAGAGGGAGAGGGCGAGGTGAGCGGCGGCGGCGGGTGGCAGGCGAGAGAGAGTGAAAGAGATTGAGAGGAGAGGAAGAAGGAGAAAGGACTTCCCGCGATCGGTCGGTTTATTTTTATTCTTTGCCGAGTGCCCGCGATCTAGCACTCAGCAAAGTTTTTTTTAATTTTAAAATATTCTTTGCCGAGTGCCGCGGGCACTCGGCAAAGACATCTTTGTCGAGTGTCAACTGACAGACACTCGGCAAAGATGTGTTCTAGATTCTTTGCTGAGTGTCAACCAGTTGACACTCGGCAAGAAAGTCTTTACCAAGTGTCTTCTTCGACACTCGGCAAACCATATTTTTATTTGTTTTATTTTGGCAACCAAACTTTTTGTGGTACGTTCGTACACTAAGTAGACCTACATGTACCATTTTGGGACAATTATAACAGTGTTTTCAATAGCTAGTAGATTTAGTTCGTTTATTTGAATTTCTTCGGAAAATTTAGATTTGAACTGTAAGTCACTCGAAACTTGGATAATCGTGCATGCAAAAATGATACACATGTTATTTAGCACACGTTACGACCGATTTCAGGAGCAGACCAGAAACTTCGAGCAACATGCTCACTAAACATGGTCCTGAACTTGTCATCCACATGTTTAAAAAATGTATAAAACACAAACAAAGTCAGAAAATCATGAAACTTGTCCACGTGTCATGATATCATATGTAGAGGCTGTGATAAAAAATTAAAAAGGTTTCGAGAAAACTGTGACGCACTATGTGTAGAAACCTAAGAGATCTACACATGAAATCATAGAGTTTCAATGTGAATCTCTTAGGTTTCTACACATAGTGCGTCACAGTTTTCTCGAAACTTTTTCAATTTTTCTATCACAGCCTCTACATATGATATCATGACACGTGGACAAGTTTCATGATTTTCTGACTTTGTTTGTGTTTTATACATTTTTTAAACATGTGGATGGCAAGTTCATGTTTAGTGAGCATGTTGCTCGAAGTTTCCGGTCCGCTCCTGAAATCGGTCGTAACGTGTGCTAAATAACATGTGTATCATTTTTGCATGCACGATTATCCAAGTTTCGAGTGACTTGCAGTTCAAACCTAAATTTTCCAAAGAAATTCAAATAAACGAACTAAATCTACTAGCTATTAAAAACACTGTTATAACTGTCCCAAAATGGTACATGTAGGTTTACATAGTGTAGAAACATACCACAAAAAGTTTGGTGGCCAAAATAAAAAAAATAAAAATATGCTTTGTCGAGTGTCCACAGAAGGCACTCGGTAAAGACCCTCTTTGCCGAGTGCCAGATATTTGACACTCGGCAAAGAATCTGCTTTGCCGAGTGCCGGCTTTCGGCCCTCGGCAAAGACTGATGGCCGTCAGCTGTAGACGGCCGCTAACGGCCCTTTGCCGAGCGCCATCTTTGCCGAGTGTTTGCCGCTCGGCAAAGCAGTATTTGCCGAGTGTTTCTCTGTGCCGAGTGTCCCGCACTCGGTAAACAAGCTCTTTACCGAGCGCAGGACTTTGCCGAGTGCCCGATAAAAAACACTCGGTAAAGAGCCTGCCACTCGGCAAAGGCTCGGATTCCGGTAGTGATAGTTAGTCGGCTAAAAAAATGTTAGTGAAATTAGCTGGCTAACAAATAGCTACCTAACTATTAACTAATTTAATAAAAAATAGTTAATAATTGAACTGTTAGCTAAATTGTTTGGTTGTCTCTAACTAATTTTAGCAGATAACTAGTAGCCCTAGTGCATTAAAAAACCCTAAGTATACTCTAGGATTCGTTCAAGTACTTCAGCTAATTTTATGAGCAGGCTGAATGAGTGCATCCAAATTAAAGTAGAGTAGCATTAATAAATACGTTTAAGTTTTAAAAGTTGACATATAACACTTATTAGTAACCGTGTGACATGGGCAAAAATCAGTGTCCAAATGTTTCAGTGTCGATATCATCTGACCATCCAAATGCATGTACCCCGTTCGCTTCTGTAGTGCTGTTGGTTGGGTAAGCACCATGATCTGTTGTTGATGGATAGATAGCTAAAATGCAGGATAGCATTTGATGGCCAGGACTCCAAAATTCAAATCTTTGATTCAGATGTAGACAGGCACTACTTCGTTAATGTTTCTTACGAGTGCAGGCTAGTATTACTTCCGTATAATAGTTATAACATATAACTAGTTAGTTGTCCATACATTGCTATGATTTCTACATATTATATAGGTAAATCTTGCTTAAATAAGATATTTATTCAAACACGACTATATTTATTATTTCCAAATTATTATTATATGTATTTATAATATCTCTACTTTATATAACACAATGAATCCCACCCATGCCCATTTTTGCGTTATTCTGCGCTCGCTAGGCGCACGCACGGGAGGGGACAAGTTCAAAATTTGCTAGCGCGGGATACGACCGAGGCGACGCACGTTGAAAGTCATGCTCTAAAGGTGTTGTGATAGTGACTAGTTAGGTCCTGGTGGGTTGCTATAATTTTTATATATATTACATAGATAGACCTTGTTTAAATAAACTATTTGTTCAAACACGTTTTAAATCTTTACAATCATTTATACTCTATTTGAATTGACCATTGTGGTCGATCTACGTGTCTACTATGTAACTTGCATAAATTCATTCCAATTGCCCCACTTGTTGCGGGCGCACGGAACCAACTCCACTACTGGCATTGTGGTCTTGCCGGTCTTCGGCGTGAATGTGCACGACCCAAACTGGGCAACTCCGCCCTCAACCACCCTCTTCTGCCAATGCAAGCAGTAATTCTTCGCAAAAACTTCAACCGACGGCTGTCCGCCGTACGAAGTCGTCGCCCAGACATACTTCGCCAGCGCCACCACGGCGTTCGGTGTCAGCTGATGAATTTGAACGTTGAATCTACGCAGGACTTCGCCAACAAACCGGTGCGCAGGCAAGCGGAGACCGGCGACGAAGAACGCCTCGAAAACAACCAATTCACCCTCCGGCTCGGGGACTTCCTCCGTCCCCGGAGCACGAGCGACTCCGCCGCCCACAGAGCGCGACGCTTCGGAAAACCCGCAGTCCAACAGTACGATGTCCATCAACGGTCACATCAAATACCCCCGCGGAACCACTTCGAGCGAGGGCAGCGTCTCCGCCATCTAGCGACGTCTTCGGCACCAGGTGACTTTGTCGAACTGGTCCCTCGGAGGGCAAATGTTGGAGCGAAGGCAGAAACGCCACCCTTCGCCCGAAGTCTCCACCGCTTAGCCCCTGCCCTGACAGACAAAGCAGGCAGGGACACCCTCCGCTTGTCGGCACCAGAGACAACACGGAGACCCTTCGCTCGATTCGGCACCAGACGAAGGCCTGCGGCGACGCCTCCCACGGCGCGGCCTCGGTCAGTTCCGAGGCCCACATGAGATCTGGCCCATTGTAACGGGCCCTGCGTGGCCGCCTTTGTGTTACGGGCCTAATTTGTAAAGGCGTACTTGTAATTACAGCTTGTAACCCCGCTTTATGGGAATATTCTGGGGATAAACTAGGTACCTGAGGGCACATGCGTCCTTGACGCAAGGCGCCGTGCACTCGGTTACCTATAAATACCCCCGCACAGTGCCCGTGAGAGGCTAGATTAACAGAGCTTTTGCCATCACGCGCGAGTGCCCTGTTGCCATCACCATTCACTCGTGTTGGATCTCCTAGCTGTCGAGAGACAGTTCCAACACCATGAAGGTATAATGATGTGGCCATTTTAGCATATGATTTTGCAGGATGCACAAATTTTCTTCCCTATAACCGTTGATTTATTGCTAATGTTGTCGCTTTGTGAGATCAGCAGAAATGCTTGAGAACACAGAATTTTGGTCAAAGTCAAACTACTCCCATGTGGAGCATTTGGAGTGCCATATGGAAGTTAACATGGAGCTGAATGAAGGAGAACAAATGATTGATCACGCAGAAGCTAGCCGATATGAATTGTTTAGCAACGATGAGATATACAAAGGCGGTTGTAGATGAAACTGAATTGTTGTTAGCAAGTAGTAGGTGGTTGTAGCAGCCAGCCTGTTTTCTTTGCAAGATTATCTTGTTTATGTGGGTGCACAGACCCCAAAAAAAACTGAAAGGAGACTGCTGAGGCTGCATCAATTCTGTTTTTATCTGTATGCTACTTTTAGCTAGAGAGAGTTGAACATGTTAGTATCATGGTAATTTCTCAAAATTGGAAGACTGATACAAAGATGCAGCTACCGACTTAGAAAATCCTATCAGCTTCTGTCAAGCACTGTAAGTTGATCACACATGTTTCTCACTCTTTGATATCATCTGAAACAAAAATAACTTGATTGCTCATTTCATTTATCTTTCTGCTGTTGAAATGTTAAGTCATCTAAAATAATAAAAAAAGAACTGACTTTGTTTACATCTATGATGTGCATCCCTATCTCCATGAGCCACGCCATCAGCATGACTTAAAAAGGGCCAGGGGAGCTGGAGGTCGGTTTCTCAATTCAAAGTCAGATGACAAGGAAGAGAACTCCGAAACAAGTCACAAAGAGAAACAGATCTGAGTTGCGCCCCACAAGAGTGGCCAACTGTCAACCCCACCGTCTCCCAACAGTGCATCGTCAGCTAATCAGGCAGACAGGGTGATTCAAAACTCACAGCTGAAGAGATTTTAGCCCCTGAGCTAGATGTGGCAACAGTTCTGTACAGAAAGCGCTAGCGGGCAGCAGAAACATGGTGTTGGTCGGTCGGTTGTTGTAGGACATGTTCCATAGAAAAGCATAGATGAGTCTACAGGTTTTGGAGTCTTGGTTTAGTCCTCTGTGTATTCACCTTTCTGTACGATTTTAGTAGCATTGTGTCCCTTCCCCTGGATCCGAATCAGCATGATTGGTAGCCTGTCTAAGCGGACGCATGCATTCCCGCATGCAGCAGTTTTTTACTTTACGGTTGTTTGGTTGTCCGCACATACATGTGCTGCATCTACGTATCCAAAGTACGTCTGTTTGGTTGGTGGGTAAGTGTGCTGGTTTGGCTCGAGAGATGCAGCAGAACGCTCCGAGCCAGACCCGCGGGAAACATGATTTGTTTCCGTCTCTGGGCGGCTAGGCTCAACGGAAGCTGGCCCGAGCGGCCAGGCTGCTTCGAGAAAGCAACCAATCACGCCGAATGTTAAGTGTGTAGCATATTGACTTATTGTTTGCTTTGCTTGGACTTGGAGATTTGGGAGTGGAGTTCATAACCCTACTGTCCTGCATCATCATCCTTGGGGCAAAGAATAAATACTCTTAGCTGGCTATGTGTATGTTGAAGACGATATAATCCCAAATGTAGTACATGTGACCACCTCAACTGAATCTATCTTTGTTTCCTCTACGATACCCTCACAATTGGCCACAGATTCAGAGATCATCTCACACTGTCCTGCAATGCATGTTTTGGTTTGTCTTTGGATTGGCCTTCTGGCATGCATGTACGATGTCTTTGTTTATCCGTTGTCCAGTGAATTGTGTGATGATTGTCGGAATCCATGAGCATTTTTTGAACGAGAGATGCAATGTGCATGGACTCAAGAACACTTGGGTTTGGTTTGGCAGCTGCATCATTCTGTCGTCGGCCTGGCCATCACATGAACGTTTTTACACGCTTTTCTCGAGGGCATTGAAATACTGCCAACGATTACCAACAAGAGTGTACTTTATGGAGTCTTGTGCTTTCAAACAATGTCCCTGCACCTAGACCTTGTCAGAAACTCGCCGGAGAGACAGACTCCACCAGGTTGCCGGCGATCACTCAGATGAACGGGCACGCACGCACGCGAAGCTAGAGAGCAGGACACGAGTTGGTGCTGCTCCAATTGGTAGAAATGTTTTCTGAATAGATTAACTGACTGTAAAAATGCAGGCCCAAGGTTACATAAGCGTGTTTCTATTTCACATACACACAACACCACACATGCACACCAACCTTCTCATTAAACACGATCAGGTCTTGCTTACACTATCAGTCAACAGGTTTTGACCACGAAACTGACAACAGCGACACACAGGCTAAAATGAGCGGCCAAACGCCTACAACAGACTGAAACTGGACAAACACACTGACTGAAACTGGACAGACTGACTGAAGACTGAACAAGTGTGCTCAAGGATTATTCTGACAGACCTGAACTTGGAACTTTCATCATTGATCAATGACTGAACGGCCTACATCTCTACAGTCTGCACAGACAGACAGCATTGAGGAAAAATGATTTCTTTTGAAGAACGATCTTTGCTCGGTTCTGCACGAGGTATAGCACCTTTCTAGCAAAAAATCGTATCTTTGGTACGTATTGTCTGTTGTTAGCAATCCTCTAATTGGTAAAACGCCTCCGAACAACCTAAAAATGGATTTTTTTTAAAAAAAAGGATTTTGAAAACTGAATCTCTAGCATAAGGTTCTTGAAGAACGTGTACCAAGCATGAATTCTTTTCGGCAATCCATGCTTCAAGAGGTGTGTGTAACTTCTCTGAAAACCAACCATTAGAGCTAACCACGTCTCTAGGACATGGTTTCATAAAACCACACCTCTGATCAATTGAGCAAAGTTCAATTGCAAGAGGTGAAACTGTTGATAAATGGTTCTAAGGTCTCGGTGCCATAGATTCAGAATATCTATGGCACAACGTATCTTAGATACAGTGGTCACTAAATCACTCACAATACATATACTAGGTAGGTGCCCGTGCGATGCCACGGAACATAAATTGCGAACCTCCAATGGACTTCATTTGAGACAAGTGATGCCCAAAAAAATGGGGGTAAACTGACACAGCTATCACTTGCATTACTTGCCCTATGCACGGAAGAATCTGACACAACTATCACCCATGAAGATTTCCGGTTAACTTGTGGAACCGGACTTCATTTGAGACAAGACAACAATACCAGTGTTGAGCTTGCCACTCGGCCATGGCACACGCGAGAACACGGGATGATCAAGTAAGAACTGAACAGAATGCACTAATACAAAAGGCTGGCTTGCGTTCGCTTCCTTGCTCCACAGGAAGCATAGCTGATATACAAATCGAGAAGCAATTTATGTTCCGTGGCATCGCACGGGCACCTACCTAGTGCATTCCATATGACAAGTGAGAAACTGTTGAGCACCGT
The DNA here is from genome assembly GCA_029449295.1 of Zea luxurians. Classification (NCBI taxonomy): domain Eukaryota; kingdom Viridiplantae; phylum Streptophyta; class Magnoliopsida; order Poales; family Poaceae; genus Zea; species Zea luxurians. Next base: position 31,726,656 of record JAOPSE010000001.1, on the reverse strand, counting down.
TTTGAGCTGGCGGACGGTCCGGCCCTGAGGCCGGACGGTCCGCGGTCCGGACAGTCCACGCCTGTGGGCCGTACGGTCCACGCATGCGCAGATCAGTTTAGGGTTCCGAGTTTTGTGCTACTGTTGTTAGCTATATTCGCGGAATTAGCTCGAAATCAGTTGTGTAAAGGGTCCAGCCCCCCTCCTCTATAAATAGAGAGGTCTACGGCCGATTTATCATCATCAATCGAATCAATACAACTTCTATTTCGCATTTATTTCCTGTACAATTAGGAGTAGTTCTAGTTTAGCCTCTCGATCCCCAAATTATCTGCCTCTTCTCGGCTCTACGTCGATTAGAGGAGTCTAGGTCGGTCTACCCGAGCCTAGACGACTCCTAGGATCTCTACTCCCCGACAGGGTCCCTCCCGGGAGCGAGATCCAGGCGCTGCCGGCGATCTTCCGCCGCCCCTGCGCACGCGCGGACCGTCCGGCCCTAAGGCGCGGACCGTCCGGCCGTCAGGCAGGGAACCCGAGCTCCTGCACCAGGTCGCGGACCGTCCGGCCCTGTGTCGCGGACCGTCCGCGCCTGACCAGAGAGCACCGCCGCCTCGCGTCAGGTCGCGGACCGTCCGGCCCTGTGCCGCGGACCGTCCGCGCCTGACCAGAGAGCACCGCCGCTGGTTCTTTTGAAGTGATTGGCGCCTCCAAAAAGGTGTCAACATACTTTTTGGCGACTCCTCTGGGGACAACAAATATAGACGCATCAAATCGGCCCTCAATGGCCGGTTCAAGGGATAGCTCTGATATTTCCCCAAGCAACATCATTGAGCCGACTTGGGAAACCTTGCCGGCTGACGAACAGCTCCAGTTTGAGGAGCACAAGGAGCGTATGATCCAGGAGGCAAAAGCAAAATTCTTGGCCAACTTCAAAGTGGACAGGAACAACAAGGTCGTCCGACATCGGGCGACGGATCCGGCTTCGCTCCAACCCACACCAAATATCCCCAATGTAAGTAATACCAACGAGCTACAATCTCTTAGAAATTATGTAGAAGAGCAATGTGAACAAATGCAGAACATCATAGGGGGTAAGCAAAGCGATTTTAAGAGACTAGTACGTGCATTTGATAAATCTAATATCGCAAATTTTCCTTCGCACGAGGTTGAATTAGGGGATAACACACGTAATACATCGGCTAGAGGTTGTCACGACCAGTCACAACCCCTTTATGGGATGCCAATGGATACGTACCCTGAGCAACCGCAAATCGGCAGCAAATCAGCCGATCTGCACATGCCCGGACCGTCCGCACGTGAGCACGGACCGTCCGGGCCAGCAACAGTCGGGCCTACTTTTAATGAGTTACCTAGATATGCGCCCGAGCCACCACATACGGCACAGAATCCAAACTACCCAGTTGGACCGACCGCATACAACGACGGACGGTCCGCATATAATCACGGACGGTCCGGGCCAATGTCCGGACAGTCCGCGCATGACCTTTTTGAGGAGGATTGTTACTTGAATCCTCACCCGTCCCAGCAACACTTCCCATCGCACTATGCAATACATCAGCCTATTAATTCGAGGTATAGAGCCCAGGAAAGCTTTCCGGTCCCACCTAGAAGACCGGAAAGGAATGATCAAACATATGAACCATATAGGGCAAGTGGCAATGGACCACGTAGCTCAAACCAAAGGGGGGAAAGACAACATGCTAATATCCAGCCAACCCCACCTATGTTTGACCAGAGAGCCGGTGGTCTCGCACCGGCTGCCATTGATATAGTAAGGGAAGAAATAGCCGGGGCGTTCCGAGATAAGCTCGGAGTAAGCATGGTCCCTGGAGGCAATCATATCGGAGACCTTATGACAGCCGATTTGATCATCACCCATACCCACAGGGAACCAGGATACCTGAATTCGCAAAATTTTTGGGTGATCAAGGAAAGAACACACGTGAACACATAGGCCAGTTTTTAGCACAATTAGGAGAATTGGCCGACACGGAGGCATTTCGCGTACGTTTGTTTTCATTATCTCTAACAGGAACCGCGTTTGCATGGTATGCCACTTTACCTCCTAATTCCATTTCATCATGGGGGGATCTAGAACAAAAATTTCATGACCATTTTTTCTCCGGTGACTACGAGTTGGATTTGGTAGATTTAGTGTCATTGCGACAGGCAAAAGATGAATCGGTTAATGATTACATCCGGAGATTTCGAGATACAAGAAACCGATGCTTCCAAATTCATTTAGCAGAAAAACAGCTAGCAGGATTAGCCTTTAATGGTCTATGATATTATTTAAAAGAAAGATTAGAAGGCATCCAATTTTTTACACTAGCACAGTTACACCAGAGAGCTTTGGCTTGTGAAAGCCGGAGCAAAGAAACTGCTAAAACAATTCGTCACAACGTACATATAGTAGAATGCGACCAAAGTAACTCAGATGACGAATCAGCAGAAGTGTATGCTGCTGAAATGGTTTGGCCAAAGTAGGCCAAATCTTCGGCTTGTTCCTCCTTACAGCCGGCTCAAAAGAAACGACAAGAGGAGGTTAAGTTTACATTTAATGTTGGTAAGTGTGATAAAATATTTGACGAATTACTCAAAAATGGCAATATTAAAATAAATCACACTGTCCCATCAGCCGACGAGCTAAAATGGTGTGCGTACTGCAAGTGGCATAACTCATTTTCTCATGCCACTAATGATTGTAATGTATTCCGTCGACAGATTCAATCGGCCATTAACGAGGGACGATTGAAATTTCAGGAAATACAGGTAAATACAGAGCCCTTTCCGATGAACATGATCGACTTCGAGGGTAAGAAAGTCCTGATTCGGCCGAACACAGCCGATAAAGGTAAAGGCAAAGAGACAGTCATCGGCGATGCTAAAAAGGCCGGTGAGGGTCGTAAAGTTTCTTGCAGGAAAGTGGTGGCCGAGAAGACTCCCGATGGAGGGGAGACCCTGAAGGTGACTATCACAGCCTCTAGCACTGGGGGGCAAGCGCAGACAGGGAGGCAGATGCAGGAACCCGTGCTGCGCATCCCGGACGGTCCGGCACATAGGCGCGGACGGTCCGGGACCCCGCCGGACGGTCCGGAGAACTCCAGCGAACGGTCCGGCCGTGCTCAAGACTCACAACGACCACGTACTTTCAAACCACGACGACCAGAGATAGGTACTGTTGGGGACTTGTTCTCAAATGCTATGAATTAAGAACAAGGCAAGACAAAATGTTAAATGTTAATGTCCTTCGTCCGCGGAAGCATTATTTCCTCAAGGATATAATGAACTTCGGACGAAGGTTAAAACAACACAATTACGAAGGTTGAGTTTTTATAATTAAATTCTCAGAGAGTGTATAAAATAATGTGAGAAATAAAGCATTAAAGACAAGTAAACTGTAGGTAAACAACATCATTTTTATATTATATAAACTTGATGTTGTTCGAATATAATATTAGATACATTTATACCTCTGCCTTGGCAAGGAATAATTCCCGAGTGATGCGATTGTAATTACAGGAATGCGTGAACAGTAAAGGAATACTGTTCACTATTTATAGGCACAAGACACAGCCTGTGAGGAATTACAATCATGCCCCTCATAAAAGATTTCAACAATGACTCAAACACTTGTGGACTAAAAGGTCATTTTACTTTTAAGTCGGTTTGCCATTCCGAAGCTTCATGAACAGCAACCTTCGGTCATCACGTGCAGACAGCTTCGGTTCCGAAGCTATTTCTTCCTGCAGGACCTTCGGCGACGAAGCATGGTCCCAACAGGTACGTGGAAAACAAATACATTCAAGGCGGTTGGTTGGTTGGTCAAAGCCGGCCCAACTTTTGATCAATTATTGTCTAAATACGTAAAAAAGAAGGCCGGCCCCAGTGACCGGCCAGCAAAGCGACCTCGCTCACCCATTCATGAACAGCGTCAGGTAAGGCCGATTGGACCACCTCACCAATCGGAAGAAATGAAAGGTCATACTGTGCAACTGAGACCTAACATACCTACATGGATACCTCCACCTTATCCGCCTATGCCATATTCATACACATATTTACCTCCACCATATGTCCCAAATCAAATGTGGGGCATGCCACCATATCCATTTGGGATGCCACAGTACCCCGCCTGGGGGGCACCCCAAACATCTGTTTTTGACAGGTTGACGCTACCAGTACAAGACCAATTGAGCACTGCTCAATCCGGTCACCAGGCACAGACCCAACAGGATTGCCGGACTACTCGGCCTCCAAGGCCGACCAATCCGGCAGGGGGGCATGTACCTGCAGCAACCAAAAGGACAACAAAGAAGGACGTCATCAAAATAGGTACTGCAGACGTCGTCATATAGGAAGATAATAAAGGGCCGATAATTTTTGGTGAATCAGCCAACATAACCAAAAAAGAAGATACGACTACCATCAAAACAGCCGATCCAAAATACTCCATGCCTCGATGGTGCCCAGCGGGATTGACACGGTCCCAAAAGCGGAAATTACAGTGCCTAAGAGCGAAGGAGAGCCAGGAAAAGGAGGCGGAAAAGATATTCAATGACACACATCCACAGTACCCGCCACCGCAAAAGAAATGGAGACCAAAGGCCGTTGAGGAAAATCAAACGGCCACAAAAATAGAAAATGAAACAACACTTGTACAGCACCCTGCAGGTATGGCAGGGAGCCTAGCCAGCAAGACTGGGCAATCTGCACCAGGCGCGGACCGTCCGCCCCCGGAGTCCGGACCGTCCGCACCGCACCAGGAAGCCTCCAACGACACGCCAACATCAATAGAAGAAGACGACCTGCTGGGAGAAGACTTGGTCGACTACAAGGCTTCTCCAGAACGCCCAGGTATGGATGTAAATGTTATTACATTTTCTGCCGATTGTACTATTATCGGCGACGATGAACCTGTTGTTGCCCAGCTCGATTTCGGTCCTAAAGAAGCCGCCTTTACTAAACCAAAGGAATCGGTAAATCATTTAAAGCCGCTCTTCGTGCGCGGTCACATTGATGGAATACCGATTGCTAAGATGTTGGTAGATGGAGGGGCGGCTGTAAATCTAATGCCTTATTCATTATACAGAAAATTAGGAAAACAAGATGACGAACTTGTCAAGACCAACATGACCCTCAGCGATGTTGGGGATAGTTCGATTAAAGCCAGGGGAGTCACATCCGTTGAATTAACCATCGGGACTAAGACCCTTGCTGCTGCATTCTTCGTCGCTGATGTAGAAGGAAATTACAGTTTAATTCTAGGTAGAGATTGGATTCATGTCAATCAATGTATACCTTCTACATTACATAAAATGTTAATACAATGGGTAGGCGATGATGTAGAACAAGTACATGCTGATGTATCGGCCTGCATCGCTGTGGTCGATGCCCCTGTACTTTGGACTTATGAGACTGCTACATGTCTCACAGGAGTAGATTTTTCTGATTATCAGTTCATAAGTATAGATAAGAAAGGTTTCATTCCGGTAATGCTAGAGCCGATGGAGAATCGGCTAAATCCTAAATAAAGTTTAAATGATGAATACACACAAAGTTCATGAGTCTTTGATCACGGACAGTTCGGCTCTCAAAGCCGGATGGTCTGGTCTGTCACAAAACAGTTTGGACTTTAAGACCGAACATCTACCGCAGCAAAAAGACAGTATTACGGATGATCCGGTCCCCGAGACCGGAAAGTCCGCCATCACACAAATATCATCTGATTCCTCTATGGGGGACATGATAAAGGAATTCAGAGATCTTGATAAACTAGGACAGGGGTTTACATCGGCCGATCCTTTGGAGGAGATTGACATAGGAGATGGTAAAACTCCAAGGCCGACTTTTGTAAACAAGACCCTGGAGACCGATCCTAGAGATGAGATGATCGGTCTATTGAAGGAATATTCAGATTGCTTTGCTTGGAATTACACTGAGATGCCTGGATTAAGCCGAGAGATCGTAGAGCATCGGCTGCCTATTAAATTTGGTTTCAGACCTTTCAAGCAGAGAGCTAGAACATTTCGTCCAGATCTTCTCCCACGCATTAAGGACGAAATCCACCGGCTGCTAGAAGCTGATTTTATCAGACCGTGTAGATACGCAGAGTGGGTCTCCAATATTGTGCCGGTGGAGAAGAAGGAGTCAGGTAAGCTTAGAGTATGCATTGATTTTCGCAACTTAAATAGAGCAACTCCTAAAGACGAATATCCCATGCACATAGCCGACACATTAATCAATAATGCATCAGGAAATAGAATTATTAGCTTCCTTGATGGTAATGTCGGATATAATCAGATTTTCATGGCCGAAAAAGATGCGTCTAAAACGGCCTTTATATGTCCAGGCTTCATTGGTTTATTTGAGTGGGTTGTCATGACATTTGGTCTGAAAAATGCTGGTGCTACTTATCAGAGGGCTATGAATTTGATCTTCCATGAATTGTTAGGAAACATTGTGGAAGTTTACATTGATGATATTGTAGTCAAATCGGCTGAGTTTAGTTCTCATATAGCTGATTTGCGCAAAGCCTTTGATAAAATGCGTCGGTATGGTTTGAAAATGAACCCACGTAAATGTGCTTTTGGAGTGTCAGCTGGTAAGTTTTTAGGATTTGTGATCCATGAACATGGTATAGAGATAGACCCTGATCGAATCAAGTCTATTCGGAATGTGGGACCTCCGACCTGTAAGGTCGAGGTACAGAAGTTTCTTGGCAAGGTGAATTATTTACGAAGGTTTATTTCTAACCTAGCCGGGAAGATTGATGCGTTCACCCCTATTCTTTGGCTTAAGAATGATGCCGAATTCGCTTGGGGGGCAGAACAACAAGAAGCATTTGATCTCATCAAAAAATATTTATCTTCGGCTCCCGTATTAAAAGCACCACAAGCAGGAGTACCATTCCGATTATACATTGCAGCTGAAGATAAGGTCATTGGGGCTTTTCTGACACAAGAAACTGAGGGGAAGGAGCATGTGGTGACATATCTAAGCCGAAGGTTGGTGGATGCTGAAATAAGGTACACTTTTATTGAGAAGTTATGCTTATGCTTGTTTTATGCATGCACCAAATGTAGATGTTATTTACTGTCTAGTCATTGCACTGTTTCCGGTCAAGCCGATGTGATCAAATACATGTTGCATAACCCAATTATGAGTGGTAGAATTGGTAAGTGGGCTTATGCACTCATAGAATATGACTTGGCCTATGAACCATTGAAATCTATGAAAGGCCAAGTCGTAGCGGATTTCATTGTAGAAAATCGGATTAATGATATTCATAAACTAGACATGTCATACCTCACTATTACTCCTTGGACTTTATATTTTGATGGATCGGTTTGCAATGAAGGGCAAGGAATTGGCATCGTACTTGTTTCACCAAGTAATGTCTCCTTCGACTTCTCTAACCGATTGAAAACTTATTGCACTAATAATCAAGCCGAATATGAGGCCCTCCTATTCGGCTTAGAACTTTTAAATGGTATGGGAGTAAAACATGTGAAGGTATTTGGTGATTCTCAGCTGGTTGTCCAACAAGTGTTAGAAGAATATCAATGTTTTGATGGTACTCTAAATAGTTGCCTTGAAAAATGTTGGGGTATAATTCATTCTTTTGACGAATTCAGTATTCAGCATATCTCTAGAGTTGAGAATCATAGAGCTAACAATTTGGCACAAGACGCATCAGGTTATCGGATAAAGCGAGGGAGATTTCACAACACTGAAAATCTGATAACCAGTGCAGGGCCAATTCCCCAGGTCGCGGACCGTCCGAGTCGAGACGCCGGACTTTCCGGGGTTACCAGAAATGTTCTCTTAATTGATTCGGCTGATAATGAAGCCGATGCAAGTGATTGGAGGACACCTATACTTAATTATTTAAGAAATCCCAATATCAGGACAGATAAGAACATTCGGCGAACAGCTTTCAAGTATGTCTTGATGAGTGATGAACTCTACCGCCGAACAGTCAACGACGTCCTGCTTAAGTGCTTGGGCCCAGATGATGCTATATTGGCCATGGCCGAAGTACATGAAGGAATTTGTGGTACCCACCAATCGACTCCAAAGATGAAATGGCTGTTGCGAAGGTCTGGTTTTTATTGGCCTAACATGATAGCTGATTGCTTCAAGTACTACAAGGGTTGCCAGGTGTGTCAAAAATTCGGCGACCTACAGTTGGTCCGTGCAGCTGAATTACATCCTATCATCAAGCCTTGGCCTTTTAGAAGATGGGGTTTAGACTTTATTGGAGAAATTCATCCTTCATCATCAAAGGGGCATCGGTTCGTGTTAGTTGCCACTGACTATTTCACCAAATGGACTGAAGCCGTTGCTCTGAAGAACATGACGCACAAGGAGGTAATTGAGTTCATAACTGAGCATATTATTCATAGATTCGGCATTCCCCAAATCTTGACTACAGATCAAGGTACTTCTTTTATGTCAAAGGAGGTACGTGAATTTGCTGAATCATACAGAATTAAGCTACTTAATTCATCTCCATATTATGCTCAGGCCAATGGACAGGCCGAGTCTAGTAATAGGACATTGATTAATTTGATAAAAAAGAAGATATCTGATAATCCTAAACATTGGCATAAGATTTTGTCTGAAGCTTTATGGGCTCATAGAATATCTAAACATAGGGCTACTAAAGTATCTCCTTTTGAGCTTGTCTATGGGCAGGAAGCAGTGTTGCCTGTGGAAATAAGTTTGAATGCTGTCAGGTTCGCCAGACAAAATGATCTAACTGCTACTGATTATTATAATTCAATGATGGATAATATTGATGAGGTGATCGACAAGAGGATGATAGCTTTGGGAGCAATAGAAAAGGACAAGATCATGGTAGCCAGGACATACAACAAGAAGGTCAAAACAAAATCATTTCAAGTAGGGGACCTGGTGTGGAAGACCATTCTGCCTCTAAGGAATAAAGACAGGAAGTTCGGGAAATGGTCGCCAAGCTGGGAGGGTCCTTATAAAGTAAAACATGTGATGTCTGGCAATGCCTATTTGCTACAAACATTACAAGGCAAGGATTTGCCTAAGGCTTTAAATGGGTGTTTCCTCAAACAGTACCATCCTAGTATGTGGCAAGATGCCTAAGAGAATCGATGTAATCACATCGAGTTAGTTGCTTTTGGTTTGCCCAGCTCCACCAAAAGACAGGGGGCATATGTTGAGCACCATTTTGAGCTGGCGGACGGTCCGGCTCTAAGGCCGGACGGTCCGCGGTCCGGACAGTCCGCGCCTGTGGGCCGGACGGTCCGCGCATGCGCAGAGCAGTTTAGGGTTCCGAGTTTTGTGCTACGGTTGTTAGCTATATTCGCGGAATTAGCTCGGAATCAGTTGTGTAAAGGGTCCAGCCCCCCTCCTCTATAAATAGAGAGGTCTACGGCCGATTTATCATCATCAATCGAATCAATACAACTTCTATTTCGCATTTATTTCCTGTACAATTAGGAGTAGTTCTAGTCTAGTTCTAGTTTAGCCTCTCGATCCCCAAATTCTCCGCCTCTCCTCGGCTCTACGTCGATTTAGAGGAGTCTAGGTCGGTCTACCCGAGCCTAGACGACTCCTAGGATCTCTACTCCCCGACGGGGCCCCTCCCGAAAGCGAGATCCAGGCGCCGCCGGCGATCTTCCGCCGCCCCTACGCACGCGCGGACCGTCCGGCCGTCAGGCAGGGAACCCGAGCTCCTGCACCAGGTCGCGGACCGTCCGGCCCTGTGCCGCAGACCGTCCGCCTGACCAGAGAGCACCGCCGCCTCGCGTCAGGTCGCGGACCGTCCGGCCCTGTGCCGCGGACCGTCCGCGCCTGACCAGAGAGCACCGCCACTGGTTCTTTTGAAGTGATTGGCGCCTCCAAAAAGGTGTCAACAGAAACCATAATTCTAATCTACGCGTCGTCTCACATGAGGTGGCTCGTGTGGCACTAAACCTTTTTATTTTGAGTGCAATCCCTACCTAGGAATGGTACGCCCTATTCTTTGAAAATGTAGAAGTTCATTAGAAAATTGTGCGAGAGGAGGTGAGATTGCACTCAACCGTATATGGTGGATCGGATAGATGGACAACATTTAATATTAGAATGTTAGCATCCTAATCGCATTTACACTAGATCATATGTTGCCAAAAAGGCATAAATACTATCAATACTGTTTTTTTAAAAAAAAGATGGGTCACACTATTTTTTAATGCATCTATAAAAGAGGTCCCAATTCACTAAATTGTCCATTTTAATGGGCATGCAAATACGTGCCATTTATTGCTCCTTTTACAATGTCGTTTGTGCATGGTGTTGCAATGCAGAGTGAGCGTTTGATGGCAATCTCCAGCAACTTACTCATCTTTATCTCTCATTTTAAACGAACTTCACTATGCAAACAATATAATCTACAGTACAAAATAGTGTTTTAATTTGCACAATCATATACGTGATCTGTTGGCCATTGGGGGTATCTGGATGAGAGAGATGGCCAAGCTAAATGTGTAATTAAATGACTTAACTTGTGAAGTTATTGCGATTTGAAATGGATATGTGTGCTATGTGTTGGCTTGAGGAAATTTGTAATGTGAAGTATGATGTGTGTGTGATGTATGTGAATTTTGAATGGTGTATATGATGTATGTGCACGGATACATATTATATGTCTGTTGTTTTGTGTAAATTGGATGTGGAAATGAGAGAAACGGGCTGCTGGTTTTGCAAAAGTATAGGTTAATTTTTGTCGGTTTGACCATAGTCGACGAGAATTATTATTATGTTATTGTAATAGGACAACTCTCATCGGCTATGATCAAGACGACTGGAGTTAAGGATGATATCACTTAATTCTCGTCGACCAGGGATCGGAGACCGATGTGAGCTACTACTTGAACACTATAACTCATGGCGGTTCACTGTAGCAGAAGGGATTTGTTTGTCGGTTCACTGTAGCTGATCGGATTTATTTAGTTCTCATCGGTGATTAACAAAAATTAATTAATCCTATCTAATAACTCCCATCGCCCAGGAACTAACGGGATTACTGGTGGAAAATAACTAATTCCCATCGATACCACTTTAATTCACGTTGATTCATGGCTGACGGGAATCTCGTGATTTCATGTCTTGAACAATGGCGGCATGGCCATTAACACACGCTCAATGAATTCATAGTAATGTACCGATCAAATTAAATAAGTTTACTTTTACGGATCTTTGGAATTAATTTTCATTCTAATAATAGTAATTTAGGCAAAGATCAATTAAACTAATATTATAGTTTTATATGAAATATATACTATTTTAGCAATATGTGAGAGATATTTATGTGTTATATTTTTACTATAAAGGAGTGAGCCGAGAAACGTCTTATAAGTCGCAGAGTAGAAATATATTTCATTAATACATAAAACTATTTTTCATATTGCGCCCTATAAATTTGAGATATAAGAGGAATGTAAAATTCAAAACTAAATAAACTAGTTTATTAAGTAAATTTCAAATCCTCCAAAATAAATTGATCCAAAGGGCCTCTTATCTATTTTTACTTTCGGAGCATGACAGTCCTCGCTCTACCATCAACATGCTTACGAATTATGGCCAGTAATTTCTATATAAAAAAATAAAACGACTAACAAATTCCTATGCTCGGGGGCTGAGACCAGTCGGCTAGCTAGCTATAAGGTCATGTTTGAATCTATGTAGCAAATAGTTTGCCGGCTAATTTTAGTATCTTGACCTCCAATTAAATAGACTGGCTAAGCTAATTGTTAGTCGGAGGGCTGGCAAATTATTTACGAATTAACCATTTAATCTTGCTAATAGATCGTGTAGAGAGAAAAATATATCTATTAGCCAAGGCTTCAAACATATCCTGACTAATTGTTGCTAGCTAATTACTTGTCGGCTAATTGCTAGCCATCAAACAAACAATTAACCGCGAAAGCCTAAGTGTGTTTAAGCGAATGCACCTAATTATCCAATTGTGCGTATATTCAGCGGCGGGCAAAAGTATCTAGCTAGGAGCAAGCATTCTCTGGACATGAATTGAAGGCTGGGCAAAATTAAAGTGGGCAGCTTTCTTTGACGAATTCCTTGGGATACCGGATCACTCCCGCCTCGGCCGACAAACACTTGATATGGTGGTGATGTGTGGGCAGCTTTCTTTGACGAATTCCTTCGTATCTTGAGCAGCTGATGTGTGTGCTGTCTCGTATGTTGTGACCATCGATCAGTCAGTTTCTGAGCGATGGCGACGGCCGGCCACATGTACAGTAGCTAGCAAAAAAAAAATATATCCTACACAGAAACCAAGCGACAGAAACATATATATTATTATTACATGCATGCCGATCGACCTCACTTCATGATCCCCCCGGGCCCTGCGCAGCTCGTGATATATGCGTGCGTGCAAGTCCACCATAACAAATCTCACTTTTCTAACGCACAAACGCGCGCGATAGATTTCCTTTGCTTGATGTGCCGGCCGTCCTACTCTTTATATATTGAAAACAACGAACGAGTGAAATGATTATATATACTGATGAACAAGAGAAATCGTCGTCGTGGTATATTTTTTTGTTGGGTTCGGATGATGATAAGCAGTATAGTGAAAGCGCTATTTATCATCTATGGTGAAGCCTTACCTGGACCCACCACACGGAGCGTTCTCTCACGGAGTCACCCCGCCCATACCCGCTCAGTCGTACAGCCACACTTCCACCCCCATTGTGGGTCCACCCAACCATCCGTCGCACGCCTACCCCATCGAAGGTCAAAAAAGACCTTTTCTGCTATTAAAAAGCACGATCGTACCACATTGTTGGTAATAACATACTCTCATCGTTCCAGATTGACCGGTAATTATAAATTTGTTGTAATTACTTGGTAATATATGTGTTTAATTTACTGATAGCTCATCTTAAAAAGTAAGGACAGCTGTTTTAAAAAATTGCATGCATCCGCTTTGCCGAGATGGCTTAGCAATATAATTAATTACAGAGAGCTATTTTTTAAAGAAACTACTCACATGACTCGGTACTACAATTGCTCAGTGATTTTATATTAAAAAAATACTACTAGGATGACTCAGTAATATAATTACTTTGTGTAATTTTAAAAAACTACTGACATGACTTAGTAGCTATTCATTCATTAATTATTGTCGGCGTTTCGACCCGGGGGTCCCGGGACCGACGAGTGAATTGTCGCCGCGTGTCCCAGCCCAGATGGGTCGGCGCGAGACGAAGCACGAAGGGGGTAGAAGAGAGGGGAAAGCCCGCGACCTCCGCGTTTGTCCTGCGCCCAGGTCGGATGCGCTTGCAGTAGGGGGTTACAAGCGTCTGTGTGGGGGAGAGCGAGAGACTCTACGCGTCGCCCCGTCCTCCCGCGCGGCCAACCTTCTCGTAAGAGAGCCCTGGACCTTCCTTTTATAGGCGTAAGGAGAGGGTCCAGGTGTACAATGGGGGGTGTAGCAGTGCGCTATCGTGTCTAGCAGAGAGGAGCTAGTGCCCTAAGTACATGCCGTCGTGGCAACCAGAGAGGTTTTGGCACCCTGTTCATATGATGTCGTGGCCGTCGGAGGAGCGTTGGAGCCTTGCGGAAGGACAGCTGTCGGGGTTGTCGAGTCCTTGCTGACGTCTCCTTGCTTCCGTAAGGGTTTGAGAGTCGCCGTCGTCATGGAGCACGCGGGGCGCCATTATTATCTGTTTTCTGGGGCGAGCCAGATGGGACGCCGGTCCCGTTACCCGTAGCCTGAGCTAGCTAGGGATAGGGTAATGATGGCCCCCCTGTGACGTGGTCGGTCCGAGCCCTGGGTCGGGCGAGGCGGAGGCTCCTCCGAGGTCGGGGTCGAGTAGTCGGTCTTCCGAGGTCGAGGTCGTGTCCGAGCCCCGGGTCGGGCGAGGCGGAGTTCGTCGTCTTTCGGGGCCAAGCCTGAGTCCGAGCCCTGGGTCAGGCGAGGCGGAGTCCGTCGTCTTCCGGGGCCGAGCCCGAGTCCGAGCCCTGGGGTCGGGCGAAGCGGATTTCGTCGTCTTCCGGGGCCAAGCCCGAGTCCGAGCCCTGGGGTCGGGCGAAGCGGAGTTCGTCGTCTTCCAGGGCCGAGCCCGAGTCCGAGCCCTGGGGTCGGGCGAAGCGGAGTTCGTCGTCTTCCGGGGCCGAGCTCGAGTCCGAGCCCTGGGGTCGGGCGAGGCGGAGTTCGTCGTCTTCCAGGGCCGAGCCCGAGTCCGAGCCCTGGGGTCGGGCGAGGCGGAGTTTCCTATGGCGCCCGAGGCCGGACTTGGCTGCTGTTAGCCTCACTCTGTCGAGTGGCACAACAGTTGGAGCGACACAGACGGCGCTGTCTTCTTGTCAGGCCGGTCAGTGGAGCGACGAAGTGACTGTAGTCACTTTCGGCTCTGTCGACTGAAGGGCGCATGACAGGATAAGATGTCTGGCCATCCTTGCATTAAATGCTCCTACGATTCGGTCGGTCGGTGTGGCGATCTGGCCAAGGTTGCTTCTTGGCGAAGACTGGGCCTCGGGCGAGCCGAAGGTGTGTACGTCGCTTGAGGGGGTCCTCGGGCGGGACGTGAATCTTCCGGGGTCGGCTGTCTTTGCCCGAGGCTGGGCTCGGGCGAGGCGAGGTCGTGTCCCTTGAGTGGACCGAGCCTTGGCTTAATCGCACCGATCAGGCCTTTGCAGCTTAGTGCTGATGGGGGTTACCAGCTGAGATTAGGAGTCTTGGGGATACCCCTAATTATGGTCCCCGACAGTAGCCCCTGAGCCTCGAAGGGAGTGTTGATACTCGCTTGGAGGCTTTTGTCGCACTTTTTTGCAAGGGGACCGGCCTTCCTCGGTTGTCTTTTGTTCCGGTGGGTGCGCGCGAGCGCACCCGCCGGGTGTAGCCCCCGAGGCCTCGGAGGAGTAGTTTGACTCCTTCGAGGTCTTAGTACGTTTCGTAATGTTTCGGCCGGTCTAGCTGCTCCCTCATGCGAACTGGCCGTAGCCCGGGTGAACAGTCGGGTCCCAAGTTCTCGGGCTGGTATGTTGACGCTGTCAACGGTTTGGCCGGAGCCGGGTTTGCGAGAGCAGCCCCCGAGCCTCCGCACAGAGCGAGAGGACGGTCAGGGACAGACTCGACTTTTTACATACGCCCCTGCGTCGCCTTTCCGCAAGGAGGAGGGGGGGAAAGCGCCATGTTGCCCTCGGAGGACGCCGAACATGGTGTCTCCAATGAGTTGCTAACGGGTAATCCGAGTGGACGCCCGTGCCCCATTTGTTAGGGGTCGGCTAGTGGCCCGGAGGCGCGCTCCAAAAGTACCTGCGGGTGACTTGCCGGACCCGATCCCCTTTTGACGGGGTCCGAGGGCTCGATGCCTCCCTCTGGTGGGATTCTGTTACAAAATCGTTCCCGTTGGTCTCGGAAATGTCCTAGGGTACCTCGGGACCGTAGCCCGAGCCTCGGTTATGTATCGAACGTTCCCAGGGTCATCCCTCGCTCTGCGTCAGAGGCGGCTGTCGAACCCTTCGGGGGCCAGCCTTCGAACCCCTGATCAGTAGTGGGCGCGGAGCCCGAGTGGCCTGAGGCGGCCGTTGAACCCTTTTGAGGGGCCAGCCTTTGAACCTCTGACCAGTAGTGGGCGCGGAGCCCGAGCGCTCTGAGGTGGCTGTTGAACCCTTCCGAGGGGCCAGCCTTTGAACCTCTGATCAGTAGGGGGGCTCGGGGCCCGCTTCCTTCGCGGAGAAGGATCCCTTTCGGAGTATCCCCTTTTCTGACCCTTGAGGCAAGAGAGAGAAAGAGGAAGTGAAAAGGATATGAAATCGAATGACGTGGCACACCTTTTTTGACGCGGTCATTATGGCGGAGGTGAAGCGTCGCCTGCTTCGCCTGCCAAAGGTGCCGCCTGTCCTGCCGCAGAGTTAATGCGATGGGACGAGTGGTTCACGGGGCGGCCGTTGCGCGTGCGCGAGCTGTTCGAGGAACGGAACGCGGACGTGTCGTCTTCCGCCGTGGGAGAAGGTCCTTTCGCTATCCTAGGAGGGGACGTGAGCTTGCTGACGACTCGACTATCGCTTCCGCCCGCCTGCCACCGCCATTACTGCCGGCCCATTTCTGGCCATATCGACCGTCGCGCCTTCTCCCGCGGCTGACCGGCCCGTGACTGATGCGCTCGGTTGGCACTGTCGGGTCATGCGCAGGGTCGCCTCGAGTCGCGGTACTGGTTCCGCAGTCGAGAAGGCGCGGTACTGGCGCGAGTGGCGGTGCAGTTTCTTGTACGTAGTAACTGGTGCGCCGGTTACATGACGTGTGGGCCTGGGCCTCCATGCTAGATGTGTCGAAGTCGAAAGGGTGCGTCCCCCTGGGCGCGGTTGCACGCCGCCTGCATGGCGGCCCGCCCTTTCACCCGCTGGCCTGGGCGAGAGTGGAGGAATGCTCGTAACCGCTGGGCAGCCGCGCGCACCGTGGGCGACGGTTTGGCCCTGTCTGCCCTGCGCCAGCTTGCATGACGCGTGGGGCCCAGCCCCCGTGTCATAGGGGGAGGACCTTGGAGCGTGTTGGAGAAGACTCAGCCCGCGACGGCTGAGGACGCAACTGGAGAGAGTTGCCTTTAAAAGGAGGGTGACCCCCTCAAAAGGCAACCATGTCTTCGCGCTCTCCTCATGCGTTGTGTCTTTCCACCTTTGGAGCCTCTAGATGGGGGGTGCCCGCGGTTCTCCCGCCTGGTCGTCGTTGGGGGAACGCAACTTCGTGGAAGTCGGTACCTTTCAGCCATCGTTCGGCTTCAAGGATTTTCGTCAGGCAGCCCGTCCGCCTTCCCCCACCAATGGGCAATTTGGTGGAGAGAAGCGGGCCGGGCTGTGGCCTCCGCCCCGCCCTCAGCTTCAAGGATTTTCGTCATCCGGGATGAGGCGGAGGAGCGCACCGAGTGGGGGGTTCCCCCCGCGTGGGTCGGTAACCCTTTTCTTCCCCCGGCATTGGGGGGGGGGAAGGCATCCTCCAGTCCCGCGGAGGCTTCCTTCAGTCATGCCGGGGAAAGGCGAACTGCTGCTGCCCAGCCAGGGTGCAGCATTCCGTCCCCTGTCCGGGCGTTGGTCGCGCCGCGTACGGGCCGGCCATGTGGACCAGGTCTTCCTTGCGCCGATAGTCGTGCCAGAGGGTTGCCCAACACGTCATGCACCGCAAGGGCGGTGCTCATGTTCTGGGGTGGCCTCAGCGAGGGCGGGAGCGAGGACCTGCCGGTGCGCTTTGGGGCGGCCGGCGCCCGCTGTTGCGGTGTTGAGGTAGCAGCAGCCGGAGAAGGTTTCTCTGCCGACGAGATTGCCAACTCCGCCTGCACTCTTGGACCTCCATCCCCCTGGCTTGAATGGCTGGTTCTCGTCCTTTGTGGGCGAGAGCCTTTCTGCCGCAGCGTCTGCCCGGAAGCCGTTGCTGCAGCTGTCTTGCCGCCCGGGATGGAGGTCGTTGCCGCTACGGTCAGAGCGGGCGGCGGTGAGCCGCTTGGAGTTCTGTTGCCCCGCAGGCCCTCCAACGTGGGGGGTTGTTCGTACCTGCGGGGGTGGAACCGAAGTTCCGTTTGTAATGGAACCTTAAGTGCTGGTGTATGTTCATTGTGGCTGTCGAGGCCTGAACATGTATGTATCCTTCGGCGTGAAGCCGTGTTTTTCCCTCATTCCGAGCACTGGGACTCGCCTGTCGGCTAGCTGAACCGCTTCACCAAGTGTGAGTTGCCTCGTGCGAAGGCGATGAGTGAGGTATCCGTATCCCGGAGGCGTAGGAGTCCCTCGGCTCAGTCGGCCCTGCCGCCCGAGGCTTCTCTTGCTTAGTTAAAGGAAACCCTCGGCCGCTCTTCGATGAGCCAGAGCCGGAGGCAGCGGTATCAGCGTGGACATAGGTAGAGTTGGCTTGGAAAGAAGACTTCGTTGGCCGAAGCCTGACCGGGCCGTCCACTAGCGGGACCGGCGTCGGAGTCGAGTTGCCGAGGCCATGGGATGGGCTGATGTCCTTGGGGGGCAGCCGGCTGAGGCTTCGGGGCGACCAGCCGAGCCGTCTGCTCGAGCCGGACTCCTAGAGGAGACCCTGGCGACGATGGCCCGGGCGTGGTGCTGACGTCGTCCTTCGGAGCGGAGATCCTCCGACTGTGTCGCCATTCGAGGCTCGGTCGGACTTCGCCGAAGGTGGTGTTGACGCCGAGGGTGCTGCTGCTCCCCCTCCATCGAGGTCCGAACCTGCGGGATCGGTTTATCTTGTAGTGTGCATATGTTTTCTGCGGCCGCCGAGGCCCAAACATGCTGTCGTTATGTTGTAAAGCTGTGTTTCTTTTTCCCTTTGTTTCGAGTATCAAGACTTATTCGTCGGCAACAGAATTGTTTGTTCGAGCGAGAGTTACTTTTCACGGAAGGTGATGAGTGAGGTATCCGTATCCCGGAGGCGTAGGAGTCCCTCGGCTCGATCGGCCTTGCCGCTTACGTGTACTCTCACTCGTCCGTAGGATTCTGCTAACGATGTAGTCGAGAAGGCCCAAAAAATCATTTCGGCAGAAGGGTCTCCGAGCATTGGGACTTGTTCGATCAGCAGAATCGCTTATCCGAGCGTGAGTTACTTATCGCAGAAGGTGATGAGTGAGGTATCCGTATCCCGGAGGCGTAGGAGTCCCTCGGCTCGGTCGGCCTTGGCTGCTTACGTGTACTCCGTCATTTTTAGGACCCCACTTTCGAACTAGTCAAAAAGCACGAAAGGCGCTCTGGCAAAAAGACTTTTTCCGAGGAAAATTTTGACGCAGAGGGGGTTCCCCCCTTCTAGCCCCCGAGGGAGGGTCGGGCTTTGCCGAGGCAAGGCCGACCCTTCCTTGATGGTTAGACTTTGAACGTGAATGAGGTGTACGAATGACTTGAAAGCATCTTAAGGGTAGAAACGACGTAGCTGTCGGATGTTCCAAGCGTTGCTGTAGACCTCGCCTTGGCTGTTGGCCGGCTTGTATGTCCCGGGCTTCAGAACCTTGGCGATGACGAACGACCCTTCCTAGGGAGGCGTGAGCTTGTGCCGCCCTCGGGTGTCTTGTCGCAGTCGAAGCACCAGGTCGCCTGCTTGGAGGTCTCGGGACCGAACCCCTCGGGCGTGGTAGCGTCGCAGGGACTGCTGGTACCGCGACGTGTGTAGTAAGGCTATGTCCCGAGCCTCTTCGAGCTGGTCCAGTGAGTCTTCTCGGTCGGTCTGGTTTCTTCGGTCGTCGTACGCCCTCGTCCTCGGGGAACCGTATTCTAAGTCTGTGGGCAAGACGGCCTTGGCCCCATAGACTAGAAAGAACGGTGTGAAGCCCGTGGCTCGGCTCGGCGTTGTCCTCAGACTCCAGACCACCGAGGGGAGTTCCTTTATCCACCGCCTTCCGAACTTGTGGAGGTCGCTGTAGATCCTCGGCTTGAGTCCTTGCAGAATCATGTCGTTGGCACGTTCCACTTGCCCATTCGTCATGGGGTGAGCCACGGCAGCCCAGTCCACCCGGATATGGTGATCCTCGCAGAAGTCCAGGAACTTTCGACCGGTGAACTGGGTGCCGTTGTCGGTGATGATGGAGTTCGGGACCCCAAAGCGATGGATGATGTTGGTGAAGAATGCCACTGCCTGTTCGGACCTGATGCTGTTTAGGGGTCGGACCTCGATCCACTTGGAGAATTTGTCGATGGTGACTAGCAGGTGCGTGTAGCCCCCGGGTGCCTTCTGCAAGGGACCGACGAGGTCCAATCCCCACACAGCAAACAGCCAGGTGATGGGTATTGTCTGCAGAGCCTGAGCGGGCAGGTGCGTCTGCCTCGCGTAGAACTGACATCCTTGGCAGGCGCGGACAATTCTAGTGGCGTCGGCCACCGCGGTCGGCCAGTAGAAACCTTGTCGGAAGGCGTTTCCAACAAGGGCTCGGGGCACTGCGTGATGACCGCAAGCCCCCGAGTGTATTTCTCGTAAGAGCTCCTGGCCTTCGGCGATGGATATGCACCGCTGGAGGATGCCGGATGGGCTGCGGTGGTAGAGCTCCTTTCCGTCACCCAGTAAGACGAACGACTTGGCGCGCCGCGCCAGTCACCGAGCCTCGGCTCGGTCGAGGGGCAGCTCTCCTTGGTGGAGATATTGCAGGTATGGGGTCTGCCAGTTTCGATTAGGCTGGACCCCACTCCGCTCTTCCTCGACGCGCAGTGTCTCACCCTCGGGGGCCGAGCCGAGGGCGCCTCGGGCTGTGCCGAGGATGCCTCGGGCTGGGCCGAGGCCTTCTCGGACTCGGGCGTGTCGTCAGTCTTGACTGAGGGTTGATGTAGGTCTCGGGAGAAGACGTCCGGGGGGACCGTTGTCCGCCCCGAGGCTATCTTAGCCAGCTCGTCCGCAGTCTCGTTGTGTCGTCGGGCGATGTGGTTGAGCTCGAGCCCGTAGAACTTGTCCTCCAGGCGCCGAACCTCATCGCAGTAGGCTTCCATCTTTGGGTCGCGGCAGTGGGAGTTCTTCATAACTTGGTCAATGACGAGCTGCGACTCGCTGCGAGCGTCGAGGCGTCGGACCCCTAGCTCAATGGCGATGCGCAGCCCGTTGACCAGAGCTTCGTACTCAACCACATTGTTGGACGCCGGGAAATGGAGGTGGAGCACGTAGCGTAGGTGTTTCCCGAGGGGCTTGATGAAGAGCAGGCCCGCGCCTGCCCCTGTTTTCATCAGCGACCCATCGAAAAACATGGTCCAGAGTTCTGGCTGGATCGGAGCTGCCGGGAGCTGGGTGTCGACCCATTCAGCCACAAAGTCTGCCAGGACTTGGGACTTGATGGCCTTCTGAGGGGCGAACGAGATCGTCTCGCCCATGATTTCCACCGCCCACTTTGCAATCCTTCCCGAGGCCTCTTGGCACTGGATGATCTCCCCCAGGGGGAAGGATGACACCACAATCACCGGATGAGACTCGAAGTAGTGTCGCAACTTTCGCCGCGTCAGGATCACCGCGTACAGCAGCTTCTGAATTTGCGGGTAGCGGATCTTGGTCTCGGATAGTACCTCGCTGATGAAGTAAACCGGCCTCTTGACGGGCAATGCGTGCCCTTCTTCTTGTCTCTCAACCACGATCGCGGCGCTGACCACCTTAGTGGTAGCGGCGACGTAGATCAAGAGGGCTTCTTCGGCGGCGGGGGGCACCAAGATGGGCGCGTTCATAAGGAGTGCCTTCAGGTTCCCGAGGGCTTCCTCGGCCTCGGAAGTCCAAGTGAAGCACTCGGTCTTTCTTAAGAGGCGGTATAGAGGTAGGCCTCTTTCGCCGAGGCGCGAGATGAAACGGCTCAGGGCCGCAAGGCATCCCAAGACCCTCTGTACGCCTTTCAAGTCCTTGATGGGCCCCATGTTGGTGATGGCCGCGATTTTCTCCGGGTTGGCCTCGATGCCCCGCTCGGAGACGATGAACCCCAAGAGCATGCCTCGGGGGACTCCGAAGACACACTTCTCGGGATTAAGTTTTACGCCCTTTGCCTTGAGACACCGGAATGTCGTTTCAAGGTCGGAGGCTTTCCTCATCTTGACTATGATGTCATCGACATAAGCCTCGACCGTTCGACCAATGTGTTCGCCGAACACGTGGTTCATGCACCTTTGGTACGTCGCACCCGCATTCCTCAAACCAAATGGCATAGTTACATAGTAGTACATGCCAAAAGGTGTGATGAAAGAAGTCACGAGCTGGTCGGACTCTTTCATCCTGATTTGGTGATACCCTGACTAGGCATCGAGGAAAGACAGGGTTTCGCATCCCGCAGTGGAATCCACGATTTGATCGATGCGAGGCAGAGGATAGGGAACTTTTGGGCATGCTTTGTTTAGACCAGTGTAGTCTACACACATCCGCCATTTCCCTCCTTTCTTTCTCACAAGCACGGGGTTGGCAAGCCATTCGGGATGGAATACCTCTTTGATGAACCCTGCGGCCATCAGCTTGTGGATCTCCTCGCCTATGGCTCTGCGCTTTTCTTCGTCGAATCGGCGCAGAGGTTGCTTCACGGGACGGGCTCTAGCTCGGATATCTAGAGAGTGCTCGGCGACATCTCTCGGTATGCCAGGCATGTCCGAGGGACTCCACGCGAAAACTTCGGCGTTTGCGCGGAGAAAGTCAACGAGCACTGCTTCCTATTTGGGGTCGAGCTCGGAGCCGATCCGGATCTGCTTGGAGGCGTCGTTGCTGGGGTCGAGTGGGACGGACTTAACCGTCTCCGCTGGCTCAAAGTTGCCGGCATGGCGCGTCACGTCTGGCGCCTCCTTGGAGAGGCTCTCCAGGTCGGCGATGAGGGCCTCGGATTCGGCGAGGGCCTCAGCGTACTCCACGCACTCTACGTCGCATTCGTACGTGTGTCGGTATGTGGGGCCGACGGTGATGACCCCGTTGGGGCCCGGCATCTTGAGCTTGAGGTAGGTGTAGTTGGGGACAACCATGAACTTGGCGTAGCATGGCCTCCCTAGTACCGCGTGGTAGGTTCCTCGGAACCCGACCACCTCGAACGTGAGGGTTTCCCTTCTGAAGTTGGAGGGAGTCCCGAAGCAGATGGGCAGATCGAGTCGTCCGAGGGGTTGGACGCGTTTCCCAGGGATGATCCCGTGAAAAGGCACCGCACCGGCCCGGACCGAGGACAGATCGATCTGCAGGAGCTCGAGGGTCTCGGCGTAGATGATGTTGAGGCTGCTGCCTCCGTCCACGAGGACCTTGGTGAGCCTGACGTTGCCGATGACGGGGTCGACAACGAGCGGGTATTTCCCCGGGCTCGGCATGCGGTCGGGGTGATCGCCCTGGTCGAAGGTGATGGGCTTGTCGGACCAGTCTAGCTAGACCAGCGCCGCCACCTTTACCGAACAGACCTCCCGACGCTCTTGCTTGCGGTGTCGAGCCGAGGCGTTCGCCACTGGCCCACCGTAGATCATGAAGCAGTCACGAACTTCAGGGAACTCCTTTGCCTGGTGATCCTCCTTCTTGTCGTCGTGGGGGGCCCTGCCACCCTCCGCAGGTGGCCCGGCCCTGTGAAAGTGACGCCGAAGCATGGCGCATTCCTCAAGGGTGTGCTTGACGGGTCCCTGATGATAGGGGCACGACTCCTTGAGCATCTTGTCGAATAGATTGGGGCCTCCGGGAGGTTTCCGAGGGTTCTTGTACTCAGCGGCGGCGACAAGGTCCGTGTCGGCCGCGTCGCGTTTCGCTTGCGACTTCTTCTTACCTTTCTTCTTGGTGCCGCGCTGAGCGGACGTCTCAGGAACATCTTCCGGCTGGCGGCCCTGGGGCTGCTTGTCCTTCCGGAAGATGGCCGCAACCGCCTCCTGGCCAGAGGCGAACTTGGTGGCGATGTCCATCAGCTCGCTCGCCCTGGTGGGGGTCTTGCGACCCAGCTTGCTCACCAGGTCGCGGCAGGTGGTGCCGGCGAGGAACGCTCCGATGACATCCGAGTCGGTGACGTTGGGCAGCTCGGTGCGCTGCTTTGAGAATCGCCGGATGTAGTCCCAGAGAGACTCTCCCGGCTGCTGGCGGCAGCTTTGGAGATCCCAGGAGTTCCCAGGGCGCACATACATGCCCTGGAAATTACCGGCGAAGGCTTGGACCAGGTCGTCCTAGTTGGAGATCTGCCCCGGAGGCAGATGCTCCAGCCAGGCCCGAGCGGAGTCGGAGAGGAACAGGGGGAGGTTGCGGATGATGAGGTTGTCATCGTCCGTTCCACCCAGTTGGCAGGCCAGCCGGTAGTCCACGAGCCACAGTTCCGGTCTTGTCTCCCCCGAGTACTTTGTGATGGTAGTCGGGGTTCAGAACCGGGTCGGGAACGGCGCCCGTCGTATGGCTCGGCTGAAAGCCTGCGGGCCGAGCGGTTCAGGCGAGGGGCTCTGATCCTCCCCGCTATCGTAGCGTCCCCCACGCCTAGGGTGGTAGCCTCGGCGCACCCTCTCGTCGAGGCGGGCTCGATGGTTGTGGTGGTGGTGCTCGTTGCCGAGGCGTCCCGGGGCTGCAGGCGCTGTGTTGCGCGTGCGCCCGGTGTGGACCGAGGCTTCCCACACGAATCGGGAAGTCGCGGCGTGGTGCTCCGAGGGGTATCCCTGCCTTCGGGAGGCAGAGCTCTCGGCCCGTCGGACCGCGGCATCCTCCAGGAGATTCTTGAGCCCTCCCCAGATCCGTCGCCCTTCGGTGGTTGATGGTTCCGGCATCGCGCGGAGAAGTATCGCTGCTGCAGCCAGGTTCTGGCCGACCCCACTGGAAGCCGGTGGTGGCCTTGCCCTGACGTCGTCGGCGATGCAGAGCTGGACGCCCTGGGGTAGATGACGCGCTTCTCCGGCCGGAGCTTGGTCTACCCATTCCTGCTCGATGTTCCGACGGAGCGACTCAAGTGTTCCTGCCCCCTCGTCGAGCCTGGCCTGCATCTCGTGGATTTGCTCGAGCTGTGCGTCCTGACCCCCCGCAGGGACTGGGACCACAACTAGCTCCCGAAGGATGTCAACGCGAGGCGCAGGCCTAGGGGGATCACCGTTTTCCGGTATACCAAGATGGTTGTCTTCGTCGGGACCCCCTAGATCGACGTGGAAACATTCACGACTTGGGCCGCTGTCTCCGTCGCCGAAGCTGTGGCTACCGTCGAAACAATCGGAAAGGCAGTAGTCGCATGCGGTCATGAAGTCCCGCATGGCGCTGGGGTTACCGAGCCCGGAGAAATCCCAACCAAAGTCGGGCTCGTCATCTTCCTCGAAACCCGAGGGTCCGTAGGTCGAGACGGCCGTCAGCCGGTCCCAGGGTGACCGCATATGATACCCCGGAGGGCTGGTGCATGCCTCTATGAAGGCTTCCACCAAAGCGGGGTCGCTTGGTGGGTCGGGGCCGAATCCAAAAGGCATGATACGGGAGTCGGTCGGTACCTCTTAGTCGACAGGTGGTGACGTTGTCACATCAGGGGCGGACTGCGCCATCGTCTCAGGTACGAGGGTGACGCCCAGCAAGTCCTTCGCGAGCGTGCTGGCGTCGTCCGTCCGCTTGGAGTTGGCGTGTTGTGGAGAAACGGCGCTCGTCTTCATCTCAGACGCGAGGTCGACGCCCGACGTGTCCCCCGTCGGGGCGCCGGCGCCGTCGACTCGCTCGACAGCCGATGAGGTGCCGCCTCCTGCTTGGCCATGGTTGCCCCGCCTCCTCCTCCTCCGGCGGGGGAGGTGACGGGACAAACTCGGACGCCGTTCTTCCGCCTCGTGGGGAAGACGTCGTCGATTCCGCCGCCGGCGGGCGGGTTGTCGGCCGCCATCGTCGCCGTCGCGTGGCGGAGGAAGGAGTATCATGTCGTAGCTGCCGTCGAGGGACATGAACTGTCCCGGGTTGGAAAGGTTGCTGGAGACTACCTATCTGGAGCTTGACGGGGAGCTGTTCGTCAACACGCAGCAGGCCCCTACCTGGCGCGCCAACTGTCGGCGTTTCGACCCCGGGGGGTCCCTGGACCGACGAGTGAATTGTCGCCGCGTGTCCCAGCCCAGATGGGTCGGCGCGAGACGGAGCACGAAGGGGGGGGGGGGTAGAATAGAGGGGAAAGCCTGCGGCCTTCGCGTTTGTCCTGCGCCCAGGTCGGGTGTGCTTGCAGTAGGGGGTTACAAGCGTCCGCGTGGGGGGAGAGCGAGGGACTCTACGCGTCGCCCCGTCCTCCCGCGCGACCAACCTTCTCGTAAGAGAGCCATGGACCTTCCTTTTATAGGCGTAAGGAGAGGGTCCAGGTGTACAATGGGGGGTGTAGCAGTGCGCTATCGTGTCTAGCAGAGAGGAGCTAGTGCCCTAAGTACATGCCGTCGTGGCAGCCAGAGAGGTTTTGGCACCCTGTTCATATGATGTCGTGGCCGTCGGAGGAGCGTTGGAGCCTTGCGGAAGGACAGCTGTCGGGGCTGTCGAGTCCTTGCTGACGTCTCCTTGCTTCCGTAAGGGTTTGAGAGTCGCCGTCATCATGGAGCACGCGAGGCGCCATCATTATCTGTTTTCTAGGGCGAGCCAGATGGGACGCCGGTCCCGTTACCCGTAGCCTAAGCTAGCTAGGGATAGGGTAATGATGGCCCCCCCTATGACGTGGTCGGTCCGAGCCCTGGGTCGGGCGAGGCGGAGGCTCCTCTGAGGTCGGGGTCGAGTCGGTCTTCCGAGGTCGAGGTCGTGTCCGAGCCTCGGGTCGGGCGAGGCGGAGTTCGTCGTCTTTCGGGGTCGAGCCTGAGTCCGAGCCCTAGGTCGGGCGAGGCGGAGTCCGTCGTCTTCCAGGGCCGAGCCCGAGTCCAAGCCCTGGGGTCGGGCGAAGCGGAGTTCGTCGTCTTCCGGGGCCGAGCCCGAGTCCGAGCCCTAGGGTCGGGCGAAGCGGAGTTCATCGTCTTCCGGGGCCGAGCCCGAGTCCGAGCCCTGGGGTCGGGCGAAGCGGAGTTCGTCGTCTTCCGAGGCCGAGCCCGAGTCCGAGCCCTGGGGTCGGGCGAGGCGGAGTTCGTCGTCTTCCGGGGCCGAGCCCGAGTCCGAGCCCTGGGGTCGAGCGAGGCGGAGTTTCCTATGGCGCCCGAGGCCGGACTTGGCTGCTATCAGCCTCACTCTGTCGAGTGGCACAGCAGTCGGAGCGACGCAGGCGGCGCTGTCTTCTTATCAGGCCGGTCAGTTGAGCGGCGAAGTGACTACGGTCACTTTCGGCTCTGTCGACTGAAGGGCACATGACAGGATAAGATGTCAGGCCATCCTTGCATTAAATGCTCCTGCGATTCGGTCGGTCGGTGTGGTGATTTGGCCAAGGTTGCTTCTTGGCGAAGACTGGGC
Source organism: Zea luxurians (assembly GCA_029449295.1). NCBI lineage: Eukaryota > Viridiplantae > Streptophyta > Magnoliopsida > Poales > Poaceae > Zea > Zea luxurians. The sequence continues at coordinate 31,699,883 of JAOPSE010000001.1, read as the reverse complement.
CTCGGGTGAGCCTAAGGTGTGTACGTCGCTTGAGGGAGTCCTCGGGCGAGACGTGAATCTTCCGGGGTCGGCTGCCTTTACCCGAGGCTGGGCTCGGGCGAGGCGAGGTCGTGTCCCTTGAGTGGACCGAGCCTTGGCTTAATCGCACCCATCAGACCTTTGCAGCTTAGTGCTGATGGGGGTTACCAGCTGAGATTAGGAGTCTTGGGGTACCCCTAATTATGGTCCCCGACAATTATTGACTGCACAGTAACACAATAAAACAGAAGCTATCCATCCATTAACACAGTAGCATAGTAACAAACTATACGTATGGATGGTTATTGAAAGAATTGTTTGTTTTACTTACAGAATTGATGACGATTTTCAAATCTTGTTCCACTTTGTTGTAAAATTCCTTGAAGAGCATCACAAAAAAAGCATAGTCGATGACCCCTTTTGATATGGTGTTTCAATATAGGGCATTCTGCACTGTGATTTGACGTGGAAATCCACGTCTGTATATATGGTCAACACATCAGTTAGTCTTTGCTGTAATCTCGTACAGAATCTAGCAGAAAATTGATCCTTGTTTAACGGTTGCTACCACTTCTGAGGGTCAATATTAATTTGCTTGTGGACAAGATTGATGTAGTAGAACACCCAGTGTGCACGATATACGTTGGTGGTTCAGTTAATTCGCTTTTATTTCCAACATCTCCGATAGTCTATGTGTTCATAAAAAATGATGTACATATTTAATGGAAACTAAAAATGGAGGAATTAACAAAAGTATGATTTTTTGTCCATGAACCAATAGTCACATGTTGGCTCTCTATCATTGGGTCGTCGTCCACAAAACCTTTCATGGATACCCCTTTTTCGTTCCAATGTTCGAGATTCAACTGGCTTACGGGGAAACCAGAAACAATCTCGACATCTCCATGCATATGTTATGTAAAAAACATTTAACCGTATTATTAATGAGTTAATGCTATTGAACGATTGACATATAAGTGTACAACGATTATTACTGTGCTATTACTGAGGGGTTATCTAATAGTACAAAAATCTTATTATATATATTAGTAATATTGTTGCTATTTAGATATGGTAAGTGAAATATTATTGACTGACTGTTACTAATGATCCATGTCAACTACTGAGTAACTATTACTGTGTTATTTCTGACTATTACTAGGTGACTAGTGCTAACTATTAATGAGTGATTGTTACCTCTATTGTTGTCTGGCACTCGCTTGTTTCTTGCTCCTTTGTATCTGTTACATGCCCTAGGTCTGCTATTAATTGAGTATCATATGTGTCAGTACCCTCGATCAGGGGTACCTTCTCCTACAGAATGAAGGCGCCGCATCCGTACAACACCTCAAGGCCACGTGGGGAATAACGTCCAACCCTACCACACGGGCAGGTCCAAGGGCGCCACATGGCAAGGAAAGGTGGTGCATCCCAGTCTTCACCGTTGGGTCCAGACCCCCACAAAAGGACACCGGACCCCTATACGTACAAGTCCAGAGCCCCCAAGAAGGCACACCAGGTCCCTTGGAGAGGCCTCAGTCTCCCTCCAAGTGAGGTCCGGGCATTAGCAAGGTCCCGCGACGGGAAGGACCCTGGCATGAGGGGGTCCGGTGCTGGCACGTGTCAGGGCCTAGCCCGGCGCTTCCCGCTACTGGCGCGTGGCTTACGACATAAGCCAACGGGCCAAGTCTGAAGTAAAGCCCACAAAGCCGTACAGCCTCTGCATTTATTACCGAAAGGACGCGCCACCTGCCACCACGCTAACGGGCAACGTGCCCTCCCAGCATTTAATGTGTCCTGTCCAATCTGGTGGCAGGCGGCGTCAGGGTCATCCAGCAGGCGGCGCGCCTGACCGGTCTGTTGGCAAACAGTGCGCCTGTGCCGTGCAGCGCACTGTACTCATCGTCCCTTCTACAAGAAGCCTCCCCTGCACACCCATGCATGATTAGCTATAAAGGAAAACTACCCTCTCAGATGTGCCCCTATGATATCAATATCCTACTGTTCCATGGTCTTACCCAGCAGTTTCTGGATTGTGTTTTATCTAACCCACCCGACCAGCTCCCGTCCTATCAGGCATATTGACATCTGGATTGAACAGCCAGGCTTGCAGTTTAGGACCTCTATGCGAAAGAAGGAGGGCCCGACAACATGGGGACCGGCTCTGAAGAACGAGTGCCCATTCCATGGGGTGGTCCGGAGCCTGTGCGGCCGGTAGCCTGGTTCCGTACCCAAAATCCTGCACACTCCACCACTTCGTGATGAGTGCCCTATGTCACACCCGGCTTTAAGGAACAAAGCCAGGTGCATCTCATACATGCGCCAAGAAGACAACATATATAATAACAGAGTGTATAGAGATAAATGTCAATAACATCAGAGTACTTATTTGTCGGGGACCATAATTAGGGGTACCCTCAAGACGCCTAATTCTCAGCTGGTAACCCCCATCAGCATAAAGCTGCAGAGGCCTGATGGGTTTGATTAAGTCAGGGATCAGTCCATACGAGTGACTTGACCACGCCACGCCCGAGCCTAGCCTCGGGCGAGGGCAGCCGACCCTAAGATGACTCCGTCTCGCCTGAGGCCTCCTCTTTCACGGCAGACGCATCTCCGGCTCGCCCTAGGCCCCGCCTTCGATAAGAAGAAACCCTGACTAAATCACCGCGCCAACCGACCGAGTCACCGGGGCGTTTAACGCAAAAGGTAAGACCAACGGGCGACCAGACTTCGCCAGAGGCGCCATAGGAGGCTCCGCCCGACCCAGGGCTCGGACTCGGGCTAAGGCCCCGGAAGACGGCGAACTCCGCTCCGCCCGACCCCAGGGCTCGGACTCGGGCTAAGGCCCCGGAAGACGGCGAACTCCGCTCCGCCCAAGGGCTCGGACTCGGGCTAAGGCCCCGGAAGACGGCGAACTCCGCTCCGCCCGACCCAGGGCTCGGACTCGGGCTAAGGTCCCGGAAGACGGCGAACTCCGCTCCGCCCGACCCCAGGGCTCGGACTCGGGCTAAGGCCCCGGAAGACGACGAACTCCGCCTCGCCCAACCCAGGGCTCGGACTCCGCCTCGGCCTCTGCCGAACGATCTCCGCCTCGCCCGACCCAGGGCTCGGACTCTGCCTCTGTCTTGCAGGACGGACTCGACCTCGGCTTCGGAGGAGCTTCCACGACGCCCGACCTAGGACACGAGACCGCCACGTCAACAGGGAGCGTCATCATCACCCTGCCCTGAGCCGACTTGGGTCGCAGAGAACAAGACCGACGTCCCATCTGGCCAGCCACGCCAGATAGGCAAATGATGGCGCCCCGCTAGACCATGACGACGGCGACTCTCAGCTCCCTTACGAAAGCAGGAGGACGTCAGCAAGGGCCCGGCCACTCCGACAGCTGTCCCCCCGTCCGGCTCCGTTACTCCTCCAACAGCCACGACGCCACACCAACAGGGTGCCAAGATCTCTCCGGCTGCCACCTTGGCATGTACATAGGGCGCTAGCTCTCCCTCGCTAGACACGTAGCACCTTGCTACACCCCCATCTTGTACACCTGGATCCTCTCCTTACGACTATAAAAGGAAGGACCAGGGCCTTCTTAGAGAAGGTTGGCCTCGCGGGGACGAAGGGCAGGGGCAGGCGCTCTCTCGGGGCCGCTCGCTTCCCCTCACCTCGCGCGGACGCTTGTAACCCCCTACTGCAAGCGCACCCGACCTGGGCGCGGGACGAACACGAAGGCCGCGGGAATCCTCCGACTCCCTCACGACCCGGCTCCGGCCACCGACCTCTCTCTCTGTTCCCCCCTTCGCGCTCGCCCACGCGCTCGACCCATCTGGGCTGGGGCACGCGGCACTCTCACTCGTCGGCTCGGGGACCCCCCGGTCTCGGAACGCCGACAGTTGGCGCGCCAGGTAGGGGCCTGCTGCGTGTTGACGTTCGATTTCCCGTCAAGCTCCAGATGGGCAGTCTCCAACGACCTCTTCAACCCGGGACGGTGCTCCGTTTCGGGAACCTCGAGTTCATGTCTCTCGACGGCAACTACGACATGGTACTCCTTCCACCGCCGCGCGGCAGCGACAATGGTGGCGGACAGCCCGCCCGCCGGCGGCGGAATCAGCGACGTCTTTCCCGCATGGGGGAAGGACAACTTTCGAGCTCGCCCCATCCTCTCCCTCGCCATCGGAGGAGGAGGAGGCGGGGCAACCGGGGCCGAGCGGGAGATCGCGCTCCGACGGCTGTCGAGCAAATCGACATCCCCGGCGCCTCAACGGAGGACACGCCAAGCGTCGCCCTCGCGTTCAAGGCAAACGCGAGCGCCATCCCCCCGCAACACGTCGACTCCGAGCAAGTGGACGACGCCAGCACGCTCACGGAGGGCCTGCAGGACGTCGCCCTCGTACCCAAGACGATGGCGCGGTCAGCCCCCGACTTGACTTCATCGCCCCTCGTCGACAAAAAGGTACCGACTGCTACCCGTCTTTCGTCATTTCGACTCGGCCTCAGCCCGCCTGGCGATCTCGCTTTGGCGGGCGCTCACATTGAGGCGAGTGCAACCTCTCTGGGGTTTCGTGTGCGGTCGCCTTGGGACCGATTGACGGGTGTCTCGACCTACGGACCCTCTGGGTCCGAGGAAGATGACGACCCCAGCATCTGCTGGGATTTCTCCGGATCTGGCAATCCTAGTGCCATGCGGGACTTCATGACCGCATGTGACTACTGCCTCTCCGACTGTTCCGACGGCAGCCGCAGCCTTGGCGACAAGGACTGCGGCCCGAGTCGCGAATGTTTCCACATCGAGTTAGGGGATCCCTCCGGAGGCGGCTGTCTCGGCACGCCGGAGGATGGTGATCCCCCTAGGCCAGCTCCTCGCGCCGACATCCCGCGGGAGCTAGCTGTGGTCCCCGTTCCGGCGGGGGGTCACGACCCACAGCTCGAGCAAGTCCGCGGGGCGCAGGCCGGGCTCGATGAGGGAGCAGGAGCGCTCGAGGCAATCCGCCAGAACATCGGGCAGGTGTGGGCGAGCCAGCCCCCGGCCGGAGGAATACGTCACCTGCCCCAAGGTCTCCAGCACCGCATCGCCAACGATGCCAGGGACAGACCGCCACCCGCATCCGGCGGAACCGGTCAGGACCTGGCCGCTGCAGCGATGCTCCTCCGCGCGATGCCGGAGTCGTCAACCACCGAGGGTCGGCGAATCCAGGGAGAACTTAAGCATCTCCTGGAAGGCGCTGCGGCCCGGTGGGCCGAGAGCTCTGCCTCCCGAAGGCAGGGATACCCCTCGGAACCTCGTGCCGCGACTTCCCGACTCACGCGGGAAGCCTCGGTCTTCACCGGGCGCACGCGCAACACCGCGCCTGCGGCCCCGGGCCACCTCGGCGACGAGCACCCTCATCGTGACCGTCGGGCACGCCTCGACGAAAGGGTGCACCGAGGCTACCACCCCAGGCGTGGGGGACGCTACGACAGCGGGGAGGATCGGAGTCCCTCGCCCGAACCACCCGGTCCGCAGGTCTTTAGCCGAGCCATTCGGCGGGCGCCGTTTCCGCCCCGATTCCGACCCCCGACTACTATCACGAAGTACTCGGGGGAGATGAGACCGGAATTGTGGCTTGCGGACTACCGCCTGGCCTGTCAACTGGGTGGGACGGACGATGACAACCTCATCATCCGAAACCTCCCCCTGTTTCTCTCCGACACCGCTCATGCCTGGTTGGAGCGCCTGCCTCCGGGGCAGATTTCCAACTGGGAAGATTTGGTCCAGGCTTTCACCGGGAACTTCCAGGGCACGTACGTGCGCCCCGGGAATTCCTGGGACCTCCGAAGCTGTCGGCAACTGCTGGGAGAGTCTCTCCGAGACTACATCCGGCGGTTCTCGAAGCAGCGCACCGAGCTGCCCAACATCACCGACTCCGATGTCATCGGCGCGTTCCTCGCCGGCACCACCTGCCGCGACCTGGTGAGCAAGCTGGGTCGCAAGACCCCCACCAGGGCGAGCGAGCTGATGGACATCGCCACCAAGTTCGCCTCCGGCCAGGAGGCGGTAGAGGCCATCTTCCGAAAGGACAAGCAGCCCCAGGGCCGCCCATCGGAAGATGCTCCCGAGGTGTCTACTCCGCGCGGCGCCAAGAAGAAAGGCAGGAGGAAGTCGCAAGCGAAACGCGACGTTCCCGATGCAGACCTTGTCGCCGCCGCCGAGCACAAGAACCCTCGGAAGCCCCCCGGAGGTGCTAACCTCTTCGACAAGGCACTCAAGGAGACGTGCCCCTACCATCAGGGGCCCGTCAAGCATACCCTCAAAGAGTGCGTCATGCTTCGGCGCCACTTCCACAGGGCCGGGCCACCCGCAGAGGGTGGCAGGGCTCACGACGACGACAAAAGGGAGGATCGCCAAGCAGGAGAGTTCCCGGAGGTCCGCGATTGCTTCATGATCTACGGAGGGCATGCGGCAAACGCCTCGGCTCGGCATCGTAAGCAAGAGCGTCGGGAGGTCTGCTCGGTGAAGGTGGCGGCGCCAGTCTACCTAGACTGGTCCGACAAGCCCATCACCTTCGACCGGGACGACCACCCCGACCACGTGCCGAGCCCGGGGAAGTACCCGCTCGTCGTCGACCCCGTCATCGGCGACGTCAGGCTCACCAAGGTCCTGATGGATGGAGGCAGCTGCCTCAACATCATCTACGCCGAGACCCTCAGGCTCCTGCGCGTCGACCTGTCATCCGTCCGAGCAGGCGCTGCGCCCTTCCACGGGATCATTCCCGGGAAGCGCGTCCAGCCCCTCGGACAGCTCGACCTCCCTGTCTGCTTCGGAACACCCTCCAACTTCCGAAGGGAGACTTTGACGTTCGAGGTGGTCGGGTTCCGAGGAACCTACCACGCAGTGTTGGGGAGGCCATGCTACGCGAAGTTCATGGCCATCCCCAACTACACTTACCTGAAGCTCAAGATGCCGGGCCCCAACGGGGTCATCACCGTCGGCCTCACGTACAAACACGCATTCGAATGCGATGTGGAGTGCGTGGAGTACGCCGAGGCCCTCGCCGAGTCCGAGGCCCTCATTGCCGACCTGGAAAGCCTCTCCCGAGAGGTGCCGGACGTGAAGCGGCATGCCGGCAACTTCGAGCCAGCGGAGACGGTTAAGGCCGTCCCTCTCGACCCCAGTGGCGACACCTCCAAGCAGATCCGGATCGGTTCCGGGCTCGACCCCAAATAGGAAGCAGTGCTCGTCGACTTTCTCCGCGCAAACGCCGACGTTTTTGCGTGGAGTCCCTCGGACATGCCTGGCATACCGAGGGATGTCGCCGAGCACTCGCTGGATATTCGGGCCGGAGCCCGGCCGGTCAGACAGCCTCTGCGCCGATTCGACGAGGAAAGGCGCAGGGTGATAGGCGAGGAGGTCCACGAGCTGATGGCAGCAGGGTTCATTAAAGAGGTATTCCATCCCGAATGGCTTGCCAACCCTGTACTTGTGAGGAAAAAAGGGGGGAAGTGGCGGATGTGTGTAGACTACACTGGTCTCAACAAAGCATGTCCGAAGGTCCCCTACCCACTACCTCGCATCGACCAAATTGTGGACTCCACTGCAGGGTGCGAAACCCTGTCTTTCCTCGATGCCTACTCAGGGTATCATCAAATCAAGATGAAAGAGTCCGACCAGCTCGCGACTTCTTTCATCACGCCCTTCGGCATGTACTGTTATGTCACAATGCCGTTCGGGTTGAGAAACGCGGGTGCAACGTACCAGCGGTGCATGAACCATGTGTTCGGCAAACACATTGGTCGCACGGTCGAGGCCTACGTCGATGACATCGTAGTCAAGACGAGGAAAGCCTCTGACCTTCTCTCCGACCTCGAACTGACATTCCGGTGTCTCAAGGCGAAGGGCGTCAAGCTCAATCCCGAGAAGTGCGTCTTCGGGGTGCCCCGAGGCATGCTCTTGGGGTTCATCGTCTCCGAGCGGGGCATCGAAGCCAACCCGGAGAAGATCGCAGCGATCACAAACATGGGGCCCATCAAGGACTTAAAAGGCGTACAGAGGGTCATGGGATGCCTCGCGGCCTTGAGCCGTTTCATCTCGCGCCTCGGCGAAAGAGGCCTGCCCCTGTACCGCCTCTTAAGGAAGGCCGAGTGCTTCACTTGGACTCCCGAGGCCGAGGAAGCCCTCGGGAACCTGGAGGCGCTCCTCACCCAGGCGCCCATCTTGGTACCCCCAGCTGATGGAGAAACCCTCCTGGTCTACGTCGCCGCAACCACTCAGGTGGTCAGCGCCGCGATCGTAGTCGAAAGGCAGGAAGAGGGGCATGCTTTGCCCATTCAGAGGCCAGTCTACTTCGTCAGCGAAGTGCTGTCCGAAACCAAGATCCGCTACCCACAAGTCCAGAAGCTGCTATATGCAGTGATCCTGACGAGGCGAAAGCTGCGACATTACTTCGAGTCCCATCCGGTGACTGTGGTGTCATCCTTCCCCCTGGGGGAGATCATCCAGTGCCGAGAAGCCTCAGGACGGATCGCGAAGTGGGCGGTGGAAATCATGGGCGAGGCAATCTCGTTTGCCCCTCGGAAGGCCATCAAGTCCCAGGTACTGGCGGATTTCGTAGCCGAATGGGTCGATACCCAGTTACCAACGGCTCCAATCCAACCAGAGCTCTGGACCATGTTTTTCGACGGGTCGCTGATGAAGACGGTAGCTGGCGCGGGCCTGCTTTTCGTCTCGCCCCTCGGGAAACACCTGCGCTACGTGCTTCACCTCCATTTCCCGGCGTCCAACAATGTGGCTGAGTACGAGGCTCTGATCAACGGATTGCGAATCGCCATCGAGCTAGGGGTCCGACGCCTCGATGCGCGCGGCGACTCGCAGCTCGTCATCGACCAAGTCATGAAGAACTCCCTCTGCCGCGACCCAAAGATGGAGGCCTACTGTGAGGAGGTTCGACGCCTGGAAGACAAGTTCTACGGGCTCGAGCTTAACCACATCGCCCGGCGCTACAACAAGGCTGCGGACGAGCTGGCGAAGATAGCCTCGGGGCGAACGACGGTTCCCCCGGACGTCTTCTCCCGGGATCTGCACCAACCCTCCGTCAAGATAGATGACGCGCCCGAGCCCGAAGCACCCTCGGCCTCGTCCGAGGTGACCTCGGCCCAGCCCGAGCCATCCTCGGCTCACCCCGAGGAACCCTCGGAGCCCGAGGGCGAAGCACTGCGCATCGAGGAGGAGCAGAACGGGGTCGTGCCAGATCAAGATTGGCAAACCCCGTACCTGCAATATCTCCGCCAAGGAGAACTGCCCCTCGACCGAGCTGAGGCTCGGCGGGTAGCGCGACGCGCCCAATCGTTCGTCTTGCTGGGCGATGAGAAGGAGCTCTACCACCGCAGCCCCTCGGGCATCCTCCAGCGATGCATCTCCATCGCCGAGGGCCGGGAACTCCTGCAGGAAATACACTCGGGGGTTTGCGGTCATCATGCAGCACCCCGAACCCTCGTCGGGAATGCTTTCCGCCAAGGCTTCTACTGGCCAACGGCGGTGGCTGACGCCGCTAGAGTTGTCCGCGCCTGCGAAGGGTGCCAATTCTATGCGAAGCAGACCCACCTGCCCGCTCAGGCTCTGCAGACGATGCCCATCACCTGGCCCCTCGCTGTGTGGGGTCTGGACCTCGTCGGCCCTCTGCAGAAGGCGCCCGGGGGCTACACGCACCTACTGGTCGCCATCGACAAATTCTCCAAGTGGATCGAGGTCCGAGCCCTGAACAGCATCAGGTCCGAGCAGGCGGTGGCATTCTTCACCAATATCATCCATCGCTTCGGGGTCCCGAACTCCATCATCACCGACAATGGCACCCAGTTCACCGGCAAAAAATTCTTGGATTTTTGCGAGGATCACAACATCCGGGTGGACTGGGCCGCCGTAGCTCACCCCATGTCGAATGGGCAAGTGGAACGTGCCAACGGCATGATTCTGCAAGGGCTCAAGCCTCGGATTTACAACGGTCTCAACAAGTTCGGCAAGCGGTGGATGAAGGAACTCCCCTCGGTGGTCTGGAGCCTGAGGACGACGCCAAGCCGAGCCACAGGTTTCACGCCGTTCTTCCTGGTCTACGGAGCCGAGGCGATCCTGCCCACGGACCTGGAATACGGCTCCCCGAGGACGAGGGCCTACAACGAAGAAAGCAACCAAGCTAGCCGAGAAGACTCGCTGGACCAGCTGGACGAGGCTCGGGACAGGGCCTTACTACACTCGGCGCGGTATCAACAGTCCCTGCGACGCTACCACGCCCGAGGGGTCCGACCCCGAGATCTCCAGGTGGGCGATCTGGTGCTTCGGCTGCGGCAAGACGCCCGAGGGAGGCACAAGCTCACGCCCCCCTGGGAGGGGCCGTTCATCATCGCCAAAGTACTGAAGCCCGGAACGTACAAGCTGGCCAACAGTCAAGGCGAGGTCTACGGCAACGCTTGGAACATCCAACAGCTACGTCGCTTCTACCCTTAAGATGTTTCCAAGTTGTTTATATACCTCGCACCCACGCAAAAGTTTAGTCAACAAGGAAGGGTCAGCCTCGCCTCGGCAGAGCCCGACCCTCCCTCGGGGGCTAAAAGGGGGGAAACCCCCTCTGCGTCAAAATTTTCCTCGAACAAAAAATCTCTTTCACCAGAACATCTTTCGTGCTTTTTGACTACTTCGAAAAGCGGGTCCTGGAAACGACGGGGTACACGTAAGCAGTCAAGGCTGACCGAGCCGAGGGACTCCTACGCCTCCGGGATACGGATACCTCACTCATCACCTTCTGCGATAAGTAACTCGCGCTCGGATAAGGCGAATCCGCGGATCGAACGAGTCTTTACGTACGGGAGCTCTTCTGTCGAAGCGATTCTTCGAGCCTTCTCGACCAAGTCGGTGACAGGGCTTCATGGGCGGGTAAAAGTACGCGTAAGCGGCAAGGCCGACCGAGCCGAGGGACTCCCACGCCTCCGGGATACGGATACCTCACTCATCACCTTCCGCGAGAAGCAACTCTTGCTCGCACTAACATCCCTGCTACCGACAAAAAGTCCAGATACTCGAAACGAGAGGAAAAGAGACGCAGCTTTATAACGCAACAAGGGTATGTGTTCTGGCCTCAACGGCCGCGCAAGGCCCACGCTACAAGACGATTTGACCCTGCAGGCTCGGATCTTGACGCTGGAAGAGGGCGACGACACCCTCGGCATCGACAGCACCTTCGGCGAGGCCCGACCTAGCCTCGGACGGCGACGCGGTCCGAGGGCCTCCGCTCCGAAGGGCGACGTCATCACCACGCTCGTGCAATCTCTGCCAGGGACTTCTCCGAGAACCCGGCCCGAGCGGACGGCTCGGCCGACCACCTTCCGAGGGCGCCAGCTCGGTTCGAAGCCTCGGCTGAACAGCTCCGACGTCGATCCTGCCAACAAACAACCCGGCTAGGCTCCGGCCAACCAGGTTTCATTTCCGAGCCGACAACGCCTCTGCTCATGCTGATATCGCTACCCCTGGCCTCGGCTCGTCGAAGAGCGGCCGAGGGGTCTCTTTAACTAAGCTAGAGGAGCCTCGGACAACAGGTCCGATCGAGCCGAGGGATTCCTACGCCTCCGGGATACGGATACCTCACTCGTCACCTTGACACGGGGCAACTCACGCTTGGTGAAGCGGTTCAGACAATCAGCGGACGAGCCTTAGCGCTCGGGAATGAGGAAAAAACACGGCTCTGTGCTGGAGTTACATACATGTTCAGGCCCCGAAAGCCGAAATGAACAAAAAAAACCCGGCACTCGAAGTGCCATTACAAACGGAACTCCGGTTCCGCCCCCGCGGGTACGGGCAACCTCCCCGCCAGGGAAGCCCGTGGAGCAACAAGCTCTGGGCGAATCACCAGCAAACGCGGGACGCCCCTAAGCACCCCGGCAGATCCTCGCAGCCGTCCTCGCCACGAATGCGAGGAGGAAGACGGAATGTTGCATCCTAGCTGGGCAGCAACAGTTCTCCTTCCCCGGCATGACTGGAGGACGTCTCCGCCGTGGGGCTAAAAGGCGATTGCCACCACCAGAAGCTGGAAAATGAGGTGGCCCGCCGACCCGCGTAGAAGGTGCAGCCCCGGCTCGCCTCGCTCCCCGCCCCGGCGAGGATGACGAACACCCTCAACACTAAGGGCGGGGCCGGGACCGCAGCCCGGTTTGCCCCTCCCCATTCGGGAGCTGGAGGCCACCATCTTGGGTGACCACCAGCGGAGGGGAGCCGCTGGGCTGTATGATGAAAATCCTTGAAGCCGAACGATGGCTGAAAGGTACCAACTCCCACGGAGTTGCGTTCCTCCAGCAATGGAGCGAAAAGACGGCGGTTTCCCCCCATCCGGGGGCTCGGAAGACGGAGAGACACAATGCATTGGGGAGGAAGGAGACACGGTTACCTCACGAAGGGGGTCGCCCTCCTTTTAAAGGCAACTCCCCCTGCTTGCGCCCTCAACCGTCACGGGCTGAGTCTTCTCCAACACGCCTCCAAAGCCCTTCCCTGCGGCGCGGGGGCTGGGACCCGCCTGTCATGCAGACCGGCTCTAAGCAGAAGAAGCCGAACCGCCGCGCACGACGCACGCAACCACCCAGCGGTTACAAGTAACCCTCCACTTTTGCCCAGACCAGCGGGCAAAGGGGGCAAGCGGCCATGCAGGCAGCATGCAACCGCGCCAAGTGGACGCACCTCTCCGACTCCTGACAGGCCAGCGCGACGGCTCAAGCCCACGCGTCGTGCAACTGGCGCGCCGGGCACTGCATGCGAACCGCTATGCCACTCGCTCCACCACCGCACCTCCTCGATTGCGGAACCGATACCGCGATTCGAGGCGACCCAGCCCGCGACCCAGCAGCGCCAGCCTGGCGCAGCGGTCAAAAGCGGTCAAAAATGGGCCGGCAGTAATGACGGTGGCAGGCGCGCGAGGGCAGCGGTCACGCCATCTGCCAAGCTCATGTCCCATCCGGAGGCAGCAAGAGAACCCCCTCTCACGGTGTGAAGACGACGCACCCGTGACCCGTACCTCAAACGGCCCGCGCACGCAACGGCAGCTTCGCCGACCGCTTACCCCGGCGCATTAACTTCGCGGCGAAACAGGTGAAGTTTCTGGCAGGGGCAGCTGGCGACGCCTCGCCTCCGCCAAAACGACCACGCCGAAAAAGGTACGCCACGACGTTCGATTTCGAATCCTTTTTCCCTTTTCCTTCTTTCTCTATCTCTTGCAACAGGGACCGAGAAGGGGGATAACCCCAAAGGGATCCTTCCCCGTGAAGGAACTAGGCTCCGAGCCTCCCTACTGATCAGGGGTTCGAAGGCTGGCCCCCCGAGGGGTTCAACAGCCGCCTCAGATCGCGTGGGCCCGACACCCACTACTGGTCAGGGGTTCGAAGGTCGGCCCCCGAAAGGACTCACGACCGCCTCAGGCTATTCGGGCTCCGTGCCCCCTACTGATCAGGGGTTCGAAGGCTGGCCTGTCGAAGGGTTCACAGTCGCCTCAGACGCCGAGCGAGGGATGACCAGGGGTACGTTCGATACATAACCAAGGCTCGGGCTGCGCTCCCGAGGTACCCTAGGACATTTCCGAGACCAGCGGGAACGACTCTGTAACGGAATCCCATCGGAGGGAGGCAACGAGCCCTCGGACCCCGTCGCTAGGGGACCGGGTCCGGCAGATCACCCGCAGGTACTTTTGGGCGTGCCTCCGGGCCCCTAGCCGACCCCCAATGAACGGGGCACGGACGTCCACTCGGATTACCCGATTGCAGCTCACCGGAGACACCATGTTCGGTGCCCATCGAGGGTAACATGGCGCACTCCCCCCCTCCTCCTTGCGGAAAGGCGACGTAGGGGCGTATATAAAAAGTCGAGTCTGTCCCTGATCGTCCTCTCGCTCCGTGCGAAGGCTCGGGGGCTGCTCTCGCAAACCCGGCTCCGGCCGAACCGTTGACAGCGTCAACATACCAGCCCGAGAACTTGGGCCCCGACAGTGCACCTGGGTTACGCCCTGCTCGCATGAGGGAACCGCCAGACCAGCCGAGGCATTACGCAAGGCATTAAGACCTCGAAGGAGTGAAACCACTCCTCCGAGGCCTCGGGGGCTACACCCGGCGGGTGCGCTCGCGCGCACCCACCGGAACAAAGTACCACCGAGAAAGGCTGGTCCCCTTGCAAAAAAGTGCGACGCAAGCCTCCAAGCGAGTGTTAACACTCTCTTCGAGGCTCGGGGGCTACTGTCGGGGACCATAATTAGGGGTACCCTCAAGACGCCTAATTCTCAGCTGGTAACCCCCATCAGCATAAAGCTGCAGAGGCCTGATGGGTTTGATTAAGTCAGGGATCAGTCCATACGAGTGACTTGACCACGCCACGCCCGAGCCTAGCCTCGGGCGAGGGCAGCCGACCCTAAGATGACTCCGTCTCGCCTGAGGCCTCCTCTTTCACGGCAGACGCATCTCCGGCTCGCCCTAGGCCCCGCCTTCGATAAGAAGAAACCCTGACTAAATCACCGCGCCAACCGACCGAGTCACCGGGGCGTTTAACGCAAAAGGTAAGACCAACGGGCGACCAGACTTCGCCAGAGGCGCCATAGGAGGCTCCGCCCGACCCAGGGCTCGGACTCGGGCTAAGGCCCCGGAAGACGGCGAACTCCGCTCCGCCCGACCCCAGGGCTCGGACTCGGGCTAAGGCCCCGGAAGACGGCGAACTCCGCTCCGCCCAAGGGCTCGGACTCGGGCTAAGGCCCCGGAAGACGGCGAACTCCGCTCCGCCCGACCCAGGGCTCGGACTCGGGCTAAGGTCCCGGAAGACGGCGAACTCCGCTCCGCCCGACCCCAGGGCTCGGACTCGGGCTAAGGCCCCGGAAGACGACGAACTCCGCCTCGCCCAACCCAGGGCTCGGACTCCGCCTCGGCCTCTGCCGAACGATCTCCGCCTCGCCCGACCCAGGGCTCGGACTCTGCCTCTGTCTTGCAGGACGGACTCGACCTCGGCTTCGGAGGAGCTTCCACGACGCCCGACCTAGGACACGAGACCGCCACGTCAACAGGGAGCGTCATCATCACCCTGCCCTGAGCCGACTTGGGTCGCAGAGAACAAGACCGACGTCCCATCTGGCCAGCCACGCCAGATAGGCAAATGATGGCGCCCCGCTAGACCATGACGACGGCGACTCTCAGCTCCCTTACGAAAGCAGGAGGACGTCAGCAAGGGCCCGGCCACTCCGACAGCTGTCCCCCCGTCCGGCTCCGTTACTCCTCCAACAGCCACGACGCCACACCAACAGGGTGCCAAGATCTCTCCGGCTGCCACCTTGGCATGTACATAGGGCGCTAGCTCTCCCTCGCTAGACACGTAGCACCTTGCTACACCCCCATCTTGTACACCTGGATCCTCTCCTTACGACTATAAAAGGAAGGACCAGGGCCTTCTTAGAGAAGGTTGGCCTCGCGGGGACGAAGGGCAGGGGCAGGCGCTCTCTCGGGGCCGCTCGCTTCCCCTCACCTCGCGCGGACGCTTGTAACCCCCTACTGCAAGCGCACCCGACCTGGGCGCGGGACGAACACGAAGGCCGCGGGAATCCTCCGACTCCCTCACGACCCGGCTCCGGCCACCGACCTCTCTCTCTGTTCCCCCCTTCACGCTCGCCCACGCGCTCGACCCATCTGGGCTGGGGCACGCGGCACTCTCACTCGTCGGCTCGGGGACCCCCCGGTCTCGGAACGCCGACATTATTACATAGCCGAAGTCTTATTACAAAATAAAGGAATAACCATAAAACGAACTAAGGATCGTCGGCGCCAATGTCAACTGAGAAACGCCACCTAGATCAGATCATACTCCTCGCCTTGTGGCTCCTCCTGAACCATCTGCTCTTCTCCTGTGGGGGGGTGTGAGACAACAAGGGTGAGCTCACACATGATCATAGCTCAATAAGTTGTGGGGAACCAGTGGACATGAACTCACAAAGGTGGGAGATCACGTGATGTGTAAGGCTAATCAATGACAGGGGTTAAAGCTGAGCATTGCTTTTAAGTAGTTGGTCAAAATATTATTAGCAGTTACTAAGTGTAAGTAAATACCAAACCTTAAGTAAAGTAATAGAACAAAATTAATAATAAACCCATGCAATGCTAATGACAAAATTGAATTTAAGTTCCATAATTTAAACATCAGAGAGTCCTGAGCCGCTCATGACCGTGAGCTCGGCTAGTATACCAGTTTTACACTCTACAGAGGTTGTACCCTTTACCCACAAGTCATGTTACCCATCTGCCAAGGGGTCGCGACTCCCATACACCTCTACCTAGGAAACGCGGCAGGGCAACACTACGAGGCCTTTACAAAGTTCCACTAGCTTCCAAAAACCCGCTACAGTTTATGGGAAGAGCACTTGGAAGAATCCCCCGTCTGACTGCCATCGCAGCTAAATCAACCCGAGAACCTCCTTGCCTGCAACTCCCCTACTGCCCTTGCCCCTTTCGGGTAAGGTAGTCTTCCACTAGCTTTCCTAATTAGTCAGCCAAGGGCGTCCCATTAAACCCTTGTGGTGGCACATGTTTCTCAAGTTAAGCTCTATGTTCCAATTAACATTAATGAACTTGACATGAACATAAATAGAATAACAAAAAGAATTGGAACATGGATGTAATAAATGATTATCCCAAAACCATGTAAAGCAAGAGCAAACTACCCAAGTGATTCAGGGGTAAACAAGGTAATGAGATAAACAATCTAGGGTGACCTATCGGGTCCCATCAAAATTAGCCTATGCATGAATAAGTGATATTAAAGAACATTATTGGGTAAAAAGTGGTCAAGGGCACAACTTGCCTTCAATGAGCTCCTACTCAGCTACTTCTATCTGCTGCTCACCAGGGTCCTCAGGCACGTGCTCTTCTACTCGCCACAATACAAACAAGCACAATATGTAGGGAAAAATTAACATCACACCAAGCATGTGAACAAAATACACAGAAATATTCTACATATTAAAATAAAAACCTAGGAACAGGAATCATAATTTTTGGAGTTATAGATTTTAAGTTATGAATTTTCAAAGGTTTTATGTGTTTGAAATGGAATTAAATGAGGAATAAATTTTCTTACTGTTTTCATGACAAAATAGAGACTCTAAGTGGTAGGGAATAATATTACAAAATTTTAGCAACTGGAATGAAGTAATTTGGAGTTCATATGCATTTTCTATGGATTTTATAAGTTCTAGACATTATTTATACATTGAAAATAAATTTGCAATTTAAATTCTCGGGTTAAAAAACTATTCTGGACTGGGCCTCATTTATCAGAAAGGTCAGGGGCCCCGGGGTAAAATTTCTAAGACACAGTGAATAGCACTCTCTGGACGGCGGGTTCATTTTCTAATTTCATAAGGTCTCTTATACAAAACTACAAGCCGAAGGGGTATCTTTTAATCCTGGCCGCCCGATCTAGGGTCTACGTGCCAGATTAGATTGACGCGGGTTATGAATTGGTGCGCGACAGCAGTCGTTGGATCCTAAACCCACGGCTTGGATTCAAAATACCTGAGATCGAATCCTATTCAACGGATCCCAGATCAACGGCCGGGGCTAACCGAGGTTGGGATCTAATCCCCACGGTAGGGGGCCGATCCAATGGCCAGGAGGCCACCTTCTCCCCACGGACCCGAGCCGGGCGGCGCTCAGGTGCTCCCACGGCGGAGGACATCGCCGGAGGTGAGACTATCGCGCCCAAGCGTGCCAAAGTTTATCACAAGCAGTGTTATACGCAGCAATGGATACAGCGAGTAGGTTGGAGGAGGTATTACCATGATTCACGCGAGCAGGAGCTCAGTCCACAGCATAGGGCGGCATGCGGTGGTTCGTCCACTCCGACAAGGGATTGCCGATGTCCAGGTCTCCATCCTCCCCATGCCATCACCGCAAATGCAACCCAGAGCCCTATGCGAGCCGCACTGGCCATACGCCCGACCCTGGCGAGGGTGTCTCTAGGAGTCACCCGCGGCGGCGGCAACTCTCCCTTTCTCTCTCCCGTGTTCTTCTTCTGCTCTCCTGGTGCGTGGCGTTTTGGTAGGGGCGATTAGGAATCCTGGACACGATAGGAGAGGCGACGGGTGCGGCACGACTTATATCCCAGGCAACTTCAACTACCCTAGCGACAATCACGGCGAAGGCGACACGGATGCGGTGTCGTTCTGTTGCCAGCATGCGAAGACCGCGGGGAGAACGGTGGAGAGGAGACTGATGACAAGGTGGTCCCACATGGCAGAGACCAGTGAGTCGCAGTGAGCTCTGATGCGTGCGCGTGAGAGAGGCTAGGCTGAGCGGCGTGGGGAAAGAAGATGGGCCGCACAGCTAGGGTTTTGGCCCAGTTCCTGTTTCAGCTTTTCCTGTTCTTTTCTTTTATATTTTTCCTTCCCCTTTTATAATCTTTTTGATTCAAATTTTGAATTCCAATGTGAACTTGCACTCAAACTAAAATTACAAAATAAACACTAGTATGGGTAGATTTATATTTATTTACTTTATATTATTTTTACTCACATAACATTTTCTTTCCTTTTCTAGGGTTTCTTTTAGATTGTCAAATTCTACTTTGGACTTTATTCCAATTCTTGTAACATCATTTTTATTTGTCATAAAATGCACACAAAAAAATAAAATTCAGCATGATGCACAATTTATTAGTATATCTTTTTATTAATCATTTGTTCTTGAATATGGTGTTCACATGAAATGAGAAACATAGATAACACATATAGATATAAAATAATATAATTTCTCTTTCTAGACTTTTCTTACAAAGTGGGTGTTACAAATCCTACCCCCCTTAAAAATAATCTCGTCCTCGATATTTAGGAAGATCTAGGGAAAAAGATGGGAAAAATCTATGCGAAGCTCTTCTTCTCTTTCCCATGTTGCTTCATCTTCTCCGTGGTGACTCTATTGCACTTTACACATCTTTATCACCTTATTCCTTATAACTCTAGTCAAAGTGTCAAGAACCTTGATTGGATACTCTGTGTAAGTCAAATCACCCTGAACACTGAGCTCTTCCGTTGGTAACTGTTCCTCAGGGACACGGAGACACTTCTTAAGTTGAGACACATGAAATACATTATGCACATCCCATAGACTAGCAGGTAACTCGAGTTGGTATGCCATCTCCCCAACTCGCCTAAAGATCAAGAATGGTCCAATATAGCGAGGGGACAATTTGCCCTTAACTTCGAATCTCCTCATTCCGCGAAGTGGTGACACCTTGAGGTACACATAATCTCCTTCCTCAAATTCTAGTGGTCTTCTTCTACTATCTGCGTAGCTCTTTACCTGGTCTGAGCTACTCTTAAATCCTCCTGAATTATACGGACTTGTTCTTCCGCCTCTTGAATAAGTTCAGGTCCAAAGAATTGTCTTCCTCTAGTCTTATCCCAATATAGAGGAGTCCTGCATTTTCTATCATACAGAGTCTCGAACGGTGACATCTTCAGACTGGCCTGGTAACTATTATTATATGAGAACCCAGCATAAGGTAGACTCTTGTCCCAACTACTACCATGCTGAAGGGCACAAGCTCTCAACATGTCCTCCAATACTTGATTAGTCCTTTTAGTCTGTCCATCAGTTTGAGGGTGATAGGTTGTACTAAAATTCAACTTCGTATCCATATTCTCATGAAAACTTTTCTAAAATCTAGAGGTAAATTGTGATCCTCTATCCGAAACGATCTTCTTAGGCACACCGTGTAGAGACACAATCCGAGCCATATATAATTCTACCAATTGAGATACCTTATAAGTAGTCTTGACCGGAATGATGAGCCACTTTGGCCAGTCTATCCACAATAACCCATATAGAATCATATCCTTTTGAGGTGCGAGACAATCCAGTAATGAATTCCATACCAATCTCTTCCCACTTCCATTCGGGTATCTTTATTGGGTATAATAGTCCAGTTGGTCTTTGGTGTTCTGTCTTAACTTTTTGACACACATCGCACATATCCACATGTGCAGCCACATCTCTCTTCAATCCATACAACCAGAACTTTTACTTCAAATCCTGATACATCTTCGTACTCCCATGATGAATAGAATAATCCGAGTCATGGGCCTCCTTTAAAATAGTCTCACGAAGGCTTTCAATATCAGGAACGCACATCCTGTCCTTGAACCATATTGTGCCTTGCTCATCTTCCGTAAATTTCGGACCTCGACCTTCAGTAATCAGATCCTTGATCTCTTGTATCTTAGCATCACCAACTTGTCCTTTGCGGATTTCTTGCTCCAAAATAGGTTCCACATCAGTAGTAACTCCTTCAGTGTGAGAAACTATCCCTAGGTTAAGTCCCCTGAAATCCTCAACAATCTCATCAGGTAGTTGGGCAACAACAGCTGATTGAACGTGCTCCTTCCGACTCAAGGCATCTGCAACCAAATTTGCCTTGCCTGGGTGATAGTGAATCTCTAAATCATAATCCTTAATAAGCTCTAACCAACGGTGTTGCCTAAGGTTGAGATCCTTCTGAGTGAATATGTACTTCAAACTCTTATGATCCGTGTATACTTGGCACTTAGTTCCCATAATATAGTGTCTCCAAATCTTAAGTGCATGCACAACGGCTGCCAGCTCGAAGTCGTGAGTGGGGTAGTTCAATTCATGTTTCTGCAACTGACGAGACGCATAGGCGATCACATGCCCTTCTTGCATGAGCACACACCCTAATCCTTGGCCACATGCATCACAATAAATGTCAAATCCCTTTTGTAGATCTGGCATAACCAACACTAGTGGCGACATCAATCTCTTCTTTAATTGATCAAAGCTATCTTGGCACTTCTCGTCCCACTTAAACTCTCTTCCCTTCTCCAGAAGCGAGGTCATAGGCTTAGCAATCTTAGAAAATCCTTCAATAAATCTCTGATAATATCCTGCTAGTCCCAAGAAACTCCGAATCTCCGTAATTGTAGTGGGTATGCTCCACACCACTATCTCCTTGACTTTAGCAGGATCCACTGATATCCCTCCATTTGAAATGATATGTCCAAGAAAGGGCACCTCGACAATCCAAAACTCGCATTTGCTATACTTGGCGTAGAGTTGATTATCTCGTCACTTCTGTAGCACCAATCTCAGATGTTCCTTATGATCACTACCACTCTTGAAATAAAAATGTCGTCGATGAAACCACGACGAATCTGTCCAGATTATGAACACCTTATTCTTCGGATCCATAAAATAGGCTGGTGCATTAGTTAGTCCAAATGACATAACGGTAAACTCATATAAACCATATCGGATCGAGAAATCCGTCTTGGGAATATTCGATGGCCTAATCTTCATTTCATGGTAACCCGATTGGAGATAAATCTTCGAGAATACCCTTGTACCTCTCATCTGATTAAATAAATCATCAATGCGGGGTAATGGACACTTGTTCTTCATAGTGACATCATTAAGAGACCTATAATCCATGCACATCCCTTGCGATCCTTCTTTCTTCTGTACAAATAGAACCGGTGCTCCCCAAGGTGAGGAACTCGGACGAATGTACCCAGCCTCTTGTAACTCCGTTAACTACTTCTTCAGCTCCTTTAACTCCTCTACGGACATCCTGTATGGCCGTTTACAAATAGGGGCAGTCCTAGGTAAGAGATCAATGACCAACTTCAACTTCCATATCTGGTGGCATCCCTAATAACTCCTCTGGAAAGACATCCGGAAAATCCTTAACTGCACGGATGTTGTCACCAACAAACTCCTCAGGTATAAAGAACATTGCACATTTGGATAAGGTGGTTACTGTAATATTAACTTGAAATCTTTCTCCTTTAGGGCTGGTAAGTTCTATGGTTCCCTTAGCCCAGTGTATAAACTGTCTTTGCCTTTCTTAACCATGACATACCAAGGATCAAGTCTATACTGCTCTCTTCTAACAGTATAGGGGTAACCCATTTGCGTTAGGAACACAGGGTAAGAAAGAAAGGATTATAGACAAGGCGAGTAATTACGAGGCATGTTACTGCGGGGGATTTATTAGCTAAGTAGATTAGTGTGTTATCTACTAATGCTAATACATTACCTTATGGTGGTACATGCTAAGATGCCCAACTATAATGTTTCAATCAATCAAAGAAGCAAATCAAGCATTTATCATCAGAACAATCAACCAACATTTTTTTAATAGAGAAAATAGTTTTAATTTTTGTCTTAGGTCTCCTATCTCTTAAAAAGTTCATAAATGTAGGATTCCAAGGTGTGAAATCCATCTTGTCTTAGAGTAGAAAGGATAAGATTAATCAGAGTAGAAAAGCAGAAGGTGAGACAAGACCAAGATGAGATGAGTATAGAATGAATCAGAATAAGGTAAGTAGGTAAGGGTTTTGTCCATTTCTATCTAGATTTCGTCCTACAGTCAACATTTCCTCTGATACCACTTCTGTCACACCCGGCTTTAAGGAACAAAGCTAGGTGCATCTCATACATGCGCCAAGAAGACAACAAATATAATAACAGAGTGTATAGAGATAAATGTCAATAACATCAGAGTACTTATTACATAGCGGAAGTCTTATTACAAAATAAAGGAATAACCATAAAACGAACTAAGGATCGTCGGCGCCAATGTCAACTGAGAAACGCCACCTAGATCAGATCATACTCCTCGCCTTGTGGCTCCTCCTGAACCACCTGCTCTTCTCCTGTGGGGGGTGTGAGACAGCAAGGGTGAGCTCACACATGATCATAGCTCAACAAGTTGTTGGGAACCAGTGGACATGAACTCACAAAGGTGGGAGATCACGTGATGTGTAAGGCTAATCAATGACAACGGTTAAAGCTGAGCATTGCTTTTAAGTAGTTGGTCAAAATTTTATTAGCAGTTACTAAGTGTAAGTAAATACCAAACCTTAAGTAAAGTAATAGAACAAAATTAATAATAAACCCATGCAATGCTAATGACAAAATTGAATTTAAGTTCCATAATTTAAACATCAGAGAGTCCTGAGCTGCTCATGACCATGAGCTCGGCTAGTATACCAGTTTAACACTCTGCAGAGGTTGTACCCTTTACCCACAAGTCATGTTACCCATCTGCCAAGGGGTCGCGACTCCCATACACCTCTACCTAGGAAGCGCGGCAGGGCAACACTATGAGGCCTTTATAAAGTTCCACAAGCTTCTGAAAACCCGCTACAGTTTATGGGAAGAGCACTTGCAAGAATCCCCCGTCTGACCGCCATCGCAGCTAAATCAACCCGAGAACCTCCTTGCATGCAACTCCCCTACTGCCCTTGCCCCTTTTGGGTAAGGTAGTCTTCCACTAGCTTTCCTAATTAGTCAGCCAAGGGCGTCCCATTAAACCCTTATGGTGGCACGTGTTTCTCAAGTTAAGCTCTATGTTCCAATTAACATTAATGAACTTGACATGAACATAAATAGAATAACAAAAAGAATTGGAACATAGATGTAATAAATGATTATCTCAAAACCATGTAAAGCAATAGCAAACTACCCAAGTGATTCAGGGGTAAACAAGGTAATGAGATAAACAATCTAGGGTGACCTATCGGGTCCCATCAAAATTAACCTATGCATGAATAAGTGATATTAAAGAACATTATTAGGTAAAAAGTGGTCAAGGGCACAACTTGCCTTCAATGAGCTCCTGCTCAGCTACTTCTATCTGCTGCTCACCAGGGTCCTCAGGCACGGACTCTTCTACTCGCCACAATACAAACAAGCACAATATGCAGGGAAAAATTAACATCACACCAAGCATGTGAACAAAATACACAGAAATATTCTACATATTAAAATAAAAACCTAGGAACAGGAATCATAATTTTTGGAGTTATAGATTTTAAGTTATGAATTTTCAAAGGTTTTATGTGTTTGAAATGGAATTAAATGAGGAATAATTTTTCTTACTGTTTTCATGACAAAACAGAGACTCTAAGTGGTAGGGAATAATATTACAAAATTTTAGCAACTGGAATGAAGTAATTTAGAGTTCATATGCATTTTCTATGGATTTTATAAGTTCTAGACATTATTTATACATTGAAAATCAATTTGCAATTTAAATTCTTGGTTAAAAAACTATTCTGGACTGGGCCTCATTTACCAGAAAAGTCAGGGGCCCCGGGGCAAAATTTCTAAGACACAGTGAATAGCACTCTCTGGACGGCGGGTTCATTTTCTAATTTCATAAGGTCTCTTATACAAAACTACAAGCCGAAGGGGTATCTTTTAATCCTGGCCGCCCAATCTAGGGTCTACGTGCCAGATTAGATTGACGCGGGTTATGAATTGGTGCGCGACAGCAGTCGTTGGATCCTAAACCCACGGTTTGGATTCAAAATACCCGAGATCGAATCCTATTCAACGGATCCCAGATCAACGGCCATAGCTAACCGAGGTTGGGATCTAATCCCCACGGTAGGGGGCCGATCCAACGGCCAGGAGGCCACCTTCTCCCCACGGACCCGAGCCGGGCGGCGCTCAGGTGCTCCCACGGCGGAGGACATCGCCGGAGGTGAGACTATCGCGCCCAAGCGTGCCAATGCTTGTCACAAGCGGTGCTATACGCAGCAATGGATACGGCGAGTAGGTTGGAGGAGGTATTACCATGATTCATGCGAGCAGGAGCTCAGTCCACAGCGTAGGGCGGCATGCGGTGGTTCCTCCACTCCGACAAGGGATTGCCGATGTCCAGGTCTCCATCCACCCCATGCCATCACCGCAAATGCAACCCAGAGCCCTACGTGAGCCGCACTGGCTATACGCCCGACCCTGGCAAGGGTGTCTCCAGGAGTCACCCGCGGCGGCGGCAACTCTCCCTTTCTCTCTCCCGTGTTCTTCTTCTGCTCTCCTGGTGCGTGGCGTTTTGGTAGGGGCGATTAGGAATCCTGGACACGATAGGAGAGGCGACGGGTGCGGCACGACTTATATCCCAGGCAACTTCAACTACCCTAGCGACAATCACGGCGAAGGCAACACGGGTGCGGTGTCGTTCTGTTGCCAGCATGCGAAGACCATGGGGAGAACGGTGGAGAGGAGACTGATGACAAGGGGGTCCCACATGGCAGAGACCAGTGAGTCGCAGTGAGCTCTGATGCGTGCGCGTGAGAGAGGCTGGGCTGAGCGGCGTGGGGAAAGAAGATGGGCCGCGCAGCTAGGGTTTTGGCCCAGTTCTTGTTTTAGCTTTTCCTGTTCTTTTCTTTTATATTTTTCCTTCCCCTTTTATAATCTTTTTTATTCAAATTTTGAATTTCAATGTGAACTTGCACTCAAACTAAAATTACAAAATAAACACTATTATGGGTAGATTTATATTTATTTACTTTATATTATTTTTACTCACATAACATTTTCTTTCCTTTTCTAGGGTTTCTTTTAGATTGTCTAATTCTACTTTGGACTTTATTCCAATTCTTGTAACATCATTTTTATTTGTCATAAAATGCACACAAAAAATAAAATTCAGCATGATGCACAATTTATTAGTATATCTTTTTATTAATCATTTGTTCTTGAATATGGTGTTCACATGAAATGAGAAACATAGATAACACATATAGATATAAAGTAATATAATTTCTCTTTCTAGACATTTCTTACAAAGTGGGTGTTACACCCTAGTACTTGGAGCTATAAGTTCTGAGGGTCCGACAACCTGGGGTCCAGAACTAGAGAAGAGATGCTTGACTCCTGGGGTGGTCCGGAACCGTGTAGCCGCTCAGCCTGGTCCCATATGGTGGGCCTACATGTTCCACCACTCTGTGACAGGCGTCCTAGTACCTAGAACCACGCCATCCAGGGGGTTCGGACGCACAACTTGGTTCCCCCAGCCAAAACACTGCAAGTCCCGAGCATGTATCAAAGGATGAATAATGCCAGATAACGGGGCCTATTGGTGTATCGCTAACGCTTTTTAGCTAAAAGCTGTGTACAGATCCAGGTCTCATCGAAGCTGCCTCCCGAAGGCCGTTGACAACTCTTTCATATACGCTGGTGCCCAACCTCGACACATCGAGCCTGCACCCCAGGCGGGGGCCAGGTAAAGGGAAGTCAACAACAGGAACGAGCGATGCACAGATAAGTGTTAAACACTGCTTTATAAATAATACTCAGAAGTACCTTACAAAAACAGGAAAAAGCCTGGGGGCCGGTTCTAAAGAACAGATGCCCGTTCCATGGTGTGGTCGTCCGGAGCCTGTGTGGACAGTTAGCCTGGTTTCGTACCCGAAATCCTGCACACTCCATCACTCCGTGACGGGTGCCCTAGTATTTGGAACTATAAGTCCTGTGCGTCCGACAGCTTGGGGTCCGGAACTAGAGAAGCGATGCTTGTCTCCTGGGGTAGTCTGGAGCCATGTAGTCGCTCAGCCTGGTCCTGTACCGTGGGCCTGCACACTCCACCACCCTGCGGCAGGTGTCCTAGTACCTGAACCACCATCCAGGGGGTCCGGACGCACAACTTGGCTTCCCAGACTAAGATCCTGTATACATATGTTATTACATTTTGCTTCCGAGCAAGCATATGTTATTACATTCCCTTACAAGCGGGGCCCTAGCTCCATTTTTTACAGGAATGAACTACGCTGCACCAGCAGGAGTCGCGCTGGAAGTTGGCTCCGATCAACCTCACCAGCGGCGGCGGCCACCTCTACATCTGCGGATCACCGGCGGCAGCGACCACCTCTGCACCAGCAGCGACAACGACCACCACCTCGAGTGGTTTGCCAGCAGCAGCGTCCACCTCAGGGTGTGCGCCATTGCAAGGAGGTCCTCGCCCCCGTCCCCCTAAGGGGGGGGGTGACAACGAGGCCATTAAAGCCAAAGAGTCGGGGACTCAGCGGCAGGTGGCTTTGACACTCTCGGCGGAGGCAACCACCTCTGCAACGGGTAGCCTCACCAGCGGCGGCGACCACCTCAGCTCCGACGACGGCGCCCACCTCCGCGCCGGTGGGCGGCGGCTGCCTCAGCGCGCACGAAGGGGTCCTCGCTCCCGTCCTCCCACGAGAGTGATGACAAGACCATCCAAGAACACGGCGTCTTGTACGACCCCCCAGTGCAGCTGGCGGGCAAGAGAAGGTGTGGATGTGCCAGACCCGCGCACGGCGCGACCGTCGCCCGTGCGGTGGACGGACAGCCACGCGGCCGCACACCATCCAATCGAAGAAATGGAAATCACTCACTTCTCGGACGGGCTCAGGGTGGAGGTGGTCGGCGTCGAGTGGGGACGAGTCCCGTCCCATGGCGCAGCGTGCGACGCCTGCTCTGCCGAACCGTTGGTCGTGGTAGCGCCCATGACGAGATCCGGGATGAAGGGGCGGCGAGGGAGTAGGGCGTGAGGGAGAAGGAGGGGAGGGGGCGGGCACGGTCCTCCCAATCATCGCGCTGGGATGGTGGACGGGGAGCGGAATGCGGTCGGCGTCGGGGTGGAGACGGGAAGGGGCGGCGGGGGAGTGAAGCGCGAGGGAGAAAGAGAGGAGGGGGAGGGGAATGAGCGGGTTGGGGTCAGGGGCGGAGCGCGGTTGGATCACACGTGGACGGTCTAGATTCACCGATGGCAGAACGGCAGAACCAAGGAGACATCCTACCCCCTTGCATTTTTCATAGTAGTAGAGATAAAACAGTGCATCGCATAATTGTCCAGTCTATTTAAATTTGAAGCCAATTTATCATTCCCCCATGACATGAGCTAGGACACATATATATTATAATATTAAAGCTGAGTTTGCTCTGGAAGCTTGATGCATTAAAGGTGGTTTGTAATCCATATTAGGGCTTGTTCGGTTATCTCTTAATCCATGTGGATTGAGTATGATTGGATAGGTGTGAATCCCAAACAAATCAAACTTCTTAATTTTTTCTAATCCCATCCAATCCATGTATGTTGGAATAACCAAACAGGCCCTTACTGTATTTCCAGATTTGGAGTAGACGACGAGACAGACATGCATGTACTCAAACATAATATAATGCTGTTCTGTAACACATATATAAACTTCTGCACTGATTAATAAGCTTAAGCTCACGTACGCACCCATAGTTCATCGACAATTCGACATATATTGCACTGCATGCACAAGAGACACGTATCATTGTGTGCATCAGTGCATGCCTTCGTTTATTGCATAGATGTCGTAGCTATATAGCAGTAGAGCATACGCCTTGACGCGCATGTAATGTAAACTTAGCTGCGCACGCAGCACAGCATGCATGCAGTTGCAGTGTGACATCAGCAGTTGGCCGGCATGGCAAGGCCGCACTTGCCCGGCAGCCCCATGGCGCGGTTGATGTCGATCCGGTAGAACCTCACCCACACGCCGGCGGCGTTCTTGTACCGGCAGAGACATGCCAGGTCGGCCCCCGCCAGCGCGGCGCAGCACTCAGACGACGGCTGGTCTGTCGGGTTGCGGATGGCTGCCGCGGGCTGGCACGCGCGGATGCCGGCGCTCGACAGGTTGCAGACGCCGTGCGCCATCTCGGCGGTCGCCGCCAGGACCACCAGGACGGTCACCAGCACGGCCGTTGCCCCTGCCTTTGCCATGGCTATAGCTGTGGTTTTTTCTCAAGTCGTAGATTTGGGAACGGTGGACCTTGGCCGTATAGGCTTCTAGCAGGTTTGGCTGCTTCGGTGTTGAGTTGCGAGGAGAGCGTTCGTTTTGGGGGGTCTTATTTATAGCGGGGAAATTGCACTTTTTCTTGTACGTAATCCCGAACTTTTTGCATTTTAGCCCTTTTTTAGAAAAAAATCGCGTTTAGACCCTAAAAAATTTTAATAGCAATTTTGGACTCTTTGCTCGGCGCCATAGGCTATGACGCCGAGGTAACACAGCTCGGCGCCATAGCCTATGGCGCCGAGGTACGTGCTACGCTGGCACACCTGGACGTCGTGGCGCCGACGTGGCACCGAGCTCGGCGCCACAGATCTTGGCGCCGAGCTCGGATGTGTTTAACAGTTTTGTTGGAAAGCTATAAGCACAAGACTTTTCTAGCCCAGTTGGTAGAGCACAAGGCTCTTCACCATGTGGTCCTGGGTTCAAGCCCATAGTTTGCATTTTTGTCTTTATTATTGATTTGTTTTTTGTTTATGTCGCTGATGTCCATACAAATTTATTTCTCATCTAGATCTTTTTTACCTTTATCATCTAGATTTTTTTGTTTATCATTGATTTTTTGTCCTGATCTAGATTATCTTTGTCTAGATGGCTGTCTCGCTAGCAGAGCACGCGCGCAGGTAATGGAGATGGCTGTCTCGCTAGCTGTGTACGTTTGGTTCGTTGCGTTGCGGAGGGTGCAGTGAATTTGCAAAGAAGTTGGTTCCGCTTCTGATGTTATCAGGTGCTACAGATAACGTTTTGGTACCAGCAGCTAGCCAGCCAAGTACTGTGCTAGTACTGCCAGCTAATAACAAGCAGGAGCAGCACAATCCACAATTAGATCGAGAAGATGATGCTGTTAATTAACCACAACATGTGACGACGATGTTTACTAAGTAAAAGAAGAAAAATCGACGAGCTGGGTATTTTTTTATATTTGTCTTTATTATTGAAAAAAATCTAGATCAGGACAAAAAAATCAATGATAAACAAAAAAAATCTAGATGACAAAGATAAAAAAATCTAGATGAGAAATAAATTTGTATGGACACATCAGCGACATAAACAAAAACAAATCAATGATAAATACAAAAAAATATTAAAATGCAAACTATGGGGATTACAAGGCTTGAACCCATGACCATATGGTGAAGAGCCTTGTGCTCTACCAACTGGGCTAGACAAGTTTTGTGCTTATAGCTTTCCAACAAAACTGTTAAACACATCCGAGCTCGGCGCCAAGATCTGTGGCGCCGAGCTCGGTGCCACGTCGGCGCCACGGCGTCTAGGTGTGCCAACGTAGCAGGTACCTCGGCGCCATAGGCTATAGCGCCGAGCTGTGTTACCTCGGCGCCATAGCCTATGGCGCCGAGCAAAGGGTCCAAAATTGCTATTAAAATTTTTTAGGGTCTAAACGTGATTTTTTTTTCTAAAAAAGGGCTAAAATGCAAAAAGTTCGGTACGTAATCAGCTGCTGCATGACTGTTTTGAACAATTAAAGTCATCCACTCTTGTTTTCCACACCCAACCAAAAGTGTGTCAAAATGTAGAGACTAGACTGTGCTATTAAGTTTCTAATGTTAAAAGGGTGTTGAGAAAAAATTTGGCGTCCCCACTAACAAAAGAAAGCAAGAAAAAAAAAAGACAAAGCAACACCAACCCTCATAAAAGTCGGGTGAGCCGACTTCTTAAGTTGAAACTTACACACTTCTGATGGCCAAGGCTATCGAAAGTTAACTAACTTCCGACTGTATGATCTAACTTTCGATGGCGCAGATGTGAGAAGAAGCTGGATGAAAGTTAACTAATTTCTGACCGTCACCGTCAGATGTTTAACTTCTCATGGCCTAACAGACAGTGGCAGACGCACACTACCGGACACAGCCTGAAGCACTCGGCAAAGCATAAAAAACATTCGACGAAGTCTTTGCTGAGTGTGACACTCGGCAAAGAAGTTTCGATGAACTATACATTGGTAATGGCTTATTTATCGAGTACTTTTTGTCGGGCAAGTCACTTGATTCTTGGCAAAGAAAAGTCGTCGTCACGCCGCCATGTGACGGTGACTTTACCGAGTGCCACCGTGACACTAGGCAAAGACTCCCTCTTTGCCGAGTGTCTTCTATATTGGTCCTCGAGAAAGAAGCACCATATGGAGCCTCTTTGCCAGTTCCTTTGTCGAGTGTATTAGGAGGCACTCGGAAAAGGCTCCGCCGAGTGCCAGCTGGCCTAACTCTCGGCGACGGGCATAGTACAGTCACTTTCGGCGGCCAGAGGCCGCCGAAAATAAGCTATTTTTGGCGGCTTTAGGCCTATTTTCGGCGATCTCTGGCCTCCAGAAAAAATCAGCCGAAAATTAGCCTTTATTTTCGGCGACTGACCCCTGGCCGCCGAAAATAAGCTATTTTCGGCGGCCAACAAAACAATCGTCGAAAATAATTACTAATTTTTAGCGGCTAGACGTCGCCGCCGAAAATAAGGACCGCCGAAATTATCCCATGCTTATTTTCGGCAACCCACCGTATTTTCAGCGGCCTAAGTTGGCCGCCAAAAATTAACAATTTCAGAGAAACTTTTTTATGAAAAAATGCAAAAAAAACAACAAATTCATCAACAATATAATCATAGTTCAATATAATCACAGTTCAACAATACAATCACAATAAAATGACAGAAACAGGTCATCCACAATTACACACATTTAACACATAGTATCACACTTCTTCACAACCACATTGTAGTTTAACAACATCAAGTTCACAAATGGTTCACCACATCAGAGTTCACAGATACAACATCACAGTTCACAAATAGTCCATTACAACATAAAACAAAGTCACAATTCGGTACAAAACTCAAACCATCACATATTGGGGTCATTGGAGTTGTTACCACTACCTCCAGAAGCGAAAAACTCATTGACGAAGTCGTGTAACGGGTTTGGATTCTAAAGAAAAAAGAAGACATTAATAACGACAGTGTTTACATGACCACTATTCAAACAAATTGTTTGTCAAACTAACCTCTCATATAGTAGCTCCCTCCCCTGCATAAGCTCCTCTTGTGCTAGTATCACCGGTCGTGGCGTGTTGTGGCCCATAACTCCGGATCCCTACAAAATAAAGTTTAGTCAATATTTGAAAGGTTAATACAAACGACAAGTCTTAACTAAATTAAAGCACCTGAGGTGGAGGTGACAGAGCATGTATTCCCCACTAAGGCTACGATTGCTACCACAACCCGCCTGCGAGGAAGAGCCGCCACGAGAACGCAACTCCGTCGAATCGATCACACCGGTAAACATAGAATATCTTGAAAAACAAGAAAATTAGCTATTCGGTCATAGTTCCAATATTATTGAAAAAGTTCACAAGTTAATACCGTCCATGCGCCTTTCCTCCAATAGAATGCACAACTTCAGCGTCGATGGTAGGCGCTCCTCGCCAATCGTAGTCTTCTCCATACTTTCTAACTATCTCCTGCCCGTATGTCTCCTGCAATACAATATGAAAGTTCAACACACATGTAATTTATAGCTATATGGCAAGAAAACATTAATCCTAACAACAACTAACCATCCGCTTGACTACATAGCTCATCGGACATTTCGTTGTTTTTCGCTCTATGCCCTCTCCTATAAACATCGATTGGGGTTGGGACAACTCCAGTTTGAGCCTCCTGCAAATATATGAGTTTAAACCGATTTCATTTCTAAGTAAAATAGAATACTACATACTCACCATTCGCTTCGCCAACCGAATGTGTCCATCAGCCCCATAGGTATGGTTGACTACGACCTCATCATCGTCCTCGTCCTGCTGATGGTGCTGCGTATGTCGATTCCTGTTTGACTTCTCAATCCACTATGGTGAAGCCCATATCTCACACAAAGCCTTGTAAGCCTACGGCCGGTGTTCCATCCATGGAAGAGTTACCTGCATCTAAAGCGTTAGCTCAAAATTACATTCACATCTGAATGAGCTGCTAAATTAGATTTTTACCTCCATGTACTGGTCTACAGTCAAGTAGACATCCAAATATTGTCGAAAGTTGTTGATAGAATTCCCTCGGCACTTCATGTACATGTTCACAACCTGTAGACGACCATTGGAAAATACATCCCTGCACACCTTCTTCGCATTTTTCTCTAATACTCAGTCTGCATGCTCTTGAGTCTCAGGTTCCACACGATAGCGTCTCTGTCCAACATCGAAAATAAATTTAGTTTGAAACAAATCATAAAATGTTAGTTTGAAACATTACTCTTACCCAAAAGTCGTGCTTGACGGTGCCTTGAGCTGTTCCATATGTAGCATGTGGAGCTAGTGCGAAGTACGACCAGCTAGTGCAAGGAACCACCACACCTTTCGGGTCAGTGACAATTCCTAGATTATGTAGATGACAGAGGTTACCTAAGACTTGATTAACCTGTCTATGGTGACCTCGGCCATCGAAAGACGTGTCATCCCATTGGCTGCATGACAAAAAACAAGGAAGTCATGTCATATATATATAGTGTACAATAAACAAATAAGTAAGAATAAAGTGGCCAAACGTGAGTACCTATCACCAACCGGGATGATCAATACCCGAGCCTCAGATTGTGCAGGCGCTGACGGAGGTAGGACAAAGTGGCCCTTCCGAGTGCCCCTTCGTCGAATGACAGGAGCCTCGGTGGTATCGTCATTCGCCTCAGCATCTATGCCCGCAACCTCCTCATGGGCCTGCACCTCCTCCTCCTCATGGTGTTCCAACTCCTCCTCCTCGTCCTCCTCTTCCTATGGACATAAAATAGAGACATGTAAGAAATATTTATATGTAAGTGACTGACAAATAAGATCAATTACATAAACATTAAGAAAAAGAGGAGGTGTGCTTTGTTGTAGAGCGATAGGTGTATCACGCAGTTCTGGCTGGGCGTGTCTCAGCAACGCCTCCTGTCTGCTCTGGCTAGAAGAACTCCCTTGAAAAAGAGAACGTGCACCAGGGACTATCCTGCTAGCCGCATTAAGAAACCCCCTAGCAGTGTGCTTTGTTTTCCTACCACTCATCCTGTTCAATAGAAAAACATTAAAGGTATTAGCTCCATAAAATTAAGTGAATTAATAAAAATCAAATAAGACATCACATAAAATTAAATTATGCATTACACATCAAAATTCATCGAAATCACGATCAAGGAGTCTTCTTCGATCCAAAGCTCCTAATGTGGCTTTTTTGTTCCTTGGATTTTGTTTTTGTTTCGGTGCAACACACTCATCAGCAGTGACATCGTTACGATCTCCGACTAGTGAGTTCAGTGCAACACCCTCATCGATAGTAAAAGTGGTTGGCAATTCTTCTTCTTGATAAACATCATCGGCATGTTCGTCTTCAAATTGATAACTAGTAGCGCAAGGAGTATGTAAAGGTTCCCTAGGGTTCACCTTGTGAACTACCCACCATGCTTTAAACTTTGGATTTGGGTACGACATATAGTAGACCTGCTCGCACTGGTGTGCAAGGATAAAATTATCATGGCCTCGAAGTCGTTCCTTGTGCTTTACTTCAGTTATGCCATATTGACTTTGTCTAATCCCATTATTACTGTCAAACCAATCACATAGAAAGAATACTAATTTCAAAGTTTTGTTCCCTGCAAAATTAAACTCTAGGATGTTTTGAATGATGCCATAATAATTAGTTTCTCTTCCGAGTGCATTGAGTGCCCTAGTCAGAACTCCAGTGTTACGTGTGGCTGCACGAGGACGAGACTTTTCAAATTGGTCTGAACAAAAACGGAAGCCACTCACATCGTATCGACCAAAGGTTCTGCAAGTCACCGTCCCATAAGATAGTTGTCTCAAGTCCTTGTATATGTTAGGAGTCTTTGTGCACTGCAAATAATATACAGTCAAAATGACTACCTCGTGTAAAAGGCTAAATGACATCAAAGTAAGGAATATAAAGAGTTTACATGCTCCCGAAACCAGTCAACAAAATTAGGTCTTTCTTGCCTCCCATGTCGTTGCATCGTATCTAGTTGTTTGCTTGTAGGCTGATGGGAATAAGTCCAATTTTCCTTGTCGAACTTACTATACGACAAATAAGTAATTAAATATGGCTCCTTGGAAAAGCAATTATGGGGCAAAATAAATACTTACATGAAATATGGCTCTATCTCTTTCATATTCGAGTACATGTATAGAAATGCAGACAGTCTTTCATCCATGCTAAGGTGGTAGAACGTGCCCTTACTAGTACTTGTGCCTCTCCATTGGAAAATGTTGAGATCACTGACAGGAGGTTCCTCATCGACATTGTATCGCATGGTAGCAGCATAGACATTTTATTCCTCTACAAAATACACACTCGTGAAGTATGAAACCTCCTTTAGCAAAAAAGCTTCAGCGATGCATCCTTCTACTCTAGCCTTATTTCGAACCATGCCTCAAAGGTTTTTGAGTGCATGTTCAATGTGATACATCCACCTATATTGTATAGGTCCACCAACATTTGCCTCATATGGAATGTGAATAAGTAGATGCTCCATCGGATTGAAGAATCCAGGTGGGAATATTTTTTCTATCTTGCATAACAACACTGGTATTTCTTTCTCCAACTTCTCCATCATATTTTTACTTATTTCTTTGGCATGGATCTGCTTGTAGAAATAAGTAGCTCAGCTATTGCTTGCCACATGACATCGGGCATGTAACCATGAAACATGACAGGGATAATCCTCTCCATTAATATATGGAAGTTATGGCTCTTTAACCCAGTTAGTTTCCCGTTTTCAAATTCATAGCTCTTTTCAAGCCCGCAGCATAGCCATCGGGAAATTTAATTTTTTTCATCCATCTCATTACCTCGATCTTGTCTTTAGAGGTAAGACAGAACAAGGCACGTGGCGGCTTGCCGTTGTCATTGAGCACTTGGGTTGATCGGTCATAAAGTATTGCTAGATCTCTTCGAGCTTTCAGATTGTCCTTTGTTTTTTCAAAATGCATGCAGGTGTGTATAAGGGCTTCAACAACATTACTTGGTGCATGACATCAATGTTGTGCACAAGAATCAATGATGACATATAAGGGAGCTCCTAGAGACCACATATATGTGTCCAGTTGTGGTCCACTCCGAATCCTTTGTACTTGTCCCCCTTTTCATTTAGGACAAGGTTGTTCAGCTGACCATATATTTCTGCTGTGTTAAGACGTTTAGGCGGTCCTTTGGTGACCAAGGTGTTCTTTATAAAGTTTTTCTTATCGCTCCTAAAGGGGTGTTTTCTGGGCAACCAGCGTCGATGGCAATCGAAGTAAGTGATCTTTCCACCATGAGCAAGACGGAAGCAATCTATATCTGAACTGCAATATGGACATGCCAATCTACCATGTGTACTCCAACCGGTAAAAATAGCATACGCCATGAAGTCATGCACCAACCACAAATACGGAACTCGAAGTTTGAATATCTATTTTTTAAAAACATCGTATGTTTCAACTCCTTTCCAAAGCTCCTTCAACTCTTCAAGGGTTTTAACATGACATTGAGATTCTTTCCAAGATAGTCTGGGCCAGGAATGATTAAGCAAAGAAATATAAATTCATATTTCATACAAAGATAAGGTGGAAGGTTGTATGGAATAACAAAGACGGACCAATATGAGTATGATGATGTCATTTGACTAAAAGGTGTGAAGCCATCGGTCAAGAGGCCGATTCAAACATTCCTCGGATCAGCTGCAAAGTTTGGATCAAATGTGTCGAGAGCCTTCCAAGCATCCTCATCTGAAGGGTGCACCTTTAGCTCATCATTATCACGAACACCTTCTTTGTGCCATCGCATGTGCATAGCGGTTTTTTAGATAGAAACAACCGTTTCACTCAAGGAGTTAGTGGCAAGTAGTGGAGCTGCTTATGTGCAACATCTGTCATCACCTTGTCACCCTCATCATTAACAACTTCCACAAATCTAGATTGTCCACATTTCAGACATTTTTCTTTCCCGCATGCTCCTTCATGAAAAGCATACAATTATTTTTGCACACATCAATCTTTTCATAATCCATACCGAGACCTTTGATAATTGTCTTTGAATGGTACATGTCTTTAGGTAACTTATTGGGCTTTGGGAGCACATCTCCTAGTAACTTTAAAATCTCATTGTAACAATTGTTTGAGAAAAAATACTTGGACTTAATGGCCATGAGCCGAGTCACAAAAGCGAGTATACTCACATCTGTGTGTTCATGCAACAGCTCTTCAGAGTCTTTTAGTAGTTAAAAAATCTAGAAACCTCTGGTGCGGCAGGATCCTCGGAGCTTAGGTTTAATTCTGAACGTAGCAAATCTAGCATCTCATGCATCACATAATTGCCAACCCAATCATTGTTCTCCTCCTCTTTTACATTTCGGTTGGGTACTACCTCACCATAATGTTCCCACACCTCATATCTGGGCATAAATCCAAACTGATAAAGATCTAGGCTAACTCTTTCCTTATTAAGAAATATACTGTTTTCGTGCCGCCTACAAGGGCATCTGACAGTGCCGGTTAATGACAAGGAGAATACGTGGTCCATAAAATCTTTGGTCTTGGCTACCCAATCATCAGAATGACGTCCATTCCTACTCCAGCCACTGTACATCCATGCACAATCTTCAGCGATGCCTGACTGTTAAACCGAACCATATCGTGAAAACATTATTCAACTTCGTCAAGGGTTTCGGTTCTACATGTATAGGCAAGGATAGGTTCTAAACCCACAGCAAGCTAGCAGGACCCAAAAAAATTTCGGCAGTATAACCTCGCGACAACAACCTAGCAGGACCCAAAAAAATTCGGCAGCATAACCTCGCTGCCACTAAACAATATATTACTTATATATAAAACAAAGAATGATATAATATTAATCAAATCAAACTAAGTACCACATACCCTAATAATGCAACTATTCTACGTACCAATATAATTTACTTGTAAAACTAATAATATAATAGTACCACATATTAATATAAAATTAATGCCACAAATACAATATACCCCTAATATATTAATGAAATGAAACTAAATAATAATAATAATCACACACACTAATCAAACAAACTTAATTACAATTATATACTAATTTCGGTGGCAATTAAATAACGGCCGCCGAAAATATGGAATAAAATGCGCAAAAAATTAATTTAACCTCGGTCTTGGCGAGGGAGGAGCGGGGGTGGCGGGAGACGGCGAATCCGGCGCGGGGCGTCGCGGCTGTGCGGCGTGGTGGGTCGCCGAGAGCGCGGCGGCACGGGCAGGCGCGGCGGCAGAGGCAAGGCGCGGCGGCGCTGCGCGGTGGGCCAGGGCAGGCACAGCACGGGCGGGAGAAGTGGCAGCGGACAAAAAAGGAGGAAATGAACGAAGAAGAAGTCAACCCGATGCTTAAAAACACGTTATTTTCGGCGGCTGTGTTAGAGGCCGCCGAAAATAACACAATTTTCGGAGGCTATGCCAGTAGCCGCCTAAAACAGGCTTATTTTCGGCGGCTCAAGCTTGCCGCCGAAAATAATGTGTTATTTTCGGCGGCCCGACCCCTGGCCACCGAAAATAACAAAGACCGTCGAAAATGCCAAACAGTGTTGTTGTGGGGAGCACCAATGGACCCCTTTGCTAGTTCCTTTCTCGAGTGCATTTGGTGGCACTCAGCAAAGGTTTCATGTTTTTCGAGTGTCGTGGCCACAACACTTGGCAAAGAAGCTTTACTGGTTCCCATGTGTGCGTTCTTTGACGAGTGCTATGGTCATGGAACTCGGCAAAGTACCTCTTTGTCGAGTGTTACATTCATCAAAGTGACCAAAATACCTTTTTCATTTGTTCTTGCTATTCTATCCAAACAAACAAAAGATATATCACATAATCATCACATATACATCACAGAATCATCACATACATCAAACACACGATATACCTCACAAAAATCACATGTTTCTTCACAAAGATCACAAAGTCACAAGTACCACAAAATAGTTCACAACACTAACAAGTACTCACATAAATAAGTCCACAAACATCCAATATATGCCATAAACATGTCTCAAAACTAAGTTTAGAAGAACATCAACGAGGTGGACGGCTGGACTGGTTCGGCGATGTGCTGGACAATCCATGAGGGTTGTTGGATGTCGCGGATTGTCTCTGCACAGAAAAGAGATTGCAAGTGTTATACTAGTTGAATATATATCATGTAGGACTAGAATTTTGATACTCACAAGAGTATGGAACTGAGTAGGGTCAGCTAGAGGAACAATGGAGGTGGTGGAGCAAAACCCTGTGCGACGCCAAGGCTCTGCAATTACTAGAACATCTCTGCCATCCTCTGCTGATCTACCAAGTGAGCAACCCGCTCTGCCTCCTGCTCCTCCCTCATCCTCGCCTCCATCTCCATTCGTTCCCTCCTCTCTTCTTCTAGTTGGGCCTGTAATATTTCACCCCAATGTTATAATAACTCAAAGAGAAGGTATATAACTAAAGGAATGACGAGTTACAGAAGCACTAACCTGGAGTTGTTGTATCCGATGATGTGAGTTGTCCTGCCGAGGTTGTATGGCTCGGCTCACGCTCTTGCTGCTTGCTCGCACCTTAGATAGAGTGGGAGTGGACGACGAGTCAATTGCCCCATTGGCAACCCAGTACCGCCCATGCCTCTTGCCTCCTCCGACCCTCATGAGGACATCTCCATCGATGTCCTCAGTCCTCGAATCGTAATCTGACCCATGGACCTCCTGTTCCATGGTAGTGTACTCACTGAGGTGGATATAGACAGTGGGGTTGCTATACACATCGGGCACGTCCTCCGGGTTGTAGGTGACGTCGGACGTCACCTTACCCTTGTGGGCCATAGTATACGTCGAGAAGATGGAGCAAGGCTCGCCACCATGTGACACCGACTGCAAGAAAACCAACGAGATAGTTAGAAATCATGCCTAATCGAATGTTATATACCTAAATAAAAAAATGGCCCATACCTAGGCTTTTGCATATTTGCCAAGGCTGTGTCTGCCTTGGTGGTGGGAGGGACATTGCATCATCAGACGCTGTTCCCGGCTAGCGTTGTGTGCCTCAACCCACTTAGGTGAGCACCACCTCTCCACCATCTCCTCCTAGCACTGAGGATGCGCGGCGCACCAATAAGGAATCATCTACAAAAAACAAGTACACGGCATATTAGAAGATAAAATTAAGCAAATTTAATACCAATATTAAAGTTCTATATTTACCTGCAAGTATTGGTCCCGAGTCAACAACATGGTTCGGGTATCCTGCTTGGTCACCTTCTCCCCAAGGACGGAGCTGTGGTAAGTGACGATGCCCTGGATTCGCGCCTCGTAGTACATGTCCACGACAAGCTTCTTACAGCTCGTGGTAGCCACCACATCTGCCCTGGCCTCATATCTAGCCTCGCATATGAAGAAATCTTGCATACAAAGACGATGTATCCATACATTATTTCAAGAATGTGCAAAAAATACGACGTATTTAACAATATAGTGCGTGGAAGACTTACCCACATCTCTTGCCTCACTCACTCCACCTTGTTGTTGAATTCCCTACCATCCCGATCTACTGCATCGGGGTCGACGGCGTAGTGGTCGAAGGTGTAGGATGGGCCTGTCACTCTGGCGTAGTGGTTGAAGGTGTAGGCTGGGCCCATCACTCCGGCATACTTAACAAGTCTAGGGAACTGTTCCCTGCAAAGAAAGCTGAGGATGCCATTGGGGTTGCGGTCGTGACCCCCAGCATTCTCCACAACCTTCCAAGACCAGTCCAAGTGATAAAGAAAAAGTATTAGTTTCTATTATGAAATTGAACACATAATATGAAAAAGTATTAGTTTCCATTGGGTCGAATGAGCGGTCGCCTATCACGAAGTATGGGTCACTAAGGGAGACTCGCGGGACCTCGCAAGTAGACGTTGCTCGAACCTGAGGTGCCAGAACCTAAGGCATCCTGCTAAGCGTCGTCATCATCCTGTTGTGCCTCATCGACAGCGACCTGCTGCTGAGCAATGTCGTCCTGCTGCGCCTCCTCCTCCGTCCTATGGGTGCTCCTCCTCCCTCTCCTCGTCCTCATCCCACCGCCCACCATCTTTTTCCAACAACCTACAATTAAGAGTAAGCAAATAAACACAGATAAAAAAGATGTATTTAGAAACAGATGCTAAAAAAATAAAATATAGCATTACATGGATTAAAAATAATCTTCATATGTGTCCGGATTAGCTAGATCACAAGTCTCGTCATCACTATCAACCATTTCATAGTCAATAACATCTGAAGGCACAAGTCCATCATTAATGTCATTACTTCAAGTATTTCTAAGTCATTCTCATTTTGCACCTCATCATCCTCCTCATCAACAACCATTTCAATATCTACGTCCATTCAGATAGCTTCGGTTAAGTCTATCTCAAATCTCCCATCTAGCCCATCTTCTTGGAAGAACTCTCCATCATATGTGTCCGGGTCTAAGTTATAATCTTCATCGTTTGGAACAGATAATTAATCATGTGGATTGAAGAAACCGGGTGGAAAGATCTTCTCTAGCTTACACAGTAGCACGAGTGTCATTCTTTCCAAGTCTGCAATCACGGTACGAGATAAATCTTTTGCACAAAGCTGGCAGAAGAAATAGCTCAACTCTGCAAGCGCTAGCTAGACATGCTCAGGGACATAGCCTTCAACCATCGCTGAAAGAATTTGTTTAATCCATATGTGGAAGTCATGACTCTTCATCCCTAAGCCTCGTAGAGTAGATAAGTTCACCCCCTACTCAGGTTAGCTACATACCCATCAGGGAACATCAACATCTTGATCCACTGTAGTACTTCCTTCCTCTAGGCCCTACTAAGGACGAAATCAGCCTTAGGCCTTATCCATGTCTTTCCACCACTTGGTGGCTTCATCTCTTGAATTGGTCTATCACATAACGTTGCCAAATCCATTCTTTTCTTTATGTTATCCTTTGACTTATCAGGAATGTCCATTATTGTTGCCAAAGTGCATCAGCGACATTCTTTTTAGTGTGCATCACATCAATGTTGTGTGGAAGGAGCAGGTCATCATAATAGGGAAGTTGAGTCAAGCCCAACTTATGTGTCCACATATGCTGCTCACCATATCCCACAAAACCATCTTCTGGGTTGGCCACAAGACCATCTATCTGTTGACGAACTTTGACACCAGTCATCATTGCAGGTGGGCGGTCTGTCACTATGACACCTTTCGTAAAGTTCTTGATGTCTAGTCGGAATGCATGGTTAGGAGGGAGAAATTGTCGATGTTTATCGAACGACGAATATTTGCCACCCTTCTTCAACCAAATGAACCTAAGAGCTTCCTTGCAAACTGTGCATGGAAACTTACTGTGAACACATCAGGCACAGAATAGCCCATACGCCGGTAAGTCATGCATAGAGTACTGGTAGTAAACATGCATTTTGAAGTTTGTCTTCATAGCTCGGTTGTACGTCCATACCCCTTCCTCCCAAGTATGGACCAATTCATCAATCAAAGGCTCCATGTTCATGCCCATTTTATTCCTCGGGTGTCCAAGAATTATCAACGACACGAATATATTCTGTCTTTGAAACCATACGCCATGCGGATAACAAACACATGCCAACATGTGTATGGGGTAGCGATCATTCCATAGGGATTGAACCCATCTGTGGCCAGCACAACACGTACATTACGAGCCTCTTCGGCTTTCTCATGGTGAATGGCATCAAAGTGGGTCCATGCTTCACCATCGGATGCGTTCACCATCTTGTTAGGATTGTATCATTTGCCATTTTTGTGCCATGTCATCTGTTTCGTGGATTCCTCGGTCATGTATAGATGTTGGATCCTCGATATGAACTGAAGGTGGCGTAGGATTGTCATGGGAATGTCAAGCTACCTCTTCTGTCCATCACTAGAGTCTACCTCCATGAACCTAGACGATTTACACTTTGGATAGTACTTTGCCTCCGTGTATTCTTTCTTAAATAGCACGTAGCCCTTCGGACAAGCATGTATCTGCTCATACATCACCTTGAGTGCACGAAGGAGTTTTTGTGCCTCGTACATGCTCTTTGGAAGAACGTGATCCTCCAGAAGCAGGTTGCAAATAACTGTCAACAAACCATCGAATGCATCTCGACTCATGTTGTAACGACATTATACGCCTAATGGCATCTAGTT
Source organism: Zea luxurians (assembly GCA_029449295.1). Classification (NCBI taxonomy): domain Eukaryota; kingdom Viridiplantae; phylum Streptophyta; class Magnoliopsida; order Poales; family Poaceae; genus Zea; species Zea luxurians. Next base: position 31,657,058 of record JAOPSE010000001.1, on the reverse strand, counting down.
GAGAAGCCTTTGTCTGGCCGTGAAGGGGTTTCTGTGCCACATAAAATATGTCGTAGAATGCCTTTGCGGTCGGCCCTAGCTTGTCCATCGTACGTCCTCCGGTGAACTGTGCTTCGTGATAGTCGTTCAACATATCCGCTACCCTAGCATCAGCATCATAATCCTTGATGTGTTGTCTCACCACCTCCTCTCTCGTATGATGCGCTTCACCATGGAAGATCCACCGAGTATAGTCCAGCGTAAATCCAATCTTCCAAATATGTTCTACCATGGCCCTTTTGTTTTTCTTTTCCTATTGGCACATTCGCTGCACGGGCATGGGACTAAACTCGCTCCTTTAGCAGCTTCGCCAAATGCCCGTTCCACGGAAGAATCGGTCTTTCTAATCCATTCAGGGGTGACATCATTCCTTCCTACACGGCCCGTGTACATCCACTCATGGTCCTCCATCCTCTAACATATATAACTGAGTATAGTTTAATATAAACATGTAATGCATGTACACTACGTTTCTACCTTCTAATAGGTGAGGATAGGTCCTAATCCCACCCGCGGTTGCGTAGATGGGGTTAGTTTCGATGCTCTACTCTGATCCAAGACAGAGTTTTGGCAGCACCTCCCTGCTGTTCTCCAGATACATGTCCTAGCAGGGAGAGAGTACTGTCCAGAGAATAATAGGGTGGTGACGCCGAAACTCTGTCTCAGACCAGAATAGAGCATGGAAACTAACACCATCTACGCAACCGTGGGCTGTCCAAAAAATGTGGACAATTCGAAACATATACATTTGTAGATATGCAAAGATCTGCATATCTACATCGTACCTCTATCGAACAGAAGACGCCTAATTGGGTTATGTTGGGTTACGTGATCTACGGCCATGATGTGGAAATAGAGGTTATGGCTAGGGTGACGGTGGAGTTAGGCTCGCGGGGCTGTGGTGGGTTGATGCGGTAGCGACATGACGCGGTGCAGGCAGACCCGCAACGGCTAGGAAGACAAGTACCTTATCTGCAAAAAAGGAAGACAAGTTTGTCAACACAAAATTTTGGCAGCACCTCCCCTGCAAGAAAACTAACGGCACAATTCCTGACATGCACATATATACATCAATGCCACGATAGTCGATAACCACATATACATCAATCTATGCAGTATAAAAGACAATATAATCACTAATCCAACATTACTTGAATTGATTGCAAATCTAGAACTCAACTAGTCCTTAAGTCATCCACAAGTTCAGTGAAACTTGTGTTCTAAAGTTTATACACAGCACCATAAACCATCATTTATGGGTTATACATAGCAAAAATTTGTGGTCTAATCCTCATACACAACAAAAAGTGAAACTTGTGGTCTAATCCTCATGCAACTCTTAGCATCAAAACTACTAATAGCTCGTGGTCGGGGCTCCTCACCTTAGCATCAAAACCTCTAAAATCTCATCTAACTTTGGATTATGAACTATAGTATAAAAAAGATGGAGCTCCTCACCTTGGCGGTGTCTAGAGCAGGGAACGAAAAGCGGATCTGGATGAGCTCGTGGCTAGGGCCTGGACTGGCTTGTGGCATGGGGTCACCGGTGCGGTGGCCGGAGGTGGCGCGGTGGTGACTGCAGAGAGGTGGAGAGGTGGCGCGGCAGCAACAGTGGAGAGGTGGTGTGGCAGCGGAGGTGGAGAGGTAGCGATAGAGGTGGACTTAGTGGTTGTGGTGGAGAGGTGAGAGATAGAGTGAGAGAAGGAAAGAAGAAGAAGAAAACTTACACGGTTAGGGATATGTACAGGCCGAGTGCCCGTGATCCGGTACTCGACAAACTTTTTTTAATTTAAAATATATTTTCCCGAGTGTTCTGGATCTGACACTCGCCAAAGAATACTTTGCCGAGTGTCCACTAACAAGCACTCGGCAAAAAATGCTTTGCCGAGCGTCTTCCTTTGACACTCGGCAAAATAAAAATTTTTATTTTTTCCACCAAACTTTTTGTGGTGTGTTCCTACAGTATGTAGACCTACATGTTCAATTTTGACACAATTATCAAAGTGTTTGCTATAACTATCAGATTTAGTTCGTTTAATTGAATTCCTTTGGATAATTTAGATTTGAACCGCAAGTCACTCAAAAAATGGAAAACGGTGAATGCAAAAATGATATTCATCTTATTTAGCATAAGTTACGACCTATTTCAGTAACATACCAGAATTTTCGAGCATCATGCTCATGAAATATGACTGTGAACTTGCGATCTAGTTGTTTCAAAATTGTATAAAACACAAATAAAGTCAGAAAATCATAAAACTTGTCAACATGTCATGATATCATATGTAGAGCCTATGATAAAATTTTGAGACTGTTTTGAGAAATTTGAGATTGTTTCAAGAAACTTGTCAACATGATAGAACTCGTGGAGCTGCTCGAGGTGAGCCATGTGACTCCCCCCCCGGGGGGGTCTGAGCCTCACCTTGATCCCTTGGTTCCCTAGCATGTGGGGTGGCATGTTCTTTTCCCTAGGCATGCTGAGTTGGTCCTCTTCGTTATGCTCCTCATGCACCACGTGGAAGCACTCTCGAGTTGGGTCGCAACCCTCCTCATTGGTGCTATAGTCGTTGGAGCCGTCAAAGAGTAGTTTATCGCATGCGAATAGGAACTGTAGCATGACCTCATGGTCACGAAGCCCGGACCGTCCTCCTCCTCGAAGTCCAGGAACCCCATGGGGAAGGGAAGATCAGCGTACATGCTGGTGAAGGCACTCGTGTCGAAGCTCGGTTCAAAGGGGATAGGGTTGAACACTGATGGTTCCCCTAGCCACTAACAGAGCTGACACCTCCTACCATGATGAGGCCGGCACCTCCCAACCTGCTGGTGGGGGCTGGTAAGGCTAGTGCAACTCGACCTATGGAATGGGGAGCCAGCAAAGCTGGCGCTCCCCATGTCATAGGAGGAGGAGCCAGTAGAGTTGGTGCTAGGGTGATGCACTATTATGCTAAAAAGTAATAAATAAACCTTGAACCGTGGTGGCGCAGGAAATATAGGAATCAATCGGCGCCGTCGGTACTGTGCGGCAAACGTCGAGACCCTCCCAACCAGTGTCATTTAAGGGAACAATTGACAAAGTACGCAGTCACTCGTGTAGCACGCTAAAGATCGACTATCTTCGATACCAACTGTAGTGCCCCATGGCCACCGGTGGATCACCAATGACGTGAGGTAAGCGATCGAGAGAAGAGAGATAGGTAGCGCTCGCCAACAAAGGTTCCTACGGTAGATTTGATTTCTTTTCTTACTTGCCTCTCAAGTTCAGACTTTAGACTCCTTACATACTTGCCTCTCAGACTCTGACAAACTAGGCCCATAGGCGATACCCAGATACAGACTCGATGACACTAGCATACTTAGGCCAACTAACCATGACTTGGTTCAGCCACCCAATTCACTTCACATGCCTTCGGTCACTATGGCATGTCCGAAACACTGACCGCGATAGCCACTGCGACACTCCACCACTCCTCCTCCTCTCCATGGATCTCTCACCGAAGCCAAGTGAAACCAGCGTCCAAATCTTCTCCCTCGGGGTTCAAATCCATGGACCAAGTTGGCGCCTCCTGAGGCCTTGTTTGGATACTCTAGTATTCACATTAATCCACATGTATTGAGGTGGATTGCAGTGCAACCTTAACCTACATGTATTGAGGTGGATCAATACATGTGGATTAAGTTAAATACTAAAGTATCTAAACAAAGCTTGAAGTATAAATAGCAGCGACCAGGGAAGCTCCTTTGGTATTTTTTTTCTTTTATTTATTCCGATGTTCTCCCTCGTGGTTTAGGTCCCTGGGCTGAGCCAGCGCCTCCTGAAGGATCTGCAGCGGTGGCGAGGTAAGCTCTGTTGGTCTTTTTTATTTACTAAATTCTCGACTTAGGTTGGCACAGCGGTACATGTCCATTTCTTGGTTGGATTTCCAGCTCATTTCTGGAATAAGGTGGCTTAATTGGGCTGCATCCTAGTTTATCTTTCTGTTTGTTTCTTGATTGGTAATAAGAACAAAAAACCCCAAATGTTCTTCTAGTTTAATTAACCAAAACTGCAATGTTCAACCAATAATTGTTGCAAAGTGTGGCCATGCTACGTCCTGTGGCTATGAGCGGCCATCTGACCCTCCATGCAAAATAATCATGTCATGAACTGAGAAACTATGCCCTTAGGGTATGAAAATATGTAAATTAATCATGTAAATGTGATAGCTTGTGCTTTTCAGCTCTGCATTTTTTATCCTTTATGTGCTGCTCCATGCTTACCAAACTTTAAATGGGGAGTGGGGACTAGACTTCTTTAAAGGACCAACCAAACATAAATAATGAAGCAAAAGGGTGTTATAATGCACTATTATTTAATCCCTAGGAAAGTTTTGTAACACCCCAGATGTTACTTAGGGTTTCCCCTCAGTACCTACATCTATGACCTATTATCACATATGATTAAGTTTGACAAAAAGGCACACAACTTGAGGAGCCAAGCCTTAACCAAGTTTTCATCACCGTAGAAATCATACCCTAGCCATATCAAGCTTAGGGAAGGAGGTGAAGTGCTGAAACCCTAAAGTTCCCCTCTTTAGGACATTAGAACACCAAAGAAAAATTTAGTAAAAAGGCTAAATAAATCACATTGTCATGGCTTGGGATAATTATAGAAACTGTAGTACACTTAATACACTCCAAGAAAATAGTAAGAAGGTTACCCAGAAAAGTTTCACCGAAACCCTAAAAAGGTCATTCAAGTAGGGAGCTCAAAGAAAAGAATCAGGCTTTTCCCCTAATTCAAAATTCAGCCCCTTCTGCAAAGTTTGCCCGCGTTCATGGTAAGTTTGAATTCAAAACCGTGAGCTCCTGTTGACAAAGTTGTAATAAACTAACCCCTCTACCACATATCTGGAGATGGCATCGAAATTTGGAGCTTTGACACGACAACACCTGGGGGATTTGGGCTATGAGACAAACCCCATTTGAGTACCCAATATCTTTGGATCCAGTAGACCAAATCTCTTGACCACCACACGAAATCGGTAGCTTGAGGGGAGGTGAAGAGGCTTTGTGCACTGGCCAAGGCAAGAGCAGGCCTGGACAAGTGACTACACACGCTAGAATAGAGGCGGACGCAATGCCACCACGTGTTCGACCATGGTCGGCAGGCCAGAGCTCGCAACCCACGCGCTCGCTCATCCCCGCGTGCCTTTGCCGCACCCGCACCTATATAAGTCGCCTGTGCTCGGCCACAGGAGAACCACCTGAAAATAGAGAGCTCTGCCGCCCGCCAAAGCCACCCGAACCCGATCACCGCGGACCGGCCCCTCTGGTCCATCCTCGCCCAAACCAACTACTCGGCCAGCCTTCCTAGAGTTCGGTGAAGCTTCTCGAGCCCTCAGACCAAGTGCTACCTCACCGGAGTCGCCCGATTGACCTCACCAGAATCCCTTCGCCTGCCGGAGTACGTGGCCTAGGTAAGCCGGTGCACCATTATTCGATTCCTTGCGCACACCGCCTCTACATCACCTAGTTAAGCTCCCCGAGCAGTCTAATCGAACTCTACCACCGTGTACAGGCCAAGCCCTCACTACCGACGACCTTGTCCGCCCCTGTGCGTGGCCAGAACGGCTCCAACCACCACCGGTCACCATCCGACTTTCGATGTGTTCGCCGAAACCTCCTTGACCTTACCAACCCCCTTGCCGGAGCTCTACTTCCGCTGGTAAGCCTCGCCGCTCCTTTTTCCGCCCCTGTCACTGTTCCGGTGAAACAAGGAGCGCAGGTTAGATTGTTCTTAATCCTAGGGGGTTTCGCATTGTCAGCGACTCGGTTGAATAGTGCACCGAGGGCATATGCGTGAGAAAGAGAAAAGAAGTACCCAAGGACCCGACTGCAAACCGGTTTTCCCTATTTAATTTAAAAACCCAACCCTTTTTAATCCAACAGAAAGTTCAAAATTCATAACTTGTGAATTAAGCATCCAAAATGGGTCAACCAAATTTTGTTGGCTTCTTGCATAAGTTAAACTTTAGAGGAAAAATAGGAAAAACCCTAGTCCAGTATTGTTCTAGAATTTGTTATTTAATTTAGGTATTGAGTATTTGAGTAGAATAATGGTTAAAAATAATAGGACCTATGCACTGATGTTAAGAAAATTTTAGTAGGCACTTGATCATTGTTGTACCACTACAAAAATATTAACCACCCCAGAATACCAAGGTAAGTGAGTTAAACAAATAAAGATAAGTTTTTGCCAATACCTTTAGAAAATAAAAGAAGGAAACAAAAGTAGAAAACAGTAAGTAACCTTATTTTTCCCTAAACATCTGAGATATGTGCTATGGGAGAAAATATAAAATTAAGGTAGTTACACAGTAGAACATGCCCCATCCCTACCCCATGAGAAAGTTTATAAAACTTTAAGAAATCATACAACCCATCCCCTATGAGTAAAAATGACCAACTTTGGAAATGATTGCTCTTGCGCAAAGAAGAAACTAAAAAAGTTGGGAAATCTGTTGTTTGACATTTTTCAAAAGGAATGTTAGTATAAGCACCCACTAAGCCCCCAAACTTTAGAAAATCACCATTAAATAATCATTAGGTTTCCTTGTTCACAATTTGTCATAGGGACATAATATTACCCATAAACATCAGCAAAAATAAGCTCTAGAGCAGAAGTCACTTCTACACATGGGTTGTAGTTCAAAGTGCCCTTTCTACCCTAAACCTTGTCATTTTTGTACAAGGTAGCCCCCTTCTGCTCTACTTCCCAAACTTTTAGGAAAGCCTAATTAAGTCAATCAAAAGCCACTGGAATTTTTGTAGAATTTTTGGAAACTTCTAGAGTAGGGACGTAGTTCAACCTACCACCATAAAAACCCTTAAAACAAAAGATGAAAGTAGCTTTTAATTCCTAGCATGCACAAGGATACATATGTGCATACATGCTCATGCATTCATTAGATTGCAATCTCGCGGATGGAGAGTACGTATTGATCCAAGAGCAAGAGGCATAGTGTCGGCGTTCCGAGACCGGGGGGTCCCTGAGCCGACGAGTGAATGTCGCCGCGTGCCCCAGCCCAGATGGGTCGAGCGCGAGGGTGAGCGCGAAGGGGGAGAGCGAGGCGGCCGGAGACCGGCGTGAGAGAGGTGGGAATCCCGCGGCCTTCGTGTTCGTCCCGCGCCCAGGTCGGGTGCGCTTGCAGTAGGGGGTTACAAGCGTCCACGCGGGAGAGGGAGCGAGCGGCCTCCGGCGAGCGCCTGTCTCGTCCTCGTCCCCGCGCGGCCAACCTCCTCTAAGAGGGCCCTGGTCCTTCCTTTTATAGGCGTAAGGAGAGGATCCAGGTGTACAATGGGGGTGTAGCAGAGTGCTACGTGTCTAGCGGAGGAGAGCTAGCGCCCTAAGTACATGCCGTTGTGGCAGCCGGAGAGATCTTGGCACCCAGCTGGTGTGATGTCGTGGCTGTCGGAGGAGCGATGGAGCCTGGCGGAGGGACAGCTATCGGAGCGGTTGAGTCCTTGCTGACGTCCTCTTGCTTCCGTAAGGGGGCTGAGAGTCGCCGTCGTCACAGAGTATGCGGGGCGCCATCATTGCCTATCTGGCGGAGCGAGCCAGATGGGACGCCGGTCTTGTTCCCTGCGGCCCGAGTCAGCTCGGGGTAGGGTGATGATGGTGCCTCCTGTTGACGTGGCTGGTCTGCGCCCTAGGTTGGGCGATGTGGAAGCTCCTCCGAAGCCGAGGTCGAGTCTGTCTTCCGTGGCCGAGGTCGGGTCCGAGCCCCAGGTTCGGGCGAGGCGGAGATTGCCGGCTGGTGCTGGGGCGGAGTCCGAGCCCTGGGGTCGGGCGAAGCGGAGTTCGTCGTCTTCTGGGGCCGAGCCCAAGTCCGAGCCCTGGGTCGGGCGAGGCGGAGATCGTCGTCTTCTGGGACTTAGCCCGAGTTCGAGCCCTGGGTCGGGCGGAGTTCGCCGTCTTCCGGGACTTAGCCCAAGTCCGAGCCCTGGGTCGGGCGGAGCGAAGTTCGCCGTCTTCCAGGACTTAGCCCATGTCCGAGCCCTGGGTCGGGCGGAGCGGAGTTCGCCGTCTTCTGGGTCTTAGCCCGTGTCCGAGCCCTGGGTCGAGCGGAGTTCGCCATCTTCCGAGACTTAGCCCGTGTCCGAGCCCTGGGTCGGGCGGAGCAGAGTTTCCTATGGAGCCTTCGGCCGGGCCTGACTGCCTGTCAGTCTCACTCTGTCAAGTGGCACCGCAGTCGGAGTGGCGCAGGCGGCGCTGTCCTTCTGTCAGGCCGGTCAGTGGAGTGGCGAAGTGACGGCGGTCACTTCGGCTCTGCCTGCTGGGGGGCGCGCGTCAGGATAATGGTGTCAGGCCACCTTTGCATTAAATGCTCCTGCGGTTTGGTCGGTCGGTGCGGCGATTTGGTCAGGGTTGCTTCTTGGCGAAGACAGGGCCTCGGGCAAGCCGGAAATATGTTCGCCGCTGGAGGGGGCCTCGGGCGAGACGGAAATCCTCCGGGGTCAGATGCCCTTGTCCGAGGCTAGGCTCGAGCGAGGCGTGATCGAGTCCCTCGAATGGACTGATCCCTAACTTAATCGCACCCATCAGGCCTTTGCAGCTTTATGCTGATGGGGGTTACTAGCTGAGAATTAGGAGCCTTGAGGGTACCCCTAATTATGGTCCCCGACAGTAGCCCCCGAGCCTCGAAGGGAGTGTTAGCACTCGCTTGGAGGCTTTCGTCGCACTTTTTTGCAAGGGGACCAGCCTTTCTCGGTTGCGTTTTGTTCCGGTGGGTGCGCGCGAGCGCACCCGCCGGGTGTAGCCCCCGAGGCCTCGGAGGAGTGGTTTCACTCCTTCGAGGTCTTAATGCCTCGCGTAACGCTTCGGCTGGTCTGGTCGTTCCCTCATGCGAGCTGGCCGTAGCCCGGGTGTACGGTCGGGTCCCAAGTTCTCGGGCTGGTATGTTGACGCTGTCAACGGTTCGGCCGGAGCCGGGTTTGCGAGAGTAGCCCCCGAGCCTCTGCACAGGGCGAGAGGGCGATCAGGGACAGACTCGGCTTTTTTACATATGCCCCTGCGTCGCCTTTCTGCAAGGAGGAGGGGGAAAGCGCCATGTTGCCCTCGATGGGCGCCGAACATGGTGTCTCCGGTGAGCTGCAAGTGGGTGATCCGAGTGGACGTCCGTGCCCCGTTCGTTAGGGGTCGGCTAGGGGCCCAGAGGCACGCCCAAAAGTACCTGCGGGTGATCTGCCGAACCCGGTCCCCTGGCGACGGGGTCCGAGGGCTCGATGCCTCCCTCTGATGGGATTCCGTTACAAGATCGTTCCCGCCGGTCTCGGAAATGTCCTAGGGTACCTCGGGAGCGTAGCCCGAGCCTTGGTTATGTATCGAACGTACCCATGGTCATCCCTCGCTAAGCGTCTGAGGCGGCTGTGAACCCTTCGGGGGCCAGCCTTCGAACCCCTGATCAGTAGTGGGCGCGGAGCCCGAGTAGCCTGAGGCGGTCGTTGAACCCTTTCGAGGGGCCAACCTTCGAACCTCTGACCAGTAGTGGGTGTAGGGCCCACGCGATCTGAGGCGGCTGTCGAACCCTTCCGGGGGGCCAGCCTTCGAACCTCTGATCAGTAGGGGGGCTCGGAGCCTGGTTCCTTCTCGGGGAAGGATCCTTTTCGGGGTATCCCCCTTTCCTGGTCCCTGTTGCGAGAGAGAAAGAGGAAAAAAGGAAAAGGATACGAAATCGAACGACGCGGCGTACCTCTTTTGACGCGGTCATTATGGCGAAGGCGAAGCGTCGCTCGCTTCTCCTGCCAAAGACGCCGCCTGTCCCGCCGCGGAGTTAATGCGACGGGGCGAGTGGTTGGAGGAGCGACCGTTGTGCGTGCGCGAGCCATTCGAGGGACGGATCACGGACGCGTTGTCTTCACGCCGTGAGAGAGGGTTCTCTCGGTGCCCCCGGACGGGACGTGAGCTTGGTCGATGACGCGACCGCTGCTCCTGCCTGCCTGCCACCGCCATTACTGCCGGCCCATTCTTGGCCGCATTGACCGTCGCGCCAGGCTGGCGCCGCTGGGTCGTGCACTAGGCCGCCTCGAGTCGCGGCATTGGTTCCGCAGTCGAGGAGGCGCGGTGGCGGCGCAAGTGGCGGTGCAGTTGCATGCACGAAGCATTCGGCGCGCCGGTTGTATGACGCGTGGGCCTGGGCCTCCATGCCGGGCGTGGTAGGAGTCGGAGAAGCGCGCCCACTTGGCGCGGTTGCATGCCGCCTGCATGGCCGCCCACCCTTTCGCCCGCTGGTCTGGGCAAAAGTGGTGGGTCGCTTGTAACCGCTGGGCGGTTGTTCGCACCGCGCGCGGCGGTTTGGCTTCTTCTGCTCTGAGTCAGCTTGCATGACGTGTGGGACCCAGCCCCCGCGCCGTAGGGGAGGACCTTGGAGTGTGTTGGAGAAGACTCAGCCCATGACGGCTGGGGACGCAAGTAGGGAGAGCCGCCTTTAAAAGGAGGGTAACCCCCTTGGAAGGCGACCATGTCTTCGCGCTCCCTTATGCATCGTGGCTTTCCACCTTCCAAGCCCCCGGATGGGGGATATCCGCCGTCTTTCCGCCTCGTCGTTGGAGGAACACAACTCTGCGGGAGTTGGTACCTTTCAGCCATCGTTCGGCTTCAAGGATTTTCATCATGCAGCCCGGCTGCACCCCTCCGCCGGCGGTCACCTAAGATGGTGACCTCCAGTTTGATGGTGGGGGAAAGCGAGCCGGGCTGCGGCCTCTGCCCCTCCCTCAGCCTCAAGGATTTTCGTCATCTAGGCTGAGGTGGAGGATGAGGCGAGTCGGGGGCTGCCTCCGCGTGGGTCGATCACCCTTTTCTTCCCCTGGCGTCTGGGGGAGAAAGGCATCCTCCAGCCCCGCGGAGGCTTCCTCCAGCCATGCCGGGAAAGGCGGACCGCCGCCACTCAGCCAGGGCGCAGCATTACATCCTCCGTCCGGACGATGGTTGCGCCGCGTACCGCGAGGGCGGCGCCCATGTTCTGGGTGGTTCCGGCGAGGGCAAAGACCTGCCGGCGCGCTTTGAGGCGTCGGCAGCCGGAGAAGGCTTCTCTACCGATGAGATTGCCAACTCCGCCAGTAGCCCTAGGTCTCCGTCTCCCGGCCTGAATTGCTGGCTCTCGTCCTCGGTGGGTGAGAGTCCTTCTGCCGTAGCACCCGCCCCGAAGCCGCTGCTGAAGCTGCTTCGTCGCCCGGGGCGGGGGTTGTTGTCGCTGTTGCCGGATCGGGCGACGGCGAGCCACCCGTCGGCCCTCGATCGCTCCGCGGGTTCCCCAATCTTGTGGGGTTGTTCGTACCCGCGGAGACGGAACCAGAGTTCCGTTTGTAATGGCACTTTGAATGCCAGTGTTTTTGTTCATTGTGGCTGTCGGGGCCTGAACATGTATGTAATTTCGGCACGGAGCCGTGTTTTTTCCTCCTTTTCGAGCACTAAGACTCGCATGTTGGTTGTCCGAACCGCTTCACCAAGCGTGAGTCACCCCGTGTAAAGGTGACGAGCGAGGTATCCGTATCCCAGAGGCGTAGGAGTCCCTAGGCTCGGTCAGCCTTGTTGTCCGAGGCTTCTCTAGCTCAATTAAAGGAACCCCTCGGCCGCTCTTCGATGAGCCGAGGCCAGGGGTAGCGGTGTCAGCATGAACAGGGGCAGAGTTGGCTCGAAAAAAAACCTAGTTGGCCGGAGCCTGGCCGGGTCGTCCGTTAGCGGGACCGATGCCGGAGTTGACCAGCCGAGGCCTCGGGTCGGGCTGACGTCCTTGGAGGGCAACTGGCCGAGGCCCCGAGGTGACCGACCGAGCCGCCTGCTCGGGCCGGATTCCCGGAGAAGACCCTGGCAGCGATGGCCCGGGCGTGGCGATGACGTCGTCCTTCGGAGTGGAGATCTTCGGACCGCGTCGCCGTCCGAGGCTAGGTCAGACCTCGCCGAAGGTGTTGTCAATGCCGAGGGTGCTGCTGCTCCCTTCCAGCGTCAAGACCCGAGCCTGCGGGATCAGATTGTCTTGTAGCGTGTGTTTCCTGCGGCCGCCGAGGCCAAAACACACCCTCGCCGTGTTGTAAAGCTGCGTCTCTTTTCCTCTTGTTTCGAGTATCTGTGACTTTTTTGTCGGTAACAGAAATGTTTGTGCGAGCGAGAGTTGCTTCTCGCGGAAGGTGATGAGTGAGGTATCCGTATCCCGGAGGCGTAGGAGTCCCTCGGCTCGGTCGGCCTTGCCGCTTACGCGCACTCTTACCCGTCCATGGGGCTTTGTCACCGACGCAGTCGAGAAGGCTCGAAGGATCGCTTCGGCAGAAGAGCTTTCGAACGTGAAGACTTGTTCGGTCCGCAGAATCACTTATCCGAACGCAAGTTACTTATCGTAGAAGGTGATGAGTGAGGTATCCGTATCCTGGAGGCGTAGGAATCCCTCAGCTCGGTCAGCCTTGGCTGCTTACATGTACTCCATCGTTTTCAGGATCCACTTTCGAAGTAGCCAAAAAGCGCGAAAGACATTCTGGCAGAAAAGATCTTTTTTCGAGGAAAATTTCGACGCAGAGGGGGTTCCCCCCCTTTTAGCCCCCGAGAGAGGGTCGGGCTTTGCCGAGGCGAGGCCGACCCTTCCTTGATGACTAAACTTTGCGTGGGTGCGAGGTATATGATCAACTTGAAAACATCTTAAGGGTAGAAGCGACGTAGCTGTTGGATGTTCCAGGCGTTGCCGTAGACCTCGCCTTGACTGTTGGCCAGCTTGTACGTTCCGGGCTTCAGAACCTTGGCGATGACGAATGGCCCCTCCCAGGGGGGCGTGAGCTTGTGCCGCCCATGGGTGTCTTGTCGCAGCCGAAGCACCAGGTCGCCCACCTGGAGGTCTCGGGACCGGACCCCTCGGGCGTGGTAGCATCGCAGGGACTGCTGGTACCGCGCCGAGTGTAGCAAGGCCTTGTCCCGAGCCTCCTCCAGCTGGTCCAGCGAGTCTTCTCGGCTAACTTGGTTGCTTTGGTCGGTGTAGGCCCTCGTCCTCGGGGAACCGTATTCTAAGTCTATGGGCAAGATGGCTTCGGCCCCATAGACTAGAAAGAACGGCGTGAAGCCCGTGGCTCGGCTCGGCGTTGTCCTCAGACTCCAGACCACCGAGGGGAGTTCCTTCATCCACCGTTTGCCGAACTTGTTGAGGTCGTTGTAGATCCGAGGCTTGAGCCCTTGTAGAATCATGCCGTTGGCATGCTCCACCTGCCCATTCGTCATGGGATGAGCCACGGTGGCCCAGTCCACCCGGATGTGGTGATCCTCGCAGAAGTCCAGGAACTTTCTGCCGGTGAACTGGGTGCCGTTGTCGGTGATGATGGAGTTCGGGACCCCGAAGCGATGGATGATGTTGGTGAAGAACGCCACCGCCTGCTCGGACCTGATGCTGTTCAGGGGTCGGACCTCGATCCACTTGGAGAATTTGTCGATGGCGACCAGCAGGTGCGTGTAGCCCCCGGGCGCCTTCTGCAAGGGGCCGACGAGATCCAGACCCCACACAGCAAAAGGCCAGGTGATGGGTATCGTCTGCAGAGCCTGAGCGGGCAGGTGGGTCTGCCTTGCGTAGAACTGACACCCTTCGCAGGTGCGGACAATTCTAGTGGCGTCGGCCACCGCCGTCGGCCAGTAGAAGCCTTGCCGGAAAGCATTCCCGACAAGGGCTCGAGGCGCTGCGTGATGGCCGCAAGCCCCAGAGTGTATCTCTCGCAGGAGTTCCTGACCTTCGGCGACGGAGATGCATCGCTGGAGGATGCCGGAGGGGCTGCGGTGGTAGAGCTCCTTTCCATCTCCTAGCAAGACGAACACCTTGGCGCGCCGCGCCAACCGCCGAGCCTCGGCTCGGTCGAGGGGTAGCTCTCCTCGGTGGAGATATTGCAGGTACGGGGTCTGCCAGTTTCGATTAGGCGTGACCCCGCTTCGCTCCTCCTCGACGCGCAGTGCCTCACCCTCGGGGGCCGAGGGTACCTCGGACTGAACCGAGGGCGCCTCGGGCTGAGCTGAGGTTGCCTCGGGTTGAGCTGAGGGTGCCTCGGACTGAGCCGAGGGCGCCTCGGGTTGAGCCGAGGGTGCCTCGGACTGAGCCGAGGGTACCTCAGACTGAGCCGAGGGTACCTCGGGCTCGGACATGTCGTTGATCTTGACGGAGGGTTGATACAGGTCTCGGGAGAAGACGTCCGGGGGAACCGTTGTTCGCCCCGAGGCTATTTTAGCCAGCTCGTCCGCAGTCTCGTTGTAGCGCCGGGCGATGTGGTTGAGCTCGAGCCCGTAGAACTTGTCTTCCAGGCGCCGAACCTCATCGCAGTAGGCCTCCATCTTCGGGTCGCGGCAATGGGAGTTCTTCATGACTTGGTCGATGACGAGCTACGAGTCACCGCGAGCGTCGAGGCGTCGGACCCCTAGCTCGATGGCGATCCGCAACCCGTTGACCAGAGCCTCATACTCGGCCACATTGTTGGACGCCGGGAAATGGAGGCGTAGCACGTAGCGTAGGTGCTTCCCGAGGGGCGAGATGAAGAGTAGGCCTACGTCGGCTCCTGTCTTCATCAGCGACCCGTCGAAAAACATAGTCCAGAGTTCCGGCTGGATCGGAACTTTTGGGAGCTGGGTGTCGACCCATTCAGCCACGAAGTCCGCCAAGACCTGGGACTTGATGGCCTTCCGAGGAGCGAACGAGATTGTTTCGCCCATGATTTCCACCGCCCACTTTGCAATCCTACCCAAGGCCTCACGGCACTGGATTATCTCCCCCAGGGGGAAGGATGACACCACAGTTACCGGATGAGACTCGAAGTAATGTCGCAACTTTCACCGTGTCAGGATCACCGCATACAGCAGTTTCTGCACTTCTGGGTAGCGGATCTTGGTCTCGGACAGTACCTCGCTGACGAAGTAGACTGGCCTCTGAACGGGCAATGCATGCCCCTCTTCTTGCCTCTCGACCACAATCGCGGTGCTAACCACCTGTGTGGTCGCGGCGACGTAGACCAGGAGGGCTTCTCCGGCAGCTGGGGGCACCAAGATAGGCGCCATTGTGAGGAGCGCCTTCAGGTTCCCGAGGGCTTCCTCGGCCTCAGGGGTCCAAGTGAAGCACTCGGTCTTCCTCAAGAGGCGGTATAGAGGTAGACCTCTTTCGCCGAGGCGTGAGATGAAGCAGCTCAGAGCCGCGAGACATCCCATGACTCTCTGTACGCCTTTCAAGTCCTTGATGGGCCCCATGCTGGTGATGGCTGCGATCTTCTCCGGGTTGGCTTCGATGCCCCGCTCGGAGACGATGAACCCCAAGAGCATGCCTCGGGGCACCCCGAAGACACACTTCTCGGGATTGAGCTTGACGCCTTTCGCCTTGAGACATCGGAATGTCGCTTCAAGGTCGGAAAGGGGGTCGGAGGCTTTCCTCGTCTTGACTACGATGTCATCGACGTAGGCCTCGACCGTGCGGCCAATGTGTTCGCCGAACACATGGTTCATGCACCGCTGGTACATCGCGCCCGCATTCCTCAAGCCGAACGGCATGGTGACATAGCAGTATATGCCGAAGGGTGTGATGAAAGAAGTCGCGAGCTGGTCGGACTCTTTCATCCTGATTTGATGATACCCTGAGTAGGCATCGAGGAAAGACAGGGTTTCGCACCCAGCAGTGGAATCCACAATTTGGTCGATGCGAGGCAGAGGGTAGGGAACCTTCGGACATGCTTTGTTGAGACCAGTGTAGTCTACACACATCCGCCATTTCCCCCCTTTCTTTCTCACAAGCACAGGGTTGGCAAGCCATTCGGGATGGAATACCTCTTTGATGAACCCTGCCGCCATTAGCTTGTGTATCTCCTCGCCTATGGCTCTGCGCTTCTCCTCGTCGAATCGGCGCATGGGCTGCTTGACGGGTCGGGCTCCAGCTCGGATGTCCAGCGAGTGCTCGGTGACATCCCTCGGTATGCCGGGCATGTCCGAGGGACTCCACGCGAACACGTCGGCGTTCGCGTGGAGAAAGTCGACGAGCACTGCTTCCTATTTGGGATCGAGCCCGGAGCCGATCCGGATCTGCTTGGAGGCGTCGCCGCTGGGGTCAAGGGGGACGGACTTAACCGTCTCCGCTGGCTCAAAGTTGCCGGCATGACGCTTCACGTCTGGCACCGACTTAGAGAGGCTCTCTAGGTCAGCGATGAGGGCCTCGGACTCAGCGAGGGCCTCAGCGTACTCCATGCACTCCACGTCGCATTCGAACGCGTGTTTGTACGTGGGGCCGACGGTGATGACTCCGTTGGGGCCCGGCATCTTGAGCTTCAGGTAGGTGTAGTTGGGGATGGCCATGAACTTCGCGTAGCATGGCCTCCCCAGTACCGCGTGGTAGGTTCCTCGGAACCCAACCACCTCGAACGTCAGGGTCTCCCTTCAGAAGTTGAAGGGTGTTCCGAAGCAGACGGGAAGGTCGAGTTGTCCGAGGGGCTGGACACGCTTCCCGGGAATGATCCCATGGAAGGGCGCAGCGCCTGCTCGAACGGAGGACAGATCGACATGCAGGAGTCCGAGGGTCTCGGCGTAGATGATGTTGAGGCTGCTGCCTCCGTCCATGAGGACCTTGGTGAGCCTGACGTCGCCGATGACGGGGTCGACGACGAGCGAGTATTTCCCCGGGCTCGGCACATGGTCGGGGTGATCGTCTCGGTCGAAGGTGATGGGCTTGTTGGACCAGTCTAGATAGACTGGCGCCGCCACCTTCACCGAGCAGACCTCCCGGCGCTCTTGCTTGCGGTGCCGAGCCGAGGCGTTCGCCGCTTGCCCACCATAGATCATGAAGTAGTCGCGGACCTCGGGGAACTCTCCTGCCTGGTGATCTTCCTTCTTGTCGTCGTCGTGGGCCTTGCCACCCTCCGTGGGTGGCCCGGCCCTGTGGAAGTGGCGCCGAAGCATGACGCACTCCTCAAGGGTGTGCTTGACGGGCCCCTGGTGATAGGGGCACGACTCCTTGAGCATCTTGTCGAAGAGGTTGGCACCTCCGGGGGGCTTCTGAGGGTTCTTGTACTCGGCGACGGCGACAAGGTCCGCATCGGCAGGTGGTGCCAGCGAGGAACACGCCGATGACATCCGAGTCGGTGATATTGGGCAGCTCGGTGCGCTGCTTCGAGAATCGCCGGATGTAGTCTCAGAGAGACTCTCCCGGCTGCTGTCGGCAGCTTCGGAGGTCCTAGGAATTCCCGGGGCGCACGTACGTGCCCTGGAAATTGCCGACGAAAGCTTGGACTAGGTCGTCCCAGTTGGAGATCTGCCCCGGAGGCAGGTGCTCCAACCAGGCGCGAGCGGTGTCGGAGAGGAACAGGGGGAGGTTGTGGATGATGAGGTTGTCATCATCCGTTCCACCCAGTTGGCAGGCCAGACGGTAGTCCGTGAGCCACAGTTCCGGTCTCGTCTCCCCCGAGTACTTTGTGATAGTAGTCGGGGGTCGGAACCGGGTCAGGAACGGCGCCCGTCGGATGGCTCGGCTGAAGGCTTGCAGACCGGGTGGTTCGGGCGAGGGACTCCGATCCTCCCCGCTGTCGTAGCGTCCCCCACGCCTGGGGTGGTAGCCTCGGCGCACCCTCTCGTCGAGGTGGGCCCGACGGTCGCGGTGATGGTGCTCGTTGCCGAGGCGACCCGGGGCCGCAGGCGCGATGTTGCGCGTGCGCCCGGTGTAGACCGAGGCTTCCCGCATGAATCGGGAAGTCGCGGCATGAGGTTCCGAGGGGTACCCCTGCCTTTGGGAGGCAGAGCTCTCGGCCCGTCGGACCGCGGCGCCTTCCAGGAGAATCTTGAGCTCCCCCTGGATTCGCCGCCCCTCGGCGGTTGATGGCTCCGGCATCACGCGAAGAAGCATTGCTGCTGCCGCCAGGTTTTGGCCGACCCCACTGGATGCGGGTGGTGGCCTGACCCTAGCGTCGTCCGTGATGCGGTGCTGGAAGCCCTGGGGTAGATGACGTATTTCCCCGGCCGGAGGTTGGCCCACCCATGCCTGCCCGACGTCCCGACGGATCGGCTCAAGCGCTCCTGCTCCCTCGTCGAGCCTGGCCTGCACCCCGCGGATTTGCTCGAGTTGTGGGTCATGGCCCCCCGCCTGAACGGGGACCACAGCTAGCTCCCGTGGGATGTCAACGCGAGGCACCGGCCTAGGGAGGTCACCGTCCTCCGGCATGCCGAGATGGTTGCCTTCGGAGGGACCCCCTAGATCGACGTGGAAGCATTCGTGACTTGGGCCACAGTCCTCGTCGCCGAGGCTACGGCTACCGTCGGAACAGTCGGAAAGGCGGTAGTCGCATGCGGTCATGAAGTCCCACATGGCACTGGGGTTGCCAAGTCCAGAGAAATCCCAACAGACGCTGGGTTCGCCGTCTTCCTCGGACCCAGAGGGCCCGTAGGTCAAGACGTCCGTCAGCCGGTCCCAAGGTGACCGCATACGAAACCCCAGAGGGTTTGGACTCGCCTCTACAAGAGCGCCCGCCAAAGCGGGGCCGCTAGGCGGGTCGAGGCTGAATCCGAAAGACGTGGGATGGGAATCGGTCGGTACCTTTTGGTCGACGGGCGGCGATGAGGTCACATCGGGGACTGACTGCACCGTCGTCTCAGGTACGAGGGTGACGTCCAGCAAGCTTTTCGCGAGCGTGCTGGCGTCGTCCGCTTGCTCGGGATTGGCGTGTCGCGGGGAGACGGCGCTCGCCTTCGTCTCAAATGCGAGGTCGACGCCCGGTGCGCCCCCCGTTGGGGCGCTGGGGCCGTCGACTCGCTCGACAGCCGACGAGGCGCTGTCTCCTGCTTGGCCTTGGTTGCCCCGCCTCCTCCTCCGTCGGCGGGGGAGAGGACGGGTTGAGCTCGAAGGCTGTTCTTCCACCATGCGGGGAAGACGTCGTCGATTCCACCGCCGGCGGGCGGGCTGTCGGCCGCCACTGTCGTTGTCGCGCGGCGGTGGAAGGAGTATCATGTCGTAGCTACCGTCGAGGGACATGAACTCAAGACTCCCGAAACGGAGCACCATCCCGGGTTGGAGAGGTTGCTGGAGACTGCCCATCTGGAGCTTGACGGGAAGCTGTTCGTCAACACGCAGCAGACCCCTACCTGGCGCGCCAACTGTCGGCGTTCCGAGACCAGGGGGTCCTTGAGCCGACGAGTGAATGTCGCCGCGTGCCCCAGCCCAGATGGGTCGAGCGCGAGGGCGAGCGTGAAGGGGGGAGAGCGAGGCGGCCGGAGACCGGCGTGAGAGAGGTGGGAATCCCGCGGCCTTCGTGTTCGTCCCGCGCCCAGGTCGGGTGCGCTTGCAGTAGGGGGTTACAAGCGTCCACGCGGGAGAGGGAGCGAGCGGCCTCCGGCGAGCGCCTGTCTCGTCCTCGTCCCCGCGCGGCCAACCTCCTCTAAGAGGGCCCTGGTCCTTCCTTTTATAGGCGTAAGGAGAGGATCCAGGTGTACAATGGGGGGTGTAGCAGAGTGCTACGTGTCTAGCGGAGGAGAGCTAGAGCCCTAAGTACATGCCGTTGTGGCAGCCGGAGAGATCTTGGCACCCAGCTGGTGTGATGTCGTGGCTGTCGGAGGAGCGATGGAGCCTGGCGGAGGGACAGCTGTCGGAGCGGTTGAGTCCTTGCTGACGTCCTCTTGCTTCCGTAAGGGGGCTGAGAGTCACCGTCGTCACAGAGTATGCGGGGCGCCATCATTGCCTATCTGGCGGAGCGAGCCAAATGGGACGCCGGTCTTGTTCCCTGCGGCCCGAGTCAGCTCGGGGTAGGGTGATGATGGTGCCTCCTGTTGACGTGGCTGGTCTGCGCCCTAGGATGGGCGATGTGGAAGCTCCTCCAAAGCCGAGGTCGAGTTTGTCTTCCGTGGCCGAGGTCGGGTCCGAGCCCCAGGTTCGGGCGAGGCAGAGATTGCCGGCTGGTGCCGGGGCGGAGTCCGAGCCCTGGGGTCAGGCGAAGCGGAGTTCGTCGTCTTCTGGGGCCGAGCCCAAGTTCGAGCCCTGGGTCGGGCGAGGCGGAGATCATCGTCTTCTGGGACTTAGCCCGAGTCCGAGCCCTGGGTCGGGCTGTGTTCGTCGTCTTCCGGGACTTAGCCCGAGTCCGAGCCCTGGGTCGGGCGGAGCGGAGTTCGCCGTCTTTCGGGACTTAGCCCGTGTCCGAGCCCGGGGTCGGGCGGAGCGGAGTTCGCCGTCTTCCGGGTCTTAGCCCATGTCCGAGCCCTGGGTCGGGCGGAGTTCGCCGTCTTCCGGGACTTAGCCCGTGTCCGAGCCCTGGGTCGGGCGGAGCGGAGTTTCCTATGGAGCCTTCGGCCGGGCCTGACTGCCTGTCAGTCTCACTCTGTCAAGTGGCACCGCAGTCGGAGTGGCGCAGGTGGCGCTGTCCTTCTGTCAGGCCGGTCAGTGGAGCGGCGAAGTGACGGCGGTCACTTCGGCTCTGCCGGCTGGGGGGCGCGCGTCAGGATAAAGGTGTCAGGCCACCTTTGCATTAAATGCTCCTGCGATTTGGTCGGTCGGTGCGGCGATTTGGTCAGGGTTGCTTCTTGGCGAAGACAGGGCCTCGGGCAAGCCGGAAATATGTTTGCCGCTGGAGGGGGGCCTCGGGCGAGACGGAAATCCTCCAGGGTCGGCTGCCCTTGTCCGAGGCTAGGCTCGGGCGAGGCGTGATCGAGTCCCTCGAATGGACTGATCCCTTACTTAATCGCACCCATCAGGCCTTTGCAGCTTTATGCTGATGGGGGTTACCAGCTGAGAATTAGGAGCCTTGAGGGTACCCCTAATTATGGTCCCCGACACATAGCAAGAAGAAGCCCGGGAACCAGCTCCCGAGCCCGTCGCCGAAGAACCTTCCGCCACACCCGCATTTGAAGGCAAGCCCCGATTTTATGCATAATCATTTATATGTGCTATTTTACTACACTTAATGTTTATAGGTATGTACTATGCACTTAAGTATAGGAGTTGTTTGAAAACCTTGTTGCATGAACTCAGGATTTCTTTTGAGATGGATACCAGTATGCCCGGTCGAGTAGTTGCTATGCTAATTCTGGATCTCAGTAGAAGTCGAGTGGTTTTTCTAGCACTCGCGTGAGGTCAGGAATTGATTGTATCCACTTTGATACTGGAGCTATGATGGTCTATGGACAAGGATCCATGGGGATGCCTTGAAACTGGAATAAGGATTAATGTGTGGTACCGTGTGTCAAGCGTTGAACGTACTAAACACATATTGGGAAATATGGTAACCGATAAGCCTAGTACCTGATTGAACCCGCCCACAGACTTTCCCCCTCATTGGACCTAAGACGGAGTCTCCCATGCTAGCTATGTTGGGTACATGTGCGGCCATTGCACGGTGGTGTCCGAGGTCAATGGAGCATTGTATGCCAAGGCTGTGAGCCCTAATCTGTTGTCAGGGAATTGATGGGGACGGCTGACGTGTGTGGGGACGCAGTGCCCCTATATGTCGTGTGTTTAGGTTTACTTTGCAAGGTTAAAACTCGTTTCGAATCATTTGCTTCTCGCAGCTAATGAGACTGCTTGATACGTGCTGCTACATCGAGTAAGAAGTGGAATGAGGTCTCATGATATAAAGTGTTGCTTGCACTAAATGCTTGTTACCATGTATGTGTAGAAGGATGCAAACCTAGCTTAAAGAATATTATAGAACTTGAAAAGATAAAACTGTTTTAGACTCAGCTAGTGCTTTTGGCAAACCAAAGCCCTTAGCCAAACAGCCTCATGGTCTAGTGGTAGAGGAGTAGTCTCCTCGCACCGGGTAAGTCTAGCGGAGTATTATTATACTCAGCCTTGCTTGTGGCATCATTTTTATAGGTTCACTGCAAGACATGGTTGATGGTGTGACTTGGCCAACCACCCTGCCACCGGGTTGGACGGTCGAGTGGGATGCTGCCTTGGTAGGAGAGGACCAGGAGAACTAGTGGGCTAGGCCTTACCCTATTCCTTGTTATTGACGTTATTTATCATCCGCTGCAATATTAAGAACACTGTTATCTTTTATCAAACTCTGTTTTATGTAATAACTCAAAAATTTTAACTTGTGGTTTCATGTTTATTGCAATCTCTCTGAGTCTCACCATCGCGTGAGCTAATGGTACTCGATCCTTGGTAAGTGGCTTTATCGGACTAGATCCGAGGAACTGGCGGGTTATTCCGATTTAAGTGTGTTGCTACCTTCAAGGCGTGACTCGAGCACTTAAGCTGGAATAATCTAGGCAGTTCTGCTACAGCTGGTATCGGAGCGAATACCATTACATAGAAGTTAATAAGTCATGAACACCAATCTTTCAAAAATAAAACTTGCTTAGAAACCAGTGTTGGATCGTCAGGACTAGAATGCTAGACCTAGGACGAAGGGTCTTAAGAATAGTGGGGTAGATAGGTGGCTATATAAGTAGGCCATATAGGCCGCCACTATGATAGAAGGGATGCCCTAGGGGCACCCCTATGATTGATGAGAGGATGTTCATTCAAGCATGCATGCATAATATTAAATGAGGACTAAAATGAAAAGTGACTAATTAAAAAGTTGAAGGGAATATATTAAAAACTGTATTGACTCATGACCCCTAAAACTTTAGTTAAGAACAGGTAATAGGGAAGTAAGTTGAAATATATTAATCCAATTAACCATCTTCCTTTTAACTTAAGCACACTTTCCCCTTACCGCTGCCTTTAGCACTCACACTTACCCCTCTTACACATATGGCTTCACCTACCCCCGCTGATGGTGGAGACACCCGCTTCAACTTCGACTACCTTTCCCGAGAAGGCTTTCCATCTATCTTGTGGGAGGTACTCTGCGTAGCTGGATACCCCACAGCTCCTCTGTACATGGTGCAGCTGTACAAGGAGCACCGGGTGCCATGCTATAGGGTTTGGCTAACCCTGGAGCCTCACCCTCTGCAGCCTAGGTGGCGTTCGCTTGATTCCGAAACTATCAGATTCAGGGCGGATGACACCACTGAGGCCACGGCTCTAAAGGCCTTGACGACCTTCTATGGATACCACCCACTGGAGATGATGATGCACCCACTCGGACTCTTCCCCACTGAGAAGAGGGATGATCCGATGTGATGCGACCGAGTGCGCCATGCCAAGGATGTGTGGGCCATGCATCCTGACCAGGTTGGGAGGATCATCGTCCAGTGCATGAGTGCACTATACCACCTGCAGGCCCTGTAAAGTGATGTTATGACGCACCTCACTAGGCTCGCTTAGACTGCAAAGACTACCCATGATGATAGGGAGGTCTTCATGGTCGATCTATCTTCAGAGTTTGTGGAGAAGGATCTCTAGATTGAGCAAATGAACAACCGCACCCAAGAGTTGGAGCAGCAGGTGGAAATCCGGGACAACTCCATCAAAGTCCAGGAAAATCAGCAACATGATGTGCAAGAGGAGCTAGATGAGGCCAACACTCATCTAGAGATGCACCACTAGGACATGAACCAAGCAATGGAGGCAGACGAAAACAGCGAGGAGGAGGAGGATCTCGAGGAGATTGAGCCAGCTTCCAGTTTGGACACAACTTACTCCGGAGTGCCCCCTACACCTACGGCCAGTGCTGCCTCTGCTGCTCAGAGTTAGATGGGTCAAAATTAAAACATGTTAGGAGGATGGGAAGACCCATAAGCTTAGCTTTTGGCACCAACTATTGAACTAGGCTATAGGGTGGATCTCCTAATATGTTGTAACCCAGAAAAACCTGTATGAGCAATGCAAGATGAATGAATGATTATCTTCTTTTGGTTCGATATAATTTTGTGTCGTTATCTTCTCATGATATTAAGTTACTACTTGGAAATCCTTGGGCTTAAGTAATAGCAGCAAATTCCTATTTTTCAGATGTCCGCTAGACCCCGCCGTGGGCAAAACGAGCAGGTTCCCCCACCACCGCCCCCAGCTCCAACGATGCAGGAACTAATGACTCAACAGAATGAAATCCTGTGACAGCTAGTGCAACGTCAGCCCTACCCTCAGCAGTTTGATGGAGGGCAACAGCAACGCCCACTAGCTGCAGCTACCTACCAGGAGTTCTTGAGCACTCAACCGCCGCTGTTCACCAAGGCGGAAGATCCACTAGACGCCGATGTGTGGCTCCAGGGTAGTGGAATCCAAGTTTCCCCTTCTCATGGGAGCTTGCCCCGATGCCGCAAAAGCTCGCTTCGCCGCACAGTAGCTCCGTGGACCTGCAAGGACATGGTGGGACCATTTCCTCGCCATGCTGCCCACTGTAGCATCCCAAAAATTCAAATCCTGAAATTTTCTCAAAACTCCCTCTAAATTCAAAATGAATTTCAAGTTTCATTTCAAAATGTTTGTTTGCGAGTTGATATCAGCAAATAAAATATAGTGGTCTATATTCTCTCCAAAATCCTCCTCAAATATCCTACAAATATTTCCCAGTGATCACCCTCAATTTGTTTCCAGAAATACCGCCCAGATATTTCCCGAGTAATCTCCTTCAAGTTCTTTCCAGAAATACTGCCCAAATATTCCACCGATATATCTCCAGGTATTTTCCTCTTGAGAAATACCTTCAGAATCATTTTTCAAGTCCCTACAAATATTTTCTTCATAACTTTCCTCATGCTCATACGTATACGTATGCCTCCAGTGTCATACGGTGAGCTCTACAAGCAAATCTCACTTATACAAGACAAATACATGCTAACCTCCCACTAATCCTCTCATCCTCCCCCTAATCCTCTCATCCCTCCCCCTAATCCCCCCACCATGGCTATAAATAGAGGGGCAAGGGCCTCCTCCCATCCCACCCCAAGCCATTTCATGGCAACTCTCTCCCCCCCCCCACACACACCCACTCCATGTTCCACACAAGCACACACTAGCACAAGGATCATTCGATCGTTCTTCGATCGTTCGTCCCCTGTTCTTAGTTTGTTCGTTCGTTCGTCCGATCGTTCGATCGTTCGTCCGATCGTTCATGGTTCGTTCGTCCGTTCGTCCGATCGTTCGATCGTTCGTCCGTTCGTTCGTCCAAATAATCTTTTTCCTACCGTTATGCTGCCGAAATTCCGATCGTTCGTTCGTTCGATCATTCGATCGTTCATCGTTCGTTCATAGTTCCTATTCATCGCTCATCGTTCGTTCATAGTCCCTATTCATCGTTCGTTCATAGTCCCTATTCATCGTTCTTCCAGATAATCTTTGTCCTGCCGTTATGCTGCCGAGATTCCGATCGTTCGTTCTTTCGATCATTCGATCGTTCATCGTTCGTTCATAGTTCCCTATTCATCGTTCATCGTTCGTTCATAGTCTCTATTCATCGTTCTTCCAGATAATCTTTATCCTGCCGTTATGCTGCCGAAATTCCGATCGTTCGTTCGTCCGATCATTCGATCGTTCGTCCGTTCGTTCGTCCAAATAATCTTTTCCTGCCGTTATGCTGCCGAAATTCCAATCGTTCGTTCGTCCGATCATTCGATCGTTCGTCCGTTCGTTCATAGTTCCTATTCATCGTTCATCGTTCGTTCATACGACTATTCACCATTACTATTCATCGTTACTATTCATCGTTACTATTCACCATTACTATTCACCGTTGCTATTCATCGTTACTATTCACATACACTATTCATCATCGTTACTATTTATCATTACTATTCATCATCGTTACTATTCATAGATGATATCTATAATTACTTTTCCATCGCCACTATTCATCGTTACTATTCATCGATTAGCCGATCACCCCAAATTTCAACTACTCATCCATCATGCTGTCCAGTCCACCTAAGACCAGCCAGACCCATGTTCCAGTCATACGAACTCCGGTGACTGTGATTTTCCTTCCAGTAGGGAACTTCCCATCTGGTCACCCATCCCAGGTTTCTCCGAGTTGAGCACGCTTAACTTTGAGATTCCTTCGAACCAGGCTCCCAAACTCAGATTCCAATAACTCTCGTTTCTAAATTTTTATCAAACTATTCCCTATCCAGCCATGTCACCCCTTAAGCATGGTTCATGTTCCAGAAAACTCCCAAAATACTCTTGTCCCATATTCTGCCTATAACTCTCATGTTCATACCAAGTCAGACGATTCATTCGTCACTATTCTCACCAACAGTGAACTTCACTGTGCTACACCACCTACACTCAGCTATAAATACACCCAGCTACCCTCCCCCTCTCCACACACACTCAACACCCTCAGCCAAGGCAAACACCCCACCCACTCAGTTACTCCGCTCTGCCGGCTACACGCATAGTGTCGCTTTGCCTCCAGTCCACCCTCCTGGTAAGCACCTCTGCTCCACCACCAGTAATATCACAACACCACATGACATAGATTCTACTCAAGACTCTACCCATCCATATATCGCTTTTCTGACCACTATACTAAATATTTGTTGGTATACTTGCTGGTTTGTATGTTTGCTTGTTCATGTTGCATAGTTATCAGAGCGTTCGTGCCATCTCGTGGAGGCCAGATCTGCAAGTCTACGCCAGGCGGTGGAGCCAGAAGCCAGTTCCGCGAGCTCTCCTTCTCCTTCGCCGAATAAGCACGGCAAGCTCACTGGATCCCTTTGATGCATAAATTACCTATGATTTTTCAACCACAACCCTCAGCCTGTTATTTTATGCATGATATGATTTTGAGACAAGTTATTATGGCCACCCAGCCGCTTGCCGCAATCAATCCCTGATAGATTTGTTACAAATGATTTGAGGAAAGGTGTGAGTTTCCAAAAGAAAATGCTTTTCAAAATGTGTTTGATGAAGGGTTTTCACCCTTATCACCTTTGAGTAGGGATGATCAGGGACTCCCTGGTTTAGGGGAGGGCCTAAGGTGATGGCTCAGCTGGTTTAGGCGTGAGCAGAAGGATTGTCCCCTCATATAAGGACCGGTTTGTCATCTTCACTACCTGTACTCTTTAATAGTACAACCACTCGAGACTGTGTGGGCAGTCACTCAATCTGAACTCGTACGGTCCAACCCCAGGGTTATGAAGGCTGGGGAGCACCGGGAGGATAAGGAGGGGGAAAGTTTTGTCCGGTTTGGACATGGTGGTGGCCTGACTCCTTCCGGATAACCGTTAAGGTTAGGACGTGCGGGGAAAGAAAGAGAGTCGGATTCGGGTCTCATTGGCCATGGGATCGCAGAGCCGAACTAGTGGGTAAAGTGTACACCTCTGCGCAGAGTTTGAAAACCTATTCGAATAGTCTGTGTCCACAGGGATGGACGAGTCTGGTATGGTATGGCAATTAATGTTTTGTTTTCCAAAAAAAAGAGATGGTTTTGAGAAAAGTGGTTTTTAAAAAGGTTCGGCGGTTGAGCCGTGAGCTATGGTGGACGGGAAGTCCAGTAGCGGTTTTTGAAAAGGAAAACCAGTGGGAAACTGCTGAGATGCCTGGATGGTTTAGTCCAGGGGATTTTGTTATAATTCTGAAAAACTTCCTGCTCCTTTTGGAGAGGATGCGCTTTGCAAAAAATACAAAATGTTTTTCAAAACAACTCTGCATTAAATATTGCTGTTTCTGCAAAATATCCCGAGCTCCACATATTCCATGCATTATATCTGATTTCCCCATTCCGCGGGTGAAGGTGGGCTGCTGAGTACGTTTGTACTCACCCTTGCTTATTTGTTGTTTTTCAGAAAAAGGAGATCGGGTAAGAGTTACGACTGTTCCCAACCTTGCCTGTGGCTGTTGGACCACTGACTTGCTTCGCTGCGTATATCGGGCTGCTTCAGCCCCACTCTGATGATATGTCTCGAGTTGTGGACCAACTCTTAAAGTTGACCGCCACCTTTATAGGTTTGTCTCGTTTAAGCAGATTTGGTATCATCTGATGTATAAATGTGTTTGCTAGCCTCCTGGGACTAGTAATTGTATCACATTTGAGTCCCAGAGGATTGGGACGCTTCAGGTGGTATCAGAGCTGTTAGGTTGGCCGCAGGACGTAACCCTTAGCCTGATCAAAAGTTTTTGAGTCCAAACTATTTTCTTAAAAAAATTCTTGCTCTCATTCCTTCATTTCAAAAATGTTTTCCCCCTTTCCTTCTCTCAGAAGTCAGATGGAGGTTCAGTGCCAAACCAGCTTCTGCTAGAATGAAGATGGTTTCCCCAGGTTGCTGAGAGCATGCACAGTCCGCCTCGGAATCAGGATCCAGCCAGAGTATGATGGTCGTGAGTTCGTCGAGCATGGCACAGAGAAGTGTGTCGTGACTGTATACATTGGATCCAGTCCGCACCATGTGGAATGGAGTGTCACTACTGTTGGGCACAGATTCAAAGACACCTGCCAAGTCGTCGCTCGCAAGGCATTGAGGGCTCTGTGTCAGATCTATGAAGAAGAAGTGGCCGACACCCCGCTCAGATTCTTTCCGCCCTTTCAGAGAGACCGTCCAGTTTGGATGGCCAGGATGCGTGCATTGGAAGAGCAACAGTTGCTTGAGGACGACCCCACAGTCGTGTACCTCACTGCATACCTGCTCACCCTGGATGCACAATATGATTTCTTGGCTCGGCACCACCGTCAGATGATTGCTCGAGCAGAAGATGCAGAGAAGCTCAACCGTAAGCTCCATGTGGATCTCACCTCAGCTCAAGCCCGTGTAGCTGCCTTGGAAAGTCGTGAAGCCATTGCTGTTGAAGCCCTGAAGCAAGCCAAGGATGAGCACGTCCAGAAGCTGATGGAGGCCTACTTGGTAACCCATAACCAACGTAGAGCCCTGCGGATCCAAGAGCTCGCCCCATCCAACCCAGTTCAACCCAGGAGAGCTGAAGATCCCCAGATTCTTCAAGGTCACCCGGTCTCTACCAGAGGAGAAAAGAAGGCTTGGGAACTACTAGAAGGAGCCATAGTCTTGGAAGGAATTCCAGTCTTCCCTCAGGCTATGGATAAGCAAGAGAACCCCGAGTCCTCCCAAGATCCCCCACTAGAGTTGTTTGAGCCCCTCAGCATGAAGAAGATTCCAGCACCATCCCTTGAAGTCAAGGAAGAAGCTGCAAGCACCCCGCCAGCACCGCCGCCCTCTGAGGAGCTACAAGAGCCAGTCCAGCTTGAAGAAGAGTTCAACCCCGTGTTGCCATCTCAGTCGCCGCTGGAAGAAGTCATCAACATCAGCTCCCTCTTGACCCATCCAGGAGATGTCTCAGATTGAAGTTGTGTGCAAGCCTTGCCAGAAGAGAAGTTGTCTGGTCTGAAGTTAGTATGCCCAGTCCTCTGCATGCATTGGGTAGTGAAGTTTTTCTTCACTTTGGCTAGAGCCTTGCATGTATGAGAGGTAATCGTGTAGACTCGTGTTTTGCAAAACTCTATTTGTGTGGCCCCCTAGGGCATTTCAAAATGAATTTCGCTTGATGTTTTCTCCCATTTTGAGTGCATATGTGATGCTTTATCGTTAGTGCTCATAAGTCGCATTTAGCGTAGTGCTCTGTTCAGGAGCCGAGCAATAGTAGTTATGCTTAGCCCCCGAATCTGAGTAGTTCGTGCTTTGGAAAAACTCTATCCTTCCCTTATTCAAAACATTTGATTTGTTTGTGCTTATCATTGTTGAGCTTGTGTGTTTCTTTCTTTTTAAGAAAGGTTTTCTCTAAAAACATAGATCACAAATTAGAGCTAATCCTTACCTTATGCTTCCATTCTCATCTTAACCCATCTCAAGAGAAAAGTGCCTTACCCAAGAAGATACTGGGAAGCTTACCCTTGAAGCCTGGAATAAGCTACAGAAGCAACCAGTCCAGCTGCTCAGTCAAAAGGACCGACCGTGAGAATCAAAGCACTGCCCCTAAGTCAAAGTAAACAGGAAAAGAGGACAGAAGGAGTTATTACCATACAGAGAGGCAAAGATTCTTGGAACCAGAGACCACAAACATTAGGGTCATCGACCCCACCACTGACCCGTGCCCCCCGCATGCGTGCCCGCCTCCATGCGCACTACCACCGCCCCACGCCCCCTTTGCAGCGCACTACCGCCACCCACCCCCTTTGCAGCGCACCCACCACCGCCATCACCACCAGCAACACCATCCCCCCCTCCATCACACCTGATGCCTCGTGTCACCTGCTCCATCACTGCCACTCCGCACCCGAGCACCACCTCGCATACCACTCGCCTATAAAATCCCCCACCAGCTCCCTCAATCCCCACGTAGCTCAAAGCAAAGCACACTCCAGATAAATCCCCTCTGCCAATTCGCAAGCAACTCCATTTTCCACTCCCTCGCCCCCTAAGATCACAATGCTTGGTGATTCTTGGGTTGAAGACTGTTGCACATGGTTCATAGTCTTTGGTTTCCTCCAGTGTATGATGGTAATACTCATCGATAGACTCCTCCAGTGGGAAGAGCAAAGAGAAAGAAAGAGGCAGTGAAAAGTGAGAAGAGAAAAAAAGATAGCGAAGAGAAGATGAGAAGAAGGTTCTCCCAGAATCAACCCTGTGTCAGTCATCACTCCGCAGCCTGGTCAAGCAGCAACAACAGAAGAAGGCCCCGTAACACCCTTGTTATGAGGTACTTCAAGGAGTTCAAATCCCCAAGATTCAAGAGATCTACCCTCATTCTTTTTAAGTGGGGTAGTATTCCAGTAAGGTTCCTGCTATGGAGAAAAAGAAGAAGGCCTTAGTAAGCTTGTGGAGGACCAGATCATCAAAGCTTATAAGTTTCTGGATGAGAAGTGGTTACCCAAGTTTTGTTGATGAAGCACCAGAAGACCAATCAAGGAAGGAATCCATGTGGGAGTTCGCAAGAGAAAGGTTTGCGTGTTGGCATCAATGCTTCCTCAATAAGCTAGCTGCCAAGCGAAAGCCATAAGCCTGAAGATGATCTTTGAGTAGCTAGAATCAGTGTTTGCAATCAGCAACCAGATGCTCCGCCAGGCCAGATCTTGTTGAAGTTCCATCTCCTCGAAGAGTTGCAAAGTGAAGATATGTAGCTGAAGTAAAGCTATACCCATAACCCTTCTAAGCCGAATCTCGAGGACGAGATTCCTTTTAAGTGGGGTAGATTTGTAGCATCCCAAAAATTCAAATCCTGAAATTTTCTCAAAACTCCCTCTAAATTCAAAATGAATTTCAAATTTCATTTCAAAATGTTTGTTTGCGAGTTGATATCAGCAAATAAAATATAGTGGTCTATATTCTCTCCAAAATCCTCCTCAAATATCCTACAAATATTTCCCAGTGATCACCCTCAATTTGTTTCCAGAAATACCGCCCAGATATTTCCCGAGTAATCTCCTTCAAGTTCTTTCCAGAAATACTGCCCAAATATTCCACCGATATATCTCCAGGTATTTTCCTCTTGAGAAATACCTTCAGAATCATTTTTCAAGTCCCTACAAATATTTTCTTCATAACTTTCCTCATGCTCATACGTATACGTATGCCTCCAGTGTCATACGGTGAGCTCTACAAGCAAATCTCACTTATACAAGACAAATACATGCTAACCTCCCACTAATCCTCTCATCCTCCCCCTAATCCTCTCATCCCTCCCCCTAATCCCCCCACCATGGCTATAAATAGAGGGGCAAGGGCCTCCTCCCATCCCACCCCAAGCCATTTCATGGCAACTCTCTCCCCCCCCCCACACACACCCACTCCATGTTCCACACAAGCACACACTAGCACAAGGATCGTTCGATCGTTCTTCGATCGTTCGTCCCCTGTTCTTAGTTTGTTCGTTCGTTCGTCCGATCGTTCGATCGTTCGTCCGATCGTTCATGGTTCGTTCGTCCGTTCGTCCGATCGTTCGATCGTTCGTCCGTTCGTTCGTCCAAATAATCTTTTTCCTACCGTTATGCTGCCGAAATTCCGATCGTTCGTTCGTTCGATCATTCGATCGTTCATCGTTCGTTCATAGTTCCTATTCATCGCTCATCGTTCGTTCATAGTCCCTATTCATCGTTCGTTCATAGTCCCTATTCATCGTTCTTCCAGATAATCTTTGTCCTGCCGTTATGCTGCCGAGATTCCGATCGTTCGTTCTTTCGATCATTCGATCGTTCATCGTTCGTTCATAGTTCCCTATTCATCGTTCATCGTTCGTTCATAGTCTCTATTCATCGTTCTTCCAGATAATCTTTATCCTGCCGTTATGCTGCCGAAATTCCGATCGTTCGTTCGTCCGATCATTCGATCGTTCGTCCGTTCGTTCGTCCAAATAATCTTTTCCTGCCGTTATGCTGCCGAAATTCCAATCGTTCGTTCGTCCGATCATTCGATCGTTCGTCCGTTCGTTCATAGTTCCTATTCATCGTTCATCGTTCGTTCATACGACTATTCACCATTACTATTCATCGTTACTATTCATCGTTACTATTCACCATTACTATTCACCGTTGCTATTCATCGTTACTATTCACATACACTATTCATCATCGTTACTATTTATCATTACTATTCATCATCGTTACTATTCATAGATGATATCTATAATTACTTTTCCATCGCCACTATTCATCGTTACTATTCATCGATTAGCCGATCACCCCAAATTTCAACTACTCATCCATCATGCTGTCCAGTCCACCTAAGACCAGCCAGACCCATGTTCCAGTCATACGAACTCCGGTGACTGTGATTTTCCTTCCAGTAGGGAACTTCCCATCTGGTCACCCATCCCAGGTTTCTCCGAGTTGAGCACGCTTAACTTTGAGATTCCTTCGAACCAGGCTCCCAAACTCAGATTCCAATAACTCTCGTTTCTAAATTTTTATCAAACTATTCCCTATCCAGCCATGTCACCCCTTAAGCATGGTTCATGTTCCAGAAAACTCCCAAAATACTCTTGTCCCATATTCTGCCTATAACTCTCATGTTCATACCAAGTCAGACGATTCATTCGTCACTATTCTCACCAACAGTGAACTTCACTGTGCTACACCACCTACACTCAGCTATAAATACACCCAGCTACCCTCCCCCTCTCCACACACACTCAACACCCTCAGCCAAGGCAAACACCCCACCCACTCAGTTACTCCGCTCTGCCGGCTACACGCATAGTGTCGCTTTGCCTCCAGTCCACCCTCCTGGTAAGCACCTCTGCTCCACCACCAGTAATATCACAACACCACATGACATAGATTCTACTCAAGACTCTACCCATCCATATATCGCTTTTCTGACCACTATACTAAATATTTGTTGGTATACTTGCTGGTTTGTATGTTTGCTTGTTCATGTTGCATAGTTATCAGAGCGTTCGTGCCATCTCGTGGAGGCCAGATCTGCAAGTCTACGCCAGGCGGTGGAGCCAGAAGCCAGTTCCGCGAGCTCTCCTTCCCCTTCGCCGAATAAGCACGGCAAGCTCACTGGATCCCTTTGATGCATAAATTACCTATGATTTTTCAACCACAACCCTCAGCCTGTTATTTTATGCATGATATGATTTTGAGACAAGTTATTATGGCCACCCAGCCGCTTGCCGCAATCAATCCCTGATAGATTTGTTACAAATGATTTGAGGAAAGGTGTGAGTTTCCAAAAGAAAATGCTTTTCAAAATGTGTTTGATGAAGGGTTTTCACCCTTATCACCTTTGAGTAGGGATGATCAGGGACTCCCTGGTTTAGGGGAGGGCCTAAGGTGATGGCTCAGCTGGTTTAGGCGTGAGCAGAAGGATTGTCCCCTCATATAAGGACCGGTTTGTCATCTTCACTACCTGTACTCTTTAATAGTACAACCACTCGAGACTGTGTGGGCAGTCACTCAATCTGAACTCGTACGGTCCAACCCCAGGGTTATGAAGGCTGGGGAGCACCGGGAGGATAAGGAGGGGGAAAGTTTTGTCCGGTTTGGACATGGTGGTGGCCTGACTCCTTCCGGATAACCGTTAAGGTTAGGACGTGCGGGGAAAGAAAGAGAGTCGGATTCGGGTCTCATTGGCCATGGGATCGCAGAGCCGAACTAGTGGGTAAAGTGTACACCTCTGCGCAGAGTTTGAAAACCTATTCGAATAGTCTGTGTCCACAGGGATGGACGAGTCTGGTATGGTATGGCAATTAATGTTTTGTTTTCCAAAAAAAAGAGATGGTTTTGAGAAAAGTGGTTTTTAAAAAGGTTCGGCGGTTGAGCCGTGAGCTATGGTGGACGGGAAGTCCAGTAGCGGTTTTTTGAAAAGGAAAACCAGTGGGAAACTGCTGAGATGCCTGGATGGTTTAGTCCAGGGGATTTTGTTATAATTCTGAAAAACTTCCTGCTCCTTTTGGAGAGGATGCGCTTTGCAAAAAATACAAAATGTTTTTCAAAACAACTCTGCATTAAATATTGCTGTTTCTGCAAAATATCCCGAGCTCCACATATTCCATGCATTATATCTGATTTCTCCATTCCGCGGGTGAAGGTGGGCTGCTGAGTACGTTTGTACTCACCCTTGCTTATTTGTTGTTTTTCAGAAAAAGGAGATCGGGTAAGAGTTACGACTGTTCCCAACCTTGCCTGTGGCTGTTGGACCACTGACTTGCTTCGCTGCGTATATCGGGCTGCTTCAGCCCCACTCTGATGATATGTCTCGAGTTGTGGACCAACTCTTAAAGTTGACCGCCACCTTTATAGGTTTGTCTCGTTTAAGCAGATTTGGTATCATCTGATGTATAAATGTGTTTGCTAGCCTCCTGGGACTAGTAATTGTATCACATTTGAGTCCCAGAGGATTGGGACGCTTCACCCACCGACCACGTGGTGACGTGGGAGGAATTCAAGACTGCATTCAGGGGACATCACATTCCCGCGAGCATATTAGACCGCAAGCTAAATGAGTTTCTAGCACTGACTCAGGGAACTCGCACAGTACTGCAATACGCCCAGGCCTTCAATGACCTATGCCAATATGCGGGTTACCATGCAGACTCTAATGAGAAGAAGCGGGACTGCTTTCGGAGGGGACTCAGCACCAAACTCCGTGAGCATCTTAACACTGTTCGGGCCAACAGCTACAATGAACTGGTCAACCTAGCCATTTCACAGGAGGACTGCATCTAAGCCCACCGAGCAGAGAAGAAGAGGAAGGCGCCAATGATAGGGTCCTCGGCCCCACCTCAGAGGTTCCAGATTGTCTCCAACAATCAAAGTAGGGGATTCCAACAACAGGCAGGAAGATGGGTAATTAGGCCACCTCAGCAACAGCAAGCACCCAATCATCTCCCTGCCCCCGCTCCAAGAAATAATCAGCCCCCGCAACAGCAACAGTAGCAGTAGTTCCGATAAGGAAACAGGAACAAATGCTTCACGTGTGGTAACACCGGCTACTACGCCAAGGATTGCCCACGAAACCAACCAAAACAGGTGTTAGCTGCTAATCAAGAAAGGGGAAAGAAGCAAAAGGTGCAAGTCAAGCAAGGGAGGCTAAATTTCACCACTCTGGAGGAGTTACCCGAAGGAGCACCCGTCATAACTCGTACCTTCTCAGTTTTTAATAGGCCCTACAAAATGCCATCGGCCGAGCTTGCAGAACTGAAGAAACAACTGCAAGAATTGTTGGACAAGGGATTCATCCGCCCAAGTACTTCACCTTGGGGATGTCCAGCCTTGTTCGTGAAAAAGAAGGACGGAAGCTTGAGGCTGTGCATAGATTATCGCCCACTCAATGCGGTGACCATCAAAAATAAGTATCCTTTGCCTCGTATTGATGTTCCTTTTGACCAACTGGTTGGAGCCAAGGTGTTTTCCAAAATAGATCTTCACTCTGGTTATCACCAAATCAAGATACGGGCAAGTGATATTCCAAAGATGGCCTTCTCAACCAGATATGGGTTGTATGAGTATCTGGTAATGTCGTTCGGGTTAAAAAATGAGCCCGCATACTTCATGTACTTGATGAATTTGGTCTTCATGCCTGAACTAGACAAGTTCATGGTGGTATTCATTGATGATATCTTGGTATACTCGAAGAGCGAAGTAGAGCACACCAAACATTTGCACACAGTACTCCAACGTCTGAGAGAGCACTGCCTATATGCCAAATTGTCTAAGTGTGATTTTTGGCTTAAGGAAATCAAATTCTTGGGTCACACCATCTCCCAAGAAGGAATAGTAGTTGATCTGGATAAAGTTCAAGAGGTGATGGATTGGAAGCCACCTACCACTGTCCTCCAAATTCGGAGTTTTCTGGGATTAGCAGGATATTATCGATGATTCATTCTAGATTTCTCCATAATTGCTAAACCCATGACGGAGCTATTAAAGAAGGGAGAAAAGTTCGATTGGGGTCCAAAATGTGAAGATGCCTTTCACACCTTGAGGCAGCATCTGACCACTGCACCCGTGTTAGTGCAACCTGCCAACGCCAAGTCGTTTGATGTGTATGCCTCTGGCACTGGACTAGGTTCTGTTCTAATGCAAGACAACCGAGTCATTGCTTACGCATCAAGGGCACTCAGGCCTCATGAACAAAATTATCCTACTCATGATTTAGAGTTGGCAGCCATTGTAATACCCAAATTTGTAAACCATGGTAATGGAGATAATTCTCCTATTGCTTTGCTTCAATTTAACTAAGCATGAGAACAACCACATCTAAAGGGGTTAAAATGACTAATGTCAACTTGTGCATCATATTGGAGTTTTATTTGTTGTGCATTTTAATACAATAGTAAGAAAATGAATAAAAATATAATAGTGATAATGAGGTGAAGAATTAAAGGAAATGGGGGGAAAAGAAAAAGGAGAGTATATAATTCTAGAAATTGGAAAGGAGAAGAAATAAAATATTTTGCGGATAAAAATAAATATATAAAAGCAAATACTAATCTTACACTGGATAAATAAAGTTGAACATTTGGCCAATGGTGAAATTCATAACAAGATCCATATTCAAATTTGAAATTTGAAAAAAAATAAAAAAGAGTAAAACAAAACAGAAAAAGAAAAAGAGAAAACCCTGGTATTGGGCCGCTCCCCTCCAATTCGGCCCATTCCACCTTCCCTCTCGCGCCAGCCCAACCCGCCGTCCCCGCTCACGCCGACACCTGGGCCCCGCGGGTCAGCCAGATCCTTCACGCGCGCGCACACTTCGACTCCCCGCCATGTGGGACCACCACGGCAGACCCTTCTTCATCTACGCGGACTCCGCAACGAACGCCGGCGAAGCCGCGCGCCATCCGCAAGCTTCGGCCCACGTAACCACTCGCCCCGCCGTGGCTATAAGGGCGGACCCAGCTGTCGAGTTTGTTGCCAACCCTCTTCAGCTCGACTCGTACCCAACCGAAGCCGTTGCCGTGCGCCATCGCTGTGGAAATTCTCCTCCGGCAAACTCCCCTCCGCGCCACCATATCGTCCCGGTCACACCGACAACCTGAAGCACCTGTGCGCGGAATAGCCGTCCGTTCCCTCGGTGTGAATCTAGAGTCGCCTGGGCGCGGAGAATTGTTCATCGAAGCTGCCGCTGCCTACGCTTTCCGCCGTGCTACGTGGGCAGGGGTCCTCGCGCCGTAATCCCTGGTGAGTTTCAATCCCACGAGTTTGCGGTACTCGGAGTATTACGATTTGCCCTAGTGCACGATGGTTGAGTGCCGGGTGACCGGGCGCGTCGTCGCCGGAGTTTGCGCCGCCGCGCTCTGCGCGTGACTCGCGCCTGCGGTCGCACGGAGAAGATGGGGTCTTTGCCCTTGGATCGTCAGGCAACGGCCGTGATTAAGGGAACCCTTACCAACTCATGGGGTCGTCGGATTGTGATCGTGTGGGTGGGGCGCAGTCGCGTGGGTGATGCGCCTGAGCCATGGATTTCCAATCCCTCGGTTCGGATTAGATTTGGCATAATTAAATCGTGACTGTTGATCGCGGATCCGAAGGCCCCATTTGCGTACCGATTCACTTAAGGCTGTATCCGATCTGGGCCTTAGATTTCTAATCTGACGGCCTATATCACCCCGTACCCCTTCGCGACTACGGTTTTGCATAAGAACCCTCACCCTTTACGTAAATAGAACCCGCGGTCCACCCTCGGGGTTCTATGTGTCTCGGGAAAACTTGCAAGATGACCCCTGCGCTTTGCATAAATTGAGGCCTAGTCCAGAGGAAATTAAAAACAGAGAAATAAATTTAGGAATTCGTTTTTAATACAAAAACAAATCTTAAAACTTGTATAATTCATATTTAATTCATTTTAGCTCCAAATTGAGTCATTCCAATTCCTAAAATTTTGTAATAATATTCTCTACCATTTAGAATCACTGTTTTGACATGAACTCTGTCAGAAAATTTATTTATCATTTAATCATATTATAATCACCTTAAATCTTAGGAAATTCATAACTTGAGTTCTACAACTCCAAAATTAATAATTCTTTTTCCTGTGATCTTATTTTAATATGTAGATTATTAATATGTATTTTGCATATATGTTTGGTGTAATGTTAATTTTGCCTATACCATGTATGTTTGTATTGCTACGACTAGCAGTGAGGTCACGAGGATCTGAAGAATCATCCTGGTACCTGGAATCTCAAGGCCCAGGCAAGTTGTGCCCTTGATCACTTCTTTACCCAGCCATGTTCTGATTAATCATAATGATCTGCATAGGTTAATTTTGATGGGACCCAATAGGTTACCCTAGTTTGTCTATCTTTATACCTTGTTTACCACTGAACTTTCTGGGTAGTACTTGCTAGTGCTACATGTGGTTTTGGGTATGAAGATTACACCATTCATGATTATACTTTTGTTATCAGTTGTTATTTATGGTTCATGTTAAGATCATTATGTTAATTGGAACATGGAGCGACCACCCGGGAAAACAGTGCTACCACAAGGGTGGTATGGGACGCCCTTGGCTGATTAATTAGGAAAGCTAGTGGAAGACTACCTTACCCGAAAGGGGCAAGGGCAGTAGGGGAGAGGTCAGTGTAGGGAGGCCCTCGGGAGGATTTTGCTGCGATGGCGGTCCTGCAAGGGATTCCTGCACTGGATCTTCCTATAAACTGTAGCGGGTTTTCTGAAGCTAGTGGAACTTTGTAAAGGCCTCGTAGTGGTACCCTGCCTCGCTTCCTAGGTAGAGGTGTATAGAGTCTGATCAACTCTGTGGCAGATGGGTAACACGACTTGTGGGTAAAGATGCGCAACCTCTGCAGAGTGTAAAACTGGTATACTAGCCGTGCTCACGGTCATGAGCAGCTCGGACCCTCACATGATTAATTTATGGAACTAAATTCAATTTGTCATATGCATTGCATCGCAGGTGAAGTTGATACTTTTGCTATATTACTTAATTGGGTTTGGTATTTACTTATACTTAGTAACTGCTAATAAAATTTTGACCAACTTTAAAAGCAATGCTCAGCTCTAACCATCTCCTTTGGTAAGCCTTACACTTTATGTGAGCTCCCACCTTTGGCGAGTTCATGCACATTATTCCCCACAACTTGTTGAGCGATGAACGTATGTGAGCTCACTCTTGTTGTCTCACATACACCACAGGTCAAGACCAGGTACTGCAGGATGATGCTCATGGAGGATGCTGCGATGAGTTCGTGAGAGGTCTAGGTCGTCGTCTCCCAGTCAACTTTGGGTTGCTGGACCGTTGTCTCCTTATAATGTAATTATATATTTTGTATAGAACTCCTATTATAAATAAAGTTGTGACATTCGATCCTGTGCCACTATACATCATATGTTTGAGACTTGGTCCCAGCATACCTGGTGTTTATGTTAACCCCGGGTTTTGGACCCCTAAAATCCGGGTGTTACAGAAGTGGTATCAGAGGAATGTTGACTGTAGGACGAAACCTAGATAGAACTGGACAACCATTATCTACTTACCTTTGCTACTCTGATTCTTTCTAAACTTTTCTTAATCTTTTCTCATCTATTTCCGCTTTACTCTGATTACTCTTACCTTTTCACTTCTAAAGACAAATGTGGATTTCACACTTTGAAATCCTGTACCTAAAGTGACTTTTAGAAATAGGAGACCTAATCCTAGGAACAAAAACAAAACTATTTCCATAAGTGTTTATGTATTTGAATGTTTGTTCTTATGATATCTGTCTGATTTGGATCTTTGTTTGAGTATGATGGGTTGTCCACAATTACATCTGCATATACATCTAGGCATAAAGGATAGCATTTGTAAGATAACTAGACAACCTAGATTGTCCCCATTGGAACATATCTAGCTTAAGAGATTTATCTTATCCTAAAAGGCTCTCATTCTAACCAATTCATCTTATCTTAAAAGATTCTCCCTTATCTTAATAGATCCATCTTACCTTAAGAGGTTTTCTCTTATCTTAAATAGATTCATCTTATCTTAAAGGATTCATCTTATCCTAACCACTTTACTTATCCCATCTTAATAGATCTAACTGATCTCGAAAGATTCTATCTTATCTTATGGATTCATCTTGTCCTAATAAGCATATTTACCCCACCCTAGTAACAACCAAGATCTAATCCAAAGTAATTAGATATTATCTAGTCTAAT
The DNA here is from genome assembly GCA_029449295.1 of Zea luxurians. Classification (NCBI taxonomy): domain Eukaryota; kingdom Viridiplantae; phylum Streptophyta; class Magnoliopsida; order Poales; family Poaceae; genus Zea; species Zea luxurians. Next base: position 31,616,626 of record JAOPSE010000001.1, on the reverse strand, counting down.
CTAGTTATATCCAACCTAATCCAGATTCTATCTAATCTAAATATGACCCAATCCAAAGTGAGTTATTAACAAGTTAGTTAAGTTGGTGATATAGGTTAGACACTGTCTCTACAAATATATCTTAACCTAAATTAAGGTCTTATACCAACTCATCCTTGAACCATGGCCTACCTATATCATATAATCCTATCTTAAAAGTTTCTACCATATCCTAATAATATTTATTCTACCCTGGTAGACCTAGCTAATCTTAACTAGTTTAATCTAGTCATACCAACCTAATCTGGATTCTATCTAATCCAATATGATCTAAGCTAGATTAAGTTACTTAATGCTGATACAAAGGATAAGGCTATACTCCAAAATTCACTTAAGCCTAAATTGATGACCTAGATCAACTCGGCCATACCCAACAACTTGACCTATATAACAAGTCACATAACTTACCCAATCAATAGAGTCATAATGGATTGCATAATCTATCAACCACCACCTGACATCAAATCAAATTTTTGACCTACATAATAGGTTACATGACCTATCCAACCAATCTAGAGGCAAACAACCAAACCAAATTTTGACCAATCTCATTTAACTCCTAAGCCACCCACTAAACTAGCTGCTCTACCTACTTGTCACCCACAAAATCTAAGTCCCTAACTCTGGTGGCAACCCCAAGAATGAAGACACCAAGGTCTGAAAAGAACAGCTCAACCTCGACAAGGAAGGAGATAAGTCAAATCCAACTCCAAGAGGAATCAAGATCCACAGTTCAAGATGAAATCTTTCCTTATTATACTCTACCTTGCCACCAACTATACTTGCCATAACCGTGCCTCATCTAACATAATAGATGGCTAGACTTACTATATTATCCTAATCATCTTTCAACTAGTATTTAAGAAGCTTGGAACAAAACTTTTGGTTCCTAAACATAAACCATAAGGGAAACTGAAACCAAACTTATTGCATCCCCTTTTCTTACAAATCTCGAGGACGAGATTATTTTTAAGGGGGGTAGGATTTGTAATACCCAAATTTGTAAACCATGGTAATGGAGATAATTCTCCTATTGCTTTGCTTCAATTTAACTAAGCATGAGAACAACCACATCTAAAGGGGTTAAAATGACTAATGTCAACTTGTGCATCATATTGGAGTTTTATTTGTTGTGCATTTTAATACAATAGTAAGAAAATGAATAAAAATATAATAGTGATAATGAGGTGAAGAATTAAAGGAAATGGGGGGAAAAGAAAAAGGAGAGTATATAATTCTAGAAATTGGAAAGGAGAAGAAATAAAATATTTTGCGGATAAAAATAAATATATAAAAGCAAATACTAATCTTACACTGGATAAATAAAGTTGAACATTTGGCCAATGGTGAAATTCATAACAAGATCCATATTCAAATTTGAAATTTGAAAAAAAATAAAAAAGAGTAAAACAAAACAGAAAAAGAAAAAGAGAAAACCCTGGTATTGGGCCGCTCCCCTCCAATTCGGCCCATTCCACCTTCCCTCTCGCGCCAGCCCAACCCGCCGTCCCCGCTCACGCCGACACCTGGGCCCCGCGGGTCAGCCAGATCCTTCACGCGCGCGCACACTTCGACTCCCCGCCATGTGGGACCACCACGGCAGACCCTTCTTCATCTACGCGGACTCCGCAACGAACGCCGGCGAAGCCGCGCGCCATCCGCAAGCTTCGGCCCACGTAACCACTCGCCCCGCCGTGGCTATAAGGGCGGACCCAGCTGTCGAGTTTGTTGCCAACCCTCTTCAGCTCGACTCGTACCCAACCGAAGCCGTTGCCGTGCGCCATCGCTGTGGAAATTCTCCTCCGGCAAACTCCCCTCCGCGCCACCATATCGTCCCGGTCACACCGACAACCTGAAGCACCTGTGCGCGGAATAGCCGTCCGTTCCCTCGGTGTGAATCTAGAGTCGCCTGGGCGCGGAGAATTGTTCATCGGAGCTGCCGCTGCCTACGCTTTCCGCCGTGCTACGCGGGCAGGGGTCCTCGCGCCGTAATCCCTGGTGAGTTTCAATCCCACGAGTTTGCGGTACTCGGAGTATTACGATTTGCCCTAGTGCACGATGGTTGAGTGCCGGGTGACCGGGCGCGTCGTCGCCGGAGTTTGCGCCGCCGCGCTCTGCGCGTGACTCGCGCCTGCGGTCGCACGGAGAAGATGGGGTCTTTGCCCTTGGATCGTCAGGCAACGGCCGTGATTAAGGGAACCCTTACCAACTCATGGGGTCGTCGGATTGTGATCGTGTGGGTGGGGCGCAGTCGCGTGGGTGATGCGCCTGAGCCATGGATTTCCAATCCCTCGGTTCGGATTAGATTTGGCATAATTAAATCGTGACCGTTGATCGCGGATCCGAAGGCCCCATTTGCGTACCGATTCACTTAAGGCTGTATCCGATCTGGGCCTTAGATTTCTAATCTGACGGCCTATATCACCCCGTACCCCTTCGCGACTACGGTTTTGCATAAGAACCCTCACCCTTTACGTAAATAGAACCCGCGGTCCACCCTCGGGGTTCTATGTGTCTCGGGAAAACTTGCAAGATGACCCCTGCGCTTTGCATAAATTGAGGCCTAGTCCAGAGGAAATTAAAAACAGAGAAATAAATTTAGGAATTCGTTTTTAATACAAAAACAAATCTTAAAACTTGTATAATTCATATTTAATTCATTTTAGCTCCAAATTGAGTCATTCCAATTCCTAAAATTTTGTAATAATATTCTCTACCATTTAGAATCACTGTTTTGACATGAACTCTGTCAGAAAATTTATTTATCATTTAATCATATTATAATCACCTTAAATCTTAGGAAATTCATAACTTGAGTTCTACAACTCCAAAATTAATAATTCTTTTTCCTGTGATCTTATTTTAATATGTAGATTATTAATATGTATTTTGCATATATGTTTGGTGTAATGTTAATTTTGCCTATACCATGTATGTTTGTATTGCTACGACTAGCAGTGAGGTCACGAGGATCTGAAGAATCATCCTGGTACCTGGAATCTCAAGGCCCAGGCAAGTTGTGCCCTTGATCACTTCTTTACCCAGCCATGTTCTGATTAATCATAATGATCTGCATAGGTTAATTTTGATGGGACCCAATAGGTTACCCTAGTTTGTCTATCTTTATACCTTGTTTACCACTGAACTTTCTGGGTAGTACTTGCTAGTGCTACATGTGGTTTTGGGTATGAAGATTACACCATTCATGATTATACTTTTGTTATCAGTTGTTATTTATGGTTCATGTTAAGATCATTATGTTAATTGGAACATGGAGCGACCACCCGGGAAAACAGTGCTACCACAAGGGTGGTATGGGACGCCCTTGGCTGATTAATTAGGAAAGCTAGTGGAAGACTACCTTACCCGAAAGGGGCAAGGGTAGTAGGGGAGAGGTCAGTGTAGGGAGGCCCTCGGGAGGATTTTGCTGCGATGGCGGTCCTGCAAGGGATTCCTGCACTGGATCTTCCTATAAACTGTAGCGGGTTTTCTGAAGCTAGTGGAACTTTGTAAAGGCCTCGTAGTGGTACCCTGCCTCGCTTCCTAGGTAGAGGTGTATAGAGTCTGATCAACTCTGTGGCAGATGGGTAACACGACTTGTGGGTAAAGATGCGCAACCTCTGCAGAGTGTAAAACTGGTATACTAGCCGTGCTCACGGTCATGAGCAGCTCGGACCCTCACATGATTAATTTATGGAACTAAATTCAATTTGTCATATGCATTGCATCGCAGGTGAAGTTGATACTTTTGCTATATTACTTAATTGGGTTTGGTATTTACTTATACTTAGTAACTGCTAATAAAATTTTGACCAACTTTAAAAGCAATGCTCAGCTCTAACCATCTCCTTTGGTAAGCCTTACACTTTATGTGAGCTCCCACCTTTGGCGAGTTCATGCACATTATTCCCCACAACTTGTTGAGCGATGAACGTATGTGAGCTCACTCTTGCTGTCTCACATACACCACAGGTCAAGACCAGGTACTGCAGGATGATGCTCATGGAGGATGCTGCGATGAGTTCGTGAGAGGTCTAGGTCGTCGTCTCCCAGTCAACTTTGGGTTGCTGGACCGTTGTCTCCTTATAATGTAATTATATATTTTGTATAGAACTCCTATTATAAATAAAGTTGTGACATTCGATCCTGTGCCACTATACATCATATGTTTGAGACTTGGTCCCAGCATACCTGGTGTTTATGTTAACCCCGGGTTTTGGACCCCTAAAATCCGGGTGTTACAGCCATCATCCACGCCTTGAAAATCTGGAGGCATTACTTGATGGGAGCTCGCTGCAACATCTATACAGATCACAAGAGCCTCAAGTATATCATCACTCAGTCTGAGCTCAACTTGAGATAGAGAAGATGGCTAGAACTGATCAAGGACTATGACTTGGAGGTGCACTACCACCCTGGGAAAGCCAATGTAGTAGCAGATGCCCTAAGTTGGAAGTCGCAGTGCAACTGTATGACGATGGATTCTCGCATCAATACCTTGTGTGACAAGTTGAGCAAGATGAAGATTGAAGTGGTTCCTTCTGGTACCTTGGACTACATCTCCATTGAACCAACCTTGCTAGACCAAATTATTATAGCCCAGCTGGGTGATAAGGGAATGCAAATCATCAAGGAAATGCTTAACCAAAAGGTTAAGAAGTATAAGTGCTTCCGCCTAGACAGTAAGGGAACACTATGGTTCGAAGACCGACTGGTAGTTCCCAAGAACGAGGACCTCAGGAAGAAAATTTTTGATGAGGCTCACCTCTCCAAATTCTCCATGCATCCGAGAAGCGACAAGATGTACCACGACCTAAAACCCCTGTATTGGTGGACAAGGATGAAAAGGGAAATAGTCAAGTATGTGTCCGAGTGTGATACATGTCAGAGGATAAAAGCAAGTCACCTAAAATCAGTCGGTGCCTTGCAACCCCTCTCTATACCTTCATGGAAATGGGATGACATTAGCATGGATTTCATTATGGGATTGCCCAACACCTCCCGACACCATGACTCGATTTGGGTGATTGTGGACAGACTAACCAAGACAGCCCACTTTATACCAGTACACTCCACCCTGCGAGCAAAAAAGTGTGCAGAAATCTACATCGATCAAGTGGTACGGCTACATGGAATACCCAAGACCACCATTTCCGATCGAGGTGCCCAATTGGTGGCTAGATTTTGGGAACAATTGCAGGAGTCCTTAGCAACCAAGCTGATAAGAAGTTCTGCATACCATCCTCAAACCGATGGTCAAACAGAGAGGGTAAACCAGATCCTTGAAGATATGCTAAGAGCTTGTGCAATCCATTATGGCAAGAACTAGGACAAGTGTCTCTCCTTAGCGGAATTCACCTACAACAACAGCTATCAATCTAGTTTGAAGATGGCACCCTTTGAGGCCTTACATGGAAGGAGGTGTTGAACTCCCCTAAATTGGTTGTAAACCGGTGAGAGAGAAATTTTTGGACCCGACCTAGTGTTGGAAGCCGAAAGAAAAGTCAAGATAATCAGGAAGAACCTAGAGGCTGCTCAAGCCAGGCAGAAGAGTTATCACGACAAAAGAAGGAAACCCCTACAGTTTGAAGTGGGAGATCACGTATATCTAAAAGTATCGCCCATGAAAGGAGTGCAAAGATTTGGAATTAAGGGCAAGCTAGCCCCTCGCTACATTGGGCCCTATGAGATAATAGAGGCATGTGGAGCAGTGGCATACAAGTTGAAGTTACCCCCAAGAATGTCTGCCATACACAATGTGTTCCATGTGTGCCAATTAAAAAAGTGTATTCGGTTACCAACGGAAGTCATAATCGAGCTAGATATAGAGATACAACCAGATCTATCATACCAAGAACACCCCTCCAAAATTCTGGATTGCAAGGAAAGATCCACCCATGCAAAGACAGTCAAGATGTATAAGATACAATGGAGCAACCATACAGAAGAAGAGGCTACGTGGGAGACTTAGGATTATCTATGCAAAAACTACCCCAATTTTCTACCTAAGGAAGTCGGTATATAACCATACCCTAGCCCCCTGCCCTCTGATTCCAAATATAGGAGAGATGTTCTTAATGAAAACTGAATTAAGATATGAAATTAAGCGAAAAAGGCTTCCTTCTAAAGTTGCAAACAGGATGACATTCGAAGAACAGATTTTATCGTAAACCTTGGAAAGCTAACCAATACTATGCAAGCAAGCTGCAACCACCTCCTCACCCCTGAAGGATCTCAACTCATATCTCGAGGCGAGATTCTTTTAAGGGGGGAGGGATGTAACACCCCAGGTGTTACATAGGGTTTCCTCTCAGTACCTACATCTGTGACCTGTTATCACATATGATTTAGTTTGAGCGAAAGGCACCCAACTTGAGGAGCCAAGCCTTAACCAAGTTTTCATCACCCTAGAAATCATACCCTAACCATATCGAGCTTAGGGAAGGAGGTGAAGTGCTGAAACCCTAAAGTTCCCCTCTTTAGGACATTAGAACACCAAAGAAAAATTCAGTAAAAAGGCTAAATAAATCATATTGTCATGGGATAATTATAGAAATTGTAGTACACTTAATACCCTCCAAGAAAATAGTAAGAAGGTTACCCAGAAAAGTTTCACCGAAACCCTAAAAAGGTCTCAAGTAGGGAGCTCAAAGAAAAGAATCACGCTTTTCCCCTAATTCGAAATTCAGCCCCTTCTGCAAAGTTCGCCCACATTCATGGAAAGTTTGAATTCAAAATCGTGGGCTCCCATTGACAAAGTTGTAATAAACTAACCCCTCTACCACATATATGGAGATGGCATCGAAATTTGGAGCTTTAACACGACAACACCTGGGATCTGTCTCGGATTTGGGTTGTGAGATAAACCCCATTTGAGTACCCAATATCTTTGGATCCACTGGACCAAATCTGTTGACCACCACATGAAATCGGTAGCTTGAGGGGACTTGTAGAGGTTTTGTGCACTAGCCAAGGCAAGAGCAAGCCCGGACAAGTGACTACACATGCTAGAACAGAGGCAGACGCAATGCCACCACATGTTTGACCACGGTCGGCAGGCTAGAGCTCTCCCAACCCGCGCGCTCACCCTCGTGAACGGTCAGTCTGCCCACGCACCTTCGCCGCGCCCGTGCCTATATAAGTCGCCGGACCCTCAGACATCCTTATCGTAGCCCCATCACTGTCGCCTGCGCTCGGCCACCGAAGAACTGCCTGAAAACAGAGAGCTCCGCGCCCATCAAAGCCGCCCGAACTCGACCACCGTGGATGGGCCCCTTTTTCCATCCCCGCCCAAACCAACTACTTGGTCAACCTTCCCAGAGTCCGATGAAGCTTTTCGAGCCCTTAGACCAAGTGTTATCCCACCGGAGATGCCCGATTGACCTCGCCGGAATAAATTCGTCTGCCAGAGTACGTGGTCCAGGTAAGCCGATGCACCATTATTCGATTCCTTGCGCACACCGCCTCTACATCACCTAGTGAAGCTCCCTGAGTAGTTTAATCGAACTCTTTCGCCGTGTACAGGCCAAGCCCTCACCGCCGACGACCTCGTCCACCCCCACTCGTCGCCGGAACAGCTCCGACCACCACCAGTCACCATCCGATTATCGACGTGTTCGCCGAAACCTCCTCGACCTTTCCAACCCCCTCGCTGGAGCTCTACTGCTACCGGCAAGCCCCGCCGCTCCTTTTTCTGCCCCTGTCACTGTTCTGGTGAAGCAAGGAGTGTAGGTTAGATTATTCTTAAGCCTAGGGGGTTTTCACATTGTCAGCCACTTAGTTGAATAGTGCGCCGAGGGCATATGCATGAGAAAGAGAAAAGAAGTATCTAGGGACCCGAGTGCAAACCGGTTTTCCCTATTTAATTTAAAAACCCAACCTTTTTTAATCCAACAAAAAGTTCAAAAATTCATAACTTGTGAATTAAGCATGCAAAATGGGTAAACCAAATTTTGTTGGGTTCTTGCATAAGTTAAACTTTAGAGGAAAAATAGGAAAAAACCCCTAGTCCAGTACTGTTCTAGAATTTGTTATTTAATTTAGGTATTGAGTATTTGAGTAGAATAATGAATAAAAATAATAGGACCTATGCACTAATCTCTACTACTTATTAAGGCTGCAAGAGTAGTCTGACATTCCCGTTCTGCCACCATTCCCTGTTCTGCCATTCCCGTTCTGCCATCATTCTCATTCCTTGTTCTGCATTTCTCATTCTCATGTTCTGTTATTCTCATTCTTTGTTCTGACTTTCTCATTCCCCCTCCACGCAAAGCTCATTCCCATTCCCATTCCCCGTACAGCCTACGTCTAGCTAAAATTAAAAAACACAAATGTTCTCAAGGGGATTTTAACCCGTGACCTCTCAAGCAAAGGTCAAGAGTAGCTACCGCTACACCACATGTGTGTTTATATCTACATCTATGACAGGAAACACATCTACTACATCTCTCACCAAGCCCACTTGCTACCCTTACACAATGTGTAGCAGTAGATAAGTATCACCGAGATTCTTGAATTATATTTTTGGGTGGAGGTAATATTATTTAAAGAAGAGCTTTGCATGCAATTTATTTTGTTTGAATAATGTTTTATACTTAAATTCCCTTTTTTTCATGCGTGACATTTATTCTTCGTAATATTTTTTTCCATGGATCAGACTTGTGAGTCATTTTTATAAACCAACGTCAAGCATAAATCCATGTTTCTTACTTGAAACTCCGAACAAACACCATTAGCAGGAGGCACTCGCGTTGGCGTCGCTCATCGATGACGAGAAGAAGCTTGGCGACTGCCAGTTCGACCTCTAGAAGCAGTCCTACGTGGTCGCATGTGCCGCTATCCATCATTAAGCAGGGGGGCCTCATGGTTGTCGCAAACGTCGATGACTCTCGGGTTATTCTGGACACCGCATCCGACGACGACACCATCACGCCGTCCAGCTGAAGCCCAACCTACCACATAAGTCGCTACTGACCGGACATGAATTCTTGTGCGCTGGGGCGATGGTCGTTGCTGACATTGTGTGAGTGTCCTCGAATATGATGTATGTAGTGGAGTAACGCATCCGGTGGTGCAACGGCCAGAGGTACTATCTCGCTGATGAGCTTGGAGTGCACTTCGTTTGGCAGCCCAACCAAGAGTCATCGGTACTCGTCATATCGTGCGCGTTCGACGAATACTATATCAAGGATTGTGGCGTCATCTTGGCGCCGAAGGTGACGCAGAGGAGGATCGACAACAGTGACCAGTTCGTCATCCTCGCCACCGTTAGGATAGCTTTTGTGCTGGCCTGCCTTTAATTTTCTTCACAAACACACACACTTGCCTTTTGTTTAAGGAAGAGCGTATGGTGGTGCGTGTCTGATGACTAACGATGTACGAGGGATTTTCTTCTGGCATGTGTGGAACGTGCTCTCCAATGATGAGACCATACAAATCGTGGTATATATCAAAGTCTGCATGATACTGATGGTTGCAATGTAGTGGTGAAACAACTAGATTAAAATAATAAAATTTATGTATGGCTAGGATCACAAATTGATTATGAAACCTTTTCTCATAATAGTATAGCACACATTTTGTATATAAGTTATCGTACTATACTGGTATTATATATTCCCGTTGCAACGCACGGGCACTCAGCTAGTGTTAAGAAAATTTTAGTAGGCACTTGACCATTGTTGTACCACTACAAAAATATTAACCACCTCAAAATACCAAGGTAAGTGAGTTAAACAAATAGAGATAAGTTTTTGCCAATACCTTTAGAAAATAAAAGGAGGAACCAAAAGTAGAAAACAGTAAGCAACCTTATTTTTCTCTAAACATCTGAGATATGTGCTATGGGAGAAAAATATAAAATTAAGGTAGTTGCACAGTAGAACATGTCCCACCCCTGCCCCATGAGAAAGTTTATAAAACTTTAAGAAATCATACAACCCACCCCTATGAGTAAAAATGACCAACTTTAGGAATGATTGCTCTTGCGCAAAGAAGAAACTAGAAAAATTGGGAAATCTGTGGTTTGACATTTTTCAAAAGGAATGTTAGTATAAGCACCCACTAAGCCCCTAAACTTTAGAAAAACACCATTAAATAATCATTAGGTTTTTCCTTGTTCACAATTTGGCACGAAGACATAATATTACCCATAAACATCAACAAAAATAAGCTCTAGGGCAGAAGTCACTTCTACACATGGGTTATAGTTCAAAGTGCCCTTTCTGCCCTAAACCTTGTCATTTTTGTATAAGGTAGCCCCCTTCTACTCTACTTCCCAAACTTTTAGGAAATCCTATTTAAGTCAATCAAAAGCCACTAGAATTTTTGTAGATTTTTTGGAAACTTCTAGAGCAAGGACGTAGTTCAACCTACCCCCATAAAAACCCTTAAAACAAAAGATGAAAGTAGCTTTTAATTCCTAGCATGCACAAGGATACATATGTGCATACATGCTCATGCATTTGCATTCTTTAGAGTGCAATCTCACGGATGGAGAGTACGTATTGATCCAAGAGCAGAGGCATAGCAAGAAGAAGCCCGGGAACCAGCTCCCTAGCCCGTCGCCGAAGAACCTTCCGCCACACCCGCATTTGAAGGCAAACCCCGGTTTTATGCATAACCGTTTATATATGCTATTTAACTACACTTAATATTTGTAGGTTTGTATTGTGCACTTAAGTATAGGAGTTGTTTGAAAGCCTAGTTGCATGAACTCAGGATTTCTTTTGAGATGGATACCAGTATGCCAGGTCGAGTAGTTGCTATGTGAAAGTCGCCTAGAGGGGGGTGAATAGGGCGAAACTGAAATTTACAAACTTAAACACAACTACAAGCCGGGTTAGCGTTAGAAATAATAATGAGTCTGAGAGAGAGGGCGCAAAACAAATCGCAAGCGAATGAAGAGTGTGACACGCGGATTTGTTTTACCGAGGTTCGGTTCTCGCAAACCTACTCCCCGTTGAGGTGGTCACAAAGACTGGGTCTCTTTCAACCCTTTCCCTCTCTCAAACGGTCCCTCGGACCGAGTGAGCTTCTCTTCTCAAATCAAACCGAGAACAAAACTTCCCCGCAAGGACCACCACACAATTGGTGTCTCTTGCCTCGGTTACAATTGAGTTTTGATCACAAGAACAAATGAGAAAGAAAGAAGCAATCCAAGCGCAAGAGCTCAAAAGAACACGGCAAATCTCTCTCGCTAGACACTAAAGCTTTGTGTGGAATTGGAGAGGATTTGATCACTTGGGTGTGTCTAGAATTGAATGCCTAGCTCTTGTAAGTGGTTGAGAAGTGGAAAACTTGGATGACTTGAATGAGGGGTGGTTGGGGGTATTTATAGCCCCAACCACCAAACTAGCCGTTTGGTGGAGGCTATCTGTCGAATGGTGCACCGGACAGTCCGGTGCACACCGGACATGTCCGGTGCGACAGCCACATCACCAAGCCATTAGGGTTCCGACCGTTGGAGCTCTGACTGCTGGGCCCGTCTCGATGTCCGTTGGCGCACCAGACATGCACTGTGGAGTGTCCGGTGCGCCAGCATGGGCGTGCCTGACTTCTGCGCGCGCTGGCGCGCATTTAATGCGCTGCAGGTAGCCGTTGGCGCCTGAAGTAGCCGTTGCTTCGTTGTCACACTGGACAGTCCGGTGTGCACCGGACATGTCCGGTGAATTATAGCGAACTAGCCGTTGTAAATTCCCGAAGCTGGCGAGTTCAGGGACGCTTCATTCTTGGAGCACCGGACACTGTCCGGTGCACACCGGACAGTCCGGTGAATTATAGCGTGGCGGCTCTGAGAATTCCCGAAGGTGCGAAGTTCAGCTTGGAGTCCCCTGGAGCACCGGACATTGTCCTGTGGTGCACCGGACACTGTCCGGTGGCACACCGGACAGTCCGGTGCGCCCGACCAGGGTGCCTTCGGTTTAGTTTGCTCCTTTGTTTTGAACCCTTTCTCTTGATCTTTTTATTGCCTTATTGTGAATCTTTGGTACCTGTAGATCTTATAGACTTAGGCAAACTAGTTAGTTCAATTATTTGTGTTGGGCAATTCAACCACCAAAATTAGTTTAGGAAATAGGTGTAAGCCTAATTCCCTTTCAATCTCCCCCTTTTTGGTGATTGATGCCAACACAAACCAAAGCAAGTATAGAAGTGCATAATTGAACTAGTTTGCATATGCAAGCACAAAGGTTACTTAGAATTGAGCCAATAAATATTACTTACTAGATATGCATGGATTGTTTCTTTATTTTTAACATTTTGGACCACGCTTGCACCATAAGTTTTGTTTTTGCAAATTCTTTTTGTAAATCCTTTTCAAAATCCTTTTGCAATATAGTCAAAGGTAAATGAATAAGATTTTGCGAAGCATTTTCAAGTTTGAAATTTTCTCCCCTTGTTTCAAATGCTTTTCCTTTGACTAAACAAAACTCCCCCTCAAATAAATTCTCCTCTTAGTGTTCAAGAGGATTTTTAAGATATCAATTTTGAAAATACTACTTGCTCCCCCTTTTGAACACAATAAGATACCAATTTGAATTTTACCAATTGAAAATCATTTTAAAATTAGGGTGGTGGTGCGGTCCTTTTGCTTTGGGCTCATACTTTCTCCCCCTTTGGCATGAATCGCCAAAAATGGATACTTTGAGTGAGATATAAGCTCTTGTCTAACTACTTTCTCCCCTTTGGCAAATAAAACATATGAGTGAAGATTATACCAACGACGGAGAGTGAAGCGGAGCGACGGCGAAGGATGAGTAGTAGAGTGGAGTGGAAGCCTTTGTCTTCGCCGAAGACTCCAATTCCCTTTCAATATACCTATGACTTGGTTTGAAATACACTTGAAAACATATTAGTCATAGCATATATAAAAGAGACATGATCAAAGGTATACTTATGAGCTATGTGTGCAAATTAGCAAAAGAAATTCCTAGAATCAAGAATATTGAGCTCATGCCTAAGTTTGGTAAAAGTTTGTTCATCTAGTGGCTTGGTAAAAATATCGGCTAATTGATCTTTAGTATTAATATATGCAATCTCGATATCCCCCTTTTGTTGGTGATCCCTAAGAAAATGATACCGAATGGCTATGTGTTTAGTGCGGCTATGCTCAACGGGATTATCCGCCATGTGGATTGCACTCTCATTATCACATATAAGAGGAACTTTGGTTAATTTGTAACCATAGTCCCGCAGGGTTTGCCTCATCCAAAGTAATTGCGCACAACAATGGCCTGCGGCAATATACTCGGCTTCGGCGGTAGAAAGAGCGACCGAATTTTGCTTCTTTGAAGCCCAAGACACTAAGGATCTTCCCAAGAACTGGCAAGTCCCCGATGTGCTCTTTCTATTGATTTTACACCCCGCCCAATCGGCATCCAAATAACCAATCAAATCAAATGTGGATCCCTGAGGGTACCAAAGCCCAAACTTAGGAGTATAAGCCAAATATCTCAAGATTCGTTTTACGGCCGTAAGGTGTGATTCCTTAGGGTCGGCTTGGAATCTTGCACACATGCATACGGAAAGCATAATGTCCGGTCAAGATGCACATAAATAGAGTAATGAACCTATCATCGACCGGTATACCTTTTGATCCACGGACTTACCTCCCGTGTCGAGGTCGAGATGCCCATTTGTTCCCATGGGTGTCTTGATGGGCTTGGCATCCTTCATTCGAAACTTGGTTAGAATGTCTTGAGTGTACTTCGTTTGGCTAATGAAGGTGCCCTCTTGGAGTTGCTTGACTTGGAATCCTAGAAAATACTTCAACTCCCCCATCATAGACATCTCGAATTTTTGTGTCATGATCCTACTAAATTCTTCACAAGTAGATTCGTTAGTAGACCCAAATATAATATCATCAACATAAATTTGGCATACAAACAAATCATTGTCAAGAGTTTTAGTGAATAGAGTAGGATCGGCTTTTCCGACTTTGAAGCCATTAGCAATAAGGAAATCTCTTAGGCATTCATACCATGCTCTTGGGGCTTGCTTGAGCCCATAGAGCGCCTTAGAGAGCCTATAGACATGGTTAGGGTACTCACTGTCTTCAAAGCCGGGAGGTTGCTCAACATAGACCTCTTCCTTGATTGGTCCATTGAGGAAGGCACTCTTCACGTCCATTTGGTAAAGCTTGAAGCCATGGTAAGTAGCATAGGCTAATAATATGCGAATTGACTCAAGCCTAGCTACGGGTGCATAGGTTTCACCAAAATCCAAACCTTTGACTTGAGAGTATCCCTTGGCCACAAGTCGAGCTTTGTTCCTTGTCACCACACCATGCTCATCTTGTTTGTTGCGGAAGACCCATTTGGTTCCTACAACATTTTGGTTAGGACGTGGAACTAAATGCCATACCTCGTTCCTAGTGAAATTGTTGAGCTCCTATTGCATTGCCATCACCCAATCCGAATCTTGTAGTGCTTCCTCTACCCTGTGTGGCTCAATAGAGGAAACAAAAGAGTAATGTTCACAAAAATGTGCAACACGAGATCTAGTGGTTACCCCCTTATGAATGTCGCCGAGGATGGTGTCGACGGGGTGATCTCGTTGGATTGCTTGGTGGACTCTTGGGTGTGGCGGCCTTGGTTCTTCATCCTCCTTGTCTTGATCATTTGCATCTCCCCCTTGATCATTGCCGTCATCTTGAGGTGGCTCATCTCTTTGATCTTCTCCTTCATCAACTTGAGCCTCATCCTCATTTTGAGTTGGTGGAGATGCTTGCATGGAGGAGGATGGTTGATCTTGTGCATTTGTAGGCTCTTCGGATTCCTTAGGACACACATCCCCAATGGACATGTTCCTTAACGCGATGCACGGAGCCTCTTCTTCACCTATCTCATCAAGATCAACTTGCTCTATTTGAGAGCCGTTAGTCTCATCAAACACAACATCACAAGAAACTTCAACAAGTCCTGAGGACTTGTTAAAGACTCTATATGCCCTTGTGTTTGAGTCATATCCTAGTTAAAAGCCTTCTACAGTTTTAGGAGCAAATTTAGATTCTCTACCTCTTTTAACAAGAATGAAGCATTTGCTACCAAAGACTCTAAAATATGAAATGTTGGGCTTTTTACCGGTTAGGAGTTCGTATGATGTCTTCTTGAGGATTTGGTGTAGATATAACCGGTTGATGGCGTAGCAAGCGGTGTTAACCGCCTCGGCCCAAAACCGATCCGGCGTGTTGTATTCATCAAGCATGGTTCTTGCCATGTCCAGTAGAGTTCGATTCTTCCTCTCCACTACACCATTTTGTTATGGGGTGTAGGGAGAAGAGAACTCATGCTTGATGCCCTCCTCCTCAAGGAAGCCTTCAATTTGTGAGTTCTTGAACTCCGTACCATTGTCGCTTCTAATTTTCTTGATCCTTAAGCCGAACTCATTTTGAGCCCGTCTCAAGAATCCCTTTAAGGTCTCTTGGGTATGGGATTTTTCCTGCAAAAAGAACACCCAAGTGAAGCGAGAATAATCATCCACAATAACTAGACAATACTTACTCCCGCTGATGCTTATGTAAGCAATCGGGCCGAATAAATCCATGTGTAGGAGCTCCAGTGGCCTGTCACTCGTCATGATGTTCTTGTGTGGATGATGAACACTAACTTGCTTCCCTGCTTGGCATGCGCTACAAACCCTATCTTTCTCAAAATTAACATTTGTTAGTCCTAAAATGTGCTCTCCCTTTAGAAGCTTATGAAGATTCTTCATTCCAACATGGGCTAGTCAGTGGTGCCAGAGCCAACCCATGTTAGTCTTAGCAATTAAGCAAGTGTCGAGTTCAGCTCTATCAAAATCTACCAAGTATAGCTGACCCTCTAACACTCCCTTAAATGCTATTGAATCATCACTTCTTCTAAAGACAGTGACACCTACATCAGTAAAAAGACAGTTGTATCCCATTTGACATAATTGCGAAACGGAAAGCAAATTGTAATCTAATGAATCAACAAGAAAAACGTTGGAAATGGAATGGTCAGGAGATATAGCAATTTTACCCAAACCTTTGACCAAACCTTGGTTTCCATCCCCGAATGTGATAGCTCGTTGGGGATCTTGGTTTTTCTCGTAGGAGGAGAACATCTTCTTCTCCCCCGTCATGTGGTTTGTGCACCCGCTATCAATGATCCAACTTGAGCCCCCAGATGCATAAACCTACAAAACAATTTTAGTTCTTGACTTTAGGTACCCAAACGGTTTTGGGTCCTTTGGCATTAGACACAAGAACTTTGGGTACCCAAACACAAGTCTTGGAGCCCTTGTGTTTGCCCCCAACAAACTTGGCAACTACCTTGCCGGATTTGTTAGTTAAAACATAGGATGCATCAAAAGTTTTAAATGAGATATCATGATCATTTGATGCAGTAGGAGTTTTCCTTTTAGGCAACTTAGCATGGGTTGGTTGCCTAGAACTAGATGTCTCACCCTTATACATAAAAGCATGGTTAGGGCCAGAGTGAGACTTCCTAGAATGAATTCTCCTAATTTTGCTCTCAGGATAGCCGGCAGGGTACAAAATGTAACCCTTGTTATCCTGAGGCATGGGAGCCTTGCACTTAACAAAATTAGACAATCTTTTAGGAGGGGCACTAAGTTTGACATTGTCTCCCCTTTGGAAGCCAATGCCATCCTTGATGCCAGGGTGTCTCCCATTATAGAGCATACTCCTAGCAAATTTAAACTTTTCATTCTCTAAGTTATGCTCGGCAATTTTAGCATCTAATATTGCTATATGATCATTTTGTTGTTTAATTAAAGCCACATGATTATGAATAGCATTAATGTCAACATCTCTACATCTAGTGCAAATAGAAACATGCTCAATAGTAGATGTAGAGGTTTTGCAAGATTTTAGTTCTACAACCTTAACATGTAATATATCATTCTCACTTCTAAGGTTAGAAATAGTAACATTGCAAACATCAAAATCTTTAGCCTTAGCAATTAATTTTTCATTTTCAATCCAAAGGTTAGCAAGAGAATCATTCAATTCCTTAATCTTAGCATGCAAATCAACATTATCATTTCTAAGATTGGGAATTGAAACATCACAAACATGTGAATCAACCTTAGCAATTAATCTAGCATTTTCATTTCTAAGGTTGTCAATAGTCTCATGGCAAGTGCTTAGCTCACTAGACAATTTTTCACATTTTTCAACTTGTAGAGCATAAGCATTTTTTACCTTAACATGCTTTTTGTTCTCCTTAATAAGGAAGTCCTCTTGAGAGTCCAAGAGATCATCCTTCTCATGAATAGCACTAATCAATTCATTTAATTTTTCCTTTTGTTGCATGTTTAGGTCGGCAAAAAGAGTATGCAAATTATCCTCCTCATCACTAGCATTATCATCACTAGAGGACTCATATTTAGTAGAGGATTTGGATTTAACCTTCTTCCTTTTGCCGTCCATGGCCATGAGGCACTTGTGGCCGACGTTGGGGAAGAGAAGTCCTTTGGTGACGGCGATGTTGGCGGTGTCTTCGTCGGAGGAGGAGTCGGAGGAGCTCTCCTTGGAATCCCACTCGCGGCACACATGGGCATCGCCGCCCCTCTTCTTGTGGTACCTCTTCTTTTCTCTTCTCTTGCCCTTCTTGTCGTCGCCCCTGTCACTGTCACTAGATAGTGGACATTTTGCTATAAAATGACCGGGCTTACCACATTTGTAGCATACTTTCTTGGAGCGGGGCTTGTAGTCTTTCCCCCTCCTTTGCTTGAGGATTTGACAGAAGCTCTTGATGATGAGCGCCATCTCCTCGTTGTCGAGCTTGGAGGCGTCGATGGGTGTTCGACTTGGAGTAGCTTCCTCCTTCTTTTCTTTCGTCGCCTTGAATGCGACCGGTTGTGCCTCGGGTGTGGAGGAAGTGCCTTGCTCGATGATTTTCTTTGAGCCTTTAATCATTAGCTCAAAGCTCACAAATTTTCCTATAACTTCCTCGGGAGACATTAGCTTATATCTAGGATCACCTCGAATTAATTGAACTTGTGTAGGATTAAGAAATACGAGGGATCTAAGAATAACCTTGACCATCTCATGGTCATCCCATTTTTCGCTCCCGAGGTTGCGCACTTGATTCACCAAGGTCTTCAAGCGGTTGTACATGGCTTGTGGGTCTTCCCCTTGGTGAAGCATGAAGCGACCGAGCTCCCCCTCGATCGTCTCCCGCTTGGTGATTTTTGTCACCTCGTCTCCTTCGTGCGCGGTCTTGAGTACGTCCCAAATTTCCTTCACACTCTTTAACCCTTGCACCTTATTATACTCCTCTCGACTTAGAGAGGCGAGGAGTATAGTAGTGGCTTGGGAGTTAAAGTGGTGAATTTGGGCCACCTCGTCCGAGTCGTAGTCTTCATCCCCTACGGATGGTACCTGTACACCAAACTCAACAACATTCCATATGCTTGTGTGGAGTGAGGTTAGATGATGCCTCATTTTGTCACTCCACATATTATAATCTTCACCATCAAAAACCGGTGGTTTGCCTAATGGAACGAAGAGTAAAGGAGTACGCTTTGAAATGTGGGGGTAGCGTAGGGGGATCTTACTATACTTCTTGCGCTCTTGGCGCTTAGAAGTTACGGACGGCGCATCGGAGTCGGAGGTCGATGGTGATGAAGAGTCGGTCTCGTAGTAGACCACTTTCCTCATCCTCTTGTGCTTGTCGCCTCTCCGATGCGACTTGTGGGAAGAAGATTTCTTCTCCTTCCCCTTCCCTTTGTTGGAGGAGTCCTTCTTCTTCTCCTTCCTCTTGGTGCGGGACTCTTCCGATGAAGTGCTCTCGTGACTCGTAGTGGGCTTGTCGCCGGTCTCCATCTCCCTCTTGGTGTGATCTCCCGACATCACTTCGAGCGGTTAGGCTCTATTGAAGCACCGGGCTCTGATACAAATTGAAAGTCGCCTAGAGGGGGGGTGAATAGGGCGAAACTGAAATTTACAAACTTAAACACAACTACAAGCTGGGTTAGCGTTAGAAATAATAATGAGTCTGAGAGAGGGCGCAAAACAAATCTCAAGCGAATGAAGAGTGTGACACGCGGATTTGTTTTACCGAGGTTCTGTTCTCGCAAACCTACTCCCCGTTGAGGTGGTCACAAAGACCGGGTCTCTTTCAACCCTTTCCCTCTCTCAAACGGTCCCTCGGACCGAGTGAGCTTCTCTTCTCAAATCAAACCGGGAACAAAACTTCCCCGCAAGGACCACCACACAGTTGGTGTCTCTTGCCTCGGTTACAATTGAGTTTTGATCACAAGAACAAATGAGAAAGAAAGAAGCAATCCAAGCGCAAGAGCTCAAAAGAACACGACAAATCTCTCTCGCTAGACACTAAAGCTTTGTGTGGAATTGGAGAGGATTTGATCACTTGGGTGTGTCTAGAATTGAATGCCTAGCTCTTGTAAGTGGTTGAGAAGTGGAAAACTTGGATGACTTGAATGAGGGGTGGTTGGGGGTATTTATAGCCCCAACCACCAAACTAGCCGTTTGGTGGAGGCTGTCTGTCGAATGGTGCACCGGACAGTCCGGTGCACACCGGACATGTCCGGTGCGACAGCCACGTCACCAGGCCGTTAGGGTTTCGACCGTTGGAGCTCTGACTGCTGGGCCCATCTCGATGTCCGTTGGCGCACCAGACATGCACTGTGGAGTGTCCGGTGCGCCAGCATGGGCGTGCCTGACTTCTACGCGCGCTGGCGCGCATTTAATGCGCTGCAGGTAGCCGTTGGCGCCTGAAGTAGCCGTTGCTTCGTTGTCACACCGGACAGTCCGGTGTGCACCGGACATGTCCGGTGAATTATAGCGAACTAGCCGTTGCAAATTCCCGAAGCTGGCGAGTTTAGGGACACTTCAATCTTGGAGCACCGGACACTGTCCGGTGCACACCGGACAGTCCGGTGAATTATAGCATGGCAGCTCTGAGAATTCCCGAAGGTGCGAAGTTCAGCTTGGAGTCCCCTGGAGCACCGAACACTGTCCTGTGGTGCACCGGACACTGTCTGGTGGCACACCGGACAGTCTGGTGCGCCCGACCAGGGTGCCTTCGGTTTACTTTGCTCCTTTGTTTTGAACCCTTTCTCTTGATCTTTTTATTGCCTTATTGTGAATCTTTGGTACCTGTAGATCTTATAGACTTAGGCAAACTAGTTAGTCCAATTATTTGTATTGGGCAATTCAACCACCAAAATTAGTTTAGGAAATAAGTGTAAGCCTAATTCCCTTTCACTATGCTAATTCAGGATCTCATTAGAAGTCGAGTGATTTTTCTAGCACTCATGCAAGGTCAGGAATTGATTGTATCCACTTTGATACTGGAGCTATGATGGTCTGTGGACAAGGGTCCATGGGGATGCCTTGAAACTGGAATAAGGATTAATGTGTGGTACCGTATGTCGAGCGTTGAACGTATTAAACACATGTCGGGAAATATGGTAACAGATAAGCCTAGTACCTAATTGAACCCGCTTGCAGACTTTCCCTCTCATTGGACCTAAGACGGAGTCTCCCATGCTAGCTATGGTGGGTACAAGTGCGGCCATTGCACGGCAGCGGCCGGGGTCAATGGAGCATTGTATGCCAAGACCGTGAGCCCTGATCTGTTGCCGGAGAATCGATGGGGACGACTGACATGTGTGGGGATGGAGTGCCCCTACATGTTGTGTGTTTAGGTTTACCTTGCAAGGTTAAAACTCGATTCGAATCATCTACTTCTCCCAGCTAATGAGACTGCTTGGTACGTGCTGCTACATCGAGTAAGAAGTGTAATGAGATCTCATGATATAAAGTGTTGCTTGCACTAAATGCTTGTTACCATGTATGTGTAGAAGGATGCAAACCTAGCTTAAGGAATATTATAGAACTTGAAAAGCTAAAATTGTTTTAGACTCAGCTAGTGCTTTTGGCAAACCAAACCCCTCAGCCAAACAACCTCATGGTTTAGAGGTAGAGAAGTAGACTCCTTACACCGGGTAAGTCTAGCTGAGTATTAGTATACTCAGCCTTGCTTGTAGCATCATTTTTATAGGTTCACTGCAAGACATGGTTGATGGTGTTACTTGGCCAGCCACCCTACCACCGGGTTGGACGGTCGAGTGGGATGCCGCCTCGGCAGGAGAGGACCAGGAAGAGTAGTTGTCACACCCGGGCTTTAAGGAACAAAGCCGGGTGTATCTCATACATGCGCCAAAGAAGACAACATATATAATAACAGAGTGTATCGAGATAAATGTCACAATATAATCAGAGTACTTATTACATAGCGGAAGTCTTACAAAATAAAAGATAAATATAACAGGATCTAAAATCCATCCTTGGCGCCTAAAAGTCAACTGGGAGACACCACCTAGATCGAATTGAACTCCTCACTATGGCTCCTCTTGAACCACCTGTTCTTCTCATGTGGGGGGTGTGAGACAGCAAGGGTGAGCTCACACATGTTCATCGCTCAACAAATTGTGGGGAATAATGTGGCATGAACTCGCCAAAGGTGGCAGCTCATGTGAAGTGTAAGGTTGATCAATGATAGGGGTTAAAGCTGAGCATTCCTTTTAATTAGTTGGTCAAAATTTTATTAGCAGTTACTAAATGTAAGTGAATACCAAACCATAATAAAATAATAGAACAAAATTAATAACAAATCCCATGCAATGTATATGACAAATTGAATTTAAGTTCCATAAATTAATCATCAGAGAGTCCTGAGCTGCTCATGACCGTGAGCTCGGCTAGTATACCAGTTTTACACTCTGCAGAGGTTGTACCCTTTACCCACAAGCCGTGTTTCCCATGTCGCCAGGGCTAGCTAGACCCTTAGACACTACCGAGGTGAATGGCTAGGGATCCACTACGAGGCCTTTACAAAGTTCCACTAGCTTCCGAAAACCCGCTACAGTTTATGGGAAGAGCACTTGCAATAATCCCCCATCTGACCGCCATCGCAGTAAAATCAACCCAAGAACCTCCTTGCATGCAAATCCCCTACTGTCCTTGCCCCTTTCGGGTAAGGTAGTCTTCCACTAGCTTTCCTAATTAGTTAGCCAAAGGGTCCCATTCCTCCCTTGTGGTGGCACATGTTTCTCAAGTTAAGCTCCATGTTCCAATTAACAATAATATAATGATCTTGACGTGAACATAAATAGAATAACAAAATAACTAGAACATGGATATAATGAAATATTAACCCAAAACCATGTAAAGCAATAGCATAACTACCCATATGATTCAGGGGTAAACAAGGTAAAAATGGATAAACAAACTAGGGTGACCTATTGGGTCCCATCAAAATTAAATCTATGCATTAAATAATGATAATAAAAAACATTATTAGGTAAATGAAAGTGATCAAGGGCACAACTTGTCTGGCACTTGAGATTTCAGGTACCAACTTGCTTTTCAGATGACACGTGTCCTCGCGCTAGTCGTAGCAATACAAATAAACATGGTATAGATAAAATTAACATCACACCAAACATAAGAACAAACTGAATAATAATGATCTATGCATTGCTACGAGATCGCTGGATCGAAAACTACTAAGATTGGAGTTACGATTAAGGAGTTATGATTTTATAGAAGATTTATGTGATTAAAATGTTAAAATATATTATAAATTGGTTAATATAAATCATATAAGAGGTTATTCTATAAATAATTATCTCAACTTTAATCTAAGTTATAAATTGATCATAGATCATATTCTAGTAGTCCATAATGATAAGCAGTTTAACCAGACTAACCAACATCAGTTAAATACAGATCTAATTATAAAATAATGGGACATGGTATCATAAATTTTGTTATTGCACAGTAAATATTTATGCGAGACTAACGCATTTTGAACGGATCAAATTGGGATCATAGATTTTAAGTTATGAATTTCTAATGATTTTATGTGTTTTGCACAAGATTAAATAGGATATAAATTTTATTGTGACATTCATGTCAAAACAGAGGTAATATGTGATAAATAATAATATTATAGAATTATAGAAATTGGAATGGATTAATTTGGAGCTAAAATGAATTTAATATGAATTATATAAGTTCTTTGGAATTATTTTGGTATTAAAATTCAATTTCTTTAACTATTTATCTAAATAATTGATTCTCTGGACTGGCGCACTATTATTAGAAAGTGTAGGGGTCTCAGAGCAATAAATCCCCAGACTCAGTAAACACCCCGAGGGGACGGCGGGTTAGTTGTTTAAGAACTTGAGGACTCATATGCAGAACTTAACGGCCGAAGGGGTATCGGCCGTTTTTGGCCACCCGATTACAACTGAACGGCTCAGATCTGTTCTGATATTAATTCGAACCGGTACATGCTCCTGACCGCCAGATCTCGATCTAACGTCCACGAGTTCAGAACTACGCGATCCAATTCAACGCGTGAGATCTCGATCCAACGGTTCCTATTTAGCTACCCCTAGATTTAATCCAAACTGCCCAATCGTTGATCCGACGGCAAGCGGCATTCTTCCACTCCCTGCCCTGATCCTAACCGTTCCCTAGCTGATCGACGGCTAAGACTTCATCCCCTCCGACAGGACTTCACGCCGATGCGCGGTGGACCATGCCCTGCCCCACGACGGATGTCATCTCTGGCAGCCCAATGCATAGCCCCCTGGCAAGATTCTAGCAGCCATGAACACACGCACCCATTTCTTTTTATTTTCTTTTGCTTTTCCATTTCAAATTCAATCTTCAATTTAAATTTAAATTCAAACTTTTGTAATGAATTTGTCCTCAGTTTTAAATGTACAGTTTCATAATATCAGTGTGAAAGATATTTACTTTTATTTTTATTTTATTTCATGTAGTGTTTTTCTCATTTCTTCCCTTCTCTTATTTTCCAATTTTTAGAATTTAAATTTAGGCTAAATCCCAAGTTCTCATTATTATTTTATTTTTATTCATATTATTATTGTTTTAAATGCACAAACAAAAATCCAATATGATGCAATGGTTTATTTGTGTTTTAGTAAAGGTTTTCTCATTTTTAAACATGATCAGTCACATGCGATGATAAGTAATAGTCACCAAATATTGAGATCAATTCTATTTCCATTGTTTACATATTTGGGTATTACAAATCCTACCCCCTTAACAAGAATCTCGTCCTCGAGATTTATGAAGGACTAGGGAAAATATGAGGAGAATCTATGTGAAGCTCTTCTTCTCTCTCCCAAGTAGCTTCATCTTCTCCATGATGGCTCCCTTGTACTTTGCACATCTTTATAACCTTATTTCTTGTAACTCGAGTCAAAGTATCAAGAATCTTAATAGGGTATTCCGTATAAGTCAAATCTCCCTGAACACCGAGCTCTTCCATTGGTAACTGTTCCTCAGGGACACGAAGACACTTCTTAAGTTAAGACACATGGAATACATTATACACATCAGATAGATTATCAGGTAGCTTGAGTTGATAGGCCATCTCTCCAACTCACCTAAAAACTCTGAATGGTCCAATAAAGCGAGGGGACAATTTGCCCTTGACTTTAAATCTCCTCATTCCACGAAGTGGTGAAACCTTGAGGTACACATGATTTCTTTCCTCAAATTCCAGTGGTCTCCTTCTATTATCAGCATAGCTCTTTTGCCTGGTCTGAGCTACCCTCAAGTTCTCCTTGATTATACAGACTTGTTCTTCTGCCTCTTGAATAAGTTCAGGTCCAAAGAATTGTCTTCCTCTAATCTTATCCCAATATAGAGGAGTCCTGCACTTCCTGCCATATAGAGCCTTGAACGGTGACATCTTCAGACTGGCCTGTTAACTATTATGAGAACTCAGCATAAGGTAGACTCTTGTCCCAACTACTACCATGCTAAAGGGCAAAAGCTCTCAACATGTCCTCCAATACTTGATTAGTCCTTTTAGTCCGTCCATCAGTCTGAGGATGGCAGGCCGAACTAAATGTCAACTTCGTATCCATTTTCTCATGAAAACTTTTCCAAATTCTAGAGGTAAACTATGATCCTCTATCCAAAATGATCTTCTTCTGTACACCGTGTAGAGACACAATCCAAGCCATATATAACTCAACCAATTGAGATCACTTATAAGTAGTCTTGACAGGAATGAAGTGAGCTACTTTAGTCAATCTATCCACAATCACCCATATAGAATCATAACCTTTCTGGGTGCGAGGCAGCCCAGTGATGAAATTCATACCAATCTCTTCTCACTTCCATTTGGGTATCTTCAGTGGATGCAGTAGTCCAGCTGGCCTCTAGTGTTCAGCCTTAACTCTTTGAAACACATCGCACATAGCCACATGTGCAGCCACATCTCTCTTCAATCCATACCACCAATACTTCCACTTCAAATCCTGATACATCTTGGTACTACTAGGATGAATAGAATAATCCAAGTCATGGGCTTCCTTTAAAATAGTTTCACGAAGGCTCTCAATATTAGGAACACATATCATGTCCTTGAACCACAAAGTGCCTTGTTCATCTTCCGTGAATTCCGGACCTCGACCTTTAGTAATCAGATCCTTAATCTCTTGTATCTTAGCATCACCAATTTGTCCTTTGCGGATTTCTTACTCCAAAGTAGGTTCCACATTAATAGTAACTCCTTCCGTGTGAGCAACTATCCCTAGGTTAAGTCTCCTGAAATCCTCAATAATCTCATCGGGTAGCTAGGCAACAACAACTGAATGAACATGCTCCTTTCGACTTAAGGCATCTGCAACCAAATTTGCCTTGTCCGGGTGATAGTGAATCTCCAAATCATAATCCTTAATAAGCTCCAACCAATGGTACTGCCTAAGGTTGAGATCCTTCTGAGTGAATATATACTTCAAACTCTTATGATTCGTGTATACTTGACACTTGGTTCCCATAATATAATGTCTCCAAATCTTAAGCACATGCACAACGGCTGCCAATTCTAAGTCATGAGTGGGGTAGTTCAATTCATGCTTCCGCACCTGACGAGACGCGTAGGCGATCACATGTCCTTTTTGCATGAGCACACATCCTAATCCTTGGCCACATGCATCACAATAAATATCAAATCCCTTCTATAGATCTGGCATAACCAACACTGGTGGCGACATCAACCTCTTCTTTAATTGATCAAAGCTATCTTGGCACTTCTCATCTCACTTGAACTCTCTTCCCTTCTCCAGAAGCGAGGTCATAGGCTTAGCAATCTTAGAAAACCCTTCAATAAATCTCCGATAATATCCTGCAAATCCCAAGAAACTCTGAATCTCCGTAACTGTAGTGGGTATGCTCCACACCACTATCTCCTTGACTTTAGCAGGATCCACTGATATCCCTCCATTAGAAATGATATGTCCAAGGAATGACACCTCGTTAATCCAGAACTCGCATTTACTGTACTTGGCGTAGAGTTGATTATATCGTAGCTTCTGTAGCACCAATATCAGATGTTCCTCATGATCACTATTACTCTTGGAATAAATAAAAATATCGTAGATGAAAACCACGACGAATCTGTCCAGATCATGCACACCTTATTCTTCAGATCCATAAAATAGGCTGGTGCATTAGTTAGTCCAAATGACATAACGGTGAACTCATATAAACCATATCGGGTCGAGAAAAATTGTCTTGGGAATATCCGATGGCCTAATCTTCATTTAATGGTAACCTGATCGGAGATCAATCTTTGAGAATACCTTTGCACCTCTCATCTGATCAAATAAATCTTCAATGCAGGGTGACGGATACTTGTTCTTCACAGTGACATCATTAAGGGTCCTATAATCCACGCACATCCCTTGCGATGCATCTTTCTTCTGTACAAATAGAACTTACGCTCCCCCAAGGTGAGGGACTCAGACGAATGTACCCAGCCTCCTGTAACTCCGTTAACTGCTTCTTAAGTCCTTTTAACTCTTCTACAGACATCATGTATGACCGTTTGGGAGTAGGAGTAGTCTCAGGTAAGAGATCAATAGCGAACTCAACTTTCCTATCTAGTGGCATCCCTAGTAACTCCTCCGAAAAGACATCCGGAAAATCCCTAACTACACGGATGTTGCCACCCACAAACTTCTCATCTACTAAGAATGCCGCTCGTCTGATGATGGTAGTTACTGCAATTTCAACTTTAAATCTTTCTTCTTTGGAACTGGTGAGTTCTACGGTTCCCTTAGCACAGTGTATATAATGCCTTTGCCTTTCTCAACCATGACATTCCAAGGATCACGTCTATAGTGCTCTCTTCTAACACTATAGGGGTAGCCCATCTGGGTTAGAACACAGGGTAAGAAAGGAAGAATTGTAGACAAGGCGAGTAATTACGAGGAATGTTACTGCGGGGGATTTATTAGCTAAGTAGATTAGTGTGTTATCCACTAAAGCTAATACATTACCTTATGGTGGTACATGCTAAGATGCCTGTCGGGACCATAATTAGGGGGTCCCTCAAGGCTCCTAATTCTCAGCTGGTAACCCCCATCAGCATAAAGCTGCAAAGGCCTGATGGGTGCGAATAAGTCAGGGATCAGTCCATTCGAGGGACCCGATCACGCCTCGCCCGAGCCTAGCCTCGGACAAGGGCAGCCGACCCCAGAGGATCTCCGCCTCGCCCGAGGCCCCCCTCCAGCGGTGAACATATTTCCGGCTCGCCCTAGGCCCCGTCTTCGCCAAGAAGCAACTCTGACCAAATCGCCGCACCGACCGACCAAATCGCAGGAGCATTTAATGCAAAGGTGGCCTGACACCTTTACCCTGACGCGCGCCCCTCAGCCGACAGAGCTGAAGTGACCGCCGTCACTTCGCCGCTCCACAGACCGGTCTGACAGAAAGACAGCGCCGCCTGCGCCGCTCCGACTGCGGTACCACTTGACAGAGTGAGGCTGACAGGCAGTCAGGCCCGGCCGCACGCACCATAGGAAGCTCCGCTCCGCCCGTCCCAGGGCTCGGACTCGGGCTAAGCCCCAGAAGACGGCGAACTCCGCTCCACCCGACCCAGGGCTCGGACTCGGGCTAAGCCCCAGAAGACGGCGAACTCCGCTCCGCCCGACCCAGGGCTCGGACTCGGGCTAAGCCCCGGAAGACGGCGAACTCTGCTCCACCCGACCCAGGGCTCGGACTCGGGCTAAGCCTCGGAAGACGGCGAACTCCGCTCCGCCCGACCCAGGGCTCGGACTTGGGCTCAGCCCCAGAAGACGACGAACCCCGCTTCGCCCGACCCCAGGACTCAAATTCTGCCCTGGCCTTAGCCAACGGCCTCCGCCTCGCCCGACCTAGGGGCTCGGACTCGACCTCGGCCACGGAAGACGGACTCGACCTCGACCTCGGAGGAGCCTCCACATCGCCCCAACCTAGGGCGCAGGCCGGCCACGTCAACAGGAGGCGCCATCATTACCCTACTCCGAACTGACTCAGGCTACGGGGAACAAGACCGGCGTCCCATCTGGCTCGCTCCGCCAGATAGGCAATGATGGCGCCCCGCACGCTCCCAGACGATGGCGGCTCTCGGCCCCCTTACGGAAGTGTAACACCCTGAATTTAGGGGTATAAAATTTCTTTTCTAATATCCACCAAATTCAGGTGTTACTCCCTCATTTCTTTGCTTTCCTTCTCTTTTTCCAAAAGTGAAGAATTATTTTATTTTGTATCTAGGTGTAAGCCTAGTAAAGTAAAAACTTAGAGGAGCTTGATTGTTGCATTCATGGCGATGCATAGTGTTTATGAATGCAAAATGTTATCGAAACATGTTAAAAATATCTTGAGGACGTTCCCAAGAATGGTTGGAATCTTCGGAACGTTTCTTCAGATATTAAATATGAATTTCAGTTTTTATAATATTATTTAAATACCTAAAATTTAGCATTTACGAAAAACTATAAAAAAATCTGGAATCTCGATAATATATAAATATATATTTCGTCGTCTCGTCGAGCCTGTTCCAGGTCTCTTGTCCTTTTTCGTGAAACCACTGAACTGCTTCTTCTCGGGAACAGCATGCTGCTCGCGTCAGCTATCCTCGTCTATCCCTCCAATGTCTATATCGTCGATTTAAAACCCGCGGGCTAGATCTGACCGTCTTCACCTAATTTTTATCTAACCTTGTGACTATTCAGCTCGTCTGACTCAGTCTCTGTCTTACACTGTTTCGCGCAATTCCTCGCGCAACCGTTTCTTTCGCTCGGCCAGATCGGGACCGCGGCAAAATCGACAAACGTCTCCCATGTCGCTCGGACCCGCCTGTCAAGCTCCACGTAAAATGTCAGCCATCGCACATTTCGTCGTCTCTAAATCTCCCTCAACCAGTGCCACTTCCCTATGCGCGGCGCCCAGACCCCTTTTTCTCGTTCATCCCACGACTGAAAAGGAAACCGTCTCTCCCTTCCTTGCCTGTTCGTGCGCGCTGTCGCAGCCACGCTCGTCTCCGCTGACAAGCTTCTTCGCGTGTGGTCTTCCTCCGATCTCACCCCCGTTGCGGAGCTCAAGGGCCATGGAGAGAGTGTCTCGGACCTCTCTTTCTCCCTCGACGGCCGCCTCCTTGCCGGCTTGCCCCCACCTCTGATGACCGCACCATCCGCATCTGGGACCTCGCCGTCGGCGGAGGAGCCCGCCTCCCCAAGACGCTCACGGGCCACACTAACTACGTCTTCTGCGTCTCCTTCAGCCCCCATGGCAACGTCCTCGCCTCGCCTCCGGGTCCTTCGGCGAGACGGTGCGCGTATGTGCCTCCGCGTGCTGCTTGCCCCTCTGAATCTGTCACCGTCGTGCTGCCTGCAAGGCCAGCCGGCAGCCAGCGTGCCCCCTGCAACACGGCTGCGACCAGGCCAGTCAGCCTCCCCTCCGGCTGTGCGGTGGCCAGCCAGCTGGCTCCGGCGAGCACCTAGCGCCATGGATGGTCTCCTGCCCGCATGTGCGTGAGGAAGAAAGGTAACTCTCCACTCGTGCGTGAGATGTGCAGAGATAGAAAGGAGAAAGAGAATTGCATGCAGACCCCACCTATCATGTCGTTCGTTGCCCCATTTGCATGACTTCCTCACTACACAGCGCACATACAATTTGGTTCCTGGAATCGCCTCCCAGTATCTGATGATGTGTTTACTATGCCCCTAGGTGTGGCCAGTTCCTACTTCCTAGCCAATAAGGATTAACCACTTCGTCCAGTTTGTTAAACATCCACATATTTGGTGTTTTAAATCTGTTTTGCTCCTTACAAGTTGCGTTAGATTCATATTAACGTTGTTTACACGTTAAAAAATATTGCTTTGTCATTTCAAAATGTTTTAATTAATTAATTATTTGTTTGTCTATTGGTTACTAAAATAGCAATTTAGTTACAATTACTTTATAGTTTTATTTGCCCTTTTATAAGTACATGCTAAAATGATGAATGCCGACTAAAATACTTAAATTTAATACTCGCTTATTGTAGCTGGTGAGTCTCGTGTGTCACGCATGCAGCTTGTGCGCGTCGTTCGCGCGCGTTGCTTTGTGTGTCGTCCACTCGTTGTTTCATAGTGACGCGCGACGTCACGCGTCATTCGCGTGTCGCGCGCAATGCCGTGTGTCGTTCGCGGGTATCGCACGCTGTCCGCACACATTAGTTAATTGTTTCGCTATAATCGTTCATGCTTATTAATTAATTCTTGTTTAGTCGTGACTAATTGATAATTCAATTTATCTAAAACATCTTGGAAAAATAGTTTTTCGCGTTTAATCATAATCTAGTGGTATTCGTACGTCGCGTCGTGTTCAGTCGTGAATTGTTAATTAATCAATACGTTATGCGTCGCACACCTATTTCGACTCGTTTCGGTCGCGCCAACTCCGTAGCAGCGCCAATTTCACGTTAGTAACATTATTTTGTCACTACGTATGTTTTAATCAACTAGTTAATTATTTATTATCCAACATTTATTAGAATAACAATTTAAATAAAACTAATTTCTAGTTTTATTTGCGCTTTTATATATTAATATGATTACGCCTGCTCGAATGTTTTCGAATTAATACTTGTTAGTATAAACTTGTTACGGCATGCGTCGTCTCTTGTCGATCGCGTGTGTCACGTGCTGTCGTGTGCGTCATCGTGCCGTTCACGGGTGTCGCGCGACATATGCGTGATAATAAATTGTTTTCGTTTATAAATACTCGTGTTGATAAAGTTAATTCTTCAAGTCACATATTTTAGATAATTAACTTAAAGTTTGCTCGACTAATATTTATTAGATTAATATCCCAATTAGAGTAAAATGTGTAGTGTTCAACTTGCGCTTTATAATAAACATTGACATGACTAATATTAACTTAACTACCTTTTATTTATTTAATATTTGTTTAGTATAAACGTGTCACCTATTTTATTTTCTCGACAGTCACGCGTGCTGTTTCGCACGTGGTAGCGTGCTGTTTCGCGCGCACTGTTTCATACGTCGTCAGCGTGCTAGGTCGCGCGTGTTCACGCGTCGTTTTGCACGCTGTCGTGCTGTTTCGTGTGTCGTAAATTTGTATCGCTTATAATCTCTCGTGCTAATTATATTAGTTATTTATTTGACAGCTGATGGTGTAGCAGGTTTAATTAAAACTAAATAGGAGTTATAATTTATATTTGGTCATGTCGAATTAAATGTCCTGATTATTACTTGCGTAGCGTAAACGTTACGACTTCTCGACTGTAGCTTGACTGTCGTGTTTCTTATCCTCGCATAACCGTAGAAGCGCTCTCCATTTTATATTGCTCGTTTTTATGATGTTTTATCTTGTATGGTGTAATGTTCTTATGCATATGTATATGTTTGTTTGTTTGTGTCTGTTCGCCTTCGCTTCGCGTTGCGATTAGATCGCGATTCGTTTCCGAGCTTCAAGGAATCGACGATCAAGCGTTGGCGACCAAGTGATCAAGCTCTCTATGTTCTATGAGGTTGAAGATCCTGAGCATCTGTTTGGTGAAGGCAAGTGCCCTCTGACCCATTATGTCCTATTCATTTATAACTTACTACCCCGCATTACTTACTTGAAACCTAAGGATTGACTAGCTTTACACTTTACTTTATCCTTGATAACCTTATGGGCTGTTATGGTTAGCATTCTGCTATTGCCTTAACTTAATCAATGAACATGATGTGACTATGTATGATACTGTTATCCTGATGATGTTGATGATCGTGTGATACTCTAGGGGGCTCAGGCTGTTTCCTGAGTACCTCTCCGTAAGGACCTGTTCGTTGAGAGACCACCCAGGATAACAGTGCAACCATGAGGGTGAAATGGGGCGCCCTTAGCTAATTAATTAGAGGAACTAGAGGTGTAGTTGCTTCGCCGTCGTGCCGTCAATGGGGTCCAGGCACAGTGCTTGCTCTGCCGAGGCTGAGTGCCGAGGTTCTTTCGTTTTGCTTTTGTTAGTCACTCTCCTGCGGGGAGGGGTACTGTGTTTATCAAACTGGAGAAACCTAACGGGCGGCTATGATCTCTAGGGAATCTTTGTAAAAGCTACGTAGTGATACCCTGCCGGACCACCTAGGAAGTGATCAATGGGGAGTCATGATCCCCGGGCAAAACGGGAATCACGGCTCATGGGTAAAGTGTGCGACCTCTGCAGAGGGTAAGGAAACTGATATATCAGCCGTGCTCGCGGTTAAGAGCAGCCTTGGGATCCTCTTTGATTAGAGATACAGATGATCTGAGACACAATGGTTTGATTTATGGTTTTGGTTCGATGATGATATTGATGTTTCCTCGAGGAGGAAATGGTACATGGGTTGGTTATACGATAAAACTTGGCTTCTACAAATAATAAATACCTGACCAACTAAAAGCAACTGCTTGAGCTTAACCCCACATAAAGCTAGTCCACCTCAGCCAAACGGGACATTTGCTGAGTACGTTGATGTGTACTCACCCTTGCTTTCACAAAACACCAGGTTGCCTTTGGTGCAATCTATGCTCAGGTAAAGAAGAAGGCGTCGAGGCGGATCTCCAGGAGTTCCAGGACTTCGACAAGTTCGAGGATTAGGCTAGCGACCTCCCCCAGTCAGCTGCCTGTGGTGGGTTGTTTACGTTAGCTACGTTTCAATTCTGTGTACTTTGATTTATATTATGTAAATGGCTCTAGTCTGTAATATTATTACTTACTATTTATTGTAATTCGAAGCATTGTGCTATGATGAGTCATTTATGTAATCGCTGTGTACGTGAATTACTGATCCTGGCACGTACATGGTTCGCATTCGGTTTACCTTCAAAACCGGGTGTGACATAAGTGGTATCAAAGCCGTGCTGACTACAGGACCGCTAGCCTAGAGTAGCATTGGCCGTTTTAAGGACTTATTGACTATTACTTCACCTCACCCTTGATGCTGCTTCAAAAATATTAGTCACCTCGACTAATTCTATGTTGTGCTCCTATATGCCCCCTTGCCAAAAAGTATTTTATTCTAGTATGGTCTATACTTCTCTCAATCTATTAGATCTGATCTCATCTTATGCTTGCGACATCTTTGTAGATGCCCCTGACCATAGCCTTTAGTCTTTTGGGACTCTTTCCTCATCCATTATTAAATTGATACTATTTGACTATCTCTATTCCATTTTGTTATTGACATGCTCGTATCCTTGCATTTTTTATACCCTTATCCCATAATCTAAAGCACTTACCCTTGTACCTCTACAACCTATTTAAACATTTCAGTTTATATGTCCATGATCTTACTGTCTTTTGAGACCCTTTCCTATTCTATTGATAAGTCGCTATCTTTTTGGCAATTTGTACTTTCTTGGTCTTTGTATGCTCGTACCATTGGAATCTTGCATACTCTTATTTTTATATATGCTTACCTTTATATCCCAATATCTGTTTGAAATATTTCAGTTAACATGCCCTTGACCACCCTTGTTTCCTAATAATCCATGAGTGATCATTTTATTCTGCACACATGTAGTAATCTCGTTGTTTCCTTGTAACTCCACTCGGTAATGAATCTTTACTTCAACCCTTCTGTTGGAACCTTACCTATCTTACCCTTGATTGTTTTCTCCACTCTGTCGTTTTGCGAGTCTTGTCTTAACTATATCCTTTGTTATGCTTTTTTAATTATTATCATATGCACCCTTGACACCTCTATATCCTGCATTGATGTTTGTCTCATACCTGCCCTTTAAAATCGCCCCTCTTCTGTCTCATATATACCTTCTTTCTCTTAGTCGTATCCTCTTCTTTGGCTCGCGAGTTTGTAACATCATCCTTTGTTGTGCTTTTGCTTCTTATTGCCTTTACCCTTCTCATCTCTCAATCTTACCTTGGTGATTATGTTATGTTCGTTATCTAAAACCTCCAATCTCCCACCTTAGTTCAAGCGTGGTCTCTTACTTATCTCACCCGTGGTTATATCCTATACTTTACCTCTTGCAAGACTTATCTTATCTCTATTCTTGATTGTACCTAGATTCCTATTTTTTATGCACATTTACCTCTTCCTTTATATCCTTGCTTATTATCACCTTTGACCCTTGACCTCTCTCCATATTTACCATGATGTTTACCTATTTTTTTTAGCCTCGTTTATTCCATTTCAATCCGAGAGTGTTGTTTTCCCTATCCCGCTCTTGCTCGTTTCCTTTCCCTTTGTCGCTTTGCAAGTCTTGTCTTACCTTAACTTCATCCTTTGTTGAGCTTTTGTTTGATATCTTCCTTACCTTTGTAATCTGTAGATCTTGCCTTGATACTTATCTTAGGGCTGCTTGTTGAAATCCCCTCTTTTCTATCTCAATTCGAGAGATATGTTTTACTTATCTCACCCTTGACTATATCCTCTTCTTTACCGCGTGTAGGCCTAGAATTAACTCCATTCGTTATTGTATTTGTACCACTTGCTTTTCTATGCCTTTATCTTTTCTCTTACACCCTTGTCCGTTATCGCCTTTGGCCCTTGCGATATTTATGTCTTCTACCTAAATGCTTACCTTAAACTTATCCTTTAAATCCTCCCCTTTCTTTCAACCCAGTTTGAGAGTTGCGAGTTACCTACCTCTCCCTTGATTTCTTTTCACTTCTTATCGTCTTACAAGTTTTGTTTCAATTCCATCCTTTGTTATGTGTTTTATTTGCTATCACCACCTCCTTGTCATCCATCGATCTTGCCTTGATACTCATCTTTATTCTGGCTCTTTAAAATCTCCTCTCTTCCACCTCAATTGGAGAGTGCCTGTTTACCTATCTGGCCCTTGGACGTACCTCCTTCCTTTTCATCTGCAGATCTTGTCTTAACTCCATCCTTTATGGTACTTATATCCTTGGTTATTATGCGCATTTACCTCCTCTCCTACATCCTTGTCCGTTATAACCTTTAAACCCTTGTGATATCTATGCCCTTGCCCTCATGCTTACTTTGAACCTACCCTTTAAAGCCACCTCTTTTTCATCGATGTTTGAGGATAATGCCTCACCTACTTCACCATTGATTGCTTCCCATTCTTTGATACCTCGCACGTTTTGTCTAAAATACCTCCTTGGTTGTGTTTGTCTGTTATCACCTTAACCCTTGTCATCCCTTGAACTTTACCATGATGCTTATCTTGCACCTGCATTTTAAAGCTTCCTCTCCCATTCCAGTTCAAGAGTGTTGTCTTACCCCTCCCCGCTCTTGTTCGTCCCTTTTTTTCTCTGTCGCGTGGCAAGTCTTGTCTTAGCTCGATCTTTTGATGTGCTTTCGCCTGTTACCTGTTGTACCTTTGTAATCACTGGATCTTTCCATGATGCTTATCTTATGCCTACCTTTTGAATTATCATCTTTCCCATCTCGATTTGAGAAGGGTGTTTTATCTATCCTGACCTTGGTTGCATTCTCTCCCTTGTCGGTTACAATCATTGCTTTAGCTCCATCCTTTATTATGCTCATACCCCTACCCTCCATGTCTTATTATTCCCCTTGCCTTTTGTTGGCCTTAGAGTAGTTTCCCTTTTTAAGGAAATACCACCATTTAATTAAAAGGAACGTATAGCAACGAGATGTTTGTTGTTGTGTGCTCATGATGTTTGTCCTTATGCTATGACTGATTTGCTTCTTTGGAATGAGTGTTGATGTGTTGTGGCCCTTGGACCACAATGGAATCTGTTTACTGGGTGAGTGCCATAGAGTTAAGTAGTTGGGTTCTCCCCCTGCTCTCTCTAATCCGTCTATACTTACCTTTTCTCGCTATTCTTTCCTCTTGCACCTGTCCTTTTGGCAACCTCCAACTCCTCTAAATCAGTCAAGATTAAAGTCGGCAGCATCTTCACCAAGTGCATATCAACGCTCATGTTAAGGGTTTGGCCGCTAACCCCAATGAAGATAATGCGATCAACATCAACCAACAAGATCAGAGTGGCGCAGCGAAAGCGTGTGTGGGTTGGTGGGTCCTAACCCACAGGTCCAAGATATCCTCAAGAATTGCATTGATCGGTCTCAAGCATCTGAAGGTCAAAGCAATCAGTCCACAAGTTAAAGTTGCCAGAGTCAAAGTTGAGTCAGGAGAAGCTATGAAAAACTAACAAACCAATCTCATTTTCTTGCTAGCCTCTTCTTGAATCTCGAGGACGAGATTCTGTTAAGGGGGTTAGATTTGTAACACCCTGAATTTAGGGGTATAAAATTTCTTTTCTAATATCCACCAAATTCAGGTGTTACTCCCTCATTTCTTTGCTTTCCTTCTCTTTTTCCAAAAGTGAAGAATTATTTTATTTTGTATCTAGGTGTAAGCCTAGTAAAGTAAAAACTTAGAGGAGCTTGATTGTTGCATTCATGGCGATGCATAGTGTTTATGAATGCAAAATGTTATCGAAACATGTTAAAAATATCTTGAGGACGTTCCCAAGAATGGTTGGAATCTTCGGAACGTTTCTTCAGATATTAAATATGAATTTCAGTTTTTATAATATTATTTAAATACCTAAAATTTAGCATTTACGAAAAACTATAAAAAAATCTGGAATCTCGATAATATATAAATATATATTTCGTCGTCTCGTCGAGCCTGTTCCAGGTCTCTTGTCCTTTTTCGTGAAACCACTGAACTGCTTCTTCTCGGGAACAGCATGCTGCTCGCGTCAGCTATCCTCGTCTATCCCTCCAATGTCTATATCGTCGATTTAAAACCCGCGGGCTAGATCTGACCGTCTTCACCTAATTTTTATCTAACCTTGTGACTATTCAGCTCGTCTGACTCAGTCTCTGTCTTACACTGTTTCGCGCAATTCCTCGCGCAACCGTTTCTTTCGCTCGGCCAGATCGGGACCGCGGCAAAATCGACAAACGTCTCCCATGTCGCTCGGACCCGCCTGTCAAGCTCCACGTAAAATGTCAGCCATCGCACATTTCGTCGTCTCTAAATCTCCCTCAACCAGTGCCACTTCCCTATGCGCGGCGCCCAGACCCCTTTTTCTCGTTCATCCCACGACTGAAAAGGAAACCGTCTCTCCCTTCCTTGCCTGTTCGTGCGCGCTGTCGCAGCCACGCTCGTCTCCGCTGACAAGCTTCTTCGCGTGTGGTCTTCCTCCGATCTCACCCCCGTTGCGGAGCTCAAGGGCCATGGAGAGAGTGTCTCGGACCTCTCTTTCTCCCTCGACGGCCGCCTCCTTGCCGGCTTGCCCCCACCTCTGATGACCGCACCATCCGCATCTGGGACCTCGCCGTCGGCGGAGGAGCCCGCCTCCCCAAGACGCTCACGGGCCACACTAACTACGTCTTCTGCGTCTCCTTCAGCCCCCATGGCAACGTCCTCGCCTCGCCTCCGGGTCCTTCGGCGAGACGGTGCGCGTATGTGCCTCCGCATGCTGCTTGCCCCTCTGAATCTGTCACCGTCGTGCTGCCTGCAAGGCCAGCCGGCAGCCAGCGTGCCCCCTGCAACACGGCTGCGACCAGGCCAGTCAGCCTCCCCTCCGGCTGTGCGGTGGCCAGCCAGCTGGCTCCGGCGAGCACCTAGCGCCATGGATGGTCTCCTGCCCGCATGTGCGTGAGGAAGAAAGGTAACTCTCCACTCGTGCGTGAGATGTGCAGAGATAGAAAGGAGAAAGAGAATTGCATGCAGACCCCACCTATCATGTCGTTCGTTGCCCCATTTGCATGACTTCCTCACTACACAGCGCACATACAATTTGGTTCCTGGAATCGCCTCCCAGTATCTGATGATGTGTTTACTATGCCCCTAGGTGTGGCCAGTTCCTACTTCCTAGCCAATAAGGATTAACCACTTCGTCCAGTTTGTTAAACATCCACATATTTGGTGTTTTAAATCTGTTTTGCTCCTTACAAGTTGCGTTAGATTCATATTAACGTTGTTTACACGTTAAAAAATATTGCTTTGTCATTTCAAAATGTTTTAATTAATTAATTATTTGTTTGTCTATTGGTTACTAAAATAGCAATTTAGTTACAATTACTTTATAGTTTTATTTGCCCTTTTATAAGTACATGCTAAAATGATGAATGCCGACTAAAATACTTAAATTTAATACTCGCTTATTGTAGCTGGTGAGTCTCGTGTGTCACGCATGCAGCTTGTGCGCGTCGTTCGCGCGCGTTGCTTTGTGTGTCGTCCACTCGTTGTTTCATAGTGACGCGCGACGTCACGCGTCATTCGCGTGTCGCGCGCAATGCCGTGTGTCGTTCGCGGGTATCGCACGCTGTCCGCACACATTAGTTAATTGTTTCGCTATAATCGTTCATGCTTATTAATTAATTCTTGTTTAGTCGTGACTAATTGATAATTCAATTTATCTAAAACATCTTGGAAAAATAGTTTTTCGCGTTTAATCATAATCTAGTGGTATTCGTACGTCGCGTCGTGTTCAGTCGTGAATTGTTAATTAATCAATACGTTATGCGTCGCACACCTATTTCGACTCGTTTCGGTCGCGCCAACTCCGTAGCAGCGCCAATTTCACGTTAGTAACATTATTTTGTCACTACGTATGTTTTAATCAACTAGTTAATTATTTATTATCCAACATTTATTAGAATAACAATTTAAATAAAACTAATTTCTAGTTTTATTTGCGCTTTTATATATTAATATGATTACGCCTGCTCGAATGTTTTCGAATTAATACTTGTTAGTATAAACTTGTTACGGCATGCGTCGTCTCTTGTCGATCGCGTGTGTCACGTGCTGTCGTGTGCGTCATCGTGCCGTTCACGGGTGTCGCGCGACATATGCGTGATAATAAATTGTTTTCGTTTATAAATACTCGTGTTGATAAAGTTAATTCTTCAAGTCACATATTTTAGATAATTAACTTAAAGTTTGCTCGACTAATATTTATTAGATTAATATCCCAATTAGAGTAAAATGTGTAGTGTTCAACTTGCGCTTTATAATAAACATTGACATGACTAATATTAACTTAACTACCTTTTATTTATTTAATATTTGTTTAGTATAAACGTGTCACCTATTTTATTTTCTCGACAGTCGCGCGTGCTGTTTCGCACGTGGTAGCGTGCTGTTTCGCGCGCACTGTTTCATACGTCGTCAGCGTGCTAGGTCGCGCGTGTTCACGCGTCGTTTTGCACGCTGTCGTGCTGTTTCGTGTGTCGTAAATTTGTATCGCTTATAATCTCTCGTGCTAATTATATTAGTTATTTATTTGACAGCTGATGGTGTAGCAGGTTTAATTAAAACTAAATAGGAGTTATAATTTATATTTGGTCATGTCGAATTAAATGTCCTGATTATTACTTGCGTAGCGTAAACGTTACGACTTCTCGACTGTAGCTTGACTGTCGTGTTTCTTATCCTCGCATAACCGTAGAAGCGCTCTCCATTTTATATTGCTCGTTTTTATGATGTTTTATCTTGTATGGTGTAATGTTCTTATGCATATGTATATGTTTGTTTGTTTGTGTCTGTTCGCCTTCGCTTCGCGTTGCGATTAGATCGCGATTCGTTTCCGAGCTTCAAGGAATCGACGATCAAGCGTTGGCGACCAAGTGATCAAGCTCTCTATGTTCTATGAGGTTGAAGATCCTGAGCATCTGTTTGGTGAAGGCAAGTGCCCTCTGACCCATTATGTCCTATTCATTTATAACTTACTACCCCGCATTACTTACTTGAAACCTAAGGATTGACTAGCTTTACACTTTACTTTATCCTTGATAACCTTATGGGCTGTTATGGTTAGCATTCTGCTATTGCCTTAACTTAATCAATGAACATGATGTGACTATGTATGATACTGTTATCCTGATGATGTTGATGATCGTGTGATACTCTAGGGGGCTCAGGCTGTTTCCTGAGTACCTCTCCGTAAGGACCTGTTCGTTGAGAGACCACCCAGGATAACAGTGCAACCATGAGGGTGAAATGGGGCGCCCTTAGCTAATTAATTAGAGGAACTAGAGGTGTAGTTGCTTCGCCGTCGTGCCGTCAATGGGGTCCAGGCACAGTGCTTGCTCTGCCGAGGCTGAGTGCCGAGGTTCTTTCGTTTTGCTTTTGTTAGTCACTCTCCTGCGGGGAGGGGTACTGTGTTTATCAAACTGGAGAAACCTAACGGGCGGCTATGATCTCTAGGGAATCTTTGTAAAAGCTACGTAGTGATACCCTGCCGGACCACCTAGGAAGTGATCAATGGGGAGTCATGATCCCCGGGCAAAACGGGAATCACGGCTCATGGGTAAAGTGTGCGACCTCTGCAGAGGGTAAGGAAACTGATATATCAGCCGTGCTCGCGGTTAAGAGCAGCCTTGGGATCCTCTTTGATTAGAGATACAGATGATCTGAGACACAATGGTTTGATTTATGGTTTTGGTTCGATGATGATATTGATGTTTCCTCGAGGAGGAAATGGTACATGGGTTGGTTATACGATAAAACTTGGCTTCTACAAATAATAAATACCTGACCAACTAAAAGCAACTGCTTGAGCTTAACCCCACATAAAGCTAGTCCACCTCAGCCAAACGGGACATTTGCTGAGTACGTTGATGTGTACTCACCCTTGCTTTCACAAAACACCAGGTTGCCTTTGGTGCAATCTATGCTCAGGTAAAGAAGAAGGCGTCGAGGCGGATCTCTAGGAGTTCCAGGACTTCGACAAGTTCGAGGATTAGGCTAGCGACCTCCCCCAGTCAGCTGCCTGTGGTGGGTTGTTTACGTTAGCTACGTTTCAATTCTGTGTACTTTGATTTATATTATGTAAATGGCTCTAGTCTGTAATATTATTACTTACTATTTATTGTAATTCGAAGCATTGTGCTATGATGAGTCATTTATGTAATCGCTGTGTACGTGAATTACTGATCCTGGCACGTACATGGTTCGCATTCGGTTTACCTTCAAAACCGGGTGTGACAGGAAGCAAGAGGACGTCAGCAAGGACTCGACGGCCCCGACAGCTGTCCCTCCGCCAGGCTCCAGCGCTCCTCCGACGACCATGACATCACACAAACCGGGCGCCAAAACCTCTCCGGCCGCCACGATGGCGTGTACTTAGGGCGCTAGCTCTCTTCCGCTAGACACGTAGCACTCTGCTACACCCCCCATTGTACACCTGGATCCCCTCCTTACGCCTATAAAAGGAAGGACCAGGGCCCTCTTAGAGAGGGTTGGCCGCGCGGGGACGAGGACGAGACAGGCGCTCGCGTGAGGCCGCTCGCTCCCTCCCCCGTGTGGACGCTTGTAACCCCCTACTGCAAGCGCACCCGACCTGGGCGCGGGACGAACACGAAGGCCGCGGGATTTCCACCTCTCTCTCGCCCATCTCCGGCCTCCTCGCTTTCCCCCTTCGCGTTCCGCCTCGCGTCGACCCATCTGGGCTGGGGCACGCGGCGACACTTCACTCGTCGGCTCAGGGACCCCCCGGTCTCGAAACGCCGACAATGCCCAACTATAATGTTTCAATCAATCAAAGAAGCAAATTAAGCATTTATCATCAGAACAGTCAACCAATTTTTTTTAAATAGAGAAAATAATTTTAATTTTGTTTCAGGTCTCCTATCTCTTAAAAAGGTCATAAATGTAGGATTCCAAGGTGTGAAATCCATCTTGTCTCGGAGTAGAAAAGGTAAGAATGATAAGAGTAGAACATTAGAAGGTGAGACAGGATCAAGATAAGGTAAGTATAGAATGAATCAGAGTAAGGTAAGTAGGTAAGGATTGTCCATTTCTATCTAGGTTTCGTCCTACAGTCAACATTTCCTCTAATACCACTTCTGTCACACCCAGGCTTGAAGGAACAAAGCCGGGTGCATCTCATACATGCGCCAAAGAAGACAACATATATAATAACAGAGTGTATCGAGATAAATGTCACAATATAATCAGAGTACTTATTACACATCAGAAGTCTTACAAAATAAAAGATAAATATAACAGGATCTAAAATCCATCCTTGGCGCCTGAAAGTCAACTAGGAGACACCACCTAGATCGAATCGAACTCCTCGTTGTGGCTCCTCTTGAACCACTTGTCCTTCTCCTGTGGGGGGGGTGTGAGACAGCAAGGGTGAGCTCACATATGTTCATCGCTCTACAAGTTGTGGGGAATAATATGGCATGAACTCGCCAAAGGTGGGAGCTCATGTGAAGTGTAAGGCTGATCAATGATAGGGGTTAAAGCTGAGCATTGCTTTTAATTAGTTGGTCAAAATTTTATTAGCATTTACTAAATGTAAGTGAATACCAAACCATAATAAAATAATAGAACAAAATTAATAACAAATCCCATGCAATGCATATGACAAATTGAATTTAAGTTCCATAAATTAATCATCAGAGAGTCCTGAGCTACTCATGACCGTGAGCTCGGCTAGTATACCAGTTTTACACTCTGCGGTTGTACCCTTTACCCACAAGCCGTGTTTCCCATGTCGCCAGGGCTAGCTAGACCCTTAGACACTACCGAGGTGAATGGCTATGGATCCACTACGAGGCCTTTACAAAGTTCCACTAGCTTTCGAAAACCCGCTACAGTTTATGGGAAGAGCACTTGCAAGAATCCCTCGTCTGACCGTCATCGCAGCAAAATCAACCCGAGAACCTCCTTGCATGCAACTCCCCTACTGTCCTTGCCCCTTTCGGGTAATTTAGTCTTCCACTAGCTTTCCTAATTAGTTAGCCAAGGGGTCCCATTCCTCCCTTGTGGTGGCATGTGTTTCTCAAGTTAAGCTCCATGTTCCAATTAACAATAATATAATGATCTTGACATGAACATAAATAGAATAACAAAATAACTGGAATATGGATATAATGAAATATTAACCAAAAACCATGTAAAGCAATAGCATAACTACCCATATGATTCAGGGGTAAACAAGGTCAAAATAGATAAACAAACTAGGGTGACCTATTAGGTCCCATCAAAATTAAACCTATGCATTGAATAATGATAACAAAGAACATTATTAGGTAAATGAAAGTAATCAAGGGCTCAACTTGCCTGGCACTTGAGATTCCAGGTACCAACTTGCTTTTCAGATGACACGTGTCCTCGCGCTAGTCGTAGCAATACAAATAAACATGGT
The DNA here is from genome assembly GCA_029449295.1 of Zea luxurians. NCBI lineage: Eukaryota > Viridiplantae > Streptophyta > Magnoliopsida > Poales > Poaceae > Zea > Zea luxurians. The sequence goes on along the minus strand of JAOPSE010000001.1, from coordinate 31,573,154 downwards.
ATAGATAAAATTAACATCACACCAAACATAAGAACAAACTGAACAATAATGATCTACGCATTGCTACGAGATCGCTGGATCGAAAACTACTAAGATCGTAGTTACGATTAAGGAGTTATGATTTTATAGAAGATTTATGTGATTAAAATGTTAAACTATATTATAAATTGGTTAATATAAATCATATAAGAGGTTGTTCTATAAATAATTATCTCAACTTTAATCTAAGTTATAAATTGATCATAGATCATATTCTAGTAGTCCATAATGATAAGCAGTTTAACCAGACTAACCAACATCAGTTAAATACAGATCTAATTATAAAATAATGGGACATGGTATCATAAAATTTGTTATTGCACAGTAAATATTTATGCGAGACTAACGCATTTTGAACGGATCAAATCAGCATCATAGATTTTAAGTTATGAATTTCTAATGATTTTATGTGTTTTGCACAAGATTAAATAGGATATAAATTTTATTGTGACATTCATGTCAAAACAGAGGTAATATGTGATAAATAATAATATTATAGAATTATAGAAATTGGAATGGATTGATTTGGAACTAAAATGAATTTAATATGAATTATATAAGTTCTTTGGAATTATTTTGGTATTAAAATTCAATTTCTTTAACTATTTATCTAAATAATCGATTCTCTGGACTGGCGCACTATTTTTAGAAAGTGTAGGGGTCTCAGAGCAATAAATCCCCAGACTCAGTAAACACCCCGAGGGGACGGCGGGTTAATTGTTTAAGAACTTGAGGACTCATATGCAAAACTTACAGGCCGAAGGGGTATCATCCGTTTCTGGCCACCCGATTACAACTGAACGGCTCAGATCTGTTCTGATATTAATCCGAACCGGTACACGCTCCTGACCGCCATATCTCGGTCTAACGGCCACGAGTTCAGAACTACGCGATCCAATCCAATGTGTGAGATCTCGATCCAACGGTTCCTATTTGGCTACCCCCAGATTTAATCCAAACCGCCCAATCGTTGATCCGACGGCAAGCGGCATTCTTCCACTCCCTGCCCTGATCCTAACCGTTCCCTAGCCGATCGACGGCTAAGACTTCATCCCCTTCGACAGGACTTCACACCGACGCGTGGTGGACCACGCCCTGCCCCGCTGCGGAGGTCATCTCCGGCAGCCCAGTGCACAGCCCCCCGGCAAGATTCCAGCAGCCATGAACACACGCACCCATTTCCACTGGTATGGCCCTACGCGGCGACACGATTCGAGCGAGGCAAACACGATAGTGTGGAACATACCAGGAATTGGTGTCTTCCTTGCCTACGGCGAGTGCGGACCGCAACGCACCCTCACCTTCTCTGCGACACAAAGCATGGGGTCGGTGGACGCGGCACTCATACAGTGAGGTCGAGGAGTCTCCCCGAGGCGCTAAGAAAAATCCCCCGGCACGGCGTCGAGGATGAGGAGTGATGGGCACGGCCCTACAATGGCGGCTTCCCCTCCCAACACACACACCCCTGGCAATGGTGGGCGGCTTCTCTGCAATTGGAAGGACAGCGAGCTTCGTCGTGTAATGAACCGAGGGGAGAGAAGCGCTTTGACCGGGCCTTTATTCACCGGCGGGTTCGGTTTCGTCAGCGATATTCCCGGCGAGGATAGCTTCGGGAAGGTTGTTATGAGAGAGAGAAAGAGGAGCCCGAACCACAGCCTGAGCACGCCGGCATCGCAGACAGATGGGTCCCACATGCCATTCCGTGGCACGGCGCAGGTGAGACTGCATCGCGCGCGTGGGCTTGAGTGGGTATCGGGCCAGAAGCGGTTTGGCCGGCCTGATTAGCTTAGAATTTTTTTTCTTTTTATTTTCTTTTGCTTTTCCATTTCAAATTCAATCTTCAATTTAAATTTAAATTCAAACTTTTGTAATGAATTTGTCCTCGGTTTTAAATGTACAGTTTGATAATATCAGTGTGAAAGATATTTACTTTTATTTTTATTTTATTTCATGTAGTGTTTTTCTCATTTCTTCCCTTCTCTTATTTCCCAATTTTTAGAATTTAAATTTAGGCTAAATCCCAAGTTCTCATTATTATTTTATTTTTATTCATATTATTATTGTTTTAAATACACAAACAAAAATCCAATATGATGCAATGGTTTATTTGTGTTTTAGTAAAGGTTTTCTCATTTTTAAACATGATCAGTCATATGTGATGATAAGTAATAGTCACCAAATATTGAGATCAATTCTATTTCCATTGTTTACATATTTGGGTATTACAGTAATGGGCTAGGCCTTGCCCTATTCCTCGTTATCGACGTTATTTATCATCCGCTGCAATATTAAGAACACTGTTATCTTTGATCAAACTACGTTTTATATAATAACTCAAGTACTTTAACTTGTGATTTCATGTTTATTGCAATCTTTCTGAGTCTCACCATCGCGTGAGCTAATGGTACTCGATCCTTGGTAAGTGGCTTTATCGAACTAGAACCGAGGAACTGACGAGTTATTCCGATTTAAGTGTGTTGTTGCCTTCAAGGCGTGACTCGGGCACTTAAGCTGAAATAATCTGGATGGGTCTGCCACAAGTTCACTATATGATGTTCTTATTTACTAAATGCTTCCTTAGAAGGTCAACATTTGAGTAGGTAATAAGCCTGTGGATTGAGGGAATTGGTGGCGCAAAGGTTTGGCATTTTGTCTTGCCTGAGATCACCACATTGCTCCTTTTTCGGGGTGTCATGTAAGCTTTATCCTTTTTTAGGGTGCTATTTCATGGTGTCATACAACTGAAGTCAGTTTCATCCATTACCACTGTTTAGTAATTAGACCAAAATTGATTTTGCTAGGCAATTCAAAATCAGATGGTACAATGTTCCTTCGCGAGTATCCAGTTCCACGGAATTCAAGTGCCATATGTATTTACGATAGACGTGGCTGGTCAAACGACCTAGAGAAGAATTTCAAAATGCTGCATTAGTGGATGGAAAAAGGAATAAGGGATGTTTGAATGCACTAAAGCTAATAGCTAATTGACTAAAAAATACTAGTTGAATTAGCTATATAACAAATAGCTACCTAACTATTAACTAATTTACTAAAAATAGCTAATAGCTGAATTATTAGCTAGATTGTTTAGATGTCTCTGTTGGAACTCAAATTGAGCAGCGCGGACAGTCCGGCGCTGAGGCCGGACGGTCCGCGGTCCGGACAGTCCGCGGTGGTGGCGCGGACGGTCCGCGCGCGCGCAGAGTCAGTTAGGGTTCCTAGTTTCTCGCGGGATTTGTTGCCTAAAACCGCGGGATTAACTCGGGAAACAGTTGGAAACGGATCCAGACCTCCCCCTTTATATAGATGAAGGGCTACGGCCGATTGAACCCCCCAACAATCGATCAAATCAAGTCTATTACTCGTTTTTACCTTATGCATTAGGAGTAGTTCTAGTCTAGTTCTAGTTTAGCCCTAGTTTAGCCTTCCAATCCCCAAATTCTCCGTCTCTCTTCGGCTCTACGTCGATTAGAGGAGTCTAGGTCGGCCTGCCCGAGCCTAGACAACTCCTAGGATCTCTCCTCCCCGACGGGGTCCCTCCCGGGAGCGAGATCCAGGCGCCGCCGGCGACCTTCGCCGCCCCCTGCGCACGCGCGGACCGTCCGGCCCCAGGGCGCGGACCGTCCGGCCGTCAGGCAGGGAACGCCAGCCCCTGCGCCAGGTCGCGGACCGTCCGGCCCCTGGCCGCGGACCGTCCGCGCCTGACCAGAGAGCACCGCCACCGGTTCTTGTTGAGTGTTTGGCGCTCCAAAAAGGCGTCAACATACTTTTTGGCGACTCCGCTGGGGACAGGTGTTTAGATCTACTAAAAATCAGGCCCTCAAATGGCCGGTTCTAAAGATCACACTGATATCTCCCTAGATAATATCCTGAAGACGGCTGTCGAAAATCTAACAGCCGATGAGCAACAGCAATACGAGGACTACATGCGCCAAGCGAAGGAGAAATTCTTGTCGCAATACACGGTGGATCGCCACCAGAAGGTTATCAAACATGGAGAGACTGACGTTGCATCTCTTTTGTCTTCGCTTCAAGTCCCCAACGTAAGTAAACCCGACGATATCCAATCTATTAAATATTATGTAGATCAGCAGCAAGATCAAATGAAACAACAGATTGTAGGGTTAGAAGAGTCCATTAGAAAATTAACGCGTACGTTGGAGAAGTCTGTTGCTCCTAGTTTTCCATCATATGAGACTAGTAACAGGATATCTATGTCTAATACATCGGCAACAAATGGGGATTTGCAGCCCCAGCCATTATATGGTATGCCGATGAACTCATATACAGGGCAAGTACCACCACCGCCATCCCTGCTTGGTAGATCGGCGCCCATGAACACGGTCGGACCGTCCGAGCTTCTGCCCGGACCGTCCGGCCCATATGCAGACCGTCTGGCTTGCTCTGCCGGACAGTCTGGGGCCGCCCTAGGACCACTGCCGTCCCTGCTTGGCAGACCGGTGACCCTGGACGCGGTCGGACCGTCCGAGCTTCTGCCCGGACCGTCCGGCCCTTACACGGACCGTCCGGCTTTCCCTGCCGGACAGTCCGGGCCTGCACCAGGACTACCACATGGCGTCCCGATAATGGCGAACGCAACCGGTCAGTTCGGATTTACCACCGGACAAACTGGATACACATACGCAGAACCTGTTGTTGCACACCATGCACCAAATTATTACACACCTCAGCAGCAGTATGTTTCGCCCTCTACATATTTAAACCATAACGTACCATACAACCACAGACCGATCAACATTATCGATCGGTCACGGCAAGAAGGTCGGTATACTAATACCCGACCAAATGAGCCCCACAGCCCAGGGTCTGGTGGTCTGCCACCGGGTGCAATGGAAAAAATTAGGGAAGAGATGACCGAACTATTTCGAGATAAGTTCGGAGTTAGTGTAGCCAGAGTAGGGCAATCATACCAAAAGCCGTATAATCACCGGTTTGACACTGTCCCATATCCACAAGGGGCAAGGATACCGGAATTTTCTAAGTTTTCTGGTGAGAATGGGAGAAGCACACACGAACACATAGGCCAGTTCCTAGCACACCTAGGCGAATTGGCCGATGGAGAAGCATTTCGTGTTCGGTTATTTTCTTTATCCCTTACTGGTACCGCTTTTGCATGGTACGCCGCCCTGCCTCCTAATTCCATTAATTCCTGGAATGAGTTAGAAAGTAAATTTCATGAACATTTCTTTACCGGGGAATATGAATTAGGGTTAGCTGACTTAGCTTCAGTCCGCCAAGGACGCGAAGAATCGATTAATGACTATATCCGAAGGTTCCGGGACACTAGAAACCGATGCTTTCGGGTCCATGTCGCAGACAAAGAGCTAGCAGGGTTAGCTTTTAATGGGTTGCTATCCTACTTAAGAGACAAATTAGATGGGACCCAGTTCTTTTCGATAGCCCAGCTACATCAGCGGGCTTTAGCCTGTGAAAGCCGATTTAAAGAGACATCAAAATCGGCCGCCCGTGCTATACATCTGATAGAGCATGATAATTCAGACGATGAATCCGCAGATGTATATACCGCTGAGTTTATTTGGCCAACAAAGGCCAAATCTTCAGCATGTTCTTCCTTACAACCGGTTCAAAAGAATCGGCAAGAAGAGATTAAATTTACCTTTAATGTTGCCAAATGTGATAAGATATTTGATGAGCTACTTAAAAATGGCAACATTAAATTAACTCATACTATCCCTCCTATAGATGAATTAAAGAGACATGCTTATTGTAAGTGGCATAATTCTTTTTCTCATGCCACCAATGACTGTAATGTCTTTCGTCGACAGGTACAATCGGCCATAAATGAAGGCCGGTTGGCTTTTCAGGAAATGCAAGTGGACACACAACCATTTCCTGTTAATACAATAGATGTCGCATGCGAAAAGATCTTAGTTCGGCCCGAAATGGCCGATAAAAGCAAAAGCAAAGACATCATCATTGACGATCCTCGCACGTCAAATATATCGCAAAAGGAGATTGCTCGAAAGGCTCCGGATGATAAGGCTAAAAAGTCCGGAGGCACTGGGGGGCAGGCACAATTAATGAGCCAAGCACGACAGCCTGGCCTGAGCATCACAGACGGTATGACACCTATGTGCGGACGGTCCGGTGCTCAGACAAACGGTTCGGCTAACTCTGCCGGACAATCCGCCTATGGCTGAAAGGGAAATGTGCCCTTGGGCCATTTCTAAGTATTTTGGTGATTGAGTGCCAACACATGTGTTTAATTATGAATTTGTGTACATGGATGAACAAGGTGCAAATCATGAGATAAAGGTATGTTTCTAAGCCTTAGTACATTGGTTTTGTGGACTAACATATTTGTCTAAGTGTTAGAAACAGGAAGAGAGAAGAGGAGAAATGACTTGGCTGTGTGCAGCCAAGTCCCAGCTCGGTCTGGAGCACCGGACTGTCCGGTGTGCACCGGACAGTGTCCGGTGCGCCAGACCTCCTCGGCGCGAACTGGCCGCTCTCGGGAATTCGCCGACGGCGTACGGCTAAAATTCACCGGACTGTCCGGTGTGCACCGGACTGTCCGGTGAGCCAACGGTCGGCCAGGGCCAACGGTCGGCCGCGCAATCCGCGCGGGACACGTGGCCGAGCCAACGGTCGGGAAGGAACACCGGACTGTCCGGTGTGCACCGGACATGTCCGGTGCGCCAACTGAGCGCAGATCTGGAGCAGCCAGCAACGGTCAGAAGTGCTGTTTTTGGAAACAAATCGGGCACCGGACAGTGTCCGGTGTGCACCGGACTGTCCGGTGCGCCACGAGACAGAAGGCAAAGATGGCCTTCCAGATTTGTTCCCAACGGCTCCTAGCTGCCTTGGGGCTATAAAAGGGACCCCTTGGCGCATGGAGGAAGCACCCAAGCATTCCTTGAGCACTCTTGATCACTCACACATCAATCTTGCGCACTTGTTTGAAATTCTAGTGATTTGAGCTCTGTTCTAGTGTGTTAGCCTCTTGAGCTCAAGTCTGGGTTTTGTGTGTGTGTATTCGCTGTGATCTTTGTGTTGTGTGTGAGTTGCTAATCCCTCCCTTACTCCGTGATTCTTTGTGAACATCTTTTGTAAGGGCGAGAGGCTCCAAGTTGTGGAGATTCCTCGCAAACGGGATTGAGATAAGAACAACAAAACACCGTGGTATTCAAGTGGGTCTTTGGACCGCTTGAGAGGGGTTGATTGCAACCCTCGTCCGTTGGGACGCCACAACGTGGAAGTAGGCAAGCATTGGCTTGGCCGAACCACGGGATAAACCACCGTGTCCCTCTGTGCTTGATTCTTGTGGTATTGTGTTTTGTTGAAGACTTCACCTTAGCCACTTGGCATTAACTGTGCTAACGCTTAACAAGTTTTTGTGGCTTAAGTTTGAAGTTTTTACAGGATCACCTATTCACCCCCCCCCCCCTCTAGGTGCTCTCAATTGGTATCAGAGCCGTTCTATTCACAAAGGGACTAACCGCCCGAATAGATGGATCCTAAGGGGAAGGGTATAGTGATCAACGACAAAGAGAAGGAGACCTTCGTCAACGAGCCGAAGGACGACAAGCCTACCGACTCCGGCTCGGGTCAAAGACGAAAGGAAGGGAAGAAGAAGAAGACCAGGCGCATTAAGGAGATCATTTACTACGACAGCGACGAGTCTACTTCTTCCCAAAAGGATGAGGACCACAACGACTACGAGAGGAGAAAACCGGTTAACTCGAACTTTTCCTTTGATTACTCTCGTATTCCGCAAAGTTCACATTCTCATTTACTCTCCATTCCACTTGGCAAGCCCCCACACTTTGATGGAGAGGACTACGGATTTTGGAGTCACAAAATGCGTAGTCACCTATTCTCTCTCCATCCTAGTATATGGGAGATTGTAGAGAGTGGAATGCACTTTGATAGTTCGGATAGTCCTATGTTCATTAATGAACAAATCCATAAAAATGCACAAGCTACTACTGTTCTTCTAGCTTCCTTGTGCAGGGATGAATACCATAAGGTGAGCGGCTTGGACAACGCCAAGCAAATCTGGGACACCCTCAAGATTTCTCATGAGGGGAACGACGTCACCTTACTCACCAAGATGGAGTTGGTGGAGGGCGAGCTTGGACGGTTCGCGATGATAAGGGGCGAGGAGCCAACGCAAACGTACAACCGGCTCAAGACCCTTATCAACAAGATAAGAAGCTACGGGAGCACGCGATGGACGGACCACGACGTCGTCCGCCTAATGCTCAGGTCTTTTACCGTACTTGATCCTCATCTCGTGAACAATATTCGTGAGAATCCCAGGTACACGATGATGACGCCCGAGGAAGTGCTTGGAAAATTCGTAAGCGGGCGGATGATGATCAAGGAGGCAAGATACGTCGACGAGGCGTTGAACGGTCCGATCAACGAGCCGCAACCCCTTGCTCTCAAGGCAACACGAAGCAAGGAGGCGCTACCTAGCAAGGTGGCACAGATTGAGGCGGCCGGCCTTAATGATGAAGAGATGGCTCTCATCATTAAAAGATTCAAGACGGTACTTAAAGGTCACAAGGGACAACCAAGCAAGACCAAAGCCAAAGGGAAGCGCTCATGCTTCAAATGCGGTAAGCTTGGTCATTTCATTGCTAACTGTCCCGATAATGAAAGTGACCAGGAAAAGGGGAACAAAAGAGAGAAAAAGAAACAATACAAGAAGGCAAAGGGCGAGGCGCATCTAGGAAAGGAGTGGGACTCGGATTGCTCCTCCTCCGACTCCGACAACGAAGGACTCGCCGCCACTGCCTTCAACAAATCAGCTCTCTTCCCCAACGAGCGTCTCACTTGCCTTATGGCAAGGGAGAAGAAGGTGAGTATTCAAGACTCCACTTATATTTCTTCTAGTGATAGTGAGTCTAGTGATGATGATATAGATTATTCTTGCTTGTTCAAGGGCTTAGATAGATCTAAGATAGATAAAATCAATGAATTGATTGATGCATTGAATGAAAAGGATAGGCTTTTAGAAAAGCAAGAAGATTTATTGTATGATGAACATGATAAGTTTGTAGAGGCACAAAAATCATATGCTTTAGAAGTAAAAAGAAATGAAATGCTTTCTAGTGAAATATCTTCCTGTCATGAAACCATTTCTACCTTAAGAAATGTTAATATTGATTTAAGTGCTAAACTAGAAGTAGCTAGTAAATCAAATTCTTGTGTTGAACATGTTGAAATTTGTACTAGGTGTAAGGATTTTGATGTTAATGCTTGTAGTGAACACCTAGTTCTAATTTCCAAATTAAATGATGAAGTGGCTAGTCTTAATACCCAACTTAAGACTAGCAAGAATGAAGTTGACAAAATAAAATTTGCAAGGGATGCCTACACGGTTGGTAGACACCCCTCAATTAAGGATGGGCTTGGCTTCAAGAGAGAAGCCAAGAACTTAACAAGCCATAAGGCTCCCGTCTTCGTCAAGGAGAAAGGGAAGGCCCCTATGGCAAATAGTGCTAAAAAGAACCATGCTTTCTTATACCATGATAGGAGACATGCTAGAAATGTTCATAATGATTTTGATTCACATGTTTATGATTCTCATGCCATGTTTGCCTCTAGTTCCTCTTATAAGCATGATAGGAGGAATGTTGTATATATGCCTAGGAGAAATATTGCTCATGTGCCTAGAAAGAATGTTATTCATGCTCCTAGAAAATTAGTGAATGAACCTTCTACCATTTATTATGCTTGTAATGCTCCCTTTGCTATTTGTAGAAAGGGAAAGAAGGTTGTTGCTAGGAAATTAGGGGCTAGATGCAAGGGAGATAAAACTTGCATCTGGGTCCCTAAGAATATTTGTGCTAACCTTGCAGGACCCAACATGAGTTGGGTACCTAAGACCCAAGCCTAAATTTGCCTTGCAGGTTTATGCATCCGGGGGTTCAAGCTGGATTATCGACAGCGGATGCACAAACCATATGACGGGGGAGAAGAAGATGTTCACCTCCTACGTCAAAAGTAAAGATTCCCAAGATTCAATTATATTCGGTGACGGGAATCAAGGCAAGGTAAAAGGGCTAGGTAAAATTGCAATTTCTAATGAGCATTCTATATCAAATGTATTCTTAGTGGAGAGTCTTGGATATAACTTGCTATCTGTTAGTCAATTATGTCAAATGGGATATAATTGCTTATTTACGAATGTAGATGTGTCTGTCTTTAGAAGATGTGATGGTTCACTAGCTTTTAAGGGTGTACTAGACGGCAAGCTTTATTTAGTTGATTTTGCAAAAGAAGAGGCCGGTCTAGATGCATGCTTAATGGCTAAGACTTGCATGGGCTGGCTGTGGCATCGCCGCTTAGCACATGTGGGGATGAAGAACCTCCACAAGCTTCTAAAGGGGGAACACGTAATAGGTCTAACAAATGTGCATTTCGAAAAGGATAGACCTTGTGCAGCTTGTCAAGCAGGGAAACAGGTGGGAGGAGCACATCACAGCAAGAACGTGATGACCACGTCAAGACCCCTGGAGCTGCTACACATGGATCTCTTCGGACCCGTCGCCTATCTAAGCATAGGAGGGAGTAAGTATGGTTTAGTTGTTGTTGATGACTTTTCCCGCTTCACTTGGGTATTCTTTTTGCAGGATAAGTCTGAAACCCAAGGAACCCTCAAGCGCTTCCTCAGGAGAGCTCAAAATGAGTTTGAGCTCAAGGTGAAGAAGATAAGGAGCGACAACGGGTCCGAGTTCAAGAACCTTCAAGTGGAGGAGTTTCTTGAGGAGGAAGGGATCAAGCACGAGTTCTCCGCTCCCTACACACCACAGCAAAATGGTGTGGTAGAGAGGAAGAACAGGACGCTAATCGATATGGCGAGGACGATGCTTGGAGAGTTCAAGACCCCCGAGTGTTTTTGGTCGGAAGCCGTGAACACGGCTTGCCACGCCATCAACAGGGTCTACCTTCATCGACTCCTCAAGAAGACTTCGTATGAGCTACTAACCGGTAACAAACCCAATGTATCTTATTTTCGTGTATTTGGGAGCAAATGCTACATTCTAGTGAAGAAGGGTAGAAATTCTAAGTTTGCTCCCAAAGCTGTAGAAGGGTTTTTATTAGGTTATGATTCAAATACAAAGGCGTATAGGGTCTTCAACAAATCATCGGGTTTGGTTGAAGTCTCTAGCGACGTTGTATTTGATGAGACTAATGGCTCTCCAAGAGAGCAAGTTGTTGATTGTGATGATGTAGATGAAGAAGATGTTCCGACGGCCGCTATACGAACCATGGCGATTGGAGACATTCGGCCACAGGAACAGGATGAACGTGATCAACCTTCTTCCTCAACTACGGTGCATCCCCCACCTCAAGACGATGAACAGGTTCATCAAAAGGAGGCGTGTGATCAAGGGGGAGCACAAGACGATCAAGTGATGGAGGAAGAAGCGCAACCGGCACCTCCAACCCAAGTTCGAGCGATGATTCAAAGGGATCATCCCGTCGACCAAATTCTGGGTGACATTAGCAAGGGAGTAACTACTCGATCTCGATTAGTTAATTTTTGTGAGCATTACTCTTTTGCCTCCTCTATTGAGCCTTTCAGGGTAGAGGAGGCCTTGCTAGATCCGGATTGGGTGTTGGCCATGCAGGAGGAACTTAATAACTTCAAGCGCAACGAAGTTTGGACGCTGGTGCCTCGTCCCAAGCAAAAGGTTGTGGGAACCAAGTGGGTGTTCCGCAACAAACAGGACGAGCACGGGGTGGTGACAAGGAACAAGGCTCGACTTGTGGCAAAAGGTTATGCCCAAGTCGCAGGTTTGGACTTTGAGGAGACTTTTGCTCCTGTGGCTAGGCTAGAGTCCATTCGTATCTTGCTAGCATATGCCGCTCACCATTCTTTCAGGTTGTACCAAATGGATGTGAAGAGCGCGTTCCTCAACGGGCCAATAAAGGAGGAGGTGTACGTGGAGCAACCCCCTGGCTTCGAGGATGAGCGGTACCCCGACCACGTGTGTAAGCTCTCTAAGGCGCTCTATGGACTTAAACAAGCCCCAAGAGCATAGTATGAATGCCTTAGAGATTTCTTACTTGCTAATGCTTTCAAGGTTGGGAAAGCCGATCCAACTCTTTTTACAAAGACATGTGATGGTGATTTGTTTATATGCCAAATTTATGTTGATGACATAATATTTGGTTCTACTAATCAAAAGTCTTGTGAAGAGTTTAGCAGGGTGATGACGCAGAAATTCGAGATGTCGATGATGGGCGAGTTGAACTACTTCCTTGGGTTCCAAGTGAAGCAACTCAAGGACGGCACCTTCATCTCCCAAACGAAGTACACGCAAGATCTGCTGAAGCGGTTTGGGATGAAGGACGCCAAGCCCGCAAAGACTCCGATGGGAACCGACGGACACACCGACCTCAACAAAGGAGGTAAGTCCGTTGATCAAAAAGCATACCGGTCAATGATAGGATCTCTACTTTATTTATGTGCTAGTAGACCGGATATTATGCTTAGCGTATGCATGTGTGCTAGATTTCAATCCGATCCTAAGGAGTGTCACTTGGTGGCGGTGAAGCGAATTCTTAGATATTTAGTCGCTACGCCTTGCTTCGGGATCTGGTATCCAAAGGGGTCTAACTTTGACTTGATTGGGTACTCAGATTCCGACTATGCTGGATGTAAGGTCGATAGGAAGAGTACATCGGGGACGTGCCAATTCTTAGGAAGGTCCCTGGTGTCATGGAATTCTAAGAAACAAACATCCGTTGCCCTATCCACCGCTGAAGCCGAGTACGTTGCCGCAGGTCAGTGTTGCGCGCAACTACTTTGGATGAGGCAAACCCTCAGGGACTTTGGCTACAATCTGAGCAAAGTCCCACTCCTATGTGATAATGAGAGTGCTATCCGAATAGCGGAAAATCCTGTTGAGCACAGCCGCACAAAGCACATTGACATCCGGCATCACTTTTTGAGAGACCACCAGCAAAAGGGAGATATCGAAGTGTTTTATGTTAGCACCGAGAACCAGCTAGCCGATATCTTTACCAAGCCTTTAGATGAGAAGACCTTTTGCAGGCTGCGTAGTGAGCTACATGTCTTAGATTCGCGGAACTTGGATTGAATCATAGCATACATGTATCTATGCCTTTGATCATGTTCATTCTGCATTTTGTTGCTTATTATGGTGCTCAAGTTGTACAAACACTCCCTGGACCTCACAAGTCTGTTGCAAAGTGATGCACATGTTTAGGGGGAGATGTGTTACAACTTGATCCTTTGAGACTAACCATATGTTTGAGTTTGCTTGTGTTAGTCACAAAGGAGAATTGAAAGGGAAAAGGTGGACTTGGACCATGAAAGACTTCCACTGCACTCCGACGAGGGGTAACTCATTCCAAGTTCATCTCATGACCTCTTATTGCCATTTGCTCTTAATTGACGATTTTGGTGAGGCAATGGGGTTAAAGGGCCACAATTAATCCCGTTTTGGTGCTTGATGCCAAAGGGGGAGAAAATAAAGGCCAAAGCAATAAATGGATCAGCTACCACTTGAGAGATTTTGAAAATAGTAGAATAGAGTTTTTGATTTGTCAAAATTCTTAAGTTGTCTCTCTTGTCAAAAGTTGGCTTCTTGTGGGGAGAAGTATTGATTATGGGAAAAAGGGGGAGTTTTTGACTTGAGAGATTTTGAAAATAGTAGAATAGAGTTTTTGATTTGTCAAAATTCTTAAGTTGTCTCTCTTGTCAAAAGTTGGCTTCTTGTGGGGAGAAGTATTGATTATGGGAAAAAGGGGGAGTTTTTGAAATCCTTGATCAATCTTTTTTTTGAATGACTCTCTTTATGCTTAAACATGTGTGTTTAACTTAGAGATAGAGATTTGTGTTTGATTTGCAAAAACAAACCAAGTGGTGGCAAAGGATGATCCATATATGCCAAAATTGAATAACACTTAAATTTATGTTATTTGAATTGAGTTTGCACTTGTTCTAGTGGCTTTATGTTGTGTTGGCATAAATCACCAAAAAGGGGGAGATTGAAAGGGAAATGTGCCCTTGGGCCATTTCTAAGTATTTTGGTGATTGAGTGCCAACACATGTGTTTAATTATGAATTTGTGTACATGGATGAACAAGGTGCAAATCATGAGATAAAGGTATGTTTCTAAGCCTTAGTACATTGGTTTTGTGGACTAACATATTTGTCTAAGTGTTAGAAACAGGAAGAGAGAAGAGGAGAAATGACTTGGCTGTGTGCAGCCAAGTCCCAGCTCGGTCTGGAGCACCGGACTGTCCGGTGTGCACCGGACAGTGTCCGGTGCGCCAGACCTCCTCGGCGCGAACTGGCCGCTCTCGGGAATTCGCCGACGGCGTACGGCTAAAATTCACCGGACTGTCCGGTGTGCACCGGACTGTCCGGTGAGCCAACGGTCGGCCAGGGCCAACGGTCGGCCGCGCAATCCGCGCGGGACACGTGGCCGAGCCAACGGTCGGGAAGGAACACCGGACTGTCCGGTGTGCACCGGACATGTCCGGTGCGCCAACTGAGCGCAGATCTGGAGCAGCCAGCAACGGTCAGAAGTGCTGTTTTTGGAAACAAATCGGGCACCGGACAGTGTCCGGTGTGCACCGGACTGTCCGGTGCGCCACGAGACAGAAGGCAAAGATGGCCTTCCAGATTTGTTCCCAACGGCTCCTAGCTGCCTTGGGGCTATAAAAGGGACCCCTTGGCGCATGGAGGAAGCACCCAAGCATTCCTTGAGCACTCTTGATCACTCACACATCAATCTTGCGCACTTGTTTGAAATTCTAGTGATTTGAGCTCTGTTCTAGTGTGTTAGCCTCTTGAGCTCAAGTCTGGGTTTTGTGTGTGTGTATTCGCTGTGATCTTTGTGTTGTGTGTGAGTTGCTAATCCCTCCCTTACTCCGTGATTCTTTGTGAACATCTTTTGTAAGGGCGAGAGGCTCCAAGTTGTGGAGATTCCTCGCAAACGGGATTGAGATAAGAACAACAAAACACCGTGGTATTCAAGTGGGTCTTTGGACCGCTTGAGAGGGGTTGATTGCAACCCTCGTCCGTTGGGACGCCACAACGTGGAAGTAGGCAAGCATTGGCTTGGCCGAACCACGGGATAAACCACCGTGTCCCTCTGTGCTTGATTCTTGTGGTATTGTGTTTTGTTGAAGACTTCACCTTAGCCACTTGGCATTAACTGTGCTAACGCTTAACAAGTTTTTGTGGCTTAAGTTTGAAGTTTTTACAGGATCACCTATTCACCCCCCCCCCCTCTAGGTGCTCTCAATGGCCAAAGGCGTCAGCCTCCACACAAAGCCTTAAAAGGGAAAGAGACGCAACGGCAAAGCACATATGGTCGGTTGATCAAAACTGACTCTACTTTTGACCAATTACTTTCCAAGAATACTAGCAAGAAGACCGTTCTACGTGATCGGTCAACGAAGAAACATCGGTCACCTACTAAAACAAAACGGGTAAACAAAACGGCTCGAAAGGCGACACAACAAGCATCACCTATTCATCCTATGAGACCAAGGTACTTTCCACCCGTTTACTCATCGTCGGTATATTATCCTGTTCAAACATGGAATGGTACGATGATGAATCCATGGTATATGTATAGTCCCTTTGTCTATCCAGGCTGGGGGGCACCTCCATTTTATTCCTATTGATCCATTGATCAAATGGTCATGGCCGAGAAAGATACAATCTGAAACGGCCTTTATACATTGGTGCTTTGTTGAATGAGCTCCATGTTGAAAAGCCGGTGACTTACATCAGGCTTAGTTCATATGCTTTTGGTTCGTCAACCTTCACCAAAAGGCAGGGGGGCATATGTTGGAACTCAAATTGAGCAGCGCGGACAGTCCGGCGCTGAGGCCGGACGGTCCGCGGTCCGGACAGTCCGCGGTGGTGGCGCGGACGGTCCGCGCGCGCGCGCAGAGTCAGTTAGGGTTCCTAGTTTCTCGCGGGATTTGTTGCCTAAAACCGCGGGATTAACTCGGGAAACAGTTGGAAACGGATCCAGACCTCCCCCTTTATATAGATGAAGGGCTACGGCCGATTGAACCCCCCAACAATCGATCAAATCAAGTCTATTACTCGTTTTTACCTTATGCATTAGGAGTAGTTCTAGTCTAGTTCTAGTTTAGCCCTAGTTTAGCCTTCCAATCCCCAAATTCTCCGTCTCTCTTCGGCTCTACGTCGATTAGAGGAGTCTAGGTCGGCCTGCCCGAGCCTAGACAACTCCTAGGATCTCTCCTCCCCGACGGGGTCCCTCCCGGGAGCGAGATCCAGGCGCCGCCGGCGACCTTCGCCGCCCCCTGCGCACGCGCGGACCGTCCGGCCCCAGGGCGCGGACCGTCCGGCCGTCAGGCAGGGAACGCCAGCCCCTGCGCCAGGTCGCGGACCGTCCGGCCCCTGGCCGCGGACCGTCCGCGCCTGACCAGAGAGCACCGCCACCGGTTCTTGTTGAGTGTTTGGCGCTCCAAAAAGGCGTCAACAGTCTCTAACTAATTTTAGTTGCTAACTATTAGCTTTAGTACATTCAAATACCCCTAAGACATGGGGTGATAGCAATGTGGTAAGGTTTGACTCACTAACTCTTTGTTTTCTGTCGTGAAACTAGAAAAACATTGCACAATGCATGACTATGTACAAACTGTTTATTATATTCTTACAAACCGTTCATTATTTTCTGAGAGAATAATTCTCAAATTTCTGCCAGCAGATTCAAGTAATCAACCTTTTGCCAATCAGTATATACAAATCTAATCTCATCTGTCACCTGAATGAGGCAGATTCTTTGGACTAGCTTTAGATCGTGATTGGGTTTTTCTTCATTTCCTCTGATTCTGCTCGACCTGTCATTATCTGCACACAATGATGGTGCAAATAAGGCGGCGTATGGGATTGTAGTCTAGCATTAGCCTACTTTAACCAGTACTGCTCCAGATTCATTTTTTCTTGCTGTACTGTGTAATTTGCCATGATTTAGAAAAATGGGAATGATGCACGCCGCCGGGAGCGTAAGGCCAGGGCCGCTCCCGCGCTAGGCAAGAGAGTAGAGCAGCTGGCCGTGTCGCCAACGATCGTCTCCAAGACGAGTGGGAGAGGCGTCGGCGCAGGGCGGAGCTAAAATCGGTTGGCGCATATTGGATCTTATAGCAACGTTGAGATAGAGTGTGTTAATAACGTGTTAAAAATTATGATACTGTGGATCATCAGATCCGCTTACTTCTCTTCTATCAACACTTTAGGCGTAAAGATGTTGAAGACCCGTCTTCCTTTTTAGAATCACGCGACAGAGACTACACGAGATACATGAGGTATGATTGAGCATCTGACCTCTTTCTCTTCTGTATACTATGAGAGGATACGGATTCATTTATAAAGAGACGTGAGATCACTAAAGAGTATAAGTGGTATTTGACCATATAACCCTTCGTTAGGGTTTCTTAACAGGTAAGAGTTCTAGAGATGGCAATGGGGACCGATCTCTGATTCTCCGCCTAGAATTCCTCTATTAGTGGATGGGGATGAGGAAGTTTCTTCTCCCACAGGGACGTAAACGAAGAAAAATTCTTCCCCGACGGGTAAACAGGAACGGGGATAGGGAAATATTTCCATCCCCGTTCCTCGCAGGGACCTGTTAAACTTATATGTGACGATGTTTTTATATAATAGTTAATAATAAAAATAAATAATTATTTTGTCAAGAGATCATCCGTTGTAAAAATGTGTTTATTTTGATGTACAGATAATAATTTTTACATCTAACAATGTGTATATGTGACAATGCTTTATATTAACAATAAATGAAGTGTGATCTAATTATAATTTAAGTGGGGACAGGATTTATCCCATGGAGAATAGGGATAGAAAAAATCCCCCACAAGTGTTTGTATGGATCACCGCCATAAATTTTTTTGTCAGGAGTACGGAGATGATGAGCTGAGAGTTACCGTTGTCATCCTAAGACTGCTCAAAGGCGCAGAACTGTCTCAGCGTGGCATGGCGCGAGTTTTTTTTTTTCTTTTTATAACTGGCGTCGGGGTGGGACGTGGGAGTGACGGCGCGGGGACGACATAGGGGTGGGTTGGCTGCGACGGATGGGCCTTGGCGTCAAGCACGTGGAAGGCTAGAAGCGTCCGAAGAGGCCCAAGCACTAGGGCAGCAATGCGGCACCAGTGGCGCAATGGTCCAGTCAGAAGGCGGCCCAGCCAGGGGCAGCTGCAGACGGCCGTGGGGACTCGGGCGCGACTGATCCCAGCCGGCTGAAGCAAACGCAGCCCAAGAAGGAGTCAGCTACGGGCGATTTTTGTCAAGATCCATTGGTCCTGTTTGTTTCAGCTTCTGGCCACCAAAAGCTGCTGTAGACTGTCAAACGCGTAACTTTTCAGCCAGCTTCTATAAAATTCGTTGGGGCAAAAACCATCCAAAATCAACATAAACACATAATCGGTTGAGTCGTTGTAATAGTAGGAATCTGTCACTTTCTAGATTCTGAGCCCTATGAACAAATTTATCTTCCTCCACACGTAATCGTAATTATACTCAGATTCTCCCCACAGCCAGATTCTTCCCACAGCCAGATTTTCAGAAAAGCTGGTCAGAAAAAAGCTGAACCAAACAGGCCCATTGTTTGTTGGAGGTTGAACAAGCTTATACTGTTACAATGCATTGATGATGTACAGCCAACTGACGGCTGCATCATGTCATATCTATCTCTGGGACTCTGGCTAAAGTAAAGAAAGAAAGAAAAAAAACATATAAAAAACCCTTCTTAAACTTTAATCGACATGCATTGAATCATGGGTTTGACCGCCTCACCTACTTTGATAGTGACTAAGAAAAGGACCCGATAGATGAAGACCATGGCAAGCAATATTGCAAGATCCACCCACTTAGAGTAACCCATCTCCACCTGCAAGCTGGTCCTGAGTATGTAGTCACCACTAACAGTGAGCCCCCTTCCTAACACACCGTCACCATCGAACACTAAACCTAGGAACTCGTTCTTGTACAGCCCCTGCGTAGCGTACTTGTGGTAGGAGATGTAGTACGTCGGGTACCTCCACAAGGGTTTGGGGAGGTCGTTTGGAAGCCTGAAGAAACCGGCGTTGAGCATTAGCAGGCCCTGTATCCCTGAGCCAGTAATTATGCCCAGCAGGAAATCAGGCACAAGGGCAGCGACGATCATCATCAGCCCTTCGACCAGCATCGTGCAAGCCCATAGCACCGCCGCGAAGTAGAGGAAGTGGTCCAAGCGCCTCTGGAGCCCAGTCAAGTAGTAACATACTGCGCCCGGAATTATGGAGATGATCCCCAGGTACAGTGTTGATGAGACCGTGTTAGAGATGACAAATGCAGTAGCACCGTAATGCCCGTTCAGCTGCTCTTTTCTGAACACCTGCAATTTTTTTAAAAAAAACAAAAAAGAGAGGAATTAATGGAAGACAAATATGCAGCATACTACAAATTAAATGTCCAAGAGAAAAAAAAACTAGCTAGCGACATATTTCTATTGGTAATTAGCATTTTTTATTATTTTTTACCTTCATGTCCTCGACAAACGAGGGGAATCCCCCGATGGACATCATTGTCAATAGGGTTGATGTAAACATTAGCATAGACGCTCTTGCCTGAAATCAAGGGAGTGCGCGTTGGCATCAAATACTTCATTTATGTTAACATAATGATTTGGGCTTACTTGGATCGATGCAAAACCATAGCCAACGTTGAAGAAGATGGTGCCAATGCTCACGCAGATGGCTATATAAATACCGAACCGCAACCAGTAGTAGCCCATGTCTCGATGCATGTTGATTACTGATCTCTTGGTTAACACCACACATTTGGTCAAGAAAGTAGCTTGCCTTTTCTTTGTGAAAGCTGCGCCCTGCTGCACAAATTGATTGATATCGGTCAGTCCATCTAGTCTAAGCTTAATTGCTAAATTAATTGAACACACAGAGCCTTACCTGTTTCATCATAAATGCTTCGTTTCTTATTGCCAAACTTCTCTGGGACATCAAAGAATCTACCAAAGTCTGTATGACTTCAGTCGCACTTGGTAACAGAAGGGCGGTGGACCCTTCCTCCTCAAGTTCCTATTTAAATAATGTATCTCTCTTCTTGTAGGCATATAGGCAAACATATACAAACAAGGAAACAGAGAATAATTAATGGCCTTGATTCCAGCACATAATATAAATAAATACCTCGAAATCTTTGTTTATCATCATCAAGAAGTGGTCTGAAGGGTTCCTTCTCATAGGACATGGGTAACCATTCGAATCAAAGAACTGCATGCAGAAACCATATGTACATGTAAAAATATACTTCTTCAACGGACAGCCATATTATCTCTTTTTGCAAAAAAAAAAAACAAGAAAGAAACATATTAGGCAATCATCATATTGAGAGGAACTAATCATATTAGGGAATCATCATATGGAGAGATACATGAACCACCAGTCTTTTTCATCATACGAAAAAACATATAGTAGACTTGACATGTATGGCTAATTAATAAAATTATATAGCAATATTATCTCTTTTTGCAAAAAAAAAAAACAAGAGAGAAACTTATTAGGCAATCATCATATTGAGAGGAACTAATCATATTAGGGAATCATCATATAGAGAGATGCATGATGAACCACCAGTCTTTTTCATCGTCATAGGAAAAAAAGCATACAAGAGTAGACTTGACATGTTTGACTAATTAATGTTAGAAGCAATTTGATGCAGCCAACAACTAACTAACTGATGAAAATTCCACAAAACTGGTATCTCTATCTATCATACAGCAACTCATGAGAATTATATGTTTTGTCAAGCATTTCGGTTTGTCACATGGATAGTTACTACACTAATGTTTTGTCACATGTGGATCGATTGGAAGGTGAAGTTATTATTAGGTCAATTATAACAAAATTACTATAACAAATACTATGTGTTGAGAACTTGAGATAAAAGGTCGTTGGGATGAACTAGTAGCAGGTAGTTAATTATATAGTAAATGTCTAGTTATAATAAGGAAAAAATATTATTAGATGGCATGCATGTTATATGTTCCCTAGCTAGCTATATGCATGCATGCTCTTCTCAAGAACTTAACGTCACTGTTGTGTGTGAACCTGGATGGCATCCGACGCTGGCCCAAAATACACCATCCTCCCATACGCCATGAGGCAGAGGCCATGGAAGAGCTGGAACACCTCGCTGCTGGGCTGGTGCATGGTGGCGACGACCGTGACCCTCTCGGCCCGCGCGAGCCCGGCGATGCGGCTCATGACGTGGAACGAGGCGGCGCTGTCGAGCCCGCTGGTGGGCTCGTCCAGGAACACAAGCGCCGGCGACGCCAGCAGCTCGACGCAGATGCTCACGCGCCGGCGCTGCCCGCCGCTGATCCCCTTGCACACGCGGCCGCCGATCCGGTGCCCGGCCACCGCGGCGAGCCCCATCTGCTTGATGGCGCGGTCGGCGCGCTCCCGCTTGTCGGCCGGCGGCACCGAGTCCGGCAGCTGCAGCTCCGCCGAGTAGTGGACGGCCTCCGTCACCGTCAGCGTCGCCATCAGCAGCGTCTCTTGGGTCACGTAGGCCTTCAATGCAAGGAGAAGACAGGTATGCATGGTGCACCATCCACCGCTGCTTGTAACATCATTCTCTAGTAGTAGATCATAGAACTTACAGATGTTCCAAAGGCAAGTTTCTCTCGTCGCCCATTGATCAAGATGTTACCCGCCGTCCTTTTCTTGTCAGAACCAAGTCGTCCTACAATTGAATATAACAAATTTTTTTATTAACTATATATGAACTGAGAGCTAGCTAGGAGTTTGGGTCAAATTTCCAGGAAGAAAATCTTCACTCAAGTCGCAAATCACTTTTTTTAACTTCGGCTCTATACCTAAATCCTCACTATATCTATTGCGCGGCTACCATGCCAAATTCGTGGCCAAGTAAAACTTGTGGATCGGAGAGAGCATGATAATAAATTAAGAAAGTTCTCATGCTACCCATATTTGCATTAATGGACCAACGCGCGTGACATGCCCAGTTCATAGCCAAATATAACTTGTGGAGCGCATGAGAAATTCTAAACATTAATTGACGCTAACCACCTTCCCAATGGAACCGACAACATACCGCGCGCATTCATAGCTGGATTAAGACTTCTTCATCTTAGGGAGTATTAAGGGGGTGTTTGAATGCACTATAATTAATAGTTAGTTGGCTAAAAATTGGTGATAAAATTAGCTAACTAACAAATAGCTACCTAACTATTAACTAATTTTACCAAAAATAGCTAATAGTTGAACTATTAGCTAGGGCGTTTGGATGTTTCAACTAATTTTAGCCACTAACTATTAGTTTTAGTGCATTCAAACACCCCCTAAAACTAGTTTGTGTGCATCGAGGTGGAATGGAAGTCATTTTCTCAGTGGTACACACCATTCCCAAGATTGTCACGTCAATAAGATTGAGATAAAGTGAAGAATGAAATATACTCTCTCAATGAAGAGTTTCATAATACAATTTCTTAGGGCTAATAACATGTGACTTAAATGTTGCATCTAAAAATAACCAATAGGAATAGATAAAATAGATGGAAATGAAATAAATTACTCTCAATATAATGGTGGTTTCAAGCGATTTCTAATACCTTGGAAATATGTTGACATATTTTCACACGGATAAAACTAGTTTCACCTACTTTATAATAAATATATTGTCATGTCATTAAAAATCTTATGTGGCATATATTAATTATGTCATAAAATCTATCATGAAACTTCCATTGAGAATGACCTTATATACGAACAACTATGGTAACATGCATATGCTAGATTCAATTTTGATGAGGAGATTCAATCCTAGCTACCTTCCTAATTTAGTCCTTGTCTAGCACCACTACACAAATGACCTTCCATGCAGTAAAATCCTATCACTACTTAGAACTGGCAGCGATATTGGGGTCGTCACTGTATATATATTCCTATTATTGCTGGTTCTAGCCACGAATGACATTGATATGGATTCATCTTTGTCGGTTTATTCTAGACATTACACAATCGTGAAAGACTGAACAAAAAATTAACTTTCTCATTTTATGTCTAATGAAGACGAACTTTATATTAAAAAGTTGTAGTACTCGCCGAGATCTACAACTTTATACTTGACAACTTTTTATATAGAGTTATTTGGTTCTAAAATATTTGATTCACAATATTGATCACAATATAGTTAATACAGGGATTCCACATACTCTATAGTCACAAGTGTGTAATGGTATAAAAAGATCTTAGGTAGAGAAACGATCAAAACAAACGTTGTAGTTCTTGAAAAGTTGTGCAACTTTGTAGTTATTACAACTTTTTATTTGAAGTTATATTGATTCCAAAATTTTAATACTAAAGAAATCCAATATGATATGATCTATAGTGACTACACAGTTGGGTGTATAGTAGTAGGGAACGACCTTGGATGGAAGAATGGATAAAGCAAAAGTTGAAGATCTCAAAATGTTATGCAATTTTATAGTTGACAACTTTACAATTTAAAACCAACTATCCCACAAAATTATATTTGAATTGGTCACATTTGAAATTCAAAATTTTCAAATGAACTCAAACGGAGAACGGTAAAAGCAAAAGTTAGATCTCGAAAAGTTACCAACTTTGTAATTGGTAATATTTTCATATGAAATGTTCTATCATAGAAAAATTATGTTTGAATTTTTCACAATTGAATCATATTTAAAATTCAAAATTTTCAAATGACATCTAATGAATAAATGACCAAAATAAAAGTTCAAAATCTCAAAAAAAAAGTTAACAATGTTTTGTTTGAATTTGTTTTGGATCCTAAATACTCATTTTGAAATCAGAAGGACATAAAATGGCTAGAGCGAATATGCTAAATTGACACGTGGCCTTATGGGTGTTGTGGTTAGCGTCCAAATTTGTGAGACCTAAGGCTATCTCATATCATCCCCGTATACATCTCCTCTTATATATGTGCTTTTTAAATATATTTTACTACATCCATTTAAAAAATTCTTCTCTTACATACAATTCGTCTCCAACCATTTTCTCTAAATAGCTTCCCCAATACACTACAACTCAGTTAATTAACATTCATTTATTTATTTATCATTTTTGAAATTTTAAAAAAAATCATAACATATTTATAATTCCGCAATACACATTATTATTGTACTACGGAGCTCAATTAAGGTTAAGCATGGTATAATTAACATATAAGGAAAGCATAGTGCTTCCTCTAAATATATACATATGGAGATTCTTCCTCCGATACATACGGGAAATTTTACAGAATCCGTTGGAGTAATGTACACCTCTATGTACGGTTAAGGGAGGTTGACATGGAACCGTTGGAGAGAGCGTGAGGTCTCAAGTCGTTCTAGCGTTGACGGCTATATATATGAAGGGTTTGTTTTTAGGTGACCAGCTCAGCTGGATGGTGAAACCATCTAGGAGTTGGAAAAATATACTTTTTCGCCATTTTTCCAGTTTAGGATGTTCTGAAAAACGTCACCGCTGTCTGCTGTAAAACATATATAGATTTCCATCGCTGTCTTCATTGGTTAGTGTGGTTGTAGACACGACACGAACCAGCAATGATACGCGTCGGCCGGCAGCGATGCTTGTTCGTGACAACCTATATTATTTGATTTGTCGTTTCCTCCCTTTTTTTTTTGCAATTCCATGAAACATTGATACTGTAAACGACGACATTATTTTAAAATTCAACATTTAAAAAAATCAACAAAAAATCGTCAAGCTGAAGTCAGTAGTTGCAACGAAAACATGCATGTCGCATAAATATCACATCACCATATAGTATAAACAAGTTAGCTTATAAAGGCATTATTTGTAATTAAGGTGAGACGGTAATATAATACGTACGTACGATTTTCAAGTCATTACCAGCTAGGGCATCAAGTAGGGTTGTCTTGCCACACCCCGAGGGCCCCATGACGGCCAGCACCTCACCAGGGCGCGCGTACCCGCTGATCTTGTCGAGAATCACGGCGGGTTTCGCCTTCCCGCCGCCAGTCGACGACGACGCTGTCACCGAAAGATCCTCCCATGTCAGGAACACCTCACGGCCGCCGCCGGCGTCCTCTGGAAGGCTGCAGTCTCTGGCTCCAACACAGTCCAACGGATGAGAGCAAAAAAACCGGCCGTGACGACGACCATCGTCCGCAGCAGCATTGGCCGCCGCCGGATCACCCGCTGGCGGTGGCGGTGGTGTAGAGCGCCTCCACGGCGGGTAGACGACGGCGGAGCCGATGAACGAGCGGCAGAAGGCCCAGCTCCATGATGACGAAGACGCGGCTGTTTGGCCGCCGGCGCTCGACACCCTGAGTGGTCTGGTCGGGCTTGGTGTCGGCGCCCATCTCGGCAGCGGCGAGGCTGCCATGGACCAACGATCACTAGTTCACTGTATATCTATACGACGACTGCTATGCTGTGTATTTTCGTGTCTGGACACGTCGTTTTGGCTCGGTTTGCTTCGTCCAGCTTTGGTGATATATATGCTCGTTGCGGCAAATATGAGGCTCTGTCTTGCAAATTTATAGATAGCGAGTAGCACAAGAGGACGAGAACGACACATCAAAAAAGGAATAGTATTTAACTTGTGCTCCTATATATTTATTAATTTCTTGAAACAGGAAAGAAATGCTGACTTGATAAGAATGAAATAAATGAGGAACCATAGCCGCCAACAAACCTGTTGCATTGCCTCCGTGGAGGCACCAAAGCCACTAGCTAGTTAGTAATATTATTACTGAAAACTGTAGAGATTGTTGCGGCGTATGGAGTGTGTGTGTATATATATATATATATATATAGTATTTAGAGCCCTGAGCCGTGTATAACTATTGGAAGCCCCGACCACCAACCGACCAGGTGCGCAGACCGACCGTACAGCTTACGTCAAATATTATTACGTGTTATGCTCATTTGTGCATCAGTTTATACACTTCTGATATGCGCATGTTTCGGGCATCCGGGCCCACAAGAAGATTGTGTTCCCGTAATCTGGGCAGCCGTACTAGTCCCCACACAAAATATTGATATTACGATGTCTTATGTTTCCGTTTACGAAACAGTAATCCACGTGTCGGTCCATGGGCATTCGCGTTGATTTCGCCTAGCAGATTACGTGTATCGGGCCCACGAATCCACCCACGAGCATGCAGTTTTTCAGCTCACCTCACCTGTAACGCACGCGGCGGCCGAACCCTAGCATTATCGCCGTTGTCTGCTTCTTCTCCACCGTGGCGACCAAACCCTAGAGATTCTACCCGCCGTCGCCTTCACCGTCTCCAACGCAGAGACCGACCGCCGTCGCCTTCACCTTCTCCACCGCATAGACCGAGACGTCGTCGCCTTGTTCTTCTTCACCGGAGAGGGACCCGGAATCGCGAAGACCGAGCAGCCGCCCCCTTGTTCTTCTCCACTGCAGAGACCGAGCCGCATTCGATGCACCGCGGCGGCCGAACCCTAGAGATTCTACCCACCGTCACGAGCACCGTCTCCAACGCAGAGTCCAACCCGCCGTCAACTTCAGCGTCTCCTACGCATTGACCGAGCCGCCGTCGCCTTGGTTTTCTCCACTGCAGAGGGACCCGAAATCGGTCGGTCTTCAGTCACCTCCACACACGGGTAAGTCCTCAACCGCCAACTCCTACATTTGCATATTTACACAAACTGTATCGTAAATCGGTGTCACCTTATTAGTAACTCAATTGTTTCATTTATCAATAAACAATTCAGCATAAATTCATTGTTAAACGGATACACAAATTTATAATTTTCAATGTCTCACAAGTTTATGCACTAAACAACATCGTGTTATGCTGTTTTGTTGAAAAATTATGCTATATACGTCAACGTGTTATGCCATAAACATCTCACCGTACATTCATTGTTAAGCAGGTAAGTCATTTAGCCCAGTACGCACGAAATAGCTAGCTTATACATTAATTGGATGTTGCATATGAGCAGCATTTTTATTGCTCCATTACGTTTTATATGTATATGTGTTGTTTAATTTGGCAGGAACATCATACATGAAGAACGTAGACCGACCTCCGTCTAATCCAAAGTGAATTATAATTCAGTCTACTCAAGAATGCTTTAGTGTCGACATACCCTGTGTCCCAGCGAAAACTGTCAGACACAAACCAATGCAGGCTGGTAACAAGGACGATGACTTTATGCCATTATCGAAGAAGCGTAACTTTGATGACGGTCCTCCAAAAGTCTTGAAGAAGATAGTTACAAAGCGGAGGAAAGCAGTGGATCCCCCCCCCCCCCCGACAGGTTAGAATTGATGGTCAATGCCAATATATCATTTTCTGCGTGAAATTATGTTGTATTGAGATTTGATTTAAACATTGAGTTGCGATTATGCAGATGTAAATGTTTACGTTATTCATTGTATACATTATTTTAGCAGAGGCTTAATGTGAGATGCAATCCCCAAGATGTTATAGTAAGCATTCAGATTTTAAATGACAGACATCGTCAAGCTATTGCACGGAGGGGGTTTTCCAGTATACTTGATATGAGAGTTGACGCGCTTGGCAGCAGATCTCATTTAGCTTGGCTGATGGAAAAGCTTGACCATAATGATATGACAATTCGAGCCGGCCCAGGGAAGGAGCTCAAAATTACAAAGGAGACGGTGCACCTTATTTTGGGGTTACCAAATGCTGGTGGAGGAAAGGCATTAGACATTGACGAAGCTGTTGCTGCAAACAATTTAAGGGCTGAACTTGGTTTATCCAAAGAAGAATTTGGTGTTACAGCTCTTCAAGATCGTTTGAGGAAAGAGTTTGACGATGATCTAAGCATCAGATCCTTCTTCCTGATACTGTTCAATATGTTGTTGTTCCCTACTGCAAGCTGGGGAATAACTAACCATGAGGTTCTTTTAACTGAGGAAATGGATCGTTTCCATGAGATGGACTGGTGCCAGCTAATATTCAATGATTTATGCCAAGCTGCCAAGAAGTGGCATACTAGAAGTGTTACAAATATTTTTACAACCATTTACGGATGTTCCATCGTCATTCTTGTAAGCATATCACTTTTTTGTCTGTTTTCTGTAGCCAGATTTTTGTATGCAAAATTCATCTACATTTAGATTATGCTTTGTTATGTCTCACAACGATTCATGTTATGCTTTTGTAGCTGTATTATCTGGATCATCTTCATGACTCAGCTGCACCTCAGAATAAACATGGAACACCACGCAACAAATATTTTGATAGGAATATTATTCAAGCATTGACAAGAGCTGACAAGGGCAAGATACCCAATGACAAGAACCATTTGGACATTGTTCGGTATTTTTTCACGTCTATTATATTTTTTATCAATTTAATTTGCCTTATATATGGTACATGGATAGACGCAGTGTCGTTTATATTTACAAATGAAACTCCATTTTATATGTGTGTATAAGTTTTACTCCATCTTTCACGTTTTTTTAGTTCCGAAGCAGCACAGAGACCTGCTACACAGCTGTACCACCTGTTGAAATATAATTCAAGGCAAGATTCTATTTATATATTAATATTCAGTTATATGATGTATATTTACTTAATAATATTCATTTTACAACAGCATAAGACCAGGACAAACACTTTTGATGTACCGCGTCCTGACCCATCTAGACAGCACACCATTCACATCGAACTCCCGCTCATCAGGGATTTGATATCAAGCAAGCTAAATCAGCTTCCATCCCGCCACTGCCTGGGATTCATAGAGAAGTTGTCACATTATGATACGGAGGTTGGCAAGGCTTGTTCAGTTATTAAACAGACTCTTCAGCAGATTGTTGAGAAACAATACAATCTATCTGATGTTTTTGGCGAGTTAATTGATGAGGTCCTCCATGCTGAGTCGGGGGACAATGAAGATGGTTATGATGTGCAGAAAACAACTACAAAATCAGATGATATTCTTCCCCAGTCGGCAGGTTAGTCAGTTTTATGGTCTTTACGTCAATCTAAACAAGTTATACAAACATTTTTCAATATCGTTATGATGCCATTATTTAAAACGATGTTTTTTTGCTTAAATGATACGTAAAGAAGGATGTACGAGTCCGTCCACACAAACTGTATCAGATATATCTACTCCAGCATCTCAGCATGAGACGCAGTTGACAGACACACAAGTACATGAATTACTGTTAAGGCAACAACATATTCATGTACTATTAGAAAGTTTCCCCGATGAAGCTGACATTGATCCACTGGTTCATACAAATATAACGAAACAGACCAAAACACCTACAACCCCAGTGGTAATGTTTTTTTTATTACTTGTATTTTCATTGAAGGTTTGTATTCATCGTTTTCTTTAAATAGCATATAACCATTACATTTTTTAGGGTAAACATGGTGACATTGGCAAGAACATGCCGACCAACACAAACGTCACTCCTCAAGCAACACCACATACGAAATCTTGCTCGCCGATATTTGATGCGACGCCACAAATAAAGGTATGAGTACACCACCTCGTTGTTTTTATATATAATTATTAGTAGTTTACTAAACATCTAATCCATTTATACCATAATTGTTAGTCTCCCGGCGGCATCCACCAGGCGGCACAAACAGATCTCCCCGACAGTGGTCCATGCTTTGATCTGACTCCATCTGAACTTGTCAGCTCAGTAATTTTCATTTTCATTATAGTTTCCAAAACTGTTCACAGATTGATATATATATATTTTCATATACCTTTTTTAGGTTTCTGTTGAAACCGATCCAGCTACAAACACTCCTCAGGTTGACCAAGTTTCACTTGATTCAGAGATGCAAACTGTGTTAGCTCTACGCGAATACTTGTGTGGTACGCAATCTGACACCAGGAGTTATGAAGTACAGACAAAATCAAAATCTGTTTATATGCTGGTAGTTGCACGCGACCTCACTAATTGTTATCAAAATTTCCCCAGGACCATAATAGATTATGGTAAATATTGTTCGACATGTTCTGATATATATGAATCTTTCGCCGATGGGAAGTGTCTCGACAATGTGTTCATGCAGTGCTTCATCCAATGTGTTGATGATGATGCCAAAAATCAGCAGCCTCCCATGAGTTCGAACAGATTAATTCTTGATGTTAATGT
Source organism: Zea luxurians (assembly GCA_029449295.1). Classification (NCBI taxonomy): domain Eukaryota; kingdom Viridiplantae; phylum Streptophyta; class Magnoliopsida; order Poales; family Poaceae; genus Zea; species Zea luxurians. The sequence goes on along the minus strand of JAOPSE010000001.1, from coordinate 31,542,925 downwards.
TGGGGTAAATTATCGTAACATACCTACACTATATTCATATACACAATGGTATCCCAAGTATACTGACTCCATTCATATTGTTTATTGCAGTCACTACTCAACTTTGAGGAACAGGAACGACACAGCCGAAACTCATAACCTTTTGATGAATCTGTACTACACACACTTCTAGACAATACATTGCCCGAGACAGACGAATTGGATAAATGCAAAGCGGTAACAATCGTATTTCATTTTACAAACATAATTTATTTTAAATGGTACATATCACATCGTTATGCTTAACCATTTACACCGTTCATCTTTATGCTTTTTTACATGGTCAAATCATGATTCCCATGGTAAGCAGGTGGCACTGGACATTGTATGTTGTCAATACAGTCAAGAAGTGCATTCACATTTTAAATTCCAATCCATATGGGACAACACTTGGTGGTACTACTTGGAAGGACTATCATTTTGTCCAATTGGACTTAGGTGGCAGAAAGTTACCATGGGCTAAGGTTATTATGAGTAGATTAAACAAAGCCCTATAACATGTACGGCCCAGGACATGTTTTCCCAAATTTGGCAACTTCGCAATTGACTTGTCCCCAAATTGTCCTACCATGGCAGCAGGATCCAATGATTCACAACAACACTGTACACGATTTTTCGGTGGCCACTGTTATTTTCGGCGGCTAAGGGATGACCGCCGAAAATAATGGCTAATTTTCGGCGGCAGGGATAGGCCGCAGAAAATAAATTAATTTTCGGCTGCCATGGGCAGGGGCCGCCGAAAATAACCTAGTTTTCGACGGCTGCTCACACAGCCGCCGAAAATTAAATTATTTTCGGCGGCCCCTGCAATGGCCGCCAAAAATTAGCCATTTTAAAACAGTCATCCGACCCTTAATCTTTCCTCTTCCTCCCTTCTCCCGACCGAGCCGCGTCTGCCCGTCGCGCCGCCCCGAGTCACCGCCGCTGCCGCTGCCGCGCCATGCCCTCCGCCGCGCCGCTGCCGGCCGGCCCCGCACCGCCGCGCCGCGCCCTCCCCCGCGCCGCGCAGCGCCCCTGCGCGTGGGACGCGCGCCCGGCCGGCCGCAGACGCCGCCGCCGCCCCGAGCCACCGTCGACCGTCGTTCAAAGCCCCGCGCTGCCCCCGTCGACCGCCGCTGTTCAATCCACTCCGCTGTTATCGCCGTTCAAAGCCCCGATCGGTAGGTATTATTTTTCCGTTATTTATTCAATATTTTCAGCGGCCATTGTTTAATTGCCGCCGAAATTAATATATATTTGTGATTGTGTATGTTTAATTAGTTGTGTGATTAATATTATTGTTTAATTCGATTTCATTAATGTATTAGTGGTATATGTGTTTTAGTAATTAGAGGTATATTGTATTTAGCCATTAATTTCATATTAAAATGTGGTACTATTATATTATTAATTTTAATAGTAATGGTATTGGTACGTAGAATAATTGCATTATTAGTGTATGTGGTACTTAGTTTGTTTTTATTAATATTATATCATTCTTTGTTTTATATATAAATAATATTATTTAGTGGCAGCGAGGTTATGCTGCCAAAATAATATTATCAGAGTACATGGCTGCTTACAACGCACAGGCGCAACAAGCAATGAACGTGAGTGTCTTATTTATTCTCAACACGCTCGATATTGGTTCTATAACTAATATATTATATTTGCAACAGTCTTGGTTTCCATAGCAGGCACAACATCAACTATTTGTTTTCCCTCAATTTCAGCCGTCGATGCCTTAGTGGGGATTACATGCTCTGCCACCTCCACTTCCACATCAGGTTATTCAATTTAGTTAAGACTTGTCGTTTGTATCAACCTAATTTCAAATCTTTACTAAACTTGATTTTGTAGGGATCCGGGGTCATGGGCCACAACACGCCACCACCGGTCATACCAGCACCAGGAGGAGCTTATGCAGGGGAGGGAGCTTATGCAGGAGAGGTTAGTTTGAGAAATAATTTGTTTGAATAGTCGTTATACATGTCAATTTTTTTGCTCTGAAATTATTAATTTTTGGCGGCCTCCCTAGCCGTCGAAAATAGGAATACTATTTTCGACAGTTTTAATTTTGGCGGCTAACTACGTGGCCACCGGAAATTATTAGTTATTTTCGGCGGCCAGGGAGCCAGCCGCCGAAAATAGCTTATTTTCGGTGGCCAGGGCCTGGCCGCCGAAAATATAGCCTTATTTTCGGCCGGTTTTTTTGGCGGCCAGACGCCGCCGAAAATAAGCCCTTTGCCGCCGAAAATAGCTTATTTTCGGTGGCAAAGGGCTTATTTTCGGCGGCTTCTGGCCGCCAAAAATGCCTGTAGCTCTTGTAGTGATTGTGGGTTTTATACTTTTATGTTATAGGACACATTCTCTTTTATGACTGCGTCGAAGGATCTCATGGTCAGACATAGAAGCAGTACGTACAAATTTATCAGTTAATTTTATAGTTGGCCCAAAGCAACATATGGTACACATGTATATCTAACACAATTTTATTGGCTTGCAGGGCAACACTAGTGAGATGCGGTCTCTTGCGCTGCATTACATCACATTCCATCGCAAGAACAAAGCATTATCGCTGCTTGAAGACATCCAAAGATTCAAGGTCTAATGGATGTAGTCTAGTTTAGATATGTAATATATTGTGTATACAATGGATCCATAAACTTCAGCTGAGTCATATGTGTATACTATGGGCAAAGACGGTAGACGTTTATTATGTTATGTCAATGACAACTTGGGGACCAGTGATGTCTAAACTGGAATATTGTACCCTATGTGTTTGATCTTCATGTGTGTTTCATGCACTTGATTCTGCCAATTTTACTGTACAATTTTATGCTGTCAACAACATCGTGTTATGCTTGTTTTGTCTCAAGTTTATGATATAATTATCACCGTTCTATGCTGGAAACATCTCTTTGTACAGTTATAAGCTTCACAGTTTGACCAGTTTATGCAATAAACAACCCCGTGTTATGCATAGTTGCACATACATTTATGCTACATACGATAACGTTCTATGCTTAATAAGCTTCACAATCTGAACAGTTTATGGCCAGTGTTATGCATATTCGAACATACATTTATGCTACATACGACAACGTCCTATGCTATAAAAAAACTCGTTGTACATTCATAAATCTGCATAACTGTTAAATGCTTATGATAACTTTCACATACGTTTATGACAGTATGTAAACATATTTATGACGCTGTCTGTGCATTAACAATTTAACATACGAATCACATTTACATCCAGAATATAATTTTCTCATAAATCTTATGGTATTCTACTCTCTACCAGATGAATCATCATCTTCGACATACACCGTTCGTTTTTTCGACGTTGATGTCTCATTCCACTGTGGTGCTGCACCTATGCTTTTGTTCCTTGAACCAGGAGGCCATCCTCGCTTACGTCCAGATAGGTTAGCCAATCGAACCCTATTATCCTCCACAGTTAAACACGTACGACTATTGTGACCATCAACTATGCCACATTTCTGGCACTTCCTGCTCGTCTTCTTAGCTCCTTTCGCACCCAATTTAAGAACTTGTTGCTCACTGCTTTTGATCGTTCTTCCCTTAGGCTTGGCCTTATCTGGTCTTGCTAAGTTTACACCTTCCATATGAAACTCCAGTTTCTACAAATCAAAGATATTAAGGCCCTGTTTGGAACTGTAGTATTTTTGCAGTTTTGAAACAATACTATGGTATTTGATGATACTATAGTATTGGAGCTCAAAAGGTGTTTGGTTTGTAGAGTCAAAACTCAGTTTTAAATACCATGGTTTACCCAAAACTGCGGTATTTTTGGAGTTTTTGAAACTCTACTCAGGACCTCAGTTTTCTTCTCTTCTCTCTACATATACTTTGTTTTTACAATAGAACCAAACAGATCTCGGTTTTGAACAATACTGTAGTTTTATTGTGGTAAAGCAATACCGTAGTATTTATGTCATGTACAATTGTAAACTATAGTATCTCAAAACTACAGTATTTTAAAACTGCATTCTCAAATAGGCCCTAAGTCAGTTTTCATATTCACATATTCATCATATAATATAGCAATGTTATTACCTTTCTAGCTTCCACATCCGTAGCACTACTATCAACCAGTCGCATATCAATGTTATGTTCCAATGTTAATATCGACATATTACATTGATCATCGTTAGCATTGCATTCATTTGTATTAGACCCCATTACAATTTCCTGTGAAATAACGCAAACTCCAGTGAAGACACAAATGTTATAGAGCAGCATAAATAATACATTATAAAATTCTATTGCATACCTCGTTCCCATCATCTAATTTGCGTAAATTATCTATAACTAAGTCTTCTGTTTCATACGCTTCGACCTATATCATTTAAATTACATACATGGATCATTATCGACATGTAATAATGGTGTATTCATAATAACACGATGTGCGTACCTGGATGTCATCGCCAGCACTAGTGCCACAACTCTCACCAGTACCTATATCAGGCTCCACACGCATCAATAACCCTAATAATTCGTCCATCATTCCCAGCTTTAGATAGACTCGCATGGTGTACTACTTTCATTGCTTTTTTAAGCAACATCTTCTATCTATATGATCTAGTTTCTCCATCTTTTCCTTTCAAATTCCTACCATCTCTTGAAAAAGCCACATCTTGTCGCGCGGAGTATGTGTATCATTGCAAAATGTACTCACTCAGGATCCTTTCAATTTGTAGATGCATGAAAGCGCGTACAAGATGAACACAAAATAGGCCTATAATTGATTAACCATACATTATGTCCTATATTAATCGCAAACAGTGCTATATTCATAATAATTAATCATTTCATATAGAAATATTCATTTAGTATAACACACCTATATGCTCCTAATGCTTGCACTCACATGAATACTTTCCGGCATCCACATTAGCCCTTATTTTGAATTGGTGTTGTCCCCAAACAATTTTATTTGATCTTGTAGTATGTTTCACCACCCAATCATTTACATCACCCTCTGTATCATGGTCTATTAGGTATGTAGTTGCATATTTTACGGTCTCCTGGAACCTTGTCATTACAGCTCTAGTGTATGCCCTTGCAACTCTTATTTCAAACATATACAATGCAGTTGTATCCTTTTGACCCTGCAAATTACACAATACAGTATTAATACTGTTTTGTTTTTAATAGCATAAAGCATATGTTTTTCATTTTTTCACTTACCATGCATCCTAGTGCCTCTTTGGCCTCTTTCATCTTCCTACTATGCAGGAGCTTCATCATTTGCTTTGCAAATTGATGAAGCGGTGTGTTTGCATCCACGTGGGCACTCTTCACCAGCTTGTTCATGCTCTCGCTTCGTTGTGTAGAGACTATAAGACCACAATAGTCTCCTTTGAAAAATGCAGGTACCCAATCTTTACGTATTTCATACAATCTGACAAGGGTGTTGTTCTCATGTAGCTGGAAATCATTTAGCATAATTTGCCAGGCAGCCTCGAACTCCATTTCATTCAATGGATGATGTATTATAGATTGGAACCTTGTTTTGAAATCCATTTCCTCAAATCTTGCATACAATTCATTCAAGTGGGGCATATACCTGTTTTGCACATGCCACAAACACAATCGATGTATTGTGTTTGGGAATACTCTGCGTAGTGCGATTGGCATAGCAGGGTCTTGATCTGAAATAGATAAATTTACATAACATTAGGCAAGTCAATATGATATCATATAGGACGTGTCTAATAAATACAATCCATTTATTACAACATACCTGTCAACATCACTCGTGGTTCGTCACATCCCATGCATGTTTTGAACGTATTGAAGACCTACTCGAATGTATCAACTGTCTCATCTCCTAGTAAAGCAAACCTAAATATTGTGCATTGTAGGTGGTGGTTCGAGCCAACAAACATGCCTAATGGCTTATCATACATATTAGTCTTATGTGTAGTATCAAAGGTAACTGCATCACCAAAATCAATGTACTCGGCTTGCTGGCTAGCATGGGACCAAAATATGCTTAAAATCTTCCCTTCTTTGTCCAGTTGAAAGTCTGAAAAAAATTGTGGATTATCTTTCTTGCATAATGAAAAAAAGATAATAGCTTTGACACATCATTTGCATTTCTTTCCCTTTGCCATGCTTTCTTCCTGTCAAAAAATGTAATGATTATGCACTACATATTTTTAACACATTTCGATTGTTTCGGTAATATATAATACCATTATTGTCAATGCATAATAAACTTACAGGTTACTCATGTCCTGCACGGTTATTGGAATGTTTTTTGGACCACCATGCATTTCTGAAACAAAATCCATAATGCAACGTTATGGAATCCTGCTTTCTTGCATCGCACTAAGGAACTCCATATATCCACGATCATGAGTTTTGTTGCATTGCAATTGCCCTTTTTCTGTATCTTTCTTCAAGAATTCATGATTATGCTCATAGTTTACCATATCAATTCGGACAGAAATAACATTCTCTTTAGCATCATCGTAGGTTTTTTTTAAGTTTCATCCCAGCCTTGCACTGTGTTCGTTTTGAACATGTGTTACGTATCCTTGGATTTCCAGCTACCCTTTCAGCATTCTTTCCTTCCATTGAACAATTCAACCATTTACAATTCTTCTGCTCCCTATATTTCTTCAACGGAAATCCAACCTCGTATGCATATTGACTATAAAAATTATACGCCTCGTCCACGTTACTAAATGTCATACCGACTTTAGGTATCAATCTTATATCAATATTGTCCAGCTCTGCATAGAAATTTAACATTTACGATTCAATAGCGACTAAATCTAACGTAATATAGGAACAGCATTACAAAAAGTATGTATGAAACTAATAGTATCATAATTGAGAGAACTTACATGGCTTTGAAGAATATGAGGTGTGTCCTGTTCATGCGCCTCAATATGTCTCATGGGGATGTGCTTATCTGCTCCTACCATGTCTGCCGATTTTGTGTTCTCATCAATATGTCTAGGTGCCCTCAATGCCGAGGGGGGAGTAACAGATACACCCTCTGTGTAATCGGTGATCGCAGACGCTACAGGATGCATGTCCATTGAAGTAGACGTACCTGTTGACCTATGCACAGATGCTACAGGTTGCATGTCATCGCCAGCACCGGTGCTAGACATTCTCTCGCCGTTAATCGCCGCCCGGTGCTGTCCCTTCCGCCATCGTTAACCGCCATCAATAACACAGATACGAACGTGGATCTACTGCGGCTGTAAATTAAAATTGATTTCCTTCTACTAATGCTCCTCAAACCGTAACTGTCCCTTTATTTTCGCGATTGTGCAGCACGTCTTTCCTTATCTCAAACCGGTCAAGATTTATATATTGCATGGTTTATGCTATCATGTTACACATCTTTATGTAGTCGTAAACGGTGTGCACATGGTAATATTTGTTCCCCATGATTCGTGACACAAAAGATTCCTTCTATGCATGATTTATGCACATTACTACATATATTTATTTGTTCGTATATTGCCTGACGCGTATCATCCGGGATTCGTGGCTATCGTCTGCATGGCTGACGCAAGCACACGTACACTGGGCCAACCGCGTTCTGGCTGGGGCTTCCCCCACTAATGGAAGCCCAGGGCTTCCATTACCTCTTCCCTATATATATATATATATATATATATATATATATATATATGCGCGCAAAAGAACATTCTACTCTCTCCTTTCTAAATTATAACCCATCTGAGCATTCTTTTGAGAGAGTCAAAGCATCTTAGATTTGGCCAGTTTCTTTGAAGACTTATAAAATTTACAACATCAAATAGATATATTTAGTTTCTTTGAAGACTTATAAAATTTACAACATCAAATAGATATATTTTAAAAATACAATTAATAAAGAATTTATTACGGATTATTATGTAGAGATTGTAGCGGAGTGTATGAATGGAGTTATGGAGTATATGCAAAAAGAACATTGACTACCGGTCCCTAAAATTGTAGTGTTGTAGTATCTCTGTCACTTAACTTCTAAAATGTACATCCAGGTCCCTAAATTTATGAAGTTGTATCATCCTAAACTCTTAACATGTACATTTCGATTCTTATATTTGTATGGTTTTGTCATCTGAGTCTCTAAACTTATTTTTAGTATCATCAAAGGTCCAAACAATTTAGACTTGTGATGACAAAAAATATAAGTTTATGGACTCATATGACATAATCATAGAACATTATCGTTGAGTACAACTTTGCCGAGTGCCACTCTCGATGAATAATGACACTCGACACAGACTTCCTTTGTCGAGGGCTAAACACTCGGTACACATTGATGCTTGGCAAAGGAGTCTTTACTGAGTTTCAAGCTATCGGCGAAATAAGACGTATGGCCCAACCGATGGCCGTTACATATGCTGAATGTCCTAAGTTGACACTCGGCAAAATAACTTCTTTGCCCAGTGTCCTCTGCAAGACACACGACAAATTACTTATTCGTCAAGTGTATTTCTCTGACACCCAATAAAGTATATTTTTATTTTTTTTTCTTTTTTCACCAAACTTTTTCTAATATGTTCCTACACTATATAGGCATACAAGTTTAATTTTAGCACAATTATCAAAGTGTTTGCTATAACTATTAAATTTAGTTCATTTAATTGAATTTGTTTGGATAATTTAGATTTAAACTGCAAGTCTCTCTAAAAATGTAAACAGTGAATGCAAAATAATATTCATGTTATTTACCAGAAATTACGGTCTATTTTAGGAATAGACCAGAATTTTTGAGCACCATGCTCACAAACATGACCATGAACTTATGATCCAGTTGTTTTAAAATTGTATAAAACACAAACAAAGTCAGAAAATTATGGAACTTGTCGACATGTCAAGATATCATATGTAGAGACTGTGATAAAAATTTAACATTGTTTCGTAAAAGTTGTCACGCACTATGTGTAGAAATCTAGCCGAGCTTTACAGAAGTTTTGGCAGAGATTTTTTAAATAGAAAAACTTCTTCGTTGAGTGCCAGATATCGGACACTCGACAAAGCCGATGGACATAACCCTAACCATCGGTGTCTTCTCTCTTCTCTTCACTCATTTTCTCTTCATTATTTTTGTTTGAGCGTTGCCGCCACGCCACCCCACTGACCATCGTCCCCGCCTTCGGTCACCACGCCGGTCGTCCACCCCGCCTCCGGCTACTGCACAGACGTCCTCCCCACCTCCGGCCACCGCGCTGGTCGTCCTCCCCGCTGCCAGCAATGGGCACGATGCCTCCTCCGTCCTCGTCGTGCTGGCGCCATCCCTGGGCTTCAACAAAATGTATGTTAGACACACCATTTTATTTTCTAAAGGATGGAGAAATCTTTGCTTTAATATGTTGTAGGTAAAAAATCACATGATTTATAAGGAAAACTAGAACAACTATTTAGGTTAGGTGAACACATGCCTAGTATGCAGTGTTCAGTGGTATATGCATGTAAAATGGATGTGCATGAAAATGTGGTGTTCTCCGGCTTTCAAGTATGTGTTAGAAAAAGGAATATGCATGGAAAATCAATCAAGAAAATGGATGTGCTGTTAGTGCAATGGCTTTCACACTTGGAAAATGTTTATTTAGTTACATTTCCACTAGTTTTCTTTATGACAGATAAGCCATTCTAGTAACAATGCCTTTTGTTTATTACAACAAACCACCGCTCATGTATGTGCAAATCCAACTAGCAATAATAATGCTTATGCATTCCATTACGCTTCTGGTTTCTAGTTCATATTCTATGCATGTGATTGTCTCTTATGGATTGAAAATATATATGTGATTATCGGCCATCGTGTCGTTGATATATGTGTAGATGTCAGCTATCGTGTTGTTAGCTTTATTTGCAGGTTTTGGAAACCTCCCCATGTGGGGGGAGGTGTGGCCAATTTTTTTGTTGACATGCTATAGTGATATTTTTTCAGAGAAGGTACTTGTCTTCCTAGCCGCTGCAGGTCTACCTACACCGTCGTGTCGCCACTGCACCGACCCGTCACAACACCGCAAGTCTGACTTCATCGCCACCTTAGGTATAACCTCTATTTCTGTATCATGGTTGTAGATCACGTAAGGCATCTCTCGTTCGAAAGAGATACGATGTAGATATGTAGATCTTTGCATATCTACAAATGTATTTGTTTCGAATTGTCCACGTTTTTTGGACAGCCCGCGGTTGCCTAGATGGGGTTAGTTTCCATGCTCTAGTCTGATCTGAGACAGAGTTTCAGCATCACCTCCCAGTTGTTCTCTAGATACACAGCCTCCCTGCCAGGACGTGTATCCGGAGAACATCGGGGAGGTGCTGCCGAAATTCTATCTTGGATTAGAGTAGAGCATAGAAACTAACCCCATCTACGCAACCGTAGGTCAGATTAGGACCTATTCTCACCTTTTAGAAGGTAGGAACGTAGTGTACATGCATCACATGTCTATATTACACTATACTCGGTTATATATGTTAGAGGATGGAGGACTGTGAGTGGATGTACACGGGCCACGTAGGAAGGAATGGTGTCACCCTTGATTGGATTACAAAGACCGATGCTTTCTTGGAATGAGCATTTGGTGAAGCTGCTAAAGGAGCGAGTCTGATCCCATGTTCATGAAGCAAATTTGACAATAGGAAAAGAAAAACAAATAAGGCCATGGGAGGACATATTTGGAAGAACATGGGAGAACATGTTCTTGACCCGGCTTTCTTGGATCACGGAGTCGACAAGCAGAGGGTACTTAATGAGGTGATCAAAGTTAAGCCACTTATCAGCTCGGTTGAACATGATGGAGTGCTCGGACCACTGATATGGCGTCGGGGCATTACGGGTTGCCACCAGGACCTCCCAGTCGGTGAACTTCTGCTGCCTTTTGCTCTCCTAGAACCCATGGCCACTGAAGATTACATTGACCTCCTTATCAATGCGTGGGAAGGTGTCACCACCGTCCCCTCCGATTGCGATGGTTTTTCTTGTATGGCTTGTTCTCTTCTTAGTGGGGGCAGCGGTAGCGGTTGGAATGGTCGACCATTGTCGTCTGAGTTCTTGAAGTCCCCGCACTTACGTAGGGTGTGGCACATCTACTTATGGTACGGGCACCAACGACTGTACGTTGCCTCATGGCATGCCGCGGGGCCGAGTCACCGAGGCCCAGTAGCATGCACTTCATCTCTCAGCCTGTTCCCTAATGCTTGTTCGGCTTCTGGTACCCTTCCTTCTTCGGTGCCTGGGTGAAGGCTTCGTGTGACCAATTAGGTACTAGGCCCACTCGTCGACGTTGATGTAGATGTTTGCCTCTCGAAAAAGTTGTTCTGAGGTGGTTGGAGCCTTCTGGAGGATGGCTGAGACGAAAGAAAAATTATTAGACCCTCGGTAGAAGTCCTCGATCACGACGACCTCTGTGACATCGGGGGTGCGATTCCTCATTGTTTGGAAACACTTCAGGAACAAGCGGAGGGACTTGCCACTTTGGTATTTGATGGATTTGAGGTCCTAGGGTTGCGCCGGTTTGTTGGAAAGGGATTGGAAATTCATGACAAATCGGTGGCAGAAGTTGGCCCAATCATCGATGCAATGACGAGGAAGATGTCGGAGCTACTGCAACACATCCTGCTCGAGAACGATGGGCAGGTGCGCTATCATGACATCCTCCATTGCTCCGATGGTCTGGGCAATGGTCGTATAGATGGCCAACTAGTCGCCTGGATATTGCTTAGGCTCGTACTTGTCGATAATCGAGACCTTGAAGTTAGGTGGCCATTGGATTGCTCGGAGTCGAGGGGAAAGGGCTGAGACTCCACACGTCCCTAGGCCTCCTGGTGATCCTGTCGAGCACCGGTGGCGGACCCTAGGAGGCAACTGACGTCGTGCGTCGTTCAGCCTCTCCCAAGCCGATTGACCTGGTGTTGGGTTGTTCGTGGAGGCTGCTACTGACTCCATCTTGGTTGCATACTATTGCGCCATGATCTTGATCGTATTCTTCCCACCGCCTCATCTCACTTTCGTGCGCGAAGCATTGATGTTGCTCCGCGTATCTCACCGACTGTTGATGGCGTAACACATGTCCGGTGCTGGATGGGCAGGGGAAGAAGATGGTTCACTACCTGGGTGAGGATCTGTCGGTAGCCTTCCGCGTCCGGGGTACTGGGTAGGCCATTGGCGATTTGAGCCAGAACCCCACCGACTCACTCAGCGTGTTTAGGGCTCGAGCGAAGTCGGGCAGCAGATTCCAGGGAAGGAGTGGGTTTTCGCATCGGAGCCTAGCATCATGCTCTGCTCGTTCCCGCTCACGCTCCTGGGCGTGGCGACGATCGTGGCGTCGGGAATTGCGGTGCTCGCGGAGTGCCCTATTGTTAGGATTCTCTCCTGCTTCAGATGCCTCGTCCCAAGATACAAGCTAAGCGAGATCCCGTTCCTCGACCTCGTGATGACACCGAGCGTTACGACACCTGTTCCGACGTTGGCATGCCTTGCGCTGCAGGGCTCCTCCCATAGTGCATTGGGCTCATAGTTGAAGATCGGAGCATCCTCTACTCTTCCCTGGATAAAGAGAACATCTAGGAATAAAGAGCTCGGGGTTGTGTCCCGCGTTCCTGCTCTCTTTCATGTGAGGGAAGCGGTAGAGGCAGTCGTCGGTCTTGTTCCCACGACCACGCTGGTGCAGGGGCTATCCATCCTTTTCGACGAGTTATCCAGGTCCACATTCAGGTGGGTGACGTGGATAGATGGGTCCACCGTGATAGGGGTGCAGCCTTAGTTGGTCGAGCCACAGGTGTTGTTATGGCCTTAGGCCCACTCGACGTGGACACAATCCTACGCGAGGCAAAAGTTGGTTGAGGTTTTTGCGCCTTTGAGTTTGTCGACGCAGTTCTTGTTGGAGTCAGGTGGGACGAGCCTGCCTCCACAATTGGTGCCATCAGAGAAGTCTTCGAATGGATCCGCGATGCGGTGCAGGACACCTTCTTGATCAGTGATGCAGGAGAGGATCCAAAAGCGGAACACCTCCCTGGCGTTGAAGGTGGTTGAGGTGTTGAAGACGATAGCTATGGAGTCCTCATGGATCAATGTTGCACCCCCTACCTGGTGCACCAACTATCAATGTTTATGACCTAACTGCGCACCACTAGGTTCCCCATGTGATGCTTTTGAGCAGGACAACGTCGTTGACTGCGACTCGATGGTACATGCGGGAGCACGTCAGGTAACACGAGGGTTTATGTAAGTTCAAGTCGCTAGAATTTGTAACACCCTACTTCCTGTCAAGGCCATGTATTGGAGTTTCACTGGTGTACATGGATTACTGGTGAACTGTGGGAGGTGGAGGATGAGTTTTCCTATCGATCTAGTGGCGTGTAGTTGCTATGAGAAGGGTAATGCACTACCGGAATCAGCTCCTTTGCCGTGTGTCTCAGACACACGGCAAAGGCAATTTTACACTCGGCAAATGCTTTGCCGAGTGTAACACTCGACAAAGAACGCTCGGTGAACTGTACGTCGGCAACAGCCTCTTTGCCGAGTACTATTTGTCGGGCACTCGGCAAAGACTTTGCCGAGTGCCAAATGGCACTCGGCAAAGAAAAGTCACCGTCACGGCGCCAAGTAACGGTGACGGATCCTTTGCCGAGTGCCGTCTGTGGCACTCGGCAAAGAGGTCAATGTTGCCGAGTGTTTGCTCGAGAGGCCCTTGGCAAAGACTGACCCAGTGGGCCCCACTGCCAGTCCCTGTGCCGAGAACTCTAGTAGGCACTCGGCAAAGGAGGCTTCTTTGCCGAGTGTCTGTTGGACAGGTACTCGGCAAAGAACCCTCCAGTGGGCCCCTTTGCCAGTCCCTTTGCCGAGTGCCTTGGCAATGGCACTCGGCAAAGATGTTTTTGCCGGTTCCCAGGTTTCCTTCTTTGCCGAGTGCCGTTGTCAGCACTCAGCAAAGATGGCTTTACCGGTTCCCAGGTTGCCTTCTTTGCCGAGTGCCATGGTCATAGCACTCGGCAAAGCGCCCCTTTACCGAGTGTTACACTCAGCAAAGTGACCAGAATGTCCCTTTTTTATTTGCTTTTGTTGTTCCATCCAAACAAACAAAAGATATATATGATTCACATCACATTATATACCAATCACATCACAGAATGAACACATTTATCATCAACACCATATATATCACAAAGTCTCACTAAAGTCTCACAAATATAAGTAAGGATCATCACAAAACAGATATAAGTCTGCGTCATCACTAACATCACCAAGTATCTCACAAGATAAAGTTTAACTAACATCACCAACACTCATAAAGGTAAGTCTGGATCATCACAAAACAGATCATCAACGAGGTGGGCATCTGGACTGGTTCGGCGAAGGGCTGGACGAAGCATGAGGGTTGTTTGACGCCGCCGATTGACCCTGCACAGAGAAGAGATTGTATGTGTGAGAACATATGAATAAATATCATGCAGTACTAAAATTTTGATACTCACAGGAGTACTGAACTCTGTAGGGTCAGCTGCAGGGAACAACGGAGGTGGTGGAGCATGACCCTGTGCGGCGCCAAGGCTCTGCATGTACGCGAACATCTCCGCCATCCTCTTCTCCAGCTCCTCACGTTGCCTCCTCTCATCATCTAGCTGAGTCTGTAATATTTCGCCCTAATGTTATGATAATGCAAAGAGAAGATACATAAAAATCAATGAACGATAAATAGATAAGGAATAACCTGGAGTTGCTGGATACGATGCTGTGAGGTGTCCTGCCGAGGTCGTATGGCTGGGCTCGTGCTCGTGCTCCTTGCTCGCACCTGAGAGAGAGTGGGAGTGGAGGACGAGTCGATTGCCCCGTCGGCAATCCAGTACCGCCCATGCCTCTTGCCTCCTTCGACCCTCATGAGGACATCTCCGTCGATGTCCTCGGTCCTCGGATCGTAATCTGGCCCATGGACCTCCTTGGCCATGGCGGTGTACTCACTGAGTCGGCTGTGGATGGCGGGGTTGGTGTACGCCTCGGGCCCGTCATCCGGGTTGTAGGTGACGTCGGACGTCGCCTTCCCCTTGTGGGCCATGGCATATGCCGAGAACGTGGAGCAAGGCACGCCACCATGTGCCACCGACTGCGAGAAAACCAACGATATGGTTAGAAATCATGTCTAATCGAAAGTTATATACCTAAATAAAAAAGAGCGCGCACCCATGCTTCCGCGTATTTGCCCAGGCTGCGGCTGCCTTGATGGTGGGAGGGACCTTGCATCAGCAAACGCCGTTCCCGGCTAGCGTTGTGCGCCTCGTCCCACTCAGCCGAGCACCACCTCTGCACCATCTTCTCCCAGCACTCAGGATGCGCGGCGCACCAATGAGGAATCATCTAAAAAAATATAAGTACACCGCATATCAGAAGATAAGAATAAGCATATTTAGTACCAATAATAAAGTTTTGTATTTACCTACAAGTACTGGTCCGCAGTCAATGACATGGTTCGGGCGTCCTTCTTGTTCACCTTCTCCCCAAGGACGGAGCCGTGGTAAGTGACGATGGCCTGGATGCGTGCCTCGTAGTGCATGTCCACGACGAGCTTCTTACAGCACGTCGTAGACACCACATCCGCCCTGGCCTCGTATCCAGCATCGCACCTGTTGGGGGCCTTCGTCCTCCGAAGGTCCTCAAAAACATGATTTGACAATGTTTTCCAAGTGGATTATGTGAACAGGTATTTTCGGGCTCAGAACTATGAATATGAAGCACGGCCAGGACGAAGGACGAGCGCAGCCGAAGCTGTGCGCAGGGGAGCTTCGGCGCAATAGCTGAGGGGGGAACCGACTTAAAGATGAAAAGACTACGTGGGCCTTGACTGATTTCCGTAGGCCATTAACAAATGTAATGGACATGGATGTAATTTTATGTGGGCTGCGTCCTGCGTCTATAAATAGATGAACAGTACTCCCGTACTGTTCACGCTGACTGTGCATTGGCATTTGCGTCACGCTTGTACTTTTTACCTTCTCTCAGGACCGAAGGTACATTTGTAATTTGTAATCATTTCTATTTCTTTGTGTTAATAAAATAGAAATGATTCTATGATCTACATTTCATGTTTTATATGAGTCCTTCGTTATTACTTGTTGAATTTACGAAGGTATGTCTCTTATGACCTTCGTCCGGAACTCATTATTCCCGAAGGGGAATAATGTTCAATAGGACGAAGGGCCTTAACGTTTAACACTTTTTATGTTGCCTTGTTCTTAATCCGAAGCATTTGAGAACAAGTCCCCAACATTGGCGCCCACCTCCGGTGAACTCACTTCCACTTCGAGCTTTTTTGAACACCTTCGGAAGCTATGGCGCCGAAGAAAGCTTCAGCGACTGGGGCTTCAGCACTGCAACCGCTGGACCACAACCAGGAGACCGTCTCTCTTCGGGAGGCCCGAAGCCAGAAGAGAAAGGCTGTCAGCCCGACACTTCAGGAAGAAGAGCTAGACCAAGAAATCAGGGATATGGAGATGCTACACCAACAAGTACAAAGGAAGAAGGAGAAGATGGCCCGCCTAGCTGAGTTGCAAAGGCAGATAGACGAAGCCTCTGAGGAAGTCCGCCATCTTACTCACGATGAGCAGAACAGAAGGTCTCATCAGAAAGACCTTCATCAGGAGGGCTTCGTCAACGAAGATGACTGGTATGATAATTTCCATCAGGGAAATTTTGTTTTTGATGATGCTTCTCCTCTGTCTGCTGAGCTGCAGGCTACACCTTGGCCTCCATCCTATAAGCCACCCCAGCTCCCCATGTTTGATGGTCACTCCGACCCGAAGCAATTCTTGATGAGCTACGAAGCAACAGTGTCTTCGTACGGGGGCAATGCTGCAGTCATGGCGAAGTCTTTCGTCATGGCCGTCAGGAATGTTGCTCAGACCTGGTATTCCTCCCTTCGGCCAGGAACAATAACTTCATGGCAGAAGCTGAAGGATATGTTACTGACCAGCTTTCAAGGATTTCAGACGAAGCCGGTCACAGCTCAAGCCCTGTTCCAGTGTATTCAGGATCACGAAGAGTACCTTCAGGCGTATGTCCGAAGGTTTTTACGATTGAGGGCGCAGGCACCAACGGTGCCCAATGAAATTGTTATCGAAGCCATGATCAAGGGGCTTCGTCCTGGGCCTGCAGCTCAATACTTTGCTAGAAAGCCTCCTCAGACCTTGGAGAAATTGCTCCAAAAGATGGATGAGTACATTCGTGCTGACAATGACTTTCGTCAAAGAAGGGAGGAGGCCTTCAGATTTTCTGAAATGACCAGGGGCTTCGGAGGAAGATACTACCCGAGACATGTCCGTTCCATCCACAACACTCAGAATGATGATAAGGGGAGTCAGAACAGACCACAATGCTCCTCACAGGCTTCGGGGCAACAACAAACTTCCTTCCGGCCACCAGCTCCAAGAGGCAGAGGCGCCAGGGGCTTCGGCGGAAGATTCGGAGATCAGCCAAGGAGACTGTTTTGCTTGTTCTGTGGAGAAGGCAAGGGCCATACCACTAGGTCGTGCCATATTACAATCCAGAAGCAAAAGGAAATTGCCGAAGCTGCATCTCAACAAGCTCAGCCGAAGCAGGTCATGCATACTGCTTCGTATCATCCGCCTTATATCCCACAATACATAGACAACCACCCTGCAGCTTCTGTAGCTTCGGCAAGTCAACCTCAAGCTTCCTGGCAACAGCTTCCGCCCCCACCTCCATTGCAGCAAGGTCAACAGCCAGAAGGGAGTCAATACGCTCCACATCAGAGGGACTTCAGAGAGCAGTCCGAAGCTCGCACAGTCAACAGCACTGTGCCAGAATCGAAGCACATTTATTGACACATATCCTACCTTTGATAGCAGTCTTTCCTATTCAGTTTTATTTTCTGTGAAGCAAAAAACATTGATAGTTTTCATGTAATAATTTCGTTGTTTTCCACGAGGAAGATCTATTTGCTCCACAAGCTTAAGTTGCTGAAGCTTAAAATTTTTTTTCCGTTACCAAGGGGGACCTTCGAATTAAAAATCCTTCAGAGTAACAGAAAGTCGTTCTAAGGAACGCAGAGTAAGTTTGTGAAGTCACAAAAAGCCGTTCCAAAGGGAGCGCAGTGTAAGTTTTCTGCTCAGAAGTCGTTCCTAAAGGAATGCAGAGCCTACAGCGAAAAGTCAACGCTGATACCGCCTAAGTAAAGGGCGAAGAAGCTCCTAAGGGAGGCTTACAGCGAAAAGTCAACGCTGATACCGCCTAAGTAAAGGGCGAAGAAGCTCCTAAGGGAGGCTTACAGCGAAAAGTCAACGCTGAGATCGTCTAAGTAAAAGACGAAGAAGCTCCAAAGACGTTCCTAAGGGAATGCAGAGCTTACGAATGTGTTTTGTGTGTATCTTCGGAACAGACGTCATTTGCATAACATAACATCATCACATCATTTCGCATAGCATAAGCATCATACATCATGTTGCATGCGGCAAAAGAAGGGCACACAGTATTAACCTTCGAAAGAATGATTTGAGAAAGTGCAAATCGTGCAAAGTCACGAGGGAATATGATGATGATCTTCGGAAAATAGCTTCGGAGGCTGTTTTTACGAAGCATGGATGAGCTTCATCAGAGCAATATCAAAATTGTTTAGCTTCGGAGAGTGCTTTCACGAAGCATGGATGTGTCTTATCAGAACAGTTTTAATGAAGAATGTTTTCTTCACGAAGCATGAAAAGAAGGGAAGGTGTTTTTTCGCCGAAGGCTCAAAAATGGTATGTATGTACAGTTTCATGCATCGTAAAGAATTGAACAATGAAAAGAAACTTGTATATTACATCCAAATGTACAAAATATTACATAGATCACAATTTAAATGTTTCTTCTAATAGCATCTAGTCCTCTCTTAATACAGCTTCGGCGACTTCATTTAGAAGTTGATCAACAACTTTGTCCATGATAGCTTCGGCCATTTGTTTGATTTCTTCATCTCCTTTTGTGTGGGGGTCGGCAGTCGACCCAGCAGCTTCTGAGGGAAGAGAACATTTCTTCATCACTATTACAAACTATGTGCAGAGTTTGAAACAAAAATTACAACACAAAAAGAACGACTAATTAATACCTAATTGTCTTTCGGGCTCCGTACTTTTTTCGGCAGTTTCTGCCACTTTCCTAGCTTCGTGGATGCCTTTTTCGCTCCTTTGGATAATTTCTTGTGCCATTCCTCGGCCGCCGTCGTTCCAGATGTCAGTAAAAAATTTGCCACCAACCACGCTTGCTTCGGCCGAGGGGTCTTTGATGTCTTCACAGGAAAAGGTAGCTTCGGACTGAGCTAGAAATTTTACATGATCGCAACCTTTTTTCTCTAAGACAGAAGCAATTCCTCTGGCGCCCGAAAAAGCGCAGATATCACCGCGACTGCTCAGAATCTCCTCGAAGGCCTCTGCTTCGTGTCTAATCCATTCCAATGGACCTTCGGGATTGCCTCGAGAGAAATTCTCTTCGCTGGAAAAGGCGCCTACGCTGGCGAAGCTGGTTTTAATTTTATTCACACACTCTATAGATTTAACATAACATTTTCCCTGAGATGCACGAAGCTCTTTAACTCTTAACTCCAATTTATTGACCATATGATCGCTGAGTTCTCGTTTTGTTTCCTCAAGGACGCGCTCCTCTCTAGCTCTAGTCAGCTGTTTCTGAAGATCTTTAATTTCACGCTTTTGGGCTTCGGCCTGGGTTTTTGAGGCAGCTTCATCCTTCTTTACTTTGTCTATCAGCGTAAGAAGAATTTTATCCTTTTCTAGAGCTTCGTTTCTCAGTTTGATAACTTCGGAGCGCAAATTGTTGAACGCAATCTCATAACTCTCATCTTCGGCACTTTTTTGCGCTCTCAATGCGTTGCTCAGGATTAAACCCTATAAAAAAAGAGAGTCTATATAAGAATAAAGGAATGAATTAAGTATTATAGAAATTTTTTCAAAAAGTCTAATCCTTAAACCTTTAGGCTATTGTATGCAAGACTGTCTGCGAGATCCTCTTTCGACATGGCGCTTAATCCAGCTTCCAGCTTCGGGAATCCTATACTCCTGGCCATCTCTCGGCAGACGGATAATTCTTTATTGTCTGGGAGGCAGTACAGGAAATCATCTTCGTTTGTCCCATTGAATA
The DNA here is from genome assembly GCA_029449295.1 of Zea luxurians. Classification (NCBI taxonomy): domain Eukaryota; kingdom Viridiplantae; phylum Streptophyta; class Magnoliopsida; order Poales; family Poaceae; genus Zea; species Zea luxurians. The sequence continues at coordinate 31,522,749 of JAOPSE010000001.1, read as the reverse complement.
TCACTGCCCCCTTCGGATATTTTAGCTCCCTCGCATAATGGTTAGCTTCATGAGTTTCTTCTTCAGATAATTTTTTCCCCGAAGCATGTCGAATGATGTAATCACATATGCTGGCAGGCGCTTCGGGGATGGCAGTGTTAGTTTCTTCAACTAAAATTGGTTCTGGTATTTTTATTGCTTCGGCTTCCAAAGTTTGCTCCTTCAAGGGCTCCGAAGGCCCAGCCTCAGCTTCAGCCTGTTGCGTCGAAACTTCAGCAGAAGCTTCGGCAACTTCAACACTAATTTTTGGAGTTGTGCTTGAAGACTTAATTGTCTCCAAGACATCTAGTACGTTTACCATTCTTTTCCTTTTTGGGGTCACCGTTGGACCCTTTTGGATTTTTGCTGTTTCGACATTTGCTACAGGACTCAAAACTTCTGATGCTTTTTCCTTAATCGGATTTTTTGCTTCTTCCATTTTTTCTGTGGATGGCGCTGCGGCCATCTCTGCAATTTCTGGCAGCAAGGTTGGCTGTTCAGCTTCGGCGGCCGAAGAAGTTTCTCCGGTGAACTCAGGCACCGAAGCTGGTTCAATATGGCGTGGCCGGTGTGTGAGGACCTTCAACCTTTTTCCTTTCGGTTCTGGCTCGCTAGGAGCAGTTGCACCTTCTTCTTTTGCAGAGGCTGTGTTTTTCCTCTTCTGCCCTCGAATGGGATAACGATAATCGGGGTAGAAGTACCCGATTGCGTCAAACACCCGGTTGAGTCTCTTCTTTTTTCGGCCTCCGAAGGCTGCTGATAGCGCAGTATTTTCGGCCTTCGAATATGCTCCAAGTAGTTCGTCACTTAAAGTTTCAATGCTTTTCAGCCAGTCATCATCAGGTTCAACAAATTTATCTGCATATTTGAATGTGTATTTCAGTCTAACTAGTCCGCCTTCGTCGGACTCTTTAATAGTTTCCTTCGGCATTTCCCACTTTTCTGCAAGTGGCCATACCCTGAAGGCAATGTGCTCTTGGACTAAGTCCCTTGTCCCAATAAAGGAGCAAACTACGCCGAAGGCTCTTTGGCACTCTTCGGCTGCTTCATCCATTTCAACCTTCGGCCTTCGAAGTCCGAAGCGTTGCCAGATTGGGTGCATAATGATACTTTTGACATTATCTTGCGCTGTTAGATCATTTTTCACATAAAACCATTCAGTCATCCAGGCTCCGGGCCACCTCTTCCGAAAGGTCGGCACAGGGCAGCTTGACCCGGAGCGGGCGCCGAAGCTGTAGCACCCAAAATTGTTGTGATATTGCTCTTTTCCCCAGGGCTTCGTCTCGTACAATAACTCGTGTATGTTGCAGAAGCTTTTAGCGTTTGGTTCCAAACCTTGGCTTCTCACAGCCCAGACAAAAATCCCCATTCTTATAATAGCTTCGGGAGTGAGTTGATGAAGGTAGACTTGGAATGTTTTTAGTACCTCAACAACAAAGTTGCTCAGGGGGAATCGAAGCCCAGCCTTGAGAAAGCTTCGGAAAATCACAACTTCATCTTCTTCGGGGGTGGGGGAAGTCTTTTCTCCAGCGTCAGCCCTCACAATAGATAAATCTCGAAAGTACCGCCCCCTCATATTATCAATATGATTCTGCTTGATGGTAGTCTTCCCGAAAACCGTGTGACTTGGCCGCCATGGACGATCTTCGGCCTCTTCCCCACCACTTTCTACATCATAGCTGTCGCTGTCATCAGTATCTTCGGATAAACCTTCGAGAATCTCCTTGGTAATTTTCTCTGTATTGGTTTCCGCCATCGCAATTAGGAACCCCAGATTCTTCTCTTCCTCGAGACTCAGCTTCGTTTCAGCGGGGATCTTCTTGCCTTCAGACATCTTCGGAAATGCTAAAAAACTGTTTTCAGGGCCGAAGCTTCAAAATCAAAAAGGTCACCAATCTTAATGCACAAGAGCTAAAAATTTAGTGGACCGAAGCAGATGGCAAGTGTGCGTACCAAATGAGTTGGCGGTGTGCTCTTATTTATACGCCCAGGGCGTTGAAAATTGAATGACCCCGCTTGTCAGTGAATATTGCTATTCTAGCAAAGGGAAGGTGTTTTTTCGGACCTTCGGCTTAAGGCCTTCGTCCATATCGCAATCTGAATTTATTGTCAAGCAAATTAATATTGCGAGGGGCTACTGTTGGGGGCCTTCGTCCTCCGAAGGTCCTCAAAAACATGATTTGACAATGTTTTCCAAGTGGATTATGTGAACAGGTATTTTCGGGCTCAGAACTATGAATATGAAGCACGGCCAGGACGAAGGACGAGCGCAGCCGAAGCTGTGCGCAGGGGAGCTTCGGCGCAATAGCTGAGGGGGGAACCGACTTAAAGATGAAAAGACTACGTGGGCCTTGACTGATTTCCGTAGGCCATTAACAAATGTAATGGACATGGATGTAATTTTATGTGGGCTGCGTCCTGCGTCTATAAATAGATGAACAGTACTCCCGTACTGTTCACGCTGACTGTGCATTGGCATTTGCGTCACGCTTGTACTTTTTACCTTCTCTCAGGACCGAAGGTACATTTGTAATTTGTAATCATTTCTATTTCTTTGTGTTAATAAAATAGAAATGATTCTATGATCTACATTTCATGTTTTATATGAGTCCTTCGTTATTACTTGTTGAATTTACGAAGGTATGTCTCTTGTGACCTTCGTCCGGAACTCATTATTCCCGAAGGGGAATAATGTTCAATAGGACGAAGGGCCTTAACGTTTAACACTTTTTATGTTGCCTTGTTCTTAATCCGAAGCATTTGAGAACAAGTCCCCAACAGCACCTGAAGAAATCCTACATACAAAGACGATGTATCCATACATTATTTCAAGAATATGCAACAAATGCGACTTATTAAACAATATAGTGCGAGGAAGATTTACCCACAGCTCTTGCTTCACCCGCTCCGCCTTGTTGTTGAATTGTCTGTCGTCCCGATCTACTGCATCGGGGGCGACGGCGTAGTGGTCGAAGGTGTATGCTGGGCTCGTCACTCCGGCGTACTCGACAAGTCCAGGGAAGTGTTCCCGACATAGAAGGCCGAGGATGCCATTGGGGTTGCGGCCGTGACCCCCTACAGTCTCCAAAACCATCCAAGACATGTCGAAGTGATTAAGATGAAGTATTAGTTTCTATTATTAATTTGAACATATAATATGAAAAAGCAGCAACAACATCTAAAGTTACCTACCTCTCTCCATCGGGTCGTATCAGCGGACGTCTGTCACGAAGTATGGGTCGCTTAGGTAGGCTCGCGGGACCTCGCAGGTAGATACTCCTCGAACCTGAGGAGCCAGAACCTGAGACGTCCTGCTGAGCGGCGTCGTCGTCGTCGTCGTCCTGCTGCGCCGCATCGTCGTCGTCCTGCTGTGCCGCATCGACAGCAGCTTGCTGCTCCACCTGCTGCTGTACGGCGTCGTCCTGCTGCGCCTCCTCCTCCGTCCTACGGGTGCTCCTCCTCCCCCTCCCCCTCCCCCTCCTCGTCCTCGTCCTCGTCCCACCGCCCACCATCTTTGTCCAACAACCTACAATTAAGAGTAAACAATTAAGCACAGATAAAAAAATATGTATTTAGAAACATATGCAAAATAAATGAAATATAGCATTACATCGATTAAAAATAATCTTCATATGTGTCCGGGTTAGCCAGATCATAAGTGTCATCATCACTATCAACCATTTCATAGTCAACATCATCTGAAGGCGCAATTTCGTCATTGGCATTGCCTTCAAGTATTTCTAAGTCATTCTCATTTTGCACCTCATCATCCTCGTCATCAACAACCATTTCAATATCTACTTCCATTCCGATCGCTTCGATTAAGTCTATCTCAAATTGCCCTTCGAGCCCATCTTCTTGGAAGAACTCTCCGTCATATGTGTCCGGGTCTAAGTTATAATCTTCATCGTTTGGAACAGGTAATTTAGCGTGCGGTGATACCTTATACACAACATCCCAACCCTTAAGATGTTGTTTTGTTTGGCACGCATATGGAAGATAATACACTTGTGTGGCCTGTTGGGCCACAATATAGACATCGTCTCCTGGTAAGGTGGAATCCTGTCGAATCTCGATTAGCCCAAGATTAGAATGTGTCTGTCTCATAACTTCAGGGTCAAACCAATGACATTTGAATATCACTGGAGTAAGAGGTTTGGAACCATAAAAATTGAGTTCATATATTTCTTCAATTCTTCCATAATACTCGACCTCGTCAAGCCCGGGCGTAAAGACTCCAGAACACCTGGTTTTTCGATTGGGCCGACTTTGGTCGTAGCTTGTTGTGCGAAAACGGTATCCATTGACGTCATACCCAGAAAATTTCCTGACCCTATAGGCAAAGCCATTGGCTACTTGTCTCAACTCGGCACTCATAGACGGCTCTCTTTGGCCCTGCAAGTTCAAACACGCTAGATTGTTATATTATTCGCACGTAAGAGCAACTTGGAATAACAAACTAAGCACGTACCTTATGTTTAAACCAGGAAATGAAATCGGGCAATCCATTTCCCGCACCCTTTCTAAGAAGGGTATCATATTCCTGTGGAGTTGGGTCCCTTGATCGACGCCAGAATTCATGAAAAAATTGCTCCATGTATGGCGTCACCTCTTCAAGGTTGGTCAATACATATAGCATGATATGGCGCCACTCTTCATGTCTCAGGGTCTTGGTGGTCGAACCACTCGCGCTTCCGAGTTGCCCTCGAAAAATGCTGAGGTTCGATTCATTGCCGCCATCATTGTAACGAGGGGGTGGATTATGCACGCTCGGCAGTTTGTCACCATAGTAAGTTGTTGTGAAGTTTGACACCTCCTCCAGTATGTATGCCTCTGCAATGGAAGCCTCGATTTTGCATTTATTTCTACATTTCTTTCGGATACTCTTTAGACATCTCTCGATTGGATAGCACCAACGTCCCTGCATGGGCCCCCCCATTCGTGCCTCATACGAGAGATGAATAATCAAATGCTGCATCGGATTGAAGAAGCCGGGTGGAAAGATCTTCTCCAGCTTACACAGTAACACGAGTGCCATCCTTTCCAAGTCTGCAATCATGGTCCGAGCTAACTCTTTTGCACAAAGCTGGCGGAAGAAATAGCTCAACTCTGCAAGCGCTAGCCAGACATGCTCAGGGACATAGCCTCGAACCATCGCCGGAAGAATTCGTTCAATCCATATGTGGAAGTCATGACTCTTCATCCCTAAGACTCGCAGAGTAGATAAGTTCACCCCCCTACTAAGGTTAGCTGCATACCCATCAGGGAACATTAACATCTTGATCCATTGTAGTACTTCCTTCCTCTGGGCCCTGCTCAGGACGAAATCGGCCTTAGGCCTTCTCCATGTCTTACCACCACTAGGCGGCTTCATCTCTTGGTTTGGTCTGTCACATAACTCTGCCAGATCCACTCTTGCCTTTACGTTATCCTTTGACTTATCAGAAATCTCCATAATTGTCGCCCAAAGTGCCTCGGCGACATTCTTTTCAGTGTGCATCACGTCAATGTTGTGTGGAAGGAGCAGGTCATCATAATAGGGGAGCCGAGTCAAGCCCGACTTATGTGTCCACATATGTTGCTCACCATATCCCACAAAACCACCTTCTGGGTTGGCCATGAGACCATCTATCTGTTCGCGAACTTCGGCACCAGTCATCATTGCAGGTGGGCGGTCTGTCACCACGACACCTTTCGTAAAGTTCTTGATGTCTAGTCGGAATGCATGGTCAGGAGGGAGAAATTGTCGATGTTTATCGAATGACGAATATTTGCCACCCTTCTTCAACCAAATGAACCTAAGAGCTTCCTTGCAAACTGGGCATGGGAACTTACCGTGAACACACCAGGCGCAAAATAGCCCATACGCCGGAAAGTCATGCATGGAGTACTGGTACCAAACATGCATTTTGAAGTTTGTCTTCGTAGCTCGGTCGTACGTCCATACCCCTTCCTCCCAAGCACGGACCAATTCATCAATCAAAGGCTCCATGTACACGCCCATTTTATTCCCCGGGTGTCCAGGAATTATCAACGACACGAATATGTTCTGTCTTTGAAAGCATACGCCGGGGGGGAGATTGATGGGGATAACGAACATGGGCCAACATGTGTATGGGGCAGCGGTCATTCCATAGGGATTGAACCCATCTGTGGCCAGCGCAACACGAACATTACGAGCCTCTTTGGCTTTCTCATGGTGAATGACATCAAAGTGGGTCCATGCTTCACCATCGGATGCGTGAACCATCTTGCCAGGATTGTATCGTTTGCCTTTTTTGTGCCATGTCATCTGTTTCGCGGATTCCTCTGTCATGTATAGACGCTGGATCCTCGGTATGAACGGAAGGTGGCGTAGGATTGTCACGGGGATGTCGAGCTGCCTCTTCTGTCCATCACCAGAGTCTACCTCCATGAACCTAGATGATTTACACTTCGGACAGTACTTTGCCTCAGTGTGTTCTTTCCTAAATAGGACGCAGCCCTTCGGACAAGCATGTATCTGCTCATACGTCACCTTGAGTGCACGAAGGAGTTTCTGTGCCTCGTACATGCTCTTTGGCAGAACGTGATCCTCCGGAAGCAGGCTGCCAATAACTATCAACAAACCATCGAATGCGTCTCGACTCATGCTATACTGCGACTTGAACGCCATTATACGCCCAATGGCATCCAGTTGAGAAACCTTTGTCTTGCCGTGAAGGGGTTTTTATGCCGCGTCAAACATGTCGTAGAATGCCTTTGCGGTCGCCTCTGGCTCGTCCTCCGTACGTCCTTCGGCGAACTGTGCCTCGTGATAGTCGTTCAACATGTCTCCTACCCCGGCATCAGCATCGTAATCCTCGACGCGTTGTCTCACCACCTCCTCTCTCGTGCGATGCGCTTCACCATGGAAGATCCACCGAGTATAGTCCAGCGTAAATCCATTCTTCCAAATATGTTCTACCATGGCCTTCTTTGGTTTTCTTTTCCGGTTGTCACATTTGTTGCACGGACAAGGGACTAGGCTAGCTCCTTTAGCAGCTTCGCCATATGCCCGTTCCACGAAAGCATCGGTCTTCCTAATCCATTCTGGGGTGACATCATTACATCGAACGCGGCCCGTGTACATCCACTCACGGTCCTCCATCCTCTAACATATATAACCGAGTATAGTTTAATATAGACATGTAATGCATGTACACTACGTTCCTACCTTCTAATAGGTGAGGATAGGTCCTAATCCCACCCGCGGTTGCGTAGATGGAGTTAGTTTCCATGCTCTACTCCGATCCGAGATAGAATTTCGGCAGCACCTCCCCGCTGTTCTCCGGATACACGTCCTGGCAGGGAGAGTGTACTGTCCGGAGAACAACAGAGAGGTGACGCCGAAACTCTTTCTCGGACCGGAGTAGAGCATGGAAACTAACACCATCTACGCAACCGCGGGCTGTCCAAAAAACGTGGACAATTCGAAACTGATACATTTGTAGATATGCAAAGATCTGCATATCTACACCGTATCTCTTTCGAACGGGAGACGCCTAACTGGGTTACGTGATCTACGACCATGATGCGGAAATAGAGGTTATACCTAGGGTGGCGGTGGAGTCAGGCTAGTGGGGCTGTGGCGGGTCGGTGCAGTGGCGACGCGACGCGGTGCAGGCAGACCCGCAGCGGCTAGGAAGACCTCTGCAAAAAATACATGCCTGTCAACAAAAAATTTCGGCAGCACCTCCCCCGCACGGGGAGGTTTCCAAAACCTGCAAATAAAACAAACAACACGATGGCTGACACGCACACACATTTCATGCTATAAGAGGATACAATCTACCGAAAGATCAACCTTGTGAAGACAAAATAACACACGATTCCAAGTCAAATAATTCTTACCACTACGTTTTACTACTGTAGATTCTAGCCAGCAAAAAACGAACTCAACCTAGTTCAAGAGATCCAATGGTCAAACCACCGGCACTCCTATGGAATTTTGGGGCCTACTTTCTAAATGAATTTTGAAAAACAATCTACTCCACTATATTATACAATTACAAATATCATTCACATCACATCACATTATATACAAATATCGAACCTTGAATATGCGCGGGGATGAGCGGGGATGAGTGTGGGCCGAGGACAGTGGCCGAGGAAGGCGTAGGCGTGGGGGCCGAGGGCGCGGCGACCGAGGACGCCGGCGGTGTGGGGGCAGGGGTGCGGCGGCGTGTGACCCTACCCCTAGCTAGGCCACAGGTAACCGCCTAGCGTCTAGGGCTACACCCACGCCTGATTAGGGCTGATTACATTACAGCTTTGCTGCCGTACCCGTACGCGCTCGTGCAGCTAGCTATCTTCTGACGCCAGCTTAGCTGAGTAGCAGTGGCGTCAGGGATCAGATCATCATCAGACTAGCTGCCTGCAGCTGCTGCTGCACGGTTGGCGTGGCGTATTATTACTAGCCGGCTTCGTTTCTCGGCTCCAAAAAAAATAATACAGAAAAAGACTAGAATAAAAGGAATTGGCGAATGAAACAATGCTAGCTAGCTAGCTAGCTAGCTGTTCATTCATGTTCATGCATGCCTGCCCGGCGTATGCAGCGACATGCATGTTCTCCTTTTCGGCTCCGGAAGCATATGCGGCGCCTGATATCGGGCTGAATATTCCCGGTGAATCTATTCGATCCACCCTCGCGCTTTACACAAACACAAACGATAGCTGGGCTATCTAGGGCTATGCTTCCTGCAGCACTGCTCCGTCGTCCCTGCCGCTCCGGCGGACCACCACACACACACATCTCATCACTGTCCAGTTCTACTCGCAACTCTGTCTCCGTCACCGTGTCACGTCCCATAAACTTTTCTCCCTCCTCTCTCTCTCCCCTGTGCTTTCAATTTCCACCGAGATGAGGTCACCCCCGCTAGCTCTGCTAGTAGCTGCTCCCGACTTCAAGCCTCCAACTCACATCACATTTCATTCACATATATACACTCCTCCGCCTTTGCTTTTATTCCGATCGATGATGGATGTAGCAGTAGCACACTCCATCCGCCACTAGGTAAGCAGCCTCTCCCTCTCCTGTCTCGATCTCTCCTCCATTGCTGAGGCTGAGCTCAGGATGAACTCGGTTTTCAAAGATCTATTTCTACTTGCATGATTCTAACTTAACAAGAATTAAATCCTAATTGCAAAAATTAAATCCTAATTGCAAGCCCAACATCACTCGAGTGACAAATGTGTGAGAAAAATTTAACACTCTAATTTCCAACCTCGGTCTGCGCAGGGAAAATGTCGATGGCCGGAGCGGGGAGTGGCGGAGATGGCACGGAAGGGGCGGCGGCGCTTGGTGGGGGCGGCGCTTGGTGGCGTGGGGGCGGCGGCGGCGCTTGGTGGCGTGGGGGCGGCGGCGCTTGGTGGCGTGGGGGCGGCGGAATGCGGCCCGGCGGCGTGGGGGCGGGGCGCGGCCCGGCGGCGTGGGGGCGGCGTGGGGGTGGGGCGCGGCCCGGCGGCGTGGCGGCGGCGCGAGATAGAAGAGAGAAGAGAGGAAGTGAGCGAAGAGAAGAAGAGAGGAAGACGACCGGAGTATTATTCAACGGCTTTGCCGAGTGCCAGATCGCGGGCACTCGGCAAAGAATTTTTTAAAAATTTTAAAATACATTTTGCCGAGTGCCGCGGACCTGGCACTCAGTAAAGCCATCGTTGCCGAGTGCCGACTGACAGGCACTCGGCAAAACCTTAACTTATTGTTTTTGCCGAGTGCTGCCAGGCTGGCACTCGACAAAGAGAGTCTTTGCCGAGTGTCTTCTTTGGACACTCGGCAAAGTACATTTTTATTTTTTTTATTTTGCCAACCAAAATTTTTGTGGTATGTTCCTACATTATATAGACCTACATGTATTATTTTGGGACAATTATAACAGTGTTTTCTATAGCTAGTACATTTAGTTTGTTTATTTGAATTTCTTCGGAAAATTCAGATTTGAACTGCAGGTCACTTGAAACTTGGAAAACCGTGCATACAAAAATGATATCCATGCTACATAGCACAAGTTACGACCGATTTCAGGAGCGGACCGGAAACTTCGAGCACCATGCTCACTCAACATGGCCGTGAACTTGCCATACAGCTGTTTAAAAAATTTATAAAACACAAACAAACTTAGAAAATCATGAAACTTGTCCACATGTCATGATATCATATGTAGAGTCTGTGATAAAAAATTTAGAATGTTTGGAGAAAGTTGTGAGACACTATGTGTAGAAACCTAAGAGAACCACACATGAAATCATAGAGTTTCAATGTGGATCTCTTAGGTTTGTACACATAGTGCGTTACAGCTTTCTCAAAACTTTTTTAAATTTTTATCACAGCCTCTACATATGATATCATGACACGTGGACAGGGTTCATGATTTTCTGACTTTGTTTCTGTTTTATACAATTTTTAAACACCTGGATGGCAAGTTTACGGTCATGTTGAGTGAGCATGGTGCTCGAAGTTTCCGGCCCGCTCCTGAAATCGGTCGTAACTTGTGCTATGTAGCATGGATATTATTTTTGCATGCACGGTTTTCCAAGTTTCAAGTGACCTGCAGTTCAAATCTAAATTTTCCGAAGAAATTCAAATAAACAAACTAAATGTACTAGCTATAGAAAACACTGTTATAATTATCCCAAAATGGTACTTGTAGGTCTACATAGTGTAGAAACATACCACAAAAATTTTGGTGACCAAAATAAAAAAAATAAAAATATGCTTTGTCGAGTGTCTACAGAGGACACTCGGCAAAGACTATGTGTGCCGAGTGCCAGATATTTGACACTCGGCAAAGACTGACGGCCGTCAGTTGTAGACGGCCGCTAACGGCCCTTTGCCGAGAGCCATGTTTGCCGAGTGCTTGACCCTCGGCAAAGAAGTCTTTGCCGAGTGCTTGGCTGTGCCGAGTGTCCTACACTCGGTAAACTAGCTCTTTACCGAGCGCAGGACTTTGCCGAGTGCGGCACTCGGCAAAGTCTGCTTTGCCGAGTGCCCGATAAAAAGCACTCGGCAAAGCCACCGGCACTCGGCAAAGGCGCGAATTCCGGTAGTGATGAGCTATGAGGTGGTGCTAGGATGTGACAAGATGAGATGCATTTGTATGGGTAACCCTCAGCCTTTTATAGATGACCTGAGGGTTATCCCTTTACAATTTATGATCACTATCTAACTCTACCTGAATCCTCTTTTAACACGACATACATTCTTGCTTATCCGGAGTTCGGTCGTCAAGTATCTAGGCCTTCAGGTGGGTGCAACCTCTCTGTGTGAGACATCAACGCTCCTACTGCGCATAACTTGGTCGTCTGGTCTTTGTCTCCCTGGGTTGAGCTCATTCGGCCTAGTTGCAACCTAAGGGCATGTCTTGCAAGGCAAACCATCGGGAGGCCCATCAGGCGGCCCATGTGGCGTTTTTGTGCTCATAAGGACGAGGGGGATATCTATCTCCCACACTTGGTGATACTTATGTTTGTGAAACTTGTTTGATGTGGTGAAATATTTGAGATATGTGGTGTTGGTGATACATGTGTTGATTCTATGATATATGTGATGTCAATGTTATATATCTTTGTTTGTTTGGATGTAATAATAAAAACAAATAAAAGGGTGTTTTCTAGTCAATTTGCTGAGTGTAACACTCAACAAAGAGGTACTTTGTCGAGTGCCATGACCATAGCACTCAGCAAATAAAGCACACCTGGGAAGAGGTAAAGTTTCTTTGCCGAGTGCCTCCTAGTGCACTCGACAAAGAGACTGGAAAAGGGGCCCACTGGTGCTCCCGTTGCCGAGCGCTAGTCCAGCAGGCACTCATCAAAGAGGGATCCTTTGCACTTAGCAAAGAAGCACCCTTTGCCAAGTGCCTCCTAGTGCACTCGACAAAGAGACTGGCAAAGGGGCCCACTGGTGCTCCCGTTGCCGAGCACTTGTCAAAGAGAGAGTCTTTGCCGAGTGCCTCCCGGAGCACTCGACAAAGGGACTAGCAAAAGGACACACTGGAGCCTTCTTTCTCGAGCGCTAGTCCAACAGGCACTCGGCAAAGAGGCAGCCTTTACCGAGAGTCAAGGAGGATACCCGGCAAAGGCTCCGTCACCTTCGCTTGACGTCGTGACGGTGACTTTTCTTTGCTGAGTGCTCGACAAAAAGTACTCGACAAAGAAGCCGCTGCCGATGTACAGTTCGTTGAGACTTCTTTGCCAAGAGTCACACTTGGCAAAGGATTTGCCGAGTGTTTTCTAGGCTTTGCCGAGTGCCTGAAGCACTCGGCAAAGCAATTGTGTCCGGTAGTGGAAGTATAGGGACCAAAACGCACGCTGAGAGTTTAGGGGCCGAGAATGTATTAGTTAATGTTCATTGCATAGCCATCCAAGCTATTAATGCATTCTAGGATATAGCCCGTGCTAACGCTATGATCCTAAGGAGAGGAGGGATCGACGTCGACGGAGGAGTAAGGGAGGTGCCGATAGTGGTGGCGACACGAGTGATGGGGAGGAAGGGGAAGTTGGGGTCATGAGGGGGGGAGGGGCCAGTGGTGCGAGGAGGTGTTGGTAGCAGTGGCACAAGGGGGAGGGGGCGGCGGAGTTGCAGGGTCGCATGAGGATGGAGAAGCATGAGGGATGAGTGATGGTCTAAATAGTATTGGTCGTTGTATTTGAGTGGGTAAAGGAGAGGAGATTATTTAGTTAATCTGAACCGTTCATTTTGATGGTGTGTTAAGTCTGTGTGCAATTTGTTTGGGGATTTAGTGGAGATTATGTATGTGGAGGTGATTTGATCGGTGGGTTTTGCAAAGTTTAAACTGGTGGATTATATAGTGTTATAGGTATAGATATACATGCATGCATGATCTGACGAAAGCATGGTGATACTGGTATATCGAAGAACACATCTATATCTCTACTATATTAAAGCATCAGTTTTGTGCACGCACTGGTTTCGTACACGCACTCATTTCCCACTTCTTGCTTAACAAATGGGCCGTTACACCACATACGGATCTTGTGAAACCACCAAAGCCCAACATGATAGGAAGCCACACGCAGCACAACGCTCTTACATAGTACCACCTTGCTATCTAAAGGAGGGACGAGTGACCGAGCAACCTATAAAAAAGGGTCGGACTCCTTTTCAACTCTTACCTTTTCTGGCCTTTTGGGTAAGATAAGGTGTAAGATCTGTTCTTATCAGTTTAATATCTTATATGTGGACCATATATTCACTCTGATATTAAATTTATTTTTTATTCTGGTAACATTTGCATGCCGTAGCAACGCAAGGTTATTGTACTAGTATATATAATACGGTTGCATGTATAGTGCAGGACGATGATGATCTGATATCTTCAGTTATCTTAGCTTGGTACACCAACCAAGGACATGCGGCGCATTTTATGCGAACAACACTGTGCCAACTCTGCACTGCATATATATCTCAACAGCTAGCATCTCCCAGTCTTCCTGTATCTTTGATTTCATTCATTTGCTGACCAGATCTCATTGCTGTGAAATTGAAATGGAGCTTCCGTCCATCAACATATATTTTGGTTATTTTAAAACTAGTATTGATAAAATCATCAATACCAGTTTAAAATATGGAGTCCGTGTAAAGAACATTAGTATGGGTTGATGTCTCTAACCGGTACTAATATTAAGGGAGTGTTTGGTTTTAGCAATCACTCCATCCAAAATAAGGTGGTGTATCATGTGTTCATTCCTCAAATTTGGTGGGATGACCTCATTCCTCATATTAGTACTAACTAACTATGAAGAATGAGGTGGTGATGGATCAACTCATTTTATTCCACAAACCAAACAAAAAAGCGAGCAGTGAGAAGATGATGTACTAGCTCATTTCTCAAACCAAACACCTTATAAGTCTTTAGTACCGGTTGAAGACACCAACCGATACTAATGTGCACAAATATCTTTAGTACTGGTTTTATCAACGAATCGGTACTAAAGTTAAACTGTTTAGTACAGGTTGAAAGCACCAACCGGTATTCAAGATCTTCTAACTGATGAAAAAATAAAGATGCATGTGTTTACTACCGGTTCTAACAAAGAACCGGTATTGAAAGCTATTTTGCATTCCCGTATAGATTACTTCAGTGTCGATTGTTATAAAGAACCCGTACTAAATGTGAAGCTTTTAGTATAGGTTCTTTGCTTGAATCAATACTAAACATGTTTTGGTGCTTAAATACCTTTACTTTCTCGCTTAAATACCTTTAGCATCGGTTATTAGATAGAACCGGTGCTAAAGTTCCTGACTATAATTTTGGCCGTCTTTGAACCTTTCTCATGCTTACCACCACCACCACTGAGTTAGACATCGCATATTCGCATGCAGCAGCAGCGATGCCGCGTCCCTAGGTGAGCATCAGAAACTCTTATATATCTCCGCTATAGATTTTTCCTTTTTGTTTCTTGCCCATAATGCTTACATCATCGTTTATCCTAAAGTATTTTTTTTTGTTTTTATATTTCTTATAATCATGCTAACATTGATCTCGGTGAAAGGTGAAATGGAGAAGAACTAAGGTCAAACATAGAAATCTTTTTTTTTTTTGAAAAAATGAAGTAGGGTGAAAGAAGGATGAACCGAAGAAGGAAGTAAGACTAAAAAAAGGAACTACGTGTATATTTGGATATATGTCCCATTAAAAAGAACTTCCTTTATATTTATATGTATACATATCATTTAATTTAGTATCCAATAATATCAGTTTGTATGCGGGGAAATAAAAATTCACTCTAGTACAGTACCAGTCTTTGTCTAGAAGCAATAACAAAAGCTCCCTATTTAGTACTGCTTCTTATAAAAAATCAGTACTAAATGTTAATCTTTAGTAATAGTTCTAGCCAAGAACTAGTACTAAGTCACATTCAATACAAAGTTATACAATCGAGACTAAAAATCGACAACTTTAGGAGGTGTTTGGTTTTAGAGACTAATTTTTAGTCCCTCCAATTTATTCCACTTTAGTTACTAAATTGTCAAATATAAAAACTAAAATAAAGTTATAGTTTCCATATTTTATAATTTATATACTAAAGTGAAATAAAATTGAGGGACTAAAAATTAGTCCTTAGTAATCAAACACCCCCTTAGTCGAAGTTATACCAAGAACTTCAGTACTCGTCGGAAATCCCCGATTCCTGACCGACGATCGATACTGATTGCGTATTCTCCGGCTGTGAGGAGCTTCGTATCTTCAGCACGTGCTGTACAGATCACGCGATATCGCTTAAACAAACGGTGGACACAACAATAAATATATACGTACCTTTACAGCATTTTTTTTGGCGAGGATGAGATCTTTATACAGCCAAAATCTATTTTCTTTTGGACGCATGCGGCCGGCATGCCTCATTCATGAGCCAGAGGATTATTACATGTATGTGTGTATATATATATATATATATATATATATATATATATATATATATATATATATATATATATATATATATATATATATATATATATATATATATATATTATAATGAAACTTTCTACTGTTTTAAAACACCTGTTTTTTTGACATGCAGGGAGATATCGTATCTCATCGATCTGTCTGTTGCTACTTTTGATCATCTAATCTAATCTAATCATATTGTATTTATCAACATAAAAAAAAATATGTATTATGGAGAGACTGAGTGCGCTGTCGTCGTACATTTATGAAATGAAAGGACTGGAATTTGATGCAAAGAATGCAACAGCCAGTTCTTTTAGCCTCTCTGAACACAAAGCAAAATCCTGACACGCGAAGTAAGAGGTCAACTGATTCTCCCAATGATTTTGATTGAGCAACGAATTCAACAACAAGGTACACCCACGTGGACCAAGACTTGCTACATTGGTTAAGAGATTCTCGTCATGCATCCATCCAGTGATTGATCCAGATGCCAATCGACAGTGCGTGCGTGTGCGTGCGCACGCATGGGCATATGGTGAATGCGATGCTCATGCCACTGCACTAAAAAGGCATTTCACACCCGTAGAAAAGAGTTCAAAAACTACGGTACGACATAATTTTTGCCGGCTGTTTCGGTTGTTATCATCGGCTGTTTCGGTTGTTATCAACCGTCAGTGCTATTTATAGTGTCTGTTTTTTAAAAAAAACCATCACTAAAATATATGGTTTCTAGTGGCGGGTTTCTTAAAAAACCGCCACTAGAAAACATTTTTATTCTTAATTTTTTTTAGTTTTTCAAACGACCTCGGATGATAAAACTATCAAAATAAAAGTTATAGACTCAAAAAGTTATGAAACTTTGTAGTTGACAACTTTTTTATTTGAAATTATCTCGACCTGTTGTAATGAATCTGGAGTTACATCGTCGAGTGTAACAGAAATAGTGAAAAAGCTCTAAAGTCGTTCCTATGGGGATACAGAGCTAAAATATCAAGTAAGTAAAAGGTGAAGAAGCTCAAAAGTCGTTCCTAAGGAGATGCAGAGCTTAGCTTCAAAATCGTTTCTACGAGGATGTAGAGCTAAAATACCACCTAAGTAAAAGGTGAAGAAGCTGCAAAGTCGTTCCTACAGGGATGCAGAGCTTAAATGCCACCTAAGTAAAAGGTGAAGAGACTCCAAAGTCGTTCCTAAGGGGATGCAGAGTCTTACTATTACGAAGTGTTTGTCCATTAACATTTGTTGCATCATATCATCACATCATGTTGCATAACATCGCATCATTCATCATCTTGCTTCATCCAAAACAGTAGAAAAGAAGGGAAATTACTCCTTCGACCACAATGGCTAATCCATAAGGTTAAGCGTATCTGGGACAAAGGATTATTGAAGGATGCTGCAATTTTACCCATTGCTATTAAACTGTAAAGAATTCCTCAAGCAAGACCTACGGCAAGACCTTCAGACTAATTTTGTTACTTCGGCAATGATATTCCTTATGAAGATCTACGACAAGACCTTCGAGTTTGATAATACTGCTTGGGCGAAAAAGGGATTTTTCTTTATGAAGCCTAAAAAGAAGGGAATGTGTTTTTTTGTCTTCGGCTCAAAAACGGTACGTACGATAATTTCACGCTACACAAAGAAATATATACATCATGAGACACAAAGCCTGCAATTGTTTGTTACATAAAAAACACCACACAAAAATTTGCTAAATGTTTTTATACATAGTCTAATCATCCTCCTTCAGTACTCTCTCAGCAGCTTCGTTTAGAAGTCTACTTACAACTTTATCAATTGCTTCATTTGCTATTCTGATTACATCGAGAGTACCCTTCAGGGCTGGATCGGCCTCAAGGTTGTATGGCTCTGCAGGAGGAGACAGTTCAACTACACAAAAATATAAGCTTTTGTCAGGCACGAAGTTTACATACGAATCTAAAATATGGCAAACGTACTTATATGTCTTTCACGCTCAGTGGCCTCTTTAGCTTTTCTTTCTTCTTCTGAGGCAAGATGAGACTCTTCTTCATTTCGCCTAATGGCTTCGTCTGCCATCTTTCGACCGCTATTCATCCACACTTTGGAATAAATCCCACTGAGGGCGATAGCTTCGGCTGACGGCTTCTTGATGTCAGTCGCTGAAACTGAGAAGTCTGGCTGAATTACAGCCTTGGCATGTTCACAACCAGCCTTTTCTAGTAGTGATACAGCCCCCGAGCCCTACGCATGCACAAAAATGTCCCTCTGTCAGTTAGGACTTCATCAAATGCTTCCACTTAGCCCTCAATCCACTTGATTACACCCTCGTGATCACCACAAATGAAATTTTGGTCAGTCGAGAATGCACCAACACTAACAAAAGCATTTTTCAACTTGTTTGAGCATTGCATAGCAACGTTATAGCACTCCTCCTTCGCCTGACAAAGCTCCTCAACATTCTTCTAAACCGTCAACCGTTCGGTGTCGGATATCTCACGTTTTGATTGCTCGACGTTGAAGTTTTCAGTAACTTCATCAAGCTTCTTCTCCAGTCCTGCTACTTCAGATCTATGTAATCCCACTTGAATGGATAAAGCATATTCTAGATCAGCTATGCGTTTTGCATCTGCTTCTTTTTCTTTCTCAATTTTTAGAATCTTTTTGTCCACTTCGGAAAGTTTGTCCAATTCAGCTTCGCTTGTTTTTAATCTTTCGACCAAAGAAAGCATAATTTTATCTTTTTCAAGCGCCTCCTTTCGAAGAGTTATAATTTCCGAGCGTAAATTCCCGAAGGCTATCTTCGTGCTCTTGTCTTCGCAATCCTTTTGGGCTTTTAAAGCTTTGCTTAAAATTAGACCCTAATAATAAGAGAAATGTCTATTAAAACGAGCATAAATATATTTGAAATGATACATTGAGAGGAATAGTAAATACAAACCTTCAAACTATTGTATGATAAGTTGTCTACTAGATGATCCTTTGGCATTAAGGATAGCCCAAGCTCAAGCTTCGGATAACCCATCTTGTCCATCATCTCTTGGCAAAACATCGATCTCCTTACTGTCAGGAAGACAATATGGAAAGTTGTTTTCTTCATCTCCTTCGTAAACCAAGGATCCTCGAGGATATTTTAGTTCCTTGGCGTAATGTTGGGCCTCAACAATTTGCCTCTGTCAGTTGTTTTACCGAAGCGTGACGGATAATAAAATCAAGATCTTCGGCCGACACCGCTTCAGGTATCGGCAGTGTTAATTTTTCTGGCAGAATTTCCTTTACTTGCTCTATAGGCTTAGTTTTCGAAGGTCCGGCCTCAGCGCAGGCAGGAGAAGCGCTTGCAACTACAACTTCTCCCAAGTCTTCAATTTTGTTTCGGAAACCTTAGTAGGAGCAGGGGTAGCCACCATCGAAGGTTTCACAACAGCGTCTAGAACGCTGGCCATTCTCCTCCCTTTCCTTAGAGTCGCCGCTGGAATAGTTGCTGTCCTTGGCAACTCTGGCAATACTGGAGAAATTTGCAGCTTCAACTGCTGGTTACTTTTCAAACTTTCTGATTTTAACTTCTCCAGTTGAGTGGTGGTAGCTTCAGCTATCGCAGAGGGTATTACCTCGAAAGCTGAGAGGGTAACTTCAGCAGGTTCAGCAGTCTCTACCTTTGAACCTTCTGCAGCAGGCAGTGCGGCAACTCTCTCCAAAATAAAAGACTTTGACCGATGAGTTACAATCTTCATTCTTTTGGGTTATAGCGAAGTAGAAGGGGCAGTTGATGCAATCCTCCTCTTCGCCCCTTGCTTACGAGCCGAAAAGCAATAATCGAGGTACACAAAACCAATAACGTCAAAAACTCTATTCAGCCTTTTCTTTCCACGGGCACCGAAGGAAGTATTCATGGCTTTGTCCTCAGCCTTCGTATATGTCCCCATCAAATCATCAGTGATCGCCTCAATAGCCTCAAGCCATTCTTCATCTGGCTCCCCAAACTGACTTTTGTAGCGGTATGTACATTTCAAATAAACTTGGCCACCTTCGCTTGAGCTATCAGTGGTCTCCTCTGGCATTTCCCATTCGTTAACAAGGGGCCATACTTTGAAAGCTATATGTTCTTGGACGAAGTCTCTAGTGCCAATGTAGCTGCACACGGTGTTGAAGGCTACCAGGCAGGCTTGAGATTTATCGCTATTCACAATCGAGGCCCTTTGGATGCCGAAGCGAAATCGTATTGGACACTGAATTATATCTTTTACATCCTCCCTCTCAACCAAATCATTCTTAACATAGAACCATTATTTCATCCAAGATCCTAGCCATTTCTTGCGAAACATGGGAACGACGCGTCTTGCATCAGAATGGTACACGAAGGAATAGCAACCAAAATTGTTGTGATATTGTTCCTTCCCCACTGCCTACGTCTGATAAGACAATTCATGTATATTACAGAAACAATCGACGTCTGGTTCCAACCCCTGGCTCCTCATTGCCCAAATGAAAACCCTGATTTTGATCAAAGCTTCGGGGGTGAGTTGATGAAGATATATCTCGAATCTTTTAAGTACTTCAACAAGCATTTTATGTAGAGGAAACTGAAGGTCAACCTTCATAAAACTCTTAAAAACAACCAGTTCATCAGCTTTGGGAAGTGGAACAGTATTCTCTCCTCCGGCCCTCACTATAGATGTGTCACGAAAATATTTACCTTTCATTGCCTCAATCTATCCTCTCTTAACAGTGAATTTTCTAAATACAACATGACTTGGCCTCCACGGTCGATCATCGGCGTCATCGTTGTCACTCTTCACATAAAAATCCTCGCTGTCACTAGAATCCCCAAACAGTCTAGCTAACATCTCATCAGTAATTTTCTCAACATTGGTCCTTTCCATGGCTTCGTAGAAACCAGCTAGTGTGGGGTCCACGCTTTTATTTTCTTCGGTCATCTCAGCATTGATTGCAACAAAAAGCCAAAGCTCCAAAGCAACTTGAAAGGGAAATGTGCCCTTGGGCCATTTCTAAGTATTTTGGTGATCAAGTGCCAACACAAATGGTTTAAGTGTGAAACTATGCCAAATGGTGGAAGAAGTGCAAAGTCAACACAAAGGTATGATTCTAGACTTAGTACATTGGTTTTTGTGTACTAACATATTTGTCTAAGTGCTAGAATCAGAGAAAATACAATTGGAAAAGACTTGGCTCGAGCAGCCAAGACTCTGCTCAGTCTGGGTGCACCGGACTGTCCGGTGGTGCACCGGACAGTGTCCGGTGGGGCACCGAACAGTGTTTGGTGTGCCAGGCTGGCGTTTGGTCAACTGGCTGCTCTCGGGTCTTGACGGCGGCGTATGGCTATAAATCACCAGACTGTCCGGTGGTGCACCGGACTGTCCGGTGAGTCGTCTGCGGCGAAGTCACTGCTCTCGGGAACCAAGTCAACAGCGTACTGCTATAATTCACCGGACTGTCCGGTGAGGCACCGGACTGTCCGGTGAGCCAACGGTCCGGCGCGCCAACGGTCGGCCGCGCAATCCGCGCGTGACGCATGGCCGAGCCAACGGTCGAATGGGAGCACCGGACTGTCTGGTGTGCATCGGACTGTGTCCGGTGCGCCAACGGCTCCAAGTCTTCAATGGTCGACTGCGCCTGAATAGGAAAGAAATCCGCATCGGACAGTGTCTGGTGGTGCACCGGACTGTCCGGTGCGCCAGTCGACAGAAGGCAAGAATTGCCTTCCTGGATTGCTCTCAACGGCTCCTAGCTGCCTTGGGGCTATAAAAGGGACCCCTAGGCGCATGGAGGAGTACACCAAGCATACTTTGAGCATTCTTGATCATTCACACTCCGTCTTTGCGCACTCATTTGACATTCTTAGTGATTTGAGCTCCGTTCTAGTGAGAACCTTGTGATATTCATTTGAGCTCGAGTCTTGGCCGTGTGTGTGCGTATTGCTATGGATTTGTGTGTGTTGCTTCCCTCCCTTACTCTAGTGCTTTCACTTTGATCCTTATTGTAAGGGCGAGAGACTCCAAGTTGTGGAGATTCCTCGCAAACGGGAAAGAGTAAAGAAAAGAAGAACACCGTGGTATTCAAGTTGATCATTGGATCACTTGAGAGGAGTTGAGTGCAACTCTCGTCCATTGGGACGCCACAACGTGGAGTAGGCAAGTGTTGTACTTGGCCGAACCACGGGATAAATCCTCGTGTCTCTTGTGCTTGTTCTCACTGTGTCTATTGTACTTCACAAGAGCTCTCCTTAGCCACTTGACTTCATTGTGCTAACTCCTAATCAAGTTTTGTGGCTTTAAGTTTTAAGTTTTTACAGGATCACCTATTCACCCCCCCTCTAGGTGCTCTCAATTGGTATCGGAGCCGTTCTCTTCAAGAAAGGGAGTAATCGCCCGAAGAGATGGATCCTAAGGGCAAGGGGATGGTGGTCAACGATAAGGAGAAGGAATCTGTCTTCAACGAGCCGAGGGACGACAAAGCTAATGACTCCGGCTCGAGTCAAAAGAAGAAGGACGGGAAGAAGAAGAGGCGCATCAAGAAGATTGTCTACTACGACAGCGACGAATCCTCTTCTTCCCAAAAGGACGACGAATACGAGGAGAAAAAGAAACCGGTTAATTCGAACTTTTCCTTTGATTATTCTCGTATTCCGCAAAGTTCCAATGCTCATTTGCTTTCCATTCCCCTTGGTAAACCTCCTCACTTTGATGGAGAGGACTACGGATTTTGGAGTCACAAAATGCGTAGCCACTTGTTCTCTCTCCATCCAAGTATATGGGAGATAGTAGAAAATGGAAAGCAATTTGATAGTATGGATAGTCCCATGTTCATCAATGAACAAATTCACAAAAATGCACAAGCTACTACTGTTCTTTTAGCGTCATTGTGCAGGGATGAATACCATAAGGTGAGCGGCTTGGATAACGCCAAGCAAATTTGGGACACCCTCAAGATCTCGCATGAGGGGAACGACGTCACCATGCTCACCAAGATGGAGTTAGTGGAAGGTGAACTAGGAAGGTTCACGATGATTAGGGAGGAGGAGCCAACCCAAACGTACAACAGGCTCAAGACCCTCGTCAACAAAATAAGGAGCTATGGAAGCACGCGATGGACGGACCACGACGTCGTCCGACTTATGCTAAGGTCCTTCACCGTCCTTGATCCTCATCTTGTTAACTCTATTCGTGAGAATCCTAGGTACACCAAGATGACGCCCGAAGAAATACTTGGGAAGTTTGTGAGCGGGCGAATGATGATCAAGGAGGCGAGATATGTTGATGAGGCGCTAAATGGCCCAATCCATGAGCCTCAAGCCATTGCTCTCAAGGCAACAAGTAGCAGGGAGGCGCTACCTAGCAAGGTGGCGCAAATTGAGGCGGTCGGGCTAAACGAGGATGAAATGGCCCTCATCATCAAGCGCTTCAAGACGGCGCTCAAAGGTCGCAAGGAGCATCCCAACAAAAGCAAGACAAAGGGAAAGCGCTCCTGCTTCAAGTGTGGTAAGGTTGGTCACTTTATTGCTAATTGTCCCGATAATGATAGTGACCAGGATCAAGAGAAGAAGAGGGAAAAGAAGAAGACTTACAAGAAAGCGAAGGGCGAGGCACACCTTGGCAAAGAATGGGACTCGGATTGCTCTTCATCCGACTCTGACGATGAAGGACTCGCCGCCACCGCCTTCAACAAATCATCCCTCTTCCCCAACGAGCATCACACCTGTCTCATGGCAAAAGAGAAGAAGGTAAGCACTCGTAATACTATTACTTACGCTTCTTCAAGTGATGATGAATCTAGTGATGATGAAGTAGACTATGCTAGTTTATTCAAAGGTTTAGATAGAACTAAAATTGATAAAATTAATGAATTAATTGATGCCTTGAATGAGAAGAACAGATTGTTAGAAAAGCAAGAGGATCTTTTATATGAAGATCATGATAAATTTGTAGATGTTCAAAAATCTCTTGCTTTAGAAG
Source organism: Zea luxurians (assembly GCA_029449295.1). Classification (NCBI taxonomy): domain Eukaryota; kingdom Viridiplantae; phylum Streptophyta; class Magnoliopsida; order Poales; family Poaceae; genus Zea; species Zea luxurians. The sequence continues at coordinate 31,499,351 of JAOPSE010000001.1, read as the reverse complement.
TTAAAAGAAATGAAATGCTTTCATGTGAATTATCTACGTGCCATGAATCTATTTCTAGCTTAAGGAGTATCAATGATGACTTGAAGGCTAAGTTAGAAATAGCTAATAAATCAACCTCTTGTGTAGAACATGTTGTAATTTGCAATAGGTGTAAAGATTTTAATGTTGATGCGTGTAGTGAACACCTAGTTTCCATTTCTAAATTAAATGATGAAGTGGCTAGTCTTAATGCTCAACTTAAGACTAGCAAAAATGAATTTGATAAACTAAAATTTGCAAGGGATGCCTACACTATTGGTAGACACCCCTCAATTAAGGATGGGCTTGGCTTTAAGAGGGAAGCCAAGAACTTAACAAGTCATAAGGCTCCCATCCCCGCTAAGGAGAAAGAGAAGGCTCCTATGACTAGTAGCAATCAAAAGAATCATGCATTCATTTATAGCGATAGGAAATTCTCTAGAAATGCTTGTAGGAATTATTCTTATGATTCACATGCTATGACTGCTTCTAGTTCTTCTATGCATGGTAGAATTATGGCTATGAAATATTCTAGAAATGTTCATTATGATAGGAGTTATAATGCTTTTGACTCACATGCCATGACCGCTTCAAGTTCTAATGGTAGGCCTAGGAGAAACTCTGTGTCTCATGCACCTAAGAATGTGTGTAATGGATCTACCACTGTATTTCTTGCATGCAATACTAAATTTGTTCTTTCATGCAGAAATAAAAAGGAGATTGCTAAAAAGGTGGGGGTCAAATGCAAGGGAGACAAAACTAGCATTTGGGTCCCAAAGACGATTATAACTAACCTTGTAGGACCCAACAAGAGTTGGGTACCTAAAACCCAAGCCTAATTTGCCTTGCAGGTTTATGCATCCGGGGGCTCAAGCTGGATTATCGACAGCAGATGCACAAACCACATGACGGGGGAGAAGAAGATGTTCACCTCCTACGTCAAGAACAAAGATTCCCAAGACTCAATCATATTCGGTGACGGGAATCAAGGCAAGGTTAAAGGACTAGGAAAAATAGCTATTTCTTCCAAGCATTCCATCTCTAATGTGTTTTTAGTTGAATCGCTCGGATATAACTTGTTGTCCGTTAGTCAATTATGTAATATGGGATATAATTGCTTATTCACAAACGTAGATGTGTCTGTCTTTAGAAGGAGTGATGGTTCATTGACTTTTAAGGGTGTACTAGACGGCAAACTCTATTTAGTTGATTTTGCAAAAGAGGAGGCCAATCTAGATGCATGCTTAATTGTTAAGACTAGCATGGGCTGGCTGTGGCATCGCCGTCTAGCACATGTGGGGATGAAGAACCATCACAAACTTCTAAAGGGAGAACATGTGTTAGGTCTAACAAATGTAACTTTCGAAAAAGATAGACCTTGTGCAGCTTGTCAAGCAGGTAAACAGGTGGGAGGCTCTCATCATATCAAGAATGTGATGACCACATCAAGACCTTTGGAGTTACTTCATATGGATCTCTTCGGACCCGTCGCCTACCTAAGCATAGGAGGATGTAAGTATGGTCTTGTTATAGTTGATGACTTTTCCCGCTTCACTTGGGTATTCTTTTTGCAGGATAAATCTGAAACCCAAGGGACCCTCAAGCGCTTCCTAAGAAGAGCTCAAAATGAGTTTGAGCTCAAGGTGAAGAAGATAAGGAGCGACAATGGGTCCGAGTTCAAGAACCTTCAAGTGGAGGAGTACCTTGAGAAGGAAGGAATCAAGCACGAGTTCTCCGCTCCCTACACACCACAGCAAAATGGTGTGGTAGAGAGGAAGAACAGGACGCTCATAGACATGGCGAGGACGATGCTTGGAGAATTCAAGACGCCCGAGCGGTTCTGGTCGGAAGCTATGAACACGGCTTGCCACGCTATAAACTGAGTCTACCTTCATCGCCTCCTCAAGAAGACGTCATACGAGCTTCTAACCGGTAACAAACCCAACGTTTCTTATTTTCGAGTTTTTGGGAGTAAATGCTACATTCTGGTGAAGAAAGGTAGAAATTTAAAATTTGCTCCCAAAGCTGTAGAAGGGTTTTTGTTAGGTTATGACTCAAATACAAAGGCGTATAGAGTCTTCAACAAATCATCGGGTTTGGTTGAAGTCTCTAGCGACGTTGTATTTGATGAGACTAATGGCTCTCCGAGAGAGCAAGTTGATCTTGATGATGTAGATGAGGATGATGTTCCAACGGACGCAATTCGTACCATGGCGATTGGAGATGTGCGACCACAGGAACACAAGGAGCAAGATCAACCTTCTTCCTCAATGACGGTGCACCCCCCAACTCAAGATGATGAACAGGTACCTCAAGAGGAGGCGTGTGATCAAGGGGGAGCACAGAATGCCCAAGATGAAGAGGAAGAAGCACCACAGGCCCCTCCAACTCAAGTTTGAGCGATGATTCAAAGGAACCATCCCGTCGACCAGATTTTGGGTGACATTAGCAAGGGAGTAACCACTCGCTCTAGATTAGCTAATTTCTGTGAGCATTACTCTTTTGTCTCTTCTATTGAGCCTTTCAGGGTAGAAGAGGCCTTGCTAGATCCGGACTGGGTGTTGGCCATGCAGGAAGAGCTCAACAACTTCAAGCGAAATGAAGTTTGGACACTGGTGCCGCGTCCCAAGCAAAATGTTGTGGGAACCAAGTGGGTGTTCCGCAACAAACAGGACGAGCACGGGGTGGTGACAAGGAGCAAGGCTCGACTTGTGGCAAAAGGTTATGCCCAAGTCGCAGGTTTGGACTTTGAGGAGACTTTTGCTCCTTTGGCTAGGCTAGAGTCGATTCGTATTTTGTTAGCCTATGCCGCTCACCATTCTTTCATGTTGTTCCAAATGGACGTGAAGAGCGCTTTCCTCAACGGGCCAATCAAGGAGGAGGTGTACGTGGAGCAACCCCCTGGCTTTGAGGATGAACGGTACCTCGACCATGTGTGTAAGCTCTCTAAGGCGCTCTATGGACTTAAGCAAGCCCCAAGAGCATGGTATGAATGCCTTAGAGACTTTTTAATTGCTAATGCTTTCAAGGTTGGGAAAGCCGATCCAACTCTTTTCACTAAGACATGTGATGGTGACTTATTTGTGTGCCAAATTTATGTCGATGACATAATATTTGGTTCTACTAACCAAAAGTCTTGTGAGGAGTTTAGCAGGGTGATGACTCAAAAATTTGAGATGTCGATGATGGGTGAGTTGAACTACTTCCTTGGGTTCCAAGTGAAGCAACTCAAAGACGGCACCTTCATCTCTCAAACAAAGTATACACAAGACTTGCTCAAGCGGTTTGGGATGAAGGACACCAAGCCCGCAAAGACTCCAATGGGAACTGACGGACAAGTCGACCTCAACAAAGGAGGTAAGTCCGTTGATCAAAAGGCATACCGGTCTATGATAGGGTCTTTACTTTATTTATGTGCTAGTAGACTGGATATTATGCTTAGCGTATGCATGTGTGCTAGATTTCAATCTGACCCAAGGGAGTGTCACCTTGTGGCCGTTAAGCGAATTCTTAGATATTTAGTCGCTACGCCTTGCTTCGGGATCTGGTATCCAAAGGGGTCTACCTTTAACTTAATTGGATATTCAGACTCCGATTATGCTGGATGTAAGGTCGATAGGAAGAGTACATCAGGGATGTGCCAATTCCTAGGAAGGTCCCTAGTGTCGTGGAGTTCTAAGAAACAAACTTTCGTTGCCCTATCCACCGCTGAGGCCGAGTACGTTGTCGCAGGACAGTGTTGCGCGCAACTATTTTGGATGAGGCAAACCCTCAGGGACTTTGGCTACAATTGAGCAAAGTCCCACTCCTATGTGACAATGAGAGTGCTATCCGCATGGCGGACAATCCTGTCGAACACAGCCGCACAAAGCACATAGACATCCGGCATCACTTTTTGAGAGACCACCAGCAAAAGGGAGATATCAAAGTGTTTTATGTTAGCACCGAGAACCAGCTAGCCGATATCTTTACCAAGCCTTTAGATGAGAAGACCTTTTGTAGGCTGCGTAGTGAGCTAAATATCTTAGATTCACGTAACTTGGATTGATATAGAGCATACATGTGTTTTATGCCTTTGATCATGTTCCATTATGCACTTTATTGCTTATTTGGTGCTCAAGTTGTGTAAGGGATCCCCCGGACCTCACAAGTCCTTGTGTGAATGATGCACATATTTAGGGAGAGAAATGCTACAACTTGACCCTTTGAGACTAACCGTGTGCTTGAGTGTTCTTAATTTAGTCTCAAAGGAGGATCAAAAGGGAAAAGGTGAACTTGGACCATGCAAGACTTCCACTGCACTCCGATGAGAGGGTAACTTACTCCAAGTTCATCTCCGTGCTCTTATTGCCTTTTTACTCTTGATTGAAGATTTTGGTGAGGCAATGGGGTTTAAGGGCCAAAAATGATCCCGTTTTGGTGCTTGATGCCCAAGGGGGAGAAATTAAGGCCAAAGCAAGAAATGGATCAGCTACCACTTGAGAATTTTGAAAATAGTAAGAGTAGAGCTTTTGTTTTGTCAAAATACTCTTATTGTCTCTTATTGTCAAAAGTTTGTCTCTTATGGGGAGAATGTTTGATTATGGGAAAAAGGGGGAGTTTTTGAATCTTTGATCAATTTCTATTGGAATATCTCTCTTTATGTCTCAACAAGTGAGTTTGACTTAGAGATAGGAAATTGAGTTTGATTTTCAAAAACAAACCAAGTGGTGGCAAAGAACGATCCAAATATGCCAAATTTGATTCAAAACAAATTGGTGTTCTCATTTGCATTGATGTTGCACTTCTTTTAGTTGCTTTTTGTTGTTTTGGCATAAATCACCAAAAAGGGGGAGATTGAAAGGGAAATGTGCCCTTGGGCCATTTCTAAGTATTTTGGTGATCAAGTGCCAACACAAATGGTTTAAGTGTGAAACTATGCCTGTCGGGGACCATAATTAGGGGTACCCTCAAGACGCCAAATTCTCAGCTGGTAACCCCCATCAGCATAAAGCTGCAGAGGCCTGATGGGTTTGATTAAGTCAGGGATCAGTCCATACGAGCGACTCGATCACGCCACGCCCGAGCCTAGCCTCGGGCAAGGGCAGCCGACCCTTAGGTGTTTCCGTCTCGCCCGAGGCCCCCTTTTACGGCAGACGCATCTCCGGCTCGCCCGAGGCCTTGCCTTCGTTAAGAAGCAACCCTGACTAAATCACCACGCCGACCGACCGAGTCACAGGGGCGTTTAACGCAAAGAGTAAGACTGACGGGCAGCCAGGCCTTGCCAAAGGCGCCATAGGAAGCTCCGCCCGACCCAGGGCTCGGACTCGGGCTAAGGCCCCGGAAGACGGCGAACTCCGCTCCGCCCGACCCAGGGCTCGAACTCGGGCTAAGGCCCCGGAAGACGGCGAACTCCGCTCCGCCCGACCCAGGGCTCGGACTCGGGCTAAGGCCCCGGAAGACGGCGAACTCCGCTCCGCCCGACCCAGGGCTCGGACTCGGGCTAAGGCCCCGGAAGACGACGAACTCCGCTTCGCCCGACCCAGGGCTCGGACTCCGCCCTAGCCTCTGCCGAACGACCTCCGCCTTGCCCGACCCAGGAGCTCGGGCTCGGCCTCGGCCATGCAGGATAGACTCGACCTCGGCTTCGGAGGAGCCTCCACGTCGCCCGACCTAGGGCACAAGTCCGCCACGTCAACAGGAAGCGTCATCATCACCCTACCCCGAGCCGACCCGGGCCGCAGAGAACAGGACCGACGTCCCATCTGGCCAGCTCCGCCAGATAGGCAATGATGGCGCCCCGCTAGATCCATGACGACGGCGGCTCTCAGCTCCCTTACGGAAGCAGGGGGACGTCAGCAAGGGCCCAACCACTTCGACAGCTGTCCCTCCGCCAGGCTCCATTGCTTCTCCGACAGCCACGACGCCACACCAGCTGGGTGCCAAGATCTCTTCGGCTGCCACCTTGGCATGTACTTAGGGCACTAGCTCTCCCCCGCTAGACACGTAGCACCTTGCTACACCCCCATTTGTACACCTGGATCCTCTCCTTACGACTATAAAAGGAAGGACCAGGGCCTTCTTAGAGAGGGTTGGCCTCGCGGGAACGAGGGCAGGGGCAGGCGCTCTCTTGGGGCCGCTCGCTCCCCTCACCCGCGCGGACCGCTTGTAACCCCCTACTGCAAGCGCACCCGACCTGGGCGCGGGACGAACACGAAGGCCGCGGGAATCTCCAACTCCCTCTCGACCCGGCTCCGGCCACCTCGCTCTCTCCCCCCTTCGCGCTCGCCCATGCGCTCGACCCATCTGGGCTGGGGCACGCGGCACACTCACTCGTCGGCCTAGGGACCCCCCCGGTCTCGAAACGCCGACAGTTGGCGCGCCAGGTAGGGGCCTGCTGCGTGTTGACGAGCAGTTTCCCGTCAAGCTCCAGATGGGCAGTCTCCAACGACCTCTTCAACCCGGGACGGTGCTCCGTTTCGGGAGCCTTGAGTTCATGTCTTTCGACGGCAGCTACGACATGGTACTCCTTCCACCGCCGCGCGACAGCGACAATGGTGGCGGACAGCCCGCCCGCTGGCGGCGGAATCGACGACGTCTTTCCCGCGTGGGGGAAGGACAACTTTCGTGCTCGCCCCATCCTCTCCCTCGCCATCGGAGGAGGAGGCGGGGCAGCCAGGGCCAAGCGGGAGGCTGCGCTCAGTCGGCTGTCGAGCAAATCGACATCCCCGGCGCCCCAACGGAGGACGCGTCGGGCGTCACCCTCGCGTTTGAGGCGAAGGCGAGCGCCGTCCCCCCGCGACACGCCGACCTCGAGCAAGTGGACGACGCCAGCGCGCTCACGGAAGGCCTGCAGGACGTCGCCCTCGCACCCAGGACGACGGCGCGATCAGCCCCCGATGTGACTTCGTCGCTCCTCGTCGACCAAAAGGTACCAGCTGATTCCCATCCTTTGTCATTTCAACTCGACCTCAACCCGCCTAGTGACCTCGCTCTGGCGGGCGCTCAACGTTGAGGCGAGTGCAACCCCTTTCGGGTTTCGAGTGCGGTCGCCTTGGGACCGATTGACGGGCGTCTCGACCTACGGACCCTCTGGGTCCGAGGAAGATGACGACCCCAGCATCTGCTGGGATTTCTCTGGGTCTGGCAACCCCAGTGCCATGCGGGACTTCATGACCGCATGCAACTACTGCCTCTCTGACTGTTCCGACGGCAGCCGCAGCCTTGACGACAAGGACTGCGGCCCGAGCCGCGAATGTTTCCACATCGAGCTAGGGGATCCCTCCGGAGGCAGCTGTCTCGGCATGCCGGAGGATGGTGATCTCCCTAGGCCAGCGCCTCGCGCCGACATCCCGCGGGAGCTAGCTGTGGTCCCCGTTCCGGCGGGGGGTCACGACCCACAGCTCGAGCAAGTCCGCGGGGCGCAGGCCGGGCTCGATGAGGGAGCAGGAGCGCTCGAGGCAATCCGCCGGAACGTCGGGCAGGTATGGGCGGGCCAGCCCCCGGCCGGAGAAATACGTCACCTGCCCCAAGGTCTCCAGCACCGCATCGCCAACGATGCCAGGGACAGACCGCCACCCGCATCCGGCGGAACCGGTCAGGACCTGGCAGCCGCAGCGATGCTCCTCCGCGCGATGCCGGAGTCATCAACCACCGAGGGTCGGCGAATCCAGGGAGAGCTCAGGCATCTCCTGGAAGGCGCTGCGGCCCGGCGGGCCGAGAGCTCTGCCTCCCGAAGGCAGGGGCACCCCTCGGAACCTCGTGCCGCGACTTCCCGACTCATGCGGGAAGCCTCGGTCTACACCGGGCGCACGCGCAACACCGCGCCTGCGGCCCCGGGCCACCTCGGCGACGAGCACCCTCATCGCGACCGTCGGGCCCGCCTCGACGAAAGGGTGCGCCGAGGTTATCACCCCAGGCGTGGGGGACGCTACGACAGCGGGGAGGATCGGAGTCCCTCGCCCGAACCACCTGGTCCGCAGGTCTTCAGCCGGGCCATTCGGCGGGCGCCGTTTCCGCCCCGATTCCGACCCCCGACTACTATCACAAAGTACTCGGGGGAAACGAGACCGGAATTGTGGCTCGCGGACTACCGCCTGGCCTGTCAACTGGGTGGAACGGACGACGACAACCTCATCATCCGCAACCTCCCCCTGTTCCTCTCTGACACTGCTCGCGCTTGGTTGGAGCACCTGCCTCCGGGGCAGATTTCCAACTGGGAGGATCTGGTCCAAGCTTTCGCCGGCAACTTCCAGGGCACGTACGTGCGCCCCGGGAATTCCTGGGACCTCCGAAGCTGCCGGCAACAGCCGGGAGAGTCCCTTCGGGACTACATCCGGCGATTCTCGAAGCAGCGCACCGAGCTGCCCAACATCACCGACTCCGATGTCATCGGCGCGTTCCTTGCCTGCACCACCTGCCGTGACCTGGTGAGCAAGTTGGGTCGCAAAACCCCCACCAGGGCGAGCGAGCTGATGGACATCGCCACCAAGTTCGCCTCTGGTCAGGAGGCGGTCGAGGCCATCTTCCGAAAGGACAAGCAGCCCCAGGGCCGCCCGTCGGAAGATGCTCCCGAGGCATCTCCTCCGCTCGGCGCCAAGAAGAAAGGCAGGAGGAAGTCGCAAGCGAAACGCGACGCCGCCAGCACGGACCTTGTCGCCGCCGCCGAATACAAGAACCCTCGGAAGCCCCCCGGAGGTGCCAACCTCTTCGACAAGGCACTCAAGGAGACATGCCCCTACCATCAGGGGCCCGTCAAGCACACCCTCGAGGAGTGCGTCATGCTTCGGCGCCACTTCCACCGGGTCGGGCCACCCGCAGAAGGTGGCAGGGCCCGCGACGACGACAAAAAGGAAGATCACCAAGCAGGAGAGTTCCCCGAGGTCCGCGACTGCTTCATGATCTACGGAGGGCATGCGGCGAATGCCTCGGGTCGGCATCGTAAGCAAGAGCGTCGGGAGGTCTGCTCGGTGAAGGTGGCGGCGCCAGTCTACCTAGACTGGTCCGACAAGCCCATCACTTTCGACCAGGATGACCACCCCGACCACGTGCCGAGCCCGGGGAAGTACCCGCTCATCGTCGATCCCATCATCGGCGACGTCAGGCTCACCAAGGTCCTGATGGATGGGGGCAGCTGCCTCAATATCATCTACGCCGAGACCCTCAGGCTCCTGCGCGTCGATCTGTCATCCGTCCGAGCAGGCGCTGCGCCCTTCCACGGAATCATTCCTGGGAAGCGCGTCCAGCCCCTCGGACAGCTCGACCTTCCTGTCTGCTTCGGAACACCCTCCAACTTCCGAAGGGAGACTTTGACGTTCGAGGTGGTCGGGTTCCGAGGAACCTACCACGCAGTGTTGGGAAGGCCATGCTACGCGAAGTTCATGGCCATCCCCAACTACACCTACCTGAAGCTCAAGATGCCGGGCCCCAACGGGGTCATCACTGTCGGCCCCACGTACAAACACGCGTTCGAATGCGATGTGGAGTGCGTGGAGTACGCCGAGGCCCTCGCCGAGTCCGAGGCCCTCATCGCCGACCTGGAAAGCCTCTCCCAGGAGGTGCCGGACGTGAAGCGACACGCCGGCAACTTCGAGCCAGCGGAGACGGTTAAGGCCGTCCCTCTCGACCCCAGTGGCGACACCTCCAAGCAGATCCGGATCGGTTCCGGGCTCGACCCCAAATAGGAAGCAGTGCTCGTCGACTTTCTCCGCGCAAACGCCGACGTCTTTGCGTGGAGTCCCTCGGACATGCCCGGCATACCGAGGGATGTCGCCGAGCACTCGCTGGATATTCGGGCCGGAGCCCGACCGGTCAGACAGCCTCTGCGCCGATTCGACGAGGAAAGGCGCAGGGTGATAGGCGAGGAGATCCACAAGCTGATGGCAGCAGGGTTCATCAAAGAGGCATTCCATCCCGAATGGCTTGCCAACCCTGTACTTGTGAGGAAGAAAGGGGGGAAATGGCGGATGTGTGTAGACTACACTGGTCTCAACAAAGCATGTCCGAAGGTCCCCTACCCTCTACCTCGCATCGATCAAATCGTGGACTCCACTGCAGGGTGCGAAACCTTGTCTTTCCTCGATGCCTACTCAGGGTATCATCAAATCAAGATGAAAGAGTCCGACCAGCTCGCGACTTCTTTCATCACGCCCTTCGGCATGTACTGTTATGTCACCATGCCGTTCGGTTTGAGGAACGCGGGTGCAACGTACCAGCGGTGCATGAACCATGTGTTCGGCGAACACATCGGTCGCACGGTCGAGGCCTACGTCGATGACATCGTAGTCAAGACGAGGAAAGCCTCCGACCTTCTCTCCGACCTTGAAGTGACATTCCGGTGTCTCAAGGCGAAGAGCGTCAAGCTCAATCCCGAGAAGTGCGTCTTCGGGGTGCCCCGAGGCATGCTCTTGGGATTCATCGTCTCCGAGCGGGGCATCGAAGCCAACCCGGAGAAGATCGCAGCCATCACAAACACGGGGCCCATCAAGGACTTAAAAGGCGTACAGAGGGTCATGGGATGTCTCGCGGCCTTGAGCCGTTTCATCTCGCGCCTCGGCGAAAGAGGCCTGCCCCTATACCGTCTCTTAAGGAAGGCCGAGTGCTTCACTTGGACTCCCGAGGCCGAGGAAGCCCTCGGGAACCTGAAGGCGCTCCTCACCCAGGCGCCCGTCTTGGTACCCCCAGCTGATGGAGAAGCCCTCTTGGTCTACGTCGCCGCTACCACACAGGTGGTCAGCGCCGCGATCGTGGTCGAAAGGCAGGAAGAGGGGCATGCTTTGCCCATTTAGAGGCCAGTTTACTTCGTCAGCGAGGTGCTGTCCGAGACCAAGATCCGCTACCCACAAGTCCAGAAGCTACTGTATGCAGTGATCCTGACGAGGCGAAAGCTGCGACATTACTTCGAGTCTCATCCGGTGACTGTGGTGTCATCCTTCCCCCTGGGGGAGATCATCCAGTGCCGAGAAGCCTCGGGACGGATCGCAAAGTGGGCGGTGGAAATCATGGGCGAGACAATCTCGTTCGCCCCTCGGAAGGCCATCAAGTCCCAGGTACCGGCGGACTTCGTAGCCGAATGGGTCGACACCCAGTTGCCGACGGCTCCGATCCAACCGGAGCTCTGGGCCATGTTTTTCGACGGGTCGCTGATGAAGACGGGAGCCGGCGCGGGCCTGCTTTTCGCCTCGCCCCTCGGGAAACACCTGCGCTACGTGCTCCGCCTCCATTTCCCGGCGTCCAACAATGTGGCTGAGTACGAGGCTCTGGTCAACGGATTGCGAATTGCCATCGAGCTAGGGGTCCGACGCCTCGATGCACGCGGCGACTCGCAGCTCGTCATCGACCAAGTCATGAAGAACTCCCACTGCCACGACCCGAAGATGGAGGCCTACTGTGATGAGGTTCGACGCCTGGAAGACAAGTTCTACGGGCTCGAGCTTAACCACATCGCCCGGCGCTACAACGAGACTGCGGACGAGCTGGCAAAGATAGCCTCGGGGCGAACGACGGTTCCCCCGGACGTCTTCTCTCGGGATCTGCACCAACCCTCCGTCAAGATCGGCGACACGCCCGAGCCCGAGGTGACCTCGGCCCAGCCCGAGCCATCCTCGGCTCAGCCCGAGGAACCCTCGGCCCCCGAGGGCGAAGCACTGCGCATCGAGGAGGAGCAGAGCGGGGTCACGCCAGATCAGGATTGGCAGACCCCGTACCTGCAATATCTCCGCCAAGGAGAACTGCCCCTCGACCGAGCCGAGGCTCGGCGGGTAGCGCGACGCGCCAAGTCGTTCGTCTTGCTGGGCGACGAGAAGGAGCTCTACCACCGCAGCCCCTCGGGCATCCTCCAGCGGTGGATCTCCATCGCCGAAGGTCAGGAACTCCTGCAGGAAATACACTCGGGGGCTTGCGGCCATCATGCAGCACCTCGAACCCTCGTCGGGAACGCTTTCCGCCAAGGCTTCTACTGGCCGACGGCGGTGGCTGACGCCACTAGAATTGTCCGCGCCTGCGAAGGGTGCCAATTCTATGCGAAGCAGACCCACCTGCCCGCTCAGGCTCTGCAGACGATACCCATCACCTGGCCCTTCGCTGTGTGGGGTCTGGACCTCGTCGGCCCTCTGCAGAAGGCGCCCGGGGGCTACACGCACCTGCTGGTCGCCGTCGACAAATTCTCCAAGTGGATCGAGGTCCGACCCCTGAACAGCATCAGATCCAAGCAGGCGGTGGCGTTCTTCACCAACATCATCCATCGCTTCGGGGTCCCGAACTCCATCATCACCGACAACGGCACCCAGTTCACCGGCAAAAAATTCTTAAATTTTTGCGAGGATCACAACATCCGGGTAGACTGGGCCGCCGTAGCTCATCCCATGTCGAATGGGCAAGTAGAACGTGCCAACGGCATGATTCTACAAGGGCTTAAGCCTCGGATTTACAATGATCTCAACAAGTTCGGCAAGCGATGGATGAAGGAACTCCCCTCGGTGGTCTGGAGCCTGAGGACGACGCCGAGCCGAGCCACAGGACGAGGGCCTATGACGATGAAAGCAACCAAGCTAGCCGAGAAGACTCGCTGGACCAGCTGGACGAGGCTCGGGACAGGGCCTTACTACACTCGGCGCGGTATCAGCAGTCCCTGCGACGCTACCACGCCCGAGGGGTCTGACCCCGAGACCTCCAGGTGGGCGACCTGGTGCTTCGGCTGCGGCAAGACACCCGAGGGAGGCACAAGCTCACGCCCCCCTGGGAGGGGCCATTCGTCATCGCCAAAGTTCTGAAGCCCGGAACATACAAGCTGGCCAACAGTCAAGGCGAGGTCTACGACAACGCATGGAACATCCAACAGCTACGTCGCTTCTACCCTTAAGATGTTTCCAAGTTGTTCATATACCTCGCACCCACGCAAAGTTTGGTCAACAAGGAAGGGTCGGCCTCGCCTCGGCAAAGCCCGACCCTCCCTCGGGGGCTAAAAGGGGGGAGACCCCCTCTGCGTCAAAATTTTCCTCGAACAGAAAATCTCTTTTACTAGAATGTCTTTCGTGCTTTTAGACTACTTCGAAAAGTGGGTCCCGGAAACGACGGGGTACACGTAAGCAGTCAAGGCTGACCGAGCCGAGGAACTCCTACGCCTCCGGGATACGGATACCTCACTCATCACCTTCTGCGATAAGTAACTCGCGTTCGGATAAGGTGACTCCGCGGATCGAACAAGTCTCTACGTTCGGAAGCCCTTCTGTCGAAGCGATTCTTCGAGTTTTCTCGACCAAGTCGGTGATAGGGCCTCATGGACGAGTAAAAGTGCGCGTAAGCGGCAAGGCCGACCGAGCCGAGGGACTCCCACGCCTCCGGGATACGGATACCTCACTCATCACCTTCCGCGAGAAGCAACTCTCGCTCGCACTAACATCCCTGTTGCCGACAAAAAGTCCAGATACTCGAAACAAGAGGAAAAGAGACGCAGCTTTACAACGCAGCAAGGGTGTGTGTTCTGGCCTCGACGGCCGCACAAGGCACACGCTACAAGACAATCTGATCCTGCAGGCTCGGGTCTTGACGCCGGAAAGGGGGCAGCAACACCCCCGGTATCAACGGCACCTTCGGCGAGGCCCGACCTAGCCTCGGACGGCGACGCGGTCCGAGGGTCTCCGCTCCGAAGGACGACGTCGTCATCGCGCCCGGGCAATCGCTGTCAGGGACTTCTCCGGGAATCCGGCCCGAGCAGGCGGCTCGGCCAGCCACCTCCGGGGCCTCGGCCAACCACTTTCCGAGGGCACCAGCCCGGTCCAAAGCCTCGGCTGACCAACTCCGGCGTCGACCCTGCCAACGGACAACTCAGCTAGGCTCCGGCCAACCAAGGTTTCATTTTCGAGCCAACTCCGCCTCTGTTCATACTGATATCGCTACCCCTGGCCTCGGCTCGTCGAAGAGCGGCCGAGGGGTCTCTTTAACTAAGCTAGAGGAGCCTCGGACAGCAGGGCCGACCGAGCCAAGGGACTCCTACGCCTCCGGGATACGGATACCTCACTCGTCACCTTGACACGGGGCGACTCATGCTTGGTGAAGCGGTTCAGATAATCAGCAGACGAGTCTTAGCGCTCGAAAAATGAGGAAAAAACACGGCTCCGTGCCGAAATTACATACATGTTCAGGCCCCGAAAGCCGAAATGAACGAAAAACCCGGCACTCGAAGTGCCATTACAAACGGAACTCTGGTTCCCCCTCCGCAGGTACGAACAACCCCACTCGATAGGGGTGGGCCTGCGGGGCAACAGAAGACCGACGAACGGCATGTCGTCGCCCGCCCCGACAGCGGCGACGATGAAGACTTCTGCCCTGGGGGACCGAACAGCAGCAATGATGGCCTCAGGGCGGATGCTGCTGCTGGGAGGCCCCCGCCCTTGCCCAAACTCGAGAGGCAAGGACGGGCAGAAGGCCGTAGAGTTGGAGGTCGGTCCATGGCCAACCTTGGCTGTCGCGCCGGCGGAAGAACCTCTTCCAGCTGCCGTGGCGGGAGGCGGCACCGGGAGCGGTTCCGAAACTGCTCGGCTCAGAGAGCCGGGCACGGTGCAGCTGTTAGCGCCACGGACGACTCCCGCCCTTCCCCCCGATCACTGAGGGAAGGAGCAGGCCACCGCCCGCGCAGGGGCCGACCCCAACTCGGCACACTCCCCTCCTCAGCCCAGGTGATGAAAATCCTTGAGGCTGAGGGAGGGGCAGAGGCCGCAGCCCGGCTCGCTTTCCCCCACCATCAAGCCGGAGGTCACCCTCTTGGGTGACCGCCGGTGGAGGGGTGCAGCCGGGCTGCATGGTGAAAATCCTTGAAGCCGAACGATGGCTGAAAGGTACCCACTCCCACGGAGTAGTGTCCTCCGACGATGAGGCACGGAGGCGGCGGTTTCCCCCATCCGGGGGCTTGAAAGGTGGAAAGACACGATGCATAAGGGAGGAAGAAGACATGGTCGCCTTACGAAAGGGGTCGCCCTCCTTTTAAAGGCAACTCTCCCTGCTTGCGCCCCCGACCGTCACGGGCTGAGTCCTCTCCAACACGCCTCCAAAGCCCTCCCCTGCGGCACGGGGGCTGGGACCCGCATGTCATGCAGACCGGCTCCGAGCAGAAGAAGCCGAACCGCCGCGCACGTCGCGTGCAACCACCCAGCGGTTACAAGTGGCCCCCCACTTTTGCCCAGACCAACGGGCGAAAGGGGCGGGCAGCCATGCGGGCGGCATGCAACCGCGCTAAGTGGACGCACCTCTCCGACTCCTGACAGGCCAGCACGGAGGCCCAAGCCCACGCGTCGCGCAACCAGCGCGCCGGATGCTGCATGCAAGCCACTGTACCACTTGCGCCACCACCGCACCTCCTCGGTTGCGGAACCAATACCGCGACTCGAGGCGACCCAGCGCGCGACCCAGCAACGCCAGCCTGACGCGGCGGCCAACGCGGTCAAAAGTGGGCCGGCAGTAATGACGGTGGCAGGCGCGCGAGAGCAGCGGTCACGCCATCAGCCAAGCTCACGTCCCATCCGGAGGCAGCGAGAGAACCCCCTCTCACGGTGTGAAGACGACACGCCCGTGACCCGTTCCTCGAACGGCTCGCGCACGCGCAACGGCAGCCTCGCCGACCGCTCGCCCCGGCGCATTAACTCCGCGGCTGGACAGGCGGCGCTTCTGGCAGGAGCAGCTGGCGACGTTTCGCCTTCACGACCACACCAAAAAAGGTACGCCACGTCGTTCAATTTCGTGTCCTTTTTCCCTTTTTTCTCTTTCTCTATCTCTTGCAACAGGGACCGGGAAGGGGAATACCCCCAAAGGGATCCTTCCCCGTGAAGGAACTAGGCTCCGAGCCTCCTTACTGATCAGGGGTTCGAAGGCTGGCCCCCCGAAGGGTTCAACAGCCGCCTCAGATCGCGTGGGCCCGACACCCACTACTGGTCAGGGGTTCGAAGGTCGGCCCCCCGAAAGGTTCCACGACCGCCTCAGGCTACTCGGGCTCCGCGCCCATTACTGATCAGGGGTTCGAAGGCTGGCCCCCCGAAGGGTTCACAGTCGCCTCAGACACCGAGCGAGGGATGACCAGGGGTACGTTCGATACATAACCAAGGCTCGGGCTGCGCTCCCGAGGTACCCTAGGACATTTCCGAGACCAGCGGGAACAATCCTGTAACGGAATCCCATCGGAGGGAGGCATCGAGCCCTCGGACCCCGTCGCCAGGGGACCGGGTCCGGCAGGTCACCCGCAGGTACTTTTGGGCGTGCCTCCGGGCCCCTAGCCGACCCCCAACGAACGGGGCACGGACGTCCACTCGGATTACCCGATTGCAGCTCACTGGAGACACCATGTTCGGTGCCCATCGAGGGTAACATGGCGCTCTCCCCCCCTCCTCCTTGCGAAAAGGCGACGTAGGGGCGTATGTAAAAAGCCGAGTCTGTCCCTGATCGTCCTCTCGCCCTGTGCGGAGGCTCGGGGGCTACTCTCGCAAACCCGGCTCCGGCCAAACCGTTGACAGCGTCAACATACCAGCCCAAGAACTTGGGCCCCGACAGTGCACCCGGGCTACGGCCTGTTCGCATGAGGGAACCGCTAGACCAGCCGAAGCATTACGCAAGGCATTAAGACCTCGAAGGAGTGAAACCACTCCTCCGAGGCCTCGGGGGCTACACCCGGCGGGTGCGCTCGCGCGCACCCACCGGAACAAAGTGTAACCGAGAAAGGCTGGTCCCCTTGCAAAAAAGTGCGACGAAAAGCCTCCAAGCGAGTGCTAACACTCCCTTCGAGGCTCGGGGGCTACTGTCGGGGACCATAATTAGGGGTACCCTCAAGACGCCTAATTCTCAGCTGGTAACCCCCATCAGCATAAAGCTGCAGAGGCCTGATGGGTTTGATTAAGTCAGGGATCAGTCCATACGAGCGACTCGATCACGCCACGCCCGAGCCTAGCCTCGGGCAAGGGCAGCCGACCCTTAGGTGTTTCCGTCTCGCCCGAGGCCCCCTTTTACGGCAGACGCATCTCCGGCTCGCCCGAGGCCTTGCCTTCGTTAAGAAGCAACCCTGACTAAATCACCACGCCGACCGACCGAGTCACAGGGGCGTTTAACGCAAAGAGTAAGACTGACGGGCAGCCAGGCCTTGCCAAAGGCGCCATAGGAAGCTCCGCCCGACCCAGGGCTCGGACTCGGGCTAAGGCCCCGGAAGACGGCGAACTCCGCTCCGCCCGACCCAGGGCTCGGACTCGGGCTAAGGCCCCGGAAGACGGCGAACTCCGCTCCGCCCGACCCAGGGCTCGGACTCGGGCTAAGGCCCCGGAAGACGGCGAACTCCGCTCCGCCCGACCTAGGGCTCGGACTCGGGCTAAGGCCCCGGAAGACGACGAACTCCGCTTCGCCCGACCCAGGGCTCGGACTCCGCCCTGGCCTCTGCCGAACGACCTCCGCCTCGCCCGACCCAGGAGCTCGGGCTCGGCCTCGGCCATGCAGGATAGACTCGACCTCGGCTTCGGAGGAGCCTCCACGTCGCCCGACCTAGGGCACAAGTCCGCCACGTCAACAGGAAGCGTCATCATCACCCTACCCCGAGCCGACTCGGGCCGCAGAGAACAGGACCGACGTCCCATCTGGCCAGCTCCGCCAGATAGGCAATGATGGTGCCCCGCTAGATCCATGACGACGGCGGCTCTCAGCTCCCTTACGGAAGCAGGGGGACGTCAGCAAGGGCCCCACCACTTCGACAGCTGTCCCTCCGCCAGGCTCCATTGCTTCTCCGACGGCCACGACGCCACACCAGCTGGGTGCCAAGATCTCTCCGGCTGCCACCTTGGCATGTACTTAGGGCACTAGCTCTCCCCCGCTAGACACGTAGCACCTTGCTACACCCCCATTTGTACACCTGGATCCTCTCCTTACGACTAAAATGACCAAGCTTACCGCATTTGAAGCATGAGCGCTTCCCCTTGGCTTTGGTCTTGCTTGGCTGTCCCTTGCGTCCTTTAAGCGCCGTCTTGAAGCGCTTAATGATGAGGGCCATCTCCTCATCATTAAGTCCGGCCGCCTCAATCTGTGCCACCTTGCTAGGTAGCGCCTCCTTGCTTCTTGTTGCCTTGAGAGCAAGGGGTTGCGGCTCGTTGATCGGACCATTCAAGGCGTCGTCCACGTACCTTGCCTCCTTGATCATCATTCGCCCGCTAACGAATTTTCTAAGGACTTCTTCGGGCGACATTTTGGTGTACCTGGGATTCTCACGAATATTATTCACCAAATGAGGATCAAGAACGGTAAAGGACCTTAGCATCAGTCGGACGACGTCGTGGTCCGTCCATCGCGTGCTTCCGTAGCTCCTTATTTTGTTGATAAGGGTCTTGAGCCGGTTGTATGTTTGAGTTGGCTCCTCGCCCCTTATCATCGCGAACCTTCCAAGCTCGCCCTCCACCAACTCCATTTTGGTGAGCAAGGTGACGTCGTTCCCCTCATGAGATATCTTGAGGGTGTCCCAGATCTGCTTGGCATTGTCCAAGCCGCTCACCTTATGATACTCGTCCCTGCACAAGGAGGCTAGCAACACAGTAGTGGCTTGTGCATTCTTATGAATCTGTTCATTAATAAACATAGGGCTATCCGAGCTATCAAATTTCATTCCACTTTCCACAATCTCCCAAATGCTTGGATGGAGAGAAAACAGGTGAGTACGCATTTTGTGGCTCCAAAATCCGTAGTCCTCTCCATCAAAGTGAGGGGGCTTGCCAAGTGGAATGGGGAGCAATTGGGCATTTGAGCTATGCGGAACGCGCGAATAATCGAAAGAAAAGTTTGAGTTAACCGTCTTTCGTCTGTCGTAGTCGTCGTTGTCCTTTTGGGAGGAGGAAGATTCGTCGCTGTCGTAGTAGACAATTTCCTTGATGCGCCTTGTCTTCTTCTTCCTCCCGTCTTTTCTTTTGTGGCCCGAGCCTGAGTCGGTGGGCCTGTCATCATTTGGCTCGTTGACGAAGGACTCCTTCTCCTTGTCGTTGATCACCATCCCTTTGCCCTTAGGATCCATCTCTTCGGGCGATTAGTCCCTTTCTTGAAGAGAACGGCTCCGATACCAATTGAGAGCACCTAGAGGGGGGGGTGAATAGGTGATCCTGTAAAACTTCAAAAACTTAAGCCACAAAACTTGGTTAAGTGTTAGCACAATAATTGCCAAGTGGCTTAAAGAGGAATCCTCAACAAAACACAATAACCAACAAAGATCAATCACAGAGATGGCACGGTGGTTATCCCGTGGTTCGGCCAAGACCAACGCTTGCCTACTCCACGTTGTGGCGTCCCAACGGACGAGGGTTGCAATCAACCCCTCTCAAGCGGTCTAAAGACCCACTTGAATACCACGGTGTTTTGCTTGCTTTATCTCAATCCCGTTTGCGAGGAATCTCCACAACTTGGAGCCTCTCGCCCTTACACTTGAAATTCACAAAGAACACAGAGCAAGGGAGGGATTAGCAACGCACACAAGACACACGAATCAGAATGTCAATACGCACACAAGTCGCAACAAGAGCTCGCAACACAACTCAATGAGTTCACAACTCCACTAGAGCTCTATATGCTATCACAATGAAACGAATGCGTGGAATCGATGTCTTGGTGCTTAAGAATGTTGTAGGAATGCTTGGTATCCTCCTCCATGCGCCTAGGGGTCCCTTTTATAGCCCCAAGGCAGCTAGGAGCCATTGAGAGCAATCAGGGAAGGCAATTCTTGCCTTCTGTCGTCTGGCGCACCGGACAGTCCGGTGCACACCGGACACTGTCCGGTGCCAGATTTCTTTCCTTAAATGGCGAAGCCGACCGTTGGCAGACCTGGAGCCGTTGGCGCACCGGACATGTCCGGTGTACACCGGACAGTCCGGTGCCATCTTCTAGCCGTTGGCTCGGCCACGTGTCCCGCGCAGATTGCGCGGCCGACCGTTGGCCCGGCCGACCGTTGGCTCACCGGACAGTCCGGTGCACACCGGACAGTCCGGTGAATTATAGCCGTACGTCGCCGGTGAATTCCCGAGAGCGGCCAGTTCGCTCGAACCAGCCTGGCGCACCGGACACTGTCCGGTGCACCACCGGACAGTCCGGTGCTCCCAAACTCAGCAGATTCTTGGCTGCTCGAGCCAAGACATTTCCAATTGGATTTTTCCTGTTTCCAGCACTTAGACACAATATATTAGTCCATAAAACAATGTACTAAGTCTGAGAAACATACCTTTATCCTTGATTTGTACTTTGTCCACCTCTTTACACTTAGGCACTTGTGTTGGACACTAAATCACCAAAACACTTAGAAATTGCCCAAGGGCACATTTCCCTTTCAGTCTATTGTGCTTCACAAGAGCTCTCCTTAGCCACTTGACTTCATTATGCTAACTCCTAATTAAGTTTTGTGGCTTTAAGTTTCAAGTTTTTACACGATCACCTATTCACCCCCCCTCTAGGTGCTCTCACAACTGCGGTTACAAAATTAGAAAGCTAAAACGACAAACCTAGCACAAAGCTTGATAGCACGAAAAATATTTTCAATACAAACCCTCATATATATACACAAAGCACCACTGATCGATGGGGCCTACAATATAGAATGTCTCGCTATTATAGCGAAGGGAAGGTGTTTTCGGACCTTCGGCTAAAGGCCTTCGTTCATTTCACAGTCTGAATTTGTTACAAAGAAACAAACCAATGCGAGGGGCTACTGTTGGGGGCCTTCGTTTTCTGAAGGTCCTCAAAAACATGGCTAACCATTTGCTTTCAGCATACTACTAAATATTACAGGAGCTTCATCACTAGAAAAGCTTGACGTAACTCTAGAGAAGTACGACAAAGCAAACTTCATCACGGTGAAGCAGGAGGGCGACGTAGGGAGAAGGTGTCATTCAAGTTATTGAATACAAATGACGATATTGTCCTTATGACATTTGTAAACCATGTATGTAATTGTTGAGGGCATGAATGTAATAACATATGAAGCTTTATGATTGCCTATAAATAGATGAACAGTGCCCCCGTACTGTTCACGCTGGATTGTAATTGCCCTCGCGTCGTCACCTTCAAACAAACCCAAGATATCAATGTAATACAAACTTTGACAGTGCTTGTATGTTTATTATGAAGTAAATATGTGGCATGACATCATATCTCGTAAGTACATTTCCATATTTGTGAATGATGAGGACTTGTTATTCATGACCTTCGTCTAAGATTCATTAAACCCGAGAGGGAATGATGCTTCGAAAGACGAAGGTCTTTAACATATAACAAATGTGTTTCCTTGCTCTTGATTCACAGCAATTGAGAACAAGTGACCAACACGAAGTTCCTCACTATTTTGGTCTTTTCAGAGTCAGGGACGCAAGCTAAGACGTCCATGTCGCTCCCACCAAAAAAGGTTGCCCTAGTAAGATATCCGAGGGCTTCGACAATGTCCTCTACTTCTTTGGATTCCTCCACATCAAGCTATTTTTCCATGATATGTTTGATGTTGAAGATCGACCTTTTCCTAGTCCCGTTTCTTGGTAATGATGCCATTTCGATCTCTTTTTTGGACTTGAGGTTTTTGTTGCTTCTTCTACAGGGATAGGGATCGTAGCTTCTTTATGCTGCTTTGGGACCGGTCTATCATTTTCCCCTTCGGTGGAAGGGGTCCCAAACACAGCCTACATAAGGGAATACATTTAGGGAACCCTTTTTTCTTGGTTTTGGTATTGCTCCTTTAGTCTCTTCTAATAGAGTCTTTTATTGTGCAGCTACAACCAAAGCTTCAGTTCTAGCTTCTTCATCAATCATTTTATCCTTCATATTGAGTAGCAAGCTTATCAGGTCCGACCCTAAGGGACCCAAAGCATTAATAGGTAGGGACTTCATCATTACCTCTAATATTTGCATGGCCCTAGTGAAGAGGCCGAGGCACAATTCATAACTTTACTCCTTTCTCTGGCCTCCTCACGGTTGGCTTTCCTTTTTAAGCCTTCAAGGAAGGGGACCTCGTGTTTGATTGGGGAGACCTTTCATATGTCTTTGGCTTCTTGGTTGCTTTTGGTTTTTGAGATGACCCTTCATCTACCTCTGACTTCTTAGTCATTTTTAGTTTTTGTTTTTCATCTTTTGCCTTAGCTTGCTTGGTTGCTTCCCTTCCCATAATGCTAATAGTTCTTTACCTTTTCACTCCTACATCAGCCTCTTCGGCCAAGTTAGGATGATCCGGGTAATCATACCCTAGTGCATCCATCACTCTGGTTAACCTTCATTTTTCTTGGGTGTCATCAGACGATCTTCTTTAATTGTATAGTTTCCAAGAATTTCATTGCAAAGTATCTCAATAGATTCTAGCCATTAGGGGCATGTATTTTTGAACACAGGGTGTCGCTTGAATCGGTACGACAATACTTTTAGGACATTGAGTTTCACTTCTTTGTCACCTTTATTTGGCTTAGGCATTCCCCAGCCAGCCATAGTGGGAAATACTCTATTTGCAAGGAATCCTTCAACAAGATACTAGGTGTTGATTCTATCGACCATAGAATTCAATGTGATCATGGTCGTTTTGGTGGCTCCTTCCATGTTGCACACCGTCCTCTTTAGGCTGAAACTTATCTTTAGTGGTCTCATCACTATATATTTAAATTCCTCCTTTTTCTCCATATCCACCTTAACATAGAACCATTCTTTCACCCAGTCACTTGGCCATTTTGTCCTATGTACAGGAAACATTGAATATTTGTGATAAGCAAAATTGTAACAACCAAAATTATTTTGCAGCCCATCCGAAGGCCTAGCCTTCATCTAGTAGTGCAGCTAATGTATCATATAGAATGCTTCAGTATCAGTGCATGCTCCTTGGCTTCGCACAACCCATATATAAACAACAAGCCTAACAATGGCATTTGGTGTTAGCTGATGCATGTAAATCTCATACTTCTTTAGCACCTCATCAATCACCCTACGCATTAGCAAATGAAGCCCTGCCCAGAAAAAGCTTTTGAATACCACAACTTCATTTTCCTGCGGCTCATGGATGGTCTCTTCTTCGGTAAAACAAACCAAGTCTTCATTCTCAACATACCCTAGTCTTTGAAAGACCTTTAGATCATTAGGTTTCATAAGGGGCCGCCCCATCTCAATGTAGCTTGGTTTGAAGGGCCAAAGGTCACCCTCCTTCTCTACAATGGCATCACCTTCCTAAAGCTCGCTAAAACAACAAAATCATGAAGCTCGTAAAAAGAAAGAATGTTATGCGACATTTGGAGGCAGATAATGTGGTGGTAGCAGTTTGGTTCAAGCAGTAAATGTCATGCTGGTTACTTGGGCCAACAGTCTTATATAGACATGCTGATGTAGAAGTCGAGGAGCCGCTTAGCCCAACTCACAACCTTGTGGGCCGCTTATATTTGTATTATTCTGTTTTCAATAACATGCTTAGGGAAGGTGTTGTTTGGACCTTCGGCATAAGGCCTTCGGTGTTTCTGTGGTCTAAGCTTGTTATGGAAAACAAACTAATTCCATGATGGGCTATTGTTGGTGGTGTGCCTTAGCCAAAGGTCCTTTTTTTACTAATGAATATCTGCTTGTCTTAACAATTGTCTCCAGATTAACCTTTGCTGTGGTATGCTTAAGCCGTAGGTACCAAAAGCTTCGGCGCTAGTGAATAGTCGAAGGTGTTCAACGTGTCTGAAAAAATACCGCTAAGACAAAGATGAGATCAGATGGTGTGTACGACGCCTATGAAGCGAAATTACAATGGTGCCCTTAGAAGATTCTATAGTTCATATGTATAGGATTGAGAGTCATGATTGTAATTTATACAAAGTTGTGTATTGGGTCACCACTATAAATAGAGGTATAGTGACATGCATTAGACATACGTTGAGCCCTCGGGTCATTCACAGAGCACCTCAACCTCTAAAGCTAACACATTTCTTAGCCTTTGGACTTTTGCTAAAGCCTCCAAAGGTATCTATGTAATTATTTGTAATCAAGAAAGAATAATAAAGGGAGTATAACAGTTGTGACTTCTTATGATCATACTTATTCTTTCTATATTCCTTTAATACAATGATTATGATGACCCTTTTCCTCTAATTTGTCTTTCATCTAATTGGGTTGCCCTATTTTGATACCCTTTAGGAGTCGAAGTAGGTAACCAATAGAAGTACATCTGGTCAGACATTGAATTGATAAGAGACAAGAAATGACCATATCTAGGTTATTCGATGGGAAGATGTGAACAAAGATTAGTGATAGATGACACAACTTGCATGCAAATAACCAGTAGAAGTCGTGCAGTAAGAAGAAGAGTATTAAATGTCAATGTCCTAAGCTACAATCATATGAGTTGAAAACTACTGCTAGGTGAAACATAGATATAGTGTGGTGGTGAGCAAGAGTGACCATATTTTGGCAAGACCACTATTGCTATAATAGTGGAGTAAGAACATACTTGAGAACTAAGAAGCTTACAATTAGGTTCTAAAGAAAATGTACAGCGATCTATGGTAATGAAAGGGAAATGAGGCTTAACCCATTTCTAGATTTGTTTTGGTGTTTGATGACCATAACAACCATATAGACTAACTAGTTTGCTAAGTTTGTAATTCATAGGTTCATATATAAGATCAACATTTGTGATTGTCAGTCAGAAACTACTCAATTCCAAACAAAGGGGTGAACCTTGGAAAAGATGAACTTTCAGTAATTTAACACCTTTGATAAGTTATAAACTCCCCTTAATATGTATTTGAACCAACTAGAGTCACTGGAAAGCTCAAGTTTGAAGTTTCACTCTTTTGGAACAAAGTTGAGCCAAAAACATAATATGAGTTGGAGAATTAGAAACAATCAAATTTCATGACTTAGACTAGTCGGATAATCTCTATATATGTTTGTCTAAGTCATAGGAACACCCTTAAGGACAATCAAATCAAATCTTTGAAGTTATATGCCCAAAGAAGACTTAATCGGTCTGCTCTACGTAGCACTGACCGGTCTAATGATTCACCGAATCGAGTACACAGAGAGCACTTTTCTATGTCTCTAGGCCCTAACACACCAGACTAGTATGGTGGTGTACCGGACCACTTTTGCAGAGAGGGTGAAAATTGGGACTTTGACTAGCTGGCGCACCGGACCAGTATGGGTGTGCACCAGACCAGTCATGTTTCAACGTTTATCTTTAGTTTCCAATGGTTGGATCTATAGTGGCTAAGAAAATTGGAATTCTGTCATTATCAAACTAAGGATTCGCTCGAATGCCATTATGAGAACACGCTTCGTTATTACGCCATTCTCAAACACTGGCTTACAGATAAAATGCCATTTAGGGGGTTATTTGACAAAATATCAATTGATCGGACTGTTTTACCCCTAAACAAAAACTGTTGCAATGAATTCTTTTTAGTTCTCTGGAGTAAAACTGTTTTACCCCTAAACTAAGGATTCGCTCGTTCTCTGTCCCCTCCCTCGTTCGTTGTGTCTCCTCCTCTCTGCTATTCATTGCAACAGTTCATGATGACCACAACAACATTGCACGACGCAACGTTGCAACAGGTTTCGCCCATGGCGCACGACTCAAACAGCCTGACGGCCATAGCAACATCTTCTGAATTTTTGTTCTCTGTCTCCTAGCATCAGGTTCCAAGCTGATGACCACAGCTCAAACATCCTGACGGCCACAACAACTAACATCTTCGACAATAACAGAAGATATGCACACTAACAACTTCTGAAATTTTGTTTTAAATAGCAGCACACTAATAGTTCATGATCTTGAACATAACAGCACACATTTGTTTTAGTCCAAAGTAACTAGCACAACAAAGAGAAGGACTAAAAATCCTTGAATGGTCCATCTCCCAGCAGCAACTTAATAGGAGAACTAAAATATTGGATAACACATAAAACAACTACTTATTAGACTCTCTTCAGCTTCTTTGGTGTGAGCTTCTTCACTAGCATCTTCTTAGGAGTTGTATTCTTGGGAGGTGACTGGACATCTCCCAGCAACATAGCAAGCTTGCTAAAAAAATGAAGAACAATATAATTTAATGACACAACTAGCTACGACTTGATACAACATAATTGTAATTACCTCCTAGTGACTCTGATTGGGCTGTCTTGTAAAATAGACTCCCTTGTTGGTGTAACCGGAAGATAAACTTCCAGTTGGACATCATCTTCACTTTGGACAGCACCATGATCTTGAACAATTTCAAGTTCGACAGTAGCTTCACCTTGGACAGTAGCTTCACCTTGGACAGCACCTTGACCTTGGACACTTTGTTGAAGTCGAGTTTTGGGGATTTTGGCATTATCCCCATACTTTGTTCTATTCATGCAAGGCTTTCTCTTCCTACAAGTTGGACAGCACAGTTAGATACAAATATAACAGTGCACATGTTCAAATTAGACATTTCATCACTTACCTTTTCTTTGTTCCGTTCAATGGGAACTTGTAGCTAGTTTCACTGTGACCTAATTCTCCACATCTTTTGCACTTTCTTTTGCCTCTAATCATCTTCCTTTTCCCCTTCTCAGATTGGTTTGAACCCTCCATGTCAGCTTCTAGTACTGCATTCTTGTCAGCTTCCTTGCCTTTCTCTGTAGCTACTTTTTTCCCTTTGCTATTCCCACCTTCCAAACAACTCTTAATTCTTAGTTTCTTATACTTTCCTTTACCTCTCTTGTCAAGTGGTGCAACAACCACATAGGGTAGATCCACTGTTGGCCATTGAGACCTATCAGGTAGTGGTTCAATTATTCTCTTATATGCATTTTTGAACCTTGTACAGAGTAGAACTCATGCACAAAATCTTCCAATTCGACATCCACACTCTCTTGAGTTGTAATCAAAGCCAATGCATGTGGACAAGGTTTGCCGGTGTGCTGCCACTCTAGGCATGTACACTCATGCAAATATGACTTCACTACATGCCTGTTGTGAGTGTTTGTGCTGCCCTCAACCTGTGCAGAGAAAAAACTAGCCTTTGTCACTGATAGATGCCCTAGACCTCTGGTCCTTGCCTTCAATTGTTGTAAAACAGCACGTAAGATCTTCCCATTAAGTTTATCTCCAATTCTTCTCCTTTTCTCCCACAACACCATTATCATCTTCCTACACTTGTCTGCAAGCTCAACAACTGGAAGGTCCTTCCAATCTTTACCAGTTGTTGAAGACTTCAGCTAGATTGTTGGTGACATAATCACACTTGATGGTAGGATTAAACTGACTCCTCCTCCATTTCAGCTTGTGGTAAGTATCTAGCTATTTCTTTACATCTGGGGAAGCTTCCACAACTTGATTGTAAAAGAATTGTGAAACTTCTGGCCTATATGCCCTAGATGTAGGGTACATCTTAGAGAATATGTCACCTCCAAACCTCTTAACAAAATTCTGCATTAGATGCCTAAAGCATTCTCTTTGGTCAGCCTGAGGGAAAACAAGTTTTACTGCATTTTCTAACCCTTTGCATGCATCTGTACATACAGCAAGCAATGGAAGATCTCCTATTGCCTTTTTTAGTTGGCTCATGAACCATACCCAATTATCATCAGTTTCACCATCTATGAATCCAAATGCAAGTGGATACATCCAGTTATGACCCTCAATAGCCGTGGCTGCAGCCATATGCCCATTCCATCTACCATTGAGGGCAGTTGAGTCTATGCTGAGGTATGGTCTGCAACCTTCTAAAAGTCCTTGAATGCAAGGGGCTAATGCACAAAAAAATCTGTGGAAATAAATCTTGCCATCTACCTCCTTAATGTCAATCTCAATGACACTCCCTGGAGAACGACTCAACACCTCTGCCCTCCAATTGAAAAGCATTTGAAAACTCTCTTCCCAACTGCCATGTAACTCTTTTATTGCCAATTGCCTCCCCTTCCAAACCGTGTCATAATGAATTTCACACTTATATTTTTCTTCCAACCTTTTTCGCAGCTCCTTCGAACCCATGTTAGACTTCTTCTTGAGGAGATGGATAACCTTTGATGCTACCCAAGCGCTAGTAGGGGTTGTGGTTTTCCTTCTAGCACTGGAAGTACAAGTGTGTTCCTCAATTAAGATAGTGACCTGCAATAATAAACCTCAGTTAGTAACAACAAAGATGGCAAGGGCACAACATAGATTAGTAACAACAAGTCTATACCATAACACTATTCCTAGATTGTTGCCTACGTCCCACAATATGCCAAGGGCAACCTTCTCCTTTGCAATTACCAATAAATTGACTTGGATCAGTTTTATATATTTCTAGCTCAAACTCTTCATTGATCGCAAACTGTCTCACAGCTAGCCTAAAGTCACGCATGCTAGGGTACATTGTTCCAATATCCATACAAGGCTTGTCTGGGTCATGCAACATCACCCTCTCATTTGGAATTTCATCATCAACAGGGATGGCTGCATCAATAGTTTCATTCTCACTATAACTTCTATTAACATCACCCTCTTCCATCCTAAAAGCTTCACCAGCCTTCTCAACAGCTTCATCCTCAGCTCTCAAACCGATCAACTCATACATTCTATCATCGTCAACAATTTCTATCCTACCTTCCTCATCTTGCCTCTCAACAATTTGAAGTGCGGCCCAGTCAATACCAACCTTTGGGTGACCACTAGGATGTACTACCAATGCTAAGCTAGACAGAAGCTCATTGTCAAAACTGAAAATAAAAAATAAAAATGTACAATCATACTACTTCATTCAATTTCTATAAAAGTTATTAAATGTAGAATCATATCTGTACATAGAATCATTCCAGCTGTAATCCATCTAGCCAACTGTTGGTGACCAATAATGTGAGATCTCCGCTGCTGCTAACTCAAATCAGAATAAACCCTAAAGTCTAAAGCCTAAATCGTAAAGCCTAAAACCCTAAAACCCTAAAGCCTATGTGCATACCTGGAGCTCGCCGAGGTTAGGTGAGGGGAAGCCGAGGGGAAGTCGTTGTAGCTCACCGAGGGGAAGCCGTTGTAGCTCGTCGAGGGGAACCGGCCGTCGGTGGTGGAGCTCGCCGTGGGGAGCCAGGCGCCATGGTGGAGCTCGTCGTGGGGAGACGACCAATGCTGGTGGACCTCGCCGTGGTGGAGCTCGCCGTAGGGAGGCGAGCGACGTGCGCAGTGGGCCGCCGTCCAGAGAGCAGAGAGGAGGAGCAGAGAGGAGACAGAAAACAAGGAGCGAGAGACAAAGAACTAGCGAAAGGGAGCGAGAGTAGACGCTCTGGAGACAGAGAACGAGCAACAGTTTAGTTTAGGGGTAAAACAGTCTAATCAATTGATATTTTGTCATATAACCCCCTAAATGGCATTTTATCTGTAAGCCAGTGTTTGAGAATGGCATAATAACGAACCGTGTTCTCATAATGGCATTCGAGCAAATCCTTAGTTTGATAATGGCAGAATTCCAATTTTCTCGTAGTGGCGCTGACATGCCAGGCCCGGCGAGACACCAGACCAAACACTGCTCATCTAACCACGTCAGAACGATCACCTGCAATAGCAATCTGACAGAGGTCCGGAGGTGCACCGGATCAGCAATGTTCAATGTCCGGTGTACCCATAGTTTGTGCAGAATTCTCCATTCAATGCCAACGGCTTTATGGGTTGTTGGGGGCTATAAAGAGACCCCAACCAGCACGTTGAATACATAAGAGCTACACCAAACATACATACATTCATTGCAACAACTCCAAGCCATCCAAAGCCACACAAGTGCTAGATTCAATTGATGTGAGCTAGAAAAGATAGTGCCTTGTGTGAAGACTTTTGTTGAGTTTGTTGTTGCGGTTCTTGTGCTCTTGTGCTTTCTTTTCTCACTCTCATTCTTTATAAAAGCTAGCGAAAGACTCCGTATTGTGTGGAGATCCTCGCAATGGCTCCGATCTTTTATTTGAGAAAGGATACTAAAAGGGAAATGGACCTAATCATTTCCTATAATCGATTTTGGTGGTAGACGTCCAACACAAACCACATGGACTAACTAGTTTGTCTAGATATCATTTATTACAGGTGCATAAGGTTCAACACAAACCAAGAAAGAAATTCAGTTAGGGACTCAATCAAAAATTGGAGCAAGACTAAGAGAGTGCTGCCAAGTAGCGCACGGGACACTGTCCGGTGCACCAGGCCAGACAGCCCACAAACCAGCCACTCTCGGGTTTCTTCTGGGCGCGCTCCACTATAATTCAATGGACTGTCCGGTGAGCCAGCGGAGCAATGTCTCCCTGTGCGCCAACGGTCGACTGCTCACATGAACAATGCTGAACAGTGCCGCGTAGAAGCCAGAGCGCAGAAGTCAGAGGTCACCGGACTGTCCGGTGTGGCACCGGACTGTCCGGTGCAGCAAAAAGACAAACGGCTCCAACGGTCAATAGCTTCAAACCCTAAGGGCACGCTGACATGGCGTGCAGCAAATAGTGAATAGTGACTATCCGGTGCGCCACCGGACTGTCCGATGCACCCATCGCCAGCAGACTTTGCCAACGACTAGGAAGTGGTTGGGGGCTATAAATACCCCCAACCACCTCATTCAAAGCCATCCAAGCATTCTGAAGTTTTCATTCATTGCAAGAGCAAAGTCCAACACTCCAAGACACAATCAAAGCAATCAATCCACTCCAAGTTCCTAAAATCAAACTAGTGCTTAAGGGCTTGTGAGAGGATCATTTGTGTTCTTTTGTTGCTCTTGTCACTTGGATTGCCTTTCTTCCTTCCTCATTCCTTTTATAAGTGCTTGTAAGGCTTGCAAGAGACACCTAAGTGTGTGGCGGTCCTTGATGAGGACATCCTCCACTATTACCCGTTGGCAAAGACGCAATTGGCCTAGTTGGCCCAATTGTAGTCGGACGGTGACCGTGTGAGCCTCAGAATTATCCCACCTCGCTTAACTTGGGAGGAGGAAGCCACTTTAAAAGGGAGAGCCACCCTTCCCCCATTGGACTAGTCTTTTGGGATGATTGGGCCTTTCCCTGAGTTGGGTGTGCTTAATGAACTGTTGGGCTCCGGGCAACCCTAATTTGTTGGGCCTCGACCAACCCCACCTGGGCTGGGTGTATCAGTCCTTGCGGGGTCTTAGTGACCTGAGTGATTAAGAGAAGGCTCACTCGGTCTAAGTGACCATTTGAGAGAGAGAGGGAAAGGGTTGAAATAGACCCGGCCTTTGTGGCCTCCTCAACAGGGATTAGGTTCTTTGGAACCGAACCTCGGCAAAACAAATCATCGTGTCCACTTGTGTTGATTTCTATTTGATTTGTTTGCCCTCTTTCCTCTCTCTAAATTTTCCTTGCCAATATTGTTTTGAGTTTGGTTCCAAACGTCATCCGCATCATTTGAGCAACTCGTGGCAAGAGAAACAATCTTTCACTTTGGATTTAATTCTAACTGTTGGGGGTCTTCTTCTCCGATGAAGGTCCTCACGGAAAAAACACCTTCGGCAAAATGGTACAAAAGCTTGCTGAAGTTACCTTTAGCTTTGGCTCAACTCCTTGAGACGAAGCTCAACAGCCTTGGCGACAATGCAAGATGCTGAAGGTCAATAGCTTCGGCCCAGACCAAGCAGGGAAGGAAAAAAGACTAGATGGACCTTGTTAGTTTTAATTTCTTGTAAACAAATGTTCAAGGGCATGAATGTAATTTTACCTGGGCTGTGTCCCGTGCCTATAAATAGATGAACAGTACCCCCGTATTGTCCACGCTGGATTGTAATCGCTCTCGCGTTATTCTCGCATCCCAACCTTCTATCAAGCCGAAGGTATTAATGTAATATTAACATTATTGATATTTACTCATATTCACAGAATACAAATTCGAATATATTATTGATTCATAGTTATGATCTTTATTTCTTTATGTTCTATTGCTTAACTATTTATATTCCTATGCTAATTTGATGAGGGTATGTCCTTCATGACCTTCGTCCGAAGATCATTATATCCGAAAGGAAATAATACTTCGAAGGACAAAGGTCTTTAACCATTAACAATTGTGTTGCCTTGTTCTTGATTTATAGGATTTGAGAACAAGTGACCAACACTAACGCTAACCCTCGGCCTTAGTGTTGGTTTAAGTTTATAAATTTCAGGTTTCGCCTATTCACCCCTCCCCCTCTAGGCAGCTTTCAATTGGTATCGGAGCCAGTGCTTCATTAAGAGCCTAACCAACTCGAAGTGATGTCTAGAGATCACGCCAAGAGGGAGATCATGACCGACGACAAGCCCACGGGCTCGGGGAAGACTCTCTCAAGGGAGTCCGGCAACAAGTATAAGGAAGAATCTTCTTCCTCCATCAAGTCACATAGAAGGGGTGACAAGAAGAAAAATAAGATGAAGAAGGTGGTCTACTATGAGACCGATTCTTCAACACCCTCTACCTCGGGCACCGAGTCGTCCACTACTTCTAAGCGCCATGTGCGCAAGAAGTATAGTAAGATGCCCCTACGCAATCCCCGTATTTCAAAGCGCGCCCCATTACTTTCCGTACTCCTAGGCAAACCACCATATTTTGAAGATTATTGCATGTGGAGTGATAAAATGAGGCACCACCTACCCTCACTCCACGAAAGTATTTGGGTTATTGTTGAGTTTGGAGCGAATGCACCACAAGTGGGGGACGAGGACTACGAATCGGACGAGGCCGCCCAAATTAGGCACTTTAACTCCTAAGAAACTTCTATACTCCTCGCCTCTTTATGTCGGGAGGAGTATAATAAGGTGCAAGGGTTAAAGAACACCAAAGAACTTTGGGACGTCCTCAAAACGGCACACGAAGGGGACGAGGTGACCAAGATCACCAAGTGCGAAATGATCGAGGGAGAACTCGGTCGATTCGTCCTCAACAAAGGAGAAGAGCCGCAAGTCATGTACAACCGGCTCAAAACAATGGTGAATCAAGTGCGCAACCTCGGGAGCACAAAATGGGATGACCATGAGATGGTCAAGGTTATTCTTAGATCACTTGTTTTTCGTAATCCCACTCAAGTGAAACTAATCCGTGGAGACCCTAGATATAAACAGATGTCTCCCGAGGAAGTGATTGGCAAGTTTGTGAGCTTTGAACTTGTGATCAAAGACTCCAAACATATTGTTATCTTGGAGCAAGGCGCCACCTCTACACCCGAGGTGCAACCTGTTGTATTCAAGGCAGCGGAAGAAAAGAAAGAGGAGTCTACACCAAGTAGGCTTCCAATTGACGCCTCCAAGCTCGACAACGAGGAGATGGCGCTCATCATCAAGAGCTTTTGCCAAATCCTCAAGCAACGGAGGGGGAAGGACTACAAGCCCCGCTCCAAAAGGGTGTGCTACCGGTGTGGTAACTCCGGTCACTTTATAGCTAAATGTCCATATTCTAGTGAAAGTGACAGGGACGACGACAAGAAGGGGAAGAAGAAAATGGAAAAGAAGAAGTACTACAAGAAGAAGGGCGGTGAGGCGCACATGAGGCGAGAATGGGACTCCGATGAGAGCTCCACCGACTCCTCCTCTGACGAGGACGCCGCCAACATCGCCATCAACAAGGGACTTCTCTTCCCCAATGTCGGCCACAAGTGTCTAATGGCTAAGGACGGCAAGAAGAAGAAGGTATACTCTAGAGCCACCCCTAAATACACAACATCCGATGATGAGGGTAGCTCAAGCGATAATGAAGATGATTTAATTTCTCTCTTTGCCAACCTAAACATGGACCAAAAGAAAAAATTAAATGAATTAATAGGGACCATTAACGAGAAGGATGATCTCTTGGAATGCTAAGAGGACTTGCTCGTTAAGGAGAACAAAAAAATTGTTAAGTTGAAAAATGCTTATGCCCTAGAAGTAGAAAAATGTGAAAACTTAACTAAAGAGCTTAGCATTTGCAATGATTCAATTTCATGTCTTAGAGATGAGAATGCTAGTCTAAATGCTAAGATTGATGAATTGAATGTATGCACACCATCTACATCTACTGTTGAGCATATCACTATTTGTACTAGATGTAGAGATGTTAATGTTGAAGCTATTGATGATCAGCTTGCCATGATTAAACAACAAAATGATCACATAGCTACATTAAATGCTAAAATTGCCGAGCATGAGCTAGAAAATGGAAAATTCAAATTTGCTAGAAGCATGCTCTATAATGGGAGACGCCCTGACATTAAGGATGGTATTGGGTTCCAACAAGGGAACCAAAGCAATGTCAAGCTTAATGCCCCTAAGAAATTGTCTAATTTTGTTAAGGGTAAGGCTCTCATGGTTCAGGATAGAGAAGGTTACATTTTATACCCTGCAAACTATCCTGAGCATAAAATTAGGAAAATTCATGCTAGAAAACCTCACACTGCTTCTCATCATGCTTTTATGTATAAAAATGAGGCTTCTAGTTCTAGGCATACCACTAATGTTAAAATGCCTAAGAAGAAAATTCCTAATGCATCAAATGAACATAATATTTCATTTAAGACTTTTGATGCTTCTTATGTGCTTACTAACAAATCAGGCAAAGTAGTTGCCAAATATGTTGGGGGCAAACACAAGAGTCCAAAGACTTGTGTTTGGGTACCCAAGGTACTTGTTTCTAATGTGAAAGGTCCCAAGACCATTTGGGTACCTAAGAACAAGGCCTAAATTTATTTTGTAGGTTTATGCATCCGGTGGATCAAGTTGGATAATCGATAGCGGGTGCACAAACCACATGACACGGGAGAAAAGGATGTTCTCCTCATATGAGAAAAATGAAGATCCCCAAAGAGCTATCACATTCGGGGATGGAAATCAAGGTTTGGTCAAAGGTTTGGGTCAAATTGCTATATCACCTAACCATTCCATTTCCAATGGTTTTCTTGTAGATTCCTTAGATTACAATTTGCTTTCTGTTTCTCAATTATGCAAAATGGTCTACAATTGTCTTTTTACTGATATAGGTGTTACTGTCTTTAGAAGAAGTGATGATTCAATAACATTTAAGGGAGTGTTAGATGGTTAGCTATACTTAGTTGATTTTAATGATAACCAAGCTGAACTAGACACTTGCTTAATTGCTAAGACTAACATGGGTTGGCTTTGGCATCGCTGACTTATCCATGTTGGGATGAAGAATCTTCACAAACTTCTAAAGGGAGAACACATTTTAGGACTAACAAATGTTCATTTTGAGAAAGATAGGATTTGTAGCGCATGCCAAGCAGGAAAGCAAGTTGGAGTCTATCATCCACACAAGAACATCGTGATGACTGACAGGCCGCTTGAGCTACTCCACATGGATCTATTCGGTCCGATTGCTTACATAAGCATCGGTGGGAGTAAGTACTGTCTAGTTATTGTGGATGATTATTCTTGCTTCACTTTGGTATTCCTTTTGCAGGAAAAATCTCAAACCCAAGAGACCCTAAAGAGATTCTTAAGATGGGCTCAAACTGAGTTCGGACTAAAAATAAAAAAGATAAGAAGCGACAATGGGACGGAGTTCAAGAACTCACAAATCGAAGGATTTCTTGAGGAGGGCATCAAGCATGAGTTCTCTTCTCCCTATACACCTCAACAAATGGTGTAGTGGAGAGGAAGAATAGAACTCTACTGAACATGGCAAGAACCATGCTTGATGAGTACAAGACACCGGACCGGTTTTGGGCAGAGGCGATTAACACCGCTTGCTACTCCATCAACCGGTTATATCTTCATCGAATCCTCAAGAATACATCATATGAACTCCTCACTGGTAAAAAGCCCAATGTTTCATATTTTAGAGTCTTTGGGAGCAAATGCTTTATTCTTATTAAAAGAGGTAGAAGTTCTAAATTTGCTCCTAAAGCAGTAGAAGGCTTTTTATTAGGTTATGACTCAAACACAAGGGCATATAGAGTCTTCAACAAATCCACTGGATTAGTTGAAGTTTCTTGTGACATTGTGTTTGATGAGACTAATGGCTCCCAAGTGGAGCAAGTTGATCTTGATGAATTAGATGATGAAGAGGCTCTATGCATAGCACTAAGGAACATGTCTATTGGGGGCCTTCGTCTTCCGAAGGTCCTCAAAAACATGATTTAACAATGTTTCCCAAGTGTAACACGTGAACAGGTACCTTCGGACTCGGGTTAAAACCATATATGATGTGAAAAGCATGGCCGAGACGAAGACTGATGTTGTTCCGAAGCTACGCGCAAGGGAGCTTCGGCGCAATGGCGGAAAAAGGAACCGACTTAAAGAGGAAAAGGCTATCTAGTCCCCATTGGGTTGTCCATAAGTCAATAGTAAATATGAAGGGCATGAATGTAAATTTACACAGGCTGCGCCCTGTGCCTATAAATAGATAAACAGTACCCCCGTACTGTTCACGCTGACTTGTACTCATTTGTGTGTCACACTTGGACTTTTACCTTCTGTCAAGCCAAGGGTACAAATGTAATTCAATATTGTTTCTATTTATCCATGTTAATAAGAAGAAGATATATTAATAATGTCATATGATTATTCATGTTGTCTCTTATATGCTTCTTCTTTCATTAACATATTCTGCGATGATGAAGGTATGTCCTTCATGACCTTCGTCTGAAGATCATTATATCCTAAGGGAAATAATGCTTCGAAGGACGAAGGGCTTTTAACCATTAACATTTGTGTTGCCTTGTTCTTAACTCATAGCATTTGAGAACAAGTCCCCAACATTGGCGCCCACCTCCGGTGTACTCACTTCCACAACCTTCGGCAAAGCACTGACCTTCGTCATGCCGCCGAAGAAGATAACAGCGCTAGGGGCTGCTGCACTGCAGCCACTAGACACAAACCAGGAGACTCTCTCTCTCTCCAAGAGGCTCGAAGCTAGAAGAGAAAGGCCACCAGTCTAACACTCCAGGAGGAGTTGGACCAAGAAATCAGGGACATGGAAATCATCCATCAACAAGTGCAAAGGAAAAAAGAGAAGACGGCTCGACTGGCCGATCTTCAAAGGAAGATCGATGAAGCTACTGAGCAAGTGCGTCAGCTTGCTCAAGGTGCCCAAGACCGAAGGCCCCAACATAGGGAGCTTCGTCAAGAAGGCCTATTCAACGAAGATGGATGGTATGATGATTTTAGTCATGATACCTTTACTTTTGATGATGCTTCTCCCTTGGCAGCAGAACTGCAGGCTACCCCATGGCCCCCATCATACAAGCCACCTCAGCTCCCCATGTATGATGGGCACTCAGATCCGAAGCAGTTTCTAATGAGCTACAAAGCAACTATATCTTCGTACGAGGGCAATACCGCAGTCATGGCGAAGTCCTTCGTCATGGTAGTCCGAAACGTAGCCCAGACATGGTATTCTTCTCTTCGGCCAGGGACAATCACATCGTGGCAGAAGCTCAAGGACATGCTGGTTACCAGTTTCCAAGGCTTTCAAACGAAGCCAGACACAGCTCAAGCCCTGTTCTAGTGCAAGCAAGACCATGAGGAATACCTTCAGGCGTATGTCCGAAGGTTCTTGCGACTGAGGGCGCAAGCGCCCACAGTGCCCAATGAAATTGTCATTGAGGCCATGATCAAGGGTCTTTGGCCAGGACCTACGGCTCAATACTTTGCCAGAAAGCCCCCACAGACTCTAGAGAAGCTATTTCAGAAGATGGATGAGTACATCCGGGCTGACAACAACTTCCGCCAAAGAAGGGAGGAAGCTTACAGATTCTCTGAGATGACTAAAGGCTTCGGAGGAAGAATCCACCCGAGGCATGTCAGGTCGATCCACAGCTCTAGTCAGAACGACGACAAAGGAAGCCAGCCTCAGAGGTCACAATACACCTCACAATCTTTGGGGCAACAACAAAGCTCTTTCAGGCCGCTAGCTCCAAGGGGCAGAGGCGCCAGGGGCTTCGGAGGAAGATATGGGGATCAGCCCAGGAAGATCTATTGCTTATTCTGTGGTGAGGACAAGGGCCATACTATAAGAATGTGCCAAATCACCATTCAGAAGCAAAAGGAGATCGCAGAAGCTGAAGCTCGACAGAATCAGCCGAAGAAGGTCTTGCACACTGCTTCGTTCCACTCTCCCTACATACCAGAATATGTGGGCAATCATCCTGCAGCTTCTATTGCTTCGGCTAGCCATTCACAGGCTTCCTGGCCACAGCTCCCACCCCCACCACCACTACAACCGACCTATTCCCGAAGTCTGCAGCCAGAAGGGCGCAAGCACTCCCAACAACAACGTAAATTCAGGGAGGAATCCAAAGCTCGCACAGTCAACAGTACTGTGCCAGAATCAAAGCACATTTATTGAGCGATATCCTACCTCTGAAATACTTTTATGTTCTATGTCATTTTATTTTTCAATAAGGAACAAGCAATGTAAATCTAGTTTTAAATTCTTGTAATGATTTTGTTTCTATTGAGATGGAATATATCTTGTTCACTGATCTACGAAGCTCAAAAATCGCCGAAGCTCAAAAGTCGTTCCTAAGGGAAAGCAGAACTAAAAATTGCCGAAGCTACCAAAAAGTCGTTCCTAAGGGAGCGCAGCGTAAGTTTTGCTGAAACTACAAAAAAGTCGTTCCCAATGGAGCGCAGTGTAAGTTTTCTGCTCAAAAGTCGTTCCAAAAGGAATGCAGAGCCAAATACCACCGAAATATAAGGCGAAGAAGTTCAAAAGACGTTCCTAAGGGGATGCAGAACTTATACCGCCGAAATAGAAGGCAAAGAAGTTCAAAAGACGTTCCTAAGGGGATGCAGAACTTACACTGAAAAATAAACGGTAAAGCCGAAAAATAAACGACAAAGAGATTCCAATCATTCCTAAGGGGACGCAGAGATTGTGTGTTTCAGTGTGGGCGTGTGGGTATGTGTCTTCGGCATTAGCATCATTTTTTGCATCATATCATCACATCATCCCGCATAGCATCACATCATACATCATATCGCACCAATGACACGAATTGAATACGAAGTTGATCTTCGGAGAATGCTTTGTAAAAATGAAGATGTGCTAAGGCACAAAGTAAGCTGAGAAGTATAGTTTCATCAGCCCTGTTATAAAAGAAGGGATCCCTTGTTTACGAAGCATGGATATTTTTACAAAGCATGGATATTTTTACGAAGCATGGATGTTTTTATGAAGCTTGGATATTTTCATGAAGCATGGATCTTTTTCTTTACGAAGCATGAAAAGAAGGGAAGGTGTTTTTTCGCCGAAGGCTCAAAAACGCTATGTATATAAAGTTTCATGCATCGCAAAGAAGTGAATTACAAATAATTTACATATTAGATTCAAAGATATACACATCAAATATTACAGTCTTGTTACAATAAAGCTACATTGACCATTTAAAAATGTTTTTACAATAAGTGTTAGTCTTCTTTCAGGATCTTCTCCGCAACTTTATTTAGCAATTTGTTGACGACTTCGTCAACAATAGTTTCAGCCATATTAATGATCTCTAGTGCTTCCTTCATTTCTGGATCGGCCAGGGGATCGAACGGCTCCAGCGGCGGAGATAATTCAGCTACAGTGGAAAAAATTAATCAGTCCGAAGCCACAAAAACAAATTCCGAAGCTGAACATCAAAAGATATTACCTATATGTTTTTCGCGCTCTGCAGCTTCTTCAGCTCGCCTTGCTTCTACTCGGGCGTCATGGATGTCTTTTTCACTTTTCTTCATAATTTCATGAGCCATCTCTCGGCCACCATTCACCCAGACATCATTATAAAATTTTCCGCCCATCAAGGTTGCTTCAGCTGAAGGATCCTTCGTGACATCTGCGGAAAAGGTAGCTTCGGCCTGGGCCATGGTCTTGATGTGATCGCATCCTGCATTCTCTAAGATAGCTAAAATCCCCCGCGCACCGGAAAATGCACAGACATCCCCGCGATCACTTAAGATTTCTTCGAAGCTCTCGGCCTCCCCACTTATCCATTCAATAACACCTTCGGGGTCGCCTCGTATGAAGTTTTCTTCGGTGGAATAGGCGCCCACGTTGGCGAAACTAGTTTTTATTTTCTTCACACAGTCCAAGGATTTTTCAAAGCATCTTTCCTTGGATGTGCGAAGCTCTTCAACGTTTTTCTCTAAATGATTTTTCCAATATTCACTGATTTCTCGGTTAGCTTCTGTGAGTGCGCATTTTTATTTAGCTTCAGCCAGTTGCCTCCGAAGGTCTTTAGTTTCAGTTTTTTGGGCTTCGGCCTGGGTTTTGAAGCTAGCTTCATCTTCTTTGACTTTGTTAATCAGAGATAATAGGATTTTGTCTTTCTCGAGACCTTCGTTTCTCAGTTCAATTACCTCTGAACGAAGGTTGTTCAGGGCCATTGTATAGCCTTCATCCTCCATATTTTTCTGTGCCCTAAGGGCATTACTAAGA
Organism: Zea luxurians; assembly: GCA_029449295.1. Classification (NCBI taxonomy): domain Eukaryota; kingdom Viridiplantae; phylum Streptophyta; class Magnoliopsida; order Poales; family Poaceae; genus Zea; species Zea luxurians. The sequence goes on along the minus strand of JAOPSE010000001.1, from coordinate 31,459,054 downwards.
ATCAAGCCCTGCAAGTGGAGGAAAGAATAAGTATGACAAATAAAATACCCAATTTTAAATTCAAATGTAATTCTTATACCTTTATGCTATTATATGCTAAGTTGTTAGCAAGTTCATCCTTCGATAAAATTGAAAGGCCATCTTCCAGCTTCGGGAATCCCATGCTTTTACCTATCTCCTGGCAGACGAATATTTCTTTGCTGTCTGGGAGACAGTATAGGAAGTCATCTTCATTGCTTCCATTAAACACTAATGCCCCTTCGGATATTTCAATTTTTGGGCATAATGGCATGCTTCTAGCTTTTCTTCTTGAGATAGTTCCTTTCTCGAAGCATGACAAATGATGTACTTAGTGCTTTCTTTTGAAGCTTCGGGAGCAGGAGTTTCAACCTTTTTAGATACAATTTGCTCTGTCGCCTTTTCTTCAACTATGGCAGGCTCTGTCTTAGTGGGCACTGAAGGCCCAGCTTCGGCTTCAGCTTGAACTTGCGTAGTTTCGGCTTGCCTAGTTTCGGTTTTGGCTTGCGATTTAGTTTCAGCTGGAACAACTTTCTTTACGAGAACAGGACTTAAGACTTTCGCCGTTTCTAGCACAACATCCAGCACGTTCGCCATCCTTCTCCTCTTAGGAGTGGCAGCAGAAGTCTTTTGTATCTTCAGCAAATCTGCCTCTACTAGAAGGCTCAAAATTTCTGGCATCTTAATTGTTTCTTCAATTTTTGGCTTTTTAGCCTTATCAACCTTCGTTTCAACCAGCTTGACTATAAGCACCTTCAGCATTACAGGCTACCCCTCAGTGCTCTGCGTAGGCGGAACAGTTTCTTTTATTTCAGTAGCAGAAGAGGTCCCTGCGCCAAACTCAGGCACCACGGCCGGTTCGATGTAACACGGCCGGTGCGTAAGAACCTTCACCTTTTTGCCCTTCGAAACAGACTCAACAGGGGTGGCCGAAGCAGCAGTTTTCCTCTTTTTCCCCTGTCCCCGCAGTGGGTAGCGGTAGTCGAGGTAAACAAAGCCAATGGCGTCAAAAACTCTGTTCAGTCTCTTTTTTCCCCGACCTCCGAAGGCTGCGGACAGTGCATTATCTTCCGCCTTGGAATTCGCTCCAAGCAGTTCATCACTTGTAGCTTCGATACACTTCAGCCAGTCGTCGTTTGGCTCATCAAACTTCTCCCTGAATCTAAAGGTATACTTCAGCCGGACCAGACCACCTTCGCTAGAGTTGGTGGTGGTTTCCTTCGGCATTTCCCAGCTGTCTATAAGCAGCCACACCCTAAAGGCTATATGTTCTTGAATCAAATCTCTTGTCCCAATAAAGGAGCAAATAGTGCTGAAGGCCCTTTGACATGCTTCAACTGTCTCATCAATTTCTATCTTCGGCCTTCAGAGGCTGAAGCGGGACCAAATGGGACGCATAATGACTTCCTTAATGTCTTCCCTCGCTTTCAAATCATTCTTCACATAAAACCATTCTTCCATCCAAGCTCTAGAACATCTTTTCCGAAATGTCGGCACCGGGTGGCTTGCGTTGGGGCGAGCGATAAATCCATAACAATCGAAGTTGTTGTGATACTGTTCTTTACCCATGGCCTTCGTCTCATATAGAAGTTCGTGCATACTGCAGAAGCACTTCGCGCTTGGCTCTAGCCCTTGACTCCTTACTACCTGTTGGGGACTTGTTCTCAAATGCTAAGAATTAAGAACAAGGCAACATAAAAAGTGTTAAATGTTAAACTCCTTCGTCCTTAAAAACATTATGTCCCTTCGGATTAATGAATCTTGGATGAAGGTTACAAAGGAAAAGACCTTCGTAAGATTGATAGATGGTAAAAAAGAGCACACATACATAAAACACGAGTAATGATACGAGTATTATCATCAACTTATTTTTATTACCAAATTCATAAAAACAAATCACAAATGTACCTTCAGATTGATGGAAAGTAAAGGTACAGTCGTGATGCGAAAAAGCGTATGCCAGGTCAGCGTGAACAGTACGGGAGTACTGTTCATCTATTTATAGGCACGGGACGCAGCCCGTGTAAAATTACATTGATGCCCTTTACATTTGACAATAACTTTATAGCAATCCTTCGAGGTTTAATTTGACTTTTCATCCTTAAGTCGGTTCCTCTTTTCTGTCGTCATGCCGAAGCTTTTCTGCACATAGCTTCGTGATCGTCTTATCCTTCGTCGTGATCACTTTCCACCCCAGTCAAGCTTCGTCTTAACCATGCTCTTGTACACCCGCAACCTGACTCCGAAGATATCTGTTCACATGTTTCACTCGGAAAATATTGTCAAATCATGTTTTTGAGGACCTTCAGAAGCCGAAGGCCCCCAACAGTAGCCCCTCGCAATATTAATTTACTGTAATGATAAATTCATATTGCGACATGGACGAAGGCTTTAAGCCGAAGGTCCGAAAAAACACCTTCCTTCTGCTAGAATAGCAACAGTCATTGACAAACGGGGCCCTCTAGTTTTCGACATACTGGGTGTATAAATAAGAGCTCACCGCAAGTTTATCTGGCACGCTCTTTTGCCATCTGCTTTTACTCACCCAACCTTTCAGCCTGCGTGCAACAGCACTTGCTCGGTTTTAAATTTTTAAGCTTCGGTTTCGAGTGTGTTTTGTCAGCATTTGCGAAGATGCCTAAAGATAAGAAAGTTGTTGGTGCTTCGAAGCTAAGCCTTTCTGAGGAGATGCACCTGGGCTTTCTTGAATCAATGTCAAAGACTAATACGGAGAAGATTACCAGGGAGATTTTGGAGGGTTTATCTGAAGATACTGGCGACAGTGAAAGTTACGATGTGGATAGTGGTGGTGAAGATTCCGAAGATCGACCCTGGCGACCAAGCCATGCAGTTTTTGGTAAGTCCAGTATTAAGGAAAATCATCTTGTCAATATGAGAGGGAGATACTTTCGGGACTTGTCTGTTGTGAGGGCCGACGAAGGAGAGAAGACTTGTCCGACTCCCGAAGAAAATGAGGTCGTGATATTCCGAAGCTTCCTAAAAGCTGGATTACGATTTCCCTTGAGCAGTTTTGTCGTGGAAGTACTGAAGACATTCGAAATCTACCTTCACCAACTTATCCCCGAAGCAATCATAAGGATGAACATCTTTGTGTGGGCCGTGAGAAGCCAAGGTTTGGAACCTAACGCAAAAAGCTTCTGTAACATACACGAGCTATTGTATGAGACAAAACCCTGGGGCAAAGAGCAGTATCACAACAACTTTGGCTGCTACAGCTTCGTCGCTCGGTCCGGGTCAAGCTGCCCTGTGCCAACCTTTCGAAAGAGGTGGCCCGGCGACTGGATGACAGAATGGTTTTACGTGAAAAATGACTTGAAATCACGTGAAGATATCAAGGGTATCATTATGCGCCCTATCTGGCAACGCTTCGGCCTCCAGAAGCCGAAGGTGGAAATGGATGAAGCAGCCAAAGAATGCCAGAGAGCCTTCGGCGTGGTTTGCTCTTTTATTGGGACAAGGGATTTGGTCCAAGGGCATATTGCCTTCAGAGTATGGCCACTTGTAGAAAAGTGGGAAATGCCGAAGAAGACCGTCAAGGAACCTGACGAAGGTGGACTAGTTAGGCTAAAATACACATTCAAATACGGAGATAAGTTTGTTGAACCAGATGATGACTGGTTAAAAAGTATTGAGGCCATAAGTGACGAATTGCTTGGGGTATACTCGAAAGCCGAAGATACTGCATTATCAGCGGCCTTCGGAGGCTGAAAGAAGAAGAGACTTAACCGAGTATTCGATGCAATTGGGTTTTTCTACCCCAACTACCATTACCCAGTGCGAGGCCAAAAAAGGAAAAATACTTCTCCTGCAAAGGAAATTGCTTCAGCTGCTCCTAGCGAGCCAGCGCCGAAGAGGAAAAAGGTAAAGGTGCTTACACACCGGCCACGTTATATTGAACCAGCCACAGTGCCTGAGTTTATTGGTGAGGCCTCTTCGGCCACCGAAGCTAGAGAACCAACTCCAGTGCCAAAATCGAAGAAATGGCCGAAGTACCAGCAACAGAGAAAACAGAAGAACCGAGGACTGAAGAAACAAAAACATTAGAAATTTTAAGTCCTTCAACAAAAATCCAAAAGGGTCCAGCAACGACCCTGAAAAGAAAAAGGATGGTTAATGTGCTGGATGTTTTGGAAACAATTAAATCTTCAAGCATAACTCCGAAGAAAACTGTTGAAGCTTCTGAAGTGTCTACTGAAGCCTTTGTTGCTGAAGCTTTGAAGCAACAATTTGAAACTGAAGCTGGGCCTTCAAAGCCCACCAAGGTAAAACATTTGAAAGCTGAAGAAACAAAATTGACAGAGGCAACTTTGGAAACCGAAAAAACAAAAATGACAGAGCCGATTTTGATTGAGGAAATTGACACTGCCGCCCCCGAAGCATCTTCCAAAATACGTGATTATATTGTGCGGCATGCTTCGGGAAAGAAATTATCTAAAGAAGAGATTTTTGAAGCTAATCACTATGCCCGAGAACTGAAGTATCCGAAGGGGGCCGTAGTGTTCAATGGGACAGACGAAGATGACTTCCTATACTGTCTCCCAGACAATAAAGAATTATCCGTCTGCCGGGAGATGGCTAGAAGCATGGGGTTCCCGAAGCTTGAAGCTGGCCTTTGCGCCATGACGAAGGACGATCTTGCGGATAGCCTTGCATACAATAGTCTAAAGGTAAAAATTGTAAATTTTGAAGTTTATGAAATTTAAATTAGTCTTTTGTTCTTATGTTAATCCATTCATTCTTTTGAATAGGGCTTAATACTTAGCAATGCCTTAAGGGCACAAAAGAATGCTGAAGATAAGAGCTGCACTATTGCTCTTAACAACCTTCGAACAGAGGTTATCAGGCTAAGAAACGAAGCCTTGGAAAAGGACAAAATTCTGCTTACATTGGTGGATAAGATAAAGGAAAACGAAGCTAATTGTAAAACTCAAGCCGAAGCTCAGAAGCGCAAAATCGAAGATCTTCGGAAACAATTAGCCCGAGCTAAAGAAGAACGCATTCTTGAAGAAACAAAACGAGAACTAAGTGATCAATGGGCAAATCATTTGGAAATAAATGTTGAAGAGCTTCGTGCTTCCAAGAAAAGGTGCTATGATAAATCCATTGAGTGTGTTAAGAAGATAAAATCCAGCTTCGCCAGCGTTGGCACGTTCTCTAGTGAAGAAAATTTCACAAGGGGGAATCCAGAAGGCCCGATTGAATGGATCAGTCATGAAGCTGAGGCCTTCGAGGAAATCTTGAATAGTCGCGGGGACATTTGTGCTTTTTCGGGCGCCAGGGGAATTGTTACTATTTTGGAGAAGAAAGGGTGCGAGCATGTGAAATCTTTAGCACAATCTGAAGCTGCTTTATCCTCTGAAGATATTAAAGACCCTTCAGCCGAAGCAAGCCAGGTCGATGGAAAATTTTTCACCGATATTTGGGACAATGGAGGCCGAGAAATGGCTCAAGAAATCATTCAAAGAAGCGAAAAAGGCATCCATGATGCTAGGAAGGTAGCAGAGGCTGCTGAGAAAAGCTCAGGGCCTGAAGGGCAAATAGGTATTAACTAGTGGTTTTTTATTGTGTTGTAATTTTTTATTTCAAACTTTATTCACGGTTTGTAATAGTAATATAGCCGTATCCTCTCCTCCCTCAGAACCTGCTGAAGCGTCTTCGGGCCCCCACCCAAAGGGAGACGATGAAATTAGAAAAATGGCCGAAGCCATCATGGACAAAGTTGTCGATCAGCTACTGAACGAAGCTGCAGAAGTAGTTCTTAGGGAAGATTAAATACTATTGTAAAAATATTTGGAATGTGACATGTGTTAAACTTTGTAACTTTGAATGTAATATATAATCTTTTTATGGTTCAATTCTTTACGATGCATGAAATTTTGCACACATACCGTTTTTTGAGCCTTCGGCGAAAAAAAACACCTTCCCTTCTTTTCATGCTTCGTGAAGAAAATCTTTTATGTATCACAAGAATTTCCATACTTCTCTGGTGAAGAATATCCAAGCTTCGTGAAAACATTCTTCGAAGCTATAAAAAAGTTTTATGTTGTCTCTCTAATGAAGCTACACTTCTTCTCAATTTATCTTGTGCCTTAGCAGGATTTTCTCTTTTTCAAAACATTCTTCGAAGATCAATACTGTGTCCCCTTCTTGTTCTACATGCGATATGATGTATGATGCTTATGTTATGCAAAATGATGTGATGATGTTATGCTATGCAAAATGATATTTATGCCGAAGATACACACATCCCTGCAATAGAGCACAAAATCTTTTTATCTCAGTGCTGACTTTTCGCTGTAAGCCTCCCTTAGGAGCTTCTTTGCCTTTTACTTTCAGCGGAATCAGCGTTTATTTTTCGCTGTAAGCCTCCCTTAGGAGCTTCTTCGCCTTTTACATTCAGCGGAATCAACGTTTATTTTTCGCTGTAAGCCTCCCTTAGGAGCTTCTTCGCCTTTTACTTTTAGCGGAATCAGTGTTTATTTTTCGCTGTAAGCTCTGCATTCCCTTCGGAACGACTTTTGAGCAGAAAACTTACACTGCGCTCCCTTAGGAACGACTTTTTACTACTTCGAAGAAGTTACAGTGTGTTCCTTAGAACAAGTTTTTGATAATTCGAAGGTTCTCCGTGCCACCAAAAATTCTTGTGCCTCGGCAACTCAAGCCTATGGAGAAGATATATTTTCATTATGATAATAAGCTAAACTGTTACAAGAATTTGAAAAAAACGATAAAAGACACTTAAACTTCCCATAATTGTTCTTTACTACAAAGAAAGTAAAACTGAATGCGAAAATGCAAAAAGCTGCTGTCGAGGTAGGATATTTTGTCAGTAAATGTGCTTCGACTCTGGCACAGTGCTATTGACTGTGCGAGCTTCGGACTCCTCTCTGAAGTCCCTCTGGGGGTGAGAGTGCTGGCTCCCTTCTGGTTGCGGAGCTCGTTGTATTGGTGGTGGCGGTGGGAGCTGTTGCCAGGAAGCTTGGGGTTGGCTTGCCGAAGCAACAGAGGCTGCAGGGTGATTGCCTACATATTCTGGAATGTAAGGCGAATGGTACGAAGCAGTATGCATAACCTGCTTCGGCTGGCTCTGTTGTGCTGCAGCTTCTGCTAGCTCCTTTTGCTTTTGGATGGTAACATGGCACATCCTGGTGGTATGGCCCTTGCCTTCACCACAGAATAGGCAGTAAATTTTTCTTGGTTGATCTCCAAATCTTCCCCCGAAGCCCCTGGCGCCTCTGCCCCTTGGCACTGGCGGCCGGAAAGAGCTTTGCTGTTGCCCTGAAGCTTGCGAGGAGCACTGTGGCCTTTGCTGTTGACTCCCTTTGTCATCATTTTGAGTAGAATTGTGAATTGACCTGACGTGCCTCGGATAAAATCTTCCTCCGAAGCCCCTGGTCATTTCAGAGAACCTGAAAGCTTCCTCCCTTCTTTGGCGAAAATCATTGTCGGCTCGAATATACTCGTCCATCTTCTGGAGCAGCTTCTCCAAAGTTTGAGGAGGCTTCCTGGCAAAGTACTGAGCTAAAGGTCCTGGTCGAAGCCCCTTGATCATGGCCTCAATGACAATTTCATTGGGCACTGTTGGTGCCTGTGCCCTCAGACGTAGGAACCTTCGGACATATGCCTGAAGGTATTCTTCATGATCCTGGGTGCACTGGAATAAAGCTTGAGCAGTGACTGGCTTCGTCTGAAACCCTTGGAAGCTGGTTATCAACATATCCTTCAGCTTTTGCCATGAGGTGATTGTCCCTGGCCTAAGAGAGGAGTACCAGGTTTGTGCAACACTCCTGACAGCCATGACGAAAGACTTTGCCATGACCGCTGTGTTGCCACCATACGAAGATATGGTTGCCTCATAGCTCATTAGGAATTGTTTCGGATCTGAATGACCGTCATACATGGGGAGCTGGGGTGGCTTGTAAGATTGTGGCCAAGGAGTAGCCTGCAGTTCTGTTGACAGGGGAGAAGTATCATCAAAAGCAAAATTTCCATGATGGAAATCTTCATATCAGTCGCCCTCGTTGTAGAAGCCCTCTTGATGAAGCTCTCTGCGCGGGGGCCTTTGGTTCTAGTCAACTTGAGCAAGATGTCAAAGCTCTTCAGAGGCTTCGTCTATCTGCCTTTGAAGATCAGCTAGGCGAGCCATCTTCTCCTTCTTCTGTTAGACCTGTTGATTGATCATCTCCAAATTTTGGATTTCTTGATCCAAGTCGTCCTCCGGAGGCGTTGGACTGGTGACCTTCCTCTTCTGGCTCCGAGCCTCCCTAAGAGAAACGACATCTTGATTGGGGTCCAGCGACTGCAGAGTGGCAACCCCTGTCGCTGAAGCTTTTTTAGGCGGCATGACAAAGGTGACGCTTGCCGAAGGTGTTCAAAACTCAAAAAATGGACGTGAGTTCACCGGAGGTGGGCGCCAATGTTGGGGACTTGTTCTCAAATGCTAAGAATTAAGAACAAGGCAACATAAAAAGTGTTAAATGTTAAACTCCTTCGTCCTTAAAAACATTATGTCCCTTCGGATATAATGAATCTTGGACGAAGGTTACAAAGGAAAAGACCTTCGTAAGATTGATAGATGGTAAAAAAGAGCACACATACATAAAACACGAGTAATGATACGAGTATTATCATCAACTTATTTTTATTACCAAATTCATAAAAACAAATCACAAATGTACCTTCAGATTGATGGAAAGTAAAGGTACAGTCGTGATGCGAAAAAGCGTATGCCAGGTCAGCGTGAACAGTACGGGAGTACTGTTCATCTATTTATAGGCACGGGACGCAGCCCGTGTAAAATTACATTGATGCCCTTTACATTTGACAATAACTTTATAGCAATCCTTTGAGGTTTAATTTGACTTTTCATCCTTAAGTCGGTTCCTCTTTTCTGCCGTCATGCCGAAGCTTTTCTGCATGTAGCTTCGTGATCGTCTTATCCTTCGTCGTGATCGCTTTCCACCCCAGTCAAGCTTCGTCTTAACCATGCTCTTGTACACCCGCAACCTGACTCCGAAGATACCTGTTCACATGTTTCACTCGGAAAATATTGTCAAATCATGTTTTTGAGGACCTTCGGAAGCCGAAGGCCCCCAACACTACCCAGACAAAAATCCCCATCCTTATTATAGCTTCGGGGGTAATCTGATGGAGAAAGATCTGGTAGGTTTTCAACACTTCAACTACAAACTTGCTCAAAGGGAACCGAAGCCCAGCCTTGAAGAAGCTTCGGTAAATTACAACTTCGTTTTCCTCAGGGGCAGGGACGTTGTTGTCTCCTCCAGCCCTCACAATAGACATGTCCTGAAAGTACCTTCCTCTCATGTTCTCAAGATGACTCTGTTTGATGGTTGATTTTCCGAAGATTGAATGACTTGGCCACCAAGGCCGATCCTCAGAATCCTCATCCCCACTTTCCACATCATAGCTATCGATGTCACCAGTATCTTCAGATAAACCTTCCAGAATCTCTTTAGTAATTTTCCCTGTGTTTGTTTTTGCCATCGACTCAACAAATCCACCAATATAAGGATTCACAACCTTCTTCTCCTCAAACAGCTTCGCCTCTTCAGTCAGCTTCGTCTCCGCAACAACCTTCTTTTTCGGAGACATTTTTTCTCCAGACATGGTGAAAACGCGTCTTTTAAACCGAAGCTCAGAGAGCTTGAAAATCTAGCAAGCGCTAGTGAGCAAGAGCTATAAAATTGAGAAAATAATGCAAATGGCAGAAACATCGTATCAAATGTAGCTGGTGTGAGTTCCTATTTATACGCCCAGTACGCTGCAAAATGGAGGGCCCCATCTGTCATTGTTTATTGCTATTCTAGCAAAGGGAAGGTGTTTTTTTGGACCTTCGGCTTAAGGCCTTCGTCCATGTTGCAGTTTGAATTCGTTATCTTAACAAATTAATTCTGTGAGGGGCTACTGTTGGGGGCCTTCGTCTTCCGAAGGTCCTCAAAAACATGATTTAATAATGTTTCCCAAGTGTAACACGTGAACAGGTACCTTCGGACTCAGGTTAAAACCATATACGATGTGAAAAGCGTGGCCGAGACGAAGACTGATGTTGTTCCGAAGCTACGCGCAAGGGAGCTTCGGCGCAATGGCGGAAAAAGGAACTGACTTAAAGAGGAAAAGGCTATCTAGTCCCCATTGGGTTGTCCATAAGTCAATAGTAAATATGAAGGGCATGAATGTAAATTTACACAGGCTGCGCCCTGTGCCTATAAATAGATGGACAGTACCCCCGTACTGTTCACGCTGACTTGTACTCATTTGTGCGTCGCACTTGGACTTTTACCTTCTGTCAAGTTGAAGGTACAAATGTAATTCAATATTGTTTCTATTTATTCATGTTAATAAGAAGAAGATATATTAATAATGTCATATGATTATTCATGTTGTCTCTCATATGCTTCTTCTTTCATTAACATATTCTATGATGATGAAGGTATGTCCTTCATGACCTTCGTCTGAAGATCATTATATCCTAAGGGAAATAATGCTTCGAAGGATGAAGGGCTTTTAATCATTAACATTTGTGTTGCCTTGTTCTTAACTCATAGCATTTGAGAACAAGTCCCCAACAATGTCCATTAGGGATGTGTGTCCAAAAGAACCCGAGGAGCCCTTACAAGCACAAGATCAACCATCATCTTTCATGCAAGCATCTCCACCAACTCAAGATGAGGACGAGGCTCAAGAAGAAGAGGATGAAGATCAAGACAATGAGCCACCTCAAGAAGAGGACATTGATCAAAGGGGAGATGACAATGAAGACAAGGAAGATGAACAAGAAATTTGGGATCAAAGACCGCCACACCCAAGAGTCCACCAAGCAATTCAAAGAGATCACCCTGTCAACTCTATTCTTGGTGACATTCATAAGGGGGTAACCACTAGATCTCGAGCTGTACATTTTTTTGAACATTACTCTTTTGTTTCCTCTATTGAGCAATACAGGATACAGGATGCACTAAGAGATCCGGATTGGGTGGTGGCAATGCAAGAGGAGCTCAACAACTTCACAAGGAATGAGGTATGGCATTTAGTTCCATGTCCTAATCAAAATGTTGTAGGTACCAAGTGGGTATTCCGCAACAAGCAAGATGAGCATGGTGTGGTGACAAGGAACAAAGCCCAACTTGTGGCAAAGGGATATTCACAAGTCGAAGGTTTGGATTTCGATGAAACTTATGCACACGTAGCTAGGCTTGAGTCAATTCGTATATTACTTGCCTATGCTACTTACCATGGCTTTAAGCTTTATCAAATGGATGTGAAAAGTGCCTTCCTCAATGGTCCTATCAAGTAAGAGGTCTATGTTGAGCAACCTCCCGGCTTTGAAGACAGTGAGTATCCTAACCATGTGTATAAGCTCTCAAAGGCGCTTTATAGGCTCAAGCAAGCCCCAAGAGCATGGTATGAATGCCTAAGAGACTTCCTCATCACTAATGGCTTCAAAGTCGGAAAGGCTGATCCTACCCTCTACACTAAAACTATTGCAAAATACTTGTTTATATGCCAAATTTATGTTGATGATATTATATTTGGGTCTACTAACAAGTCAACTTGTGAAGAGTTTAGTAGGATCATGATACAGAAATTCGAGATGTCTATGATGGGGGAGTTGAAATATTTCCTTGGATTTCAAATCAAGCAACTCCAAGAGGGCACCTTCATTAGCCAAACTAAGTACATTCAAGACATACTTAAGAAGTTTGGAATGAAAAATGGCAAACCCATCAAAACACCCATGGGAACCAATGGGCATCTCGACCTCGACACAGGAGGTAAGTCCATGGATCAAAAGGTATACCGGTCGATGATAGGATCTTTACTCTATTTATGTGCTTCTCGACCGGACATTATGCTTTCAGTATGTATGTGTGCAAGGTTTCAGGCAAATCCTAAGGAAGTTCACCTTAGGGCCGTGAAAAGAATCATGAGATATTTAGTTTACACTCCTAAGTTTGGGCTTTGGTATCTCAAGGGATCTACCTTTGATCTAATTGGGTATTCTGATGCCGATTATGTCGGATGTAAAATTGATAGAAAGAGCACATCAGGGACTTGTCAGTTTCTAGGAAGATCCCTAGTGTCTTGGGCTTCAAAGAAACAAAATTCAATTGTTCTTTCCACTGTCGAAGCCGAGTACATTGCCACAGGTCATTGTTGTGCGCAATTACTATGGATGAGGCAAACCCTTAGGGACTATGGCTACAAATTGAGCAAAGTCCCTCTCCTATGTGATAATGAGAGTGCAAACCGCATGGCGGATAATCCCGTTGAACACAACCGCACTAAACACATAGACATCCGGTATCACTTTCTAAGAGATCACCAACAAAGGGGGATATCAAAATTGCTTATGTGAGCACCCACAACCAATTAGCCGATATCTTTACCAAGCCACTAGATGAGAAGACTTCTAGCAAACTTAGGAATGAGCTAAATATACTTGACTCTCGGAACTTTGATTGAAACGTTGCACACATAGCTCATAAATATACCTTTGATCATGTCTCTTTCATTTGGTACAAATGCATATTTCTTATTCTTCTTGTGCCAAGGCTAAGACTAATGTGCTTTCATGTGTATTTCTATCCTTAGTCTTAGATTGAAAGGGAAATGGAGTATACGGCAAAGACAAAGCTTCCACTCCAACTCTGACGGTATCATCTACCCTTTGTCGTTACTCATGTAACTCTCAATTGGTATGACCCTTCACTCATATTTATTTTACCATTTGGGAAAACATATTAGGCCCCAAAGTGGGAGAAAATGAAATAGGGTTCTCAAGTTCTCTGTTTTTGGCGATTAATGCCAAAGGGGGAGAAAGTATTAAGCCCAAAGCAAAAGGACCGCACCACCATTTCAAAATTTTCACAAATGTTTGTTTCAATTGTTATTTGAGTTAGCCTCAAAATGAATTTTCAATTGGTATTTTAAGTCAATTTTCAATTGGTATCTTATTTTAAATATCAAGTTAGTATGAAGAACTTCAATTGGTATAAAATTATTTGGTATCCATTTCGAAAAGGGAAATCATTTCAAAAACCCTCTCGAAAGCTAACGGGAGAATTCATTCAGGGGAAGCTTTTATTTAGTCAAAGGAAAAGCATTTGAAATAGGGGGAGGAATTCATTCAGGGGAAGCTTTTATTTGAGAAAGGATACTAAAAGGGAAATGGACCTAATCATTTCCTATAATCGATTTTGGTGGTTGACGTCCAACAAAAACCACATGGACTAACTAGTTTGTCTAGATATCATTTATTACAGGTGCATAAGGTTCAACACAAACCAAGAAAGAAGTTCAGTTAAGGACTCAATCAAAAATTGGAGCAAGGCTAAGAGAGTGCTGCCAAGTGGCGCACCAGGCACTGTTCGGTGCACCAGGCCAGGCAGCCCGCGAACCAGCCACTCTCAGGTTTCTTTTGGGCGCACTCCACTATAATTCACCGAACTGTCCGGTGAGCCAACGGAGCAACGGCTCCCTGCGCGCCAACGGTCGGCTGCTCAGATGAACAGTGCTGAATAGTGCCGCGCAGAAGTCAGAGGTCATCGGACTGTCCGGTGTGGCACCAGACTGTCCGATGCAGCAAAAAGAGAACCGGCTCCAACGGTCAACAGCTCTAAACCCTAACGGGCACGCTGACATGGCACGCACCGGACAGTGAACAGTGATTGTCCGGTGCACCCATCGCCAGTAGACTTTGCCAAGGCTAGGAAGTGGTTGGGGGCTATAAATACCCCCAACCACCTCATTCAAAGCCATCCAAGCATTCTGAATTTTTCATTCATTGCAAGAGCAAAGTCCAACACTCCAAGACACAATCAATCCACTCCAAGTTCCCAAAATCAAATCTAGTGCTTAAGGGCTTGTGAGAGGATCATTTGTGTTCTTTTGTTGCTCTTGTTGCTTGGATTACCTTTCTTCCTTACTCATTCTTTTTCTAAGTGCTTGTAAGGCTTGCAAGAGACACCTAAGTGTGTGGTGGTCCTTGCGGGGTCTTAGTGACCCGAGTGATTAAGAGAAGGCTCACTCGGTCTAAGTGGTCGTTTGAGAGAGAGGGAAAGGGTTGAAATAGACCCGACCTTTATGGCCTCCTCAACGGGGATTAGGTTCTTTAGAATCGAACCTCGGCAAAACAAATCATCGTGTCCACTTGTGTTGATTTCTATTTGATTTGTTTGCCCTCTTTTCTCTCTCTAAAGTTTCCTTGCCAATATTGTTTTGAGTTTGCTCCCAAAAGTCATCCGCATCATTTGAGCAACTCGTGGCAAGAGAAACAATCTTTTACTTCTGATTTAATTCTAACGCTAACCCCCGGCCTTAGTGTGGGTTTAAGTTTATAAATTTTAGGTTTCACCTATTCACCCCCCTCTAGGCGACTTTTAGATACTGAAGCTCGATCTAGGTGATTACTTGAGAGAGGGAAAGGTTGAAAAAGACTCATCCTAAGTGGACTCCTCAACGAAGACATAGGTTAGATGGAACCGAACTCTAGTATTATTTTACTTGCGATTTGTTTCTCCCTCTCTAAGCTCTCTTGTGTGTTATTGATTATAAATCACTTGCGTCGCTCCTAAGTTTATTCCGCAACCATTTGAGCAACACTTGCAACATTGCTTTAACTACCACTACATGACGGTTCACTTACAGCGACCTACGGTTGGTTGCTAAAACGGCCTTCAGCGACCAACAGTTGGTCGCTAAAAACTTTTAGCGACCCATAAGGATGGTCGCTGTAAGTGCCGTCGCTAAAGGCTTTAGCGGCCGACATCTTTTTAGCGACCGACCGTCCGTTGCTAATATTGTACATTTAGCGACCAACCGTGGGTTGATGTACTATAGATTTAGCAACCAACCGTAAGTCGTCATACTATACATTTAGCAACCAACAGAAAGTCGCCCTTTTACAGTTGTTATTAATAATAATATACATTTAATTAAGCACCACAAATCACAGATTTTTATACACAAATCATAAAGACATACACAGTTAATCAGTATACCACAGTCATAGGTCCATCACATAAACACAAAAGCACCACAATTATATATTCACAAAAGCATCACAATTATAATATCATTCACAACTAGATCATTTACAGATAGCTAGCTAGATCATTCACAAAAGCTCCAGAGATGATCAGTCACAAAAGCACCACAACGACATCACTCCAGCTTGAAGCAGTTCAAAAGCCCACAACTACATCACTAATGTTTCATATCACTCCAGCTATTGTTCAAAAGCCCACAACTACATCACTCTAGCTGCTCTAGAGTTGATCAGTCACAAAAGCACCAAAGCTACACTAATGCTTCAAGCAGTTCAAAAGCCTTCAGACAACCACTCCAGCTTCTTGTATCCTCCTATTTTAAGGTACAAGCTTTCTTTGTCCAGAACACCCTAGAAAAAAGTACATCAAATTAGTATATTGTTGCTACATTTGCAAATAAAAATACAGTTTTGATGCCTTATCTACCTCCACAGAAGGATGTTTTGCACACAAAAAAGGATGTGTTGTCTTTCAGGCTTTTTCCATAATTCAAGAAGCACACACGTGAATAACAAAATTGAGGCCTTGAAAATTGCAGGAAAAACAACCCTAAAGTTACCTGCTCACACTCTAGGATTTCTGCTGCCAGCTTACCCTAGAGGGCACTCACATTTCGCTCACTGTTTGTGCACAAAGCACGATACTGGTAAAGGTAATCAGCAGCCCCTGAGTAGTTACCACACTCAAACTGAAATTTGCCATACTGATACAGAGCTTCAATCTGGTCAGGACCGATCTGCATTGGTAAACAAGGATTGATCAATTCATTAGCATTTATCACAAAACAAGATATAGCAATAAAAATGCACAGCTTCAACGTTTCATCTAAATTTTGATCTTATTTAATATGCATTGTCCTTTCCCTATAGTGCTCTAGCAGAGAAAACTCTCACTGTGAATTGTCCCTTGCTAGAGTTGAGAACATAAACCTGAACTAGCCACAATGGCGAAATCACTTTTTGGACTATAAGATACAAGGGAATCAACTAAGACAATAGGAAGAACTACATATGTCTATATTCTAGGACACCTGTGCTAAAATTCCTATAACATACTAAATTATAGATAGTGCCAATAAAACACATCTCACAATCTACTTACCATAATATGGGAGCTAAAGTCACCATTCAGCCAATTCAAGATTCCTCGCAACATAGTGTACAACTAGGACCAAATCATATGCTAACTAAACACCTAGCCCCTAAGATTGCTCCGATGTATGAGCAAATCAAATTGAGACTTCTTAATGACCGCACAACCTCATAATTTCATAACAACATCTAATAAACACGAAATTCCATAAACCCGCATGCCTAGCCAACCAAAGTATACATGTCTTGAAAACGGGACTTGAGCAGTGGGAGTAGGGGGGAACCCGGACCTGGTATCGCTCCTGGAGCATGTGGATGTTGTACTGTTTGTCGGGCCTGAACTCCTGCACGAGCTGCGGGTTCTGGAGGAAGGCGACGAGCGGGGCTGCGGCCTCCTCGAGCGACCTGAGCCTGGAGACGACCTCGGCGCGGCACTTCACCATGTCCTCGGGCACGTCGTCGGTGCCGTAGAGGGACTTGTGGATGTCCATGGCATAGTCGACCATGTTGGTGCCGCTGAGGAGGCGGATCTTGGCCTTGTGCTCCCGGCGCTCCACCTCCTTCAAAGCCTGTGTGTAGGCGACGACAACAAAGCTTGCTTGCGACGAGCGGCGGGATGGGGTTGCACGGCGTCGGGCTGTCGGGGACGTGGCAGGGGCGCCGAGGCGGCTCCACGGGTGTGGCGCGGTCGGGGCTTCGGCTGCTCCTGGCGTCGTGCTCGGGGTGCAGGTGGCGCGTTGGGCGCGTGCAGAGAGAGGGAAGAGGAGAGAGTGGGTGGCGGCTGAGGGAGAGGAAGCAGGAAGCGGCGGCCACAGGGCGGCGCGCGCTAGGGTTAGGTGTTGGGCCCCTAGTGGGCCGATTAGGATAGGGTTTGTGTGTTTTTTTTTAATTTCCTTTTTACTGTAACAAAAATATATATACTCTCTGAAAATTATAATAAATCCCAAAAATAATAGTTTATAAATAAAATACATAATTTTCGAATAGATTCCATTTAAATCAAACGTGTGTCACAATAAAACAATAAAAGTGAGATTTTTGCAAATAATTATATACAAAATGATTAACCTTAAAAATTGAGTCAAACAGATTCAAGGTTCAAAACCTTAAAAATCCTTTTTTACAATTCGTTTTCTTTTCCATAATTCTTTTTGTCTTTTCTACAATTCTTTTTTTTCTTTACTACAATTTAGCGATCAATGTTTAATTATTTTAATTAATTTTTAGTCACTAACATCTACAGGTACGTTCAGGCTATAAGATTTGATAGTGATCCTTGCTCTATAGCGACCCACCGCTAGTCTCCAAAGACATCTATAGCGACCAACCATAAGTTGTTAAATTTCTAGACTTTTAGCGACCAACCGACCGTTGCTACAAAAGGATTTAGCGACTGACCGTCGGTCCCTAACCTTTAGCAACCAACAGTTGGTACCTAATAAGGGTCGCTAAAGATCAATCGTCGTGTAGTGTACTTTGCAGAGTTATTATATGGGCGTCGGGGCACAACGCTTTTTGTTATATGGATTTTTTTGGCTTGCAGCCCAATAGCAATGAAGCATGTCCTTTATGCTTTACTTCCAACATTTCCTACTTCTTTCAACATTCATTCCACGTAAGGGCTTGTTCGTTTCACCGTTAATCCACGTGGATCAGGTGGTACTGAGTCGGTTTAAATCCATAGCAAATCAAAATTCATCTCAATCCATTCCAATACACTCCAATCCACATGGAATTGGAATAAACAAACAAGGCCTAATGTGAATAAAGTGTGATCGACTGTCGTTCAAAAATACTGAGGTGTATACTATATGTATCTAAGTCGTTGTTGTTCGCACTATATGTAGTAATTTGGGTGCAGAGTATGGGCCAGCCAGCCGGCTACATCTTTAGATGGACAAGGCTACTCCATCCAATCCCTTGTTAAAGCTTATCTATATCCATACTTATATATATATAGTCTATTAAGAACCTAATGTGGGCACAAGGTGATACCACGGCTTCACCCTCCGCGCTACCACACCGTACAAAAAATAGTGCAAAGCGAGCATCAATCCATTCCAATACACTCCAATCCACATGGAATTGGAATAACCAAACAAGGCCTAATGTGAATAAAGTGTGATCGACTGTCGTTCAAAAATACTGAGGTGTATACTATATGTATCTAAGCCATTGTTGTTCGCACTATATGTAATTTGGGTGTAGAGTATGGGCCAGCTAGCTGGCTACATCTTTAGATGGATAGGGCTACTCCATCCAATCCCTTATTAAAGCTTATTTATATCCATACTTATATATATATATATATTTAATCTATTAAGAACCTAATGTGGGCACAAGGTGATACCACAGCTTCACCCTCCGCGCTACCACACCGTGCAAAAAATAGTGCAAAGTGAGCATCAATCCATTCCAATACACTCCAATCCACATGGAATTGGAATAACCAAACAAGGCCTAATGTGAATAAAGTGTGATCGACTGTCGTTCAAAAATACTGAGGTGTATACTATATGTATCTAAGTCATTGTTGTTCGCACTATATGTAATTTGGGTGCAGAGTATGGGCCAGCCAGCCGGCTACATCTTTAGATGGACAGGGCTACTCCATCCAATCCCTTATTAAAGCTTATCTATATATAAGTATGGATATATATATATATATCTACTAATCCTTAAGACGATAGTGTAGACCAGGCACAACTATGACCCCGCCTGTATCCCAACCGTCCGATTGCGATTTCATCCTCGCTCGTGAGTCACGCCTAGCGCTGGATCCGCTCCCGCTCCCGCAGCCGCCTCCTTCCCCACGCAGCCGCCCCCGCTTCCATCCCCGCCATGAGCGCAGCCGCCTCCTTCCCCGCGCAGCCACCCCCGCCTCCTTCCCCGCCATGCGCGCAGCCACCCCCATCCCCGCTGGTTAGAGTACGAGCAGAAAATGAAAGCTATGGAGTAAATGTGGCAGAAGCAAATGTGTTTGCTGCAATCGAGCCTTTCCATAGCAAAGAAGAGCCTTGTTTTGGATGAAACACCTAGGATGTCGGACTCATCAGTGGATCAGAGCTGGGAAAGCAATGGGAACCACCATGTCAGCAGTGGTTCTCAGCTGGTGCCACACACTGGTGGGCGCGAAATGAACGCTGGCCTCAGCGTCATCAGCCGCCTGGCAGAAGAATTCGAGCAACGAAGCCAGGTTTTTGCTGATGACGCCAAGTTCCTGGTCGAGGTCAAGTCTGGGCAGGCGGACACCAGCCTAAACCTAGACATGGAGCTCCGGAGGTTGAAGGAGAACTTCGACTCGTGGAAGAAAGATTTCAGTGGACGGATGTGGGAGATGAAGGTGATCCTGAACAAGCTCGGCAATGGCAACGAGTCATCGCCCAACTCTGTGAAGCGGAAGTGGTGGGGCAGGCTGAACACCTCCAAGTTTTCTTGAGTTTATTATGTATTGATTGGTAATTTGTAGATGTAACTGGTATTTTACACGCCGGTGTGGTTCTAGCTTCCTAGAGTTTCTACTCTACGGGTGCTGTGAAAGTCCAGTGAGTTGGACTGGATTTGTATTCCACGGAGGGCGAGTTGTATAGTTCTCCCATAATGGCTTCCTTTTGAGGGGTCAAGGATCACTGAATTGTGATGTAATTACTTGCTGAAGTAGCTGTCGAAGGGGGAGATTGTGAGTGCTTAATATTCCACTATCCTCGTGCTTTACTTTCTGCATGTTGTAGATTCATAGATTTAAATGTTGGTATGGTGTGACATGTGATCTATCATCTGATGACTCTGGTAGCATGTTTGGTTTGAGTAATGAGATAGTCCATTATTTCTCACTTTTTTGTTTGGTTTGTGGAATGGAATGAGTTTCCATCACCATCTTCATATGTTAATAATTAGTAATATATAAGGAATGAGTTTATCCTACTAAATTTATGGAATGGATTTATGATGCACCATCTTATTTAGAATGGACTGACTCTTCAAACCAAACATAAATTAGTATATCCATTCCATCTCGAAATCTAAGTTACAATTTGACTTTTTGGTACCATTGTTTTCATATTGTTAATAGCAATCTCTACTAACCCTTAAGGCAATAGTGTAGACTAGGCACAACCATGCCCCCGCCTCCATCCTGACCGTCCGATTGCCAGATCAACCCCGCCTCCATCCCAATCGTCTGATTGCTCTCGCTCCCGCACCCGCCACCATGCGCGCAGCCGCCCTCGCCCAATAGTCATGCGCTCCTGCTCCTGCCCTCGCCCCCGCCGCCATGCGCGCAGCCGCCCTCGACCATGCGGGATCCTCGCCGCCACGGGACGGGTCCCAGCGAAGGCGGAAACGGGTCCCCACGGGGAAGTCGTGTGCGTGGGCGAGCTTTGAGGTCGACACGAACGATAGGCGCGGGTCGCGTCGCCGTCACAGATGGCGGTCGTCGGTACGACGCGCGGGAAGGGGTTGTTGAGGCACGCGTGGTGCTTCTTGGCAGTCTTGGGCGACGCCATGGTGACGGCGGTGATGGCGCGCACGGGCGAATGGAACGGATGGAGAGGCCGTGCAGTGCTCTCTGCTCGATCTGAGGCAATCATTGGCTGAAATAGATTCTAGAATGACAGGGTGGGGTCAAATGGTGGGGCGGAGCGGTGGGCCCGGAGAGCGCGCGCTCGTTTTTTACTGACGTAGTGATGGGTGTACATAGGAGTAGTATTCTGTTCGTAATTGCTAGAATTACCGATAAGAAGAAAGGTTTATGGCATGCCCAACAAGGCAACAAGTAGAATTTTGCGATATACCACTACCAAATCGCACTAGATCGTATCATATTTCTAAGAAATTTCTGCACTCCGAACTGAACATTGATGAACTTACCTGTTAAAATAGTTTTTTTGGTTGAATATTTAAATCGCAAGTTCAAGATTTATTTGAGTGATGCTTATGGTGGTTTGTTAAGACAGACGGACAATATGTCTTTTTTTTGTTTCTAGCAAATTCAATAATATAGCTCACAACGGGTTTTATGATATTGCCATGTATATTTAATATTTGACTCATCTTTTTCTTTTATAATATGTCTTAGAGTCCTTGAGCAACCCACTTCTATTCTCTCTCTATTTTTTCACATCACCACAAATCTGATGCGACATAATGTATATGAACCATAAAAACAAGAACATACCTCAAGGCGTCGTAGCTTGCAAAGCACCTTGCTAACATTGAGCTCCAATCTATTTTTATGGTTCATTAAACGGGATCCATTAATTCTGCTAATATGGCTTTTAGGACCTTAGTCACAGTAATTGGTCAAATGTTTCTGGAAGGTACTCGTTGTTCAGCATTTTTGTAGTAATTCTGTACATTGAGCTCCAATCTATTTTTTATACCTTCAATTTATGAATGCTCTGCACTTTAGCAAGTGATATGAAAATATAGAAAAAAGAGCATCATAAGAATGAAGTTTCATACTATTAAGTAGTGGTATAGCATAATAGCACATGAAACTACCCTATTTATTTTTTATTTAATTTTTCTTATGTTACTGAGGCTCCTTTGTTGTTTGGTATCCTGTTCGTTGATTGGTGCACATGAAACTACCCTACCACACATAATCTGCACAATATTAGAATTCTCTCCGGTCTTCATAACTAAATTCTCACAGTCACTAGATTCTCAAAAGGATCATGAGAAAAAAGCTAAAAAAGGCGATTGTGCAGCTACTCCGTGAATGGTTAATTGAGGCACTCTTAGTCCTGGAGTAAGTATCACATGTTTACTGGACGCACATTCGGCACTAAAATCTGTAGACATGAGAATTGGGTCAACTAAAACTATGATCCGTGTGTGGTTCGTTTGCACTCAAAACATTCGACTAGCAAAAGACCCAGTGATATATCAAAATATTTAATTGTTTTCTAAGTCGTATGATCAATGATACTTACAAATACATCTGGGTGTGAATAATTTGCAGGTATCATTGGAATTCAGTCTTCAGTTTGACAAATAACGGCTTAGTAGCACCAGAAAAAGAGGGGGTCATCATGATTCCACAGTCTGTGCAGTGTGTTGGTTCAGGGACATGGAACCACCAGGCGGTTGTTCTGGAAAGTTTAAAGACTAAATATCTCCAGTCATGTATACAATAATCTTACAGTCAGTGAGAGAATTCACCACATGGATTTTACATATCATAGTGATATTTGTCATTCTATTTATATATTTCATACAAATTTTTTACTTCCGTCGCAGCGCACGGGCACTCACCATTGTATTCACGACGTCCGTCGCCAGGGATCTAAGTCCATTGGAGGCTCGCAATTTGTGTTCCGTGGCATCGCACGGGCGCCTACATAGTTTAATCTATTAAGAACCTAATGTGGGCACAAGGCTTCACCCTCCGCGCTACCACACCGTGCAAAAAATAGTGCAAAGCGAGCACTCAAACCCACACGCCCCCTTCTCCAAACATTTGGGGGTAACCACCAGACTACACATACCTTAGTGTTTATAAATAAACAATAAATATCTCAATACCTATTTATCTATATATACTACTCTATTAAGAATCTAATATTGGCACCTGATGCTACCACAGCTTTACCTTCCACGCTGACACTCATGGCCCACCCCACGCGCCCCTACTGGTTCTCACATCTCTCTCTCAGCTACTGCCCTGTGGACACGCTGACACTCTAGACTTGTCCCACGCTCGCTGACTGGTTCTCCCGCCCCTCTCTCAACTACTTCTCTATGGATTCAAGCCACACACAGCCAGCTACTGCGTCTGCTCAGCACCTGACCCCACCCACGCAGCTACAACACCGGGGGGAAAAGTATAGAGCGAGCACTCGAACTCACACCCCCAGCTCCAGAAATTTAGCACCAGACCACACGTACCTTAGTGTTCAAAAATAAACAATAATTATATTTGAGTAAATATTTTAATACTTATTTATATGATATATAGAAACTGTAGCAAAGCACGTGCAACTAGCTAGTCAAAGCAAGAGGCTGCGTAAGCAAAGAGGGTATATTGTGCGGCTACGACAACAATGGTCAAGTACTATACCATCAACATTCATTAGCACAACCATGGATGTCTGCATGCGTTAGAAGAACTGACAATTTGCTAGTAGTCTTTCTCTAGGAGTCATCAAAAAAAATTTGCTGCACACTTATCATTGTTCCCGATTTGTGTTATATGATAAAAAAAAAGGGGTAGGACAGACATTAGATCAAAAGGAAGGAAATATCGATAGCAGAAAGTTACCCAATTTGGTACGTTGAGGCTCGATCATCAATGCCTGCTGCTGCAGTTGCCCAATTGTCATCGCAAAATATATTTTCATCCTCGTACCACAGTTGCCAAGGATTGAATGTAACATTAATTTGAGAGAGTGTTCCTTGATATCAGAAAAGGCGTCTCTGAAATGGAATGGATGTACTCTATTTCTACCTCGACGTCGTGACGTGGCAACTTCTCTCTAGCTAGCTAGCAATCAGCATATATATAATCAACTAACAAAATGACAAAATCATAGTACAGAACAATTAGGAAAGCATCAAAATAGATCTATTGCCATCGATCAGCTCGTCATTTTTTTCCCCGTCTCGGCCTCTCGGACCCATTGTTTCTTTAAGGGCTAGTTTGTTAACCCCATTTTTCTAAGGTCTCCGTTTGTTTCCTTTCATTTTGAGGAAAATTGAAATCTTACTAATAGAATAGGCTATTTTTTAGAATGTGACATTACACCACTTTCCAAAGTTATAATATAAGCATATCTCAAATTCATGGGGTGGAAGATGGAAATTGATTCTATAGATTTACATGCTATTTTTCTGATGCACAACTTATAACACACTCTTCTACTTGCTTCGCTATAACATAAATGTAGTATATAACTATCTCTCACATATGATTTAGGATAATATACAAATATATTACATATATAAATATATGAACTTAATTATTTTTGTCTAAATTATAATTATTAAAATGAAATTTAATTCCAACGAACCAAACGGGGTCTAAGAGTTTTTCATTTTCTTAAGAAAAATTAATTCATTTTCTTTTGAGAAATTGAAAATTCCATGGGAAAATAGGGATATCAAACTAACCCTAATTGTTTTAATCCTACGTACTACTGCCGGCGTGACGGTGGTCTGGCGGCGCCGACGTAGCGGTTCAGCGGCATGTCAGACACAGGAATAAGGGCCCGTTTGGCACAGCTCCAGCTCCTGATTCTAAGCGAGGATCTAGAGGAGCTGTGCCAAACGGGTATTTTTTAAATTGATTCTCGTATGGAGCCGAAAGATTGGGAGTCGTTTTTGTGAAGAAAGGTGGGATCTAAAAAAACCTGCTCCACCTCCCTTAAAACAGCTCCTCAACCAACCAAATATGGATCTCCCCTTAACATTTGATCGAAATTACCCGCAATTGCCATTGGACAAAAACATAACGAGCCCCTCCCGCAACCCTCCACGGCGCGCGTTCTCTGTCCTGTGATACCTTCCTGTCGCTGAAGGGAGCGGCGGCTAGGGTTTCGACGCATTTTCGCCGTCCTCCAGCGAGAGCTCTTCTGCTCGTCTGCGGTTCCCAGGTACGTGCGTCTTCTTACCATGTGCTTGTCTGCTCTGCTCTGGCGCAACCCGGCGTTCTGCTCCGCTCTGCTCGTCCTAGCCGATCTGCTTCGGATCGATTCCGTTCCGTGGGATTCTTGCTTGCAGCACTCCATGGAACCATGGGATTCTTGCTTGCAGCGTTCTAGGAGGGGCCGTGGGATTCTTGCTTGCAGCGTCCCAGCCGATTTGCTTCGGATCGCACGGTACTGGCAGCAGGGGCCGTGAAGTGCCCAACGGGTACATCCGCCACCGCTGGCAGTATGCGCCACTGATGGCAGCAGGGGTCGTGTGCGTCTGCAGGGATGGAGGCTCGAAGCAAGATTCCACGATACGAATGTTTCAAAGCTGCGGGCAAGAGATGAGGTGTGGAGCAGGAGAGGACCTGATGCCATAGCTGTGGAGCTCCCTCTTCCTTCGTCGCCCCCTATGTCTGCGGTTGGTTGGTGCTCACCAATGGATCTAGAAGTTTTGGTAGTTCCAAATGATGCTGAAAGGATGGACGCGATTACTGAGGGGGAAGAGGATTGTGCTACGAGAAACATCTCACTGCTGGCTTGTCGGGCGCAGATCACAGCCGCGGGGGCGAATTCCTGCTTGTCTGTTCTGGTCGCGTTCTGCTATGCTCTGCTAGTACCAGCTGCTCTGCTCGCTAGCCGCGCAGCAGCTCCGCTCTGCTCGCTAGCCGCTCTGCTATTTTGGTGTCAACGAATAGTTGCTTATTTTGCTTGAGAGGAAACATAATTCCCAGCCGCTCTGCTATCCGCATTCCTTTTTGATAGCTGCATATATTTGTTTTAGATTTTAATTTTTTTACAGCAATATGGGTGATAGTGCCGATTGGAATGAAGATAACACTGCTCTAGTGTGTGAATTGTTCGCCGAACAAGTGAAGGCGCACAACCGGACTGGTACCCACTTAAATAAAACAGGGTACAAAATGTGATGGACAAATTTAAAGAAAAGACTGGGTTGTCCTACACCAAAATGCAGTTCAAGAACAAATGGGACAAGATGAGGATTGAATACACCAATTGGAAAAGACTATCGAAGGAAACTGGTTTGGGATGGGACACCGCGAAAAAAACCTGGAGTGCGACAAATGAAAGGTGGAAGAACTTGAATAAGGTAATAGAACTTTGGATAATTGTCTTTATTGCATCTTGTGTTACATGTTATATGTCTAACATCTTCTTTCTCCTAATGTGTAGCAATACAAAGGAATTGCCAAGTTTAAAGATGGGCCTCTGTTGCATGAGGAAGAAAAAGCCATCATGTATGAAGATATTAGGAACACAGGAGATGATCATTGGGCTCCGTCAAGTGGTACTACACCACAAATTCTAGAGGGTGAAACCACTGAGAACACTGATGACAAGGATGGAGACTATGAGGCCAATGATGACAAGGATGAAGACTATGAAGAATGTGAAGAGGTTTCCCCTACAACTGCTAAAGGAAAGCGTCATGTTTCTGTTGGTCGAAAGGACAAGGGTAAAAAGCCCAGGTCATTGGGAGGACATTGGGTGCAAGATCAATTGAGCAAACTTGTGACAGCAAGTGAGAAGAGCACAGCATCCGTTGAGTCTTTGGCAAGAAAGGAGGACAATGGGTGCTCCATTAGAGATGTCATGGCATTGGTGAAGGAGTGTGGTGCAGTTCCAGGAACAAAAGAACACTTCATAGCATCTCAAGTTTTTGTCAAGAGGGCAGAGAGGGAGATGTTTATGACTTTGGACACACCAGAAGAACGCTTCAACTGGCTTACAATGAAACATGATTGGGTCACTAGGATGAGTCACTAGGTTCTGTAATTTTTTGTAGCACTATGTCCCATTTTTAGTGCTAATATGTATCTGTTTAATCCTTTTTACTCTGGTTTGAACATGTTGTGACATTATTGTGGATGGATTGTATCAATTTTGTTGCTGTCCTATTTTTTGTTATCTATTTTGTTGCTGGCCTTTTCACTGGTTTTTGTTTTTAAGATATTTTGTTGTTGTCTCATTCCTTTGATGTATACAGATGTCTTCTTCTTCTGATAGTGAAAGGGACTCAAGTGATTCAGAACATGACTTGAGAGTTCTTCAAGTTATTATTGGGAACCAAAAAAATATTGTGGCTGCTGCATCTCTTTTATCATGGTACTATGCATCATATGTTGATAAGAATGAGCCAAGGGCAACAACATTTTCTAGTATTGCTTGGGTCATGGAAGCATTGAACAATCCAAAAGAATGCTACAACATGTTTAGGATGGAACCAGCTCTATTATACAATTTGCATGATGAGTTGGTAAGAGACTTTGGTCTATCCTCTTCCATCCATATGAGCTCTATGGAATCTTTAGGATTGTTTCTTGTTATTTGTGGTCATGCTTGGTCATTCACTGCCGTCCAAAAGGATTTCAAGCACTCTAATGAAACAATTAGCAGAAAATTCAGTGATGTCCTGAATTGCATGGTAGCAATGTCAAAAAGGTACATACAACCAAAGGATCCTAATTTCCATACAGTGCATAGAAGAATTACCAATGATCAAAGAATGTGGCCTCACTTTAAGGGTTGTATTGGAGCAATTGACGGCACTCATATAAATGCAACGCCTCCAAAGAAAGATTTGATCAGGTTCATGGGAAGGTCTGGTAAACCTACTCAAAATGTGATGGGAGTTGTTGATTTTGATATGCGCTTTATATATGCATCTATTGGACAACCCGGCTCCATGCATGATACTACTGTGTTGTACCATGCGCTTGAAGCTGATGAAGATTTATTTCCACACCCCCCTCTAGGTAAACAAATGTCAAAAATTGGTCTACTTTTTGTCCACATATTTTTCAAGGTTCTAACTCAAGTATAATTGTATGTTACAGGAAAGTACTATGTTGTTGATGCTGGATATCCAAATAGGGATGGGTACTTGGCCCCGTACAAAGGACAACGGTATCATGTTCCAGAATGGAGAAATGGTCCTCCACCTAATGGTGAGCAAGAGCTCTTCAATCATTTACACTCAAGTCTACGGAATGTTGTTGAACGCACATTTGGTGTATGGAAGATGAAATGGAGAATTCTTCTAAAGATGCCAACTTATCCTATGGACAAACAAAAAATGATTGTTGCTGCTACAATGTGTCTCCACAATTTCATCCGCGAGAATAATGCATTGGATGAGGATTTTCAGAGATGTGATCGAGACCTAGATTATATCCCTACTATTCCATCCCATTATAGGCGACATGTCCCTCAGAATGCATCAGATACATCCACCACAGGGTCGAGTAGTAGGAACATGAATAGGTTCCGTGATGATGTATCGAAGGTACTTTGGGAGTCGAGGTGATTAGAAAAGGTGGTTCGTGTCATATTTTGGATATTGTGTCGTGCTAGTTTTATGCAATTTATGGATTAAACATTTGAGACCATTTTATGCACTACTATGATGGGAATATTTTATATGTTATTGTTTTATAATTTTTTCCGTATATGCATACTACTTATTTGTTTGTAACAAAGTTGAACTGCAAAGGGTAAAACAGACAATCGCCACAGACCACCAACTCTCAGCAGACAAGAATCAGTTTACTTGCCAAACGGTTTGAAAAATGATTCTGATTCTCTAGGAGAATCAGGAGGAGCAGCTCCTCAGAAGGATCAGGATCTGGAGCTAAAGAAGCAGCAGCTGGAGCTTTGCCAAACGGGCCCTAAGTCGAGCCGGGAGCCCCAACTCCCAACTGTAAGGAACATTATTATTGATTCGATTCCTACCCTGTGTCGGACATGTTTCTGAAAACGAACATGCTATATCGTCAGTTTTCATCCTGCTGTAGGTCTAGGTGGATTCTTTTTCTCAGGAAACCATTTTTTTGGAAAAAAAATTGGCTACAGCCGTTTGCAAAGCAGCGCTTCTGCAGGCTCCTTTCGATTGATGACACGTATTTGATCCCGCACAAATCTCAAATAAACAAGACACCCAGCCGTTCCCATCCATAGCCCACTATCTTCTTGCTAGCTTCGGCTCGCTAGCCTCTTACTGCTAGCTTCGGCTAAAGTTCTGTTTCTCTCCCGCAGCTTCAACTGTTCTTTTAATCTCAGTGCAGGGATGGGAGGGAGAGAAGACGGCTCTGGGCGGCGGCAGTTGGTGCTGTGGCGGTGCTCCCCAACTGGCTAGGGCGTGGG
Source organism: Zea luxurians (assembly GCA_029449295.1). NCBI lineage: Eukaryota > Viridiplantae > Streptophyta > Magnoliopsida > Poales > Poaceae > Zea > Zea luxurians. The sequence continues at coordinate 31,430,062 of JAOPSE010000001.1, read as the reverse complement.
GATATTGATCTGTCCAAGTTGCTTCATCTTAAATTGCTGTTGAAATTCCCTCTTCCAGTTACGAAATGGTTCGAGGAACAGGGTTGTTATGCAGCTAGTAGCTTTAGCATCCACTCTAGAAGTTTGAGACTTTTTGGACAACAAATTGTTAAGTGCCAACAGTGAAGGAAATGAAATGACTAAAATTACATTAACTATTCCATTTACGCTTTTAGAAATGATCAAATCTATTTATATTAATGCTTTCAAATATCTCATTTCTGTTGACATCAAAACAGTGCAACTAGAGTATTACACTTCCAGATTACATAAAAACTATAAATGGATGACTACTACTCATGTGGTGCGATTATGTGAGGCATCAAAATGTAGCTCTCGAGCAGCCGAAGCATACGAATCAACTCCAAGTAAAAGACTTGTATATCCTCCTTGCATCAACAAAGCGTCCGTAGTTTCAAAATCAGCATTCATCTTATTGGTTACAGCATGTTGTTCTGGCATATTAACACCAATACTTTCATCCAAAGTTGTCTATGTAAAAACCGTTTAGAAAAATATTCAGATAATCAAATTATTGAAAAATGGCAATTCCATTATCCAGTATGCCTTACATTCAACAGTTCTGGATCCTGATCAGGTCCCATATTTTGATCTATTTTCCTTGAATTTGTTCCTATGTCATATATGGAGGAGTACAAATATTAGCAACAATAATTTATGTATGATTGAATAGAAAAAATCTAAAATATATTTGAAACTACTAAAAGAAGTGATATGGGGAGAATAACTACCGTTATTAGAAGAACCTTTCCTTTTCTTCCTTGTATTCTTTTCAACTGCATTCTTTGATCATTTACTTTTAGCGCCTTTCACTACCTGTGGAACTCTAAATGAAATTTTGCTATTTACTGTTTGTATATTGCGGTCATTTGGAATTACAGGGAACTCAGTTTCTTCCATCTTGTCTAGTGAATGATCAGCCTCCAATTCCAACTTCTCTAATGCTCTCTCCAAATCATCAAGAAGTGGTTTTGACACTGAACACTTCAATGCAAGGGATGTTGCCATTCGAGAAAGTCGTGCGGCATGTGCTTTCAAGTTTTCTTTCTCCTTTCCCATTTTCTCAATATAAAAACCTCTTTTTGCATATTTTGTCCATCTATTTAGTACATACTGAGACGGTAACATAAAAACATTATTCATATTAAATACTTTCAAGGCATGCCTGCATAATATACCTACGAGATAGACAAGCCAATGATAAGAAAGTTGTATGGAAACAAAGATTGTATTTAAAATTGTGTGTACATACCTATGGATTCAAACTTTCTACAAGAACATGTAATAGTCATATCTCCAATATTAAATACAACCATTGCACCATAATTTGAGTCCACGTGTGTAACCATGAACGTTGATATTGACCCCTCAATCTGTACTAATTTGCATGAAAATGTAAATTGTTTTTTGAATTCATCCTCAAACTCTGTATACATCCTCCTTGTATAAGATTCAGCAGCGGTTTTCAACAAAGGAAAATTTGGGATGTAATTAACTGGGGTCTTCATTCGTGATTTGAAATCTTCATACAATTCATTTTCACGAAGAGAAGCGGAAACCTTTTCACATTCCACAATGAGTTCAGAAAGACCAAGTTTCCTATGAAATCTTTTCTTATAGACATTATTCATTCCTTCACTTCTTTGTGTTGTTGTTATATCAGCTGTAAAAGAGTCACGATAAACTGCAGCCCACTTTTCTCTTAAATCATATAGATTTAGCATCCATGAATTCTCTTGTAGATTATATTCAGTCAACAATTCATTCCATTTATTTTGAAAACACTCCTCTGATCTATCTTCATAGACACAACTTTTGAAAGCAGGTAGGAACTTGTTAGGATGCTTCTGAATTACATGGCTAAGATGCTTTGCTGCATTAAGGTAAATGTGCCACAAACAAAGACGGTGACTTGTATTTGGGAATACATAAGCAATTGCTCCTGCCATGGCTGCATCTTGATCAGTAAAAATAGTGCTCGGATGCTTTCCTGACATTGCTGTCAAAAATGTTTCGAAGAGCCAAATAAATGAGGGAATAGTTTCATTAAATAACAATGCCGCTCCAAAAATGATTGTCTGCTTATGGTGGTTAGTTCCAAGGAGTGGAGCAAATGGCATTTCAAATTTATTTGTTTGAAATGTGGTGTCAAATGATACAGCATCACCAAAACATTTGTAATCCATGATAGACTGACCATCAGCCTAGAAGAAATTTGCTATCCGACCATTTTCTTTATTTATTTCAATGGAATAAAAAAATGCAGGATCGTCCATTTGCTTGTTCTTTAGATATTCTAACAGTGTTTGTGTATCATTGGATTCTAAGTATTTGTTTCGTTCGCGACCAATTTCATTGCAACAATCAATCTTCAAGAATGGAACATTTTTCAGGGCGACCATAAAATTGTTTAATGAACTCGAACACTTGTGACGGCTTCATCCCGGCTTCCCTTATTTGGCTCATGAGTTTCCTGTCCGCTTCCATAACATGTCGTTGGGATCTCAACATGTGTGTCTTACTTGGACTAGCCAGATAATGATTATGTTCAAGTTCAACCTGTTGCACTGTCCAAATACCCTCTCTGCTGATACTGAACAAAATACGAGCATGGCAACCTGTCCTAGTAGTGCCATGTGATGAACGGGTGTCTCCATGACCTTGTTTGCTACAAACTATCAGTTTCGATGACATAGTTTTATCCACTCGACGCTTTGTGTCGCTTTTTCTAATGCTGAACCCAACCTTACCGGCATATGTGTTGTACATCTCATATGCATTTTCTTCGGATTCAAAAGACATTCCAACTTCAGGAACAATCATAGTTGGGCCATGTTTATTAACATCCTATTGTAAAATGTGTCATAAACAAAATCATATTACACAACACAAAGTAATTTTTTTAAAATATTATGTATAATCATGTTACCTGATACACCATTGATTCAAGGATTCTATTGCCATCGTTTTGAGCATTCTCACATATAGCCAGTGATGCTGTGTGCGGTGCTTGCTTCTTATGAACAATAAGTATTAAATATTTTTGCACATAGCAACAATGATCAAATCATATCTGAACAAGAATGACGTCAAAGAATATGTTAACATACCTGCGTTTTCTGCTGGTCATCTACTCGATGATCATCGATGGTTGAACTGTCTTCACATGCAAAAGAAAGTGTGGGAGATTGTAAATGCTGATTGTCAGCTCCATGATCTCTAAGAACCACAAGATTTTCATGGTCCTCCATGTTCTTGCCGTGACCAACGAGCAGCGATGACAACACTGGATCAGGGATGATCTGCTAGAGCAGCGATGGCGCTAATTAGTGATAGTAATAAATTAGGGATGGTGGCGCTAATCAGCGATGGCACTGATGAAAGGAATGGCGGCGCTACCTAGTCTAATCAGCACCAAGAGATAAAAAAAGGATCTGAAGTCGTATGAGAGAAACAGAAACAGAACATTCGCTAAAACCGGAAGAAGCCAACGAGCCGAAGCTAGGAAGGAGATAGTGGGCTATGGCTGCCTGGGCGTTTAGCCCGAAGCGAGATAATGGGACGTGGCTGGCGGCTGGGAACGGCTGGGTCATTGTTACTTTGAGATTTGTGTGAGATTAAACACGTGTCATCAATCAAAAGGAGCCTGCATTTGGGCTGCTTTGCAGGCGGCTGTAGCCAATTTTTTTCCATTTTTTAAAAAGGGTCTGGCAATAATACCCAAACTACCACTACACCACATTTAATTGTGAGCATGAGCTTGCCAACACCAACAGTATTAGCAGGCATGCATACGTTGTCCGATGGAAGTGTGTGTTAAATCCTTGTACGATCGAGTATGTATTTTTCTTTACCGACAAGAGATGGCGCGCGTGGTTGACTGAGTTGGAGGAGCATGGTGAAGAAACCGTTGCTCTTCTCTGTTTCTTGTTTTTTTTTCATGGTTGATTTTCTCTGGGTTTTTTTTTCCTCGGTTGATTTGTTTGGTGTCGTATGTACTCAAATTTACTTTTCTGCATTACCTTGAGAAAATTTCTAACCGTTTCTAATGTCAACATATCACAATTTGGGTCTGTGATCACGAACCGTTACAAGAGAGGCGCGTCGGGTTACTTTTGGACATAAGCTAATTAACACGTCACCTGTCACTGCCAGTTATATCCTATTACTGTCAAATGAAGCCATGAACCGCGGCACGAACCGGACTGCCGATTCTAGAATAACCGGCGTAAACTAACAGTGACAGCACACATCCTATGAGGGCTGCGCAAAAAACCCTAAACCCGAAACCCTAACCTAGAAGAATATGTGAGAGGAGAGAGTTATAGTTATCCAAACCCTAACCCTAACAGCTACAGTAATAAAGCCCCCTAGTGGGCTATGGGCTAGGCTCATATACACAGATAGCTAATAACACCCCCGCAGTCGAAACTCTAGCCACTGCAGATGTTGAGACTGGATCGAAACTCCGTGAAGACCATCGACGGAAGCCCCTTGGTGAAGACGTCGGCGAACTGGGAGGTGGTCGGGACGTGAAGAATGTGAACAGCTCCACAGGCTACCCGTTCGCGGACGAAGTAGAGGTCGATTTCGACATGCTTCGTGCGCTGGTGTTGGACGGGGTTGGTGGAGAGGTAGACGGCGCTGACGTTGTCGCAGAAAACTAGGGTGCTCGTGGTCAGCGGACTGTGGAGCTCTTGGAGTAGCTGATAGAACCAGACCGCCTCAGCCACGCCGTTGGCCACGGCGCGGTACTCGGTCTCGGCGCTGGAGCGGGAGACAACCGGCTGGCGCTTCGACGACCAGGAGACAAGGCTGTCGCCGAGAAACACGGCGTAGCCCGAGATGGACCAGCGCGTGTCGGGACAGCCCGCCCAGTCGGCATCGGTGTAGACACAAAGTTCCGTGGCGGAGGACCGGCGTAGAAGAAGCTGAAAGGGAAATGTGCCCTTGGGCCATTTCTAAGTATTTTGGTGATTGAGTGCCAACGCAAGTGCTTTTGTGCTAATCTATGCAAAGTGGTGGACAAAGGACAAATCACGTCAAAAGGTATGTTTCTAGACTTAGTACATTGTTTTATGGACTAATGTATCGTGTCTAAGTGCTGGAAACAGAAAAAGTTGAATTGGAAATGAGATGGCTTTGTTCAGCCAAGGTCTGCTCAGTCTGGGTGCACCGGACTGTCCGGTGGTGCACCGGACTGTCCGGTGAGCCGTTCACAGGTGAACTCGTCGCTCTCGGGAAACCATCAACGGCTTACGGCTAAAATTCACCGGTCTGTCCGGTGGTGCACCGGACTGTCCGGTGAGTCAACGGTCAGCCGGGGCAACGGTCGGCCGAGGATTCCGCGCGTGACGCGTGGCCAAGCCAACGGTCACATTGGTGCACCGGACAGTGTCCGGTGCGCCAACGGCTCTCAGACTCCAACGGTCGGCTTCGCCAAATAAGGAAGGAGATCTGCACCGGACAGTGTCCGGTGGTGCACCGGACTGTCCGGTGCGCCAGTCGACAGAAGGCAAGATCTGCCTTCCAAGATTGCTCTCAACGGCTCCTAGCTGCCTTGGGGCTATAAAAGGGACCCCTAGGCGCATGGAGGAGTACACCAAGCATTCTTACAACATTCCTAAGCACCAAGACCTTAATTCCGCGCATTTGTTTCTTTGTGATAGCATATAGAGCTCTAGTGGAGTTGTGAACTCATTGGGTTGCGTTGCGAGCTCTTGTTGCGACTTGTGTGCGTATTGACACTCTGATTTTTGTGTCTTGTGTGCGTTGCTAATCCCTCCCTTGCTCCGTGCTTCTTTGTGAACTTTAAGTGTAAGGGCGAGAGGCTCCAAGTTGTGGAGATTCCTCGCAAACGGGATTAAGAAAAGCAAGCAAAACACCGTGGTATTCAAGTGGGTCTTTGGACCGCTTGAGAGTGGTTGATTGCAACCCTCGTCCGTTGGGACGCCACAACGTGGAGTAGGCAAGCGTTGGTCTTGGCCGAACCACGGGATAACCACCGTGCCATCTTCGTGATTGATCTCTTGTGGTTATTGTGTTTTGACTCCTCTCTAGCCACTTGGCGATTATTGTGCTAACACTTAACCAAGTTTTTGTGGCTTAAGTTTCAAGTTTTACAGGATCACCTATTCACCCCCCCCTGAAAGCTCTCTTCTGGGTTTTGGTGGTTTGGATGACAACCCAATTAAAGGACTAACAAGTGCGCTAAGTGTTGAACAGGTGCTTAATGCAAAGCTAACAGGGTTCAACACAAGTGAACAAGTGTGATGGTCCAAAGACTGGATTATCTATAGATAATGGACATCACAAGTAAGATGGACATTGCTTAAGTGAGACTCGGTGTGCGTAACTCAGAGACAATCGATCAAGCCAAGGATGGAGGCAAGAAGAGGTTCGAGGTACCGAGTGCACGGGAGAAGGTCAAGGAGACCAGGAACCCAAAGCCAGGGGTGAAGAAGAAGACTTGCAAAGTCAAGGTTGATCGAGTTAAGAAGAGTTATGGTGCATCAAGGATCACTACATAAGGACATGACTTACAACCAATGAGGTAACATCTACAATTATGTGGTGTAAGTCATAAGGCTCAAGATCAAGCTCGAGAAGTGAACGGGGGTTGGGGCTCAGATATGTCAATCTAGATCAAGTCAAGTTGACTTGATGGTTTAGAGTCCAACATCGACCTCAAACAAGCCAAATTGGGTAAAACGATGAAAAAGGTTAAGTATGTAAGGTTTGAGTGTTCAACCATTTTGCATACACCTCTTACTACAAGTTTGGTGCTTTGGTTTGCTCTCTAACTCTTTCTGTAGAGAAAGTACCATTCTGAGCTCTGCTGGAGGAGAAACAGAAAAGCTAGGAGAAGAACAAGAAAGATGTAAGTTTCTAGGACTAAATCAATTGGATTATACTCTAAATGTGTTTGTTTAAGTCTCAGGAAAATCCTCCCAAAAGTTGAAGTCAAACGGAGAAAGAACGGAGGAAAAAGCACTTAGTGTGCTGTTGGCTGGTGCACAGGACAGTGAATAGTAGCTGTCCGGTGCACAGGACAGTGAATAGTAACTCTGTCCGGTGCACAGGACAGTGAATAGTAACTGTGTCCGGTGCACAGGACAGTGAATAGTCGCTGTGTCCGGTGCACAGGACAGTGAATAGTCGCTGTGTCCGGTGCACAGGACAGTGAATAGTAACCTGTCCGGTGCACCAACGGCTAGCTGTTCCAGAGAAGGAAACTGTCAATCAGATCCGTTACTGTTCACTGTCCGGTGCGCCACCGGACAGTCCGGTGCACCCGCAACCAGGGAAGGCTGGGAGCTTCCAAATGAAGCTCTAACGGCTCCTAGGCCATTTGGGGCTATAAAAGGGACCCCTAGGCGCCTCAAACAACAACACAAGTGCAGCCAACAATTGTATACATCACTCGGATCGATTCTCTCTCTCCCTCTTGTGTAAATCTCTCTAGTTTGTGTGAAGGCAAAGTTATAAGCCTTTAGAGAGTGGAGAGGTGCTGCAAAGAGCTAGAGCAAAGTCTTGAGCGCATTGTTACTCCGCCGGAGTGCTGTCAAGAAGATTGTAAGCAGCCGTGGCTTTGTTGTAACCCAACTCAACATAGTGGAAGGCTCTATCTGTCATACTGACAGATCTGAGCAAACGGAGGAAGGAGTTGAAATAGACTCCAAGCCCAGGTGTGGCTAACTCCAACGAGGACTAGGCAAGCATTTCAGGCTTGGCCGAACCTCGGGATAAATTCCTGCGTCTGTGTGCTTCGCTCTGTATTGTGTGCTGACTCTCTGTCTTACTCACTTTTTATATCTGCACTTCAACACTTATCTGTGGTACAAGTTATATTTGAAGTGCAGGGCATTTTGAGACAGGATCTTCTATTCCGCTGCAACCTACTCGAAGGATCTTTCATTCCACTACGATCTGGTCTTTGAGTAGAGTAAGAACTAAAGTTTTAAAGTGATAATTTTTTATTCGCCTATTCACCCCCCCCTCTAGGCGACATCTAGATCCTGTTCCCGGGCAAAGGGAACTTTCAATTGGTATCAGAGCTAGGCCTCTCCAGTGTGGGCTTAGCCGTCCGGAGATGACGATGTCGTCACAAGAGGTAACTCTAGAACTTCTTTTAGGCGATGGTTCTAATTATAAATCTTGGTCTATCTCTATTTATAATGCTTTCATGCATATTGATCCTGATTTGAGACAGATCTTTAGTAGAAGTATTTTTCCCTCTAATATTAGTAAAAACCCTTCTAATACTGAACTAAGATGTCTATCTCTTAATCACCATGCTTGCAACATCTTAGTTGACTCTCTTTCTAGAGGTGCTTATTTTGCCATCATGAGTAGTGATAGTGATTTATTTGTTGATGCTCATGATCTATGGACTAGAATTAAAATAAAATATTCTGAGTCCAATTGTACTACTTCTACTCCCTATGTTGCTTGTGGTACTAACCTTTCAAAGGGAGAAGAAAAACGATGGCAACCAAACGATGAATCCACCTCACCGACAGGTTTGTCTTCCACTAGTTATAAATGTCTTATTGCTAACAATGATAGTGGAGACGAAAGCGATGATGAGGAGGAATATGAGGATGATAGCGAGGATGAGTCTTCATCACCACAAGGTACATTTTCCTGTATTGCTTCCACTAATAATAATGATAGGGAAAATGAGACCGGTGATGTGGAAGAAGAGGAGATTCGCCGGTTCTACACCCATCTCAACAAAGAAGACAAAGTGCTCTTGGTTAAGTTGTTGAGGAGGAACAAGGAACAAGGCGAGACGCTTCTCAGGCTAGAGGAGACTCTCATCAAAACCAACGACAGCCTGGAGAAGATGACCAAAGAACATGAGAAGCTAAAGTGCTCTCATGATAATTTGGTCCAACGGTATGAATCTATTTTATTTGAGCAAAGAAATAATCATGATGTATTATCTGATGTTGCTCAACTTAAAACTGAGAATTCTATGCTTAAGAGTCAAGTAGAAATGATAAATTTAGAAAAACTTGCTCTAAGTGAAAAATATGATATGCTATCTTATTCTCATAATGAATTAGTTGATGACCATATCATGCTTAATGTTGCTCATGAGGTTGTAATTTCAAACTTAAATTCATGTGAACCTCATTCTTGCACATGTGCACATTTAGATAATATATCACCATGTGCTAACCCCTGTTGCTCAAAAGAAAGCAAATTTTTGAATGAGCATCAAGCTGCAGGATCAAAAGAAAGGAACCAGAAAGCAAAGCAACTAAGGAGAAGACGCATTGCTCAACCTCCTCAAGATATCCACGGACGCATGGTGAAGAAGCTTGAGACGGGAGAAACCGCAGCAAGTGTTAAACTCCATAAGAAGGATGTTCCTAAAGCAATAAATGAAGAAATCAACATGAACAAGGAAAAAGGTAAAAATTCAATTAGTCATGTTGTTTGCACTGATCATCTCTCTACGTCATCCAAGAGCAAAAAGGGAAGAGGAAAAAGGAGGTGCTTCAAGTGCAAGGAATTAGGTCACTTCATTGCGTCTTGTCCACACAAAGACAAGGATGAAGGAATGAGGAGATGCTTTGGATGCAACGATAAGGACCATATGATCACTTCATGTCCGCTCATGAAGAATCAAAGACGTGCACCCTCCAAGATGACCCTCACTAAGCAAAAAGACAAACAACAAGTGTCAAGTCAGGTTGAGCGACGCTTCTGCTACATGTGTGGTGAGCATGGTCATCTACCTAAGGTATGTAAGAAGGGTAAGGTTCCTAAACAAGTAAATTTATCTCAATCTTATTCGCTTAGGAGACCCCAATCATACACTTGTGCTAGATCAGTAATGAGATCACCTAGAACTAGCACAACTGCTATTTGGGTACCAAAGGCCCTTTTAGATGAACGTTATGGACCCATCTCGAGATGGGTACCAAACCTTGCCAACTAGACCATGCAAGTGCCTCGAGATGGACTGGAGACCCTGGGAGAGCTTAAGATGGTTAATTCAAACTCTATGCTTAGGCTATCAATTTTAATGTCTATTTATTGACCCAAGGTTGAATTATTGTGCAATACTAATCCCATGTTCATCTCGAGTTAAATAAGTTGTAGATGTCCTTGATCATTATTGGTGAATCAAGCAAAGGACTTTGATGAGAATCTGCAACTTGCTCTCCAAAGGATGGTACCCGTGTATCTTAAGTGCATTATTTCTAATCAGCATTGCTTTTAAGTTGGATTGTCGTGCTATACCTATCCTTGGAGTAGTTATGCTTTTGAGATTGCTTGTGTTGAATATCTTTCAATTAATGATCCATGATTTCCAAGATCATAATCATGCTTGCTTAATCGTGATTGTGTGCTTTATAGGTTATATCTCATGAATCATTCAATGGGTAGCTTTTCATTTGATATATCCACCATGATTAACTCTCTTGGTGTATGTGGATAAACATGTATCTTTTTGTAAGTCATGCTATGTGGTTTTTAATGATTAACCTATGTGCAAGCATGATAGTTTTGTTTAGTCCATGTTCACATGATTACTTTGTCTTGGTACTCTATGTATACCAAAACAAGAAATCCATGTTGTGTCTCTAATGCACCCTCTCGAGCTATGAGGTGCATGAGCAAAAGGAGCCCTAAATTGGTGACAACAGGTGCTCTCACTACACACTACCTAAAAGAATGAATCTCATGGCATTCAGGTAAAAGGCAAAGGTATGGAGAATGGAACTATGCAATTTCATTGAATATCTTGAAGTTCCGTTGATTGTGATCATAGCTATGTTCTTGCCTTTCAATTGGTAGTATCTTGGCTTAGGTGCTTTATGCATTAAAATGTTGTTTCCTTTGGTGTACCTAAGAAAATACTTCTTAATCATGGTGTGCTTAGACATTGTGCTTTATATGCATGATCTTGTCGTTTTTCAATTGGTATATGTGTTGCAATGATCATCATGTGTGAAGCGTGCCTTGGTGTTTTTAAATGTTATATATCATGAGGCATGCATTGTTTCCACTAGTCATAAGTTGTATTATCTCATCTATTCAATTGGTATCTTTTTGTGATGTAATTGATATATTATGCCTAGACCAAGGTATGTTTCCCCTTTACTTCTGAGGATGCTAGAATGTGCAAGGTGCAAGTCATTCAAATACTTGATGCACAACTTTAGGGGGAGCACACATAACTTGTGTCTTTTGAGACTAACTGTTTTTTTTGAGTGATCCTATATAGTCTCAAGGTGGAAAAGGGAAGATGAGCAAGAAATGGAACAATCAGGACTTCCGTACCTCCACAAGTCAAGTAATTGGTATCTAAAGTTGTGAGTAATTGTGTATTTAAAGATTGCTCATGCTCTATAACAGTTGGTGATCCTAGATGCTTATTTTTAAATATCATGGAGCTATGACAGTGATGATCTTTCAATTAGTAGCCTTGGTAGTGTGCTTCATTTGGTATCTCTTGGTAATCACTAGCATAGAAGCTTCATCTTGTGCCACAATACTATAACTTGTTCTAAGTTTGGTGTCTTAGCAACAAGAAAAGGTCAGGATAAAGGATCAGGCACAAGTGTGAAGGAGCTCCTTAGAGATAAAACTTTCAAGATGGAAATCTTAAATTGATGGCAAAAGGAACTCCGCCTACTTAGATGCAAAGTACACCATAACATGGTAAAGGTACAACATGAGGTATTGACCTTTTGCGTATTTGTATCTTAATTTTCCTCCAATGCTTCTGCTGCATATGTTTAATGTGTAAGGGGGAGTAATGTTAGTGTGTTGCATTTTACCTGCTTAATACCCTGCTGTCCCTTGACATCATCCTATGTTCTTGCTTGAATATGGTTTTGGTGTTTGATGTCAAAGGGGGAGAATTTGTGCATTAAAGCTCACCTCGACCTGAGAAAAAAGCTTATCTTAAGTGTGAAGAGGGTGAAGATTAATTTTTTGTGTGCTAAAGGACCTAAAGGGGTTTCCTTGAGTTCCTTTGATCTTAAGGAAAAATGTGTTAGTTTGTTGATAATACTTATCATATGCTTCTTGTTGTATTATATGGTGATAATGCAAAATTAGTGCTTCCGTTGATATGAATCAATTGGTATCTACTGTGTTTATCTACTGTGTTTATCCTGTGATAGATATTCATGTGGTTCTGGCGCTTTAAAATCGGTATCTTAATGGTGAATAGTGGTAGGTTGATATTCCTATGGTATATTTATTTAATTGGTGTTTAACTCTGATTCTGTGCATTTGTGTTATACACATCACGGTTTGATTCTTCACACAATGCATCCCACAGGTGCTAAGGTGTAGCAATGCTTCGAATTAGCCTAAGTATGTGCATGTTGGTATTTAAGGCCAAAGTTAAGATTTTAATGTAAGCACATATTTAGGGGGAGCATTCTATAAACTTAGAATTCAAAATTTGTGCTTTAAATCTTATTGTTGTGTAAGCTTTAATTGTGTTGCCATCAATCACCAAAAAGGGGGAGATTGAAAGCTCTCTTCTGGGTTTTGGTGGTTTGGATGACAACCCAATTAAAGGACTAACAAGTGCGCTAAGTGTTGAACAGGTGCTTAATGCAAAGCTAACAGGGTTCAACACAAGTGAACAAGTGTGATGGTCCAAAGACTGGATTATCTATAGATAATGGACATCACAAGTAAGATGGACATTGCTTAAGTGAGACTCGGTGTGCGTAACTCAGAGACAATCGATCAAGCCAAGGATGGAGGCAAGAAGAGGTTCGAGGTACCGAGTGCACGGGAGAAGGTCAAGGAGACCAGGAACCCAAAGCCAGGGGTGAAGAAGAAGACTTGCAAAGTCAAGGTTGATCGAGTTAAGAAGAGTTATGGTGCATCAAGGATCACTACATAAGGACATGACTTACAACCAATGAGGTAACATCTACAATTATGTGGTGTAAGTCATAAGGCTCAAGATCAAGCTCGAGAAGTGAACGGGGGTTGGGGCTCAGATATGTCAATCTAGATCAAGTCAAGTTGACTTGATGGTTTAGAGTCCAACATCGACCTCAAACAAGCCAAATTGGGTAAAACGATGAAAAAGTTTAAGTATGTAAGGTTTGAGTGTTCAACCATTTTGCATACACCTCTTACTACAAGTTTGGTGCTTTGGTTTGCTCTCTAACTCTTTCTGTAGAGAAAGTACCATTCTGAGCTCTGCTGGAGGAGAAACAGAAAAGCTAGGAGAAGAACAAGAAAGATGTAAGTTTCTAGGACTAAATCAATTGGATTATACTCTAAATGTGTTTGTTTAAGTCTCAGGAAAATCCTCCCAAAAGTTGAAGTCAAACGGAGAAAGAACGGAGGAAAAAGCACTTAGTGTGCTGTTGGCTGGTGCACAGGACAGTGAATAGTAGCTGTCCGGTGCACAGGACAGTGAATAGTAACTCTGTCCGGTGCACAGGACAGTGAATAGTAACTGTGTCCGGTGCACAGGACAGTGAATAGTCGCTGTGTCCGGTGCACAGGACAGTGAATAGTCGCTGTGTCCGGTGCACAGGACAGTGAATAGTGACCTGTCCGGTGCACCAACGGCTAGCTGTTCCAGAGAAGGAAACTGTCAATCAGATCCGTTACTGTTCACTGTCCGGTGCGCCACCGGACAGTCCGGTGCACCCGCAACCAGGGAAGGCTGGGAGCTTCCAAATGAAGCTCTAACGGCTCCTAGGCCATTTGGGGCTATAAAAGGGACCCCTAGGCGCCTCAAACAACAACACAAGTGCAGCCAACAATTGTATACATCACTCGGATCGATTCTCTCTCTCCCTCTTGTGTAAATCTCTCTAGTTTGTGTGAAGGCAAAGTTATAAGCCTTTAGAGAGTGGAGAGGTGCTGCAAAGAGCTAGAGCAAAGTCTTGAGCGCATTGTTACTCCGCCGGAGTGCTGTCAAGAAGATTGTAAGCAGCCGTGGCTTTGTTGTAACCCAACTCAACATAGTGGAAGGCTCTATCTGTCATACTGACAGATCTGAGCAAACGGAGGAAGGAGTTGAAATAGACTCCAAGCCCAGGTGTGGCTAACTCCAACGAGGACTAGGCAAGCATTTCAGGCTTGGCCGAACCTCGGGATAAATTCCTGCGTCTGTGTGCTTCGCTCTGTATTGTGTGCTGACTCTCTGTCTTACTCACTTTTTATATCTGCACTTCAACACTTATCTGTGGTACAAGTTATATTTGAAGTGCAGGGCATTTTGAGACAGGATCTTCTATTCCGCTGCAACCTACTCGAAGGATCTTTCATTCCACTGCGATCTGGTCTTTGAGTAGAGTAAGAACTAAAGTTTTAAAGTGATAATTTTTTATTCGCCTATTCACCCCCCCCCCCCCCCTCTAGGCGACATCTAGATCCTGTTCCCGGGCAAAGGGAACTTTCACCCCCCCCCCCTCTAGGTGCTCTCAGAAGCCCAAAGTCAAAAGTGCCCCGCAAATACCGCAGGATCCGCTTCAGCGCGGTGAGATGCGGCTCCCGAGGGTCATGCATGTGAAGCACACCTGCTGGACGGCATAGGCAATGTCGGGCCTGGTGAAGAGGAGATACTGAAGGGCCCCGGCAAGACTCCGGTAGCCGGTTGGATCGACGACCGGGGGCGGCGGGGGGAGTTTGCCCTGCCTATCCACGGGAGTCGCGCAAGGCTTGCAATCAACCATGCCAGCGCGTTCAAGGATGTCGACGGTGTACTATCGTTGGTGGAGGAACAGGCCCTGGGGACGGCGCTCGACGGTGACCCCCAGGAAGTGGTGGAGCGTCCCGAGGTCCATCATCGCAAACTCTCGCTGGAGGCAGGAGATGATGCGACGCAGAAGCTCGGGGGAGGAGGTGGTGAGGACGATGTCGTCGACGTAGAGCAGTAGGTACACTGTATCCGAGCCGTGATGAAGGATGAACAGGGACGTGTCCGACTTGGCCTCGACGAAACCCTGCGAACACAGGAAGGTGGCGAAGCGACTGTACTAAGCCCGGGGTACCTACTTGAGGCTGTAGAGGGACTTGTTGAGCTTGCAGACCAAGTCGGGTTGAGCAGGGTCGACAAACCCAACGGGCTGGGTGCAGTAGACCGTCTCCGTTAGGGTGCCGTGGAGGAAGGCGTTCATCATGTCGAGGTTGTGGACCGGCCAGTCCCGGGCCAGTGCCAAGGTCAGAACAGTCCGGATGGTGGCAGGCTTGACCACCAGACTGAAGGTCTCGTCGTAGTCGACCCCAGGGCACTGGGTGAAGCCCCAGAGCACATAACGGGCCTTGTACCGCTCCAGGGACCCGTCGGCGTGCAGCTTCAGCTTGAAGATCCATTTCCCGGTGACCACGTTGGCACTAGGGGAGCAGGCACCAGGTCCCAGGTGCGGTTGGCCTGGAGAGCCTCGTACTCCGCTTCTATGGCACGCCGCCACTGTGGGTCGGCAAGCGCACCACGGACAGTCGTGGGTACCGGCGGAAGAGCTGAAGAAGAGGTCGCAGAGAGAATCATGCGATCAGGTGGCCGAAGGACACCAGCCACATGGCGGGTGACCATCGGGTGGATGTGTTGAGGATCACGGTGGATGACGATGGGGTGATAGGTCGGGACCTCGGCGCGAGAACGAGCAAGGGTACCGCGTCGACCATGGCGCTGGTATGTCAAGATGGGCGTAGCGAGACGGTGGAGCGGGGAGTGATGGAGCAGAAGGCGCCGGTGCTACACTAGGCTGTGCGGGAGACGGAGGGGACGTCGAGGCCGCACGTGGCTGTGCGGGTGAGGGCGGTGAAGACAGGGCCACGCGAGCCGACTCGAGGAACGTTGAGGTCGCATGTGGCTATGAGGGAGAGGGCGGCGCAGGCAAGGTCGCGCGAGGCGACTCCAGGAGCGCCAAGGCCACACGTGGCTGTGCGGGGGAGGGCGGCACAGAGGGCGTCGAGGCCGTACGTGGCAGTGCGGGGGCGGGCGGCGCAGGAAGGGCCACACGAGGCGGTGAAGCAGATGAGGACTCTGTGGGAGGCGAGGTCAAGACACCGATATCCCTTATGATTGGGAGAGTAACCGAGGAAGACACAGTGAGTGGAGCGAGGGGAGAGCTTATGAGGAGTAGTGGAAGCGAGATTGGGATAGCAAGCACACCTGAAGACACGAAGATGGTTGTAAGAGGGATGGACACCGAAGAGAGCGAAGTAAGGGGTGAGGTGGGCAACCGCCTTGGTGGGGAGACGGTTGAGGAGATAGGTGGTAGTGCCGAGGGCCTCAGCCCAGTAAGGAGCGGGAAGGGAAGCCTGGAAAAGTAGAGAACGCACGACATCGTTCGCCGTGCGAATCATACGCTCATCTCGGCCGTTCTGAGGAGACGTGTAGGGGCAGGACATGCGGAGGTGGACGTCGCGAGAGAGGAAGAAGTCACGGGACACATTGTTATAGAACTCACGCCTGTTGTCACACTAGATGCTCCGGATGGTGCGACTAAACTGAGTGGAGACCCAAGCGAAGAAGTGAGACAGGGTAGGAAAAGTGTCGGACTTCTGATGTAGAGGAAAAGTCCATAGATAATGCGAGAAGTCATCAAGAATAAGTAAATAATACTTATAGCCAGAAATGCTGATTACAGGGGATGTCCATACATCAGTGTATCAGATCAAAAATGCCTGTTGTTCTAGAAGAGGAGATGGGGAATGAGAGCCTAACATGGCAACCTAACTAACAAGCATGACAGAGGTGCTCAAAAGATCCCCTACAACCGGAAACGGGGGTGCTGCTGGAGAGCTTGGACATCACATCACGACCAGGGTGACCGAGATGACGATGCCAAGTCATAGAAGAGGCGGCGGCTGCAAGAACACGCGGGGTAGAGGTCGGTGTAGCGGAAGCAGGCAGGCGAAGGGTGTAGAGCGGCCTAGGGCTGTCGCACCGAGCGAGAAGGGTCCTAGTGGCAAGATCCTTCACAGAAAGACCAAACGGGTCAAACTCCATGAAACAAGAGTTATCAGTAGTAAACTAATGGGTAGAAAGAAGAATTTGAATAATGTGGGGAGCAACAAGAACGTTGGATAAACGAAAGGACCGGGAAGGACCGCGTCACCAATGGAGGTGACGGGAAGGGCAGAGTCGTTTCCAACCACGATTAAGGACAGAAGGGAGGGGTGGGAGGGAGAGGTGGAAGACAGAATACATGCGTCTGGGGTGGTGTGGTAGGAGGCACCGGAGTCAACCACCTAGTCAGAGACTAAGGTGGGTGGGGCCAGTGTCATTGTGGAGAAGGAGTTGGCGAGAGACTGCGTGTCCCACCCATTGGTCCAGGGCCCCAACACGGGTGGGGCCGGAGGCCCTGGGAGGGGAAGGAGCCTGTTGTGGCTGGGAAGGTGTCGAGGGCGCCGCCAAAGGTGGAGCGGCAAATAAAACCTACTGAGGGGTGGCAGGGCGAGGGGCCGAGGTGCCCGTGGATGGCCCGGGCCACATCTGGATGGTGCCAGTCCATGGGTTGTAGAAGGATGGCCACTGGAAGCCACCCGGTGAATGGCCTCGGCCACCTGGCGGGCCACCGCGTCCACTCTTGCGACCACGACCGCGACCACGACTGCGACCCCCCCAGAGCCAGTAGGCAGCCGAAGAGCTCCAGGCGGTGGGGGACCCGAGTGCGATGAAGAGGATCCCCCCCCGGAGGCAGAGGGGGGAGCCCGAGGAGCACTGTAGAGCGTCGTGGCGGGAGCGGCGGTCGCAGTGGCGGAGAGGCGAAGCTCCTCGAGAAGCAAATCGTTCTTGGTCTCCGCAAAGGTGGGAAAAGGCTTCATGTGGGTGAGGATGGGCGTCACACAATCGAAGCGAGGGCTCAAGCCACGGAGGAGGTTGAGCACGAGGCACTTGTCGGTGATGGGGGGACCGAGGGTGCGAAGAGTGTCTGCCATCGTCTTCATCTGACGGCAGTACTCATCCACAGAGAGATCACCCCTGAGCAAGCTGACGAAAGGCGGTCTCGAGGTACAGAATACGAGTCTGGCGGTGGCCGAGGAACTGAGCCTCAAGGGCACCCCAGATCCGATACGCAAACGATGTCCTGAAGTTCGGCCGTGAGGGTGCCATGAATCCAGGAGATCACCACCTCGTCCATCAGAAGCCAATCCTCTGACAGGTCAGAGACTGCTGAGAGGACATGGTCGGCGAGGGCATACCGGCGGAGGGTCTGCAAGACCTGATTGCGCCACCGGGGGTACTGATTGGAGTCCGGCGCAAGGACGTCGGTGACGGTTGCCCGGATGCTGGTGAGAGCCACCACCTGAGCATGAAGAGAAGCGCGAAGGGTTGAGGCTGGGGCGGGCACGGGCTCGAAGGTGTCGGCGCTGTGGCGAGCGGATGTGGGGGAGCCATCCGACACGCCCTTGCCAGCGAGATGGCGGTAGGTCTCGGTGTACTGGCGCTCAATGGCGTCGACAACTGCCTGCTCCTGCTCAAGAGCACGGGCGACGTCCTGGGCCCGCTGGCGAGCAGCCGTAACGGTCGCCTGGGTGGCAGCGAGAATGGTAGCAACATCGTCCGAAGGAGCGCGCAGGGAGGTGATGGCGGACGGCTGACTGTAGACCGTAGCCGGTAGGGGGCAGCCACGCACGGGGTCCCCGCCGGTCGTGTCGAGAGGAATATGTGGAAAGCCCGACGCCAGCAGCTGGGAGCGAAGCAGAGCGGCGTCCCGTGGGGAGAATGCAAGAGCCGACTGGGACCCATCGGGGCCAGGGGCGGCCGCGAGGGTGGTGGATAGGGTTGGCGCCGGCGGGGGTGGCTCGGCAGTGGGGGCAGCGCAACGGTGAGGACGAAGGCGTGCCCCGGCGGCGAGATGGAAGCAGCGACGGGGCACGCAGGACCGGAGGAGGAGGCCGGAGGTGCCAGCGATGCGCTGGCCATGGAGGGGAGGGTCGGCGGTGCCCCTGCCGCAGGGGAGAGAGACGCCGGAGGTACAGTGGGCCCAGGCGGCACGCCGGCGAGGGCCGACGGCGCTCCTGCGCCGAGGGGGAGAGGCGCCGGAGGGGCGGCAAGGGGCGGCGGTGCTCCTGCGCCGAAGGGGAGGGGCGGCGGAGAGGTGGCAAGGGACGGTGGGGCTCTTGCGCCGAGGGGGAGGGGCGCCGGAGGGGCGCCGGAGGGGCGGCAAGTGGCGACGGCGCGGCGGCCGTTGGAGAAGGAGCCGCCATGGGCACTGGAAAGCCCGACGATGCTCCGGCGACCAGATGGACGGGAGCAAGGGTGGCGCGGTAAGAGAGATAGAGGGGAGGGAAAGCCTCACCGGCGGCAGAGGAGGGGGGAAGGGGCGGCGGCGGCTGGAGGGGGTGGTGGTGGCGGCGGCTGGAGAAGGCTTGATACCATGTGAGAGGAAAGAGTTACAGTTACCCTAACCCTAACAGCTACAGTAATAAAGCCCCCTAGTGGGCTGTGGGCTAGACCCATATACACAGATAGCACACAGATAGCTAACAGAATACATGAACGTGAAATATTCGGAACCCAAGTTTTGTTCGGGAATTTCAGGAACGCAAACTTATTTCGGGTAATTTAGGTATCACAATCAGTACCTCGAAATACCAGAACTTTCATGTGTCATGTACTCATGTCATTATCAATTATCAATTTTTGCATCTATAATTATGTATAAGTGTGTATGAACTTATGATTGTAGATTGTCTATGTTTTTACATGCATGTATTTGTATATCATTATTCATACTATCTTTTCTACTAATTTGATAGGGGTGTGTGTTTTTATGAAGATGACACAACCGTTCGAATAATTCTGAAATATCCAAACTTAAACCCAAAATTCTGGGCACCTGAATTTTTAGGTAATATAAAACCATTATTATTTTGGATAACAATTCTCAGTACTCGAAATTTAAATTACCTGACCCGAAATTTTCGGTAAACCGAACGCCCACCCTATTCCTATCACTGTCGGTGAGAGCCACGAATTAGAAGTGATAGACGACCTATTATTACCGATTGTCCTAATATCCTCCAGTTGTTTATGTCTTCTAAAGTGGTCACGTGGGCCATCACTACTTTAAAACTAACATTGGCCGTTGATTATTTTGCAGGCAGTACATTCTTGCAGTGGACGACTGTGGACATGGACACACCGGCGTCACAGGGTAACCCCGGAGGTAGGGGTAGGCGGCGATTGATGAAGGCATGAAGCCTTCAACCATGGGGTACGCCGGGAGAGAGAAGGAAGCAATGAATAGAGCGAGGAAGAGAGAGAGAGAGGATATGTAATCCGTTCACTGTGTCTGAAGAATCAGGAAGTCACAAACACAATTGGCTCTGGGAATGGCAGACTGCGTCTTCCTCAGATCCTGGCTTTTTTTTCTTTGGTCCATCCAAAACATGCCGCTGGCTCTGGCTGCCACATAGTAAAAGGAACGCCCAGCACACCCGATTTTTTTGCAATTTAACCCTTAAACAGGATTAAAATCACGTTTAGACCTAAAAAAAATTTAATTTCAAATTTGGACCCTTAGCTCGGCGCCTTAGCCTATGGCGCCGAGCGGTGACGTGGCCAGGGCAACCGGCCTGTCGTGGCTGCGGGCGTGGCATCTAGCTCGGCGCCACAGATCTTGGCGTCGAGCTACGGACTCCTATAAAACAGCCGCGCTGCTGGCCGAGAGCAGCACAATTCCTCTCATTTCAAAACTTCGTCAAATATATTTGGATTCAAAGATTCGAGGTGGTTTACTTCGTAGACCAAGGTATGGTGCCCAACTGATTAGTTTTGTATATTTGGTTGTTAGTTTCATAGTTGCTCATAGTTTCATAGTTTGATAGTTTGTGTAAACTTATTATATTATCATTTCGATTATTAGTTTCATAGTTGCTCATAATATATATAGTATTATTAATATGATGAGTATATTTTATTTGATAGTTTGTGTAAACCTGTTATAAAGCATATTAGGTACAAGTGATAATTATAATCGTTTATTAGATGAAAGACATGTACCGAGAGGCGTTGTGGCAGAAGAGAGGTCGTCCTCGGGAGTTATATCCGGACGTATCTAGTAAGGATGCTCCTGTTCCTCCTGAACTCCCCGTGCCTAACTGTGACTGTGGCAGACTGGCTTAGGTACATCAATCACAACATCCAGACACGGCTGCTCGCTGCTACTACCTTTGTGGCGGTTTGGACGTACGTAGCTTATGACTTGTCACTTAATTTTGTTCGCATTCATTATTTTGTAGATGTGTAATAGTGCTTCTTTCCATTATTTTAGGGGCATCAGAGGTGTTTCTTTTTCCAGTGGATCGATGGACCTGATAAATTTGACCCTCGATATCTTCTTTTCATTAATTGGTTGAGTGGAAGGACTAGTCATGAGCGTTTTAAGCATTGGGTACCTCCTCCCCCGAATCCTCCACCAATGACGGATGCGGAGAAGGAGGTAGCAACAGAAAGACGGATGGACTCACCGCCTCGATGCGATTGTGGAGACCGTGCTGTCACCGACGAAGACTATGAGAAGCAGTTCTGTTGTCCGAACATTGATTATGTGAGCCCATCGATACGCTAAATGTATGAACTAGTTATTTTTTACAATAAATTACTAATTTTTTCTCCTGCAGCCATACAGGTGGCGTAAGTATCGTTTCAGAGAGTGGTTGTATGGTCCTTTGTCCCATTGGCCAGAGCCAGAGGTAAAGGAAAAGAGATACAATCAGTGGGCGGAAGAAGAGTTGAAATTTGATCCAGTACTCTGCAAATGTGGTATTGAAGCTAAGTATGGATTAGTTCCTTTCGAGCTTGGTGTTGGATATTTTTGTGGATAAGTCGTCGATTACGATGAGGTTGATATTTTTTTGCACCAGCTGTAATGTTATAGCGGTACTTACTATTTTTTTGTAGAAGACGAGGAAATGCAGTTGGGAGAGTTACGACGACAAAGGAGAGGTGATGCGCACAATAGAGTCCAAGAGACTAATGGGACAGAAGATGCGTTGTGGATCTCGGCTCGTCGATTCGTACATTAACGATCGCATACGCGACATGCGTAGGGAAGCAAAATCTGCCTTTTATGATAGCCCGAAGCGTGCAGAGTATAGGAGGTTGAAGGCGGCAGATGAGAAGAGAGCACAGGATGCAAGGGAATGGGAAGCGGCTCAAGCCGAGAAACAGATGTTGGATAATCTTGCTGATCGCCTCAAGGGAAGTGAGTGAGAAAAATGATACTATAATTATGTTAGTACAATTTATTTATCTTGACTTTGCTAACTTATTTTGCTCATTATATTTGCAGAGATTGGATGTGGCGTAAACTATTTGGCCGATGAGGCGCATGCAAGATATGTTCAGGATAAAATGGTGACGGTTGAGCTGATGGAGGAGGAGGACGACGACGACACATCTAGATTGAGTGAGCTTACCGCTCTCGCAGAGGCAGGATTACATGAAGAAGAGGAGGACGACACATCAAGGTTGAGTGAGCTCATCGCACTAGCTGAGGCAGGATTACTTGCTCAAGAGGAAGAGGATGAGTTTATGTCTCAGGCCGCCGAAGTGGTAGAGGCGGCTTATTACAAGAAGAAGTCTGATGAGGCTGAGGCTGAGGATGAGCTATTCTCCCAAGCTGCAGATGAAGCAGAAACCAATTATTACAAGAGAACTGTTGACAAGTGTGATGCAGGACAATGCAGCAAGTGGAATGAGGTTGTCATTGAGGATTGCGCGACGGATGACTCCGAAGATGAGTTACTTATAGATTGTGATTCAGACTGAAGAAACTTGTAGCCTGTTATGTAGTATTTTCGTATCCAAAATAATTTAGAACTCTATTTGAATATCTAAACTAGTTTAGAACTCTAAAGATGCGTTACTTATTGCTTGTCATGTTTTTTACAATTCACAAATAAAATTTGCAAGAGTTCCCCTTGTTTTATTAACAACCACAGTTCAAATAATCACATATTATAAGACATGACCACATTTCAACATATAATACATCACAAAATAACATCGAATATAAAAACATCCACAGAACATAGTTCTTCATACAATGTCCACAAACAAAGTCCAAAATACAATGTCCACAAAACATAGTCCAAAACACATAACATAGTTCACATTACAACGTCTCCAGCATGAGTCCAAATCACAAAGTTTTCAGCATAAGACCAACATCACAAAAGTATTCATTTCCTCCTAGTCTTACCCTTGCCCTTGGCCACAAGAGCGTCGGTGCCTGGAGTGTAAGGGTCTCGTGGACGCCTTCTACGTGGTGTCAGCTATGATGGCTGAGTTGTAGGAGCATCCTGCAACTGTGATGGTCCAATCTCCTCCTGACCTGCGGCGCCAGCGCCAGTGTCGTCGTCGTCCTCGTCCTCGTCGTCGTGGGCCACGTCCTCAAACGTGTCCCGCGTCGATCGCGAGCAGCTCAGTCCTGCTGTAGATGGTCGAACTGCACAAATGGGAGGTTGAACGTCCTACTGCATACGAGGCACAGGCAGCTGCACGTCAACGCTCGCTAGAGACCGGCATCCAAACCGAGCCGCTGCACGACGAAGACGACGTGATACCCTCTGTAATCGAAATATTAGTTACAGACATATGTTACAACATACAAATAAACAAGTTTTCTTTTAAACATTGATACTCACTGATAGTAACGAAAGCGTAGTACTATCTGAAGTTCTCTGTGAGATACGCTCAAGTTCAACAACAGATACGAGCATAGAGTTTCCCTATTCACAAGTTAAAACATTAGGATGCTCAAAACTAGACATAAATCAATAGAGTTTCCCTATTCACAAGTTAAAATCTCTAATTTTAGTAAAGAAATAGTTACCACTCTGTCAAGGATTGGAGCAGCCTCAATTTGGGACCCGTGCCGAGCAGCTATGTCGAAAGCTGTGTCTTCGTCGTCTGACGATTCTTGCTCGGCATAGTCTGCAGCTGTCCACTGTCCCTTCAGCTTGCACCTAGTCACACCAGCATACCAAATCAAATACATCCGGAAGTTGTAGTTTGTGTGCGCCTGTTCGTTCTCATAGTTAAGATCCCCCTGTTGTTCCCATTCATCAATGTAATCACGGTGGTGGGTCTCGAAGTCCATGACCTTCTTCTGTCTCTGTCTGTCAAACCTGCAAAAGTTAGAAACATATATTAGTAACTCATTCAATATTTGAACTATTAGTTAGAATAACAAGTGCATGTAGTCACTCACTTATGAAGTTCTATTGAAGTCAAGAATGGCTCCACCGGAAACTCCTGTCGCAATCCGAACTGTCGAGCAACTCTGTGGGGCAAGTGGTACTCAACAGCATAAAAACAGATGAGGGGACACCTCATTAGGTAGAGGTCCTCGTCTATTGAGCACATGCTGCTCAACTGTATGCTGGCGAAATATGGATCAAGATACGGTTGCCAGGTCACCTGCAAAAGTTTTAGAAAGCACATGTAAGTTTATAGTCATTTTACTAACTGTTTAAGGAAAAAGATAAAAGTACACAACTCACCATCGAAGGAGTAAGTGCGTCGAGCTCGTTTGAGTACTCCACGTAAGCACGCTGGTGTCGTGCGAATGGCTCCTCGACCTGGTCCCAGCGGTAAGCAGTCGTGGGCTTAAGCCGATGTCCGGCTACCACGAACCACTCACGAGGAGCAAACTCTCTGGGTCGCCTGACGGGTATGTGTGCCCACATCCACAACTGTAGTAGGTAGACACATCCACCTAAGCTAGCGGTCCTCGACGAACGACGACGAGCCTTGCAAAGTTGCCTGTACAGGAAGGCCAACACTGCAGAAGCCCAGCTGTAACCTCTTGTCGTATCCCAGTCAGTCAGGCAGGGCAGAAACATCCATGACGCGTTGTCGCCTGTCGTGTCTGGAAAAAGAAATGAACCAAATAGGTGGAGAATCCAAGCTCGACAATGGTATCCAACCGTCTGCTCGTCTGCACCAGGTGGACACTGCCCAAAAGCCTGCCTAAGCCAGGTCAGTGGGACTCCGGTGTTGTGGCTACCTCGTAGGTCATCCGGAAGCAGTCTCCCAAGAAAGGCCTCCACCCTCTGCCTCCATCCTCCTGGTGATGCCTGACCGGTCACTGGACGACCAGTAATGCTGAGACCAAGAATCTTCTGGCAATCTTCAAGCGTCACGGTCATCTCACCGCAGGGAAGGTGGAAAGAGTGAGTCTCTGGCCGCCACCTATTGGAAGACAAACGAATACAAAATCATTAGTATGCAAAGTAGATTTGATAATTGTAAATATTAAACAACTAGAGAAGTCTTTACCTGTCGACCAGAGCCGTCAACGCCGCTGGGTTGAAAGTGGGCAGCCCACGGCGAACCTGGTGGAATGACTTAGACTGCTAAATTCATGTACTGCAGGGTTGAAAGGGAAATGTGCCCTTGGGCCATTTCTAAGTGTTTTGGTGATTTAGTGTCCAACACAAGTGCCTAAGTGTAAAGAGGTGGACAAAGTACACATCAAGGATAAAGGTATGTTTCTCAGACTTAGTACATTGTTTTATGGACTAATGTATTGTGTCTAAGTGCTGGAAACAGGAAAAATCCAATTGGAAATGTCTTGGCTCGAGCAGCCAAGAATCTGCTGAGTCTGGGAGCACCGGACTGTCCGGTGGTGCACCGGACAGTGTCCGGTGCGCCAGGCTGGTTCGAGCGAACTGGCCGCTCTCGGGAATTCACCGGCGACGTACGGCTATAATTCACCGGACTGTCCGGTGTGCACCGGACTGTCCGGTGAGCCAACGGTCGGCCGGGCCAACGGTCGGCCGCGCGATCTGCGCGGGACACGTGGCCGAGCCAACGGCTAGAAGGGGGCACCGGACTGTCCGGTGTGCACCGGACAAGTCCGGTGCGCCAACGGCTCTCAGGCTGCCAACAGTCGGCTTCGCTATTTAAGGAAGGAAATCAGGCACCGGACAGTGTCCGGTGTGCACCGGACTGTCCGGTGCGCCAGTCGACAGAAGGCAAGATCAGCCTTCCAAGATTGCTCCCAACGGCTCCTAGCTGCCTTGGGGCTATAAAAGGGACCCCTTGGCGCATGGAGGAGAACACCAAGCATCTCCACAACATTTCTAAGCACCAAGACATCGATTTCGCGCATTCGTTTCATTGTGATAGCATATAGAGCTCTTGTGGAGTTGTGAACTCATTGAGTCGTGTTGCGAGCTCTTGTTGCGATTTGTGTGCGTGTTAACATTCTGATTCTTGTGTCTTGTGTGCGTTGCTAATCCCCCCCCTTGCTCCGTGTTCTTTGTGAATTTCAAGTGTAAGGGCGAGAGGCTCCAAGTTGTGGAGATTCCTCGCAAACGGGACTGAGAAAAAGGAAGCAAAACACCGTGGTATTCAAGTGGGTCTTTGGACCGCTTGAGAGGGGTTGATTGCAACCCTCGTCCGTTGGGACGCCACAACGTGGAGTAGGCAAGCGTTGGTCTTGGCCGAACCACGGGATAACCACCGTGCCATCTCTGTGATTGATCCTTGTTGGTTATTGTGTTTTGTTGAGGATTCCTCTTTAGCCACTTGGCAATTATTGTGCTAACAATTAACCAAGTTTTTGTGGCTATAAGTTTTTGAAGTTTTACAGGATCACCTATTCACCCCCCCTCTAGGTGCTCTCAATTGGTATCAGAGCTGTTCTCTTCAAGAAAGGGACTAACCGCCCGAAGAGATGGATCCTAAGGGCAAGCGGATGGTGATCAACGACAAGGAGAAGGAGTCCTTCGTCAACGAGCCCAATGATGACAGGCCCACCGACTCAGGCTCGGGCCACAAAAGAAAAGACAGGAGGAAGAAGAAGACAAGGCGCATCAAGGAAATTGTCTACTACGATAGCGACGAATCTTCCTCCTCCCAAAAGGACAACGACGACTACGACAGACGAAAGACGGTTAACTCAAACTTTTCTTTCGATTATTCGCGCATTCCGCATAGCTCAAATGCTCAATTGCTGCCCATTCCACTTGGCAAGCCCCCTCACTTTGATGGAGAGGACTACGGATTTTGGAGCCATAAAATGCGTACTCACTTGTTTTCTCTCCATCCAAGCATTTGGGAGATTGTGGAAAGTGGAATGAAATTTGATAGCTCAGATAGCCCTGTGTTTATTAATGAACAGATTCATAAAAATGCACAAGCTACTACTATGTTGCTAGCCTCTTTGTGCAGGGACGAGTATCACAAGGTGAGCGGCTTGGACAATGCCAAGCAGATCTGGGACACCCTCAAGATCTCTCATGAGGGGAACGACGTCACCTTGCTCACCAAAATGGAGTTGGTGGAGGGCGAGCTTGGAAGGTTCGCGATGATAAGGGGCGAGGAGCCAACTCAAACATACAACCGGCTCAAGACCCTTATCAACAAAATAAGGAGCTACGGAAGCACGCGATGGACGGACCACGATGTCGTCCGACTGATGCTAAGGTCCTTTACCGTTCTTGATCCTCATTTGGTGAATAATATTCGTGAGAATCCCAGGTACACCAAAATGTCGCCCGAAGAAGTCCTCGGAAAATTCGTTAGCGGGCGAATGAAGATCAAGGAGGCGAGGTACGTGGATGACGCCTTGAATGGTCCGATCAACGAGCCGCAACCCCTTGCTCTCAAGGCAACAAGAAGCAAGGAGGCGCTACCTAGCAAGGTGGCATAGATTGAGGCGGCCGGACTTAATGATGAAGAGATGGCCCTCATCATCAAAAGATTCAAGACGGTGCTTAAGGGTCGCAAGGGACAGCCAAGCAAGACCAAAGCCAAGGGGAAGCGCTCATGCTTCAAATGCGGTAAGCTTGGTCATTTTATTGCTAACTGTCCCGACAATGATAGTGATCAGGAACAAGGGAACAAGAGGGAGAAGAAGAAGAAGTATAAGAAGGCAAAAGGCGAGGCGCATCTAGGCAAGGAGTGGGATTCGGATTGCTCCTCTTCCGACTCTGACAATGAGGGACTCGCCGCCACCGCCTTCAACAAATCGGCCCTCTTTCCAAGCGAGCGTCACGCATGCCTTATGGCAAGAGAGAAGAAGGTATGTACTCAAAACTCTACTTATGCTTGTTCAAGTGAGGACGAATCTAGTGATGAGGATGAAATAGATTATTCATGTTTGTTTAAGGGCCTAGATAGAACCAAGGTAGACAAAATTAATGAATTAATTGATGCCTTGAATGATAAGAATATGCTTTTATAAAAGCAAGAGGATTTGTTGTATGAAGAACATGATAAATTTGTAGAAGCACAAAAGTCTCTTGCTCTAGAAATTAAAAGGAATAAAATGCTCTCTAGTGAATTATCTTCTTGTCATGAAACTATTGCTACGTTAAAAAGTTTTAATGATGATTTAAATGCTAAACTAGAAGTAGCTAGTAAATCTAATTCTTGTGTAGAAATTGTTGAAACTTGTAATAGGTGTAAAGATTTTGACATTGATGCTTGTAGTGATCATTTAGTTTCAATTTCCAAATTAAATGAGGAATTAGCTAGTCTTAATGCCCAACTTAAGACTAGCAAGAATGAATTTGACAAGCTAAAATTTGCAAGGGATGCCTACACGATTGGTAGACACCCCTCAATTAAGGATGGACTTGGCTACAAGAGGGAAGCCAAGAACTTGACAAGCCATAAGGCTCCCATCT
Source organism: Zea luxurians (assembly GCA_029449295.1). Classification (NCBI taxonomy): domain Eukaryota; kingdom Viridiplantae; phylum Streptophyta; class Magnoliopsida; order Poales; family Poaceae; genus Zea; species Zea luxurians. The sequence continues at coordinate 31,401,391 of JAOPSE010000001.1, read as the reverse complement.
CCGCCAAGGAGAAAGGGAAGGCCCCTATGGCTAGTAGTGTGCAAAAGAACCATGCCTTTATGTACCATGGTAGGAGACAATCTAGAAATGCTTATAGGAGTTGTAATGCATATAATGCCTTTGATTCTCATGCCATGTTTGCTTCTAGTTCTTCTTATGTGCATGATAGAAATGTTGGTAGGAGAAATGTTGTCCATAATATGCCTAGGAGAAATGTTGTTAATGTTCCTAGGAAAGTAAATGAACCTTCTACAATATATCATGCTTTAAATGCTTCTTTTGCTATTTGTAGAAAGGATAGGAAGATAGTTGCTAGAAAATTAGGGGCAAGATGCAAGGGAGACAAAACTTGCATTTGGGTCCCTAAGGATATTTGTGCTAACCTTGTAGGACCCAACATGAGTTGGGAACCTAAGACCCAAGCCTAAATTTGCCTTGCAGGTTTATGCATCCGAGGGTTCAAGCTGGATTATCGACAGCGGATGCACAAACCATATGACGGGGGAGAAGAAGATGTTCACCTCCTACGTCAAGAATAAGGATTCCCAAGATTCAATAATATTCGGTGATGGGAATCAAGGCAAGGTAAAAGGGTTAGGTAAAATTGCAATCTCAAATGAGCACTCTATCTCTAATGTGTTTTTAGTAGAGTCTCTTGGATATAATTTGCTATCTGTTAGTCAACTATGCAATATGGGATATAACTGTCTATTTACAAATGTAGATGTGTCTGTCTTTAAAAGATGTGATGGTTCACTAGCTTTTAAGGGTGTACTAGACGGCAAACTTTACTTAGTTGATTTTGCAAAAGAAGAGGCCGGTCTAGATGCATGCTTAATGGCTAAGACTTGCATGGGCTGGTTGTGGCATCGCCGCTTAGCACATGTGGGGATGAAGAACCTCCACAAGCTTCTAAAGGGAGAACACGTGATAGGTCTAACCAATGTTCATTTCGAAAAAGATAGACCTTGTGCAGCTTGTCAAGCAGGTAAACAAGTGGGAGGAGCACATCACAGCAAGAATGTGATGACCACGTCAAGTCCTCTGGAGCTGCTGCATATGGACCTCTTCGGACCCGTCGCCTATCTGAGCATAGGAGGAAGTAAGTATGGTTTAGTTATTGTTGATGACTTTTCCCGCTTCACTTGGGTGTTCTTTTTGCAGGATAAGTCTGAAACCCAAGGGATCCTCAAGCGCTTCCTCAGGAGAGCTCAAAATGGATTTGAGCTCAAGGTGAAGAAGATAAGGAGCGACAACGGGTCCGAATTCAAGAATCTTCAAGTGGAGGAGTTCCTTGAGGAGGAGGGGATCAAGCACGAGTTCTCCGCTCCCTACACACCTCAACAAAATGGTGTGGTAGAGAGGAAGAACAGGACGCTCATAGATATGGCGAGGACTATGCTTGGAGAGTTCAAGACCCCCGAGTGCTTTTGGTCGGAAGCCGTGAACACGGCTTGCCACGCCATCAACAGGGTCTACCTTCACCGCCTCCTCAAGAAGACTTCATATGAGCTGCTGACTGGTAACAAACCCAATGTATCGTACTTTCGTGTATTTGGGAGTAAATGCTACATTCTAGTGAAGAATGGTAGGAATTCCAAATTTGCTCCCAAAGCCGTAGAAGGGTTTTTATTAGGTTATGATTCAAATACAAAGGTGTATAGGGTCTTCAACAAATCATCGGGTTTGGTTGAAGTCTCTAGCGACGTTGTATTTGATGAGACTAATGGCTCTCCAAGAGAGCAAGTTGTTGATCTTGATGATGTAGATGAAGAAGACGTTCCAACGGCCGCGATACGCACCATGGCGATTGGAGATGTACGGCCTCAGGAACATTTGGAGCAAGATCAACCGTCTTCCTCAACTATGGTGCATCCCCCAACCTAGGATGACGAACAGGTACCTCAAGTGGAGGCGCATGATCAAGGGGGAGCACAGGATGTTCAAATTGAAAAGGAAGAAGCACCTCAGGCACCTCCAACCCAAGTTCGAGCGACGATCCAAAGGGATCATCCCATCGACCAAATTTTGGGTGATATTAGCAAGGGAGTAACTACTCATTCAAGATTAGTTAATTTTTGTGAGCATTACTCTTTTGTCTCTTCTATTGAGCCTCTCAGGGTAGAAGAGGCCTTGCTAGATCCGGACTGGGTGTTGGCCATGCAGGAGGAACTCAACAATTTCAAGCGCAATGAAGTTTGGACACTGGTGCCTCGCCCCAAGCAAAATGTTGTGGGAACCAAGTGGGTGTTCCGCAACAAACAGGACGAGCACGGGGTGGTGACAAGGAACAAGGCTCGGCTTGTGGCAAAAGGTTATGCCCAAGTCGCAGGTTTGGACTTTGAGGAGACTTTTGCTCCCGTGGCTAGGCTAGAATCAATTTGTATCTTGCTAGCATATGCCGCTCACCATTCCTTCAGGTTGTACCAAATGGATGTGAAGAGCGCTTTCCTCAACGGGCCGATCAAGGAGGAGGTGTACGTGGAGCAACCCCCTGGCTTTGAGGATGAACGGTACCCCGACCACGTGTGTAAGCTCTCTAAGGCGCTCTATGGACTTAAGCAAGCCCCAAGAGCATGGTATGAATGCCTTAGAGACTTTTTAATTGCTAATGCTTTCAAGGTTGGGAAAGCCGATCCAACTCTTTTTACTAAGACTTGCGATGGTGATCTTTTTGTGTGCCAAATTTATGTCGATGATATAATATTTGGTTCTACTAATCAAAAGTCTTGTGAAGAGTTTAGCAGGGTGATGACGCAGAAATTCGAGATGTCGATGATGGGCGAGTTGAACTACTTCCTTGGGTTCCAAGTGAAGCAACTCAAGGACGGCACTTTCATCTCCCAAACGAAGTACACGCAAGATTTGCTAAAGAGGTTTGGGATGAAGGACGCCAAGCCCGCAAAGACGCCGATGGGAACCGACGGACACACCGACCTCAACAAAGGAGGTAAGTCCGTTGATCAAAAAGCATACCGGTCCATGATAGGTTCTTTGCTTTATTTATGTGCTAGTAGACCGGATATTATGCTTAGCGTATGCATGTGTGCTAGATTTCAATCCGATCCTAAGGAGTGTCACTTAGTGGCTGTGAAGCGAATTCTTAGATATTTAGTCGCTACGCCTTGCTTCGGGATCTGGTATCCAAAGGGGTCTAACTTTGACTTGATTGGGTACTCAGATTCCGACTATGCTGGATGTAAGGTCGATAGGAAGAGTACATCGGGGACGTGCCAATTCTTAGGAAGGTCCCTGGTGTCATGGAACTCTAAGAAACAAACCTCCGTTGCCCTATCCACCGCTGAGGCCGAGTACGTTGCCGCAGGACAGTGTTGTGCGCAACTACTTTGGATGAGGCAAACCCTCAGGGACTTTGGCTACAATCTGAGCAAAGTCCCACTCCTATGTGATAATGAGAGTGCTATCCGAATAGCGGAAAATCCTGTTGAGCACAGCCGCACAAAGCACATTGACATCCGGCATCACTTTTTGAGAGACCACCAGCAAAAGGGAGATATCGAAGTGTTTCATGTTAGCACCGAGAACCAGCTAGCCGATATCTTTACCAAGCCTCTAGATGAGAAGACCTTTTGCAGGCTGCGTAGTGAGCTCAATATCTTAGATTCGCGGAACTTGGATTGAATTGTAGCATATATGTGTTTATGCCTTTGATCATGTTCATTCTGCATTCTGTTGCTTATTGTGGTGCTCAAGTTGTACAAACACTCCCTGGACCTCACAAGTCCTTTTTGCAAGTGATGCACATATTTAGGGGGAGCTGTGCTACAACTTGACCCTTTGAGACTAACCATGTACTTGAGTTTGGTTGTTTTAGTCTCCAAGGAGAATTGAAAGGGAAAAGGTGGACTTGGACCATGCAAGACTTCCACTGCACTCCGATGAGAAAGAGTAACTTTTCCAAGTTCATCTTTATACTCCTATTGCCTTTGTGTTCTTATTTGAAAATTTTGGTGAGGCAATGGGGTTAAAGGGCCAAGATTGATCCCGTTTTGGTGCTTGATGCCAAAGGGGGAGAAAATAAAGGCCAAAGCAATAAATGGATCAACTACCACTTGAGAAATTTTGAAAATAGTAGAATAGAGAGCTTTTGGTTTGTCAAAACTTATTGTCTTTTATGTCAAAAGTTGGCCTCTTGTGGGGAGAAGTGTTGATTATGGGAAAAAGGGGGAGTTTTTGAAATCCTTGATCAAATTTTTTTGGAAAACCTCTCTTTATGTCTCTACAAGTGGTTTTGACTTAGAGATAGGAATTTGAGTTTGATTTGCAAAAACAAACCAAGTGGTGGCATAGAGTGATCCATATATGTCAAATTGAATCAAAACAATTTTGAGTTCTAATTTGAATTGTTTGTGTACTTGTTCTACTTGCTTTATGTTGTGTTGGCATAAATCACCAAAAAGGGGGAGATTGAAAGGGAAATGTGCCCTTGGGCCATTTCTAAGTGTTTTGGTGATTTAGTGTCCAACACAAGTGCCTAAGTGTAAAGAGGTGGACAAAGTACACATCAAGGATAAAGGTATGTTTCTCAGACTTAGTACATTGTTTTATGGACTAATGTATTGTGTCTAAGTGCTGGAAACAGGAAAAATCCAATTGGAAATGTCTTGGCTCGAGCAGCCAAGAATCTGCTGAGTCTGGGAGCACCGGACTGTCCGGTGGTGCGCCAGGCTGGTTCGAGCGAACTGGCCGCTCTCGGGAATTCACCGGCGACGTACGGCTATAATTCACCGGACTGTCCGGTGTGCACCGGACTGTCCGGTGAGCCAACGGTCGGCCGGGCCAACGGTCGGCCGCGCGATCTGCGCGGGACACGTGGCCGAGCCAACGGCTAGAAGGGGGCACCGGACTGTCCGGTGTGCACCAGACATGTCCGGTGCGCCAACGGCTCTCAGGCTGCCAACGGTCGGCTTCGCTATTTAAGGAAGGAAATCGGGCACCGGACAGTGTCCGGTGTGCACCGGACTGTCCGGTGCGCCAGTCGACAGAAGGCAAGATCAGCCTTCCAAGATTGCTCCCAACGGCTCCTAGCTGCCTTGGGGCTATAAAAGGGACCCCTTGGCGCATGGAGGAGAACACCAAGCATCTCCACAACATTTCTAAGCACCAAGACATCGATTTCGCGCATTCGTTTCATTGCGATAGCATATAGAGCTCTTGTGGAGTTGTGAACTCATTGAGTCGTGTTGCGAGCTCTTGTTGCGATTTGTGTGCGTGTTGACATTCTGATTCTTGTGTCTTGTGTGCGTTGCTAATCCCCCCCCCCCCTTGCTCCGTGTTCTTTGTGAATTTCAAGTGTAAGGGCGAGAGGCTCCAAGTTGTGGAGATTCCTCGCAAACGGGATTGAGAAAAAGGAAGCAAAACACCGTGGTATTCAAGTGGGTCTTTGGACCGCTTGAGAGGGGTTGATTGCAACCCTCGTCCGTTGGGACGCCACAACGTGGAGTAGGCAAGCGTTGGTCTTGGCCGAACCACGGGATAACCACCATGCCATCTCTGTGATTGATCCTTGTTGGTTATTGTGTTTTGTTGAGGATTCCTCTTTAGCCACTTGGCAATTATTGTGCTAACAATTAACCAAGTTTTTGTGGCTATAAGTTTTTGAAGTTTTACAGGATCACCTATTCACCCCCCCTCTAGGTGCTCTCAAGGGTCACGCTCCGGACACAAACGTCTTATGAGTTCAATTTCTTGCTCTGTCATTTCTTGAACCGGACGGTCATCATCAGAATCTAAGGCCCGTGCAGCCTCATATGGCTCCTCCTCATCCTCAATCTGAACATCAACACTATTGGATGCCCTGCATATGTTGTCCATATTATATGACACAGGCACATCAAGATAAGCACCATTATCGATTTGTGGAGATCCTGCATCGGGTCGAAGCAAGAAATACCACATTAAAAAGTCTAATCAAATGAAATAACGATGGATATGAACAACGTGTCAAAGACACTTACTAGGATGATCCTGAACTGGATCCTGGGTCAATGGGATCTCTTGGGGGGTACCACCGGATTAGAAGCCCCACAAACGCCAGGAAGAGGACGAGAAATCCCATACTCGTGCGGCCCTGATTGAGCATCGGGCACAACAACCACTTCTTCCGGAAGCTCTACCAAAGGAGCTTCAATACGAGATGCATTGGGAATTTGTGGAGTCAGCCCGACTGGAGCATCATGATGAGTAACAGATAACGGCTGAACAACCACATCCAAACATGGTGGAAGCATGGTCTTCACGATTCTTACATATCTCACCCAATCATCTTCTGAGGCAATGGAGATCAACAGTCGGACAACTGTTCCATATGTAATATGGGACAACAAACCCTGAATTGATATTCTAGGGTCGTTTATGTCGCAACGAATCTCCTCACAAGCTTGAGCGAAAATCTTGTCAAAAGATGGTCTTTCATCGAACAACATGGTCACGATCTTCATACCATCAAAAGTAACATTCCCATAAGCATCTATCCCCACGCTTCCTCCATGGTATAGTGTCACTAGGGTGTCCATCTATTGCAAAAATGGATTACTAACTTAATAATGGCTACGTACTTAAGCCTAAAAACTTACTAAATAATAAATAAATAGTAACTATTTATTAACTAATAACTATATAATAAATATTAAATGACCACGTCAAACGAAATTACATAATCTATGAATAATGTACGAAAACAATTTATACCTGAGATCTCGTACGAGTCCAGCAAACGGTGGAGAAGGTCAAGTCGGAACAACACCTATGTGCAAAAAATACTATTGTCAATAAAAAATTTGGCAGCACCTCCCCTGTAAAGTGATGTTTCGAAAACCTGCAAATAAACGACAACACGATGGTTGCCAACACAGAAAACTGCACGATATCTACGTAATAAACAATATGCTCAACATGTAATATCAATGCGCTAAACAAAATGCTAACTATATAATCACTAAGAATTTACTAAACACTAACAATATGCTAAACAAGTAAATAGCTAACTATTTACTAAATACTAACAAGAAAATAGCTAACTATTTACTAAACACTAAACAAGTGGATAGCTAACTAATTAGTAAACACTAACAATAGCTAACAATATGCTAAACACTAACAATTTACTAACTAAGTAACTAACAACAGTAAAAAATTTACCTGGCGGGCGCGTGGCGGCGGTGGCGGGCGCGCTGCGGTGTCGGCGGTGGCGGGCGCGCTGCGGTGTCGGCGGTGGCGGGCGCGCTGCGATGTCGGCGGCGCGCGTTGTCGGCGGCGGTGGCGGGCGCTCGGCGGCGGTGGCGGGCGCTGCGGTGTCGGCGGCGGTGGCGGGCGCCGCGGCGGCCGAGGCGGGCGCGCGGCGCGGCGGCGGTGCGGTGGAGGGAGAAGAAACAGAGAAGAGAAGCGCGGAGAAGAAACCGCGCGGAGAAGAAACCACACGCGCAGTTAAGTCCTAGCTCGGCGCCAAGATTTGTGGCGCCGAGCTCGGCGCCAAGATCTGTGGCGCCGAGCTAGGTGCCACGACAGCGCCGGTTGCCCTGGCCACGTCACCGCTCAGCGCCATAGGCTATGGCGCCGAGCTGTGTTAGCTTGGCGCCATAGCCTATGGCGCCGAGCTAAGGGTCCAAATTTGAGATTAAAATTTTTTTTAGGTCTAAACGTGATTTTAATCTTGTTTAAGGGCTAAATTACAAAAAAATTCGGCCAGCACACACAGCGAGACAACTGAGAGACAGATACAGTCTATTTCATCTTCTTCTATCAAAATAGGCACATCTCTACGAGTTCTAGCTTCAAAAATAAAGTAAAACTAGAGAAAGCTTAAAAAAAGTAAAACTAGTCTCTAGTTTTACTTTTTTTTGAAGCTCCTTAAAAGGTATTTTAAAAACACTATTTTCATACATTCTCATAAAATTGCACAAAAAGTACTCATCATAAAGGCCCAGCTTCTATTGTTGTTTAATCCTTTTGCTGACCAACATAGTTTGCGTTGCAGGCAGCGCAGTCCTCCCGTTTAATCCCACTGTGCTGAATTAAATTCCTGTCTCCAGCGTGTTCTCTGAGTTTCGGTTTGCTTTTGCTACCTGGGGGAGATGGAGTTGAGCAGCACACGTCATTTCCTCTCCGGCCCATTTATTTCTTAAAAATTGTTTTATAGTTCCTACTGCCGTGCCGTGACGGTGGTCTAGCGCCGACGTAGCGGTTCAGCTAGCGGCATGTGGGGCACCTCAGCGTCATAGACTCATAGGTTTTGATGTCAAGCTCGTCGGCCTCCAGCCATTACTTTATTATTCACTACGTTTATAAATATATAATATAAAAGGAGAGATTTTTTCCTTTATATGTGATTTCTCCATTTATCAACACATGTGAACACTTCACTTGAAAACAAATAATTAATAAAAATGTATGCCACCAAATTATGCATCATGCTGGATTTTATTTTGTGTACATTTTGTGACAACATAAAATATTTTTTTAAAAAAAGAAATAGATTAAATTCCCAAAATAGAATTTAAAAATAAAAGGAGGTTCTAGAATTTAGAAAAGAGAAAGCATATAAAAATATAAATTATATATATATATATATATATTTGGTACCTCTAACTGCACAAATATGAGTTGTGAATAATGAGCCACAAGCTTTGAATTTAAGTTTGAGTTCAAATTAAATGTGGAAATACAGAAAAATAAGGAAATAAAAAAAGATTAAAAATGCCTGACTGGGCCTAGAATGCCCTTTCGGCCCATTGACTCAACACCGCGCGTAGCCCAACTCACCATCATGCCTGTGACCGACGGGTGGGTCCCGTGGTGCAGCTATCCTCGCGCGCGTGTGGGCTCACTGACTGGCGCGGGCCCACAGGTTAGGGAGTACTGTTTTTCTTCCCGAGCACGCCGAGCAACCTCCCGTCCGAGTTCCGCGTGCACGCACGCGAGCATCTCGCCAACTACACCCACGTGGCCGCCCGCCTATATTAGTCAATCTGTGCTCGCCGCCCTTGCCTCGAGCAGCACCACGAAGTAGACCCGAGAGCGATACCGTGCGCCGCCACCGCTGCCATCGCTAGTCCATGTATTGCATCTCCGCGCCGCCAGAAATTGGTCTGGGGTCTTCGCTGGGGCATCGGGAGGAAAGTGGTGTCACCCTCTTGCAGAAAAAAACGTCGTGGGCAACACAATTTCTCGCCGTCGTCAACTCCTCCGCCGCTGCATTGCCGTCGCCGCGAGCGGAGAACTCCGAGCCAATCTAGTCGGTACTACTCTCTCCCAACGACTCATTTCTTTCCCTGCAATGTGTAGTTGTGGTTAGATCGGGATTTGGAGTGCCGGAGATAGGGATTCGTGCTGCGCCGGTGGCGCTCCGCCGTGCCGGGGGTACGGCGCCGCCGTGTTTGGGCCGAGAGTGGGGATCGGTCTCGGACCCTTGATTTCTGAGGGAACGGATAGGATTGATTGGCTAGGATTGCTTGGACCATTGACGCAGCGCCGTTGATTATGCATCCGGCGGTTGTGTGTAGCTTTGTGGGATTTTAAATCGACACCGTTTGTTACCGATCGTGCGCGTACTGCTCAATCTCCGTTAATTGAATCTGGGTCGTTGGTTGGGGATCGAAGGGTGAACGACGTGGTACCGGTTTGGGTTAGTAGAGATCTAATCTGGGCCGTGCAACTGGTCCCGGACCCTTGATTTCTAAGGGAACGGTCGGGATTGATTGGCTAGGATTGCTCGGACCATTGACGCAGCGCCGTTGATTATGCATCCGGCGGTTGTGTGTAGCTCTATGGAATTTTAAATCCGCACCGTTCGTTACTGATCGTGCGCGTACTGCTCAATATCCGTTATTGAATCTGGGTCGTTGGTTGGGGATCGAAGGGTGAACGGCGTGGTACCGGTTCGGGTTAGTAGAGATCTAATCTAGGCCGTGCAACTGGTCCCGGACCCTTGATTTCTGAGGGAACGGTCGGGATTGATTGGCTAGGATTGCTCAGACCATTGACGCAACGTCGTTGATTATGCATCCAGCGGTTGTGTGTAGCTCTGTGGGATTTTAAATCCGCACCATTCGTTACCGATCGTGCGCGTACTGCTCAATCTCCGTTAATTGAATCTGGGTCGTTGGTTGGGGATCGAAGGGTGAACGGCGTGGTACCGGTTCGGGTTAGTAGAGATCTAATCTGGGCCGTGCAACTGTGATCGGACGACCGAGATCTGACGGCTGAGATCTGACGATACCCTTTCGGCTAGGGATTTTTGTTAAAAAGCCCCCGCTAAACACTGAAATCAGCCCGCCGTCCTATCTGTGGCACGCTGAGTCTTAGGAATTTTACCTCGTGACCCCTGTCTTCTCTGGAAAATGAGGCCAGTCTAGAATAGTATAAAACCAGAGAAAACAAATAGAAAAATAGATTTTTAATATAAAAATAAGTGCTAGAATTTTTATAAATCATAGAAAATTCATATGAACTCCAAAATAACCCATTCCAGTTTCTAAAATTTTGTAATATTAATCTCTATCACTTAGAGTCTCTATTTTGACATGAAAACAGTAAGAAAATTAATTTCCCATTTAATCCTAATTTAAGCACATAAAACCTTTGGAAATTCATATCTTAAAATCTATAACTCCAAAATTAATGATTCATGTTCTTAGGATTTTATCTTAATGTGTAGATTATTATTATGTATTTTGTTTATATGTTTGGTGTGATGTTAGTCTGCTCTATATACTGTGCTTGTTTGTATTGTGGCGAGTAGAAGAACCTGTGATTGAGGACCCTGGTGACCAGCAGATAGAAGTAGCTGAGCAGGAGCTCATTGAAGGCAAGTTGTGCCCTTGACCACTTTTATACCCAATAATGTTCTTTAATGTCATTATTCATGCATAGGTTTAATTTTGATGGGACCCGATAGGTCACCCTAGACTGTTTATCCATATTACCTTGTTATCCCTGAATCACTTGGGTAGCTTTGCTATTGCTTTACATGGTTTTGGGTTAATATTTCATTATATCTATGTTCTAATTATTTTGTTATTCTATTTATGTTCATGTCAAGATCATTAATGTTAATTGGAACATGGAGCTTAACTTGATAAACACGTACCACCACAAGGGAGGAATAGGACCCCTTGGCTAACTAATTAGGAAAGCTAGTGAAAGACTACCTTACCCGAAAGGGGCAAAGGCAATAGGGGAGTTGCATGCAAGGAGGTTCTCGGGTTGATTTTGCTGTGATAGCGGTCAGACGGGAGATTCTTGCAAGTGCTCTTCCCATAAACTGTAGCGGGTTTTCGGAAGCTAGTGGAACTTTGTAAAGGCCTCGTAGTGTTGTCCTGCCTCGCTTCCTTGGTAGAGGTGTATGAGGCTCGTATAACCCCGTGGCAGATGGGTAATATGACTTGTGGGTAAAAGGTACAACCTTTGTAGAGTGTAAAACTGATATACTAGCCAAGCTCACGGTCAATAGCAGCTCAGGACTCTCGCATGATTAATTTATATAACTTAAATTCAATTTTGTCATTTGTATATGCATGAGATTATCTATTAATTTTGCTCTATTACTTTTATTAAGGTTTGATACTTACTTACATTTAGTAACTGCTAATAAAATTTTGACCAACTAATTAAAAGCAATGCTCAGCTTCAACCCCTGTTATTGCTCAGCCTTACACATCACATGAACTCCCATCTTTGGTGAGTTCATGTCCACTGGTTTTCCCACAACTTGTTAAGCTATGATCATATGTGAGGTCACCCTTGCTGTCTCACACCCCCAACAGGAGAAGAACAGGTGGTTCAGGAGAAGCCATAAAACGGGGAGTTTGATCTGATCTAGGTGGCGTTTTCCATCTGCCGCTCTAGAGCCTTGTGTCAAAGCAGTTGCTGAGAAGCAGCACATTGACTACCGCTTTAGATATAACGTGGCAAACTACAATTCTAGAAAGAAAGAAAAAAAAAGATGTGTTTTCCGCATTAAGAACATGTTGCCTTGAGAGGTTCCGCAACTTTTCCAGCTCTGTCTCGCGCCGCCTCAGTAGCTGTAGACTGCAGTAGGAACATCTGGGAGCCCCAACTCCCAACTGTAAGGAACATTATTGATTCCTACCCTGTGTCGCGGACTGCATGTTTGTTTGTTTTTTTTTAACTCGAATTCTGCTTGCAGCTTCATACTGTGCGTTCCTTGAACTGGAAGCATAGTTGCCAATAATTGGTAGTGCCACAAAATAACTTATGCGCGAATTCAGTTCACAATCTGCCATCTACATGCTGTCGTCGTCGGATTAGCAAGCCAACATGTTTCTGAAAACGAACATGCGATGTATGAAGGCTGCTGTTTAATTTGTCAGGAATCTGCAAGGCTGTTCAATGTCTAGGTGGATACTTTTTCATCCTGCTGCAGGTCTAGGTGGATACTTTTTCACAGGGTAACCCCGGAGGTAGGGGTAGGCGGCGATTGATGAAAGGCATGAAGCCTTCAACCATGGGGTACGGCGGGAGAGAGAAGGAAGCAATGAATAGAGCGAGGAAGAGATATATAGAGAGAGAGGATATGTAATCCGTTCACTGTGTCTGAAGAATCAGGACGTCACAAACACAATTAGCTCTGGGAATGGCAGACTGCGTCTTCCTCAGACTCTGGCTTTTTTTTTCTTTGGTCCATCCAAAGGAATTTACTCCGAAGCACGAGGTTCAGGGCACGTGCCCTGTTTCGAATCCAAAACATGCCGCTGGCTCTGGCTTCCACATAGTAAAAGGAACGCCCAGGCCAGCACACACAGCGAGAGACCACTGAGAGACAGATACAGAGTGAGTGAGTGAGAGGTGATTCATGTGACTCCGCCCAGAAGGGATGCAATGCAATGCGATGCGACCCCCCTCTCCTCCAGCAACAGAGGCACGCGGTTAATGATCCTCATCAATGCTCTGGTATGGGTGGATGCATGACGAAGATGATATGCATGGCTATGGCGTGCGTACGAGTACAGGTGGTGAGCTGTTTCTAGTAGCTGACGTCGGAATAGCAAATCGCAAGGTCCAAGTCTCTAGGATGATCAGACACAACAGACTGCTCAGCATTTTTCTCAGCAGCAGCGGCGGATCCAGGGGGAAAAAACATACTACTCCTAGATAGGAAGGGCTCAAAAAAGAACGCATCATACCTAGAGGATAGTTGTGGCAGATCTCAGCAAACACAAAACCAAATCACCTGCAGGTATATATAGTTGAATTCACTGCTGCACAGGAAACAACTCTACCGGTACGTGCATCTATAATTATGTATAAGTGTGTATGAACTATTGCAGATTGCCTATATTTTTACATGCATGTATATGTATATCACTATTCATACTATCTTTTTTACTAGTTTGATAGGGTGCGTGTGTTTTTATGAAGATGACACAACCGTTCGAATAATTCTGAAATATTCAAACTTAAACCCGAAATTCTAGGTACCTAAATTTTCAGGTAATATAAAACCGTTATTATTTTGGATAACAATTCTCAGAACTCGAAATTTAAATTACCCGATCCGAAATTTTCGGGAAACCGAACGCCCACCCTATTCCTATCACTGTCGGTGAGAGTCACGAATTAGAAGCGATAGACGACCTATTATTCCCGATTGTCCTAATATTACTAGATGAAGCCATGAATCAACAGTGATGCTCTATCGCTACAGGTCCCAAAATAACCACCAGCAAAATAATCAACGGCTAATGTTAGTTCTAAAGTAGTGATGGCCCACGTGACCACTTTAGAAGACATAAACAACTGGAGGATAGGTTCCATCGGCAAGCTTCCAATTAATAATACAAATAAACATGAGTTATTATAACTAGTATATAGTTTATGTTAACGCTACGATCCTATAGAGATGAGAGGGGTCAATAGTAATGGCGACGACACAAGTGAAGAGTTGACGGCGATGGCATGAGTGAGGGAGGGGAAGTGGGGACGTGGGAGAGGGGGTGAAGGCTAGGACCGGCGGGGTCACGAGGGGAAAAGATGATCCAAATAATATTGTTTATTAAATTTGAGTAAGGGAGAGATAATTTATTTAGTGATCTAAAATGTTGGTTCTTATGTTGTTTTAAATCTGGGTACAATTTGTTTGGTGGATTATAGGTGTGGGGATGATTTGGTTGAGTGGGTTTTGCAAAGTTTAAACTGGTAACAAAAGCGCCTCTAGCCTAGTGGTTAAGGCTTTCGAGTAGCACCTTCAAGTCCTAGGTTGGATTCCCTCGAAGGCGAATTTTTCGGCTTGGTTAAAAAATTTATTGTGTCTCATCCGCTCTCAGGTTACGATATCATGTGTGACACCCTCCAGTTGGACCTTCGTAGAGTGAATGGTTGATGCCAGTCCATTAGTGATGGGATGTATGTGTGACACCCTCCAGTTGGACCTTCGTAGAGTGAATGGTTGATGCCAGTCCATTAGTGATGGGATGTCAGAGTTTGAGTAGTCTGCTGTTCTGCCCTCCCCGTGTTATGTCGTTCTGCCCTCCCTCGTTCCGCGCGTAGAAAAAAATAAACCGTGGTTGCTCAGGGATTGAACCTTGGATCTATTGAGTAGAATGCCTAGCCTTCCACCCTCTAGCCAACATGACTCATGTTGAATTGTGTACAACTTCAACTAAGACTTTATTTGTGTTTAACCCGCCGTCCACTCTGTATGCTCACTGAGTCTAGAAAAACATTTATAGCTTGGCCCCTGATCTTTCTAGAATTTGGGACGCAGTCCAAGAAATAAAGAAAATAGGGAAAAAGAGTTTAGAAATTGATTTTTAGTTTAAAAATAATTGCAGAAACCCATTTAATTCATGGAAATTTCATATTAAATCCAAATGAGTTCATTCCAATTTCTATAATTCTATAATATAATTTTTTTATCACATAATACCTCTGTTTTGTCATAAAAACAAAAATAAAATTGATTTCCTAATTAATCCTATATCAAATACATAGAAACTTTGGAAATTCGTAACTTTCCCATTTTAATTCTAAATTGAACCGTTCCAGTTGTGTTAGTCTCGTATGAATATTTACTACGCAGTAACAACATTGATTATATCATGTTTCATACTTTTATAATTAGATATTTATTTATACTATGTTAATTGGGTTAATCTATGTCTATTGGATTAACTTATTTAATATATTAATATAGTATTCTAACTTTATGGTTATACGATATTTGACCATTAGTCTTGCAAACACACACTTACTTTTTTGTTTAAACAAAAGCGTATGGTGGTACGTATCTGATGACTAACGATGTACGAGGGAATTTCTTCCGGTATGTGTGAAACGTGCTCTCCAATAATGAGACCATGCAAATCATGACATATATCGAAGTCTGCATGATACTGATGGTTGCAATGTAGTGATGAAACAGATAGATTATAAATAACAAAATTTATGTATGGCCAGAATCACAAATTGATTATAAAACATTTTCTCATAATGGTATAACATATATTTTGTATATAAATTATCGTAGTATACTGGTATTATATATTCCCGTTGCAACGCACGGGCATTCAGCTAGTAATACCAGAAGGGCGGTCAAACCTTCCACGGCCGAGTTTTTTTATAACCATATTATCTATAGAACTATTGAATCACACATGTTGCATGCACTGGGAATACCACTGACTTTTAACCAGAACAACAAAAGGATATGACCCTAACTATTCAAGGCAAGATGACATATATTACCTCAACCACGATCATATTTCACGTGATTATGGATATGGAGAACAGAGGCTCGTGCCGTGACAACACAATTTGTTCCAACACATCGAAATATTTTTTATATAATGGACTAAACACGTATATCAAAATGTTTAACTGAGCATTGTTCCCAGGCAAAGCATACATGTTTCATTTCTGCTGTTCTAAAGCAATAAAAGGGCTGCTGGCGGCTTCCGCGTGAGCGAGGTCTGAGCAAGGAATAACCGAGGGCAAGGCTTACCCAGCATTTTTTCAGAGAGAAGGAATAACCAAGGGCAAGGCTTAC
This sequence comes from Zea luxurians, assembly GCA_029449295.1. NCBI lineage: Eukaryota > Viridiplantae > Streptophyta > Magnoliopsida > Poales > Poaceae > Zea > Zea luxurians. The sequence continues at coordinate 31,385,367 of JAOPSE010000001.1, read as the reverse complement.
CCTGCATTTTTTCAGAAAGAAGGAATAACCAAGGGCAGGGCTTGCCCTGCATTTTTTCAGAGACTGTCGAACCCAGAATCTCTTGTCTCAGTGGGAAGGCTTTTTTCGATACTGCGTCAGGCCTGTTCTAAAACAATACAATTCAAAATGTCCCAGATCCCATAATGTTGCTATCATACAAGACGTTCCAAACATGTTGATCGTTTTTCTGGAATCCGAATGATTTCATTGGTTTAAAACAACACCATTCAATCTCTTATCGACTATCTTTGCGCATAGCGATCAACTAGTGCCTTCGCTGCCTCCGGGGCGAAGAATTTTGCCTGCATATAAGGATAAGGCATACATTGCAAATTCAGATCAAAGACATTGATCACCCCATTTAATCTTCACCTCAGTATACTCCTACATTGTATAGCCTCTTTGGATGAAGCTGGAATGCTTTAGAATTTCGGATTTCGTTCAAATTGAAATCGAGTCATATGAGTTTGTATTAAAGATAGAGTTCTACATGACTTGTAATTGCACTAATCTTGTACTAAGCCATTTTCGGCCATATATATATGCAAGGTTACCCAACCCTCATAACGGATGTGTTTTCCGATTTTCTACATGGTACCTCAAGTCCGGGTTTGTATCTAACACACTTCTCTTGTGCTGCCCTAATCATGTTGGGCCCCTCACTTTTTTTTGGAAAAAATATACCATTACAGATAGTGAAAGACATTAAATGACTACACTAGTATTTGTCAATAATTTCAATCTCATCAACAAAAAGAGACAATACTACCTGAATAAACATTCTTTCTGCATCACCTGCTTTACCATTTTCCTTTAATATGATTCCCTACAATTGGATAACAACACAATTATGATTGCTTGATAGAAAAAAATTATCTGTTATGAGTATGGTCTTTGTTTGGCATTACTTCATAAATCATGATAGAAACAACATAATCCGTTAAGACAATATTACTGCAAAAACTAATGGAAAGCAAGATCTGACTCATGGTTTGGGTTAGATACATATATTATAGGATTATATTTTGTCAAACTTTTTTAACTTGGCTCATGAATATGTGAAAAGTTACATAGATTGACAGCAGATGGTTGGCGTTGCTAGATTGTAGATTCATGTTAGCGATTACTTCCTCGATATATAACTTTCACTATTTGAAATGGTATATTTTCCCCCAAAAAACAAGTCAAAGTGTCATATTGGAGTTATGGTACTGTCCTAAACGACTTACATTTGGATCAGTGGTAATATTCACTATACAGTATGCTAAAACTGATTATATCTGATTGGCATCTCAAATCTACTGGAATAATTAAGACCACTTCTAACATTAACCTTTACTTTGTGCTAAAAAGATTAACTAATTCTAAGAATAGTGCAAAAAAGAAGAGTAATAGAGAATTTCATAAGTACCTTTGCTAAATAACCACGGAAGTCTTCAGGATGATCAGTTATTAGCTTATCGTAGACAGAAATAGCATCACTGATATGACCCCAATCAGAATAAGCCTTCCCTAAAAGCAGGTCAACCTGTGATAGAATTTGAAAAGAATATTGTACTTAAAACAATGACTTGTGGTTTCTGATGGGTTCCAACTCTAGCCTACCCCAACTTGCTTGGGACTAAAAGGCTTTGTTGTTGTTGTTGATTGTACTTACAACAAGTTCTCCTATCGACATCAATTACACAGACCAAACTGAAGTCACAGGAAATACAAAGTAAATAAACAACTGACCATGTGTCCTACCTTAATATCTAAATAAATAACACTGTGAAAAAGTTAAGCAACAAATCGATTTGCCTAAACTTCCAATTATTTTTTTAAATAAAAGAGCAAGAGTTTTTCCATTCAATTAAGGAAGGAAAAAAGGATAGTTGGTTCAGTGTACAAGGAGCACTACAGTTGCACGCAGGCTACCCACAACAAAGCACATACACGCCCCCCCCCCCCCCACCCCACAAAAAAAAAGAGTCAAAACCTATGTTGTCAATTGTCATGCATTACTTCAGTTATCTATTCCAATACAGAACAAATTTGTGCAAAAGCAAAGGAGCGAGCAGACCCCATGATACCACCACAAGGTACTTACTTGGATTGGGTCAATATCTTGAGGCTTTTGGCGACCATTGTCATTTGTAGCCTCCAAATCTGCTAGTCCTGTTTGACTCTTTTCATTCAACTTTCGACGACATAACAGAATTATATCAACTGCCTTCAGAAAATTGAGCATGTGTCAATTCATCATCATGTTTTTTTATTTGAATGAAGTGACCAAAAGTTCAAAACTAGAATCCGAGTTGCAAAATTATAAGGCTATCTCTAGCAACTTAATCATCCACATATATTTCAAATTCCATTATGTAAACAGTGTAGTCTCGACCATATGCACGATCTGCTGATCATAGCCTAATAATTCAGTAAAAAAAGACAGATCAAATGACGGAGGCTCCCACTTGACTAAGGTCTAGGGAAGGGATAAACTGAGGCAAGCCTTCCCCCACGACCTAGTGATTCAGTGAGACGGCTCTCACCATTGAACTAGGTCTGCCCTTCTAGAATTATAACCATTCAGTAATTTGATTTTTTTCTTAATAGGGAGTAGAATATGAAGAAAATGGTAGCTTGGAAATATTAGTGGCATGTTACAAAGATATCTTATAAGTGTAGATCACAGAGAGCACAAACAACATTCATTTTACAACCCTCAAATATTAGGACCAAGCATTGTGCGCCCAATTGAACCTAGTTTTCATACTAAGAGCATACCCAATAGTTTGTAAAAATCACTTGCTAAACCAATGTGTTGAATACCGAACAATGTGCTGCTAGCTAAACCCTAGATTAGTGTGATAACAGTGCGATTAAACCCTCTTACCCGATTCTCCTAATGCCACCAAGTGTGATTAAACCCCGTTACCCATAACAAAAAAAATGGTTGTTATGCCCAAGGTGACATGGTCAACGAGCAGACTCATCTGAAACACACCTCTAGCAGAGCCAACAGACAAGCCCTCTGCCCTAGAGCCTAGGAACAAGTCCTCTAACCATGCAGCACTTGTTGATCCCACTCACTAACGTCGGCTTGTTGGGAGCATTTTCTACCTTGGGATCACCCGTCCTGAGATTTCTCACTCTATTCATATCTTGAGTCAATTTGTCTTGGCCCCTACCTAGCTCCACTATGCTCACCTCCTTCGTGTTCTGTGATACCTTCGTGGAACTGTCTCTTGCCGCATTTTGTTCCCTCACTCTAGTTCTCGCTAGCTTCAGGCGTACTCTGATTCGACCTGCACGAGTGATCATTCTGGTCGCCGCTCTAACAAATGGAATCATCTCTGTCATATGAAACTGACTCACACGGCCATCATGTACCATGACTTTCCCTTGCAGCCCTTCATCCTGCTTCTGTTCTGTTTGGTGAATGGTGAATGGTGAAGGCGAATGGAGGATTGGAGGTCAGTGTAGGTGCAAGGTCATTGCTGGAAGGTCTCTGGTGCTCTACAGCTACTGATATTTGCTGTTATCTCTCCCTGTTTCTCTCAAATATGTACCAATGCAATTTCTATCAATATCTCACTTGACAGTCAGAATGATCGCGAATAGCAAACTGCTTTCAGTGGTTTCGGTCTAGCTTCCCACATAACTGATGATCAGATGATCCGCCTACAGATAAGGCAGATGGTACTAATGCTACAAAAGTCAAATCATGGCTAACAAAAGATGTTCATAGCATTAATCAAATTAACAATTATGACTGTACCAAGGACAGTATATATTATAGGCCCACACCACATGGCCAATAGAGTGATGGAGATGGACTCTGGATTGTCATCAGAACTAATGAGTAATTACCAGCTTGCACAATACCCAAGGTTAGCAACACTGATTACTACCCCAGAAGGCAAAAATCAAAGTGCTATTACGATGTTGAACAGAGCCTTACACACCTGATCTGGCTTCTTAGCAGCAAGTAATGAATTTGTCAGTCCACGGAGAACTTCAAAATCAATATTATCTGATGACTGTTTCAATTGTTAGTCTGAGAATTCAAAGTGTTATCGAACATGAAGTAGTGCAGTTGCTACACAACATAGAGCGAAAAATATAGAAGCGCATACAGATTTACTCACAGATAAAGCGCTTCTGTATGATGATGAACTCCCTTCATAATCCTTGAGTTCAAACTTTACTTCACCAAGCAAACGGTATGCTTCTGTTTTATCAGGGATTACCTGCATCAAGTAGAATATGTATTTATACAGGATAATAATTCCATAAGGTTGACAGACGAACTAAATGATAACAAGGAGCGAACAATTAGCAAACCTCAATTAGCTTCTCAAGGAATGTTGATGCCTTCTCATACTCACCTAGTTCGGACAACGATACTGCTGCACCCTGTGTTGCCATATGAAAACTGAATATGCATAATATATGGAACAAAAGGAGTAGAAATTAAATAAAAAACATTTCATAAAAATTGGAGTATATAAATGGATTTGATCAAAATCTATTCAAATGCATGTTGTCTTCCACAAAAATTCCTTTCCTACATACTAATATTGACTAGACAAACAAACATGTGTATAAGAGTGTGCTCTAAATACCACCCAAGCCACCTGAGCACCTACATTGCTCTTAATGGCAAAAGCGCATCTAGATGTCAGCTGGTCCGGTAGCTACTAGTTTTCGACGGTAGGCTACTAGGCCCTTAGTAGAGTACCAATTATGGTCTACAAAAGGTTGAAACTAGAAACTGTTTCCGAGCAACAAGTCATGTTCAACTGCTCACCCTGATGTTTTTCTTCACATTGCTCTTGGCATTCCCCTCAGCCTTGCCCCTTCAAAAGCATCAGTGTTGTTTCCATCATGGATTTTAAGTCATCAAGTCGTTCGGTCGATCCAGGTGACCGACCAGCCGATTAATCACAATTAGTGTTAGACTACCCGTCTAGGAGTCTAGGGTTTGGGTTGTAATTACCGTCTCACCCCTCACTGTAATGGGCCTGGCCCAGTTACTACTCTATTAATACTACTCCCCATCCCTGGTTAGGGGCATGGGCACACATTCCAACATGGTATCATAGAGCTAGGGTTAATTTTTCCAGCCGCCGGCCCTCCTCTCCCGCCGCCGGCACCCCAGCCGCCGGCCTCCCTCTCCAGCCGTCGCACCCCCCCAACCGCCGACCTCCCTCCTCTCCCTCCCAGCCGCCGGCTCCACCGCCGGTCCCCTGCCAAGGCGCGGAGCGCCCCTCTGCCCACGCATCTCCGGCCGCCGCGACCCGACCCCGGACGCCGCCGCCATCCTCCCTCGGCCGCCGGTCTTCCCTCTTCCCCGACGCGCCTCCCGTCGCCCCTCCCCTGCGCGCTCGTCGCGCCCAGGGCCTCTACCCCTGCGCGTCCGCCGTCGCCGGCCTCCAACCCTGCCGCCGGCCTTCCCCCTGGGAGCGGCGCCCGACGTCCCTGCGCCACCTCGACCAGGCGCCAGGCCCGCAGGGAGCGGCGCCCGACGTCCCTGCGCCACCTCGACCAGGCGCCAGGCCAGGCCGCGCCCCTCTTCCCTGCGACTCCACCGCCATGGACGACAGCACCACTGCCGCCACCGGCACCATCGCCCCCGCTGCGATCGGCAGCGAGCCCGCCCATGGAGGGGCCCCTTACATCACCAGCCTCGGGCCGCTCCACGCCTCCTCCCCGCTGCCCCTGCGTCGCACCTCCCCGCCGGGCTTCCCCGCCTTCGCCTCACCCACCTGGAGTCATCGTGTCGCACCCTCCACACTCCCCACCACCGACCCCCCGCTCGTCAGCACCCTCGCCTCGATCCAGGCCACTGTGACGGCCTCGCGGGAGCGCGAGCGCGCTGCCTCCCTCGCCCTGGAGCGTGAGCGTGCCCTGGGTGCTGCTCTGACCACCCAGATGGCCACCACGCGTCTCCTCGGCCGCCCGACTCTCGCCGATGCGGAGCCCCCAGAGGACCCCCACGCCTCTAACCTCGACGCCGACCTCATCGCTGCTCTCCACGCTCAAGCAGCCGGCCTGCACAACATCCGGGCCCTCGTGTCCGTGGTGTTGGATCCGGCGTCTCCCCACTACTCCCGTTGGCGAGGACAGGTCCTTCTCACACTGCGGCGGTTCGTCCTCGACGATCACGTCCTCATCGACCACGACACTCCGTCGCCTCGCTCCTGGTGCCTCATGGACAGTGTTGTCCTCTCGTGGCTCCACGGCACCATCACCGTCGAGCTACAGGACATCATCCGCGACCAGGCCGACACTGCGCGCCAGGCGTGGCTCGCTCTCGAGGACCAGTTCCTCGGGAATCGAGATGCTCGGGCACTCCACCTCGACGCCCAGTTCCACCTGTTCTCTCAGGGGGACCTCTCCGTGGGCGAATACTGCCGCCAGATGAAGGGCCTGGCTGACTCTCTCCGCGATCTCGGCGAGCCCGTTGCCGATCGTACCCTGGTGCTGAACCTCCTGCGTGGCCTCAGCCCCCGCTACGGCCACCTGAAGGCTCTCATCAAGAGGAGCGTGCCCTTCCCCACCTTCCACGCCGTGCGGAGGGCACACATTCCAACAATTAGGACGTCGATCAAGACGATGAGTCGGTACCTGATCGTCCTAATCCTAAATGTCTTGTACTTAGGGGTGGTAATGGATCACGATCCAAATGTTTCTTTATAATTTGTTTGTGCCCTTAACTAATTTTAGTTCAAAAAATAAATAGAAATAGAGCCCGATTCTAATCCGATCCGATCCTTAAATTTTATAGTGTAAAATTTAAAGCCCATTACTACCCTTACTTGTACTGTTCAGGACATATATAATTATATATAGTTATATACATTCTTCCTTTGGTTGGTTGCCCATAAGAGATGCTGGACAGCTGATAGATTGGCAAAGCGAGGCCTAAATCATCCAGATAAGTGTCTTCTATATGATCAAGAGGAAGAAACTATAGACCACCTCCTTGTGCAATGTTCCTTCTCACGAGATTTCTGGTACCTTTTACTCAGAAAATTTGGTCTTCATTCACTTGCACCACAACCGACTGCAAACTCCTTCCTGGGATGGTGGGAAGTGGTGGGGGGAGCAGTACTTGGACTCACAAAAAAGGGCCTTAACTCTCTCATCATTTTGGGAGCTTGGACTTTATGGAATCATCGAAATAAATGCATTTTTGATGGCTGCAACCCAAGTATGTACTTAAGTCTCAGAGCTGCTGATGAGGAAAGAAAATGGGAAGTTGTTGGTGCAAAAGGCCTCGCTCATTTGGCTGCACCCGTGGTAGAGCCTTAGGAAGTTTGAGTAGTTTGTTTTTTGATCCCCTTATGGATCTATATTTGTATGCATGTTTCTGGCCTCCGTAAGGAGGTTTTTTCTGTAAACCTTTGTTTTTCTATTTTCTTCTGCTTAATATATAATGGGGCGCAGTTCTCCTGCGCGTCTCGAGAAAAAAAATATACACTATACTATATAGTTATATTATATATAATATATATGATTCTCTAAATTAGATTTTAAAGATATTAGACAGTATATAAGCAACAGCAGGTCTGAAATATGAATATGAATATCAAACTCAAACAGAACTACAGCAGTAGCAATAGCACCTCTAATGTCTGAACAGCAGTAGGTAATCAAACTCAAACAGCAGTAGCTATTTAGCTAATCAAACTTACAAAGGGGGTGTTTGAATGCACTAAAACTAATAGTTAGTGGCTAAAATTAGTTGAGACATCCAAACAACCTAGCTAATATTTCAGCTTATTAGCTATTTTTGGTAAATTAGTTAATAGTTAGGTAACTATTTATTAGCTAGCTAATTCTACTAACAATTTTTAGCCAACTAACTATTAGTTGTAGTGCATTCAAACACCCCCAAAACCTAAAGTAGCAGATCCTCATCCAAATGGAATGCATCGCCGCAGTTGGTCAGGGAGGAGGAACAGCCGGAGGTTTTCTCAGGGAGGAGGACTGGAGCTGCTAAGGAGAGGAAGAGCAGCCGGCCAGGAAGGAGAAGAGACCAGAGAGAGGAAATCAGGAAAGGAAAATTGGATTTGGAAAGCCAGCGAATCTGATCGTTGCTTTCCTTATTAACCCCAACCAGGGAGGCGCCAAATTGGAAGGCTTTCCAAATTCCAAAATTTTCAGGTCGCAGGAACTATCTGATCGACCGACTAGTCGTGATTAGGCGACGACTACTCAAACGATTGGATGACCAGCCCACCTAATCGAGTCGTACTCCCTAATCGACTCTACAAAACCGACCCGGATGATTAATCGTGTCAGGATTAATCGAACGACTTGAAAACCATGGTTTCCATGCATATAGTGCTTATGTTTATGTCAAAAACGGAGGTAGAGGCTGTTTTCGAAGGTCTTATGTGGACATTAGTATGAGGTTGTGAATAGTCAAATGTAGTTTATTGATATGAAGGTGATGAAATCTGCAACCCTGATTGATAAGTATTGAGTTGCATGCACCGAGCATTTCAACTCAAAAGTTGATGGAGAGAGGTGGCCAATTCACTTGTATTATAACACTCCTCATGTTGAAACTCTCTCAGGCCTCAGACGTGGAATAGGAGCGAGCAACAATTATTTTAATTAACTGCACTAACCAGGATTCAAACTCGAGACATCTGTTTTGATACCATATTGAGTTGTATGCACCAACTAGTTTCAACTCAAAAACTTAAGTTGCTGATGAATAGAGGTGGACAATTCACTTCTTTTCTAACAATAAGAACTCTTTCCTAGGATCCCAATTCCCAATCCCCAACTGCTACTTGTGATCGTGTTGTACTTTAACCTGGTCTCTTTCTTTTTTTTCTCGAAAATGCAGAAGAACTACTCTTCATTATATTAAGAAAAAGGGGACGAGAATCCAGATACAACACACTACAAATACCACATGTTATAGTTACCATCGCGCCGATTAAAAAGAAGACAGAGAAACAGTTTTCAAAATGAGAATCCACCCAGAACACGGATGAATAACGGAGGAATTGTACTCTGTTCACATTCTAAGGCCTATCAAGGCTATGTACCAATTAGAGGCTACAAATATATTTGAAGGATATTATCAAAAAAACCTTCATTTTCAGGCAAGATTAGAAAAATAGTGAGACTCCCAATCATGTGTGGTGCAGATGTGTTGTAGGGTATCTTTACCCCCTTTTTCTCTTAATATTAAAGATATGTAGCTCCCCTGTATGTATGAGGGAAAAACTCCCAATCCAAAAGTTTAGATCAAAAGGGTATTCCAAGGTATATCAAAAACAATCCTCCAAACACTTTTTCCCCATTTACATCACTAATCTAAAATTGAGCATTCATAGACACTGTTAAGAAGCTTTTGTGCACATGCACCAGCACATAAGAAACTTCAGTGCCAATTTGATATGTTGACAAAAACATTAACTTCAGTACTATTTTTCTCAGGGAAAACTATTTGGTTTTTTGCATCTTATATAAGCAAAATTTTAGCACAGTAGGGGCTTCCGCTGTTTTCACTAAAAGAACAGTTCAAATAATTCCAAGGAATAGCACTTCACCTCAAGAGCAGTAGGATCATTAGGCGACTTACTCAGCGTTGCTTGAAAGCCTTGCAGTGCATTCTAAATAAAAAGAACTGATGATATCTTAGTATGATAACAAAATAGCAAAAAGGAATGCAAATGAATACAATTCTTTGGCCCTTCAATTCTAAAACAATCATACCATCAGAAGTACAACAAAGCAATATTGCACATTCAGAACTTGTGCAATACCTGAGTACTTGAGGTGTGGCCTTGTTGACTTTTAAATGACCCTAGAGCCATGTTATTATTCTTTGATACTCAGCCATATGCCATTTAGAGTTTAAACATTTTGTTCCCTACAAATTCTTAGCTAAAAATGTTACAGTGAAGGTGAATAGCTGATAAAAAATTGTAATTCCATTGTCATTGAAATATTATCTATCAATGGATAATACCTTTTAATTAATCCATTTCTTTTTTCACATGCAAGTAAACAAACGAAACATAGAAATTGGGACAAATGGTTACCTTAAATTTTTCTTCTTCCTCTTGAGAAAGCTTTTGTTTAACTACTGCACTTTCTTTGCTAGGGCTAACACTGAAAAGGAAGTGCAGGAGGTACAATGTGGTCACAACAAACACCAGAAAAATATTCATAAATGTATCTGTTCCATTTCTACAGTTATCTGATGGCAAATGAAAATCATTTATAAATAAATAATATTAAATGCAAACACTATGGATAGAATGTAACGAAGAAGGGACTATTGTTGGCCAATTTGTGTGGTAGATGTAGATTCACCTTCCATAAGGCAGGAAATCCCCAAAAGCGAAGACTAGTCCAAATATAACAACTGCAACACCAATTCCAACCTACTGAGAGAATTCTGATAAGCATATGACCTGAAGATCAATTACTAATTTATAATGGTAAACATGGGAAAGTCCATGAAATAAAACTGACCCTAGTACCAAAGCCAATAGTACTTTTATCTGACTCAATTGGAGCATCATAATCAATAGCTTGATAATCTTTGTTCTCTTCAGCTTTCTTTTTCTCAAGAGCAGACCTAAACAGAACAGAAGCAAACAAGTTGAAAGCACCAAGAACTTAAGTTGGAGTATTCACAAGTAGTATACCAAATAATATATTTTTCTCAAGAGCTAGCAAAGTAGCAATAATGGTGCAAATTATGAAATATTATCCAAACTGCACTGGTTGATACATGCCTTCATGTAAGGAATGACTCTGAATAAGTCATCAAAGCTGAAGAAATTCTAACAATAACTTCAAAAATACAAAGTTGTTAAGACAAGGAAAAAATGGCAACAGATGTATTCCATAGGGCCCAAAGGACAAAAGTACATGAGGTAACTGAAAGAGGATGGCTGGGAAAATGATTATTGGATTGATTATTGAGGGAGCCCAAGGCTCAGTACATATAGGCAAGGATGTCCCAGAAATAGGAAAGTGCTAATCTAGAGAATCAGGAAAGTGCTAATCTAGGGACACCTTGCCAATCAGATCCAATACTACCAAAAAGGGGAGAGGGGCAGCCGCCACTGCTCTAGGGTTGCAGCCGACCACCCTCCTGGGCCAACCGAATACCCTGAAGGCCCATGGGCCTATACAGCATGCTAACACGCCCCCGCAGTGTGAACGTCGGTGCTTAGCCACGGACATTCAGACTGGACCGAAATTCAGTGAACACCGAAGAAGGTAGCCCCTTCGTGAAGACGTCGGCGAACTGAGATGTCGTGGGAACATGGAGAACCCGCACGGCACCCATGGCGACCTTTTCACGGACGAAGTGAAGATCTATCTCGATGTGCTTCGTCCGTTGATGTTGTACCGGGTTGGATGACATGTAGACTGCGCTGACATTGTCACAGTAGACAATAGTGGCACTGCGAAGCGGGATGTGTAGCTCGTGGAGGAGCTGTCGTAGCCAAGAAGCCTCAGCAACACCATTGGCGACAGCGCGATACTCGGCTTCTGCACTGGAGCGAGAAACGGTATTTTGACGTTTGGAGGACCAGGAGACCAAGTTGTCGCCGAGAAACACAGCGTAGCCTGACGTGGACTTGCGCGTATCAGGACAGCCAGCCCAGTCAGCATCAGAGTAAACCACCAAGTCATCTTGAGTCGATGGTCGGAGATGAAGACCCAGGTGAAGAGTGCCCCGAACGTACCGAAGAATGCGCTTGAGAGCAGCCAGGTGAGGCTCTCGCGGATCATGCATGTGAAGGCAGACCTGCTGCACGGCGTAAGCAATGTCGGGCCGTGTGAAGGTTAAATACTGTAGGGCACCGGCAAGACTGCGGTAATCTGACGGGTCAGTGACTGGAGCGCCAGAGTCGGCAGAGATCTTGGGACTGGTGTCAACGGGCGTGGTACAAGGTTTGCATTCCGCCATGCCAGCACGGTCCAAGATATCCAACATATACTGCCGCTGAGAGAGAACCATACCATCAGAAGTGCGCTGGACCTGCATGCCCAAGAAGTGATGAAGTGCTCCCAAGTCTTTCATAGCAAATTCCCGCTGGAGAGCCAGGATGACTTTCCGCAGTAGATGGGTCGAAGAGGCAGTGAGAACAATATCATCGACGTAAAGTAGTAGATAGGCAGTGTCTGAACCTTTGTGGAAGACGAACAACGAAGTGTCTGACTTGGCTTCTACGAAGTCCAGGGATACCAGGTATGTGGCGAAGCGGCTGTACCAAGCACGAGGAGCCTGTTTTAACCCATATAGTGACTTGTTCAGACGGCAGACAAAGTCCGGGTGAGCAGGGTCCTCGAATCCGGAGGGTTGAGCAGCGAACACTGTCTCTGTCAGGGTGCCGTGTAGGAATGCATTCTTGACATCAAGCTGGTGAACAGGCCATTGACGGGAGAGCGCCAGAGAGAGTACTGTGCGAACAGTTGCAGGCTTGACGACGGGACTGAAGGTTTCGGCGAAGTCAATGCCAGGGCGCTGGGTGAAGCCACGAAGTACCCAGCGTGCCTTGTAGCGTTCCAGGGAACCATCAGCATGAAACTTATGCTTGAAGATCCACTTCCCGGTGACAGTGTTGGCGTGACTAGGACGAGGAACCAAGTCCCAAGTCTTGTTCTGAAGAAGCGCCGTATGTTCCTCCTCCATAGCGGCCCGCCAATTTGGATCGGCCAGGGCGCCGCGGAAGGTCTTCGGCACCGGAGATAAGGGCACAGCGTGGTAGAGGACCGGCACGCGGAAGCCGTCCTTGGCCCGGGTCACCATGCGATGATGGTTAACCGGGGGAGGAACGACGACAGCACCTCGTGGTAGATGGCCGGGTTGAGGAGCAGCCTGCCCGGCCGGAACTGGTTCAGGTGGTGCTGCGGTGGCCGGGACTGGACGCCTGGAGTAGACGCGCAGAACTGGATGCTGCTCGCTTGGTGGAGATGGTGCCGCGTGTGGCAACGCGGCACCGTCCTGCTGTCCCGTGGTCGCGCGTGGCGCGGTGTGTCCCGCAGGCGTGGCCGCGCGTGGCGCGGTCTGTCCCGCAGGCGTGGCCGCGCGTGGCGCGGAGGCGGTCGGAGGCGGCACCCCGGTCGGTGAAGAGGGAGTCGCGCAGGGCGCAGTTCCCGCATGTGGAGAGACGTGGAACCCCGGGGGAACTGGAGGCGCAGGAAGAACAGTGCCACGGGAGCCTGGAGATCCTGCAGAAGACATGGTTGGCAGTCCTATAGGGGGGACTGTCAGGTTAGGGATTTCATCTAAAAAGGTGAAGTCCGCAGCTGCGGGCGGTGAGGGCTGCTCGGCGAAAGGGAAGGTGGACTCGTCGAAGATAACATGACGAGAGATGATGATTCTATTGGTGGTAGGGTCAAGACATCGGTATCCCTTATGGTGAGCAGAGTAGCCAATGAAGATGCAAAGAGCAGAACGGGGTGCAAGTTTGTGGGGAGCAGTGGCCGAGAGATTGGGGTAACACTTACAACCAAAAACGCGGAGATGATCGTAGGACGGCGCACTACCAAGAAGGGCAGAGTGTGGAGTCGAGAAATCGAGCGTCTTGGTTGGTAAGATGTTGAGGAGGAGAGTCGCAGTGTGCAACGCCTCGGCCCAATATGAAGGGGGCATGCTCGCCTGAAACAGGAGAGAGCGGATGACATTGTTAGTGGTGCGAATGATTCGCTCAGCTTTACCATTCTGTGGGGACGTGTAGGGACACGACATGCGAAACAAGACGCCATGCGTGAGTAAAAAGGTGCGGGTGCTGGAGTTGTCAAATTCCTTGCCGTTGTCACTTTGGACGGCCTTAACGCGGTTGCCGAACTGGGTAGACACATAGGCAAAGAAGTTAGACAGAGTGGAAAAAGTGTCAGATTTCAGGCGTAAAGGAAATGTCCATAAGTAATGTGAACAGTCGTCAAGAATAACAAGATAATATTTGTAACCGGATATACTAGGAATGGGTGATGTCCATAGGTCACAATGAATAAGATCAAAGTTATTTGACGCCCGAGATACTGAAGTACCAAAGGGAAGACGAACATGTCGTCCTAACTGACACGCATGACATATAGGATCCAAACTTTTATTACATGCCGGAATGGCAGAAGCTAGTTTGGAGAGGGCCTCGCGACCGGGATGGCCGAGGCGACGGTGCCATAGGTGGGATGGTGCAGTACTGGCGACAAGGGAGTGAGCGACAGGCAGCTGCAAGGGGTAGAGTGGACCGGAGCTATTGCACCTGATGATCACGTTCCGCGAGAGAAGATCCTTCACAGAACAACCATATGGGTCAAATTCCACAGAGCAATGGTTATCGATAGTAAATTGTCGGACAGAAATAAGGTTCTTGATAAGAGGAGGTGAGACAAGAACATTATTTAAAATAAGAGGACCAAGTTGCGCTTTGCCGGTGGCAGTGACGGGCAGGAGCGAACCATTACCGACAACAATTGATGTGGGAGAAGGAAATCGAGGAGGGGAGGAGTGAGAGAGGGTACCGTCATGAGAGGTCATGTGAGAGGAAGCACCGGTGTCAAGGTACCAGTCGTTGTTCACCGGTGGAGTGAGCGTCATGGTGCTGAATGTAGAGGCCAGCGAGTTTTGGTCCCAAACCGGAGTGCCGACCGTAGGCTGGTATTGCAGCGGTGCCAGCTGCTGCGGCTGGAAGGCCTGCTGGACGGAGGGCGGGTAAGTCTGCTGAGGAAGATGCATCTGCTGGGCCAGCAGAGCTTGCTGCAGGGCCTGCTGTTGAGGGCCGGCGCGTCCCTGGGGAAGCGGGGACAGTGGAGGGGTCCGGGTGCCGGGCCACATTTGAATGGACCCGGTCCACGGATTGTAGACGGAGGGCCAGGTCGCGCCGGACCCAGCAGGAGCTCCAGGAGCGGAAGAGTGAGCTGAGGGAGCGCTGGGGCCTTGAGCAGGGGTGCTGCCAGCCCTGCGGTCCTTCTTCTTCTTGTGCTTTGGCTTGGGGCCGCCACCGCCGATCCGCGGAGAGCCACTGTTGGTCGCTGCAGGCTGTCGAGAAGAACCGGTGGCGACAAGAGCAGTGGAGGGGACAACAGGGTGGTGTACCATGTTGATTTCCTCGAGGAGGAGTTCGTTGCGGACGGCGGCGAAGGAGGGGAACGGGCGCCCGCGCCGGAGATGGACGCCGATGTCCTTGTAGCGCTCGTTAAGCCCACGAAGCACGTTGAGGACCAAGGTGCGGTCAGTGACGTGTTCGTTGAGGTCAGCGAGGTCGTCGGCCATCTTCTTGAAGCGCTTGCAATACTCGGTGATGGAGAGGTCTCCTTGAGCAAAAGCGCGAAATTGAGCGTCGAGGTGGAGGGCGCGAGTCTCCTGGTTGCCAAGGAAGTGGTCCTCGATGGCGAGCCAGGCCTCACGGGCGGATGCGCGGTGGTCGATCACGGCGTCGGCGAGGTCAGCGGAGACGGTGCTGTAGAGCCATGACTTGACGACGGCGTCCATCCGAGTCCAGTCAGCGAGGGCTGAGATGGAGTCGCTGCGGACGTGGTCCAGAAGCGAGTACTTGGTGACGGCGAGGAGGAATTGCTCGCGCCAACGGGGGTAGTTGCCAGCGGTGTCGAGTACCGTCGGCACCAGGCTGCGTGCGTTCTGCACGGAGACTGCCTGGGCGTGGAGATTGAGGATAGCAGCGGCCTCGTGGAGAAGCATGGCGTGGGGGACGCTCATCTCGCCGTCCGCGCGTTGCTGGTCGGCGGGATCTGCGGCGGCGGCGGCGTCGGCCCGGGCCTTGGCCGCCCGAGCAAGGGCAGCGCGGACGCGCTCTGCGGCGGCGTCGCGCTCGTTGGAGGCGGTGGCGGCGTCCTGCTCGGCGGCCTGGGCGACGGCCAGGGCGGCCTCGCGGAGGGCGCGGCGAGCCTCGGCGTCGGGCTGCGGGGGTGGATCGTCGTCTTGGCGGTGGGGGTCGGCAGGATCGACGAGGGAGAGTGGAGGTGTCCCAACCATACCGGCGCGCAGAAGGGATGCGCAGAGGTGCAGCGGAAGAGTGAGAGGGGAAGAACTAGTCCCGGTCTCGTGATACCATGAAAGAGGATGGCTGGGAAAATGATTATTGGATTGATTATTGAGGGAGCCCAAGGCTCAGTACATATAGGCAAGGATGTCCCAGAAATAGGAAAGTGCTAATCTAGAGAATCAGGAAAGTGCTAATCTAGGGACACCTTGCCAATCAGATCCAATACTACCAAAAAGGGGAGAGGGGCAGCCGCCACTGCTCTAGGGTTGCAGCCGACCACCCTCCTGGGCCAACCGAATACCCTGAAGGCCCATGGGCCTATACAGCATGCTAACAGTAACTTTACAGAGAGAACCCTAGACTCTAGAGAAAATACACTAGAAGAAGAGGAGCTATATATAAACTAACACACACCCCCAAACTCATGACGGATCAACAACACTGAGTTTGGAGAGAATAAAACTATAAACTATGTTGAGCTCTAGTATAGGCCATGGTAAGCAAACCAGCAAGCTACAACTCTGGAGGCACATACTAAAGGGAGACCACATGATCCTGAACTGAAGACAGAACATAGAAACAATTGATGCCAATGTGTTTAGTGAGCTGACGCTTCACTGGTACTAATGGCACCGGTACTATCACAGTGCACAGGCATAGTAGTGAGGGAAATCCCTGAGTCAGCCAAGCCACCGAAGCCATATCACCTCAGTCGTCGCACAAGCCAAAGCACGCAACTCAGCCTCAGGCCTCAGCACTGGAACAAGCAACAGCAGTCTACTTGTTCTTCCATGAAACCAAGGAAGACACAATAGGCAGAGATGGACTTGAAATCCGAAGGACCGGTATCCCAAGTCGCATCATAATAAGCATAGAGCTGAACAGAGTTGGTGCTAGAAAAGAACAGACGACGGTCAATGGTTCCTCGAAGGTACCAAAGGACACAAAGAAGGTGACCATAGTGGATGCTACTCAGAATGTGGACAACATAGGAGATATCAAGACGAGTTATGCCAAGGTAGACGAGACTACCAATAAGATGGCGATAGCGAGTGGAATCCTCAACAGATACACCATCTGTGGTATGGAGACGAAGGTGAAGATCCATAGGAGTGTCCACATAACGGTGATAAGACCAGCACGATCAAGGATGTCCTGAATGTATTTGCGCTGAGGGAGATAATGCCATCAAGTGTGGAGGTGGAGGTGACCTCAATCCCATGAAAAGAGCTAAGAGGACCCAAGTCAGACATGTGGAACTGCACACTAAGTCGTGCCTTGACGAAGACAATGTAATCAAGATCATCACCAGTGATCAACATATCATCAACATAGAGAAGAATGAGGGTGCAACCTCGAGATGAAGTGTGAACAAAGAGAGCGGGGTCATGTTGGTTGGCAACAAAACCAGCAACAGTGACAACAGAGGTGAAGCGCTCAAACCAGACGCGAGGAGCCTGCTTGAGGCCATAAGAGAATGACAAAGCCGACATACATGATCATCAGGAACAAGGTAACCAGGCGGAGGATGCATGTAGACTTCCTCATGCGGCTCACCATGAAGGAAAGCATTTTTCACATCAAGTTGCGAGATTGACCATGGGCGAACAGAGGCAACAGCAACAAGAGTGTGAACAGTGATCCGACGGGCAACAGGAGCAAAGGCCTCATAGTCGCGCCCATACTCCTGTTGAAATCCACATGCACCAAGTCGCGCTTTGTAGCGCTCAATGGAGCCATCAGAGCGAGTCTTAATCTTATAGACCCACTTGCACCTGATAGGAGAAGCAGAGGAAGGAAGTGGGACAAGATCCAAAGTGTTGAAGTGCTAGTGTGCTCAAGAGCAACAATCTTAACCATAGCTAATTGATACTCAGGATAAGTGCGTCATGGTAGGAAGTAGGCTCAGAGAGAATGGAAGCAGAAGCTGCAAAACCAAGACGAGCGGGACGACAAAGCGTATGTCGATCGCAAAGGTCATATCGCGGAGGCACACCATAGATGGATACGGGTTAGATGGTGTCGAAGGGTACGGGGGAGGACGCGGATGTCAAGTGTAGTGGAAACTTGAAAATAATTGGAAGTAACTTTATAGATAAAACCCTAGACTCTAGACAAAATACACTAGAAGAAGAGGAACTATATATATACACTAACAAAAGTGACATTGACCATATGGATGTCTATGCAAAACTAGATCAAGTGTAGTCTAGTCCTTGACAAAACAAAGGTAAAAAATTCAAGAATGCAGCATGCCAAGGTAGAGGCTAAATATGGAACGCTTAGCCAAATGCCTCACATAATTATTTCATACTCCCTCCATCCCATAAAACAAGGCGTGCATGTTTTTAAAAAAGTCAAAGTTTTAAAACTTTGACCAACAATCAGCAAAAAACATATATTTTTAGTGTATGCATGTTATATGCTTGAATTTGTATTTAAAATACTTTAATATGATGCTCAATTTGTATTTATTGATGTCATGTTTTAAAAGAAATTAATGGTCACAGTTTCACTCTAAAGACTGTCAAAAAATATACGCCTTATTTTATGGGATGGAGGGAGTATTTTGTATTTTGTAATAAATTAGTTGTGCATTATGAGTCCCATTTACAATTGGTCAATAATGTCCCATCTATACATTGTCAAGAATCAGCAACACTTCTACTTATAGATCCAATAAGAGAGAACTATATCCATAAACTTAATCCTACAAAAATAAAATTGATGTTTAACTAAATGTAGCAGGATGTTTGAGGATGTATGGTAGTACCTTCGAACCGCTTCCACTTTTTCCAAAAATTTCTTATCCATGACTTTTTTACCAGATTTGTTTTCACTTTCAGTTCTTAATTCTGGCACCCCTAAAAACAATGAATGAACAAGTATTGAGATATGCCTCCGGTAAAACTAAGGTTGAGTTTTATGTAAAGAGAAGAGAAAATAGGCAAGGTAAGAAAATAATAGCATATATACCAAATACCAAAGCTAAAAGCAGAAATTCGAGAATACCAAACCTAGGTCAATGAGATAGATCAATGGTATAAAACTGGCAACGATTCTAGTCAATATTCATTTAAGACAAACAAAAGAATGGGTTACCAATCCAGATAATTGGTTTTTACATCTCAGTGGTTTGACTTACAGATTAATGGAAAAACAAAGCTCCATGATGAACAAAAACATAAAATAGTAGGGCGGCCATTTAAGTAGGTCAATCAACAATTGTACCATTTCTAGCTCAGACAGATATGTTTGCCATGGATAGGCTAGAGTCCAAATGAACTTTTGTCAGTGATCAAGTATTTTGCAATTTCCGGGAACATAAAATACTTTAGTCATCAGAGGACATGCGCACAGAACATGCAGGAGTGCAACAGTATTCTTTTTGCAAGAGATAGGTGTAACAGTAATTTTTTATCGAACACACACCGGATTAGTTACATAACATTAATTGTAGTTAACTAAAAATTGAAGAAAACTTACATTGGTCCCTGTTCCTTGGATTTCCAGATATTACCTCACTACATCAAAAGAAAAAATGATGACTAAAGAAACAAAGATATGTATGAAAAAACAGGATAAGTATTCTTTCAGGCTTTCTGCCCACAAAAGGTATTCGGCAAAGGCAGCGTATGACAACCTCTTTATTGGTTCAGTACAGTTTGAACCTTATGACAGAATCTGGAAGTCTTAGGCACCGTCAAAATGTCGCTTCTTCCTATGGTTGGTAGGCTGATAGGTGTTAGTCGCAGAAACCTGCCACATCACGAACGCTGCCTGTTTTGTGACCAGGAGCAGGAAACCATCCACCACATTCTGCTAGGCTGCACCTTCTCAATGGAATTTTGGTTCAGAATTTTAAACAAAGCTGGTTTGCAGCAATTGTCACCTCAGTCGGATG
The DNA here is from genome assembly GCA_029449295.1 of Zea luxurians. Lineage (NCBI taxonomy): Eukaryota > Viridiplantae > Streptophyta > Magnoliopsida > Poales > Poaceae > Zea > Zea luxurians. Next base: position 31,365,456 of record JAOPSE010000001.1, on the reverse strand, counting down.
ACCAAAATTTTCTTGTATGGTGGAAAGGTACTAGTGAGCTCGTTGAGGAGATCAAACGAAGGGGTTTGTAACACTTTGATCACCTTAGGTAAATGGATTATGTGGAAACATCGAAATAGATGTGTTTTTGACGGCTTATCGCCATGCATGGGGGTCGTCCTGTCTCAAGTAGCACAAGAAATGGAAGCCAGGGAGATGGTGGGAGCTAAAGGTCTTACACAACTTTTAGCTCTTGCCCCTCAAGCTGCTTTGGGTTCGCTCTGTGGTCATTAGATTTTAGGTTTTATCTGGGGACGGATCCTTTTATGTATTTTCAGTTTTGGCCGCCATGAGGGGGGCTTCTACTTTTTTCTGTATCGGTCTTTTTGGGACCTTGTTTTTCTTCTAATATAATGATGCACAGCTCTCTTGCACATTCGAGAAAAAAAAATATTGTTTTTGTTATGGCAAGTATAGTGCCGGACAGATTGGATTGGTTTGTTAGGAAAGAGATATTAGATTGGTTTGGTTTGTTAGGATAAGAAAAGAGATAAGTTAGATTGATTTAGTTAGGATAAGGAAATTGATAAGTTAGATTGATTTGGTTAGTTAGGACTTAGGATAAGGAAAGAGATAAGTTAGATTGATTTGATTAGGGTATTTCCTTAGGGGTTAAGTAAGCCTCTCTGTATAAAGAGAGGAGATGTGGCAATCTAATCAAGCAAGAAGCATGTGCACCCTGTTAGAAGGAGCAGTTGCCGGGGCGGAAGCAAAAAGTAGGAATGCCTCTGATTACCATGTTAGAAGACAGGAAGGAGTAGAATCAGTAGTTGATTGATAGGCAAGTGCAGTATTACATATATAGGGTAGGACCTTGAGGGCCAAGACACCTAGGGCCGGTGCACCCTGCCTGAGAAGGCAATCAACTCTACTAAGGAAAGGATATCTCTACTATGTAAAGGGTCAATCACACGCAGGTGAAAGGAGAGATATGCACAATCAGTCTAATATAGAAAAGGAGAGATTCATTCTAACAGGACTTACTTAGCATCTTCGGATTTTTTTCTGAATCCAGAGAGTTTAGTAAATTAATTATTGGATTGCCAAAAAGGAACACAAGGGTGCAATAATTTAATATCATAAGAATTAAATTAAAGGTTGCCAGGCTCTAAAAATCCAAAGTCCAGGATGATGTTTCCTAGATCATCAGGGGACAAACCACCAAGAGGATTGTCCTGCAGATTCAACTAGTAGGAGAGGAGATGAGGTGACTATACATGGGAGAAACAAATTGAGATGGGAAACTAGATTTATATAAATCTTCACCAGCAATCTGAAAACAAGTTGTTGCCATCTTTATATTGGAGGTAGCCCTATAATTAAAATATGTCTTACATCTACTTTATAACAAACCAAAAATATTAACCCTAATTCATACATAGCACATATATTCACATGTTTTCTTCTATCTTGGTAGCAACTTATGTTGGAAGTACACCTTAACTCATCTGAAAATTGTGTTGCTGCTATTGGAAGTTCACTGGTTTACCTAAGGAACTTAGAGAGTACTCGGTAATCTGGGCGGTTGGTTCTATGCTAGGCATTGCAAAAGAGGTGGATATGTTGTTTACTCGGAAGTTTGACAGGGCAAGGTTGCAGGTGGCAGTGCTTGACCCGAATTTGATTCTGCAAGTTGTTGATGTGGTAATTGGAGACTACTTATATGAGCTGAAATTCAAGGTGGAGGTAGATGTTGATGGTGACCAGCCTTTGCCGATGGATATGGATCACTTCGGGGAAAATGATGACGATGAATTCAGGATCAAAACAAGGATGACAACTTGGGTGAAAAGGGGAATAATGGGTCGAGCAGTCGAGCTTGATGGAAACATCAAAGGATTCAGTAGGGGCGGTTAACAAGGTGTCAGATTCTAAGCATAACAGCAACAAGACCAGTGGGAAATCGGTGAGAGGAGTCCCAGATGCTGTTCCTGGCCTTACGCAGTTGGATCTGGAACAGTCTCAGGACACCAGGTCCTCGGTCAGTGTTGCTAGTATTGAAGTTTTGGGCGGTATCCTGGAAGCGGCAGGAAGAGTGCAAGAGCAGCGTCGTAGCAAGCGTCGCTCCGATTCGGTGACTGAAGACTCGCTTGTTCGGGCGGAAAGGCTGAAAGCGAGATATAACTTGGATGACCAGTCGCCTAAAGGTAACAATGAATCCTTTGTTGGTTTACCTGATAATTATATTTTTGATTCCTTTAAAAATATTGGTATTTTAGTGGGTACTAATCCTAGTTCAGTTGCTTCATCTATTAGCCAGTTGAAAAAATTAGAGATTAATAGAGTTCAGGAACAGCTAGAGTGTAAGCCCAAGAATGCTTTGTCTGGTTTTTTGGGAAAGGTAGTAGAAGAGGAGGAAGAGTTTGATCATTTCATTTTAAATCATTTGTGCGGGGATATTATGCATGAAGTGATGGATGGCAATGGTGGGCTGATTAATTCAGTCTGTACAAAACCATCTAGTCACGGTTCTCTGTTTTCTAAAAAGATGTCAGGCTTGATTATTAATTAATCGTTTCCAATGAAAGGAATCTTTTGGAACAACAATGGGTTTAAGGATTTTTAAAAACATAGATTTGTTTCGGATCTGACCAAAGAACATAGTCTCAGTTTTATTGCCATCTCTGAAACAGGGTGCAAATCCTTCCCAGATCATTTACTAAGGAATTTGTGTGCTGGGAAAAAATTTATCTGGCACTGCAAATAACTTCATGGTAGATCTGGGGGGGGGGATGTTGTTAGGAGTTGACATTGATGTCTTTGATATAGGTGCCATCATGGAAGGTGATTTCTTCATTAAGTTTAATTTACATGATAAGGACGATGGTTTTAAATGGGCTCTTGTCTCTGTTTATGGACCTGCTCAGGATTGTTTCAAACAAGACTTCCTTTCAGAGTTAGTTCGTTTGAGCAATACTGAAACATTACCTATTCTCATTGGTGGAGACTTTAATATTTTAAGATCTCCATCTGAGAAAAATAATGATAGATTTGATCACCGATGGCCGTTTCTTCAATGCGGTAATTGATGATCTTGATCTAAGAGAATTGTATATGTCTGGGCGGAGGTACACTTGGGCTAATTCTAGGGATAATCCGACTTATGAGAAGTTGGATTGGATTTTGGTAGCTACAGAATGGGAGGGAAAATACCCTAGAGCTTCAGTGCATGCCTTGTCGAGAAATATATCCGATCATACTCTGCTTCTTAGCACAGGAGTTGTAACTGTTCAAACAATGCCTCCTTTCAAGTTTGAGTTAGGATGGTTTATGCGGGACGGTTTTGTGGATATGGTAAAAGATATATGGGTAAATCTACTCCGTTGGAGAAATGGCAAGCCAGGATTAGGAAAGTGCACCAGCACTTAAGGGGATGGGCAAATCATACTTCTGGTTTTTTAAAAAAGGAAAAAAGGAGATCATCTCTAAGCTCGATGATATCGAGAAGAGAGCTGAAGTAGTACTGTTGAGTACTACGGAGTTAGATCTGCGCAATTACTTACAGAACAGGCTTGCGTAGCTACTCCGTGAGGAGGAAATAAAGTGGTATCAAAGAGCGAAGGTCAAGGAGCTCCTGGAGGGTGATAGTGATACTAAATATTTTCAGATGGTAGCCAATGGAAAACATAGGAAGAATCGAATCTTCCAGATGCATAATGGAGATCGTATGTTATATGACGATGGAGAATTAAAAAGTCATATAACTGGTTATTATAAAAATCTCTTTGGCTCTCTAGAAAGTACGTCTTTTACTCTGGATGAGGATCTTAGAGATGATATAATACAAGTTACTCAGGCCGAGAATGAGAAGCTCGTTCAGTCATTTTCAGAAGAAGTCAAAGCGGTGGTATTCAGTATGGAACATAACAAGGCTCCAGGTCCTGATGGATTCCCAATGGAATTTTATCAAGTCCGTTGGGATGTTATTAAAAATGATCTTATGTCTATGTTTCTTGAGTTCCATGCTGGGAATCTCCCTTTGTATAGTCTCAACTTTGGGACTGTTATTTTGCTCCCTAAGAGTCAGGAGGTGATTACGGTTCAACAATACCGACCGATATGTCTCCTAAATGTCAGCTTCAAGATCTTCACAAAGGTGGCGACTAAGAGGATCACGGAGGTTGCGCAGAATGTAATCGGTCCATTGTAGACCGCTTTCCTTCTAGGAAGAAATATCATGGAGGGGGTGGTGGTCTTACATGAGACTATACATGAGCTCCACACCAAAAAAAGAGATGGGGTCATTTTCAAAATTGACTTCGAGAAAGCTTATGATAAGGTGAAGTGGAGCTTTTTGTTCAACAAACCTTACGTATGAAAGGTTTTTCAAGTACTTGGTGTAGTTGGATCAAGTCTTTCATGAAAAGGGGCCATGTTGCAGTTAGAGTTAATGATCATATGGGTCCATTTTTCCAGACTCAAAGAGGGGTGAGACAAGGTGATCTGCTGACACCTATCCTCTTTAACTTGGTAGTCGATATGCTTGCTACCTTAATTAATAGAGCAAAGGAAAATGGCCAGGTCAAGGGCTTCGTGCCGCATTTGGTAGATGGAGGGTTTCCATTCTGCGATACGCAGATGATACAATTTTGTTTATGGATCACGACCTGGAAAAGCAACGAATATGAAGCTCATATTATGTGCCTTTGAGCAGTTGTTTGGTCTTAAAATTAACTTTCACAAGAGTGAGGTCTTCTGTTATGGGAAGGCAAAAGAGGATGAAGGGAGGTACACAAGGTTGTTTGGTTGTAAATGTGGAGGTCTGCCCTTCAGATATCTTGGGATTCCTATGCATCACCGGAGGCTGACGAATGGTGATTGGAAAACAGTGGAAGCCAAATTCGAGAAAAAGCTAAGCAGTTGGAAAGGAAAACTCATGTCAGTGGGAGGGCGCCTTGTGTTAACTAACTCTGTACTAACCAGTCTAGCGATGTTTATGATGTCTTTCTTTGAGGTACCAAAAGGAGTGCTTGAGAAGATAGATTATTTCAGATCGCGTTTTTTCTGGCAAGGTGAGGGCCATAAGAAAAAATATAGGCTGGCTAGATGGGATGTAATTTGTCAATCTAAGGAGCTAGGTGGGTTAGGCATTTTGAATTTAGAGGTTCATAACAAATGTCTCTTAAGCAAATGGTTGTATAAACTTCTCAATGAAGAAAGAATGTGGCAATCCTTATTGAGACGTAAATATCTAGCCAACCGAACCTTATCCAGGCTCAGCGTAGGGCCATAGATTCACACTTCTGGAATGGCCTTATGAAAGTTAAGGATACATTCATTAGTAAAGGAACCTTTGAGGTTCATGATGGGTCCCAGGTGCATTTCTGGGAGGATGATTGGCTTGGGTCGAGAGCGTTAAAACTTTGTTTCCTGTCTCTATATAACTAAGAAGGAGGAAGAATGCAATTGTTGCCTATGTTTTCTCCACGGTGCCCTTAAATATATCCTTTCGTAGGGGTTTGGCTCAACAGCTGAGGGTCCAATGGTTTCATCTAGTATCACTGGTATCGCATACTAATTTGAATTCAAATAGGGATTCGTTCAGATGGAACTTGACTTCCAATGGGATGTTTACTGTTCAGTCCTTGTATCAGGCATCTCTCAACAATGGGGTGAGGGTGCATAATAAGGACCTTTGGAAACTTAAGCTTCCTTTGAAAATAAAAATTTTTATGTGGTACCTCAAAAGAGGTGTAATTTTAACAAAGAATAACTTGGCTAGGAGGCATTGAAAAGGTAATAAGATATGTTGCTTTTGTAGCAGACCGGAGACAATAAAACACTTGTTTTTCAGATGTTTGTATGCGTCATTCATTTGGCGTTTACTACAGATAAGTACGGGGTTGAGACCTCCTCGAGATGCTAATGATTTGTTTGGGGTTTGGGCGAGTGGGTTGCTGCCCAGATCACGCAACTTATTATTAACCGTTGCATCGGCAATTTGTTGGGCTATTTGGTTAAGTAGGAATGATGTGGTTTTCAATAAATCATCTCCTAAATCATGTGTGCAGGTAACCTTCAGGGCAACATATTGGTGTCGCTTCTGGTCACAGCTTCAGCCTAGAAGGGATGACCAAGAGTTAATTAAGTCTTCATGTCGTAATGTGGAGAGGGTGCTACTACAGTTCTTCAGCAACTTCGGATGGGGGTCTTCGTTGCGTTTAACTTTGTAGTAGCTTTGGTTCGGTAGTTGGTGTTCTTTGGTGTGGTCATGTGAGGGGTCTTGGCACTATGTTGCCGCCACATGTAATAATTGGCCATAACCTCATTTGAGGCCAAGGTCGGATGATATTTCCATTATCTAAAAAAAGAAGCTCTATTCAAATGTTCTTACACTGGATCACCAAGTAATGATAAACAAGTTTAGACTTTGCATAAAAGTTTATTGTTAGGATGTGACTCTAGGAATTGAGTATCTTCTGTTACAAACTTGTATCTTGAAATCAACTATAACTCTTGAAAAATATAAGAGACGCCATTTAAAAAATGTGCCAATCACCAAAAGTTCCTGATAAGAATATACCTTGCTTCTAGTGTGAAGAGAATAAAACTTATAATAGTACAATGTGCAAGGAGGGTACCTTGGTTCCAGTGCAACATCCTTTCGCCTCTTCTTGCTTTTAATCTGGGAGAAAAACGAAGACATAATAGACCATCAGTGACTCCAATTTCTTCATATATAGTGTGATCTGGCTTTCCTAATCACTGAACAAGACGTACAACTTCATAATTAGGAATATGCCCGTTAGAAGATGACTCCATTTCCTTCTAACACTAGTCCTTGCAAAACATGTGCTGCAGATAGAAGTAGGGAGGGAAATGGAGCATTGAGTCTACATACTTTTCTCTTATTGGTAGAATCCGCACTGAATCCACGCCCATTGGCAGCAAAGCATCGAAAACTGAATACATTGTGGGTCATATGGAGAACCATCTTCGAACCACTGATACCAACGCTATGCCCAAATTGTTGCAACCATCCCTACAACATAGTCAAATTTTCTTCCATGATGAACGTATCCTCTGAATAAAGTAACGGTCCCAAAAATCAAAAGGCTCAAAGATATCAGCCATTGTTATCATTTCTAATTTATGCAAAATACTTATAATCAAGAGTTGCAACAAATTTCTGCCCCTCCATTCAGGAGGAGGGGCAGCCGCAGTAAAAGAACATGGGTGTACACATATAATTTTTTGCCAAAAGTTGGAAGTTGGCAGGCATCAAATACTAGCAAATAGCTCTATGATAGGGTTTGGGTGCTCGGTTTCACACAGCGGGAAGGGAACAGAAGGATGGGATTACCTGGTGGATGTTCATCGCCAGCAAATAGACCGACGAAGGCCTCGGAACCTGGCGTTAGGCGGCGGCAGTAGCCCCCCGCCTCACCCAGCCGTAGCAGAGGAAGGAGAGAGACAGCACTCGGGGGGGTGAAGACAGGTGAACGGATGCTGCGGTGTGAGAATCCAGTAGTACACAATGAACGAACGGGATAATGCGTTCGAACAAAAAAAGATGAAGGGTATTCTGAGGTATTCCTTTTTATTTTTATAATACCCTTTAAATCCAATTTTAGGTTCGGTTGAAAGAATATAAATATGATAGAGCACACAGTAATATAACATGACGGGGCGGGGCGGGGCGGCTCTACCAGGCGACGACAGGAAGAGAGAGCGACGTGAAGAAAAAAAAACAATAGAACGAAGTGTTTTTTAATAAAGTGATTTTTAATTAATAAATACGATAGATATTATTTTCTAAATGTGTCAAAATTAGATTTTGTGGACCGCTTTCGGTGTGTAAAATAGAAGACGCGAAAGTGTAGATGACACTGTTTGCAGAGAGAAATTTAAAATAGAGAATGAGATAGTGAATGTGATAGAGAACCTGCTAGAGATAACCTTAGAGTCCGTTTGTTAGGGCTTCGACTCTAGCTTTTCTATGGGAAAAAACCAGAGCTATGCCAAACACTATTTTTTAAAACGACTTACTGCGAAAAGCATCTAAAGGTTAGAGCTATTTTTATACTACGTAGAAGAAGTCACAAATAGTAGTTTTAGTGGTTTTGGCTCTGACTCTAGCAACTTAATACAGAAAAATGACTCTGGCTCTAAGATAAGTCATTTCGGCCAAACAATTTACAAAATGGTTTCAGTTCTACCAGAAAAACTATTTTTTAGAAAAGTTAGAGTTGTTTTTGGTAAGCCAAAGCTCTATGATCCTTAAAGAGCTCAAGAGCTTCATAAATGTGGTAAATTTGGGCCAAGATCCACATGTTTAGATCTCCGATGGAGCTATAAACTTTTGAAAGCGGGAGGAGAGGCGAGTGGCGCCGAGGATGCAGCAGACTAGCAGTAGGGATGGCAATTGGACCCGTGGGTATGGATATCCACGGGTTTCATACCCGGTGGACATGGATACGGGTTTGAAATCTCACCCATGGATCCTATCGGGTCGGGTACCCGAAATACGTTAGGTAGGGTACGGATAGTATATTTTACCCATAGATATCCACTGGATACCCGAATTGTGTTTTTGGCCCATGAAGCAAAGAAAAGAAACCCAAAGGCCAAATCAGTGAACCGGCTAAGCTAACCCTAACTCCATAAGTTCCCTACTTCCCTTCCCTTCCCGAGTTCCCGTCCCGGCCACCCACCCCAGCCGCCACTCCCAGGAGGCCAGGACCTAGGCTCCCACCCAGCGCCCCATGCCGGCACGCCCCCAGCCGCCACTCCTAAGCTCCTAGGCGGACAGACCCCAGCCCTGCCCAGTTGCCAGTCCGTTGTCCGCTTCCGCCAGGACCGCCCCCACTCTTCAGCCCGCTGCGGCGCTGCCCCAAGCGGCCGAGCTGCGCCTACGCGGCCTGCGCCCCCAAGCTGCGCGCGGCGCGCCTGCGCCCCTGCGGCGTCCCTGAGCCCGAGGCCCGACCGGTGTAACACCCACTTTGTAAATTGCTAGAAATAATACCAATAGAGAAACAATTTCTCATTATGTGAGTTTGATCTTTATGCATCATCACATGTGAACACCATGTCCAAAAACAATTAATAAAAAGATATGCTACTAAATCAATGCATCATGCTGAATATTTTATTTGGGTGTACATTTTTGTGACAATATTATAATAATGCGAAAAGAAATATATTAAATATCCAGGTGGGGATTTAAATCCTAAATAATCCTAGAATTAAGAAAAGAGAGAAGGAAGAGATTATACAAAATAGAGGAAAATAAATATATGAAAGAATACATTTTGTCCCTACTAATATTTTAATTTAAGTATTTAACTTAGTTAAGAAGCTCACAAACAAGTTTGAATTCAAAATGGAGATTTAAAAATGAAATGAAACAGAAAATAAAAAGAAAAAGAGAAGAAATTTACCTGTGCCTCGGATCCCACTTTCGGCCCACTAAAGAAAACCCTCGCCCTGGCCCATCCTCCACGCGCGCGGCGACCCCGTGGCTTCCACGTCCACTGACGGGCGGGACCCACTCGTCAGCAAGCTCGCGCCGCGCCGCATTCGCTGTCGCACGAGGCCCACACCTCAGCTCGCTGCCTACCTCGCTAACCACCTCCGCACCTCAGCCGCGTCGTCCGCCGCGAATCTGCCCAGTCGTGCGGCCACCGGGGATTGGGTTGGTGCTCCCAACAGCGTATAAAGGGGTCCCAGAAACCTACCTCCGCCTCTGTGTCCCGTTAACAACCCACCTCGCCTCCACCGCTGGGAATTTTGTGCCGCCGTGGGGGGAAAGCGGGCCGCCACCGCGGTTCTGGCCGGCTGTGCCGTAGAGGGCGCTCGGTTGGTTCAGGGAGTACCGCGGGGTCTCGGCGGGCGCATTCCTAGAGGAATCAAGTGCGGCGGAGGTTGGACCGGCCGCCAATTTCTCGACGTTGACGCAACGCCGCTGCTGTTCCGCTAGCTGTCGTGGGCAGGGTTCTCCGTTCCACTAGAGCCGGTGAGTATTCCCCTATTCGGTTCGGTACATGTCCCTGTGTGTGCATGCGGTTGTGATTGAGGAATTGCGCTCTGGGGATGGAGGTTGTCCTCGCCGGAATGTAGTCTGGCGCCGCGGCCCTGTTCGCCGTTGTTCGCCTCGGTGCGGAGGAAGGGAGAAGGCACCAGTGCCGTTGATCTCGGGATGAACGGCCCAGGGTCAGATGGGGTTTGGACCGTGGGATGGATGTTGTGCGGCTCAGATCAAATGGTAGTATACCTCCTTCGCGCATTAGATCGTGACCGTCGATTTCGTGATCGACGATCCTCGGCGCGTACCGTTTCATTAAATACTAGATTCAATCCAGGCCGCAGGATCTGGATCGTCCGGCCCACAATAGAAGATACCCCTTCGCGGGTACATTTTGCTAAAGAAACCCTAGGGTATTTTATAATGAACCCGCCGTCCTACTTCCACTGTTCTCTGTGTCTAGGACGACTTACCCCGAGCCCCTTGTGCTTAACTGAAATTGAGGCCCAGTCCAGAGCTGTTTAAAATGGAATAATTGAATTGGAAAATAGGTTTTTAATACAAAAATATATGCTAGAACTTCAATAATTCATAGAAAAATCATACTAACTCCAAATCACTCCATTCCAGTTCCAGAAATTTTGTAATTGTATTATCTATCATTTAGTGCCTCTGTTTGGTCATGAAAACAGTAAGAAATTTAATTCCTCACTTAATCCCACTTTAAACACATAAAACCTTTGAAAATCCATAACTTAAAATTTATAACTCCAAAAATTATGATCCTTGTTCCTAGGATTTTATTTTAGTGTGTAGATTATTACTGTGTATTTTGTTTATATGTTTGGTGTAATGTTAATTTCTCTATATGCACTGTGCTTGTTTGTATTGTGGCGAGTAGAAGAGCCTGTGACCGAGGATCCTGGTGAGCAGCAGGTTGAAGTAGCTGAGCAGGAGCTCATTGAAGGCAAGTTGTGCCCTTGACCACTTTTTACCCAATAATGTTCTTTAATATCACTTATTCATGCATAGGTTAATTTTGATGGGACCCAATAGGTCACCCTAGATTGTTTATCTCATTACCTTGTTTACCCCTGAATCACTTGGGTAGTTTGCTATTGCTTTATATGGTTTTGGGATAATCATTTATTACCTCTATGTTCCAATTCTTTTTGTTATTCTATTTATGTTCATGTTGAGATCATTAATGTTAATTGGAACATAGAGCTTAACTTGAGTAACACGAGCCACCACAAGGGTTTAATGGGACGCCCTTGGCTGATTAACTAGGAAAGCTAGTGGAGGTCTACCTTACCCGAAAGGGGCAAGGGCAGTAGGGGAGTGGTCAGTGTAGGGAGGTCCTTGGTTGATTTTGCTGCGATGGCGGTCAGACAAGAACCCTGCATTGGAACTTCCTATAAACTGTAGCGGGTTTTCTGAAGCTAGTGGAACTTTGTAAAGGCCTCGTAGTGTTACCCTGCCTCGCCTCCTCGGTAGAGGTGTATGGGAAGTCACGATCCCTTGGTAGATGGGTAACATGACTTGTGGGTAAAGGGTACAACCTCTGCAGAGTGTAAAACTGGTATACTAGCCGAGCTCACGGTCATGAGCAGCTCAGGACTCTCTGATGTTTAAATTATGGAACTTAAATTTAATTTTGTCATATGCATTGCATGGGTTTGTTATTAATTTTGTTCTATTACTTTACTTAAGGTTTGGTATTTACTTACACTTGTAACTGCTAATAAAATTTGGACCAACTACTAAAAGCAATGCTCAGCTTTAACCCCTGTCATTGATTGGCCTTACACATCACATGAACTCACACCTTTGTGAGTTTATGTCCACTGGTTCCCCACAACTTGTTGAGCTATGATCATGTGTGAGCTCACCCTTGCTGTCTCACACCCCCCCCCACAGGAGAAGAGCAGGTGGTTCAGGAGGAGCCACAAGGCGAGGAGTATGATCTGATCTAGGTGCGTTTCTCAGTTGACATTGGCGCCGACGATCCTTAGTTCATTTTATGTTTATTCTTTTATTTTGTAATAAGTCTTCCGCTATGTAATAAATACTCTGAGTTATGTGACATTTATCTCTATACACTCTGTTATTATATATGTTGTCTTCTTGGCGCATGTATGAGATGCACCCGGCTTTGTTCCTTAAAGCCGGGTGTGACAGAAGTGGTATCAGAGGAATATTGACTGTAGGACGAAACCTAGATAGAAATGGACAAAACCCTTACCTACTTATCTTATTCTGATTCATTCTACACTTACCTCACTCTGATTCTTTCTACACTTGTCTTGATCCTGTCTCACCTTCTACTGTTCTACTCTGATCATTCTTACCTTTTCTACTCTTAGTCAAGATGGATTTCACACCTTGGAATCCCTACCCCTATGACATTTTTAAGAGATAGGAAGCCTAAGACAAAATTAAAACTATTTTCTCTATTAAAAATGTTGGTTGATTGTTCTGATGATCAATGCCTGATTTGCTTCTTTGATTGATTGAAATATTACATGGACATCTTAGCATGTGCCAGCATAAGGTAATAAATTAGCTATGGTAGGTAAAACATTAAACTGCTTAGCTAATAAATCCTCCAAAGTAACATGATTTGTAATTACTGCCTTGTCTACTGCTCTTTCTTACCATATGTATCTAACTCAGATGGTCAATACCAGGAGGGGTGGTGGAATTGATTTGCCTCCTAACCGACACACTCGAAGGATATATAGACAACCTCAGCCACAGCCTGCAGAGATGAATCCTCCACCAGGCGGAGTTGACCCACTGGTTGCTGCTCATATGGCGGTGATGCAGCAAATGGCGGACACTATGGCTGATATGCGTGCCCAGATGCAGCAAGAACGCCAGGAGATGCGTCAGGAAAGAGAAGATATACGACAGGAGTTGCGCCAAGAGCGAGAGGAGATACGCCAGGAAAGGAGGGCACAACAACAGCAGCTGCAACAACAAATGCAACAGCAACAACAGCAGCAACAGCAGCAACAAGTACCACTGCCTCTACCACCACCACCAGTTCCACCCCGAGACAAGCATAGAGAGTTCATGAGTCATAAACCACCAACCTTCGCCAGCTCGCCAGATCCACTTGATGCAGATGACTGGCTGAAAGCAATTGAGAAGATGCTCAACATTGCCCAATGCTCAGACAGAGAGAAAGTTCTTTATGCCTCGGGTCGTCTGACGGGTCCTGCTGCTGACTGGTGGGATTCTTATACTGCTGCCCATGATGCTGCTGATACTATTACTTGGGCAGAGTTCGGTACACAGTTCAGGAATTATCATATACCCGCTGGATTGATGAATATTAAGAAGAAGGAATTTCTATCGCTAAAGCAAGGAAGTATGTCAGTCAGCGAGTACCACGACAAGTTTATCCAGTTATCCAGATATGCTCCAGATGAAGTTGCTGAAGATGAGAGGAAGCAGGAGCATTTTATTGAAGGACTTAATGGACCACTGCAGTATGCTCTAGTGGCACACACATTCCCATCATTTCAGAGGCTGCTTGATAAGGCCCTGGCTATTGAACACAAGCGTGTTCAGCTGGGAGATTTGAAGAGAAAGGCTATATCTCAAGGACAAGGAAGCAGCAGTGTTCGTCCTTGCTACAGTTCACCCCAGGGTACACCAGTTCGCACTGGCGGAGGCCAGCGCCCAGTTCAACAATCACCACTGAGGACTCCACCTCCTCGACAGGCTACCCCTACTGGCACCCCGACGAAGTTTTCAGGACAGAGTCCAGGCACTACTTGTTTCAAGTGTGGGAAGACTGGTCATTATGCAAATGTCTGCCCACAAAGGATTGCTACTACTCCAGTTCAGAACAGGCAGCAAACTCCAGGATCTGGCAAGGGATATTCTATTGCCAAGGTTGATCAAGTCAGCGTTGATGCTACTCCAGATGGTGGGGACATCGTACTTGGTATGTTTTATGTTAATGCAATTCCTGCAACCATATTATTTGATTCTGGTGCTACTAAGAGCACCTAGAGGGGGGGGGTGAATAGGTGATCCTGTAAAAACTTCAAACTTAAGCCACAAAAACTTGTTATGTGTTAGCACGATTATTGCCAAGTGGCTAAAGTGAAGTCTCAACAAAACACAATACCACAAGAGATCAAGACAGAGGTGACACGGTGGTTTATCCCGTGGTTCGGCCAAGCCAATGCTTGCCTACTTCCACGTTGTGGCGTCCCAACGGACGAGGGTTGCAATCAACCCCTCTCAAGCGGTCCAAAGACCCACTTGAATACCACGGTGTTTTGCTTTTCCTTTCACTATCCCGTTTGCAAGGAATCTCCACAAATTGGAGTCTCTTGCCCTTACAAGTATATGATCACAAAGAAAGCACAGAGTAAGGGAGGGAAGCAACACACACAAATCCACAACAAAAGCGCACACACACGGCCAAGACTCGAGCTCGAATGACTATCTCAGAGTTCACACTAGAACAGAGCTCGAATCACTTAGAATCACAAACGAATGCGCAAAGAACTTGTGTGGATGATCAAGAATGCTTAAGAGTTGCTTGTATATGTCCTCCATGCGCCTAGGGGCTCCTTTTATAGCCCCAAGGCAGCTAGGAGCCGTTGAGAACAAATCTGGAAGGCCATCCTTGCCTTCTGTCGTCGGGGGCACCGGACAGTCCGGTGCACACCGGACACTGTCCGGTGCCCGATTTGTTTCCTTTTCTGGCGCTGCCGACCGTTGCAGCCCGTTGGAGATCTGCGAGCCGTTGGCGCACCGGACATGTCCGGTGCACACCGGACAGTCCGGTGCCGTCTTCCGACCGTTGGCTCGGCCACGTGTCCCGCGCCGATTGCGCGGCCGACCGTTGGCCTGGCCGACCGTTGGCTCACCGGACAGTCCGGTGAATTTTAGCCGTACGCCGCCGGCCAAAATCCCGAGAGCGGCCAGTTCGAGTCGAGTCAGTCTGGCGCACCGGACACTGTCCGGTGCACACCGGACAGTCCGGTGCTCCAGACCGAGCTGGAACTTGGTTGCACACAGCCAAGTCATTCTCTCCCCTTTTCTCTTTTTCTTCTTTCTGTTTCTAACACTTAGACAAATATGTTAGTCCACAAAACCAATGTACTAAGGCTTAGAAACATACCTTTACTTCATGATTTGCACCTTGTTCATCCATGTATACAAATTCACAATTAAACACATGTGTTGGCACTCAATCACCAAAATACTTAGAAATGGCCCAAGGGCACATTTCCCTTTCAATCTCCCCCTTTTTGGTGATTTATGCCAACACTACATAAAGCCACTAGAACAAGTGCAAACTCAATTCAAATAACACTTAAATTTATTTTGAATCAACTTTGGCATATATGGATCATCCTTTGCCACCACTTGGTTTGTTTTTGCAAATCAAACACAAATCTCTATCTCTAAGTTAAACACACATGTTTAAGCATAAAGAGAGTCATTCAAAAAGAGATTGATCAAGGATTTCAAAAACTCCCCCTTTTTCCCATAATTACTACTTCTCCCCACAAGAAGCCAACTTTTGACAAGAGAGACAACAAAAGAGTTTTGACAAACCAAAAGCTCTATTCTACTATTTTCAAAATCTCTCAAGTGGTAGCTGATCCATTTATTGCTTTGGCCTTTATTTTCTCCCCCTTTGGCATCAAACACCAAAACGGGATCAATTTTGGCACTTTAACCCCATTGCCTCACCAAAATCTTCAATTAAGAGCAAATGGCAATAAGAGGTCATGAGATGAACTTGGAATAAGTTACCCCTCATCGGAGTGCAGTGGAAGTCTTGCATGATCCAAGTCCACCTTTTCCCTTTCAATTCTCCTTTGTGACTAAATCAAACAAACTCAAGCATATGGTTAGTCTCAAAGGGTCAAGTTGTAACACATCTCCCCCTAAACATGTGCATCACTTTGCAACGGACTTGTGAGGTCCAGGGAGTGTTTGTACAACTTGAGCACCATAATAAGCAACAAAATGCAAAAAGGAAACATGATCAAAAGCATGAATACATGTATGCTATAGTTCAATCCAAGTTCCGCGAATCTAAGACATTTAGCTCACTACGCAGCCTGCAAAAGGTCTTCTCATCTAAAGGCTTGGTAAAGATATCGGCTAGCTGGTTCTCGGTGCTAACATAAAACACTTCGATATCTCCCTTTTGCTGGTGGTCTCTCAAAAAGTGATGCCGGATGTCGATGTGCTTTGTGCGGCTGTGCTCAACAGGATTTTCCGCTATTCGGATAGCACTCTCATTATCACATAGGAGTGGGACTTTGCTCAGATTGTAGCCAAAGTCCCGGAGGGTTTGCCTCATCCAAAGTAGTTGCGCGCAACACTGACCTGCGGCAACGTACTCGGCCTCAGCGGTGGATAGGGCAACGGAGGTTTGTTTCTTAGAGTTCCATGACACCAGGGACCTTCCTAAGAATTGGCACGTCCCCGATGTACTCTTCCTATCGACCTTACATCCAGCATAGTCGGAATCTGAGTACCCAATTAAGTCAAAGTTAGACCCCTTTGGATACCAGATCCCGAAGCAAGGCGTAGCGACTAAATATCTAAGAATTCGCTTCACCGCCACCAAGTGACACTCCTTAGGATCGGATTGAAATCTAGCACACATGCATACGCTAAGCATAATATCCGGTCTACTAGCACATAAATAAAGTAAAGACCCTATCATTGACCGGTATGCTTTTTGATCAACGGACTTACCTCCTTTGTTGAGGTCGGTGTGTCCGTCGGTTCCCATCGGAGTCTTTGCGGGCTTGGCGTCCTTCATCCCAAACCGCTTTAGCAGATCTTGCGTGTACTTCGTTTGGGAGATGAAGGTGCCGTCCTTGAGTTGCTTCACTTGGAACCTAAGGAAGTAGTTCAACTCGCCCATCATCGACATCTCGAATTTCTGCGTCATCACCCTGCTAAACTCTTCACAAGACTTTTGATTAGTAGAACCAAATATTATGTCATCGACATAAATTTGGCATACAAACAAATCACCATCACATGTCTTTGTAAAGAGAGTTGGATCGGCTTTCCCAACCTTGAAAGCATTAGCAAGTAAGAAATCTCTAAGGCATTCATACCATGCTCTTGGGGCTTGTTTAAGTCCATAGAGCGCCTTAGAGAGCTTACACACGTGGTCGGGGTACCGTTCATCCTCGAAGCCAGGGGGTTGCTCTACGTACACCTCCTCCTTTATTGGCCCGTTGAGGAACGCGCTCTTCACATCCATTTGGTACAACCTGAAAGAATGGTGAGCGGCATATGCTAGCAAGATACGAATGGACTCTAGCCTAGCCACAGGAGCAAAAGTCTCCTCAAAGTCCAAACCTGCGACTTGGGCATAACCTTTTGCCACAAGTCGAGCCTTGTTCCTCGTCACCACCCCGTGCTCGTCCTGTTTGTTGCGGAACACCCACTTGGTTCCCACAACATTTTGCTTGGGACGAGGCACCAGCGTCCAAACTTCGTTGCGCTTGAAGTTATTAAGTTCCTCCTGCATGGCCAACACCCAATCCGGATCTAGCAAGGCCTCCTCTACCCTGAAAGGCTCAATAGAGGAGACAAAAGAGTAATGCTCACAAAAATTAACTAATCGAGATCGAGTAGTTACTCCCTTGCTAATGTCACCCAGAATTTGGTCGACAGGATGATCCCTCTGAATCATCGCTCGAACTTGGGTTGGAGGTGCCGGTCGCGCTTCTTCCTCCATCACGTGATCATCTTGTGCTCCCCCTTGATCACACGCCTCCTTTTGATGAACCTGTTCATCGTCTTGAGGTGGGGGATGCACCGTCGTTGAGGAAGAAGGTTGATCTCCTTCATCTTGTTCCTGTGGCCGAACGTCTCCAATCGCCATGGTTCGTATAGCGGCCGTCGGAACATCTTCTTCATCTACATCATCACAATCAACAACTTGCTCTCTTGGAGAGCCATTAGTTTCATCAAATACAACGTCGCTAGAGACTTCAACCAAACCCGAAGATTTGTTGAAGACCCTATACGCCTTTGTATTTGAATCATAACCTAATAAAAACCCTTCTACAGCTTTGGGAGCAAACTTAGAATTTCTACCCTTCTTCACTAGAATGTAGCACTTGCTCCCAAATACACGAAAGTACGATACATTGGGTTTGTTACCGGTTAGTAGCTCATATGACGTCTTCTTGAGGAGGCGGTGAAGGTAGACCCTGTTGATGGCGTGGCAAGCCGTGTTCACGGCTTCCGACCAAAAGCACTCGGGGGTCTTGAACTCTCCAAGCATCGTCCTCGCCATATCGATTAGCGTCCTGTTCTTCCTCTCTACCACACCATTTTGTTGTGGTGTGTAGGGAGCGGAGAACTCGTGCTTGATCCCTTCCTCCTCAAGAAACTCCTCCACTTGAAGGTTCTTGAACTCGGACCCGTTGTCGCTCCTAATCTTCTTCACCTTGAGCTCAAACTCATTTTGAGCTCTCCTGAGGAAGCGCTTGAGGGTCCCTTGGGTTTCAGACTTATCCTGCAAAAAGAACACCCAAGTGAAGCGGGAAAAGTCATCAACAATAACTAAACCATACTTACTTCCTCCTATGCTTAGATAGGCGACGGGTCCGAAGAGGTCCATATGCAGCAGCTCCAGAGGTCTTGACGTGGTCATCACATTCTTGCTGTGATGTGCTCCTCCAACTTGTTTACCTGCCTGACAAGCTGCACAAGGTCTATCTTTTTCGAAATAAACATTTGTTAGACCTATCACGTGTTCTCCCTTTAGAAGCTTGTGGAGGTTCTTCATCCCCACATGTGCTAAGCGGCGATGCCACAGCCAGCCCATGCAAGTCTTAGCCATTAAGCATGCATCTAGACCGGCCTCTTCTTTTGCAAAATCAACTAAGTAAAGCTTGCCGTCTAGTACACCCTTAAAAGCTAGTGAACCATCACATCTTCTAAAGACAGACACATCTACATTTGTAAATAAACAATTATATCCCATTTGACATAATTGACTAACAGATAGCAAATTATATCCAAGACTCTCCACTAGGAATACATTTGATATAGAATGCTCATTAGAAATTGCAATTTTACCTAACCCTTTTACCTTGCCTTGATTCCCATCACCGAATATAATTGAATCTTGGGAATCCTTATTCTTGACGTAGGAGGTGAACATCTTCTTCTCCCCCGTCATATGGTTTGTGCATCCGCTGTCGATAATCCAGCTTGAACCCCCGGATGCATAAACCTGCAAGGCAAATTTAGGCTTGGGTCTTAGGTACCCAACTCATGTTGGGTCCTGCAAGGTTAGCACAAATATCTTTAGGGACCCAAATGCAAGGTTTATCTCCCTTGCATCTAGCCCCTAATTTCCTAGCAACAACCTTCTTTCCCTTTCTACAAATAGCAAAGGGAGCATTACAAGCATAATAAATGGTAGAAGGTTCATTCATTACTTTTCTAGGAGCATGAATAACATTCTTTCTAGGCACATGAGCAATATTTCTCCTAGGCATATGCGCAACATTTCTCCTACTCATATTTCTATCATGCTTATGAGAGGAACTAGAGGCAAACATGGCATGAGAATCATAAACATGTGAATCAAAATCATTATAAACATTTCTAGCATGTCTCCTATCATGGTATAAGAAAGCATGGTTCTTTTTAGCACTATTAGCCATAGGGGCCTTCCCTTTCTCCTTGACGAAGACGGGAGCCTTATGGCTTGTTAAGTTCTTGGCTTCCCTCTTGAAGCCAAGCCCATCCTTAATTGAGGGGTGTCTACCAACCGTGTAGGCATCCCTTGCAAATTTTATTTTATCAACTTCATTCTTGCTAGTCTTAAGTTGGGCATTAAGACTAGCCACTTCATCATTTAATTTGGAAATTAGAACTAGGTGTTCACTACAAGCATTAACATCAAAATCCTTACACCTAGTACAAATTTCAACATGTTCAACACAAGAATTTGATTTACTAGCTATTTCTAGTTTAGCACTTAAATCAATATTAACACTTCTTAAGGTAGAAATGGTTTCATGACAGGAAGATATTTCACTAGAAAGCATTTCATTTCTTTTTACTTCTAAAGCATATGATTTTTGTGCCTCTACAAATTTATCATGTTCATCATACAATAAATCTTCTTGCTTTTCTAAAAGCCTATCCTTTTCATTCAATGCATCAATCAATTCATTGATTTTATCTATCTTAGATCTATCTAAGCCTTTGAACAAGCAAGAATAATCTATGTCATCATCACTAGACTCACTATCACTAGAAGAAGCATAAGTGGAGTCTTTAGTACTTACCTTCTTCTCTCTTGCCATAAGACAAGTGAGACGCTCGTTGGGGAAGAGAGCCGATTTGTTGAAGGCAGTGGCGGCGAGTCCTTCATTGTCGGAGTCGGAGGAGGAGCAATCCGAGTCCCACTCCTTTCCTAGATGCGCCTCGCCCTTTGCCTTCTTGTATGCCTTCTTCTTCTCTCTCTTGTTCCCCTTTTCCTGGTCACTTTCATTATCGGGACAGTTAGCAATAAAATGACCAAGCTTACCGCATTTGAAGCATGAGCGCTTCCCCTTGGCTTTGGTCTTGCTTGGTTGTCCCTTGTGACCTTTAAGCACCGTCTTGAATCTTTTGATGATGAGAGCCATCTCTTCATCATTGAGCCCGGCCGCCTCGACTTGCGCCACCTTGCTAGGTAGCGACTCCTTGCTCCTCGTTGCTTTTAGAGCAATGGGTTGAGGCTCGTGGAGTGGTCCGTTCAACGCGTCGTCGACGTATCTTGCCTCCTTGATCATCATCCGCCCGCTCACGAATTTTCCAAGCACTTCCTCGGGCGTCATCATCGTGTACCTGGGATTCTCACGAATATTGTTCACGAGATGAGGATCAAGTACGGTAAAGGACCTGAGCATTAGGCGGACGACGTCGTGGTCCGTCCATCGCGTGCTCCCGTAGCTCCTTATCTTGTTGATGAGGGTCTTGAGCCGGTTGTATGTTTGCGTAGGCTCCTCGCCCCTTATCATGGCGAAACGTCCAAGCTCTCCCTCCACCAACTCCATCTTGGTGAGCAAGGTGACGTCGTTCCCCTCATGAGAAATCTTGAGGGTGTCCCAGATCTGCTTGGCATTGTCCAAGCCGCTCACCTTGTGATACTCGTCCCTGCACAAAGAGGCTAGCAACACAGTAGTAGCTTGTGCATTTTTATGAATCTGTTCATTAATGAACATGGGACTATCCGAACTATCAAAATGCATTCCACTCTCCACAATCTCCCAAATACTAGGATGGAGAGAGAATAGGTGACTACGCATTTTGTGGCTCCAAAATCCGTAGTCCTCTCCATCAAAGTGTGGGGGCTTGCCAAGTGGAATGGAGAGCAAATGTGAATGTGAACTTTGCGGAATACGAGAGTAATCGAAAGAAAAGTTCGAATTAACCGGTTTTCTCCTCTCGTAGTTGTTGTGGTCCTCGTCCTTTTGGGAAGAAGTAGACTCGTCGCTGTCGTAGTAGATGATCTCCTTGATGCGCCTGGTCTTCTTCTTCTTCCCTTCCTTCCGTCTTTGACCCGAGCCGGAGTCGGTAGGCTTATCGTCCTTCGGCTCGTTGATGAAGGATTCCTTCTCTTTGTCGTTGATCACTATACCCTTCCCCTTAGGATCCATCTATTCGGGCGGTTAGTCCCTTTGTGAATAGAACGGCTCTGATACCAATTGAGAGCACCTAGAGGGGGGGGGGTGAATAGGTGATCCTGTAAAAACTTCAAACTTAAGCCACAAAAACTTGTTATGTGTTAGCACGATTATTGCCAAGTGGCTAAAGTGAAGTCTCAACAAAACACAATACCACAAGAGATCAAGACAGAGGTGACACGGTGGTTTATCCCGTGGTTCGGCCAAGCCAATGCTTGCCTACTTCCACGTTGTGGCGTCCCAACGGACGAGGGTTGCAATCAACCCCTCTCAAGCGGTCCAAAGACCCACTTGAATACCACGGTGTTTTGCTTTTCCTTTCACTATCCCGTTTGCAAGGAATCTCCACAAATTGGAGTCTCTTGCCCTTACAAGTATATGATCACAAAGAAAGCACAGAGTAAGGGAGGGAAGCAACACACACAAATCCACAACAAAAGCGCACACACACGGCCAAGACTCGAGCTCGAATGACTATCTCAGAGTTCACACTAGAACAGAGCTCGAATCACTTAGAATCACAAACGAATGCGCAAAGAACTTGTGTGGATGATCAAGAATGCTTAAGAGTTGCTTGTATATGTCCTCCATGCGCCTAGGGGCTCCTTTTATAGCCCCAAGGCAGCTAGGAGCCGTTGAGAACAAATCTGGAAGGCCATCCTTGCCTTCTGTCGTCGGGGGCACCGGACAGTCCGGTGCACACCGGACACTGTCCGGTGCCCGATTTGTTTCCTTTTCTGGCGCTGCCGACCGTTGCAGCCCGTTGGAGATCTGCGAGCCGTTGGCGCACCGGACATGTCCGGTGCACACCGGACAGTCCGGTGCCGTCTTCCGACCGTTGGCTCGGCCACGTGTCCCGCGCCGATTGCGCGGCCGACCGTTGGCCTGGCCGACCGTTGGCTCACCGGACAGTCCGGTGCACACCGGACAGTCCGGTGAATTTTAGCCGTACGCCGCCGGCCAAAATCCCGAGAGCGGCCAGTTCGAGTCGAGTCAGTCTGGCGCACCGGACACTGTCCGGTGCACACCGGACAGTCCGGTGCTCCAGACCGAGCTGGAACTTGGTTGCACACAGCCAAGTCATTCTCTCCCCTTTTCTCTTTTTCTTCTTTCTGTTTCTAACACTTAGACAAATATGTTAGTCCACAAAACCAATGTACTAAGGCTTAGAAACATACCTTTACTTCATGATTTGCACCTTGTTCATCCATGTATACAAATTCACAATTAAACACATGTGTTGGCACTCAATCACCAAAATACTTAGAAATGGCCCAAGGGCACATTTCCCTTTCAGCTACACATTCATTCATGTCTGCTAGATATGCCAACACAAATGAAATACCACTGCTAAATATGAGAAAACCCATGATAGTAATTACACCTAAAGGGCATGTTGAGGCGAATCAAATGACACGTAGATTGACATTGACCATTATGGGTAGAGAATTTGGAGCTACTGCTATAATATTAGAGTCAAGCAGTATAGATTTGATCCTTGGTATGTCATGGCTAAGAAAGGCAAAGGCCGTTATAGCATGTGGTAGAGGTACCGTAGAACTCACTACCACTAAAGGAGAAAGATTTCAAGTTAATATTGCAGTAACCTCCTCATCCATGCGTGCAATGTTCTTTATACCTGAGGAGTTTGTTGGTGACAACATCCGTGTGGTTAGAGATTTTCCGGATGTCTTTCCAGAGGAGTTACCAGGGATGCCACCTGATAGAGAAGTTGAGTTTGTTATTGATCTCTTACCTGGAACCGCCCCTATTTCTAAATGGCCATATAGGATGTCCGTAGAGGAGTTGAAGGAACTTAAGAAGCAGTTAACTGAGTTACAAGAGGCTGGGTACATTCGTCCGAGTTCCTCACCTTGGGGAGCACCGGTTCTGTTTGTACAGAAGAAGGATGGATCACAAAGAATATGTGTGGATTATAGGTCTCTCAACGATGTTACTGTGAAGAACAAGTATCCATTACCCCGTATTGAGGATTTGTTTGACCAGATGAGAGGAGCCAGGGTATTCTCGAAGATTGATCTCTGATCGGGATACCATCAGATGAAGATTAGACCCTCGGATATTCCTAAGACGGCTTTCTCAACCCGATATGGATTATATGAGTTTACTGTTATGTCATTTGGATTAACCAATGCACCAGCTTATTTCATGAATTTGATGAATAAGGTGTTTATGGAGTATTTGGACAGATTCGTCGTGGTGTTCATCGACGATATTCTTATCTATTCTAAGAATGAAAGTGATCATGAACAACATCTAAGGTTGGTGCTACAGAAGCTGCGAGATAATCAACTCTACGCTAAGTTTAGCAAGTGCGAGTTTTGGATTGACAAGGTGCCATTCCTTGGTCATATTATTTCTAATGGAGGAATAGCATTGGATCTTGCTAAAGTGAAGGAGATTATGGAGTGGAGAGTGCCCGCTACAGTTACGGAGATTCGGAGCTTCTTGGGACTCGCAGGATATTATCGGAGATTTATTGAAGGATTCTCTAAGATTGCCAAGCCTATGACATCGCTTTTGGAGAAAGGAAGAGAATTCAAGTGGGATGAGAAATGCCAAGAGAGCTTTGATCAATTGAAGGAGAGATTAATGTCACCACCAGTGTTGATTATGCCAGATCTGCAGAAGGGATTTGACATTTACTATGATGCATGTGGCCAAGGACTTGGATGTGTGCTCATGCAAGAAGGACATGTGATCGCCTATGCATCTCGTCAGTTGCGGAAACATGAATTGAACTACCCCACTCATGACTTGGAGCTGGCTGCCGTTGTGCATGCACTTAAGATTTGGAGACACTACATTATGGAAACTAAGTGCCAAGTATACACGGATCATAAGAGTTTGAAGTACATATTCACTCAGAAGGATCTCAACCTTAGGCAACGCCGTTGGTTGGAGCTCATTAAGGATTATGATTTGGAGATTCATTACCACCCAGGCAAGGCAAATTTGGTTGCAGATGCCTTGAGTCGGAAGGAGCATGTTCATTCAGCTATCGTTGCCCAGCTACCCGATGAGATTGTTGAGGATTTCAGAAGACTTAACCTGGGGATAGTTGCTCATACTGAAGGAGTTACTATTGATGTGGAACCTACTTTGGAGCAAGAAATCCGCAAAGGTCAACTTGATGATGCTAAAATAAAAGAGATTAAGGATCTGATTACTGAGGGTCGAGTTCCGGAATTTACAGAAGATGAGCAAGGCACTGTATGGTTCAAGGACAGGATGTGTGTTCCTGATATTAAAAGCCTTCGAGAGACTATTTTAAAGGAGGCCCACGATTCGGACTATTCTATTCATCCTGGTAGTACCAAGATGTATCAGGATTTGAAGCGGAAATATTGGTGGTATGGATTGAAAAGAGATGTAGCTGCACATGTGGCTATGTGCGATGTATGTCAAAGAGTTAAGGCTGAACACCAGAGGCCAGCTGGATTGTTACATCCACTGAAGATACCCGAGTGGAAGTGGGAAGAGATTGGTATGGATGATTTCATTACTGGATTGCCTCGCACCCAAAAAGGATATGATGCTATATGGGTGATTGTGGATAGATTGACTAAAGTGGCTCACTTTATCCCTGTGAAGACTACTTATAAAGGTTCTCAGCTAGCAGAGTTATATATGGCTCGGATTGTGTGTTTACATGGAGTGCCAAAGAAGATCGTGTCTGATCGAGGTTCGTAGTTTACCTCAAGGTTTTGGAGAAGCTTTCATGAGAACATGAGTACAAAGTTGAATTTTAGTACAGCTTATCACCCTCAGACTGATGGACAAACTGAAAGGACTAATCAAGTATTGGAAGATATGTTGAGAGCATGTGCCCTTCAGCATGGAGGAAGTTGGGATAAAAGTTTACCTTATGCTGAGTTCTCATATAATAATAGTTATCAGGCCAGTCTGAAGATGTCACCTTTTGAAGCTTTATATGGGAGGAAGTGCATGACTCCTTTGTATTGGGATCAGACTGGAGAAAGACAATTCTTTGGGCCTGAACTGATTCAAGAAGCAGAAGAACAAGTCCGTATAATTCGAGAGAATTTGAGGGTGGCTCAAACCAGGCAAAAGAGCTATGCTGATAATAGAAGAAGACCACTGGAATTTGAAGAGGGAGATTATGTGTACCTCAAGGTGTCACCACTTCGTGGAATGAGGAGATTCAAGGTTAAGGGCAAATTGTCCCCTCGCTACATTGGACCATTCCTGATCTTTAGAAGAGTTGGGGAGATGGCATACCAACTCGAGTTACCTGCTACTCTATCGGATGTGCATAATGTGTTCCACGTATCTCAACTGAAGAAATGTCTTCGTGTCCCTGAGGAACAGTTACCCATGGAAGAGCTCAGTGTTCAAGGTGATTTGACTTACACGGAGTACCTGATCAAGATTTTGGATACTTTGACTCGGGTTACAAGAAATAAGGTGATAAAGATGTGCAAACAATGGAGTCACCACGGTGAAGATGAAGCTACTTGGGAAAGAGAAGAAGAGCTTCGCATAGATTTTCCCCACCTTTTCCCTAGATCTTCTTAAATCTCGAGGACGAGATTATTTTTAAGGGGGGTAGGATTTGTAACACCCACTTTGTAAATTGCTAGAAATAATACCAATAGAGAAACAATTTCTCGTTATGTGAGTTTGATCTTTATGCATCATCACATGTGAACACCATGTCCAAAAACAATTAATAAAAAGATATGCTACTAAATCAATGCATCATGCTGAATATTTTATTTGGGTGTACATTTTTGTGACAATATTATAATAATATGAAAAGAAATATATTAAATATCCAGATGGGGATTTAAATCCTAAATAATCCTAGAATTAAGAAAAGAGAGAAGGAAGAGATTATACAAAATAGAGGAAAATAAATATATGAAAGAATACATTTTGTCCCTACTAATATTTTAATTTAAGTATTTAACTTAGTTAAGAAGCTCACAAACAAGTTTGAATTCAAAATGGAGATTTAAAAATGAAATGAAACAGAAAATAAAAAGAAAAAGAGAAGAAATTTACCTGGGCCTCGGATCCCACTTTCGGCCCACTAAAGAAAACCCTCGCCCTGGCCCATCCTCCACGCGCGCGGCGACCCCGTGGCTTCCACGTCCACTGATGGGCGGGACCCACTCGTCAGCAAGCTCGCGCCGCGCCGCATTCGCTGTCGCACGGGGCCCACACCTCAGCTCGCTGCCTACCTCGCTAACCACCTCCGCACCTCAGCCGCGTCGTCCGCCGCGAATCTGCCCAGTCGTGCGGCCACCGGGGATCGGGTTGGTGCTCCCAACAGCGTATAAAGGGGTTCCAGAAACCTACCTCCGCCTCCGTGTCCCGTTAACAACCCACCTCGCCTCCACTGCTGGGAATTTTGTGCCGACGTGGGGGGAAAGCGGGCCGCCACCGCGGTTCTGGCCGACTGTGTCGTAGAGGGCGCTCGGTTGGTTCAGGGAGTACCGCGGGGTCTCGGCGGGCGCATTCCTAGAGGAATCAAGTGCGGCGGAGGCTGGACCGGCTGCCAATTTCTCGATGTTGACGCAACGCCGCTGCTGTTCCGCTAGCTGTCGTGGGCAGGGTTCTCCGTTCCACTAGAGCCGGTGAGTATTCCCCTATTCGGTTCGGTACATGTCCCTGTGTGTGCATGCGGTTGTGATTGAGGAATTGTGCTCTGGGGATGGAGGTTGTCCTCACCGGAATCTAGTCTGGCGCCGCGGCCCTGTTCGCCGTTGTTCGCCGCGGTGCGGAGGAAGGTAGAAGGCACCAGTGCCGTTGATCTCGGGATGAACGGCCCAGGGTCAGATGGGGTTTGGACCGTGGGATGGATGTTGTGCGGCTCAGATCAAATGGTAGTATACCTCCTTCGCGCATTAGATCATGACCGTCGATTTCGTGATCGACGATCCTCGGCGCGTACCGTTTCATTAAATACTAGATTCAATCCAGGCCGCAGGATCTGGATCGTCCGGCCCACAATAGAAGATACCCCTTCGCGGGTACATTTTGCTAAAGAAACCCTAGGGTATTTTATAATGAACCCGCCATCCTACTTCCACTGTTCTCTGTGTCTAGGACGACTTACCCCGAGCCCCCTATGCTTAACTGAAATTGAGGCCCAGTCCAGAGCTGTTTAAAATGGAATAATTGAATTGGAAAATAGGTTTTTAATACAAAAATATATGCTACAACTTCAATAATTCATAGAAAATTCATACTAACTCCAAATCACTCCATTCCAGTTCCAGAAATTTTGTAATTGTATTATCTATCATTTAGTGCCTCTGTTTGGCCATGAAAACAGTAAGAAATTTAATTCCTCACTTAATCCCACTTTAAACACATAAAACCTTTGAAAATCCATAACTTAAAATTTATAACTCTAAAAATTATGATTCATGTTCCTAGGGTTTTATTTTAGTGTGTAGATTATTACTGTGTATTTTGTTTATATGTTTGGTGTAATGTTAATTTCTCTATATGCACTGTGCTTGTTTGTATTGTGGCGAGTAGAAGAGCCCGTGACCGAGGATCCTGGTGAGCAGCAGGTTGAAGTAGCTGAGCAGGAGCTCATTGAAGGCAAGTTGTGCCCTTGACCACTTTTTACCCAATAATGTTCTTTAATATCACTTATTCATGCATAGGTTAATTTTGATGGGACCCAATAGGTCACCCTAGATTGTTTATCTCATTACCTTGTTTACCCCTGAATCACTTGGGTAGTTTGCTATTGCTTTATATGGTTTTGGGATAATCATTTATTACCTCTATGTTCCAATTCTTTTTGTTATTCTATTTTTGTTCATGTTGAGATCATTAATGTTAATTGGAACATAGAGCTTAACTTGAGTAACACGTGCCACCACAAGGGTTTAATGGGACGCCCTTGGCTGATTAACTAGGAAAGCTAGTGGAGGTCTACCTTACCCGAAAGGGGCAAGGGCAGTAGGGGAGTGGTCAGTGTAGGGAGGTCCTTGGTTGATTTTGCTGCGATGGCGGTCAGACAAGAACCCTGCATTGGAACTTCCTATAAACTGTAGCGGGTTTTCTGAAGCTAGTGGAACTTTGTAAAGGCCTCGTAGTGTTACCCTGCCTCGCCTCCTCGGTAGAGGTGTATGGGAAGTCGCGATCCCTTGGTAGATGGGTAACATGACTTGTGGGTAAAGGGTACAACCTCTGCAGAGTGTAAAACTGGTATACTAGCCGAGCTCACGGTCATGAGCAGCTCAGGACTCTCTGATGTTTAAATTATGGAACTTAAATTTAATTTTGTCATATGCATTGCATGGGTTTGTTATTAATTTTGTTCTATTACTTTACTTAAGGTTTGGTATTTACTTACACTTAGTAACTGCTAATAAAATTTGGACCAACTACTAAAAGCAATGCTCAGCTTTAACCCCTGTCATTGATTGGCCTTACACATCACATGAACTCACACCTTTGTGAGTTTATGTCCACTGGTTCCCCACAACTTGTTGAGCTATGATCATGTGTGAGCTCACCCTTGCTGTCTCACACCCCCCCACAGGAGAAGAGCAGGTGGTTCAGGAGGAGCCACAAGGCGAGGAGTATGATCTGATCTAGGTGGCGTTTCTTAGTTGACATTGGCGCCGACGATCCTTAGTTCATTTTATGTTTATTCTTTTATTTTGTAATAAGTCTTCCGCTATGTAATAAATACTCTGAGTTATGTGACATTTATCTCTATACACTCTGTTATTATATATGTTGTCTTCTTGGCGCATGTATGAGATGCACCCGGCTTTGTTCCTTAAAGCCGGGTGTGACAACCGGCGACCGCCCGTCCCCGAGCTGCGCTTGCGAGCCTGTGCCTGCGCACCTGCGTCGTCCGCCGTCAGACCCTCAGGTACTCAGTAGCTCAGTACTCAGTTAGAAGCCCAAATCCAATGTCAACTCCACAAGACAGTAGCAGTCGTCGCAGTGGCATAGGAGCAGCTCCTGCTGATGCTGGTAGCTCTAGAGATCCCACTCCATCTGATGCAGCAACCCAAGGGACAAGGAATGATGTTGTTGAGATAGATGATGCTGCACAGGTTGGGTGTAAGAGGAAGTTGAAGTCTAAATTATGGGAGGATTTTGTTAGAGTTACTGTATCTGGTAAATGGAAAGCTAAGTGCAATTGGTGTAGCAAACTATTGACAACCGAAGGTAAAAGTGGTACCAGCCATTTACAAAGCCACATAAATACATGTGAGTCACGACAAGCTAGAAAAGGCCTAAAACAATCCTCTTTGAAATTTTCACAAAATCCAGATGGCAGTGTTTGTTTAGAGAAGTATGTATTTGATCAAGATGTTGCTAGGAAAGAACTTGCATTAATGATATGTGTGCATGAGTACCCGTTGTCTATGGTTGACAATGTAGGCTTTAGAAAGTTTTGTGCTTCCCTGCAACCGTTGTTTAAATTAGTGTCAAGAAATACCATTAGAAAGGATATTCTGGATATGTATGAAGTTCAAAAGCTCTCTATGGTGACAATGTTCCAACAACAACAATCTCGTATTGCGGTCACCACAGATATGTGGACAGCAAATCATCAAAAGAAGGGTTACATGGCAGTGACTGTACACTATATTGATGAAAATTGGAGTCTAAAAAGCTATCTTTTAAGGTAATATTTCTACTGCTCTATATTTCTGCTGCAATGCTTTATGTTCCAGTTTTTTATCGCCTTGCAAAAAAAGGAAAAATTGGGTGCCCCTTTTCAACCAACAGAAGAAGACTGGAATTTTTCTAGGCATCTTTGTGATAGGTTGAGGTTGTTTTATGATATTACAGAATTGTTGTCTGGGACTTCTTATGTGACAGCCAACCTTTTTTCCCAAAAATCTGTGGAATTTATTTAGCAATTAAGAAATGGCGATCTAGTGATAACCCAACCATAGAAGACATGTCAACAGCCATGAAAGATAAATTTTTGAAATATTGAACAGATGTTCATGGTCTTATGGCTGTTGCCACGGTTCTTGATCCTCGGTTTAAAATGAAGTTCTTGTATGCTATGTTTACTGAAATTTATGGACTTGAGAATGTGGGTAGAGAAACTACGAAAGTTAAGGATTTGTTGGTTGAGTTAGTGAAGGAATATCAAGGTTCCATGGAGGGGTTTGGCACAACAGATGGTGCTGCTGGGCCTTGCAGCAGTACTACTATCCAAAATGAAGGGGATGCAGCTGTTTTTGACATTTTTGATCAATATTTATCTGCTGAACCTGCTACCCCACCCGCTTTTGTTAGCACAGAATTGGATCTGTATTTAGAAGAGGAAATGTTGGCTAGAACTACAAACTTAGACATCATTGGTTGGTGGAATGTGGCAGGGGTGAAGTATCCCACTTTGAGAAAGATTGCCAGAGATATCATGTCTATTCTTGTGACAACCGTGGCTTCCGAGTCTGTCTTTAGTACTGGTGGGAGGGTCATTAGCCCAAGTCATAGTAGACTAGCCCCAAAAATGGTTGAAGCCTTGATGTGTATTGTCGGGGTTTCAGACTCGGGGGGTCTCTAGACCGACGAGTAAATTTATCGCTGCGTGCCCCTGCCCAGATGGGTTGGTGCGAGATGGAACACAAGTGGGGGAATGAGCCTTGTATTATCCTGCACCAGGGTGCTTGTAGTAGGGGTTACAAGCGTTGCGAGAGAGCGAGTAGGAGAGAGCGAGAGAGAGGGAGAGAGGGTCAGGCCCCTGCTCGTCTTCTCCTGTCCCTTTGCCGTGCGTCTACTCGTCTCTCCTGCCGTGCGTACGTATGCTCGTATGTTCGTCCTCCCTCTGTCCTTCCGTCCCCCCGTCCTTCCGTCCCCATGTGTGGGGCCCTAGACACCACCTTTTATAGACGTAAGGAGATACCCAGCTGTACAATGGGTGTAGCTGGGAGCTAACGTGGCTGGCAGGGAAGTGCCCTGAGCCCTATACAGATAACAACGTGGCCGTCGGGGGGACGTCTCGAGTTCTGTAGAGGTAGTATCGTGGCCGTCGGAGAAGTGCCTTGAGCCCTGTAGCAGTATAGCTGTCGGTGCTGTATGGATCCTACTGACGTCTCCTTGCTTCCGTAGGGGGCTTGAGAACCACCAACGTCATGGTTGCATGCGGGAAACCACCATCGCCTGTCACCGGGGTAAGCTGGATGGGACACCGGTCTTATTCCTTCATAGCCTGAGCTAGCTAGGAGTAGGGTAATGATGCATCCCTTGTGGCGCGATTGATCCGAGCCTGAGGTTAGTCGAGGCAGCGGCTCCCCCGAGGCTGAGGCTAGGGATGAGGCCCAGGGTTGAGCGAGGATGTGACTCTTCCCGAGGCCGAGGTCGAGGCCGAGCCCTAGGGTCGGGCTAGGCGGAGATCTCCTCCCGAGGCCGAGCCCTGGGGTCGAGCGAGGCGGAGCTTCCTGTTGCGCCCAAGGCTTATCTTGACCGTTGTCGGTTTCGCCCGGGTGGTTGGCACAGCAGCCAGAGCGGGGAGGGCGGCGCTGTTTTCCTGTCAGATCGGTCAGTGAAAGGGTGAAGTGACTGCGGTCACTTCGACCTTGCCGACTGAGGCGCGCGTGTCAGGATAAGGTGTCAGGCGATCCCAGCATTAAATGCGCATGCGATACGGTCGGCTGGTAAGACGATTTGGCCGAGGTCGCTTGCACGACAAGGCTTGCCTTTGGCTGAGCCGAGGGCGCGCTCACTGCCTGAGGAGACCCTCGGGCGAGACGAGAACTCGTCCAGGACCACTGTTCCGCCCGAGGCCAGGCTCAGGCGAGGCGAGGCCGAGTCCCTTGGTAGACGAAGCTTTGACTTTGACTCGAACTATAAGCCTTCATGGTTTGCTCTGAAGGTGTTTTCCAGCCGTGATTAGGAGTGTTGGGGTACCCCTAATTTCGGTACCCGACAGTAGCCCCCGAGCCTCGAGGGGAGTGGTGATGCTCGCTTCGAGGCTCTGCCGCATTCTTGGTGAGGGGACCGGCTTTTCTCGGTTATACTTTGGTGAGCGCATCCGCCGGGTGTAGCCCCCGAGGCCTCGGAGGAGTGGATTGACTCCTCTGAGGTCTTAACGCTTTTTGTGATGCCTCGACCGGTCCTGTCGTTCCCTCATGCGGCCTGGCCGTAGCCCGGGTGCACGATCAGGTTCCGAGTTTTTAAAGCTGGTTTCTCAACGCTGTCAATAGTTTGGCTGTAGCCGGGTGCGAGAGCAGCCCCCAAGCCTCTACACGGAGCGAGAGGACGATCGCGGACTGTCTCGACTTTTATTATACGCCCCTTCGTCGCCTTTCCGCAAGGAGGAAGGGGGGGAAAGCACCATGTTACCCTCGGAGGGCACCGATCATGGCGTTTCCGGTGAGTTGCTAACGGGTGATCTGAGTGGGTGCCCCGTTCGTTAAGGGTCGGCTAGTGGCCCAGAGGCACGCTCCAAAAGTACCTGCAGGTGATTCGCTGGACCCGGACCCTTTTTGACAGGGTCCAAGGGCTCGATGCCTCCCTCCGGTGGGATTCCATTACGAGTCGTTCCCGCTGGTCTCGGAAATGTCCTAGGGTACCTCAAGAGCGTAGCCCAAGCCTCGGCCATGTATCGGACGTACCCAGGGTCATCCCTCACTCTGCGTGTTCTGGGGCGGCTGTCGAACCCTTTCGAGGGGCCAGCCTGCGAACCCCTGATCAGTAGTGGGCGTGGAGCCCGAGCGCTCTGGGGCGGCTGTCGAACCCTTTCGAGGGGGCATCCTTCGAACCCTTGATCAGTAACGGGCGCGGAGCCCGGGTGCTCTGGGGCGGCTGTCGAACCCTTCCGAGGGGCCAACCTTCGAACCCCTGGTCTGTAGGAGGGCTCGGGGGCCTGTTTCCTTCGCGGGGAAGGATCCCTTTCAAAATATCCCCTTTCTTGGTCCCTGTGGCAAGAGAGAGAGAGGAAACAGAAAAGGATATGAATTAAAAAATCGTGGCGCACCTTTTTTGACACGGCCTTTATGGCGGAGGTGAAACGTCGCGCGCTTCACCTGCCAACGGTGTCGCTGGCTCTGCCAAGGAGTTAATGCGACGGGACGGGCGATTCGCGGGGCGTCTGTTGCGCGTGCGCGGGCCGTTCGAGGAACGGAAAGACCGTTTCCCCTCTGAGTTTGAATCCTGCGACGGATTCGGGCGGAACTTTGAATAATCCTCGCCCGGGCCTTTATATACCTGGAAGCAGGGCCAGCGATGGTTCTCCACCCTGTCGTTTGTGCTCGCCTTCTGCTTTGGTTTCCGCAACCTAAGAGAGTAGCCAGAGGAGAGAAAACCGCACACCTCATCCCTTCCGCCGCCAACGCTTTTGCCCGGCGATGGCTGACAAGGTGTCCGTTGTTTTGCCGTGCGACCCGTGGCCATTCTCGACTGTTTCTGTGGGGGACCTGGAGGCCCTTGTCACCGATGGTTTGCTGCGCCCCCTCTCCAGCGAGCCGCAGCCGGAGTGGATGGCCCCCAGGAGTGGGGTCGGCCCGTCCCCGCCGCCGGGGGTACGTGGTCAGCTTTATCCCCTTCCACGAGCAGGGGTTTGGCGTACCAGCGAGCCGCTTCATGCGGGCGCTCCTGCACTACTATGGGGTGGAGCTGCACAACCTCAACCCAACTCTATTGCGCAAGCGGCCATCTTCGCGGCGGTTTGCGAGGGTTTTCTAGGGATTGATCCCCACTGGGATCTGTGGCTCCATCTCTTCACTGCAGAGTTCTTTGCCTTGACAACGGAGGCAAAGAAGGTCCGTATGGCAGCGCGGGCCGGTGGCTGTACCCTTTAGCTGAGGCTGGGGCGCGCGCAGCAGTACATCCCCGCCACCCTTGCATCTTCGAACAAGGGGTGGCAGAACCGGTGGTTTTATCTCCGCAACGACGATGGGAGGCTTCCGCCGTATTCTCAACGAGTGGTGACCGCCGCCGGCGCTAACTGGCGCTGGGGGGCCACGCACGAGAAACAGGAGAAGCTCCAGCCTATTCTGCAGGCCTTGCAAAAATTACGAGATGGGGGCCTTACCGCTGCGGGGGTCGTCGCCGCTATCCATCGCCGGAGGGTGCTCCCTTTGGCAGAGCGGCCGTTGCGGCTTGCAGAGATGAAGCCGGGGGTCGATTTGGAGGGCTCACAGATGTCCTCGACCTCCCTCTCCGCCGACGACCTCCTCAAGCGGGTAGCAAGTACGGTAGGGAAGCAGGACGCTGGCGCCCTTACCCAGCCCACGATGCGCCCCGACCACGGGTATGTGTCCCTGGTAAGCGTCCCATCCTGCTTCTATTTTGCGCTGAGTTCTTCACGCCTCTGATCTTTACTCACTAGGGTTTTTGTTCATCCCCAGGGGTTGAGGATTTATAAACCTGTCCGGCCACCGGTCTCGGAGGACGCGGTAGGCCGAGCCGCACGGAGAACCACCACGAAGAAGGAAAAGGAGAAGAAGGACACAAAAAAGGCCTGGGCTCGCGAGCGGATGCGGGCTCGGGATGCCTTGGAGAAGCTTCGTCGGAGGCAGGCGAGGGAAGGGCTCCCGAGGGAGCCGTCGCCGGAGACGACTGACGATGATGATGACGATGATGACGACGATGACGACGATGGTGATGAGGACGATGACATGGCAGCCCGCCTTGGCCTCAGCCTAGATCCGAGGCCGGGCCAGGGGTCACCAAGCCAGCCTCCTAGGGGCAGGGACCATCAGAGCCTGGGGTCGGGACACCGAGGACCTAGTCCGAGGAGCGGAGGCAGGCCAAGGGGGTACTTCACCCCTTGGCCGAGGTAACGGGGGTGACTCCGGGGAGTCAGGACGATCTGCCTGCCCTCCTAGAGCAAGTGCCCGCGCCGGCTGCACAGGAGGTTGGTCCCCTGGCCGCGACAACGCCTGGGCAGGCCGCCCTTTCGGTGCCTCGGGCCTCCGAGGTGGAAGCGGTGCCGAAGCCGGCGTCGGAGCAACCCTCGGTAGCGCCCGCGGAGGCTGAGGCTCGAGGAGCATCCCCGCAGGCACGGCTAGCCTTGGTCCGGAGCGGGTAAGTATCTGAGAATACCTCTGTTTTGGTTTTCTTTTTTTTCTGTGTGTCTTGATCTTGCTCTCCTTCTTTCAGTAAGCGGAGGCAGGGCTCGGCTGGTCTGGCCCCCAGGAAGGCCCTTAAGACGGGGCTGGCCTCCGCAGCCGGCGCTGTGGCGTACCATGCTGGTTGGCTGGCTTCCGCACAAGACGCCCTCGAGCGGGGGGCCCAGGCAGCATGAGCTGCTATGGGGCTAGCCTCCCAGGCCGACCCCTCTACCGGGACGGTCATCATGCTGGGGGAGGCTGCTAACGTAGCCGCGGCCTCGAGCCCGGCTGACTTGTTGCTGGTGCCGGCATCGGCCCTCGCCGGGGCCGTTGCTGATTTACCCACGGAGCCGTCCGTTGCCGCCGACGTCGGGAGGGCTGAGGCGCCGCTGCCCGTGGCCATCCCCGACTGTGACGGAACCTCCCAAGTAATTAGGCCCACCTACAGTTGTCCTTGTCCAACGGACTTCAGACAACCCTGTAGGTGCCCCTGAACTACTTGACAAGTTCGGTATCTTTCCTTACCTTACCAGGAACGATTTACCCGTCTTGCAGACATTACAGAACATCGGAGATAAAGAATTGCGGAAGCGATTACATAACTTACATTTATTTAAAAAGCAAGCTCAAGTTGTTTTATTACAGACCAGAACTAAAAGCGAGTGCTAAGTAGTAATATTATACAAACCAAGGGAGGCACAAACTCCTCCCGATAAGTTTTAAGCAAAAGATTTCTATGTGGAGGACCAAGTCCTCCCGCACTTCAGTCTTGTTTTTCCTCCTTAGGAACCACCTTGGCACAGAAGCAACAGAAATCTGCTACTTCCTCACCTAAAAACAACGAAGGGATAAACCCTGAGTATGGAATTACTCAACAAGTCTTACCCGACTAAAGAAAAGACTCTCAAGGGTATGCTGGTTATATGGGAGTCAAGGTAAGGCTTTTCAATAATCAAAGACTCTGTTTTGCAGAAATGCTTACTAAAGTGGATCCTTAAAAATCCAATTTTATTTGTCAGGTTAAGTACAATTACCTGCAACTAGAGTTCTTTCTACCCTAGTTCAATCACTGGTCCTGTACTAGCCAATTTCTTAACAAAAACCCATCATCTTTAGTGGAATGCTACGTGTAAGTCAGTGGCCAAGTCTCCATAACCGCGGAGGTACGGCGATCCGAATCGATTATACTCAGCTGAGGATCTCCAATCACACGACATATGTAGCACTTAACCCTTGCATATGTCAACCCGCCACCGGGGTTCTTAAGACCAGATCAGGTTCACGCAAACCGAGAGCACAGATACACCACCGTCCAGCCTCTTGCCACGGAGGGTACACGCTACTCTCGCCACCGCTCCACGCCCATTTCGTGTTATCTTATTCTGGCCTTAGTCCACCCGAGGCAAGGCTTACCCATGACGAGGCATGTGGCCAGTTAAAGGGTCCTCGGTCAGCAGGCCTACATTGAGACGGTCCTTAATCGACTCAGACGGAGACACTACACCGAGACTCTCTTCTCGTGCAAGTCACCCGCCCGGTCTCAGCTTAATCTTTTAACCCAAAAACTTGGTACCTGGCAGAGGTACATCTTTTCCGATGTTGAATCCATCACGGCCGTGATGGATTCACCATCAAGTTTTATTTTCGAAAACAACCCTCCCACTTTGCCAAACATCTTTTGTAAAACAAATCCTTTTGTTTTTCTAAAGCAATACTAAGCATGGTAAAACCTTTTTGTAAAAACAGGGTTTCAAGGAGGGTAATCAAGATCAAGGAAGGTAATGCAAGAATTGTTTAATCAATCAACTCTTATCACCTAATGCAGCAAGCAAGTGAGAAAGATTTTAAAAACATCAAGGGAGGTGGCAAATGCACCGGGGCTTGCCTTCGTTAACAGGTGAGTCGGGTTCGGATCCACAAATATCGAAGTAGAAGCAGTTGCCTGCTTGAGAATCCGAGGGTGGTGGTGTCCTTTCTTCGGTGACTTCTATTTCTTCTTCACGTTCTAACATAACCATATATATATAAGAATGAATGCCATGTAATGCGCATGAGAGTGCGAAGATAATAAAGATTTATTATCTAAGTCTTGAATACAACTTTCCTTCACGGAACTCCGAGAACCTAGGGTTTCCGGAGTCGGTAAAGGAGTTCAAAGGGCAGGGGGTGGTGGTTTTTGGGTTCTAGTTATCAAACATGGTCCAAATCATTTTAAACTCTACCCAAGGCTTCTAATTATTGTTTTAAGTTCCCATAAAAAGTTTGGGCATTTTTGGACTTGCCAATTATTTTCTAAAAATCCATAACTAATACTTTTAACCACTTTAAATACCCTAAAATTTCTTATTTCCACTAAAAATCACAAAACTATTTTTATTAAATTCTAGGGAAAATAACAAGCTTAGGAAAATTGGTTTCACAATTTTATCATTTTTCTACCATTTTCTAAAATTGTTTTGGCTCTGGAGTAAAAAGAAAAAGGAAACAGATGAATAGTACTGGGCTGATTCCGGCCCGAACCGGCCCAACAACGCAGGAAACGCGCGCCCGCACCCGCGCGCGATGGCAGATTTGCACAGGGGCCCTCGCGTTTCTGGATAACAGGAAACAAGTTCCCTTACTGTTTTTATGGGTCGCTGACTGTTTACAGAAACACCCTCCAACTTCTATTCCTTCACGCGACACGACCCCGACGGTGTTCACGCGCGGAGAGGCTCCGGCGAGGTCCTGGACCGGCCGATTGGGGCTATGACCGGTGCCGAGACTAAGACTAACCCAAATTCATGACCAGTGGAGCACTTTCCCCAAACTAATTGCATCAAAGACTAACTGAGGAGCTCTGGCCACGGTGACCGAGAACACGGCGGCTAGATCGTCGCGTTCCCGACGATTGGCGGTCCCCTAGTTCGAATTGAGGGCTCAGAAAGCAACACAGAGTCATCAGAGTGCTTAAACGAGGGAGAGAGAGCGATGAGCTAACCTGGAAAGGGCTGGCCACGGTGAGGTGAGTTTACGGTAGCGGAGAGTGGATTTGGGGCGAATCCAAAATTCGTGACTTCTAGCGAAGGACTGCAAACGATTAGCGGTGACTGAGTGCGTGAGGATGTGGTGAAGCTCACTGCGGGGTCAATTTATAGATCCCCGGGGCGGTGGCGCTCAATTTGAGCGGATAGCGGAGGCGGCCGGAGATGAGGAAGAGGTCTGGCGTCGTGGTTACGTGTTCCCAGCCGTGGCGAGCTCATCGACGTTGATGGGACGGCAGTAGGGAATCACGACGATGCGATGGCGCGGTTAGGACACGCGGTGGCCAACGGCGAGGGCACGACGGCGGTGAGCACTTTACCCGCGGGCGGTGAGCCCGGGGAGGAGTACCGCGGCCGACCGAGGTGGCTTCCAGCTTGACGACGATGTGGATCTTTTACCCCGAGAGGTTATCCACAAGTCCGGTGCACGAATCCAAACGCCGGCGACACGAATCGCGGCGGAGGGATCCGTCGGCGGTGAGGACAGCCGCGCTGGTGGTCTGATCCAGTCAAGCTACTGTACCATGGCGAGCTCGGTTTAGACAGTCTGACAGAGCGATTTGCAGGGGAGTTTTCTTCCAATTTCATGTGGCAACAGGCCCAAGTCTCTGCACCAAAGTTGTAGTGCTACATACCAGCTACAAATCGACTATAGGGATTAAACCTATTTGAGCACTGGATCAAGGTTTAATTCAACCCCAAAGATGGCTCTGTTACACTGAACATCTGAATTTTAGACTGAATCAGCCTGACAGCTTAACTTCAGACCTGATTATCTCCAAACTTCTCACAAGAACATGGCTTGCACTCTTAAGCAAAGTTGTTCTTCTATAATTAGGCTACAATTTTGATATGGTGACCTAGGGCAAAAATCCAATGCTTTGAAAGTTACAAGGCTCCAAAGTTGAGCCAATATCACTGAAATCTGAGACTTAGAATAGAACCCAATTGAGGTCCATTTTGCATTTAAGTCCAAATCTCAGGGTTTAACTTGCAAACTCACATATTTGTGACCCAAATGATTTAAGATACTTATTTAACTTGGTTTTTGCACTTTAGTCCCAAAGTGGACCAATTTTGCACAAAGGCCCCTAGGGTTTAGTTTTAGGGTTTTCCAGGGTTCCAATTAGGGTTTCTGGTATCCCAGGGGTATAAATGTGATTCAACTTTATTTTTGAGGGTATTTTATAACTATTTCCCTAAAGTATTTAGGTTTTCTCAATTTGGGTTAAGTCTTACCCCTTTAATCCCTATTTAGGGTAAAGCTTCCTATCCAGGGTCCTATTTGCAAAACATTAAAACAATACAACTTGTTTGAAATTTTTGCCTAGTGAATGCACTCTAGGTGTGTCAAACATATGCAATGCCAATGCTTATGATGCCATGCTCAAGTTTTAGTTATAGTAACACCAGGGGTGTTACATCCTTCCCCCCATAAAAGAATCTCGTCCCGAGATTAAAAGTCCTAGGGTAAGTAATGGAAAAGGAAACGCGGAATACTTTTATTTCCTTATTTCTGGTACAAGGCAGGGGTGATGTGGGGGTCACTTCTGTATTACACAGTTATACAGGCTTTACAGTTTACAAGAGGCTAAAAAGCCTAGGAAATTCTTATCTAAAAAGTCTTGAGTTTCCCATGTAGCCTCATCTTCAGAATGCTGGTTCCACTGTATCTTATAAAACTTGAGAGTTTTTCTCCGGGTAACCCTGTCCTTTTGATCCAAGACTCGAATAGGGTGCTCAGAGTATGTCAAGTCCGGTTCAAGGACAACATCTGTTACTTCAATGGTTCGATCGGGAACCCGAAGACACTTCTTCAATTATGACACGTGGAACACATTATGCACAACATACAATGTTTCGGGTAGTTGGAGTCGGTATGCCACTGGCCCATATCTTTCAAGTATAGGAAATGGACCAATGTACCTGGGTGCAAGCTTCCCTTTTATCCCAAAACGCGATACTCCCTTCATTGGTGAAACCTTCAAGTAGACGTAGTCCCCTTCAAGAAAATACAAGGGCCTTCGCCGTTTGTCTGCATAACCCTTCTGACGAGCTTGTGCTTTCTTCATATTATGAATAATTTTCTGAACCTTTTCCTCGGCCTCCATCACCATATCAGGCCCTAAGAAGCACCTTTCCCCAGGTTCAGACCAATTTAGCGGAGTACGACATCGTCGTCCATATAAAGCTTCGAAGGGTGCCATCTTGATACTTTCTTGATAGCTATTATTATATGAAAACTCCGCCAAAGGCAAACATTCATCCCATTTCGGTGAGAAGTCCAGAACGCATGCTCGCAACATATCTTCGAGTATTTGATTAACCCTCTCAGTCTGTCCACTTGTTTGGGGATGATAGGCCGAACTGTGGAGCAACTTAGTACCCAAGGATTTGTGAAGCGCTTCCCAAAACTTGGCTACAAATTGAGGTCCACGATCCGACACTATGGTCTTTGGAACACCATGCAGACTAAGAATACGAGCAATGTACAATTGGGCGTAGACAGTAACCGGGGAATCTGTCTTGACCGGCAGAAAGTGAGCACTCTTTGTAAGTCGATCAATTATAACCCAGATAGAATCATACCCTTTTGCAGTCCTGGGTAATCCCACGATAAAGTCCATACTTATGTCTTCCCATTTCCATGTCTGTAACGCCCCGAATTTTGCAGTTGAATTTTTTCTTTTCTTTACTCGCCAAATTCGGGCGTTACCTTTTCTTTTTCTTTTTCCCCTCGCTAGACCTTGACCTTTTCCAAAGTTTTAGCGGGATTCGGTTTGGAATTCCCGTGTAAAGAAAAACCCTAAATTGCTTTATGTTATTTGATGCACCATGCCGAACTATGCATTCTTTGATTGCTTGAAAGTGCAAATGCATTCATCTAGGAAGATCGGATTTCGAAAATGAGGGAAACCTTTTATTTCTTTTTCTTTTTCTTTCTCTCTCTCCTCCCTTTTCTCTCTCCCGCACCGTGGGCCGTCCCTGGCCGGCCCAGCCGCCCCCCCCGGTCGGCCCAGCCGCCCCGCGCGCGCCCCTCTTGGGCCTAGCCGGCCCAACCGCCCCCACCCCCCTCCCCTTTTCCCTTACCCCTCTCTCTCTCCCTCCCATTCTCCCTCTCCCCACCCTAGCCGCCGCCGCCCCTACCCCTAGCTCGGCCGTCCCTTCCGCCGACCCAACCGCCGCCCCTCGCCGTCGCTCGCCCGTCCCCGGTGAGCCCCCCCTCCCCCCCTCCTTCTTCCCTCTCCCCTCTCCCCTCCTCTCCCCCTAGCCCCCGGCCGCGCCCTGGCCGCCCGGCCGCGCCCTGGCCGCCCCCGGCCGCCCGCCCGGCCGCGCCCTGGCCGCGCCCGGCCGCCCGCCTGGCCGCGCCCGGCCGCGCCCTCGGCCGCCCGCCCGGCCGCGCCCTCGGCCGCCCGCCTGGCCGCCCTCGGCCGCCCGCCCCGGCTCAACCGCCCCCCTTTTTTATTTTTTTTATTTTATTTTATTTTACTTTCTGTTACTTATTTTATTTTAGGTAGGCTAATCATTGTTCATGTCAATAAAATGGAAACTTAATTTAGAATTCCATTACGCTAGTTAATTCATATAATCAATTGCTTATCCAGTTCAATGTTGATCAACTAAAAATGACTAGGTTTCCATTAGTGCATATAACTAATTTCTTTTGTTAAGAACCAGTTGTAACTAATCATTAGTGCATAAGCTTTAACCCCCCTGCGAGACCCTTTCCCGTTTCTTTCTAACCTTAATGAATGCGATATCGAATGTCATACTTGATGCATATTCGCTTTACTTGTTCCCTTGTATGGTGTACTGTTCTTTTGAATTAAATATGTGGATGTATGTATGTTTGCGCTCGCATAGAGAACGATCCGGTCGAAGAGCCCAAGGAATTCGCAGGAGAAGCCCCTGAGCAGCAGTCGGTTGGTGGAGGCAAGTGTCCTTTGACCTATTTCTGTCCTATTCATTCTTTAATTCACCTCCCGCATTACACATTTATACCTAAGGATTGACTAGTTTTTGTTATCCATGTCCTTGTTTACCTATTTGGGT
Source organism: Zea luxurians (assembly GCA_029449295.1). Classification (NCBI taxonomy): domain Eukaryota; kingdom Viridiplantae; phylum Streptophyta; class Magnoliopsida; order Poales; family Poaceae; genus Zea; species Zea luxurians. The sequence continues at coordinate 31,322,630 of JAOPSE010000001.1, read as the reverse complement.
CGGATTATTACTGCTTAGTCTGATGCTATTGCTCAACTCTAATCAATGAACATGATGTGATTATCTATGATACGCTGTTTTCCCTTCTTATTTATGATTATATTTGTGACCTTCAAGGGGACTCGAGCGGTTTCTCGAGTGCCTCTCCATAAGGACCTGTTCTATGGATGACCGCCCGGGAAAACAGTGCAACCATGAGGGTGGAATGGGACGCCCTTAGCTGAATAATTAGAGGAACCGGGGTGTAGTTCGCTTAGCCGTTGTGCCGTCAATGGGGCTCGGTGTATGCGGCTCGCTCTGCCAAGGTTGATTTGTCCCTTGGGGAGGAGTGCGGTACATTTAGGAAACCTAACGGGTGGCTACAGCCCTGGGGAATCTTTGTAAAGGCTACGTAGTGAGACCCTGCCTATTCACCTTGGTAGTGTTTAAGGGTTTGATCGGCCCGAGGCAAGAGGGAATCACGGCTTGTGGGTAAAGTGCACAACCTCTGCAGAGTGTTATGAAACTGATATATCAGCCGTGCTCGCGGTTATGAGCAGCCAAGGGAGCTCCAGAGATTAGTGATACTTGATCAGAGACATTTTGGTACAGGTGGCAATGAGATTGATGGTTCTGATTATGATTATGGTGCTGGTAAGTGGTATTCTTTCCGTTTGGAAAGGATACATTGGGCTAATAACTTTGGTTAATGTTAAAACCTGGCTTTCTACTAGTAAGTAATAACCTGACCAACTAAAAGCAACTGCTTGACTTACCCCCACATAAAGCTAGTCCACTACAGCCAAACGGGATGCTTGCTGAGTATGTTGATGTGTACTCACCCTTGCTCTACACACCAAACCCCCCCCCGCAGGTTGTCAGCATTGCAACCACTGCTCAGGAGAAGATGAAGCTGTGGAAGGAGACTTCCAGGAGTTCCAAGACTACGACGAGTTCTAGGTGTGGGTTAGCGGCAACCCCCAGTCGGCTGCCTGTGAAGGCCGCGGTTATCTACGTTTCGTTTTCGCACTTTGATTTATTGTAAGAACTATATGGACGTCTCAGACGTATGATGTAATCGACTATTATTTCCCTTTTAATACTATTTGAGCACTGTGTGATGATGTCCATGTTATGTAACTGCTGTGTACGTGAATAACTGATCCTGGCACGTACATGGTTCGCATTCGGTTTACCTTCTAAAAACCGGGTGTGACATAAGTGGTATCAGAGCCGTGCTGACTGTAGGACCGCTAACCTAGAGTAGAATGGTCGTTCTAAGGACTATAGACCTCTGTCCCTGCCTTGACTTTGGTACCCCTTCAAAAGTTGGTCCTACTGACCAAACCTATGTTCTACTATATATTATACCTTGCTGAAAATTATGTTTTATTCTGATCCTTCATTTATTTATGATTCATTACTTGCTGGTCATATTAATTCTGTTCTCACTCTTTTACTTGCGATGTCTTTTGTAGATGGCTCGTCTTAGACACACTGCACGAAAGTCCGTCATCCCCTTCTTACCCTCCCGCCTTGCTGAGCGTCCGCTTCGCCGTCCCGTGGCCGGACAGTCCAGCCACTTGGAGAGACTGCACCACCGCCTGCATGAGGAGCAGGAACGTCGACGACAGGAGCAGCAGGGCTCTTCCTTCTCGCTCCAGCAGGAGATAGAGTCTGTGAGGAGCTGCTCCCCTGTGCTTCCTCTGGAGGCGCCCCCTGCACCACCACTGGGTGCCCCAGCTTCTGGAGTAGCTGCTGGAGGAGACCCAGACGACGGAGGTGGCGACGACAGCTTGAGCCACGACATCGACTTCCCTGCTGACCATGAGCCGGAAGGATGGGTTGCTCGACCCATCACTCGCGACGCTGCTCGCGGGTGTCACTTCCACGACGCGCTCGACACCCTGCTACGTCGGGCACTTGACCGGCGTACTTGGTCCATCGAGTATCGCTGTGTGGTCTACCAGCATAGTCGCGGGGTCTACCCGGACCGCTGGGAGGCGACCTGTTTGGTGCGCCGTCCGGAGAACAGTCTCCAGGGCGCGGAGGCCTGCTCAGAGCACTATTCTATCTCTGAGCGGGACTCAACTGAGGCAGCCATGCAGGACGCTGCACGGCGTGCGCTTTCGCACTACTGCTCGGTTCTCGGTGGGGTAGCTGACGGTCTCGACCTGAAGTATTACCCCCGCCGTCCATCTGGCAGCACAGGAGGCGTGATTGTTTCACCTGCTGGTGAGGACAATCCTAGGTTGAGCAGCACAGTCAACCTAGCCGCCGTGCTAAACACGGAGCTGGACCATGCATTAGACGAGCTGAGTAGGGCTCGTGCTGAGATCGCCCTGCTGCGGGCTGAGCGCGCGGAACGTCGTCACTTGGATGATGGTTCCCCCGCTCCCGTCGGGACTCAGCACCCGTACCGCTCACCTCGGCGTGGACGCCAGTCTTATGGCAATCCCGACTGCAAGACCAAGATAAATCTAGAACCATAGCTCGTTAGAGTTGGATCTTGTAATTAATACAAAATATATACATAGAAGCTTCAGTCTTAGCGTTAGTCTCGCTTTTAGTTAGTCTTAGTTAGACAGGGTAGTTTGCTATATCCTGTGCATTTATGCTTGTCATGATGAACTATGTTTGGTTTGGATCTTTGTAATGACTGTCACCAGAGTGTGGGTATCCCCTGCATTATGGTTTACCTGTTATATGTTAATGGAGTTAGTTATATAGTTGGGAAACCCTTTACTCTACTTTCCTCTTTATCTGAGAAGCTGTGTGGTCTGTGTTGGAGATCAGTGAAGATGCTCATCTGTTCAGTGCTGTTGGAGAATTCTATACTCTTTTCTTATGCTGCAAGATTTGCCAGATCAGTTCTGATGTGTGGTTGCATTCTGCAGATGTTAGAGAACAGGCGCAGAGGAGGAAGGCGTGCTCAGCAGGAGCAAGCCGCTCCGCAGGATGAGGTGCCCTAGCAGCAGCACCTGCCACCCCCGCCCCCGATGTCGATCGAGCAGATGTTTCTGATGCAGACTCAGGCAGTTCAGGCCATCGGTCAGACTCTGGCCGCCATTCAGCAGCAGCAGCAGCAACAACAGCAGCAAGCACCACCCCAGCCTCAGATGCCTCAGATGCCCAGAGACAAGCGTGCTGAATTCATGAGAGGTCATCCCCCAACGTTCGCTCACTCTTCTGACCCCATGGATGCTGAAGATTGGCTGCGCACTGTGGAGCGGGAGTTGCATACCGCTCAGTGTGATGACAGGGAGAAAGTCTTGTATGGTCCCCGTCTGTTGAGAGGAGCAGCCCAATCATGGTGGGAGTCTTACCTCGCCACCCATGCTAACCCCGATGCCATCACCTGGGAAGAGTTCAGAGGTAGCTTTCGTCAGTACCATGTGCCTGCAGGTCTGATGACAGTGAAGAAGGAGGAGTTCCTGGCCCTTAAGCAAGGGTCATCGTCTGTCAGTGAGTATCGAGACAGGTTTCTGCGGTTGTCTCGCTATGCTCCTGAAGATGTCAACACCGATGTCAAGCGACAGTACCATTTTCTGAGAGGCCTGGTCGACCCTCTGCAGTATCAACTGATGAATCATACCTTCCCGACATTCCAGCACCTGATTGACAGAGCAATCATGACAGAAAGGAAGCGTAAGGAGATGGAGGATCGTAAGCGCAAGATCAGTGGACCCCAGCCTGGAAGCAGCAGTCGTCCTCGTTTTTCAGGCAATCAACCTCAGCAGTTCAGGCAGAACCAGCGTCCACCTCAGCAGCATCAGCAGCATCAGCAGCGTCAGCAGTATCAGCAGTTCCAAAGGCAGTATCCTCAGCATCAGTACCAGAACCGTCAGAGCAATCAATCAGGAGGTCAGTTTCAGAGGCAGAATCAGCAAGCACCTCGTCTTCCTGCCGCAGCAAACCAGCAGAACAATCAGGCAACACCAGCTCAGGTTGGAAACAGAGCATGTTTCCACTGTGGAGAGCAAGGCCATTGGGTGATGCAATGTCCGAAGAAGGCAGCCCAGCAGCAGTCAGGCCCTAATGCCCCAGCAAAGCAGAATGTGTCCCAGCCTGGAGCAGGCAACCGCCCTCAGCAGCGCTATAATCACGGAAGATTGAACCACTTGGAGGCTGAAGCAGTTCAGGAGACCCCCGGCATGATAGTAGGTATGTTCCCAGTCGACTCCCATATTGCAGAAGTGTTATTTGATACTGGAGCAACGCATTCTTTCATTACTGCATCATGGGTAGAAGCACATAATCTTCCAATTACTACCATGTCAACCCCCATTCAAATTGACTCAGCCGGTGGTAGAATTCGAGCTGATAGCATATGTTTGAATGTAAGTGTGGAAATAAGGGGGATAGCGTTTCCCGCTAACCTTATAGTAATGGGTACTCAGGGAATAGATGTCATCCTAGGGATGAATTGGCTAGATAAGTATCAGGCAGTTATCAGTTGTGATAAAAGGACAATCAAGTTGGTGTCCCCACTAGGAGAGGAAGTGGTGACCGAGTTAGTCCCGCCTGAGCCGAAGAAAGGAAGTTGTTATCAGATGGCTGTCGATAGCAGTGAAGCAGACCCAATTGAGAGTATCAAGGTTGTGTCTGAATTCCCAGATGTGTTTCCAAAGGACTTACCGGGTATGCCACCAGAGCGGAAAGTTGAGTTTGCCATAGAGCTTCTTCCTGGAACCGCCCCTATCTTTAAGAGAGCTTACAGAATATCTGGACCAGAGTTGGTTGAGCTTAAGAAGCAGATTGATGAGCTGTCGGAGAAAGGTTACATCCGGCCAAGCACCTCGCCTTGGGCCGCCCCTGTCTTGTTTGTGGAGAAGAAAGATGGCACAAAGAGGATGTGTATCGATTATCGAGCTTTGAATGAAGTCACGATCAAGAACAAGTATCCCTTGCCCAGAATAGAAGATCTGTTTGACCAGTTGAGAGGAGCCAGTGTGTTCTCCAAGATTGATCTGAGGTCAGGTTATCATCAGCTCAGGATCCGACCTTCGGACATACCGAAGACGACATTCATTACCAAGTATGGTTTGTATGAGTTCACAGTGATGTCTTTTGGTTTGACCAATGCACCAGCGTTCTTCATGAACTTGATGAACAGTGTATTCATGGATTATCTTGATAAGTTTGTGGTGGTATTCATTGATGACATTCTGGTTTATTCTCAAAGCGAAGAAGAGCATGCAGATCATTTGAGGATGGTATTGCAGAGATTGCGAGAGCACCAGTTGTATGCAAAGTTGAGCAAGTGTGAGTTCTGGATCAGTGAAGTCCTGTTCTTGGGTCACATAATCAACAAAGAAGGATTGGCTGTGGATCCGAAGAAAGTGGCAGACATTCTGAACTGGAAAGCGCCAACAGATGCTCGAGGAATCAAGAGCTTCACTGGAATGGCCGGATATTATCGGCGATTCATTGAAGGGTTTTCGAAGATTGCGAAACCAATGACAGCGTTGCTAGGCAACAAGGTTGAGTTCAAGTGGACCCAGAAATGCCAAGAAGCCTTTGAAGCGCTGAAAGAGAAGTTGACAACAGCGCCTGTCTTAGTCTTGCCTGATGTGCACAAGCCCTTCTCTGTGTACTGTGATGCTTGTTACACAGGTTTGGGATGCGTGTTGATGCAAGAGGGAAGAGTTGTGGCTTACTCGTCCCGACAGCTGAAGGTTCATGAGAAGAACTACCCAATCCACGATCTAGAGTTGGCAGCAGTGGTTCACGCGCTGAAGACATGGAGGCACTATCTGTATGGACAGAAATGCGATGTTTACACAGATCACAAGAGTCTGAAGTACATATTCACACAGTCAGAATTGAACATGAGGCAACGAAGATGGTTAGAGTTGATCAAAGACTATGAGTTGGAGATTCATTACCATCCAGGCAAAGCGAACGTAGTGGCAGATGCTTTGAGCAGAAAGAGTCAAGTCAATCTGATGGTCGCTCGTCCGATGCCTTATGAGTTGGCCAAGGAGTTTGACAAGTTGAGCCTCGGGTTTCTGAACAATTCGCGAGGAGTCACAGTTGAATTGGAACCTACCTTGGAGCGAGAAATCAAAGAAGCGCAGAAGAATGATGAAAAGATCAGTGAGATTCGGCGACTGATTCTAGATGGCAGAGGCAAAGATTTTCGAGAAGATGCAGAAGGCGTGATATGGTTCAAAGACCGCTTGTGTGTTCCCGATGTCCAGTCCATTCGGGAGTTGATTCTCAAGGAAGCTCATGAGACAGCCTATTCGATTCACCCTGGGAGCGTGAAGATGATTTGATGGCTAAGTACCCAGAGCTCTTTGCTAGCCAGCCCTGAATCTCGAGGGCGAGATTCTTTTAAGGGGGATAGGTTTGTAACGCCCCGAATTTTGCAGTTGAATTTTTTCTTTTCTTTACTCGCCAAATTCGGGCGTTACCTTTTCTTTTTCTTTTCCCCTCGCTAGACCTTGACCTTTTCCAAAGTTTTAGCAGGATTCGGTTTGGAATTCCCGTGTAAAGAAAAACCCTAAATTGCTTTATGTTGTTTGATGCACCATGCCGAACTATGCATTCTTTGATTGCTTGAAAGTGCAAATGCATTCATCTAGGAAGATCGGATTTCGAAAATGAGGGAAACCTTTTCTTTCTTTTTCTTTTTCTTTCTCTCTCTCCTCCCTTTTCTCTCTCCCGCGCCGTGGGCCGTCCCTGGCCGGCCCAGCCGCCCCCCGGTCGGCCCAGCCGCCCCCGCGCGCCCCTCTTGGGCCTAGCCGGCCCAACCGCCCCCACCCCCTCCCCTTTTCCCTTACCCCTCTCTCTCTCTCCCTCCCATTCTCCCTCTCCCCACCCTAGCCGCCGCTGCCCCCTACCCCTAGCTCGGCCGCCCCTGCCGCCGGCCCAACCGCCGCCCCTCGCCGTCGCTCGCCCGTCCCCGGTGAGCCCCCTCCCCCCCTCCTTCTTCCCTCTCCCCTCTCCCCTCCTCTCCCCCCAGCCCCCGGCCGCGCCCTGGCCGCCCCCGGCCGCGCCCTGGCCACCCCCGGCCGCCCGCCCGGCCGCGCCCTTGCCGCGCCCGGCCGCGCCCTCGGCCGCCCGCCCCGGCTCAACCGCCCCCCCTTTTTTATTTTATTTTATTTTATTTTATTTTACTTTCTGTTACTTATTTTATTTTAGGTAGGCTAATCATTGTTCATGTCAATAAAATGGAAACTTAATTTAGAATTCCATTACGCTAGTTAATTCATATAATCAATTGTTTATCCAGTTCAATGTTGATCAACTAAAAATGACTAGGTTTCCATTAGTGCATATAACTAATTTCTTTTGTTAAGAACCAGTTGTAACTAATCATTAGTGCATAAGCTTTAACCCCCCTGCGAGACCCTTTCCCGTTTCTTTCTAACCTTAATGAATGCGATATCGAATGTCATACTTGATGCATATTCGCTTTACTTGTTCCCTTGTATGGTGTACTGTTCTTTTGAATTAAATATGTGGATGTATGTATGTTTGCGCTCGCATAGAGAACGATCCGGTCGAAGAGCCCGAGGAATTCGCAGGAGAAGCCCCTGAGCAGCAGTCGGTTGGTGGAGGCAAGTGTCCTTTGACCTATTTCTGTCCTATTCATTCTTTAATTCACCTCCCGCATTACACATTTATACCTAAGGATTGACTAGTTTTTGTTATCCATGTCCTTGTTTACCTATTTGGGTCGGATTATTACTGCTTAGTCTGATGCTATTGCTCAACTCTAATCAATGAACATGATGTGATTATCTATGATACGCTGTTTTCCCTTCTTATTTATGATTATATTTGTGACCTTCAAGGGGACTCGAGCGGTTTCTCGAGTGCCTCTCCGTAAGGACCTGTTCTATGGATGACCGCCCGGGAAAACAGTGCAACCATGAGGGTGGAATGGGACGCCCTTAGCTGAATAATTAGAGGAACCGGGGTGTAGTTCGCTTAGCCGTTATGCCGTCAATGGGGCTCGGTGTATGCGGCTCGCTCTGCCAAGGTTGATTTGTCCCTTGGGGAGGAGTGCGGTACATTTAGGAAACCTAACGGGTGGCTACAGCCCCAGGGAATCTTTGTAAAGGCTACGTAGTGAGACCCTGCCTATTCACCTTGGTAGTGTTTAAGGGTTTGATCGGCCCGAGGCAAGAGGGAATCACGGCTTGTGGGTAAAGTGCACAACCTCTGCAGAGTGTTATGAAACTGATATATCAGCCGTGCTCGCGGTTATGAGCGGCCAAGGGAGCTCCAGAGATTAGTGATACTTGATCAGAGACATTTTGGTACAGGTGGCAATGAGATTGATGGTTCTGATTATGATTATGGTGCTGGTAAGTGGTATTCTTTCCGTTTGGAAAGGATACATTGGGCTAATAACTTGGGTTAATGTTAAAACCTGGCTTTCTACTAGTAAGTAATAACCTGACCAACTAAAAGCAACTGCTTGACTTACCCCCACATAAAGCTAGTCCACTACAGCCAAACGGGATGCTTGCTGAATATGTTGATGTGTACTCACCCTTGCTCTACACACCAAACCCCCCCCCGCAGGTTGTCAGCATTGCAACCACTGCTCAGGAGAAGATGAAGCTGTGGAAGGAGACTTCCAGGAGTTCCAAGACTACGACGAGTTCTAGGTGTGGGTTAGCGGCAACCCCCAGTCGGCTGCCTGTGAAGGCCGCGGTTATCTACGTTTCGTTTTCGCACTTTGATTTATTGTAAGAACTATATGGACGTCTCAGACGTATGATGTAATCGACTATTATTTCCCTTTTAATACTATTTGAGCACTGTGTGATGATGTCCATGTTATGTAACTGCTGTGTACGTGAATAACTGATCCTGGCACGTACATGGTTCGCATTCGGTTTACCTTCTAAAAACCGGGTGTGACAATGTCGGTATTGGTAGCGACTGTAATGGACCAGCAGTTTTCATGTGTATGGCCTTGACACGTCTGCAAGTGTCACACTTAGCCACATAGCATGCAATTTCGATCTTCATCTTTGTCCACCAGTAATGTTGCTTTAAGTCTTGGTACATCTTAGTGCTTCCGGGATGAATAGAATAACGACTAAGATGTGCTTCATCAAGAATTTGCTGGCGGAGTTCTTCGTTCTTTGGCACTACTATGCGGTTTTTAAACCATATCACACCTTGATCGTCTTCCTTGAAACATTTGGCTACTCCAGCCCTTATCTTCTCTCGTATGTGCTTCATACCCAGATTATCCTTTTGAGCATCAATTATCTTTTGCAAAATGATTGACTCAAGCTTTAGCTGATTTAGAGTCCCTTGTTGGATTATCCCCAGGTTTAGCTTTTCCATCTCTTGACACAAAGTGTTGTCAGAGGTCTTCACCATAAGACAGTGGCAGGAAGCCTTACGGCTCAGTGCCTCTGCCACCACATTGGCTTTGCCTGGGTGATAATGGATCTCCAGTTCATAGTCCTTAATAAGCTCAAGCCATCGTCTTTGCCTCATATTTAATTCTGACTGGGTGAAAATGTACTTCAAACTTTTATGATCTGTATATATGTGACAGATATTTCCCAGCAGATAGTGACGCCATATTTTCAGGGCATGAACCACAGCAGCTAGCTCCAGATCATGAGTTGGGTAATGCTCCTCATGTCGGCGCAACTGCCGTGAAGCATACGCAATTACTCGGCCCTGTTGCATTAATACACAGCCGAGTCCACTGCCTGACGCATCACAATATACATCAAAAGGCTTAGTGATGTTCGGTTGAGCTAATACCGGAGCAGTGGTTAATAATGTCTTCAATTGCTCAAAGGCTTCATTACACTTAGAAGACCAATTGAACTTAATGTCATTCTTCAATAAACTTGTGATTGGCTTAACAAGCTTAGAAAAATCTGGTATGAATCTGCGATAATATCCAGCTAGTCCAAGAAAACTCCAGACTTGGTGAACAGTGGTTGGGGGTTTCCACTCCAGAATATCTTTGACCTTGCTAGGATCTACCGCAATTCCTTTAGCCGATAACACGTGCCCCAAAAATTGAATTTCCTCCAGCCAGAACGCGCACTTGCTGAACTTGGCATACAACTGATGTTCCCTCAGGCGCGTCAATACAATCCGTAGATGCTGAGCATGGTCCTCTTCATTTTTAGAATATATCAAGATATCGTCGATGAAGACCACCACGAACTTGTCCAACTCGGGCATGAACACTGAGTTCATCAAATAAGTGAAGTGGGCAGGAGCATTTGTGAGCCCGAAAGACATTACCAGGTATTCAAACAATCCGTACCGCGTAGTAAACGCGGTCTTCGGTATATCCTCGGGCCGAATACGGATTTGATGATAGCCCGACCTGAGATCAATTTTGGAAAATACCCTCGCCCCAGTCAGTTGATCAAATAAGATGTCGATCCTTGGAAGAGGGTACTTATTCTTGATGGTGACCTCATTCAGGGGTCGATAATCCACGCACATTCGCAAGGTTTGATCCTTCTTCTTAACAAAAATGGCGGGGCAACCCCATGGAGACGAGCTTGGCCGGATGAATCCCTTATTCAGTAGATCTTGTAATTGAATCTTCAATTCCGCCAACTCATTAGGGGGCATACGGTACGATCTTCGGGAGATGGGAGCCGTACCGGGCTTTAGCTCAATTACAAATTCTACATCTCTTTCAGGGGGCAGTCCAGGCAAATCTTCCAGAAATACATCTGGAAACTCACATACTACCGGAATGTTCTTGATCTCCGGTACAATGGCTTCATATATTCTACCAGAAGCTTTGGCTGGATTGGTTACGGGGAGAGACAAAAGAATCTCTTCTTGATAATAGCTCAACCTGACGGTTCTGAGTTCAGTGTTGAGAATTGCCTTGTGTTGGGTTAACCAATTCATACCCAAAATTACATCTATATCCTGGCCTTTCAGAACAATCATGTTAACAGGAAAGTTCCGTCCGGCCATTGTTACTGGCACTTCATAGGCCACTTCTCTAGTAAAAATGTGTCCCCCAGGTGAATGAATTTTAAATCCCTCTTTTGATTCATGGCATGTAATGTGATGTTGCTCCACAAATTTCTTGCTAATGAACGTATGCGAAGCACCAGAATCAAAAAGAATAATTGCAGGGTGACTGGCCACGGGAAACGTACCCATCATCACCTGCTCTCCTTCCGGTGTAGTGGCCACTTGGGTGTAGTATACACGCCCCGTCTTCTTTGTATTTTTCCTCACAGCATTTCCTTTGGGCTGAGCTGATCTCCCAGATCCTTGCGGAGCATTTGATTGATTTTGCTTAGGATATGGGCAGTCCTTGATGAAATGTCCCGACTTGCCGCAATTGAAACACCCGGTTGAAGAGCTGGGCAAGGCAGGGAATCGAGTGCCCGGGGCACTCGGCTGATTTGGGGTAGTGGGGGTATTGTTGGGGCGAATAATGATTGGCTGTTTGAAAGGGAATGAGGGTGGACGAGAAAAAGTGCGATTTTGGCTTGAAGGCCGGATCACAAACCGTTGCCTCTTTGCCTGGCCCTGATTAGACCTCTCACCACCGAATCCCTTGTTCTTCCTAGAACTTGCGTATTTTGCTTCAACAGATAAGGCTGTGCTGACAGCCTTTCCATACGTGAGATCTATACATGTGGCCATCTTTCTCTGCAACCGGTCATTTAAACCCCTCATAAAGCAGTTCTTTTTCTTTAAATCAGTATTCACCTGGTCAATGGCATACTGTGACAGGTGATTAAACTTGTTGAGATACTGATTGACGGTATCTCCTCCTTGTTTCAGCTTCATAAATTCTTCTTGTTTCATATGCAGCACACCTTCGGGTATGTAGTGCTCACGGAAGGCTGCTTTAAACTCTTCCTAGGTGATTTGATGGTTGACAGGTTGAATAGCCACAAAATTTCCCCACCAGGTACTGGCAGGGCCACGTAGTTGTTGTGCTGCGAATAACGGCTTCTGCGTCTCTGAACAACGGAGAAGACCAAACTTTTGTTCAATAACCCGTATCCACTCATCGGCTTCCAACGGGTCCTCTGCCTTGACGAATAGGGGTGGACGGGTTTCAGAGAAGTCCAGATAAGTGGTTTCACGGGGGCCTTGCTGATAACCCCTTCCTACCTGCTGCTGGAATTGCTGTTGACCCGCCATTTCCCTAAGAAAGCGGGTATTGTCTGCAATGGCATTTACCAAGGCGGCAATCGCCTCGGCCAATGTGGGAGGAACCGGAGGTGGGTTTGGGGTGACATCCCTTCCCCCAGAAGTTCCTGCTGCGTCCTGTCCTCGAGTCCTGGTCGGCATCTGTGGCAAAGAACATTTGAAATAAATATAAAATGCCAAAGAAGCCTTCCATTTTACATTACCAAAAGTAATGTTACAGACTCAAGACTCTTACAGCAGGGTACAATACTTAGTATACAATAGCATTACCTATTATGCACCAGTACAACCTACAATACACTACACTACTTCTACTTCTATTACACCATTAGTCCTGCTGCCCATTACTCTTGGCGGCCTCATCGTCAGGTGTGGGAGTCCAGACGTCAACCAACCTCATGGAAGGAGGGGGCTCAAAAAGGTCTAACTCCCCACCAGCGCGCGTCCCGCAACGTGAGAGGGTCCGGCTTCCGCCTCAGCAGGGTGTGCAGGTGCACTAGGGTGTAGTTGCGAGTATAGTACATGGACTTCCTCATGCAACGTATTGCAATAGACCTGCAGGTCGTCGACAGTTGAGCTAAGTTCCTTGATTCGGGCCTGAGCCCTTGCTTCCTTAGCACATGCCAGTAAACGGGACTGTACTGCCCAGTCAAGTGCTAAGTCCCGATCAGCAAGCTGATCCTGCAGGTGACGGATGTCCCTTCTTAGTTCATTTATTCTATCTCCATCTGCGACCCAAGCATCGGTCATGTGTTGCAGCGCCGCTTGAAGTCGACTCACTCGGGCTTCAAGATCTCCTATGGGGTCATTACTCCCACTGCTACTGCTTTCATGTCGAGGGACCAGTTGATGCCGGGGCACACCGATTGGTCCAGTTGACTTGCGCGCCGTTAGCCTTGTGCGTGGCGGCATCTTTCTAAGGGGGAAAATGTTATTAGTATAATTCTTAGCATGATGCATGTGTAAGTACAGAATCAACCTTAGTCGATTCAACCTTCTATACATTGCACTCTTCCTATCTGGTCTTTAAGATAGACTCTTCAGAATACTTAGGTAAGAAGAGAAAAGAGTTTTTAGGTAAGACTTTAGAAAATCCTTTTGAAGATGCCTCATAATATCTGCAAAGAAGGGCTACGCTCCGATACCAGCTGTGACGGAACCTCCCAAGTAATTAGGCCCACCTACAGTTGTCCTTGTCCAACGGACTTCAGACAACCCTGTAGGTGCCCCTGAACTATTTGACAAGTTCGGTATCTTTCCTTACCTTACCAGGAACGATTTACCCGTCTTGTAGACATTACAGAACATCGGAGATAAAGAATTGCGGAAGCGATTACATAACTTACATTTATTTAAAAAGCAAGCTCAAGTTGTTTTATTACAGACCAGAACTAAAAGCGAGTGCTAAGTAGTAATATTATACAAACCAAGGGAGGCACAAACTCCTCCCAATAAGTTTTAAGCAAAAGATTTCTATGTGGAGGACCAAGTCCTCCCGCACTTCAGTCTTGTTTTTCCTCCTTAGGAACCACCTTGGCACAGAAGCAACAGAAATCTGCTACTTCCTCACCTAAAACAACGAAGGGATAAACCCTGAGTATGGAATTACTCAGCAAGTCTTACCCGACTAAAGAAAAGACTCTCAAGGGTATGCTGGTTATATGGGAGTCAAGGTAAGGCTTTTCAATAATCAAAGACTCTGTTTTGCAGAAATGCTTACTAAAGTGGATCCTTAAAAATCCAATTTTATTTGTCAGGTTAAGTACAATTACCTGCAACTAGAGTTCTTTCTACCCTAGTTCAATCACTGGTCCTGTACTAGCCAATTTCTTAACAAAAACCCATCATCTTTAGTGGAATGCTACGTGTAAGTCAGTGGCCAAGTCTCCATAACCGCGGAGGTACGGCGATCCGAATCGATTATACTCAGCTGAGGACCTCCAATCACACGACATATGTAGCACTTAACCCTTGCATATGTCAACCCGCCACCGGGGTTCTTAAGACCAGATCAGGTTCACGCAAACCGAGAGCACAGATACACCACCGTCCAGCCTCTTGCCACGGAGGGTACACGCTACTCTCGCCACCGCTCCACGCCCATTTCGTGTTATCTTATTCTGGCCTTAGTCCACCCGAGGCAAGGCTTACCCATGACGAGGCATGTGACCAGTTAAAGGGTCCTCGGTCAGCAGGCCTACATCGAGACGGTCCTTAATCGACTCAGACGGAGACACTACACCGAGACTCTCTTCTCGTGCAAGTCACCCGCCCGGTCTCAGCTTAATCTTTTAACCCAAAAACTTGGTACCTGGCAGAGGTACATCTTTTCCGATGTTGAATCCATCACGGCCGTGATGGATTCACCATCAAGTTTTATTTTCGAAAACAACCCTCCCACTTTGCCAAACATCTTTTGTAAAACAAATCCTTTTGTTTTTCTAAAGCAATACTAAGCATGGTAAAACCTTTTTGTAAAAACAGGGTTTCAAGGAGGGTAATCAAGATCAAGGAAGGTAATGCAAGAATTGTTTAATCAATCAACTCCTATCACCTAATGCAGCAAGCAAGTGAGAAAGATTTTAAAAACATCAAGGGAGGTGGCAAATGCACCGGGGCTTGCCTTCGTTAACAGGTGAGTCGGGTTCGGATCCACAAATATCGAAGTAGAAGCAGTTGCCTGCTTGAGAATCCGAGGGTGGTGGTGTCCTTTCTTCGGTGACTTCTATTTCTTCTTCACGTTCTAACATAACCATATATATATATAAGAATGAATGCCATGTAATGCGCATGAGAGTGCGAAGATAATAAAGATTTATTATCTAAGTCTTGAATACAACTTTCCTTCACGGAACTCCGAGAACCTAGGGTTTCCGGAGTCGGTAAAGGAGTTCAAAGGGCAGGGGGTGGTGGTTTTGGGTTCTAGTTATCAAACATGGTCTAAATCATTTTAAACTCTACCCAAGGCTTCTAATTATTGTTTTAAGTTCCCATAAAAAGTTTGAGCATTTTTGGACTTGCCAATTATTTTCTAAAAATCCATAACTAATACTTTTAACCACTTTAAATACCCTAAAATTTCTTATTTCCACTAAAAATCACAAAACTATTTTTATTAAATTCTAGGGAAAATAACAAGCTTAGGAAAATTGGTTTCACAATTTTATCATTTTTCTACCATTTTCTAAAATTGTTTTGGCTCTGGAGTAAAAAGAAAAAGGAAACAGATGAATAGTACTGGGCTGATTCCGGCCCGAACCGGCCCAACAACGCAGGAAACGCGCGCCCGCACCCGCGCGTGATGGCAGATTTGCACAGGGGCCCTCGCGTTTCTGGATAACAGGAAACAAGTTCCCTTACTGTTTTTATGGGTCGCTGACTGTTTACAGAAACACCCTCCAACTTCTATTCCTTCACGCGACACGACCCCGACGGTGTTCACGCGCGGAGAGGCTCCAGCGAGGTCCTGGACCGGCCGATTGGGGCTATGACCGGTGCTGAGACTAAGACTAACCCAAATTCATGACCAGTGGAGCACTTTCCCCAAACTAATTGCATCAAAGACTAACTGAGGAGCTCTGGCCACGGTGACCGAGAACACGGCGGCTAGATCGTCGCGTTCCCGATGATTGGCGGTCCCCTAGTTCGAATTGAGGGCTCAGAAAGCAACACAGAGTCATCAGAGTGCTTAAACGAGGGAGAGAGAGCGATGAGCTAACCTGGAAAGGGCTGGCCGCGGTGAGGTGAGTTTACGGTAGCGGAGAGTGGATTTGGGGCGAATCCAAAATTCGCGACTTCTAGCGAAGGACTGCAAACGATTAGCGGTGACTGAGTGCATGAGGATGTGGTGAAGCTCACTGCGGGGTCTATTTATAGATCCCCGGGGCGGTGGCGCTCAATTTGAGCGGATAGCGGAGGCGGCCGGAGATGAGGAAGAGGTCTGGCGTCGTGGTTACGTGTTCCCAGCCGTGGCGAGCTCATCGACGTTGATGGGACGGCAGTAGGGAATCACGACGATGCGATGGCGCGGTTAGGACACGCAGTGGCCAACGGCGAGGGCACGGCGGCGGTGAGCACTTTACCCGCGGGCGGTGAGCCAGGGGAGGAGTACCGCGGCCGACCGAGGTGGCTTCCAGCTTGACGACGATGAGGATCTTTTACCCCGAGAGGTTATCCACAAGTCCGGTGCACGAATCCAAACGCCGGCGACACGAATCGCGGCGGAGGGATTCGTCGGCGGTGAGGACAGCCGCGCTGGCGGTCTGATCCAGTCAAGCTACTATACCATGGCGAGCTCGGTTCAGACAGTCTGACAGAGCGATTTGCAGGGGAGTTTTCTTCCAATTTCATGTGGCAACAGGCCCAAGTCTCTGCACCAAAGTTGTAGTGCTACATACCAGCTACAAATCGACTATAGGAATTAAACCTATTTGAGCACTGGATCAAGGTTTAATTCAACCCCAAAGATGGCTCTGTTACACTGAACATCTGAATTTTAGACTGAATCAGCCTGACAGCTTAACTTCAGACCTGATTATCTCCAAACTTCTCACAAGAACATGGCTTGCACTCTTAAGCAAAGTTGTTCTTCTATAATTAGGCTACAATTTTGATATGGTGACCTAGGGCAAAAATCCAATGCTTTTAAAGTTACAAGGCTCCAAAGTTGAGCCAATATCACTGAAATCTAAGACTTAGAATAGAACCCAATTGAGGTCCATTTTGCATTTAAGTCCAAATCTCAGGGTTTAACTTGCAAACTCACATATTTGTGACCCAAATGATTTAAGATACTTATTTAACTTGGTTTTTGCACTTTAGTCCCAAAGTGGACCAATTTTGCACAAAGGCCCCTAGGGTTTAGTTTTAGGGTTTTCCAGGGTTCCAATTAGGGTTTCTGGTATCCCAGGGGTATAAATGTGATTCAACTTTATTTTTGGGGGTATTTTATAACTATTTCCCTAAAGTATTTAGGTTTTCTCAATTTGGGTTAAGTCTTACCCCTTTAATCCCTATTTAGGGTAAAGCTTCCTATCCAGGGTCCTATTTGCAAAACATTAAAACAATACAACTTGTTTGAAATTTTTGCCTAGTGAATGCACTCTAGGTGTGTCAAACATATGCAATGCCAATGCTTATGATGCCATGCTCAAGTTTTAGTTATAGTAACACCAGGGGTGTTACACCGACCTCCCCGTTCTTGGCCATGAGGAGGGGGTAGCCGTTGTCGCTGAGGTCGGCGATTGGAGGCCCGCTTCCTTAGCCGAGGAGAGGCCCAACACTTTGATTGCGGCGGTACCCGAAGCGCTGGCCGCAGGGGGACCCGACGCTTCAGTCGAGGTGCGCGCGGAACCATGGCCCATCTTGGGGAGCAGCGACCTTATCCATGCGCGGCTCAACCTCGATGAATGGTGTGGGCAGCCGCTCCGGTTCCGGAGCCATGCCATCTCGGACCTAGAGCCCCTCCTCTCCCTCGACGATGAGCTGGAGGAGAGAACTCGGGATAACTTCCGCGAGTACATCGAGGCGACGACGAGGTCGCTTCGGTCGGCCGTCGAGACCCTTTCCAGGGACGTTCCCAGGGTCTTCCAGGTAAGGGTTTTGGTGTAGACCTTGCGTGGCCAGGGCACTCTTTGTCATGCCTTGTTTTCCCTTCTCAGGAACTTACGGACGTGAGCACCGCCAAGTTGTTGTTCCTCCACCGCGAGAGAGACATCTGGGATTCGCTGCGGTCCTAGAGGACCGTGCTTGCCGAGGCTAATGAGCGGCTTGCCCAACGGAGCACCGAGGTGGCAGATCTTCGGCTGCTTTGCGATGAGCTAAAGTCGGTGGCAGCGACGGCGCGGGCGGAGGCTTCGTCGGCCCGGGAGCAGGTGGCTTCCCAGGCCAAGGAGAACAGCGGCGGCTGGAGCTCGGCCAGGTCCTCGGCGAGCTGGACCAAACTCGGAGCTAGGCTGCCGAGGCCGTGAGCTGGGCTTTGGCTGCGGAGCGGCTAGCCGAGGCGTCCGCTCGGGCTGAAGGTATATGTCACCCTCTTTGTAGCTCTGACTTAGCTTCATTCTTCACCTCGTGTCTGAAGAGTGTTGTTTGGCTGTCTACAGGGTTGGAGACGGCTCTTAGCGAGTCTGTCAAGGATCGTGAGGCGCTCGCCCAAGCGGCTGAGCAAAAGGAGGCTAACCGTGTGGCCATGTCTGAGGCTATCTCGGCCTTTTGCTGGGCCTTCGACCTCGATGACGTCCCCTCGGGTAGCTCTCCCAAGAGTCACCTGTGGGCCTTGGGCGGCCATGTGCGCGGTAGACTCCACGGGGCGCTACATCACGGCGTTAGGCGGGCCTTCGCCGTGCTCGCTTCCCACTATGACGTGGATCTAGAGCGGGTCAGCGAGGGGTACTGCTTACCTAACGAGGATGAGGCCGCCTTAGCCGAGGTCCAGAGGCTTGACGCGGCTGTCGCCGGCCCAAGCGCGGTGCTGGCGTCCTCCTTTGAGGTGGAGATCCTCTCGCCCAAGTCGCTGTCTAAGGCCAGGCCAGATTCCGCCGAGGGTGGAAATGTCGCTGAGGGCGCTGCTCCTCCTCCTGCCGATGCCTAAATCTTGTAGGAACAGTTTGTCCGAAGCATGCGTATGTTTTTTGCGGCCGCCGAGGCCTAAACATATTTAGCGTTCGGATTATAAAGCTGCGTTTTCTTTCCTCTTGTTTCGAGCATTTAGGACTTGTTCGTCGGCAGCAGAATCGCATTATCCAAGCGAGAGTTACTTTTTGCGGAAGGTGATGAGTGAGGTATCTGTATCCCAGAGGCGTAGGAGTCCCTCGGCTCGGTCGGCCTTGCCGCTTAAAGCCTTTCTCACCCATTCGTAGGATTCTGCTATCGATATAGTCGAAAAATGTACGAAAGTCGTTTTCTACCCGAGCGTTAGGACTTGTTTGGTAGCAGGATCGCTTATCCGAGCGTGAGTTACTTTTTGCGGAAGGTGATGAGTGAGGTATCCGTATCCCAGAGGCGTAGGAGTCCCTCGGCTCGGTCGGCCTTGCCGCTTACGTGTACTCTCGTTGTTTTTAGGGCCCTGCTATCGACATAGTCGAAAGCACGAAAGTTGTTTTGGTAGAAAACTTTTCCGAAGTAAATTTTGATGCAGAGGGGGTTCCCCCCTTCTAGCCCCCGAGGGAGGGTCAGGCTTTGCCGAGGCAAGGCTGATCCTTCCTTGACGGTTAGACTTTATTCGCGCGTGTAAAAACGAGGAACATGAACGACTTGAAACATTTTAAGGGAAGAAGCGAAGTAGTTGTTCGATGTTCCAAGCGTTGCTGTAGACCTCGCCTTGATCGTTGGCTAGCTTGTATGTTCCGGGCTTCAGGATTTTTGTAACACCCAAATTCTGAATTTGGGATTGGTAGAAGAAATTTGAGCAAAGTACCATTTATAAGTGATTAAACTTTATAGCTCACCCTTTTCAAAGGTAAATGATCATAATAAAATAAATAAAGAAACATTATGTAGTAATTGTGCATCATGTGAAAGTTTAAACTTGTGCATAAATTTGAAATCTAGAATTTAAAACTTGGTTTGATTTGAATTGGAATTTGGGTTTTTAAAATAAGAAGAAAAGGAAAGTATATACAAAATAAAAAGTATAAATAAAAGTAAGACTAGAGTTTACAAATTATACTTTCAATCTGAGGAGAATTTACCAAAGAATTTGATTTTGAAATTTGAATTCAAATTGGATTTGAAAATGAAGAAAAGAAATAGAAAATAAAAAGGAAAAAGAGAAAAACCCTAACTGGGCCAACAACCTCACATTCGGCCCACTTAAGCTTTTCCTCTGCGCGCACGGCCCAATTCCCCTCCCGCGTCCCCTCACTCTGCGACTGACGGGTGGACCCCGCCTGGCCGTCTCAGACGAGGACGACGATCTCGCGCCTGCATGCGTCGCTGACATATGGGGCCCACTGCCCAGCCTCACCCACGCGCTTGCGCTCGCGCTTCATCCGGCGCCGACAAACCGGGCCCGCTGCTCAGCCTCTCATCTCCTCACGCGCGTTTCCGTTGTCTCACTGATACGCGGGCCATGCCCGTCAGCCACCTGCCTTCGCTCACCCGCGCCCGCTGCTTGAGTCACTGGTTCTTCGGTCCCACGTTGTCAGCTCGTTCTTCTCCCCGGTAACAGACCACGCGAACTCGCGCGCGCGGACTCCGTCCTCCGCACCTACCGCCGTGAACCGCGGAACTCGGCCCCGCCCCGCTCGGACTCTCCCCCTTTGACGCATATATAGGTAGCTGTGACCCTCCCCTCGCCGTGCGGTCCGCTGAGAACGAAGGAGGAGGAGGAGAGAGGAAGACCAAGCCGCCGCCGCCGTCGGGATCACGTTTCGCCAACACCGTGAACATGGCGATGGGCCTGGGAACATCACTAGAGCACGCTGTACGTGGGAGAAGGTTTTCCTGGCGATCTTGGTGACCAGAGCGCTCGGAATTGCTCGCCGGTGTGGCATCTCCGCCGCGGACCCGCCCTGCTCCGTGGGCAGCTGCCACCACACCTCCAATGCCGGTGAGTTCCCCCTTAAACGATTCGGTGTAGTCCTAATGTCGCGTAGATCGTCTCGGATTGAGGGATTGGTGCCCGATGCGGCGGATTGGATTTCTCCCGGTGATCCTCCGCCGTCGCGCATGGGCGGCGCCGCCGTTCTACTCGGGTGCGTAGGGGAGAGGATGGCGTGGCCGTTGGATACAGAGTTGACGGCCACGATTAGAAACAAGTTACCCCTTCGGTCAGATTGAATCTGGATCGTTGGCGCGATATCGGATGGATCGGGGTGGATCTCTGGTATTTAAAATGTGGAGCGTTGGATGGCGATCCGACGGTCTTGATGCGGTACCGGTTCGGTTGGGGGGGGGGATCTAATCTGATCCGTTCGCGCTTGATCGGATGGCTGTGCTCGGCCAGTACCCCTTCGGCTTGCGCGTTTTGCTAAAGAGTCCCTGAGTTTTAGAGAAAACAACCCGCCGTCCTCGGGACCCTGTTCCTTGTGTCTCGGGTTTCTTGCGCCGAGCCCCTGACCTTTCTTATAATTGAGGCCCAGTCCAGAGAGTTATAAAAATCAGGAAAATGATTTAGAAAATGATTTTTAGTGTTAAAATAAATCCAGAAACTTAATTAATTCATAACTAATTCATTTTAGCTCCAAATTGAGTCATTCCAATTCCTAAAATTTTGTAATAATATTCTCTACCATTTAGAATCACTGTTTTGACATGAACTCTGTCAGAAAATTTATTTATCATTTAATCATATTATAATCACCTTAAATCTTAGGAAATTCATAACTTGGATTCTGCAACTCCAAAATTAATAATTCCTTTTCCTGTGAACTTATTTTAATATGTAGATTATTAATATGTATTTTGCATATATGTTTGGTGTAATGTTAATTTTGCCTATACCATGTATGTTTGTATTGCTACGACTAGCAGTGAGGTCACGAGTCACCTGAAGATCATCCTGGTACCTGGAATCTCAAGGCCCAGGCAAGTTGTGCCCTTGATCACTTCTTTTTACCCAGCCATGTTCTAATTAATCATAATGATCTGCATAGGTTAATTTTGATGGGACCCAATAGGTTACCCTAGTTTGTCTATCTTTATACCTTGTTTACCACTGAACTTTCTGGGTAGTACTTGCTAGTGCTATATGTGGTTTTGGGTATGGAGATACACCATTCATGATTATACTTTTGTTATCAGTTGTTATTTATGATTCATGTTGAGATCATTATGTTAATTGGAACATGGAGAACCACCCGGGAAAACAGTGCTACCACAAGGGTAGTATGGGATGCCCTTGGCTGATTAATTAGGAAAGCTAGTGGAAGACTACCTTACCCGAAAGGGGCAAGGGCAGTAGGGGAGAGGTCAGTGTAGGGAGGCCCTCGGGAGGATTTTGCTGCGATGGCGGTCCTGCAAGGGATTCCTGCACTGGATCTTCCTATAAACTGTAGCGGGTTTTCGGAAGCTAGTGGAACTTTGTAAAGGCCTCGTAGTGGATCCCTAGCCATTCACCTCGGAAGTGTCTAAGGGCTTTGCAAACCCTGGCGACATGGGATACACGACTTGTGGGTAAAGATGCGCAACCTCTGCAGAGTGTAAAACTGGTATACTAGCCGTGCTCACGGTCATGAGCAGCTCGGACCCTCACATGATTAAATTATGGAACTAAATTCAATTTGTCATATGCATTGCATTGCAGGTGGTGTTGTTACTTTTGATTTATTACTTAATTGGGTTGGTATTTACTTATACTTAGTAATTGCTACTAAAATTTTGACCAACTTTAAAAGCAATGCTCAGCTCTAACCATCTTCTTTGGTAAGCCTTACACTTCACATGAGCTCCCACCTTTGGCGAGTTCATGCACATTATTCCCCACAACTTGTTGAGCGATGAACGTATGTGAGCTCACTCTTGCTGTCTCACATACACCACAGGTCAAGAACAGGTACTACAGGATGATGCTCATGGAGGATGCTGTGATGAGTTCGTGAGTGGTCTAGGCCGTCGTCTCCCAGTCAACTTTGGGTTGCTGGACCGTTGTCTCCTTATAATGTAATTATTTATTTTGTATAGAACTCCTGTTATATATAAAGATGTGACATTCGATCCTGTGCCACTATACATCATATGTTTGAGACTTGGTCCCAGCATACCTGGTGTTTATGTTAACCCCGGGTTTTGGACCCCTAAAATCCGGGTGTTACAGAAGTGGTATCAGAGGAATGTTGACTGTAGGACGAAACCTAGATAGAACTGGACAACCATTCTTTACTTACCTTACTCTGATTCTTTTCTATACTTTTCTTAATCTATTCTTATCTATTTCCGCTTTACTCTGATTATTCTTACCTTTTCTTTCTAAAGACAAATGTGGATTTCACACTTTGAAATCCCGTGCCTAAAGTGACCTTTAGGAATAGGAGACCTAATCCTAGGAACAAAAACACAACTATTTTTATAAGTGTCTATGTATTTGAATGTTTGTTCTTATGACACTTGTTTGATTTGGATCTTTGATTGAGTGTGATTAGTTGTGGAGTAATGTCCACAATTGCATCTGCATATACACATAGGTATAAAAATATATTTATAAAATAACTAGACAACCTAGATTGTCCCCATTGGAACATATCTAGCTTAAGAGATTTATCTTATCCTAAAAAGATCTCATTCTAACCAATTCATCTTATCTTAAAAAGGATTCTCCCTTATCTTAATAGATCCATCTCATCTTAAAAGATACTCATCTTGTCTTGAAAAGATTTTTACCTTATCCTAATAGACCTAACTGACCTCAAAAGCTTCTACCTTATTCCTATGAATTCATCCTACCCTAATTAGCATATTTATCCTAGTCTAAAATATCAACCATGATCTAATTCAAAGTAAATAGATATTGTCTAGACTAATCCAGTGATACCAATCTCATCCAGATTCTATCTAATCTAAATATGACCCAATCTAAAGTATGTTATTAACAGGTCAGATAATTTGGTTAGACACTGTCTCTACAAATATATCTTAACCTAAATTAATGTCTTATACCAACTCATCCGTGAACAATGGCCTACCTATATCATATAATCCATCCTATCTTAAAAGATTCTATCATATCCTAATAATATTTATCCTACCCTGATAGATCTAGCTAATCTTAACTAGTTTAATCTAGTCATATCTAACCTAATCTAGATTTTATCTAATCCATTATAATCTAATCTAGAGTAAGTTACATAATGATGGTACAAAAGATAAGGCCATACCCTCCATGCACTTAAAACTAAACTAGTGCCTTAAACCAACTCAGCCACATGCATGAGATCTGATCCAACCAATAGAGTCATGAAGAATTGCATAGTTTGTCTGTCCCCACCTAACATCAAACAAACCTTTGACCTACATCATGTAGTATATCTCATCATGTCTATCTTAACCATATTCCCCAGCCTGATAATATACACTAACTCCTAATCAATGAGACAAGTCTGGAGAAGATGATCAACTTCATCAAGAAAGGATGAACACCAACCCAAGTCTTCAAGGATTAAGTAAGGTCACCAAGATGAGTCAAGATCCACAATCTTGGATGGAGTCTTTTCTTATCCTACTCTTTCTTACCCAAACCTATATATGCCCTAAAGACATCTTCTAGTGGACATACATATATACACCCAAGCTTTCCTAACCACCAGTTCCACCAAGCTACATAAACATATATATGGATTACGACTATTTGTAAGCTCTGAGTGTTACTTTAGTTAGTAGATGATATGATAATATTTTAGAAGAAATAATAAGGTCTATTGACCCTATGTTTTGTTAAAGAATTATACCTCGTGCTGAGATTTCTTTGTTTGTGCATATGTTCCGAGAACAATATGAGTATACATCCCTTTTCTTACAAATCTCGAGGACGAGATTATTTTTAAGGGGGGTAGGATTTGTAACACCCAAATTCTGAATTTGGGATTGGTAGAAGAAATTTGA
The DNA here is from genome assembly GCA_029449295.1 of Zea luxurians. NCBI lineage: Eukaryota > Viridiplantae > Streptophyta > Magnoliopsida > Poales > Poaceae > Zea > Zea luxurians. The sequence continues at coordinate 31,297,976 of JAOPSE010000001.1, read as the reverse complement.
GCAAAGTACCATTTATAAGTGATTAAACTTTATAGCTCACCCTTTTCAAAGGTAAATGATCATAATAAAATAAATAAAGAAACATTATGTAGTAATTGTGCATCATGTGAAAGTTTAAACTTGTGCATAAATTTGAAATCTAGAATTTAAAACTTGGTTTGATTTGAATTGGAATTTGGGTTTTTAAAATAAGAAGAAAAGGAAAGTATATACAAAATAAAAAGTATAAATAAAAGTAAGACTAGAGTTTACAAATTATACTTTCAATCTGAGGAGAATTTACCAAAGAATTTGATTTTGAAATTTGAATTCAAATTGGATTTGAAAATGAAGAAAAGAAATAGAAAATAAAAAGGAAAAAGAGAAAAACCCTAACTGGGCCAACAACCTCACATTCGGCCCACTTAAGCTTTTCCTCTGCGCGCACGGCCCAATTCCCCTCCCGCGTCCCCTCACTCTGCGACTGACGGGTGGACCCCGCCTGGCCGTCTCAGACGAGGACGACGATCTCGCGCCTGCATGCGTCGCTGACATATGGGGCCCACTGCCCAGCCTCACCCACGCGCTTGCGCTCGCGCTTCATCCGGCGCCGACAAACCGGGCCCGCTGCTCAGCCTCTCATCTCCTCACGCGCGTTTCCGTTGTCTCACTGATACGCGGGCCATGCCCGTCAGCCACCTGCCTTCGCTCACCCGCGCCCGCTGCTTGAGTCACTGGTTCTTCGGTCCCACGTTGTCAGCTCGTTCTTCTCCCCGGTAACAGACCACGCGAACTCGCGCGCGCGGACTCCGTCCTCCGCACCTACCGCCGTGAACCGCGGAACTCGGCCCCGCCCCGCTCGGACTCTCCCCCTTTGACGCATATATAGGTAGCTGTGACCCTCCCCTCGCCGTGCGGTCCGCTGAGAACGAAGGAGGAGGAGGAGAGAGGAAGACCAAGCCGCCGCCGCCGTCGGGATCACGTTTCGCCAACACCGTGAACATGGCGATGGGCCTGGGAACATCACTAGAGCACGCTGTACGTGGGAGAAGGTTTTCCTGGCGATCTTGGTGACCAGAGCGCTCGGAATTGCTCGCCGGTGTGGCATCTCCGCCGCGGACCCGCCCTGCTCCGTGGGCAGCTGCCACCACACCTCCAATGCCGGTGAGTTCCCCCTTAAACGATTCGGTGTAGTCCTAATGTCGCGTAGATCGTCTCGGATTGAGGGATTGGTGCCCGATGCGGCGGATTGGATTTCTCCCGGTGATCCTCCGCCGTCGCGCATGGGCGGCGCCGCCGTTCTACTCGGGTGCGTAGGGGAGAGGATGGCGTGGCCGTTGGATACAGAGTTGACGGCCACGATTAGAAACAAGTTACCCCTTCGGTCAGATTGAATCTGGATCGTTGGCGCGATATCGGATGGATCGGGGTGGATCTCTGGTATTTAAAATGTGGAGCGTTGGATGGCGATCCGACGGTCTTGATGCGGTACCGGTTCGGTTGGGGGGGGATCTAATCTGATCCGTTCGCGCTTGATCGGATGGCTGTGCTCGGCCAGTACCCCTTCGGCTTGCGCGTTTTGCTAAAGAGTCCCTGAGTTTTAGAGAAAACAACCCGCCGTCCTCGGGACCCTGTTCCTTGTGTCTCGGGTTTCTTGCGCCGAGCCCCTGACCTTTCTTATAATTGAGGCCCAGTCCAGAGAGTTATAAAAATCAGGAAAATGATTTAGAAAATGATTTTTAGTGTTAAAATAAATCCAGAAACTTAATTAATTCATAACTAATTCATTTTAGCTCCAAATTGAGTCATTCCAATTCCTAAAATTTTGTAATAATATTCTCTACCATTTAGAATCACTGTTTTGACATGAACTCTGTCAGAAAAATTTATTTATCATTTAATCATATTATAATCACCTTAAATCTTAGGAAATTCATAACTTGGATTCTGCAACTCCAAAATTAATAATTCCTTTTCCTGTGAACTTATTTTAATATGTAGATTATTAATATGTATTTTGCATATATGTTTGGTGTAATGTTAATTTTGCCTATACCATGTATGTTTGTATTGCTACGACTAGCAGTGAGGTCACGAGTCACCTGAAGATCATCCTGGTACCTGGAATCTCAAGGCCCAGGCAAGTTGTGCCCTTGATCACTTCTTTTTACCCAGCCATGTTCTAATTAATCATAATGATCTGCATAGGTTAATTTTGATGGGACCCAATAGGTTACCCTAGTTTGTCTATCTTTATACCTTGTTTACCACTGAACTTTCTGGGTAGTACTTGCTAGTGCTATATGTGGTTTTGGGTATGGAGATACACCATTCATGATTATACTTTTGTTATCAGTTGTTATTTATGATTCATGTTGAGATCATTATGTTAATTGGAACATGGAGAACCACCCGGGAAAACAGTGCTACCACAAGGGTAGTATGGGATGCCCTTGGCTGATTAATTAGGAAAGCTAGTGGAAGACTACCTTACCCGAAAGGGGCAAGGGCAGTAGGGGAGAGGTCAGTGTAGGGAGGCCCTCGGGAGGATTTTGCTGCGATGGCGGTCCTGCAAGGGATTCCTGCACTGGATCTTCCTATAAACTGTAGCGGGTTTTCGGAAGCTAGTGGAACTTTGTAAAGGCCTCGTAGTGGATCCCTAGCCATTCACCTCGGAAGTGTCTAAGGGCTTTGCAAACCCTGGCGACATGGGATACACGACTTGTGGGTAAAGATGCGCAACCTCTGCAGAGTGTAAAACTGGTATACTAGCCGTGCTCACGGTCATGAGCAGCTCGGACCCTCACATGATTAAATTATGGAACTAAATTCAATTTGTCATATGCATTGCATTGCAGGTGGTGTTGTTACTTTTGATTTATTACTTAATTGGGTTGGTATTTACTTATACTTAGTAATTGCTACTAAAATTTTGACCAACTTTAAAAGCAATGCTCAGCTCTAACCATCTTCTTTGGTAAGCCTTACACTTCACATGAGCTCCCACCTTTGGCGAGTTCATGCACATTATTCCCCACAACTTGTTGAGCGATGAACGTATGTGAGCTCACTCTTGCTGTCTCACATACACCACAGGTCAAGAACAGGTACTACAGGATGATGCTCATGGAGGATGCTGTGATGAGTTCGTGAGTGGTCTAGGCCGTCGTCTCCCAGTCAACTTTGGGTTGCTGGACCGTTGTCTCCTTATAATGTAATTATTTATTTTGTATAGAACTCCTGTTATATATAAAGATGTGACATTCGATCCTGTGCCACTATACATCATATGTTTGAGACTTGGTCCCAGCATACCTGGTGTTTATGTTAACCCCGGGTTTTGGACCCCTAAAATCCGGGTGTTACAATTTTGGTGATGATGAACGGCCCCTCCCAGGGAGGAGTAAGCTTGTGACGCCCTCGGGCGTCTTGTCGCAGCCGAAGCACTAAGTCTCCCACTTGGGAGCCTCGGGGCCGAACCCTTCGGGCGTGGTAGCGTCGCAGAGACTGCTGATACCGCGCCGAGTGTAGTAAGGCAATGTCCCGAGCCTCTTCGAGCTGGTCCAGCGAGTCCTCTCGGATGATCTAGTTGCTTCGGTCGTCGTACGCCTTCGTCCTCGGGGAACCGTATTCTAAGTCCGTGGGGAGGACGGCCTCGGCCCCATAGACTAGAAAGAACGGCGTGAAGCCCGTGGCCTGGCTCGGCGTCGTCCTCAGACTCCAGACCACCGAGGGTAGCTCCTTCATCCACCACTTGCCAAACTTGTTGAGGTCGTTGTAGATCCTCGGTTTTAGTTCCTGCAAAATCATACCGTTGGCACGCTCCACCTACCCATTCGTCATGGGGTGAGCTACGGTGGCCCAGTCCATACGGATGTGGTGGTCCTCACAGAAGTCCAGGAACTTTTTCCCGGTAAACTGCGTGTCGTTGTCGGTGATGATGGCATTTGGGACTCCAAAGCGATGGATGATATTGGTGAAGAACGCCACCACCTGCTCAGACCTGATACTGGTTAAGGGTCGGACCTCGATCCACTTGGAGAATTTGTCGATGGCGACCAGCAGGTGCGTGAAGCCCCCGGGTGCCTTCTGCAAGGGGCCGACAAGGTCCAGACCCCACACAGCAAACGACCAAGTGATAGGTATCGTCTACAGGGCCTGAGCGGGCAGGTGTGTCTGCTTTGCGTAGAATTGACACCCCCAGCAGGAGCGTACAATCCTAGTGGCGTCGGCCGCCGCGGTTGGCCAGTAGAAACCTTGTCGGAAGGCATTTCCCACGAGGGCTCGAGGTGCTGCATGGTGGCCACAAGCCCCCGAGTGTATTTCTTGTAACAGCTCTTGTCCTTGGGTGATGGGGATGCCTCGCTGGAGGATGCCCGAGGGACTGCGGAGATAGAGCTCCTTTTCATCACCCTGCAAAACAAACGACTTGGCGCGCCGAGCCAGTCGCCGAGCTTCGGCCTTGTCGAGGGGCAGCTCTCCTCGGAGGAGATATTCCAGGTACGGGGTCTGCCAGTTTGGGTTTGGCGTGACCCCATTCTGTTCTCCCTCGACACGTAGGGCCTCACCCTCGGCGGCCGAGGGCACCTCGGGCTTGGCCGAGGCTTCCTCGGGCGTGTCGTCGATCTTGACAGAGGGTTGATGTATATCCCTGGAGAAGACGTCCGTGGGAACCGGTGTCTGCCCCGAGGCTATTTTAGCCAGCTCATCCACAGTCTCATTGAATCGTCGGGCGACGTGGCTGAGTTCCAGCCCGTAGAACTTGTCCTCCAGGCACCAAACTTCGTCGCAGTAGGCCTCCATCTTCTAGTCGTAGCAGTGGGAGTTCTTCATGACTTGGTCAATGACAAGCTGCGAGTCGCCACGAGCGTCGAGGCGCCGAACCCCTAGCTCGACGGCGATGCGCAGCCCATTAACCAATGCTTCGTACTCGGCCACGTTGTTTGACGCCGGAAAATGAAGGAGGATCACGTAGCGAAGATGTTTTCTGAGGGGTGAGATGAAGAGCAAGCCCGCGCCTGCTCTGGTTTTCATCAGCGACCCATCGAAGTACATGGTCCAAAGCTCGGGTTGGATTGGAGTCGTCGGTAACTGGGTGTCAGTCCACTCAGCCAGGAAGTCGGCCAAGACTTGGGATTTTATGGCCTTCCGAGGGGCGAATGAAAGTGTTTTGCCCATGAGTTCCACTGCCCATTTTGCTATCCTACCCGAGGCCTCTCGGGACTGGATGATCTCTCCCAGAGGAAAGGATGACACCACAGTCACCGGGTGAGACTCGAAGTAGTGTCGCAACTTCCGCCGTGTCAGAATCACCGCGTAGAGCAGCTTCTGGATCTGCGGGTAACAGACTTTGGTCTCGGATAGCACTTCGTTGATGAAGTAGATTGGCCTCTGGATGAGCAGTGTATGTCCTTCTTCTCGTCTCTCGACTACGACCGCGGCGCTGACCACCTGGGTGGTTGCGGCTACATAGATCAAGAGGGCTTCTCCCGCAGCGGGGGGCACCAAGATGGGTGCATTTTTAAGGAGTGCCTTTAAGTTTCCGAGGGCTTCCTCGGCCTCGAGGGGTCTAAGTGAAGTGCTCGGTCTTCCTTAAGAGGCGGTACAGGGGCAATTCTTGACAACGATGTCATCGACGTAAGCCTCGACCGTTCTGCCGATGTGTTCTCCGAACACATGGTTCATGCACCTCTGGTAGGTGGCGCCTGCATTCCTCAAACCAAATGGCATTGTAGTGTAACAATACATGCCAAAAGGTGTGATAAAAGAAGCCGCGAGCTAGTCGGACTCTTTCATCTTGATTTGGTGATAGCCTGAGTAGGCATCAAGGAATGACAGGGTTTCGCACCCAGTAGTGGAGTCCACAATTTGATCGATGCGAGGCAGAGGGTAGGGAACCTTCGGACATGCTTTGTTTAGACCAGTGTAGTCTACCCACATCCTCCACTTCCCATCCTTTTTCTTTACAAGAACAGGGTTAGCTAGCCATTCGGGATGGAATACCTCTTTGACGAACCCTGCCGTGAGTAGCTTGTGGATCTCCTCGCCTATGGCCCTGCGCTTTTCTTCGTCAAAACGGCGTAGGGTCTGCTTCACGGGTTGGGCTCCAGCACTGATGTCCAGTGAGTGCTCGGCGACATCCCTTGGTATGCCTGGCATGTCCGAGGGACTCCACGCAAAAACTTTGACGTTTGCGCGGAGAAAGTCGACGAGCACTGCTTCCTATTTGGGGTCGAGCTCGGAGCCGATCCGGACTTTCTTGCTGGCGTCGTTGCTGGGGTCGAGAGAGACGGACTTGACCGCCTCAACTGGTTCGAAGTTGCCGGCGTGCCGCTTCGCGTCGGGCGCCTCCTTGGAGAGGCGTTCCAAGTCGGCGATGAGGGCCTCGGACTCGGCAAGGGCCTCAGAGTACTCCATGCATTCCACGTCGCATTCATACACGTGGCGATATGTGGATCCGACGGTGATGACCCCGTTGGGGCCCGACATCTTGAGCTTGAGGTAGGTGTAGTTGGGGACAGCCATGAACTTGGCGTAGCACGACCTTCCCAACACCGCGTGGTAGGTTCCTCGGAACCCGACCACCTCGAAGGTGAGGGTTTCCTTTCGGAAGTTGGAGGGAGTTCCGAAGCAGACGGGCAAGTCAATCCATCCGAGGGGCAGGATACGCTTTCCAGGTGCGATCCCGTGGAAGGGTGCCGCACCGGCCCGGACCTCGGACCGATCAACCCCCAAGAGTTCCAGGGTCTCGGCATAGATGATGTTGAGGCTGCTGCCTCCGTCCATGAGGACCTTGGAGAGCCTAACGTTGCCGATGATCGGATCGACGACGAGCGGGTACCTCCCTGGGCTTGGCACGAAGTCAGGGTGGTCGCCTCGGTCGAAGGTGATAGGCTTGTCGGACCAGTCTAGGTAGACTGGCGCTACCACCTTTACCGAGCAGACCTCCCGGCGCTCCTGCTTGCGGCGCTGAGCCAAGGCGTTCGCTACCTGCCCGCCGTAAATCATGAAGCAGTTGTGGATCTCGGGGAACTCCTCTTCCTTGCCGCCCTCCTTGTTGTTGCCTTGGCCCTTGCCATCTTCCGCCGGGGGCCCGGCCTTATGGAAGTAGCGCCGGAGCATGACACATTCCTCAAGGGTGTGCTTGACGGGACCCTGGTGATAGGGGCATGGCTCCTTAAGCATCTTGTCGAATGCGCCAGCCCCTCCAGAGGGCTTCCGAGGGTTCTTGGGCTCGGCAGCAGCGACGAGATTCGCGTCAGCGGCGTTGCGCTTCGCTTGCGCCTTCTTCTTGGTCTTCTTCTTCGCGCCACGCTGGGCGGACGCCTCGGGGGTGTCTTCCTTCGGTTTCCCCTGAGGCTGCTTGTCTTTCCGGAAGATGGCTTCGACCGCCTCCTGACCCAAGGCGAACTTGGTGGCGACGTCCATCAATTCGCTGGCCTTGGCGGGAGTCTTGCGCCCCAGTTTGCTCACTAGGTCTCGGCAAGTGGTGCCGGCGAGGAAAGCTCCAATGACATCCGAGTCGGTGACGTTAGGCAGCTCGGTGCACTGCTTCGAGAACCGCCGGATGTACTCTCGGAGGGATTCCCCAGGCTGCTGGTGGTAGCTTCGGAGATCCCATGAGTTCTCAGGGCGCACGTATGTACCCTGGAAATTTCCTGCGAAAGCCTTGACCAGGTCGTCCCAGTCGGAGATCTGTGCAGGAGGTAGATGCTCCAGTCAGGCCCGGGGGGCGTCGGAGAGGAAAAGGGGTAGATTACGGATGATGAGGTTGTCATCGTCCGCCCCTCCCAACTGGCATGCCAGTCGGTAGTCCGCGAGCCACAACTCTGGCCTCGTCTCCCCCGAGTACTTGGTGATGGTAGTCGGGGCTCGGAAACGGGTGGGGAACGGCGCTCGTCGTATGGCGCGGCTGAAGACTCGCGGACCGGGTGGCTCGGGCGAGGGACTCCGATCCTCCTCGCTGTCGCAGCGTCCCCCGCGCCTGGGATGGTAGCCTCGGCGCACCTTCTCGTCGAGGCAGGCTCGATGATCGTGATGGTGACGCTCGTTGCCGAGGCGATCCCGGGCGGCAGGTGCCTCGTCCCGTGTGCGCTCGAGATGGACCGAGGCCTCCCGCATGCGTCGGGAGGATGCCGCGTGATGCTCCGAGGGGTCAGCTCGCCTTCGGAAGGCGGAGCTCTTGGCTCGTCGAACTGCGGCACCTTCCAGGAGATCCTTGAGTTCGCCCTAGATACGCCGTCCTTCGGTGGTGGATGGCTCCGGCATGGTTCGAAGTAGCATCGCCGCTACAGCTAGGTCCTGGCCGGACCCACTGACGGCCGGGGGCAGCACTGCCCTAGCATTGTCGATGATGCGGCGCTAGACGTCCTGGGCCCGATGACAGGCTCCTCCGGCGAGTGTTCGGCCTGCCCACTCCTGTTCGATGTTCTGGCAGAGCTGCACAAGCCGCCCTGCTTCCTCGTTGACCTTGGCCTGCATCTCGCGGATTTGCTCGAGCTGTGTGTCCTAACCCCCCGCAGGGACTGGGACCACAGCTAGCTCTCGTGGGATGTCAATGCAAGATGCGGGCCCAGGGGGATCGTCAACCTCCGGCATGCCGAGGTGGTTGCCTTCGTCGTGATCTCCCTGATCGACGTGGAAACATTCACGACTTGGGCCGTAACCCTCGTCGTTAAGGCCACGGCCATCGTCAGAACAACCGGAGAGGCAGTGGTCACATGCGGACATGAAGTCTCGTAGGGCACCGGGATCATCGAGGCCAGAGAAATCCCAACCGAAGTCGGCGTCGTCCTCTTCCTCGGAACCCGCTGGTCCGGAGGTTGAGACGGCTGTCAGTCGGTCCTAGGTTGACCACATATGGTACCCCGGAAGGTTTGGATACGCCCTTACGAAAGCGCTCACCGTAGCGGGGTCGCTAGGTGGATCGAAGCTGAATCGAAAGGGAACAGGGTGGAATACAGATGGTACCTTTTGGTCGATGGACGGTGGTGAAGTCGCGTCGGGGACGGAACACACCGTCATCTCAGGTACGAGGGTGACGCCCAGCAGGTCCTTTGCGAGGGTGCTGGCATCGTCAGTCCGCTTGGGGCTGGCACGTTGCGGGGAAGCGGCGCTCGTCGTCGTCTCAGGCGCGAGGACAACACCCGCCCGACATGTCCCCCGGAGGAGTGCCGGCGTCATCGACTCGATCCAGCTTGACAGCCGATAAGGTGCCGCCTCCCGCGTGGCCACTGTTGCCCCGTCTCCGTCTCCTCCGGCGAGGAGGGTGGCGGAGACGACCCGAGTGCTCCTCTTTTGCCGCGGGGAGATGCCGTCGTGGAGGGCGCCTTCGCCGGGCGAGCCGTTGACTGTCGTTGTCGTCGTGCCGTAGAGGGAGGAGTACCATGTCATAGCTGCCGTCGAGGGACATGAACTCGAGACTCCCGAAGCGGAGCACCGTTCCGGGCTGAAGAGGTTGCTGAAGTCTACCCATCTGGAACTCAACGGGAAAGTGTTCGTTAACACGCAGCAGCCCCCTACCTGGCGCGCCAACTGTCGGGGTTTCGGACCCGGGGGGTCCCTGGACCGACGAGTAAATTTGTCGCTACGTGCCCCTGCCCAGATGGGTTGGTGCGAGATGGAACACAAGTGGGGGAATGAGCCTTGTATTATCCTGCACCAGGGTGCTTGTAGTAGGGGTTACAAGCGTTGCGAGAGAGCGAGGGCGAGAGAGAGCGAGTAGGAGAGCGAGAGAGAGAGAGGGTCCGGCCCCTGCTCGTCTTCTCCTGTCCCTTTGCCGTGCGTCTACTCGTCTCTCCTGCCGTGCATACGTATGCTCGTATGTTCGTATGCTCGTCCCTTCGTCCTCCCTCCGTCCTTCCGTCCCCCCGTCCTTCCGTCCCCATGTGTGAGGCCCTGGACACCCCCTTTTATAGACGTAAGGAGATGCTCAGCTGTACAATGGGGTGTAGCTGGGAGCTAACGTGGCTGGTAGGGAAGTGCCCTGAGCCCTATACAGATAACAACGTGGCCGTCGGGGGGACGTCTCGAGTCTTGTAGAGGTAGTATCGTGGCCGTCGGAGAAGTGCCTTGAGCCCTGTAGCAGTACAGTTGTTGGTGCTGTATGGATCCTACTAACGTCTCCTTGCTTCCGTAGGAGGCTTGAGAACCACCAACGTCATGGTTGCATGCGGGAAACCACCATCGCCTGTCACCGGGGTAAGCTGGATGGGATGCCGGTCTTGTTCCTTCGTAGCTTGAGCTAGCTAGGAGTAGGGTAATGATGCTTCCCTTGTGGCGCGGTTGATCCAAGCCTGAGGTCGGTCGAGGCGGCGGCTCCCCCGAGGCCGAGGCTGGGGCCAAGGCCCAGGGTCGGGCGAGGATGTGACTCTTCCCGAGGCCGAGGTCGAGGCCGAGCCCTGGGGTCGGGCGAGGCGGAGATCTCCTCCCGAGGCCGAGCCCCGGGGTCGGGCGAGGCGGAGCTTCCTGTTGCACCCGAGGCTTATCTTGACCGTTGTCGGTTTCGCCCGGGTGGTTGGCACAGCAGCCAGAGCGTGGCGGGCGGCGCTGTTTTCTTGTCAGATCAGTCAGTGAAAGGGTGAAGTGACTGCGGTCACTTCGACCTTGCCGACTGAGGCGCGCGTGTCAGGATAAGGTGTCAAGCGATCCCAGCATTAAATGCGCATGCGATACGGTCGGCTGGTAAGGCGATTTGGCCAAGGTCGCTTGCACGACAAGGCTTGCCTTTGGCTGAGCCGAGGGCGCGCTCACTGCCTGAGGAGACCCTCGGGCGAGACGAGAACTCGTCTGGGACCACTGTTCCACCCGAGGCCAGGCTCAGGCGAGGCAAGGCCGAGTCCCTTGGTAGACGAAGCTTTGACTTTGACTCGAACTATAAGCCTTCATGGTTTGCTCTGAAGGTGTTTTCCAGCCGTGATTAGGAGTGTTGGGGGTACCCCTAATTTCGGTACCCGACATGTATGCAAGCTTGGGCTTGTGCTGACATGCTTGGTATGAATACTAGTGGATCTATAATGTTGTTTTATTTTCATTCCTTTCATTAGATAGCACTAATGTTTCAAAATTCTCTTTGATTAGGTCATGGATCTCATGTACTCAATGCACTCATGACTTGCCTTGATGATGAAGATGAAGCAATAGTATATTGAAATTTAGCCATTCTATATTTTACTAAATTTCTATTTGAATAACTATATAATTTGTCACTTTGTTAGGATGGCATGCAATCTGAAATCATTGATCCATGAACTTGTTGGCTGCTACTACGAAGTTGCTTGCTGCCTGCTACTACATGAACATCATGGACTTCCTGTCATTGTGTTGTTGCTTATATTTGTGTTGTGTGAACTATGATTTGTTAACTGGACGTGTACTATGAGTCTATGATTTGTGAACTAAACATGTACTATGATTTGTGAACTGTACCATGATATATGAACTGGACGTGTACTAGTCATGAACTGTACTATGAATCTATGATTTGTAAATTGGTGATGTTGCTTATATATTTCACATGTTGTGATGTTGTTTATTAACTCCCATCTGTCATAAACTGTGTTGCTCATCAATTTACATGCAGATTTATATACCATATCCACCGGATACCCGATACCTGATGGATACCCGGTGGGTACGGGTACGGGTCCATTTTTTTAACCGATTGATTTGGTGGGTATGGATATTTGTATAAGGATCGGATATTATCAGACCCGAACACATCCCGATCCGCTGCCATCCCTAACTAGCAGAGGGAGGGAGAGCGAAGAGTGCAGAAATAGCGCATACTACAACGGAAGCGGCAGGACCCACAGGGCCCATGTTGTACGCGTGGCCCGCGCAGAGTAGGCTCAACTATCCGTTCATATAGGATTGATGGGGGAGGAAAAAAGGCGACATGGACGTGTGTGCATCTTAGTAATTTCACTTTACGATCAACTCTTTTGAAGACTCTTTGGTGTTCTAGCTTCCACTTTTGGTCTCCATCGCTTACATACGACACTCCATCTACTCGTAGCAAATACCAAGCATAAAGAAACTAAAGAATTAAATAAAAAACACTAAGAACATTACACTAATCAAAACCAAAGTTTTAAAAGAGCACATTAAAAGAGATGGCTTGTTGCTACGGACGCGAGAACACAGGAAACACCGAAAACAAAGCTAATATAGAAAAGACATGACCAATGAAAGTTTTTATATTATTGAATACATAAAAGGACTATGTGTTGCATCTATTTTAGTTATTAAAATATATAAAACGTTAGAATTAGTCCAAATTATATTTGAATGAAATTTTGTATTTAATACTAAACATATTTTATTTAGAAATATTTCATAGCTTATATGATTTAACATTTATAGAACATATATTATGTGAGAACATCTATTTGAACATGTATCATGTTTACCCTATTTAAGTTATTAAATCAAATATGTTCAAGTCGATATTAATCATATTAGCTTTCATTTGCATAGGATCAAAGTGTAAACTTTAAGTTGTTTTAAATTTAGAAAGCTAGTAGCTTTAATATTAATCCAATTAAGATTAAAATTACCAAAATTCAGAAACATGTAATAAGATGAACAACGTTACTAAGAACATCTCCAAGGACTCTTTATTTTTTTCTCTCCATTTGACTATGTATTTATCTTTCGATAAAGATTATATATTATACGTAGAATCTCACTCCAACAGACTATCTATCTAGTTTGGCTACTTAGAGTGGCTAGTGAGGGAGCCAATTTGGAGAGTTGGATAGCTTGACGAGGTAAATGGCTAGTCTATTAGACAGTTATTTTGCTGATGAGTAGTCAAATTTTGGCTTGACGAGCTATTTGGCTAGTCTATTGGAAATACTTTAATATGTATATCATGTAACCCAAGACAAACATGATAAGAACAATCTTAAATTGAGCTACCATTGACAGGAACACGACTATTGCAATTTGCATTATTAGTAAAACAAAAGACTACGAGATGCATTTGTTTTAATTTTGTACAATATATTTTAAAGAAACATCTTAGTGTTTGTTCGGTTAGTGAAAGGGAATTAGGCTTACACCTATTTCCTAAACTAATTTTGGTGGTTGAATTGCCCAACACAAATAATTGGACTAACTAGTTTGCCCTAGTTTATAAGTTCTACAGGTGGCAAAAGTTCACAATAAGCCAATAAAAAGATCAAGAGAAAGGGTTCAAACAAAGGAGCAAAGGGACAACCGAAGGCACCCTGGTCGGGCGCACCGGACTGTCCGGTGTGCCACCGGACAGTGTCCGGTGCACCAGGGAACTCCAAGCTGAATTTCGCACCTTCGGGAATTCTCAGAGCCGGCTCGATATAATTCACCGGACTGTCCGGTGTACATCGGACAGTGTCTGGTGCTCCAAGAGGACGCGACCCTAAACTCGCTAGCTTCGGGAATTCGCATCGGCTGCTCCGCTATAATTCACCGGACATGTCCGGTGTGCACCGGACTGTCCGGTGTAACTGCGGGGCAACGGCTACTTCGGCGCCAACGGCTACCTGCAGGCGCATTAAATGCGCGCCAGCGCGCGCAGAAGTCAGGCACGCCCATGCTGGCGCACCGGACACCCCACAGTGCATGTCCGGTGTGCCACCGGACACCCTGGCAGGCCCAGCAGTTAGAGCTCCAACAGTCGGAACCCTAACGGCCTGGTGACGTGGCTGTCGCACCGGACATGTCCGGTGTGCACCGGACTGTCCGGTGCACCATACGACAGTCAGTCTCCAACAAACGGCTAGTTTGGTGGTTGGGGCTATAAATACCCCAAACCACCCCACATTCAAGTCATCCAAGTTTTCCACTTCTCAACCACTTACAAGAGCTAGACATTCAATTCTAGACACACTCAAGTGATCAAATCCTCTCCAATTCCACACAAGGCTTTAGTGATTAGCGAGAGAGATTTGCCGTGTTCTTTTGAGCTCTTGCGCTTGGATTGCTTCTTTCTTTCTCACTTGTTCTTGTGATCAAAGCTCACTTGTAATCGAGGCAAGAGACACCAATTGTGTGGTGGTCCTTGCGGGGAAGCTTTGTTCCCGGTTTGATTTGAGAAGAGAAGCTCACTCAGTCCGCGGGACCGTTTGAGAGAGGATAAGGGTTGAAAGAGACCCGACCTTTGTGGCCTCCTCAACGGGGAGTAGGTTTGCGAGAATCGAACCTCGGTAAAACAAATCCACGTGTCACACTCTCCATTCGCTTGCGATTTGTTTTGCACCCTCTCTCTCGGACTCATTATTATTTCTAACGCTAACCCGGCTTGTAGTTGTGATTAATTTTTGTAAATTTCAGTTTCACCCTATTCACCCCCCTCTAGGCGACTTTCAATTGGTATCAGAGCCCGGTGCTTCATTAGAGCCTAACCGCTCGAAGTGATGTCGGGAGATCACACCAAGAGGGAGATGGAGACCGGCGACAAGCCCACTACGAGTCACGGGAGCACTTCATCGGAAGAGTCCCGCACCAAGAGGAAGGAGAAGAAGAGCTCCTCCAACAAAGGGAAGGGGAAGGAGAAGAAATCCTCTTCCCACAAGTCACATCGGAGAGGCAACAAGCACAAGAGGATGAGAAAAGTGGTCTACTACGAGACCGACTCTTCATCACCATCGACCTCCGACTCCGATGCGCCATCCGTAACTTCTAAGCGTCAAGAGCGCAAGAAGTATAGTAAGATTCCCCTACGCTACCCCCACATTTCAAAGCGTACTCCTTTACTCTCCGTTCCATTAGGCAAACCACCGGTTTTTGACGGTGAAGATTATAATATGTGGAGTGACAAAATGAGGCACCATCTAACCTCACTCCACACAAGCATATGGAATGTTGTTGAGTTTGGTGTACAGGTACCATCCGTAGGGGATGAAGACTACGACTCGGACGAGGTGGCCCAAATTCACCACTTTAACTCCCAAGCCACCACTATACTCCTCGCCTCTCTAAGTCGAGAGGAGTATAATAAGGTGCAAGGGCTAAAAAGTGCGAAGGAAATTTGGGACGTACTCAAGACCGCGCATGAGGGAGACAAGGTGACAAAGATCACCAAGCGGGAAACGATCGAGGGGGAGCTCGGTCGCTTCATGCTTCACTAAGGGGAGGATCCACAAGCTATGTATAACCGCTTGAAGACCTTGGTGAACTAAGTGCGCAACCTCGGGAGCGAAAAATGGGATGACCATGAGATGGTCAAGGTTATTCTTAGATCCCTCGTATTTCTTAACCCTACACAAGTGCAATTAATTCGAGGTGATCCTAGATATAAGCTAATGTCTCCCGAGGAGGTTATAGGAAAATTTGTGAGCTTTGAGCTAATGATTAAGGGCTCAAAGAAAATCATCGAGCAAGGCACCTCCTCCACGCCCGAGGCACAACCGGTCGCTTTCAAGGCGACGGAAGAAAAGAAGGAGGAGGCTACTCCAAGTCGAACACCCATCGACGCCTCCAAGCTCGACAACGAGGAGATGGCGCTCATCATCAAGAGCTTCCGCCAAATCCTCAAGCAAAGGAGGGGGAAAGACTACAAACCCCGCTCCAAGAAAGTATGCTACAAATGTGGTAAGCCCGGTCATTTTATTGCTAAATGTCCATTATCCAGTGACAGTGACAGGGGCGACGACAAGAAGGGGAGAAGAAAGGAGAAGAAGAGACACTACAAAAAGAAGGGCGGCGATGCCCACGTGTGCCGCGAGTGGGACTTCGATGAGAGCTCCACCGACTCCTCCTCCGACGAGGACGCCGCCAACATCGCCGTCACCAAGGGACTTCTCTTCCCCAACGTTGGCAACAAGTGCCTCATGGCCAAGGAGGGCAAAAAGAAGAAGGTAAAATCAAGATCCTCCACTAAATATGAAACCTCTAGTGATGAGGATGATGCTAGCAATGAGGAGGATAACTTGCGCATTCTTTTTGCCGACCTAAACATGCAACAAAAGGAAAAATTAAATAAATTGATTAGTGCTATTCATGAGAAGGATGATCTCTTGGACTCTCAAGAGGACTTCCTTATTAAGGAAAACAAAAAACATGTTAAGGTTAAAAATGCTTATGCTCTACAAGTTGAAAAATGTGAAAAATTGTCTAGTGAGCTAAGCACTTGCCATGAGACCATTGACAAACTTAGAAATGAGAATGCTAAATTATTAGCTAAGGTTGATTCACATGTTTGTACTATTTCAACTTCCAATCCTAGAGATGATAATGTTGATTTACTTGCTAGGATTGATGAGTTGAATGATTCTCTTGCTAGCCTTAGGATTGAAAATGAAAAATTAATTGCTAAGGCTAAAGATTTTGATGTTTGCAATATTACTATTTCTAACCTTAGAAGTGAGAATGATATACTACATGCTAAGGTTGTAGAATTAAATTCTTGCAAACCCTCTACATCTACCGTTGAGCATGTTTTCATTTGCACTAGATGTAGAGATGTTGATATTAATGCTATTCATGATCACATGGTCTTAATTAAACAACAAAATGATCATATAGCAAAATTAGATGCTAAAATTGCCGAGCATAACTTAGAAAATGAAAAGTTTAAATTTGCTAGAAGTATGCTCTATAATGGGAGACGCCCTGGCATCAAGGATGGCATTGGCTTCCAAAGGGGAGACAATGTCAAACTTAGTGCCCCTCCTAAAAATTTGTCTAACTTTGTTAAGGGCAAGGCTCCCATGCCTCAAGATAATGAGGGTTACATTTTGTACCCTGCCGGTTATCCCGAGAGCAAAATTAGGAGAATTCATTCTAGGAAGTCTCACTCTGGCCCTAACCATGCTTTTATGTATAAAGGGTGAGACATCTAGCTCTAGGCAACCAACCCATGCTAAGTTGCCTAGAAAGAAAACTCCTAGTGCATCAAATGATCATGACATTTCATTTAAAACTTTTGATGCATCTTATGTTTTGACTAACAAATCCGGCAAGGTAGTTGCCAAGTTTGTTGGGGGCAAACACAAGGGTTCTAAGACTTGTGTTTGGGTACCCAAAGTTCTTGTGTCTAATGCCAAAGGACCCAAAACCGTTTAGGTACCTAAAGTCAAGAACTAAACTTGTTTTGTAGGTTTATGCATCCGGGGGCTCAAGTTGGATCATTGACAGCGGGTGCACAAACCACATGACAGGGGAGAACAAAATATTCTCCTCCTACGAGAAAAACCAAGATCCCCAACGAGCTATCACATTCGGGGATGGAAACCAAGGTTTGGTCAAAGGTTTGGGTAAAATTGCTATATCTCCTGACCATTCCATTTCCAATGTTTTTCTTGTTGATTCATTAGATTACAATTTGCTTTCTGTTTCGCAATTATGTCAAATAGGCTACAACTGTCTATTTACTAATGTAGGTGTTACTGTCTTTAGAAGAAGTGATGATTCAATAGCATTTAAGGGAGTGTTAGAGGGTCAGCTATACTTGGTAGATTTTGATAGAGCTGAACTCGACACTTGCTTAATTGCTAAGACTAACATGGGGTGGCTTTAGCACCGCCGACTAGCCCATATTGGGATGAAGAATCTTCATAAGCTTCTAAAGGGAGAGCACATTTTAGGACTAACAAATGTTCATTTTGAGAAAGACAGGATTTGTAGCGCATGCCAAGCCGGGAAGCAAGTTGGCACTCATCATCCACACAAGAACATCATGACAAGTGACAGGCCACTGGAGCTCCTACACATGGATTTATTCGGCCCGATCGCTTACATAAGCATCGGCAGGAGTAAGTACTGTCTAGTTATTGTGGATGATTATTCTCGCTTCACTTGGGTGTTCTTTTTGCAGGAAAAATCCCATACCCAAGAGACCTTAAAGGGATTCTTGAGACGGGCTCAAAATGAGTTCAGCTTAAGGATCAAGAAAATTAGAAGCGACAACGGGACGGAGTTCAAGAACTCTCAAATTGAAGGCTTCCTTGAGGAGGAGGGCATCAAGCATGAGTTCTCTTCTCCCTACACCCCACAACAAAATGGTGTAGTGGAGAGGAAGAATCGAACTCTATTGGACATGGCAAGAACCATGCTTGATGAATACAAGACACCGGATCGGTTTTGGGTCGAGACAGTCAACACCGCTTGCTACGCCATCAACCGGTTATATCTACACCGAATCCTCAAGAAGACATCCTATGAACTCCTAACCGGTAAAAAACCCAATATTTCATATTTTAGAGTTTTTGGTAGCAAATGCTTTATTCTTGTTAAGAGAGGTAGAAAATCTAAATTTGCTCCTAAAACTGTAGAAGGCTTTTTACTAGGATATGACTCAAACACAAGGGAATATAGAGTCTTTAACAAGTCCCCAGGACTTGTTGAAGTTTCTTGTGACATTGTGTTTGATGAAACTAACGGCTATCAAGTAGAGCAAGTTGATCTTGATGAGATAGGTGAAGAACAGGCTCCGTGCATCGCGCTAAGGAACATGTCCATTGGGGATGTGTGCCCTAAGAAATCCGAAGAGCCTCCACATGCACAAGATCAATCATCCTCCTCCACGCAAGCATCCCCACCAACTCAAAATGAGGATAAGGCTCAAGTTGATGAAGGAGAAGATCAAGGAGATGAGCCATCTCAAGATGACGGCAATGATCAAGGGGGAGATGCCAATAATCAAGACAAGGAGGATGAAGAACCAAGGCCGCCACACCCAAGAGTCCACCAAGCAATCCAACGAGATCACCCCGTCGACACCATCCTCGGCGACATTCATAAGGGGGTAACTACTCGATCTCGTGTTGCACATTTTTGTGAGCATTACTCTTTTGTTTCCTCCATTGAGCCACACAGGGTAGAGGAAGCACTCCAAGATTCGGATTGGGTGATGGCGATGCAAGAGGAGCTCAACAATTTCACTAGGAATGAGGTATGGCATTTAGTTCCACGTCCTAATCAAAATGTTGTAGGAACCAAGTGGGTCTTCCACAATAAGCAAGATGAGCATGGTGTGGTGACAAGGAACAAAGCTCGACTTGTGGCCAAGGGATACTCCCAAGTCGAAGGTTTGGATTTCGGCGAAACCTATGCACCCGTAGCTAGGCTTGAGTCAATTCGCATATTATTAGCCTATGCTACTTACCATGGCTTCAAGCTTTATCAAATGGACGTGAAGAGTGCCTTCCTCAATGGACCAATCAAGGAAGAGGTCTATGTTGAGCAACCTCCCGGCTTTGAAGACAGTGAGTACCCTAACCATGTCTATAGGCTCTCTAAGGCGCTTTATAGGCTCAAGCAAGCCCTAAGAGCATGGTATGAATGCCTTAGAGATTTCCTTATTGCTAATGGCTTCAAAGTCGGCAAGGTCGATCCTACTTTATTCACTAAAACTCTTGACAATGATTTGTTTGTATGCCAAATTTATGTTGATGATATCATATTTGGGTCTACTAACGAATCTACATGTGAAGAATTTAGTAGGATCATGACACAAAAATTCGAGATATCAATGATGGGGGAGTTGAAGTATTTCTTAGGATTTCAAGTAAAGCAACTCCAAGAGGGCACCTTCATTTGCCAAACGAAGTACACTCAAGACATTCTAAACAAGTTTGGAATGAAGGACGCCAAGCCCATCAAGACACCCATGGGAACAAATGGGCATCTCGACCTCGACACGGGAGGTAAGTCCGTGGATCAAAAGGTATACCGGTCGATGATAAGTTCATTACTCTATTTATGTGCATCTCGACCGGACATTATGCTTTCCGTATGCATGTGTGCAAGATTCCAAGCCGACCCTAAGGAATCACACCTTACGGCCGTAAAATGAATCTTGAGATATTTGGCTTATACTCCTAAGTTTGGGCTTTGGTACCCTCGGGGATCCACATTTGATTTGATTGGTTATTCGGATGCCGATTGGGCGGGGTGTAAGATTAATAGAAAGAGCACATCGGGGACTTGCCAGTTCTTGGGAAGATCCTTGGTGTCTTGGGCTTCAAAGAAGCAAAATTCGGTCGCTCTTTCTACCATCGAAGCCGAGTATATTGCCGCAGGCCATTGTTGCGCGCAATTGCTTTGGATGAGGCAAACCCTGCGGGACTATGGTTACAAATTAACCAAAGTTCCTCTTCTATGTGATAATGAGAGTGCAATCCGCATGGCGGATAATCCCGTTGAGCACAGCCGCACTAAACACATAGTCATTCGGTATCATTTTCTTAGGGATCACCAACAAAAGGAGGATATCGAGATTGCATACATTAATACTAAAGATCAATTAGCCGATATCTTTACCAAGCCACTAGATGAACAAACTTTTACCAAACTTAGGCATGAGCTCAATATTCTTGATTCTAGGAATTTCTTTTGCTAATTTGCACACATAGCTTATAAGTATACCTTTGATCATGTCTCTTTTATATATGCTATGACTAATGTGTTTTCAAGTGTATTTCAAACCAAGTCATAGGTATATTGAAAGGGAAATTGGAGTCTTCGGCGAAGACAAAGGCTTCCACGCCACTCTACTACTCATCCTTCGTCGTCGCTCCGCATCTCTCTCCGTCTTTGGTATAATCTTCACTCATATGTTTTATTTGCCAAAGGGGAGATAGTAGTTAAACAAGGGCTTATATCTCACTCAAAGTATCTGTTTTTGGCGATTCATGCCAAAGGGGGAGAAAGTATGAGCCCAAAGCAAAAGGACCGCACCACCACCCTAACTTTAAAATAATTTTCAATTGATAAATTTTGAATTAGTATCTGTTTGTGTTCTAAAGGGGGAGAAAGTAGTAATTTCAAAATTGATATCTTAAAACCCTCTTGAACACTAAGAGGAGAATTTATTTGAGGGGAAGTTTTGTTTAGTCAAAGGAAAAGCATTTGAAACAAGGGGAGAAAATTTCAAACTTGAAAATGCTTCGCAAAAATCTTATTCATTTACCTTTGACTATTTTGCAAAAGAACTTTAAAAAGGATTTACAAAAAGAATTTATAAAAACAAAACATGTGGTGCAAGCGTGGTCCAAAATGTTAAAAATAAAGAAACAATTCATGCATATCTAGTAAGTAATATTTATTGACTCAATTCTAAGTAACCTTTGCACTTACACTTTGCAAACTAGTTCAATTATGCACTTCTATACTTGCTTTGGTTTGTGTTGGCATCAATCACCAAAAAGGGGGAGATTGAAAGGGAATTAGGCTTACACCTATTTCCTAAACTAATTTTGGTGGTTGAATTGCCCAACACAAATAATTGGACTAACTAGTTTGCCCTAGTTTATAAGTTCTACAGGTGGCAAAAGTTCACAATAAGCCAATAAAAAGATCAAGAGAAAGGGTTCAAACAAAGAAGCAAAGGGACAACCGAAGGCACCCTGGTCGGGCGCACCGGACTGTCCGGTGTGCCACCGGACAGTGTCCGGTGGACCAGGGAACTCCAAGCTGAACTTCACACCTTCGGGAATTCTCAGAGCCGGCTCGCTATAATTCACCGGACTGTCCGGTGTACACCGGACAGTGTCCGGTGCTCCAAGAGGACGCGGGAATTCGCATCGGCTGCTCCGCTATAATTCACCGGACATGTCCGGTGTGCACCGGACTGTCCGGTGTAACTGCGGGGCAATGGCTACTTCGGCGCCAACGGCTACCTGCAGACGCATTAAATGCGCGCCAGCGCGCGCAGAAGTCAGGCACGCCCATGCTTGCGCACCGGACACCCCATAGTGCATGTCCGGTGCGCCACCGGACACCCTGGCAGGCCCAGCAGTCCGGTGCGCCAACGGTCAGTGCTTCTTTCTTTCTCACTTGTTCTTGTGATCAAAGCTCACTTGTAATCGAGGCAAGAGACACCAATTGTGTGGTGGTCCTTGCGGGGAAGCTTTGTTCCCGGTTTGATTTGAGAAGAGAAGCTCACTCAGTCCGCGGGACCGTTTGAGAGAGAGTAAGGGTTGAAAGAGACCCGGCCTTTGTGGCCTCCTCAACGGGGAGTAGGTTTGCGAGAACCGAACCTCGGTAAAACAAATCCACGTGTCACACTCTCCATTCGCTTGCGATTTGTTTTGCGCCCTCTCTCTCGGACTCATTATTATTTCTAACGCTAACCCGGCTTGTAGTTGTGATTAATTTTTGTAAATTTCAGTTTCACCCTATTCACCCCCCCTTCTAGGCGACTTTCAGTTAGCTCTCAATCCATGTGGATTGAGTGAGATTGGTGGGTTTAAATCCCAAGAAAGTCAAACTTCTTAATTTTTTCAATCTCATCCAATACATGGATAACGGGATTAACCGAACAAGGCCTTAGTTGGTGTGGTTGAATATGGGGTTCGGGTGGCCACTGCAGCTTCCGTGGGTAGAGCAAGCAAGAGGCTGCAGGGAGGTGTGGTGCGGCGGCGGGACTGGAGTGGAGCTGGCCGGTTGGTATCACGGTTTACAAAACTGTTTCCTATGCAAAAACCGCTACCCACAGGTAACGGTTTACCAACGGTAAACCGGTTAAACCGGTAAAAACCGACCGGTTTGACCAATTCAAATCAATTTGAATTCGAACCGGTTTACCGACGAAAAACCGGTGAAAACCGCCGGTTAATCGCGAAACGAACCGATTTTTGCTGCTTTTTTTACAGAAAAAATGGAAAATTTTGACAAGATTTATTTATAGTTTGCTCAATTCACATTGCACAGTAAATATTAATTGATCCACACGACATGTGTTGACCAAAATAACATATAACATACATATGCAACCACAAACTCCAGTTCTCATGCAACAAACAACTAGCGAACTTCACAATACTCAAATACAAGTTCTTTTACAACTCTCCAACGAGGCAACGACATATAGGCCGACTTATTTCACAATACTCATGTTTATCTCGAGTCATAGTGATAGTACTCATGCATGTTGAAAAGATCGTGATATTGTTCCAATCCGGTATAGTGATAGTGATAGGTCTATACAAAATATGAGATACATTAGTAAGAAAACAAGAACGGCAAACAAATATTTATCCACAAAGCAAAAAAAAATACCAGTATGTGTGTTCGGTGTTTGTGTATTGCATGTGCACCTCACCAAGTGTTGGACTTTTCTCCTGATCAGCAAATTTTAGGAACACATGAAGAACTAGAGTTAAGGGTTCTAGATTGAGCCTTGTCTAGACGGATAGTTATTAGAAGAACTGAAGCTACTTGATCTACGGATTCCATCTTGGTCAGGAAATGAAACCGAAATTGACCACTAAATGCCTAAACTGCACTTGAGCTATGGATTTATCTTCACATATAACATCTTCACACATAGCATATAACAGTAAACAAGACTAATATGACTAAATTGACTACTAAATACTCAGTTTTGGCATTAAATCCGATTTTCTGGCAAAAATTGGCGGTTTACCGGTCCCAGAAACGGTTTACCACCGGTTTTCAGTTTTTATGATTTTTTTTCAATTTTTTGAATTTAGATCATTTTTTTTAAAAAAACGGTGGTTTACCGAAACCACATCCCGACGGTTTCGGTAAACCGACCGGTTTACCGCCGGTTTTTACCGGTTTTGTAAACCATGGCATAGCAACTAAAATAGTTTCAGTTCTACACGCAAGATGGTCAACTGTCAAGACAACTATGCTATTCCTCTCTTCAGGTTTTCTGATATTTGGTCATCCTGGTCAATGCTCTTTTAGTTAGAATAAAACAAACATGTCATTTGGTTTTGATTATTATAAATGATCATACCTCTGGTCAAGTATGCAGCTAGCTACTACGGCGCCCTTAAATGAAAATGCGAATAACAGCCAGTTTGCATTGGCAACTGCTTCAAAAGGCACGGTGCACAAAAAGACGACAATTTAAAATGAGGTCGAAGAAGACCATAAGATTGAGACGATAATGATCGTTCGTTCAAATCGAAACTATCCTTCCAATGACTTTGTCGCCCCTGACAGTAAGTCTGCAACTGACAATGCAAAAAATAAGGAGAGAATTGCACACATATAACTAACCTGAAACAGCTGCAGTGCTCTTTCGAATCAAACATGACAATACCCAACTACATCATGATATCATTGGCGTTGACGAAAGTACACGTTTTAGGCCTGAGTATAAAACAAGCTACAGGTTCTCTTCTCACACATCTTAGCTGAAGCATATGCATGCCCATCAGACAGAAAATGGTAGCATAACTACCCAGCAGGATCTGCTTCGTTCAGGTAAATCATGTCTCAAAGAGAATCCATGCAAGTTTCAGACAAGTCCAATCAGAAAAGGATCCCATTTTCTATCTCTGTGATTAAATTAATGGCATTAAAATAGAGAGAACATTTATTTAATAGTTCAGGGTTATTAAGTATCAAATGGATCAACTAAAGATATGTTACTTGCTGACTTCGAAAACCTGATGTAACCCTTGCTGAATTTCTCAAAAACAAATTGAGCCCGCAAAGATGCCCGGCTGTCCACCTGTAACTGTCTTTTCTGGTTTGTCACCCATTTGCTGTTGCACTCATTTTCACACAAGAATTTGAAAACCTGTAGAACCCTAGCATGACGAACAAGGGAAATGGCAAGCTGCATCTCATGCTTTCGCCCCAAGTAACCTTTCAGCACTACTTTCTTGAGGTGATGGCTGAGGCACTCTATGCGATCATCACCCATCTCATAATTCAATATTCTCATGCCCTGAGGAATAACCATGTGAGACTGCAACACAACAATAGCAAAATTCATGAGCACAAGCTTTAACCAGATATATGAACAAACAATCGATTTCAGGTACCGTGACATGGAGCGTCTCCAAGCAGGGGAAACACATCAGGAAGTCGGCCACAAGCTTCAGCTGCGGATCTGACATCTCCAGCGCCAGCGTCCTCACAGACCGGAGGTCCGCCGCCAGTCTAACAGCGCACATGGAACGAAACAACGCCGAGCCGAGCTGCAGCTCCGGGATACCGATCCCAAGGTAGCCGAGCATCTGCAGCCTCGGCGCACGCGCTACATTTATCGATGGGCCCCAGTTGATGTCGTGTGCCAGCAGCCTCTCCAGGGCGGGCGCATCCTCGACGACGAGATGCTCCAGCTCAATGGCGCCCCTCTCCTTGACGCGCCACGGCGTCAGGGAGACCGACACTGTGAGGCTGCGGAGGCTCCAGGACCGCACGCGGAGGGTCCGGCAGCCGAAGACGCGGTCGAGCGACAGGCTGCCAAGCTTGGGGCAGCCGATCAGGAGGCCATGGAGCGCAGCGGCGGATGGGACGATGGCAAGGCGGAGGGTCAGCTCGCCGAGGTGCGGGAAATAGACTTCGCCGTCCTCGGGGAGGCGGCAGTTGGTGAGCTCCGCGGTGCTGAGGGACCGGAAGGAGAGGAATGATGGAGGGAGGCGAAGGGTGTCGTCGGAGGGCAGCCGGAGGACGAGTTCCTGGAGGCTTTTGGCGGCGAGGGAGCGGAACCAGGAGTCGAGGTCGGAGGCGGAGGGACGGGCGATGAGGATATGGAACCTCACAGCGCTGACGCAGTGGGAGGCGAGGATCCGGGACATGGCAGCGCAGAGGGAGGAGGTGGGGACGGGAAGGTGGGAGTCGAGGAGGTGGAGTGGCGCGGAGGGCCATAGGCGGCGCCAGCGGTGGGATAGGATTTGGGTTCGCCCGGCGGCAGGGAGGGGGAGAAGGGAGAGGATGGTGGCGAGGATGCAATCCGGTAGGAGGCTGATAAGATCGGGGTCATCATCGTCGTCGTGGGAGGCGGCGATGGAGGGGATTGGATTTGCTAGGGCATTGTCCACCATTTTGCGGGAGAAAGGAAGCGAATTGGCAGAGGGCCTTCATATGTTTTTTTGCCACTAAGTAGAGATGGATTCTAATCATCTTTAATATTTAACTAGATCAGGTGGCGCCCATTCGGGCGTCCTATCCAACACACTATCCAGCACAGGGAAGGTATCCATCCAGCACAAGAAAAAACAGGAGTGAGGCGCCGCATAAGAACAAACCATAACGGGAGGTATATATATAGTATTAGGAGCTATAGTCCGGCCAATCCACATAATTATGTACATAAACCTAACGCAGTAAACTATAAGTGCATCTCTTCATCTAAAAAAGTGAGCACATCATCTGTCATGTGTTTAAACTCTAGGTTTGTCGAGGCTACAAACAACAAATACAAGAATGTGAGTATAAAAGCTCCATAAATACATGTGTCATGTTCCATCCACCAAAAAAATTGGCATATGAAATCTTCTAATTCACAAGTATCAGATATCGAATGTCCTTATTATCTATCCATATGACCATATGACTATGAGGTACCTCAAGTAAACTGTTTTCTAAAATTTACACTATTCTTGGCTTTGACATGCATGTGGTCAAACTTTCTCGCAGTAAGGCATGTGGTCAAATTTACACTATTCTTGGCTTTCACTCGATAACACAAAATGGTACTACTTGAACTGATTAATGTCTTAGTCCTCAAATCAGGATCACACAGTGGAATTTTGTTGGCGTTACTAAGGCAGTAAGGCATCAACATTTAGGATCATTTTTAACACTCTATTCTGTAAGTGACATGGAAGATATACTTCTCCAAAGAACTTTTTTCTCAAAATAGTTCTAGGTAATGCAAAATTTAATCCTCAGCTATTGTGCATAAGCCAGACATAATCTTGTCATAATTTGGTACTTGAACAAATGTTAAATAAATATTGTTTACAAGTAACAATATACAGTACAACGCAAAAACATTCACGTACATGAAAACAGACGATGATCTTTTTATCATTATCACTGTGAATAAAATGAATGATAATATGCTTTTCTTCAAAACTGTATTATCAGCTGGCGGTGTTTTTCAAATCTAA
This sequence comes from Zea luxurians, assembly GCA_029449295.1. NCBI lineage: Eukaryota > Viridiplantae > Streptophyta > Magnoliopsida > Poales > Poaceae > Zea > Zea luxurians. Next base: position 31,271,190 of record JAOPSE010000001.1, on the reverse strand, counting down.
GTTGGACCAGCTGTTAGTGAAAGTGTGATTTATCTCCCCCACCAAAGAGGTGACCATCATTTATCATGAACGTGCCTAAACGGCAAACAAGTTCAAACAACCTCTAAAGTCCATCATCAATAGTTCTGTCACATAGCCATGCATGATATATGAAGTCAAACAAACACAAAAGCAACTATATGAATAGGCAAACATAGAACAACTTCCTTTTAATTGCTGCATGTTTACCTCCTATCTGCAGAAATTTCTGGGGTTCTTCTACCTGCTCAATGTTGTTAGATTACCATTAAAACTTGATGTCACTCAACATGTAATCAGAAGCAGGGGAACATCAGAGACATGCAGATTATCTCACCTGATGGTAGGTTTTGCCATTCTCTATATCGTAGATCCAGCGACCAACAACCCGGACTCATAGCGCCTGGTTGCGCTTCTTGGCCTTGACATCTTGCACTATGACCTACAGCGGTTGCGGACCTGTGCAAAGAATGAATCCTCATGTACCCACATTTCCATGTTATATTGTTCAAACTTCAAACAATCCAGGTTGATTTTAATATGTCTCTATGAACACAACAGTGTTTGAGAATTAACATCCACATATGTATTTTACTATAAATAACTATTCCTTTCAGTAATCTACCACAGAAATCCACAATACAATGGTCACAAACAAGGAAAGGCGTTTATCCATAAAAGTAATGATGGTGTCTTAGGTTTTGCATCAGGTAAACAAAGATACTTTCGTACAAACATGACTGTCATTGGTACAGTGTTCTAGGGTCACTAATCATGGCCAAGCTGATCGAAACAAAACAGGCTCACATATACTTAGCCACTTCAAACTTTTTTAAAAATTTCAAATGTTAATTTTGAAATATGCATGTGCAAAGATAAAGGAGAAGATAAAGACTGAACCCATCACGAAAACATTGGCAGCAGGGATAGTGCTGTGGTGGGTTTTGGTCACCAGCAAAGGCCCCAACGAAGACATGGGCAGCAGGGATTGTGCTGTGGTTCGGATGTTTCAGATTTCCTAGAAAGCTAACCTCTGCCTGAGAAACTAAACAAAAGGTCCATTTAGGATTTGGTGAAACAAATCTGATGTGAGATGATACTGTCAAATGACATGGATACAACGAAAAATGACAATTTGAAGGATATGAAAGATTTGGAAGGTGCCAGAGAGTGGCATACAGAATCCTTTGTTTCTCGTCCGTAAACTGCTTGACATATACAAACATCAGCACCTGGCTTGAGAACACAAGAAAAATAATCACTTTAGATTCGATTTGGCTAGTAAAGCAATGTCGATGCAGTGACCAGACAACAGAAAAAAAAATTGCGAACTGAGACAGAGCGCAGCAGAGCACAACCTGCGGGGCACGGGGAAGAACATGGCGGTGTTGGGGGGCGGGGTAGCGGCGGCGTGGGGAGGAAGAGGGCGAGGCGACGCCGCACGTGGTGGAGAGCGAGGAGGATTCTTTGGGGTCCGTCTGTGTGACAATTGCATGCTTGCAAAAGGATGATTTCATCGTAAAGCTCCAAATCTGTCAAATAAACATTTGGCGAAACAAAAATGTCAGAACAACATAGGGAGAAAGTGATTTAGAAGAACGTGTGAAATTAAACAACTGAAACAAATGGAAAGCTCTAGGCATTAAGAATTTCTCAGATTTCAGAAGAGAACAAATAAAGTTTGTTAGTATGTATTATATACATCCAGAGTTTCTCCTATGATATGACTAAGGTTGTACTAAGAAGCTAAGACTGAGTCCTTTGTACTACATATAATCCTTCTACACAACTACCATACACACTTTAATAAATGGTTCTTCATAAAAACATCAGAGGAACTAAAAGCTACTGCATAAAACATTTTTTACCTCACAAAGCCTTTTTCTAGGAGAAAAAATTGAATATATGCAAGAAGACAGAATAACATGAGCCTCAAGCTCCTTTCTGATTCTCTTTTCATGAGCCTCAACCTCCCTAGCAATCTTAGCTTCCTCATTATGCTGAAGTAACATTAGACGAAGACAACATATATCAAAAAATAATAATACAAAGAAGGAAAAGAATATGGATATAACAATACAAAAGAAGAAAAATAATATATCCATAAATGCAGTGAGAACATACCTTGCGCTTTCTGTCCATGTGATATGTATCTTCATCATGATAACCCAATCTTTCAGGGGATGCCAGGGGGCTTTCGAATCCGGCAACTTGAGGGATGCCAAGTTGGCCGTGGATTGGAGTTGTGCTAGCATTAATATTTGACAAAGCCCCCTCATGATCTATCAATGCCGATGCAATAGGTGACCTGCCACTGCCACGTTGAGTCAAATGGCTAGAACCAGATGATTGACTGTGAAATGTATAGCTAGGTGCCTGCTCAACTCCATGGAGAAAGCGTGATCCTGTAGACAGCGGAGCTACCCTCAAGTTTGACGCTTCTGCTGAAGAATCATAGAAGTGTGACTGGCTTGCCCTCTCATATGTATCACTTGGCTGCTCAGGAAGAAACTGGTATTCATGTACTGCCTGTGAGCCAAGATGAGAAGAGCCAATGAAAGATTTCCGTTTCCTTGTATTTTGAAGTAAAGGGTCTATGGTAGGCAAGATTGCCGAAGCCTAAAGGGGAAACAGATTTTAAAGTTTAAACCGATCAATGATTGATTGATTTAAGAAAACAATAATCTCGTCCAGAATAAAAGGCAGTGGACAAGAAGAGAAATATAATAGAACTCAAAAACTCCAAACATGCAACTTCGTGAGAAATGATAATGTATAATATGATCATGAAACAAATTTACAGTAACAAACCTAACAAAAAGAATATGCTCTATAAACAGAGTATGCACATATGGTGTCTGTTCCCTTCAATGCAACAATATGCATGAAATGAATAAACATGCAACAATATACATGAAATGAATAAACATGCAACACAGCAGCTCATGATTTGAATATTATTACAGTTCAGATATAGTTAGAACAAAATTCGAACGCACAACCTTGGCTTACGGAAAATGCCAAAAGTATCATTAACTACAAACTGCAGTCACTATTCCAGTGAACTTATTAAAAGGCAGATTAATGGAAACAACACATAGATAAATGGACATTTGGATAGTCTCTAGTTATTCCATCTACTCGAAGACAAGGTGTGCATGAAGTTGTAAAAAAACATTTGTCTGCAAGCAAACTAAGGCATACCTTCATGGTTTTGGGACCAGAAAACATCTTGGTCTCATATGATCGAAAGGGCTGCCTCGGTTGCTCAGGGACTGTTCCAAAACATTGAAAACAAATAGTAGAAAGCAAATCAGCGTAATGTAAATATGGAAAGAATACAGTGGCATCAATTTAGATTTCAGACTCTACAAGTGTGGGGGACAGATATCCCCCGGGTCCACTAGAAGGGTAAAAGACCTCACGAAAGGCCCAAGGGCCCAATAAATCGTAAGGTCATTCCTTCATGGGCCTGGGGAGGGACAATCAGTAAAGCAGATCGCAGTAAGGCCGGATCGGAGCAAGACCAGGTGGCCCCACAACGTTGAGCAAGAAACCACAACAGAAGATCCGACTCTCCCGCGCTGGAGCCCCATGCAACAGAACCAGGCGAGGATAGGTCGGCTGAATCATAGGAAGATAGACTCAAACAGTTCACTATCCTTTAAGTGCACGTTGTTATCATATCCATATGTATTGCCCCACGGTCAAGTATATAAGGCCCAGGGGGCTCCCCTTCAGAACGACCAATTCCAACTCCACACTACCCAGCCATCTACCTAAACTCCCCACGTTCTCGCTCTAGAGAACCACCTTGTAACCCATAACACAAAGCATCTCCGCCAGGACGTAGGGTGTTACACATCTCTAAGCGGCCCGAACCTGTAAACATCGTCTATTGTCCCTCGTGCATCTAGCGCGAACCATTTTGCTACAGTCGGCGACACCACCCTACTCCTAAAAACACCTCGAGGGGCAACCCCGGGTGTGCGGTCGGACCCAAAACACCGACAGCTGGCACGCCAGGTAGGGGTGTGTCAACGATCTAAGTTAGCTCAATGGCCGTCACCATCCACAGCAAGATCACCTTCTGTCCCGGATCCATGTTCTGCTTTGGGACGATCTCGTCCATAGCCGACGAAGAGGGAACTCTACACCGCGTTGCAGATCCGCCGAGAAAGAAACCTCCTCCAACAAACTCCGAAAATACCAGAGAAGCGCAATCTCCAGCTCTTCGAAAGAAGATCGCCACGACAGCCACGCCATTCTACCCCGACGTTCTCTTCATCGGGAGAGTGGAGTCGCCTCCCGTCTCTGACGAAGAGCCGACTGCGCCTGGGGAAGAACCACCTCAGCGAGAATCCCATCGACGAAGAAATCGGCGTCGAAACATCCGGAGACATCACCAAGCCGGAGAACAGGATCCGGAGCAGCCTGTCTCGCGAGACGAGGTCTCGGAGATGGGAGAAACTCCAGAAGAATGCGTCTTCAGAGAACGAAGGAACTCCCGACGGTGTGATCATCGACGAGCTCAGGAACAAGCCGAGCAAGACGCGAGGCAGCGCCGGGAAAATCCACTCTTCGGTCGCAACCTGAACCCCGACTTCGCCCGAGCCATGAACACGCCGAGTGAAGTCGAAGGAGTGCTAGCTCGGATAGCTGACGGACTCCCTCGGACTCCCGACGCCGAGGGCTATCAACACCTGTTCACCCAAGCAGCCAACCATCTCCTACCTCTCGCTCACCCACCGAACGATTTGCGACACGCCATCAACAGTCGTCGAGACGCGCGGAGCTCCATCAACGCTTCGCGTGAACGATGGCATGAGAACGAGATCCGCCGCCGGGAGGAGTACGACAGGGATCATGGCATCCCAACTCGGAGTCAAGCCACCAGAGCCGAATCAATGACGACCTCGACTGGCGGAACTACCCGGGGACGATCGAGGAACCACAACAACTACTCCCCTCCCCGGGACAGACATCATCCCCGACGACAGGAGAACACATGTGGAGTATCCGCCCTTACTCCACGCCTTAGGGCCATTCAGTGGCCCCCTAACTTCAAGGTATCCAACGTCAACAAGTATGAACCTAAGCAGGATCCGGGAGGCTGGCTGGCCGTCTACACCACCGCCGCTCGAGCCGCCGGAGCATCCGAGGACGTGATGACTGCGTACTTACCCATTGTCCTTGGGCAAGACGCACTGCAATGGCTACGACATCTACCTCGACACTGCATCGACGACTGGAGCGACTTCAGTCAATGCTTTACTGCCAATTTTCAGTCCCTCTCCGACAAACCGACGCAACCATGGGACCTCAAATCTATCAAGTGCCGGGGGGACGAAACTCTCCGATCGTACCTCAAAAGGTTCCAGACCATGAGAAATCGTATCCCCGAGGTCACGGAGGCGACCGTGATCGAGGACTTCTACAGAGGATCCAATGACTCGGCCTTCGTCCGAGCCATATTACAGAAGGCGCCAACTACCTCCGAGGAGCTGTTCCGAGAAGCCGACCTCTACATCACCGTCGATGAGCGAGCCCAGGACCTCATCGGAGGAGCGAAGCCCGCACCGGCAGCGCCACGACGCGACGCGAACCAGCAACCCGACAAACGCTGGGAGAAGAGACCGCGCGAAGAGGTGCATGCCGCCGGACCACGTGCCTCTCGCGCCCGGGGAGGACCTCGCGGAGGTGAGCTTACGCTGGACGACATCCTCGACGCCCAGTGCCTGTACCACAAGGACATGCGCCACACTCTTCGGAACTGCCGGGATTTCAAGCATTCCGTCGGGCACGACCGACCCTTCCAACCTCTACCTCCTCCTCCGCCGCGGGGAGGACCAGAAGAACCACGACAACCCCAGCAGCAGGAGGAGGGAGGAGGAGGAGCTTTCTCGCGCGTTGACAGGGAGGTCAACGTCATCTTCGGCGGACACGGATCGCAGGAGAACAAAGGACAGCAAAAGCTCAACGATCGCCAGATACTGGTGGCAACCACCGGTCCACCCGCTCCGTACCGATGGTCGGAACACCCAATCACCTTCACTCGGGCAGACCAATGGCTCAACTTCGACCACCCGGGCAAATACCCGCTCCTCGTCGATCCAGTGATCCGAGAGAGCAGGGTGAAGAAGGTGTTAGTGGACGGGGGGAGCAGCATCAACGTCACCTTCCCCCGGACACTCCGAGGCTTGGGAGTTCACCTCAAAGAACTCCACGAGTCAGACACTCCCTTCTTCGGCATCGTGCCGACTGAGGGAGAATACCCGCTGGGCCACATCTACATGCCCGTCACCTTCGGAACTCCGGAGAACTACAGAACCGAATTCCTGAGGTTCGAGGTAGCAAACTTCGACTGCGGGTACAACGCCATCATTGGAAGGCCGGGATTGGCAAAGTTCATGGCCATCCCGCATTACACGTACATGATATTGAAGATGCCGGGACCACAAGGAATCATAACTGTGCGTGCTGACCTCCAAGGCGCCGCAGAATGTTTCCGAGTGGCCATCCAGGCAGCCCTCACCACTAAACCGTCGACGACTTCTTCGATCCAGGCAAACTCTAAGCCTGAGGAAGACCATACAGCACCGGCGAATGAAGCTCAAGCCGCGACCTCTATGTGGCCAACTGAAGAAACTAAAAGGATCAATCTGTGGTTTGCTGATGAACGCAAAACTGCCATCATCAGCTCTAGCCTGGATGATAAATAGGAAAGCGCGCTCGTCCGGTTTCTGCAAGACAACCGAGACGTATTCGCATGGCAACCTGCGGATATGCCGGGAGTCCCGAGAGAACTGGCCAAGCACAAACTGAAGGTCTACCCCCAAGCAAGACCGATCCGGCAAAAACTACGTCGTTTTACGCCCGACAAGAGAGAGGCCATTCACGCTGAGCTGGCCCGCTTGGGTTTATCAGGGAGGTGTTACATCCCGAGTGGTTAGCCAACCCTGTTCTTATACTCAAAAAGAATAAAGTGGATTGGCGCATATGCGTCGACTATACTGATCTCAACAAACATTGTCCGAAGGATCCCTTCGGGCTCCCAAGGATAGATCAGGTGGTAGACTCCACCGCTGGATGTTCTGTGTTGTCTTTCCTGGATTGCTATTCCGGATACCATCAGATCAGCTTGGCAAAGGAAGACGAGGAAAAAACAACGTTCATCACTCCGTTTGGTGCTTTCTGTTATACCTCCATCCCGTTCGGCCTCAAGAACGCTGAAGCGACTTATCAGAGAGCCATTCAAACATGCTTAGCCGATCACTGGGGCAAACGTGTGGAAGCCTACGTAGACGATGTGGTAATCAAAACGGAGAACTCGGAAAACTTTATCAAAGACTTGCAGCTGGTTTTCAACAGTCTACAGCGGTATCGGTGGAAGCTTAATCCTGAAAAATGTGTTTTTGGGGTACCAGCAGGGAAGCTACTCGGATTTATTGTAAGCCACCGGGGAATTGAAGCTAATCCGGAAAAGATTGAAGCTATCATGAAAATGGAAGCTCCGCGATCACAAAAGAAGGTTCAACGACTTACCAGATGTATGGCAGCTCTGAGCAGATTTATATCCAGGCTGGGAGAAAAAGGTTTACCGTTTTACAAGCTACTCAAGAAAGTGGACAAGTTTCAGTGGACTTCAGAAGCGCAGGAAGCCCTGGACGCACTGAAAAAATTCTTGACAACCCCACCAGTACTAAAACCACCACGGCGAGCCATGTTAACTCAACCAGCTGAAGATCTGCTGCTATATATTTCTTGCACGACTCACGTGGTAAGCACCGCGTTGGTAGTCGAGCGAGCAGAAGAAGGACATGCCTACCCTGTGCAACACCCCGTTTATTTCATCAGTGAAGTTCTGGGTCCCTCGAAGAAAAAGTATCCTCAAGTGCAGAAGCTATTATACGCAGTACTTCTAACTGCCCGCAAGCTGCGTCACTACTTTGATGACCACAAAGTCATAGTAGTCACCGTTTTTCCGATAGGGGATATTCTCCACAACAAGGAAGCCATTGGCCGAATAGCCAAGTGGGCCTGTGAACTGGGATCTCATGACATCGAATTTTGACCTCGTACTGCCATTAAGTCCCAAGCATTGGTTGACTTCGTATTAGAATGGACTGAACAACAAGTACCAGAAAACCCAGAAACTGCAGAAGTATGGAGGATGTATTTTGATGGCTCGCTGAAGCTGCAGGGAGCAGGCGCAGGAATTCTCTTCATCGCGCCTGGAGGCGAACACCTCAAATATGCCCTCCAACTGTTATTTCTAGCCTTTTAACAATGCAGCCGAGTATGAAGCTCTGATCCATGGACTAAGCATCGCCATATCATTGGGCATCAAGAGATTAATGGTATACGGAGATTCTCTGGTGGTCATAAGTCAGATAAACAAAGAATGGGACTGTTCGAATGATTCAATGGGAAAATACTGCACTGCCATCCGGAAACTAGAAGATAAGTTTGAAGGTCTAGAATTTCATCATGTAGAGAGAGATCAAAACACGGCAGCTGATGTATTGTCCAAGTTAGGATCCAGCCGAACTCAGGTCCCACCCGGAGTCTTTGTGCAAGAAATACCACAACCGAGCATCTCAACAGATCAAGCAGAAGAATGTAATATCGTGGATCAACCCGAGTCAGACTCTGACGACTGGAGAAGGCCGATCATCAGATACATAAAGAATGAAGAGGAACCAGATGACAAAAATGTAGCCGAGCGCATCACCAGATAGTCAGCCCACTACACACTCATTGGGGAAACATTATACAGAAGGGGTGCATCGGGCGTCCTCATGAAGTGCATTCTCTCATCTACTGAGAAGCAACTTCTAGATGAGGTCCATGCTAGGCAATGCGGAATACACGCAGCGTCCAAGACACTAGTCGGGAAGGTCTTCAGGTCAGGATTCTATTGGCCAACGGCGAAAAACGATGCAGCCGAGTTAGTTCAGAGGTGCGAAGCTTGCCAATACTTGTCAAAGCAACAACATTTACCAGCACAACAATTGCAGACCATACCAGTAACTTGGCCCTTCGCATGCTGGGGACTGGATATGATTGGACCTTTTAAGAAAGCTTAAGGAGGATACACTCATGTACTGGTAGCAATCGACAAGTTCACCAAATGGATAGAATTCAAACCCATTGCTTCCTTAACCTCAGCCAAGGCCGTGGAATTCATACAAGACATAATATTCAGATTTGGAATACCAAACAATATCATAACTGACTTGGGATCCAACTTCACAAGTTCAGGATTTTTCGATTTCTGCGAGCAAAAGGGCATTCAGATCAAGTATGCTTCGGTAGCACACCCGAGGGCCAACGGGCAGGTTGAGCGAGCTAACGGGATGATACTGGAGGCACTTAGGAAAAGGGTCTTCGAAAAAAATGAAAAGTTCGCAGGAAAATGGATAAGGGAACTGCCCTATGTCGTCTGGAGCCTAAGAACTCAACCTAGCCGAGCTCTACATGGAAACACTCCTTTCTTCATGGTCTATGGGTCAGAGGCAGTATTACCCGCCGATCTCAAGTTCGGGGCGCCGAGATTGGTCTTCGAAAGCATAGCAGAAGCCGAAGCTACTAGACTGGAGGACATCGATGTACTCGAAGAAGAACGGCTGAACGCAGTAATTCAATCAGCACGGTACCAGCAGACTCTGAGACGCTATCACGACAAGGCTATGCGACAACGATCCTTCTCAGTAGGAGATCTCGTCCTCCGCTGAATTCTAACGGGGGAGGGACGGCACAAGTTGTCACCATTATGGGAAGGGCCATTCATAATCGCAGAAGTCACTCGGCCAGGATCATATCGTCTAACTCAGATGGACGGCACAGAAATTGGGAACTCCTGGAATATAGAACACCTCAGGAAGTTTTACCCTTAGCTGAATTTCAAAGGCTATCGGGACGACAATGTACTCTGTAAAATGGGAGATATGTCATCAATAAAGAAGGTCTCAAAGATACTCAATTTGCTCATGTTTGACTAGCACTCTTTCTTAACTCGAGGTGACCACTATGCCCTACTGACGGAGCAATCGGCTTAAGTCGGCAACGACTTAAGACGGTGCGACATGCTCACGCTTACTTAACTCGGGGTGACCACTATGCCCTACTGACGGAGCAATCGGCTTAAGTCGGCAACGACTTAAGACGGTGCGACATGCTCGCGCTTACTTAACTCGGGGTGACCACTATGCCCAGCTAACGGAGCAATCGACTTAAGTCGGCAACGACTTAAGGCGATGCAACATGCTCATGCTTACGTAACTCGGGGTGACCACTATGCCCTATAAACAGAAGCAATCGACTTAAGTCAGCAGCGATTTAAGGCGATCTGAAGTGCTTACGACTACTCATATAGGGATGACTTCTATATCCCGTGAACAAGTTTCGAAAACCATCACACAACCTTTTTACCACTGCAAATCTATGTACTATTGAACTCTAAAACAACAAGGAAAGTAGCAATATCATTCAAATACTAAACTGGTGTCCTCTAACAAATATACGACCGTGCTAACCGCGCGCTCAAAGCACGCAAAACATTTCTCTATTTCACGATGTCTTTCTCAGGAGCAACCGACGAGAAAGGGCGACTTGAGGAATCAGGCGCAGCATTCACGTCAGCCCTTATATCTTCAGGAACGACTACACCGGGTCTCCTCATCAAGATTCGTCCCGCCCGAATGGCCTTAGCCATGGCTCTGTCGCGCTGAGCTCTCAGAGTAATGGAAGTTTCTTCAGCAACCTTGGCAGCCAATCGAGCATTTTCTAGCTCCTGGGTGATGGATTTCTTGGAAGCACGGAGTTCTTTGATAGTAGTATCCTTAGCCGATATCAACTGCCTGAGACGGATCACATCATCTGTGGATTCCTGCAGTCTGCAGCGGAGATTATCTAACTCCTCCATGGAAAAGCGATGACTCCTCTCCAGGATGGTCAACGAATTGCTAGAATCGCGATACAGTCTGTCAAGATTGTCGCGGGATGTAGCAAGGACACGTTTTTCTTCTTGCAAACAAGAATCAACTCCTTTCAAACATCAAACAAGCAATAAGAACACAGCAATGCAAGGTACAACTCCATAAGTCACCTTTTCAGAATCAAGCTGAGTGCGAAGGGAAGAGCTCAGTGCATTGGCATCATCTAGGGCAGCAGAAACCTGGGCTAATTCAGTCTGGCTTTGAGAATACTTTTCTTCAAAATCAGAGCACCGCTGGACCAGTTCGACTTGATCTCGAGAATGTTTTTCTTCAAGAGTGGAAATTCGCCGAGTCATATCTAGCAGGAGACAATCAAACAAAAAGGGTCAGAATGTAAAGCAGTCCAATAATACAGACAAAGAGAAGCAGAAAGGCACTAACCAGCATTGGTCGCCTCCAAGTCAGAGACACGTTGTCGAAGTAACACCAGATTCCAACGTGCAAGAGACAAAGCTCCTTCTGGAACAGAAGCACCCTGCAACCTCAGCTGGCTAGCCATCCCGTCCACCAAAGCCTGATAAGGAGAACAGATGAGTGTAATAACAGCAGTTTACACAGTGCAAAAGTCGAGACAAGATATATTACAGTACCTGGAGATTGGAGAAGAACGAAGGGACTCCCAAATCATGAGAGATCAATTGATGACCGGGCGTAAGGTCGCCACCCGAGGCAGTTTGCAACAAACCAGCAGAAACCAACTCAGTACCATCAACAGAGCTCAAAACTTGGCCAGCGGGGACGCTGCCCTCTAAAGCGACTCCCTGGTTCGAAGCTTGGGCAACCACCATGCAGCCGGAGTGCGGGGGCGATCCTGCATGAACGTCCATGGAAGTACAAGAGGGAGACCCCGCTCGGACACCCTCAGGGGCTGGGTCATAGTTTGCGCTACCCACGTGAGCCGGATCATCTCCGGCAGCACCCTCGGGGGCTGGACAGTGACTTGCACTACCCACTCGAGCCGAGTCACCCTCGGCAACACCCTCGGGGGCTGGGTAAGCGTCAACACCATCCTTGAGGGCCAGGTTCTCTACAGTAGCCACCTCTAAGGCTGAAGGCCCCTCCGTTGCTTCCATGGGACCGAGATGATCTAAGTTAGTCTCTTGGCCCTCAAGACCGCGCTCTAAGGTCGATGAGGCGCGGGATGACCTCAACCCAGCATCGAGCACATCAGCACAAACCTCCATCACACCGTCATCCGCTGGCTCTAACAAAAGGTCCTCTGGAACCATATCTTCTAGGGTCTGATCAAAATTTGCCAGAGATAACTCCTGTAGGCTAACGAGGGCTGACAAAGCAGGAGAAGGAACTCCACTACTCTCCCCACTGGCAATATACCGCCGACTGTTCTTCCGAGTCAGAGGGACCTCATCTTCTTCCTCCCCGTCGTTTTCATCAACAACATAAGCGACACACCCATTGGGATCAGCATCAGATGGGGCACACCCATTGGGATCAGCAGCAGATGGAGCACACCCATTGGGGTCGGCGTCAGTGAAATCAGGCACGGGAACCTCCTCAGCAGCAGGAGCCGAAGGACCAACGCCCCGATCCAAACTAGATACTTGCCGAAGACGTCTCTTTTTCTTTTTCTGCTCATCAGCAGAAGGATCAAGTTGATTGGCTCGGCAAGGGCGTCTCGGGCGAGCACTGGCAGGCTTCTAAACATCCAAAGTTATACTAGCTTCTGGGAGAGGCGCCACCACCAATGTCCCGGCAGGAGCAGCATCAGGAGAGTCCTCAGCCAGCAAATCAAGCATAGCACTTATTTCTGCGTCACTAGGATCCAAAGGCACCTCAAAGTGGACTTGCCGTTCGTCGTCAGGAATTTCCCCGAGCGAAGCAACCAAAGTGTTAACCTCTTCGGCAGAGGGCCACACTCTAAGGCCCAAACCACCATCAGTGACAGGTGGATTCGACACAAAAAGAGTGAAGGTCTTGGGAGAAGGCAGGTTCCGTGCTGAGTATGCCACTGGGGCGCCAATATTTGATACCTTGCCTCTAAGGATCATCTCAAGTCGGTTCACCAAGTCTACAGAGGGAATTCTCCTGTTGGTAACCCGAGTCGGGTCAGCTAGGCCTCTGTACAGATAAGCCGGGTATGCTCTGTCCTTCAACGGCTGAACATTCTTGAAAACAAAATCAGCAACCACAGCTTCAGCAGTCAGACCCCTTTCTTTCAGCAGTCCAACTTCAGCTAGCAAAGCCCTCGCTTCAGCTACCTCTTGATCCGTGGGAGACTCAGTCCAACTCGGAGTGCGAACATCCGGTTGTCTTCCCGACCGTGGGGGGAGGGAATGTCCATGGTTCTCAACAATAAACCATTCCAAGCGCCACCCCTTGATACTGTCTTTGAGAGGAATTTCAAGATACTCAGTCTTCCTCCCACGGCGCATCTCCAAACTAGCACCCCGACCAGCTGATGCTGACCCCCGGCCATTCCAGGGCGGCAGTGATACAAGTACTTCCACAACCCAAAATGTGGCAGCACGCCCAGGAAAGCTTCACACAAATGAACGTAAATAGAAATTTGAAGAATAGAATTGGGATTCAGGTGGGTCAAGTTAAGGTGATAAAAATCAAGGAGGCCGCAGAAGAAAGGTGAAATGGGGAGAGCGAGACCGCGGAGAAGAAAAGGAACGTAAATCACGGACTCATGGGTATCCTCTGTCGGGACAGTGACCCCATGACAAATCCGGCAAGAACAAAGCTCCCTCGGGGGAAGAACCCCGATAGACACGAGGTGGAGGAGGTCAGACTCGGAGACAACAAACATGTGATTACCTGCGAAAGGCAATTGGCTGTTGGGGTCGATAGGGGGAATTACCGCAGCGGATGAACTCGAGGCCTTTCTCTTGGGCGCCATCTCGAATCTACTGGCGAACAGAGCGAGAGCTGAATTGCAGAGAGGATTTGGAGGCAGAAAAGCAAGAACTAGGGCACGGAAAGCAGAGGCGGCTGAAAGCGCTGTATAGGCGGGATATTCCCGAGCCGGATACCGTCTCCAAAAGCGCCCAGTTAGCACCCGGCGGTTACTTCTAAAACACCGGTGTGCCACGTCGTCACCCGGCGGTTACCTCTAAAACCCTGGTGTGCCACATCATCACTCGGCTATTATCCTCAAAAGTGGCCGACACGGCCCGTTTTAACTCGGCTGTCATTTCTAAGACGCTGACGATATCACCAATGGCTTGGCATTTGCCTCTAAAGCGCCGACAATGTCTTCAATCGCTCGGCAGCTATCTCTAAAGCGCCGATGATGTCTTCAGTCGCTCGGCAGCTATCTCTAAAGCGCCAACGATGTCCTTAGTCACTCGGTAGTTACCTCTAAAACGTCGACGCGGCCTTCAGTCATTCCGTCGCTGATACAGTTTCGTAATCACTCAGACGCTATTTTAAAAGCGCAAATGTTGACAATAATAGCTCGGCCATCACAAAACATCGGTGTGATGCCCGAGTTATTTAGTTACTATCCCAAAGGAGTCAACTTCATAAATAAGGCAGGCGGAGGAAGGACTCAAAAACTCTAAGTTACGCCACAAACACAACAGCAAGATGATCAGCACAGAAGGGACGAGACTGTTCTTCATTAAGGGAAGTTTTCATACTTACAAATCAACTCATTATGAGTTGATAACTTTCCTATTGATACTACTACTACTACTACGCTACACTATACTACTTTACATTACTAATACTACTACATTACTTCACTATACTACTTCTAATCTATACTAATATTTAAAAACCAGTGGCATTTAGCCACTGGCCTTGTTGCCGCTCCTGCTGCCGCCCCTGCCGCCGCCGCTGCCGCCCCTGCCACCGCCGCCCCTGCTGCCGCCGTCGTCGTCGCCGCCATCGCCTCCGTCGTCGTCGTCGTCGTCGCCCTCGCTGCCGCCGCCGTCCTCCTTGGACGAGTCCTCCTCGTCCGAGGAGTACTCCGACTCATCCGAGCCCGCGAGCCCAGAGCGCTCGATGGCCCGGATGTAAGTCCAGACCTCCGCCGCGAGCCCCTGGGAGTCGTCTGAATCGTCAGACGACTCACGCAGAGGGATGGGAGCCGGAGACCCCTCGGACTCAGAGGAGAACTCCTCCTCTGAGTATTCCGAGTCACCAAAGTCTTCAGACGGAGGAGTCGGCTCACGCTTGCGTTTCTTGCCCATGGTGGAAATGCAGGGAGAAGAAGAAAGCAAGAGATGTGAAAAAACCAGAGAGGCAAAGATACTATTTATAGGAGAAGAAGGCAACCGCTCACCTCCAACCACGGTCACTGAACAGTCGCGAAGCATTCAATACACACTTCAACTCGTCTGAAGACGCGCGGCAGACGTCGTTTCATGCAATGCAACACCCATTGGGACTCCAGTCAACCGCACAGAAGATATGATTACACCCGCCGTCACATCACATTACTACTCAGAAGCAGCCGGCTAAAACACTCAGCGTACCAAGCCGTCTCTTACCCACACCCATTGGGGGGGGACGCCCAGGAATTATCAGTATATTTTTCAAAAAAACTGTCACATCCGTGCAGGGCGTGCAATGAACACCTCAAGACAAAAATGAGATATCAGTAAGGATCAGAGGAAAGCCAAATATAGCCGGTGAAGTACAAAATCTGACCGATGGAAGCGACGTGAAGGCTAGCCAGGGAACGTCCATCAAATGTCCAATCAGTCACAGAGCAAATAAATTGCACCACTTAGCAAGATATGGGCAGATCACGAACTCGGCTGCAAAAGACAAAATACATGCTGACCTCGGATGCATAATTTTGATGACATAATGCTGACCTCTAAAGCATAATATGGATGACATAATGCCAACTTCTAAGGCACCCAAAAAAAGAGAGAGAAAGTATGACCCTCGGTAAAAGGAACAAGGTAAAGACCTTTGAGAGGATTGTTTTCAAAAATCCACTTAAAGCTCGGGGGCTACACCCATTGGGTGCACCTTTGGTGCACCCCATGGATCACCATTTCAAGCCAAGATAGTGCCGACTTCCAAGGCATAAGACAAGATTAAAAGACAAGGCTGGCCCTCAACCTGAGCACGAGAAGAAAATAAAAATAATTTCTGATGAAGACCTTCGAGTAGATTATCTTCTAAAATCTACTCGAAGCTCGAGGGCTACACCCATTGGGTGCACCTCCGGTGCACCCAATGAAATTCAAGGTCCTACAAAATGAGAAGCCAACCTCTAAGGCACAAGTGTGAGGCAAAATTACAGATTTCGAGTGAAGCAAAGCAAAAGAAGACAGTAAGAAATCATTTTCACCAGATTGCCCGAGAAGCGTTTCTTGTCGTAAGCAAAACCTGCAAGTTGGGCCTAGGATCTTTGGGCCAATTATCTCAAAATCAACCCAAAGATCGGGGGCTTGTGGGGGACAGATATCCCCCGGGTCCACTAGAAGGGTAAAAGACCTCACGAAAGGCCCAAGGGCCCAATAAATCGTAAGGTCATTCCTTCATGGGCCTGGGGAGGGACAATCAGTAAAGCAGATCGCAGTAAGGCCGGATCGGAGCAAGACCAGATGGTCCCACAACGTTGAGCAAGAAACCACAACAGAAGATCCGACTCTCCCGTGTTGGAGCCCCATGCAACAGAACCAGGCGAGGATAGGTCGGCTGAATCATAGGAAGATAGACTCAAACAGTTCACTATCCTTTAAGTGCACGTTGTTATCATATCCATATGTATTGCCCCACGGTCAAGTATATAAGGCCCAGGGGGCTCCCCTTCAGAACGACCAATTCCAACTCCACACTACCCAGCCATCTACCTAAACTCCCCACGTTCTCGCTCTAGAGAACCACCTTGTAACCCATAACACAAAGCACCTCCGCCAGGACGTAGGGTGTTACGCATCTCTAAGCGGCCCGAACCTATAAACATCATCTATTGTCCCTCGTGCATCTAGCGCGAACCATTTTGCTACAGTCGGCGACACCACCCTACTCCTAAAAACACCTCGAGGGGCAACCCCGGGTGTGCAGTCGGACCCAAAACACCGACAACAAGACAATCCACGTCGAAACTTTGCAACACTATAAAAAACATAGTAAATAGAAATCTTAGTCTATGTCAACTACATTTAATAATAAATATTTGAATGCCAGTTGGGTAAGCCTGATAGGTCAATAGGCTAGGCTTATAAATCGGTGATATGTATCCATGGTTCTTAAGGCAGTAAGGCGAGGCAAGGCATTGGACCACCGCCTAGATGCCTAGGCGCTTACTAAGGCAAGCAAGGCGACGCCTTACCAATCAGAAAATAGCACAACAACAGCATAGATGAGGAAGAAAAAAGAAAAGGAAAAAGAAGAAGGGCTAGGAGATGTATAAGAGATGGTCCAGACCATCAGCTAGCCCTTATAACCTCCCCTGCTGGTGTTAGGGTTACCTCAGTCTAAGACTCTCAGTGACGCTGCTCTGTCTCAGTGCCGCCTCTCCTGCTCTCCCGAGCTCAGTCCCGCTGCTGCCCCCGAGCTCTGCGCCACCAGCCGCCACTCCCCCGTGTTCTGTGCCGCCGACTGTCGCTCTCCCGAGCTTTATGCCGCCGCTCCCGCTCCACCAAATCTCTGCTAGGCTTCTTTCCCTTCCCCTCATACCTTTATTGCTGATTCTTAGCTAGGCGACAGGGACGCCTAGAACTTTTGGGCGCCTGGACGCCTAGGTGTTGCCTAGGCAACGCCTTTGAAACCATGTGTGTATCTACTGTAAATTTATTTTAAAATAAATATTAAGGCATCAAATACAACAAATCAAGAGCACACAAGGTTCTCACCAATAGGTGCTCCAAATGCACCAGGAGGAAGTGAATCAAATTCAATACCGAGCACTGGTCCATCGTCCCTCAAAGGTTCCCCTATAAGTGCTTCCACAGAATCGATCACCCGGTGCTCTGCTTGCGTAAGGTGCACTGGTGCCATATGAGGCAGCATGACTTGTGGCGGTTCATAGTATCTCCTCCCAATCTCCGGCACAGATAACCTAGGTGCAGCCGATAACCGGCCAGACCCTCTCCTGGAATAGGGCAGCAGCTGCTCACCATAGGTTTCGACAGTCCCCACCATCATCTCGCTGGGATGCAATGGAGGCGGAAGCACATGTGGCGGCGGCCCTATGACTGGGACGCTAACCTCCTCGTCCCTTAGCTGCCTCTTGGCCGGCGGTTTCCGGTCCTTGAGCCGGCGGTGGCAGAACCACATCTGAAGCTGCCTGTCTGTGAGGTTCAACTGCACCGACAGCTCCGCCCGCTTCGTCTCTTTGGGATACGAGTCCTCTGCGCAAAACAGAATCCCCATGAAAACCACACGCACAGTTCGATCAAAAGCTCGCAAAAACAAACCATCAAAACGTTTCAGAATCATCAATAGCCGACGAACCTGCGTACGTCCTCTCGAGGACCTCCAGCTGGTAGGGCGTCTTCATGACGCGCTTGACCGGCGGCTTCCTGCCGGATCTAGACCGGAGGGGCGGTGGGTCGGAGTCAGACAGGAAGGATGGACTTGGCAGTGGATCAGTGAGGGAGGAGCGGACGAGACGCGAACGACTCAGTCGAATTGGATAAAAATTTCGGGTCCGTGAACAGACCACGCGTCGGCACGCGAGTGGTCGAGATCCCGCCAGGTGCGGGGAGGCGTCCAAACCGGGTGGAGTTTTAATAACTCTGATATATATATATATAATTTAGAGCTAATTTTTAGTTATATTATTAAACATATTATAAAAAATAATATTTTTTATAATTATTATGCATTATTTTCTCCATACAACGAAAGGTGAAAATTTATCTGAATATGTGCCTAAACCGAATTATATATATATTATATGAGAAAAATATATAGTAAATTTGATGTTTACTTTTTATGAATCTTAACAAGCTCAATACTATGGAATTGTTTGGTTTAGTTTTTTACGATTAGCTATTATGAGAATCTAGCTGTGAAGATAATCGAGTATCGTGGGGATTATGTGCGAAGGAAGATGAAATGTGTCCATAGGGTTCAAGATTAAGATCGGGTCCAAATCGTCGCCGACGGTGACAAAGGGGATTGGATTCGCAAGGGCAATGTCCACCATTTGGTGAAGAAAGGAAGCGGATTGGGCGAGCGCTTTTATATGTTTTTTGCCACTCTAAAGTACATCTGACATGACAAATTTAGTATTTTAAAATAAATATACATAGAATTTAGGAATAATTTTTAGTTATAATTTTAAGCATATTATAAAAGTAAGAATATTTTGTTGTATAATTTTTATGCACTATTTTCTCACTATAACGAAAAAGGTGAAAAATCATCTCAATTTTTATCAAATCCGAATTTTATATCTATTATTTGAGAAGACATAAGATTTATTTTTTACTTAACAAGATAAATTCTAAAAACAAAATACAAATTTTCATAGAAAACTATATATTTATTTATTCACAATCAAAGAAAACATCCAAATAAATATCTAGATCCATTCTTACTCTAAAGAACGTCACACGTTCAAATAGTAGCACCGTCTCAAAATTTCTTACAAATTCGTCTCCACCAGAGCGAAGAAATCTTACAATTGTACTAAAAACAGATTTTTTTTCATTCATGGCATGCCGGTAGCATGGAGGTGACATGTGAAAAGGCGAAGTTGTCTCGACCCTCAGCATCACAAAGCGGCGTGGTACTCATCTCTCTCGCGTGTCGAATCAGTTCGATGGAGCGTAGAGACCTCCTTCACATCACCATTGTGTGCTGCCAGTCTTCAACATCAGCTTTC
Organism: Zea luxurians; assembly: GCA_029449295.1. Classification (NCBI taxonomy): domain Eukaryota; kingdom Viridiplantae; phylum Streptophyta; class Magnoliopsida; order Poales; family Poaceae; genus Zea; species Zea luxurians. The sequence continues at coordinate 31,251,408 of JAOPSE010000001.1, read as the reverse complement.
TCTATAGTTGAAGCTTGTGTCCCACGCTAGATGCAAGGTATGCCAATGTGCCCTCATCTTCAACCTCGTTTCTTGTGAAGGTTTGCATGTGGATCTTAGCTAGGGTTTGGTGATTGAATGGCTAGGGTTTGTATTTGATTCGTGCACTATGTTCAATTCTAGAGTTGGTTGTCCATTAGATTGGATATTGGATTGCTAAATCATGATGGCTTTAAACCGCCCCTGTGGTTTGTTGATTTCTGGTAACTATACACGTGTTGTGTTGATTTTACTACAAATGTTGTGGAGTTGGATGTGTCCTAACTCCAAAATATTTTATGTGAGGATTGATCTTGGAAATATATTTAGATTAATGGTTAGGACTGCTATGTACATGTTGGTGTTTGATGATCAACAATCTTATTAGGAGTTACTTGGAGTAAGGTTTGGTAGGCTTCGATGAAAAACTAAATTTGATGGTAAACACAAAATAAAGATTTAGATAGGTTCAAGCTGTTGAATAGTATAATACCATAGGCCTTGTATGTCGGATTGCATAATAAGAGATGTTACAAGGCGAGTATCTCTATCTCTTTTATATAGTCTAGATGGCAGGTGCATGATTCTAGTCCTAGTTTGCTACAATAGAAAAATCGTAATCATATCGTAGAGATTGCGTTTCCTTTAGTATACTATGTTGGTTTAGTTGTCGTAGAAACCATGCCACCTTGTTGTATGTCTTCCTAGCAAAACGTGGGCATGTCCATCTCCTTATCGAGTAGTAAGTCATATGGGGAACCCTTCAAATCTTAGTCCATCGAGACCCTGAGCTCTTCATGGTTGAACTTTGAAGTATTCTTGAATATCTAGGTCATTATCGTATAGAATAAAGCAACATTCAAGTACCTTTATGAGAGAAGCCATGAAGTACTCCTTGAATTTTTTCTTCAAATGTTGTCTACTTTCTTGCAAAGTGCATCCAATATGTATAGCCTCGAGCCTCTTATTGTTTAGCATAAAGATCTTAAGGGTCTTTTGCATTTTATCAAAAAATCAAACACATCCACTAAGGACATATATCCCACAGCCCCGAGGCTAAAAATCGAGTACCCATACGTACATAATCAATTATTAAGGTCTTAGACTTCATCAGGGGTGCTGAAGAGTAATCACCCCAAGATAGTGATTAAACATTGCTTATCATAGAGTGGTTTGATGCCTTTGAACCACATAAAATAGTGGTAGTGTTGGGGACTTGTTCTCAAATGCTATGAGATAAGAACAAGGCAACACAAAATGTTAAATGTTAATGCCCTTCATCCTTCGAAACATTATTTCCCTTAGGATATAGTGATCTTGAGACGAAGGTCAAGAAGGACATACCTTCATCATCACGATATATGTTAATGAAAGGAGAAGCATATGAAATATAGAAAATAACATAAACAGTCATATCACTTCCTTCATTCATTCTCATTATATTTTATCATGGAAAGACAGAAACAGTATTGAATTACAAATGTACCTTCGGCTTAGTAGAAGGTAAAAGTACAAGCGTGACGCACAAGTGAATACAAGTCAGCGTGAACAGTACGGGGGTACTGTTCATCTATTTATTGGCATAGGACGTAGCCTGTGAGAAATCACATTCATGCCCTTTATATTTACTATTGACTTATAGACAAATCTATGAGGACTAGATAGCCTTTTCCCCTTTAAGTCGGTTCTTTTTTCCGCTATTTAGCCGAAGCTCCCTTGCGCGTAGCTTCGGAGCAACTTCAACCTTTGTCACGATCATGCTTTTTACATCGTATATGCTTTTAACCTGAGTCCGAAGGTACCTGTTCATATGTCACACTTGGAAGATATTGTTAAATTACGTTTTTGAGGACCTTTGGAGGACGAAGGCCCCTAACAGTAGCCCCTCGCAGTATTAATTTGTTTAAGATAACGAATTCAGACTTAACATGGACAAAGGCCTTGAGCCGAAGGTCCAAAAAACACCTTTCCTTTGCTAGAATAGCAACAGTCATTGACAAACGGCCCCCCCCAATTTGGAGCGTGCTGAGCGTATAAATAAGAACTCACACCAACTATATTTGATACACTGCTTGTGCCATTTGCTTTACTTCCTCAATTTCATAACTCTTGCTCACTAACGCTTGCTAGTTATTCAAGCTCTCTGAGCTTCGGTTAAAAAGATGCATTTTCGTTATTTCTGAAGAAGAAATGTCTCAAGACAAGAAGGTTGCTGCTAAGACGAAGCTGACTGAAGAGGAGAAGCTTTTTGAGGAGAAGGCTGTGAATCCTTATATTGCTGGATTTATTGAGTCAATGACAAAAACAAATACAGAGAAGATTACTAAGGAGATACTGGAGGGCTTGTCTGAAGATACTGGTGACAGCGACAGCTATGATGTAGAAAGTGGGACGAAGATTCTGAGGATCGGCCCTGGAGGCCAAGTCATTCAATCTTCGGAAAATCAACCATCAAACAAAGTCATCTAGAGAACATGAGAGGATGGTATTTCCGAGATATGTCTATTGTGAGGGCTGGTGGAGACAACAACATCCCTGCCCCTGAAGAAAATGAAGTTGTGATCTACCGAAGCTTCTTCAAGGCTAGACTTCGGTTCCCTTTGAGTAAGTTTGTAGTTGAGGTGCTGAAGACGTTCCAAATATTTCTTCATCAGATCACCCCCGAAGCGATAATAAGGATGGGGATTTCTGTGTGGGCAGTAAGGAGCCAAGGGTTAGAGCCAAGCGCGAAATGCTTCTGCAGCATGCACGAACTTCTATATGAGACGAAGGCCATGGGTAAAGAACAGTACCACAACAACTTCGGTTGTTATGGATTTATCGCCCGTCCCAACGCAAGCCACCCGGTGCCAACATTCCGGAAAAGGTGGCCTGGAGCTTGGATGGAGGAATGGTTTTACGTGAAGAATGATTTGAAGGCAAGGGAAGATATTAAGGAAGTCATTATGCGCCCCATTTGGTCCCGCTTCGGCCTCTGAAGGCCGAAGGTCGAAATTGATGACGCCGCCGAAGCGTGTCAGAAGGCATTCGGTACTGTCTGCTCCTTCATTGGTACAAGAGATTTAATTCAAGAACATATAACATTCAGAGTATGGCCGCTTGTAGAGAGCTGGGAAATGCCGAAGGAGACCATCACCAAGTCTAGCGAAGGTGATCTGGTCCGACTGATGTATACATTCAGGTATGGGGATAAGTTCGATGAACCAAACAATGACTGGCTGAAATGCATCGAAGCTACAGGCGATGAGCTGCTTGGGGCATATTCCAAGGCAGAAGATAATGCATTATCCACAGCCTTCGGAGGTCGGGGAAAGAAGAGATTGAACAGAGTTTTTGATGCCATTGGCTTCGTTTACCCCGACTATCGCTATCCGCTGCGAGGACAGGGAAAAAAGAGGAAAGCTGCTACTTTGGCCACCCTAGACGAGCCTGTGCCGAAAGGGAAAAAAATTGAAGGTCCTAACTCACCGACCACGTTACATCGAACCGGCTGTGATACCTGAACTTGGTGAAGGGACCTCCTCATCTGCCAAGACAAAGGAAACCATTCCTCCCATGCAGAGGACTGAAGAGTCGGCTACAATGCCGAAGGTACCTTTGGTTAAGCTAGTTGGAACGAAGGCTGACAAAGATAAAACTAAAGGGCCAAAAATTGTAGAGATACCAGAAGTTTTAAGCCCTTCAACAGAGGCAACAGTGCCGAAGATGCAAAAGGCTCCGCCGCAACTCCTAAGAGGAGAAGGATGGCGAACATGCTAGATGTTGTACTAGAAACAGCAAGAACCTTGAATCCTACCCCTACCAGAAAAATTGCCGAAACTTCCAAGGCACAACCCGAAGCTGAAACGAAACAATCAGAGGTCGAAGCCACAATAATTCAAACTAAAACCGAAGCTGGTCCTTCAGAGCCCACTGAGATAAAGCCTGCCGAAATTGAAGAAAAAACAACAGAAGAAAAGGCCACAGAGCAAATTTTTTCTGAAAATGTTGCAACTCCTGCTCTCGAAGCTTTAAAAGAGAGCATTGATTACATCATCCGCCATGCTTCGGGAAAAGGACTTTCTCAGGAAGAAAAATGAGAAGCACAACATTATGCCCAAAAATTGAAATACCCGAAGGGGGCATTAGTGTTCAATGGCAGTGGGGAAGAAGATTTTTTGTACTGTCTCCCGGATAATAAAGAGATATCCGTCTGCCGGGAGATAGGTAGAAGCGTCGGATTTCCAAAGCTGGAAGATGGCCTTTCAATATTATCAAAGGATGAGCTCGCTGACAGTTTGGCGTATAATAGCATAAAGGTATAAAAGTTAATTTTGTATTTTGAAAACAAAATATTTCATATGTTTATACTTAATCTTGTCCTCCTCTTGCAGGGCTTAATCCTTAGCAATGCCCTTAGAGCACAGAAAAACATTGAAGATGAAGGATATACAATAGCTCTAAACAACCTTCGTTCAGAGGTAATCGAACTAAGGAACGAAGGTCTTGAAAAAGACAAAATCTTGATTTCACTGGTGAACAAAGTGAAAGAAGATGAAGCTAGTTTCAAGGCTCAAGCTGAGATCCAAAAGAATGAGATCGAAGACCTTCGGAAACAATTGGCCGAAGCCAAAGAAAAGTGTGGTGTTGCCGAAGCTAACCGAGATATCAGTGAATATTGGAAGAACTATCTAGAAAAAACAGTTGAAGAACTTCGCGCATCCAAAGAAAGATGCTTTGAAAAATCATTGGGCTACATGGAAAAAATAAAGGCTAGCTTCGCCAACGTGGGCGCCTATTCAAACGAAGATAACTTCATATGAGGCGACCCTGAAGGTGTTATCGAGTGGATAAGCAGAGAGGCCGAAGCTTTTGAAGAAATTTTAAGTGATCGCAGGGATGTCTGCGCGTTCTCCGGTGCAAGAGGAATTTCAGCCATCCTAGAGAAGGCGGGTTGCGATCATGTCAAAACCCTGGCCCAGGCCGAAGCTGCCTTCTCCGTGGGTGACACAAAGGATCCCTCATCTGAAGCAAGTTCAATGGGCGGGAAATTTTACACTGACATCTGGGCAAATGGTGGCCGAGGAATGGCTCATAAAATTATGAAGAAAAGTGAAAAAGATATTCATGATGCTCGAGTGGCAGCAAAACAAGCTAAGGAAGCTGCAGAACACGAGAGACGCATAGGTATTATTTTGTGGCCTTTAGCTTCGGCGTTTGTTTTTATAACTTCGGACTACTTAACCTTTTCCTTCTTCAGCTGAATTATCTCCGCCACTGGAACCGTTCGATCCCCTGGCTGATCCAGAAACGAAGGAAGCTCTGGAGATTATTGGCATGGCTGAATCTATTGTTGACGAAGTTGTCAATAAATTGCTGAATGAAATTGCGGAGAAGGTCATAAAGGAAGACTAGGACTTTTTGTAAAAACATTTTGAAATGGTCACTGTAACTTTATTGTGACAAGACTGTAATGTTTGATGTGTATATTTTTGAATCTAATATGTAAATTATTTGTAATTCACTTCTTTGCGATACATGAAACTTTATATACATACCATTTTTGAGCCTTCGGCGAAAAAACACCTTCCCTTCTTTTCATGCTTCGTAAAGAAAAAAGATCGATGCTTCGTGAAAATATCCGTGCTTTGTAAGAACATCCCAGCTTCATAAACAAAGGATCCCTTCTTTTGCAATAGAGCTGATGAAGTTGTATTTCTCAGCTTACTTTATGCCTTAGCACATTTTCATTTTTTATAAAACAATCTCTGAAGGTCGACTTCGTATTCAATTCGTGTCATCGGTGCAATATGATGTATGATGTGATGCTATGCGGGATGATGTGATGATATGATGCGAAGGATGATGCTAATGTCGAAGATACACACCCACACGCCCACACTGGAACACACCATCTCTGCGTCCCCTTAGGAACGATCGGAATCTCTTTGTCATTTATTTTTCGGCTTCACCGCTTATTTTTCGGTGTAAGTTCTGCATCCCCTTAGGAACGTCTTTTGAACTTCTTCACCTTATATTTCGGCGGTATCACCGTTGACTTTTCGGTGTAAGTTCTGCATTCCCTTAGGAATGTCTTTTGAACTTCTTTGCCTTATATTTCGGCGGTATTTGGCTCTGCATTCCCTTTGAAACGACTTTTGAGCAGAAAACTTACACTGCGCTCCCTTAGGAACGACTTTTTTGTAGCTTCATCAAAACTTACACTGCGCTCCCTTAGGAACGTCTTTTTGTAGCTTCGGCAGTTTTTGAGCTTCGTAAGTCTGTGAAGAAGATATATTTCATTTTAATAGAAGCGAAACTATTACAAGGAATTAAAACTAAATCTACATTACTTGTTCCTTATTGAAAAACAAAATGACATAGAACGTACAAATATTTCAGAGGTAGGATCTCTCAATAAATGCGCTTTGATTCCGGCACAGTACTATTGACTGTGCGAGCTTCGGATTCCTCCCTGAATTCCCGTTGCTGCTGAGAGTGCTGGCGCCCTTCCGGCTGCTGGCTTCGGGAATAGGTCGGTTGTATTGGTGGCGGGGGTGAGAGTTGTGGCCAGGAAGCCTGTGAATGGCTAGCCGAAGCAACAGAAGCTGCAGGATGATTGCCCACATACTATGGTATGTAGGGAGAGTGACACGAAGCAGTGTGTAAGACCTGCTTCGGCTGATTCTGCCGAGCTTCGGCTTCTGCTATCTCCCTTTGCTTCTCAATGGTGATTTGGCACATTCTTGTAGTATGGCCCTTGTCCTCACCACAGAATAAGCAGTAGATCTTTCTAGGCTGATCCCCAAATCTTCCTCCGATGCCCCTGGCGCCTCTGCCCCTTGTAGCTGGTGGCCTGAAAGAGCTTTGCTATTGCCCCGAAGATTGTGAGGTGTATTGTGACCTCTGAGGCTGACTTCCCTTGTCATCACTCTGAGTGGAATTATGGATTGACCTAACATGCCTCGGGTGGATTCTTCCTTCGAAGCCCCTGGTCATTTCCGAGAATCTGTAAGCTTCCTCCCTTCTTTGGCGGAAGTCGTTGTCAGCCCGGATGTACTCATCCATTTTCTGGAGCAGCTTCTCCAGAGTTTGTGGGGGCTTCCTAGCGAAGTACTGAGCCATAGGTCCTGGCCGAAGACCCTTAATCATGGCCTCAATGACAACTTCATTGGGCACTGTGGCCGCTTGTGCCCTCAATCGCAAGAACCTTTGGACATACGCCTGGAGGTATTCCTCATGGTCTTGCGTGCATTGGAATAGGGCCTGAGCCGTGACTGGCTTCGTTTGAAAGCCTTGGAAACTGGTCACCAGCATGTCATTAAGCTTCTGCCACAACGTGATAGTCCCTGGCCGAAGAGAAGAATACCATGTTTGGGCTACATTCCGGACTGCCATGACGAAGGACTTCGCCATGACTGCAGTATTGCCCCCATACGAAGATATAGTTGCTTCGTAGCTCATCAGAAACTGCTTTGGGTCTGAGTGCCCATCATACATGGGAAGCTGAGGTGGCTTGTATGACGGGGGCCATGGGATAGCCTACAGTTCTGCTGCCAAGGGAGAAGCATCATCAAAAGTAAAGGTATCATGATTAAAATCATCATACCATCCATCTTCGTTGAATAAGCCTTCTTGACGAAGCTCCCTGTGTTGGGGCTTTCTGTCTTGTTCATCTTGAACAAGATGGCACACTTCTTCAGTAGCTTCGTCGATCTTCCTTTGAAGATCAGCCAGCCGCGCCATCTTCTCCTTCTTCCTTTGTACTTGCTGATGGATGATTTCCATGTCCCTGATCTCTTGGTCCAATTCCTCCTCCTGGAGTGTTGGACTGATGACCTTCCTCTTCTGGCTTCGAGCTTCTCAGAGAGAAAGAGTTTCCTAGTTTGGGTCCAGTGGCTGCAGTGCAGCAGCCCCTGTCGCTGAAGCTTTCTTTGGCGGCATGACGAAGGTCAGTGCTTGCCGAAGGTGGTCGAAATAGTTCACCGGAGGTGGGCGCCAATGTTGGGGACTTGTTCTCAAATGCTATGAGATAAGAACAAGGCAACACAAAATGTTAAATGTTAATGCCCTTCATCCTTCGAAGCATTATTTCCCTTAGGATATAATGATCTTGAGACGAAGGTCATGAAGGACATACCTTCATCATCACAATATATGTTAATGAATATATGTTAATGAAAGGAGAAGCATATGAAATATAGAAAATAACATAAACAATCATATCACTTCCTTCATTCATTCTCATTATATATTATCAAGGAAAGACAAAAACAGTATTGAATTACAAATGTACCTTCAGCTTAGTAGAAGGTAAAAGTACAAGCGTGACGCACAAGTGAATACAAGTCAGCGTGAACAGTACGGGGTACTGTTCATCTATTTATAGGCACAGGACGCAGCCTATGAGAAATTACATTCGTGCCCTTTATATTTACTATTGACTTATAGACAAATCTATGAGGACTAGATAGCCTTTTCCCTTTTAAGTCGGTTCTTTTATCCGCTATTTAGCCGAAGCTCCCTTACGCGTAGCTTCAGAGCAACTTCAACCTTTGTCACGATAATGCTTTTTACATCGTATATGCTTTTAACCCGAGTCTGAAGGTACCTGTTCATACGTCACACTTGGAAGATATTGTTAAATTATGTTTTTGAGGACCTTCGGAGGACGAAGGCCCCCAACAGGTAGCAACCTTGAATTCTGCCCATCTCAATGACAGAGTACGCTCTGGCGAGGTTACAAACTCACTAGTGGTAATTCTACTCAAAATGTAGTCATCTAATCTTGAGCGTAATAATATCGATGATGCTCGAGCCCTTGGGCTAGTTAGAACAATTGACATGTTTTGTTATCTTATTTTGGTGAGTACTATCAATTACAGTTTTTGCATGTTTGCACCCAACTTTCTCCAGGATTGATACAGTTCCACGGGCACCTGCAAAAGCACAAAACCCCCTCTGTCACTAAGGATCTCCTCAAAGGCTTCGGCTTCACCATTAATCCACTGGATAACCCCATCGAGGTCACCGCGGATGAAAATTTGTTCTGAGGAAATGCACTAACCTTAGCAAAGATATTCTTCAAATTTTGTTCTGAGGAAACGCACAAAACCCCCCTCTTCATCATCTAGCTCATCAAGATCAACTTGCTCCACTTGGGAGCCACTAGTCTCATCAAACACAATGTCACAAAAAACCTTAACTAATCCAGTGGATTTGCTGAAGACTCTATATGCCCTTGTGTTTGAGTCATATCCTAGTAAAAAGCCTTCTACAGCCTTAGGAGCAAATTTAGATTTTCTACCTCTTTTAACAAGAATAAAGCATTTGCTACCAAATACTCTAAAATATAAAACATTGGGCTTTTTACCGGTGAGGAGTTCGTATGATGTCTTCTTGAGGATTCAATGAAGGTAGAGCCGGTTGATGGAGTAGCAGGCAGTGTTAATCGCCTCAACCCAAGGTCCGGAGTCTTGTACTCATCAAGCATGGTCCTTGCCATGTCCAGTAGAGTTCTATTCTTTCTCTCCACTACACCATTTTGTTGGGGTGTGTAGGGAGAAGAGAACTCATGCTTGATGCCCTCCTCCTCAAGAAAGCCTTCTATTTGTGAGTTCTTGAACTCCGTCCCGTTGTCGCTTCTTATCTTTTTGATCCTTAATCCGAACTCATTTTGAGCTCGTCTCAAGAATCCCTTTAAGGTCTCTTAGGTTTGAGATTTTTCCTGCAAAAAGAATACCCAAGTGAAGCAAGAATAATCATCCACAATTACAAGACAATACTTACTCCCGCCGATGCTTATGTAAGCGATCGGGCCAAATAAATCCATGTGGAGTAGCTCAAGCGGCATGTCGGTCGTCATGATGTTCTTATGAGGATGATGGGAGCCAACTTGCTTTCCTGCTTGACATGCGCTACAAACCATGTCTTTCTCAAAATGAACATTTGTTAGTCCCAAAATGTGTTCTCCCTTTAGAAGCTTGTGAAGATTCTTCATCCCAACATGGGCTAGTCAGCGATGCCAGAGCCAACCCATATTAGTCTTAGCAATTAAGCAAGTATCGAGTTCAGCTCTATTAAAATCAACTAAGTATAGCTGACCCTCTAATACTCCCTTAAATGCTACTGAATCATCACTTCTTCTAAAGACAGTAACACCTATATCCGTAAAAAGACAGTTGTAACCATTTTGCATAATTGAGAAACTGAAAGCAAGTTATAATCTAAAGAATCTACAAGAAAAACATTGGAAATGGAATGGTCAGGTGATATAGCAATTCTACCAAGTCCTTTGACCAAACCTTGATTTCCATCCCCGAATGTGATAGCTCTTTGGGGATCTTCGTTTTTCTCATAGGAGGAGAACATCTTTTTCTCCCTTGTCATATGGTTTGTGCATCCGCTATCAATTATCCAACTTGAGCCACCGGATGCATAAACCTGCAAAACAATTTAGGTCTTATTCTTAGGTACCCAAACGATCTTGGGTCCTTTCACATTAGAAACAAGCACCTTAGGTACCCAAACACAAGTCTTGTAGCCCTTGTGTTTGCCCCCAACATATTTGGCAACTACTTTGCCTGATTCGTTAGTAAGCACATAAGAAGCATCAAAAGTCTTAAATGAAACATTAGGTTCATTTGATGCAGTAGGAGTTTTCTTTTTAGGCAATTTAACATGGGCTGATTGCCTAGAGCTGGATGCCTCATTCTTATACATAAAAGCATGATGGGAAACATAATGATATTTTCTAGCATGAATTCTCCTAATTTTGTGTTCGGGATAACCAACAGGATTAAAATATAGCGCTCGTTATCCTGAACCATGGGAGCTTTGCCCTTAACAAAGTTAGACAATATTTTAGGGGCATTAAGCTTGACATTGCTTTCCTGTTAGAAACCAATGCCATCCTTAATGCCAGGGCGTCTCCCATTATAGAGCATGCTCCTAGGAAATTTAAATTTTTCATTTTCTATCTCATGCTCATTAATTTTAGCAATTAGTTGAGCTATATGATTATTTTGTTGTTTAATTAAAGCAAGGTGATCATGAATAACATCAACATTAACATCTCTACATCTAGTACAGATAGTGACATGATCAAGAGTAGATGTAGAGGGTTTGCAAACATTTACTTCATCTATCTTAGATTTTAGCATGACATTTTCATCTCTAAGATAGAAAATATATTCATTGCAAACATTTAAATCTTTAGCCTTAGAAATTAACTTATCATTCTCAGTTTTAAGGCTAGCAATTGATTCATTCAATTTATCAATCTTAGCAATTAAACTAGCATTATCATTTTTAAGATTGATAATTGAATCATCACAAGCATTTAACTTCTCAACCTTAGCAAATAAATTAGCGTTCTCAGTTCTAAGGTTGGAAATAGTGTCATGGCAAATGCTAAGCTCCTTAGTCAAATTTTCATTTTTCTCTACTTCCTGAGCATAAGCATTCTTCACCTTAACATGCTTTTTATTTTCCTTAATAAGGAAGTCCTCTTGGCTATCCAAGAATTCATCCTTCCCATGAATATCACCTATTAATTCATTCAATTTTTCCTTTTAATGCATGTTAAGGTTGGCAAAAAGGGTAAGTAAATTATCCTCATCTTCACTAGAGCTACCCTCATCACTAGATGTTGTATATTTAGTGGAGGCTCTAGATTTTACCTTCTTCCTTTTGTCGTCCTTTGCCATAAGGCACTTATGGCCGACGTTGGGGAAGAGAAGACCCTTGTTGACGGTGATGTTGGCGGCATCCTCGTCGGAGGAGGAGTCGATGGAGCTCTCATTGGAGTCCCATTCCCGACAAACGTAGGCATCACCGCCCTTCTTCTTGTAGTACCTCTTCTTCTCCTTCTTCTTTCCCCTCTTGTCGTTGCCCCTGCCACTATCACTAGACATAGGACATTTTGCAATAAAATGACCGGGCTTACCACACTTGTAGCACACCCTTTTGGAGCGGGGTTTGTAGTCCTTCCCCTTCCTTTGCTTGAGGATTTGGCGAAAGCTCTTGATGATGAGCGTCATTTCCTCGTTGTCGAGCTTGGAGGCGTCGATGGGAAGCCTACTTGATGTAGACTCTTCTTTCTTCTCCTCCGTCGCTTTGAATGAGACGGGTTGCACCTCGGGTGTAAAGGTGCCACCTTGCTCCAAGTTGACGATTTGTTTGGAGCCTTTGATCATCAACTCAAAGCTCACAAACTTCCCAATTACCTCCTCGGGAGACATTAGCTTATATCTAGGATCACCACGTATTAATTGAACTTGAGTAGGATTACGAAATACGAGGGATCTTAGAATAACCTTGACCATCTCATGGTCATCCCACTTGGTGCTCCCGAGATTGTGCACTTGATTCACCAAGGTCTTGAGCCGGTTGTACATGGCTTGTAGCTCCTCTCCTTGGTTGGGGACGAATCGACCGAGCTCCCCCTCGATCGTCTCCCGTTTGGTGATCTTGGTCACCTCGTCCCCTTCGTGCGCCGTCTTGAGGACGTCCCAAATTTCTTTTGGCCGTCTTTAACCCTTGCACCTTATTATACTCCTCTCGACACAAGGAGACGAGGAGTATAGTTGTGGCTTGGTAGTTAAAGTGCCGAATTTGGCCGGCCTCGTTCGAATCGTAGTCCTTGTCCCCTACCTTTGGTACCTGCGCTCCATACTCAACAATATCCCATATGCTTTTGTGGAGTGAGGTTAGATGATGCCTCATTTTATCACTCCACATACAATAATCCTCACCATCAAAAAATGGTGGTTTGCCTAGGGGAACGGAAAGTAATGGAGTGCGTTTAGAAATGCGAGGATAGCGGAGGGGCATCTTACTATACTTCTTGTGCTCATGGCGCTTAGAAGTTACGGATGACGATTCGGAGCCGGAGGTGGAGGGTGACAAAGAGTCAGTATCGTAGTAGACCACTTTCTTCATCATCTTCTTCTTGTCACCTCTCCGTTGTGACTTGATGGAGCGGACTCCTCCTTATGCTTGTGGCTGGACTCGCTCGAATGAGTTCTCCCTGAGCTTGCGGACTTGTCGCCGCCGGTCACAATCTCCCTCTTGGTGTGATCTCCCGACATCACTTCGAGTGGTTAGACTCCAATGAAGCGTCGGGCTCTGATACCAATTGAAAGTCGCCTAGAGGGGGGGGGGTGGATAGGCGGAATCTAAAATTTACAAACTTAAACAGACACTACAAGCCGGGGTTAGCGTTAGAATTAAATCCGAGTCCGAAAGAGAGGGAAAACAAATCAACCAAGAAATAAAGCGGATGAACATGGTGATTTGTTTTTACCGAGGTTCGGTTCCAAAGAATCTAGTCCCCGTTGAGGTGGTCACAAAGATCGGGTCTCTTTCAACCCTTTCCCTCTCTCAAATGGTCACTTAGACCGGTTGAGTGCTTCTTCTTAATCTCACGGGTCTCTAAGACCCCGCAAGGATCACCACACAATTAGGTGTCTCTTGCAAGCTTTACAAATCACTTAGAAGGTTGAGAAAGGGATGAAGAAAGCACGATTGCGAAAACCAAGCAACAAGAGCGACAAATAACACACGGATCACTTTCTCTCTCAAGTCGCTAATCACTAATGATCACTTATCTCAATTGTGGAACTTGGAGAGATTGGAATCTTTGATTGTGTCTTGGAATGGATTTCTAGCTCTTGTATTGAATGTGAAAGATTGGAGTGCTTGGGTGAAGTGAATGGAGGTGGTTGGGGTTGTATTTATAGCCCCCAACCACTTCCTAGCCATTGCTCCCTTTCTGCCGACCGCGGACAGTCCGTGTCCCTGGTCCGAACGGTCCGCCCCTGCACATCAACGGCTAAAATCGCAACGGTCATCAATAACGGCTATATCAACGGCTACTTTGCATTAAATGTGTCGTTAGATGTCAGATAAAGCAGTCGCGGACGGTCCAGTCGTGCACCCGGACGGTCCGCGAGGACGCTAAAATTACATTTTACCGAACCCGTCACCTTCGGGGTTTTTTGGTTTTCACCGACTAGACGGTCCACGCCTGAGGCCGGACGGTCCGCGCTTGGTCTCGAACGGTGCTCGCTTCTCCATCGGACACTCCATAGTGTTGACTTGCGTTTATGCAGTGTTCTTATCCGAGGCTCACTTTGGTGTCGCGGACGGTCCGTCGTAAGGGCCCGGACGGTCCGCGCTTAGGTGTTTTTTCAAAAAAGCTTCTCCTGTCCGGAATAATCTACGGTATTCCGGACAGTCGATTTAGAATAGTTGTAGATGAACTTATGCACCTGTGAAATGATCAACTGGGCAAACTGGTTAGTCCACAAGGTTTGTGATGGTCGTCAAACACCAAAATCGATTATAGGAAATATTGAGACTATTTCCCTTTCACATCTCATTGGTGATCTTTTCTGTATTGGTATTCTCCATAGCTTCGTAAAACCCAGACATTGTGGGGTCTATAATCTTCTTGTCCTCAGCCATTCAGATGATGGTTGCGGCAAATGCCGAAGCTCAAAAGTCAATCGAGCTCACAAAAGAGAACAAATCTAAGATGGCAATCACAGAGCAAACAGCTAGATGTCACGAAAAATATTCACAACACAGCCTTCTATATATATACTCAGAGCCCCACAGCTCGGTGGGTCCCACAGTTTAGAATGATTCGCTATTCTAGCGAAGGGAATGTGTTTTTTCGGACCTTCGACTAAAGGCCTTCGTTCATGTCGCGGTTTGAATTTGTTACAAAGAAACAAATTAATACTGCGATGGGCTACTGTTGGGGGCCTAACTCTTCCGAAGGTCCTAAAAAACATGACTAACCATATGTTTTCAGCATGATATGAATTATTACAGGGAGCTTCGGCGTCAGAATGGAAGTTTTCACCCATGGCAAAGGCATACGATGTGAAGATATAACAACAATTTTGTTAATGTTCATGTGTATGTTATGAAATACAAATGTTAATGAACTAATGAATTACATTCATTATCGTTATGTATTCTAATTTATCCATGAAATGATGAAGGCATGTCCTTCATGACCTTCGTCTGATGATCATTATATCCGAGAGGAGGTAATGCTTCGGAGGACGAAGGTCCTTAATACATAACGATTGTGTTGCCTTGTTCTTGATTCACAGCATTTGAGAACAAGTGACCAACAGTGTGGTATGGTTCAAAGACCGCTTGTGTGTTCCCAATGTCTAATCCATTCGAGAGTTGATCCTCAAGGAAGCTCATGAGACAGCCTATTCCATACATCTTGAAAGTGAGAAGATGTATCAGGATCTAAAGAAGAAATTCTGGTGTTACGGAATGAAAAGGGATATTGCAGAGCATGTGGCTATATGTGACCGTTGTCAGAGAATCAAGGCAGAGCATCAGAGGCCCGCAGGTCTATTGCAGTCGTTGCAAATTCCTTAATGGAAATGGGATGATATCGAAATGGACTTCATAGTTGGGTTGCCCCGCACTCGAGCCGGCTATGATTCTATTTAGGTAGTAGTGGACCGCTTGACCAAGTCAGCTCACTTCAAACCTGTTAAGACTAGCTACAATAGTGCAGTATTAGCAGAGCTATACATGTCCCGGATCGTTTGTCTTCACGGTGTGCCAAAGAAGATAGTGTCGGACCGAGGAACACAGTTCACCTCATTTTTTGCAGCAGTTGCATGAAGCTTTGGGCACACATTTGAAGTTCAGATCAGCTTATCATCCGCAAACAGACGGTCAGACTAAAAAAACTAATCAAATCCTAGAAGATATGTTGAGAGCCTATGCGTTGCAAGATAAGCCTGGATGGGACAAGAGACTACCTTATGCATAATTTTCTTACAACAACAGTTACCAGGCAAGTTTAAAGATGTCACCGTTTTAGGCACTTTATGGAAGGAATTGCAGAACACCGTTGCACTGGGATCAGCCTCGAGAGAAGCAAGTGTTTGGGCCCGATATTTTGCTCGAAGTCGAAGAGAATATCAAGATGGTTCAGGAGAATCATAAGATAGCGCAGTCAAGGTAGTGAAGTTTTGCACACATAAGAAGAGAGCTAAGTTTTGAAGTGGGAGATTTTGTCTACCTGAAGGTATCGCCTATCAGAGGAGTCAGAAGGTTTAGAGTCAAAGGCAAGCTAGCACCCCGATATGTTGGTCCATATTAGATTCTCGCAAAGCGTGGAGAAGTGGCATATCAGTTCAGTTTACTGAAAGGTTTGTCAGCGGTGCATGATGTCTTTCATGTGTCTCAGTTGAAGAAGTGTATGCGTGTGCCAGAGGAGCAGTTGCTAGTGGAAGACCTGAAACTCCAAGAAGACTTGACCTATATAGAGAAGCCAACGCAGATTATGGAGACTGCAGATAGAGTCACCCAGAGGAACACTATCAGAATGTGCAAAGTCAGATGGGGTGACCACTCTGAGGAAGAAGCAACTTGGGAGCGTGAAGATGATCTGATGGCCAAGTATCCCGAGCTCTTTATTTGCCAACCCTGAATCTCGAGGGCGAGATTCTTTTAAGGGGGATAGATTTGTAATGCCCTGAATTTGGGGGGTATAAATTTTCTTCTCCAATATTCACCAAATTCGAGCGTTACTCTCTTTTTCTCTTCCTATTTCGCTCGTTCCTCCTATTTTGAAAGCAATATAGAGACTGGTGTCCATGTTGCGTGTAAACAAAACCCTAAGTTGATATTGTTGTTGCATCATGCCAGAGCGTATTTATTTCTGTCTGATGTTGTGCCTAGGCGTGCATTCGTTTAGTTTGGGTTTTCAATTCGCGGAATGAATTTGATTAGAGAGCAAGCGAGATCGAGTAGAGGACAAGCGGTCCCGGCTCGGCCTGACCCAGCGTCCCTTCCCACGGCGCGGCCCAGCCTAGTCCCTGGCGCGTGGCCCAGCCGCCTCTGCCCCCCTTGCATGCCCCCTCCCCCACTTCCCTTTACCACGCACGCAAGAACTAGGAAGATAGTAACCACCCTCTCCCTCTTCCTCCTCTCTCCCACCCTCTTTCCATGCCCTCGTTTGGATCCCCGGTGAGCGGTTGCTGCCGTCCGTCGAGCCCCATGGTAAGCTCCTCCCTCCCCTCCCTCTTCTCCTTGTGCAGCCCCCTAGTGACCCCTGCGCAGCCCCCGACGTGCGTCCTGCATGGCCCCTAACCGGTCGGCCCTCCCGGCGTGGCTCACCTGGCCCTGCACGGCGCCCCGGCGTGCGACCTGCCCCGCCCGGTGCCCCTTGCCCCTCCCTGGTGGTGCCCGGCGCCGGCGCAGTCTCCCGTCCTCGGCAAAGGTAAGACTAAGACGAGAAGAGGAAAAAACTAAAAATAGAGACAAAAACAGGAAACCCACCAGGGACACGTAGCCCTGCTCGGGGCGCATCGGCACCACGACGGAGTAATCCACCTTCCCCACCATTCCCTTCACCCACCGGAAGAGTTCGTTGGTGGGGAGGGTGTCACACCCGGTTTTAGAAGGCAAACCGAATGCGAATCATGTATGTGCCAGGATCAGAAACTCGCATACACAGTGATTACATAATTGGACACCATCACACAATGCTCGAAGTAAATAGTGGAAAGGTATTTTAATTACATCAAGATGTCCAAGACATCCACAGAGTCTAATACATAACCATTGTCTTTAACATAAACATCAAAGTGCGGAGAAACGAAACGTAGATGCTAAGCCTACACAGGCAGCTGACTGGGGGTTTGCCACTAAGTAAACTAGAAATAGTCGTAATCCTGGAACTCCTCGAATTCCTCCATGTTGCCAGCATCACCTCCTGTGCACTGAGTACAATGGGGACAACCTGGGGTGGGGTGGTGTGTAAAGCAAGGGTGAGTACACATCAACGTACTCAGCAAATGTCCCATTTGGCTAAAGTGGACTAGCTATATATGGGGTTGAAGTTAAGCAGTTGCTTTTAGTTGGTCAAGTATTTATTATTATTAGTAGAGCCAAGGTTTAGTAATAAACCTCGTTATTACCCAAAAGTACTCCCCCAAAAGAGGAAATACCAGAGATCAGACTTATAACATCATTTTTAACCATCATCATAAAAGTAACTAGAATTCTTCTAATCAAAGAGGATCCCAAGGATGCTCTTAACCGTGAGCTCGACTGATATACCAGTTTCTAACACTCTGCAGAGGTTGCACACTTTACCCACGAGTCATGATCCCTTCCCAGCCAGGGTTGTACAGACCCGATCTTCACTACCGAGGTGAATGGCTAAGGATACACTATGTAGCCTTTACAAAGACTCCCCTGGTGCATAGTTGCTCGTTAGGTTTCGCCAGTCGTACAAACGCAGTACACCTCCCCAAGGTGGGTGACTAACAAAACCAAATCGAATGAACCTCTGCACCCCAACCTTGATAGAGCGAGCACTACGCCCCGGCCCCCATTGACGGCCCTCCGGCAAAGCCAACTACACCCCAGGTTCATCTAATTAATCGGCTAAGGGCGTCCCATTCCACCCTCATGGTTGCACTATTATCCTGGGTGGTCACTCCACGAACAAGTCCTTACGGAGGGGTACTCAGGAAAAAGGCCTAAGCCCCCTAGAGTATCACAAGATCATCAACATAATCAGGATAATAGTATCGTTTCATAAATGTTCACATCATGTTCATTGATTAAAGTTAAGGCAATAGCAAAATGCTAACCATGATAACCCAAAAGGTAAACAAGGATAAGGTACATACAAACTAGTCAATCCTTAGGTTTAGATAATGTAATGCGAGACAGTGAATCATAAAGTATGTAGGACATAATAGGTCAAAGGACACTTGCCTTCACCAGGTTGTTGCTCAGGGAGGTCTCCAACAACACACTCAGGAACCTCGGACTGCTCGTTGTCTATATAAAGCGAGCATGCATTCAATACATTTGAAAAGTACAAATGAACAGCACACCAAACAAGTACAAACATAGGAATACATCTCAAAAGGCACAATACTACATAAGGGATAATGAGTTCAAAGTATAACATAAACTAACTTCATTTGGAAATAGATTATTACTTCTCTAAGTGTTACCCACAAATACATAACATAGTTCAATTTATTTTATTTTGACCTAAAAATTAGAACAGAGATGAATTCATGATACACATTATTAATCTCACAAGCTTAAACATGTTTAAATCTCTAGGGTTCTCCTTTTATTTATTTCTATTAAATAAATAAATCTACACCTACATTAGTTCATACTTAATCATAAAAAATTAGAATAAGCAAACAGTGAACGAAACAATTTTATTTAAACAGATAATATTCCTATGAACATTTTGCAATTTGAATCACTAAATTTGGAGTTCATATGCAAAAGTTATGAAATAAACAAGTTTGGGAATTCAAAATATGAAATTAGGTCTAATTCTGTGAATATTTAAAAGTCCAGGGTTCAATCTGCAAGAATACAGGGGCCTACGCGCGAAAACCAGGGACGGTGGGTTGATTTCCAATAAACCGAGGGTTTCTTACGCAAAACAACAACGCGAAGGGGTGTCAGGCTCCCTCAACCGTTAGATCTAAAATCAATGGCTGAGATTAGATCTGCGGCCGAGGGCGCGCGCGCGCGAGCGGGCGAGTGCTGACAGGCGGGCCAGGGGATGTTAGGCGGCAGAGGGGGAGGGCGCACTGACCAAGCGGGCCCAGTGCTAGGAGACATGGGCGCTGACAGGCGGGCCAAGGGCGCAGGGCGCGCGTGCGCGAAGCGGTATCCACGATCTGGGTCGTGCGATCAAGATCGGACGGAGGGGATCAGACCGGGGAGGGGTGAACGGCTATGGACGATGCTGCTCCTCTCCGTGGCGGTGAGGTCGCCGAAGTTGAGGTAGGCGCGTGCTAGGGTGGCTCTAGGGTCGCCATGATTGGGCAGAGAGGGAGAGGATGCTACGGCGAACTCTGTGGCGGGGAAAAAGCCACGAATCCAAGGGCGAGGAGGGGAGAACAGCGGGGAGAAGGCCTCAGGCGGACCAGAGGAACTCCGACGAGGCATTCCGGCCACAGGGAGGGGGCTTAAGGCATGCTAAGGCCTAGGCTAGCTTCAGCAGAGGCAGAGGTGACACGGGAACCTACACCGGGGAGCTAGGCCGGGCTAAATTGGCCGGCCATCGTGCGAGCACGGCGGACCACCGTGGCCGAGCACCGGCGATGCCAAAATTGGCCGAGCACAGAGCGGAATCGGGGAAATTAGGCACGGGCAAAGGTGTCTCACCTTGGGGCGGAGCTCGGGGAGGCTTGGCGCGGTCTCCGACGAGCTAGATGGCCGGGGAAGCGGGCGCGGGTCCTTGGTGGTGTTTGGCGGCGAGGGCAGAGCGCGAGAGAGGGCAAAGCTGTGCGAAACGAGGTGGGGGAGCAAGTGCGGGCGCTGGCGAGGCTCTAAGAAGGGAGCTGGGCGCGTGGGCGGGTGTCGTGGCCGAGAAATCCGGCGACGTGCGCGAGTGCGCACTCGCCGGTCCACGGCGGGCGTGGGGAGGGCGGATCTGACAGGGAGGGTCCACGGCACAGAGAGAGAGGAAAGGGGCGCTCGGGGCAACGGCTCAGCAACTGGTGAACCGGGCCCACGAGGCAGAGAGAGAGAGAGGAGAAGCACGCGGGTGAAGAAACCGGCGCCGACAGGTCGGCCCCAGTGGGCAGAGAGCGAGCGAGAGAGAGAGCGCGGGAGAGAGAGCTGCCGCTGACAGGCAGGGTCCGCCTGTCAGGCGGCGCGGGCGCGCAGCCTGGCTGGGCCGAGCTGGGCCAGCTAGGCTGGTGGGCTGCTTTCTCTTTTTCTTTTTCTCTGGATTTTCTAATTCCTTTTCTATTTCTTTTCTCTAGAGTTTTCAATTCCAAATTCAAATTAGGTTTCAAATTCAAATAAATTCAAACTTGTGCAACACTTCAAAGAATATTTTAAGCTCAGCATGATGCAACATGTCATGACTCAAAAAGTTTTGGCAAAAATAAATAATTAAATCCCCCTAACTTTAAGCTAATCGTACCTAAAAGGGAAAAAGGAAGAGAGGATCTAGAGAGAGATAAAACCTAGAGTGAGAGAGAGAAGAGTAACACATGAATTTGGGTGATCATTAGAAAGAAATTTTATACCCCCCAAATTCAGGGTGTTACAGAGGGCAACCGAGGCCATCCGAGAGCTTTCCACGGAGGCCTTGGGGTCATCTCGTCGAGACAGAGCTGGCGGTCGGCCAGCGGTAGAACCCGTCATAGGTGAAAGGTCGCGACAACTCCAGTCGCGGTGAGACCGCGATCCCGAAGCTTCCGCAGGGCCTCCAGCAGTGACTTCAGGTGGGTCTGGAGCTCCCGAGGCAGGCCCCACCTCCATCGCTCCTCTGCTCCGAGGACGACGCGGTGCGTGAACACCGGCAGCCTCCCATCGTTGTTGCGGAGGTAGAACCACCGACTCTGCCACCCCACCCCTTATTCGATGAGGTGAGGGTGGCAGGGATGTATAGTGCCACCCGGTCCAAGTGCAACTGAAGCGTGCAGTCGCTGGCCCGGACAGCGTGGCGCACCCTCCTCACCTTGCTGGGGAGGGAGAAGGGCTCCACGCGGAAGAGGTGGACCCACAGGTCCCAGTGGGGCTCGATCCCCAAGTACCCCTCGCAGACGGCGATGAAGATGGCCGCATGCACGATGGAGTTGGGGTTGAAGTTGTGAAGCTCCACCCCATAGTAATATGGCAGAGCCCGCATGAAGCGGCTCACTGGAACTCCAAAACCATGTTCATGGAACGAGGTGGAGCTCACGATGTAGTCCGCGGGCGGATCTAGCATTTGCTCGTCGTGCGGCGCGATCCACTTGGACTGCGGGCTGGTGAAACGGGGGCGGAGAAGGTCGGCTTTGACCAGCGCCTCCAAATCCTTGTCGGCATCGAAGGAAATGGGCCACGGATCGCAAGGAGGAAGAATGGTGGTCTTTTCCGCCATCAGAACAGAGGAAGAGGACGGGAAGGAGACGAATGGCTATTTAGGCAAAAGGAGAAAACAACGTATGAAGGCAGAAGGCTAAAGCGGCAAAGGTAACGGTCCAAAGCCTTCGTCTCAATCAGCTTTATATAGGAACGAGCGAAGCTCGTAACGGCCGGACGACGATCGTTTCGAATCCTGCGCGCACGCGTGCTGTGAACGGTCGGTTGACCGGCAGGATGTCCCGTCGCATTAAATGGCTGTGTCCCCTCCAAGAAAAAAAACGCGTTGAGCGTTGTTCCGCATTCCTCCTTGAAAGGTACCCTCTCCACCCTCATCTTCTCCACCCTTTATTCTCTCGACAGTCAACCAGAAGGAAGCGTCTTCTACCTCGAGCAACCCATCTCGGAAAGGAACAGCGAACTGGAAGAAGTCGTCTTCTATCTCGGGCGTCTCATCTTGGGAGGAGAAAAGGCAAGGAAAAATAATGTTCAAAGGTTCGAAGGTTCGGCCCTCGACAAAGTACGGAAGAACCGCCTCAGGACTCCAGGGCTCCGAGCCTGATACTGAGTCAGAGCACATGGCCCTAGTTTTGGTTGCGAGGGCCTAGTCAGAGCTTGAAAGGGAAATAAGGTTTAACCTTTTCCTATAAATAATTTTGGTGGTTGAATGCCCAACACAAATAATTGGACTAACTAGTTTGCTCCAGATCATATATTCCACGGGTGCATAAAGGTTCAACACAAACTAATAAAAGATCAAAGTTAGGGTTCAAAAGCAAAGGGGCAAGGAACCGAAGGGTGCCCTAGTTTGGCGCACCGGACTATCCGGTGTGCCACCGGATAGTGTCCGGTGCACCAGGACCGTACAACTCTGAACTCTTCACCTTCAGGTTTCTCAGGCCGCGCTCCGCTATAATTCACCGGATTGTCCGGTGTGCCACCGGACTGTTCGGTGCACTAAGTGGAGCAATGGCTACCAGCGCAACGGTCGACTGCAACGGACACCTGCAAACGCTACAGTGCGCGCAGAAGTTAGAGCAGCCGCCAGAGGCGCACTAGACGGTGAACAGTGCCTGTCCGGTGCGGCACCAAACTGTTCAGTGCCAATAGAAGACAAAGCTCCAACGGTCAAAAGCAGCAGAACCCTAACGATTGGGTGACGTGGCTGGCGCACCGGACAGTGTCCGGTGGCGCACTGGACTGTCCGGTGCGCCCATCGACAGCAGCCACCCCAACGGTTGTTTTGGTGGTTGAGAGCTATAAATACCCCCAACCACCTCCACTCCAACCATCCAAGCATTCAACACATTGCATTAAATACAAGAGCAATAGACTTCACTCCAAAGACACAATTCAAGTGATCGATCCACTCAAAGTTCTCGATTCAACTCTAGCGCATTAGAACTTGTGAAAGGATCATTTGTGTTTCTTTGTTGCTCTTGTTTGCTTGGCTTGACTTTCTTTTATTTCTCACTTCTTACTCTCAAGTGCTTTGTAAGCAAGGCAAGAGACACCAATTGTGTGGTGATCCTTGCGGGGTCTAAGTGACCCGTGAGATTAAGGAAGAAACCTCACTCGGTCTAAGTGATCGTTCGAGAGAGGGAAAGGGTTGAAAGAGACCCGGTCTTTGTGACCACCTCAACAGGGACTAGGTTCTTTAGAACCGAACCTCGGTAAAACAAATCACCGTGTTCATCCGCTTTATTTCTTGGTTGATTTGTTTTCCCCTCTCTCTCGGACTTAATATTCATTCTAACGCTAACCCCGGCTTGTAGTGTGTGTTTAAAGTTGTAAATTTCAGTTTTCGCCTATCCACCCCCTCTAGATGACTTTCAATTGGTTCAGAGCCCGATACTTCATTTAGAGTCTAACCACTCGAAGTGATGTCGGGAGGATCCGCCAAGAGGGAGATGGAAACCAGCGATAAGGCCACAAGCCACGGGAAGGCCCCATCAAGAGAGTCTGACGCCAAAGGAAGGGAGGGATCACCTCCCCACGTCAAGTCGCATCGGAGTGGCGACAAGAAGAAAAAGATGAAGAAAGTGGTCTACTACGAGACCGATTCTTCATCGCCCTCCACATCTGGCTCTGACACACTGTCCGTCACTTCTAAGCGCCATGAGCGCAAGAAGTATAGTAAGATGCCACTTTGTTACTCTCGTAGTTTCTAAGCGCACTCCATTACGATTCAGACGAGGTCGCCCAAATCCGGCACTTTGACTCCCAAGCAACTACTATACTCCTCGCCTCCTTGTGTCGAGAGGAGTATAATAAGGTGCAAGGGCTAAAAAGTGCCAAAGAGATTTGGGATGTACTAAAGACCGCACATGAAGGGGATGAGGTCACCAAGATCACCAAGCGGGAGACGATCGAGGGGGAGCTCGATCGATTCGTCCTCAACCAAGGAGAGGAGCCACAAGCTATGTACAACCGGCTCAAGACCTTGGTGAATCAAGTGCACAACCTCGGGAGCACCAAATGGGATGACCATGAAATGGTCAAGGTTATTCTAAGATCACTCGTTTTTTGCAATCCTACGCAAGTTCAATTAATACGTGGTGATCCTAGATATAAGCTAATGTCTCCCGAGGAGGTTATATGAAAGTTTGTGAATCAAAGGCTCCAAACAAATTGTTAACTTGGATCAAGGCGACACCTCCACACCAGAGGTGCAACCCGTCGCATTCAAAGCGACAGAGGAGAAGAAAGAAGAGTCTACATCAAGTAGGCTCCCCATCGACGCCTCCAAGCTCAACAATGAGGAGATGGCGCTCATCATCAAGCGCTTTCGCCAAATCCTCAAGCAAAGGAAGGGGAAAGACTACAAGCCTCGTTCCAAAAGGGTGTGCTACAAATGTGGTAAGCCCGGTCACTTTACAGCTAAATGTCCTATGTCAAGTGATAGTGACAGGGGCGACGATAAGAGGGGAAAGAGGAAGGAAAAGAAGAGTACTACAAGAAGAAGGGCGGCGATGCCCACGTGTGTCGGGAATGGGACTCCAACGAGAGCTCCACTGACTCCTCCGACGAGGATGCCGCCAACATCGCCGTCAACAAGGGTCTCCTCTTCCCCAACGTCGGCCACAAGTGCCTCATGGCAAAGGATGACAAAATGAAGAAGGTAAAATCTAGAGCCTCCACCAAATATACAACATCTAGTGATGAGGGTAGCTCTAGTGAAGATGAGGATAATTTGCTTACCCTTTTTGCCAACCTTAACATGCAACAGAAAGAAAAATTGAATGTATTGATAGGTGCTATTCATGAGAAGGATGAACTCTTGGATAGCCAAGAGGAATTCCTTATTAAGGAAAACAAAAAGCATGTTAAAGTTAAAAATGCTTATACTCAAAAAATAGAAAAATGTGAAAACTTGACTAAAGAGCTTAGCATTTGCCATGACACTATTTCCAACCTTAGAGCTGAGAACGCTAGTTTAATTACTAAGGTTGAAAAGTTAAATGCTTGTGATGATTCTATTGTCAGTCTTAGAAATGAAAATGCTAGTTTAATTGCTAAGATTGATAAATTGAATGAATCAATTTCTAGCCTTAAAACTGAGAATGCTAGTTTAATTTCCAAGGCTAGAGATTTAAATGTTTGCAATGATTCTATTTCCTGTCTTAGAGATGAGAATTTCATATTACATGCTAAGATAGAAGAATTCTTGCAAACCCTCTACATCTAGTGTTGATTATGTTACTATTTGTACTAGATGTAGAGATGTTAATATTGATGTTATTCATGAAATTCAGGGTCAAAGACCGCCACACCCAAGAGTCCACCAAGCGATACAAAGAGATCACCCCGTCAACTCCATTCTTGGTGATATTAATAAGGGGGTAACAACTAGATCTCGAGTTGCTCATTTTATGAACATTACTCTTTTGTCTCTTCTATTGAGCCATACAGGGTAGAGGATGCACTAAGAGATTCGGATTGGGTGTTGGCTATGCAAGAGGAGCTCAACAACTTCACGAGGAATGATGTATGACATTTAGTTCCACGTCCTAAACAAAATGTTGTAGGAACCAAGTGGGTATTCTGCAACAAGCAAGATGAGCATGGTGTGGTGACAAGGAACAAAGCCCGACTTGTGGCCAAGGGTTATTCACAAGTCGAAGGTTTGGACTTTGGTGAAACTTATGCACCTGTAGCTAGGCTTGAGTCAATTCGTATATTACTTGCCTATGCTACTTACCATGGCTTTAAGCTTTATCAAATGGACGTGAAAAGTGCCTTCCTCAATGGACCAATCAAGGAAGAGGTCTATGTTGAGAAACCTCCCGGCTTTGAAGGTAGTGAGTACCCTAACCATGTTTATAAACTCTCAAAGGCGCTTTATGGGCTCAAGCAAGCCCCAATAGCCTGGTATGAATGCCTGTGAGATTTCCTTATCACTAATGGCTTCAAAGTCGGAAAAGCAGATCCTACACTCTTTACTAAAACTATTGCAAAAGATCTGTTTGTATGCCAAATTTATGTTGATGATATCATATTTGGGTCTACTAACAAATCTACTTGTGAAGAGTTTAGTAGGATCATGATTCAGAAATTCGAGATGTCTATGATGGGGGAGTTGAAGTATTTTCTAGGATTTCAAGTCAAGCAACTCCAAGAGGGCACCTTCATCAGCCAAACAAAATACATTCAAGATATACTTACCAAGTTTGGAATGAAGGATGCCAAACCCATCAAGACACCCATGGGAACCATTGAGCATCTCGACCTCGACACGGGAGGTAATTCTGTAGATCAAAAGGTATAGCGGTCGATGATAGGATCTTTACTCTACTTATGTGCATCTCGACCGGATATTATGCTTTCTGTATGCATGTGTGCAAGGTTCCAAGTCGATCCTAAGGAAGTTCACCTTAGGGCCGTGAAAAGAATAATGAGATATTTAGTTTATACTCCTAAGTTTGGACTTTGGTACCCCAAGGGATCCACTTTTGATTTAATAGGATATTCAGATGCCGATTGGGCAGGGTGTAAGATTGATAGAAAGAGCACATCAGGGACTTGTCAGTTTCTAGGGAGATCCCTGGTGTCTTGGGCTTCAAAGAAACAAAACTCAATAGCTCTTTCAACCGCCGAAGCCAAGTACATTGTCGTAGGCCATTGTTGCGCGCAATTACTCTGGATGAGGCAAACCCTCAGGGACTATGGCTACAAATTGAGCAAAGTCCCTCTCCTATGTGACAATGAGAGTGCAATCCGCATGGCGGATAATCCCGTTGAACACAGCCCACTAAGCACATAGACATTCGGTATCACTTTTTGAGGGATCACCAACAAAGGGGGGATATCGATATTGCTTACGTTAGCACCAAAGAACAATTAGTCGATATCTTTACCAAGCCATTAGATGAGAAAACCTTTAGCAAACTTAGGAATGAGCTAAATATACTTGATTCTCGGAACTTTGATTGAAACTTTGCACACATAGCTCATTTATATACCTTTGATCATATCTCTTTTATGTCTACGACTAATGTGTTTTCAAGTGTATTTCTATACTTAGTCGTAGATTGAAAGGGAAATGGAGTACTCGACGAAGACAAGGCTTCCACTCCACTCTACCGGTATCTTTTATCCTTCGTCGTTACTCTGCACTCCAATTTGGTCTAATCCTTCACTCTTATTTACTTGTACCAATGGGGAGAAAGTTTTAAAAGGGGCTCTCAAAAGTCTCCGGTTTTGGCGATTAATGCCAAAGGGGGAGAAAGTATTAGCCCAAAGCAAAAGGACTGCACCACCACCTTTTGAAATTTTTTAATTGATATATTTCAAATTGGTATGATTTTCAATTGGCATATTTTCAAAATTAGCATCTCAATATATTTCCAATTGATATCTATTAAAACCCTCTTGAAAACTAAGAGGAGAATTTCATTGAGGAGGAGTTTTGTTTAAGTCAAAGTAAAAGCATTTGAAACAGGGGGAGAAAATTTCAAATCTTGAAAATGCTTCTCGCAATCATATTCATATACCTTTGACTATTTGCAAAAAGACTTTGAAAAGATTTTTCCAAAAGAATTTGCAAAAACAAAACAAGTGGTGCAAGCGTGGTCCAAAATGTTAAATAAAAGAAAGCAACCATGCATATTTAGTAAAAGTAAAAAATTGGTTTAATTCCAAGTAACCTATGCACTTACATTATGCAAAATAGTTCAATTCTGCACTTATATATTTGCTTTGGTTTGTGTTGGCATCAATCACCAAAAAGGGGGAGATTGAAAGGGAAATAGGGTTTAACCTTTTCCTATAAATAATTTTGGTGGTTGAATGTCCAACACAAATAATTGGACTAACTAGTTTGCTCCAGATCATATATTCCACAGGTGCATAGAGGTTCAACACAAACCAATAAAAGATCAAAGATAGGGTTCAAAAGCAAAGGAGCAAGGAACCGAAGGGTGCCCTGGTTTGGCACACCGGACTGTCTGGTGTGCCAGGACCGTACAACTCTGAACTCTTCACCTTTGGGTTTCTCAGGCCACGCTCTGCTATGACTCACCAGACTGTCCGGTGCACCAAGCGGAGCAACTGCTACCAGCGCAACGGTCGACTGCAACGGACACCTGCAAACGCTACAGTGCGCGGACAGTGCGCGTAGAAGTCAGAGCAACCGCAAGAGGCGCACTGAACAGTGAACAGTGCCTATCTGGTGCCACTAGAAGACAAAGCTCCAACGGTCAAAAGCGCCAGAACTCTAACGATTGGGTGACGTGGCTGGCACACCGGACTGTCCGGTGCGCCCATCGACAGCAGCCACCCCCAACGGTTGTTTTGGTGGTTGAGGGCTATAAATACCCCCCAACCACCTCCACTCCAACCATCTAAGCATTCAACACATTGCATTCAATACAAGAGCAATAGATTTCACTCCAAAGACACAATTCAAGTGATTGATCCACTCAAAGTTCTCGATTTAACTCTAGCGCATTAGAACTTGTGAAAGGATCATTTGTGTTTCTTTGTTGCTCTTGTTTGCTTGGCTTGGATTTCTTTTCTTTCTCACTTCTTACTCTCAAGTGTTGTAAGCGAGGCAAGAGACACCAATTGTGTGGTGATCCTTGTAGGGTCTAAGTGACCCGTGAGATTAAGGAAGAATCCTCACTCGGTCTAAGTGACCCCCGCTCAGATTACCTGGTAATAGCTCAATGGAAACGTCCTGCTCGTCGCCCATCGGGGGTAGCATGACACATTCCCCCCTTCCTCCTTGCAAAGAGGCGATGAAGGGGTGTATAAACCAAAAGTCGAGACATCCCTCGATCGACCTCTTGCCTCGTGCAAAGGCTCGAGTACTGTCCTCGCAAACCACCCCAAAAGTTCCAACAGATCGACTAAAGATCAAACGAGACCTATCAAAGAACAAAATCCCCCGAAGGAGTCAACTACTCCTTCAGGGCCTCCGGGGCTATACCCGACGGGTGCGCTTGCGCGCACCCATCGGAAAAACCAAACATCCTACTCCTCGAAAAGCAGCACGCTCGCGAGCGAGCAACAGAGCCTCCAAACAAGTACCAAAGTACTTCCTTGGAAGGCTTGGGGGCTACTGTAGGGGGTAATAATTAGTGATACCCGAATTATCCCCCGAAGAACGCACTTAGAGAGGTAAGGACGAAACCCCTGAGGGGAAACAGTCGAGGTACCTATTAAACCGAGGCCTCTCCCCGAGAATCTCCCGCCTCGGGCAAAACTTCGCCTCGCTAGAGGTCACCACCGCTCCATCAGTCTCGCCCGAGCCAATCTCAGGCCGATGAGACAAGAGCGTTCGAAAACAGGAAGGGAACATGTGCATTTAATGCGCATAGCTACCCTGCGCCGCTGCAGCAGAACACAGTGGCGGACAAGACATCAATCACATCTAGGTGCAACATCATGATTACGTCTCCGCTACAGTGCACGCACGCCACCTGCCAACCCTCAATGGGACATCTATTACAACAAGCAGAGTAGACCAGCCCTCGGGCGCAAAATCTCTGCCTCACCCGAATCAGAGTCCAGACCACTGGCGCAATCTCCGCCTCACCCAACCCCGGGCCCAGCCTTCGGGCGATTTCTCCGCCTTGCCTGAGCTCGGCCTCGGCCACCTACTCCGCCACGAATCCCGTGGGGGCCACTCCGCTGGCTATGGCACACATCACGGGATGGCTCGTCCGACGCCTCAGGAAGACTTCTGCCTCACCCGAGCAGAGCTCCAACCTCGATAATCGTAGCAGGGAATCTCGACATCATCCTGCACAGGAACGCTGACACATCCCGTAAGTAGGCTTTAGCCCATACCCTGGTGCTGTTACAACAACTACGGTATGGGATACCCCACCGCTAAGGGCTCAGGTGTATGGCCACCCCCTTAGCCTCGGCCTCGGCTCTCAGCGGGAAACCAGCGGGCACAAGTCAACAACGCAGTGCTCCATCACGTCAGCTTGCAAGGCACCAAGACATCTCTCCTTTGAATACAATGACACCAGGCTTCACTGTGGACGCCCCCTTCGTGTATAAATAGGGCAGTAGAGTTCCACCAGGTGGGAAACCTGGAGACGATCAAGAGAACACGCAGACAATCACTCAATTCCCCACTCAGCCATAGATATTTGCACTTGCCTCAATCATTTCAAGGGACTTGGGGACTTCCCAACTCCCGCCGTGCTTGTAACCCCTATTGCAGGCACCTTAGTGCGAGTAATATAAGCCTCATCCCCCTATAATGGAAGTAGGGCCTGACATTGCCTGAACTAGGATAATTTGCTTGTGTCTACTCATACACCATCTAGAGTCCAGCCACGTGGCATTATTTACTAGTTGGTTAAGGACCCATAGTCCAAACACAGACAGCACCACATGTGTGTCCCCCATGTCTTGGACATGTGTCCCGCCAATCCTCAACAGCGCCAACGACACAACCCACTCCACCACGTCCTCGCGTGAGTGTGTGTCCCTGATGTCAGCCACCACAACTAGTCATCCGGGCATCTGGCAACTCTAGTCCACATTCAAGTCCCATCGCTACTAGTCCTTCTGTCACACCCGGATTTAAGGGGTAAAGCCGAGTGCGTCTCATATGTGCGCCAAAGAAGAACAACACATATAATGACCAAGTGTATAGAGATAAATGTCACAAATATTATTACATAGCGGAAGTATCTTACAAAAATAAATGATAACAATAAAACGAACTAATAATTGTTCCTTGGCGCCATCAAGCTGACTGGGAGACACCACCGAGATCAAATTGTACTCCTCGTTGTAGACCTCCTTCTATGCTACCTGCTCTTCACCTGTGGGGGGTTTATATATCGCAAGGATGAGCTCACAAAAGATCATAGCTCAACAAGTTGTGGGAAATAATGTGCATGAACTCACCAAAGGTGGGAGCTCATGTGAAGTGTAAGGCTGATCAATAGATAAGGGTTAAAGCTGAGCATTGCTTTTAATAATTTGGTCAAATTTTATTAGCAGTTACTAAATGTAAGTATATACCAAACCAGAGTAATAATACATCAAAATTAACAATAAAACCATAATTTGATGCCAATGATAAATTGAGTTTAATTTCATAAATTAATTATGCGAGAGTCCTGAGCTGCTCATGACCGCGAGCACGGCTAGTATACTAGTTTTACACTCTGCAGAGGTTGTACCCTTTACCCACAAGTCATGTAACCCATTTGCCACGGGGTTGATCGGACCACATACACCTCTACCAAGGAAGTGAGATAGGGTACCACTACGAGGCCTTTACAAAGTTCCACTAGCTTCAGAAAACCCGCTACAGTTTCTAGGGAGCGCAATGCAGGAATCCCCCGTCTGAAAAGCCATCACAGCAAAATCAACCCGAGAACCTCCCTACACCGACAACTCTCCCTACTGCCCTTGCCCTTTTCAGGTAAGGTAGACCTTCACTAGCTTTCCTAATTAGTCAGCCAAGGGCGTCCCATTCCACCCTTGTGGTGCCACGTGTTTCTCAAGTTAAGATCCATGTTACAATTAACATAATAGTCTTATCATGAATAGAATAGAATAACAATAATAAAGCATGACCATGTGTAATAATTATCTTAACACCCAAACCACATATAGCAATAGCAAAGACTACCCAAAAGTTCAGGGGTAAGCAAGGTGTAAAGATGACCAAACTAGGGTGACCTATTAGGTCCCATTAAAATTAAGCCTAAGCATGCCAAAGTGATTATAGAGAACATTATTGGGTAAATAAAAGTGGTCAAGGGCACAACTTGCCTTCAACAAGCTCCTGCTCAGAATTATCCACCTGCTGAGTACCGAGGTCCCCGGTTGCTTGCTCGTCTACTCACAGCAACACAAACAAACATGGTATAGGAGAAATTAACATTACACCAAATAGAGTAATATAATGCATGATAATATTCTACGCATCGTAACGAGATCGTAAGTTCGAGAATCACTAAATTCGGAGTTACAGATAACAAGTTATGATTTTCCGAAGTTTTATGTGTTTGATACAGAATAAACTAAGTGATTAATTTTAATCTATGTTTCATGATACAACAGAGTTACTAGGTGATAAACAATATTAATACAAAAATAATGCAACTGGATTGGATCAAAAAGGAGTTAAAATGGATTAATTAGGAATTTTACAAGTCCTTAGATTTATTTTAATATTTATTAATCTATTTTCGGCTGTATTCAGACTGTTGGACTTCGGCTACTAATACTGGGAAAGTAGGGGTCCCATTTGTGAAATTATGGATCTATGTGCTCTGATCTCTGAACAATCGTGAACGGCGGGTTGATTCTGCGGTTTCCCGGGGACTCATATGCAAAAATGTCTGAGTGAAGGGAGTACGGGGTCAGTTCGGCCGTTCGATCTACACCGGACGCCTTATATTAGATTACTAGGGCAACGAAACGGTACGCATTCTGGGTCATCGGATTGCCAATCAGTGGTCCACATCAAATGCTAACATGTAAGCGATCAGGGTTGTTCATCATTAGATCAACGCCCTGAACCGATTAAGCCGAATGGGTATTCGGAGTTCTAACCCTAACCGACCCCTCCGAATCCAACGGCCCGCGCATATCGTCACCACCGACCCCTGATTCCGGCGCGCCAAAAGCCCCACGACAGCGACTACGTCGACGATGCCCGCTATCGAACGCTCGTGCCTTAATCTACGATTTTATCAGCTCTCTGTGCCAAACACCACGCCCCGATTCAGATCCACCAACACATGGCGCCCAATTCGCCACCCCGTCCTTCGACCGCGACGAGGAATGACTCGGTGGCAACCGCATGCTCCGGTGAGCAATTCCCGTTAGACTACTCCATCGAACCCAGCTAAAACAGACGTGCACAATTCATGAGTCGGGGGGAGCACAAGGAGGGAACCATACCAGCCTAAATGTGGTTGTTGCCGTGTCCACGGTGAGGTGTGCCTCCACGGCACCCGAGAGTCATCGGAGGATTAGTCTCGATTCCTTTGATCGATGTTTCTGCATGGTGAGCGCGATCACTTTCCTCACTGAGACGTAGAACCCAGAGGACAACCCACGATTCAATTGATTCAGAAGGGGGTCAGCAATGGCGGCGGTGTCTTCCCTAGCGGCTCGCGGTAGCAGGCAAATTAGCGATGGTTACAACCCAATGTGTCGCGGGACTAGGCTTATATGGTCAATGCAGGTG
Source organism: Zea luxurians (assembly GCA_029449295.1). Lineage (NCBI taxonomy): Eukaryota > Viridiplantae > Streptophyta > Magnoliopsida > Poales > Poaceae > Zea > Zea luxurians. Next base: position 31,217,840 of record JAOPSE010000001.1, on the reverse strand, counting down.
AGGCCGGCATGAGCGAAGGTTGTTACGCCCGATCGACCTAGGCCCGTTGGCGCGCACGTGGAGTCGTTGCGGCCATGGTGAGTGGGAGCTGCGACCTGGCGTGTAGGCCCCATGACTCAGCGAACACGGAGAACTCAGGTGGTGAAGCTGATGCGTGGGACCCGCGGAGCAGCAGTACAGTGCGCGTGACGGATCTGTCACCGGGGCCCGTAGGTCGGCCAGCGAGCGCCAATACACAAAGAGGGAAGAGTGGCTATCCCAGCGGGTCCACCTGTCGGCTTCGATTATCCGTGTTGGGCCGAGCGGATCCGAGGTGTTTGCGGGCCGAAAGCAAGGTTAAGGCCCAACGCGAGGTTTTTTTTTCTATTTTCCTTTCTTTTCTTTTTCTTCTCTTTTATGTTTTCTTATTCTATTTCAATTCTTCCACTTTCAAATTTGAATCCCACTAAGTTCAAATTCCAAAATTAATTCTAGTGCACAATATAATAAACTCCAGCATGATGCATTATTTCTTTATTTAATATAATTGTTAGTAGTCAACTTGACCCTATGATTTGAATATGCAAAAAGGAGGAAACTGTAGGAAACGGGTGACGCCTAAGAGGGGGGTGATTAGGACTTCTAAAACTTTTACTAAACTAGGCCACAAATAAATCCATATGCAAATAATCAAATTAGAATGTGCAAACTAAGTTTTGTCTAAGTGTTGCTATCTCTACCGCAATGGCTAAGTTTCGATCTACACTATATAAGCATAAAGACAAGATTGAAACTTGAATGGTTAATATAAATGCGGAAGTTAAAGAGTGAGGTAAAGATGCAAACTCTCGTGGATGACGCGGGTATTTTTACCGAGGTATCCGGAATCATGCAAGGTCCCGACTAATCCTCGTTAGTGCCCCTACGCAAAGGGAAGCCCACGTGAGGGCCAAGTAACTTTAGCATCCTGTGAACTACAAACACTAGCAAACACATTAGTCCATAGGTTATGTTGATCATCAAACATCAAAATCTATTAAGCCAAATGGCCTGGGGTCCATTTTCCTTATAGAAACAAAATAAGTACTCACATAAACCTTTTATAATTCCCTATACTTATACATTTTATAAATCTAAATATTTGGGTATTACACCTTCACCGTTCGCGGTCCATCGGTACGAACCCGCATGACGTTCACCTTCGCCGTCGACCACCGTACATGTGCTCTACACCTGCACACCACAAGCCGATCGATATGGTTGCACATACAGAATCTCACGCCCCGGTCAGTCCACGACTCGACCTGAGATGCTATCCGTTGACAATGACACATCATCAACCCAAATTACAATGGACAAATCAACCTTGTGTTCACAAAACTTGTACCTCCCATCAACCTCTCGAGTCTTGAGTCCTCCTACTAAGCATCAGATCTTTGTCACTATCCTACGGCACGTCCACAAGTAAATGTGTCTATATAGTCGACATATTAAATCTAATCACCATGATTATATAATGGGTTTTATTATACTGGTATCTGAGTTTCGCTACAATACTCATTTCTACCCTTAGTTTAACTTCATACTCAATTTTGCCCATCCATTGTCTCCTTTGGTCAGCAATACACCCGCACGCCGTTTCCGTCCACTTTGCCATGTCTGACAGCACAGACCCACTCAAATCTTTCCACATTCTTCTACAGCTTCCTCCACGTCGTCTAGCACGTGTTGCTAGGCCGCATTCATTCTCCCTCCCCGAAGCACCTCTTCTACTCCAGCTCCACGGCACGGGAGAGATTCTAATATTTGCTATCAGCAAGAAACAGGTTTGTATAATTGCCATTAGAACCACATTTCATAGATCCAGCTGAACTCACAATTCATAGACAGTGGTAATTATAACAAGAAGACAATATTGTAAGTGACAAAAATCCAATTATCTCACAGCACGGTGGCGTGCTGGCTCTCTCCGAGCGGGCTGATCTCCAGCGGACGCGGGCTGCTTGTTCTCTGGCGCGGCGTGCGCGCCCTGCTGCGCCTCCGACGAATGCATGAGCTGGAGCAGCCTTCGTGCGCCCCCACCACCATTGGCAGACCGTGTGCTCGCCTGATTCATCCGGCCCCGCCGCCGTGAGGCTCCTCTCCGTCAGCACCGTGCAGCCTCATCTCCGCGCCCGTCTCTGCGTTGCTCGTGCCCCCGCGGCGTGCCCCTCCCTGCCACCATGGGGTTCCTATCCGCTAGCATCGCGTGGCCTCGTCTCCGCGCCTGTCTCTGCGTTGCTCATGCCCTGGCAGCGTGCTCCTCTCTGCTCCACGCCCACGTTCCTGCGCCTAACCTCCAGCTATGTGACGTGGATCTACGCCGTGTTGAGCCTGACGAGACTTGAGCCGCACGTTCCTCTACGTGTCGTTCTGTTGCTTCTTGTGGCTTGGCTCTGTCTTTGCCAGGATTATGGCTTCGTCGAACTCCTCTCCTCATGCCGCACATTCAGGGGCCGAGCTAAAGGGAGTAGCAGGGGCCATGACCCCTCCTGAGGCTTCCAATAGTTAAAGGAAGCCCAGGCCGACCACTCCTACAAACTGGTTCAACCCAGCGCGTCCAACCAGGTTGTCGGGTGCACCACCTGTCCCGCGTCTGTTAGCTCAAAAAAAGGAATGCATGCATGAGTAAAACACGATCCAATGCATGCGCATAAATTTAGGAAATATATGTGCGGCGGTTTCTATCGGTTTCTATTTTTAAATCCTTTATTTCCTCCATAAATTTAGGATCGCTGCAACAACCATGCAGCTAGACGCGTAAGGACCATTTTATGATATATACTGAGACTAAATATGTTACACTGTGTAAATAATTATGCAATTCGATATACTGCGTAAAAATCTGTTACCAGCTGCATGCACACGAATTTATGATGAAAATAATGTGCAATGAAAGGAAATAAATTACACGCATAGAAACAAAAAATCGTATTTAATATTTTATTTCCTTCATAAATATAAGATCCCTCCAACAACCATGCAACTAAACACATTAAATCTAGTTTATGCTATATACTGATACAAATTATACTACATGGTGTAAGGTATTTATGCAATTCGTTACACTGCATAAAAAATCTGACATGTTGTTCACTGGTGGACGCATCTCCGGGTTGAAGCGTAATAACCTTAAGTTTTGAGCATAAAATCCCTCAATTATAAGCGTATATACCGAGCCAACGTGAGAGGTTGATAGCTCTAGTAGGTTGTTATTACAATCCTATTTTTATGGCAGATCCGAAAAATATGGCAACCGCATGCATGCGGTTATACAGATCCAAAAATTATGGCAAAATGCATGCATGAGTCAAATACGTTCCCTTGCATACGCGTAAATTTAGGAAAGATATGTGTGACGGTTTCTATTTTAAATGCTTTATTTCCTCCATAAATTTAGGATCGCTGCAACAGCAATGCAGCTAGACTCGTAATTATTATTTTATGATATATAGTGATACTAAATATGCTACACTGTGTAGATAATTATGCAATTGGGTATACTGCGTAAAAATCTGTTACCAGCTACATGCACACGAATTTATGATGGAAAGAATATGCAATGAAAGGAAATGAATTGCATGCATAGAAACAAAAAATCGCATTTAATGTTTTATTTCCTTCATAAATATAGGATCCCTCTAACAGTCATGCAGCTAAACGCATTAGAACTAGTTTATGATGTATATTGAAACAAATTATACTACACAGTGTAGGTATTTATGCAATTTCTTACACTGCGTAAAAAATTTGGCATGTTGTTCACTGGTGGACGCATATCCGGGTGAAGCGTAAAAACCTTAAGTTTTGAGCATAAAATCCCTCAATTATAAGCGTAAATATCGAGTCAATGAGAGGTTGATAGCTCATAGCTCTAGTAGGTTGTTATTACGATCCTATTTTTATGACAGATCCAAAAAACATGGCGGCCGCATGCATGCGGTTTCTATTTTTATACAGATCCAAAAATTATGGCAAAATCGTGAGAGTTTCCATTGCATGCGCGCAAATTACGAACAACATAAATTAAGGAATTGCCTTTCCAATGTGCATGCAGTAAACTGATATATGAACTCTGTGTTCAAGCATAAATTCGTACAGTTTTTAGCGTAAATAGTACATGTGGTAGGCATAAAACACAATAATCGAAAAGAAAACTGCGCCGGATCGGAAGATGTCACACGTGATCATCGCTGCACACATCTCGCGCCTTCCGTGACGTCGCTCGCTCGAACATCGCACCTCATGTGTCGCCGTCGCTACTCGCACGTCGACGGGCGTCGCTTGCTCGCCGGCCTTGGAAGTGCTGCCTCCTCGGGGCTTCGGGGACGTCGCCGCTTGCCCGCACAAGGGCCCCGCTGCGGATCGAGGAACTTCCGCCACCGCGCGTCGAGGTAATGGAGTTGTGGCCACCGGACTGGGAACTGCCACCACCGCACAAGGGCGCTGCCGCCGCTCGCCCTTTGGATCGGGGGCCGCCACCTCCGGCCTGGGAACCGCCGCCACCGCATGTCGAGGTCGGGGAGCCATGGCCACCGCAGCCACTGGCCGGGGTCCACCGCCTCGCGCGCTATCGGGCAACCATCGTCGCTAATGAATCGAGATGGGGCGTGAAAAACTGATCCCTAGCACTATGGATTTTCTTTTATAGACGTCTGGACCTGGTCCGGCTCGACTGGATTGCGCTGTCTGGCCTGGGCTTCTTTTAGTTATTGGAAGCCCAGGGCTCCTAATATACAATATATATATATATATATATATTAGGTATGTGTCCGTACGTTGCGACGGTGTATAACTATTTGATAAATGTTAATGCACAATAATCTTAAGTAACACTACAAAAAATGGTCTCAGTTGATAGTGGAATTTTACCATTTTCAACAGATAGAAGTTTAAAAGCAGATCCAACTATTACAATAAACATATGCTTTACAATGTATCATAATAGATTTTAGTAGCATTTTGAAGTAAAGAAACTTTGAGTGCATGCCAAAAAACAATTTTTTTTCCCGAAACAACGATGGTGCCGCAAACTATGAGATAGATAACCCGGCTTCATCTACAATCCTTGACTGCATGGGCATAAAATAGCAAACCTACAAGCAAAATTTTAGTCAAAACTGAGGATATGTGACCATGATCTTAAGTAGCACTAAGAAAATTGGTCTCAGTTGGCAATGTAGTAATTTAACCATTTTTCATAGATAGAAAATTAGAAGCAGATCCAACCATTACAGTAATCCTATGCTTTATGTTGTATCATAGCAGATTTCAGTAGCATTTTGAAGAAAATAAACTTTGAGTGTGCGCTGAAAGAAACATTTTAGAACTGTTGGAAGCTCGTTTCACCGGGGAGATAGATGGCTCGACTTCATCTACAATCCCTGACTGCGTGGGCGCAAAATAGCCAACTCATAAGCAAAATTTTAGAACACAAACATTTTAGAACTCTAATATGTGACTCCAAAAAAAACTTACATCTGTATCGATTACAAATAATTTGCATTAGAAACTATTGGAAGCTCGTTTCACTAGGGAGACACTCAAATCCTTATAAGCAACACAATAGTCTAGTACACGGATTATCTCAAAAAATAGAGCATACGACGAGAGTCATGTACCTGGGGCACAAGTCCTGCTTCCATTTATACTTTCGTGTCCACGCCACACACGATAGATCCATAGCCAATTTATACAATAGAAACATAGAAAGGGGAAGTGCTTCCTAGATCAAAACATTGCGCAAAATCATTAATAAGTTCAACAAGAGCTTAAGGCTGTACAGACAACACAATGGTGCACTCTTGAGTAGTTAAAACTCAACAGCTATTCAGACAATAAAGTGATAAGCACACATCAGCAAGAGCATAACATAATAGGTTAACAGTTACAAGGAACCTACAACTCTAATTATAGATGGAAGCCATCCTCTGTATAAAGCAGGAAAGCCTTCTTCACCATAGATTTGTCAAGGAAGTTTCATGCTTTTGCTACACTTTTGGGTAGCCTTCATTGTATACATATCTTCGTTGGTTCCATTGGTCTGCATAGTTCGAATAGGCCGTTTAGATTAGCTACAGGTCATATAAAAACATGGAAATGAGGCAAAAAATATCAAAGGGTCATTTAACAGGAAAGTTAAGTAAAAGGAAAGAAATGTAAATGTATACAAGTTTTTTATTCCAATCGTGTCATATTTATGGATTAATCTTACAAGGTATCTCAATGGTTGAAGCTATTACAATTAGCATAATTTGCAATGGAATGAGAAATATATTGAAATGAACATGTGAAAGATAGTTGAATGTTGCATTGACAGAGTAACACATGTATAATCCATAAGCAGGTTGTTAATCAAATGGTTAAACCATGGTGAAATTGCATAGTACCTTGTGAGTGCAGGAAAATGTGCAAGATAAGCAGGCTCTGCAGACCTGGACAGAGCTTCTAACTCAGCCAAAATAGCACCCGGTGACTGCATGAAAATCTGAAACATAAGTAGCCTGAGTCAAGTTGAAGCAAGAGTAAAAAGTGTAACCTGATGAAGAGCTGAAAAGATCCGGTAGGAGGTGATATGGTGCGCGAAATCCGCACAAGATAGTACATGAACACTGCACAAGAAATTGAGAACTAAATTAGGCAGTAGTAAAGAAAATAGTCAAAATAAATAAAAACAGCTCAGAAACATAATCATTTAGGTGGAATTACAATTAAAAATGAGAACTAAAAAAGAATTGAGAAAACCTCACACTGACCTGTGCAACAAGTAACTAACAAATTGACAAGATCAAATAGAGCACACTACCATTTGTTTCTGTGAGAACTGAAGTTTGCGTCAAATATAGGCCAAGAAGACAGAGAACATCAATATTGGAAGATAACACATTAGTATTTAGGACAATACTTTAAAATGACTCGCTCAAATATTATAAATAAAATACAGTACTCATTGGCTTACTTCCCTGCTTTCCCCCTACTTTCTTCCTTATGTGCATCAACGCCGGCATGCCAAAGGCAATTGTCTTCTGTGGAGTACCCAAATGACGTGATTACAAGTTTATTCACAAATTTGAATACGATTAGGCAAAGAAATGAACAAGGGATGGATTAGCACCTAATAAGTTCACTACTTTGTAGTTGCCCGTTGAATATAGTTCAATATAGCTGAAACAATATCATAACTGAAAAGGCATTGCTACTGAACAAATCGTTTCTCTGGTTGTGTTAATTCCTTTCAAGTTCTTTTTAGTTCACTTAAATAAAACCTATACACTCAAAAGAAGTTTGTAATTTTAAAGCAACATGTGTAATAACTATAGTGCAACACAATTCTTAATCGTCTCGAGATAATTTCCAAGGTGAACCAATCTTGTTGGTTGTACACTGGAATACTACTCATAGGATGAGCAGTGCTACTTTGGATGCAACCACCAACCGACTCTATATATGATGGTACATGTGTTTATATATAGCCTTGCAAAGAAGATTGAAGATGTACACTTTAGTTGCAATTATGGTACTGTCGTCTCAAACACTGCAGTTCTGATTGGAAGCAAAGTAGAAACCAAGAGTACTTGTGCGCTGAAAGTTTTCTCTGGGCAAACAGAAAACCCATGGCATTTGTTGTGGGCCAAACCGTGCAAAATTTAAACCAAACCAATGTTGGACAAAATTCTCTAGCTATTTCATTATGTGTTGGTGAAGACAAAATCTCAGTGCATATTTTCGATCCAATTTTAGTTTAACAGTGGCCGTTTAGAAGGAGAAGAAGGTGGATATATAAAGCACAACATGTCAGTCGTGCTCAAGTGTTGAATCACGGATTCATACATCGAAAATGGAGCATGAGATCCAGCTAGCTGATAGATTCACTTTCATTTGGCGTCAAAAGAAAGGAGACGTCTCAGATCGAGACATGAATGCCAGATCAAATCCCAAACATTCTCAGCACACAAGCAAGGACAGTAGTAGCAACTGAACAAGCAAAGATTTGTCTCATTACCAAACGAACTGCCAAGAAGCGCTGCTAGTCCTCATCTCATCAAAATGAGGTCTGTGTGGATTGTACGGGCCGCATCAGATCGAGACGAGAACCACCCGGCCGGCAAGATGTCGCTGCTCTCGTCACCATTGGCTCCAAGCAAAAGGAAAAAATGTGGAAGAAGAAGAGAGAGCCATTATGCGGACCTGACTAGACGGAGCTGGCGGCGGAGGGGAGGATCCTCCTATAGGTTCACAACGATGCGCCGGTGCCGCGCTAGCGCCTCGCGTAGCGCGAACGCCTTGTCGGTGGGGGACACCACCAATGCGAGGGCGACGCACGAGGGGGCCAGAGATCTAGCCATAGAGTGGGTACGCGTTGTCGAAGGGAGACGCTGTCGGTGCCGGTGCAGGCACGCGCCGCGTGGGGGTGGGTTTGCGGGAGGCGAGGAGGCAGCGGTGTCCGTGGTCAGACGGGACGGACATACGAGGTAGGGAGGACCAAAGGAGTGAGGGTGCGACGGGGTAGACGAGGGTGGGCAGTGGGCAGCGGGGGCTGCCGTGAGTGGGCGGAGTGGGCGGGTCTGGCGGCGAGATTTGGAGATGGCGGCAGACAGCAGAGAGCGTGGGCGCGAGAGAGGAGAGCAGGGGCGCGGAGATGGCGGCGAGAGAGCGCGTAGATTGCGGGCGGGGTGGGTCTGGCGGCGCGATTTGGAGATGGCGGCGGACAACAGAGAGCGGGGGCTGGGGCGACGGCAGAACCGTGCACCAAAAATTGTGGACGCCTACACTAGCGTCTTAAGTAGTGTATATATATTGTTGGGGGCCTTCGGCTTCCGAAGGTCCTCAAAAACATGATTTAACAATGTTTCTGGAGTATAATACATGAACAGGTATCTTCGGACTCGGATCAGAACCACAGTATGAAGAAGCACAAAGAACACGAAGGTTGGCGCAGAGCCGAAGCTATGTGCAGGAGAGCTTCGGCACGATAGCAGAAAAGGAAACCGACTTAAAAAGGAAAAGGCTATTCAGACCTCGATGGGTTATTATAGAGTCATTAGCAAATGTAAAGGGCATGGGTGTAATTTTACATGGGCTACGTCCCGTGCCTATAAATAGATGAACAGTGCTCCCGTACTGTTCACGCTGACTTGGCATTTGCTTTTGCGTCACGCTTGTACTTTTACCTTCTTTCAAGCCGAAGGTACGTTTGTAATTTGATATCATTTCTATTTTTCCATAATAATAAAATAGAAATGAGTTGATAATAAAATATAATTGTTTATGTTATCTCTTATACTCCATATGATTCCTTCTCCATTATTGTATGTCATGCTTACGAAGGTATGTCCTTCATAACCTTCGTCCTAAAATCATTATATCCCACGAAAAATCATGCTTCGAAGGACGAAGAACTTTAACGATTAACCTTTTTTGTGTTGCCTTGTTCTTAACTCATAGCATTTGAGAACAAGTTCCCAACATTGGCGCCCACCTCCGGTGAACTCTTTTTGACCACCTTCGGCAAGCATTGACCTTCGTCATGCCACCGAAGAAAGCTTCAGCGACAGGGGTTGCCGCTCTACAGCCGCTGGACCCTAACCAGGAGACCCTTTCTCTTCGAGAGGCCCAAAGTCAGAAGAGGAAGGCGACTAGTCCAACACCCCAGGAGGACGAGCTGGACCAAGAAATCAGGAACATGGAGATGCTTCATCAACAGGTACAAAGGAAGAAGGAGAAGATGGCTCGACTAGCCGACCTTCAGAGGCAGATTGACGAAGCTACTGAAGAAGTACGCCATCTCGCTCAAGATGAGCAAGAGCGAAGGCCCCAACATAGGGAGCTTCATCAGGAAGGCTTCTTCAATGAGGATGAATGGTATGAGGATTTCCATCATGGAAATTTTGCTTTTGATGATGCTTCTCCTCTGTCAACAGAACTGCAGGCTACACCTTGGCCCCCATCTTACAAGCCACCCCAGCTCCCCATGTATGACGGGCACTCAGATCCGAAGCAGTTTCTGATGAGCTACGAAGCAACCATATCTTCATATGGAGGCAATACCACAGTCATGGCGAAATCTTTCGTCATGGCAGTCAAGAATGTTGCGCAAACCTGGTACTCCTCTCTTCGGCCAGGAACGATCACATCATGGCAGAAGCTGAAGGACATGTTGATCACCTATTTCCAAGGGTTCCAGACGAAGTCGGTTACTGCTCAAGCTTTGTTCCAGTGCACGCAAGATCACGAAGAATACCTCCAGGCGTATGTCCGAAGGTTCTTGCGTCTGAGGGCACAAGCGCCAACGGTACCCAATGAAATTGTCATTGAGGCCATGATCAAGGGGCTTCGGCCAGGACCTACGGACCCTAGAGAAATTGCTTCAAAAGATGGATGAATACATCCGCGCTGATAATGACTTTCGTCAAAGAAGAGAGGAAGCCTACAGGTTCTCTGATATGACCCGGGGCTTCGAAGGGAGAATCCACCCAAGGCACGTCAGATCAATCCACTCCTCCTAGAATTACGACAGAGGAAGTCAACAACAGAGGCCACAATATTCCTCGCAAGCTTCGGGGCAGCAACAAAGCTATCTTCGGCCGCCAGCTCCAAGGGGCAGAGGCGCCAGGGGCTTCGGAGGAAGGTTTGGGGATCAGCCCAGGAAAATTTATTGCTCATTCTGTGGTGAGGACAAGGGCCATACTACAAGGATGTGCCATGTCACCATTCAGAAACAGAAGGAAATAACAGAAGCTGCAGCTCAGCAGAACCAGCCGAAGCAGGTAATGCATACTGCTTCATATCACTCACACTACATACCAGAGTATGTGGGTAACCATCCTGCAGCGTCTGTTGCTTCGGCTAGTCAGCCATAGGCATCCTGGCCATAGCCTCCACCTCCGCCACCACTACAATTTGCATATTCACGCGGCCAACAGCCAGAAGGGAGTCAACAGACCCATCAGCAGAGAGACTTCTGGGAGGAGTCTGAAGCTCACACAGTCAACAGTACTGTGCCAGAGTCAAAGCATATCTACTAAGAGATATCCTGCCCCTGAATCAGTTTTTACATTCATTGTCATTCTTTTTCTTACTAAAGAACAGTTGTTGAAAACTTAGTTTTCTTGGTGTTTTCAATTCCTTGTAATAGCTTCGTTTTTTGCTACAGTGAAAATATATCTTCTCCACAGACTTACGGAGTCCAAAAAGTCGCCGAGGCACAAAAAGTCGTTCCTAAGTCACAAGTATCTTCGAAGCTACAAAAAGTCATTCTATGGAACGCAATGTAAGTTTGCTGAAGCTACAAAAAGTCGTTCCTAAGGGAGCGCAGTGTAAGTTTTCTGCTCAAAAGTCGTTCCAAAGGGAATGCAGAGCCAAATACCGCCGACATATAAGGCGAAGCGCAAAAAGTCAACGTGAATACCGCCGAAATAGAAGGCGAAGAAGTTCAAAAGACGTTCCTAAGGGAATGCAGAACTTACAGCGAAAATCAGCGCTGATACATCGAAAAATAAGCAGTGAAGCCGAAAAATAAACGACAAAGAGATTGTGTATTCCAATATGGGGATGTCAGTGTGTGTCTTCGGCACAAAGTATCATTTTCGCATAGCATAACATCATCACATCATTTTGCATAACATAACATCATACATCATATTGCATCAATGGCACAAGAAGGGGACATAATATTGACCTTCGGAGAATGCTTCGAAAAAGTGAAATTGCGCTAAGGCACAAAATAAATTTTGAAGGGATACGGTTTTATCAGCTCTGAAGTGGAGGAAAAAAGTATTTTACTGACAAAGTATCAGTGTTATGGCGACGCTTGGAGCATTTTTATAAAGCACTCTGATATCAAGGAAGAAAGTCTATTACTGACGAAGCATTAATGTTTCTGCGACGATTGGAGGATTTCTCACGTAGCATAAAAACTCTTCTTTACGAAGCATGAAAAGAAGGGAAGGTGTTTTTTGCCGAAGGCTCAAAAACGATATGTACAATAAAAATTTCATGCATCGCAAAGAAATAGATTACAAAGTCATTTACACATTACATTAAGAACTCATGAGTACCAAATATTACAAGCATAGTCCAGCAAATGTTACATTAATATTTTGGCAATATTTTTACAATATCTTTTCTTCTTCTCTCAAAACTTTGTCTACAACTTCGGTCAGCAGTTGAGTAACGACTTCGTCCATAATGGTTTCAGCCATGCTAATAATTTCTGATGATTCTTTTGCCTCTGCTTCGGCCAGTGGCTCGAAGGGCTCCGAGGGAGGAGATAGTTCAGCTGTGGTAAAAAACGTAAACAAGTTCGAAGTCACAAAAATAAAAAATAAAGTTAAAAACTATTAAGCAATACCTATTCGTCTTTCGAGTTCTGCAGCTTTTTCAGCTGCCTTCGTTGCTTCCCTAGCATCGTGAGTATCTTTTTCGCTCTTCTTTATTATTTTGTGAGCCATCCCTCGGCCGCCATTTTCCCATATGTCAGTAAAGAATTTTCCACCAACTAAGCTTGCTTCGGCCGAGGGGTCCTTCGTATTATTAATAGATAAAGCAGCTTCGGCTTGGGCCAGAATTTTCACATGATCGCAACCTGATTTCTCCAAGATAGCCGCAATTCCCCTTGCGCCTGAGAAAGCGCAGACGTCCCCACGGTCATTTAAAATTTCCTCAAAGGTTTCGGCCTCGCTGCTGATCCAATCAATTGGCCCCTCGGGATCGCCCCGTATGAAGTTGTCTTCACTTGAATATGCGCCAACATTGGCGAAGCTAGTTTTTATTTTTTCCACACATTCTATGGATTTTTCATAACATCTTTCTTTCGAAGAGCGAAGTTCTACAACTGTTTTTTCCCAATAATTCTTCCAGTAATCACTGGCGTCTCGGTCAGCTTCGGCAATAGCACATTTTAATTTTGCTTCAGCCAGCTGTTTCCGAAGATCCTCAATTTCGTATTTCTGGGCTTCAGCCTGGGCTCTGGAAGTAGCTTCGTCTTCTTTTATTTTGTTCACCAATGAGTTTAATATCTTATCTATTTCAAGACCTTCGTTCCTTAGTTCAATTACTTCGGAACGAAGGTTGTTCAAAGCTATAGTGCACCTTCATCTTCGGCACTTTTTTGCGCCCTGAGGGCGTTGCTAAGAATGAGGCCCTGCGAAAAGAGTGCGGTATTAAGTATAAGCAAATAAAAAATCTTTTGTTTTAAAGTACAAAAAGCTCATTCTTGTACCTTTAAACTATTATAGGCTAAGATGTCGGCCAATTCATCTTTTGATAGCACCGAAAGCCCGTCTTCTAATGTCGGGAATCAGAAGCTTCTGTTTATCTCCCGGCAGACAGAAATCTCCTTGCTGTCTGGGAGACAATACAAGAAATTTTCTTCTCCGCTGCCGTTGAATATCAATGCCCCCTTTGGATATTTTAGTTTCTGGGCATGATATTGAGCTTCTCGCTTTTCTTCTTCAGATAACCTTCTTAAGCATGTCGTACAAAGTAATCAAGTATTTCGGAAGATGCTTCAGGAATAGCAGTGGCAGTTTTTTTCAGGCAAAATTCGTTCTGTAGCTTCTTTTTTCGTTTCTTTTTCGCCGATTTCCAAGGATTTCTCCTTGGCGGGCTCTGAAGGCCCAGCTTCGGTCTCGGCCTGGCCCTTTGCAGCTTTGGCTTCGGACAGTCTTGTCTCAGACTGTGTCTTTGGAGCTTCGGCAGTTTTCCTTGGAGTAGAGCTTGTCTTTATTGTTTCCAGCGCATCTAGTACGTTGACCATTCTTTTCCTCTTAGGGGTCGCCCTAAGATTTTTTTGTGCCTTTGGCACTGTCACTTCTGCCAAAGGGCTTGTAACTTCTAATATCCTTGTTCCTTTGACCACCATCTCTTCAATACTATCGGCCTTCGGCTCAGCTAATTTGACCGAGGATGCCTTCGGCTTTGCAGCCGGCTCTTCAATCCTCTGCGTAAGCACATGTTCTTTGTCTTCAGTAGCCGAAGAGGTCTCACCGCCAAATTCAGGCACTGTGGCCGGCTCAATATAGCGCGGTCGGTGAGTAAGAACCTTCACCTTTTTCCTCTTCGGCGCGGGCTCGCTTGGAGCAGCTGAAGCATCATCCTTCTCGGAAGTTGCACTTTTTCTTTTCTGCCCCCCGTGACGGGTAGTGGTAGTCATGGTACATGAACCCAATAGCATCAAAAACTCTATTTAGCCTTTTCTTCTTTCGGCTTCCGAAGGCCGCAGATAACGCATTATCTTCCGCTTTGGAGTACATCCCAAGCAGTTCATCACTTGTAGCTTCGATGCACTTCAGCCAGTCATCGTCTGGTTTGATAAATTGGTCTCCAAACCTGAAGGTATATTTCAGACGAACCAAACCACCTTCATTGGGGTTGCTGATGGTTTCTTTTGGCATCTCCCAGTTAACTACCAATGGCCATATCCTGTAGGCCACGTGCTCTTGGATTAAGTCCCTTGTCCCGATGAAAGAACAAACTATGCCAAAGGCCCTTCGTCATTCTTCAGCTGCTTCATCAATCTCTACCTTCGGTTTTCGAAGGCCGAAGCAGGACCAGATGGGGCGCATGATGATCTCTTTAATATCTTCTCTCGCTTTTAAATCATTTTTCACATAGAACCATTCTTTCATCCAGTCTCCAGGCCACCTCTTCCGAAAGGTTGGCACTGGGCAGATTGAGCCTGAACGAGCAACAAAGCTGTAGCAACCAAAATTGTTGTGATACTACTCCTTACCCCAGGGCTTCGTCTCATATAAAAGTTCATGCATACTGTAGAAACCTTTTGCACTTGGTTCCAAACCTTGACTCCTCACAACCCATACGAAGATTCCCAGTCTTATGATGGCTTCGGGAGTAATCTGGTGAAGAAAAATCTGGCATATCTTTAAAACTTCAACCACAAAACTGCTTAGGGGGAACCGAAGCCCAGCCTTGAAGAAGCTTCGGTAGACCACGACTTCATTTTCTTCGGGTACAGGAACAGTCTTCTCCCCGTTGTCAGCCCTCACAATAGACATATCCTGAAAATATCTTCCTCTCATATTATCAAGATGACTCTGCTTAATAGTTGATTTCCCAAAGACTGAATGGCTTGGGCGCCAGGGCCGATCTTCGGAGTCTTCGCCCCCACTTTCCACATCATAACTATCACTGTCATCGGTATCTTCAGATAAGTCTTCTAGAATTTCTTTTGTAATCTTTTCTGTGTTGGTCTTTGCAATTGACTCGATGAATCCAGCGGTTTTTTCCTTAAGAAGCTTCTCCTCCTCGCTCAGCTTCATTTCAGCAACAACTTTCTTATCTTGAGACATCTTCTCTTCAGAAATGGTGAAAATGCGCTCTTAAAGCCGAAGCTTAGAAAATCTAAAAAGCCAAGCAAGCGTTGGTAGGCAAGAACTAAAAATTGAGCAAGCAGAGCAGATGGCAAAAAGCGTGCCAAATGAGCTCGTGGTGTGCTCTTATTTATACGCCTAGTGCGTTGCAAGCTGGAGGGCCCCGCTTGTCATTGACTGTTGCTATTCTAGCAAAGGGAAGGTGTTTTTTCGGACCTTCGGCTTAGGGCCTTCGTCCATATCGCAATCTGAATTTATTATTCTAACAAATTAATATTGCGAGAGGCTACTGTTGGGGGCCTTCGGCTTCCGAAGGTCCTCAAAAACATGATTTAACAATGTTTCTGGAGTATAATACATGAACAGGTATCTTCGGACTCGGATTAGAACCACAGTATGAAGAAGCACAAAGAACACGAAGGTTGGCGTAGAGCCGAAGCTATGTGTAGGAGAGCTTCGGCACGATAGCAGAAAAGGAAACCGACTTAAAAAAGGAAAAGGCTATTCAGACCTCGATGGGTTACTATAGAGTCATTAGCAAATGTAAAGGGCATGGGTGTAATTTTACATGGGCTGCGTCCCGTGCTTATAAATAGATGAACAGTGCTCTCGTACTGTTCACGCTGACTTGGCATTTGCTTTTGTGTCACGCTTGTACTTTTATCTTCTTTCAAGCCGAAGGTACATTTGTAATTTGATATCATTTCTATTTTTCCATAATAATAAAATAGAAATGAGTTGATAATAAATATAATTATTTATGTTATCTCTTATACTCCATATGATTCCTTCTCCATTTGTCGGGGACCATAATTAGGGGTACCCTCAAGGCTCCTAATTCTCAGCTGGTAACCCCCATCAGCACAAAGCTGCAAAGGCCTGATGGGTGCGAATAAGTCAGGGATCAGTCCATTCGAGGGACTCGATCACGCCTTGCCCGAGCCTAGCCTCGGACAAGGGCAGCCGACCCCGGAGGATTTCCGTCTCGCCCGAGGCCCCCCTTCAGCGGCGAACATATTTCCGGCTCGCCCGAGGCCCTGCCTTCGCCAAGAAGCAACCCTGACCAAATCACCGCACCAACCGACCAAATCGCAGGAGCATTTAATACAAAGGTGGCCTGACACCTTTATCCTGACGCACGCCCCCCAGCCGGCAGAGCCGAAGTGACCGCCGTCACTTCGCCGCTCCACTGACCGGCCTGACAGAAGGACAGCGCCGCCTGCGCCACTCCGACTGCGGTGCCACTTGACAGAGTGAGACTGATAGGCAGTCAGGCCCTGCCGAAGGCACCATAGGAAGCTCCGCTCCGCCCGACCCAGGGCTCGGACTCGGGCTAAGTCCCGGAAGACGGTGAACTCCGCCCGACCCAGGGCTCGGACTCGGGCTAAGTCCCGGAAGACGGCGAACTCCGCCCGACCCAGGGCTCGGACTCGGGCTAAGTCCCAGAAGACGACGATCTCCGCCTCGCCCGACCCAGGGCTCAGACTTGGGCTAAGTCCCGGAAGACGGCGAACTCCGCCCGACCCAGGGCTCGGACTCGGGCTAAGTCCCGGAAGACGACGAACTCCGGCCGACCCAGGGCTCGGACTCGGGCTAAGTCCTGGAAGACGGCGAACTCCGCCCGACCCAGGGCTCGGACTCGGGCTAAGTCCCAGAAGACGATGATCTCCGCCTCGCCCGACCCAGGGCTCAGACTTGGGCTCGGCCCTAGAAGACGATGAACTCCGCTTCGCCCGACCCCAGGGCTCGGACTCCGCCCCGGCACCAGCCGACGATCTCCGCCTCGCCCGAACCTGGGGCTCGGACCCGACCTCGGCCACGGAAGACAGACTCGACCTCGGCTTTGGAGGAGCTTCCACATCGCCCAACCTAGGGCGCAGACCAGCCACGTCAACAGGAGGCGCCATCATCACCCTACCCCGAGCTGACTCGGGCCGCAGGGAACAAGACCGGCGTCCCATCTGGCTCGCCCCGCCAGATAGGCAATGATGGCGCGCTGCATACTCTGTGACGACGGCGGCTCTCAGCCCCCTTACGGAAGCAAGAGGACGTCAGCAAGGACTCAACCGCTCTGACAGCTGTCCCTCCGCCAGGCTCCATCGCTCCTCCGACGGCCACGACATCACACCAGCTGGGTGCCAAAATCTCTCCGGCTGCCACAACGGCATGCACTTAGGGCGCTAGCTCTCCTCCGCTAGACACGTAGCACTCTGCTACACCCCCATTGTACACCTGGATCCTCTCCTTGCGCCTATAAAAGGGAGGACCAGGGCCCTCTTAGAGAGGGTTGGCCGCGCGGGGACGAGGACGAGACAGGCGCTCGCTGGAGGCCGCTCGCTCCCTCTCCCGCGTGGACGCTTGTAACCCCCTACTGCAAGCGCACCCGACCTGGGCGCGGGACGAACACGAAGGCCGCGGGATTCCCACCTCTCTCACGTCGGTCTCCGGCCGCCTCGCTCTCCCCCCTTCGCGCTCGCCCTCGCGCTCAACCCATCTGGGCTGGGGCACGCGGTGACATTCACTCGTCGGCTCAGGGACCCCCCGGTCTCGGAACGCCGACACCATTATTGTATGTTGTGCTTACGAAGGTATGTCCTTCATAACCTTCGTCCTAAAATCATTATATCCCACGGGAAATAATGCTTCGAAGGACGAAGGACTTTAACGATTAACCTTTTTTGTGTTGCCTTGTTCTTAACTTATATATATTCTAAGTTTTGTGTATCTAAATATATATATACTTTAAATTTTGTGCAGTGCAATTAATCAAAGGTTTAATATAGTGGTTGGTAATACATGATCCATAACTCCATTGTAGTATGCCAACCAAAGTCTAAAATAGATAAAGTATATAAGATAAAATATTCGTTGATTGACTAATCGATGCATGAAACGTTAAACATAATTCGCTTGCAGACGCCGATATCTGAACCTCACCCCTTTATTATTCATCCTATCGTCGGGATAGGCAGCTGCCGATTGCCGCTGACCACTTGACTTGCCTCTGCCATAACCCTACAACCAAAGTCCCAAAAAGGTGATCACACGAAGCAGCGGAATGAGCGCCAGCAACTTATATACATACTACATTAGATCTTGTGGATAATAAAATCTACAAATTTCAATTAAAGTTGTGACCTAATAGTTGGTGTGTACATGACAAATTTGACATATACCTATGTAGGTTGATGAATTTTCATGAATCCTCGAGGCTAGTTGGATTTTTGAATTCTCTCAAAAAATTGCTAGATGTCTCATAAATACTAGTCATTATATAAAAGTTGAATCTCATTAGTCGGATATTCATTGTTATGTCATCTTTATTATTTTAGTATTATTATTGCGTCACAACTTTAATTCAATATATCAATTAGCTAGAAAATGGACTCATGAACTAAGATAATTTATAAAGATTTAGAATTTTTATTACATATCGAGCGTTTAAACTTGATAACATTATATAATATTTTTTATCATATAGTATTGATGGATTAATCGACCTCTTTATATTGTAATTCTAGCTCCGCCCCTGCGCAGCGCACAACTCCTGCTCCATCGAACAGCGGCGTTGTCCGTGCCCCGTCCGCGGCACTGTCCGTGCCCTATCCGGCTCTGTCGAACGCGTTGCTCAACAAATTCAGCAGCCTCCTCCCTTGCCGTGCGACTCCACTGTACGTCAAGGCCGACCTCTGCGCCCCTCGCCAAGCGGCTTCAGTGAACGGCAGGGTCGGCCTCCGCGCCCAGCAGCTCCATCACCGGTTGTAGGGCCTGTTTGGTTCAGCTTTTTTCTGACCAGCTTTTCTGAAAATCTGGTTGTGGTGAGAATCTGGCTGTGGGGAGAATCTGAGTATCATTACGATTACGTGTGTGTCGGGGACCATAATTAGGGGTACCCTCAAGGCTCCTAATTCTCAGCTGGTAACCCCCATCAGCATAAAGCTGCAAAGGCCTGATGGGTGCGATTAAGTCAGGGATCAGTCCATTCGAGGGACTCGATCACGCCTCGCCCGAGCCTAGCCTCGGACAAGGGCAGCCGACCCCGGAGGATCTCCGCCTCGCCCGAGGCCCCCCTCCAGCGGCGAACATATTTCCGGCTCGCCCAAGGCCCTGTCTTCGCCAAGAAGCAACCCTGACCAAATCGCCGCACCAACCGACCAAATCGCAGGAGCATTTAATGCAAAGATGGCCTGACACCTTTATCCTGACGCGCGCCCCTCAACCGACAGAGCCGAAGTGACCGCCGTCACTTCGCCGCTCCACTGACTGGTCTGACAGAAAGACAGCGCCGCCTGCGCCGCTCCGACTGCGGTGCCACTTGACAGAGTGAGGCTGATAGGCAGTCAGGCCCGGCCGCACGCACCATAGGAAGCTCCGCTCCGCCCGACCCAGGGCTCGGACTCGGGCTAAGCCCCGGAAGACAGCGAACTCCGCTCCGCCCGATCCAGGGCTCGGACTCGGGCTAAGCCCCGGAAGACGGTGAACTCCGCTCCGCCCGATCCAGGGCTCGGACTCGGGCTAAGCCCCGGAAGACGGTGAACTCCGCTCCGCCCGATCCAGGGCTCGGACTCGGGCTAAGCCCCGGAAGACGGCAAACTCCGCTCCGCCCGATCCAGGGCTCGGACTCGGGCTAAGCCCCGGAAGACGGCGAACTCCGCTCCGCCCGACCCAGGGCTCGGACTCGGGCTAAGCCCCGGAAGACGGCGAACTCCGCTCCGCCCGACCCAGGGCTCGGACTCGGGCTAAGCCCCGGAAGACGGCGAACTCCGCTCCGCCCGACCCAGGGCTCGGACTTGGGCTCAGCCCCAGAAGACGACGAACTCCGCTTCGCCCGACCCCAGGACTCAAATTCCGCCCTGGCCTCAGCCAACGGCCTCCGCCTCGCCCGACCTAGGGGCTCGGACTCGACCTCGGCCGCGGAAGACGAACTCGACCCCGACCTCAGAGGAGCCTCCACATCGCCCCAACCTAGGGCGCAGGCCGGCCACGTCAACTGGAGGCACCATCATTACCCTACTCCAAGCTGACTCAGGCTACGGGGAACGAGACCGGCGTCCCATCTAGCTCGCTCCGCCAGATAGGCAATGATGGCGCCCCGCACGCACCCTGACGATGGCGGCTCTCGGCCCCCTTACGGAAGCAAGAGGACGTCAGCAAGGACTCGACAGCCCCGACAGCTGTCCCTCCGCCAGGCTCCAGCGCTCCTCCGATGGCCACGACATCACACAAACCGGGCGCCAAAATCTCTCCGGCCGCCACGATGGCGTGTACTTAGGGCGCTAGCTCTCCTCCGCTAGACACGTAGCACTCCGCTACACCCCCCATTGTACACCCGGATCCTCTCCTTACGCCTATAAAAGGAAGGACCAGGGCCCTCTTAGAGAGGGTTGGCCGTGCGGGGATGAGGACGAGACAGGCGCTCGCGTGAGGCCGCTCGCTCCCTCCCCCGTGTGGACGCTTGTAACCCCCTACTGCAAGCGCACCCGACCTGGGCGCGGGACAAACATGAAGGCCGCGGGATTTCCACCTCTCTCACGCACGTCTCCGGCCACCTCACTTCCCCCCTTCACGCTCGGCCTCGCGCCGACCCATCTGGGCTGGGGCACGCGGCGACACTTCACTCGTCGGCTTAGGGACCCCCCGGTCTCGAAACGCCGACAGTTGGCACGCCAGGTAGGGGCCTGCTGCGTGTTGACGAACAGCTTCCCGTCAAGCTCCAGATGGGTAGTCTCCAGCAACCTCTCCGGCCCGGGATGGTGCTCCATTTCGGGAGCCTTGAGTTCATGTCCCTCGACGGCAGCTACGACATGATACTCTTTACACCACCGGGCGACAGCGACAATGGCGGCCGACAGTCCGCCCGCCGGCGGCGGGATCGACGACGTCTTCCCCGCGTGGTGGAAGAACAACCTTCGAGCTCGCCCCGTCCTCTTCCCCGCCGACGGAGGAGGAGGCGGAGCAACCAAGGCCAAGCAGGAGGCGGCGCCTCGTCGGCCGTCGAGCGAGTCGACAACGCCAGCACTCTAACGGGGGGCGCGCCAGGCATCGACCTCGCGCTTGAGACGAAGATGAACGCTGTCTCCCCGCGACACGCCAATCCCGAGCAAACGGACGACGCCAGCACGCTCGCGAAAGGCTTGCTGGGTGTCACCCTCGTACCTGAGACGACGGTGCAGTCAGTCCCCGACGTGACTTCATCACCGCCCGTCGACCAAGAGGTACCGACCGATTCCCATCCCACGCCTTTCCGATTCAGCCTCGACCCGCCTAGCGGCTCCGCTTTGGCGGACGCTCTCGCAGAGGCGAATCCGAACCCTCTGGGGTTTCGTATGCGGTTACCTTGGGACCGGCTGACGGACATCTCGACCTACAGGCCCTCTGGGTCCGAGGAAGACGACGAGCCCAGCTTCTGTTGGGATTTCTCCGGACTTGGCAACCCCAGTGCCATGCGGGGCTTCATGACCGCATGCGACTACTGCCTTTCCGACTGTTCCGACGGTAGCCGTAGCCTCGACGACGAGGACTGCGGCCCGAGCCGCGAATGTTTCCACGTCGATCTAGGGGGTCCCTCCGAAGGCAACCATCTCGGCATGCCGGAGGACGGTGATCTCCCTAGGCCGGTGCCTCGCGTTGACATCCCACGGGAGCTAGTTGTGGTCCCCGTTCCGGCGGGGGGTCACGACCCACAGCTTGAGCAAATCCGCGGGGTGCAGGCCAGGCTCGACGAGGGAGCAGGAGCGCTTGAGCTAATCCGCCGGGACGTCGGGCAGGCATGGGCGGGCCAACCTCCGGCCGGAGAAATGCGTCATCTACCCCAGGGCTTCCAGCACCGCATCGCCGACGATGTCAGGGTCAGGCCGCCACCCGCATCCAGTGGGGTCGGCCAGAACCTGGCTGCAGCAGCAATGCTCCTCCGTGCGATGCCGGAGCCATCAACCACCGAGGGGCGGCGAATCCAGGGAGAGCTCAAGGATCTCCTGGAAGGCGCCGCGGTCCGGCGGGCCGAGAGCTCCGCCTCCCGAAGGCAGGGGTACCCCTCGGAACACCATGCCATGACTTCCCAATTCATGCGGGAAGCCTCGGTCTACACCAGGCGCACGCGCAACACAGCGCCTGCGGCCCCGAGTCGCCTCGGCAACGAGCACCATCACCGCGACCGTCGGGCCCACCTCGACGAGAGGGTGCGCCGAGGCTACCACCCCAGGCGTGGGGGACGCTACGACAGCGGGGAGGATCAGAGTCCCTCGCCCAAACCACCCGGTCCGCAGGCCTTCAGCCGGGCCATACGACGGGCGCCGTTCCCGACCCGGTTCTGACCCCCGACTACTATCACAAAGTACTCGGGGGAGACGAGACCGAAACTGTGGCTCGCGGACTACCGTCTGGCCTACCAACTGGGCGGAACGGACGATGACAACCTCATCATCCGCAACCTCCCCCTGTTCCTCTCCGACACCGCTCGCGCCTGGTTGGAGCACCTGCCTCCGGGGCAGATCTCCAACTGGGACGACCTAGTCCAAGCTTTCGCCGGCAATTTCCAGGGCACGTACGTGCGCCCCGGGAATTCCTGGGACCTCCGGAGCTGCCGACAGCAGCCGGGAGAGTCTCTCCGGGACTACATCCGGCGATTCTCGAAGCAGCGCACCGAGCTGCCCAACATCACCGACTCGGATGTCATCGGCGCGTTCCTCGCCGGCACCACCTGCCACGACCTGGTGAGCAAGCTGGGTCACAAGACCCCCACCAGGGCGAGCGAGCTGATGGACATCGCCACCAAGTTCGCCTCCGGCCAGGAGGCGGTCGAGGCTATCTTCCGAAAGGACAAGCAGCCCTAGGGCCGCCCATCGGAAGATGCCCCCGAGGCGTCAACTCAGCGCGGCGCCAGGAAGAAGGGCAAGAAGAAGTCACAAGCGAAACGCGACGCCGCCAATGTGGACCTTATCGCCGCCGCCGAGTACAAGAACCCTCGGAAACCCCCCGGAGGTGCCAACCTCTTCGACAAGATGCTCAAGGAGCCGTGCCCCTACCACCAGGGGCCCGTCAAGCACACCCTTGAGGAGTGCGTCATGCTTCGGCGCCACTTCCACAGGGCCGGGCCACCCGCGGAGGGTGGCAGGGCCCGCGACGACGACAAGAAGGAAGATCACCAGGCAGGAGAGTTCCCCGAGGTTCGCGACTGCTTCATGATCTACGGCGGGCAAGCAGCGAACGCCTCGGCTCGGCACCGCAAGCAAGAGCGCCGGGAGGTCTGTTCGGTGAAGGTGGCGGCGCCAGTCTACCTAAACTGGTCCGACAAACCCATCACCTTCGACCAAGCCGACCACCCCGACCATGTGCTGAGCCCGGGGAAATACCCGCTCGTCGTCGACCCCGTCATCGGCGACGTCAGGCTCACCAAGGTCCTCATGGACGGAGGCAGCAGCCTCAACATCATCTACGCCGAGACCCTCGGGCTTCTGCGTATCGATCTGTCCTCAGTCCGGGCGGGCGCTGCGCCTTTCCATGGGATCGGCTCCGGGCTCGATCCCAAATAGGAAGCAGTGCTCGTCGACTCTCTCCGCGCGAACGCCGACGTCTTCGCGTGGAGTCCCTCGGACATGCCCGGCATACCGAGGGATGTCGCCGAGCACTCGCTGGACATCCGGGCCAGAGCCTGACCCGTCAAGCAGCCTCTGCGCTGATTCGACGAGGAGAAGCGCAGAGCCATAGGCGAGGAGATCCACAAGCTAATGGCGGCAGGGTTCATCAAAGAGGTATTCCATCCCGAATGGCTTGCCAACCCTGTGCTTGTGAGAAAGAAAGGGGGAAATGGCGGATGTGTGTAGACTACACTGGTCTGAACAAAGCATGTCCGAAGGTTCCCTACCCTCTGCCTCGCATCGATCAAATCGTGGATTCCACTGCTGGGTGCGAAACCCTGTCTTTCTTCGATGCCTACTCAGGGTATCACCAAATCAGGATGAATGAGTCCAACCAGCTCGCGACCTCTTTCATCACACCCTTCGACATGTACTGCTATGTCACCATGCCGTTCGGCTTGAGGAATGCGGGCGCGACGTACCAGCGGTGCATGAACCATGTGTTCGGCGAACACATTGGCCGCACGGTCGAGGCCTACGTCGATGACATCGTAGTCAAGACGAGGAAAGCCTCCGACCTCCTTTCCGACCTTGAAGTGACATTCCGATGTCTCAAGGCAAAAGGCGTCAAGCTCAATCCCGAAAAGTGTGTCTTCGGGGTGCCCCGAGGCATGCTCTTGGTGTTCATCGTCTCCGAGCGGGGCATCGAAGCCAACCCGGAGAAGATCGTAGCCATCACCAGCATGGGGCCCATCAAGGACTTGAAAGGCGTACAGAGGATCATGGGATGTCTCGCGGCTCTGAGCCGCTTCATCTCACGCCTCGGCGAAAGAGGTCTACCTCTATACCGCCTCTTAAGGAAGGCCGAGTGCTTCACTTGGACCCTTGAGGCCGAGGAAGCCCTCGGGAACCTGAAGGCGCTCCTCACGAAGGCGCCTATCTTGGTGCCCCCAGCTGCCGGAGAAGCCCTCTTGGTCTACGTCGCCGCGACCACTCAGGTGGTTAGCGCCGCGATTGTGGTCGAGAGGCAAGAAGAAGGGCATGCATTGCCCATTCAGAGGCCAGTCTACTTCGTCAGCGAGGTACTGTCCGAAACCAAGATCCGCTACCCACAAGTTCAGAAGCTGCTGTACGCGGTGATCCTGACACGGCGGAAGTTGCGACACTACTTCGAGTCTCATCCGGTAACTGTGGTGTCATCCTTCCCCCTAGGGGAGATCATCCATTGCCGAGAGGCCTCGGGTAGGATTGCAAAGTGGGCGGTGGAAATCATGGGCGAAACAATCTCGTTCGCCCCTCGGAAGGCCATCAAATCCTAGGTCTTGGCGGACTTCGTGGCTGAATGGGTCGACACCCAGCTACCAACAGCTCCGATCCAACCGGAGCTCTGGACCACGTTCTTCGATGGGTCGCTGATGAAGACAGGAGCCGGCGCAGGCCTACTCTTCATCTCGCCCCTCGGGAAGCACCTACGCTACGTGCTACGCCTCCACTTCCCGGCGTCCAACTATGTGGCTGAGTACGAGGCTCTGGTCAACGGGTTGCGGATTGTCGTCGAGCTAGGGGTCCGACGCCTCGACGCTCGCGGTGACTCGCAGCTCATCATCGACCAAGTCATGAAGAACTCCCACTGCCGCGACCCGAAGATGGAGGCCTACTGCAATGAGGTTCGGCGCCTGGAAGACAAGTTCTACGGGCTCGAGCTCAACCACATCGCTCGGCGCTACAACGAGACTGCGGACAAGCTGGATAAAATAGCCTCGGGGCGAACAACGGTTCCCCCGGACGTCTTCTCCCGAGATCTGCATCAACCCTCCGTCAAGATCGACGACGCGCCCGAGCCTGAGGCACCCTCGGCCCAGCCTGAGGTACCCTCGGCACAGTCCGAGGCACCCTCGGCTCGGCCCGAGGCACCCTCGGTTCGGCCCGAGGTACCCTCGGCCCCCGAGGGCGAGACGCTGCACGTCGAGGGGGAGCAAAGCAGGGTCACGCCTGATCAAAACTGGCAGACCCCGTACCTGCAATATCTCCACTGAGGAGAGCTACCCCTCGACCGAGCCGAAGCTCGGCGGTTGGCGCGGCGCGCCAAGTCGTTCGTCTTGCTGGGAGAAGGGAAGGAGCTCTACCACCGCAGCCCTTCAGGCATCCTCCAGCGATGCATCTCCACCACCGAAGGTCAGGAACTCCTCCGAGAAATACACTCGGGGGCTTGCGGCCACCACGCAGCACCTCGAGCCCTTGTCGGAAATGCTTTCCGACAAGGTTTCTACTGGCCAACGGCGGTGGCCGACGCCACTAGAATTGTCCGCGCCTGCGAAGGGTGTCAGTTCTACGCAAGGCAGACCCACCTGCCCGCTCAGGCTCTGCAGACGATACCCATCACATGGCCTTTTGCTGTGTGGGGTCTGGACCTCGTCGGCCCCTTGCAGAAGGCACCCGGGGGCTACACGCACCTGTTGGTCGCCATCGACAAATTTTCCAAGTGGATCAAGGTCCGACCCCTAAACAGCATCAGGTCCGAGCAGGCGGTGGCGTTCTTCACCAACATCATCCATCGTTTCAGGGTCCCGAACTCCATCATCTCCAACAATGGCACCCAGTTCACCGGCAGAAAGTTCCTGGACTTCTGCGAGGATCACCACATCCGGGTGGACTGAGCCGCCGTGGCTCATCCCATGACGAATGGGCAAGTAGAGCGTGCCAACGGCATGATTCTACAAGGACTCAAGCCTCGGATTTACAACGACCTCAACAAGTTCGGCAAGCGATGGATGAAGGAACTCCCCTCGGTGGTCTGGAGCCTGAGGATGACACCGAGCCGAGCCACAGGCTTCACGCCGTTCTTTCTAGTCTATGGGGCCGAGGCCATCTTGCCCACAGACCTGGAATACGGTTCCCCGAGGACGAGGGCCTATGCCGACCAAAGCAACCAAGCTAGTCAAGAAGACTCGCTGGACCAGCTGGAAGAGGCTCGGGACAAGGCCTTACTACACTCGGCGCGGTACCAGCAGTCCATGTGACGCTACCACGCCTGAGGGGTCCGGTCCCGAGACCTCCAGGTGGGCGACCTGGTGCTTCGGCTGCGACAAGACGCCCGAGGTCGACACAAGCTCACGCCCCCCTGGGAGGGGCCGTTCGTCATCGCCAAAGTTCTGAAGCCCGGAACGTACAAGCTGGCCAACAGTCAAGGCGAGGTCTACAGCAACGCTTGGAACATCCAATAGCTACGTCGCTTCTACCCTTAAGATGTTTTCAAGTTGTTCATATACCTCGCTCCCACGCAAAGTTTAGTCATCAAGGAAGGGTCAGCCTTGCCTCGGCAAAGCCCGACCCTCCCTCGGGGGCTAAAAGGGGGGAACCCCCTCTGCGTCGAAATTTTCCTCGAAAAAAGATCTTTTCTGCCAGAATGTCTTTCGTGCTTTTTGACTACTTCGAAAGTGGATCCTGAAAACGATGGAGTACACGAAAGCAGCCAAGGCTGACCGAGCCGAGGGACTCCTACGCCTCCGGGATATGGATACCTCACTCATCACCTTCTGCCATAAGTAACTCACGTTCGGATAAGTGATTCCGCGGACCGAACAAGTCTTCACGTTCGGAAGCTCTTCTGCCAGAGCGATTCTTCGAGCCTTCTCGACTGCGTCGGTGACAGAACCCCATGGACGGGTAAGAGTGCGTGTAAGCGGCAAGGCCGACCGAGCCGAGGGACCCCTACGCCTCTGGGATACGGATACCTCACTCATCACCTTCCGTGAGAAGCAACTCTCGCTCGCACAAACAGTTCTGTTACCGACAAAAAAGTCCAGATACTCGAAACAAGAGGAAAGGAGACGCGGCTTTACAATACGGCGAGGGTGTGTTTCGGCCTCGGCGGCCGCAGAAAACACACGCTATAAGATAATCCGATCCTGCAGGCTCGGATCTTGACGGCTAAAGGGAGCAGCAGCACCCTCGGCATCGACAACACCTTCGGCGAGGTCCGACCTAGCCTCGGACGGCGACGCGGTCCAAGGGTCTCCGCTCTGAAGGACAACGTCATCACCAAGCCCGGGCCATCGCCGCCAGGGTCTTCTCCGAGAATCCGGCCCGAGCAGGTGGCTCGGCCGGTCACCCCGGGGCCTCGGCCAGCTGTCCCCCAAGGACATCAGCCCGGCCCGAGGCCTCGGCAGATCAATTCCAGCATCGGCCCCGCTAACGGACGACCCGGCCAGGCTCCGGCCGACCAGGCCTTCTTTTCGAGCCAACTCTGCCTCTGTTCGCGCTGGCACCGCTACCCCTGGCCTCGGCTCATCGAAGAGCGGCCGAGGGTTTTCCTCTAACCAAGCAAGGGAAGCCTCGGACAACAAGGCTGACCGAGTCGAGGGACTCCTACGCCTCCGGGATACGGATACCTCACTCGTCACCTTAACACGGGGTGACTCACGCTTGTTGAAGCGGTTCAGACAACCAACAGGTGAGTCTTAGTGCTCGAAAATGAGGAAAAAACACGGCTCCGTGCCGAAATTACATACATGTTCAGGCCTCGACAGCCACAATAAACAAAAACACTGGCATTCGAAGTGCCATTACAAACGAAACTCCGGTTCCACCTCCGCAGGTACGAACGACCCCACTCGATGGGGGAGGGGCCTGCGGAGCAACAGAAGACCGACGAACGGCGTGCCGCCACCCGCTTCGGCAGCGGCGGCGACGACGACTTCTGCTCCGGGGGGCGAACAGCGGCAGCGATGACCTCAGGGCGGATGCTGCTGCCAGGAGGCCCCCGCCCATGCCCAAACTCGTGAGGCAAGGACGGGCAGAAGGTCGTAGAGTTGGAGGTCGGTCCATGGGCGGCCCTGGCTATCTCGTCGGCAGAGGAACCTCTTCCAGCTGCCGTGGCGGATGCCGGCGCCGAGAACGGCTCCGAAGCCACTCGGGTCCGAGAGCCAGGCACGCGGCAGCTGCCAGCGCCACGAATGACTACCGCCCTTCCCCCCGATCACTGAGGGAAGGAGCGGGCCACCGCCCACGCAGGGGCCGACCCCAACTCGGCACACTCCCCTCCCCAGCCCTGGTGATGAAAATCCTTGAGGCTGAGGGAGGGGCAGAGGTCGCGGCCCGGTTCGCTCTCTCCCGCCATCGAACTGGAGGTCACCATCTTGGGTGACCGCCGGCGGAGGGGTGCGACCGGGCTGCATGATGAAAATCCTTGAAGCCGAACGACGGCTGAAAGGTACCAACTCCCGCGGAGTTGCGTTCCTCCAACGACGAGGCAGAAAGACAGCGGGTATCCCCCATCCGGGGGCTTGGAAGGTGGAAAGACACGATGCATAAGGGAGCGCAAAGACATGGTCGCCTTCCAAGAGGGTCACCCTCCTTTTAAAGGCGACTCTCCCTACTTGCGTCCCCAGCCGTCGTGGGCTGAGTCTTCTCCAATATGCTCCAAGGTCCTCCCCTACGGCACGGGGGCTGGGTCCCACACGTCATGCAAGCCGGCCCAGAGCAGAAGAAGCCAAACCGCCGTGCGGTGCGTGCAACCGCCCAGCGGTTACAAGCGGCTCTCCACTTTTGCCTAGACCAGCGGGCGAAAGGGCGGGCAGCCATGCAGGCGGCATGCAACCGCACCAAGTGGGCGCACTTCTCCGACTCCCAACACGCCCAGCATGGAGGCCCATGCCCACGCGTCATGCAACCGGCGCGCTGAATGCTTCGTGCCTGCAACTGCACCGCCACTTGCGCCACCACCGCGCCTCCTCGACTGCGGAACCAATACCGCGACTCGAGGTGACCCAGCGCACGACCCAGTGGCGCCAGCCTGGCGCGACAGTCAATGCGGCCAAAAATGGGCCGGCAGTAATGGCGGTGGCAGACGGGCAGGAGCAGCGGTCACGTCGTCAGCCAAGCTTACGTCCCATCCGGGGGCAGCGAGAGAACCCTCTCCCACGGCGTGAAGACAACGCCCGTGTTCTGTTCCTCGAACGGCTCGCGCACGCGCAACGGCTGCCCCGCGAACCACTCGCCCCGTCGCATTAACTCCGCGGTGGGACAGGCGGCGCCTCTGGCAGGAGAAGCGAGC
The DNA here is from genome assembly GCA_029449295.1 of Zea luxurians. Taxonomy (NCBI): domain Eukaryota; kingdom Viridiplantae; phylum Streptophyta; class Magnoliopsida; order Poales; family Poaceae; genus Zea; species Zea luxurians. The sequence goes on along the minus strand of JAOPSE010000001.1, from coordinate 31,187,862 downwards.
GACGCTTCGCCTTCGCCATAATGACCGCGTCAAAAAAGGTACGACGCGTCGTTCGATTTCGTATCCTTTTCCTTTTTTCCTCTTTCTCTCTCTTGCAACAGGGACCGAGAAAGGGGGATACCCCGAAAAGGATCCTTCCCCGTGAAGGAACCAGGCTCCGAGCCTCCCTACTGATCAGAGGTTCGAAGGCTGGCCCCTCGGAAGGGTTCAACAGCCGCCTCAGAGCACGTGGGCTCCACACCCACTACTGGTCAGAGGTTCGAAGGCCGGCCCCTCGGAAGGGTTCAACGGCCGCCTCAGGCTACTCGGGCTCCATGCCCACTACTGATCAGGGGTTCGAAGGCTGGCCCCCAAAGGGTTCACAGCCGCCTCAGACACAGAGCGAGGGATGACCATGGGTACGTTCGATACATAACCAAGGCTCGGGCTGCGCTCCCGAGGTACCCTAGGACATTTCCGAGACTAGCGAGAACGATCTTGTAACGGAATCCCATCAGAGGGAGGCATCGAGCCCTCGGACCCCGTCGCCAGGGGACTGGGTCCGGCAGATCACCCGCAGGTACTTTTGGGCACGCCTCTGGGCCTCTAGCCGACCCCTAACGAATGGGGCACGAACGTCCGCTCGGATCACCCGCCTGCAGCTCACCGGAGACACCATGTTCGGCGCCCGCCGAGGGCAACATGGCGCTCTCCCCCCTCCTCCTTGCGGAAAGGCGACGCAGGGGCGTATGTAAAAAAGTCGAGTCTGTCCCTGATCGCCCTCTCGCCCTGTGCAGAGGCTCGGGGGCTGCTCTCGCAAACCCGGCTCCGGCCAAACCGTTGACAGCGTCAACATACCAGCCCGAGAACTTGGGACCTGACCGTACACCCAGGTTACGGCCAGCTCGCATGAGGGAACGACCAGACCAGCCGAAGCATTGCGCGAGGCGTTAAGACCTCAGAGGAGTCAAACCACTCCTCCGAGGCCTCGGGGGCTACACCCGGCGGGTGCGCTCGCGCGCACCCACCGGAACAAAACGCAACCGAGAAAGGCTGGTCCCCTTGCAAAAAAGTGCGACGAAAGCCTCCAAGCGAGTGCTAACACTCCCTTCGAGGCTCGGGGGCTACTGTCGGGGACCATAATTAGGGGTACCCTCAAGGCTCCTAATTCTCAGCTGGTAACCCCCATCAGCATAAAGCTGCAAAGGCCTGATGGGTGCGATTAAGTCAGGGATCAGTCCATTCGAGGGACTCGATCACGCCTCGCCCGAGCCTAGCCTCGGACAAGGGCAGCCGACCCCGGAGGATCTCCGCCTCGCCCGAGGCCCCCCTCCAGCGGCGAACATATTTCTGGCTCGCTCGAGGCCCTGTCTTCGCCAAGAAGCAACCCTGACCAAATCGCCGCACCAACCGACCAAATCGTAGGAGCATTTAATGCAAAGATGGCCTGACACCTTTATCCTGACGCGCGCCCCTCAGCTGACAGAGCCGAAGTGACCGCCGTCACGTCGCCGCTCCACTGACCGGACTGACAGAAAGACAGCGCCGCCTGCGCCGCTTCGACTGCGGTGCCACTTGACAGAGTGAGGCTGACAGGCAGTTAGGCCTGGCCGCATGCACCATAGGAAGCTCCGCTCCGCCCGACCCAGGGCTCGGACTCGGGCTAAGCCCCGGAAGGCAGCGAACTCCACTCCGCCCGATCCAGGGCTCGAACTCGGGCTAAGCCCCGGAAGACGGCGAACTCCGCTCCGCCCGATCTAGGGCTCGAACTCGGGCTAAGCCCCGGAAGACGGTGAACTCCGCTCCGCCCGATCTAGGGCTCGGACTCGGGCTAAGCCCCGGAAGACGGCGAACTCCGCTCCGCCCGACCCAGGGCTCGGACTCGGGCTAAGCCCCGGAAGACGGCGAACTCCGCTCCGCCCGACCCAGGGCTCGGACTCGGGCTAAGCCCCGGAAGACGGCAAACTCCGCTCCGCCCGACCCAGGGCTCGGACTTGGGCTCAGCCCCAGAAGACGACGAACTCCGCTTCGCCCGACCCCAGGACTCAAATTCCGCCCTGGCCTCAGCCAACGGCCTCCGCCTCGCCCGACCTAGGGGCTCGGACTCGACCTCGGCCGCGGAAGATGAACTCGACCCCGACCTCGGAGGAGCCTCCACATCGCCCCATCCTAGGGCGCAGGCCGGCCACGTCAACAGGAGGCGCCATCAGTACCCTACTCCAAGCTGACTCAGGCTACGGGGAACGAGACCGGCGTCCCATCTGGCTCGCTCCGCCAGATAGGCAATGATGGCGCCCCGCACGCACCCTGACGATGGCGGCTCTCGGCCCCCTTATGGAAGCAAGAGGACGTCAGCAAGGACTCGACAGCCCCGACAGCTATCCCTCCGCCAGGCTCCAGCGCTCCTCCGATGGCCACAACATCACACAAACCGGGCGCCAAAATCTCTCCGGCCGCCACGATGGCGTGTACTTAGGGCGCTAGCTCTCCTCCGCTAGACACGTAGCACTCCGCTACACCCCCCATTGTACACCTGGATCCTCTCCTTACGCCTATAAAAGGAAGGACCAGGGCCCTCTTAGAGAGGGTTGGCCACGCGGGGACGAGGACGAGACAGGCGCTTGCGTGAGGCCGCTCGCTCCATCCCCCGTGTGGACGCTTGTAACCCCCTACTGCAAGCGCACCCGACCTGGGCGCGGGACGAACACGAAGGCCACGGGATTTCCACCTCTCTCACGCACGTCTCCGGCCACCTCACTTCCCCCCTTCGCGCTCGGCCTCGCGCCGACCCATCTGGGCTGGGGCACGCGGCGACACTTCACTCGTCGGCTTAGGGACCCCCCGGTCTCGAAACGCCGACAGTGTGGAGGAAGATGAAGTTGTTCATAGGGCTCAGGATCTAGAAAGTGATGGATTCCTACTATTACAACGACTCAACCGATTATGTATTTATGTTGATTTTGGATGGTTTTTGCCCCAACGAATTTTATAGAAGCTGGCTGAAAAGCTGAGCGTTTGGCAGTCCACAGCAGCTTTTGGTGGCTAGAAGCTGTCAGAAGCCGAAACAAACATGGCCGTAGTGACCGGCAGCTCCTTGCTCAAGTTGCTGCATATCCACTACGGACTTGTGTCGTGACTTGTTGAAACTCGTGGGCTGAAACTTGCTGAAATGTAGGAGCAATGTATGTTGAAACTTCTGAAATGTAGGAGCAATGCATGCTAAAACTTGTTGCTGAAACTTGCTGATTTTATTTGTTGTAATGTAGGAGCAATGTATACTGAAACTTGCACATGTATTTAGGGAATGCAGTTCCTGTCGTAATACAAGCCTGAAGAAGTGTGCTAAAACTGAATTGCTTTGCTACTGTATAAGCAATTCTCACGTAGCGTATTGGCGTGTCTCTGCTTGTTGTTTTATGGGGTCCAGGGTCTGATTCCTATCTTTGCATCTATGATCATTTTTTGTTTTTTTTTGCTGAGTTAGGACATGTAAATAAACTTCTGTGTAATCCTCTGAATTTTTAATCTCAAGCAATCAGGATCAAATTATGACTCCATACCAAAATTCACTATTTTTTGACCAAATTTGCTATTTATTTATTTTTCGGCTTAGAAATTCATTGAAATCATATAAAGTAGAAAATAATTCGAAAAGGAACATCTTTACATGAAGTAAGTTTGCAACAGTTAGATAAACAAATGGTGCACTTTTAAAACAAAAAAATAAGCATAAACAAGGAATATAGCTCAAACTATAAAGTTATAGTTGAATTTACGAAACTCACTGCGAGATGTGCCCATCTGTCATCTGTGAAACACGTAGACTCATACTTCTGTGTAATCCTCTGTATTTTTTTATCTCAAGCAACTAGGACCAAATATTGACTCCCTGCCAAGTTTCACTATTTTTGACCAAATTTGCTATTTATCTATTTTTGGCTTGGAAAGGCTTTTAAAACATAGAAATTAGAAAATAATACGAAAAGGGATATTTTGGATGAAGTAAGTTTGTAACAGTTAGATGAACAAATGGTACAAACATAAGCAAAAGAAAGAAATATAGCTAGAACTGTGAAGTTACAGTTGAATGTTATGGAACTTAGTGTGAGATGTATCTATTTGTGAATCACCTATATTCATACTTTTGTGTAATCCTCTGATTTTTTTATCTCAAACAACTAGGACTAAGTCATGACTCCATGCCAACTTTCATTATTTTTAAACCATATTTGGTATTTATTTATTTATTTTGCTTGGAAAGACATTAAACCATAGAAATTAGTAAATAATCCAAAAAAGGATCATCTTTAGATGAAGTAAGTTTGTAACAGTTAGATGAACACTTGGTACACTTTTAAAGCAAAAAAAAACAAAAGTAAAAAATATAGCTAAAAATACGAAGTTATAGTTGAATGTTACGAAACGGGTGAGAGATGTGTCCATTTGCGAAGCACCTATATTCATATTTTTTATGTAATCCTCTAGTTTTTTTTATCTCAAGCAACCAAGTTATGATTTCATTCCAAGTTTTACTATTTTTACCACATTTGGTATTTATTTATTTATTTGGCTTGGAAAAAATAATTAAATCATAAAATTAGTAAATAATCTAAAAAGGATCAACTTTATATGAAGTACGTTTGTAACAATTAGATGAACACTTGGTACACTTCTGAAGCAAAAAAAAAACAAAAAGTGGACCATTTGTGGCGGCGGTGGAGGAGCAGGACTGTGAGGATGTGAGCAATGTTGTTGCTAGATCAGCTACAGGCAGAAACATGTGGTGGTCGCAGACAGCGAGTGCACCGGATCAATACCCATGTCCAGGGACTCGAGTGTGTGTTAGTGTGGCTTGTGTGTGGTCTAAGCGTGTATGTGCATTCTGAATTGTATAAGGGGTATAGTCTGTCTTGCAGAAGGGGTATGAAATTACTAAACACTGAATACCATCTATCTGAAGAACCTTTCCCCAACTCTCATCTGTCTCTCTTCCTACCTTCTCCTCCTTCCACTCCTTAGTAGTAGCTAACAAGGACGCGTGGAATCGGCGGCGGCGGTGGAGGAACACGTTGGATACAGAGAAGAGGAGCAGGACGCGTTGAATCGGAGGCGGGGAGCTGCTGTGGACCACGGCCGGCGTGGGAGACGCTCGGCGGCAAGGGGGAGCCACGATGGTGGAGGAGCGGGACAGTGGACGGCGACGGCGAGGAACGGAGCAGGAGGCGGGGAGCTGTTGTGGATCGACGGCGGCGGCTACCGTGGCAGCGAGGAACATAGCAGGAGGCGGGGAGCTACTACGGTGGAGGAGAAGGACAATGGAGAGCCGCGACGGTGAGGAATGGAGCAGGAGGCGGGGAGCTGCTGTGGATCGACGTCGACTACTGCCACAGCGGCGAGGAACGGAGCAAGAGCTGAGGAGCTGCTGTGGACTGGCGCCTGCTGCTGCCGCGGCGGCGTGGAGCGGAGGACGTGTGGAATCGGCGGCGGTGTGGATCAACGAGCAGAGCGCTGGAAGACTAGATCGAGATAGTAAATGGGAAAAGGTTGTTGTGGCCTTGTGGGCTCCACCTATAAGCGTTGATAGAGGTGGGTCCGCCATGTCAGTCACGGCCAAATGGACGGAAACGGCGTGCGGTGGTACCGCTGAGGCTATGTTCGGTTGCAGGGGATTAGTTCCCCAAGTGGATCATATCCAGAGAGGGATTGAGTGGATCCCTTTATTTCACTCAATCCCTTTGGGATTTCATCCCTTTATGGTTTAATCCCTATCTCAAAAAGTCTATTCGATTAATCCCTGGCACATGCACATACATCTGAGCTCTTATGCAAAGGAGTATGACATAGAAAGCCTATACATAACAATGTCTTTACAACGAACAACTCATAGATTGCATAAGCATGTAAAATAAAAGGCATTAACAGCATTCATAACAATGTCTTTGCACGCATACAAGAAAGGATAGAAACTTGTAGATTGCATAAGCATTCAAAATAAAAGGCATTATCAACGTTCATAACAATGTCTTTGCACATATACAAGAAATGATAGGAGCCTGATGATACATGCCACCAAATGACTGAAGGACGACAACTAAACTGCCAATGCCAGTAAACTAGCCATCCTTGTAGTCCACATCCTACTTCCACGGTTCCAACATGACTCACAAGAAGCCCAAAATGCATATTAGACCCTGCAACTAAATGTAGGGCAGACACTCCTATAAGATATGCAACATGAAAATATACATTCAGATTTGAAATAGTAAAGTGTGCTCATTTATTTAAGGAAAAATCCCATGGATGGTGGTAGCTCGTCTTCTCCAATTCTAGGCAGTAGGGAATAATCTACAAAATGACATGTGTTCATATCAGCAAAATGGCATATCCATAAAATCTCCAACTCTATGTTTCTTTTTTTTAAAAAGCAAATAGCAAATGAAGCAGCAAGCAAATAGCAAATCTCAGTAATCAATTGCTTTTTAAAAAAACGCAATGGTGGGGCATTGTTTGGTGACTCATCATCGTTGAAGAAGTGGGCTGATGTGGATACTAAAACAAAAGCTAAAAACAAAGAATTAGATTATTTATGAACAAATGAATTTAACTGACGACAAGAACTGAATTGTATATCTTTTTAAAAACAAATGAGCTGAATTGATTGAAATAATTAAACATAAAAACAAATGAACTAAACTGATTCAAAAAACAAATGAACAATTGAACTGAATTGTATAACTTGGGCACCAAAATAAAATGTCACCAATTGAGGAGACTCTCCAGCAGCCACAACTAGCAAGTCACACATGACCTGCACAATTACCACAAGAAACAACAGTATATTAATTAGTTTCCAATAAACAAAGCAAGATATCTAAACATCTCATCTTCAACTGAATATTTGTTTCAGCTTTAATTCAGAAGATATTATTTTTTTGTCTCACATGGAACCATTTGAGCTCCTGAACTGCTACGGTTTAGAAGCTCATATCCTGGTAGAGAAACAAACTGCACATGCTGACTACACGTAGCTTGTGTTGCAATCACAATTTGGGTTTTTTTCACCATCATCATGCAAAGATAGATCCAGACAACCAACGCGAAACAAACTGCTAACTGCCACATCTCTCCAGTACATTGAAAAACTGAAAGTAATAGCAAGCTTAGGCTCCGCAAAGTTCTTGGGAGAAGAGGCTACTCGTAGCAAGGTAGAAAAGTAGGCACGGTATAATGTTTGAGGTGGTGGTAGCTAGTTGAAATAGCTTCATGAGATGGTGAAAAGCAAGGAATGACTTAGCAGGCAAGGACCAACCAGTAGACCAATTACGAATCTGATGGTGAAAGGAGGCGAGGACTCGTCAGCAAGTGATCAGGTCTATCGCGGGTGCTAGTTTTTTTCAACCACCTAGAAATTGCAGAACAGAATGGCAACAAATGCGTTAAAATTGGCCTGTGCTCATGTAAGTGAGAGGTCTCTCTCACAGACGATAATATTGGCCTATGCTCGCCTAATGAATCAGGTGATGAACATACGCACGCAACAAACTACCACCAAAAGATATAGTCCTATGACCAAATCGGCAACCCAAGAACTTGTGAGCAATCCGCATCGACCCAAGAACCCTAGCACCAAGATTTCTAGATCATGGCCAGTAGATGTAAAGGAGTTAGAGGAGGACGACATAAGTACCAGCAAGAAGCATCCACGGAAGGGATAGCATCGATCCCGTCGTTCCCCTCGTGGACGTAGGCTAGCCGGTGTCGATGCCACCGCCGAATCTCCTGCTGCACCTGCCAGTCAGCTTCGTGGATCTCATGCAGCTGGTCAAACAACTGCCGATGCTACGTCGCCACCGCCTCCATGCCATAGCCGCCGCCGCCTCACGCACCACGAGCACTCGTGGTTTGTTTCCACGACGGATGGATGAGGGTTGTATCCCGGCCGGGAAGAAGTGGGAACGACCGGGGTGGGCTAGGGTTGAGGCTCGAGCGGGCTTAAACGAATGGTGTTATTTGTGTGGGCTGGGATTTCATCCAGGTGGGTTTGATCCAGAGGGTTTCTTTCCAATCCAGATAGTTCCCGGCCCAAACGAACAAGGCCTGAGAGGGGAGAGAAGGGATTGGCAAAACTGAGGACAAAATAAAACTAAGGGTAGACTTGGCATTAGTCCACAACTAAGGGCACGAACCATGCTAGATAGTACAATCTATAAATTGTGTGAGAGGAACATAAGGGCGGTAATAGATCGTGATCCAAATAATTTTTCATAAAATGTCAAGGCTCTAAATAAATTATAGTTCAAAAATGATTAGAAATAGAGCTCGATCCTAACCCGATTCGATGCTTAAATCTTAGCTTATTGTCAGCCCTATAGGAACAAGGGCATGTCCACAAGTAAACATGTTTAGATTCATGAAGGGTTGGCGTACTGATCTAATCACTACGATTATATAAACCATGCTAGATAGTCCAATCTAGAACTAGACTAGGAACAAGCAAATCCATGAAAGATAGAAATCATAGAAGGCACATAGAGTCACTTGTACATCGGAAAACATGATGATCAATACTTCGACAAAAGTATGCATTACACCATCAACTTCGAGGTCATACCTATGACGATGAATGCCTAGCTCCCAAACTCCGCTATGGCATAACTGAGCATGCAGCAGGTCCCTTTGGAAAAATGGCGAGAACGATGTAGGGAACACGATCAAGTTGGATCAGACGGACAAGAAGGCGGTTAGGTATATGTTTGACAAACTTCTGACTGAGGTTACCAGGCATTACTCCGCTTGCATTGTAAGGTTTCTCAGAATACACAAGGCAAATGCATGGGAAATCTTGGTGTGTTTTCACTTGAGATCGATGTCGGCCAACTAATAACAGAGTTATAGAGTCAGGGATTGTCGCTAGCTGCGTCAAGAATTAGAGCATCTCTAAAAGGCCACGCTAAAACTCCCCAAAACCAGTTTGGGGGGCAAAACCTGTTTGTTCGTGCTCCAACAGACACCTGTTCGTGAACCACATTTATACGCGACCCGAAAAAGAGCAAGCGCGTCTCGCACATATGCGCGAGGACGAAAACTCCCCAATCGCCTACCCGCGCGAATCCTGGTGAATTCCCGGCTTCCCACCTCCTGCGCGAGCGTGTCTCTTGCAACCGAGTGCTCTGCTGCATGCAATGGATGACACCAACATGCATAAAATGGGCCAGTAATTGAGGCAACATGGGCCTGAGATTTTAAAATTTAGCCAAAATTCGTTCTTAGTTTTACATTTTACGGGATCTATTGTAGTAAACATCTTGTTTCATCCCGCAAACATTTCCTTATGTCCCCCATAACCAGTTTTGAGGGAAAAGTTTTGCATTTCCTTTTGGAGTTGCTCTTAAGTTCCTACATAGATGTAATATTTTGCTAGTTGAGTATGCGTCATGGGCGAAGTTGAAGGAGGAATTTGTTCAACTTGTGTTTTTTGTCGGGTGTATAATCTTTAGAGAAGCTGAATTCAGAATAGAAATTCAAATGCAATGCGAGAAATGAAACTTCACTAACTACTCAAAATGGAATTTACCACACCATCTATTATATTACTAGGTGAGTGCCCGTGTTGCAACGGAACCGTATAATAACACGATAACTTATGTACATATATGTGTTATATTGTTATAGGTATGTGCCCGTGCGTTGCGACGGAAGTAAAAAAATTGTATGAAACATTGATACGGAACGACAAACATCACTATAATATGCAAAATCCGTGTGAAAAACATTATCAATATCACACAAATTATTTCTAAAAAGTTAATTTAGAATTTTAATTACAGACAAATATGTCGACAACCGTACACTAATCAGTTAATCCTTTTTAGCGATATCGATAAGTCTTTGTTGTATGTTTGCAGGGATGACATATCGACACGAATTGTCCTCATAACTTAACAGATCAATCACAAAGTTCCTTCGAAGAATCTTTGCATCCTACAGACAAAGACATAAGAGAACAAAACGTCAATTGTATTATATGACTAGAATGTATGTTTTAAACATGAAACGAACGTACTACACTCACCCCAACAAATTCCATTCGTCTGTCATTCTCCCACATGGTCATAGCTTGTAGAACGAGGTAGCTGGTATTAAATCTATAGAATAATGTTTGGCCAACTATGTTCATGATTCAAAGAACCGATGTGGGCAATTAATTTGTGTTGATTTGCTCTCTCCATGTTAGGTTTTTCTCCTTTATAATTTGACTTTAATTCTTTAAGAAGAGCTTCTATTTTCCACCTCCAATTAAGTCGCTTTGTGTGAATTATTATTTTTCATTGTTACTCTTACTAATGCGCCTGTTTTTTACTGCACCAATGCACCTCCCTATGGGCTATGGCTATGCTACTATCCATCCATTTTTTTAAAAAAATACTGAAAGGGAAATAGGGTAAACCTTTTCCTACGATTAATTTTGGTGGTTGATCGTCAACACAAACACATGGACTAACTAGTTTACCAAGAATTTATGTATTACAGGTGCATAAAGGTTCAACACAAACCAATAAATATTCAAATTAGGGACCCAATTCAAAAGGAGCAAAAGGACCTAAGTTTGTTGTGGTCTGGCGCACCGGACTGTCCGGTGAGCCACCGGACAGTGTCCGGTGCACCAGGGCCGTACAGGAACCAAGCAACCACTTTCGAAAAAACGCATACGCGCTCCACTATAATTTATCGGACTGTCCGGTGTGCCCGGTGAGCCAGCGGGGTAACGGCTACCTGCGTGCAACGATCGACTTCGACAGCGCTACAGTGTCACGGTAGAAGTCAGAGCAGCGAGTCAGAGGGGCACCGGACTGTCCTATGCACCACCAGACTGTCCGGTGCCACAAGAAGACAAAGGCACCAACGGTCAACTGCTCTAGAACCCTAACGGTTGGGTGACGTGGCGGCGCACCGGACACTGAACAGTGAGTGTCTGGTGGCGCACCGGACTGTCCGGTGCGCCCATCGACAGCAGCCTCCCCAACGGCTATGGAAGTGGTTGGGGGCTATAAATAACCCGCAACCACCTCATTCATATCCATCCAAGCTTTTCAAACATTGCATTCAATACAAGAGCAAAAGACTCCACTCCAAGACACATCAAATAGATTGGATCCTCTCCAAGCCACCAAATCAACTCAATTCCATTAGGGACTTGAGAGAGCATTTTCTTGTGTTCTTTGTTGCTCTTGTTGCTTGGCTTGGCTTTTCTCTTCTTTCTCTCATTCTCAATGCGTTGTAAGTAAAGCAAGAGACACCAAGTATGTTGTTCCTTGCAGGGTCTTAGTGACCCGTGAGATTAAGGAAGAAGGCTCACTCGGTCTAAGTGACCGTTTGAGAGAGGGAAAGGGTTGGAATAGACCCGATCTTTGTGACCTCCTCAACGGGGACTAGGTTCTTTGGAACCAAACCTCGGTAAAACAAATCACCATGTTCATTCGCTTGATTCTCATTTGATTTGTTTTCCCCCTCTCTCCTAGACTCGATTTTAGTTCTAACGCTAACCCCGGCTTGTAGTGTGTGTTTAAAGTTGTAAATTTCAGATTACGCCTATTCAAACCCCCCTTTAGGCGACTTTCAATTGGTATCAGAGCCATTGCTTCATTAAGAGTCTAACAAACTTAAAGTGATGTCTGGAGATCACGCCAAGAGGGAGATCGTGATCGGCGACAAGCCTGCAAGCTCGGGGAGAACCCTTTCAAGGGAGTCTGGCCACAAGCATAAGGAGGAATCCTCTTCCTCCACCAAGACGCATCGGAAGGGTGACAAGAAGAAGAAGATGAAGAAGGTGGTCTACTACGAGACCGACTCTTCATCACCTTCTACGTCAAGCTCCGACTCGTCCGTCGCTTCTAAGCGCCATGGGCGCAAGAAGTATAGTAATATGCCTCTTCGTTATCCCCATATTTCAAAGCGCGCTTCATTACGTTCCGTACCTGTAACACCCCTGGTGTTACTATAACTAAAACTTGAGCATGACATCATAAGCATTGGCATTGCATATGTTTGACACATTTAGAGTGCATTCACTAGGCAAAAATTTCAAACAAGTTGTATTGTTTTAATGTTTTACAAATAGGACCCTGGTTAAAGGACTTAACCCTAAATAGTGATTAAAGGGGGTAAAACTTAACCTAAGTTGAGAAAACCTAAAAGCTTTAGGGTAAAAGTCATAAAATGACTCCAAGAATAGAGTTGAATCACATTTATACCCCTGGGATACCAGAAACCCTAATTGGAACCCTGGAAAACCCTGAAACCAAACCCTAGGGGCTTATGTGCAAAATTAGTCCACTTTTGGACTAAAGTGCAAAAATCAAGTCAAATAAGTGTCTTAAGGTATTTGGGTCACTCATATGTGAATTTGCAAGCCAAACCCTGAGTTTTGGACTTATTTGCAAAAGAGCCCTATTTGAACTCTTTTGATTAAGTCTGAAATTCAGTGTATTGTGCCCATCTTTGTGACCTTGTAGCTTCTAAACAAAAGGGTTTTTGCCCTGGGTCACCACATCAAAATTATAGCCCAATTATAGGAGCATAACTTTGCTTAAGAGTGTGAGCAGAGTTGTTAAGAAAATATTAGAGATAATCGTGCCTGAAGTTACTCTGTCAGGCTGGAATCAAGAAACTGAGACTGAACCTAAAGTCAGAAGTGGTCACCGTGATGTAAGGCCAATTTACACGTGCCATAACTTTTTGTACGTTCGGTTTTGATCCAGGAATCCTATAGTAAGTTGGGAGATTGATGATCAGTGAACAACTTTTATTAAGCAGGATTGCTTTGTTCTTAACAAGATTCAAGAGTTAATCGGGTGGGATCATGGTCGGTTCAGGCGACTGACGAACATATCCCATGGTACAGTGCTCTAACCGATCAGATCGACCGCCGTGGAAAAATCTCACCGCCGGCGACCGCTTTGCCGGGATTGGTGCCGCGGCCGTGTGGATATCGTTCACCTTGAAAAGATCTTCACCGCCCATGCGCTGGACGTCACTCCGGTGACTCACCGTCGTCTTCCTCTTCTGCTTTGCGGCTAGCGCGGATTACCTCGCCGGTGACCGCCGCCTCCCGGCCATGTGCCGCGTGGCTTAGCCTTTCCACCGCACCACCGTGACACCTTAAGGCTGTCCCATCGTCGTCGGGGAGGATGCCACGCCGTTTGCCACGAATTTACTTGCGCCAGTGTTCTTCTTTCCCTCCGGCCGCCGCGCGTCCTCCTCAAAATTCACGGCCACCGTCTAAACCGCCTATAAATTGAGCCCTCCCCTAGCTGCGTAACCTCATCACCCACCCAGCCACCAAATATCGTCCTCAATCGTTCACCTGAGAACGCGAATTTGGGACTTCCCCCAAATCGGGTCGAACACCCCGCAAGAACACTTCACCGCGGCCAGCCCATTCCAGGTGAATTCATACTCCTCTGTTAAATGTTCCAGCATCCCTAGGCTCTCTTAACACTCCTCGAACCCTTTAATTGGACTGGACTGACATGAATCACCAAGAACACGCTCATCGTTCCGCCATATCCACGGTCGTCGTGGCCAGTACAAACCATAGGGTAATTAGTGAAATTGAGTTAGGTAAATTGATTAGGGAGGATCCAATTCGGTGACAACCGCTCGAGAGCGCCAGTAATGGTCCCAATCGGCCGGCGAAGATGCTCGCCGGAGCGCGGCGGTGCGCGAGCGCCGTCGGGGACGTGAAACACAAAATAGACAGAAACCAGAGGGCCTTTTTGTGAAGTGTCAGTGACTTAGAAAAACAGTAACCGCACCTATCTCCAGTTAGGCAAAACGCCGAGGGCCTCTGCGCAAGTTCGCCTCGCGGGCGCGGGCGCGCGCGCGATTTCGCGCGGATCTGGGCCGTCTGGGCTGGTTTCAGCCCGTTACTATTGAAACTTTTTCTTTTTCTTTTTCCGCAGAGCTTTAGAAATCTGTAGAAAATTATAGAAAAATCCTAAAATTATGAGACCAATTTTCCTAGATTCCTTATTTTCCCTAGTATTTAATAAAAATAAACTCATGATTTTTAGATCAAATAGGGAATTTTAGGGTATTTAAAATAGCCTAAACCATTGATTCTGGATTTTTAGAAAATAAATAATAAGTCCAAAATTTCCCAAACTTTTTATGTGAACTTAAACCAATATTTAGAAGCCTTGGGTAGAATTTGGGTTGATTTGGACCTTGTTTGATGACTAGAACCCAAAACCACCCCCCCCTGCTCCATGAACTCCTTTACTGACTCCGGAAACCCTAGGTTCTCGGAGTACCGTGAAGGAAAGTTGTACTCAAGACTTAGATAATAAGTTTATATTATCTTTGCATCCTCATGAGCATCCCATGACATCCATTCTTATGCATGTATATGGTTATGTTAGAGCACGAAGAAGAAGAAGAAGTCTCTGAAGAAGGGATACCACCAACCTCTGATCCTCAATCAGACAACTGCTTGTATTTCGATATTTGTGGATCCGAGCAGGACACACCTGATAACAAAGGCAAGCCCCGGTGCATGCAACCCTTTTCCTTGTGTTTTTAAATACTTTTCGCACACTTAAGTCTAGTGAAATGTGCATTAGGTTCTTAGGAGTTACTTGAAACCCTTTGATGCATTGCTTTCCTTGATATCCATACCTTTATAGATACTTCTATGAAGTATCAAAAGTATGATTTACAAAAATGCTTAGCCTTGCTTAGATCTTGTGGATAGAGGTTGTCCTCAATTTAACCCGGGAGAGGATGGCTTCTACCTGCAAGAATATTTTCATTTGGAGCAATGATGGGATCTTACTGTAAAGTTCCCTGTGATGCTCTTTCATCCTAAGGAACAGACACAATCCTAAGGATGGAAATATGTAAATTGAGACTTGGGGTAGGAACAGGTGATGTTCTACCCAGGTTGGTTAAGGATTAACGCGTATGTAGGCGTGCTGACCGAGGACCCTTTAACTGGTCACATGCCTCGTCATGGGTAAGCCTTGCCTCGGGCAGACTAAGGCCGGAATAAGATAACACAAAATGGGAGTGGAGCGGTGGCGAGAGTAGCGTGTACCCTCCGTGGCAAGAGGCTGGACGGTGGTGTATCTGTGCTCTCGGTTTGCGTGAACCTGATCCGGTCTTAAGAACCCCGGTGGCGGGTTGACATATGCAAGGGTTAAGTGCTACATATGTCGTGTGATTGGAGATCCTCAGCTGAGTATAATCGATTCGGATCGCCGTACCTTCGCGGTTATGAAGACTTGGTCACTTCCCTGCAACCTAAAGTCAGGACGTAAACACTATGGATAAAAATGATGTTGTCTTGATGTGATGTGAAATTAGACTAGATGCAAATAGAGTCTATTAATACCTAATATGGCGTTAAAAGATTGAAAGTAAGGACTCACTTTAGTAAGCTACTTCCGCAAAAAGTATAAGTTGATCTTTGGTAAAGCCTCTCCTTGATTCCTAATTATCCAGCATACCCTTGAGAGTCTTTTCCTTAGTCGGGTAAGACTTGCTGAGTAATTCCATACTCAGGGTTTATCCCTTTGTTGTTTTTAGGTGGGGAAGTAGCAGACTTTTGCTGCTTCTGTGCCAAGGTGGTTCCCAACGAAGAAAAACAAGACTGAAGTGCGGGAGGACTCGGTCCTCCATCTAGGATCTTTGTTTTTTTTTAGCTTCTCGGGAGAAGTTTGTGTCTCCCTTGGTTTGTGTAATTATTACTTCTATGCACTCACTTTAGTCTGGTCTGTAATAAAATAACTCAAGCTTGGTTTTGAAATAAATGTAAGTTTATGTAATTCGCTTCCGCATTTCTTTATCTCCGATGTTCTGTAATGTCTGCAAGACGGGTGAAACGTTCCTGGTGAGGTAAGGAAAGATACCGAGCTTGTCAAGTGACTTAGGAACATCTACAGGGTGTCTGATGTCTGCTAGACAAGGACAACTGTAGGTGGGCCTAATTACTTGGGAGGTTCCGTCACAGCTGGTATCGGAGCGTAGCCCTTCTTTGCAGATATTATAAGGCATCTTCAAAAAGATTTTCAAAAGTCTTACCTAAAGATTCTTTTCTCTTCTTACCTAAGTATTTTGAAGAGTTTATCTTAAAGACCAGATAGGAAGAGTGCAACGTATAGAAGGTTGAATCGACCAAGGTTGATTCTGTACTTATTCATGCATCATGCTAAGAATTATGCTAATAAATTTTCCCCCTTAGAAAGATGCCGCCACGCACAAGGCTAACGACACGTAAGTCAACGGGACCGATTGGAGTACCCCGGCATCAACTAGCCCCTCGACACGAAAGCAGTAGCAGCGGAAGTAATGATCATATAGTAGACTTGGAAGCCGAAGTGCGTCGACTTCAAGCAACGCTGCAACACAGGACCAATGCTTGGATTGCAGACGGAGATAGAATCAATGAACTAAGAAGGGATATCCGTCACCTGCAGGATCAGCTGGCTGATCGGGACTTAGCACTTGACTGGGCAGTACAGTCTCGTATGTTGGCATGTGCTAAGGAAGCGAGGGCTCAGGCCCGAATTAAAGAACTTAGCTCAGCTGTCGACAACCTGCAGGTCTACTGCAATACTTTGCATGAGGAAGTCCATGTGTTATACTCACAATTACACCCTAGTGAGCCTGTACACTCTGCTGAGTCAGGAGCCGGACCCTCTCACGTTGCGGGACGCGCGCTGGGTGGGGAGTTAGACCTTCTTGAACCCCCTCCTTCTTTGAGGTTGGTTGACGTCTGGACTCCCACACCTGATGATGAGGCCGCCAAAAGCAACGGAAAGCAGGACTAATGGTGTAATAAAAGTAGAGTAGTGTATTGTAGGGTGTACTATTGTATAATAGGTTAAACTTTTGTAAAATGGGTAATGTATCCTGTTATGTAATATCGAGTCTGTATCATTACTCTTTATAGTAATGTAAAATGGAAGGCTTTCTTTGGCACATTATGTTTATTCAAATGTTTTTGCCTCAGATGCCGACCAGGACTCGCGGACAGGACGCAGCCGGAACATCTGGAGGTCGGGATGTCACCCCGAATCCACCTCCAGTTCCACCCACACTAGCCGAGGCAATTGCTGCCTTGGTGAATGCCACCGCCGACAATACCCGCTTCCTGAGGGAAATGGCGGGTCAGCAGCAGTTCCAGCAACAAGCAGGAAGAGGTTTTCAGCAGGGTCCCCGTGAGACTACTTATCTGGATTTCTCCGAAACTCGTCCACCTCTATTCACCAAAGCAGAAGATCCGCTCGAAGCTGACGAGTGGATACGAGTTATCGAACAGAAGTTTGGCCTTCTTCGCTGTTCGGAAACACAGAAGCCATTGTTCGTGGCACAGCAACTCCGAGGCCCTGCCAGTACTTGGTGGGGAAACTTTGTGGCTATCCAACCTGACAACCATCAAATTACATGGAACGAATTTAAAGCAGCCTTCCGCGAGCACTACATTCCTGAGGGAGTGCTGCACATGAAACAAGAAGAGTTCATGAAACTGAAGCAAGGGGGAGATACTGTTAATCAGTATCTCAACAAGTTCAATCACTTGTCACAATATGCAATTGATCAGGTGAATACCGATTTGAAGAAAAGGAACTGTTTTATGAGAGGTCTAAATGACCGAATGCAGCAAAAAATGGCTGCATGTATTGATCTCACCTATGGGAAGGCTGTCAGTACAACCTTATCTGTGGAGGCAAAATATGCAAATTCTGGGAAAAATAAGGGATTCAGTGGTGATAGGCCTAGTCAGGGCGCGGTAAAGAGGCAACGGTTTATTCTCCGGCCTTCTAACCAGAACCGTTCAAGTGCACCATCCTTCCCTTTCAAGCAGCCCATAATTATTCGTTCCAACAAAGCCCCTACTGCCCCAAGTCAGCCGGGTGCCCCAGGCACTCGATTCCCTGCTCTGCCAAGTTCTTCAACTGGATGTTTTAACTGTGGCAAGTCTGGGCATTTTATTAAAGATTGCCCCTATCCTAGGCAAAATCAGGCTAATAATCAGCAAGGATCGGGGAATTCAGCTCCAGGCAAGGGAAGTACTTTGGGCAAGAATACCAAGAAGACGGGGCGAGTATATTACACTCAAGTGGCTACTACACCGGAGGGAGAGCCGGTGATGATGGGTACGTTTCCTGTGGCCAGTCATCCTGCAATAATTCTTTTTGATTCTGGTGCTTCGCATACCTTCATTAGCAAGACATTTGTGGAGCAACATCACATTGCATGTCATGAATCAAAAGAGGGATTTAAAATTCATTCACCTGGGGGACACATTTTTACTAGAGAAGTGGCCTATGAAGTGCCAGTAACCATGGCCGGACGGAACTTTCCAGCTAACATGATTGTTCTAAGAGGCCAGGATATAGATGTAATTTTGGGTATGAATTGGTTAACCCAACACAAGGCAATTCTCAACACTGAACTCAGAACCGTCAGGTTGAGCTATAATCAAGAAGAAATTCTTTTGTCTCTCCCCAAAACCAATCCAGCCAAAGCTTCTGGTAGAATATTTGAAGCCATTGTACCGGAGATCAAGAACATTCCGGTAGTATGTGAATTTCCAGATGTATTTCCGGAAGATTTGCCTGGACTGCCCCCTGAAAGAGATGTAGAATTCGTAATTGAGCTAAAGCCCGGTACGGCTCCCATCTCCCGAAGATCATACCGTATGCCCCCTAATGAGTTGGCGGAATTGAAGGTTCAATTACAAGATCTACTGAATAAAGGATTCATCCGGCCAAGCTCGTCCCCGTGGGGTTGTCCCGCCATCTTTGTGAAGAAGAAGGATCAAACCTTGCGCATGTGCGTGGACTATCGGCCCCTGAATGAGGTCACCATCAAGAATAAGTACCCTCTTCCAAGGATCGATATCTTATTTGATCAACTGACTAGGGCGAGGGTATTTTCCAAAATTGATCTCAGGTCGGGCTATCATCAAATCCGTATTCGGCCCGAGGATATACCGAAGACCGCATTTACGACGCGGTATGGATTGTTTGAATACCTGGTAATGTCTTTCGGGCTCACCAATGCTCCTGCCCACTTCACCTATTTGATGAACTCGGTGTTCATGCCCGAGTTGGACAAGTTCGTGGTGGTCTTCATCGACGATATTTTCATATACTCTAAAAATGAAGAGGAGCATGCTCAGCATCTACGGATTGTATTGACGCGCCTGAGGGAACATCAGCTGTATGCCATGTTCAGCAAGTGCGCGTTCTGGCTGGAGGAAATTCAATTTTTGGGGCACGTGTTATCAGCTAAAGGAATTGCGGTAGATCCTAGCAAGGTCAAAGATATTCTGGAATGGAAACCCCCAACAACTGTTCACCAAGTCCGGAGTTTTCTTGGACTAGCTGGATATTATCGCAGATTCATACCAGATTTTTCTAAGCTTGTGAAGCCAATCACAAGTTTGTTGAAGAATGACATTAAATTCAATTGGTCTTCTAAGTGTAATGAAGCCTTTGAGCAATTGAAGATATTATTAACCACTGCTCCGGTATTGGCTCAACCGGACATCACTAAGCCTTTTGATGTATATTGTGATGCGTCAGGCAGTGGACTCGGCTGTGTGCTGATGCAAGAGGGCCGAGTAATCGCGTATGCTTCAAGGCAGTTACGCCGACATGAAGAGCATTATCCAACACATGATCTAGAGCTAGCTGCTGTGGTTCATGCCCTGAAAATATGGCGTCACTATCTGCTGGGAAATATTTGTCACATATATACAGATCATAAAAGTTTGAAGTATATATTTACCCAGTCAGAGTTAAATATGAGGCAAAGACGATGGCTTGAGCTCATTAAAGACTATGAACTGGAGATCCATTATCACCCAGGCAAAGCCAATGTGGTGGCAGATGCATTGAGTCGTAAGACTTCCTGCCACTGTCTTATGGCGAAGGCCTCCGAAAACACTTTATGTCAAGAAATGGAGAAGTTAAACCTGGGGATAATCCAGCATGGGACTCTAAATGAGTTAAGGCTTGAGTCAATCATTCTGCAGAAGATAATTGATGCTCAAAAGGATAATCTGGGTATGAAGCACATACGAGAGAAGATAAGGGCTGGAACAGCCAAATGTTTCAAGGAAGACGATCAAGGTGTGTTATGGTTTAACAACCGCATAGTAGTGCCAAAGAATGAAGAACTCCGCCAGCAAATTTTAGATGAAGCGCATCTTAGTCGCTATTCTATTCATCCGGGAAGCACTAAGATGTATCATGATCTAAAACAACACTACTGGTGGACGAAGATGAAGATTGAAATTGCACGCTATGTGGCTAAGTGTGACACTTGCAGACGTGTCAAAGCCATACACATGAAAACTGCTGGTCCATTGCAATCTTTGCCAATCCCAACATGGAAATGGGAAGACATCAGCATGGACTTTATTGTGGGACTGCCCAGGACGGCCAAAGGGTATGATTCTATTTGGGTTATCGTTGATCGACTCACAAAAATTGCCCACTTCTTACCCGTCAGGGCCAAATTTACGGTAGCCACTTATGCAGCATTATATATCAGCCGTATTGTCAGTTTGCATGGTATTCCAAAAACCATAGTGTCGGATCGTGGACCTCAATTCGTATCCAAGTTTTGGGAAGAACTTCATAAATCCTTGGGTACCAAATTGCTCCACAGTTCGGCCTATCATCCTCAAACCAGTGGACAAACTGAGAGAGTGAACCAAATACTTGAAGATATGCTGCGGGCATGTGTTCTGGACTTCTCGCAAAAATGGGATGAATGTTTGCCCCTAGCAGAGTTTTCATACAATAACAGTTATTATAACTAAAACTTGAGCATGACATCATAAGCATTGGCATTGCATATGTTTGACACATTTAGAGTGCATTCACTAGGCAAAAATTTCAAACAAGTTGTATTGTTTTAATGTTTTACAAATAGGACCCTGGTTAAAGGACTTAACCCTAAATAGTGATTAAAGGGGGTAAAACTTAACCTAAGTTGAGAAAACCTAAAATCTTTAGGGTAAAAGTCATAAAATGACTCCAAGAATAGAGTTGAATCACATTTATACCCCTGGGATACCAGAAACCCTAATTGGAACCCTGGAAAACCCTGAAACCAAACCCTAGGGGCTTATGTGCAAAATTAGTCCACTTTTGGACTAAAGTGCAAAAATCAAGTCAAATAAGTGTCTTAAGGTATTTGGGTCACTCATATGTGAATTTGCAAGCCAAACCCTGAGTTTTGGACTTATTTGCAAAAGAGCCCTATTTGAACTCTTTTGATTAAGTCTGAAATTCAGTGTATTGTGCCCATCTTTGTGACCTTGTAGCTTCTAAACAAAAGGGTTTTTGCCCTGGGTCACCACATCAAAATTATAGCCCAATTATAGGAGCATAACTTTGCTTAAGAGTGTGAGCAGAGTTGTTAAGAAAATATTAGAGATAATCGTGCCTGAAGTTACTCTGTCAGGCTGGAATCAAGAAACTGAGACTGAACCTAAAGTCAGAAGTGGTCACCGTGATGTAAGGCCAATTTACACGCGCCATAACTTTTTGTACGTTCGGTTTTGATCCAGGAATCCTATAGTAAGTTGGGAGATTGATGATCAGTGAACAACTTTTATTAAGCAGGATTGCTTTGTTCTTAACAAGATTCAAGAGTTAATCGGGTGGGATCATGGTCGGTTCAGGCGACTGACGAACATATCCCATGGTACAGTGCTCTAACCGATCAGATCGACCGCCGTGGAAAAATCTCACCGCCGGCGACCGCTTTGCCGGGATTCGCGGCCGTGTGGATATCGTTCACCTTGAAAAGATCTTCACCGCCCATGCGCTGGACGTCACTCCGGTGACTCACCGTCGTCTTCCTCTTCTGCTTTGCGGCTAGCGCGGATTACCTCGCCGGTGACCGCCGCCTCCCGGCCATGTGCCGCGTGGCTTAGCCTTTCCACCGCACCACCGTGACACCTTAAGGCTGTCCCATCGTCGTCGGGGAGGATGCCACGCCGTTTGCCACGAATTTACTTGCGCCAGTGTTCTTCTTTCCCTCCGGCCGCCGCGCGTCCTCCTCAAAATTCACGGCCACCGTCTAAACCGCCTATAAATTGAGCCCTCCCCTAGCTGCGTAACCTCATCACCCACCCAGCCACCAAATATCGTCCTCAATCGTTCACCTGAGAACGCGAATTTGGGACTTCCCCCAAATCGGGTCGAACACCCCGCAAGAACACTTCACCGCGGCCAGCCCATTCCAGGTGAATTCATACTCCTCTGTTAAATGTTCCAGCATCCCTAGGCTCTCTTAACACTCCTCGAACCCTTTAATTGGACTGGACTGACATGAATCACCAAGAACACGCTCATCGTTCCGCCATATCCACGGTCGTCGTGGCCAGTACAAACCATAGGGTAATTAGTGAAATTGAGTTAGGTAAATTGATTAGGGAGGATCCAATTCGGTGACAACCGCTCGAGAGCGCCAGTAATGGTCCCAATCGGCCGGCGAAGATGCTCGCCGGAGCGCGGCGGTGCGCGAGCGCCGTCGGGGACGTGAAACACAAAATAGACAGAAACCAGAGGGCCTTTTTGTGAAGTGTCAGTGACTTAGAAAAACAGTAACCGCACCTATCTCCAGTTAGGCAAAACGCCGAGGGCCTCTGCGCAAGTTCGCCTCGCGGGCGCGGGCGCGCGCGCGATTTCGCGCGGATCTGGGCCGTCTGGGCATGTTTCAGCCCGTTACTATTGAAACTTTTTCTTTTTCTTTTTCCGCAGAGCTTTAGAAATCTGTAGAAAATTATAGAAAAATCCTAAAATTATGAGACCAATTTTCCTAGATTCCTTATTTTCCCTAGTATTTAATAAAAATAAACTCATGATTTTTAGATCAAATAGGGAATTTTAGGGTATTTAAAATAGCCTAAACCATTGATTCTGGATTTTTAGAAAATAAATAATAAGTCCAAAATTTCCCAAACTTTTTATGTGAACTTAAACCAATATTTAGAAGCCTTGGGTAGAATTTGGGTTGATTTGGACCTTGTTTGATGACTAGAACCCAAAACCACCCCCCCCTGCTCCATGAACTCCTTTACTGACTCCGGAAACCCTAGGTTCTCGGAGTACCGTGAAGGAAAGTTGTACTCAAGACTTAGATAATAAGTTTATATTATCTTTGCATCCTCATGAGCATCCCATGACATCCATTCTTATGCATGTATATGGTTATGTTAGAGCACGAAGAAGAAGAAGAAGTCTCTGAAGAAGGGATACCACCAACCTCTGATCCTCAATCAGACAACTGCTTGTATTTCGATATTTGTGGATCCGAGCAGGACACACCTGATAACAAAGGCAAGCCCCGGTGCATGCAACCCTTTTCCTTGTGTTTTTAAATACTTTTCGCACACTTAAGTCTAGTGAAATGTGCATTAGGTTCTTAGGAGTTACTTGAAACCCTTTGATGCATTGCTTTCCTTGATATCCATACCTTTATAGATACTTCTATGAAGTATCAAAAGTATGATTTACAAAAATGCTTAGCCTTGCTTAGATCTTGTGGATAGAGGTTGTCCTCAATTTAACCCGGGAGAGGATGGCTTCTACCTGCAAGAATATTTTCATTTGGAGCAATGATGGGATCTTACTGTAAAGTTCCCTGTGATGCTCTTTCATCCTAAGGAACAGACACAATCCTAAGGATGGAAATATGTAAATTGAGACTTGGGGTAGGAACAGGTGATGTTCTACCCAGGTTGGTTAAGGATTAACGCGTATGTAGGCGTGCTGACCGAGGACCCTTTAACTGGTCACATGCCTCGTCATGGGTAAGCCTTGCCTCGGGCAGACTAAGGCCGGAATAAGATAACACGAAATGGGAGTGGAGCGGTGGCGAGAGTAGCGTGTACCCTCCGTGGCAAGAGGCTGGACGGTGGTGTATCTGTGCTCTCGGTTTGCGTGAACCTGATCCGGTCTTAAGAACCCCGGTGGCGGGTTGACATATGCAAGGGTTAAGTGCTACATATGTCGTGTGATTGGAGATCCTCAGCTGAGTATAATCGATTCGGATCGCCGTACCTTCGCGGTTATGAAGACTTGGTCACTTCCCTGCAACCTAAAGTCAGGACGTAAACACTATGGATAAAAATGATGTTGTCTTGATGTGATGTGAAATTAGACTAGATGCAAATAGAGTCTATTAATACCTAATATGGCGTTAAAAGATTGAAAGTAAGGACTCACTTTAGTAAGCTACTTCCGCAAAAAGTATAAGTTGATCTTTGGTAAAGCCTCTCCTTGATTCCTAATTATCCAGCATACCCTTGAGAGTCTTTTCCTTAGTCGGGTAAGACTTGCTGAGTAATTCCATACTCAGGGTTTATCCCTTTGTTGTTTTTAGGTGGGGAAGTAGCAGACTTTTGCTGCTTCTGTGCCAAGGTGGTTCCCAACGAAGAAAAACAAGACTGAAGTGCGGGAGGACTCGG
The DNA here is from genome assembly GCA_029449295.1 of Zea luxurians. Classification (NCBI taxonomy): domain Eukaryota; kingdom Viridiplantae; phylum Streptophyta; class Magnoliopsida; order Poales; family Poaceae; genus Zea; species Zea luxurians. The sequence continues at coordinate 31,163,387 of JAOPSE010000001.1, read as the reverse complement.
TCCTCCATCTAGGATCTTTGTTTTTTTTTAGCTTCTCGGGAGAAGTTTGTGTCTCCCTTGGTTTGTGTAATTATTACTTCTATGCACTCACTTTAGTCTGGTCTGTAATAAAATAACTCAAGCTTGGTTTTGAAATAAATGTAAGTTTATGTAATTCGCTTCCGCATTTCTTTATCTCCGATGTTCTGTAATGTCTGCAAGACGGGTGAAACGTTCCTGGTGAGGTAAGGAAAGATACCGAGCTTGTCAAGTGACTTAGGAACATCTACAGGGTGTCTGATGTCTGCTAGACAAGGACAACTGTAGGTGGGCCTAATTACTTGGGAGGTTCCGTCATAGTACCCCTAGGCAAGCCACCATATTTTGATGGTGAAGATTATTGTATGTGGAGTGATAAAATGAGGCATCATCTAACCTCACTCCACAAAAGCATATGGGACATAGTTGAATTTGGAGCGCAAGTACCACAGGTGGGGGACAAAGACTATGATTCGGACGAAGTTGCCCAAATTAGGCACTTTAACTCCCAAGCCACGTCTATACTCCTCACCACCTTGTGTCGAGAGGAGTATAACAAGGTGCAAGGGTTAAAGAGCGCCAAAGAAATTTGGGACGTGCTCAAGACAACGCACGAAGGGGCGAGGTGACCAAGATCACCAAGCGGGAAACGATCGAGGGGGAGCTTGGTCGATTCGTCCTCAACAAAGGAGAAGAGCCGCAAGCACTGTATAACCGGCTAAAGACAATGGTGAATCAAGTGCGCAACCTCAGGAGCACTAAGTGGGATGACCATGAAATGGTCAAGGTTGCTCTAAGATCTCTTGTTTTTCGCAATCCTACTCAAGTGCAATTAATTCATGGGGATCCTAGATATAAACTAATATCTCCCGAGGAAGTGATAGGCAAGTTTGTGAGCTTTGAGCTAATGATCAAAGACTCCAAACATATTGTCAACTTGGAGCAAGGCGCCACCTCCACACCCGAGGTGCAACCCGTCACATTCAAAGCGATGGAAGAGAAGAAAGAGGAGTCTACATCAAGTAGGCTTCCCATCGACGCCTCCAAGCTCGACAACGAGGAAATGACGCTCATCATCAAGAGTTTCCGCCAAATCCTCAAACAAAGGAGAGGGAAAAACTACAAGTCCCACTCCAAGAAGATTTGCTACCGGTGTGGTAAGTCCGGTCACTTCATCGCTAAATGTCCAATTTCTAGTGAAAGTGACAGGGACGACGACAAGAAAGGGAAGAAGAAAGAAAAGAAGAGGTACTACAAGAAGAAGGGCGGTGATGCCCACATTTGTCGGGAATGGGACTTCGACGAGAGCTCCACCGACTCCTCATCCGACGAGGACGCCGCCAACATCGCCGTCAACAAAGGCCTCCTCTTCCCCAACGTCGGCCACAAATGTCTTATGGCTAAGGACGGCAAGAAGAATAAGGTACAATCTAGAGCCACCCCCAAATATACAACATCTAGTGATGAGGGTAGCTCTAGTGATAGTGAAGACAATTTAATGTCTCTTTTTGCCAACCTTAGCATGGATCAAAAGAAGAAATTGAATGAATTAATTGAGGCAATTAATGAGAAGGATGAACTCTTGGATAGCCAAGAGGACTTCCTTATTAAAGAAAACAAAAAATTTGTTAAATTAAAAAATGCTTATGCTCAGGAAGTAGAGAAATGTGAAAAATTATCTAAGGAGCTTAGCATTCAATTTCTAGCCTTAGAAATAAAAATGCTAGCTTAGTTTCTAAGGTTAAAGATTTAAATGCTTGCAATGATTCTATTTCCAGTCTTAGAGATGAGAATGATAGATTAAGTGCTAAGATAGAAGAATTAAATGTTTGCAAACCCTCTATATCTACTATTGATCATGTTACTATTTGCACTAGATGTAGAGATATTAATGTAGAAGCTATGGATGATCACCTTGTCATGATTAAACAACAAAATGATCACATAGCTAAATTAACTGCTAAAATTGCCGAGCATGAGCTCGAAAATGAAAAATTTAAATTTGCTCGTAGCATGCTTTATAATGGGAGACGCACTGGCATTAAGGATGTCGTTGGTTTCCAACAGGGGAGCAATGTCAAGCTTAATGCCCCTAAGAAATTATCTAACTTTGTAAAGGGCAAAGCTCCTATGGTTCAGGATAGTGAGGGTTACATTTTATATCCTGCAAACTATCCCGAACATAAAATTAAGAGAATTCATGCTAGAAAGCCTCACACTGTTTCTCATCATGCATTTATGTATAAAAATGAGGCTTCTAGCTCTAGGCAATCAACTCATGTTAAATTGCCTAAAAGGAAAACTCCTACTGCATCAAATGAGCATAACATTTCATTTAAGACTTTTGATGCTTCCTATGTTTTAACTAACAAATCAGGCAAAGTAGTTGCCAAATATGTTAGGGGAAAACACAAGAGTTCAAAGACTTGTGTTTGGGTACCCAAGGTGCTTGTTTCTAACGTCAAAGGACCCAAGACTGTTTGGGTACCTAAGAACAAGACCTAAAATTGTTTTGTAGGTTTATACATCCGGTGGTTCAAGTTGGATAATCGATAGCGGGTGCACAAACCACATGACAGGGGAGAAGAGAATGTTCTCCTCCTATGAGAAAAACGAAGATCCCCAACGAGCTATCACATTCGGGGATAAAAATCAAGGTTTGGTCAAAGGATTGGGTAAAATTGCTATATCACCTGACCATTCTATTTCCAATGTTTCTCTTGTAGATTATTTAGATTACAATTTGCTTTCTATTTCTCAACTATGTAAAATGGGCTACAACTGTCTTTTTACTAATATATGTGTTACTGTCTTTAGAAGAAGTGATGATTCAATAGCTTTTAAGGGAGTGCTAGAGGGTCAGCTATACCTAGTTGATTTTAATCAAGCTGAACTAGACACTTGCTTAATTGCTAAGACTAACATGGGTTGGCTCTGGCATCGCCGACTAGACCATGTTGGGATGAAGAATCTCCACAAACTTCTAAAGGAAGAACATGTTTTAGGACTAACAAATGTTTATTTTGAGAAAGACAAGGTTTGTAGCGCTTGCCAAGCAGGAAAGCAAGTTGGTGCTCATCATCCACACAAGAACATCATGACAACTGACAAGTCGCTTGAGCTACTCCACATGGATCTATTTGGCCCGATCGCTTACATAAGTATCAGCGGGAGTAAGTACTATCTAGTTATTGTGGACGATTATTCTCGCTTCACTTGGGTGTTCTTTTTATAGGAAAAATCACAAACCCAAGAGACCTTAAAAGGATTCTTAAGACGAGCTCAAAACGAGTTCGGATTAAGGATCAAAAAGATAAGAAGCGATAATGGGATGGAGTTCAAGAATTCACAAATTGAAGGCTTTCTTGAGGAAGAGGGCATCAAGCATGAGTTATCTTCTCCCTACACACCTCAACAAAATGGTGTAGTGGACAGGAAGAATAGAACTCTACTGGACATAGCAAGAACCATGCTTGATGAGTATAAGACATCGGACCGGTTTTGTGCCGAGGCGATTAACACCGCCTGCTACTCCATCAACCGGTTATATCTTCACCGAATCCTCAAGAAGACTTCATACGAACTCCTCGCCGGTAAAAAGCCCAATGTTTCATATTTTAGAGTCTTTGGGAGTAAATGCTTTATTCTTGTTAAAAAAGGTAGAAAATCTAAATTTGCTCCTATGGTTGTAGAAGGCTTTTTACTAGGATATGACTCAAACACAAGGGCATATAGAGTCTTCAACAAATCCACTGGATTAGTTGAGGTTTCTTGTGATATTATGTTTGATGAGACTAATGGCTCCCAAGTGGAGCAAGTTGATCTTGATGAATTAGATGATGAAGAGGCTCCGTGCGTCGCGCTAAGGAACATGTCCATTGGGGATATGTGTCCCAAGGAATCCGAAGAGCCTCCACTAGCACAAGATCAACTGTCATCTTCCAATCAAGCATCTCCACCAACCCAAGATGGGGATCAGGCTCAAGATAATGAAAAGGAAGATCAAGAGGATGAGCTACATCAAGAGGAGGACATCAATCAAGGGGAAGATGAAAATAATCAAGACAAGAAAGATGATCAAGAAACACAGGGTCAAAGACCACCACACCCAAGAGTCCACCAAGCAATTCAATGAGATCATCCCGTCAACTCCATCCTTGGTGACATTCATAAGGGGGTAACCACTAGATCTCAAGTTGCTCATTTCTGTGAACATTACTCTTTTGTATCCTCTATTGAGCCATACAGGGTGGAGGATGCACTAAGAGATTCGGATTGGGTGCTGGCAATGCAAGAGGAGCTCAACAACTTCACGAGGAATGATGTATGGCATTTAGTTCCACGTCCTAACCAAAATGTTGTAGGTACCAAATAGGTATTTGGCAACAAGTAAGATGAGCATGGTGTGGTGACAAGGAACAAAGTCTGACTTGTGGCCAAAGGTTATTCGCAAGTCGAAGGTTTGGACTTTGATGAAACTTATGCACCCGTAGCTAGGCTTGAGTCAATTCGTATATTACTTGCCTATGCTACTTACCATGGCTTTAAGCTCTATCAAATGGACGTGAAAAGTGTCTTCCTTAATGGACCAATCAAGGAAGAGGTCTATGTTGAGCAACCTCCCGGCTTTGAAGATAGTGAGTATCCTAACCATGTGTATAAACTCTCAAAGGCGTTGTATGGGCTAAAGCAACCCCCAAGAGCATGGTATGAATACCTGCGAGATTTTCTTATCACTAATGGCTTTAAAGTCGGTAAAGCCGATCCTACGCTCTTTACTAAAATTGTTGCAAAAGACTTGTTTGTATGCCAAATTTATGTTGATGATATTATATTTGGGTCTACTAACAAATCAACCTGTGAAGAGTTTAGTAGGATCATGATTCAAAAATTCGAGATGTCTATGATGGGGGAGTTGAATTATTTCCTTGGATTTTAAATCAAGCAACTCCAAGAGGTCACCTTCATTAGCCAAACAAAGTACATTCAAGACATATTTAAGAAGTTTGGAATGAAGGATGGCAAACCCATCAAGACACCCATGGGAACCAATGGGCATCTCGACCTCGACACGGGAGGTAAATCCGTAGATCAAAAGGTATATTGGTCGATGATAGAATCTTTACTCTACTTATGTGCATCTCAACCGGATATTATGCTTTCTATATACATGTGTGCAAGATTTCAGGCCGACCCTAAGGAAGTTCACCTTAGGGCCGTGAAGAAAATCATGAGGTATTTAGTTTACACTCCTAAGTTTGGGCTTTGGTACCCCAAGGGATCCACTTTTGATTTAATAGGATATTTCGATGCCAATTGGGCATGGTGTAAAATTGGTAGAAAGAGCACATCAGGGACTTGTCAGTTTTTGGGAAGATCCCTGGTGTCTTGGGCTTCAAAGAAACAAAACTCAGTAGCTCTTTCCACCGTCGAAGCCGAGTACATTGCCGCAGGCCATTGTTGTGTGCAATTACTTTGGATGAGGCAAACCCTCAGGGACTATGGCTACAAATTGAGCAAAGTCACTCTCCTATGTGATAGAGAGTGCAATCCACATGGCGGACAATCCCGTTGAACACAACCGCACTAAACACATAGACATTCGATATCACTTTCTGAGAGATCACCAAGAAAGGGGGATATCGAAATAGCTTATGTAAACACCAAGAATCAATTAGACGATATCTTTACCAAGCCATTAGATGAGAAAACCTTTAGCAAACTTAGGAATGAGCTAAATATACTTGATTCTCGGAACTTTGAATGAAACATTACACACATAGCTTATTTTATATACCTTTGATCATCTCTTCCATATGGGACTAATGTGTTTTCAAGTATATTTCTATCCTTAGTCTTATATTGAAAGGGAAATTGAGTCTTTGGCAAAGAACAAGGCTTCCACTCCACAACTCTGACGGTGTCATCTACCCTTTGTCGTTGTTACTCCACTCTCAATTGGTATAATCCTTCACTCTTATTAACTTGTACCAATGGGGAGAAAATTCTATAGGGCTAAAAAGGGCCTGTCGAGGACCATAATTAGGGGTACCCCCAAGACTCCTAAACTCGGCTGGTAACCGCCATCAGCACAAGCTACAAAGGCTTGATGGGTGCAATACAGGTCAAAGCTCCGTCCACTCAAGGGACACGATCTCGCCTCGCCCGAGCCCAGCCTCGGGCAGGAACAGTAGACCCAGGTGGATTAGCGCCTCGCCCGAGGGCCTCCTCAAGCAGCGGGCGCACCTTCGACTCGCCCGAGGCCCAGCTCGGGCAGGCTTCGCAGTGAAGCAACCTTGGCCAGATCGCCTCGCCAACCGACCGTATCGTAGGAGCATTCAATGCAAGGATCGCCTGACACCTTATCCTGACGCGCGCTCCTCAGTCGGTAGGGTTGAAGTGACCGCAGTCACTTTGCCCCTCCACTGACTGACCTGACAGGAAAACAGCGCCGCCTGCCCCGCTCCGACTGCTGTGCCACCCACCAGGGTGAGGCTAACAGCAGCCGAGTCCAGCCTCAGGCGCCATAGGAAGCTCCGCCTCGCCCGACCCCGAGGCTCGGCCCCCGCCTCGACCTCGGAAGACGGTCTCCGCCTCGCCCGACCCCAGGGCTCGGACTCAACCTCGACCTCGGAAGACGGTCTCCGCCTCGCCCGACCCTAGGGCTCGGCCCCCGCCTCGACCTCGGAAGACGGTCTCCGCCTCGCCCGACCCCAGGGCTCGGACTCAACCTCGACCTCGGAAGACGGTCTCCGTCTCGCTCGACCCCAGGGCTCGGACTCAGCCTCGACCTCGGAGGAGTCTCCGCCTCGCCCGACCTTGGGCTCGGACCGACCACGTCGCAGGGGGGTACATCATTACCCTACCCCTAGCTAGCTCAGGCTACGGGGAACAAGACCGATGTCCCATCTGGCTCGCCCCAGCTGTAAAACAAGTAATGATGGCACCCCGCGTGCTCCCATGACGACGGCGGTTCTCAGCCTCCCACGGAAGCAAGGAGACGTCAGCAAGGTCCCGACAGCCCCGACAGCTATGCTTCTACAGGGCTCAAGCGCTCCTCCGACGGCCACGACATCACATGCACAGGGCACTAACACCTCTCCGACAGCCACGTCGGCATGTACATAGGGCTCTAGCTCCTCTCTGCTAGACACGTTAGCATATTGCTACACCCCCCATTGTACACCTGGGCCCTCTCCTTACATCTATAAAAGGAAGGTCCAGGGCCCTCGTACGGGAAGGTGGCCGCGCGGGAGGACGGGCTGACGGACAGGCTCTCTCTCACTCCCTCGCGAACGCTTGTAACCCCCTACTGCAAGCGCATCCACCCTGGGCGCAGGATAACACGAGCCGCGGTTCCCCTTTTTTCCCTTGTGTTCCATCTCGCGCCGACCCATCTGGGTTGGGACACGCAGCGATAATTTACTCGTCGGTCCAGGGACCCCCTGGGGTCGAAACGCCGACAGTTGGCGCGCCAGGTAGGGGCTTGCTGCGTGTTGACGAACAGCTTCCCGTCAAGCTCCAGATGGGTAGTCTCCAGTAACCTCTCCAGCCCGGGATGCTGCTCCATTTCGGGAGTCTCGAGTTCATGTCCCTCGACGGCAGCTACGACATGGTACTCCTTCCTCCGCCACGCGACAACGACAACGACGACCGTCAGCCCGCCCGACGGCGGCGGAATCAACGACGTCTTCCCCGCGTAGCAGAAGAGCAGCATCTGGGTCTGTCCCGTCACCTTCCCTGCCACAGGAGGAGGAGGCGGGGCAACCATGGCCAAGCAGGAGGCGGCACCTCGTTGGCTGTCGAGCGAGTCGACGACGCCGGCGCAACAGCGGGGGACACATCGGGCGTTGACCTCGCATCTGAGACGAAGACGAGCGTCGTTTCCCCGCAACACGCCAACCCCAAGCGGACGGATGACGCCAGCACGCTCGCGAAGGACTTGCTGGGCGTTAGCCTCGTACCTCAGATAACGGTGCAGTCCGTCCCCGACGCGACTCCGTCACCATCCGTCGACCAAGAGGTACCGTCCGTTTTCCACCCTGTGCCTTTTAGATTCAGCTTCGACCCACCAAGCGACCCCGCTTCGGTGGACGCTTTCATAAAGGCATATCCTAACCTTCCGGGGTACCATATGTGGTCAACCTGGGACCGACTGACGGTCGTCTCAACCTACGGGCCCCCGGGTTCCGAGGAAGATGACGACCCCGACTCTGGTTGGGATTTCTCCGAGCTCCGTGCTCCTAGTGCCATGCGGGACTTCATGACCGCATGTGACTACTGCCTCTCCGATTGCTCCGATGGTGGCCATAGCCTCGACGACGAGGACTGTGGCCCAAGTCGCGAATGTTTCCACGTCGATCTAGGGGGTCTCGACGAAGGCAACCACCTTGGTATGCTGGAGGACGGCGATCCCCCTAGGCCTCGCCTCACGTTGACATCCTTCGGGAGCTAGCTGTGGTCCCAGTCCCTGCGGGGGGTCAGGACACACAGCTCGAGCAAATTCACGAGATGCAGGCCAAGATCAACGAGGAAGTAGGATAACTTGTGCAGCTCCGGCAAAACATCGGGCAGGAATGGGCAGGCCGAGCGCTAGCCGGAGAAGCGCGTCATCAGGCCCAGGACGTCCAGCACTGCATCGCTGACGATGCCAGGGCAAGGCTGCCCCCGGCTTCCAGTGGGGTCAGCCAGAACCTGGCTGCAGCAGCAATACTACTCCGAGCGATGCCGGAGCCATCCACCACCGAGGGGCGGCGTATCCAGGGAGAACTCAAGAATTTCCTGGAGGATGTCGCGGTCCGACGGGCCGAAAGCTCTGCCTCCCAAAGGCAAGGGTACCCCCCGGAGCGTCGTGCCGCGACTTCCCGATTCTTGCGGGAAGCCTCGGTCCACACTGGGTGCACGCAGGACGCAACGCCTGCAGCCCCAGGTCGCCTCGGCAACAAGCACCACCGCCGCGACCGTCGAGCCCACCTCGACGAGAAGGTGCACCGAGGCTACCACCCCAGGCGTGGGGGACGCTACGACAACGGGGAGGATCGGAGCCCCTCGCCCGAACCACCCGGTCCGCAAGCTTTCAGCCGGGCCATACGACGGGCGCCGTTCCCGACCCGGTTCCGAGCCCCGACTACCATCACTAAGTACTCGGGGGAAACAAGGCCAGAACTGTGGCTCGTGGACTATCGGTTGGCCTACCAGCTGGGTGGAACGGACGATGACAACCTCATCATCCGCAACCTCCCCTTGTTCCTCTCCGACGCCGCCCGAGCCTGGCTGGAGCATCTGCCTCCTGCACAGATCTCCAACTAGGACGACCTGGTCAAAGCCTTCGCCGGAAACTTATAGGGCACATACGTGCGCCCTGGGAACTCCTGGGATCTCCGAAGCTGCCGCCAGCAGCCAGGAGAATCCCTACGGGACTACATCCGGCGATTTTCGAAGCAGCGCACCGAGCTGCCCAACATCACCGACTCAGATGTCATCGGCGCGTTCCTCGCCGGCACCACTTGCCGTGACCTGGTGAGCAAGCTGGGTCGCAAGACTCCCACCAGGGCGAGCGAGCTTATGGACATCGCCACCAAGTTCGCCTTTGGTCAGGAGGCGGTCGAGGCCATCTTCCGGAAGGACAAGTAGCCTCAGGGACGCCAGCAGGAAGACGTCCCCGAGGCGTCCGCTCAGCGCGGCACGAAGAAGAAGGGCAAGAAGAAGTCACAAGCGAAACGCGACGCCGCCAACGCAGATCTTGTCGCCGCCGCCGAGCACAGGAACCCTCGGAAGCCTCCCGGAGGGACCAACCTGTTCGACAAGATGCTCAAGGAGTTGTGCCCCTATCATCAGGGTCCCGTCAAGCACACCCTTGAGGAGTGCGTCATGCTTCGGCGCTACTTCCACAAGGCCGGGCCCCCGGCGGAAGGTGGCAGAGCCCACGATAATGACAAGAAGGAAGGCAACAAGGCAGAAGAGTTCCCCGAGGTCCATGACTGCTTCATGATCTACGGTGGGCAGGTGGCAAACGCCTCGGCTCGGCACCGCAAACAGGAGCGCCGGGAGGTCTGCTCGGTGAAGGTGGCGGCGCCAGTCTACCTAGACTGGTCTGACAAGCCCATCACCTTCGACCAAGGCGACCACCCCGACCGCGTGCCGAGCCCAGGAAAGTACCCGCTTGTCGTCGACCCCGTCATCGGCAATGTCAGGCTTACCAAGGTCCTCATGGACGGAGGCAGCAACCTCAACATCATCTACGCCGAGACCCTCGGGCTCTTGCAGATCGATCTGTCCACGATCCAGGCCGGTGCAGCGCCCTTTCATGGGATCATCCCCGGGAAGCGCGTCCAACCCCTTGGGCAACTCGATCTGTCCGTCTGCTTCGGGACTCCCTCCAACTTCCAAAAGGAAACCCTCACGTTCGAGGTGGTCGGGTTCCGAGGAACCTACCATGCAGTGCTGGGGAGACCATGCTATGCTAAGTTCATGGCCGTCCGCAACTACACCTACCTCAAGCTCAAGATGCCGGGCCCCAACGGGGTCATCACCGTTGGATCCACATACCGACACGCGTACGAATGTGACGTGGAGTGTGTGGAGTACGCTGAGGCCCTCGCTGAGTCCGAGGCCCTCATCGCCGACTTGGAGAGCCTCTCCAAGGAGGTGCCAGATGTGAAGCGCCACGCCGGCAACTTCAAGCTAGCAGAGGCGGTTAAGTCCGTCCCTCTCGACCCCAGCAACGACGCCTCCAAGCAAGTCCGGATCGGCTCCGAGCTCGACCCCAAATAGGAAGCAGTGCTCATCGACTTTCTCCGCGCGAATGCCTAGGTTTTTGAGTGGAGTCCCTCGAACATGTCTGGCATACCGAGGGATGTCGCCGAGCACTCGCTGGATATCCGAGCTGGAGCCCGACCCGTGAAGCAGCCTCTACGCCGATTCGACGAAGAAAAGCGTAGAGCCATAGGCGAGGAGATCCACAAGCTGATGGCTGCAGGGTTCATCAAAGAGGTATTCCATCCCGAATGGCTAGCCAACCCTATGCTTGTGAAAAAGAAAGGTGGGAAATGGAGGATGTGTGTAGACTATACTGGTCTAAACAAAGCATGTCCGAAGGTTCCCTACCCTCTGCCTCGTATCGATCAAATCGTGGATTCCATTGCTGGGTGCGAAACCTTGTCATTCCTCGATGTCTACTCAGGGTATCACCAAATCAGGATGATAGAGTCTGATCAGCTCGCGACTTCTTTCATCACACCTTTTGGCATGTACTGCTATATTACTATGCCATTTGGTTTGAGGAATGCAGGCGCGACATACCAAAGGTGCATGAACCATGTGTTCGGAGAGCACATTGGCCGAACGGTCGAGGCTTACGTCGATGACATCGTAGTCAAGACAAGGAAAGCCTCCGACCTCCTCACTGACCTTGAAACGACATTCAAGTGTCTCAAGGCAAAAGGCGTAAAACTCAATCCCAAGAAGTGTGTCTTCGGAGTCCCCCGAGGCATGCTCCTGGGGTTCATCGTCTCTGAGCGGGGCATCGAGGCCAACCCGGAGAAAATCGCGGCCATCACCAACATGGGGCCTATCAAGGACTTGAAAGGAGTACAGAGGGTCATGGGATGCCTTGCGGCTCTGAGCCGTTTCATCTCGCGCCTCGGCGAAAGAGGCCTACCCCTGTACCGCCTCTTAAGGAAGACCGAGCGCTTCACTTGGACCCCCGAGGCCGAGGAAGCCCTCGGGAACTTAAAGGCGCTCCTCACAAGCGCGCCCATCCTGGTGCCCCCCGCTGTGGGAGAAGCCCTCTTAATCTACGTAGCCACAACCACTCTGGTGGTCAGCGCCACGATCGTAGTCGAGAGACGAGAAGAAGGGCATGCATTGCTCGTCTAGAGGCCGGTCTACTTCATCAGTGAAGTACTGTCCGAGACCAAAATCCGCTACCCGCAAATTCAGAAGCTACTGTACACGGTAATTCTGACGCGGTGAAAGTTGTGACACTACTTCGAGTCTCATCCGGTGACTGTGGTGTCATCCTTCCCCCTGGGGGAGATCATCCAGTGCCGAGAGGCCTCGGATAGGATTGCAAAATGGGCGGTGGAGATCATGGGCGAAACAATCTCGTTCGCTCCTCGGAAGGCCATCAAGTCCCAAGTCTTGGCGGACTTTGTGGCTGAATGGGTCGACACCCAGCTTCCAGCAGCTCCGATCCAACCGGAACTCTGGACCATGTTTTTCGACGGGTCGCTGATGAAAACAGGAGCGGGTGCGGGCCTGCTCTTCATCTCACCCCTTGGGAAGCACCTCCGCTACGTGTTGCGCCTCCATTTCCCGACGTCAAACAACATGGCCGAGTACGAGGCTCTGGTTAACGGGTTGCGCATCGCCATCAAGCTAGGGGTTCGGCGCCTCGACGCTCGTGGCGACTCACAGCTTGTCATCGACCAAGTCATGAAGAACTCCCACTGCCGCGACCCGAAGATGGAAGCCTACTGCGACGAGGTTCGGCGCCTGGAAGACAAGTTCTACGGGCTCGAGCTCAACCACATCGCTCGATGATACAACGAGATTGCGGACGAGCTGGCTAAGATAGCCTCGGGACGGACAACGGTTCCCCCGGACGTCTTCTCCCGAGACCTACATCAACCCTCTGTCAAGACCGACGACACGCCCGAGCCCGAGGAGGCCTCGGCCCATCCTGAGGCACGCTCGGCCCCCGAGGGTGAGGCACTGCGTGTCGAGGAAGAGCGGAATGGGGTCATGCCTAATCGAAACTGGCAGACCCCGTACCTGCAATATCTCCACCAAGGAGAGGTACCCCTCGACAGAGCCGAAGCTCGGCGACTGGCGCGGCGCTCCAAGTCGTTTGTCTTGCTGGGTGACGGAAAGGAGCTCTACCACTGTAGCCCCTCAGGCATCCTCCAGCGATGCATATCCATCGCCGAAGGTCAGGAGCTATTGCAGGAAATACACTCGCGGGCTTGCGGTCATCACGTAGCACCTCGAGCTCTCGTTGGAAACGCTTTCCGACAAGGTTTCTACTGGCCAACCGCGGTGGCCGACGCCACTAGGATTGTACGCACCTGCCAAGGGTGTCAATGCTATGCAAGGCAGACACACCTACCCGCTCAGGCCCTGCAAACAATACCCATCACCTAACCGTTTGCTGTGTGGGGTCTGGACCTCATCGGTCCCTTGCAGAAGGCACCCGGGGGCTTCACGCACCTGCTGGTCGCTATCGACAAATTCTCCAAGTGGATTGAGGTCCGACCCCTAAACAGCATCAGGTCCGAACAGGCGGTGGCGTTCTTCACCAACATCATCCATCGCTTTGGGGTCCCGAACTCCATCGTCACTGACAACGACACCCAATTCACTGGCAGGAAGTTCCTGGACTTCTGCGAGGACCACCACATCCAGGTGGACTGGGTCGCCGTAGCTCACCCCATGACGAATGGGCAGGTAGAGCGTGCCAACGACATGATTCTGTAGGGACTTAAGCCGAGGATCTACAACGACCTCAACAAGTTCGGCAGACGATGGATGAAGGAACTCCCCTCGGTGGTCTGGAGTCTGAGGACGACGCCAAGCCGAGCCACGGGCTTCACACCATTCTTTCTAGTCTATGGGGCCGAGGCTATCTTGCCCACAGACTTAGAATACAGTTCCCCGAGGACAAGGGCGTACGACGACCGAAACAACCAGACCAGCCGAGAAGACTCACTGGACCAGCTGGAAGAGGCTCGGGACATGGCCTTACTACACTCGGCACGGTATCAGCAGTCTCTGCAATGCTACCACGCCCGAGGGGTTCGGTCCCGAGACCTCCAGGTGGGGGACTTGGTGCTTCGGCTACGATAAGACACCCGAGGGCGCCACAAGCTCACACCTCCCTGGGAAGGGCCGTTCATCATTGCCAAGATTTTGAAGCCCAGAACATACAATCTGGCCAACAGTCAAGGCGAGGTCTACAGCAACGCTTGGAACATCCGACAACTACGTTGCTTTTACCCTTAAGATGTTTTCAAGTCGTTCATATGCCTTGTTCTCTTTACATACGCAAATAGAGTCTAACCGTCAAGGAAGGGTCAGCCTTGCCTCGGCGAAGCCCGACCCTCCCTCGGGGGTTAGAAGGGGGGAACCCCCTCTGCGTCAAAATTTTCCTCGGAAAAAGTCTTTCTGCCAGAACATCTTTCGCGCTTTTCGACTACTTCGATAGCAGGATCCTGAAAACGACGGAGTACACGTAAGCGGCAAGGCCGACCGAGCCGAGGGACTCCTACGCCTCCGGGATACAGATACCTCACTCATCACCTTCTGCGATAAGTAACTCACGCTCGGATAAGCGATTCTGTTGACCGAACGAGTCTTAACGCTTGAAAACTTTTCTGCCAGAACGATTTTTCGTGCCTTCTCGACTATGTCGATAACAGAATCCTGCGGACGAGTAAGAGTATACTTAAGCGGCGAGGCCGACTGAGCCGAGGGACTCCTACGCCTCTGGGATACGGATACCTCACTCATCACCTTCCGCGATAAGTAACTCTCGCTCGCACAAGTAATTCTGCTACCGACAAACAAGTCCTGATACTCGAAACAAGAGGAAAAGAAACGCAGCTTTATAACACGACAATGATATGTTTGGGCCTCGGTAGCCGCAAAAGACATACGCATGCTACAGACAAACTGTTCCTGCAGGTTCAGACATCAACAGAGGGAACAGCAGCACCCTCGGTGTTGTTTCCACCTTCGGCGAGATCCGGCCCGGCCTCGGACGACGACACGGGCGGAGGATCTCCACCTCGAAGGAAGATGTCAACACCGCGCCTGGGCCATCGCCGCCAGCGTCTCCTCCAGGAACCCGGCCCGAGCAGACGGCTTATCCGGCCGCTCCGTAGCCTCAGCCAGCTGTCCCCCGAGGACATCAGCCCGGCGCATGGCCTCGGCAGCCCGACTCCGGGGTTGGTCCCGCTAGTGGATGACCCGGCCCGGCTCCAGCCGCCACTGCTATGCCTCCTCGGCCTGGGAAGTCACCTGCTCCTGGGCCGATGAAGCCCCTTTTCGAGCCAACTCCTCCTCTGTCCATGCTGACACCGCTGCCTCCGGCTCTGGCTCATCGCAGAGCAGCCGAGGGTTCCTTAACTGAGCAAGAGAAGCCTTGAGTGGCAAGGCTGACCGAGCCGAGGGACTCCTACGCCTCCGGGATATGGATACCTCACTCGTCACCTTCCGCGCAAAGCAACTCACACTCGGTTAAGCGGCTCAGCTAGTCCCAATACTTGAAACAAGGGGAAGACACGGCTTCACGCCCAAATACACAGATGTTCAGGCCCCGACAGCCGCAATGAACATACACCGGCACTCAAGGTGCCATTACAAACGGAACTCCGGTTCCACTCCCGCAGGTATGAACAACCTCCACATCGTAGGGCCTGCGGGACGACAAACTCCGGGTGGCTCGCCGGCGACCTCTGCAGCAGCAGCGATGGCCCCAGGGCAAACGCCACCGCCTAGGAGGCTCTCGTTCGTGTCCCCTCACGGGGGACAAGAACCAGACATTAAAGCCAAAGAGCCGGAGGCCCGGAGCGCAGGAGATGCCGACGATCTCGTCGGCGGAGAAACCTTCTCCGGCTGCCACCACCTCAGCACCGACGGTGGCGTCCACCTGCCCACCAACACCGCACCAGCAAGCGCCGGCCGCCCCAAAGCGCACCGGCAGGTCCTCACTCTCGTCCTCGCCACAAAAACGAGAATGGGACCGTCCCAGAACACGAGCACCGCCCTCGCGGCGTACGACGTGTTGTGAGACCCCCCCCCCCCCGGTGCGGCTGGCCACCATCGCCCGGACAGAGCACGGAATGCTGCACCCTAGCTGGGCAGCAGCAGTTCGCCTTCCCCGGCATGGCTGGAGGACGCCTCCTCCGCAGAGCTGGAGGATGGTTTCCACCCCCAGATGCCGGAGGAAGAAGCGAGATGCCAGCCCACGCGAAGGCAGGCCCCGGCTCACCTCGCCCTCCTCCCCAGTAAGGATGATGAAGATCCTTGAAGCTGAGGGCGGGGCAGAGGCCGCAGCCCGGCTTGCTTCTCCCCACCATCGAACTGGTGGTCACCGTCTTGGGTGACCATTGGTGAGGGGATGCAGCCGGGCTGCCTGATGAAAATCCTTGAAGCCGAGCAATGGCTGAAAGGTGCCAACCTCCACGAAGTTGCGCTCCTCCAACAGCAGCAAGACGAAAGCAACGCGGGCGCTCCCCATCCGGGGGCTCGGAAGGTGGAAGGGCGCAATGCATGAGGGGAGTGCGAAGGCATGGCTACCACCCAGGGGGTCGGTCCCTTTTTAAAGGCGACTCTCCCCACTCGCATCCTCAGGCGTCGCGGACTAAGTCTTCACCAACGCGCTCCAGGGTCCTCCCCCTACGACACGGGGGCTGGATCCCACGCGTCATGCGAGCTGGCCCAGGACAGAAGAAGCCAAACCGCCACGCGCGGAGCGTGTAACCGCCCAGCGGTTACAAGCACTCCTCCATCTTCGCCTAAACCAGCGGGTGAAAGGGCAGACCGCCATGCAGGCGGCATGCAACCGCACCACGGGGATGCACCCTTTCGACTTCGACGCATCCAGCATGGAGGCCCAGGCCCACACGTCATGTAACCGACGCGCCGGTTACTACGTGCGAAAAACTGCACCGCCACTTACGCCAATGCTGCGCCTTCTCGACTGTGGAACCGGTGCCGCAACTCGAGGCAACCCTGCGCATGGCCCTACAGTGCCAGCCGAGCACGTCGGTCATGGGTCAGTCAGCCGCGGGAGAAGGCGCGACAGTCGATATGTCCAAAAGTGGGCCGACAGTAATGGCGGCAGCAGGCGAGCGGAAGCGGCGGTCAAATCGTCTGCAGGCTCGCGTCCCCTCCTGAGCAGCAGGGGAGCCCTCTCCCACGGCGTGAAGACGACGCGCCCGTGTTCCGTCCCTCGAACGGCTCGCACAACGGCTGCCCCGCAAACCACTCGTCCCGTCGCATTAACTCCGGGGCAGGGCAGGCGACACCTTTGGCAGGCGAAGCGGGCGACGCTTCACCTCCGCCATGATGACCGCGTCAAAAAAGGTGTGCCACATCGTTCAATTTCGTATCCTTTTCCTCTTCCCCTTTCTCTCTCTTGCTACAGGGACCGGGAAAGGGGATACTCCGAAAGGGATCCTTCTTCGCGAAGGAAGCGGGCCCCGAGCCCTCCTACTGATCAGGGGTTCGAAGGCTGGCCCTTCGGAAGGGTTCGATAGCCACCCCAGAGCACTCGGGCTCCGCGCCCACTACTGATCAGAGGTTCAAAGGCTGGCCCCTCGGAAGGGTTCGACAGCCGCCTCAAAGCACTTGGGCTCCGCGCCCATTACTGATCAGAGGTTCGAAGGCTGGCCCCTCGGAAGGGTTCGACAGCCGCCTCAGAGCACTCAGGCTCCGCGCCCACTACTGATCAGGGGTTCGAAGGCTGGCCCCCCCGAAGGGTTCGACAGCCGCCCCAGAACACGCAGAGCGAGGGATGACTCTGGGTACGTCCGATACATGGCCGAGGCTCGAGCTACGCTCCCGAGGTACCCTAGGACATTTCCGAGACCAGCAGAAACGATTCTGTAACGGAATCCCATCAGAGGGAGGCATCGAGCCCTCAGACCCTAGCAACGGGACCGGGTCCGGCAAATCACCTGCAGGTACTTTTGGAGCGCGCCTCTGGGCCACTAGCCGACCCTTATCGAACGGGGCACGGGCGTCCACTCGGATCACCCGTTAGCAACTCACTGGAGACACCATGTTCGGCGCCCTCCGAGGGCATCATGGCGCTTTCCCCCCTCCTCCTTGCGGAAAGGCGACGAAGGGGCGTATGATAAAAGCCAAGTCAGTCCTTGACCGTACTCTCGCTCTGTGCAGAGGCTCGAGGGCTGCTCTCGCAAACCCGGTACCGGCCAAACCGTTGACAGCGTCAACATACCAGCCCGAGAACTCGGAACCTGACCATGCACCCGGGCTTCGATCAGATCGCATGAGGGAACAACTAGACCGGCCGAGGCGTCATGAAAGGCACTAAGACCTCGGAGGAGTCAAACCACTCGTCCAAGGCCTCGGGGGCTACACCCGGCGGGTGCGCTCGCGCGCACCCACCGGAACAAAATGTAACCGAGAAAGGCCGGTCCCCTTGCAAAAAAATGCGACAAAGCCTCCAAGCGAGTACCAACACTCCCTTTGAGGCTCGGGGGCTACTGTCGGGGACCATAATTAGGGGTACCCCCAAGACTCCTAAACTCGGCTGGTAACCGCCATCAGCACAAGCTGCAAAGGCCTGATGGGCGCAATACAGGTCAAAGCTCCGTCCACTCAAGGGACACGATCTCGCCTCGCCCGAGCCTAGCCTCGGGCAGGAACATTAGACCCAGGTGGATTCACGCCTCGCCCGAGGGCCTCCTCAAGCAGCGGGCGCACCTTCGACTCGCCCGAGGCCCAGCTCGGGCAGGCTTCGCAGTGAAGCAACCTTGGCCAGATCGCCTCGCCAACCAACCGTATCGCAGGAGCATTCAATGCAAGGATCGCCTGACACCTTATCCTGACGCGCGCTCCTTAGTCGGCAGGATCGAAGTGACCGCAGTCACTTCGCCCCTCCACTGACTGACCTGACAGGAAAACAGCGCCGCCTGCCCTGCTCCGACTGCTGTGCCACCCGCCAGGGTGAGGCTGACAGCAGCCGAGTCCAGCCTCAGGTGCCATAGGAAGCTCTGCCTCGCCCGACCCCGGGGCTCGGCCCCCGCCTCGACCTCGAAAGACGGTCTCCGCCTCGCCCGACCCCAGGGCTTGGACTCAACCTCGACCTCGGAAGACGGTCTCCGCCTCGCCCGAACCCAGGGCTCGGCCCCCGCCTCGACCTCGGAAGACGGTCTCCGCCACGCCTGACCCCAGGGCTCAGACTCAACCTCGACCTCGGAAGACGGTCTCCGCCTCGCCCGACCCCAGGGCTCGGACTCAGCCTCGACCTCGGAGGAGTCTCGGACCGACCATGTCGCAGGGGGGTACATCATTACCCTACCCCTAGCTAGCTTAGGCTACGGGCAACAAGACCGGCGTTCCATCTGGCTCGCCCCAGTAAAACAAGTAATGATGGCACCCCGCGTGCTCCCATGACGACGGCGGTTCTCAGCCTCCCACGAAAGCAAGGAGACGTCAGCAAGGTCCCGACAGCCCCGACAGCTGTGCTTCTACAGGGCTCAAGCGCTCCTCCGACGGCCACGACATCACATGCACAGGGCACTAACACCTCTCCGACAGCCACGTCGGCATGTACATAGGGCTCTGGCTCCTCTCTGCTAGACACGTTAGCATATTGCTACACCCCCCATTGTACACCTGGGCCCTCTCCTTACATCTATAAAAGGAAGATCCAGGGCCCTCGTACGGGAAGGTGGCCGCGCAGGAGGATGGGCTGACGGATAGGCTCTCTCTCTCTCACTCTCTCGCGAACGCTTGTAACCCCCTAATGCAAGCGCATCCGCCCTGGGCGCAGGATAACACGAGCCGCGGTTCCCCTTTTTTCCCTTGTGTTCCATCTCGCGCCGACCCATCTGGGCTGGGACACGCAGCGACAATTTACTCGTCGGTCCAGGGACCCCCTGGGGTCGAAACGCCGACAGGACCGCACCACCACTCTTATTTACTTATTTAATGCCAAAGGGGGAGAAAATATTAAGCCCAAAGCAAAAGGACCGCACCACCACCATTTCAAAAAAAATTCGAAATAAAGTTTTAATTGATATTTTTATTGGTATCTAAGTCATGGAAATTTTTCAAATTAATATCTTTCAAGAATTATTATTTCAATAAGTATCTAATATCAATTGGTATCCATATTACAATTTCAAATTGATAACTGTTGGGGGCCTTCGGCTTCCGAAGGTCCTCAAAAACGTGATTTGACAATGTTTCTGGAGTGTAATACTTGAACAGGTACCTTCGGACATGGACCCTTCGGACATGTCAAAATCGTTGTATGAAGAAACGCAAGGAGAACGAAGGATGGAACAGAGCCGAAGCTGTGCGCAAGGAAGCTTCGGCATGTTGGCGGAAAAGAAGAAACCGACTTAAAGAGGAAAAGACTATCTAGACCCCGATAAATTACTATAGAGTTATTATCAAACGCAAAGGGCCTGGATGTAATTTTACGTGGGCTGCGACCCGTGCCTATAAATAGGTGAACAGTACTCCCGTACTGTTCACGCTGACTGGGCATTTGCTTTTGCGTCACGCTTGTACTTTTGCTTTTTTCAAGTCGAAGGTACATTTGTAATTTGTTATCATTTCTATTTTTCCATAATAATAAAATAGAAATGAGCTAATAATAATATTTAAGTGTTTATGTTATTTCTCATACCTTATGTGAATCCTTCTTCATTATATGTTGCATTGATAAAGGTATGTCCTTCATAACCTTCGTCCGAAACTCATTATATCCCAAGGGAAATAATGCTTCAAAGGACGAAGGACTTTAACGTTTAACAATTTCTATGTTGCCTTGTTCTTAATTCATAGCAGTTAAGGACAAGTCCCCAACAATAACTATTTCAAAACGCTCTTGAAAGCTAAGAGGAGAATTTCATTAAGGGGGAGTTTTGTTTAGTCAAAGGAAAAGCATTTGAAACAGGGGAGAAAAGTTCAAATCTTGAAAATGCTTCTTGCAATCTTATTCATATACCTTTGACTATTTGCAAAAAGACTGAAAAGAATTTGCAAAAACAAAACAAGTGGTGCAAAGGTGGTCCAAAATTTTAAATAAAAGAAAAGCAATCCATTCATATCTAGTAAAATTATCAATTGGTTTAACTCCAAGTAACCTATGCACATTCCAAAATACAAACTAGTTCATTTCTGTACTTTATATATTTGCTTTGGTTTGTGTTGGCATCAATCACCAAAATGGGGGAGATTGAAAGGGAAATAGGGTTAACCTTTTCCTACGATTAATTTTGGTGGTTGATCGTCAACACAAACACATGGACTAACTAGTTTGCCAAGAATTCATGTATTACATGTGCATAAAGGTTTAACACAAACCAATAAATATTCAAGTTAGGGACCCAATTCAAAAGGAGCAAAAGCACTTAAGTGTGTTGTGGTCTGGCGCACCGGACTGTCCAGTGTGCCACCGGACAGTGTCCGGTGCTCCAGGGCCGTACAGGAACCAAGCAGCCACTCTCGGGAAAACGCAGGCGCGCTCCGCTATAATTCACCGGACTGTCCGTTGTGCCACCAGACTGTCCGGTGAGCCAGCGGGGTAACGGCTACCTGCGTTCAACGGTCGACTCTGACAGCGCTACAGTGTCGCGGAAGAAGTCAGAGCAGGAGTCAGAGGGGCACCGGACTGTCCGGTGCACCACCAGTCTGTCCGGTGCCACAAGAAGACAAAGGCGCCAACGGTCAACTGCTCCAAAACCCTAACAGTTGGGTGACGTGGCGACGCACCGGACACTGAACAGTGAGTGTCCGGTGGCGCACCGGACTGTCCTGTGCGCCCATCGACAGCGGTCTCCCCAACGGCTATGAAGTGGTTGGGGGCTATAAATAACCCCCAACCACCTCATTCATATCCATCCAAGCTTTCCAAACATTGCATTCAATACAAGAGCAAAATACTCCACTCCAAGACACATCAAATAGATTGGATCCTCTCCAAGCCACCAAATCAACTCAATTCCATTAGAGACTTGAGAGAGGATTTTCTTGTGTTCTTTGTTGCTCTTGTTGCTTGGCTTGGCTTTTCTCTTCTTTCTCTCATTCTCAAGTGCTTTGTAAGCAAAGCAAGAGACACCAAGTGTGTGGTGGTCCTTGCAGGGTCTTAGTGACCCGTGAGATTATGGAAGAAGGCTCACTCGGTCTAAGTGACCATTTGAGAGAGGGAAAGGGTTGGAATAGACCCGGTCTTTGTGACCTCCTCAACGGGGACTAGGTTCTTTGGAACCGAACCTCGATAAAACAAATCACCGTGTTCATTCGCATGATTCTCATTTGATTTGTTTTCCCCTCTCTCCCGGACTCGATTTTAGTTCTAACACTAACCCCGACTTGTAGTGTGTGTTTAAAGTTGTAAATTGCATATTACGCCTATTCACCCCCCCCCCTCTAGGCGACTTTCAATTACCAAATGAAGTCTAAACATGGTTGCTGTAATGTTTTTCAATAGGAACTCTTTAATTATTCTTCGATGGGGTCTCTTTAATGCGATCCTTTTGTTTAATCAGTTTCTTTGTGGAAACGGAATTTGACACAAAGTGAAACAGTCCTTATGTGTGGTGTGGCTCTGCACCCTGAACATTGTTGATTAGTCATGTCCTGCTCTTATCAAATTATTAGACACCTTCTATCTCCATCTCTCTCTCCATCGCCAAACGTGTAAATTTGATATGACCAGCAGCGTGACATCAATGCATGAAAATATCAAGACCTTTGAATGTCCGAGCAAGACTATAATTCTCGTATCTTGTTTCAGTTTGATCGGTGCGAGGTTAGTGATTCCTTGCTACGCCGGTTTTCTAGACCAGCCTTTGAATTAGATCTCTGCCCACCATAAAAGGATTGTGCACCTCCAGCACCTTGGGCCGTATCACTAACAGCCAGCATGATAGCACAGAACTATAAATAGTAAGAGATAGTTTTTTTATCCCTCCATTTAAAGTTATAAGGTATCCAACTACAGATAGTGCCATATTTTGCAAGAGATGGATAAGGGGCTATTTGGAAGAAAAAACAAAAATAAGAGATGTAAAAATATCAAACTAAACTGTTGCAATACTGCCTTCGTTATAATGGAAATTGGACTGTGGCTAATATTAAAATATGATGGCAGATAGCTAATGCAAATTCTGTAAGTTACTTTCAGCATATTAAAACTGAAAGGGAAATAGGGCTTAAACCTTTTCCTAAATGATTTTGGTGGTTGAATGCCCAACACAAATAATTGGACTAACTAGTTTGCTCTATATTATATATTCTATAGGTGCTAAAGGTTCAACACAAACCAATAAAAAGATCAAAGTTAGGGTTCAAAAGAAAGGAGCAAAAGAAACCGAAGAGAACCCTGGTCTGGCGCACCGGACTGTCCGGTGTGCCACTGGACAGTGTCCGGTGCCCAGGGCCGTACGACTTCAAACTTGCCACCTTCGAGTTGCTGGAGAGCCGCTCCGCTATAATTCACCGGACTGTCCGGTGTGTCACTGGACTGTCCGGTGTGTCACTGGACTGTCCGGTGTGTCACTGGACTGTCTAGTGTGCCAGTGGAGCAACGGCTCCAGCGCAACGGTCGACTGCAACGGACACCTACAAAAGTGCTACAGTGCGCGGACAAAGCGCGCAGAATCAGAGCAGCCGCCAGAAGGCGCACCGAACAGTGAATAGTGCCTGTTCGGTGCGGCACCGGACTGTCCAGTGCCCTAAGAAGTCAAAGCTCCAACGGTCGAAACCGTCAGAACCCTAACGGTTGGGTGACGTGGCTGGCACAACGGACTGTCCGGTGCGCCCAACGCCAGCAGCCTTCCCAACGGCTACAATTTGGTTGGTGGCTATAAATACCACCCCAACCGGCCATTTCAAGAGGTGGGTGTCCAAGCAACATTCCAAGTCATATAGTTGACATATTCAAGTCCTCCCAACCACCTCCATTCATTGATCTATCTCATACACAAGAATTAGACCACCACAAGCAATACAAGTGCCACAAAAGAGAGATCAAGCAAAAGAGAGCTACTCGTGTGAGTTTAGCAATAGTGCCTTGTGAGATTCATTGAGAAAGAGTGTATGCTACATCTTGTGATCATTTGAGCGTGGAGTTTTGACTCCCATTCATTGTAAAGCTAGCAAGAGCCCCTTATCTTTGTGGTTGGCCTTGCGGAGACTTCGGTCTCTTGTTGACAAAGAAGAAGAAGAGCTCGCCGGTCTTGGTGATCGGTGAAGAGAGGGAAAGGGTTGAAAAAGACCCGTCCTTAGTGGACTCCTCAACGGGGATTAGGTTCTCGAGAACCGAACCTGGGTAAAACAACCTGTGTCTCTTGTGCTCATTTCTTTTGATTTGTTTGTTTTCTTCCTCTCTAAGTTCTCTTGCACTATTTCTTGCTAATATTATTTTGTGTTGCTTCAAGTTACATTCTCATATATAGAAGCAACGCCTTGCAAGAAAGAACTAGTGTTCTTCCTCTTCTTATCTAAAGTCCTCTTGCATTATTCTCCTTAAACATTTCAATTGTGTTGCTTTGTATTAATTCCGCATTCTTTGAAAACAATACTCTTTGCAAGCAAAGGACTTAGTTTTATACTCTGAAAAGTGTTCATCTTGTTCTAACCGCTAATCGAGGGATCAAGTCCGGGTTTAAAGTTATAATATTCAGGTTTCGCCTATTCACCCCCCCTCTGGGCGACTTTCAATTGGTATCGGAGCCAGGCACTTCATATTGAGTCTAACAACTCGAAGTGATGGCTCGTAGAAGATCCCAAAAGAACAAGAAGACACCTCCGAAGGAAAACAATGAGGTAACTCTTGAGATATTACTTTCGGATTGTTCTAATTATGTTTCATGGTCTACTAGTGTGATAAATGCTTTTAGAACCGTAGATTCACAATTAGAACAAGTTTTAGACAAGAGTATTATACCCTCTAGTTATAATGGGAAAAATGCTTCCGAGGAAGATCAAAGATGTATACGCTTAAACTACCTAGCTTATGACATCTTAAGTAATTCTCTTAGCAAAGAAGATTATCGTGCCTTCATAATGAATTATAATGAATCTATTCATGATGCGCATGATATTTGGACTAGAATTAGAAGTAAATTTGATGAGTCCAAACATGTTAGTTCATATGATGCTTCTACTTCCTCTAGTCCTTGTGAAACTAACTCTTTGAAGGAAGAAGAAGAAAATGAACGTTGGAGACCAAACGATGAATCCACCTCTCCAAAAGGTTTGTCTTCCCATTTCGATTCCCACATATGTTGTGTGGCTAATGAAAATGATAGTGGAAGCACAAATGAGGATGAGGAGGATGAAAGAAGCCTAATGCAACTCTATGCTCATCTAAGTCAAGAAGATAAGGCGGTCATGCTCAAACTTCTAAAAAGAGCGAGAGAGCAAAGCGAAGCTCTTCACATGCTAGAAGATATTCTCACCATAAAAATGAAATGCTTTGAAGAGTTGACTAAGGAACATGAGGAGCTAAAGTGCTCTCATGTTGATTTAGTCCAAAGGTATGAAACTATTTCAATTGAGCAAGATAACTCTTTATATTGTATCGCTCAATTAGTAAATAGGAATGCCTTACTTAAGGACCAAGTAGAAAGGCTAAAAATTGAAAATTTAGCCTTTCAAGAAAAACATAATATGCTTCTAAATTCTCATAAAAATCTTATGGATGATCATATCATGTTAAACATTGCTCATGAGGTTGTGATAGAAAACTTAAAATCCGAGCAACCTCAATCATGCACATGTATTCAAATTGAAACTGTATTACCATGTGCTAATGCTTGTTGCTCGTCAGCAAGCGAATCTTCCTTTGAGCTAGAATTTGCAGGAGTAAAAGATGATTCATGTCAAGAACTCAAGGAAGAAAATGAGAGGCTAAGAATGAGCTTGCCACAACTAAAAGGGAAGTGCACTGCTCAACCTTCTCAAGATAACATTGATCACATGGTGAAGAAGCTTGAGACGGGAACAACCGAGGCATGCACAAAATCCCTAGAAGAAAATGTCAAGGACTTGAGGATTGTCAAGAGGAAGGAACAAAAGAAAAAAAAATACCTCTGTCAAAAGCCTCAACCATGCCTCCATACAAGGCAACATCCAAGGTAATGATCAAGTCACACTTCGCGCTAAGAAAAGTAAGAAGTGTAGTGAATGCTTTGAAAAGGGGCACTTGATTAGGTCATGTCCCTATATTAAAGAGAACGGCTTGATTATTAACAAGAATGATAAACTTTGTTTCAAATACTCTAAGAAGGGACATTTAGTTAAGTCTTGTCCCCATGTGAAACAAAAAGGCATAGAAAAGAAAATAGTTACTAACCATGTAGCCAGCAAGAAACAAGGGAAGAAGAAATCTTCAAGACATGAAGATCGCCTTTGCTACATATGCCAAAAGAAAGGACATCAATGTAAGGAATGTCCTATTGGTAACTATCCTGCTCCTAACTTGTCCATTAATTCATATGTAACTAGGCAACCCAAAACTGAAACTTGTGCTAGAAAGGTAATGAGTTTACCAAGTACTGGCACAAAGGATATTTGGGTTCCTAGATCTTTGTTGACTAACCTTGATAGACCCATCAAGAGATGGGGACCAAAATATACTTGACAAGTTTTGCAGGGGAAAGAGATGATATGAAGCTTTGGAGGTGCTTGAGAGGATCAATTCAATTCATATTGACTCAAGCTATCAATCTTACAATAATCTATATCTTTAAGATTGAACCAAAGTTATTTTGAGTTATTATATTGTTGGGGACTTGCTCTCAAGTGCTTCGGCTTAAGAGCAAGGCAACACAAAGATTGTTAAACGTTAAAGTCCTTCGTCATTCGAAGCATTATTTCCCTTAGGATATAACGACTTTCGGACGAAGGTTACGAAGGACATACCTTCATAAGTACGACATATAAAAATAGAGAGGAAATCATACGAAGTATAAGAGACAACATGAACAATTAAATATGTTGTTATTACTGAACCATTTCTATTTTATTACTATGAAGAAATAGAAATGATATCATATTGCAAGTGTACCTTCGACTTGAGGGAAGGTAAAGAGTACAAGCGTGATGCAAAAGCAAATGTCAAGTCAGTGTGAACAGTACTGAAGCACTATTCATCTATTTATAGGCACGGGACGCAGCCCATGTAAAATTACACTCATGCCCTTTACATTTGCTAATAATTCTACAGTAATTCATCGGGGTCTAGATAGCCTTTTCCCCTTTAAGTCGGTTTCCTTTTCTGTTATCACGCCGAAGCTCCCTTGCGCACAGCTTCGGCTTCGTTCCATCCTTCGTATCCCTTGTGCTTCTTCACACTGTGATTTTGACTCAAGTCCGAAAGGTCCAAGTTCGAAGGTACCTGCTCATGTATTATACTCCAGAAACATTGTTAAATCATGTTTTTGAGGACCTTCGGAAGCCGAAGGCCCCCAACAGTAGCCCCTCGCAATATTAATTTGTTAGGATGATAAATTCAGATTGCGATATGGACGAAGACCCTAAGCCGAAGGTCCGAAAAAATACCTTCCCTTTGCTAGAATAGCAACAGTCAATGACAAGCGGGACCCTCCCACTTGCAACGCCCTAGGCATATAAATATGAGCACACCGCGAGCTCACTTGGTACGCTCTTTGCCATCTGCTTTGCCTGCTCAAACAGCTCTTGCCTACAAACGCTTGCCAAGCTTTTTAGATTTTTTAGCTTCGGCCTTAAGAGCACATTTTCAGCATTTTCGAAGGGATGTCTCAAGATAAGAAAGCTGTTGCTGAAATAAAACTAAGCCTTTCTGAGGAGAAGAATTTGGGCTTTCTTGAATCAATAGCGAAAACAAATACAGAAAAAATTACTAGAGAAATTTTAGAAGGCTTATCTGAAGATACCGGTGAAAGTGACAGTTATGATGTGGAAAGTGGCGGTGAAGACTCCGAAGATCGACCATGGCGACCAAGCCATACAGTTTTCGGAAAATCAAGTATTAAACAGAGTCATCTTGATAACATGAGAGGAAGATATTTTCGGGATATGTCTGTTGTGAGGGCAGATGATGGAGAGAGGACTGTGCCTACTCCCGAAGAGAATGAAGTTGTGATCTTCCGAAGCTTTTTTAAAGCTGGGCTTCGGTTCCCCTTAAAGAGATTTGTGGTTGAAGTTCTGAAGATATATCAGGTCTACCTTCATCAACTTACTCCCAAAGCAATCATAAGAATGGGAATCTTCGTATGGGCCGTGAGGAGCCAGGGCTTGGAGCCAAATGCAAAAAGTTTCTGCAATATGCATGAGCTATTATATGAGACGAAACCCTGGGGCAAAGAGCAATATCATAACAATTTTGGTTGTTATAGCTTCGGTGCCCGCTCTGGGTCAAGCTGTCTCGTGCCGACATTTCGGAAGAGATGGCCCGGAGATTGGATGAAGGAATGGTTCTATGTAAAAAACGATTTGAAGGCACGAGAAGATATTAAAGATATTATCATGCGCCCTATCTGGCAGCGCTTCGGCCTCCAGAAACCGAAGGTGGATATTGACGAGGCAGCCGAAGAATGCCAAAGGGCCTTCGGCGTAGTTTGCTCTTTCATCGGGACAAGGGATTTAATCCAGGAGCACATAGCCTTCAGAGTATGGCCACTTGTAGAAAAGTGGGAAATGCCAAAGGAGACTATCACCAAGTCTGACGAAGGTGGGTTGATTAGGATGAAGTTCACCTTCAGGTACGAAGGTAAGTTTGTTGAGCCAGATGATGATTGGCTGAAATGCATTGAAGCTACAAGCGATGAACTGTTTGGGCCATACTCGAAGGCAGAAGATACTGCGTTATCTGCGCCTTCGGAGGCCGGAAGAAGAAAAGGCTCAACCGAGTTTTTGATGCTATTGGGTTCATGTACCCTGACTACCGCTACCTGCTACGGGGGCGAAAAAGAAAAGATGCAACTTCCGGGAAAGATGATGCTTCAGCTGCTCCAAGCGAGCCCGCGCCGAAGAGGAAAAAGGTGAAGGTCCTTACTCACCGACCGCGCTTTATTGAACCGGCCATAGTGCCCGAGTTTGTCGGTGAGACCTCTTCGGCTACTGAAGCCAAAGAACCTACACCTGCGCAGAAAACTGAAGAGCTGACTGCAACGCCGAAGGCTGAAAAAATTGAAGAGCCGAGAGCTGAAGGGACAAAAACATCAGAAATTTTAAGTCCTTCGGCAGAAGTTGAAGTGCCAAAAACCCAGAAAGGTCCAGCAATGACCCCCAAAAGAAAAAGGATGGTTAATGTTATGGATGTACTAGAGACAATAAAGTCTTCAAGCTCTACTCCGAGGAAAATTGAGACAACAGCCTTTGAAGCCGAAGCTACAAAGCACCAGGCTGAGATCGAAGCTAGGCCTTCAGAGCCCGCCAAGGAGAAATCCTTGGAAACCGGAGGAGAAACGACAAAGGAGGCTATAAAGCAAATTCTGCCTGAAACTCTCTCTCTCTTCAACTCCCGAAGCATCTTCCAGAGTACCTGATTATATTGTACGACATGCTTCGGGCAAAAGGCTATCTGAAGAGGAAAAGCAAGAAGCTCATCATTATGCCCAGAAATTAAAATATCCAAAAGGGGCGTTGATATTCAATGGCAGCGGAGAAGAAGACTTCTTGTATTGTCTCCCAGACAGCAAGGAGATCTCTGTCTGCCGGGAGATGGCAAGAAGCTTCGGATTCCCGACGCTAGAAGACGGGCTCTCAGTGTTATCAAAAGATGAATTGACCGACAGCTTAGCATACAACAGCTTAAAGGTGAGAGAATAAGATTTTTGTACTTAAAAACAAAACTTTTTTGTTTGCTTATACTTAATACCACACTCCTTTTGCAGGGCCTTATTCTTAGCAACGCCCTCAGGGCGCAAAAAAGCGCTGAAGACGAGGGATGTACCATGGCCTTGAATAACCTTCGTTCCGAAGTAATTGAGCTAAGAAACGAAGGTCTTGAAAAAGACAAAATATTAAACTCATTGATAAACAAGATAAAATAAGACGAGGCTACTTCAAAAGCCCAATCTGAGACCTAGAAATGCGAAATTGAAGATCTTCGAAAACAGCTGGCAGAAGAAAAATTAAAATGTGCAATTGCCGAAGCTGACCGAGACGCCAGTGACTACTGAAAAAATTACTGGGAAAAAACAGTTGTGGAGCTTCGTTCTTCAAAAGAAAGATGCTATGAAAAATTCGTGGCATGTGTACAGAAGATAAAAACCAGCTTCGCCAATATTGGCGCACACTCAAATGAGGACAACTTCGTACTAGGCGATCCCGAAGGTCCAATCGAATGGATCAACGGCGAAGCCGAAGCCTTTGAGGAAGTTTTGAGTGGCCGCGGAGATGTCTGCGCCTTCTCAAGTGCCAGGGGAATTGCGGCTATCTTAGAGAAGGTAGGATGTGAACATGTGAAGATTCTAGCCCAAGCCGAAGCTGCGTTCTCTATTGAAGATACAAAAGACCCCTCGACCGAGGCAAGCTTGGTTGGCGGAAAGTTTTTCACCGACATCTGGGAAAATGGTGGCCGAGGGATGGCTCACGAAATTATAAAGAAAAGTGAAAAAGATACCCACGATGCTAGAGAAGCAGCAAAGGTAGCTGGAAAAAACTGCAGAACTTGAAAGGCGGATAGGTATTGTCTAATTGCTTTTGACTTTATGTTTTATTCTTATGACTTCGAACTTATTCATGTTTTTATATCGCAGCCGAATTATCTCCTCCCCCGGAGCCCTTCGAGTCACAAGCCGACCCTGAAGCAAAAAAGGAAGATGAAATTACTAAGATGGCCGAAGCTATTATGGACAAAGCTGTGACTCAACTACTAAACGAAGCTGCGGAAGTAGTTTTAAAAGAAGAATAGCTATTGTTGTAAAAACATTCGGAATACTGATGTAATATTTGCTGAACAAAGTATGTAATATTCTATAGTTTTGAAAGTAATATATAAGTTGTATGTAATTCAGTTCTTTAAGATGCATGAAACTTTACATACATACCGTTTTTGAGCCTTTGGCGAAAAAACACCTTCCCTTCTTTTCATGCTTCGTGAAGAATATCCATATTCGTGAAAATATTATGCTTCGTAAGCAATAGATCTCCTCTGATACTAAAGTTGACGAAACTGTACTTCTTCAAACTTTATTTTGTGCCTTGGCACAATTTCTTCGAAACAATTTCCGAAGATTAACATTGTATTCCCTTCTTGTGCCATTGATGCAATATGATGTATGATGTCATGTTATGCGAATGATGTGATGATGCTATGATATGCAAAATGATATTTGTGCCGAAGATACACACACGTTCCCACAATAGAACACAGTCTCTTTTCCGTTTATTTTTCGGCTTCACCGCTTATTTTTCGGTGTATCAGCGTTGACTTTTCGCTGTAAGCCTCCCTTAGGAGCTTCTTCGCCTTTTACTTCGGCTGTATTAGCGTTTATTTTTCCCTGTAAGCCTCCCTTAGGAGCTTCTTCGCCTTTTATTTCGGCGGTATCATCGTTTATTTTTCACTGTAAGCTCTGCATTCCCTTTGGAACGACTTTTGAGCAGAAAACTTACGCTATGTTCCCTTAAGAACGACTTTTGTTGCTCCGACAAAAACTTACACTGCGTTACTTAAAACGACTTTTTGTAGCTTCGGAGATACTTTCTGTAACCACGAGCTCTTAAGAACGAGTTTTCATGCTTCGGCAACTTTTTGGATTCCGTATGTCTGTGTATAAGATATATTTTCACTATGACAAAAACGAAGCTGTTACAAGAAATTGAAAACGACAAGAAAAACTTAGGCTTTCAATGATTGTTCCTTATTAAAAAGAAAAATGGTAACAAATGCAAGAACTATTTCAGCAGCAGGATATCTTCTAATAGATGTGCTTTGACTCTGGTACAGTACTGTTGACTGTGCGAGCTTCGGACTCCTCTCTGAAGTCTCGTTGCTGATGAGTGTGATGGCTGCCTTCTGGCTGCTGGCCTCTTTGTATTGGTGGTGGAGGTGGAAGCTGTTGCCAAGATGCCTGAGATTGGCTTGCCGAAGCAACAAAAGCTGCAGAATGGTTACCCACATACTCTGGAATGTACGGTGAGTGGTACGAAGCAGTATGCATAACTTGCTTCGGCTGGCTCTGTTGGGCTGCAGCTTCTGCTATCTCTTTCTGTTTCTGGATGGTGACATGGCACATCCTGGTAGTATGGCCCTTGTCCTCACCGCAGAATAGGCAATAAATTTTTCTGGGCTGATCTCCAAACCTTCCTCCGAAGCCCCTGGCGCCTCTGCCCCTTGGAGCTGGGGGCTGAGGATAGCTCTGTTGCTGCCCCGAAGCCTGGGAGGAATATTGTGACCTCTGTTGCTGGCCTCCTCTATCGTCATTCTGAGTGGAATGAATTGGTCTGACGTGCCTAGGATGGACTCTTCCTCCGAAGCCCCTGGTCATTTCGGAGAATCTGTAAGCTTCCTCCCTTCTCTGTCGAAAGTCATTATCAGCTCGGATGTATTCATCCATCTTCTGAAGCAGTTTCTCCAAGGTTTGAGGGGGTTTCCTGGTGAAGTATTAGGCTGTAGGTCCTGGCCGAAGCCCCTTAATCATGGCCTCAATGACAAGTTCATTGGGCACCGTTGGCGCCTGTGCCCTTAGTCGTAAGAACCTTCGGACATACGCCTGAAGGTATTCTTCGTGATCCTGGGTGCACTGGAACAAAGCTTGAGCAGTGTCTGGCTTCGTCTGGAACACTTGGAAACTGGTGATAAGCATGTCCTTCAGCTTTTGCCATGATGTGATTGTTCCTGGCCGAAGAGAGGAGTACCAGGTTTGTGCAACATTTTTGACTGCCATGACGAAGGATTTCGCCATGACTGCAGAATTGCCACCATATGAAGATATGGTTGCTTCGTAGCTCATCAGAAATTGCTTCGGATCTGAGTGTCCGTCATACATGGGGAGCTGAGGTGGTTTGTAAGACGGGGGCCAAGGTGTAGCCCGCAGTTCAGCTGAGAGAGGAGAAGCATCGTCAAAGGCAAAATTTCCATGGTGGAAGTCCTCATACCAGTCATCCTCGTTGACGAAGCCCTCTTGGTGAAGCTCTCTGTGCTGGGGCCTTCGGTTTTGCTCATCCTGAGCAAGATGACGAACTTCTTCAGAGGCTTCGTCTATCTGCCTTTGCAAGTCAGCTAGCCGAGCCATCTTTTCCTTCTTCCGTTGCACTTGCTGATGAAGCATCTCCATATTCCTAATTTATTGGTCCAAGTCGTCCTCCTGAAGCGTTGGACTGGTGGCCTTCCTCTTCTGGCTTCGGGCCTCCCGAAGAGAAAGGGTTTCCTGGTTTGGGTCCAGCGGCTGTAGAGCGGCAGCCCCTGTTGCTGAAGCTCTCTTTGGCAGCATGACGAAGGTCGATGCTTACCGAAAGTGGTCAGAAAGGGTTCACCGGAGGTGGGCGCCAATGTTTGGGACTTGCTCTCAAGTGCTTCGGCTTAAGAGCAAGGCAACACAAAGATTGTTAAACGTTAAAGTCCTTCGTCCTTTGAAGCATTATTTCCCTTAGGATATAACGACTTTCGGACGAAAGTTACGAAGGACATACCTTCGTAAGTACGACATATAAAAATAGAGAGGAAATCATACGAAGTATAAGAGACAACATGAACAATTAAATATGTTGTTATTACTGAACCATTTCTATTTTATTACTATGAAGAAATAGAAATGATATCATATTGCAAGTGTACCTTCGACTTGAGGGAAGGTAAAGAGTACAAACGTGATGCAAAAGCAAATGCCAAGTCAGTGTGAACAGTACTGGAGCACTGTTCATCTATTTATAGGCACGGGACGCATCCCATGTAAAATTACACTCATGCCCTTTACATTTGCTAATAATTCTACAATAATTCATCGGGGTCTAGATAGCCTTTTCCCCTTTAAGTCGGTTTCCTTTTCTGTTATCACGCCGAAGCTCCCTTGCACACAGCTTCGGCTTCGTTCCATCCTTTGTATCCCTTGGGCTTCTTCACACTGTGATTTTGACCCAAGTCCGAAAGGTCCAAGTTCGAAGGTACCTGCTCATGTATTATACTCTAGAAACATTGTTAAATCATGTTTTTGAGGACCTTCGGAAGCCGAAGGCCCCCAACATATATCTACTCATATCATCTCGAGCAAGATATTGAAGTTGTAGGAATTAAAGGATTATCCTATGTGGAAAAACCAAAGCCTACAACATGGAGGAAAGCCAAAGGATGGTAACACTTATGTCTTTAAGTGCAAGTATCTTCAATTACCATTTCTCTTGTGTCTTGTGTAGTCACATAGAAAAAGGAAGCACTTAAGAATATTATCAAATTATGTCACCGTTCTTTGGAGAAAGTTCCTCTCATATGGTAGATTGAATTTTCATCATTTCAATGTTATTGTAAGTACCATATTGCATGTTTACACTAATCATCCCATTATTGCCATAGTCTAGACATAGAGACATATTCCAAGTTCTTAAAAGAATAAAGTGTCATATAAGGAATTCAAATCCCTAGGTCACTTCTAAAGGGAATATCTCTTTATGACTTGAATCGTGAGACTAATGCTTTTGTCTATCTAACCTAAGTAGTCTCACATAGAGAGAATAAGTTTCTCTATGGAAATGTGTAATCTAACATGAAAAGAAAAATCAATCCGATGATGTATTTCTTCTTGCTTAAATTGGATATGATTCTTATACATTCATCGCTCTTCATGTTATGAATTAGACTTGTTCCCATAATCTTAAGAAATTGACCATGCTTATTTTATGAGTTAAAACTGAGCATAACATCATCTATGGGATAATCTAGTTCATGCTATGAAGTTTCCATGCTTTGGTAATCCACTTTTCATTCCTTCTAAAAAATTATTACAAAAAGGGAAACTAGTGCTTGTGTTACTAATGACATATCTCTTGAGCATATTTGTGAAAATCTACAAGAGAGTAAGAGCATGTTCAATTTATTAAAAGACACAAGCATCAAGGGTTGCCCTTCACCTAAAGGAAGAAAGGTAAAAGCAAAGGTATGGGAACTCACCCTCTCAATTAATAATAGTTCTCATTCAATTGATATTTATTCTAAATTATCTTAATCTACCAGTGTGAAGATTAGATTCATTAGTTAACTCAAGATGGCTAAAAGTGCATACAATCTTGCTTTCATATGTGCACTAGTCTATTAGATTCTAACTCATATCTTTGCTATATATGTTCTCATATTGATATGCTCCTAAGTTATGTTAATAAATTCAATATGAAGAAGTAAATTTCCTATGATTGATTAGAAATGTTAAAAGGTGCAAATTCCTCCTTTCTAATGATGTGCACTAATATTAAGGATTTTACTTCATGTCTGTGTGATTTGTGGATGATGAATTGTTTATATCTCTTATCTAAAAGAAATCATCATATACTCCTCTGTGCTGCTAATATCTTTCTTGAGTATTTTCAATAAGTTTGAAAAGAAAAAGAGACAACTACAAAGGGAGGACACTCAAAAGGAAGATATCAAGAACAACAACACCCACTTGGACAGTAAGATCTTCAAATGGTCAATGGTGTGGTTGTAAGTATTCTAAACCTTTTGATTGTTAAGAAGACCAGACATAAGTTGATTATTGAAAATATTACATGCCTTGATCAAGATGGTCATAGTATTCCAATATTTTTTAAAAGAGAAGTGCGTTCAAATTCTTGATGCATACCTTTAGGGGGAGCTCCATTTCTATATCTTGATCATATTAAGACTAACATTTTCTCTTAGTAATCTCATAAAGTCTCAAGTATGAGAATAAATTTCTCATGAAGTATGCTGCTTCAATTTCAATCCAATTTGGTAAAGTAATATCACTTTTATCAAAGATTGTAGCTTTTATTGTTAAAGTAGCATATTTACTGGATTCTCCTATTCTAAGCTTATTTGATATTATTATGTTGCTCTTTTGATCGCATCTGTTATTCAATGAATAACTTCAATTAACACTTATGTTGCTTAGTGCCTCATATACTATCAATCAATATCTCTCTTGATATGCACTAAGTTAAAAGGAGAATTCAGGATAAATTTATGTAATTTGTGATCTACTTGATATATGATAGCTATAACTTAGAAAAGGATCACTAGTTGTAGAACTCTCTCTTGTGCAAAATATTTCCATATATTGTTTTGAATATAGGTCTTAAGTAACCAAGACTAAGGACAAAACACAATGAAGAGAGCATCTCTATATGAAGGCACATAAGGGTAAACTACTTCCTCTCATTTACACATGTACCTAAATCTTCCTATACATTCTTTGCATATCTTGTATAAAAGGAAGAGAAAGCATGTCTATGCATTATCCCTGCTTCATACCTAGTTTAACCTCTAAAATTTTTTCATTCCTACATTAATGCATTCTTGTTAAAACTAGGTGAAGTAGTTTTATTATCAAAGAGCTTAAAGCTTAATCTTGTAACGAGGATAAGCTACCTTTGTTCTAAAGGTGGAGGTTCCTTAAGCCTCTCTGAAATCCTTAAGGGTAAATGCTTAAGATGTTTATAACATGCTTTCGTAAGTGCATAGTCTGTCGTGAGCATCACACTTATATTATGACACAATGCACTTCACATTGTCTATGATATAGATATGTTCTCATTAACCTCATTATGTGCATTTGGCATTTAAGGACAAAATATGTATTTCTCTCAAGGCACATATTTAGGGGGAGCAATCTATATTATATAGAACTATGATAACGCTTAATTGACATATCTTTTGATCATATCTCTTTCTTTTGGTACACATCCATATTTCTTATTCTTCGTGTGCCAAGGCTAAGACTAATGTGCTTCCATAAGTATTTCTTGTATTAGTCTCAGATTGAAAGGGAAATGGAGTATTCAGCAAAGACAACGCTTCCACTCAACTCCATTGGTATTATTTACCCTTTGCTGGTATTCCGCCATCTCTCCAATTGGTCTA
This sequence comes from Zea luxurians, assembly GCA_029449295.1. Lineage (NCBI taxonomy): Eukaryota > Viridiplantae > Streptophyta > Magnoliopsida > Poales > Poaceae > Zea > Zea luxurians. Next base: position 31,126,639 of record JAOPSE010000001.1, on the reverse strand, counting down.
ATCTTTCACTTATATTTCTTTTTATCAATGGGGGAGAAAAGACTCCGTTTTTGGCGATTAATGACAAAGGGGGAGAAATATTAAGCCCAAAGCAAAAGGACCGCACACCCTTCAAAAAATTTTAATTGACATATTTCAAAATTGGTATGTTTTTCAATTGATTAGGATTTTTCACATTGGTATCTAAAAATTATTTGATCTTCTCTCAATTGATAAAACCCTCTTGAACACTAAGAGGAGAGAATTTCTCCAGGGGGAGTTTTGTTTAAGTTAAAGGAAAAGCATTTGAAACAGGGGGATAAAATTTCAAATCTTGAAAATGCTTCTTGCAAATCTTATTCATATACCTTTGACTATTTGCAAAAAGACTTTGAAAAGCTTTTCCAAAAGAATTTGTAAAAACAAAACAAGTGGTGCAAATGTGGTCCAAAATGTTAAATAAAAGAAAGCATCCATGCATATCCTATGAAACTATAAAATTGGTTTAATTCCAAGTAACATTTGCACTTATCTTATGCAAACTAGTTCAATTCTGCACTTATATATATTTGCTTTGGTTTGTGTTGGCATCAATCACCAAAAAGGGAGAGATTGAAAGGGAAATAGGGCTTAAACCTTTTTCTAAATGATTTTGGTGGTTGAATGCCCAACACAAATAATTGGACTAACTAGTTTGCTCTCGATTATATATTCTACAGGTGCTAAAGGATCAACACAAACAAATAAAAAGATCAAAGTTAGGGTTCAAAAGAAAGGAGCAAAAGAAACCGAAGAGAACCCTGGTCTGGCGCACCGGACAATGTCCGGTGCCCAGGGCCGTACGACTTCAAACTTGCCACCTTCGGGTTGCTAGAGAGTCGCTCCGCTATAATTCACCGGACTGTCCGGTGTGTCACCGGACTGTCCGGTGTGCCAACGGAGCAACGGCTCCAGCGCAACGGTCGACTGCAACGGACACCTATAAAAGTGCTACAGAGCGCGCAGAGTCAGAGCAGCCGCCAGAAGGCACACCGGACAGTGAACAGTGCCTGTCCGTTGCAGCATCGGACTGTCCGGCGCGGCACCGGACTGTCCGGTGCCCCAAGAAGTCAAAGCTCCAACGGTCGAAACCGTCAGAACCCTAACAATTGGGTAACGTGACTGGCGCACCAGACACTGTCCGGTGGCGCATCAGACTGTCCGGTGCGCCCATCGCCAGCAGCCTTCCCAACGACTACAATTTGGTTGGTGGCTATAACCGGCCATTTCAAGAGGTGGGAGTCCAAGCAACATTCCAAGTCATATAGTTGACATATTCATGTCCTCCCAACCACCTCCATTCATTGATCTATCTCATACACAAGATTTAGACCACCACAAGCAATACAAGTGCCACAAAAGAGAGATCAAGCAAAAGAGAGCTACTCGTGTGAGTTTAGCAATAGTGCCTTGTGAGATTCATTGAGAAAGAGTGTATGCTACATCTTGTGATCATTTGAGCGTGGAGTTTTGACTCCCATTCATTGTAAAGCTAGCAAGAGCCCCTTATCTTTGTGGTTGGCCTTGCGGAGACTTCGGTCTCTTGTTGACAAAGAAGAAGAGCTCACCAATCTTGGTGATCGGTGAAGAGAGGGAAAGGGTTGAAAAAGACCCGTCCTTAGTGGACTACTCAACGGGGATTAGGTTCTCGAGAACCGAACCTCGGTAAAACAACCTGTCTCTTGTGCTCATTGCTTTTGATTTGTTTGTTTTCTTCCTCTCTAAGTTCTCTTTCACTATTCCTTGCTAATATTATTTTGTGTTGCTTCAAGTTACATTCTCATATATAGAAGCAACGCCTTGCAAGAAAGAACTAGTGTTCTTCCTCTTCTTATCTAAAGTCCTCTTGCATTATTCTCCTTAAACATTTCAATTGTGTTGCTTTGTATTAATTCCGCATTCTTTGAAAACAATACTCTTTGCAAGCAAAGGACTTAGTTTTATACTCTAAAAAGTGTTCATCTTGTTCTAACCGCTAATCGATGGATCAAGTCCGGGTTTAAAGTTATAATATTCAGGTTTCGTCTATTCACCCCCCTCTAGGCGACTTTCAAAAACCATATTGAAAGAAACATCAAGGTCATTATCTACGTACTATTTTGTTACATTTCTTCTGAGTACCAACTTTCAACGGTATAGATCATGTGGTTAAGCTTGGTATCTCCTTTAGAATGCATTTATTTACATGATTTTTAGTATAGCACCAGATGAGTCTTTTTCGTTAGATGAATGTTTGTACTGAACAAGCAAACCTTTACATCATTTTTCATTGATGTAGCGGCATGGTTACTTGTACCTTTGGTTGTGTTACATAAATGCAAATGGTTGTTTCCTCTGATATTCTTGCCTGTGTCCGGCATGAGACCCTTACAACTGTATCTCTTTGTTCAGGTAAAAGGACAGCATGGTGAGGGTCAGCGTGCTCAATGATGCGCTCAAGTCCATGTATAATGCTGAAAAGATAGGGAAACGTTAGGTCATGATCAGACCGTCATCCAAGGTGATCATCAAGTTCCTGACGGTCATGCAGCGCCATGGTTAGCCCTCCTCAACCTTATGCCCATTTGAATTGCTTCATTCTGAGGATACGTCCCTGATTATTATTGTTCTATATTAGGCTACATTAGCGAGTTTGAGTACCTTGATGACCACAGAGGTGGGAAGATCGTGATGGAGCTGAATGGCAGACTAAATAAATGTTGTGTTATTAGCCCACGATTTGATGTAGGTGTTAAGGAGATCGAGGGATGGACGACGAGGCTTCTTCCATCTCGCCAGGTTAGTCCAGTCCGTTGTCTCTACAAAAGCTAATTAGAGTTGTCTGTACAATCTGAAACCAGTGCAAACTGTGCCTCTTTGACTGGTGTGTAGTTTGGCTACATCGTCCTAACAACTTATGTTGGAATTATGGACCATGAGGAGGCCCACCGTAAGAATGTTGGTGGCAAGGTTCTAGGTTTCTTCTACTGAAAAGGTGTTTTTTTGAGCGACAGATGCGTCCAAGAACTCATCTGATCTTTTGAGGTTTGTTAAGACTGGGTGTCTGAGCCTTTGTGGTTTGTTAAGACTGGGATGTGTCATGTATTTCAGAAATTGGGATTTTTATGAGATGTACCCGCAAAAGCCCTGTCTGTTTTGATTTTCAGATATTGGTTTTGATTTATCAGATACAAACAGGCCCTTGAATTATGGGTAGTAACCCTCAGGCCTCAGCGAGTTCGATCTAGCCCGGCAGCAAGAGGATCCTGGGCATGCCAGCAACGCAGACCAGATCCTGGGCGTGCCAGTAACCGGATACGCAGACAAATCACAGCAACCTAAACCGTGCTTTCCCCAGTAATTAGTAATTACAGCCAGTTCAATTCACTCGAGAGAAGTAGATTTCGAGGTAGGAAAGGAAACCCAAGGAAGGAAGGAAGGAAGAAGCTTCAGTTTAGATCTTGCTATGAGCTGTAGCGCCTTTGGGCCTGGAGGTCGTCATCCACTGCCTCCCGATGGCCACCAGCTCGCCAAATTCCTTCTTTCGGATCTCCACCACCCGACCATCCATCTCCACTTCATCCTGGGCGCACAACATTTCAGTGTGGTTCATAACCCTTCTTTGCTCCAACCTAAGCAAACTTTGGTTGCCCTACTGTTACCCCCATTACCCAGAAAGCAATAACAGTGTTGCTTCTGGGAAACAAAAGCTTCAAAAAGAAGCATGCCCTCTACTTCCTAGATATAATAGAATGGACATGAGACCTTTCTTCCTTGTGCTGAAGAATGTGCATCTAATGCTAACTATGTGCTCGAGGAATTAAAGCGGATATTACTTGAAAGACCAGGCTCACCAAACTGGACTCGATTTCTGTGAAAGGTGTGCCGTGAAAAAGAAAGATATCCACAACAAGTTTCATCTTCTGAGGAGTAATTTGATCAGAATCAGAATAGAGAAAAAGAAAAAAAAGATCGGACTCTGCATGAACACCCCGCAATACTGCTCTACTGACTGGCATCCATCCATGATGCCCTCTACATATTGTTTCTTTTCTCGCTCACTGCTCACTCCAGTGTTAAAGACATAGACTTATGCGAAAAACTGGAGAGGAGAGCGGTGTCGTGTGTACGCACATGGAGCTTGGCCGGTGTGAAGTAGGAGATGTCGTAGTGGACGGAGACCTTGACGATGCCCTCTAGACATGATGGCCGCGGCGCACACGTCGTCCGTCGCCGCCGCGATGGCACCCGCGTCCTAGTTCCCCTCCGCGTCTTGACCAAGGCCAGGGGAGGTAGAGAGCCAAGTCAAGAACCTGTCACACGACCTGGTCTCTGCGAGAGCTGGGATGGGAGGAAGGAAGGACGGAGAGGCACGCACCGTGAGGTGGGGCGGCACGCGGAGCGAGTAGAGCGCGCGGCCGCGCTCTGGGAGGGACACGTGCGCGCGCCGGAGAGCGGCAGCGCGTTGAAGGCCCGGCCCAGGGCGTCCTCCGCCGTGGCGCCGACGTTCTCCAGCCACCTGCGCGCCACGGCGGACATCCACGCCGGTGGCTCCACCGCGCCCATGCTGCCGAATGCTGTGTCGCGGATGACCACACTGGCTACCTGACTTGTTTGTTTGACCGTCTGTGGTCTGCCTCGCCCGTCGCCACACGCTCGCGTGAAGGGGGTTGTTGCACACGACGCGTGATGAGGACGGAGGTGCGAAGCACGGGGTTGTTGCATACTTCACAGGATAAGGACGGAGGAGGAGGCGGCGGGTGGATGGGGGGTATGGGGAGAGGTTAGCGGGCGTCTGAATCCCCTTCCATGGAGGCTGGGGTGCACAGACCCGGGGCGTCATCGGACGCTCCCCTTCCATGGAGGCTGGGGCGCGCAGATCCGGGACGGCGTCAGATTCTCCTTCCATGGACAGCCTTGGTACAACGCCGTCCATGGAAGTCCAGGGCGGACGCACGCAGATCCAGGGCGGACACGGCTGGGGCACGCAGATCCATGGACAGCCGATGGTGGGGCAGAGCTGCGGACGCGCGGTGTGGAAGCGGCAGAACATGGCGCACGTAGCGTGGACGCCTACAGTAGTGTCTTAAGAAGTAGTATTGTGCGTAGCTTAATTCTGTCGAACTGTGCTACAGAAAATGTCCAAAAAAACAAATTTAGTCGGTGGCCCTCGGAAAACAACCAAGCAAAGCCCCGCAAACAACACACACTTCGTGGGCCATAAGTTTCATCAGCTCGTCCCACTTGACTCCGTCTAGCCTGATAATTAGTTCTGTCCTTCCCCTGCTCCTCCGTTCCTCCTCCCCCAACCGCCTCGCCTCGAATCAAACCTAGCGTCTCGAACCTTCCAGAGCCCGTGCGCTCGAGCTCGCCCACCATGGCGTCGTCCTCCTCTGGTGACAACGGATCATCCACTACGGGTGGGCGCTCTGAGCGGCAGCGGCACTGGGACTTGGTGCCCGGGGTCGTGGTCGAGGCAAACGCGAACGATCTGGCGTTCCGGAAGCTCCTGCCTGTGATGACGAGGTTCGAGACCGCGGGCACGACGAGCAAGTCCTCTCGACTCGATTCGACTCCCGGTGGTGTGGTTCTGAACTGCTTGTGATCTTATCGCGCTTCGGTTTTGGTTCGTCCTCGCTTTGGGGTATCTGGGGGTACACTGGGGATGTGATCGATCGAGTTAATTTACTAGATACTTGGTGTATGCGCATGCAGAGTATGCGGACGAAAGGAGGAGGACAGGACCGGACGCGGCGGTGGCGGTAGCGGCCCTCGAAGACGCCAAGAGCAAGCGCAACGAGCCGCTCCGCGTGGCCATGGGGAGCAACCCAAACGCGACCGATTCTGATGGTATTCTGTAGTTTTTCTCCTGAAGCGATTTCTCCCTTCGTTTTTAATTTCTGGTCGGACTTTGATCTATCGGTTGCCATTTTCGTTGTTTAATCGCGCATTTCTCCGAGATTTTGGGCACTGCGGTGGCATCGCCGCATGGGGATTGATGGCGGGTTATCCCCTTTGTCCTTCAACCTGCGTTTGGCGAGCTGTTGGTTGCTTGAGACGTGCGTGAGCTTTGTTGTGGTTCGATCCCGCGTGCTCGCGAGTCCATTGCAATTAGAGCAGATGCCCCCATCGATCATCGGAGCTATGCTCCGGGCGGCGGCAGACATAGGTGTTGCACCTGGTCCGAGGAGGAAAAAACTGTAGGTTAGCAAAGAGGGAGGGACGGAGGGAATTGGTGAAGTTTGTACCACAATTGGGCTTAGAAGTTGCAATGGAATTTGCATTTGGGACCCCAAAACGAGAGCTCATTTATATCACAATTAGGCTTAGAAGTTGGCCCGGCTAGTATTTTGGGCTTAGGCTAAGCAGAGGATAGCAGAGCTGCTGCTGCTGCGCGCTTTGGGATTATTTTTGCTCTCGTTGCCACTCGCTAATATATTCTAAAATTCATTGCGCTTTAAAATACCCAGTATCGCACTACGGTTTATTACATATTTTGGATTATTTTTAATGGATACCGAAAAATAGAATGGATATTTATGCTCCTCCACTGTTTTCTTCACATTTTATGGCTTGTCTGCTCACTCTTATAAGTTTAGAAAATACTATTGCTGCCCTATGATTGATCACAAATCAAGAACGCACAATGTTGGCTCTGATTTAGGGCCAAACACTAGGGGTGTAACTTCTGACGGTGCTCTCTACGGGAGCGCGGACGGTCCGCGGCTCAGAGCCGAACGATCCACGACCTTGTTGCAGGAGCGGCTCCTTCACTGCATCACACCGTGGGTGGTAGGGAAAAGTTTTGTTGAGGTTGGTAAAAGGATTGCTGGTAACAACCTGCATCCTTTTCTATGTACTCCTCTGCGGACAGTCCGGTATGATACGCGGACGGTCTAAAGGCATACTCAGACGGTTCGTGCATATAGTCAAACGGCCCGAGCATGTCTGTTAGCCCTTGCGCCGAGTGTGTTGGTCCTGGCGTGGATCTCGGTGGTTCATTGCGAGGGATGGGACCAGTCGCCGCTGGACGGACGGTCCAGGCTCAGACCCGGACGGTCCGGCCATGCACAGGTTTGTGGGTTTACCCCAAAATGGTGGAGGCTACGGTTGCTCGTGAATGTATTCATCGACATACCGTATAACGGCTGGGTTTGTGAGGACCCATTTATAGCTGATTCTTTTGGTGAGGCTAGCTTTATTGTGACCTCGCGTGATGGAAAATTAGACACAACTGATTTTTCTATTGTACGCGTGAGTTTCTTAAGTGTGTCTTCTATGCCCCCAATACGTTGTTGCAATTGATTCCCTTGTAGATCAACGTACTGTTTGAGGGACTAGAGGTCGTTGGATTTACTTACATTGGGGTCCGACGAAGGTAGGAGAAATGACATCTCGATCTCCCCGTGCTTGATGATCTTCTAGTGTCGGTCCACCCTGAAGTGCATCTAGTACTTCCCTTTCGCCTCATTGATCAACCGTCTTTTGTATTCCTGGAATTCTTGCTGATCTTTGGTCGATAGGTTCTCCATAGTTGGCTTCACGATATTGCTTGGGGAGATATCGGAGTGGTCCTTTGAACCGACCATATGTGGTCGATGTTTGTTAGGTCACACCTATTGTTCCTAGCGAAGTCACTAAAAAGTGTGTTGGCTCCGATTTGGAGCCAAATGCTAGGGGTGTACCTCCTAAAGGTGCTATCTACAAAAGCGTGGACGATCCGAGGCTCGAGGCCAGATGGTCCGTGACCTCGCTGCAGGAGCGGCTCCTCCCCTGCATCAAACCGGTCAGTCCATGCATAGGTCTGGATGGTCCGCGATGGCGCATGGAGTCTTTTGGCGGCATGGTACCCTAGATCTCGCCCACCGTAGGGATCCCGTCAGGGAGGAGTGCCCAGGATCAGTAGGCCACCTGGGACATCCCTGAACGACGTAGAGTCGAAGAGGAGTGAAAATTTGGGATTGAGGAAGAGCTAAACTAGACCTAGATTACTTCTCCTAGGGCAAGTAAAAGAATTGATAAATGAATTGATTGGTTCGATTGTTAGTGTCGAGCAATCGGTCGTACCCCTTCAATATCTAGAGAAGGTCTGGACCCATTCCTAGACGTTCCCCAATAGAATCCGCGTGATTAGTTGGATAAGCACGCACCAAAAAATGGGTTATCTAACCTGATCAGATCTTCTCACAAACTATCCGAGCTACCTCGCGGACCGTCTGGCCTCTTCAGATGCCACATATGGTGCTCAACACTCGGCACACAAGACTTTTTTCCAAGTATTTTTTCTTAGCATTGCTCATGAAGATGCGATGTACAACAATATCAACAACTAAAATGTTAAAATTTTATTCAGGAGATGTCATTATAATCTGTCTAGAATGATTTTGTTGTTGTATCAAATATTACATATATCTAAATATTGTAAGGTGCAGCATTATGAATTAGTACAAGGGGTACAACATACGGAAACTGGAATTTTAAATGCATCAATCTGGCTAGGTGAGTACTGCTGGCCACCCATTATAATCTGTCCAGAATGATTTATTTTTAGGAAGAGCATGCGCAGATTGTTTTTGTCAAATGTTATATATAGTCATCTGAATATTGTAACGTATAGAATTATGTTTTTGTATCAAATGTTATATATAGTCATCTGAATATTGTAAGGTAAAGAATTATGAGTTAGTATAAGAGGTACAATATACAGAAACAGAAATTTCTGAGCTAAATACATAGTCCAAAGAATTCCTACGTCTTAGTGAGAACAAATGCATCAATAGGTGAGTAATGATGGCCACCCAGGCTTCACCGTTCGGTGCCTTGGCATTCATGTAAGGCATCATCTTCATCTCCTGTCCGGTCTACGGCTCATAAATCAGTAGATCTAAAGTATCTTACCAGTAGGCATCAAACTTCTACCCTTTGAAAATAACCACAAAATTAGCAATGATGGCAAGTGCAAAAATTTTAGACGAAAAAGTATTGTGCAAAGCATACAAGAGGCAGCTCTATCAGGAAACCACTTTGTTTGTTCTACCTCGAAGAGATCAGAACCAGCACTGACATCCTCAATTGTTCGAGCTTTTAACCATAAATAAAGCCTCTTAAGGGCTTTCAGGCTCATATAAGCAAACAGCTAACAAGCATGCATCCTGACAAACCTATGTGTCTTTACGTGCAAAATTCGTTATTACATATCAGGATGAATCACAAGGTGAAGTCTATACAGATGATTACCCAATCAAAACTACTGAAACGTATGTGAGGTGGCAGAAAACAAAAGGCGCTGACCCCTTACCTGGGCACCAGCGGTGCATGGACTTATTTCACAAGCTCTCTTCCGAGTATCACACCCGAGGAAATATCATTAGCATACTTAAGTTTCTGGTCCACCTCGGTACCAGAACCCAGTCCAATAATATCAACCCCCAGAACCCAGTCCAATAATATCAACCTGTTTCCGGTGCACTTTTTTTTACTCAGACTTGTATCTTGTTGGTGACTTGTTCTCAAATGCTTCGGATTAAGAACAAGGCAACATGAAAAGTGTTAAATGATAAGTTCCTTCGTCCTTTGAAACATCATTTCCCTTCGGGATATAATGTGCCCCGGACGAAGGTCACAGATAATATACCTTCGCAAGTTACGACAAAGGATTTACACGCAACATAAAAAGTAATATAAACAATTAAATTTTATCACAATGTCATTTCTATTTTATTATCATATAACAATAGAAATGACTTTAAATAACAAGTGTACCTTCGGATTGCAGGGAGACAAAAGTACAAGGATGACGCAAAAGCGAATGCCAAGTCAGCGTGAACAGTACGGGAATCTATTTATAGGCGTGAGACGCACCCCATGTAAAATTACATTCATATCCATTACATTTGCTAATGACTTATGGAAGTCTGTCAAGGCCTAAGTAGTCTTTTCATCTTTAAGTCGGTTCCCCTTTCTGCTATCGCGACGAAGCTTTCCTGCGCACAGCTTCGGCTGTGCACCATCCTTCGTAGAGCTTGGTGATCAGCCCGTCCTCCATTTCAATCCCCCTTCGTCTGGTTCAGGCTTCGTCCTGACCGTACTTCATGTTCATAATTCTGAGTCCGAAGATACCTGTTCATATAATCCACTTGGAAAACATTGTCAAATCATGTTTTTGAGGACCTTCGGAGGACGAAGGCCCCCAACAGTAGCCCCTCGCAATATTAATTTGTTAATAATAAATTCAGATTGCGATATGGACGAAGGCCTTGAGCCGAAGGTCCGAAAAAACATCTTCCCTTTGCTAGAATAGCAACATTCACTGACAAGCGGGGTCTTTCAATTTTCAACGTCCTGGGCGTATAAATAAGATCATACCGCAAACTTATTTGGTACGCACACTTGCCATCTGCTTCCGCTCACTAAATTTTTAGCTCTTGCGCGCTAAGATTTGCTGATATTTTGGTTTTGAAGCTTCGGCTTTGAAAACAGTTTTTTAGTGTTTCCGAAAATGTCTGAAGATAAGAAGGTCGCTGCTGAGATGAAGCTGAGCCTCGACGAAGAGAAGAACTTGGGGTTCCTTATAGCGATGGCGGAGACCAATACGGAAAAAATCACCAAGGAGATTCTGGAAGGTTTGTCTGAAGATACTGGTGACAGCGACAGTTATAATGCAGAAAGCTGTGGGGGAGAGTCCGAAGATCGACCATGGCGGCCAAGTCACACGGTTTTCGGGAAAACCACTATTAAGCAGAGTCATATTGATAATATGAGAGGGAGATATTTCCGAGATATATCTATTGTGAGGGCTGATGCTGGAGAAAAAACTTCTCCCACTCCCGAAGAAGATGAAGTCGTAATCTTCCGAAGCTTTCTCAAGGCTGGGCTTCGATTCCCCCTAAGCAACTTTGTTGTTGAAGTCCTGAAGACATTTCAAGTCTACCTTCATCAAATTACTCCCGAAGCTATCATAAGAATGGGGATGTTTGTCTGGGCTGCGAAAAGCCAAGGTTTAGAACCAAATGCTAAAAGCTTTTGCAATATTCATGAGTTGTTATATGAGACGAAGCCCTGGGGGAAAGAACAATATCACAACAACTTTGGGTGTTACAGCTTCGGTGCCCGCTCCGGGTCAAGCCGCCCTGTACCAACCTTTCGGAAGAGGTGGCCCGGAGCCTGGATGACAGAGTGGTTCTATGTAAAGAATGACTTAACAGCGCAGGAAGATGTTAAGAGTATCATTATGCGCCCCATCTGGCAACGCTTCGGACTTCGAAGGCCGAAGGTTGAAATGGATGAAGCAGCCGAGGAATGCCAAAGAGCCTTCGGCGTAATCTGCTCTTTTATTGGGACAAGGGACTTGGTCCAAGAGCATATTGCCTTCAGGGTGTGGCCACTTGCAGGAAAGTGGGAAATGCTGAAGGAGACCATCAAAGAGTCCGACGAAGGCGGACTGGTCAGACTGAAATACACATTCAAATACGGGGATAAGTTTGTTGAACCTGATGACGACTGGTTGAAAAGCATTGAAACATTAAGTGACGAACTGCTTGGGGTGTATTCGAAGGCCGAGAACACTGCATTATCGGCAGCCTTCGGAGGCCGAAAGAAGAAAAGGCTCAACCGGGTATTTGATGCAATCGGGTTTGTCTACCCTGACTACCAATATCCGGTGCCGGGCCGCAAAAGAAAAAATACTTCTCCTGCAACAGAAGTTGCCACAAGTGCTTCTAGTGAGCCAGCGCCACTAAGAAAAAAGATGAAGGTGCTCACCCACCGAGCACGTTTTATTGAGCCAGCCACAGTGCCTGAATTTATTGGTGAAGTCTCTTTGGCCACTGAAACTACAGAACCGACTCCAGTGCCGAAGATAGAAGAAAAAACTGAAGCGCCTTCAGCAGAAAAGGCAGAAAAACCGGAGATTGAAGGACAAAAAATATTGGAAATCTTAAGTCCTTCAGCAAATGTTGAAACAATAAAAAATCAAAAGGGCCCATCGGTGACCCCAAAAAGAAAAAGAATGGTGAACGTGCTAGATGTCTTGGAGACAATTAAGTCTTCAAGCACAACTCCAAAGAAAACTGTTGAACTTGCTGAAGCGTCTACTGAAGCTTCGAAGCAACAACTTGAAGCTGAAGCTGGGCCTTCAGAGCCCATCAAGGAACAATCTTTGAAAACCGAAAAAATAAAAATATCGGAACCAGTTTTGGTTGAAGAAATTGACATTGCCGCCCCCGAAGCTCCTTCCAACATATGCGATTACATCGTGCGACATGCTTCGGGGAAGAAATTATCTGAAGAAGAGACTTATGAAGCCAATCACTATGCTAGAGAGTTAAAATATCCGAAGGGGGCAGTAGTGTTCAATGGGACAAATGAAGATGACTTCCTATACTGCCTCCCTGATAACAAAGAATTATCTGTCTGCCGGGAGATGGCTAGAAGTATGGGGTTCCCGAAGCTCGAAGCTGGATTATGTGCTATGACGAAGGAGGATCTCGCGGACAGTCTTGCGTACAATAGCCTAAAGGTATGGGAATTAGGCGCTTGAAAAAATATTTTAATTCGTAACTCATTCCTTTATTCTTATACCAACTTTTTACATATAGGGTTTAATCCTAAGCAACGCATTAAGAGCACAAAAGAGTGACGAAGATGAGAGCTATGAAATTGCGTTCAACAACCTACGGTCAGAAGTTATTAAACTGAGAAACGAAGCTCTGAAAAAGGATAAAATTCTGCTTACATTGGTGGACAAGGTAAAAAAGGACGAAGCTGCCTCAAAGGTCCAGGCCGAAGCCCAAAGACGTGAGATTAAAGATCTTCAGAAACAGCTAGCTAGAGCTAAAGAGGAACGTGTGCTTGAAGAAACAAAACGAGAGCTTAGTGATCAGTTGGTCAATCATTTAGAGTTAAGTGTTAAGGAGCTTCGTACATCCCAGAGGAAATGCTATGTTAAATCTATAGAATGCGTCAAAAAGATAAAATCCAGCTTCGTCAACGTTGGCGCATTTTCTAATGAAGAGAATTTCTCAAGAGGCAATCCCGAAGGTCCACTGGATTGGATCAGTCACGAAGCAAAGGCCTTCGAGGAAATCCTGAGTAGCCGTGGTGACATCTGCGCTTTTTCGGGCGCCAGAGGAGTTGCTACTGTTTTGGAGAAGAAAGGTTGTGAGCATGTAAAATCTTTAGCTCAGTCCGAAGCTGCCTTGTCCTCCGAAGACATCAAGGACTCCTCGACCGAAGCAAGCATGGTTGGCGGTAAATTCTTTACTGATGTCTGGGACAACGGCGGTCGAGAAATGGCGCACGAAATTATTCAAAGGAGTGAAAAAGGCATTCATGATGCTAGGAAAGTGACAGAAGTTGCCGAAAAAAGTACAGAGCCCGAAGGGCAAATAGGTATCAATTAGTCGTTCTTATTGTGTTGTAATTTTTTATTTCAAACTTTGTTCGCGGTTTGTGATAGTAATGTAAACATATTCCCCTCCCCCAGAACCTGCTGGATCGTCCGCTGACCCTCACACAAAAGAGGATGACGAAATTAAACAAATGGCCGAAGCTATCATGGATAAAGTTGTTGAACAACTTCTAAATGAGGCTGCCGAAGTAGTACTAAGAGAAGACTAGATGTTATTAGAAAAAACATTTGAAATGTGATCTATGTAATATTTTGTACATTTGAATGTAATATACAAGTTTCTTTTCATTATTCAATTCTTTACGATGCATGAAACTTTACATACGTACCGTTTTTAAGCCTTCGGCGAAAAAAACACCTTCCCTTCTTTTCATGCTTCGTGAAGATAGAAAAACTTTTATGCATCACAAAATCCATAGCGCTCTGATGAAAAATACCCAAACTTCGTGAAAACATTCTCCGAAGCTATATTCCGAAGATTTTTACTTTCTCAAAGCATTCTCCCGAAGGTTGATACTGTCCTCCCTTCTTTCGCCATATGCAATATGATGTATGATGCTTATGCCATGCAAAATGATGTGATGATGTTATGTTATGTAGATGAGATTGATTCCGAAGATACACACATATCCCCGTGAAACACACAATGTTTTTATATCAGCGCTGATTTTTCGCTGTAAGCTCTGCATTCCCTTAGGAACGTCTTTGGAGCTTCTTCGCCTTTTACTTAGGCGGTATCAGCGTTGACTTTTCGCTGTAAGCTCTGCATTCCCTTAGTAACGTCTTTGGAGCTTCTTCGCCTTTTACTTAGGCGGTATCAGCGTTGACTTTTCGCTGTAAGCTCTGCATTCCCTTTGGAACGACTTTTGAGCAGAAAACTTACACTGCGCTCCCTTTGGAACGGCTTTTTCTGACTTTCAGCAACTTACTCTGCGTTCCTTAGAACGACTTTCTGTTGCTTCGAAGGATTTTTAATAATTCGAAGGTCCTCCTTGTTATCGCAAATTTTTAAGCTTCAGCAACTTAAGCCTGTGGAGAAAATAGGTTTTCCTCGTGGGAAACAACGAAATTATTACATGAAAACTAACAATGTTCTTTGTTACACAGAAAATAGAACTGAATAGAAAAGACTGTTATCAAAGATAGGATATGTGTCAATAAATGTGCTTCGACTCTGGCACAGTGCTATTGACTGTGCGAGCTTCGGATTGTTCTCTGAAATCCCTTTGGTGTGGAGCATATTGGCTCCCTTCTGGCTGTTGGCCTTGTTGCAGTGGAGGTGGAGGCGGAGGCTGTTGCCAGGAAGCTTGAGGTTGACTTGCTGAAGCTACAGAGACTGCAGGGTGGTTGTCTATGTATTGTGGGATGTAAGGCGGATGGTACGAAGCAGTATGCATGACCTGCTTCGGCTGAGCTTGTTGCGCTGCAGCTTCGGCTATTTCCTTTTGCTTCTGGATTGTAACATGGCACATCCTGGTGGTATGGCCCTTGTTTTCTCCACAGAACAAGCAAAACATTTTCCTTGGTTGATCTCCAAATCTTCCGCCGAAGCCCCTGGCGCTTCTGCCTCTTGGAGCTGGTGGCCGGAAGAAACTTTGTTGTTGCCCCGAAGCCTGTGAGGAGCACTGCGGCCTGTTCTGCTGACTCCCCTTATCATCATTTTGAGTAGAGTTGTGGATGGACCTGACATGCCTCGGATAGAATCTTCCTCCGAAGCCCCTGGTCATTTCAGAAAATCTGAAAGCCTCCTCCCTTCTTTGGCGAAAATCTTTGTCGGCACGAATGTACTCGTCCATCTTCTGGAGTAGCTTCTCCAAAGTCTGAGGTGGCTTCCTAGCGAAGTATTGAGCCGAAGGTCCAGGTCGAAGCCCCTTGATCATGGCTTCTGAAAGGGAATTAGGCTTATACCTGGTTCCTAAATAATTTTGGTGGTTGAATTGCCCAACACAAATAATTGGACTAACTAGTTTGCTCTAGTGAATAAATTGTACAGGTGCAAAAGGTTCACTATTAGCCAATAAAAAGATCAAGTTTTGGATTCAACAAAGGAGCAAAGAAGCAACCGAAGGCACCTCTGGCTGAAGGCACCGGACTGTCCGGTGTACACCGGACAGTGTCCGGTGTGCCCAGAGGACTCCAACTCAAACTCTTCGCCCTCGGGAATTCTCGGAAGCCGGCGCACTATAATTCACCGGACTGTCCGGTGTACACCGGACAGTGTCCGGTGCTCCAAGGAAGCGCGGCCTCCGGAACTCGCCAGCCTCGGGTTCGCGCGGTAGCCGCTCCGCTATAATTTACCGGACATGTCCGGTGTGCACCGGACTGTCCGGTGTACCAGCGGGGCAACGGCTATTTCGGCGCCAACGGCTACCTGCGGTGCATTTAATGCGCGCGCAGCGCGCGCAGACGTCAGGCGCGCCCATACCGGCGCACCGGACAATGAACAGTTGTTGTCCGGTGTACACCGGACACCCAGGCGGGCCCAGAAGTCAGAAGCTCCAACGGTCTGAATCCAACGGCATTGATGACGTGGCAGGGGCACCGGACTGTCCGGTGTGCACCGGACTGTCCGGTGCGCCATCGAACAGAAGCCTCCAGCCAACGGTCAAGTTTGGTGGTTGGGGCTATAAATACCCCAACCACCCCACCATTCATTGCATCCAAGTTTTCCAACCTCCAACTACTTACAAGAGCTAGGCATTCAATTCTAGACACACCAAAGAGATCAAATCCTCTCGAATTCCACTCAAGCCTTTAGTGACTAGCGAGAGAGATTTGCCGTGTTCTTTTGAGCTCTTGCGCTTGGATCGCTTTCTTTCTTTCTCATTTGTTCTTGTGATCAAAACTCAATTGTAACCAAGGCAAGAGGCACCAATTGTGTGGTGGCCCTTGCGGGGAAGTTTTGTTCCCGTTTGATTGAGAAGAAGAAAAGCTCACTCGGTCCGAGGGACCGTTTGAGAGAGGGAAGGGTTGAAAGAGACCCGGCCTTTGTGGCCTCCTCAACGGGGAGTAGGTTTGCGAGAACCGAACCTCGGTAAAACAAATCCGCGTGTCACACTCTTCATTTGCTTGCGATTTGTTTTGCACCCTCTCTCACGGACTCGTTTATATTTCTAACGCTAACCCGGCTTGTAGTTGTGATTATTTTTGTGATTTTCAGTTTCGCCCTATTCACCCCCCCTCTAGGCGACTTTCAATTGGTATCAGAGCCCGGTGCTTCATTAGAGCCTAACCGCTCGAAGTGATGTCGGGAGATCACACCAAGAGGGAGATGGAGACCGGCGACAACAAGCCCACTACAAGCCAAGGGAGCACTTCATCGGAAGAGTCCCGCACCAAGAGAAGGGAGAAGAAGAAGAACTCCTCCAAGCGGAAGGAGAAAAGATCTTCCTCTTCTCACCATAAGGAGAAGAAGGAAAAATCTTCTTCTCACAAGCCGCATCGGAGTGGAGACAAGCACAAGAAGATGAGGAAGGTGGTCTACTACGAGACCGACACTTCATCAAAATCTACCTCCGACTCCGATGCACCGTCCGTAACTTCTAAGCGCCAAGAGCGCAAGAAGTTTAGTAAGATCCCCTTAAACTATCCCCGTACATCTAGACATACTCCATTACTTTCCGTTCCATTAGGCAAACCGCCAACTTTTGACGGCGAAGATTATGCTAGGTGGAGTGATTTAATGAAATTTCATCTAACCTCACTCCACAAAAGTATATGGAATGTTGTTGAGTTTGGAGTACAGGTACCATCAATAGGGGATGAGGATTATGACACGGACGAAGTGGCCCAAATCGAGCACTTCAACTCTCAAGCCGCAACCATTCTCCTTGCCTCTCTTAGCAAGGAGGAATACAACAAAGTGCAAGGGTTGAAGAACGCAAAAGAGATTTGGGACCTACTCAAGACGGCGCACGAGGGTGATGAACTCACCAAGATCACCAAGCGGGAAACGATCGAGGGGGAGCTCGGTCGCTTTCGTCTTCGCCAAGGGGAGGAGCCACAAGACATGTACAATCGGCTCAAGACCTTGGTGAACCAAGTGCGCAACCTCGGAAGCAAAAAATGGGATGACCACGAGGTGGTTAAGGTTATTTTAAGAGCACTTATTTTCCTTAACCCCACTCAAGTTCAATTAATTCGTGGTAATCCTAGATATCCACTAATGACCCCCGAGGAAGTTATCGGGAATTTTGTGAGCTTTGAATGCATGATTAAGGGCTCAAAGAAGATCAACGAGCTTGACGAACCTTCCACATCCGAAGCGCAACCGGTGGCCTTCAAGGCCACGGAGGAGAAGAAGGAGGAGTCTACACCAAGTAGACAACCAATTGACGCCTCCAAGCTCGACAATGAGGAGATGGCCTTAATCATCAAAAGCTTTCGGCAAATCCTCAAGCAACGGAAGGGGAAGGATTACATGTCCCGTTCCAAGAAGGTTTGCTACAAGTGTGGTAAGCCCAGTCACTTTATTGCAAAATGTCTTATGTCTAGTGACAGTGACAGGGGTGACGACAAGAAGGGAAAGAGGAGAGAAAAGAAAAGTATTACAAGAAGAAGGGCGGCGATGCCCATGTTTGTCGGGAGTGGGACTCCGACGAAAGCTCAAGCGACTCCTCCGACGACGAGGACGCCGCCAACATCGCCGTCACCAAGGGACTCCTCTTCCCCAACGTCGGCCACAAGTGTCTCATGGCCAAGGACGGCAAAAAGAAGGTAAAATCAAGGTCCTCCACTAAATATGAAACATCTAGTGATGAGGATGATGATAAAAATGAGGAGGATAACTTGCGCATTCTTTTTGCTAACCTCAACATGCAACAAAAAGAAAAATTAAATGAATTGATTAGTGTCATACATGAGAAGGATGATCTCTTGGATTCTCAAGAGGACTTCCTTATTAAAGAAAATAAGAAGCATGTTAAGGTTAAAAATGCTTATGCTCTAGAAATAGAAAAATGTGAAAAATTGTCTAGTGAGCTAAGTACTTGCCATGAGACTATAGACAACCTTAGAAATGAAAATGCTAATTTGTTAGCTAAGGTTGATTCTCATATTTGCAATGTTTCAATTCCAAATCCTAGAAATGATAATGATGATTTGCTTGCTAGGATTGAAGAATTGAGCATTTCTCTTGCTAGTCTTAGATTAGAAAATGAAAATTTAATTGCTAAGACTAAAGATTTTGATGTTTGCAATGCTACTATTTCTGACCTTAGAAGTAAGAATGAAATATTGCATGCTAAGGTTGTAGAATTAAAAACTTGCAAACCCTCTACATCTACTGAGCATATTTCCATTTGTACTAGGTGTAGAGATATTAATGTTGATGCTATCCATGATCACCTAGCCTTAATTAAAAAACAAAATGATCACATAGCACAACTTAATGCTAAGATTAGTGAGCATGACTTAGAAAATGAAAAAATTTAAATTTGCTAGAAGCATGCTCTATAATGGGAGACGCCCTGGCATCAAGGATGGCATTGGCTTCCAAAGGGGAGACAATGTCAAACTTAATACCCCTCCAAAGAATTTATCTAACTTTGTTAAGGGCAAGGCTCCCATGCCTCAGGATAACGAGGGTTACATTTTGTACCCTGTCGGCTATCCTGAGAGCAAAATTAGGAGAACTCATTGTAGGAAGTCTCACTCTGGCCCCAATCATGCTTTCATGTATAAGGGTGAGACATCTAACTCTAGGCAACCAACCCGTGCTAAGTTGCCTAGAAAGAAAATTCCTAATGCATCAAATGATCATGCTATTTTATTCAAAACTTTTGATGCATCATATGTTTTAACTAACAAATCCGGCAAGGTAGTTGCCAAAATTGTTGGGGGCAAATACAAGGGCTCCAAGACTTGTGTTTGGGTACACAAAGTTCTTGTTTCTAATGCCAAAGGACCCAAAACCGTTTGGGTACCTAAAATCAAGAACTAAAATTGTTTTGTAGGTTTATGCATCCGGGGGCTCAAGTTGGATACTCGACAGCGGGTGCACAAACCACATGACAGGGGAGAAAAGGATGTTCTCCTCATATGAGAAAAAACCAAGATCCCCAACGAGCTATCACATTCGGGGATGGAAATCAAGGTTTGGTCAAAGGTTTGGGTAAAATTGCTATATCACCTGACCATACTATTTCCAATGTTTTTCTTGTAGATTCCTTAGATTACAATTTGCTTTCCGTATCCCAATTATGTCAAATGGGCTACAACTGTCTTTTTACTGATATAGGTGTTACTGTCTTTAGAAGAAGTGATGATTCAATAGCATTTAAGGGAGTGTTAGAGGGTCAGCTATACCTGGTTGATTTTGATAAAGCTGAACTCGACACTTGCTTGATTGCTAAGACTAACTTGGGTTGGCTCTGGCACCGCCGACTAGCCCATGTTGGAATGAAGAATCTTCACAAACTTCTAAAGGGAGAACACATTTTAGGACTAACCAATGTTCATTTTGAGAAAGACAGGATTTGTAGCGCATGCCAAGCCGGGAAGCAAGTTGGCATCCATCATCCACACAAAAACGTCATGACTACCGACAGGCCACTGGAGCTCCTACACATGGATTTATTCGGCCCGATCGCTTACATAAGCATCGGCGGTAGTAAGTATTGTCTTGTAATTGTGGATGATTATTCTCGCTTCACTTGGGTGTTCTTTTTGCAGGACAAATCTCATACCCAAGAGACCTTAAAGGGATTCTTGAGACGGGCTCAAAATGAGTTCGGCTTAAGGATCAGGAAAATTAGAAGCGACAATGGGACGGAGTTCAAGAACTCTCAAATTGAAGGCTTCCTTGAGGAGGAGGGCATCAAGCATGAGTTCTCTTCTCCCTACACTCCACAACAAAATGGTGTAGTGGAGAGGAAGAATCGAACTCTATTGGACATGGCAAGGACCATGCTTGATGAATACAAGACACCGGATCGGTTTTGGGCCGAAGCGGTCAACACCGCTTGCTACGCCATCAACCGGTTATATCTTCACCGAATCCTCAAGAAGACATCCTATGAACTCCTAACCGGTAAAAAGCCAAATATTTCATATTTTAGAGTTTTTGATAGCAAATGTTTTATCCTTGTTAAAAGAGGTAGAAAATCTAAATTTGCTCCTAAAACTGTAGAAGGCTTTTTAGTAGGATATGACTCAAACACAAGGGCATATAGAGTCTTTAACAAGTCCTCAGGACTTATTGAAGTTTCTTGTGACGTTGTGTTCGATGAGACTAATGGCTCTCAAGTAGAGCAAGTTGATCTTGATGATGTAGGTGAAGAACAGGCTCCATGCATAGCGCTAAGGAACATGTCCATTGGGGATGTGTGTCCTAAGGAATCCGAAGAGCCTCCACATGCACAAGATCAACCATCCTCCTCAACGCAAGCATCTCCGCCAACTCAAAATGAGGACGAGGCTCAAGTTGATGAAGGTGAAAATCAAAGAGATGAGCCACCTCAAAATGACGGCAACGATCAAGGGGGAGATGCAAATGTTGAAGACAAGGAGGATGAACAACCAAGGCCGCCACACCCAAGAGTCCACCAAGCAATACAACGAGATCACCCCGTCGACACCATACTCGGCGACATTCATAAGGGGGTAACTATTCGATCTCGTGTTGCACATTTTTGTGAACATTACTCTTTTGTTTCCTCTATTGAGCCACACAGGGTAGAGGAAGCACTTCAAGATTCGGATTGGGTAATGGCGATGCAAGAGGAGCTCAACAATTTCACGAGGAACGAGGTATGGCATTTAGTTCCACGTCCTAATCAAAATATTGTAGGAACCAAGTGGGTCTTCCGCAACAAGCAAGACGAGCATGGTGTGGTGACAAGGAACAAAGCTCGACTCGTGGCCAAGGGGTATTCACAAGTCGAAGGTTTGGATTTTGGTGAAACCTATGCACCCGTAGCTAGGCTTGAGTCAATTCGTATATTATTGGCCTATGCTACTTACCATGGCTTCAAGCTTTATCAAATGGACGTGAAGAGTGTCTTCCTCAATGGACCAATCAAGGAGGAGGTCTATGTTGAGCAACCTCCCGGCTTTGAAGACAGTGAGTACCCTAACCATGTTTATAGGCTCTCTAAGGCGCTTTATGGGCTCAAGCAAGCCCCAAGAGCATGGTATGAATGCCTTAGAGATTTCCTTATTGCAAATGGCTTCAAAGTCGGCAAGGCCGATCCTACTTTATTCACTAAGACTCTTGACAATGATTTGTTTGTATGCCAAATTTATGTTGATGATATCATATTTGGGTCTACTAACAAATCTACATGTGAGGAATTTAGTAGGATTATGACACAAAAATTCGAGATGTCGATGATGGGGGAGTTGAAGTATTTTCTAGGATTCCAAGTCAAGCAACTCCAAGAGGGCACCTTCATTAGCCAAACAAAGTATACTCAAGACATTCTAAGCAAGTTTGGAATGAAGGATGCCAAGCCCATCAAGACACCCATGGGAACTAATGGGCATCTCGACCTCGACACGGCAGGTAAGTCCGTGGATTAAAAGGTATACCGGTCGATGATTGGTTCATTGCTTTATTTATGTGCATCTCGACCGGACATTATGCTTTCCGTATGCATGTGTGCAAGATTCCAAGCCGACCCTAAGGAATCACACCTTACGGCCGTAAAACGAATCTTGAGATATTTGGCTTATACTCCTAAGTTTGGGCTTTGGTACCCTCGGGGATCCACATTTTATTTGATTGGTTATTCGGATGCCGATTGGGCGGGGTGTAAGATTAATAGGAAGAGCACATCGGGGACTTGCCAGTTCTTGGGAAGATCCTTGGTGTCATGGGCTTCAAAGAAGCAAAATTCGGTCGCTCTTTCTACCGCCGAAGCCGAGTATATTGCCGCAGGCCATTGTTGCGCGCAATTGCTTTGGATGAGGCAAACCCTGCGGGACTACGGTTACAAATTAACCAAAGTCCCTTTGCTATGTGACAATGAGAGTGCAATCAAAATGGCCGACAATCCCGTGGAGCATAGCCGCACTAAGCACATAGCCATTCGGTATCATTTTCTTCGGGATCACCAACAAAAGGGGGATATCGCGATTTCTTACATTAACACTAAAGATCAATTAGCCGATATCTTTACCAAACCTCTTGATGAACAATCTTTTACCAGACTTAGGCATGAGCTTAATATTCTTGATTCTAGGAATTTCTTTTGCTAAACTTGCACACATAGCTCATAAATGTACCTTTGATCATGTCTCTTTTATATGCTATGACTAATGTGTTTTCAAGTGTATTCCAAACCAAGTCATAAGT
This sequence comes from Zea luxurians, assembly GCA_029449295.1. Taxonomy (NCBI): domain Eukaryota; kingdom Viridiplantae; phylum Streptophyta; class Magnoliopsida; order Poales; family Poaceae; genus Zea; species Zea luxurians. The sequence goes on along the minus strand of JAOPSE010000001.1, from coordinate 31,103,939 downwards.
ATATTGAAAGAGAATTGGAGTCTTCGGCGAAGACAAGGCTTCCACTCCACTCTACTACTCATCCGTCGCCGTCGCTCCGCATCACTCTCCAACATTGGTATAATCTTCACTCATTTATTTGATGACCAAAGGAGGAGAAAGTACTTTAAAGGGCTTAAATCTCACTCAAAGTATCCGTTTTTGGCGATTCATGCCAAAGGGGGAGAAAGTATGAGCCCAAAGCAAAAGGACCGCACCACCACCCTAAATTTTAAAATTAATGACTTTCAATTGGTAAATTTTAAAATTGGTATCTCTTTGTGTTCTAAAGGGGGAGCAAGTAGTATTTTCAAAATTGATGTCTTAAAACCCTCTTGAACACTAAGAGGAGACTTTATTTGAGGGGGAGTTTTGTTTAGTCAAAGGAAAAAAGCATTTGGGTCAAAGGAAGAAAATTTCAAAACTTTTTTTCAAAAGGACTTTGACTATCTTGCAAAAGGACTTTGAGGAGACTTTTCAAAAGAATTTGCAAAAACAAAACTTTTGGTGCAAATGTGGTCCAATATGTTAAAAACAAAGAAACAATCCATGCGAATCATGTAAGTATTTATTGGCTCAATTCCAAGCAACCTTTGCACATACCTTATGCAAAATAGTTCAGTTATGCACTTCTATATTTGCTTTGAGTTGTGTTGGCATCAATCACCAAAAAGGGGGAGATTGAAAGGGAATTAGGCTTATACCTGGTTCCTAAATAATTTTGGTGGTTGAATTGCCCAACACAAATAATTGGACTAACTAGTTTGCTCTAGTGAATAAGTTGTACAGGTGCAAAAGGTTCACTATTAGCCAATAAAAAGATCAAGTTTTAGATTCAACAAAGGAGCAAAGAAGCAACCGAAGGCACCTCTGGCTGAAGGCACCGGACTGTCCGGTGTACACCGGACAGTGTCCGGTGTGCCCAGAGGACTCCAACTCAAACTCTTCGCCCTCGGGAATTCTCGGAAGCCGGCGCACTATAATTCACCGGACTGTCCGGTGTACACCGGACAGTGTCCGGTGCTCCAAGGAAGCGCGGCCTCCGGAACTCGCCAGCCTCGGGTTCGCGCGGTAGCCGCTCCGCTATAATTCACCGGACATGTCCGGTGTGCACCGGACTGTCCGGTGTACCAGCGGGGCAACGGCTATTTCGGCGCCAACGGCTACCTGCGGTGCATTTAATGCGCGCGTAGACGTCAGGCGCGCCCATACCGGCGCACCGGACAATGAACAGTTGTTGTCCGGTGTACACCGGATACCCAGGCGGGCCCAGAAGTCAGAAGCTCCAACGGTCTGAATCCAACGGCATTGATGACGTGGCAGGGGCACCGGACTGTCCGGTGTGCACCGGACTGTCCGGTGCGCCATCGAACAGAAGCCTCCAGCCAACAGTCAAGTTTGGTGGTTGGGGCTATAAATACCCCAACCACCCCACCATTCATTGCATCCAAGTTTTCCAACCTCCAACTACTTACAAGAGCTAGGCATTCAATTCTAGACACACCAAAGAGATCAAATCCTCTCGAATTCCACTCAAGCCTTTAGTGACTAGCGAGAGAGATTTGCCGTGTTCTTTTGAGCTCTTGCGCTTGGATCGCTTTCTTTTTTTCTCATTTGTTCTTGTGATCAAAACTCAATTGTAACCAAGGCAAGAGGCACCAATTGTGTGGTGGCCCTTGCGGGAAAGTTTTGTTCCCGTTTGATTGAGAAGAAGAAAAGCTCACTCGGTCCGAGGGACCGTTTGAGAGAGGGAAGGGTTGAAAGAGACCCGGCCTTTGTGGCCTCCTCAACGGGGAGTAGGTTTGCGAGAACCGAACCTCGGTAAAACAAATCCGCGTGTCACACTCTTCATTTGCTTGCGATTTGTTTTGCACCCTCTCTCACGGACTCGTTTATATTTCTAACGCTAACCCGGCTTGTAGTTGTGATTATTTTTGTGATTTTCAGTTTCGCCCTATTCACCCCCCCTCTAGGTGACTTTCAGCTTCGATGACAATTTCATTGGGCACCGTTGGTGCCTGCGCCCTCAAACGTAAGAACCTTCTGACATACGCCTGAAGGTATTCTTCATGATCCTGAGTGCACTGGAACAAGGCTTGAGCAGTAACCGGCTTCGTCTGAAACCCTTGAAAGCTGGTTAACAACATGTCCTTCAGCTTTTGCCATGAAGTAATCGTTCCTGGTCGAAGGGAGGAATATCAGGTCTGAGCAACATTCCTGACAGCCATAACAAAAGACTTTGCCATGACTGCAGCATTGCCACCATACGAAGACACTGTTGCTTCGTAGCTCATCAAAAACTGCTTCGGGTCTGAATGGCTATCAAACATGGGAAGCTGGGGTGGCTTGTAGGACGGAGGCAAGGTGTAGCCTGCAGCTCAGCGGACAGGGGAGAAGCATCATCGAAAACAAAATTTCCATGATGGAAATTGTCATACCAGTCATCTTCGTTGAAGAAGCCCTCTTGATGAAGGTCTTTTTGTTGAGGCCTTCTGTTCTGCTCATCGTGAGTAAGATGGCGAACTTCTTCAGAAGCTTCGTCTATCTGCCTCTGCAGCTCAGCTAGCCTGGCCATCTTTTCCTTCTTCCTCTGCACCTGTTGATGAAGCATCTCCATATCCCTGACCTCTTGGTCTAGTTCATCCTACTGAAGCGTCGGGCTGACGGCCTTCCTCTTCTGGCTTCGGGCCTCCCGAAGAGAGACAGTCTCCTGGTTGGGGTCCAACGGTTGCAGTGCTGCAGCCCCAGTCGCTGAAGCTTTCTTCGGCGCCATAGCGAGGGTCTATGGCTTCCGAAGGTGTTCAAAAAACTCAAAGTGGAAGTGAGTTACCGGAGGTGGGCGCCAATGTTGGTGACTTGTTCTCAAATGCTTCGGATTAAGAACAAGGCAACATAAAAAGTGTTAAATGATAAGTTCCTTCGTCCTTTGAAACATCATTTCCCTTCGGGATATAATGTGCCCCGGACGAAGGTCACAGATAATATACCTTCGCAAGTTACGACAAAGGATTTACACGCAACATAAAAAGTAATATAAACATTTAAATTTTATCACAATGTCATTTCTATTTTATTATCATATAACAATAGAAATGACTTTAAATAACAAGTGTACCTTCGGATTGCAGGAAGACAAAAGTACAAGGATGACGCAAAAGCGAATGCCAAGTCAGCGTGAACAGTACGGGAGTACTGTTCATCTATTTATAGGCGTGAGACGCACCCCATGTAAAATTACATTCATGTCCATTACATTTGCTAATGACTTATGGAAGTCTGTCAAGGCCTAAGTAGTCTTTTCATCTTTAAGTCGATTCCCCTTTCTGCTATCGCGACGAAGCTTTCCTGCGCACAGCTTCGGTTGTGCACCATCCTTCGTAGAGCTTGGTGATCAGCCCGTCCTCCATTTCAATCCCCCTTCGTCTGGTTCAGGCTTCGTCCTGACCGTACTTCATGTTCATAATTCTGAGTCCGAAGATACCTGTTCATATAATCCACTTGAAAAACATTGTCAAATCATGTTTTTGAGGACCTTCGGAAGACGAAGGCCCCCAACATATCTGATGTCCTCATACAGCCCCAGCACGGTTCCTACTAACACTTCTGCAGGCTTAGACAATCGCTGATTCAGGATGAACGTTACCTTATTTCGGCACATATTGACAAAAATATTATAATCTTAAAATCATAAACATTAGGCAGTAAGTTCTAATTTTGCGCATAAACACTAGCAGGTAAAGCAAGGTTTAACAATAAGATACCCAATTTCATAGCATGTTTGAAGAAACTTTTATGTGCTTCTTTTTGAACACTAATGTATGAGTGCACATTGTTAAAGATAAGGAAAATCATTATAGTAAGGTAAAACCAGCACTAGTTATCAAATTCATCAGAATTCTCGACATGCAGCGGTTTGACAATAGATATATTCTGAAGTGCTAAACTGGTAACTATAAATGCAGGTTAAATATTAGGAGATAACCAAGGACGTACTAGAGTGTAACATTTCAATGCATGAGCATATTCCTTATCCCAGAATACAGCATCACCATCAGCAAAAGCCCTATGTTCTCCAAGGAGGGGTACCTATAGCTCATGCACAGCCGAAAGACAAACACAAAACATATCATAAGATCAGTAGCACATAGAAATATATATCGCAGTATTCATAACAGTTAGTCAGTTACCAACATCAATCTAACCATCGTATATAGTAGTAAAATGAAAATCATTTCGAATTTATTTTTCAAGAACTCACGGTTGTCTCAAATCTTAGACTTGTCCAGATATTGTAGACTTCAATATACTTAAACGAAGCGCAAAATTCTAGTAACAAGCTCGCTTGCCCTTACTAAATTTGATTGAAGAAGGACCCTTAATGGCCTCTGGGTAAGGGTTGACTTTTGGGGCAGCACCTCACTTTTAATTGAGTTAGTTCTGACTCTCATAGATAAGAGAATATCTTTTGTGACCATCTTTCGCTCCAATGAAACAACATCTATAGAGCTCCGGATTCTCTGAATACTCAACTGATCTTTCATCTTCTCAGTAAACTTTCTGAAACTTCATCGTGTGCATGTGCTCTATCCGCATCATCCTCGTCACCCTCTACTTCCTCTTTAGTCTCTTTCTCCACTGGGTCTGCTTCTTTTTCTTCTTTATTATCTGTTTGCTTCTTAATTTCTTCATCTTTTTCGATTTCTTTGCCTTCTTTATCTACTTCAGGATATCAATCATTTGATAGGTAAGTAAAAAAAGATGAGGGTCTTCATCTCCTCCCCTCTCTGCAAATTCATATAATTTGTTACATTGACCCCTTCTCCCTTGTTTTTTTTTTGATCGCTTGCTTCCTGCTTTAAACACTTCAGAGAATTTCATTCTATTATAATAGTCGTCTAGATCCTCAACCATTGGAGGCTTCTTCTCATCAACACCTTTAGTACAAGCATCTCGTAGAATGATCTTGATCTCTCTAAAAACTAATATTGATGTTCTTACGTTAGCACTTTCAAGATCTTCTACACATAAAGAAGCTAACCTTACAAGTCTGTTTTTTATATCTTTCATATTCTTTTTACCACAATACTCATATTCCCGAATGAGTTTTCGATTGTGGCAACCAATGTAGGCTGGTCAGAAGTCAAAAATGATCTGCACACGGCCTTGTAGACACATTGGATACGTACTGCCTCAGAAATATGAACTGTGAAGATTCCAATAGCACGTTTGATATCCCTGTACTTTTTTCCTTAGCACTTGTATAGACTCTCGAACGAATCTCTTAGAGCATCAGGTCTCATCCTAATTTGCCCAACGTTCGTATCTGGATTGAGAAACATATAGTCCTCTGCAATATATAACAGTGACGTCTCGTAGCATGTATCTTTCATTTGACACTGCTATTTCAAATGTTCCATACATTCCACTCCTCTAACCCTTAAAATACAGGTTTCTTCCCGCCAGTAACAAAGTAATATATCGTTGCTTATACTCAATGGTAAGATAAAATGTACCACCGGCTAGAGTGGTATATATCATGCGATCAGAACCACAAATTCATGATATATCAAAATGGAAGCCATATTTCAGGCGCCATGCACAGAAGGCACAATCTCACACTCAACATTTTTTAGAGAATGATTTTTAGTTTCATCATCAGATTTATCTAAGCATATGATGGCTTTATTACTCGCTTCCATATTCTTGATCTTAATCGGTCGCACCTGAAACAAAAGACCATCTAACAGATCAGATATTTTTCAGGTTTTCTAAACAAAAGACATATTGACTATATTCATCTTTTAGAAAACCTGAAAAATAACTGATTTGTTAGATGATCTTTTGTTTGAGGTGCAATCGATTCAGATCATCAAGGATATAGAAGTGAGTAATAAAGCCACCATATACTTAGATAAATCTGATGATGGAACTGAAAATCATTCTCTAAAAATGTTGGGTGTGGGATTGAAGTCATCCGTGCATGGTGGCTGAAATATGGCTTACATTTTGACATATCAAAAATTTGTGGTCCTGATCGCATGATCTATACCACTCCAGCCGGTGGAATATTTTTTATTACCATTGAGTATAAGCAGCGATATATTACTTTGTTACTGGCGGGAAGAAACCTGTATATTAAGGGTTGGAGGGGTGGAATGTATGGAACATTTGAAATAGAAAGTTACATGCTATAAGATGTCATTGTTATATATATATTGCAGAGAACTACAGGTTTCTCAGTCCAGATACGGACGTTGTGCAAACTAGGATGGGCCCTGATGCTCTAAGAGATTCGTTTGAGAGTCTATACAATTGCGAAGAAAAAAAGTCCAGGGATATCAAACATGCTATTGGAATCTTCATAGTTCATATTTCTGAGGCAGCACGTATCCAATGTGTCTACAATGCAGTGTGCAGATCATTTTTGACTTCTGAGCAGCCTACATTGGATGTCATAGTCGAAAACTCATCCGGGTCAGTTCTAAATAGAAAAAACTCATTCTGGGTCCGAGAATATGGGTATTATTGAAAAAAAGAGCATGAAAAATATAAAAACATACTTGCTGGGTTAGCTACTCCATTAATAGAAGATCTTGAAGGTGTTAACGTAAGAACATCAATATTAGTTTTTAGAGAGATCAAGATCATTCTACGAGATGCTTGTACTAAAGGTGTTGATGAGGAGAAGCCTCCAATGGTTGAGGATCTAGACGACTATTATAATAGAATGAAATTCTCTGAAAGGCTTAAACCAGGCAGCAAGCGGTCGAGAAAACGATAAGGGAGAAGGGAGCAATGTAAGAAATTGCATGAATTTGCAGAGAGGGGAGGAGATAAAGGTCCTAATCTTTTTTTACTTACCTATCAGAGGATTGATATCCTGAAGTAGATAAAGAAGACAAAGAAATCGAAGAAGATGAAGAAATCAAGGAGCGAACAGATAATAAAGAAAAAGAAGCAGGCCCAGTGGAGGAAGAGGCCAAAGAGGAAGTAGAGGGTGACGAGGATGATGCGGATGGAGCACATGCACACGATGAAGTTTAAGAAGTTTATTGAGAAGATGAAAGATCAGTTGAATGTTCAGAGAATCCGGAGCTCTATGGATGTTATGGATGTTGTTTCATTGGCGCGAAAGATGCCACAAAAGACATTCTCTTATCTTTGAGAGACAGGACTACCTCAATCAAAAGTGAAGTGATGCCCCAAAAGTCAACCCTTACCTAGAGGCCATTAAGGACCCTTCTCCAACCAAATTTAGTAAGGGCACGTCAGCTTGTTACTAGACTTTTGCGCTTTCTTTGAGTACATTGAAGTCTACAATATCTGAACAAGCATAAAATTTGAGACAACCGTGAGTTCTTGAGACATAAATTCGAAATGATTTCAAACGTTTCTTAAACTTTTTTTTGGCAAACCCCTTCTGATGTTCTGGGGTAGTTTACGTGTTCGTTGATTCACGCATTTTCTAGTTTGCTTGGTTTTTTCTATGGTTTCCTTCGCCTCACGGCCTTGGTCAAACGGCATATCGTGACTTTTGGCAGAAGCCTTAGTCACTTTCTAGAGTTGGCAATGGTGCGGGTTCGAGTCAGGTGCAGCGTCCGCAGGCCCGCCCCCAAAGCTCGAATTAAAGACCCGACCAAAACATGAATTATATTACTGGGAAAGCCCTAGACCCAGACTCGAACCCGAGGAGACCCGAAACACGATAGGGCCACAGACCTGGACGTTTTGCCGAACTTTTTACAAGTTGGCCCTTTTCTGAAACAAATTCACGTTTGGACCCCTGAACGACTTAATGTCGTTTTTAGACCATTTGCCCGGTGCCATAGGTCATGGCGTCGAGGTAACACGTCACGACACCATGACTTATGGCGCCGAGATACTGAATGCCCTGGACCCCTTATGCTTTGCTGGCGCCTACATGTCCGAGCTCGGCGCCGAGCTCCCTGCCAACGCTTCAAACGCTTGACTCGCACACATACAACAGCCAACCGGTTAATTCAGGTCCCCGCGTCCAACAAACTAAGTGCATCTGCATGTGCACAGCCATACACACACCATTGACCATTCTCTCTCATGAGTCATGACCAAAAGCATCAAGCATCTGCATGCATGCAATGATGGTTGGTTCCACTTTTTGTCGCAGCCGCAGAGCAATCCAATCCAGCCACACAATGACACAATGGTATTTTATTGTCGAATATTAAATGTTTTCTATCCGTCAGTTGTTCAAGCCAGTTATACGGAAAGAATGTTATTTAAAATAAGGAAATACTTACTATTCAGTGTGTGGCATATTAACCCGTAGTGGTTTTAACTTCATTAAATATTAAGTTATTCTTCGTCAAGTAGTATGACTGAAGAAGCAGATATTACACATAATCATTGTTTACTACAAATATGATTGCCTTTTCGACTCATATCAGCTACAACGGATAACCGATTTTTTTTTACTCAGGAACATGGTCACGATCTAAATGAAGCTGTGAATGCTTATTTTAATGAGGGAGATAGGACCATGTATGCTTTCGTTTCTCTTTTAGTGAGGGATTCTAGTCACCTCAATTCTCTTCATTCCACTTACTCCCAAACAAAGCCTTAACTTCTATGCATTTGTTAACGTAATATTTTTTCTCGTTCCATTTGATGTGACCCAAAGTCTCAAATGGATGTTTTCACACGAGAATCAATAATCTTGTACCTGCCAATGCCAGTTATGCTTACACAGCGGAAGCCATCTCTTAGCTCGGCGCCACGATCTGTGGCGACGAGCTAGGCCACATCAACTGCCAGCGTGCTAGGCCACCATCTGAGTAGAGATGGCAATGGGTACCCGAAACCCGAAACCCGATGGGTTTTTACCCCATTAGGGTACGGGTTTGGGTCAATTTTCATACCCATGGGTTTGTTAATGGGCATAAATGTATACCCGACGGGTTCATGGGTACGGGTTTGTTCCTATAGTACCCAAACACGTGAACCCGTGGGTTTTTTAAACCCGACCAAACCTAGTGCATATTGTCATTTTATTTTATAAACGAACAACAAACTTGTTATCTACCTATTTACTTCCTAATTTTTATCAAATAGTGAATGTATAAGTAGTTGGTGATAGTGTTGCGTGCTTGCTATTAGAGTTATTACTAGCGTTATATATGTGGTGGATGTATAACTTAGTGCAAGGTAACTTGATTATACAACTTATTATTTGTATTTAATTCTCTCTACTAATATTATTTATACCAAATCATGAACTTGTTGTTCATTACATAAATTTTGGACCATGATCTCATTAATCATTACGATACTTATTGATTATAAAAAGAATAAGCATATTGAAGATAAAAACCCGCGGGTAACCCGTGGGTACCCGCAAACCCGATGGGTACAGGTTTGGGCAAAATCTCAAACCCGTCATGGGTACGGGTTTTTTTATGGGTGTAAATATTTTTCACGGGTACGGGTTTGGGATAGCAAAACCCGGCGGGTTTGTACCCGTTGCCATCTCTACATCTGAGTCGCCAGCTCACTAGATACCTCGGCGCCATAGGCCATGGCGCCGAGATGTGTTACCTCAGCGCCATGAGCCATGACGCCGAGTAAAGGGTCCAAAAATGACATTAAGTTATTCAGGGGTCCAAACATGAAATTGTTTCGAAAAAAGAGCCAAATTGCAAAAAAATTGAGACGTTTTGCTTCCATTTTTCAGCACAGACAGATATATATAACCAGCAGACAATCAAAAATATTACATTTGCATACAAGCAGGGGCGGAGGGCCCATTATGGCCCAAGCCATACAAAAAAATTTAGCAGGTCCGCCGGCCCAGCCTAAGCGGCTCCAAGTCCCAGCCAATCCATCGCTAACCCTCACTCCCTCAGGTCTCCAGAACACAGTCGCCGCCTGAAGCCTCACCTGCTCACCCACGTTAAGCCGCGACGCCGCTGTGCCTGGTCGGCTGGTCGTGAGGCCATCTGCGGTCTGCCCAAGCCCCGAGCCCCGACCCCCGAGCCACGGCCACCCAGCTTCTGTCGGCGTCGAGTGTCATCTGCCTGTTCTGTCGTTCGCCCCGTCCCTGTCCCGCGCGACGCGTGTCACGCGTCGAGCTCCACCTGCCAGCCCGTTGTTGGAGATAACTCTGATTACTCATTTCTGTTAGCCAGAGGCTTTTGATTATATAGAGGTACAGAACCTTGGCAGTCGTACACCTCTTGGGCTGCCCAAGGTCTTTAAAGACTGTAATTAACTAACACAGTTATCTAGGAAATGCTTAAGAAGTAGGGCTTATTAACTACATTTCTCCCCCTAAGACCTGCTTCAACTAGTCTTGATCTCCTTGATCCCAATCCTGCTCCTCATCTCTTCCAGCTTGGTCTTGCCCAAAGCTTTAGTTAATATATCAGCGAGCTGATCTGCAGTGGGAATGAACTCTGTCTTGATGCTACCTTCTTCCACACAATCTCTGATGAAATGATGCTTGATTCTAATATGCTTGCTCCTGTCATGGAAAACAGGATTCTTTGCCAAAGCCAGAGCAGACTTATTATCTACTCTGAGTTCCACCACTTCAATTTTTCTTCCCAGCAAATCTGCAAACAGCCTTGACAACCACAAAGCTTGGGTTGCAGCTGTTGTCATCGCCACATATTCAGCCTCACAGCTAGACAGAGCAACAACTCTCTGTTTGACAGACTGCCAGCTGACCAGGCTGGTTCCAAGGAAGAACAAACATCCAGTTGTGCTTTTGCTTGAATCAATATCTCCAGCCAAATCTGAATCACTGTAACCCACAAAACATGATTTGCCTGTTGTTCGCATAGCCCATGATCTAGAGTACCAGCCAGGTACCTCAAAATCCTCTTCACAGCCTGAAGATGTTCAGTTGTTGGCTTCTCCAGGAATCTGCTAACATACCCTACAGCAAAAGCCAAATCTGGTCTTGTGTGCACTAGGTATCTCAAGCTGCCAACCAGTCTTCGGTACTGAGTTGGATTTACTTCCTTTGTTGTACTTTACTTGCTCAATTTCAGCCTTTCTTCCATAGGTGTAGTGGCTGGATTACAACCTGCCATACCACCAAGTTCAAGTATCTTCTTAGCATAATGGGTTTGCTTCAGGGTAATGCTCCCCTCTGATTGTCTTACCTCAATTCCAAGATAGAAAGACAGAATACCCAGATCACTCATTTCAAAGGTTTGCTTCATCTTTGCCTTGAAGGATTCAATCTTCTGCTGATTGACTCCTGTGATGATCAAATCATCAACATAAACTCCAATTACCAGTAGGGAGTCACCTGATCCCTTCCTATACATAGCAGCTTCATACATATTCTGCTCAAAACCCATCTGCTTGAGAGTCAGATCAAGTTTAGCATTCCATGCCCGAGGGGCCTGTCTTAGGCCATACAAAGCCTTGTGTAGCCTATACACTTTCTTCTTCTCTCTTGATACTGCAAAACCTGGTGGCTGAGTAACATAAACCTCCTCCTTGAGTTCTCCATTCAAGAACGCAGACTTCACATCCATGTGATGTACTGCCCATCCTTCTTGTGCTGCTAAAGCAAGCAAAACACGTACTGATTCCATCCTTGCAACTGGTGCAAAAACATCTTCATAATCAATTCCCTCCTATTGAACAAAACCACGGGCCACAAGTCTTGCCTTGTGCCTAATCACAGCTTCATGCTCATCCTTCTTCAGCTTAAACACCCATTTTAGTGAGATTGGGCGGTGACCGGGACGGGGAGAAACAAGTTCCCAAGTCCCATTCCGCTCTACTGATCTCAGCTCCTTCATTGTTGCTTGCCAATCTGGATCATAGATACGATATGCTTTGGCTCCTTCCGCATAGCCGATAAACACTCCAGCCTCGCCGCGGTTATCAAGCTTGTGAAGTTGAGTGAGCCGTCGGGTATAGGTCACACAGCCAAAGACCTTGAGATGGCCGACTGTTGGTGCCGGCCATGCCACGCCTCATAAGGAGTGACATTCTTCAGTGCCTTTGTGTCACACCCGGATTTCGGGGCACCAAGACCCGGGCACGAACATAATCACCAGGTGTGCTGGGACCAAGTCTCACACATATGATGGATGAATCATGGCACAGGATCGAATGTCACATCTTTACTACATAACAGGAGTTCTAAACAAAATAAATAATTATATTATAAGGAGACAACGGTCCAGCAACCCAAAGTTGACTGGGAGACGACGGCCTAGACCTCTCACGAACTCATCACAGCATTCTCCAAGCGTCTCATCCTATGGTACCTGTTCTTGACCTATGGGGGGTGTGAGACAGCAAGAGTAAGCTCACATACATTCATAGCTCAACAAGTTGTGGGGAATAATGTGCATGAACTCGCCAAAGGTGGGAGCTCACGTGAAGTGTACGGCTTACCAAAGAGGATGGTTAGAGCTGAGCATTGCTTTTAAAGTTGGTCAAAATTTTATTAGCAATTACTAAGTATAAGTAAATACCAACCCAATTAAGTAGTAGAACAAAAGTAACAACATCACCTGCGATGCAATGCATATGACAAATTGAATTTAAGTTCCATAGATTAATCATGTGAGTGTCCGAGCTGCTCATGACCGTGAGCACGGCTAGTATACCAGTTTTACACTCTGCAGAGGTTGCGCATCTTTACCCACAAGCCGTGTTACCCATCTGCCAAGAGACGACCAATCCCATACACCTCTACCGAGGAGGCGAGGCAGGGTAACACTACGAGGCCTTTACAAAGTTCCACTAGCTTCAGAAAACCCGCTACAGTTTATAGGAAGCTCCAATGCAGGAATCTCTCGCATGACCGCCATCGCAGCAAAATCATCCCAAGGGCCTCCCTACACTGACCACTCCCCTACTGCCCTTGCCCCTTTCGGGTAAGGTAGTCTTCCACTAGCTTTCCTAGTTAGTTGACCAAGGGTGTCCCATTAAACCCTTGTGGTAGCACTGTTTTCCCGGTTGGTTCTTCATGTTCCAATTAACATAATGATCTTATCATGAACAATAAATAACAACTGATAGTAAAGGTATAATCATGAATAAAATGTATCTCTATACCCAAAACCACATAAAGCAATAGCAGGTACTACCCAAAGATTCAGTGGTGAACAAGGTATAAAGATAGTCAAACTAGGGTAACCTATTGGGTCCCATCAAAATTAACTTATGCAGATCATTATGATTAATTAGAACATGAGTGGGTAAAAAGAAGTGATCAAGGGCACAACTTGCCTGGGACTTGAGATTCCAGGTACCAGGATGATCTTCAGGTGACACGTGTTCTCACTGCTAAACGTAGCAATACAGACAAACATGGTATAGGCAAAAATTAACATTACACCAAACATAAGAACAAACTACATAAGAATATCCAATGCGTTGCTACAAAATCGTGGGATCGAGAACCACTAAATTCGGGGTTACGGTTATGAAGTTATGGTTTTCCGAAGATCCACGTGGTTAAGTATATAATAGACTATGTGCAACATTTTAACCTATATCTCATGACAAAACAAAGTTACCAGATAATAATAGATATTATTGTGAGACTAATGCAACTAGAATGGATTAAATCGGAGTTACGATTATTAAGTTACGAATTTCTGAAGTTATTTAGCACCTAGAATAGATTAATTCAAATGAACCATTTTAATTCAAGTTTCATGGCTAAACAAAGGTACTAGGTGATACACAATATTAATAGAAGATTATTGCAACTGGAATGACTCGATTTGGAGTTAAAATGAATTAACTATGAATTTCACAAGTTTCTAGGATTATCTTTGTATTAAAAATCAATTTCTGTAATTAATTATCCATTTTCATTGTTCTCTGGACCGAGCACTAATTACAGAGGACCCAGGGCAAAATCGGGAGTTTTCCCCAGACTCAGACAACCTGCTGGTGGACGGCGGGTTGATTTTACTGAAACCCGAGGGCTCTTATGTAAAAGGGGTTCTGCGAAGGGGTATTGGCTATTCTGGGACGTAGGATCTAAAACAGACGGCCCTGATTAAATCCGCCATTCCATGAACCACTACGCACAGAGACCGCAGGATCAAGGGTGAACGCCCCGGATTTTAAATTGCCAGGCCCGCACACAAGCGCCAGATCCCGATCGGACGGTCCCGAGTTAAAGAAGCGAAAGGATATGTTTGATCTAATCTCGACCGCAAAACCGGAGATCAACGGCTCTAGAGTTGTCTTCTACCCCAACGGATGAACACGGCCGCGCCGCCAGGATCCCACGGCGGAGACCCCACCAGTGACACATGATCCGGCACCCCAGGACCCTAAACTTCAAATAGAAAGGTCTCCTGCGATCCAAAGAGCGAGGCAAGTACTATGAGGGGATTCTCACCACCGTCAGGGGTGCGAAGAATGCTGCCCACGCGCACAGGTCGAACCATGGCGGGTATGATATTACGGCGAGCAATTCAGTCGGATCACGGAGCCCAATCCTCCCGTAGACGCCACAGTAATCTCTGCCAGGATAGGATGGGTCACCCAGACCCCTCACAGGACCCCGAACGGTGGTTCATACCGCCGGCCACGACAGCAGCATGGATCTCCCCTCCGCGACACTGCTTTTCTCGATTTCCCGCGCTTGGTGGCGTGGTCAGGAGGATATGAAGGGGAAGAACGGAACCCCGACTTTGTTTATATAGCGCCAGAAGGTCGATTTTTGAATCACAGGGTGATTTTCCGAGCTCCCGAGGTACAGTTCCGCGGCCGGTGGCGAAGCTGTTAGCTGCCCTCCGCACAATCCGGACTGCAGCGAGAAAATCAGGGGAGGGGTTGGTCGAGCAGTGCGTGGATCATGGGCGACAATCCGGGAAGATCACCGGCAGCGCAAGGCAGTTCAGGGTTCACCAGATATCTTCGTTGTTTGTTGTGCGGCGGTGGTTACGAAGGGATCCAACGTCCGCCGAACTCAGGCAGATGCGATCTGTTGGACCTAGAGGAGATGTAGCTGACGACATGGCCCCACATGTAAGTGGCACTAGTTGGAAATGAGTTAACAACAGCATGGCGTTTGGATGAGATAGCTTTGCTGTTAGGAAATAAACAATAGGAAGAAAAGGATGTGAGTTCTGAGTTGACGGCAGGGAAGAATGAATGGGTTGGGCAATTTGGCCTAGCCTTCACCATTTCTTTTTTTTTATTTTTTTCTGTTTTCTATTCCAGATTCAATTTTAGGTCTACGTTCAATTTCAAAATTATATGCACAATTATAATAAAAGCATGATATACAAGTTTTATTTCATTTATCTTCTATTAGTAGAAAGATGCTTCTAACTACAAAAATAAGCACATATAAAATCATTGTCCGTGTTTTCAATTCTCCTCTTATTTCTTCTTTAAATCTAACTTATCATTCAATTTCAATCGAGATTTTTATATTTCCATTATTATCTACTTATCATTTATTATTATTATTATTATTATTACTATTAGGGTACTAAAATTCGTATTAAAGACATCTCAATTGCAATTTGTTTTTTTCTGAATCTTCCTAAACCCCAATATAGCATTTGAGGCGTTACACTTTGTCGGGGATCGATTCAAAATGTGCACAGCTGTCATCACAACCTCCCCCCAAAACCGAGAGGGCATTCGGCGTTGCTTGAGCAAAGCCCGTGCCATGGCCACCACTATTTGGTTCCTGCGTTCAACAACACTGTTCTGTTGTGGTGAATAAGGGGCACTGAAATGCCGTTTAATACCTTCGTCAGCGCAATATGCAGCAAACTCCGCAGCGGTGAATTCGCCGCCATTGTCGGTGCGCAGGACCTTCAACTTGCGCCCGCTTTCCACCTCTGCTGCCACCTTGACCTTCTTGATTGCTTCTGTCGCTGCGTCCTTGGATGGCAGCAGCACAGCCCACATAAAGCGGGTGGCGTCATCGACGAGCAGCAAGATATAGCGGTTGCCCGTCGGTGTCGCTGGCGTGACCGGGCCGCACAAGTCACCGTGCACCAGCTCAAGCTGATTCTGGGCACGGATGCTGCTGCAACTGGAAATGAACGTCGCCTCTGCTTAGTGGTAACGCAGGTGTCACACACCTGCTCAACATGGTCGACCACCGGCATCCCGCGCGCCATCTCTTCCTTGCTGAGTCGTCGGATTGCGTCGAAGTGCAGATGGCCGAAACGCTCATGCCATTGCCACGCCTCAACATCCTTGCGCGCCGCAAGACAGATAGGTTGTGCAGCCTCAAGATGCAGAATATATAATCTGTTCTTCCCTCTATGTACCTTGGCGAGCAGACGTCGGTTCTTGTCCCAAATGCGAAGCACGCCATGGTCAATCACAACCTTGGACCCTCCTTCATCAAGCTGTCCCAGACTTAGGATAGAGTTCTTCAGCGCCGGAATGTAGTAGACGCCATGAAGAACCCTCTGCTCACCGGTCTTGGCTTGGAAGATGATAGACCCAACGCCCTTGATCTCTACCTTCGACGCGTCCCCGAAACGGACCGTTCCTCGAACGCCAGTGTTCAGATCAGCAAAGAACTCTTGGCGCCCGGTCATATGATGCGTCGCTCCGGAATCCAGGTACCAACCGCTGTCCACTTCTTCGTCCATGCCAAGATAGGCACAAGCACGTGGCTCGGAGAACTCGACGTGCTGTGCCGTGTAGCTGTGCGCCGGCGTGCTCTGTTCCAGGCTGATAAAGCCATGTGCCAGGAACAGAGCGCCATCTTCATCACACTCGGCGTACTAGACGCGTGCCTCATGCCTTTCTTGGTTCCCGCCACGCTGTCCAGCCCGATTTCTGCCGCCGCGGCCTCCACCACGATTGCCACCGCCGCGGCCAGCACGGTTTCCACCTCCATCGCCGCGCTCTGCATCTTCACGGCGCGGCTGGGGACACTCACGTGCCCAATGGCCCTCCTGGTTGCAGTTTAGGCAGGTGTTGGGGCCGACGCGGCCAGCAACATTGACATCTCCTCGTCCGCCACCACGTCCACCGCCTTTGCCTCGTCCTCGTCCGCCACCGCAGCTACGTCCACCGCCACCGCGCTGATTTCTGAAACCAGAACCACCTGCATCTTCTCCCTTCTTCTCCTTTCTACAGCGCGCTCTCCACTGCTCTTCGGTGTACAGCAGCTTGTCGTTGATGGCCACTGGCTCGGTCAGCACTTCCTCGCGATTGTCCACCGCCTTGAGCCTTCCAGTCACCTCCTCAAGAGTCAGCGCCTCGAAGTCGAGAAACTGCTCAATGGCGACAACAATCTGCGCGTACTTGGCCGGCACCGTGCGCAGAAACTTCTCCACCACACGCTCCTCAGTGATGTCCTTGTCACCATGGATGACAAGTTGCTGGTGCAGGGTTGATAAACGCATGGCAAAATCATCCACTTGCTCGCCGGGGTTGACGCTAATGTTCTCCCAATCGCGGCGTAGGCGCTGCAGCGTTGCTCGACGGACCCGGTCCACGCCGATGCGGGTCGCAGCGATGGCGTCCCACGCCTCCTTTGCCGTAGCCTTATCGAGGAGTGGAAGGCCCATCTCCTTGGGCACGGCCCCGACAATTACTTCCAGCGCACGCCTGTCATCGCGAAACTGGACAGGGCCGCCCTCGATGGCATCCCAGAGATCGCGCGCCTGCATCCTCAGCTTCATGGTCTGGCTCCACTCGTAGTAGTTCGTCTTGTCCAGCATCGGCCACGACGTGTCGCTGCCGGAGTCGCGGTACACCACCCTTCCTTGCGGCGACTCGTAGCGACCGCCGCCGCGGCAGCGCCTCCGGTCCCGCAGTGGTGACTGCGAGCGCCTCCTGTCTCGCGGTGGAGTCTTCGTCCGCCTATTCCTCTCTGTCTCCTCTTCCTCCTCCCAGTCCTCCTCATCTTCTCCCTTCTCGGCGGCGATTTCGGCCCGCAGCTCCTGCGCTATCCTTGCCGCCGCTTCTGCAGCAGCCGCCGCCTGCTTTGCTGCCTGGACTGCCAGCGCTGTTGCTTCCTCTGCAGCCTTCAAGCGCGCGGCCCGGCCGGAGGAGTCGCCCAGCTCTCCTTCGCCGGGTCCCTTGGCCTTGAGCCTGGCAGCACGCTCAGCAGAGGTCGACATGGAGTGGAGAAGGTAAGGAGACGGCCCTGTGGCTCTCTGGTGTCTAACCAAGGCTTTGATACCAAATGTTGGAGATAACTCTGATTACTCATTTCTGTTAGCCAGAGGCTTTTGATTATATAGAGGTACAGAACCTTGGCAGCCGTACACCTCTTGGGCTGCCCAAGGTCTTTAAAGACTGTAATTAACTAACACAGTTATCTAGGAAATGCTTAGGAAGTAGGGCTTATTAACTACACCCGCCGGCCACCGGACTGCGTCCCTCCGTCCACCGGAGTCCGACCTGACGCCCCCACCGGATTCCACCCCGCTGGACACCAGCCACCAGACAGTAGTCGACACACGGCAGACGCCCACGCCTGTAATTGTAAGCTGTAAGCAAACAATTGCTTGTCTGTTGGATAATTTGATTGTTTGAATGTTGATGTTTGTCACAAACTTGCAGATGATAATGATGCCAAATCAAAGGGAAAGAGGACGAACTCGCGAATTTGTAGATTTGAAGAGCTATTTTAGTCGGGCTTCTAGTAGTACAAACCCAAGTACTCATGAGAGTGGAGTTGGCCAAGAGGTGGACAATCCACCAATAGTGAAGGGAGCTATTGGATCTCAATTAGAGGGCAATGAAGAGGTCCAATATGAACAAGATGTCAGAGGAACAGGTAGTACAGTCAATGAGTTTCATATGGATCATATTATCTCTGATCCCGGTATTCGCATTCCAATTGACCAATTTGCTCCTAATATTAGAAGTGAAGTTAGGAGGGCATTCATAAAAAAAGGTCCAACACAACCCATTGGTCATAATTTTCCCAAAGCACATGATAAAAGGTCATTTCAGGAACATTGGTTTAAGCAACACAATTGGTTGGAATATAGTTTGGTGAAGGATAGTGCTTATTGCTATTATTGCTATCTTTTTAGAGATGATTGCAAAGATGAGAAATTCTGTCATGACACTTTCACAAAAACGGGCTTCAAGCAATGGAAGAATGGCCTGTTGATATTTAGAAAACATGTGGGGGTCTGAGTAGTTTGCACAATCGGGCAAGATCGACTTTTGAGGATTTTGATAATCAAAGATCAAGTTTAAAACATAAAGTCATAACTCATAGCAAAGATGCACTTGTGAAGTATGAAACTCGATTGGAAACTTCTTTGGGTATTGTAAGTCTGCTTGCATTGCAAGGTGAACCATTTCGTGGCCATGATGAAACGATTACTTCACTAAATAAAGGGAACTTTCTTGAGACTCTTGAGTGGTACAAAATTAGAAATGAGGAAGTGAGAAAGGCATTTGATGAGCTTTGTCCTAAGAATGCAAAAATGACTTCGGGAACAATTCAAAAAGAACTTGCAAGCTGTTGCGCTGAGGCAATATCGAGGGCAATAAAAGAAGACATGAGTGATTGTTTGTTCTCTATTCTTGTTGATGAGTCTCGTGATATATCGATCAAAGAGCAAATGGCCATAGTTATCAGGTACATTTCTAATTTTATACCTTATGTTTCATTGATCAATTATATCATTACAAAGTTTCTAATTTAACGATTGTACCATTTTTAGGTATGTCAACAAAAAAGGACAAGTGATTGAAAGGTTTCTAGGTGTGAAGCATGTCAAAGATACTACATCTGAGGCAATAAAGAAAGGAGTGGTTGAGGTGCTTAGTGACCACGGTTTAGCTATTGCAAGAATACGAGGGCAAGGTTATGACAGAGCTTCAAATATGAGAGGTGAATTCAATGGTGTTCAAAAGCTAACTCGTGATGACAACCCCTATGCTTTCTATGTCCATTGTTTTGCTCACCAATTGCAGTTGGTTGTTGTTTCTGTCGTAAGATGTTGCCCAGCTATTGAGGATTTTTTTGAATGTCACCTTGATAGTGAACAATGTCTGTGGATCTTGCAAGAGGATGGATGTATTGCTTGATAAACATCGTAAAATTCTAGTGGATAAATTGAATGATGGTGAGATTTCATCTGGAAGAGGACAAAACCAAGAAACTTCATTGGCTAGACCTGGAGATACAAGATGGGGATCTCACTACAAGACTTTGCTTCGTATTGAAACAATGTGGGAGTCAATAGAAGTTCTAAGAATTGTGAATCAAGGACAGCGAAATCCATCAAGGGGTGGAGGTTTGGTTGCTCATATGGATTCATTTTGTTTTGTGTTAATCATGAAGATGATGTTGCAAATCCTTCGCATCACAAATAAGTTGTCACTTCTGTTGCAAAAGAAGGATCAAAATATTGTTCAGGCCATGTTTTTAGTTGATGTGAGAATTCGTTTGAATGATTTGGGAAGTGAAGGTTGGGATCCATTGTTTGAAGAAGTCAAAGCTTTTTGTGTGGAAGCTGGTATTGATATACCAGATATGGATGGTCCAATACCAAGATTTGGTCAGTCAAGAAGAGGAAGAAATAATATCACTCAAGATCATTTTTATCGTGTTGACATCTTCTATGCTGCTATTGACTCTCTTATAGCAGAGTTGGATCATCGATTCAATGAGGTATCCTCCGAATTGCTTACTTGTTTTGCTTGTCTTGATCCAAGAGATTCATTCAGCAAGTTTGATGTGAATAAGCTTGCTCGTCTTACGGAGATATATTTGGAGGATTTCTCTTTTGATGATCGCAAGTTAATCAAAGATCAGTTACTGACATTTATTGTTCATGTGCGAAGAGTTGATGAATTCAAAGCTTGTCATGATCTTGCAAGCCTAGCAAAAACAATGGTTGAAATTGGCAGGGATACTGTATTTCCTTTGGTCTATCGGCTCATTGAGTTAGCATTGTTACTCCCAGTAGCAACGGCCACGGTTGAAAGGGCTTTTTCTGCCACGAAAATTATCAAAACTGAGTTGCGCAACAAAATGGGTGATTATTGGCTTAACGATTTAATGGTGATCTACATTGAGAGGGAACTGTTCAAAGGGCTTGATCTTCAAAATATTAAGAAGGCATTTCAAAAGAATAAGGATAGGCAAATGCAATTGCCTAGGTCTCCAAGACATATATAGCAAAATCAGAAGTATGACAGTTACATGTTTTGTAGCAATTTATTCTCATTTTAGACAATGTTCTATTTCTTTATATATATCGCGAATTGTTCTACAAGTTGATTGGTTGTGTGCTAAATATTATACAACCCAGTTGTGTAGAGCCATACCTAAAAAAATTCGTCCTCTGCCACTGCATTCAAGAACCGGGCGAGATCCAGCAGTATCAATCATGCATCGGGACAGGTGCATGCCTTGCATTTTTCAACTAATAAAGACATAGTAGAGAGAAATTTCAGTATGTTACCTAGCAGAACAATCTGGTCCTTGGCGTTGAGGCCCTTGGGCATGAAGAACTGGCACATGTTCCGACCAACATCGAAGAAGGGCGCGTGGAGGTTGTCCAGTGCATCTTGCTTCACCGATCTTCTACCATCTCTCCGCCAGATTGGAACATCCCCGTGAGGCCCTTTGGTCTGTTGCACAGCACAGGAAATAATTAGGGACAATCATCCTAAGCTAGTTGAAGGACAAAATTTTAGGATCAAGATTAATCCTACTAGCTTCTTACCAGTACAACGACGTCCCTTGCTACCAGAGCCAAGATATCGGCACATAACACCACTTCAGGGCAGGCCTGCTCCAGCTTCGCCTTCACACGGTCGATGGTGCCAAAGCCTCGCAAGATGAGGTTGGGTATCGACTCCTTCTCGGATGGCAGTCCTGGCATGGTGCTATTCAGAAAAAACAGAACCATTGCAATCCTTCAGTCGTGTTCATGAACTGCAGCTGAAGCCGTGCGCATGTGTGCTGTGTGGGAGGAGGGGCGCCGCCGCGCCGGGGGGGTGGTGGACTGGCGGTGGCCGGTGGCGAACGGGGAACTACGGACGGTGGTCGGCGGCTGAGGACGAGTGGCGGAGTGGGTGTCTGCCACTCTCCCAGCCTGGGACCTGGGTGGGCGGCGAGTCCGCGACGGCTGAATGCCGACGGCGCGAGTGCGCTGCGTTGTGCCTGTGCGCGACCGAGTGCTAGGGTTTGGCTGAGGGCGTGGACAGGACGACAGGGCACTTGGGCTATTGACTGTTGTCAGTTGGGCTGCGTGCGAGTGTAGAAGTGATGGGCTAGCCGACTGATTCAGGTTTCGGGTCCCGTGATAAAACCGTGGTTAGAAATCAAAAACCGTCCCAAACTCGACATATTTAGGTCCCCGAACCCGTGACACCGTGGGAAAAAGTATAAACCTGCAGGGACCCGTTCTGAGGCCTGATTGACAACCCTACTTTAATCACTGATCCTATAAAGCATAAGTTTCCACCATTTCGACTATAGTCGTGCGTCACGTGCGGAGTGTGTGGTATGTTCCTCCCCTTCTCACCTAACCATAAATAAATATCTATCTACTCCTATAAAGCACTAGTTTCAATAACTGTCTTGCATCATGCACGAAGCACATAGATGTCTAGATCTGTTTTTCTCCTTCATGATCGCCTAACAACCAGATAAGATAAGTCTTATTTCGCCTAATAACTAGATAAGATAAGTTATTCTCTACTCCTATAAAGGAACATTCTGGTCATGGCTCTCTACTCCTATACAACATCAGTTTCAAGAGTTCATAGCTCTCTACGCCTATAAAGCACCAATTTCAAGATTTGGTTGCGCCTGTGCAGTAGCGGTGGCCTCTACATCCACGCCAAGGAGAAGCTGCCCTTCCACCTCCCTTTAGTTTCTGCCTTGTAGCTTTCATTCGATGGTCTCTCTCTCTCAATTTCATCTCATTTGAATATTTGATTGGCTTTGCTTCGATCTCCGTGCAGGCTCATGCGGAGCTCGACCTCCACATAAGCCCCGTTGGAGTTACTGTCCTGAGTTACCTCGCTGTCTTTATCGGGCACTTTTACCCCCCTCCCCCGGTCAAACGACATTCATTCTCTCTCCATTCTCGCCTGTCAACCAATCCTTCATTCCTTTTTATAAGTTATAACCAAAGCAGTTTGACATGTCTAGCTATCAACCAACCTCGGAGTTGGCGTCCAATTGCATGGCGGCGATAACCTCACCTACAACCTTAGCGCCAAGAAGGTCGTTTTGTTCACACCAAGCAATGGCTTCCTAGGCCTGGACCTCAAAGGACACCTACTTAATCAAAGTTAAACCTAGGTGTCCACTGCTTCACTTGAAGAAGTCAAAGATATTGAGGTCGATGATAATACATGTGTTGTTTGTTTTCTTGTAATCGTGTTCACTAACATTTCATCGAATAATCTGGGAGCCATCGCAACACACGGGTATTGTACTAGTGTCAGGGATTGGATCCCAGGGCCCCAAGGTGCCATGAGTCAGAGGGGGATGGAGAGAGGTCTGCCCAGGTAAATCCGCCCCATGCGCATCGAGCTTAGGGTCGGGCGAGGAGCCAGGCAGGGGGTCAGACGAACCGCCAGGGGAACCACTCGAGTGGGTTCCGTGTGTGGCCGACGGACTCCTCTCGCGTGCATTAACTGCGCCTGGCACCGAGCCATCAATACCTCCTCCCACTCATGACCTATGAGCCCTAGGTCTGAGCCCCACTCATGACTTACGAGTCCTAGGACTGAGACCCACTGTAACACCCTGAATTTTGGGGTATAAAAATTTCTTTGCTCTATACTCAAAATTCAGGTGTTACTATTTTGTTTCTTCGCTTTTCTTTTGTAACACCCCAGGTGTTACTCAGGGTTTCTACTCAAGAGCCACACCCTGACCTATTATCACATGTGGATTAGTGGAGCCTTTGATGAACATAACTTAACAACAAAGGGGCTAGCTAGTGTTTAAGATCATATGATGCTTACCTTGACCATATGGTGCATATAACAAGAGAAAATTTTCAGAACCCTAAGTCTAACCGCTTGAGCTATGTGAACCAAAACAGAAAATGTGAAAACGAATGATGAATCGAACCTTATCACCAATTGGGCTAATTACACAGGTTGAAGATCATAAAAATATCTACCAGAGATAGTGAGGAAGTTTCCCCAAATCAAGTCTTAAACAGCCCCAAATCGATCACTAACTATAAGAACCCTAGGGGGAAACCAGTTTTTCTTTGTCTCTCAACCCGAATTCATAAACCTGTCGCGTTAACCTAGATCCTCAACTCAAATCCAAATGGTCAAATGGACAAAGTGGCGCCTAATTACCTCAGACACGCCCTGGTAAAGTTTGACACCGAACCAAGATCGTTTGACATGCCTTGGCACGAGTTTTGTCGCGACTTGGGTATAGTGACAGACCCGACTTGACACTGGTGTATCTCCTCGTCCTAAGCATATCATAGCTCGGGACTCACATGAAAAAGCAAGGATTTGGAGCAGGGAAGAGATCCTACACGGGACCCTTGCCAAGATAGGAACGCTAGGGCAGCTAAACAGGTGCTTGGACATGATCAGAAGCGATCCTCCACATGTTCGACCGCAGCTGACACTCGGGAGCGCGCTCTAACTGCGCCGCGCATGCCACGAGCTCCGGTCGGCTCGACCGCGTGCTCAACCCCGCACCCATGCCCAAGCCCTCGCCTATAAGAAGCCCCAGCCCTCGGCCTTTCCCTCCCGCACACCCCATACCTTTTACCGACATCTGGACGCTGGTAATCGCCAGAGCACCGAGCGCGGCGTCGTCCGCAAGCTTGCCGACGCATCGACCACCTCAGACCACCCACTCCAGCCTAACCCCGTCCAGTCTAGCTCCCCCGGCAGCTTCCCTAGAGGCTAGCGAAGCTTCCCAGCTGCTCAGACCGAACGATACCTCGCATGAGAAGCTAGAACACCTCGCAGGACTTGTCCCTTCCACCGGTTCCCTCGGTCCAGGTAATCTAACCATCCATTCGTCGATTCCTTGCATAAACACACTCCCTGCCACTCAGTGAACCTCCCTGTGCGGTCTGATTGAGCTCTACTGTTGTGGTATGGCCGGTGCAGACATCGTCAACAAGCTCCGTCGCCTGGATCCGTGGCCAGACCAGCTCCGGGCACCAAAGACGCCGATCCGTACCTCGACGTGACCACTAGAGGATCCCCATCCTCACCCTACCCTTCGCTGGAACCCTACCAATGCCGGTAAGACGCTCCACCGTCTTCTTCGCCGCGGACACTATGAAACCTAGCTAGGCACCGCAGATTAGAGGTTAGGAAAACCCAGGGGGTTATGCGCAAAGGTCTAGACTCAGGTGAATAGTGCGCTAGGGACCAGTCCGTAAGAAAAGAGGGAGGAAATGTCAGGGACCCGTCTGAAAGAAGGTTTTCCCTTTCTTTTTTCTGAAAATTCATTTTAAATAATCAGTAGAAAACTTTAAAAATTCATAACTTAGGCAAAATATGACCAAATTTAGTCAAACAAATTTTACTAGGTTCTGGACAGGGTGAACTTTAGAATAAAAATAGAAAACTCACTAGTATAGTACTGTTTTTGGAAGTTTAGATTTTTATTGAGATATTAAGTAATATGCAAAAATAGAAGTAAAATTTGTAGAACTATAGTACTGAAGCTGAGAAATTTTTAGGAGATAATCAATCAACAGTAGAGTCCCACAAAATTTTTGTACACCACAGTTTTCTCATTTAAAAGAGATTATAAAATAAAGTAGGTTTCTGCTCATTTTCTTGGAAAATAAAATCAGGACCTATGCTTGTGAACCACAAGACCAACCTATTTTTTCTAGACTAATATAGCAGCAAGATTTCAAGGAAAAATATAAAAATGACCTAAGTATGACTAGGAAATATGTTTCTCTGTGCCCTGAGAATTTATAAGAAACTTTAGAAAATCATACAACCCATCCCCTACAAAGAAAAATGACCAAACTTAGGAATGGTTGCTCTTGCGCAAAGAAAAGGGTAGGGAAAATGTCAAATCTGTTCTTTGACGTTTTTCAAAAGAAAAGTTAGTTAAAAGCACATTTTAGCCCCACAACTTTAGAAAATCATAAACAATTATTCACTAAGTATCATTAAGTATATTTTCACACAAGACCATGATATTGCATCTAGATACTAGTCAAAAATAACGCTTGGAACAAAGGTCATTTCTAAATGGAAGGTCTAGTGTAAAGTGACCCCTCTACCCTAATTTTTGTTATTTTTGTTTAAACCTGATTCTAATTAGTTTTGACCTCAAATTTCTAGAACAGATTAATTTCATCAATGTTAAGCTACTGTAAAAAATTTCAGAATTTTCGGAGAATTCTATGTAACCTTTGTAGTTCAAATCACCATTAAAAGCCTAGGGGAAATTAGAATAAAGGAGGAACCCTAAATGACCCAGTGTTACTCAACCATGCATCACATTTTATCATCTGCATTTTATAAATGTACATGCATCATATTAAATAGATTGCAACCTCGTTGACGGAGAGTACGTGCTCATCCTCGAGCAAGGAGCTGACCAAGAGAAAACTCAGGAGCTAGCTGCAGAGGCTCCTACTGAGGATCTACCTGCCGCCCAACAATTGAAGGCAAGCCCTGGTTTTATGCATAACCGTTTATATATGTTATTTTACTACACTTAATGTTTGTAGACTTTTACTGTGCACTTAAGTGTAGTAGTTGTTTGAAACCCTAGTTGCATGAACTCAGGATTCCTTTTGAGATGGATACTAGTATGCTAGGTTGAGTAGCTGCTATGCTAAATCATGATCTCAGTAGAAGTCGAGTGATTTTTCTAACACTCGCGCGAGGTTAGGAATTGATTGTATCTAATTTTGATAATGGAATTATAATGGTCTGTGGACACGAATCCATGGGGATGCATGGTCTTCGAGACGAAATTGGAATAATGATTAATGTGTGGATACTTGTGTCAAGCATTTGAAAGTACTAAACACATGCCGAGAAATATGGTAAATCGGTAAGCCTAGTACCTGAGTGAACCTGCCCACAGACATACCTCCCCATGTGTTCATGAGATAGGGTCTCCCATTCCGGTTATGGTGGGTACAAGTGCGGTCACTGCACGGCGACGGTCGGGGTAAGTGGAGCATTGTATGCAATGACAATGGGCCCTATTTTGTTGCTAGGGAATCGATGGGGACGGTTGATGTGTGTGGGGACGGAGTGCTCCTACATGTCATGTGTTTATGAAAGTCGCCTAGAGAGGGTGAATAGATGAAACGGTCACTTAGACCGAGTGAGCCTTCTCTTAATCACACGGGTCACTAAGACTCCGCAAGGACCTCCACACACTTGGTGTCTCTTGCTTGGCTTTACAAATCAATTGAGAAAAGAAATGAGAAAGGAAGAATACAATCCAAGCGACAAGAGCAACAAAAGAACACAAAACACACTCTCTCAAGTCCCTAATGGAATTGAGTTGATTTGGTGGCTTGGAGAGGATTTGATCTTTTGAATGTGTCTAGGAGTGGAGTCTTTTGCTCTTGCATTGAATAGGATGCAGAATGCTTGGGTGCCAATGAATGTGGTGCCAAGAAAAAGTGTGGTTACCAAGCTTCTGTGTTTTAGTACAAATGAACTGTGGTGGAGTAATGTAACCAGAAAAGGCTGCAAAATTCCGAGCAGTTTGGCTTCTAATTGCCACACATTTTGGCCATACGCAGCCTATAAGCTGTGCCAAATAGGCCCAACATGTCTCCACTAGTTTCTACACAGCCCTAAATAACAGAATTGTATTTTTTTTTGTTTCCCTTATTCGAGAAGGATCAATAATATCGCTGCTAACAATGGTTCTGTAAAACAGATCATGAAAACAGATTCTCTAATACAAATATTTAAGCAGTATTAGGCTATTAGCACGAGTTTAATCACATTGGCATAAAAGATGGAATCAAAGATGTTTTCTTAAGGGGGGTGAATCGAATATGCAACTCCTGTGTAATATGACCTCGAAAAATAACAATCTGCAACATTAGTAATAACAAGGTACTTACACAATCAACTCTGGCCACATCTATCTACAAATGCTAGTCATCCAAATAAATTGCAAGACATACAAAGACATAAGGATGGGTTGTTTTCTGTTTTTGTATTCCAGTAAGCACTAATACTTCTAATAATCAATAAATAATGTCTTTGTATGTAATCAATGCAATAGTAACATGAACAACACAGTCAAGTTTAATCATGAATAGGCAAGGAGGCACTCAAGATCATACTCTATGAAAACAGCAGCAATAAGCTACACAAAATGGTTAATATGATTCAAATTTCTATTGCAAAGAAAAATGTTGCAGGTTTCCACATAAACACAAAAAAGGCATAGCTTTCTGACAATAGCACTGGCCACCAAAAAATAACCTTAGAAATTTCAGGTATGTAAAAAATTCAAGTGCGTTTGGCTTACCAAACTGTCTGACTGATAGACATCTTCAAAAGAAATAATCACCAGGGCACCCACATAATGATTCATCAAATGGATCTGAAGCCAAATCATGGATGTGCTTCGTGTGTACCAAGCTAGACATCCTACGTGTAGCATCAGCTTCAAAATAAAATGTAGCACCTCGAGAAGCTCTGCCATGTACCTCTAGCTTCTTGTGTTGTCTGGCAATCCATTTTGTATCACACTGGCCTTGACGAACCACAAACTTCATAGATTCAAGCACTCTGGCGTTCAAGATGAAGAACTTGACGAAATTTACATCTGCACTATTGTCCTCATAATTTATTATCTGCATGTTCTTGAGATGCCGATCAAGGCATTCAAGTGGAGCATAGCCTTGTTCGTTCTTAATAAGCATCCGAGTATATGACTGAAAAGGGAAGAGTGAAGTGAAACAACACACCATCAATTGAGATGCAACATGATTTTTGACTGCTCAGTTTATTTAGTACAACAAACAAGTAGCTTTGCACAAAAAAAGAAGAAGAAAATCTCACCACAATGTATAGCTTCTCCACGCATGGAAAGCATTTTAAGAAGCCAATGACAAGATCCAGATCAGGAGTGGTGAGGAGGGCTAAAGTCCTTACAGTACGCATCACATTGGGCAGGCTAATAATAGGCACCATTTTCTGAAATAACGGTATGAACATAAACCATATGATCTGGTGAACAATACACGTACATGGAAATGCATTGGGCTAAGTGAACGATGTAGCTATACCTCAAAAAACATGGTTCCAAGCTGAAATGTTGGGATGTCATCATGAAGATACCCCAATGTTTTTAGTTTGGGTGCATGAATAACCCAGATCACCAGACCATAACTTGGAGGCTGTGGGATAAGCATTTCTAGGAGAGGGGCGTCCTCAACAATGAGCTCTTGCAGCTTTCCCTCCAAGACTTTAACACCATCCGACACACCAAGGCTCCGAAGGGTCGGCGAACTGATATGTAGACTGTGGCAACCGATGTTACCATCCAGAACCATGCTCTCTAGGACAGGGCATCCAGACAGGACGGCATGGAGAGCAGTGTCAAATATATGGACCCTAGCAAGTGTGAGGTGCTTGAGGTTGGGGAAATGACTACAATTTAGGAGCTTGAGCTGGTTGAGGTCTGGGAAAAAAATGAGATCGCGATATCGTGGTGGAGCCCGCTTGCCTAAGTGCAGGGCGCAGACTAGAGGCAGGAGACGGAGCACAGACGGCGGAAGTACATTGTATGAACAAATCTCCAACTCCGGGAAGTCATTGATCCTGGGGGATTGCAGCAATGAGTCGACCAACTGGAAGTTGTTGCCAAATAGCTGATAGGTGAGTGAGAAGCGACGGAGAGGGCCCTCGTGCGTGCTCAACAGGCTGCAGAGACGGCTGCAGTAGGACGACATGTGCCCAACGTAATTGATATCGACCTCGACATTGAGAGGCGCGGTGCGCCAAAGAGGCCGCCACCGACGCGAGAGGATCTGGGTGCGGGCGCCGTCCTTGGTCGGGAGGAGGGTGATGATGCTGCAAAGAATCTCGTCGGGGAGGCTGTTGATCAGGTCCGGGCCCCGGGGCGGCACCGGCACCGGCAGTTCTTGACCACCACGTTGCCCCTCCTCCAGCCTCCTCCTCTTCTTCTTGGCTCCTGCATCCATAGCGACACCACGCGTCCACTGCAGCACAAGGAGCACTGGGTGGAACCGTGCAAATCATGATCAGAAATTTCGTAGGAAAATCGAGAAACCTATTTGCTCCAAAACCCCAACCAAAACCCACAACAGCTGCCCTCGTCGTGCTCCGGGTATTTACCTCCAAAGTCCAAGATGACCGTCCACCCGCTAGCAGAGCGGCACCCCCACGTGAACCTCCACTCGTCGTCCTCTCGCCGTTCCGCGCGGCCAGTGTCGCCGTCCGCCGAGGCCCGACGGGAGATAAGTAGTGAGGCCCGACGGGAGACCCCGAGAGCAAACTGAAGGGTCCGTTTGTTTCCATTAAACTTTATTGTCTGTTTAAATTTTAGTGGATCAACGAAGACGTAGGTTTTTTTTAAAAAAAATCGAACTCCGTTAATAAATTGATGTGTATTAATTTGTTTTTGTGTTGCAATTTATTCTACATCTTTCCTTCCTAGTCTTTTAGCTACTTGCACTAATCTTATTTTCCATTGAGTTGCAAAGTTCAATTATGTATTTATATTTACTAAAACCTTGTGCAAGCATTGTACTTAAACTACCCACTCATCTTGTTCTAAGCACTTAATATAATAATCTCAGATCGAGTTTGGATTGTTTTAAGTTAAATTTTAAGTTTTATCTATTTAGCCTCCACTAGGCGACTATCAGTTAGCATTGGTTCAAAGAAAATCTTCAGACATGTCAATAGGACTCAAGTCTTCCAACTACATGGAAAGCAAAACAAATTAAGGAAGTCTACTTCCATTAAATGACAAAAACTATCATTCATCAGGTAGCCTTAGAGATCACGCTAAATCCTAGTTTTGCTAATGCAAATGGATATCTTCACAACAATCTAAGAAAAATTCATCCTCACAAACATGTAAGAATACCATTTCTAAGCTAAAAATACACAATCCTTATGTGAGAATCAAACAAACCTTCACTAACATTAAACGTAATATTCAACTAATTTCGAAGGTTCAACAATGAAGTTTCTCGTATACATCAAAAGAGGCATAATCTTTGCATCATCCTGCGCAGGTCTAAGAGGAGGAACCAACACAAGGTTTATTAAAGTTTAACTATTTACAATTTTATTCTCACCCCTCAATAATTACAAAACAAACTATATAATATGGTCACGAACATCATCACTTTGCATTGCGAGATCCACAATAGCTTTGTATGCCTTCTTCTGACATGATCCAGCTAGTGTCGATTCTTCCCTCAAGCTGCAGTAAGAAGGAAACATCACAAGATGACAACAAGAGATAATTGAAAAATAACAAATCCAACAACTCACAAAACACTTGTGTATTCTAGTTTTGGCTTTTGTAATGGAAAGCTCTCGCCCCCGAGATTCCAGTATTAGTGAAAATACTTTCTTTCTTAGCTTGTTAACCTTTATAGAAACTTTTAAGACTCAACATGAGGAAACTTATAACATTCATCTATAGCTTTGTCACACCCGGCTTCAAGGAACAAAGCCAGGTGCATCTCATACATGAGCCAAGAAGACAACATATATAATAACAGAGTGTATAGAGATGAATGTCATAAAACATCAGAGTATTTATTACATAGCGGAAGACTTATTACAAAATAAAGTAATGAAGATAAAACGAACTAAGGATCGTCGGCGCCAATGTCAACTGAGAAACGCCACCTAGATCAGATCATACTCCTCGCCTTGTGGCTCCTCCTGAACCACCTGCTCTTCTCCTGTGGGGGGGTGTGAGACAGCAAGGGTGAGCTCACACATGATCATAGCTCAACAAGTTGTGGGGAACCAGTGGTCATAAACTCACAAAGGTGTGAGTTCATGTGATGTGTAAGGCTAATCAATGATAGGGGTTAAAGCTGAGCATTGCTTTTAAGTAGTTGGTCAAAATTTTATTAGCAGTTACTAAGTGTAAGTAAATACCAAACCATAAGTAAAGTAATAGAACAAAATTAATAACAAACCCATGCAATGCAAATGACAAAATTTAATTTAAGTTCCATAATTTAAACATCAGAGAGTCCTGAGCTGCTCATGACCGCGAGCTCGGCTAGTATACCAGTTTTACACTCTGCAGAGGTTGTACCCTTTACCCACAAGTCATGTTACCCATCTGCCAAGGGGTCGCGAATCCCATACACCTCTACCTAGGAAGCGCGGCAGGGCAACACTACGAGGCCTTTACAAAGTTCCACTAGCTTCCGAAAACCCGCTACAGTTTATAGGAAGTTCCAATGCAGGGTTCCTGGCTGACCGCCATCGCAGCAAAATCAACCAGGGACCTCCCTACACTAACCACTCCCCTACTGCCCTTGCCCCTTTCGGGTAAGGTAGTCTTCCACTAGCTTTCCTAATTAGTCAGCCAAGGGCGTCCCATTAAACCCTTGTGGTGGCACGTGGTTCTCAAGTTAAGCTCTATGTTCCAATTAACATTAATGATCTCAACATGAACATAAATAGAATAACAAAAAGAATTGGAACATAGATATAATAAATGATTATCCCAAAACCATGTAAAGCAATAGCAAACTACCCAAGTGAATCAGGGGTAAACAAGGTAATGAGATAAACAATTTAGGGTGACCTATTGGGTCCCATCAAAATTAACCTATGCATGAGTGAATGATAATTAGAGAACATTATTGGGTAAAAAGTGGTCAAGGGCACAACTTGCCTTCAATGAGCTCCTGCTCAGCTACTTCCACCTGCTGCTCACCAGAATCCTCAGTCACGGGCTCTTCTACTCGCCACAATACAAACAAGCACAGTGCATATAGAGAAATTAACATTACACCAAACATATAAACAAAATACACAGTAATAATCTACACATTAAAATAAAATTCTAGGAACAGAAATCATAATTTTTGGAGATATAGCTTTTAAGTTATGGATTTTCAAAGGTTTTATGTGCTTTAAATAGTATTAAGTGAGAAATAAATTTCTTACTGTTTTCATGACATAACAGAGGCTCTAGGTGATAAAGAATAAAATTACAAAAATTTAGAAAGTGGAATGGATTAATTTGGAGCAAGTATGAATTTTCTATGAATTTATAAAGTTCTAGCAATTATTTTCTTATTAAAAATCCATTTATAAGTTATTTTCTCTGGTTTTACACTGCTCTGGACTGGGCCTCAATTAATGGAAAACGCAGGGGCTTCGGGGTAATAATCCGCAGGCTCAGGGCATAGTGGAAGTGGATGGCGGGTTGATTATATAAAAACAGAGGGTTTCTTTAGCAAAACTACAAGCCGAAGGGGTATCTTTTAATCCTGGCCGCCCGATTACACATGTGCGGCCCAGATTAGATCGCACAACCCTACGAACCGGTACGCAATCTGAGCCGCAGGATACACGATCAACGGCTCCCGATTCAAAGTAGTTTACACCGATCGCCATCCGAACGATCCAGATCGAACGGCGCTCGCTAACTCCCGAAACGGTACGCCCCCTGGTTCAATCACGGGCGCGGGATGGCGATCCAACGGTGGACCCGATTCTTCCTCCCCGATGCGCTCAGGCGGTGGCGGAGCGACCACAGAGATGGTGAGCTCGCCGGAGACTCCCGATTTGGCGCCACCATGCATGTTTCCCCCAACCAAATTTGTGCAAAAGCAGTCCTGAATCACGGCGAGGATCGTGGAAGGTTAACTCACCAGTCGAGAGGGCACCGACGAGGCCGGTTGACGGTGCAGTGCCGCCCGCAGCCTTCGGCGAGGGATTCGGAGTCGCGTCTACGGTTGATCCCACACGGCGAGCACACGGGTGAATTCCCCGCACAACGGCGAAGTTCACCGACGCGATTTCTGGCCTCCACGGTGACGGGACTGAGTATGGCCACGGAGGCGTACCAATGGATCGCATGACGGCAGAGAAAAGCTTGATGGTTGGCTTCGCGAGAGGAACGGACAACGCTATTTAACGGGGAGCAGGGGGGGTATGGCGCCGGGTCAATTGTCGCGCCGCACGGAGAGTCCAGCCGCCCCCATAGCTCCCAGGAATTTCGGGATTCCGCTGCGCGCGCGCGGTTTCCGCGGGGAAGAAACACAGGACTTCGCCCATGGTCTCTGGCGCGAGGACCCCACACGGCAGTGGAAGAGAGGATAGCCAGCGCATGCGCGTGTGACCGACCTGCTGGTCCCGCTGGTCAGCGAGTGCCCGCGCGGAAAGGGCCCTGGGTTGCGCGGGAGGGGGAATCCCCAGTGGGCCGAAATGGGTAGCCACGGCCCAGTTAGCTATTTTTATTCTTTTCTTTTATTCTCCTTTTCCTTTTTGATTTATTTTCTTTTCATTTGAATCTCTAATTTGAATTTGAATCCTGTTATGAACTTCACCTTTGAGTCAAATGTACAAACTCAAATCTGTACAAGAATAATATATATATTATAATTATTTTTATTCACATAGTAATTTCTTCCTTCTCTTTTCTCTTTTACATATTATTTCTAAAACCCTAAAGTGCAACTTTGGGTTAAATTCAAATCTCCATCTCATTATTGTATTTCTATTATTATTATTTTATTATCAATTGCACAAACAAGCAAACTCCATCATGATGCACAATTTAGTGGTGTCCTTTGTTAGTTATTTATTTGTTTAAGTGAGGTGTCCACATGAAATGATGAATAGGGATAACACACATATCTATGAAGAAATATAATTTCTCCCTTTTAGATCTTTCTTACAAAGTGGGTATTACAAATCCTACCCCCCTTAAAAATAATCTCGTCCTCGAGATTTAAGAAGAACGAGGGAAAAGGTGGGGAAAATCTATGCGAAGCTCTTCTTCTCTTTCCCAAGTTGCTTCATCTTCACCGTGGTGACTCCATTGGACTTTGCACATCTTTATCACCTTATTTCTTGTCACCCGAGTCAATGTATCCAAAATCTTGATCGGGTACTCCGTGTAAGTCAAATCACCATGAACACTGAGCTCTTCCATTGGTAACTGTTCCTCAGGGACACAGAGACACTTCTTAAGTTGAGACACGTGGAACACATTATGCACATCCGATAGACTAGCAGGTAACTCGAGTTGGTATGCCATCTCCCCAACTCTTCTAAAGATCAGGAATGGTCCAATGTAGCGAGGGGATAATTTGCCCTTAACTTTGAATCTCCTCATTCCACGAAGTGGTGACACCTTGAGATACACATAATCTCCTTCTTCAAATTCCAGTGGTCTTCGTCTATTATCAGCATAACTCTTTTGCCTGGTTTGAGCCACTCTCAAATTCTCTCGAATTATACGGACTTGTTCTTCTGCTTCTTGAATCAATTCAGGCCCAAAGAACTGTCTCTCTCCAGTCTGATCCCAATATAGAGGAGTCCTGCACTTCCTCCCATATAAAGCTTCAAAAGGTGACATCTTCAGACTGGCCTGATAACTATTATTATATGAGAATTCAGCATAAGGTAGACTCTTATCCCAACTTCCTCCATGCTGAAGGGCACATGCTCTCAACATATCTTCCAATACTTGATTAGTCCTTTCAGTCTGTCCATCAGTCTGAGGGTGATAAGCCGTACTAAAATTCAACTTCGTACTCATGTTCTCATGAAAGCTTCTCCAAAATCTTGAGGTAAACTGCGAACCTCGATCAGACACGATCTTCTTTGGTACTCCATGTAAACACACAATCCGAGCCATATATAACTCTGCTAGCTGAGAACCTTTATAAGTAGTCTTGACCGGAATAAAGTGAGCCACTTTAGTCAATCTATCCACAATCACCCATATAGCATCATATCCTTTCTGGGTGCGAGGCAATCCAGTAATGAAATCCATACCAATCTCCTCCCACTTCCACTCGGGTATCTTCAGTGGGTGTAGTAGTCCAGCTGGCCTCTGGTGTTCAGCCTTAACTCTTTGACATACATCGCACATAGCCACGTGTGCAGCTACATCTCTTCTCAATCCATACCACCAATATTTCCGTTTCAAATCCTGATACATCTTAGTACTACCAGGATGAATAGAATAATCCGAGTCATGGGCCTCCTTTAAAATAGTCTCTCGAAGGCTTTTAATATCAGGAACACACATCCTGTCCTTGAACCATACGGTGCCTTGCTCATCTTCCGTGAATTCCGGAACTCGACCTTCAGTAATCAGATCCTTAATTTCTTTTATTTTAGCATCACTAATTTGTCCTTTGCGGATCTCTTGCTCCAAAGTAGGTTCCACATCAATAGTAACTCCTTCAGTATGAGCAACTATCCCCAGGTTAAGTCTCCTGAAGTCCTCAACAATCTCATCGGGTAGCTGGGCAACAATAGCTGAATGAACATGCTCTTTGCGACTCAAGGCATCTGCAACCAAATTTGCCTTGCCCGTGTGATAGTGAATCTCCAAATCATAATCCTTAATAAGCTCCAACCAACGGTGTTGCCTAAGGTTGAGATCCTTCTGAGTGAATATATACTTCAGACTCTTATGATCCGTATACACTTGACACTTGGTCCCCATGATATAATGTCTCCAAATCTTAAGCGCATGCACAACGGCTGCCAATTCCAAGTCATGCGTGGGGTAGTTCAATTCATGCTTGCGCAACTGACGGGAAGCATAAGCAATCACATGTCCTTCTTGCATAAGTACACATCCCAAGCCTTGGCCACATGCATCACAATAGATATCAAATCCTTTCTGTAGGTCTGGCATAACCAATACTGGTGGCGACATCAATCTTTTCTTCAATTGATCAAAGCTATCTTGGCACTTCTCGTCCCACTTAAATTCTCTTCCTTTCTCCAGAAGCGAAGTCATAGGCTTAGCAATCTTGGAAAATCCTTCAATAAATCTCCGATAATATCCTGCTAATCCCAAGAAACTCCGAATCTCAGTAACTGTAGTGGGTACTCTCCACTCCATTATCTCCTTAACTTTAGCAGGATCCACTGCTATTCCTCCATTAGAAATAATATGTCCAAGGAATGGTACCTTATCAATCCAAAACTCGCACTTGCTGAACTTGGCATATAGCTGGTTATCTCGAAGCTTCTGTAGCACCAACCTCAGATGTTCCTCGTGATCACTATCACTCTTGGAATAGATAAGAATATCGTCGATGAATACCACGACGAATCTGTCCAAATACTCCATAAACACCTTGTTCATTAAGTTCATAAAATAAGCTGGTGCGTTGGTTAATCCAAACGACATAACAGTGAACTCATATAATCCATATCGAGTCGAGAAAGCCATCTTGGGAATATCCGATGGTCTAATCCTCATCTGATGGTAACCGGATCGGAGATCAATCTTCGAGAATACTCTTGCACCTCTCATCTGATCAAATAAATCTTCAATACGGGGCAACAGATACTTGTTCTTCACTGTAACATCATTAAGAGATCTATAATCCACACACATCCGCTGTGATCCATCCTTCTTCTGTACAAACAAGACCGGTGCTCCCCAAGGTGAGGAACTCGGACGAATGTACCCAGCCTCTTGTAACTCAGTTAACTGCTTCTTAAGTTCCTTCAACTCCTCTACGGACATCCTATATGGCCGTTTAGAAATAGGGGCGGTTCCAGGTAAGAGGTCAATAACAAACTCAACTTCTCTATTAGGTGGCATCCCTGGTAACTCCTCTGGAAAGACATCCGGAAAATCTCTAACCACCCGGATGTTGTCACCAACAAACTCCTCAGGTATAAAGAACATTGCACGCATGGGTGAGGAGGTTACTGCAATATTAACTTGAAACCTTTCTCCTTTAGTGGTAGTGAGTTCTATGGTACCTCTACCACATGCTATAACGGCCTTTGCCTTTCTTAGCCATGACATACCAATGATCAAATCTATACTGCTTGACTCCAATATTATAGCAGTAGCTCCAAATTCTCTACCCATAATGGTTAATGTCAATCTACGTGTCATTTGATTCGCCTCAACAGGCCCTTTAGGTGTAATTACTATCATGGGTTTTCTCATATTTAGCAGTGGTATTTCATTTGTGTTGGCATATCTAGCAGACATGAATGAATGTGTAGCACCAGAATCAAATAATATGGTTGCAGGAATTGCATTAACATAAAACATACCAATTATGAGGTCCCCGCCATCTGGAGTAGCATCAACGCTGACTTGATTAACCTTGGCAATAGAATATCCCTTGCCAGATCCTGGAGTTTGCTGCCTGTTCTGAACTGGAGTAGTAGCAATCCTCTGTGGGCAGACATTTGCATAGTGACCAGTCTTCCCACACTTGAAACAAGTAGTGCCTGGACTCTGTCCTAAAAACTTCGTCGGGGTGCCAGTAGGGGTAGCCTGTCGAGGAGGTGGAGTCCTTAGTGGTGATTGCTGAACTGGGCGCGGTCCTCCTGGTCGAGTCGGTGTACCCTGTGGTGAACTGTAGCGAGGACGAACACTGCTGCTTCCTTGTCCTTGAGATATTGCCTTTCTCTTCAAATCTCCCAGCTGAACACGCTTGTGCTCAATAGCCGGGGCCTTATCAAGCAGCCTCTGAAATGATGGAAATGTGTGTGCCACTAGAGCATACTGCAGTGGTCCATTAAGTCCTTCAATGAAATGCTCTTGCTTCCTCTCGTCTTCAGCAACTTCTTCAGGGGCATATCTGGATAACTGAATAAACTTGTCGCGGTACTCGCTGACTGACATACTTCCTTGCTTCAGCGACAGAAATTCCTTCTTCTTGATCTTTATCATACCAGCTGGAATATGGTAGTTCCTGAACTGTGTACTAAACTCCGCCCAAGTAATAGTATCTGCAGCATCATGGGCAGCAGTATAAGAATCCCACCAGTCAGCAGCAGGACCTGTCAGACGTCCAGAAGCATATAAAACCTTCTCCCGGTCCGTGCACTGTGCAATATTCAG
The DNA here is from genome assembly GCA_029449295.1 of Zea luxurians. NCBI lineage: Eukaryota > Viridiplantae > Streptophyta > Magnoliopsida > Poales > Poaceae > Zea > Zea luxurians. Next base: position 31,064,953 of record JAOPSE010000001.1, on the reverse strand, counting down.
CATCTTCTCAACGGACTTCAGCCAATCATCCGCGTCCAGTGGATCAGGTGAGCTAGCGAATGTAGGTGGCTTATGACTCATAAACTCTCGGTGCTTATCGCGAGGTGGAACTGGTGGTGGTGGTGGAGGCAGTGGCACTTGTTGCTGTTGTTGCTGCTGTTGTTGCTGTTGCATTTGTTGTTGCAGCTGCTGTTGTTGTGCCCTCCTTTCCTGGCGTATCTCATCTCGCTCCTGGCGCAATTCCTGGCGTATATCTTCTCTTTCCTGACGCATCTCCTGGCGTTCTTGCTGCATCTGGGCACACATATCAGCCATAGTGTCTGCCATTTGCTGCATCACCGCCATCTGAGCAGCAACCAGTGGGTCAACTCCGCCTGGTGGAGGATTAGGAGGATTCATCTCTGCAGGCTGTGGCTGAGGTTGTCTATATATCCTTCGAGTGTGTTGGTTAGGAGGCAAATCAATTCCGCCACCCCTCCTGGTATTGACCATCTGAGTTAGATACATATGGTAAGAGAGAGCAGTAGACAAGGCAGGTATTTACAAAGCAGGTTACTTTGGGGAATTTTTCTTAGCTAAGCAGATTAATATTTTATCTACCAAGCTAATTCAACACCTTATGGTGGTACATACTAAGATGTCCATCTATAATAATCCAATCAATCAAAGAAGCAAATCAGGCATTTAGCATCAGCACAATCAAACAACATTTTTAAATAGAGGAAATAGTTTTATTTTCATCTTAGGTTCCCTATCTCTTAAAAAGATCATAGTGGTAGGATTCCAATGTGTGAAATCCATCTTGTCTTAGAGGAGAAAAGATAAGATTAACCAGAGTAGATTAGCAGAAGGTGAGACAAGATCAAGATGAGATAAATATAGAATGAGTCAGAGTAAGGTAAGTAGGAAAGGGTTTGTCCATCTCTATCTAGGTCTCGTCCTACAGTCAACATTTCCTCTGATACCACTTCTGTCACACCCGGCTTCAAGGAACAAAGCCAGGTGCATCTCATACATGCGCCAAGAAGACAACATATATAATAACAGAGTGTATAGAGATGAATGTCATAAAACATCAGAGTATTTATTACATAGCGGAAGACTTATTACAAAATAAAGTAATGAAGATAAAACGAACTAAGGATCGTCGGCGCCAATGTCAACTGAGAAACGCCACCTAGATCAGATCATACTCCTCGCCTTGTGGCTCCTCCCGAACCACCTGCTCTTCTCCTGTGGGGGGGGGGGGTGTGAGACAGCAAGGGTGAGCTCACACATGATCATAGCTCAACAAGTTGTGGGGAACCAGTGGTCATAAACTCACAAAGGTGTGAGTTCATGTGATGTGTAAGGCTAATCAATGATAGGGGTTAAAGCTGAGCATTGCTTTTAAGTAGTTGGTCAAAATTTTATTAGCAGTTACTAAGTGTAAGTAAATACCAAACCATAAGTAAAGTAATAGAACAAAATTAATAACAAACCCATGCAATGCAAATGACAAAATTTAATTTAAGTTCCATAATTTAAACATCAGAGAGTCCTGAGCTGCTCATGACCGCGAGCTCGGCTAGTATACCAGTTTTACACTCTGCAGAGGTTGTACCCTTTACCCACAAGTCATGTTACCCATCTGCCAAGGGGTCGCGAATCCCATACACCTCTACCTAGGAAGCGTGGCAGGGCAACACTATGAGGCCTTTACAAAGTTCCACTAGCTTCCGAAAACCCGCTACAGTTTATAGGAAGTTCCAATGCAGGGTTCCTGGCTGACCGCCATCGCAGCAAAATCAACCAGGGACCTCCCTACACTGACCACTCCCCTACTGCCCTTGCCCCTTTCGGGTAAGGTAGTCTTCCACTAGCTTTCCTAATTAGTCAGCCAAGGGCGTCCCATTAAACCCTTGTGGTGGCACGTGGTTCTCAAGTTAAGCTCTATGTTCCAATTAACATTAATGATCTCAACATGAACATAAATAGAATAACAAAAAGAATTGGAACATAGATATAATAAATGATTATCCCAAAACCATGTAAAGCAATAGCAAACTACCCAAGTGAATTAGGGGTAAACAAGGTAATGAGATAAACAATCTAGGGTGACCTATTGGGTCCCATCAAAATTAACCTATGCATGAGTGAATGATAATTAGAGAACATTATTGGGTAAAAAGTGGTCAAGGGCACAACTTGCCTTCAATGAGCTCCTGCTCAGCTACTTCCACCTGCTGCTCACCAGGATCCTCAGTCACGGGCTCTTCTACTCGCCACAATACAAACAAGCACAGTGCATATAGAGAAATTAACATTACACCAAACATATAAACAAAATACACAGTAATAATCTACACATTAAAATAAAATTCTAGGAACAGAAATCATAATTTTTGGAGATATAGCTTTTAAGTTATGGATTTTCAAAGGTTTTATGTGCTTTAAATAGTATTAAGTGAGAAATAAATTTCTTACTGTTTTCATGACATAACAGAGGCTCTAGGTGATAAAGAATAAAATTACAAAAATTTAGAAAGTGGAATGGATTAATTTGGAGCAAGTATGAATTTTCTATGAATTTATAAAGTTCTAGCAATTATTTTCTTATTAAAAATCCATTTATAAGTTATTTTCTCTGGTTTTACACTGCTCTGGACTGGGCCTCAATTAATGGAAAACGCAGGGGCTTCGGGGTAATAATCCGCAGGCTCAGGGCATAGTGGAAGTGGATGGCGGGTTGATTATATAAAAACAGAGGGTTTCTTTAGCAAAACTACAAGCCGAAGGGGTATCTTTTAATCCTGGCCGCCCGATTACACATGTGCGGCCCAGATTAGATTGCACAACCCTACGAACCGGTACGCAATCTGAGCCGCAGGATACACGATCAACGGCTCCCGATTCAAAGTAGTTTACGCCGATCGCCATCCGAACGATCCAGATCGAACGGCGCTCGCTAACTCCCGAAACGGTACGCCCCCTGGTTCAATCACGGGCGCGGGATGGCGATCCAACGGTGGACCCGATTCTTCCTCCCCGATGCGCCCAGGCGGTGGCGGAGCGACCACAGAGATGGTGAGCTCGCCGGAGACTCCCGATTTGGCGCCACCATGCATGTTTCCCCCAACCAAATTTGTGCAAAAGCAGTCTTGAATCACGGCGAGGATCGTGGAAGGTTAACTCACCAGTCGAGAGGGCACCGACGAGGCCGGTCGACGGTGCAGTGCCGCCCGCAGCCTTCGGCGAGGGATTCGGAGTCGCGTCTACGGTTGATCCCACACGGCGAGCACACGGGTGAATTCCCCGCACAACGGCGAAGTTCACCGATGCGATTTCTGGCCTCCACGGTGACGGGACTGAGTATGGCCACGGAGGCGTACCAATGGATCGCACGACGGCAGAGAAAAGCTCGATGGTTGGCTTCGCGAGAGGAACGGACAACGCTATTTAACGGGGAGCAGGGGGGTATGGCGCCGGGTCAATTGCCGCGCCGCACGGAGAGTCCAGCCGCCCCCATAGCTCCCAGGAATTTCGGGATTCCGCTGCGCGCGCGGTTTCCGCGGGGAAGAAACACAGGACTTCGCCCATGGTCTCTGGCGCGAGGACCCCACACGGCAGTGGAAGAGAGGATAGCCAGCGCATGCGCGTGTGACCGACCTGCTGGTCCCGCTGGTCAGCGAGTGCCCGCGCGGAAAGGGCCCTGGGTTGCGCGGGAGGGGGAATCCCCAGTGGGCCGAAATGGGTAGCCACGGCCCAGTTAGCTATTTTTATTCTTTTCTTTTATTCTCCTTTTCCTTTTTGATTTATTTTCTTTTCATTTGAATCTCTAATTTGAATTTGAATCCTGTTATGAACTTCACCTTTGAGTCAAATGTACAAACTCAAATCTGTACAAGAATAATATATATATTATAATTATTTTTATTCACATAGTAATTTCTTCCTTCTCTTTTCTCTTTTACATATTATTTCTAAAACCCTAAAGTGCAACTTTGGGTTAAATTCAAATCTCCATCTCATTATTGTATTTCTATTATTATTATTTTATTATCAATTGCACAAACAAGCAAAACTCCATCATGATGCACAATTTAGTGGTGTCCTTTGTTAGTTATTTATTTGTTTAAGTGAGGTGTCCACATGAAATGATGAATAGGGATAACACACATATCTATGAAGAAATATAATTTCTCCCTTTTAGATCTTTCTTACAAAGTGGGTATTACAAGCTTCGCATACAACGAATCATTGGCTTCCTTCATCTGATAAAACGAAGCCCAAGTCATATAAAACTTAGCTTACCAGTCGTCTAGAGCGTAGTTGGCAGATCCTCGTAATGAGAACATAGCTAGCCGAAGACTAAACTAAAATCTCCCTTCTCCGAATAAGCGTCTTCGGGCATAGCTCCAAATTTGTTATAACAGTCTCTGCTAAGTTCTTATAAGCGATCAACTGAGCGAAGAAAATAAGCATCTTTATTGTCTAATTTTTTTTCTAAAAACTTCCTTTCTATTTCACTCAGCTCCAAATCCTTTTTCATCTTCATGATCTCTTCACTATTCATCCCAAATGATCAGAGAATCCAAGAAGCAAAGGCTCAATCATATGCAATGTTTCCACACATGAAATCCTTTCGTTTTCCTTTTGAAAGCTTTATGTATGGTTTTAGTAATTGTTAAACTAGCGGAGTAACCTCTACTCTAAGTACTATACATAAGATAGGCTAAGTCCATATCCAAGTTTGAGCAAGTATAACAACTATGAAAATGATGATGATGTTCATAAGGGTTGATCATGTGCTAAACATGATAAAAGGAAGGGTTGAAGTAAAATGCAAGTGCTCAAGACAAAGATATAAGCTAAGACATTTTTTACCTATCAAAACTTTATAAAGTGTGTGACCAGATTTAGGATAGGTGGCCATACTATTAGGGGGAGATTAATTGGATAATTCGATCATCTAGTGCTACTAGGTGTTTGTATTTATATGCATTGTGAAAAGAATGTAGACGCCTAAGAGGGGATGAATTATGACTTCTATTTTTCGCACTCTAAACTAGGCCAATAATAATTCCCTGAAACAAAACCTATGCAAATAGCCGGACATGAGTGTGCACTAAGGTTTTGTCTAAGTGTTGCTATCTCTACAGCAAAAAGGAGTTTAGAAACCGAAGTTCCAATCCTACCGACTTGCCTATATTATTAACTAGGAATAGTAAATATCACAACTCATGTAAACAATAAATGTGGAAGCTTAAAGATAAAGGTAGACATGCAAACTCCCGTTGTCACGACAATGTTTTTACCAAGGTATATAGAACCACGTAAGGTTATAACTAATCCTCGTTGGTGCCCCTACGTAAAGGGAAGCCCACGCGAGGGCCAAGCACCTAGTCGAGTGACTCCGTAGAGAGTCGTAGGTCTTCTCTACGCACAATTTGTGCTCTGCTTTTGGCCTCCTCTTGGACGCTCCCCGCCGTCTTCACTATCGAGCTTTCGGCCGAAACACCGCAGGCCTTGTTCCCTTAGTATATGGTGGCAGCCACACCACAAACGCGGTTGGTGTGGTCTCGCAAGACTCTCGCCTCACTCGGTACAAGTACAACAGCTTACGCAAGAGGAGTGATTTGTGTGGGTTTTCTAACCTCACTCAATCTACTAGGAACAACCTAGAGCAAGCGCTAGCCTAAGAACTTTGTAAAACACATATGCTAATCATCGAGTGATTCTATTAAGTAGTTGGGGGTTCGAAGCAATGGAGATGAGTCTTGTTGGTCACTTGTTCTCAAATGCTATAGATCAAGAACAAGGCAACATGATTGTTAATGGTTAAAGACCTTCGTCCTTCAAACATTATTTCCTTTCGGATAAAATGATCTTTAGACGAAGGTCATGAAGGACATGTCTTCATCATCTCAGTATATAAAATATGAATACAGACATAAATAAGAATGTAAAAGAATGTTAAAGAATGAAAGATAATGATCAAGTCCTCACAATTTATTTATATTCGTATTCATATATCAAAATTAACATTAATGATATTTATAGCACAATGGTACCTTCGGTTCGCCAGAAGGTAGGGATGCAAAGATGACGCGAGAGAGAGATTACAATTTATAGGCACGGGACGCAGCCCAGATAAGATTACATCCATGCCACTGACATTTACTCTTAATTATAATGCGAGTTATCAAGGACAAAGTAGTCTTTTCCTACTTTGGTCAGTTCCATCCTTCATCCTTGCTATCATATCAAGCCGAGCTCCATTAGCCATAGCTTCGGCGTTCAGTCATATCACCTTCGGGCTGTATCTTCATATCACGCATGACTTTACCAGAGGAGAAAACCTTCATCCCAAAGTCGAAGCCTCTTGTAACATTCTATGTTACACAAAACATATGATTAGTCATGTTTTTTAGGACCTTCGGAAGAGGAAGGCCCCCAACAGTAGCCCCTCGTAGTATTAATTTGTTTCTTTGTAACAAATTCAAACTGCGACATGAACGAAGGCCTTTAGCCGAAGGTTCAAAAAAACACCTTCCCTTCGCTAGAATAACGAATATCACTGACATAAGGACCCACCAAATCGTGGGGCACTAGGCATTTAAATAGGAACCTGCATCAAGAGCATTTGTTGTGCCATTTCAGTTGCTTGCGCTATTTTTGGCATTCTGAATTTTCTTGCTCTGCCAAGTTTTGGTTGAGTTTTAAGCTTCGGCCAGTGCCGGTCCTGACATTTTAGAGGCCCAGGGCTAGACTTATAATAGAGGCCCTTTGCAATAATAACTATTATACATAAATATGGTGTATATAGGTTATAAAAAACACTCCATATATATCTAAAAACTGTTCATATCAAATAAGAATAACAAGTACATAATATGATTTTACCTTAAAAATTTCTTCGAACATGTCTAGCCGCAAAGTCGTTGATGATGATGTCAATATCAATCTTATCCAATAATATCTTCTCGATGCATAATATGGCCAACCCATTTAATCTTTCTTGAGACATGTGAGACCTCAAATAATTTTTCACTAACTTCAACTTTGAAAAGCTTCTTTCAGCAGATGCCACAGTGACAGGCACGGTAAATAATAACCGATAAGCAATTAAAATATTAGGATAACAATCCACTTCTCTGACATACTCAAAAATCTTCATGGCAGACATAGGTTTATCTGATATACTGAACCGCATAATACTAAGCTCTGAAATTAGATCATTTAAATCAACATCAGAGGAGCCATCCAAAGAGAAAGTGTTTGCAAATTTGATGCAAGAATCTCTTAGTTCAGTAGTATCCAGTGCCTTCAGGGTTGTTGAGCTCATCAAAAACCCAAATATACTTTTGAATGATTGGAGTTCTTCAAATCTACTTTTTAATGAACTAATTGCAACATCAACCATAACCAAAAAGTAATTAACTTCAAAAGCCTTCTCAGCTTCGAGTTTTGCTTCCTCGAATTCAGTTTCATCATATTGTTTCTTCCTCTTAGCATGGCGCTTTACTAGAAATGATGGCTCCACACCTAGTTCTGATGCAATCTCTCTTGCAATGTTCAAGCTAGAAGCAAACCCTTCATTTCTATAATATTCAAAAAACTTCATTGCACCTTCTATGTTTTTTAATGTAGCATCAAGGCACATGGATGGCGACTGCAACTGCTTGCTCACTTTGTTTACAGTAAATAAAATTTCATACCAAATAACCATACCAAGTATGAACTCAAATGTACCAAGAACATCAAATAATTTTTTTGCATCGCTTCTATCCTTTGATTCGACATCCTTATCTGTACTTAACTGAAGCAAAGCTGACCTTATGTTTGGAGCTTCAAATCTAATTGCTCTGACACTTTTAATCCGACTCTCCCAACGAGTATTGCACCATGACTTCACAGTTAAACTTTCAACATGGCCCTTCAAAACATCCCATCTTTTGGTAGAACTAGAAAATAATACATATATCCGTTGTACAATCCCAAAAAATGAAATAGCTTTGGTACAAGACTTAGCCATGTCACAAAGAGTAAGATTAAGACTATGACAAGCACATGGCATAAATAAAGCTCTTGGATTTATATCAAGTAATCGTCTTTGTACCCCCTTATGCTTTCCTTTCATGTTAGAGCCATTATCATAGCCTTGTCCTCTAACATCTTCAATATTTAAACCAAAAGACTCAATAGAATCAAGCAATGAATTAAAAGACCCTCACCAGATGTGTCATCTACCTTCATGAAACCCAGAAAATACTCCTCAACTTTGCCACTAGACATATTAACACATCGAACCAACAAACTCATCTGTTCTTGATGACTCACATTTGGAGTACAATCAAGGATAACTGAAAAATATTTAGCCTCTTTAACAATCTTTATGATGGATTTGGTGATGTCAGAAGCCAATAGAGAAATCAACTCATTCTGAATTTTATGACTAAGATAATGATATTGAATATCATTATTTTGAATACGTCTCAAATGGTCTTGCATAACCACATCAAATTCAGCAATCATCTCAAGACAGGCTAAAAAATTACCATTTTGATCATTGTAGAGTTGCTCACTTGATCCTCTGAAAGCCAAAGTACGCTTACCAAGAAATTTCACAACAGCAATTATTCTTAATAAAACTTGCCTAATACGCTCTTTTTCCTTTGCAATTTGATGCTGAAATTCTTTGTCAATTGTTTCAGTCTTGCGAAGCCTCACTCTCAATTCATTCCATGAGCTCATACTTGTAATATGCTCCATACTAGCTTCATGTTCTTTTAACCTCTCACTAGTATGCCTCCAATCTCCAAATCCATCATGCCCCAATGAACTCTTGCATTTTTCTGAATTAAAAAGCTTACAACAAAAACAAAACACTTTATCGACATGTTTTGAATAAACCAACCATTTTCTATCATGAACTTCTCCATTCCTCATCTTTCTAGAGTAATGCGTATATGAAAAATGTCTACCATTAGCATCCAAAGGAAATACAATATTTTCTTCTCTTATAGGCCCCTTCTCTACCAATATATCCCTCGACTTGTTATCAAGATTACCCCAATTCCTTGGGTCATAGATATCCTCGGTAGGAACCGATTGTTCATCAAAGCTACCATTTTCTATATGAGATGAATCAAATATTGGATCATGGTCAGTCACATCATTACCATTTGTGTTGATGTCAACATTTTCTTCAAGTGTAGGGTCATGATCTTCTAATTCTTTGTTGGTATTTGGTTGTTCTGCCACAACAACTATAGCCAAATTTGGTTGATCTTCATTACTTGAAGTTCTTGTATTAGTGCGAACAAATTTATCCATGGCACCTCTTTGTGATTCTATAAATTCCTCTACTTCTTTCTTTCTCTTCCTTTTCTTACTACCAGATGGATGCTTTCTAGGCGCCATGGCTGTAATCTGAATATTAAAATATTAATAGATGAGAACTAAATCATTTAAGAAATTTTAAAGCTCACAATCTGTATGGTCTGTACCTGAGAAAGTAAGATCAGCTAGCAGCCTAACACTCGACTCGACTGATCGCAGATCCGCAGTGGCGCAGTATCGCACTCGCACGCGGGCTTCTCGGCCTCGGCCACTCGCCTGACGGCCTGATCACTGACGGTTGAATGGCTGATCGGCTGAGGGCGTGGTTTGATCATTTGATGGTTGTGGCCGATATCGATGGGTGATGGGAATATGATTGGTGTCAGCCACCGGCCAGCAGATATGGGGGAATCGAAACTGCACACGGAATTGGGAACGTCACACTCGCGTACATGAGAGAGGCAGCAAGTTTGCTTCAGTTTTAGTGGGCTGCTACTCCTAGTTTGTTGGGCCTTTACAGTCTAAAATATACTATGGTCTATATTAATGTACATACTAATATATATTAAGGATATGGGATGAGGCCTTACTAATTTAGGGGCCCAGATCAAGGGCACTGTCGGACCCCCTCCAGGGCCGGCACTGGCTTCGGCAATCGTGCAACCATTGTCTAAATGGCTAAAGAGAAGAAGATTGCTGACCCCGCATTGGCTGGGTTTTATGAAGCTATGGAGAAGAGAAATACAGAGAAGATTAACAATGAGATGATGGCTGGGTTATCTGAAGATTCCGACGATAGTGAAAGTTTTGACTTAGAAAGTGGAAACGAAGGTGCCGAAGATCGGCCCTGGCAGCCGAGTCATACCATCTTCAGGAAATCAACCATCAAACAGAGCCAAATTGATGCAATGAAAGGAAGATACTTCCGCATATTTCGATTGTGAGGGCTGGAGGAGATAGCAATGCCCCTGCGCCCGAAGCAGACGAAGTTGTTGTCTATAGGAGTTTTATGAAAGCAAGGCTTCGATTCCCCCTGGACAAATTTTTAGTTGAAGTTTTGAAGACTTTTGAAATTTACCTTCATCAGATTACCCTCGAAGCTATCGTTAGAATGGGGATCTTTATTTGGGCCATAAGAAGCCAGGGTTTAGAGCCGAATGCAAAATGCTTCTGCAACTTGCATGAGCTGTCCTATGAGACGAAGGCTACTGGCAAAGAATAATATCATAATAATTTTGGTTGTTATGGCTTCGTGCCTCGCTCTGAAGTGAGCTATCCAGTCCCAACATTTCGGAAGAGGTGGCTAGAAGCCTAGATGCAAGAGTGGTTTTATGTGAAGAACGACTTAGTTGAAAGAGAAGATATAAAGGGGAACATTCAACGCCCTATATGGTCTCGCTTCGGCATTAGGAGGCCAACCACTGCCCTTGGAAATGATATTCAAGCATGTCAGATGGCCTTTAACACTGTATGTACTTATATTGGCACCAGGGACTTAGTCTACGAGCATATTGCTTACAGAGTGTGGCCTCTTGGAAGTGGTTGGGAGATGACGAAGGAAGCTGCTGCTGGGTCCAGCCAAGGCAGCTTAGTTTATCTAAAATATACCTTCAGATATAGAGATCAGTTCGATGAGCCGAACAATGACTGGTTGGATTGTATTGAGGCAACTAGCGACGAATTGCTCGGGGCCTACACAAGGCCCGAAGACGATGCCATGACATTGGCCTTCTGAGGACGAGGCAAGAAGAGATTAAACATGGTTTTTGATGTAATTGGTTTTGTGTACCCAGGCTATTGTTATCACTCGCGAAAGCAGGAAAAGAAAATAAAGGGTGCTGCTTCGGCAATCTCTGCCACGCTGAAGGGAAGAAAGGTTAAAGTCTTGACACACCGGCCCAGGCACTCTGAAACGGCCAAGGTGCCAAAGCCTGCTGAAGGGTCTTCTTCTGCCGCTGAACCAAATCATCCCGCTACTGCCGAAGCCATAGTGGGATCAGCCGAAGAGCCAATTCCGAAGACAACAGCAGAGGAGACAAAAACTTTTTCACTGCCAGAGTCAGAATTGCCGAGGATTCAAAAAACTACTTTGATAAGTCCGAAAAGGAGGAGAATGGCTAGTGTACTGGATGCTGTCATGGAATCGACAAAGGTACTAACTCCTGTCTCTACAGAAGTACCTAACATGGGTGAGAAAAATACAAAGGAAACTGCTGAAGCTGTCATAACTCGGTTGAAGCTGAAGCTGGGCCCTCAGTTCCCATAGAAACAGGGCCTGCGGAGCTTGTTGAAAAGGATACTGAACCAGAACCTTCGGATGCTGTAAAAGCTCTGTTACCGTTAGAAAAAGAGGGAACCAACAAAGAATCTAAATTCCCTGCCGCTAAGGCTTCTACTGAGGGATTGGAATTTACAGTGCATCACGCGGTAGGGAAAAAGCTATCAGAGGAGCAGGTTGCCGAAGCTAGGCAATATGCTAAGGATCTAAAGTATCCCCCAGGATCCCTAGTGTTTAATGGAACTTAAAAGTCGCCTAGAGGGGGAGTGAATAGGGCGAAACTGAAATTTACAAAGTTAATCACAACTACAAGCCGGGTTAGCGTTAGAAATGTAAACGAGTCCGAGAGAGGGCGTAAAAACAAATCGCAAGCGAATAGAGATGTGTGACACAAGGATTTGTTTTACCGAGGTTCGGTTCTCTCAAACCTACTCCCCGTTGAGGTGGTCACAAAGACTGGGTCTCTTTCAACTCTTTCCCTCTCTCAAACGGTCCCTCGGACCGAGTGAGCTTCTTTTCTCAATCAACCGGGAACCAAACTTCCCCGCAAGGACCACCACACAATTGGTGTCTCTTGCCTTGATTACAATTGAGATAATCGCAAGAAAGAATGAGAAAAAGAAGCAATCCAAGCGCAAGAGCTCAAATGAACACAACAATCACTCTCTCTAATTGCTAAAGTTTTGAGTGGAATTGGGAGAGGATTTGATCTCTTTGGTGTGTCTAGAATTGAATGCTAGAGCTCTTGTAAGTAGTTGGAGGGTGAATACTTGGATGACTTGAAAGTGGGGTGGTTGGGGGTATTTATAACCCCAACCACCAAACTAGTCGTTTGGTGAAGGCTTCTGTCGCATGGCGCACCGGACAGTCCGGTGCGCCAGCCACGTCACCCGGCCGATGGATTCCGACCGTTGGAGTTATGTCTTGTGGGCCCGCCTGGCTGTCCAGTGGCGCACCGGACAGGCCCTGTAGGCTGTCCGGTGTGCCACCCGTGCGTGCACTGCTCCTCTGCGCGCATTTAATGCGTTGCAGTCGACCGTTGCGCACGAAGTAGCCGTTGCTCCGCAGTTACACCGGACAGTCCGGTGTGCACCGGACACTGTCCGGTGACTCACCGGACAGTTCAGTGAATTTTAGCGGAGCGGATTCCCGAAGCTGGCGAGTTCAGAGTTGCTCTCCCTTGGGGCACCGGACACTGTCCGGTGGTGCACCGGACAGTCCGGTGAATTATAGCGGAGCTCCTCTGAAAATTCCCGAAGGTGAAGAGTTCATCTTGGAGTCCCCTGGTGCACTGGACACTGTCCGATGGCACACCGGACAGTCCGGTGCGCCAGACCAGGGCACACTTCGGTTGTCCCTTGCTCTCTTTGATTGAACCCTTTTCTTGGTCTTTTTATTGGCTTATTGTGAACCTTCGGCACCTGTAGAACTTAAGGACTAGAGCAAACTAGTTAGTCCGATTATTTGTGTTGGGCAATTTCAACCACCAAAATCAATTAGGAAATAGGTGTAAGCCTAATTCCCTTTCAATCTCCCCCTTTTTGGTGATTGATGCCAACACAAACCAAAGCAAATATAGAAGTGAATAATTGAACTAGTTTGCAAAATGTAAATGCAAAGGTTACTTAGAATTGAGCCGATATAAATTCTCATAAGATACGCATGGATTGTTTCTTTATATTTTCAACATTTTGGACCACGCTTGCACCACATGTTTTGTTTTTGCAAATACTTTTGTAAATTCTTTTCAAAGTTCTTTTTGCAAATAGTCAAAGGTAAATGAGTAAGATTTTGAGAAGCATTTTCAAGATTTGAAATTTTCTCCCCCTGTTTCAAATGCTTTTTCCTTTGACTAAACAAAACTCCCCTTCAATAAAATTCTCCTCTTAGTGTTCAAGAGGGTTTTAAGATACTAATTTTTGAAGGTGCTACTTTCTCCCCCTTTAGAACACAATGAGATACCAATTTTGGAAGTCATAAGTTTTAAAATTTGGTGGTGGTGGTGCGGTCCTTTTGCTTTGGGCTAATACTTTCTCCCCCTTTGGCATGAATCACCAAAAACGGATACTTAGAGTGAAATATAAGCCCTTTTAACTACTTTCTCCCCTTTGGCAAATAAAACATATGAGTGAAGATTATACCAAAGACGGAGAGATGCTCGGATCGACGGCGAAGGATGAATGAGTTGATGGAGTGGAGTGGAAGCCTTGTCTTCGCCGAAGACTCCAATTCCCTTAAAATACACCTATGACTTGGTTTGAAATTCACTTGAAAACATATTAGTCATAGCATATGAAAGAGACATGATCAAAGGTATATTTATGAGCTATGTATGCAAGACATCAAAAGAAATTCCTAGAATCAAGAATATTTAGCTCATGCCTAAGTCTGGTAAATGTTTGCTCATCCAATGACTTGGTAAAGATATTGGCTAATTGATCCTTAGTGTTAATGTATGCAATCTCGATATCTCCCTTTTGTTGGTGATCCCTTAAGAAATGATACCGAATGGCTATGTGTTTAGTGCGGCTATGCTCAACGGGATTATCCGCCATGCGGATTGCACTCTCATTATCACATAGAAGAGGAACTTTGGTTAATTTGTAACCATAGTCCCTAAGGGTTTGCCTCATCCAAAGCAATTGCGCGCAACAATGGCCTGCGGCAATATACTCGGCTTTAGCGGTTGAAAGAGCCACAGAATTTTGCTTCTTTGAAGCCCACGACACCAAGGATCTTCCCAAGAACTGGCAAGTCCCCGATGTGCTCTTTCTATTGATTTTACACCCTGCCCAATCGGCATCCGAATAACCAATTAAATCAAATGTGGATCCCCGAGGGTACCAAAGCCCAAACTTAGGAGTATAAGCCAAATATCTGAAGATTCGTTTTATGGCCATAAGGTGAGATTCCTTAGGGCCGGCTTGGAATCTTGCACACATGCATACGGAAAGCGTAATGTCCGGTCGAGATGCACATAAATAGAGTAATGAACCTATCATCGACCGGTATACCTTTTGATCGACGGATTTACCTTCCGTGTCGAGGTCGAGATGCCCATTGGTTCCCATGGGAGTCTTGATGGGCTTGGCATCCTTCATCCCAAACTTGTTTAGAATGTCTTGAGTATACTTTGTTTGGCTAATGAAGGTGCCCTCTTGGAGTTGCTTCACTTGAAATCCTAAGAAATACTTCAACTCCCCCATCATTGACATCTCGAATTTTGTGTCATGATCCTACTAAATTCTTCACATGTAGATTCGTTAGTAGACCCAAATATGATATCATCAACATAAATTTGGCATACAAACAAATCATTGTCAAGAGTTTTAGTAAATAACGTAGGATCGGCCTTTCCGACTTTGAAGCCATTAGCAATAAGGAAATCTCTTAGGCATTCATACCATGCTCTTGGGGCTTGCTTGAGCCCATAAAGCGCCTTAGAGAGCCTATAGACATGGTTAGGATACTCACTGTCTTCAAAGCCGGGAGGTTGCTCAACATAGACCTCTTCCTTGATTGGTCCATTGAGGAAGACACTCTTCACGTCCATTTGGTAAAGCTTGAAGCCATGGTAAGTAGCATAGGCTAATAATATACGAATTGACCCAAGCCTAGCTATGGGTGCATAGGTTTCACCGAAATCCAAACCTTCGACTTGGGAGTATCCCTTGGCCACAAGTCGAGCTTTGTTCCTTATCACCACACCATGCTCATCTTGCTTGTTGCGGAAGACCCATTTGGTTCCTACAACATTTTGATTAGGACGTGGAACTAAATGCCATACCTCATTTCTCGTGAAGTTGTTGAGCTCCTCTTGCATTGCCACCACCCAATCCGAATCTTGAAGTGCTCCCTCTACCCTGTGTGGCTCAATAGAGGAAACAAAAGAGTAATGCTCACAAAAATGTGCAACACGAGATCTAGTGGTTACCCCTTATGAATGTCGCCGAGGATGGTGTCGACGGGGTGATCTCGTTGGATTGCTTGGTGGACTCTTGGGTGTGGCGGTCTTGCAACTTCCTCATCCTCCTTGTCTTGATCAATTGCATCTCCCCCTTGATCATTGCTGTCATCTTGAGGTTGCTCATCATTTTGAATTTCTCCTTCATCAACTTGAGCCTCGTCCTCATTTTGAGTTGGTGGAGATGCTTGCGTGGAGGAGGATGGTTGATCTTGTTCATTTGGAGGCTCTTCGGATTCCTTAGGACACACATCCCCAATGGACATGTTCCTTAATGTGATGCACGGAGCCTCTTCATCACCTATCTCATCAAGATCAACTTGCTCTACTTGAGAGCCGTTAGTCTCATCAAACACAACGTCACAAGAAACTTCAACTTGTCCAGAGGACTTGTTAAAGACTCTATATGCCCTTGTGTTTGAATCATATCCTAGTAAAAAGCCTTCTACAGTCTTAGGAGCAAATTTAGATTTTCTACCTCTTTTAACAAGAATAAAGCATTTGCTACCAAAGACTCTAAAATATGAAATGTTGGGCTTTTTACCGGTCAGGAGTTCGTACGATGTCTTCTTGAGGATTCGATGTAGATACAACCGGTTGATGGCGTAGCAGGCGGTGTTGACCGCCTCGGCCCAAAACCGATCCGAAGTCTTGTACTCATCAAGCATGGTTCTTGCCATGTCCAGTAGAGTTCTATTCTTCCTCTCCACTACACCATTTTGTTGTGGTGTGTAGGGAGAAGAGAACTCATGCTTGATGCCCTCCTCCTCAAGGAAGCCTTCAATTTGGGAATTCTTGAACTCCGTCCCGTTGTCGCTTCTAATTTTCTTGATCCTTAAGCCGAACTCATTTTGAGCCCGTCTCAAGAATCCCTTTAAGGTCTCTTGGGTTTGAGATTTTTCCTGCAAGAAGAATACCCAAGTGAAGCGAGAATAATCATCTACAATAACTAGACAGTACTTACTCCCGCCGATGCTTATGTAAGCGATCAGGCCGAATAAATCCATGTGTAGGAGCTCCAGTGGCCTGTCAGTCGTCATGATGTTCTTATGCGGATGATGAACACCAACTTGCTTTCCTGCCTGACATGCGCTATAAATCCTATCTTTCTCAAAATGAACATTTGCTAATCCTAAAATGTGCTCTCCCTTTAGAAGCTTATGAAGATTCTTCATCCCAACATGGGCTAGTCGGCGGTGCCAGAGCCAACCCATGTTAGTCTTAGCAATTAAGCAAGTGTCGAGTTCAGCTCTATCAAAATCTACCAAGTATAGCTGACCCTCTAACACTCCCTTAAATGCTATTGAATCATCACTTCTTCTAAAGACAGTGACGCCTACATCAGTAAATAGACAGTTGTAGCCCATTTTGCATAATCGAGATACAGAAAGCAAATTGTAATCTAATGAATCAACAAGAAAAACATTGGAAATGGAATGGTCAGGAGATATAGCTATTTTACCCAAACCTTTGACCAAACCTTGGTTTCTGTCGGCGTTTCGAAACCCGGGGGGTCCCTGGACCGACGAGTGAATTGTCGCCGCGTGCCCCAGCCCAGATGGGTCGGCGCGAGGCGGAACGCGAAGGGGGGAAAAGCAGCCGGAGGGAGACAGGCGTGGGAGGTGGAACCCGCGGCCTTCGTGTTAGCCCCGCGCCCAGGTCGGGTGCGCTTGCAGTAGGGGGTTACAAGCGTCCACGCGGGAGGGAGCGAGCGGCCTTGCGCGAGCGCCGTCCCGTCCTTCCCCGCGCGGCCAACCCTCTGTAAGAGGGCCCTGGACCTCCCTTTTATAGGCGTAAGGAGAGGATCCAGATGTACAATGGGGGGGTGTAGCAGTGTGCTAACGTGTCTAGCGGAGGAGAGCTAGCGCCCTAAGTACATGCCATCGTGGCAGCCGAAGAGGTTTTGGCACCCAGTTCGTGTGGTGTCGTGGCCGTCGGAGGAGTGCTGGAGCCTGGCGGAAGGACAACTGTCGGGGCTATCGAGTCCTTGCTGACGTCCTCTTGCTTCCGTAAGGGGGCTGAGAGCCGCCGTCGTCATGGAGCGTGCGGGGTGCCATCATTACTCGTATAGTGGAGCGAGCCAGATGGGACGCCGGTCTTGTTCCCCGTAGCCTGAGTCAGCTCGGGGTAGGGTAATGATGGCGTCTCCTGTTGATGTGGTCGGTCCGTGCCCTAGGTTGGGCGAGGTGGAGGCTCCTCCGAGGTCGAGGTCGAGTCTGTCTTCCAAGGTCGAGGTCGAGTCCGAGCCCCCGGGTCGGACAAGGCAGAGACCGTCGGCTGAGGCCAGGGCGGAGTCCGAGCCCTAGGGTCGGGCGAAGCGGAGTTCGTCGTCCTTCGGGGCTGAGCCCGAGTCCGAGCCATGGGGTCGGGCGAAGCGGAGTTCGTCGTCTTCCGGTGCTGAGCCCGAGTCCGAGCCCTGGGGTCGGGCGAAGCAGAGTTCGTCGTCTTCCGGGGCTGAGCCCGAGTCCGAGCCCTGGGGTTGGGTGAAGCGGAGTTCGTCGTCTTCCGGGGTCGAGCCCGAGTCCGAGCCCTGGGGTCGGGCGAAGCGGAGTTCGTCGTCTTCCGGGGCTGAGCCCGAGTCCGAGCCCTGGGGTCGGGCGGAGCGGAGTTCGTCATCTTCTGGGGCTGAGCCCGAGTCCGAGCCCTGGGGTCGGGCGAAGCGGAGTTCGTCGTCTTCCGGGGCTGAGCCCGAGTCCGAGCCCTGGGGTCGGGCGAAGCGGAGTTCGTCGTCTTCCGGGGCTGAGCCCGAGTCCGAGCCTTGGGGTCGAGCGAAGCGGAGTTTCCTATGACACCTGAGGCCGGACTTGGCTGCTGTCAGCCTCGCTCTGTCGAGTGGCTCAGCAGTCGGAGCGGCGCAGGCGGCGCTGTCCTCTTGTCAGATTGGTCAGTGGAGCGACGAAGTGACTGCGGTCACTTCGGCTCTGTCGACTGGAGGGCGTGCGTCAGGATAAAGGTGTCAGGCCACCTTTGCATTAAATGCCCCTGTGCTTTGGTCGGTTGGCGTGGCGATTTGGCCAAGGTTGCTTCTTGGTGAAGACTGGGCCTCGGGCGAGCCGAAGGTGTGTCCGTTGCTGGAGGGGGTCCTCGGGCGAGACGTAGATCCTCCGGGGTCGGCTGCCCTTGCCCGAGGCTGGGCTCGGGCGAGGCGTGATCGCGTCCCTCGAATGGACCGATCCTTGACTTAATCGCACCCATCAGGCCTTTGCAGCTTTGTGCTGATGGGGGTTACCAGCTAAGATTTTAGGAGTCTTGAGGGTACCCCTAATTATGGTCCCCGACAGTAGCCCTCGAGCCTCGAAGGGAGTGTTAATACTCGCTTGGAGGCTTTTGCCGCACTTTTTTGCAAGGGGACCAGCCTTTTTTTGGTTGCATTTTGTTCCGGTGGGTGCGCGCGAGCGCACCCGCCGGGTGTAGCCCCCGAGGCCTCGGAGGAGTAGTTTGACTCCTTCGAGGTCTTAGTGCGTTTCACAACACTTCGGCTAGTCTGGTTGTTCCCTCATGCGAGCTGGTCGTAGCCCGGGTGCACGGTCGGGTCCCAAGTCCTCGGGCTGGTATATTGACGCTGTCAACGGTTTGGCCGGAGCCGGGTTTGCAAGAGCAGCCCCCGAGCCTCTGCACAGGGCGAGAGGACGGTCAAGGACAGACTCGACTTTTTTACATACGCCCCTGCGTCGCCTTTCCGCAAGGAGGAGGGGGGGAAAGCGCCATGTTGCCCTTGGAGGGCGCCGAACATGGTGTCTCCGGTGAGCTGCTGGCGGGTAATCCGAGTGGACGCCCGTGCCCCATTTGTTAGGGGTCGGCTAGAGGCCCGGAGGCGCGCTCCAAAAGTACCTGCGGGTGATCTGTTGGACCCGGTCCCCTTTTGACGGGGCCCGAGGGCTCGATGCCTCCCTCTGATGGGATTCCGTTACAAGATCGTTCCCGCTGGTCTCGAAAATGTTCTAGGGTACCTCGGGAGCGTAGCCCGAGCCTTGGTTATGTATCGAACGTACCCAGGGTCATCCCTCGCTCTGTGTCTGAGGCGACTGTGAACCCTTCGAGGGCCAGCCTACGAACCCCTGATCAGTAGTGGGCGCGGAGCCCGAGTGGTCTGAGGCGGCCGTTGAACCCTTCCGAGGGGCCGACCATTGAACCTCTGACCAGTAGTGGGCGCAGGACCCAAGTGCTCTGAGGCGGCCGTTGAACCCCTCCGAGGGGCCAGCCTTTGAACCTCTGATCAGTAGGGAGGCTCGGGGCCTATTTCCTTCACGGAGAAGGATCCTTTTCGGGGTATCCCCCTTTCCCGGTCCCTGTTGCAAGAGAGAGAAAGAGGAAAAGGAAAAGGATACAAAATCGAATGACGTGGCATACCTTTTTTTACGCGGTTATTATGGCGAAGGCGAAGCGTCGCTTGCTTCTCCTGCCTGAGGCGCCGCCTGACCCGCCGCGGAGTTAATGCGACAGTGCGAGTGGTTCGCGAGGCGGCCGTTGTGCGTGCGTGGGCCGTTCGAGGAACGGTCATTTCGCTTTGAGTCTTTGAATCCCGCGGCGGGTTCGGGCGACGCGTTGAACGGGTCTTGCCTTGGTCTTTATATACTCGGGAGGGGGCCTGGTGACGGTTCTTTGCTCTGCATCTTGCCTTCTTCTTAGGTTTTCGCAACCTGAGAGATTTAGCCAGAGAAAAGGAAACCGCCCACCCAGTCCTTTCCGCCGCCACCCCTTCTGCTCGGTGATGGCCGACCGGGTGACCATTATTCCGCCGCGCGACCTATGGCCTTTCTCCACATTCACGGCGGGTGACCTGGAGGACCTCGTTGCTGAGGGTTTACTTCGCCCTCTCTCTGATGAGAGGCAGCCGGAGTGGATTCCCCCCCGAACGGAGCCGCCCCGTCCCCGCCGCCGGGGTACGTCGTGAGCTTCGTCTCCTTCCACGAGCGGGGATTCGGTGTGCCGGCAAGCCGCTTCATGCGGGCAATCCTGCACAACTACGGGGTGGAGTTGCACAACCTCAGCCCTAACTCCATCTCGCAAGCCGCCATCTTCGTAGCGGTGTGCGAAGGATACTTGGGGATCGACCCCCACTGGGACTTGTGGACTCATTTCTTCTCCGTGGAGCTTTTTGCTTCACCGATGGGGAGAGAAGGGTCCGTGCGGCAGTGCGGGCCGGCGGCTGCATCCTCCCAGCTGAGGCAGTCGCGAGCGTCGCAATATATTCCCGCCGTCCTTGCGTCCTCGAATAAAGGGTGGCAGCACCGGTGGTTCTATCTCCGGAATGACGACGAGAGGCTCCCGTCGTTTTCTCAGCGAGTGGTCACCGTCGCCGCCGATGCTTGGCGCTACGGGACCCCGCACGATAGACAGAAGAATCTCGAGCCCCTCCTCAAGGCCCTAGAGGCGTTGCGGAAAGGAGGGCTCACCGCTGCGGGAGTGATTGCCGCCATTCATCGCCGGAGGGTGCTTCCCTTGGCGGAGCAGCGGTTGCCGCTTTGGGAGATGACGCCAGAGGCTGACTTGGAGGGCTCGCGGATGTCCTCGGATCCCCTTCCCATCGACGTTCTCCACGGGCGGGTGGCCGCCGCGTTGGGAAAACCGGACGCCAGTGCCTTCTCCCAGCCCTTGATGCGCCCCGACCGTGGGTGTGTGTCCCTGGTGAGTGTCCGCTCCTTCTTTCTCCTTGCGTCGGATTGCCCTTGGTCCTTACGGTCGAGACTTTTCATCTATCTCCAGGAGGTAGGGTGTCACAAGCCTTCCCGGCCACGGGTCCCGGAGGACGCGGTGGACCGAGCAGCGTGGCGGGTTGCCGCGGAGGAGAAGAAGAAGAAAAAGGACACGAAGAAGGCTCGGGCCCGCGAGCGGACGCGGGCCCGAGACGCCTTGGAAAAGCTCCGTCGCCGGCAGGAGAGGGATGGACTCCCGAGGGAGCCGTCGCCAGAAACGCCTGACGACGACGATGATGATGAAGACGATGACAAGGATGACGACACGACTGCCCGCCTTGGCCTCAGCCCGGGTTTGAGGCTAGGCCAGGAGTCGTCAGGCCAGCCCCCGAGCGGGCTGGCGCTGTCAGTTCCCGGGGTCGGGACGCCAAGGTCCCGGCCCGAAGAGCGGGGGCAGACCGAGGGGGTACTCGACCCCTCGGCTGGGGAAGTTGAGGTGACCCTGGGGAGTCAGGCCGAGGCGCCTGTTCCCCGAGAGCCGTCGCCCATGCCGGTAGCGCAGGAGAGCGACCCTCAGATCGCCGTGGCAGCGCCTGGGCAGTCCGTCTCCCGGGCGTCCAAGGTGCCCAAGGCGAGGATGGTACCGAAGCTGGCGACGAGGCGGACCTCGGTGGTACCTTCAGGGGTCGAGATCCGAGAGACCTCTCCTCAGGCACGATTGATCATGGCCCGGAGCGGGTAAGTACCTTAGAACGTCTTCGTCCTGGCTCCTCATCTGTATGTCCCGACCGCGACTTTCCTTTCCTCCTCAGCAAGCGAAGCCATGGCCTGACCGATCTGGCTCCCCGGAAAGTCCTTAAGATGGCGTCGGCTTCCGCAGCCGGTGCCACGCCGGGCCTCGCCGTTCAGCTGACCTTCTCGCAAAGCGCCCCACAGCAGGGGGCTCAGGTGGCATCAGTCGCTGTGGAGCGAGTTCCCGAGGCCGGCTCTTCTATCGAGGTGGCCGTCGCGCTGGGGGAGGTGGCTGGCGCGGACGTGGCCTCGGGCCCACCAGACATGCCGCCGGCGCTGGCGCTAGCCACTGCCGAAGCCGCTGCCGTCCCGGTTGGGGAGCGACCTGTCGCCGTCGACGCTGAGATGGCCGAGGCGTCGGCGCTTGGTGCCTCGGAGGAGGGGGGCGTGGAACCACGACTCGTCCCGCCGAGCGGTAGCCTTGTCCCTGCGCGGCGGAGCTCCGAGGGGCAGCGCCAGTTGCTCCGGTTCCGGACCCATGAGGCTTCGGATCCCTTCTTCGTTCTTGACGATGAGCGGGAGGAGCAGTCTTGGGACGAGCTCCGTGAGTGTGCCGAAGCAACGGTGGGGTCGCTCCGGTCATCCTTGGAGGTCTTTTGCAGGGACGTCCCCAAGATCCTCCAGGTAATGATTTCAGGCATACCTTTTTTTATGATCAAGGCGTCCTTTGTGACGCCCCGCTTCCTTCCCTCAGGATCTGACGGATCTAAGCGCCGCCAAGTCGTTGTTTATCCGCCACGAGGTCGATGTCTGGGGCTCGCTGCAATCCCTGAGGACCTCGCTCGCCGGGGCTACCGCGTGCCTCTCCCAGCAGGGCGCCGAGGTGGCGGACCTTCGGTTGCTCTGTGCCGATCTGAGAGCAGAGGCAGCAGCGGCACGCGCAGAGGTGCAGCGACGGCAGTCGGAGTTCGACCAGGTCGTCAATGAGCGAGATCAATCTCGGGGCCGGGCTGCCGAGGCCGAAAGCTGGGCCAGAGCCCTTGCAGCAGACCTAGCCGTAGCCCAAGCCGCAGCCTCGGAGCAGCGTGCCCGAGCCGGAGGTATGTCCTGGCTGTTTTCGGTTTTCGTTTCAGCTTGTTTCCTCCACTTGGGTTTGATGCCTTGCGCTCTAGCTGTTCGCAGAGCTCGAGTCTGCCCTTGATGAGTCCACCAGGGCGCTTGCCCAGGCGGCCGAGCAGAGGGAGGCCGACCACGCGGTCATGTCCGAGGCCATCTCGGACTTCTGCCGGGTCTTTGGCTTCGGCGACGTCCCCTTAGGAAGCTCCCCTCAAAGTCGCCTGCAGGCCTTGGGTGACCACGTGCACGGCAGACTCCGCGAGGCGCTACACCATGGCGTCAGGCGGGCCTTCGCCGTGCTTGCTTCCCACTACGTCGTGGATCTGGAGCGAGTCAGCGAGGGGTATTGCCTCCCTGACGAAGATGAAGCCTCCCTGGCTGAAGTCCAGAGGCTCGACGCGGCCACCGCAGGCCCGAGCGCAGTGCTGGCGACCACATTTGAGGCAGAGATCCTCCCGCCTGTGCCGTCGTCCGAAGCCAGGGTGGACTTTGCCGAAGGCGGGGACGAAGCCGAAGGCGCGGCTCCTTCCCCGGGCGACGCCTAACTCTGCCGGAGCGGTTTCCTTTGAATGCACGTGTGTCTTTTGCGGCCACTGGGCCTGAACACTTTATCGTAGTATAAAGTCGTGCCCCTTTCCCTTTCATTTTGCGTGTCCGGCCCCGTTCGTCAGTAGCAGGGTGGCTTGCCCAAGTAGGAGTCATTTTTCGTGGTAGGTGACGAGTGAGGTATCCGTAACCCAGAGGCGTAGGAGTCCCACGGCTCAGTCAGCCTTGCCACTTACATGCACCCGCGTTCGCTTCTTGGGGTCCTGCTACCGACATAGCCGGGGGAACGCAGAAGCCTTTTTGATTGAAAATTTTGACGCAGAGGGGGTTCCCCCCTTTTAGCCCCCGAGGGAGGGTCGGGCTTTGCCGAGGCAAGGCTGACCCTTCCTTGATGATCAAACTTTGCGTGGGAATGAGGTATACGAACAACTTGAAAGCATCTTAAGGGTAGAAGCGACGTAGCTGTTGGATGTTCCAAGCGTTGTTGTAGACCTCGCCTTGACTGTTGGCCAGCTTGTATGTTCCGGGCTTCAGAACCTTGGCGATGACGAACGGCCCTTCCCAGGGAGGTGTGAGTTTGTGCCGCCCTTGGGCGTCTTGTCGCAGCCGAAGCACCAGGTCGCCCACCTGGAGGTCTCGGGACCGAACCCCTCGGGCATTGTAGCGTCGCAGGGACTGCTGGTACCGCGCCGAGTGTAGTAAGGCCATGTCCCGAGCCTCTTCCAGCTGGTCCAGTGAGTCTTCTCGATTGGCTCGATTGCTTTGGTCAGCGTAGGCCCTCATCCTTGGGGAACCGTATTCTAAATCTGTGGGCAAGATGGCCTCGGCCCCATAGACTAGAAAGAACGGTGTGAAGCCCGTGGCTCGGCTCGGCGTTGTCCTCAGACTCCAGACCACCGAGGGGAGCTCCTTCATCCATCTCTTGCCGAACTTGTTGAGGTCGTTGTAGATCTGCGGCTTGAGCCCTTGCAGGATCATGCCGTTAGCCCGCTCTACTTGCCCATTCGTCATGGGGTGAGCCACGGCGGCCCAGTCCACCTGGATGTGGTGATCCTCGCAGAAGTCCAGGAACTTTCTGCCGGTGAACTGGGTGCCGTTGTCGGTGATGATGGAGTTCGGGACCCCAAAGCGATGGATGATGTTGGTGAAGAAGGCCATCGCCTGTTCGGACCTGATGCTATTTAGGGGTCGGACCTCGATCCACTTGGAGAATTTGTCAGGCGACCAACAGGTGCGTGTAGCCCCCGGGTGCCTTCTGCAGGGGGCCGACAAGGTCCAGACCCCACACAGCAAACGGTCAGGTGATGGGTATGGTCTGCAGAGCCTGAGCGGGCAGGTGGGTCTGCCTCGCGTAGAACTGACACCCTTCACAGGTGCGGACAATCCTAGTGGCGTCGGCCACCGCCGTCGGCCAGTAGAAACCTTGTCGGAAGGCGTTTCCAACAAGGGCTCGAGGTGCTGCATGATGGCCGCAAGCCCCCGAGTGTATCTCTTGTAAGAGCTCCTGGCCTTCGGCGATGGAAATGCATCGCTGGAGGATGCCCAAGGGGCTGCGGTGGTAGAGCTCCTTCTCATCTCCTAGCAAGACGAACGACTTGGCGCGCCGCGCCAACCGCCGAGCTTCGGCTCGGTCGGGGGGTAGCTCTCCTCGGTGGAGATATTGCAGGTACGGGGTCTGCCAGTTTCGATTAGGCGTGACCTCGCTCCGCTCCCCCTCGACACGCAGTGCCTCACCCTCGGGGGCCGAGGGTACCTCGGGCCGAGCCGGGGGCGCCTCGGATTGAGCTGAGGGTGCCTCGGGCCGAGCCGAGGGTACCTCGGACTGTGCCGAGGGTACCTCGGACCGAGCCGAGGGTACCTCGGAATGAGCCGAGGGTGCCTCGGGCTGGGCCGAGGCCTTCTCGGGCTCGGGCGTGTCGTCGGTCTTGACGATGGGTTGATGCAGGTCTCGGGAGAATACGTCCGGGGGAACCGTTGTTCGCCCCGAGGCTATTTTAGCCAGCTCGTCCACAGTCTCGTTGTAGCGTCGAGCGATGTGGTTGAGCTCGAGCCCATAGAACTTGTCTTCCAGGCGCCGAACCTCATCGCAGTAGGCTTCCATCTTCGGGTCACGATAGTGGGAGTTCTTCATGACTTGGTCGATGACGAGCTGCGAGTCACCGTGAGCATCGAGGCGTCGGACCCCTAGCTCGATGGCGATTCGCAACCCGTTGACCAGAGCCTCATACTCAGCCACGTTGTTGGTCGCCGGGAAGTGGAGGCGTAGCATGTAGCGCAGGTGCTTCCCGAGGGGCGAGATGAAGAGCAGGCCCACGCCTGCCCCCGTCTTCATCAGTGACCCGTCGAAAAACATGGTCCAGAGCTCCGGTTGGATCGGAGCTGTTGGGAGCTGGGTGTCGACCCATTCGGCCACGAAGTCCGCCAAGACCTGGGACTTGATGGCTTTCCGAGGGGCGAACGAGATCGTCTCGCCCATGATCTCTACCGCCCACTTTGCAACTCTACCCGAGGCCTCTCGGGACTGGATGATCTCCCCCAGGGGGAAGGATGACACCACAGTTACCGGATGAGACTCGAAGTAGTGTCGCAACTTCCGCCGCGTCAGGATCACCGCGTACAACAGCTTCTGAATTTGTGGGTAGCGGATTTTGGTCTCGGACAGTACCTCACTGATGAAGTAGACTGGCCTCTGGACGGGCAATGCATGCCCCTCTTCTCGTCTCTCAACCACAATCGCGGCGCTAACCACCTGAGTGGTCGCGGCGACGTAGATCAAGAGGTCTTCTCCGGCAGCGGGGGGCACCAAGATGGGCGCGATTGTGAGGAGCGCCTTCAGGTTCCCGAGGGCTTCCTCGGCCTCAGGGGTCCAAGTGAAGCACTCGACCTTCCTTAAGAGGCGGTACAGAGGCAGGCCTCTTTTGCCGAGGCGCGAGATGAAACGGCTCAGAGCCGCGAGGCATCCCATGACCCTCTGTACGCCTTTCAAATCCTTGATGGGCCCCATGCTGGTGATGGCCGCGATCTTCTCCGGGTTAGCCTCGATGCCCCGCTCGGAGACGATGAACCCAAAGAGCATGCCTTGGGGGACCCCGAAGACACACTTTTCGGGGTTGAGCTTCGCGCCTTTCACCTTGAGACATCAGAATGTCACTTCAAGGTCGGAAAGGAGGTCGGAGGCTTTCCTCATCTTGACTATGATGTCATCGACGTAGGCCTCGACCGTTCGGCCGATGTGTTCGCCGAACACATGGTTCATGCACCGTTGGTATGTTGCACCCGCATTCCTCAAACCAAACGGCATGGTAACATAGCAGTACATGCCGAAGGGTGTGATGAAAGAAGTCGCGAGCTGGTCGGACTCTTTCATCCTGATCTGGTGATACCCAAAGTAGGCATCGAGGAAAGACAGGGTTTCGCACCCAGCAGTGGAATCCACGATTTGATCGATGCGAGGCAGAGGGTAGGGAACTTTCGGACATGCTTTGTTTAGACCAGTGTAGTCTACACACATCCGCCATTTCCCCCCTTTTTTTCTCACAAGCACAGGGTTGGCAAGCCATTCGGGATGGAATACCTCTTTGATGAACCCTGCCACCATTAGCTTGTGGATCTCCTCGCCTATGGCTCTGCGCTTTTCTTCGTCGAATCGGCGCAGAGGCTGCTTCACGGGTCGGGCTCCAGCTCGGATATCCAGCGAGTGCTCAGCGACTTCCCTCGGTATGCCGGGCATGTTCGAGGGACTCCACGCGAAAACGTCAGCGTTTGCGCGGAGAAAGTCGATGAGCACTGCTTCCTATTTGGGGTCGAGCTCGGAGCCGATCCGGATCTACTTGGAGGCGTCGTTGCAGGGGTCGAGAGGGACGGACTTAACCGTCTCCGCTGGCTCGAAGTTGCCGGCGCGGCGCTTCACGTCTGGCGCCTCCCTAGAGAGGTTCTCCAGGTCAGCGATGAGGGCCTCGGACTAGGCGAGGGCCTCGGCGTACTCCACGCACTCCACGTCGCATTCGTACGCGTGTCGGTACGTGGGCCCGACGGTGATGTCCCCGTTGGGGCCTGGCATCTTGAGCTTGAGGTAGGTGTAGTTGGGGATGGCCATGAACTTGGCGTAGCATGGCCTCCCCAACACTGCGTGGTAGGTTCCTCGAAACCCGACCACTTCGAACGTGAGGGTCTCCCTTCAGAAGTTGGAGGGCGTCCCAAAGCAGACGGGTATATCGAGTTGTCCGAGGGGTTGGACGCGCTTCCCGGGGATGATCCTGTGGAAAGGCGCAGCGCCCGTCCGGACCGAGGACAGATCGATCCGCAGGAGCCCGAGGGTCTCGACGTAGATGATGTTGAGGCTGCTGCCTCCGTCCATGAGGACCTTGGTGAGCCTGACGTTGCCGATGATGGGGTCGACAACGAGCGGGTATTTCCCTGGGCTCGACACATGGTCGGGATGGTCGGCCTGGTCGAAGGTGATGGGCTTGTCGGACCAGTCTAGGTAGACTGGCGCCGCCACCTTTACCGAGTAGACCTCCCGACGCTCTTGCTTGCGGTGCCGAGCCGAGGCGTTTGCCACTTGCCCACCGTAGATCATGAAGCAGTCGCGGACCTCGGGGAACTCTCCTGCCTTGTGATCTTCCTTCTTAGTGTTGTCGAGAGCCTTGCCACCCTCCGCGGGTGGCCCGGCCTTGTGAAAGTGGCGTCGAAGCATGGCACACTCCTCAAGGGTGTGCTTGACGGGCCCCTGATGATAGGGGCACGGCTCCTTGAGCATCTTGTCGAAGAGGTTGGCACCTCCGGGAGGTTTCCGAGGGTTCTTGTACTCGGCGGCGGCGACAAGGTCCGCGTCGGCGGCGGCGCGTTTCGCTTGCGACTTCTTCTTGCCTTTCTTCTTGGTGCCGCGCTGAGTTGACGCCTTGGGGACATCTTCCGGTGGGCGGCCCTGGGGCTGCTTGTCCTTCTAGAAGATGGCCTCAACCGCCTCCTGGCCAGAGGCGAACTTGGTGGCGATGTCCATCAGCTCGCTCGCCCTGGTGGGGGTCTTGCAACCCAGCTTGCTCACCAGGTCGCGGCAGGTGGTGCCGGCGAGGAACGAGCCGATGACATCCGAATCGGTGACGTTGGGCAGCTCGGTGCGCTGCTTCGAGAATCGCCAGATGTAGTCCCGGAGAGACTCTCCCGGCTGCTGGCGGTAGCTTTGGAGATCCCAGGAGTTTCCAGGGCGCACGTACGTGCCTTGGAAATTGCCGGCGAAGGCTTGGACCAGGTCGCGCCAGTTGGAGATCTGCCCCGGAGGCAGGTGCTCCAGCCAGGCTCGAGCGGTGTCAGAGAGGAACAGGGGGAGGTTGCGGATGATGAGATTATCATCGTCCGTTCCACCCAGTTGGCAGGCCAGCCGATAGTCTGCGAGCCACAGTTCCGGTCTCGTCTCCCCCGAGTACTTTGTGATAGTAGTCGGGGTTCGGAACCGGGTCGGGAACGGCGCCCGTCGTATGGCGCGGCTGAAAGCCTGCGGACCGGGTGGTTCGGGCGAAGGACTCCGATCCTCCCCGCTGTCGTAGCGTCCCCCACGCCTGGGGTGGTAGCCTCGGTGCACCCTCTCGTCGAGGTGGGCCCGACGGCTGCAGTGATGGTGCTCGTTGCCGAGGCGACCCGGGGCCGCAGGCGCTGTGTTGCGCGTGCGCCCGGTGTGGACCGAGGCTTCCCGCATGAATCAGGAAATCGCGGCGCGATGTTCCGAGGGGTACCCCTGCCTTCGGAAGGCGGAGCTTTCGGCCCGTCGGACTGCGGCGTCCTCCAGGAGATTCTTGAGCTCCCCCTAGATTCGCCGCCCCTCGGTGGTTGATGGCTCCGGCATCGCGCAGAGAAGCATTGCCGCTGCAGCCAGGTTCTGGCCGACTCCACTGGAAACCGGTGGCAGCCTTACCCTGACGTCGTTGGCGATGCGGTGCTGGATGCCCTGGGGGAGATGACGCGCTTCTCCGGCCGGAGGTTGGCCCGCCCATTCCTGCCCGATGTCCCGGCGGATTGGCTTAAGCGTTCCTGCTCCCTCGTCGAGCCTGGCCTGCATCTCGCGGATTTGCTCGAGCTGTGGGTCATGACCCCCCGCCGGGACAGGGACCACAGCTAGCTCCCGAAGGATGTCATCGCGAGGCACGGGCCTAGGGGGATCATCGTTCTCCGGTATACCAAGATGGTTGCCTTCGCCGGGACCCCCTAGATCGACGTGGAAACATTCGCGACTTGGGCCGCAGTCCTCGTCGTTGGGGCTGCGGCTACCGTCGGAACAGTCGGAAAGGCAGTAGTCGCATGCGGTCATGAAGTCCTGCATGGCATTGGGGTTACCAAGTCCAGAGAAATCCCAACAGAGGTCGGGCTCGCCATCTTCCTCGGACCCCAAGGGCCCGTAGGTCGAGACGGCCGTCAGCCGGTCCCAGGGTGACCGCACACGATACCCCAGAGGGTTTGGACTCGCCTCTATGAGAATGTCCACCGAAGCGGAGTTGCGTGGCGGGTCGAGGCCGAATCCAAAAGGCGCGAGATGGGAATCGATCGGTACCTTTTGGTCAACGGGCGGTGACGAAGTCACGTCAGGGACTGACTGCGCCGTCGTCTCAGGTACGAGGGTGATGCCTAGCAAGTCCTTCGCGAGCGTGCTGGCGTCGCCCGTTTGCTTGAGGTTGGTGTGTTGCGGGGAGACGGCGCTCGTCTTCGTCTCAGACGCGAGGCCGATGCCCGACGCGCTCTCCGTCGGGGCGCCGGGGCCATCGACTCGCTCGACAGCCAACGAGGTGCCGCCTCCTACTTGGCCTTGGTTGCCCCGCCTCCTCCATTGGCGGGGGAGGGGACGGGACAAGCCCGAATGTCGTCCTTCCACCACGTGGGGAAGGCGTCGTCGATTTCCCCGCCGGCGGGCGGGTTGTCGACCGCCATTGTCGCTGTCGCGCGGCGGGGGAAGGAGTATCATGTCGTAGCTGCCGTCGAGGGACATGAACTCAAGACTCCCGAAATGGAGCACCGTCCCAGGCCGGAGAGGTTGCTGGAGACTACCCATCTGGAGCTTGACGGGAAGCTGTTCGTCAACACGCAGCAGGCCCCTACCTGGCGCGCCAACTGTCGGCGTTTCGAAACCCGGGGGGTCCCTGGACCGACGAGTGAATTGTCGCCATGTGCCCCAGCCCAGATGGGTCGGCGCGAGGCGGAACGCGAAGGGGGGAAAAGCAGCCGGAGGGAGACAGGCGTGGGAGGTGGAACCCGCGGCCTTCGTGTTAGCCCCGCGCCCAGGTCGGGTGCGCTTGCAGTAGGGGGTTACAAGCGTCCACGCGGGAGGGAGCGAGCGGCCTTGCGCGAGCGCCATCCCGTCCTTCCCCGCACGGCCAACCCTCTGTAAGAGGGCCCTGGACCTCCCTTTTATAGGCGTAAGGAGAGGATCCAGATGTACAATGGGGGGTGTAGCAGTGTGCTAACGTGTCTAGCGGAGGAGAGCTAGCGCCCTAAGTACATGCTATCGTGGCAGCCGGAGAGGTTTTGGCACCCAGTTCGTGTGGTGTCGTGGCTGTCGGAGGAGTGCTGGAGCCTGGCGGAAGGACAGCTGTCGGGGCTATCGAGTCCTTGCTGACGTCCTCTTGCTTCCGTAAGGGGGCTGAGAGCCGCCGTCGTCATGGAGCGTGCGGGGTGCCATCATTACTCGTATAGTGGAGCGAGCCAGATGGGACGCCGGTCTTGTTCCCCGTAGCCTGAGTTAGCTCGGGGTAGGGTAATGATGGCGCCTCCTGTTGACGTGGTCGGTCCGTGCCCTAGGTTGGGCGAGGTGGAGGCTCCTCCGAGGTCGAGGTTGAGTTTGTCTTCCAAGGTCGAGGTCGAGTCCGAGCCCCCAGGTCGGACAAGGCGGAGACCGTCGGCTGAGGCCAGGGCGGAGTCCGAGCCCTGGGGTCGGGCGAAGCGGAGTTCGTCGTCCTTCGGGGCTGAGCCCGAGTCCGAGCCATGGGGTCGGGCGAAGCGGAGTTCGTCGTCTTCCGGTGCTGAGCCCGAGTCCGAGTCCTGGGGTCGGGCGAAGCGGAGTTCGTCGTCTTCCGAGGCTGAGCCCGAGTCTGAGCCCTGGGGTCGGGCGAAGCAGAGTTCATCGTCTTCCGGGGTCGAGCCCGAGTCCGAGCCCTAGGGTCGGGCAAAGCGGAGTTCGTCGTCTTTCGGGGCCGAGCCTGAGTCCGAGCCCTGGGGTCGGGCGGAGCGGAGTTCGTCGTCTTCCGGGGCTGAGCCCGAGTCCGAGCCCTGGGGTCGGGCGAAGCGGAGTTCGTCGTCTTCCGGGGCTGAGCCCGAGTCCGAGCCCTGGGGTCGGGCAAAGCGGAGTTCGTCGTCTTCCGGGGCTGAGCCCGAGTCCGAGCCCTGGGGTCGGGCGAAGCGGAGTTTCCTATGACGCCTGAGGCCGGACTTGGCTGCTGTCAGCCTCGCTCTATCGAGTGGCTCAGCAGTCGGAGCGGCGCAGGCGGCGCTGTCCTCTTGTCAGATCGGTCAGTGGAGCGGCGAAGTGACTGCGGTCACTTCGGCTCTGTCGACTGGAGGGCGTGCGTCAGGATAAAGGTGTCAGGCCACCTTTGCATTAAATGCCCCTGTGCTTTGGTCGGTTGGCGTGGCGATTTGGCCAAGGTTGCTTCTTGGTGAAGACTGGGCCTCGGGCGAGCCGAAGGTGTGTCCGTTGCTGGAGGGGGTCCTCGGACGAGACGTAGATCCTCCGGGGTTGGCTACCCTTGCCCGAGGCTGGGCTCGGGCGAGGCGTGATCGCTTCCCTCGAATGGACCGATCCTTGACTTAATCGCACCCATCAGGCCTTTGTAGCTTTGTGCTGATGGGGGTTACCAGCTGAGATTTTAGGAGTCTTGACGGTACCCCTAATTATGGTCCCCGACAGTTTCCATCCCCGAATGTGATAGCTCATTGGGGATCTTGGTTTTTCTCATAGGAGGAGAACATCTTCTTCTCCCCTGTCATGTGGTTTGTGCACCCGCTATCGATGATCCAACTTGAGCTTCCGGATGCATAAACCTACAAAACAAATTTAGTTCTTGACTTTAGGTACCCAAACGGTTTTGGGTCCTTTGGCATTAGACACAAGAACTTTGGGTACCCAAACACAAGTCTTGGAGCCCTTGTGTTTGCCCCCAACAAACTTGGCAACTACCTTGCCGAATTTGTTAGTCAAAACATAAGATGCATCAAAAGTTTTAAATGAAATGTAATGATCATTTGATGCACTAGGAGTTTTCTTCTTAGGCAACTTAGCAAGGGTTGGTTGCCTAGAGCTAGATGTCTCACCCTTATACATAAAAGCATGATTAGGGCCAGAGTGAGACTTCCTAGAGTGAATTCTCCTAATTTTGCTCTCAGGATAACCGGCAGGGTATAAAATGTAACCCTCATTATCCTGAGGCATGGGAGCCTTGCCCTTAACAAAGTTGGATAATTTCTTAGGAGGGGTATTAAGTTTGACATTGTCCCCCTTTTGGAAGCCAATGCCATCCTTGATGCTAGGGCGTCTCCCACTATAGAGCATACTACGAGCAAATTTAAAATTTTTCATTTTCAAGTTCATGCTTGGCAATTTTAGCATCCAATATTTCTATATGATCATTTTGTTGTTTAATTAAAGCCATATGATCATGAATAGCATCAATATCAACATCTCTACATCTAGTGCAAATAGACACATGCTCAACGGTAGATGTAGAGGGTTTGCAAGAATTAAGTTCAACAATCTTAGCACGCAAAATGTCATTGTTATCTCTAAGATTGGAAATGGAAGCATTGCAAACATCTAATTCTTTAGCCTTAGCAAGCAATTTTTCATTTTCAATCCTAAGGCTAGCAAGAGAATCATTCAATTTTTCAATCTTAGTAAGCAAATTAGCATTATCATCTCTAAGATTGGAAATTGAAACATCACAAACATTAGAATCAACCTTAGCAATTAATCTAGCATTTTCATTTCTAAGGTTGGCAATCAAATCATGGCATGTGCTTAGCTCACTAGTTAATTTCTCACATTTTTCAACTTCCAGAGCATAAGCATTTTTAACCTTAACATGCCTTTTGTTTTCCTTGATTAGGAAGTCCTCTTGGGAGTCCAAGAGTTCATCCTTCTCATGGATGGCACTAATTAGTTCATTTAGTTTTTCTTTTTGTTGCATGTTGAGGTTAGCAAAAAGAGTACGCAAATTATCCTCCTCATCACTAGCATTATCATCACTAGAGGACTCATATTTAGTGGAGGATTTGGATTTAACCTTCTTCTTTTTGCCGTCCTTTGCCATGAGGCACTTATGGCCGACGTTGGGGAAGAGAAGTCCCTTGGTGACGGCGATGTTGGCGGCATCCTCGTCGGAGGAGGAGTCGGTGGAGCTCTCGTCGGAGTCCCACTCCCGGTAAACATGGGCATCGCCGCCTTTCTTCTTTTAGTACCTCTTCTTCTCCTTTCTTCTCCCCTTCTTGTCGTCGCCTCTGTCACTATCACTAGATAATGGACATTTAGCAATGTAATGATCGGGCTTACCACATTTGTAGCAAACTTTCTTGGAGCGGGACTTGTAGTCTTTCCTCCTCCTTTGCTTGAGGATTTGGCGGAAGCTCTTGATGATGAGAGCCATCTCCTCATTGTCGAGCTTAGAGGCATCGATTGGTTGTCTACTTGATGTAGACTCCTCCTTTTTCTCCTCCGTCGCCTTGAATGCAACCGGTTGTGCTTCGGGCGCGGAGGGGCCATCTAGCTCGATGATCTTCTTTGAGCCTTTGATCATCAACTCAAAGCTCACAAAATTACCTATTACTTCCTTGGGGGTCATTTGTGTATATCTAGGATTTCCTCGAATTAATTGAACTTGCGTGGGGTTAAGAAAAACGAGGGATCTTAGAATAACCTTGACCATCTCATGGTCATCCCATTTGGTGCTCCCGAGGTTGCGCACTTGGTTCACCAAGGTCTTCAAGCGGTTGTACATGGCTTGAGGGTCCTCGCCTTGGTTGAGTCGGAACCGATCGAGCTCCCCCTCGATCGTCTCCTGCTTAGTGATTTTGGTCACCTCGTCCCCTTCGTGCGCGGTCTTGAGTACGTCCCAAATTTCCTTCGCACTCTTTAACCCTTGCACCTTATTATACTCCTCTCGACTTAGAGAGGCGAGGAGTATAGTGGTGGCTTGGGAGTTAAAGTGGTGGATTTGGGCCACTTCGTCCGAGTCGTAGTCTTCATCCCCTACGGATGGTACCTGTACACCAAACTCAACAACATTCCAAATGCTTGTGTGGAGTGAGGTTAGATGATGCCTCATTTTATCACTCCACATATTATAATCTTCACCGTAAAAAACTGGTGGTTTGCCTAATGGAACGGAGAGCAAAGGAGTACGCTTTGAAATACGGGGATAGCGTAGGGGAATCTTACTATACTTCTTGCGCTCATGGCGCTTAGAAGTAACGGACGGCGCGTCGGAGTCGGAGGTCGATGGTGATGAAGTGTCGGTCTCGTAGTAGACCACTTTCCTCATCTTCTTGTGCTTGTCGCCTCTCCGATGCGACTTGTGGGAAGAAGATTTCTTCTCCTTCCCCTTGCCTTTGTTGCGGGACTCTTCCGATGAAGCTTTCCTGTGGCTTGTAGCGGGCTTGTCGCTGGTCTCCATCTCCCTCTTGGCGTGATCTCCCAACATCACTTCGAGCGGTTAGGCTCTAATGAAGCACCGGCTCTGATACCAATTGAAAGTCGCCTAGAGGGGGGGTGAATAGGGCGAAACTGAAATTTACAAAGTTAATCACAACTACAAGCCGGGTTAGCGTTAGAAATGTAAACGAGTCCGAGAGAGGGCGTAAAAACAAATCGCAAGCGAATAGAGATGTGTGACACAAGGATTTGTTTTACCAAGGTTCGGTTCTCTCAAACCTACTCCCCGTTGAGGTGGTCACAAAGACCGGGTCTCTTTCAACCCTTTCCCTCTCTCAAACGGTCCCTCGGACCGAGTGAGCTTCTTTTCTCAATCAACCGGGAACCGAACTTCCCCGCAAGGACCACCACACAATTGGTGTCTCTTGCCTTGATTACAATTGAGATAATCGCAAGAAAGAATGAGAAAAAGAAGCAATCCAAGCGTAAGAGCTCAAATGAACACAACAATCACTCTCTCTAATCGCTAAAGCTTTGAGTGGAATTGGGAGAGGATTTGATCTCTTTGGTGTGTCTAGAATTGAATGCTAGAGCTCTTGTAAGTAGTTGGAGGGTGAATACTTGGATGACTTGAAAGTGGGGTGGTTGGGGGTATTTATAACCCCAACCACCAAACTAGCCGTTTGGTGAAGGCTTCTGTCGCATGGCGCACCGGACAGTCCGGTGCGCCACCGGACACTGTCCGGTGCGCCAGCCACGTCACCCAGCCGATGGATTCCGACCGTTGGAGCTATGTATTGTGGGCCCGCCTGGCTATCCGGTGGCGCACCGGACAGGCCCTGTAGGCTGTCCGGTGTGCCACCCGCGCGTGCACTGCTCCTCTGCGCGCATTTAATGTGTTGCAGTTGACCGTTGCGCGCGAAGTAGCCGTTGCTCCGCAGTTACACCGGACAGTCCGGTGACTCACCGGACAGTTCGGTGAATTTTAGCGGAGCGGATTCCCAAAGCTGGCGAGTTCAGAGTTGCTCTCCCTTGGGGCACTGGACACTGTCCGGTGGTGCACCGGACAGTCCGGTGAATTATAGTGGAGCTCCTCTGAAAATTCCCGAAGGTGAAGAGTTCATCTTGGAGTCCCCTGGTGCACCGGACACTGTCTGGTGGCACACCGGACAGTCTGGTGCGCCAGACCAGGGCACACTTCGGTTGTCCCTTGCTCTCTTTGATTGAACCCTTTTCTTGGTCTTTTTATTGGCTTATTGTGAACCTTTGGCACCTGTAGAACTTAAGGACTAGAGCAAACTAGTTAGTCCGATTATTTGTGTTGGGCAATTTCAACCACCAAAATCAATTAGGAAATAGGTGTAAGCCTAATTCCCTTTCAGCACTGACGAAGACGATTTTTTGTATTGCCTTCCGGACAACAAGGAGATATCTGTTTGTCGAGAGATGGCAGAAAATATAGGATTCCTGAAGCTAGAGCTTGGCCTATCTGCAATGTCGAAGGATGACCTTGCAGACAGCCTTGTCTATAACAGTCTGAAGGTGAGGATGTTTTAGCTTGTAAGCAGATTACTTTTTGTATCTTTTCTTATTATTGTGTGCTGATCCTTCGTTTTTTGTAGGGCTTAATCCTAAGCAAGGCTTTAAGGGCACAAAAGAATGCGGAAGACGAAAGCTGCCAAATAGCCCTTGGGAACCTTCGGTCAGAAGTTATCACGCTAAGGAACAAAGCCCTTGAAAAAGATAAAATACTGCTTTCCTTAGTGGATAGGCTGAAGAGCAGCGAAGCAAAACTTAATGCACAATCCAAAGCTCATAAAGCTGAAGTTGAAGGCCTAAATAAAAAGCTTGCCGAAATGAATGAGGATTTTGAAGTAGCAAAAGCGAAGCAAAACATAAGCGAATGTACTAGTTCAAGATTGCAAAAGAATGTGGATGAGCTTCGTGAATTGAAAAAGAGATGTTATGAGAAATCCTTGGATTGCGCAAAGAAACTGAAAGATAGTTTTGCAAAGGTGGGTGCATACTCATCGGAGCAAAAATTTATTCGAGGCGATCCCGAAGGAGTCATTGAATGGATCGGCGAAGAAGCTGAAGCTTTTGACGAAATACTTAGAGACCATGGGGATTTCTGCGCCTTTGCTGGTGCCCGAGGGGTTGCAGCAGTTTTGGAGAAAGCTGGCTGTGAACATGTTAAAGCTACAGCCCAGGCAGAAGTTACCTTCTCCATAGACGATACAAAGGAACCTTCAGCCGAAGCTACTGTAATGGGTGGAAAATTTTATTCCAATGTTTGGATGAAGGGCGGCCATGAGAAAGCCGACGAAGCAATAAAGAAAAATGAAAAAGAATCCCTTGATGCCCTGGTAGAAGCAAAGAAAGCTGAAAAAGCTGCCCAACGTGCATTAATTATAGGTATTTTTATTTAACGCCCTTTTGCTTTGTTATTCATTCCTAGCTTCGAAACCTTATTATCATATACTTTTGCTACAGCTGGCCTTTCGCCACCTCCAGAGCCATATAACCCTGAGGCAGACCCCAGTATGAAAGAAGCTTTGGATGTGATAAATGTTGCCAATACAATCGTCGACGAAGTTATCGACAAGCTACTGAATGAGGCTGCCGAGAAAATACTCAAAGAAGACTAGATTCTTGTTTTGCTACAAAAAATATAATATTTTGTATGAGTCAAACAACAAACATGTATATTAATGTAATATATTTCTTTGTGACGCATGAAAGTTGTGTACATACCATTTTGAGCCTTCGGTGAAAAACACATTCCCTTCTTTTCATGCTTCGCAAAGAAAAAATCACCCCTTCTATGCCATAGTTGTTATATAGTATTGTTGTCGACGAAAAATTCTTGGTATATAAAATTATGAGTGCCGAAGGTACACTTTGTGCTTTAGCACATTGTTCCATTCATCAAATATTTTGAAAGAAGCATCTTTCCTTCTTCGCAGCTTTGTTGCTAATGCAATATGATGTATGATGTAATGCTTATGCGATATGATGCGATGATATGATGTAGCATGATGTTTGTGCCAAAGACACACACCCACATGAAAAAACACCCAGACTCTGCATTCCCTTAGGAACGACTTTTGAGTCTCTTCACCTTTTACTTAGGTGATATTTCAGCTATGCATCCCCTTGGGAATGACTTTGGAGCTAAGCTCTGCATCCCATTAGGAATGACTTTGGAGCTTCTTCACCTTTTATTTCGGTGGCATTTAAGCTCTGCATCCCCTTATAAATGACTTTAGAGCTTCTTCACCTTTTATTTCGGTGGCGTCTTAGCTCTACATTCCCTTATGAACGACTTTTGAGCTTCAGAACTTACTCTGCGCTCCCTTAGGAACAACTTTGTAGCTTCGGAACTTACTCTGCGCTCCCTTAGGAATGACTTTGTAGCTTCGGAAGCATTGTTAAGGGGATGCGCTCCACACTCGATGGTGTGTCCACGGTATTATTACATCAGGTTGGAGATTAATCCTTGGTGAATTGTTTTTCAAGCAAGAAGATAAAGTGGCGGAAAAACAAAGATACACCAGGTTAGGATATTCTTTAATCGAATCACCGTGGCACCTTTAATAGATGTGCTTCGACTCAGGCACAGTGTTGTTGACTGTGCGAGCTTTGGACTCCTCCCGAAGGTCACACTGTTGCTAAGCGTGGTGATGCTCTTCTGGATGTTAACTGCGAACCAAGGCAGGTGCTAAGGGTGGTGGTGGTGGAAACTGGGCCCAGGAAGCTTGAGAATGGCTTGCCAAAGCGATAGAGGCTGTAGGCTATTGATTGCCTACATACTCCGGGACATAGGGAGAGTAGCACAAAGCGGTATGTAGAACCTGCTTCGGCTGATTCTGTCGTGCTTTAGCTTTGGCAATTTCTTTCTGCTTCTGAATCGTAACTTGGCACGTCCTTGTGGTATGCCCCTTATATTCACCGCAGAACAGACAAAATAGTTTCATAGGCTGATCTTCATATCTTCCTCCGAAGCTTATCCCCCTCTGCCTCTTGGAGCCGGTGGCCTGAAAGAGCTTTTGTGCTCCTGAGGCCTGAGAACTATGCTGTTGCCTTTGAGTGTGGTTTCCCCTGTCGTCACTTGAGCTAGCATTATGAATTGATCTGACATGCCTAGGGTGGAATCTTCCTCCGAAGCCCCTGGCCATATCAGAGTATTTGTAGGCTTCTTCCCTTCTTTGCCGAAAGTCATTATCGGCTCTGATGTACTCATCCATTTTCTGGAGAAGCTTCTCTAAAGTTTGCGGCGGCTTCCTTGCAAAATATTGCGCTGTAGGTCCTGGTCTGAGCCCCTTGATCATGGCCTCAATGACAATCTCATTGTGCACTGTAGGCACCTGGGCTCTCAATCGCAGGAACCTTCGGACATACGCCTGAAGGTACTCTTCCTGGTCCTGTGTGCACTGGAACAGAGCTTGGGCAGTAACTGGCTTTGTTTGGAAACCCTAGAAAGCTAGTGACCAATATGTCTTTTAGCTTCTGCCACAACGTAATTGTCCCTGACCGAAGAGAAGAATACCATGTTTGAGCCACACTCCTGACTGCCATGACGAAGGACTTCACCATGACGACAGTGTTGCCCCCATATGAGGATATGGTTGCTTCGTAGCTCATCAAAAATTGCTTCGGGTCTGAATGCCCATCATACATTGGGAGATGAGGTGGCTTATAAGATAGTGGCCATGGAGTAGCCTGCAATTCTGCTGCCAAGGGAGAAGCTTCATCAAAAGCAAAGTTAACATGGTGAAAATCACCGTACCATTCATCATCATTGATTGAGCTATCTTGACGAAGCTCCCTGTGTTGGGGTCTTCGGTCTTGGTCATTGTTGGGGCGAAGGCAAACACGCCACCCTTCGCTCTACAACTTCGTCTACTCGTCGCGTAGACGAAGGCTACATCCACAGAACATGCCAGAATAAGCCGAAGGCGCCGACCGAACGAAGACCTGTGCGACCCCCTTCGCTCCCGTGTTACAAGATGAAGGCCCTGCCGATGTCTACGGACCTCCCGCACCCTCACCGCCGGGGGAGGTCCATGTGTGATTTGGCCCATAGTGTTGGGCCCCACGACGACAAGTGCGATAAGGGCCATGTCTGTAATAGGGTTTACCTTAATGACTATCTGTAACCTCCCCTCGTGGGAATATTCTGGGGATAAACTGGGTACTCGAGGATCTAAACGTCTTTGACAGGGATAGACGGCCCCTCGAGTACCTATAAATACCCCCGTACAGTGCCCGCACACAGAAGATTAACAAAGCTTTTGGCATTCTGTGCTAAACTTTGCAAACACACTTTCCACTCCCCCAATGGATCAACTTGACCAGGCAGGCAGGTTCCCAACATTTTGCGCCCACCGTTCGGGCTACGAAAAACGACCCGCGATGGCCCCCAAGCGAGCTAATTCGAAGGCTGCCCCATCCATTGATGACACGGCGAAAGCAGCGCTTCTGGCGGATAAGAAAGGCAAGGCCCTCGCGGACACCACCCCCTAGGAGGCCTTCGAAGACGACGCTGTCAACAGCAAAAGACAGCGCTAAGACCATCCCACCCCCGACGGCCCTGTACGCACCTGCAGTTTCGAAGGCGCACCATAAGCACCACCACTAGGCTTCGCTCCACCAGAGGGCGAAGACACCATAGAGGACAGAGAAGTCATCGGCATCTCAGCCGAAGACCAACTAAAGCTGCGAGCTCTGCACATCAAAAACCACCACTTCCAGAAGCAGAAAGAAATTGTCGAAGCCAAGCGCCAACGAGTCACCATGCAAGCCAAGGTGTGTCAGATGATACAAGATGAGGAGCAAAGGGCTCGGGAGCTCGAACAAGAGATCACGCTCATGCAAGGTGAAGGCCAGTACAACCTACAGCGTGGACCGCCCGCACCGCCAGCGCCTCTCCAGCAGTACGTCCAAGCCGGAGACCCATTCATACCACAGCGCGGCCCCTTCATTCCACCTGCCACAACTTTCCAGGGGATCAACTACCTCGACGAGCGAAGCCCCCTGGCTCCACAACTCCAAGCATTGCCCTGGCCCGCCAACTTCAGGGCTGGCACCTACCCCAAATACAACGGCAGTACCGACCCGGCTCAGTACATCATGAGCTACCAGGTAGCCGTCACATCGTCCGGAGGGGACGACGCCACAATGGGCAAATCCTTCATCATCGCACTCGAAGGCCCGGCCTTGACTTGGTACACCAGGTTACCACCACTGTCCATTGATTCCTGGAAAGGGCTTCGCGACAAGTTCCTGCTCAACTTCCAAGGGTACCGACCTGACACAGACGCACTGGCCGAGTTATCTCTCTACAAGCAGCAAGAGAAGGAAACCCTTCGCGAGTACTACAGGAAATTCCCAACGCTCAAATCGCAACTGCCATCAGTTGACGACCACATTGCAATCCATTACGCCATCAGCGGTCTTCAGGCTGGCATCCTGTACAGTCATTGCATCAGGGACCCGCCCAAGAATCTACAAGAGCTATACCAATTATTTGAGAAGTACGCCAGGTCTGAGGAACTCTATCAACGCAAGGTTGAATCTCAGAGGAAACCCAA
Source organism: Zea luxurians (assembly GCA_029449295.1). NCBI lineage: Eukaryota > Viridiplantae > Streptophyta > Magnoliopsida > Poales > Poaceae > Zea > Zea luxurians. The sequence goes on along the minus strand of JAOPSE010000001.1, from coordinate 31,023,138 downwards.
GGACCCTCCGCAGTCCAGCAGAACCTGGACCAGGCCAGTGTAGCCAGACTCTGGCCGGGACAACCACAATCATCAATAGGAGCACAACATAGCCAACCAGCACCCAGCCGGAGAGACCACCCGTCGTCAGGAATACCACCCCCAAGGCCACGGCAACGACACAAGAGAAAGAGGCCGTAGACAAACACAGAAGCCACACAGATTCTACTGCTTATTTCACGGCGAAGACTGCGCACACCCAACAAGGGATTGTCCGGAGACCAAGGCCACCAGGGACAGAATGTCCAGAGCACAACCAGCCAACAACCAGAGGGTCGTCACGCACACATACCATCAATAGCAACCCTACCACAACGAGCAAACCCAGCATCCACCCAACCACGCTTACCAGCACCATCAAGAGGTGCAGGTTCTACCACCATCACCTCCGCATCACCCAAATCCACCACACCACAACCACCACCCACAAGCACCCAAACAGGAAGACTTCGCCGAACCACCATATTGCGGAGTCATCCACATGATCAATGGGGGATCGAGCGTGGACTTTGACACAAAGCGGCAGAAAAGGGACCACTACTGAAGTGTGAACCATGTCGCTCTCACTGGCCCAGTAGTGCAAACAAAGTGGTCCCATGCACAGTTCACCTTCGATGCTAGAGACGTTGACTTGCGCAGCGCTCCTCACGCAGACGCCATGGTGATCAACTGCAGTGTAGCAGGCTGGGACTCGATGTAGGCTTCCACACGCTTACCCCAATGGTCAGCTAAGCATGTTTGGATGGCCCGTTGTTAGGTCGCCTCGACATTCTTTAAGCCAAATGGCATGGAGGTGTAACGAAATGCTCTGAAGGGTGTGTTGAACGCTGTTTTTCCTGATCTTCCTTCGCTGGACTGATCTAGTGGTACCCTGAGTAACAGTCTAGGAAGGAGAGCATGGAGCATCCGACAGTAGAGTCGACCACCTGGTCTATTCTAGGAGCCCAAAGGGATGCTTCGGTCTGTGTTTGTTGAAATCGGTATAGTCAACGCACAACTGCCAATCCACTTTATTCTTTTTTAGTACAAGAACAAGATTTTCATGCCACTTAGGATGCATTACTTCTCTAATGAAGCCTGTAGCTACTAGGTGAGCTAAATCGTCTCGTATGACTTCCCTCTTATCTGGAGTTGAAAGGGAAATGGCCTCAACATTTTCTATAATCGATTTTCGTGTTTGACGTCCATAACAAACCATGTGGGCTAACTAGTTTGCCTAGTTAATATTTTCCTCAGGTGCATAAAGCTCATATACACATACAAAGAAAATGACCGTGGGATAACTCTACAAGTTTGAAGCAAAACAGACTTGCTACAGCCAGTGGCACACCGGACTGTCCGGTGCCCTAGCTGGAGCACTCCACGAACCGGTTGCTCTTGGGTTTTCTCAGCGCTTGTCCACTAAAATTCACCGGACTGTCCGGTGAGACCACGGAGCAATAGTCAACTTCGCCAACGGTCGACTGCGCAGCAGTCTGACCGTCAGAGGTCAGAAGACATTTTGCGATGTCTAATCGCACCGGACTGTCCGGTGCACCAAAAGGACAGAAGTCTTTAACGGTCAACAGCTCCAAACCTCAATGGTCGGCTGACATGGCACTCACCGGATAATGAACAGTGGAGTGTCCGGTGCACCACCGGACTGTGTGGTGATCCTTGCGGGGTCTTTGTGACCCGTGAGATTAAGAAAAAGCACCCGACCCGTCTAGGTGACCGATTGAGAGAGGGAAAGGGTTGAAATAGGCCTAGCCTTTATGGCCTCCTCAATGGGGAGTAGGTTCTTTGGAACTGAACCTCGGGAAACAAATCACCGTGTCCATTCGTGTTGAACTTCACTATGGGCCTGTTTGGTTCCCTGTATCCAACCATGCAAGGCCCATGGTGTGGCGGAACCGCCCGAATTATTCCGGCTTAAGTGCCCAAGTCACACCCTTAAGGGCAGCAACACACTTAAACAGGAATAACCCGTCAGTCCCTCAGATCTAGTCCGATAAAGCCACTTATCCAGGATCGAATACCACTAGCTCACATGAAGGTGAGGCACAGAGAAATACAATAAAACATAATACCACAATTTAATAAGTATCATTAGTGATTACATCATCAGAGTTTCAGAAATAATAACCATAAATTTTAATGCAGCGGAAATAACTAATCGGCGAAAACCGAGTAACATGGTGAAGCCTGGCCATGCTACTCCTCCTGGTCCTCTCCCGCGGAAGCAATAACCCTCTCAACCATCTATCCCGGTGGTAGGGATGAAGGCCAAGACACACCAGCAACCAATCATCCTAAAGAGTACCTGCAAAAATTATGCCACAAGCAAGGCTGAGTATACTAATACTCAGCTAGACTTACCCGGTGTGAGGAGTCTACTCCTCTACCTCTAGACATGCAGCTGTTTGGCTGAGGGGTTTGGTTTGCCAAAAGCACTAGCTGAGTCTAAAAACAAGTTTTAGCTTTTCAAGTTTTAGTAAAATCCTTTAGACTAGATGTGTACCTAGCTAATCATACATGGTATCAAACATTTAGCAATCAACAACTTTTGCCAAGTCATCACATTTCCACTTGTTACTCAATGTAGCAGCATGGATCAAGCAGTCTCATTAGCTGCGAGAAGTAGACGATTCGAATCGAGTTTTTAAACCTTGCAAGGTAAACCTAAACATACGACGTGGCGAGGCACTCCGTCCCCACACACATCAACCGTCCCCATCGATTCCCTTGCAACAAATCAGGGCTCACCGCCTTGGCGTACAATGCCTCACTGACCCCGACTGCCGTCGTGCAGTGACCGCACTTGTACCCACCATAACCGGAATGGGAGACCATGTCTCAGGTCGCGTGAGGGGATATGTCTGCTGGCAGGTTCAATTAGGTACTAGGCTTACCGATTTACCATATTTCTCGGCATATGTTTAGTACGTTCAAACGCTTGACTCACGGTACCACACCTTAATTCTTATTCCAATTTCCACCTCGTAGACAATCAATCCCCATGGATTGTTGTCCACATACCAACATCATTATGCTATGAACGTGGATACAACCAATTCCTAAACTCGCGCGAGTGCTAGAAAAATCACTCGACTTCTATCGAGATCCCTAATTAGCAAGCAGCTACTCGACCTAGCATACTAGTATCCATCTCAAAAGGAAATCCTGAGTTAATGCAACTAGGGTTTCAGACAACTCCTACACTTAAGTGCACAGTACAAGCCTACAAACATTAAGTGTAGTAAAATAGCATATATAAACGGTTATGCATAAAACCGGGGCTTGCCTTTAATTTAACACTTAGATAGTGTTTGCTGGGGGAGGTACTCGCTTGGCGAGCATCCACTGGTAATGTCCATCATTCTTCAGGTCGTCCACCAACCGCATCTTGTGGTTGGCACCACATCACATGCACGATCATCATCTCTCGGTCCTAAATGAGATGCAGGATGCACATGTATGAATATGGTGAAAAATATCACAAGACAATGCAAAAACAGACGGTAGCGAACTAAACACTAAATAGCGAGACATCGTGAACAACCACACACACTAGCACTAGCTATCTACACATCAACGGGCATAACAAGTCAACATTACTGGAAATATGACGATTACTACCTATAATTAACCAACGCAAATATAACATCACATGTACAAGCATTTACCATGTTCACTTTAATCGTTCATTGGCTACTTATGATTAAACTAGTTAAGTACACATAATTTATGATGACTTACATATAGACTGACTTAGTTAAAAAGGAATAGTTACTTAATCTGGTTTTACAATTGTTCGGAATACTCTAATGCAAGCATACATCCAAGGGCACACAAGAAAGTGATAGCCTAATCACACTGCTTATTATACTAATCTATTGAGGTTGGTTATTTAGTAATACTCAGATTAGCAGCACAATTATTATAAATGGTAACATCTCATTAATTTTGTTTCTCGTCCATATAGTGACACTTGCTAAATTGATGTTGATTGAAGCTGATTACTTACTAGACTTCAACAATTTAATTTACTACTTAGGAACGTGCACTAGTTACTTACATATAGCCTAATTATATTAGTTCTTATCATTGTTACTCATATACACTTAACACCAAAACAAGCAAGCAGTCACTCAAGACAAACACAACAGAGTAGAGTAATCAATCACAATCAACATGACTAAGACAACAGCACATCAGTTACTTGTTTCAGTCATAACTCACAAGATATTTATCCAAAAATAGTGATCAAATACTTTTTGAGAAGATAAGAAACACTCTATAACTTTGGTATTGTCATCTAAAGGTGATTAGACACTTAACAAGGTTAAATAGTGACAAACGACAACTCTGTTCATATTTAGACAGATTCAGGGTTGGGACTACAAAAATTCATAACTAGAGACTCAGACCTCCAATTCATTTGAACTTAGACTTTATGGAAATATAATTAAATTGTATACAAATCATTTATAAACAACTTAGGTTGATTTAAAGTGTATCAAGGTTAAAAATACACTAGGAAGGCTTTGGTGTCTAGATTTGGACAGATTTAGACTTCACACTTCAAACGCCTATAACTTAATCTTTAGGCCACCAAAAAGGGTGATCCAAGACTTTTTGGAAAGCTTAGAAGACTTACTACATAACTTTTATAATCACCAAGAAGTGATTCTATATTTAACTAAATCAAACAATACAGTTTTCGAAATCTATTCTGACAGCGGACAGAATACAACAATCCTCTTATAAAATTCATAACTCTCAAACTATCACGTTTATTGTCATGAAAATTTAACACAAGTAATACAATAAAATTATCTACAACTTTCTTATAATTGACAAGGACTGATTCTGAACTGAACTTAAGCAAACAATACGATCTCTGAAATCTGTATAGGAATTGGACAGATTCAGTTACTAAACTTGTGAAAACATAACTTCTAAACGATCAGACTTATAACTGTCAAATTTTAACACAAGCAAGTTAATAAAGTTATCTACAAATTTCTTATGACCATAAATAACTGATTGCAACATTAACTTAAGCAACCATTGCAATCTCTGAAATCTATTCAGAAATTAGACAGATTCAGGTACAGAATTTGTGAAAAGTATAACTTCTAAACCATTAATCCTTAGCTCATGAAATTTTTGGAAGAGCTAGATATACAAGTTAATTACAACTTTTATATAGAACATATGTACATAAAATATACTTTACTAGATTAACCGCACAACAAAAACTGTACGTGCAGGAATTTCAGTTTGCTAGCACAATAGCACTCAACTCAATCATCAATTAAAATCATGGAGAGACACTACCACCAATTTCTCAAGTTTAAATTGTTATGACTTAGTTATCAAGTTTAAATTTATATTGAGATACTTAAGCATTCCAAAAAAACATGCACGCTTTTGTTTACTTCTAATTTTTCACTAATTGTTCTTATAATTATAAAATGTGTGTCACTTTAGCACCATATGAAACTATCTAATTTGGGGCTGGAATTTTTATGAGGCATAGGTAATAACAAACTATGACTAATGTATAAATTTCACATGCCCAGGTTTTATATTTTATTTAATACAAAAATAATAAATTGTTAATGCAATAAAGCATGTGAGAGCAAGTTAAATCTAAAACTAATTATTTTCTGTAGATGCATGACCATATTGAGTTTTCTTAGGCTACTATAATACCATGCAATGACAGTAGAACATCATTTTCCATTTTTGCATCTATACATTATTTTTAAATCATTTAAAAGTACTTAAGGTGCATTAAACAAGTTAAATCACTAACTTAATCATACATGCATAACAAGTGATGACATTTTTACCAGTCACCAAGCATCACAACAAGAGTCTACTGTAAAAATTTGAATCCATTTGGAGCACTAGAGCTACAGATCTAAAAATAACAACAAAACAATCATCTTTTTCCTATTTAACATGTTTTAATTAACACACCAAGAAAACAGTGAACAACCTACAAGTTTTATATTTTTCTTAGATGGAGTATGACAACATCTAACTAACAAAACAAGTTTCATCATTTTTGGATTTTTATAAATAAAACTATGGAGAGAAGCAAGTTCATTTATTTTGTAAACCAGTTTTTAAATACGAATTTCTATAGAGAAACTTTTCCACTAAACCATACCAACATATAGATCCAATAGTTAGAGCATTTCATAAGGAAGCCAACAAAACAAGTTTCACGATTTTAGGAGCTCTAAAACTCGAGATATGAATATTTGAAGGAAGAACACAAATCTGCAACTTTGTATGTTCTTATCCATGCCCTTGGGCCCACTCGTCATAGGAACAGTGAGGTCTTCTTCAACCTCCAACCATCTCCTCCACGCAAGGGAGCAGAGAAGGGGCCGAGCTGGGAGGTGAGGGAGGGGAGACGACCATGGATGGGGGAGGGCGCCATGGGGAAGAAGGAGGAGCTCCCTGCTCAGCCGAATTGAGAAGGGAAGGGAGTGGTGTGTGGGAGAAGGGAGAGGGTGGGCTGCCATTTATAGAGCCAAGCTCTAGACATGTCAGACTGCACCAGCAGGTGGCAGGTGATGGCAGAGCGACTTTGGGCGCCCATTTTCGTCGTTTTCCTCTTGGAATCGGATCAAGGTTACTGTAAGAAATATCTTCCTTGATGTACACTCTACAAATCTTGTACAACACTTAAGGTGATTCGAGCACAGGTTAGAGAGATAAAGACCCACGAAAATTGGTTCGTTAGTGGCTTATAAAACAGTGGAAACTTGTGAAAACTGAGTGTCAAAGCATGTCAAACAGAATCAGATGAATGCCATCTTTTAATATGTTGTGCCCCTATTAATTATTAACAACTTTTATATTTGAAGAAACTTTAGTTGTTCAACAAAAATTTGGGAACGCGAGACGTCGACCCGAACGACACTGATTTCAGACTTAGAAGAATTCGAATCCTGAAATCAGATTTTTATTCTGTCTTGATGGCACTGTTTGAGATACTTAGAGATTGAATCAAGACTTAGTTTAAATATACAATTTGTTGTATAACACAGGTTCTACAACTTTTATTAAAGGTCAAACCTCATATCTTGAATATAAGTTAAAGTTTCACTTTGGTCAAAGTAGTATCATTATAAGGCTTCAATTCATATTTTAAGGCAATTGGGGTGTTTTCTCGACATTTCCTTGGCATTTTCTCCACATGAACCCTTAATAAATTTTGTTGTAGAGTTGATATAGAGTTGTTTGAGCAAGATGACAAGGTTTTGTAGAATTTCAAAATATGCATTTGTTCAGACGAGCAGTTTCAAGCATGTATAGGATTTATCTTTTCATGTGTGTATTTGGTTCAAACTTCTTGAAATATTTAGGTACATTTGATAGATAGAGATGAATGATGATATAGATATAACAAGTCCATTTGAATAAGAATTAATTAGAGGTTGACACAAAGAGATTCTGCGGGAGAATGCGGATTCGGATTAAGTATTTGGACGTAGACCAAATATCGAGAAAGCGGATTTGGACACCGATTGGATAACATAGCAACTATCGAGAGTTCGAATAAATGAGTCTTAGACAGGAGTTGCGAGACGAGATTGACTTTCTGAAAGGGAAATGTGCCCTTGGGCCATTTCTAAGTGTTTTAGTGATTTAGTGTCCAACACAAGTGCCTAAGTGTAAAAAGGTGGACAAAGTGCAAATCAAGGATAAAGGTATGTTTCTCAGACTTAGTACATTGTTTTATGGACTAATGTATTGTGTCTAAGTGCTGGAAACAGGAAAAATCCAATTGAAAATGCCTTGGCTCGAGCAGCCAAGACTTTGCTCAGTCTGGAGCACCGGACTGTCCGGTGGTGCACCGGACAGTGTCCGGTGCGCCAGGCTATAATTCAGGCTGCTCTCGGGACTTCGACGGCGGTGTACGGCTATAATTCACCGGACTGTCCGGTGGTGCACCGGACTGTCCGGTGGGCCGTTCACAGGCGAACTCGTCGCTCTCGGGAATTCATCGGCGACGTACGACTATAATTCACCGGACTTTCCGGTGTGCACCGGACTGTCCGGTGAGCCAACGGTCGGCCGGGCCAACGGTCGGCCGCGCAATCTGCGCGGGACACGTGGCCGAGCCAACGGCTAGAAGAAGGCACCGGACTGCACGGTGTGCACCGGACATGTCCGGTGCGCCAACGGCTCTCAAGCTGCCAACGGTCGACTGCGCCATTTAAGGAAAGAAATCGGGCACCGGACAGTGTCCGGTGTGCACCGGACTGTTCGGTGCGCCTGTCGACAGAAGGCAAGCTCAGCCTTCCTAGATTGCTCTCAACGGCTCCTAGCTGCCTTGGGGCTATAAAAGGGACCCCTAGGCGCATGGAGGAGCACAAAAAGCATTCCTACAACATTCCTAAGCACCAAGACATCGATTCCGCGCCTTTGATTCTTTGCGATATCAATTAGAGCTCTAGTTGAGTGGTGAACTCATTGAGTTGTGTTGTGAGCTCTCGTTGCAACTTGTGTGCGTGGTGTTGCTGTGATTTCTTGTCTTGAGTGCGTTGCTAATCCCTCCCTTGCTCTGTGCTTCTTTGTGAATTTCAAGTGTAAGGGCGAGAGGCTCCAAGTTGTGGAGATTCCTCGCAAACGGGATTGAGTAAAGCAAGCAAAACACCGTGGTATTCAAGTGGGTCTTTGGACCGCTTGAGAGGGGTTGATTGCAACCCTCGTCCGTTGGGACGCCACAACGTGGAGTAGGCAAGCATTGGTCTTGGCCGAACCACGGGATAACCACCGTACCATCTCTGTGATTGATTTCTTGTGGTTATTGTGTTTTGTTGAGATTCCTCTCTAGCCACTTGGCATTTACTTGCTAACGCTTAACCAAGTTTGTGGCTTAAGTTTTTCAAGTTTTACAGGATCACCTATTCACCCCCCCTCTAGGTGCTCTCACTTTCGAATTTGCCTTTGCTCTTAGAAATAAAAGTTCTAACAGGCTCCAAATTTGGCTGTTCTCGAGATCGAATAATTCCAAACTTGGTGAAACTTTCATGAGTAACTTAATAAATGGAGATAAATGTGATAAAGAGATAGAAATTTTCACTGAGCATCCGAGATTAGGATAAATCTCCCGACATAACGCGAAATAGACACTTGGGGTGTCACAGCCTCCCCTCATTAAAAGAATCTCGTCCCGAGATTCGAATGAGGATCTTTAAGGGTGGAGAAACATGTAACTCCCAGGCTGAAGATAGATGCAAATTCATGAGATGGGATTTGACAAGATAATGAAGATAGATTTGGATAGAATATCGCGGCATGTTGAGACAAAATGCAGCGATCACTTTGAGAGAATATCCACAAAAGATAGCGCCTCAGTATAGTCTCGTAACGGATCACGACTATTAACCGTGATACCAGCGCGTGCCGAGCAGCACAACCATGTGTGTGCGCCCACAGGAGGCTCTCAGTTTCGTCGCGGCACCATCAGTCGTTAGTCATGACACCATTACCAAACATAACCAACGAGAATTTCACATAGCATAAATAGATGGAGCCCATGAGAGTATGGCTCAGAAAATAAGAATGTGACCGGAGTTGAAGCAGAGATTGCTGACAAAAGAGCATCACATGAGAACTCTTCAACTCCGCGAATTATTTTATGATCAACACGGGGATTATTAGTCCAAGATTGATATGACATTTGATATAAGAAGGAACTGACCATGAGATCAAGATCATTGAGTTTTTAGAGACATGAGAGAACTAAAGACAACAACAACATCTATTGAACAAAATGGATACACTGTCTAGAGATAAAATCGATAAAACAACGTCATGATGCCTAGAGAATGAGCATCAGAAAGACTAGAAATGAGAGATTTAGGTAAATTAACATCTGATACTTGAGAACAGGTTATAGCAGATAACTAGATAATAGGGCAGAATCATCAAAGGATCCGGAGATTTGGATGATAAGGCCACAACATGATTCATAAGGAAAATGATTACCAGATTCAGGTGAAAAAGAGAGGTCATCAAACGAGATCAGTTAGGATGATCAACAGAAATGCTAGGAAGTTTTTGGGGCAAGGATTTATTGAAAGAAACATGGCCTTGATAGGGTTTGCGCAACTAGACACCAACAAAATTTTTTTTGACGTAACAAGTGCACAAGGAGACTTGGGTTGGTCTAGCGGTCAAGTTGTGCTGGTCTGTATGTTGTGCAAGTGTAAATTCAAGTAAAACACTCAAGGGTCAGAAAATACCCACACAAGCATGTGATTTGATTTTTAAGGGTTTCACTTGCTAACCACTAGGTTGTTTAAAATGGGGGGGGGGTCTTTTGTGGGGAAAAACAGGCAACAATTTTTATTGGTTAGAGGCAAAATGGACTAAATAGTTACCATACCTCCTAGAAAGCAAGGCAAGAGAAACACATAACACGACCTAACAAGACTTACCAATCTGACACGAGGTAAGGCATTTCTTATAGTTCCTAACATAGCAGTACATCACATGATTCACAAGTTCTTATTATTGGAATAAAGGTGAGAGAAGCATGTTGATGCACAAGAGACAACTATAATGCGATAATCATGATGCATGCTCATTCTAGTCGTCTTCTCAGACCTAACTAATTTTCGGGTGCTTCTACAGCATCCGTATTAATAGTAGTAGTAACCTTTATGCCTATATAATTAGCCACCTAGCTACCCATCTATTTCCTAAGGCTTCACGTCCTAGGTCTGTCCTTATCGTCCTGACATCTATCCAACTGGGTTTCTAAGCAAGTTTTACTTTTGAAAAGGTTGGTAATCATGACTTATTGACTTCTCTGTACTAGTATTCGCTCCGATACCAGCTGTGGCGGAACCGCCCGAATTATTCCGGCTTGAGTGCCCAAGTCGCACCCTTAAGGGCAGCAACACACTTAAACAGGAATAACCCGTCAGTTCCTCGCATCTAGTCCGATAAAGCCACTTATCCAGGATCGAATACCACTAGCTCACATGAAGGTGAGGCACAGAGAAATACAATAAAACATAATACCACAATTTAATAAGTATCATTAGTGATTACATCATCGGAGTTTCAGAAATAATAACCATAAATTTTAATGCAGCGGAAATAACTAATCGGAGAAAACCGAGTAACATGGCGAAGCCTGGCCACGCTACTCCTCCTGGTCCTCTCCCGCGGAAGCAATAACCCTCTCGACCATCTATCCCGGTGGCAGGGATGAAGGCCAAGACACACCAGCAACCAATCATCCTAAAGAGTACCTGCAAAAATTATGCCACAAGCAAGGCTGAGTATACTAATACTCAGCTAGACTTACCCGGTGTGAGGAGTCTACTCCTCTACCTCTAGACATGCAGTTGTTTGGCTGAGGGGTTTGGTTTGCCAAAAGCACTAGCTGAGTCTAAAAACAAGTTTTAGCTTTTCAATTTTAGTAGAATCCTTTAGACTAGATGTGTACCTAGCTAATCATACATGGTATCAAACATTTAGCAATCAACAACTTTTGCCAAGTCATCACATTTCCACTTGTTACTCAATGTAGCAGCATGGATCAAGCAGTCTCATTAGCTGCGAGAAGCAGACGATTCGAATCGAGTTTTTAAACCTTGCAAGGTAAACCTAAACATATGACGTGGCGAGGCACTCCGTCCCCACACACATCAACCGTCCCCATCGATTCCCTGGCAACAGATCAGGGCTCACTGCCTTGGCGTACAATGCCTCACTGACCCCGACTGTCGTCGTGCAGTGACCGCACTTGTACCCACCATAACCGGAATGGGAGACCACGTCTTAGGTCGCGTGAGGGGATATGTCTGCTGGCAGGTTCAATCAGGTACTAGGCTTACCAATTTACCATATTTCTCGGCATATGTTTAGTACATTAAAACGCTTGACTCACGGTACCACACCTTAATCCTTATTCCAATTTCCACCTCGTAGACAATCAATCCCCATGGATTGTTGTCCACAGACCAACATCATTATGCTATGAACGTGGATACAACCAATTCCTAAACTCGCGCGAGTGCTAGAAAAATCACTCGACTTCTACCGAGATCCCTAATTAGCAAGCAGCTACTCGACCTAGCATACTAGTATCCATCTCAAAAGGAAATCCTGAGTTAATGCAACTAGGGTTTCAGACAACTCCTACACTTAAGTGCATAGTACAAGCCTACAAACATTAAGTGTAGTAAAATAGCATATATAAACGGTTATGCATAAAACCGGGGCTTGCCTTTAATTTAACACTTAGATAGTGTTTGCTGGGGGAGGTACTCGCTTGGCGAGCATCCACTGGTAATGTCCATCGTTCTTCAGGTCGTCCACCAACCGCATCTTGTGGTTGGCACCACATCACATGCACGATCATCATCTCTTGGTCCTAAATAAGATGCAAGATGCACATGTATGAATATGGTGAAAAATATCACAAGACAATGCAAAAACAGACAGTAGCGAACTAAACACTAAATAGCGAGACATCGTGAACAACCACACACACTAGCACTAGCTATCTACACATCAACGGGCATAACAAGTCAACATTACTGGAAATATGACGATTACTACCTATAATTAACCAACGCAAATACAACATCACATGTACAAGCATTTACCATGTTCACTTTAATCGTTCATTGGCTACTTATGATTAAACTAGTTAAGTACACATAAGTTATGATGACTTACACATAGACTGACTTAGTTAAAAAGGAATAGTTACTTAATCTGGTTTTACAATTGTTTGGAATACTCTAATGCAAGCATACATCCAAGGGCACACAAGAAAGTGATAACCTAATCACACTGTTTATTATACTAATCTATTGAGGTTGGTTATTTAGTAGTACTCAGATTAGCAGCACAATTATTATAAATGGTAACATCTCATTAATTTTGTTTCTCGTCCATATAGTGACACTTGCTAAATTGACGTTGATTGAAGCTGATTATTTACTAGACTTCAATAATTTAATTTACTACTTAGGAACGTGCACTAGTTACTTACATATAGCCTAATTATATTAGTTATTATCATTGTTACTCATATGCACTTAACACCAAAACAAGCAAGCAATCACTCAAGACAAACACAACAGAGTAGAGTAATCAATCACAATCAACATGACTAAGACAGCAGCACATCAGTTACTTGTTTCAGTCATAACTCACAAGATATTTATCCAAAAACAGTGATCAAATACTTTTTGGAAAGCATAAGAAACACTCTACAACTTTGGTATTGTCATCTAAAGGTGATTAGACACTTAACAAGGTTAAATAGTGACAAACGGCAACTCTGTTCATATTTAGACAGATTCAGGGTTGGGACTACAAAAATTCATAACTAGAGACTCAGACCTCCAATTTATTTGAACTTAGACTTTATGGAAATATAATTAAATTGTATACAAATCATTTATAAATAACTTAGGTTGATTTAAAGTGTATCAAGGTTAAAAATACACTAGGAAGGCTTTGCTGTCCAGATTTGGACAGATTTAGACTTCACACTTTAAATGCCTATAACTTAATCTTTAGGCCACCAAAAAGGGTGATCCAAGACTTTTTGGAAAGCTTATAAGACTTACTACATATCTTTTATAATCACCAAGAAGTGATTCTACATTTAACTAAATCAAACAATACAGTTTTCAAAATCTATTCTGACAGCGGACAGAATACAGCAATCCTCTTATAAAATTCATAACTCTCAAACTATCAGGTTTATTGTCATGAAAATTTAACACAAGTAATATAATAAAATTATCTACAACTTTCTTATAATTGACAAGGACTGATTCTAAACTGAACTTTAGCAAACAATACGATCTCTGAAATCTATACAGGAATTGGACAGATTTAGTAACTAAACTTGTGAAAGCATAACTTCTAAACGATCAGACTTATAACTGTCAAATTTTAACACAAGCAAGTTAACAAAGTTATCTACAACTTTCTTGCGACTACAAATAACTGATTGCAACATTAACTTAAGCAACCATTGCAATCTCTAAAATCTGTTCAGAAATTGGACAGATTCAGGTACAGAATTTGTGAAAAGTATAACTTCTAAACCATTAATCCTTAGCTCATGAAATTTTTGGAAGAGATAGATATACAAGTTAATTACAACTTTTATATAGAACATATGTACATAAAACATACTTTACTAGATTAACCGCACAACAAAAACTGTACATGCAGGAATTTCAGTTTGCTAGCACAATAGCACTCAACTCAATCATCAATTAAAATCATGGAGAGACACTACCACCAATTTCTCAAGTTTAAATTGTTATGACTTAGTTATCAAGTTTCAATTTATATTGAGATACTTAAGCATTCCAAAAAAACATGCACGCTTTTGTTTACTTCTAATTTTTCACTAATTGTTCTTATAATTATAAAATGTGTGTCACTTTAGCACCATATGAAACTATCTAATTTGGGGCTGAAATTTTTATGAGGCATAGGTAATAACAAACTATGACTAATGTATAAATTTCACATGCCCATGTTTTATATTTTATTTAATACAAAAATAATAAATTGTTAATGCAATGAAGCATGTGAGAGCAAGTTAAATCTAAAACTAATTATTTTCTGTAGATGCATGACCATATTGAGTTTTTTTAGGCTACTATAATACCATGCAATGACAGTAGAACATCATTTTCCATTTTTGCATCTATACATTATTTTTAAATCATTTAAAAGTACTTAAGGTGCATTAAACAAGTTAAATCACTAACTTAATAATACATGCATAACAATTGATGACATTTTTACCAATCACCAAGCATCACAACAAGAGTCTACTGTAAAAATTTGAATACATTTGGGGCACTAGAGCTACAGATCTAAAAATAACAACAAAACAATCATCTTTTTCCTATTTAACATGTTTTAATTAACACACCAAGAAAACAGTGAACAACCTACAAGTTTTATATTTTTCTTAGATGGAGTATGACAACATCTAACTAACAAAACAAGTTTCATCATTTTTGGATTTTTATAAATAAAACTATGGAGAGAAGCAAGTTCATTTATTTTGTAAACCAGTTTTTAAATACGAATTTCTATAGAGAAACTTTTCCACTAAACCATACCAACATATAGATCCAATAGTTAGAGCATTTCATAAGGAAGCCAACAAAACAAGTTTCACGATTTTAGGAGCTCTAAAACTCGAGATATGAATATTTGAAGGAAGAGCACAAATCTGCAACTTTGTGTGTTCTTACCCATGCCCTTGGGCCCACTCGTCATAGGAACAGGGAGGTCTTCTTCAACCTCCAGCCATCTCCTCCACGCAAGGGAGCAGAGAAGGGGCCGGGCTGGGAGGTGAGGGAGGGGAGACGGCCATGGATGGGGAGGGCGCCATGGGGAAGAAGGAGGAGCTCCCTGCTCAGCCGAACAGAGAAGGGAAGGGAGTGGTGTGTGGGAGAAGGGAGAGGGTGGGCTGCCATTTATAGAGCCAAGCTCTGGACATGTCAGACTGCACCAGCAGGTGGCAGGTGATGGCAGAGCGACTTTGGGCGCCCATTTTCGTCGTTTTCCTCTTGGAATCGGATCAAGGTTACTGTAGGAAATATCTTCCTTGATGTACACTCTACAAATCTTGTACAACACTTAAGATGATTCGAGCACTGGTTAGAGAGATAAAGTCCCACGAAAATTGGTTTGTCAGTGGCTTATAAAACAGTGGAAACTTATGAAAACTGAGTGTCAAAGCATGTCAAACGGAATCGGATGAATGCCATCTTTTAATATGTTGTGCCCCTATTAATTATTAACAACTTTTATATTTGAAGAAACTTTAGTTGTTCAACAAAAATTTGGGAACGCGAGACGTCGACCCGAACGACACTGATTTCAGACTTAGAAGAATTCGAATCCTGAAATCAGATTTTTATTCTATCTTGATGGCACTGTTTGAGATACTTAGATATTGAATCAAGACTTAGTTTAAATATACAATTTGTTGTATAACACAGGTTCTACATCTTTTATTAAAGGTCAAACCTCATATCTTGAATATAAGTTAAAGTTTCACTTTGGTCAAAGTAGTATCATTATAAGGCTTCAATTTATATTTTAAGGCAATTGGGGTGTTTTCTCGACATTTTCTTGGCATTTTCTCCACATGAACCCTTAATAAATTTTGTTGTAGAGTTGATATAGAGTTGTTTGAGCAAGATGACAAGGTTTTGTAGAATTTCAAAATATGCATTTGTTCAGACGAGCAGTTTCAAGCATGTATAGGATTTATCTTTTCATGTGTGATTTGGTTCAAACTTCTTGAAATATTTAGATACATTTGATAGATAGAGATGAATGATGATATAGATATAACAAGTCCATTTGAATAAGAATTAGTTAGAGGTTGACACAAAGAGATTCTGCCGGAGAATGAGGATTCGGATTAAGTATTTGGACGTAGACCAAATATCGAGAAAGCGGATTTGGACACCGATTGGATAATATAGCAACTATCGAGAGTCCGAATAAATGAGTCTTAGACAGGAGTTGCGAGACGAGATTGACTTTCGAATTTGCCTTTGCTCTTAGAAATAAAAGTTCTAACAGTCTCCAAATTTGGCTGTTTTCGAGATCGAATAATTCCAAACTTGGTGAAACTTTCATGAGTAACTTAATAAATGGAGATAAATGTGATAAAGAGATAGAAATTTTCACTGAGCATCCGAGATTAGGATAAATCTCCCGACATAACACGAAATAGACACCTGGGGTGTCACATGGGATGCAAAATTCATCTGGCTCCTGTTGTTTGGCTACCTGAATACATGTTTGGGCCAGGCTGGACGCATGCAACACACCACCCTCAGCTAGGCCCGTGACATACGGACAATTTCCGCGTTCGTGGGGAACCAGGCTCTGTGCGTGCATCCGAGGCCGCCTCACCTCGCGCGTCTCCCTCGAGCTCTCCCTCTAGGGTTTTCCGTCGGCACCCTCAGCCGCCGCTGTCGAGCTCTCCCTCTCCTGTCTCCACTCGCCCTCGAGCTCTCCCTCTTCGTCTCCAGTCACTGTGAGCTAGGGTTTGGCGCCCTCAGTCGCCGCTATCAAGCTCCTCCTCTCTATCGAGCTCGCCTCAGTCGCCGCTGTCGAGCACCCCCTCTCTCCATCGAGCTCGCCTCAGTTGTCGATGTTGAGCTCTCCCTCTCCCTCGAGCTCTCCCTCTCCCGTCTCCACTCGCCCTCGAGCTCTCTCTCTCCGTCTCTAGTCGCTGTGAGCTAGGGTTTGGTGCCCTCAATCACCGCTGTCGAGCTCCCCCTCTCCGTCGAGCTCGCCTCAATCGCTGCTGTCGAGCACCCCCTCTCTCCGTCGAGCTCGCCTCAGTCGTCGCTGTCGAGCTCTCCCTCTCCCATCTCCACTCGCCCTCGAGCTGTCCCTCTTCGTATCCACTCGCTGTGAGCTAGGGTTTGGCGCCCTTACTCGCCGCTGTCGAGCTCCCCCTCTCTCCGTCGAGCTCGCCTTAGTTCCCGTTGTGGAGCTCTCGCACCCTCCTCTCGCACTCTCTATGTTTCTTCAAAGGTAAGGACTTTGACATTCCCCTCTCCCCCTGAACACGAGGTATTAGCCTCAGTTCCCGTCGAGTACTACTAATTTGAACCAAACTGATCTGAGAATCTTGATTACTACTGATATGAGAATCTGAGGGTCCTAAAATATTGCTGCTTTTGGCCGGATAAAGCCACCTTTGAATAGATCTGGTACAACCATGTTGCCTTTTAGCTCACTCTCTTAACAGAATTGGTATTATGGTAGATTTGGTTCCCGTTTGGTGTATAGCCATGCTGCTTTTATGCTATGAATCTCTCCTGTGTATAACCATGCTGCTTTTTATTCTATGAATCTCGTTCTGTGTATTATTTTCTTTGTCAAAGCATTTGTTAACATATCACTCTCTTAACAGATCTAGTATTTACTCTGTTATTGATCTTTTGTGGTTGAGAAATCAAGTTAAATGCACATTTTGTGGTAAAAACCCCCTTTTGAACTATCACATTTTGTGATAACTTTTGTGGCATTTAACTTGCTTTTGTGTTTCTTTAATGGCAAGTTTAATGCACATTTTGTGTTTCTCTGAGCTATCGATCAATGGTATGTGATGATTCATTGCCTCTGGGTGGCGCATCTCTTTTATGTCGCAGCCGTGGCTTGTGTAAGAATCTATTTTCATATACTAGCAACTAGCACATCACCGTTTAGCATGATTGATCATGTATTTTCTGAGCTATAGATCAATGTTCTATGATGCTAGTGTGCCTCCGAGCTATAGATCAATGTTCTATGAATTACATTTTAGCAACTAGCACAACACATGTGAGCCAACTTAGACCTCTAATCTCCTTTTCTATTTTATTACTCTAGCAATGGATCCTGCTGTTAGGGGCCTTCGTCCTCCGAAGGTCCTCAAAAACATAATTTAACAATGTCTTCCAAGTATGGTTTATGGACAGGTATCTTCGGATTAATGATAAAAGCATACACGATGAGGAGCTTGATCGTGACGAAGGTTGCCGTTGCTCCGAAGCTATGCGAAAGGGAGCTTCGGCTAAATCACAGAAAAGGGAACCGACTTAAAAGGGAAAAGGCTGTTCAGTCCTCATAGATTTTTCTATAAGCCAATAGTAAATGTAAAGGGCATAATTGTAATTTCTCATAGGCTGTGTCATGTGCCTATAAATAGATGAACAGTACCCCCGTACTGTTCACGCTGAATTGTACTTGCTTTTGCATCACGCTTGTGCTTTTTGCCTTCTGTTAAGCCAAAGGTACTTTTGTAATTCAATATTGTTTCTGTCTTTCCATGATAATATAATAAGAATGAATTAATAATGTTATATGATTGTTTATGTTGTCTCTTATATTTCATATGCTTCTTATTTTATTAACTTATACTGCAATGATGAAGGTACGTCCTTCATGACCTTCATCTGAAGATCATTATATCCTAAGGGGAATAATGCTTCGAAGGACGAAGGGCATTAACATTTAATATCTTGTGTTGCCTTGTTCTTAATTCATAGTATTTGAGAACAAGTCCCCAACATTGGCGCCCACCTCCGGTGAACCCTTTTTCGACCACCTTCGGCAAGCACTAACCTTCGTCATGCAACCGAAGAAAGCTTTAGCGCCAGGGGCTGCCGCACTGCAGCCACTGGACCCGAACCAGGAGACCCTTTCTCTTCGAGAGGCCCGAAGCTAGAAGAGGAAGGCCACTAGTCCAACACTCCAGGAGGAGGAGTTGGACCAAGAAATCATAAACATGGAGATAATCCATCAGCAAGTGCAAAGGAAGAAGGAGAAGATGGCCCGACTGGCTGATCTTCAAAGGCAGATTGACGAAGCCACTGAAGAAGTACGCCATCTTGTTCAAGACGAACAAGATCGAAGGCCCCAACATAGGGAGCTTCATCAAGAAGGCTTGTTCAACGACGATGGAATCATGATACCTTTACTTTTGATGATGCTTCTCCCTTGGCAGCAGAACTGCAGGCTATTCCATGGCCCCCATCATACAAGCCACCTTAGCTTCCTATGTATGATGGGCATTCAGACCCGAAGCAATTTTTGATGAGTTATAAAGTAACTATATCTTCATATGGAGGCAATGCAACTGTCATGGCCAAGTCCTTCGTCATGGCAGTTCGGAATGTGGCCCAAACATGGTATTCCTCTCTTCGGCCAGGGACCATTACTTCGTGGCAGAAGCTCAAGGATATGCTGGAGACAAGTTTCCAAGGCTTCCAGACGAAGCCAGTCACAGCTCAGGCCTTGTTTCAATGCACGCAAGATCATGAGGAGTACCTCCAGGCATATGTCTGAAGGTTCTTGCGTCTTAGAGCACAAGCGCCTACAGTGCCCAATGAAATTGTCATTGAAGCCATGATTAAGGGGCTTCATCCAGGACCTACTGCTCAGTATTTCGCTAGAAAGCCCCCACAGACTCTAGAGAAGCTGCTTCAGAAGATGGATGAGTACATCCGGGCTGACAATGACTTCCGCCAAAGAAGGGAGGAAGCATACAGGTTCTCTGAAATGACCAGGGGCTTCGGAGGAAGAATCCACCCGAGGCACGTCAGGTCAATTCACAACTCCACCCAGAGTGATGACAGAGGAAGTCAATAGCAGAGGCCGCAGTATTCTTCGCAAGCTTCGGGGCAGCAACAAAGCTCTTTCCGGTCGCCAGCTCCAAGAGGTAGAGGCGCCAGGGGCTTCGGAGGAAGATATGGGGACCAGCCTAGGAAGATATACTGCCTATTTTGTGGTGATTCTATTTGAGATCACAGAGCTTATAGATTTTATAAGATGAGAGGTGTAAAGTACGATACGTCGAAACAACGCGTGCCACTAGACATCCACTATAAATGGCCAGTAAGTATGTGAATTTATGAATACATATCATACATGTGCGTACATAGAATAATGTTGCAACTAAATAACAAATATCCCCTTATGTAGTGGCACAAGCAACCACCTGGAACTGTCCTATGTGGGTTCTATGTGTGTGAGTTCATGAGATAAAACAGATGATATATCACAAACCCTGATCAGGTATTATTAGTAATAGTCGTGTATGTATTTATGTCATTAAAGATATAAATGTGTTATCGAGTGTAAATATATGATGTTTATAAACTTCTTTTATAGAAATTTTTCAACGAGGAAATGACCGAAGGTGCATTGTATGGAATAATTGAGGACCTATGCACACTCATATTGAAATATGTCATTCCCGTTGAAGAAAAATATCACGATGCTACTGATACATTTGCTAGGCCATAGTTTAAAGTACTCACAGAAATTAGTAGACTATCTCTTAGCCGTGATAATTTTTAGAACTTAGGTGAAAACTTTGATGTATAAAATGTGTGATGGTTGTAAACACGTATATAAATGTATGATAGAATTTAATTTCATGTTGCTATCTGTTGGGGACTTGTTCTCAAATGCTATGAATTAAGAACAAGGCAACACGAAAGTTAATGATTAAAGACCTTCGTCCTTCGAAGCATTATTTCCCTTAAGATATAATGATCTTCAGATGAAGGTCATGAAAGACGTACCTTCATCATCTCAATATACAATGGAAAGCAGGATCATATGACATATAAAAAACATGAATAATCATATGATATCATTCAGACATTTTTATTATATAATCATGAATAAACATGAATAATATTGA
Source organism: Zea luxurians (assembly GCA_029449295.1). Taxonomy (NCBI): domain Eukaryota; kingdom Viridiplantae; phylum Streptophyta; class Magnoliopsida; order Poales; family Poaceae; genus Zea; species Zea luxurians. Next base: position 31,001,855 of record JAOPSE010000001.1, on the reverse strand, counting down.
ATTACATTTATACCTTCGGCTTGACAGAAGGTGAGAATCTGAGTATGACGTGCTAGTGAACACAAGTCAGCGTGACCAGTATGGGGGTACTGTTCATCTATTTATAGGCACAGGACGCAGCCTGTGAGAAATTACATTCATGCCCTTTACAAATGCTTACAATCATAGTACAAGCTATCACGGGTCGGTTGGTCATTTCATCTTTAAGTCGGTGCACTCCTTCGTCTTGAGACATGCCACTATGCCGAAGCTTTATGAATGATAGCTTCGGCACTGCTTTTGAGAGGATCTGTCGAAGGTGTTTTTTCTTACAGGATCTTCGGCGACGAAGCATACCCCCAACAGTAGCCCCTTCGCGGTGCTAGACCGTTTTTCATAACGAGCTTGATCCGTGAAAAAGTATCCTAGGCTTCGGAGAGCCGAAGATCCGAAAAACACCTTCCCTGAGCTCGTTCACGAGAAACGATCACAAAATTCTGAGCTTGAAATGGTCCCACCATGCAACGGGTACGCGCGTCCTGGCGATTCGCCTTCTTGGGTTCTGTGGCCCACCATTAAGTGGGTGCGGGCGACTGTTCGTCTGGTGCGGAAGACTTGATGATTCACCTTCCCACCTGCGGCACTATATAAACAGACGGGTAGGTGTGAAGTTACCACAGCATTCATTGCTATTGCACTGTTTTGCTGCCAAAAATTTGACCATAGCCGAAGCTTGTCCATCGCACTCAATCGAAGCACCGTTGTTGGTTTTGCTTCGTCACAAGAGGAAGAGCTTCGGAAAAAATAAAAAAGTCAACAACTTCATCAAAAATTGTGAGGAATCCATCATCAAATGGCAAGGATACGCTCCACTGCCAGGGTTACACGTGACGGAGAAGAAGCCGAAGCTACTGAAACTGCTCCGATTTCCGAAGTGATGAAACAGTCAGGGCTGGTAGTGTTGGAGGATGTTTCTGACGAAGGTGTACCTGCCGTTGAAGCTGAGCAAGTTGGTGCTGAGGAAGGTGAATCTGAAGATGATTATAGTGCTGTGCCATCTAAACCCAGCCACCTGGAGTTTGGGAGGTCCACTGTTACCAAAGATGATATGCCTAAGTTGATGAAGTTAGGCTATTTCAGTGAAGCCAAAAAGGAACTAATTCGCTTTGGCGGAGACGAAATTACTCCGAAGCCAGAAAAGGATGAGGTGGTAGTCTTTAAAAGCTTCTTTAAAGCAGGATTAAGATTTCCTTTGAATGAAATGATTGCGGATGTTTTGGGGAAGTTTGGGATTTATCTTCATCATCTAACTCCTAACGCCATCGTTAGGCTTAGCGTCTACATCTGGGCTCTCCGAAGCCAGGGGCAGAACCGCTTGCCGAAGGCTTCTGCCGGGCACATGAGCTTCATTATCAGACAAAAGCTAGAGAAGATGGGCTGCATGAGAACTTCGGCTGCTATAATTTTGCTTATCGCAAAGATGCGAAGTCTCTAGTTATCAACTATCATACCAAATGACCAGCTGGCTGGAAGACTGAATGGTTTTATGTTAAAGTTGATGAGAAAAAGGAGAAGCTGGTTTAAAGCCCATTAGAATTAATCTTCAGAGAGACTAGGCCCCAATGCAACATGAAACCGGAGAGTCCATGCCAAATTGCACTAGGCGAATTTCGAGTTATTGCGGAGCACATTGGTACTAGGGATCTGGTGCAAGAATTCTTAGCTTTTAGAGTATTCCCGACTTCGAAAGAATGGGACATGCTGAAGCTCAAAGCGAAAAAGAAAGAGAAGGAACTTGTTCGGTTGCCCTATTACTATAAATTCAAGAAACACTTCAAAGAACCCTGCCAAGAATGGTTAGACACAATTGAAGTTATGTGCAACGAAATCCTTGGCAACTATTCTAAAAAAGAAGATCAATTAATGACTGCAACCTTCAGCACTCGACCGAAGCGAAGGTTGAACCGGGTGATGGATGCCCTGAACTTCGAGTATCCTGACTATGAGCGTTTGGACAGAGGTGCCGAAGGACAAAAAAGAAAAAGAGTTGCTAGCGCCCTGGATAAAGAAGCTGCTAAATTGGTGAAAAAGGATGAAGAAACTTTGAAGAAAAGAAAATTAAGCCCTGAGCCGAAGATAGCTGCTTCGAAGAAAAAGAAAGCTGCGGCTCTGAAGCGAAAAACGACTGATATTGAGGATGAAGCTCCTTCAACACCTCCTGCTATCGATGTGGAAGAAATTTTAAAGGTAATGACTGAATCTTTGCCTGTCAAGCTAAGTCCACTAGGGCCACATCTGACAAAGCTTTTTCAGAAGGAAAAGGAGCCTTCGGTAGCGAAGAAGCTAGATGAGCCGAAGAAACGAAGAATTATTCATGTAGTTGAAGTTATCGAGCAGACACCGCCGCTGGCATCGGCGTCAAAGACTCCAGCTATTGAGAGCACTGCTGCTGCCGAAGTTGCACCCACCGAAGCTGAAAGTGTCGAAGCTGAAACCACTGAAGATGTAAATCTAGATGCCACATTCTCTAAAATTGATACCATGCTTCTGGATGCGGCCGCGGAAGAAGCTGCTTCAGCCGCTAAAGAGATCTCGGGCACAGTGGCTGGAAAAGGAAAGGAGAAAGCCAAGGATACTTCGGAAGAAGAAGACTTCAATTTCCAAGATATACTTGGGCAAGAATTGTCAAAGGCTGAAAAAGAAGAACTGAAAGAGTATGCTATATCTTGCGGGTACAGACCAAGTGCGTTACTCTTCGGGGGAGTCGACGAAGAAAGCTTAGGATGCCTTCGGGACCACACTGGGGCAAAGGTTGTCGGCACTCTATCGAAGAGTGTTGGCCTCCCGAAGGTTGAGGCAGACCTCAGCAGGTACCGGCGGCAGCATATCGCCGGTAGCTTATTTTATGCTAACTTTAAGGTAAAATTCTTGACTTTTATTGTTTTAATATAAAGATTGTTTCCTGATGAAGCTTATTTTATCAGAGCTTACTGCTGAGCAAAGTCCTAAGGATGCAACAAGACCTCGAGGACAAAAAGAATGAAGTTATAATTGAAGGTATGGAAAAGAAGATTAAAGACCATGGGGCTACCCTGGAGAAAAAAGACTTCGTACTTCAAACCATGGAAGGTTCACTGGCGGAGGCCCAGGCCGAAATTGCTAGATTGAATACTGAACTCTCCATGAAGAAAAATTTTGAAGCCAAACTCGAAGCTGAAGCTAAGAAAAATTCAAATTTACGGAAATCACTAAAAGAACTTCAAGAAAAATACATAAACTTCGGCAACCAGTGCCTGCAGCGGCTAAAGCAGGTTTTCAACTCGGTTGGAGCCAGTCCTGAGAAATTTAGTCCTTCGGTTGAGAACCTGCCAGAAACCTTCGAACATATTGAGGGCGAAGTTGATACACTCGACGAAGTTATAGCTGGACACGCCGATTTCTGCGCTCTGCTAGCTTCCCAGGGCACAGCTGTTGCCTTCATAAAATCTGGCTGTGAATATGGAAAAATTGTCAACAGACCAAATTTAACTTATCACCGACAGATTTAATTGATATCCCCAGCCTGGCTCAGAGTATAGAAAATAGGTTCATAACTCAAATTTGGGTAAAAGGCGAGCGAAAAATGGCTGGCGACGAAGCTCGAAGCCACCTTAAGCCGGTAAAAAATTTATGCCTGTTACTTTACCTTCTCCTTGAACTCTGCACTTCTCTCATACCGTTTTAATATGTACAGGATGACGATGTTGAGGAATAATGAGCCGAAGCTTGACAGGTGATCCGAAGCTCAATAATGTCAAAGCTGAAGACCTTGCTGAAAAAATTCTGGAGAAAATCTTGTAATATCGTTGGAACAATATTTGTAATTTAAGAATCAAATACTAATTCTGTAAATTTGTGCATACCTTGTAGTATATTTTTACCTTTTCGTCCATGTATGAACTGCTTTGTTGTGGACGAAACTAGTATTTTTGAGCCGAAGGCGAAAAACACCTTCCCTTCTTTTCGTACACAACGAAGCATGAAATTGCTTCTTTTTCTTTTTTGCCGAAGCCTTATCTTTATAGCCGAAGCATCTGCTTGTGTCTGTATGTTATAATGATGATGATCCTATGTATGTCTAAATGAATGTTTATGAATGCAAATGTATGATGTAATGTGTGGTGCAAATGAATGTCCAAACACACGCATACGAAGCCACAACCATAGCCTTCATTCCCTTGAGAATGACCGAAGTCTCTTTGATGTTTATTTTTCGTCTTCACCGCTTATTTTTCGGTGTATCAGCGCTGACTTTTCGCTGTAAGTTCTGCATCCCCTTAGGAACGTCTTTTGAACTTCTTCGCCTTCTATTTCGGCGGTATCGCGTTGACTTTTCGCGCTTCGCCTTATATTTCGGCGGTATCAGCGTTGACTTTTCGCTGTAAGCTCTGCATTCCCTTGGGAACGACTTTCGAGCAGAAAACTTACGCTGCGCTCCCTTAGGAATGGCTTTTTGTAGCTTCGTCGTGCTCTGCATCCCCTTAGGGACGACTTTCGAGCTTCTCCCTGTTTTTTCCTTTTTGCCTGCACTCGATGGTGCATGCTCAATTTTTACATTTACATTTTTGGGGGGTTTTGCTCTCATAGAGCTGAATAAGAAAATGAGAAATTACATGCTATGGCCCCATTAAAAACCTTTCTCCCCCTTTGGAAAGGAAAAGGGTGCCATAGGAAAAATAAAAAGATTACATCAAGCTAAACATAATATCGCCGAAGCTCATCCGTATTCCAAGATCTAGGAATGTCGTTGCCGTCCATATCTTTCAATCTATAAGAACCGGGTCTTAACGAAGATACTACCAGAAAAGGTCCTTCCCACTTCAGTTGTAGCTTGCCTACTGTATCTGGGTTGGCCACTCTCCGAAGTACCAAATGCCCCGGCTTAATGTTCTTTAGCCGAACTTTTCTGTCACGCATTTTATTGTTTCGGCTTGGTATTTATTGATATTCTCCACGGCCTGAAGCCTGATCCCTTCTATAGCATCTTTTGCCACAGAATAATCAGCTTCATCCTCTGCCGAAGCCACTGTTCTTATTGATCATGCCTTAGCTTCTTCTGGGGTTATTGCTTCGTCACCAAACAATAGCTTGAATGGTGTAAAACCTGTTGACCTTGATATCGTTGTGTTGTGGCTCCACACCACTTTGATCAATTCATCTGGCCACTTTCCTCTGGGCTGATTGAAGATTAACTTCATTATTCCCGTCATTAAAATGCCATTAGCTCTTTCAACAAGTCCATTTGATTATGGATGTCTGACCGATGCAAAATGAATCTTCATGCCAATTTGTTCACAGAATTCCTTGAAAGCTTCAGCATCGAACTGTGTTCTGTTGTCTACAGTAATAGCCTTCGGCACTCCGAAACGACAAACAATGTTTTGCCAGAAGAATTTCTGGACGGTGACCGAAGTTATTGTGGCTAAGGGCTTCGCCTCAATCCACTTGGAAAAATACTCTACCGCCACCACAACATATTTTAGATTTCCTTGTGCTGGTGGAAGTGGGCCTAGCAAATCGAGGCCCCACCTTTGCAACGGCCAAGTGGGCTGTATTAACTGAGTGAGAGATGAAGGTTGCTTCTGATCTCTTGCACATTTTTGACAGCCTTCACATTATAGGACTAATTCTGCTGCATCCGAAGCTACCTTCGGCCAATAAAATCCTTGTCGAAAAACTTTTCCCAACAAGGGCCTAGATCCAATGTGAGATCCACATAGACCTGCATGTATTTCTTTCATTAATTTCATACCTTCAGTTCTTGATAAACACTTGAGGAGTGGTGAACAAACTCCATGTTTATACAATTCCCCGTCTATCATCACATATGGTCTTGTTCTTGCCTCCATTCTCGTGTTATAAGCTTCGTCACAGACAATTGCCTTGGAGGAAAGATATTATTTCAGTTCTCTAATCTTCACTGTGTACTGGAGAAATAGCAAGCACTGCTCTCTCCATGAGCTCAACCGAAGGTGCTTTTATTGTCTCAAAAAATACTTCCGAGGGTAAGGGGAGCCGCTGATTTGGCTAGCAAATCTGCATGCTCATTTTCACCTCTTGGAATATTCTTGACAGAAAAGCCTTCGAAGGAAGCTTCCAACCTTCAAACTGTATCCAGATATCTTTCAAGCTTCGGATCTCGTGCCTTGCTACTTTTGTCCACGTGGCCAGCAATAACTTGAGAATCAGTCTTTAGGATGGCCCTTCTTATTCCCATTGCCCTTAGTTTCCGAAGCCCCAATAGAAGTGCTTTGTACTCAGCAATATTATTTGTGCAACTGAAATCCAGTTTAACTGCATAACATGTTTTGACTTTTGAAGGTGCCACTAGGACCGCAGCTGCTCCTGCACCGAAGGCTCCCCAAGAACCATCGCAAAACACTGTCCAAGCTTCGGCATCTTTTCTTGTCCCCTCTTCGTGAGCCCCTGGCGTCCAATCAGTGATGAAATCTGCTAGTGCTTGGGATTGAATTGAAGATCTGTGCACGTAGTCAATAGTGAATTCATTAAGCTCTGCGGCCCATTTTCCAATCCTTCCAGTAGCTTCTCTACTCCTCATGATATCCTTCAGGGGCTGTAATGAAGGAACAATTATGTGATATGCTTGAAAATAATGCCGAAGCTTCCTGGACGCCATTAACACAGCATACAACACCTTCTTCAATTCTGTATAGTTTTTCTTTGATAAACTCAAAACTTCGGAGACAAAGTATACTGGGACTTGCTTTTTAGCTTGTCCTTCAAGCTTCTCTTGTACAAGCGCCGCACTCACTGCAGAGTGCGAAGCTGCCACATACAATAGCAATGGAGCCCCTAGCACGGGTGGAGTTAATGTTGTTAAATCGATCAGGTATTGCTTCAGCTCTTCGAAAGCTTTCTGTTGAGTTGGGCCCCATTGAAAAACTTCACCTGACTTTAGTACTTCAAAGAATGGTAAATTTCTTTCTGCTGATCTAGATATAAATCGATTCAAAGATGCCAGTCTTCCTGTCAGCCGTTGGGCCCCCTTCTTTGTGCTTGGCGGCTCCATTCGAAGGATGGCTTCGATCTTGCTTGGGTTGGCTTCGATCCCCTTCGTTGAAACTAGACAGCCAAGGAACTTGCCCTTCTTCACTCCGAAGACACATTTTTCTGGATATAATTTTAGGCTAGCTTGCCTAAAATTAGTAAATGTCTGCTACAAATCAGTAATGTGGTTTTCTTGCTTCGTGCTCTTCGCTATGATATCATCAACATATGTTAGTACATTTCTGCTTATTTGAGAATGAAGAACTTTGGCTGTCATCCTGCTGAAGCTTTGAAAGGGAAATGTGCCCTTGGGCCATTTCTAAGTATTTTGGTGATTGAGTGCCAACACAAGTGCTTTTGTGCTAATCTATGCAAAGTGGTGGACAAAGTACAAATCATGTCAAAAGGTATGTTTCTAGACTTAGTACATTATTTTATGGACTAATGTATTATGTCTAAGTGGTGGAAACAGAAAAAATCGAGTTGGAGAAGAGATGGCTAAGTTCAGCCGAAGTCTGCTCAGTCTGGTTCACCGGACTGTCCGGTGGTGCACCGGACAGTGTCCGGTGCACCAGGCTGGCTCTGGCGAACAGGCTGCTCTCGGGACTTCGACGGCGGTGTACGGCTAAAATTCACTGGTCTGTCCGGTGGTGCACCGGACTGTCCGGTGAGCCGTTTACAGGCAAACTCGTCGCTCTCGGGAAACCATCAACGACGTACGACTAAAATTCACCGGTCTGTCCGGTGGTGCACCGGACTGTCCGGTGAGTCAACGGTCAGCCGGGGAAACGGTCGGCCGAGGATTCCACGCGTGACGCGTGGGCGAGCCAACGGTCACATTGGTGCACCGGACTGTCCGGTGTGCACCGGACAGTGTCCGGTGCGCCAACGGCTCTCAGTCTCCAACGGTCGGCTTCGCCAAATAAGGAAAGTAATCTGCACCGGACAGTGAACAGTGGATGTCCGATGGTGCACCGGACTGTCCGGTGCGCCAGTCGACAGAAGGCAAGATCTGTCTTCCAGGAATGTTTCCAACGGCTCCTAGCTGCCTTGGGGCTATAAAAGGGACCCCTAGGCGCATGGAGGAGTACACCAAGCATTCTTACAACATTCCTAAGCACCAAGACCTTGATTCCGCGCATTTGTTTCTTTGTGATAGCATATAGAGCTCTAGTGGAGTTGTGAACTCATTGGGTTGTGTTGCGAGCTCTTGTTGCGACTTGTGTGCGTGGTGACACTCTGATTTTTGTGTCTTGTGTGCGTTGCTAATCCCTCCCTTGCTCCGTGCTTCTTTGTGAACTTCAAATGTAAGGGCGAGAGGCTCCAAGTTGTGGAGATTCCTCGCGAACAGGATTAAGAAAAGCAAGCAAAACACCGTGGTATTCAAGTGGGTCTTTGGACCGCTTGAGAGGGGTTGATTGCAACCCTCGTCCGTTGGGACGTCACAACGTGGAGTAGGCAAGCATTGGTCTTGGCCGAACCACGGGATAACCACCGTGCCATCTCTGTGATTGATCTCTTGTGGTTATTGTGTTTTGACTCCTCTCTAGCCACTTGGCGATTATTGTGCTAACACTTAACCAAGTTTTTGTGGCTTAAGTTTCGAGTTTTACAGGATCACCTATTCACCCCCCCCCTCTAGGTGCTCTCAATTGGTATCAGAGTCGTTCTCTTCACAAAGGGACTAACCGCCCGAAGAGATGGATCCTAAGGGGAAGGGTATCGTGATCAACGATAAAGAGAAGGAATCTTTCGTCAACGAGCCGAAGGATGACAAGCCTATCGACTCGGGCTCGGGCCATAGACGGAAAGATGGGAAGAAGAAGAAGACAAGGCGCATCAAGGAGATTGTCTACTACGACGACAACGACGAGTCATCTTCTTCCCAAAAGGACAACGACGACAACGACTACGAGAGAAGGAAACCGGTTAATTCGAACTTTTCTTCTGAATACTGTCGTATTCCGCAAAGTACAAATACTCATTTGCTCTCCATTCCACTTGGCAAACCTCCTCACTTTGATGGAGAGGACTACGGATTTTGGAGCCACAAAATGCGTAGTCACCTGTTCTCTCTCCATCCGAGCATATGGGAGATTGTAGAAAGTGGAATGAAGTTCGATAGCTCGGATAGTCCTATTTTCATTAACGAACAAATTCATAGAAATGCACAAGCCACTACTGTGTTGTTAGCCTCCTTGTGTAGGGACGAGTACCATAAAGTGAGCGGCTTGGACAATGCCAAGCAGATCTGGGACACCCTCAAGATTTCTCATGAGGGGAACGACGTCACCTTGCTCACCAAGATGGAATTGGTGGAGGGCGAGCTTGGACGATTCGTGATGATAAGGGGCGAGGAGCCGATCCAAACATACAACCGGCTCAAGACCCTTATCAACAAAATAAGGAGCTACGGAAGCACGCGATGGACGGACCACGACGTCGTCCAATTGATGCTAAGGTCCTTTACCGTTCTTGATCCTCATTTGGTGAATAATATTCGTGAGAATCCCAGGTACACCAAAATGTCGCCCGAAGAAGTTCTTGGAAAATTCGTAAGCGGGTGAATGATGATCAAGGAGGCGAGGTACGTGGACGACGCACTAAATGGTCCAATCAATGAGCCTCAACCCGTTGCTCTCAAGGCTACGAGAAGCAAGGAGGCGTTACCTAGCAAGGTGGCGCAAGTTGAGGCGGCAGGTCTCAATGATGAAGAGATGGCCCTCATCATCAAGCGTTTCAAGACGGCGCTTAAGGGTCGCAAGGGACAGCCAAGCAAGACCAAGTCGAAGGGGAAGCGCTCATGCTTCAAACGTGGTAAGCTTGGTCATTTTATCGCTAACTGTCCCGACAATGATAGTGACCAGGAAAAGGGAAACAAGAAGGAAAAGAAGAAGAGTTACAAGAAGGCCAAGGGCGAGGCACATATCGGAAAGGAGTGGGATTCGGATTGCTCCTCCTCCGACTCCGACAATGAAGGACTCGCCGCCACTGCCTTCAACAAGTCATTCCTCTTCCCCAACGAGCATCACACATGCCTCATGGCGAAGGAGAAGAAGGTATGTACTCAGGATACCACTTACTCTTCTTCAAGTGATGATGATTCTAGCGATGAGGAAATAGATTACTCTAGCTTGTTCAAGGGATTGGATAGAAATAAAATTGATAAAATCAATGAATTGATTGATGCCTTGAATGAAAAGGATAGGCTTTTAGAAAAGCAAGAGGATTTGTTGTATGAAGAACATGATAAATTTGTAGAGGCACAAAAATCCTATGCTTTAGAAGTTAAAAGAAATGAAATGCTTTCTTATGAACTATCTACTTGTCATGAAACCATTTCTACTTTAAAAGGTGTTAACAATGATTTAAATGCTAAATTAGAGGTAGCAAATAAATCTAATTCTTGTGTAGAACATGTTATGATTTGCACTAGGTGTATGGATGTTGATATTGATGCTTGTAGTGAACACCTAGTTTCAATTTCTAGATTAAATGATGAAGTAGCTAGTCTTAATGCCCAACTTAAGACTAGCAAAAATGATTTTGATAAACTAAAATTTGCAAGGGATGCCTACACTAGTGGTAGACACCCCCCTATTAAGGATGGTCTTGGCTTCAAGAGGGAAGCCAAGAACTTGACAAGCCATAAGGCCCCCATCTCCGCCAAGGAGAAAGGGAAAACCCCTATGGCTAGTAGTGTGCAAAAGAACCATGCTTTTATGTATCATGACAGGAGACAATCTAGAAATGCTTATAGGAGTTATAATGCATATGATGCTTTTGAGTCTCATGCCATGTTTGCTTCTAGTTCTTCCTATGTGGATGATAGAAATGTTAGTAGGAGAAATGTTGTTCATAATATGCCTAGGAGAAATGTTGTTAATGTTCCTAGGAAAGTTAATGAAACTTCTACAATATATCATGCTTGCAATGCTTCTTTTGCCATTTATAGAAAAAATAAGAAGGTAATTGCTAGGAAGTTAGGGGCCAAATGTAAGGGAGACAAGACTTGCATTTGGGTCCCTAAGACAATTTTGACTAACCTTGTAGGACCCAACAAGAGTTGGGTACCTAAAACCCAAGCCTAAATTTGCCTTGCAGGTTTATGCATCCGGGGGTTCAAGCTGGATTATCGACAGCGGATGCACAAACCATATGACGGGGGAGAAGAAAATGTTCACCTCCTACGTCAAAAATAAGGATTCCCAAGATTCAATAATATTCGGTGATGGGAACCAAGGCAAGGTAAAAGGGTTAGGTAAAATTGCTATTTCATCCGGACACTCTATTTCTAATGTGTTTTTAGTAGAGTCTCTTGGATATAATTTGTTGTCTGTTAGTCAACTATGCAAAATGGGATATAATTGTCTATTTACAAATATAGATGTGTCTGTCTTTAGAAGATGTGATGGTTCACTAGCTTTTAAGGGTGTACTAGATGGCAAACTTTATTTGGTTGATTTTGCAAAAGAAGAGGCCGGTCTAGATGCATGCTTAATGGCTAAGACTTGCATGGGCTGGTTGTGGCATCGCCGCTTAGCACATGTGGGGATGAAGAACCTCCACAAACTTCTAAAGGGAGAACACGTGATAGGTCTAACTAATGTACATTTCGAAAAAGATAGACCTTGTGCAGCTTGTCAAGCAGGGAAACAGGTGGGAGGCTCTCATCACACCAAAAATGTGATGACAACATCAAGACCCTTGGAGATGCTTCATATGGACCTCTTCGGACCCGTCGCCTATTTGAGTATAGGAGGAAGTAAGTATGGTCTTGTTATAGTTGATGATTTTTCCCGCTTCACTTGGGTATTCTTTTTGCAGGATAAATCTGAAACCCAAGGGACCCTCAAGCGCTTCCTCAAGAGAGCTCAAAATGAGTTTGAGCTCAAAGTGAAGAAAATAAGGAGCGACAACGGGTCCGAATTCAAGAATCTTCAAGTGGAGGAGTTCCTTGAGGAGGAGGGGATCAAGCACGAGTTCTCCACTCCCTACACACCTCAGCAAAATGGTGTGGTAGAGAGGAAGAACAGGACGCTCATCGATATGGCGAGGACTATGCTTGGAGAGTTCAAGACCCCCGAGCGTTTTTGGTCGGAAGCCGTGAACACGGCTTGCCACGCCATCAACAGGGTCTATCTTCACCGCCTCCTCAAGAAGACTTCATACGAGCTGCTAACTGGTAACAAACCCAATGTGTCTTATTTTCGTGTATTTGGGAGCAAGTGTTATATTCTTGTGAAGAAAGGTAGAACCTCTAAATTTTCTCCCAAAGCTGTAGAAGGGTTTTTATTAGGTTATGATTCAAATACAAAGGCGTATAGGGTCTTCAACAAATCATCGGGTTTGGTTGAAGTCTCTAGCGACGTTGTATTTGATGAGACTAATGGCTCTCCAAGAGAGCAAGTTGTTGATCTTGATGATGTAGATGAAGAAGACGTTCCAACGGCCGCGATACGTACCATGGCGATTGGAGATGTGCGTCCTTAGGAACAATTAAAGCAAGATCAACCGTCTTCCTCAACTATGGTGCATCCCCCAACCCAAGATGATGAACAGGTACCTCAAGTGGAGGCGCATGATCAAGGGGGAGCACATGATGTTCAAATTGAAGAGGAAGAAGCACCACAGGCACCTCCAACCCAAGTTCGAGCGACGATCCAAAGGGATCATCCCGTCGACCAAATTTTGGGTGATATTAGCAAGAGAGTAACTACTCGTTCAAGATTAGTTAATTTTTGTGAGCATTACTCCTTTGTCTCTTCTATTGAGCCTTTCAGGGTAGAAGAGGCCTTGCTGGATCCGGACTGGGTGTTGGCCATGCAGGAGGAACTCAACAACTTCAAGCGCAATGAAGTTTGGACACTGGTGCCTCGCCCCAAGCAAAATGTTGTGGGAACCAAGTGGGTGTTCTGCAACAAACAGGACGAGCACGGGGTGGTGACAAGGAACAAGGCTCGACTTGTGGCAAAAGGTTATGCCCAAGTCGCAGGTTTGGACTTTGAGGAGACTTTCGCTCCTATGGCTAGGCTGGAATCAATTCGTATTTTGCTAGCATATGTCGCTCACCATTCTTTCAGGTTGTACCAAATGGATGTGAAGAGCGCCTTCCTCAACGGGCCGATCAAGGAGGAGGTGTACGTGGAGCAACCCCCTGGCTTCGAGGATGAACGGTACCCCGACCACGTGTGTAAGCTCTCTAAGGCGCTCTATGGACTTAAGCAAGCCCCAAGAGCATGGTATGAATGCCTTAGAGACCTTTTAATCGCTAATGCTTTCAAGGTTGGGAAAGCCGATCCAACTCTTTTCACTAAGACTTGCAATGGTGATCTTTTTGTGTGCCAAATTTATGTCAATGACATAATATTTGGTTCTACTAACCAAAAGTCTTGTGAAGAGTTTAGCAGGGTGACGACGCAGAAATTCGAGATGTCGATGATGGGCGAGTTGAACTACTTCCTTGGGTTCCAAGTGAAGCAACTTAAGGACGGCACCTTCATCTCCCAAACGAAGTACACGCAAGATTTGCTAAAGAGGTTTGGGATGAAGGACGCCAAGCCCGCAAAGACGCCGATGGGAACCGACGGACACACCGACCTCAACAAAGGTGGTAAGTCCGTTGATCAAAAAGCATACCGGTCCATGATAGGTTCTTTGCTTTATTTATGTGCTAGTAGACCGGATATTATGCTTAGCGTATGCATGTGTGCTAGATTTCAATCCGATCCTAAGGAGTGTCACTTAGTGGCTGTGAAGCGAATTCTTAAATATTTAGTCGCTACGCCTTGCTTCGGGATCTGGTATCCAAAGGGGTCTAACTTTGACTTGATTGGATATTCAGATTCCGACTATGCTGGATGTAAGGTCGATAGGAAGAGTACATCGGGGACGTGCCAATTCTTAGGAAGGTCCCTGGTGTCGTGGAACTCTAAGAAACAAACCTCCGTTGCCCTATCCACCGCTGAGGCCGAGTACGTTGCCGCAGGACAGTGTTGCGTGCAACTACTTTGGATGAGGCAAACCCTCCGGGACTTTGGCTACAATCTGAGCAAAGTCCCACTCCTATGTGACAATGAGAGTGCTATCCGAATAGCGGAAAATCCTGTTGAGCACAGCCGCACGAAGCACATTGACATCCGGCATCACTTTTTGAGAGACCACCAGCAAAAGGGAGATATCGAAGTGTTTCATGTTAGCACCGAGAACCAGCTAGCCGATATCTTCACTAAGCCTTTAGATGAAAAGACCTTTTGCAGGCTGCGTAGTGAGCTAAATGTCCTAGATTCGCGGAACTTGGATTGATTTATAGCATACATGTGTTTATGCCTTTGATCATGTTCCTTATGCATTTTGTTGCTTACTTGTGGTGCTCAAGTTGTACAATCACTCCCCGGACCTCACAAGTCCTTGTGCAAGTGATGCACATATTTAGGGGGAGTTGTGCTACAACTTGACCCTTTGAGACTAACCGTTTGCTTGAGTTTGCTTGGTTTAGTCTCAAAGGAGGTTTGAAAGGGAAAAGGTGGACTTGGACCATGAAAGACTTCCACTGCACTCCGATGAAAGGGTAACTTATTCCAAGTTCATATCACGTACTCTTATTGCCTTTGTGTTCTCATTTGAAGATTTTGGTGAGGCAATGGGGTTAAAGGGCCAAGATTGATCCCGTTTTGGTGTTTGATGCCAAAGGGGGAGAAAATAAAGGCCAAAGCAATAGATGGATCAGCTACCACTTGAGTAATTTTGAAAATGGTAGATTAGAGCTTTTGGTTTGTCAAAACTCTCTTATTGTCAAAAGTTGGCCTCTTGTGGGGAAAAGTGTTGATTATGGGAAAAAGGGGGAGTTTTTGAAATCCTTGATCAATTTCCTTTGGAATATTTCTCTTTATGTCTCTACAAGTGAATTTGACTTAGAGATAGGAATTTGAGTTTGATTTGCAAAAACAAACCAAGTGGTGGCAAAGTATGATCCATATATGCCAAAATTGAAACAAAACAATATTGAGTGTTCATTTGCTTTGATTTTGCACTTGTCCTAGTTGCTGTATGTTGTGTTGGCATAAATCACCAAAAAGGGGGAGATTGAAAGGGAAATGTGTCCTTGGGCCATTTCTAAGTATTTTGGTGATTGAGTGCCAACACAAGTGCTTTTGTGCTAATCTATGCAAAGTGGTGGACAAAGTACAAATCATGTCAAAATGTATGTTTCTAGACTTAGTACATTATTTTATGGACTAATGTATTGTGTCTAAGTGGTGGAAACAGAAAAAATCGAGTTGGAGAAGAGATGGCTAAGTTCAGCCAAAGTCTGCTCAGTCTGGGTTCACTGGACTGTCCGGTGGTGCACCGGACAGTGTCCGGTGCACCAGGCTGGCTCTGGCGAACAGGCTGCTCTCGGGACTTCGACGGCGGTGTACGGCTAAAATTCACCGGTCTGTCCGGTGGTGCACCGGACTGTCCGGTGAACCGTTTACAGGCAAACTCGTCGCTCTCGGGAAACCATCAACGACGTACGGCTAAAATTCACCGGTCTGTCCGGTGGTGCACCGGACTGTCCGGTGAGTCAACGGTCAGTCGGGGAAACGGTCGGCCGAGGATTCCGCGCGTGACGCGTGGGCGAGCCAACGGTCACATTGGTGAACCGGACTGTCCGGTGTGCACCGGACAGTGTCCGGTGCGCCAACGGCTCTCAGTCTCCAACGGTCGGCTTCGCCAAATAAGGAAAGTAATCTGCACCGGACAGTGAACAGTGGATGTCCGGTGGTGCACCGGACTGTCCGGTGCGCCAGTCGACAGAAGGCAAGATCTGCCTTCCAGGAATGTTTCCAACGGCTCCTAGCTGCCTTGGGGCTATAAAAGGGACCCCTAGGCGCATGGAGGAGTACACCAAGCATTCTTACAACATTCCTAAGCACCAAGACCTCGATTTCGCGCATTTGTTTCTTTGTGATAGCATATAGAGCTCTAGTGGAGTTGTGAACTCATTGGGTTGTGTTGCGAGCTCTTGTTGCGACTTGTGTGCGTGGTGACACTCTGATTTTTGTGTCTTGTGTGCGTTGCTAATCCCTCCCTTGCTCCGTGCTTCTTTGTGAACTTCAAGTGTAAGGGCGAGAGGCTCCAAGTTGTGGAGATTCCTCGCGAACGGGATTAAGAAAAGCAAGCAAAACACCGTGGTATTCAAGTGGGTCTTTGGACCGCTTGAGAGGGGTTGATTGCAACTCTCGTCCGTTGGGACGCCACAACGTGGAGTAGGCAAGCATTGGTCTTGGCCGAACCACGGGATAACCACCGTGCCATCTCTGTGATTGATCTCTTGTGGTTATTGTGTTTTGACTCCTCTCTAGCCACTTGGCGATTATTGTGCTAACACTTAACCAAGTTTTTGTGGCTTAAGTTTCGAGTTTTACAGGATCACCTATTCACCCCCCCCCCCTCTAGGTGCTCTCAAGCTTCCTCCAGCATTCTTGAGCCCCTCAGGCATCCGAAGATAACAATATGTACCACTAGGGGTTATGAAGCTGGTCTTTGGCTCATCTTCCTTCTTCATCCAGATTTGGTGGTAGCCTGAATAACAATCTAGTAGACTCATGAGCTCTGACGAAGCTGTTGCATCTACTAGAGAATCTATTCTTGGTAATGGGAACCCATCCTTTGGACAAGCCTTGTTCAGATCAGTAAAATCAATGCACATTCTCCATTTACCATTGGCCTTCTTCACCATAACAGTGTTGGCTAGCCATTCTGGGTATTTTACTTCTCTGATGACACCAGCACTGAGAAGTCTTTTTACTTCGTTCCGAGCACCTTCAGCTTTGTCGTCAGACATTTTCTGAAGCTTTTGCTTCCTAGGTCTGAAGGATGGATCGACATTGAGTGAATGTTCAATGACGTCCCTGTTGACACCACATAGATCGTTGGCTGACCATGCAAAAACATCTTTGTTGTTGAATAAAAACCTTATCAAGGTTTTCTTCTGCTCTTTAGATAATTGGGACCCCAGCAGTACCTTCTGCTCTGCTATGTCTTCACATAGAGGCATGGGCTTCGGCTGATCAGCCGAAGCAGCCTTCTCTCTTCTATACTTATACTGTTCACAAGCTTCGGCTCCATCTATATTGTGGATTGCTTTTGAGTCTGTCCAATTTCCTTCAGCCTTTCTGGCAGCTTTCTGACTTCCATGAATAGCAATAGGCCCTTGATCCGAAGGTATCTTCATGCATAGATATGCTGGATGAAGAATTGCTTCGAATACGTTGAGTGTTCCGCGACCAATGATTGCATTGTAGGGGTATTCCATGTCAACAATATCAAACACAACCTATTCAGTTCTTGTATTGTGGACAAATCCGAAGGTCACTGGCATTGTGATCTTGCCAAGTGCTACAATCTGCCTTCTTCCGAAACCACAAAGAGGGTGTATAGCATCATGGATCTTATCCTCTGGCTCTTGCATCTGTCTGAAGGCCTTAGCAAATATGATATCTGCTGCACTGCTTGTATCAACCAGAACATTGTGGACTAGAAATCCCTTGATGACACAAGATATGACCATAGCATCATTGTGAGGGTAATCCTTGAGCTGAAGGTCCTCTTGGGAGAAGGTAATTGGGATGTGGGACCATTTTGACTTGATGAAGGGTCCCTGCACTCCAACATGTTGTACCCTTCTCTGGGCCTCCTTCTTTTGCTTCTTGTTGGCCGGCTCTGAGCATGAACGCCTGTTATCGGGAGCACCAGCTTCGTAGCCGAAGCAGTTTCAGCTTGATTGTTGAACGAAGCCATCAGCTCAAAAAGTGGAAGTGAGTTCACCGGAGGTGGGCGCCAATGTTGGGGACTTGTTCTCAAATGCTATGAATTAAGAACAAGGCAACACGAAAGTTAATGATTAAAGACCTTCGTCCTTCGAAGCATTATTTCCCTTAAGATATAATGATCTTCAGATGAAGGTCATGAAGGACGTACCTTCATCATCTCAATATACAATGGAAAGCAGGATCATATGACATATAAAAAACATGAATAATCATATGATATCATTTAGACATTTTTATTATATAATCATGACTAAACATGAATAATATCGAATTACATTTATACCTTCGGCTTGACAAAAGGTGAGAATCCGAGTATAACGTGCGAGTGAACACAAGTCAGCGTGAATAGTACGGGGGTATTGTTCATCTATTTATAGGCACAGGACGCAGCCTGTGAGAAATTACATTCATGCCCTGTACAAATGCTTACAATCATAGTACAACCTATCACGGGTCGATTGGTCTTTTCATCTTTAAGTCGGTGCACTCCTTCGTCTTGAGACATGCCACTATGCCGAAGCTTTATGGATGACAGCTTCGACACTGCTTTTGAGAGGATCTGCCGAAGGTGTTTTTTCTTACAGAATCTTCGGCGACGAAGCATACCCCAACACTATCAATATATATATATATATATATATATATATATAATTCAGTTTTGTCTTGAAAATTTGGAAAAAGCGGAAAAACTACCACTGACGGCCAAATAAAGAAAACCGTCAGTGGAATATGCATTTTCACTGGCGGTTTATTATTAAGAAAACCATAACGTTGTTTTCTACTAGTACCTAGCATGCGGCACCGAAAAACGCTAGTGCAAATACATCTAGAACCGTCACTATAGAAGTTATGTGTACTAGCTAGTGATTATCAAAACAAATATTTGGACACATGCATTACCTACAAAATCAATTAAATCAATTTGCAACGTTAATATAAATATCTTACAATGTTCCAATGTCAACTATCACAATGTTTTCATCACACGTTTCACATACTACAACAGGGATCACATGCCTGACCAGATAGACGCTCGCTGGTGTTGTTGCCAGAGGTGTAGGAGCGACACAGTATTACCTTGTTCTGCAATACAGCAATAGGCACAATATGTAGTGCCTGAATGTTTTGAGTGTTAACCATGTTTTATAGTAATAATTACGACATGTGCGAACCATGTTTTACAGCCAGCAATATAAGACCTTACTTGTATGAACCTACATGAGTTGTCATTTTTATTTCATTCACCTAATATCTGTTGATGCTCTGCAATTTTCTAAGCGTTTATATAAATGATGGCCACTGGCCTGGCCTCATCATCCACACCTTGCTTCATTAATGACCAGTGTGCTTATCAGCTTGTGGCAAATATTGACAACAACCATCTTCCAAACTCTGAAGTGTGGACTACTTTCCACCCACTGGTTAATGTATATTGTTTTTTCGAACATAATCACAAGCTGGTAATACCATCTGCTTTGATTTCAGTTTGGTTCATACAATACTACAATCATTTTTATGCTTTCGAAATTTACCGACCAGTTCAAAATTTGCATAAATAAATTCATATACTCTTTAAACTTTACAAATCGTAAGTTTTACGAATTTGTTTTTTTCTCCTTAGACAATAATATGCAAGCCACAAGACATGCCAACAATTGGAGCAACGACGTGTGCCTGACTGCCTGCTATGTCATCGTCAGCATATTCTGAGCGCCCATTAGACAATTAAAATGACAACTATTATAACAATTTACCTAAATTAATTATTATTAGGGAAAATCCAATTCCAAACATCATGTAAACTGAGAATGATCGGCTTTCATTCAACAGGACAAGTGATAAAAAAAAACCCTGACTAGAAGGGGCAAACGATCATCAATCATAGCAAAATTCACACACAAATATAAAGAGATCACCATAGCAAGAGAACTTCTCCAGCACCTTACGGATAGACTTTTTGTTGTCACAGTACACAGCACAACATATTTCATCGTAATTAGAGTGCATTGCGGACATGAGACAACTTCCTTCTAAATTGTATACCCAAAACATGCCAAAGATGAGCCAAGCAGCAAGTCCAAAGAACACCAGGGCGTCTCTAGCAGCAGTCCATTTCAACATACCTCTGTAAGTAATATACTTTAATCAGATTTTTTCTGCAGCGAAAATAGCAAATAACAAAATTTTCTGACAGAGAGCTGAATGGCAGAATTCGAGGTTTCCAAACAAAATAGGCTGTGAACATGAACCTGATTAAAATGGCCTACTTATGGCTTGTCCATAAATTCCATGCAAGGAAGAAGGCTAATTGAGTGGAACAAGCAATACAAGAGAGCTACCCGGGGAACAATATAACATAACAAGTAATCTTAACATATCAATAGGCACTCAGTGATATAATCCATGCCCATCTAATCTTACAGGCAAACACATCACCAACATAAAGTTAAAAATGATATCCCAAACATATATTTGCCTTGGTAACATATAAGGTCATAAGGGACATACAAAGAGATATCCCTTAGTGTATGCTTTTCGCCAGACGATATAGTGCTAGTTGAAGAAAGTCGAGCGGGAGTAAATAAAAAACCTAGAGTTGTGGCGAGAGGATGTAAAGTCCAGAGGTTTTATACTAAGTAGAACTAAAACCGGATATATGGGATTTTGATTTCAGCACTACTACACATGAAGAAAGAGATGCTAGTTTAGTAGGTCAAGTAGTACCCATGAAGGACACCTTTAAATACTTAATTCTAAGCATTTAAGTGAATAATATAAAATTAGTATTAAACTTCACCCGCCAATAATGTATATGAACATGTTCGGATCAAGTCCTTTAAGCAGCTTCTTACAGGGCTGTAACCCAACGATGGAAATGTTTGAAACCCCGATCTGTATTACTAATAGAACTGTAGGTTGAAATAAAGCCATATGAACTAACGAGAACAAGAATGCTGCAGCGCAGAAATTGAATGCTAAACACAGCTCCATCATACCAAAGGTTATGGAAACTATATTATATAAAAGTTACCAGTACACAAGTACACAACTGGATGCTAGACTGCTAGTAGTTAGATAGTTAGATTGTCAAGTTGTCAATTATTGGTGAACAATCAGTTTAATCTGAAATTTAATTTAAAATTCAAGAACTTCATACACAAAACAACATATATACTCTGCATCGATCAACTGAAAATCACTAAAAACAACAGCACAGGTTGGTACAACTATATGGGGACAAATACTTCACTGAGAAGATGCACAAATAAAGGAAAAGTGTGGTTACCAAGCTTCTGCGTTTTAGTACAAATGAACTGTGGTGGAGTAATGTAACAAGAAAAGGCTGCAAAATTCCGAGCAGTTTGGCTTCTAATTGCCACACATTTTGGCCATACGCAGCCTATAAGCTGTGCCAAATAGGCCCAACATGTCTCCACTAGTATCTACACAGCCCCAAATAACAGAATTGTATTTTTTTTGTTTCCCAGGATCAATAATATCGCTGTTAACAATGGTTCTGTAAAACAGATCATGAAAACAGATTCTCTAATACAAACATTTAAGCAGTATTAGGCTATTAGCACGAGTTTAATCACATTGGCATAAAAGATGGAATCAAAGATGTTTTCTTAAGGGGGGTGAATCGAATCTGCAACTCCTGTGTAATATGACCTCGAAAAATAACAATCTGCAACATTAGTATAACAAGGTACTTACACAATCAACTCTGGCCACATCTATCTACAAATGCTAGTCATCCAAATAAATTGCAAGACATACAAAGACATAAGGATGGGTTGTTTTCTGTTTTTGTATTCCAGTAAGCACTAATACTTCTAATAATCAATAAATAATGTCTTTGTATGTAATCAATGCAATAGTAACATGAACAACACAGTCAAGTTTAGTCATGAATAGGCAAGGAGGCACTCAAGATCATACTCTATGAAAACAGCAGCAATAAGCTACACAAAATGGTTAATATGATTCAAATTTCTATTGCAAAGAAAAATGTTGCAGGTTTCCACATAAACACAAAAAAAGGCATAGCTTTCTGACAATAGCACTGGCCACCAAAAAATAACCTTAGAAATTTCAGGTATGTAAAAAATTCAAGTGCGTTTGGCTTACCAAACTGTCTGACTGATAGACATCTTCAAAAGACATAATCACCAGGGCACCCACATAATGATTCATCAAATGGATCTGAAGCCAAATCATGGATGTGCTTCGTGTGTACCAAGCTAGACATCCTACGTGTGGCATCAGCTTCAAAATAAAATGTAGCACCTCGAGAAGCTCTGCCATGTACCTCTAGCTTCTTGTGTTGTCTGGCAATCCATTTTGTATCACACTGGCCTTGACGAACCACAAACTTCGTAGATTCAAGCACTCTGGCGTTCAAGATGAAGAACTTGACGAAATTTACATCTGCACTATTGTCCTCATAATTTATTACTAGGTGTGTGCCCGTGCGTTGCAACGGGAGTACGATACGATCTTTAGTGGGTGTAAAGTCTATGAAAGTTACATGCTTTTTACCATGATCGATTACGAAAAGTGTGTATCATCCATTGAATTTCCATGGCATAAGAACCTACAAAATATCAGTCATTACGATTGCAAGGAACTTCTAGGTATGTGTCCGTGTGTTACCACGAGGCGGGGGGACGTAGGAGCGGTGTGGGTTCGAGGGCTCGCTTTACACTATTTTTTGCGGACGTTGAGCGTGGGGAGGATGAAGTCGTGGTAGCACAGGTGCCCATATTATGTTCTTAATAGAAAAAAATAGATAGATAGATTAAGCATATATATATATGAATAATTTATCTAGAAACAAATCAATTTCTATCAATTTTTAGAAGGTTAAATGGTCCACCAAACAATTATTTTTCTCAAATTCTCCGAGCATTTACTGCACCCCTTTTAATCATTGTTGAGTTTCTGTGGTTAGAAGTGTGTAGTAAATATTATAACGTGCTTTTAGAACCATCTTCAGTTGATGAATGCTTTAGTCGATTAAAAGTAGTATGATCTTTTCTATGTCATACTAACATATTCTAAAATTTAAAATGAAATAATGAAGCAAAATGTCATTTTGTCTCAAGGAACCTTGAAGAAAGAACAAGATTACATCATATTAACTCAAGATGACTTAGTGATAAACTGATACTTGCAGATAAGGAAGAAATGAATCTCAACATGAGCACTCCGATCAAACGATGTTCATTTACTGCAATCCGAAGGTTCGACATTGTTCACAACCATTACCATCCAAATCCAAGCAACTGAAACCTATTTTAGGCTTACTGCTTCAGTTATACACAGACAAAACCCGACAGTACCATGATGGTGACGTCATACTGGTCATAAGTCTAATAACATTAGTGACCTCAAATCTCCAACAAAACAACAAATTAACCGCTCGCATTAATGCTTTGTCCTGCAAACCAGTATGGCTGTTGCAATTTAGCGACGAACTGGCACAATCTGCTCTTGCAATTTTTCTTCGGTCAGCCCCACTCGCATTAATGCTTTGTCCTTCGATGGTTACTGAGAAGATATTCGTTGTAGTATTTGTTGTATTCATACATTCAAATTTGTAACAAATATGTTATTGTTGCAGGATTATCATACAACAAGAGTACTCACCCTAGTTGGAGCACCAGACAAGTTATCCCTGGTAGGCCATGTACCATAGTGAGAAGCTAATATAGAAGACTGGAAGTGATACCATACTTTGGCCTAATGATGGTGCAATTGCATTACAGGATTTACAGCATAAGCGGCAAAGGAAAGAAAACTAAAACATGCTTCAATTGCTTACCCCCTATTAGCTGGGACTGAAAGAAGATCAGCTTGTACTGCACACATGGAGAAGTCAGTCATTGTACAAACAAGTCCAACAATAGGTAAGCTAACCAACCTGTAACAATTTTCAGTAGAGAGTCTAGCTTAACAGTCACATCATTCCGAAATATCCTAACTACTCGACAGAGGTAGCCCTTCAAAGGACCCTTTCTAATGCGCAGCATCTGCCCAATAGAGAAAAGTTGTTCTCTGGTGCTCCTGTAAGGCCCTTCAGCTGTATTATGAAGGAAATCAGAACGATGTACTTACATGCAGAAAATATTACAGAAGAAAACAAGAAACACTTACTGTTTATCCTAGAATATATGTTTTATCCTAGAAGAGAATTTCAAAAGCTCTGTTTCTGTCGGTTGTATCCCCCAATAAATCAAAGAACTAAGTGCAACCTTTTTATACAGAAATCCATCCTTGAACATCAAACCATCAAGTACTTCAAAAACTTCGCTAGTCTGACGATCGCGCTTTATTTCAATGTGAGGCCTGAAGAACCTGCATGACAAATAACAGTTTGGAAACTGTGCCAAGACTGGTTAAAATAAAATAGAAGTTTAATGGATGTAGGACAAGGAAGCTTTCAGAAGTAAGGAAAAATTACTCAAGTTCTTGGGAGCTGATCAACCGTGGGGCAGGAACTGCTGCTTCTTTTAGTGAAACTGCACCACCCTGCAAAGACCGAAGTATGAAGATAAGTTAAGTAATAAGCAACACAGGGAAAGCTTGTTTTTTTGCCAAGGAACACACCTAATAAAAAATAGTTGAGTCTAGCAAAAACACTGTTACAAGATTAAAACAAGAGCTGCCATCCACGTATTTATTTCTCTTGGTGTTTTGATTAGTTCCTTTCACCTAAAATCATCCTAGGACCTATTAGACCAGTTAACATGTTAAAATTTATTTTCTAAAAATTAGCACGATTTTTATCAGGGTACCATAAGGAAATCAGTTTGACAGCGCGACCGCGTGGGCCGGGACCGCGCGTGGGGACCGGGAGCGCAAGCGTGGACAGCAGGGGCCGAGGAGTGCGCCGGCGGACAGGCTACGCCAGGGATCACGCCATCGCGAGGGCTGGCGTTTGCCGACTGGGGAGCGGGGAGTTTCCGCTGTCGCCACGAGGACCGAGGTATTAACTGCCACTTGTTTGGCTTACCAGAACTCGTGGGGCAGGGGGGCGCTGGCGCAACGGCGTTCATGGAGGTTGAGGGGGTAGGGGCGCGAAACTTCAGACATCGTGGATGCAGACGCGACGCGGGGGCAGCAGACGCGACATTGGTTGTTGGCGGCGTGGAAAGCTGGGGAGCCGGTGCAGATGGAGCGCGTGGACTGCGAGGCATGGCAGAGGCGATGCTAGTAGGATATGAATAATAAAAGGAAAAGATGACCAGTAAAAAATACGACTGTTATGTTAAATAACCTGTGTCCGACGAGCTCGCCACCACCCATAATTATCCTTTGACATCTCCTCCCAGTTATATGTAGGAAAACACCAATTTTGTCCATTCTTATCAAAATAATCGGGAGGCGCTCCAGTAGCGGTATTCATGCGAAACAAGGTTGGGTATACCCAAGTATCGACACTATTCCTATCAACACCAATAGGTAAATCACCTTTCAGGATAACATTTTTCTTTCTTGCATATGTTGCTGCCTCAGATAACTAAAAAACAAATAAAAATAATGTCAAAAATAAATACATGAGAGTAGTACTATGAGCAGTTCAGAACGACAATACAACAACAGGCAATACTTACTTGTATATATAGATGGTACTGAACATAGTAATGAAAACGTTTGTCAAGCTAAAACACATTACAAAGGGAAACCATCTTAGTGCTCATAAACATGTGCTCTCACAAAAAAATAGAACAACGTGTTCTTAGCAAGCTATAGTGAGAGAAAAGATACAAGTACCAAATGCAGAATTATATTCTGAATACCTTATCCTTGGAAAACTGAGAAAAACGACCCCATTGACTGTGATCAGATGTCTCGAAAAAGTCCCGCAAAAAGCAAAATGCCGCATATGGTTTCAACCATTCCTATTGGAGCAGTGTGAAAGCTTATCACATACAGTTTGGAATAGGAAATCAAGTACCATGATTACACATGATAAACAAAATGGCAGTGAATGTACCTCATTTTCAGATAAGAACTGCTGGAAAGAACTGGAGTTTAGCACTTTTTCCTTTTCTAAATTGAATATTTTTTCTAGCAATAGACAATTTGGTGGACAATGCTGCCTCGTAGTCGACATCCTAATTTACATGTCATTTCCAAGTTAAGGAATAACCAAACATTAAAGATTTACTCAGAGGTCTACAACAGTCAAAGACAACATGCAAATGCAATAACCTTTTTATCCAATTGCTTCTTTGCCTGCTGAATTTCTTCCTGTAGTAAATTTTAAATTGGGTACCAAACGAGGTGAGTAACAAACATTTAGTGGAATAAAAATAACACAGCCAAGACATACAATGAATAAATTTGAAAGCATAACAAAGGTATACCTTAACACAGGAATTGCATCTGAAAGTGCTTGTACCCTCAGGTACAAGGGATGCAAAGCAAACACAGAGAGGGAGTTGTAATTCACACATGAGGGGCACTGCTACTGTTTAGATAACGTCCTTACTAATTTCAAGAAAAACAACCATTACGAGCAGGAAACCTTTGGTATCGAATATTAGTCATACCTGTACGGATAAGAATCCCACCACATCCCATGAACTGAAGTATCGTTGATTGGAAGGAGCTGAACAAGATGGAAGCCCAAATTGACTGCCTAGTCAGCAAGAAGTTTAAGATCTAGAAATTCTCCAACGTCAAGGTCCTCATCTGATCTGATTGAAAACATGGGTACAGCAACACCTGCACCCCTCCATGGTGCATCCTGGTAAATGCAGATGAAGTATTAGTACACAATTTGGTTGTGTATAATGCATTGATGCATACTGATTCTCTCCTGCTCCGTTTGCCCAGCACCTCCAGCTACGTGCTGCCCTTCAGAGACAAGCATTGGGATGATTGATTTTGGCCAGCTGAAGAGACGCACGCACCTGGCAACAAAGCAGCAGCGGCGCTTGGTCCACGGCCGGGTGGCCGCACTCGACGGGAGAGAACCAGCGCGGCGGCCCACCGTCGTCCCGACACAGGACCTTGGCCGCCGCGAAGTAGTCCTTGACGGTCACGGAGACGAAGCCGTCGTCGTAGAGGACATCCAGCCCCTCTCCTGCTCCTCCTTCACCGGCAGTCCCTCGTTGTCCTTATCCTCCTCCACCTTCTCCTTCCTCTCCACCGCGGCCCCTGCAGACCCGTTCACTGTCATCGTCACTGCCGCCGACACGTCGAGGGAGCTCGCGCGGAGGGCAAACCGCGCCTGGAGTCGGGCGTTGCGGTTTGTTTTCATGACCGAGACGTACGACGATGGATGCAGAGGTTGTTGAGAGCGGGCGTAGCGGGGGATTCGCCGCGGCCGATTGGGGAATCGCGGCGGGAGGGGGCGGTCGTGCGCGTGATCCGCGGGTGGTTGGGGAATCGCGGCGGCGGGCGCGTTATCCGCGGGTGGGAGGGGATGCGGCGGGGGCAGTCTACACTGTCCCCTTAATAGTTAGTAGAGATCTGCATGTTCTTGAGATGCCGATCAAGGCATTCAAGTGGAGCATAGCCTTGTTCGTTCTTAATAAGCATCCGAGTATATGACTGAAAAGGGAAGAGTGAAGTGAAACAACACACCATCAATTGAGATGCAACATGATTTTTGACTGCTCAGTTTATTTAGTACAACAAACAAGTAGCTTTGCGCAAAAAAAGAAGAAAATCTCACCACAATGTATAGCTTCTCCACGCATGGAAAGCATTTTAAGAAGCCAATGACAAGATCCAGATCAGGAGTGGTGAGGAGGGCTAAAGTCCTTACAGTACGCATCACATTGGGCAGGCTAATAATAGGCACCATTTTCTGAAATAACGGTATGAACATAAACCATATGATCTGGTGAACAATACACGTACATGGAAATGCATTGGGCTAAGTGAAAGATGTAGCTATACCTCAAAAAACATGGTTCCAAGCTGAAATGTTGGGATGTCATCATGAAGATACCCCAATGTTTTCAGTTTGGGTGCATGAATAACCCAGATCACCAGACCATAACTTGGAGGCTGTGGGATAAGCATTTCTAGGAGAGGAGCGTCCTCAACAATGAGCTCTTGCAGCTTTCCCTCCAAGACTTTAACACCATCCGACACACCAAGGCTCCGAAGGGTCGGCGAACTGATATGTAGACTGTGGCAACCGATGTTACCATCCAGAACCATGCTCTCTAGGACAGGGCATCCAGACAGGACGGCATGGAGAGCAGTGTCAGATATATGGACCCTAGCAAGTGTGAGGTGCTTGAGGTTGGGGAAATGACTACAATTTAGGAGCTTGAGCTGGTTGAGGTCTGGGAAAAAAATGAGATCGCGATATCGTGGTGGAGCCCGCTTGCCTAAGTGCAGGGCGCAGACTAGAGGCAGGAGACGGAGCACAGACGGCGGAAGTACATTGTATGAACAAATCTCCAACTCCGGGAAGTCATTGATCCTGGGGGATTGCAGCAATGAGTCGACCAACTGGAAGTTGTTGCCAAATAGCTGATAGGTGAGTGAGAAGCGACGGAGAGGGCCCTCGTGCGTGCTCAACAGGCTGCAGAGACGGCTGCAGTAGGACGACATGTGCCCAACGTAATTGATAACGACCTCGACATTGAGAGGCGCGGTGCGCCAAAGAGGCCGCCACCGACGCGAGAGGATCTGGGTGCGGGCGCCGTCCTTGGTCGGGAGGAGGGTGATGATGCTGCAAAGAATCTCGTCGGGGAGGCTGTTGATCAGGTCCGGGCCCCGGGGCGGCACCGGCACCGGCAGTTCTTGACCACCACGTTGCCCCTCCTCCAGCCTCCTCTTCTTCTTGGCTCCTGCATCCATAGCGGCACCACGCGTCCACTGCAGCACAAGGAGCACTGGGTGGAACCGTGCAAATCGTGATCAGAAATTTCGTAGGAAAATCGAGAAACCTATTTGCTCCAAAACCCCAACCAAAACCCACAACAGCTGCCCTCGTCGTGCTCCGGGTATTTACCTCCAAAGTCCAAGATGACCGTTCACGCGCTAGCAGAGCGGCACCCCCCACGTGAACCTCCACTCGTCGTCCTCTCGCCGTTCCGCGCGGCCACTGCCGCCGTCCGTCGAGGCCCGACGGGAGATAAGTAGTGAGTCGGGGAGAGAGAGAGAGAGTGACGAAGGGGAAGAGGCCAAAGCCCCGAGAGCAAACTGAAGGGTCCGTTTGTTTCCATTAAACTTTAGTGTCTGTTTAAATTTTAGTGGATCAACGAAGACGTAGGTTTTTTTTTAAAAAAATCGAACTCCGTTAATAAATTGATGTGTATTAATTTGTTTTTGTGTTGCAATTTATTCTACATCTTTCCTTCCTAGTCTTTTAGCTACTTGCACTAATCTTATTTTCCATTGAGTTGCAAAGTTCAATTATGTATTTATATTTACTAAAACCTTGTGCAAGCATTGTACTTAAACTACCCACTCATCTTGTTCTAAGCACTTAATATAATAATCTCAGATCGAGTTTGGATTGTTTTAAGTTAAATTTTAAGTTTTATCTATTTAGCCTTCTCTAGGCGACTATCAGTTAGCATTGGTTCAAAGAAAATCTTCAGACATGTCAATAGGACTCAAGTCTTCCAACTACATGGAAAGCAAAACAAATTAAGGAAGTCTACTTCCATTAAATGACAAAAACTATCATTCATCAGGTAGCCTTAGAGATCACGCTAAATCCTAGTTTTGCTAATGCAAATGGATATCTTCACAACAATCTAAGAAAAATTCATCCTCACAAACATGTAAAAATACCATTTCTAAGCTAAAAATACATAATCCTTATGTGAGAATCAAACAAACCTTCGTTAACATTAAACGTAATATTCAACTAATTTCGAAGGTTCAACAATGAAGTTTCTCGTATACATCAAAAGAGGCATAATCTTTGCATCATCCTGCGCAGGTCTAAGAGGAGGAACCAACACAAGGTTTATTAAAGTTTAAGTATTTACAATTTTATTCTCACCCCTCAATAATTACAAAACAAACTATATAATATGGTCACGAACATCATCACTTTGCATTGCGAGATCCACAATAGCTTTGTATGCCTTCTTCTTACATGATCCAGCTAGTGTCGATTCTTCCCTCAAGCTGCAGTAAGAAGGAAACATCACAAGATGACAACAAGAGATAATTGAAAAATAACAAATCCAACAACTCACAAAACACTTGTGTATTCTAGTTTTGGCTTTTGTAATGGAAAGCTCTCGCCCCCGAGATTCCAGTATTAGTGAAAATACTTTCTTTCCTAGCTTGTTAACCTTTATAGAAACTTTTAAGACTCAACATGAGGAAACTTATAACATTCATCTATAGCTTCGCATACAACGAATCATTGGCTTCCTTCATCTGATAAAACGAAGCCCAAGTCATATAGAACTTAGCTTACCAGTTGTCTAGAGCGTAGTTGGCAGATCCTCGTAATGAGAACATAGCTAGCCGAAGACTAAACTAAAATCTCCCTTCTCCGAATAAGCGTCTTCGGGCATAGCTCCAAATTTGTTATAACAGTCTCTGCTAAGTTCTTATAAGTGATCAACTGAGCGAAGAAAATAAGCATCTTTATTGTCTAATTTTTTTCTAAAAACTTCCTTTCTATTTCACTCAGCTCCAAATCCTTTTTCATCTTCATGATCTCTTCACTATTCATCCCAAATGATCAGAGAATCCAAGAAGCAAAGGCTCAATCATATGCAATGTTTCCACACATGAAATCCTTTCGTTTTCCTTTTGAAAGCTTTATGTATGGTTTTAGTAATTGTTAAACTAGCGGACTAACCTCTACTCTAAGTACTATACATAAGATAGGCTAAGTCCATATCCAAGTTTGAGCAAGTATAACAACTATGAAAATGATGATGATGTTCATAAGGGTTGATCATGTGCTAAACATGATAAAAGGAAGGGTTGAAGTAAAATGCAAGTGCTCAAGACAAAGATATAAGCTAAGACATTTTTTACCTATCAAAACTTTATAAAGTGTGTGACCAGATTTAGGATAGGTGGCCATACTATTAGGGGGAGATTAATTGGATAATTCGATCATCTAGTGCTACTAGGTGTTTGTATTTATATGCATTGTGAAAAGAATGTAGACGCCTAAGAGGGGATGAATTATGACTTCTATTTTTCGCACTCTAAACTAGGCCAATAATAATTCCCTGAAACAAAACCTATGCAAATAGCCGGACATGAGTGTGCACTAAGGTTTTGTCTAAGTGTTGCTATCTCTACAGCAAAAAGGAGTTTAGAAACCGAAGTTCCAATCCTACCGACTTGCCTATATTATTAACTAGGAATAGTAAATATCACAACTCATGTAAACAATAAATGTGGAAGCTTAAAGATAAAGGTAGACATGCAAACTCCCGTTGTCACGACAATATTTTTACCAAGGTATATAGAACCACGTAAGGTTATAACTAATCCTCGTTGGTGCCCCTACGTAAAGGGAAGCCCACGCGAGGGCCATGTACCTAGTCGAGTGACTCCGTAGAGAGTCGTAGGTCTTCTCTACGCACAATTTGTGCTCTGCTTTTGGCCTCCTCTTGGACGCTCCCCGCCGTCTTCACTATCGAGCTTTCGGCCGAAACACCGCAGGCCTTGTTCCCTTAGTATATGGTGGCAGCCACACCACAAACGCGGTTGGTGTGGTCTCGCAAGACTCTCGCCTCACTCGGTACAAGTACAACAGCTTACGCAAGAGGAGTGATTTGTGTGGGTTTTCTAACCTCACTCAATCTACTAGGAACAACCCAGAGCAAGCGCTAGCCTAAGAACTTTGTAAAACACATATGCTAATCATCGAGTGATTCTATTAAGCAGTTGGGGGTTCGAAGCAATGGAGATGAGTTTTGTTGGTCACTTGTTCTCAAATGCTATAGATCAAGAACAAGGCAACATGATTGTTAATGGTTAAAGACCTTCGTCCTTCAAACATTATTTCCTTTCGGATAAAATGATCTTTAGACGAAGGTCATGAAGGACATGTCTTCATCATCTCAGTATATAAAATATGAATACAGACATAAATAAGAATGTAAAAGAATGTTAAAGAATGAAAGATAATGATCAAGTCCTCACAATTTATTTATATTCGTATTCATATATCAAAATTAACATTAATGATATTTATAGCACAATGGTACCTTCGGTTCGCCAGAAGGTAGGGATGCAAAGATGACGCGAGAGAGAGATTACAATTTATAGGCACGGGACGCAGCCCAGATAAGATTACATCCATGCCACTGACATTTACTCTTAATTATAATGCGAGTTATCATGGACAAAGTAGTCTTTTCCTACTTTGGTCGGTTCCATCCTTCATCCTTGCTATCATATCAAGCCGAGCTCCATTAGCCATAGCTTCAGCGTTCAGTCATATCACCTTCGGGCTGTATCTTCATATCACGCATGACTTTACCAGAGGAGAAAACCTTCATCCCAAAGTCGAAGCCTCCTGTAACAGTCTATGTTACACAAAACATATGATTAGTCATGTTTTTTAGGACCTTCGGAAGAGGAAGGCCCCCAACAGTAGCCCCTCATAGTATTAATTTGTTTCTTTGTAACAAATTCAAACTGCGACATGAACGAAGGCCTTTAGCCGAAGGTTCAAAAAAACACCTTCCCTTCGCTAGAATAACGAATATCACTGACATAAGGACCCACCAAATCGTGGGGCACTAGGCATTTAAATAGGAACCTGCATCAAGAGCATTTGTTGTGCCATTTCAGTTGCTTGCGCTATTTTTGGCATTCTGAATTTTCTTGCTCTGCCAAGTTTTGGTTGAGTTTTAAGCTTCGGCCAGTGCCGGTCCTGACATTTTAGAGGCCCAGGGCTAGACTTATAATAGAGGCCCTTTGCAATAATAACTATTATACATAAATATGGTGTATATAGGTTATAAAAACACTCCATATATATCTAAAAACTGTTCATATCAAATAAGAATAATAAGTACATAATATGATTTTACCTTAAAAATTTCTTCGAACATGTCTAGCCTCAAAGTCGTTGATGATGATGTCAATATCAATCTTATCCAATAATATCTTCTCGATGCATAATATGGCCAACCCATTTAATCTTTCTTGAGACATGTGAGACCTCAAATAATTTTTCACTAACTTCAACTTTGAAAAGCTTCTTTCAGCAGATGCCACAGTGACAGGCACGGTAAATAATAACCGATAAGCAATTAAAATATTAGGATAACAATCCACTTCTCTGACATACTCAAAAATCTTCATGGCAGACATAGGTTTATCTGATATACTGAACCGCATAACACTGAGCTCTGAAATTAGATCATTTAAATCAACATCAGAGGAGCCATCCAAAGAGAAAGTGTTTGCAAATTTGATGCAAGAATCTCTTAGTTCAGTAGTATCCAGTGCCTTCAGGGTTGTTGAGCTCATCAAAAACCCAAATATACTTTTGAATGATTGGAGTTCTTCAAATCTACTTTTTAATGAACTAATTGCAACATCAACCATAACCAAAAAGTAATTAACTTCAAAAGCCTTCTCAGCTTCGAGTTTTGCTTCCTCGAATTCAGTTTCATCATATTGTTTCTTCCTCTTAGCATGGCGCTTTACTGGAAATGATGGCTCCACACCTAGTTCTGATGCAATCTCTCTTGCAATGTTCAAGCTAGAAGCAAACCCTTCATTTCTATAATATTCAAAAAACTTCATTGCACCTTCTATGTTTTTTAATGTAGCATCAAGGCACATGGATGGCGACTGCAACTGCTTGCTCACTTTGTTTACAGTAAATAAAATTTCATACCAAATAACCATACCAAGTATGAACTCAAATGTACCAAGAACATCAAATAAATTTTTTGCATCGCTTCTATCCTTTGATTCGACATCCTTATCTGTACTTAACTGAAGCAAAGCTGACCTTATGTTTGGAGCTTCAAATCTAATTGCTCTGACACTTTTAATCCGACTCTCCCAACGAGTATTGCACCATGACTTCACAGTTAAACTTTCAACATGGCCCTTCAAAACATCCCATCTTTTGGTAGAACTAGAAAATAATACATATATCCGTTGTACAATCCCAAAAAATGAAATAGCTTTGGTACAAGACTTAGCCATGTCACAAAGAGTAAGATTAAGACTATGACAAGCACATGGCATAAATAAAGCTCTTGGATTTATATCAAGTAATCGTCTTTGTACCCCCTTATTCTTTCCTTTCATGTTAGAGCCATTATCATAGCCTTGTCCTCTAACATCTTCAATATTTAAACCAAAAGACTCAATAGAATCAAGCAATGAATTAAAAGACCTTCACCAGATGTGTCATCTACCTTCATGAAACCCAGAAAATACTCCTCAACTTTGCCACTAGACATATTAACACATCGAACCAACAAACTCATCTGTTCTTGATGACTCACATTTGGAGTACAATCAAGGATAACTGAAAAATATTTAGCCTCTTTAACAATCTTTATGATGGATTTGGTGATGTCAGAAGCCAATAGAGAAATCAACTCATTCTGAATTTTATGACTAAGATAATGATATTGAATATCATTATTTTGAATACGTCTCAAATGGTCTTGCATAACCACATCAAATTCAGCAATCATCTCAAGACAGGCTAAAAAATTACCATTTTGATCATTGTAGAGTTGCTCACTTGATCCTCTGAAAGCCAAAGTACGCTTACCAAGAAATTTCACAACAGCAATTATTCTTAATAAAACTTGCCTGATACGCTCTTTTTCCTTTGCAATTTGATGCTGAAATTCTTTGTCAATTGTTTCAGTCTTGCGAAACCTCACTCTCAATTCATTCCATGAGCTCATACTTGTAATATGCTCCATACTAGCTTCATGTTCTTTTAACCTCTCACTAGTATGCCTCCAATCTCCAAATCCATCATGCCCCAATGAACTCTTGCATTTTTTCTGAATTAAAAAGCTTACAACAAAAACAAAACACTTTATCGACATGTTTTGAATAAACCAACCATTTTCTATCATGAACTTCTCCATTCCTCATCTTTCTAGAGTAATGCGTATATGAAAAATGTCTACCATTAGCATCCAAAGGAAATACAATATTTTCTTCTCTTATAGGCCCCTTCTCTACCAATATATCCCTCGACTTGTTATCAAGATTACCCCAATTCCTTGGGTCATAGATATCCTCGGTAGGAACCGATTGTTCATCAAAGCTACCATTTTCTATATGAGATGAATCAAATATTGGATCATGGTCAGTCACATCATTACCATTTGTGTTGATGTCAACATTTTCTTCAAGTGTAGGGTCATGATCTTCTAATTCTTCGTTGGTATTTGGTTGTTCTGCCACAACAACTATAGCCAAATTTGGTTGATCTTCATTACTTGAAGTTCTTGTATTAGTGCGAACAAATTTATCCATGGCACCTCTTTGTGATTCTATAAATTCCTCTACTTCTTTCTTTCTCTTCCTTTTATTACTACCAGATGGATGCTTTCTAGGCGCCATGGCTGTAATCTGAATATTAAAATATTAATAGATGAGAACTAAATCATTTAAGAAATTTTAAAGCTCACAATCTGTATGGTCTGTACCTGAGAAAGTAAGATCAGCTAGCAGCCTAACACTCGACTCGACTGATCGTAGATCCGCAGTGGCGCAGTATCGCACTCGCACGCGGGCTTCTCGGCCTCGGCCACTCGCCTGACGGCCTGATCACTGACGGTTGAATGGCTGATCGGCTGAGGGCGTGGTTTGATCATTTGATGGTTGTGGCCGATATCGATGGGTGATGGGAATATGATTGGTGTCAGCCACCGGCCAGCAGATATGGGGGAATCGAAACTGCACACGGAATTGGGAACGTCACACTCGCGTACATGAGAGAGGCAGCAAGTTTGCTTCAGTTTTAGTGGGCTACTACTCCTAGTTTGTTGGGCCTTTACAGTCTAAAATATACTATGGTCTATATTAATGTACATACTAATATATATTAAGGATATGGGATGAGGCCCTACTAATTTAGGGGCCCAGATCAAGGGCACTGTCGGACCCCCTCCAGGGCCGGCACTGGCTTCGGCAATCGTGCAACCATTGTCTAAATGGCTAAAGAGAAGAAGATTGCTGACCTCGCATTGGCTGGGTTTTATGAAGCTATGGAGAAGAGAAATACAGAGAAGATTAACAATGAGATGATGGCTGGGTTATCTGAAGATTCCGACGATAGTGAAAGTTTTGACTTAGAAAGTGGAAACGAAGGTGCCGAAGATCGGCCCTGGCAGCCGAGTCATACCATCTTCAGGAAATCAACCATCAAACAGAGTCAAATTGATGCAATGAAAGGAAGATACTTCCGCATATTTCGATCGTGAGGGCTGGAGAAGATAGCAATGCCCCTGCGCCCGAAGCAGACGAAGTTGTTGTCTATAGGAGTTTTATGAAAGCAAGGCTTCGATTCCCCCTGGACAAATTTTTAGTTGAAGTTTTGAAGACTTTTGAAATTTACCTTCATCAGATTACCCTCGAAGCTATCGTTAGAATGGGGATCTTTATTTGGGCCATAAGAAGCCAGGGTTTAGAGCCGAATGCAAAATGCTTCTGCAACTTGCATGAGCTGTCCTATGAGACGAAGGCTACTGGCAAAGAATAATATCATAATAATTTTGGTTGTTATGGCTTCGTGCCTCGCTCTGAAGTGAGCTATCCAGTCCCAACATTTCGGAAGAGGTGGCTAGAAGCCTAGATGCAAGAGTGGTTTTATGTGAAGAACGACTTAGTTGAAAGAGAAGATATAAAGGGGAACATTCAACGCCCTATATGGTCTCGCTTCGGCATTAGGAGGCCAACCACTGCCCTTGGAAATGATATTCAAGCATGTCAGATGGCCTTTAACACTGTATGTACTTATATTGGCACCAGGGACTTAGTCTACGAGCATATTGCTTACAGAGTGTGGCCTCTTGGAAGTGGTTGGGAGATGACGAAGGAAGCTGCTGCTGGGTCCAGCCAAGGCAGCTTAGTTTATCTAAAATATACCTTCAGATATAGAGATCAGTTCGATGAGCCGAACAATGACTGGTTGGATTGTATTGAGGCAACTAGCGACGAATTGCTCGGGGCCTACACAAGGCCCGAAGACGATGCCATGACATTGGCCTTCTGAGGACGAGGCAAGAAGAGATTAAACATGGTTTTTGATGTAATTGGTTTTGTGTACCCAGGCTATTGTTATCACTCGCGAAAGCAGGAAAAGAAAATAAAGGGTGCTGCTTCGGCAATCTCTGCCACGCCGAAGGGAAGAAAGGTTAAAGTCTTGACACACCAGCCCAGGCACTCTGAAACGGCCAAGGTGCCAAAGCCTGCTGAAGGGTCTTCTTCTGCCGCTGAACCAAATCATCCCGCTACTGCCGAAGCCATAGTGGGATCAGCCGAAGAGCCAATTCCGAAGACAACAGCAGAGGAGACAAAAACTTTTTCACTGCCAGAGTCAGAATTGCCGAGGATTCAAAAAACTACTTTGATAAGTCCGAAAAGGAGGAGAATGGCTAGTGTACTGGATGCTGTCATGGAATCGACAAAGGTACTAACTCCTGTCTCTACAGAAGTACCTAACATGGGTGAGAAAAATACAAAGGAAACTGCTGAAGCTGTCATAACTCGGTTGAAGCTGAAGCTGGGCCCTCAGTTCCCATAGAAACAGGGCCTGCGGAGCTTGTTGAAAAGGATACTGAACCAGAACCTTCGGATGCTGTAAAAGCTCTGTTACCGTTAGAAAAAGAGGGAACCAGCAAAGAATCTAAATTCCCTGCCGCTGAGGCTTCTACTGAGGGATTGGAATTTACAGTGCATCACGCGGTAGGGAAAAAGCTATCAGAGGAGCAGATTGCCGAAGCTAGGCAATATGCTAAGGATCTAAAGTATCCCCCAGGATCCCTGGTGTTTAATGGAACTTGAAAGTCGCCTAGAGGGGGAGTGAATAGGGCGAAACTGAAATTTACAAAGTTAATCACAACTACAAGCCGGGTTAGCGTTAGAAATGTAAACGAGTCCGAGAGAGGGCGTAAAAACAAATCGCAAGCGAATAGAGATGTGTGACACAAGGATTTGTTTTACCGAGGTTCGGTTCTCTCAAACCTACTCCCCGTTGAGGTGGTCACAAAGACCGGGTCTCTTTCAACTCTTTCCCTCTCTCAAACGGTCCCTCGGACCGAGTGAGCTTCTTTTCTCAATCAACCGGGAACCAAACTTCCCCGCAAGGACCACCACACAATTGGTGTCTCTTGCCTTGATTACAATTGAGATAATCGCAAGAAAGAATGAGAAAAAGAAGCAATCCAAGCGCAAGAGCTCAAATGAACACAACAATCACTCTCTCTAATCGCTAAAGTTTTGAGTGGAATTGGGAGAGGATTTGATCTCTTTGGTGTGTCTAGAATTGAATGCTAGAGCTCTTGTAAGTAGTTGGAGGGTGAATACTTGGATGACTTGAAAGTGGGGTGGTTGGGGGTATTTATAACCCCAACCACCAAACTAGTCGTTTGGTGAAGGCTTCTGTCGCATGGCGCACCGGACAGTCCGGTGCGCCAGCCACGTCACCCGGCCGATGGATTCCGACCGTTGGAGCTATGTCTTGTGGGCCCGCCTGGCTGTCCAGTGGCGCACCGGACAGGCCCTGTAGGCTGTCCGGTGTGCCACCCGTGCGTGCACTGCTCCTCTACGCGCATTTAATGCGTTGCAGTCGACCGTTGCGCACGAAGTAGCCGTTGCTCCGCAGTTACACCGGACAGTCCGGTGTGCACCGGACACTGTCCGGTGACTCACCGGACAGTTCGGTGAATTTTAGCGGAGCGGATTCCCGAAGCTGGCGAGTTCAGAGTTGCTCTCCCTTGGGGCACCGGACACTGTTCGGTGGTGCACCGGACAGTCCGGTGAATTATAGCGGAGCTCCTCTGAAAATTCCCGAAGGTGAAGAGTTCATCTTGGAGTCCCCTGGTGCACCGGACACTGTCCGGTGCGCCAGACCAGGGCACACTTCGGTTGTCCCTTGCTCTCTTTGATTGAACCCTTTTCTTGGTCTTTTTATTGGCTTATTGTGAACCTTTGGCACCTGTAGAACTTAAGGACTAGAGCAAACTAGTTAGTCCGATTATTTGTGTTGGGCAATTTCAACCACCAAAATCAATTAGGAAATAGGTGTAAGCCTAATTCCCTTTCAATCTCCCCCCTTTTTGGTGATTGATGCCAACACAAACCAAAGCAAATATAGAAGTGAATAATTGAACTAGTTTGCAAAATGTAAATGCAATGGTTACTTAGAATTGAGCCAATATAAATTCTCATAAGATACGCATGAATTGTTTCTTTATATTCTCAACATTTTGGACCACGCTTGCACCACATGTTTTGTTTTTGCAAATACTTTTGTAAATTCTTTTCAAAGTTCTTTTTGCAAATAGTCAAAGGTAAATGAGTAAGATTTTGAGAAGCATTTTCAAGATTTGAAATTTTCTCCCCCTGTTTCAAATGCTTTTTCCTTTGACTAAACAAAACTCCCCTTCAATAAAATTCTCCTCTTAGTGTTCAAGAGGGTTTTAAGATACTAATTTTTGAAGGTGCTACTTTCTCCCCCTTTAGAACACAATGAGATACCAATTTTGGAAGTCATAAGTTTTAAAATTTGGTGGTGGTGGTGCGGTCCTTTTGCTTTGGGCTAATACTTTCTCCCCCTTTGGCATGAATCACCAAAAACGGATACTTAGAGTGAAATATAAGCCCTTTTAACTACTTTCTCCCCTTTGGCAAATAAAACATATGAGTGAAGATTATACCAAAGACGGAGAGATGCTCGGATCGACGGCGAAGGATGAATGAGTTGATGGAGTGGAGTGGAAGCCTTGTCTTCGCCGAAGACTCCAATTCCCTTTCAATACACCTATGACTTGGTTTGAAATTCACTTGAAAACATATTAGTCATAGCATATGAAAGAGACATGATCAAAGGTATATTTATGAGCTATGTATGCAAGACATCAAAAGAAATTCCTAGAATCAAGAATATTTAGCTCATGCCTAAGTCTGGTAAATGTTTGCTCATCCAATGACTTGGTAAAGATATTGGCTAATTGATCCTTAGTGTTAATGTATGCAATCTCGATATCTCCCTTTTGTTGGTGATCCCTTAAGAAATGATACCGAATGGCTATGTGTTTAGTGCGGCTATGCTCAACGGGATTATCCGCCATGCGGATTGCACTCTCATTATCATATAGAAGAGGAACTTTGGTTAATTTGTAACCATAGTCCCTAAGGGTTTGCCTCATCCAAAGCAATTGCGCGCAACAATGGCCTGTGGCAATATACTCGGCTTTGGCGGTTGAAAGAGCCACAGAATTTTGCTTCTTTGAAGCCCACGACACCAAGGATCTTCCCAAGAACTGGCAAGTCCCCGATGTGCTCTTTCTATTGATTTTACACCCTGCCCAATCGGCATCCGAATAACCAATTAAATCAAATGTGGATCACCGAGGGTACCAAAGCCCAAACTTAGGAGTATAAGCCAAATATCTCAAGATTCGTTTTATGGCCATAAGGTGAGATTCCTTAGGGTCGGCTTGGAATCTTGCACACATGCATACGGAAAGCGTAATGTCCGGTCGAGATGCACATAAATAGAGTAATGAACCTATCATCGACCGGTATACCTTTTGATCGACGGATTTACCTTCCGTGTCGAGGTCGAGATGCCCATTGGTTCCCATGGGAGTCTTGATGGGCTTGGCATCCTTCATCCCAAACTTGTTTAGAATGTCTTGAGTATACTTCGTTTGGCTAATGAAGGTGCCCTCTTGGAGTTGCTTCACTTGAAATCCTAAGAAATACTTCAACTCCCCCATCATTGACATCTCGAATTTTTGTGTCATGATCCTACTAAATTCTTCACATGTAGATTCGTTAGTAGACCCAAATATGATATCATCAACATAAATTTGGCATACAAACAAATCATTGTCAAGAGTTTTAGTAAATAACGTAGGATCGGCCTTTCCGACTTTGAAGCCATTAGCAATAAGGAAATCTCTTAGGCATTCATACCATGCTCTTGGGGCTTGCTTGAGCCCATAAAGCGCCTTAGAGAGCCTATAGACATGGTTAGGATACTCACTGTCTTCAAAGCCGGGAGGTTGCTCAACATAGACCTCTTCCTTGATTGGTCCATTGAGGAAGACACTCTTCACGTCCATTTGGTAAAGCTTGAAGCCATGGTAAGTAGCATAGGCTAATAATATACGAATTGACCCAAGCCTAGCTATGGGTGCATAGGTTTCACCGAAATCCAAACCTTCGACTTGGGAGTATCCCTTGGCCACAAGTCGAGCTTTGTTCCTTATCACCACACCATGCTCATCTTGCTTGTTGCGGAAGACCCATTTGGTTCCTACAACATTTTGATTAGGACGTGGAACTAAATGCCATACCTCATTTCTCGTGAAGTTGTTGAGCTCCTCTTGCATTGCCACCACCCAATCCGAATCTTGAAGTGCTTCCTCTACCCTGTGTGGCTCAATAGAGGAAACAAAAGAGTAATGCTCACAAAAATGTGCAACACGAGATCTAGTGGTTACCCCTTATGAATGTCGCCGAGGATGGTGTCGACGGGGTGATCTCGTTGGATTGCTTGGTGGACTCTTGGGTGTGGCGGTCTTGCAACTTCCTCATCCTCCTTGTCTTGATCAATTGCATCTCCCCCTTGATCATTGCTGTCATCTTGAGGTTGCTCATCATTTTGAATTTCTCCTTCATCAACTTGAGCCTCGTCCTCATTTTGAGTTGGTGGAGATGCTTGCGTGGAGGAGGATGGTTGATCTTGTTCATTTGGAGGCTCTTCGGATTCCTTAGGACACACATCCCCAATGGACATGTTCCTTAATGTGATGCACGGAGCCTCTTCATCACCTATCTCATCAAGATCAACTTGCTCTACTTGAGAGCCGTTAGTCTCATCAAACACAACGTCACAAGAAACTTCAACTTGTCCAGAGGACTTGTTAAAGACTCTATATGCCCTTGTGTTTGAATCATATCCTAGTAAAAAGCCTTCTACAGTCTTAGGAGCAAATTTAGATTTTCTACCTCTTTTAACAAGAATAAAGCATTTGCTACCAAAGACTCTAAAATATGAAATGTTGGGCTTTTTACCGGTCAGGAGTTCGTACGATGTCTTCTTGAGGATTCGATGTAGATACAACCGGTTGATGGCGTAGCAGGCGGTGTTGACCGCCTCGGCCCAAAACCGATCCGAAGTCTTGTACTCATCAAACATGGTTCTTGCCATGTCCAGTAGAGTTCTATTCTTCCTCTCCACTACACCATTTTGTTGTGGTGTGTAGGGAGAAGAGAACTCATGCTTGATGCCCTCCTCCTCAAGGAAGCCTTCAATTTAGGAATTCTTGAACTCCGTCCCGTTGTCGCTTCTAATTTTCTTGATCCTTAAGCCGAACTCATTTTGAGCCCGTCTCAAGAATCCCTTTAAGGTCTCTTGGGTTTGAGTTTTTTCCTGCAAGAAGAATACCCAAGTGAAGCGAGAATAATCATCTACAATAACTAGACAGTACTTACTCCCGCCGATGCTTATGTAAGCGATCAGGCCGAATAAATCCATGTGTAGGAGCTCCAGTGGCCTGTCAGTCGTCATGATGTTCTTATGCGGATGATGAACACCAACTTGCTTTCCTGCCTGACATGCGCTATAAATCCTATCTTTCTCAAAATGAACATTTGTTAATCCTAAAATGTGCTCTCCCTTTAGAAGCTTATGAAGATTCTTCATCCCAACATGGGCTAGTCGGCGGTGCCAGAGCCAACCCATGTTAGTCTTAGCAATTAAGCAAGTGTCAAGTTCAGCTCTATCAAAATCTACCAAGTATAGCTGACCCTCTAACACTCCCTTAAATGCTATTGAATCATCACTTCTTCTAAAGACAGTGACGCCTACATCAGTAAATAGACAGTTGTAGCCCATTTTGCATAATCGAGATACAGAAAGCAAATTGTAATCTAATGAATCAACAAGAAAAACATTGGAAATGGAATGGTCAGGAGATATAGCTATTTTACCCAAACCTTTGACCAAACCTTGGTTTCTGTCGGCGTTTCAAAACCCGGGGGGTCCCTGGACCGACGAGTGAATTGTCGCCGCGTGCCCCAGCCCAGATGGGTCGGCGCGAGGCGGAACGCGAAGGGGGGAAAAGCAGCCGGAGGGAGACAGGCATGGGAGGTGGAACCCGCGGCCTTCGTGTTAGCCCCGCGCCCAGGTCGGGTGCGCTTGCAGTAGGGGGTTACAAGCGTCCACGCGGGAGGGAGCGAGCGGCCTTGCGCGAGCGCCGTCCCGTCCTTCCCCGCGCGGCCAACCCTCTGTAAGAGGGCCCTGGACCTCCCTTTTATAGGCGTAAGGAGAGGATCCAGATGTACAATGGGGGGTGTAGCAGTGTGCTAACGTGTCTAGCGGAGGAGAGCTAGCGCCCTAAGTACATGCCATCGTGGCAGCCGAAGAGGTTTTGGCACCCAGTTCGTGTGGTGTCGTGGCCGTCGGAGGAGTGCTGGAGCCTGGCGGAAGGACAGCTGTCGGGGCTATCGAGTCCTTGCTGATGTCCTCTTGCTTCCGTAAGGGGGCTGAGAGCCGCCGTCGTCATGGAGCGTGTGGGGTGCCATCATTACTCGTATAGTGGAGCGAGCCAGATGGGACGCCGGTCTTGTTCCCTGTAGCCTGAGTCAGCTCGGGGTAGGGTAATGATGGCGTCTCCTGTTGACGTGGTCGGTCCGTGCCCTAGGTTGGGCAAGGTGGAGGCTCCTCCGAGGTCGAGGTCGAGTCTATCTTCCAAGGTCGAGGTCGAGTCCGAGCCCCCGGGTCGGACAAGGCAGAGACCGTCGGCTGAGGCCAGGGCGGAGTCCGAGCCCTAGGGTCGGGCGAAGCGGAGTTCGTCGTCCTTCGGGGCTGAGCCCGAGTCCGAGCCATGGGGTCGGGCGAAGCGGATTCGTCGTCTTCCGGTGCTGAGCCCGAGTCCGAGCCCTGGGGTCGGGCGAAGCGGAGTTCGTCGTCTTCCGGGGCTGAGCCCGAGTCCGAGCCCTGGGGTTGGGTGAAGCGGAGTTCGTCGTCTTCCGGGGTCGAGCCCGAGTCCGAGCCCTGGGGTCGGGCGAAGCGGAGTTCATTGTCTTCCGGGGCCGAGCCCGAGTCCGAGCCCTGGGGTCGGGCGGAGCGGAGTTCGTCGTCTTCCGGGGCTGAGCCCGAGTCCGAGCCCTGGGGTCGGGCGAAGCGGAGTTCGTCGTCTTCCGGGGCTGAGCCCGAGTCCGAGCCCTGGGGTCGGGCGAAGCGGAGTTCATCGTCTTCCGGGGCTGAGCCCGAGTCCGAGCCTTGGGGTCGGGCGAAGCGGAGTTTCCTATGACACCTGAGGCCGGACTTGGCTGCTGTCAGCCTCGCTCTGTCGAGTGGCTCAGCAGTCGGAGCGGCGCAGGTGGCGCTGTCCTCTTGTCAGATTGGTCAGTGGAGCGGCGAAGTGACTGCGGTCACTTCGGCTCTGTCGACTGGAGGGCGTGCGTCAGGATAAAGGTGTCAGGCCACCTTTGCATTAAATGCCCCTGTGCTTTGGTCGGTTGGCGTGGCGATTTGGCCAAGGTTGCTTCTTGGTGAAGACTGGGCCTCGGGCGAGCCGAAGGTGTGTCCGTTGCTGGAGGGGGTCCTCGGGCGAGACGTAGATCCTCCGGGGTCGGCTGCCCTTGCCCGAGGCTGGGCTCGGGCGAGGCTGGGCTCGCGTCCCTCGAATGGACCGATCCTTGACTTAATCGCACCCATCA
Organism: Zea luxurians; assembly: GCA_029449295.1. Taxonomy (NCBI): domain Eukaryota; kingdom Viridiplantae; phylum Streptophyta; class Magnoliopsida; order Poales; family Poaceae; genus Zea; species Zea luxurians. The sequence goes on along the minus strand of JAOPSE010000001.1, from coordinate 30,957,147 downwards.
GACCTTTGCAGCTTTGTGCCGATGGGGGTTACCAGCTAAGATTTTAGGAGTCTTGAGGGTACCCCTAATTATGGTCCCCGACAGTAGCCCTCGAGCCTTGAAGGGAGTGTTAATACTCGCTTGGAGGCATTTGCCGCACTTTTTTGCAAGGGGACCAGCCTTTTTTTGGTTGAATTTTGTTCCGGTGGGTGCGCGCGAGCGCACCCGCCGGGTGTAGCCCCCGAGGCCTCGGAGGAGTAGTTTGACTCTGTTGGAGACTTGTTCTCAAATGCTATGAATTAAGAACAAGGCAACACAGAAAGAAGTTAATGGTTAATGCCCTTCGTCCTTCGAAGCATTATTTCCCTTAGGATATAACGATTCTTCAGACGAAGGTCATGAAGGACATACCTTCATCATCACAGTTTATATTGATAAAAGGAGAAGCATATGAAACATGAGAGAATAACATGAATAATCACCTAACATTATTACATGTCCTTATTATATAATCATGGAAGAATAAGAACAATATTGAATTACATTTGTACCTTCGGCTTGAGAGAAGGCAAAAATACAAGCGTGACGCACGAGCGAGTACAAGCCAGCGTGAACAGTACGGGGGTACTGTTCATCTATTTATAGACACAGGACACAGCCTGTGAAGAATTACAATTATGCCCCTCATAAAAGTTTACAACATTGACTCAGACCTTTATGGACTAAAAGGTCATTCTATCTTTAAGTCGGTTTGTAATACTGAAGCTTCATGAAGAGGAACCTTCGGCCAACTCATACAAACAGCTTCAGCTGAAAACCGCTTATTCCTACAAGACCTTCGGCGACGAAGCATAGTCCCAACAGTAGCCCCTTTCGCGGTGCTAGATCATTTTTCATAACGAGCTTGATCCGTGAAAAAAGTCTCTTAAGCTTTGGGAAGCCGAAGGTCCAAAAAACACCTTCCCTGAGCTCGTTGTCGAGAAACGATTCAGTTTCCGAGCGCGTAGCGGTCCCACCTTGCAGAGTTACTGTTTGGTCTCTGCGGTCCACCGCGCAGCAAGTGCAAGCGGTTGTCCGCCTGGTGTAAAAATCCTGGCGTTTCGCCTTCTTACCTGCAGCACTATATAGACAGACAAGTAGGTGTGAAGTTACCACAGCATTCATTGCTATTTGCACTGTTTTGCTGCCAAAATTTTTAACCATAGCCGAAGCTTGACTCTCGGAATCAAACGAAGCTCCAGCTTGAAGCCAACTTCGTCAGAAGAAAAAACTTCGGAAGAAAAAGTATTTAATTCCCGCAAATTCAGAATTAAATGGCCAGAGTGCGTTCTATCGCTAGGGTTGAGCGTGAAGGAGGCGAAGCTGAAGGCTCGGAGACTATTCCCATCTCCGAAGCAATGCAACGATCCGGACTGGTAACTTCGGAAGAAATCCCCACTGTTGAAGCAGAACAAGCAATTGCCGAAGCAGAAGAAGAGAACATTGAAGAAACTGATCCCGAAGATGATTATCGTATTGCCATGCCAAGTAAGCCCAGCCACTTGGACTTCGGAAAGTCGACCGTTTCGAAGGCTGATCTCTCCAAGATGGTAAAGTCAGGTTATTTCAGTGAAAGTCAGAAGAAGCTACTTCGCTTCGGGGGGGGGGGAAGAAACTACCCCGAAGCCAGAGAAGGATGAAATAGTCATTTTCAAGAGCTTTCTAAAGGCTGGGTTGAGATTCCCCCTTCATAGGATTATTGCAGATGTATTGAAGAGGTTTGGTATCTACTTTCATCAGTTGACTCCTAACGCTATCGTTAGGCTTAGTGTTTATATCTGGGCCCTCCGAAGCCAGGCGGTGGAGCCGTTTGCCGACAGCTTTTATCGAGTTCATGAGCTGCATTACCAGACGAAGGCTAGAAAAGATGGATTACATGATAACTTTGGTTGCTACAATTTTGCCTATCGGAAAACCACAAAGTTTCCTGTAATCAGCTACCGAAGCAAATGGCCGGCAGGCTGGAAATCAGAATGGTTTTATGTGAGAGTTGACGAAGACAAAGAGAAGCTGGTACAAAGCCCTCTTGAATTGATCTTCGGAGAAACAAGACCGCGATGCCAAATGTCATTAGAAGGTTCCACTTGGGCTGCACTGGCTGAGTTTAAAATTATTTCAGAGCATATCAGTACCAGGGACCTGGTTCAAGAGTTCTTGGCCTTCAGGGTTTTTCCTACTTTAAAAGAATGGGAAATGCCGAAGCTAGAGGGGGAGAAGAAAGAAGGGGAACTTGTGCGGTTACCTTACTATTACAAGTTTAAGAAATACTTTAAAAAACCTTGCCAAGAGTGGCTGGATACAGTTGAAATAATGTGCAATGAAATACTCGGTGATTATTCCAAAAAAGAAGATCAGTTGATGACCGCGGCCTTCGGTACTCGTCCGAAGCGAAGACTGAATCGAGTGCTGGACGCCTTGGGTTTTGAATACCCTGACTACGAAAATCTGAATAAAGGTGCCGAAGGTCGGAAAAGGAAAAGGGGAGCCGAAGCTTTAAATGAAGATGAGGAAGAACCACCAAAAAAGAAGAATATTCCGAAGAAGAAGAAAATATCATCTCCGAAGCAAAAAGTATCTGACGAAGAGGAGACTCCCGCATCACGCTCTGCCACTGACGTGGAAGAGATTTTAAAGGTAATGACTGAATCCCTGCCTGCGAAGCTAAGTCCATTGGGGCCTCAACTGACAAAGTTTTTTCAGAGGGAAAAGGAGCCCGAAAAAACGAAGAAAACAACTAAAACAAAGAGACAAAGAATCATCGCAGTGACAGAAGTCATTGACAAGACACCACCGAGAGCTTCAGCTCAAAAGATACCAGCGGCTGAAGAAATAACAAATATTGAAATCACACCTTCGGAGGTCGCGGTTGCCGAAGCTACCTCAACTGAAGGTTTGAACTTGGAAAGCACAATTGAACACATCGACAAAATACTGCTAGACATGGCCACAGAAGAAGCTACTGCTGCCGCCGAAGAGGCCATGGCCGCAGTGTCTGGGAAAGAAAAGGAAATTGCTGACGAAGCTTCAGAGGACGAAGCCTTCATGTTCCAAAATTTGGTTGGAGAAGAATTGTCAAAAACCGAAATAGAAGAGCTTAAAGAGTATGCCAAATCCTGCGGATATAAACCAGGAGCACTCCTCTTCGGGGGTATTGACGATGAAAAATTAGACTGCATCCGGGATCAAACTGGAGCTAAGGTCATCGGTACTCTATCAAAGAGTATCGGTTTTCCGAAGCTGGAAATGGACATTAGCCGCTACCGACGGCAACATATCGTTGGTAGTTTATTTTATTCCAATTTCAAGGTGAACTACTATTCCCTTGTCTTTTATTGTTTTCAATAATGTAGACCTGTCTTAACGAAGGTTGTTTTCGTGCAGAGTATGCTGCTGAGCAAGGCTTTGAAAATGCAGCAAGATCTGGAAGACAAAAAGCACGAGGTTATAATTGAAAATTTAGAGAGCAAAATAAAAGAGCAATTAGCTACTATTGAAAAGAAGAACTTTGAGCTTCAGGCAACTGAAGGCTTATTGGCAGAAGCCGAAGCTAGAATAACGGAATTGAATACGAAGCTTCTCTGCCAATCTGAACAGTTTGAACAAGAGAAACAAGAACTAAATGCGAAACTTGAAGCCGAAGTCCAAGAAAATTCAGTTTTGAAAAAATTATTGGCAAGCCTTCAAGATAAATGTTTGGAATTTAGCAACAAATGTATTCAACGACTGAGAAAAATCTTCCACTCAGTTGGAGCTAGCAGTGAGAAATTCACCCCGTCAGCTGAAGATTTACCAAAGACCTTCGAACATATTGAAGGTGAAATTGATGAGCTTGACGAAGTTATAGCCGGGCACGGTGACTTCTGTGCCTGGGTAGCTTCTCGGGGCACTGCTGCTGCTTTCCTAAAAGCTGGCTGTGATCATGGAAAAATTGTCAATAGGCCCAATTTCACTCTATCACCAACAATTTTAGATGATATTCCTGACCTCGCCCGAAGCATTTCTAACAGATTTGTAAAGATGATATGGACAAAAGGCGGGCGAGAAAAGGCTGGAGACGAAGCTCGGAGTCATCTTGAACCAGTAAGAAATCATACCTTGTGCTTACCTTTCCCTTCAAACTTGGTTTTTACTCACAACACCTTAATTCATGTAGGATGACGAAGCTGAGACCAATGCTTGAAGAGTATGACGCCGAAGCTGAGGCCCCATGAAGATCAGTAGGAGTAGACTGTAGAAAAACTCAAGAGACTTTTGTAATAATTTTGTAAATACAGCTAAACTGTTCTTAATGAACTTTGTTCATACCTTGTAATATATTCTTACCCTTCCATCAATGTATGAGGTGCTTTGATGTGGACGAAATTAGCATTTTGAGCCGAAGGCGAAAAAACATCTTCCCTTCTTTTCGTACACAACGAAGCATAAAAGACAATTTTTTCTTTTTGCCGAAGCCCTTCTACACGACAAAGCACAAAAGACAGCTTCTTCTTTTTTCCGAAGCCTTTCTTTTTTGTACACAACGAAGCACAAAAGGCTGTTTCCTCTTTTTCCCGAAGCCTTTCTTTTTTGTACACGAAGAAGCTCTTCTCTTATGCCGAAGCAACCACTTATGCCATGATGATGATTATCCTACATATGCCTGGATGAATGCAAATGCTATGATGTAATGTGATGTGCGAATGAATGTCCAAACACATATCCGAAGCCATACCCTCAGCCATTATTTCCTTAGAAACAATCACACATCAGCTCTGCATTCCCTTAGGAACGACTTTGGAGTTTCTTCGCCTTTTACTTTCGGCGTAATCAGCGTTGACTTTTCGCTGTAAGCTCTGCATTCCCTTAGGAACGACTTTGGAGCTTCTTCGCCTTTTACTTTTGGCGGAATCAGCGTTGACTTTTCGCTGTAAGCTCTGCATTCCCTTAGGAACGACTTTGGAGCTTCTTCGCTTTTTACTTTTCGGCACTCAATGGTGCGTTCTCAGCTTTTACATTTACATTCCTTGGGGGATTTTGCTCTTATAGAACTAAAAAGGAAATTACATATGATGGCCCCATTAAAAACCTTTCTCCCCCTTTAGAAAGGAAAAGGGTGCCATGAAAAAGAAAAGACATAAAAAGTTACATCAAGTTACACATAATATCGCCGAAGCTCATCCGCATTCCAAGATCTAGGAATGTCGTTGCCGTCCATATCCTTCAATCTGTATGAACCGGGTCTTGACGAAGATGCTACTAAGAAAGGTCCCTCCCATTTCAACTGCAACTTGCCCACTGTATCTGGGTTAGCGACTCTCCGAAGCACCAAATGTCCTGGCTCAATATTCTTCAGCCGAACCTTTCTATCACGCCACTTGATTGTTTCGGCTTGATATTTATTGATGTTCTCCACGGCTTGAAGTCTGATCCCTTCTATAGCATCTTTTTCAACAGAATGATCAACTTCAGGATCTGACTCTGCCGAAGCTACTACTCTTATTGATCCAGTTTTAGCTTCCTCCGGAGTTATTGCTTCGTCACCAAACAATAATTTGAATGGGGTAAAGCCTGTTGACCTTGATGTTGTCGTGTTGTGGCTCCATACTACTTTGATTAGTTGGTCTGGCCACTTTCCCCTGGGTTGGTTGAAAATTAGCTTCATTATTCCTGTCATTATGATGCCATTGGCTCTTTCAACGAGTCCATTTGACTCCGGATGCCTGACTGATGCAAAATGGATCTTCGTGCCGATTTGATCATAGAATTCTCTGAAAGCTTCGGAGTCGAACTGTGTTCCATTATCTACAGTGATGGCTTTTGGTACTCCGAAACGACAAACAATATTCTGCCAGAAAAACTTTTGAATGGTGGCCGAAGTTATTGTGGCTAAAGGCTTTGCCTCAATCCATTTAGAAAAATATTCCACAGCCACCACAACATATCTTAAGTTTCCTTGGGCCGGTGGTAACGGACCTAACAAGTCAAGACCCCACCTTTGCAATGGCCAGACGGGTTGTATCAGCTGAGATAGAGACGAAGGTTGTTTTTGATCTCTTGCACATTTCTGACAACCTTCGCACTTTTGAACTAATTCCGCTGCATCCGAAGCTGCCTTCAGCCAATAAAACCCTTGACGAAAAACTTTTCCAAGTAACGGCCTAGATCCAATGTGAGATCCACACAAGCCTGCATGTATGTCTTTCATCAACTCTATGCCTTCGGCTCTGGATAAACACTTGAGTAGTGGAGCACAAACTCCATACTTGTACAACTCCCCTTCTATCATGACATATGGACGAGCTCTTGCCTCTATCCTCCTGTTATAAGTTTCGTCATCTGAAAGGAATTTACCCTGAAGGTAAGAGATGATCTCAGTTCTCCAATCTTCGCTATAAACAGGAGATATATTGAGGACTGCTATTTCAAGAAGTTCCACTGAAGGTGCTTTTACTGTTTCGAAGAACACATCCGAAGGTAAGGGCAGCCCCTGTGCTGCTGACTTAGCTAGCAAATCAACATGCTCATTTTGTCCTCGAGGGATATTTTTGACAGAAAATCCTTCGAAGGAAGCTTCGATTCTTCGGACCGTGTCTAGATATTTTTCAAGCTTCGGATCTTTAGCCTTGCAACTCTTGTCGATATGACCCGAAACAACCTGGGAATCAGTTTTAAGGATGGCCCTTCTGATTCCCATTGCTTTTAATTTCCGAAGGCCCAAAAGCAGGGCTTCGTACTCAGTAATATTGTTTGTACAGCTAAAATCGAGTCTTGCCGCATAACAAGTTTTAACTTTGGATGGTGAGACCAACACAGCGGCTGCTCCTGCTCCGAAGGTTCCCCAAGACCCATCGCAAAACACTGTCCACACTTCGGCATCTTTATTTGTTTCTTCATCCTGAGCCCCTGGCGTCCAATCGGCAATGAAATCTGCCAACGCTTGAGACTGGATCGAGGATCTATGCACATAATCAATGCAAAATTCATTGAGCTCTGCAGCCCATTTTCCAATCCGTCCAGTAGCTTCTCTATTTCTCATAATATTCTTCAACGGCTGCGAAGAAGGAACAACAATATTGTATGCTTGAAAATAATGCCGAAGCTTCCTGGATGCCATCAAAACAGCATATAATACCTTCTCCAATTCTGTATAGTTTTTCTTTGATACACTAAGAACTTCAGATACAAAATACACTGGAACCTGCTTCTTGACTTGGCCATCAAGCTTCTCCTGGACAAGTGCTGCACTTACCGCTGAGTGCGAAGCTGCCACATATAACAACAAAGGAGCCCCTGGCGTTGGTGGAGTTAATGTTGTTAAATCTATCAAATATTGCTTCAGTTCTTCAAAGGCTTTTTGTTGGCTTGGTCCCCATTGAAAGACTTCGGCTGATTTCAGCACTTCGAAGAATGGTAAATTTCTTTCTGCTGATCTGGATATGAATCTATTGAGAGATGCCAGCCTCCCTGTCGATCTTTGGGCCCCCTTTTTTGTAGTTGGTGGCTCCATTCGAAGTATAGCTTCAATTTTACTTGGATTAGCTTCAATTCCCTTTGTTGAAACCAAGCATCCAAGAAATTTCCCCTTCTTTACTCCGAAGACACATTTTTCTGGATTCAACTTTAAGCCAGCTTGTCTGAAACTGGCGAAGGTCTCCTGCAAATCAGCAATATGATTTTCCTGTTTCGTGCTTTTTACAATGATGTCATCAACATAAGTTAGCACATTTCTGCCTATCTGAGACTGGAGAACCTTCGCAGTCATTCTGCTGAAACTTCCTCCAGCGTTTTTGAGCCCCTCAGGCATCCGAAGATAGCAATATGTGCCACTTGGGGTTATGAAGCTAGTCTTCGGCTCATCTTCCTTCTTCATCCAGATTTGGTGATAGCCTGAGTAACAGTCTAGCAGACTCATGAGCTCTGAAGAAGCTGCTGCATCAACTAAAGAGTCTATCCTTGGCAATGGGAATTCGTCCTTCGGACAAGCCTTGTTGAGATCTGTAAAATCGATACACATTCGCCACTTGCCATTGGCCTTTTTTACCATAACAGTGTTAGCTAGCCATTCTGGGTACTTTACTTCTCTGATAACTCCTGCACTGAGGAGTCTTTTGACTTCATTACGAGCACCTTCGGCCTTATCATCAGACATTTTCCGAAGCCTCTGCTTTCTGGGTCTGAAGGATGGGTCAACATTGAGCGAGTGTTCTATAACATCCCTATTTACTCCGCAGAGGTCATTGGCTGACCATGCAAAAACATCTTTGTTGTTGAACAAAAACCTTATCAAGGTTTTCTCCTGCTCTTCGGATAATTGAGAGCCCAACAACACCTTCTGCTCTGCTATGTCCTCACATAAGAGCATGGGCTTCGGCTGATCTGCTGAAGCTGCTTTCTCCCTTCTGAATTTGTACTGTTCACAAGCTTCAGCTCCATCTATGTTATGGATTGCTTTTGAGTCAGTCCAGCTTCCTTCGGCCCTTCTGGCAGCTTCCTGACTTCCATGAATAGCGATGGGTCCTTGATCCGAAGGTATCTTCATGCAAAGATAGGCAGGATGAAGAATTGCTTCGAAAGCATTGAGGGTGCCACGACCAATAATTGCATTGTAAGGGTATTCCATGTCAACAATGTCAAACACAACTTGCTCAGTTCTGGTGTTGTTGATGAACCCGAAGGTCACCAACATGGTGATCTTGCCCAGTGCTACAATCTGTCTTCCTTTGAAGCCACAGAGAGGGTGCGTAGCATCATGAATCTTATCTTCTGACTCTTGCATTTGCCTGAAGGCCTTAGCAAATATGATATCAGCTGCACTGCTAGTATCAACCAAGACATTGTGGACCAAAAATCCTTTGATAACACAAGAGATAACCATGGCATTGTTGTGTGGGTAATCCTTGAGTTGAAAGTCCTCTTGGGAGAAGGTAATAGGAATGTGAGACCATCTCGACTTGATGAAGGGTCCTTGCACCCCAACATGCTGTACCCTTCTCTGTGCTTCCTTCTTCTGCTTCTTGTTGGCTGGCTCTGAACATGAACCGCCTGTTATCGGGAGTAGCAGCTTCAGAGCCGAAACAACTCCAGCTTGATCGTTGAACGAAGCCATCAGCTCAAAAAAGTGGAAGTGAGTTCACCGGATGTGGTCGCCAATGTTGGAGACTTGTTCTCAAATGCTATGAATTAAGAACAAGGCAACACAGAAAGAAGTTAATGGTTAATGCCCTTCGTCCTTCGAAGCATTATTTCCCTTAGGATATAACGATTCTTCAGACGAAGGTCATGAAGGACATACCTTCATCATCACAGTTTATATTGATAAAAGGAGAAGCATATGAAACATGAGAGAATAACATGAATAATCACCTAACATTATTACATGTCCTTATTATATAATCATGGAAGAATAAGAACAATATTGAATTACATTTGTACCTTCGGCTTGAGAGAAGGCAAAAATACAAGCGTGACACACGAGCGAGTACAAGCCAGCGTGAACAGTACGGGGGTACTGTTCATCTATTTATAGACACAGGACACAGCCTGTGAAGAATTACAATTATGCCCCTCATAAAAGTTTACAACATTGACTCAGACCTTTATGGACTAAAAGGTCATTCTATCTTTAAGTCAGTTTGTAATACCGAAGCTTCATGAAGAGGAACCTTCGGCCAACTCATACAAACAGCTTCAGCTAAAAACCGCTTATTCCTACAAGACCTTCGGCGACGAAGCATAGTCCCAACAGACTCCTTCGAGGTCTTAGTGCGTTTCACAACACTTCGGCTGGTCTGGTTGTTCCCTCATGCGAGCTGGCCGTAGCCCGGGTGCACGGTCGGGTCCCAAGTCCTCGGGCTGGTATATTGACGCTGTCAACGGTTTGGCCGGAGCCGGGTTTGCAAGAGCAGCCCCCGAGCCTCTGCACAGGGTGAGAGGACGGTCAAGGACAGACTCGACTTTTTTACATACGCCCCTGCGTCGCCTTTCCGCAAGGAGGAGGGGGGGAAAGCGCCATGTTGCCCTCGGAGGGCGCCGAACATGGTGTCTCCGGTGAGCTGCTGGCGGGTAATCCGAGTGGACGCCCGTGCCCCATTTGTTAGGGGTCGGCTAGAGGCCCGGAGGCGCGCTCCAAAAGTACCTGCGGGTGATCTGTTGGACCCGGTCCCCTTTTGACGGGGTCCGAGGGCTCGATGCCTCCCTCTGATGGGATTCCGTTACAAGATCGTTCCCGCTGGTCTCGGAAATGTTCTAGGGTACCTCGGGAGCGTAGCCCGAGCCTTGGTTATGTATCGAACGTACCCAGGGTCATCCCTCGCTCTGTGTCTGAGGCGACTGTGAACCCTTCGAGGGCCAGCCTACGAACCCCTGATCAGTAGTGGGCGCGGAGCCCGAGTGGTCTGAGGCGGCCGTTGAACCCTTCCGAGGGGCCGACCATCGAACCTCTGACCAGTAGTGGGCGCAGGACCCAAGTGCTCTGAGGCGGCCGTTGAACCCCTCCGAGGGGCCAGCCTTTGAACCTCTGATCAGTAGGGAGGCTCGGGGCCTGTTTCCTTCACGGAGAAGGATCCTTTTCGGGGTATCCCCCTTTCCCGGTCCATGTTGCAAGAGAGAGAAAGAGGAAAAGGATACGAAATCGAATGACGTGGCGTACCTTTTTTTACGCGGTTATTATGGCGAAGGCGAAGCGTCGCTTGCTTCTCCTGCCTGAGGCGCCGCCTGACCCGCCGCGGAGTTAATGCGACAGGGCGAGTGGTTCGCGAGGCGGCCGTTGCGCGTGCGCGGGCCGTTCGAGGAACGGTCATTTCGCTTTGAGTCTTTGAATTCCGCGGAGGGTTCGGGCGACGCGTTGAACGGGTCTTGCCTTGGTCTTTATATACTCGGGAGGGGGCCTGGTGACGGTTCTTTGCTCTGCATCTTGCCTTCTTCTTAGGTTTTCGCAACCTGAGAGATTTAGCCAGAGAAAAGGAAACCGCCCACCCAGTCCTTTCCGCCACCACCCCTTCTGCTCGGTGATGGCCGACCGGGTGACCATTATTCCGCCGCGCGACCTATGGCCTTTCTCCACATTCACGGCGGGTGACCTGGAGGACCTCGTTGCTGAGGGTTTACTTCGCCCTCTCTCTGATGAGAGGCAGCCGGAGTGGATTCCCCCCCGAACGGAGCCGCCCCGTCCCCGCCGCCGGGGTACGTCGTGAGCTTCGTCTCCTTCCACGAGCGGGGATTCGGTGTGCCGGCAAGCCGCTTCATGTGGGCAATCCTGCACAACTACGGGGTGGAGTTGCACAACCTCAGCCCTAACTCCATCTCGCAAGCCGCCATCTTCGTAGCGGTGTGCGAAGGATACTTGGGGATCGACCCCCACTGGGACTTGTGGACTCATTTCTTCTCCGTGGAGCTTTTTGCTTCACCGATGGGGAGAGAAGGGTCCGTGCGGCAGTGCGGGCCGGCGGCTGCATCCTCTAGCTGAGGCAGTCGCGAGCGTCGCAATATATTCCCGCCGTCCTTGCGTCCTCGAATAAAGGGTGGCAACGCCGGTGGTTCTATCTCCGGAATGACGACGAGAGGCTCCCGTCGTTTTCTCAGCGAGTGGTCACCGTCTGTAACACCCAAATTCTGAATTTGGGATTGGTAGAAGAAATCTGAGCAAAGTGTCATAATGATTTGGAAATTAGGGAATAAGAAAGTGATGAGAAAAGAATTTTACTTTTAAAGAAAACCATCCTATGAAATAAATAACAAGGAGAATAAAGCTTAAACTTAGTAAAATTAAAATAGTATGGTTTATAATCACCTTTGGGTTTCAATTGATACATTTGAAAAATCTGAAAACTAAAATAAAAAGTATAAATTTGAATTTGGAATAGAAAATAGAAAAGAGAAGGGAAGGACTAAGAAAAATACTACATAAAATAAAATAAAAATCAGAGTAAACATCCTTCACACTTATATTATTAAATTATACCTTCCAAACCGAGGACAAGTTAATCACAAAGTTTGAATTTAAACTTGAATTCAAGTTGGATTTGAAAATGGAGAAAAGAAAATAGAAATATAAAAGAAAAAGAACAAAACCCTGATGTTGGGCCGCACGCACCCATTTCGGCCCACCTCTCCCTTACCTGTCGCGCGGCCCAAATTCGAATCCACTCCCGCGCACGCCCTCTCACCTATCTCGCTGACCTGTGGGCCCCGTTTGACAGCCGGCTTCTGCGCGCGGAACGCTTCTCCGTGTGTCACTGGGTGCTCGGGCCCACTGGCCAGGAGCTTCTTCCTCCCGGACTCCACTCGCGTAGTGCGAGTTTGTTGCCGCAACGAACGCCGTGCGCATCGCGCGCTACACCGACCGGATTCCTCGGGCGCGGACTCCCCTAGCTATAAATTCGTACCGAGCTCGCCTCCCTCCCTTCATCTCCCCACTGCCAGCCACCATCGCCGATAACGCAGAGAGAGAACGTATGATGCCGCCGCGGGGGACTTGAGCTAATGGCGGTGGCAGGTCTTCAGAATTGGACCCACGGGCCTCACCATGCCGCTCGGAGTACCGTCGTGGCCTCATCGTGGCCGAAGCCTTGGAATCGCTTGCCATGGATGCATCGTCGCCGCGGTTCCGCCCGCTTCCGTGGCCAACTGCGTCACAGCTTCTTCTTGGTAAGAAATCACCCCCAAAATGTTCCCTGTTCTCTGCTCTACGTGATTCTCGCTTCCGTTAGGGGGATTAGGTACCTGGGCGTCGAATCGACTGCACGCCGGTATAGCTCCGCCGTGTGAAGGATTCTGGCGCCGCCTCAGGCCGGCGAGGAAGGGGGGAAGGCGCGCGGCCGTCGGATCTTGATGGATGGTCGGGATCGCATGCTCGTAGCGCTTCGGCTCGGGAACGCACGGTCCATTCGATCGAGATCCGAGGGCCACGGCTCGGTCTCTCCTTCATTAGATTCAGACGGTTGATCTCGCATCGGAGGGAGGGGATCGCATACCGGTTCGATCTAATCCTAGCTCTTGGATTATAATCCAACGGCCCTGATCCGTGGATACCCCTTCGGGCTGCCCAGTTTTCAAAAGAGCCCTCGGGAAAAACGTGAATCAACCCGCCGTCCCTGGGCGACTGTTGACTGAGTCTGGGACGACTTACACCGAGCCCCCTGCGTTTTCCAATAAATGAGGCCGAGTCCAGAGAGTTATAAAATCATAGAAAATGAATTAGAAAATGATTTTTAGTGTTAAAATAAATCCAGAAACTTAATTAATTCATAACTAATTCATTTTAGCTCCAAATTGAGTCATTCCAATTCCTAAAATTTTGTAATAATATTCTCTACCATTTAGAATCACTGTTTTGTCATGAACTCTGTTAGAAAATTTATTTATCATTTAATCATATTATAATCACCTTAAATCTTAGGAAAATCATAACTTGAATTCTACAACTCCAAAATTAATAATCCTTTTTCCTGTGATCTTATTTTAATATGTAGATTATTAATATGTATTTTGCATATATGTTTGGTGTAATGTTAATTTTACCTATACCATGTATGTTTGTATTGCTACGACTAGCAGTGAGGTCACGAGGATCTGAGGAATCATCCCAGTACCTGGATTCTCAAGGCCCAGGCAAGTTGTGCCCTTGATCACTCCTTTTCACCCACTCATGTTCTAATTAATCATAATGATCTGCATAGGTTAATTTTGATGGGACCCAATAGGTTACCCTAGTTTGTCTATCTTTATACCTTGTTTACCACTGATCTTTCTGGGTAGTACTTGCTAGTGCTATATGTGGTTTTGGGTATGGAGATACACTATTCATGATTATACTTTTGTTATCAGTTGTTATTTATGGTTCATGTTAAGATCATTATGTTAATTGGAACATGGAGAACCACCCGGGAAAACAGTGCTACCATGAGGGTGGAATGGGACGCCCTTGGCTGATTAATTAGGAAAGCTAGTGGAAGACTACCTTACCCGAAAGGGGCAAGGGCAGTAGGGGAGAGGTCAGTGTAGGGAGGCCCTCGGGAGGATTTTGCTGCGATGGCGGTCCTGCAAGGGATTCCTGCACTGGATCTTCCTATAAACTGTAGCGGGTTTTCGGAAGCTAGTGGAACTTTGTAAAGGCCTCGTAGTGGATCCCTAGCCATTCACCTCGGAAGTGTCTAAGGGCTTTGCAAACCCTGGCGACATGGGATACACGACTTGTGGGTAAAGATGCGCAACCTCTGCAGAGTGTAAAACTGGTATACTAGCCGTGCTCACGGTCAAGAGCAGCTCGGACACTCACATGATTAAATTATGGAACTTAAACTCAATTTGTCATATGCATTGCATCGCAGGTGAAGTTGTTACTTTGGTTCTACTATTTAACTGGGTTGGTATTTACTTATACTTAGTAACTGCTAATAAAATTTTGACCAACTTTAAAAGCAATGCTCAGCTCTAACCATCTTCTTTGGTAAGCCTTACACTTCACGTGAGCTCCCACCTTTGGCGAGTTCATGCACATTATTCCCCACAACTTGTTGAGCGATGAACGTATGTGAGCTCACTCTTGCTGTCTCACATACACCACAGGTCAAGAACAGGTACTGCAGGATGATGCTCATGGAGGATGCTGCGTTGAGTTCGTGAGAGGTCTAGGTCGTCGTCTCCCAGTCAACTTTGGGTTGCTGGACCGTTGTCTCCTTATAATGTAATTATTTATTTTGTATAGAACTCCTGTTATATATAAAGTTGTGACATTCGATCCTGTGCCACTATACATCATATGTATGAGACTTGGTCCCAGCATACCTGGTGTTTATGTTAACCCCGGGTTTTGGACCCCTAAAATCCGGGTGTTACAGGAGTGGTATCAGAGGAATGTTGACTGTAGGACGAAACCTAGATAGAACTGGACAACCAATATTTACTTACCTTTGCTACTCTGATTCTTTTCTGAACTTTTCTTAATCTTTTCTCATCTATTTCCGCTTACTCTGATTATTCTCACCTTTTCTTTTCTAAAGACAAATGTGGATTTCACACTTTGAAATCCAGTGCCTAAAGTGACTTTGGGAATAGGAAACCTAATCTTAGGAACAAAAACAAAACTATTTTTGTCTATGTATTTGAATGTTTATCCTTATGATATCTGTCTGATCTGGATCTTTGTTTGAGTGTGATGAGTTGTGGAATAATGTCCACAATTGCATCTACATATACATAATACTTATAAAACTAACTAGACAAACTAGATTATTCCTGATTAAAGTATCTAGCCTTAAACAATATACATCTTATCTTAAAAGATTCTACCCTACACTCATAGATCCATCTTATCTCAAAAGATCCTAACTTATTCTAATTAAAATATATCTAGCCTAATAAATTCATCTTATCTTAAAGGATACTCTATTACCTTAGTAGATTCATCTTATCTTGAAAAGATTTTATCCTTATCCTAATAGATCTAACTGGCCTCAGAAGATTCTATCTTATCTTTATGGATCTGTCTTATCCTAATAAGCATACTTATCCACCCTAGTTTAACAACCATGATATAATGCAAATTAAGTAGATCTTATCTAGTCTAATCTGATTACCTTGATTTAATTCTAATCCCATCAAATCTGATCAGATCTAACCTAATGGACAAACATATTAGATAATACTGGTAAAATAAGATCGGATTCTACTCTTATAAATATGTTTTAATCCAAGTTGGACTGAGATTCCTATTTAGACTAGACCACATACAACAACCTGGCCATATGCAACTACCCTAAACACTCGACAGTTGCATAACCTCTCAATTATAAACTAGCAAGAGACTCTATCTTATTATAACATATCTAACTAATCTCAAAACATCCTAACATATTCTACCCTGTTGGACCTATCTAACCTAAACTAGTCTAATCTAGTCATATCCAATTCATTCTGGATCATATCTTACCTAATGTGACCTGATCCAGTGTGGTCTAATGTTATCTAACTTAATGTGGTTCACTTAAACAGATTAATGACACTAGTAGAAGAGATTAGATCCCACTAGCCATGTATTAACTTATCTTAGCACATTGGATCAATTCAACCACGAGCTAACCCAACCCATAGAACCATGATGAATGGAATAACCTTTCTATTCCCACCTAACAACAAACCAACTTGTAACCTACATCATATAGTCTATCTCATCCATACCTATATTAACCATATTCCCCAGCCAATAATATACACTGACTCCTAATCAATGAGATAAGACCAAAGAAGATGATCAACTTCATCAAGGAAGGATGAACACCAACTCAAGTCTTCAAGAATCAAGTAAGGTCACCAAGATGAGTCAAGATCCACAATCTTGGATGGAGTTTTTCTTATCCTACTCTTTCTTACCCAAACCTATATATACTCTAAAGACATCTTCTATCCTACATAATAAAATGGACATACATATATACACCCATGCTTTCCTAACCACCAGTTCCACCAAGATACATAAACATATTTATATATTACTACTATTTGTAAGGTCTAAGTGTTACCTTAGTTAGTAGCTAGTATTTTACTATATTGAGAATAATAATAAGGTCTATCTGACCTCATGTGTTGCTAATAAATAATGCATCATGCTGAGATTTTGTTTGTGCATATGTTGGAGATAACATAAGTTATGCACCCTTTTCTTACAAATCTCGAGGACGAGATTATTTTTAAGGGGGGTAGGATTTGTAACACCCAAATTCTGAATTTGGGATTGGTAGAAGAAATCTGAGCAAAGTGTCATAATGATTTGGAAATTAGGGAATAAGAAAGTGATGAGAAAAGAATTTTACTTTTAAAGAAAACCATCCTATGAAATAAATAACAAGGAGAATAAAGCTTAAACTTAGTAAAATTAAAATAGTATGGTTTATAATCACCTTTGGGTTTCAATTGATACATTTGAAAAATCTGAAAACTAAAATAAAAAGTATAAATTTGAATTTGGAATAGAAAATAGAAAAGAGAAGGGAAGGACTAAGAAAAATACTACATAAAGTAAAATAAAAATCAGAGTAAACATCCTTCACACTTATATTATTAAATTATACCTTCCAAACCGAGGACAAGTTAATCACAAAGTTTGAATTTAAACTTGAATTCAAGTTGGATTTGAAAATGGAGAAAAGAAAATAGAAATATAAAAGAAAAAGAACAAAACCCTGATGTTGGGCCGCACGCACCCATTTCGGCCCACCTCTCCCTTACCTGTCGCGCGGCCCAAATTCGAATCCACTCCCGCGCACGCCCTCTCACCTATCTCGCTGACCTGTGGGCCCCGTTTGACAGCCGGCTTCTGCGCGCGGAACGCTTCTCCGTGTGTCACTGGGTGCTCGGGCCCACTGGCCAGGAGCTTCTTCCTCCCGGACTCCACTCGCGTAGTGCGAGTTTGTTGCCGCAACGAACGCCGTGCGCATCGCGCGCTACACCGACCGGATTCCTCGGGCGCGGACTCCCCTAGCTATAAATTCGTACCGAGCTCGCCTCCCTCCCTTCATCTCCCCACTGCCAGCCACCATCGCCGATAACGCAGAGAGAGAACGTATGATGCCGCCGCGGGGGACTTGAGCTAATGGCGGTGGCAGGTCTTCAGAATTGGACCCACGGGCCTCACCATGCCGCTCGGAGTACCGTCGTGGCCTCATCGTGGCCGAAGCCTTGGAATCGCTTGCCATGGATGCATCGTCGCCGCGGTTCCGCCCGCTTCCGTGGCCAACTGCGTCACAGCTTCTTCTTGGTAAGAAATCACCCCCAAAATGTTCCCTGTTCTCTGCTCTACGTGATTCTCGCTTCCGTTAGGGGGATTAGGTACCTGGGCGTCGAATCGACTGCACGCCGGTATAGCTCCGCCGTGTGAAGGATTCTGGCGCCGCCTCAGGCCGGCGAGGAAGGGGGGAAGGCGCGCGGCCGTCGGATCTTGATGGATGGTCGGGATCGCATGCTCGTAGCGCTTCGGCTCGGGAACGCACGGTCCATTCGATCGAGATCCGAGGGCCACGGCTCGGTCTCTCCTTCATTAGATTCAGACGGTTGATCTCGCATCGGAGGGAGGGGATCGCATACCGGTTCGATCTAATCCTAGCTCTTGGATTATAATCCAACGGCCCTGATCCGTGGATACCCCTTCGGGCTGCCCAGTTTTCAAAAGAGCCCTCGGGAAAAACGTGAATCAACCCGCCGTCCCTGGGCGACTGTTGACTGAGTCTGGGACGACTTACACCGAGCCCCCTGCGTTTTCCAATAAATGAGGCCGAGTCCAGAGAGTTATAAAATCATAGAAAATGAATTAGAAAATGATTTTTAGTGTTAAAATAAATCCAGAAACTTAATTAATTCATAACTAATTCATTTTAGCTCCAAATTGAGTCATTCCAATTCCTAAAATTTTGTAATAATATTCTCTACCATTTAGAATCACTGTTTTGTCATGAACTCTGTTAGAAAATTTATTTATCATTTAATCATATTATAATCACCTTAAATCTTAGGAAAATCATAACTTGAATTCTACAACTCCAAAATTAATAATCCTTTTTCCTGTGATCTTATTTTAATATGTAGATTATTAATATGTATTTTGCATATATGTTTGGTGTAATGTTAATTTTACCTATACCATGTATGTTTGTATTGCTACGACTAGCAGTGAGGTCACGAGGATCTGAGGAATCATCCCAGTACCTGGATTCTCAAGGCCCAGGCAAGTTGTGCCCTTGATCACTCCTTTTCACCCACTCATGTTCTAATTAATCATAATGATCTGCATAGGTTAATTTTGATGGGACCCAATAGGTTACCCTAGTTTGTCTATCTTTATACCTTGTTTACCACTGATCTTTCTGGGTAGTACTTGCTAGTGCTATATGTGGTTTTGGGTATGGAGATACACTATTCATGATTATACTTTTGTTATCAGTTGTTATTTATGGTTCATGTTAAGATCATTATGTTAATTGGAACATGGAGAACCACCCGGGAAAACAGTGCTACCATGAGGGTGGAATGGGACGCCCTTGGCTGATTAATTAGGAAAGCTAGTGGAAGACTACCTTACCCGAAAGGGGCAAGGGCAGTAGGGGAGAGGTCAGTGTAGGGAGGCCCTCGGGAGGATTTTGCTGCGATGGCGGTCCTGCAAGGGATTCCTGCACTGGATCTTCCTATAAACTGTAGCGGGTTTTCGGAAGCTAGTGGAACTTTGTAAAGGCCTCGTAGTGGATCCCTAGCCATTCACCTCGGAAGTGTCTAAGGGCTTTGCAAACCCTGGCGACATGGGATACACGACTTGTGGGTAAAGATGCGCAACCTCTGCAGAGTGTAAAACTGGTATACTAGCCGTGCTCACGGTCAAGAGCAGCTCGGACACTCACATGATTAAATTATGGAACTTAAACTCAATTTGTCATATGCATTGCATCGCAGGTGAAGTTGTTACTTTGGTTCTACTATTTAACTGGGTTGGTATTTACTTATACTTAGTAACTGCTAATAAAATTTTGACCAACTTTAAAAGCAATGCTCAGCTCTAACCATCTTCTTTGGTAAGCCTTACACTTCACGTGAGCTCCCACCTTTGGCGAGTTCATGCACATTATTCCCCACAACTTGTTGAGCGATGAACGTATGTGAGCTCACTCTTGCTGTCTCACATACACCACAGGTCAAGAACAGGTACTGCAGGATGATGCTCATGGAGGATGCTGCGTTGAGTTCGTGAGAGGTCTAGGTCGTCGTCTCCCAGTCAACTTTGGGTTGCTGGACCGTTGTCTCCTTATAATGTAATTATTTATTTTGTATAGAACTCCTGTTATATATAAAGTTGTGACATTCGATCCTGTGCCACTATACATCATATGTATGAGACTTGGTCCCAGCATACCTGGTGTTTATGTTAACCCCGGGTTTTGGACCCCTAAAATCCGGGTGTTACACCGTCGCCGCCGATGCTTGGCGCTACGGGACCCCGCACGATAGACAGAAGAATCTCGAGCCCCTCCTCAAGGCCCTGGAGGCGTTGCGGAAAGGAGGGCTCACCGCTGCGGGAGTGATTGCCGCCATTCATCGCCGGAGGGTGCTTCCCTTGGCGGAGTAGCGGTTGCCGCTTTGGGAGATGACGCCAGAGGCTGACTTGGAGGGCTCGCGGATGTCCTCGGATCCCCTTCCCATCGACGTTCTCCACGGGCGGGTGGCCGCCGCGTTGGGAAAACCGGACGCCAGCGTCTTCTCCCAGCCCTTGATGCGCCCCGACCGTGGGTGTGTGTCCCTGGTGAGTGTCCGCTCCTTCTTTCTCCTTGCGTCGGATTGCCCTTGGTCCTTATGGTCGAGACTTTTCATCTATCTCCAGGAGGTAGGGTGTCACAAGCCTTCCCGGCCACGGGTCCCGGAGGACGCGGTGGACCGAGCAGCGCGGCGGGTTGCCGCGGAGGAGAAGAAGAAAAAGGACACGAAGAAGGCTCGGGCCCGCGAGCGGACGCGGGCCCGAGACGCCTTGGAAAAGCTCCGTCGCCGGCAGGAGAGGGATGGACTCCCGAGGGAGCCGTCGCCAGAAACGCCTGACGACGACGACGATGATGAAGACGATGACGAGGATGACGACACGACTGCCCGCCTTGGCCTCAGCCCGGGTTTGAGGCTAGGCCAGGAGTCGTCAGGCCAGCCCCCGAGCGGGCTGGTGCTGTCAGTTCCCGGGGTCGGGACGCCAAGGTCCCGGCCCGAAGAGCGGGGGCAGACCGAGGGGGTACTCGACCCCTCGGCTGGGGAAGTTGAGGTGACCCTGGGGAGTCAGGCCGAGGCGCCTGTTCCCCGAGAGCCGTCGCCCATGCCGGCAGCGCAGGAGAGCGACCCTCAGATCACCGTGGCAGCGCCTGGGCAGTCCGTCTCCCGGGCGTCCAAGGTGCCCAAGGCGAGGATGGTACCGAAGCTGGCGACGAGGCGGACCTCGGTGGTACCTTCAGGGGTCGAGATCCGAGAGACCTCTCCTCAGGCACGATTGATCATGGCCCGGAGCGGGTAAGTACCTTAGAACGTCTTCGTCTTGGCTCCTCATCTGTATGTCCCGACCGCGACTTTCCTTTCCTCCTCAGCAAGCGAAGCCATGGCCTGACCGATCTGGCTCCCCAGAAAGTCCTTAAGACGGCATCGGCTTCCGCAGCCGGTGCCGCGCCGGGCCTCGCCGTTCAGCTGACCTTCTCGCAAAGCGCCCCACAGCAGGGGGCTCAGGCGGCATCAGTCGCCGTGGAGCGAGTTCCTGAGGCTGGCTCTTCTATCGAGGTGGCCGTCGCGCTGGGGGAGGTGGCTGGCGCGGACGTGGCCTCGGGCCCACCAGACATGCCGCCGGCGCTGGCGCTAGCCACTGCCGAAGCCGCTGCCATCCCGGTTGGGGAGCGACCTGTCGCCGTCGACGCTGAGATGGCCGAGGCGTCGGCGCTTGGTGCCTCGGAGGAGGGGGGGCGTGGAACCGTGACTCGTCCCGCCGAGTGGTAGCCTTGTCCCTGTGCGGCGGAGCTCCGAGGGGCAGCGCCAGTTGCTCCGGTTCTGGACCCATGAGGCTTCGGATCCCTTCTTCGTTCTTGACGATGAGCGGGAGGAGCAGTCTTGGGACGAGCTCCGCGAGTGTGCCGAAGCAACGGTGGGGTCGCTCCGGTCATCCTTGGAGGTCTTTTGTAGGGACGTCCCCAAGATCCTCCAGGTAATGATTTCAGGCATACCTTTTTTTGTGATCAAGGCGTCCTTTGTGACGCCCCGCTTCCTTCCCTCAGGATCTGACGGATCTAAGCGCCGCCAAGTCGTCGTTTATCCGCCACGAGGTCGATGTCTGGGGCTCGCTGCAATCCCTGAGGACCTCGCTCGCCGGGGCTACCGCGCGCCTCTCCCAGCAGGGCGCCGAGGTGGCGGACCTTCGGTTGCTCTGTGCCGATCTGAGAGCAGAGGCAGCAGCGGCACGCGCAGAGGTGCAGCGACGGCAGTCGGAGTTCGACCAGGTCGTCAATGAGCGAGATCAATCTCGGGGCCGGGCTGCCGAGGCCGAAAGCTGGGCCAGAGCCCTTGCAGCAGACCTAGCTGTAGCCCAAGCCGCAGCCTCGGAGCAGCGTGCCCGAGCCGGAGGTATGTCCTGGCTATTTTCGGTTTTCGTTTCAGCTTGTTTCCTCCACTTGGGTTTGATGCCTTGCGCTCTGGCTGTTCGCAGAGCTCGAGTCTGCCCTTGATGAGTCCACCAGGGCGCTTGCCCAGGCGGCCGAGCAGAGGGAGGCCGACCACGCGGTCATGTCCGAGGCCATCTCGGACTTCTGCCGGGTCTTTGGCTTCGGCGACGTCCCCTCAGGAAGCTCCCCTCAAAGTCGCCTGCAGGCCTTGGGTGACCACGTGCACGGCAGACTCCGCGAGGCGCTACACCACGGCGTCAGGCGGGCCTTCGCCGTGCTTGCTTCCCACTACGTCGTGGATCTGGAGCGAGTCAGCGAGGGGTATTGCCTCCCTGACGAAGATGAAGCCTCCCTGGCTGAAGTCCAGAGGCTCGACGCGGCCGCCGCAGGCCCGAGCGCAGTGCTGGCGACCACATTCGAGGCAGAGATCCTCCCGCCTGTGCCGTCGTCCGAAGCCAGGGTGGACTTTGCCGAAGGCGGGGACGAAGCCGAAGGCGCGGCTCCTTCCCCGGGCGACGCCTAACTCTGCCGGAGCGGTTTCCTTTGAATGCACGTGTGTCTTTTGCGGCCACTAAGGCCTGAACACTTTATTATCGTAGTATAAAGTCGTGCCCCTTTCCCTTTCATTTTGCGTGTCCGGCCCCGTTCGTCAGTAGCAGGGTGGCTTGCCCAAGTAGGAGTCATTTTTCGTGGTAGGTGACGAGTGAGGTATCCGTAACCCAGAGGCATAGGAGTCCCACGGCTCAGTCAGCCTTGCCACTTACATGCACCCGCGTTCGCTTCTTGGGGTCCTGCTACCGACATAGCCGGGGGAACGCGGAAGCCTTTTTGATTGAAAATTTTGACGCAGAGGGGGTTCCCCCCTTTTAGCCCCCGAGGGAGGGTCGGGCTTTGCCGAGGCAAGGCTGACCCTTCCTTGATGATCAAACTTTGCGTGGGAACGAGGTATACGAACAACTTGAAAGCATCTTAAGGGTAGAAGCGACGTAGCTGTTGGATGTTCCAAGCGTTGTTGTAGACCTCGCCTTGAATGTTGGCCAGCTTGTATGTTCCGGGCTTCAGAACCTTGGCGATGACGAACGGCCCTTCCCAGGGAGGTGTGAGTTTGTGCCGCCCTTGGGCGTCTTGTCGCAGCCGAAGCACCAGGTCGCCCACCTGGAGGTCTCGGGACCGAACCCCTCGGGCATGGTAGCGTCGCAGGGACTGCTGGTACCGCGCCGAGTGTAGTAAGGCCATGTCCCGAGCCTCTTCCAGCTGGTCCAGTGAGTCTTCTCGATTGGCTCGATTGCTTTGGTCAGCGTAGGCCCTCATCCTTGGGGAACCGTATTCTAAATCTGTGGGCAAGATGGCCTCGGCCCCATAGACTAGAAAGAACGGTGTGAAGCCCGTGGCTCGGCTCGGCGTTGTCCTCAGACTCCAGACCACCGAGGGGAGCTCCTTCATCCATCTCTTGCCGAACTTGTTGAGGTCGTTGTAGATCTGCGGCTTGAGCCCTTGCAGGATCATGCCGTTAGCCCGCTCTACTTGCCCATTCGTCATGGGGTGAGCCACGGCGGCCCAGTCCACCTGGATGTGGTGATCCTCGCAGAAGTCCAAGAACTTTCTGCCGGTGAACTGGGTACCGTTGTCAGTGATGATGGAGTTCGGGACCCCAAAGCTGTAACACCCCAGGTGTTTATATTCCTCTCGACAACGAGTATGGAATTAAGCACGTAATCAGTGAATAAAACAGATTGTAAATTTTAATCATCTTCGCTTATCGTGATTTTAATATCGCATCTGTGCCGTCTGTCGTGAGTGCGACATCGTTTTTATTTTCATCTATTCGGGCTCGTCCTAAATTTTCGTGCTGTTCGGAACATATTTGTTCCAAAAATCGGTGCGTCCAGTGATTATTTAAAATTCATCGCTCGCACGGGTACGAATTCGGAAGCCCGACTTACTCGGTAATTTTTATCCCGGATAGATTAATTAGAGCTCGACGACTAAAATATTCGGGGTAAAACAATTCGAATCGTGCGAAATCATGCACGAGATTATGATCCCATTCGTTCTTCAGCACGCTGTTGTGGCGACAAAATCGCGAATACGATAGCGGATTTGGTTTCGGCTAATTTTAGTCGAATTCCACAGAGCAAATTAACGAAGACAAAATCAGTCTTGTTCGGGCCATCGTTTCTTGCCCGGATCTGAATCTTCGGATATAAGTAATTAGCGATTAAATTGGTTCGCTAAATCCGAAGCATGTCATGTGTATTTGTGTGGTGCGTTGATCCTTTATTCAGCGCTAAAAAAAATGTGATTCAAAATATCTTTAATTGCCGTTAAGAAAAAGAGAGAGAAAAGAAAATTTGGAAAATGGAAAATACCCAACGGTCCTATCTCTTCCACCGCACGCACGGTCTTCAGATTTTTTTTCCACGTGCGGTGCTCTTCTCTTCCGCCGTTCTCACTTTCTTCTCTGATTTCTTGATTCTTTCTATCCCAGCGTCGATCCTTATCCCCGCCGCTCTTCTTCCCTTCAGATCTTTCAGTCGTCAGTATTTATCTGCGCAGTTCCTCTGATTCTCATCCATCGGCGTTCCTTCGTCCCCAGCTCGGCGCTCCCTTGTCTTCAGCCGGAGTTCCGCCGTGCTCCTCCCTGCCGCCGCTCGCCCATGGCCGCCGGTGCTCGCCAAGCCCATCTCCCATGGCCACACTGCTCCTCTCTCTCTCGCGCTCGGCTTCAGGTGCGCGCGTTCCTGCTTCTCTCCACGTCGCGCGCTGGGCGCCGTCCTGCGTCGGTCTCCGCCGACCCCGCCATGGAGCTCGCCCCGGCCTCCTGCTCGCCGGACTAGTCCTTCTCTGCCGGCTGAGCTCCTTCGTCGCGGATTCCCAGCAGACCGCACCCAGCTCCCTCACGTCGCCGGTCGTCCCTGCTCCCCGAGCACGGCAGCTCGCCCAGCCTCCCTGCTCTCTGCTCCAACTTCCTGGTTGCCGCGCCCTGTGTCGCGTGCTCCCTGCCAGCCGAGTCCTTCCCCATCCCTATGGCGCCTAGCTTGGTCTGCGTGACACTACTCTCACCCATGGTGGTCACCGTCGAGTCTTCCCTCGGCTCGCTCCTCCATAACTCGCTCCTGCGCGCTCTGCTCGTCCTATGGCGCTCGGCATCCAGTTTTCTGCGCGCCGACTCCTTGTTCTCAGCCTGTGCGCACTACAAGTTTCTTTCTCCAATCATCGCGCAGCTCCCTGGCGCCCTGTTTCCTTGCATCGCGCGCGAGCTCGACGCTCGGTCTCTAGCTGCCTGCGCACATCGGGTTATGGTCGTGGTGATATTGTGATGTGGCGTCATACGTGCCGCGACAGCTGTCATGGCCGTGAGGCAGTCAGCACCATAGAGTTCGCCCGGCCGTCACCTCACTTTGCTCTTCGCGTCGCTGTTCGCCGGGTCAGGCCTCATGTTGTCGCGTCTTGTGTCCTGCTCGCCAGTGTGCCCTCTCGGCTCACTCGGCTTTAATCCCTAATCGCGTCGTCAACCTCGTCATTCGCCGTTGTTCGTCGTCACGACGTTCGCCGTCAAGTCTCACTGCCATTCCTGCTGTGCCTCGCTTTCAATGTGTTCGATTAAATATCGGACCAAAAATCTAAGATGTCGCTCATCCTCGCTGTGAAATCCTCACGCTCACCATTCTCTACTCGATCTCGTCGTCAAGCTGAAGGCCGTTGTCGTTCAGGCAACTACCAAATCGAGTTGGATATTGCATAATTGTCATGCGTCCTCGTCATGTCCGTGAAGCTGATGTGGCGTGCCGTCGTTGCTTACCATGTCGGGACATCTCCCCTCGTGCTCAGACGCTCGTCTGGGACCCCATCGTCGACAACTTTGGTTCTACGTCGCCGGGTCCGTGTTTCGGACAGCAGGTAGGATATTCGGAAAATACCTTATGATCGACATCATCTCAATCCGTATGTAGTGACTTGTATTTTCCCTGTGATAGTATGTGCGGATCACAGCAAGCGATTGGCATAGAAAGCTAGATGATGTGTGTAATGAAATGCTTAGGCGACGCTTATTAGGTGCTCGACGTTATGCTTGAATTGGTGATCGTCGTTATTCTTGTAGAATCGGGCTTGGGATGGGGTAAGCCGGTTGATTATTTTGTTAGTTAGCTTGCGTCGGTAAGCTAGTCTACTTATTCGAGCTAGTTCTATTTTGTAGAGTGTAGTATTTCGGTGACGCGTAGGTTAAATTCAGTATTTTAAAATGTCTAAACAATAACAGTGTTAATATTACTATTGACGAATTATAATTGTTTGGTAAAATTAAATTAGTTCTCGGAAAACAAAGTGGTATAATTCATAAAACGAGGGATAAGTTTAGAATTCAATTAATTAACTGATAAGTTGTGGTTAGGTTAATTGTATTAAAGGTGTATAATTTGTTGTTTTGTGATGTTCGCGTTAGGTTCGGTTAATCTAGAGAAGCGTAATTATTGCGCTTAGTCGTACGTCGATAACTATTGTTTTCGTATAAAATAGTACAACGTCTCGCCGCTAGGTGTTTTATTCGCTATCGCGTAGCATTATTTAGGTTTGTAATATTTCCGTCGATATGCATTCATGTGCATAATGCATTTCATTCAGGAACGTTAATTAATCGCGTGATGCGGAGGACAAGCCAAGTCGACCCCAAGCGCGGGCTAATCCACAAGATAATGCTGATGGATGAACCTGCCTGATCAAGTGCTAGGACAAGGATGATTGTCAAGTCGACGTCGTCTAACAAACACTAACCTAGTGTTTCTTCCAGGCAAGCCCCGGTGCATGCAACCCCTTCCTTGTGTTTTCAAATAATTTTTGCACACTTTAAGTCTAGTGAAATGTGCATTAGGTTTATAGGAGTTGCTTGGAACCCTTTGATGCATTGCCTTCCTTGATATCCATACCTTTATAGATACTTCTGATGAAGTATCAAAATATGATTTACAAAGTTGCTTAGCCTTGCTTAGAGGTAAATCTTGTGGATAGAGCTTGTCCTTTGCGTTGATGCCTAGCTCAGGGGTTATCCTAAGGAAGGATGGCTTCTACCTGCAAGAATATATTTTCATTGGGAGCATGGTGGGATCTTACTGCAAAGTTCCCTGTGATGCTCTTTTCATCCTAAGGAACACGAACAATCCTAAGGATGGAAGTACTTAAATCGGGACTTGGGCTAGGAACAGGTGATGTTCTACCCAGGTTGATTAAGGATTGGATGCGTATGTAGGCTTGATGACCAAGGACTATCTTAGCTAGCCGCATACCCTGGAAATGGGACAGGGTAAGCTTTGCCTCGGGAAGACTAAGGCCAGAATAAGATAACACGAAATGGGCGTGGAGCGGTGGCGGGAGTAGCGTGTACCCTCCGTGGCAAGAGGCTGGACGGTGGTGTATCTGTGCTCTCGGTTTGCGTGAACCTGATCTGGTCTTAAGAACCCTGGGGTCGAGTTGACATATGCAAGGATTAAGTGCTACATATGTCGTGTGGTTAGAGATCCTCAGTTGAGTAAATCGATTCGGATCGCCATTATATCCCCGGAGAGTGGAGACTTGATCACTGACCTACAACCTAAGTCAGGATGTGAACTTCATGAATAAAAATGATGTTGTATTGATGAGATGATGAAATTAGACTAGAGGCAAACAGAGTCTATTAATATTTAATCTGGCGTTAAAATGTTGAAAGTAAGGACTCACTTTAGTAAGCTATTTCTGCAAAAGTATCTAAGTTGATTCTTGCTAAAGCCTCTCCTTGATTCCTATTTATCCAGCATACCCTTGAGAGTCTTTTCCTTAGTCGGGTAAGACTTGCTGAGTAATTCCATACTCAGGGTTTTATTCCCTGTTGTTTTTCAGGTTCTAACTTTGTGCTGTTGTTGATGGTGTTAAGTGCCGGTGGGCTCGGCCTTCTTATAAGTCTAAGTACTTCTTCTATACTTCTTAATGAGGATGGTCACTTGAGCTAGCATATATTTCGAACATATACTTTTGTAATCACTCCGATAAAATAATGTAAAATTTTTGTAACCTGTAAAATTTGGTAATAAGATTTCCGCTGCAAAAATGTTGTGTGTGTGATTTGTGTTACTTAATCCCGCGGTTCTGGTTGTAAGTGGTTTATCCGATGCCCTTGGGCAATCGGACGGATCCTGTTAAGTTATCTGGTGCACATGCATAGCTGTCTGAGGTCTTTGAGACAAGGACAGGTGCATGTGGGCCCAATAACTTGGGAGGTTCTGCCACAAAAGCGATGGATGATGTTGGTGAAGAAGGCCATCGCCTGTTCGGACCTGATGCTGTTTAGGGGTCGGACCTCGATCCACTTGGAGAATTTGTCGGGCGACCAACAGGTGCGTGTAGCCCCCGGGTGCCTTCTGCAGGGGGCCGACAAGGTCCAGACCCCACACAGCAAACGGCCAGGTGATGGGTATGGTCTGCAGAGCCTGAGCGGGCAGGTGGGTCTGCCTCGCGTAGAACTGACACCCTTCACAGGTGCGGACAATCCTAGTGGCGTCGGCCACCGCCGTCGGCCAGTAGAAACCTTGTCGGAAGGCGTTTCCAACAAGGGCTCGAGGTGCTGCGTGATGGCCGCAAGCCCCCGAGTGTATCTCTTGTAAGAGCTCCTGGCCTTCGGTGATGGAAATGCATCGCTGGAGGATGCCCAAGGGGCTGCGGTGGTAGAGCTCCTTCTCATCTCCTAGCAAGACGAACGACTTGGCGCGCCGCGCCAACCGCCGAGCTTCGGCTCGGTCGGGGGGTAGCTCTCCTCGGTGGAGATATTGCAGGTACGGGGTCTGCCAGTTTCGATTAGGCGTGACCTCGCTCCGCTCCCCCTCGACGCGCAGTGCCTCACCCTCGGGGGCCGAGGGTACCTCGGGCCGAGCCGGGGGCGCCTCGGATTGAGCTGAGGGTGCCTCGGGCCGAGCCGAGGGTACCACGGACTGTGCCGAGGGTACCTCGGACCGAGCCGAGGGTACCTCGGAATGAGCCGAGGGTGCCTCGGGCTGGGCCGAGGCCTTCTCGGGCTCGGGCGTGTCGTCGGTCTTGACGGAGGGTTGATGCAGGTCTCGGGAGAATACGTCCGGGGGAACCGTTGTTCGCCCCGAGGCTATTTTAGCCAGCTCGTCCACAGTCTCGTTGTAGCGTCGGGCGATGTGGTTGAGCTCGAGCCCATAGAACTTGTCTTCCAGACGCCGAACCTCATCGCAGTAGGCTTCCATCTTTGGGTCACGGCAGTGGGAGTTCTTCATGACTTGGTCGATGACGAGCTGCGAGTCACCGTGAGCATCGAGGCGTCGGACCCCTAGCTCGATGGCGATTCGCAACCCGTTGACCAGAGCCTCGTACTCAGCCACGTTGTTGGTCGCCGGGAAGTGGAGGCGTAGCACGTAGCGCAGGTGCTTCCCGAGGGGCGAGATGAAGAGCAGGCCCGCGCCTGCCCCCGTCTTCATCAGTGACCCGTCAAAAAACATGGTCCAGAGCTCCGGTTGGATCGGAGCTGTTGGGAGCTAGGTGTCGACCCATTCGGCCACGAAGTCCGCCAAGACCTGGGACTTGATGGCTTTCCGAGGGGCGAACGAGATCGTCTCGCCCATGATCTCTACCGCCCACTTTGCAACTCTACCCGAGGCCTCTCGGGACTGGATGATCTCCCCCAGGGGGAAGGATGACACCACAGTTACCGGATGAGACTCAAAGTAGTGTCGCAACTTCTGCCGCGTCAGGATCACCGCGTACAGCAGCTTCTGAATTTGTGGGTAGCGGATTTTGGTCTCGGACAGTACCTCACTGATGAAGTAGACTGGCCTCTGGACGGGCAATGCATGCCCCTCTTCTCGTCTCTCAACCACAATCGCGGCGCTAACCACCTGAGTGGTCGCGGCGACGTAGATCAAGAGGTCTTCTCCGGCAGCGGGGGGCACCAAGATGGGCGCGATTGTGAGGAGCGCCTTCAGGTTCTCGAGGGCTTCCTCGGCCTCAGGGGTCCAAGTGAAGCACTCGACCTTCCTTAAGAGGCGGTACAGAGGCAGGCCTCTTTTGCCGAGGCGCGAGATGAAACGGCTCAGAGCCGCGAGGCATCCCATGACCCTCTGTACGCCTTTCAAGTCCTTGATGGGCCCCATGCTGGTGATGGCCACGATCTTCTCCGGGTTAGCCTCGATGCCCCACTCGGAGACGATGAACCCCAAGAGCATGCCTTGGGGGACCCCAAAGACACACTTTTCGGGGTTGAGCTTCGCGCCTTTCGCCTTGAGACATCGGAATGTCACTTCAAGGTCAGAAAGGAGGTCGGAGGCTTTCCTCGTCTTGACTATGATGTCATTGACGTAGGCCTCGACCGTTCGGCCGATGTGTTCGCCGAACACATGGTTCATGCACCGTTGGTATGTTGCACCCGCATTCCTCAAACCAAACGGCATGGTAACATAGCAGTACATGCCGAAGGGTGTGATGAAAGAAGTCGCAAGCTGGTCGGACTCTTTCATCCTGATCTGGTGATACCCAAAGTAGGCATCAAGGAAAGACAGGGTTTCGCACCCAGCAGTGGAATCCACGATTTGATCGATGCGAGGCAGAGGGTAGGGAACTTTCGGACATGCTTTGTTTAGACCAGTGTAGTCTACACACATCCGCCATTTCCCCCCTTTCTTTCTCACAAGCACAGGGTTGGCAAGCCATTCGGGATGGAATACCTCTTTGATGAACCCTGCCGCCATTAGCTTGTGGATCTCCTCGCCTATGGCTCTGCGCTTTTCTTCGTCGAATCGGCGCAGAGGCTGCTTCACGGGTCGGGCTCCAGCTCGGATATCCAGCGAGTGCTCAGCGACTTCCCTCGGTATGCCGGGCATGTTCGAGGGACTCCACGCGAAAACGTCAGCGTTTGCGCAGAGAAAGTCGACGAGCACTGCTTCCTATTTGGGGTCGAGCTCGGAGCCGATCCGGATCTGCTTGGAGGCGTCGTTGCAGGGGTCGAGAGGGACGGACTTAACCGTCTCCGCTGGCTCGAAGTTGCCGGCGCGGCGCTTCACGTCTGGCGCCTCCCTAGAGAGGTTCTCCAGGTCGGCGATGAGGGCCTCGGACTAGGCGAGGGCCTCGGCGTACTCCACGCACTCCACGTCGCATTCGTACGCGTGTCGGTACGTGGGCCCGACGGTGATGACCCCGTTGGGGCCTGGCATCTTGAGCTTGAGGTAGGTGTAGTTGGGGATGGCCATGAACTTGGCGTAGCATGGCCTCCCCAACACTGCGTGGTAGGTTCCTCGAAACCCGACCACTTCGAACGTGAGGGTCTCCCTTCAGAAGTTGGAGGGCGTCCCAAAGTAGACGGGTATATCAAGTTGTCCGAGGGGTTGGACGTGCTTCCCGGGGATGATCCCGTGGAAAGGCGCAGCGCCCGTCTGGACCGAGGACATATCGATCCGCAGGAGCCCGAGGGTCTCGGCGTAGATGATGTTGAGGCTGCTGCCTCCGTCCATGAGGACCTTGGTGAGCCTGACGTTGCCGATGATGGGGTCGACAACGAGCGGATATTTCCCCGGGCTCGGCACATGGTCGGGATGGTCGGCCTAGTCGAAGGTGATGGGCTTGTCGGACCAGTCTAGGTAGACTAGCGCCGCCACCTTTACCGAGTAGACCTCCTGACGCTCTTGCTTGCGGTGCCGAGCCGAGGCGTTTGCCACTTGCCCACCGTAGATCATGAAGCAGTCGCGGACCTCGGGGAACTCTCCTGCCTTGTGATCTTCCTTCTTAGTGTTGTCGAGAGCCTTGCCACCCTCCGCGGGTGGCCCGGCCTTGTGAAAGTGGCGTCGAAGCATGGCACACTCCTCAAGGGTGTGCTTGACGGGCCCCTGATGATAGGGGCACGGCTCCTTGAGCATCTTGTCGAAGAGGTTGGCACCTCCGGGAGGTTTCCGAGGGTTCTTGTACTCGGCGGCGGCGACAAGGTCCGCGTCGGCGGCGGCGCGTTTCGCTTGCGACTTCTTCTTGCCTTTCTTCTTGGTGCCGCGCTGAGTTGACGCCTCGAGGACATCTTCCGGTGGGCGGCCCTGGGGCTGCTTGTCCTTCCAGAAGATGGCCTCAACCACCTCCTGGCCAGAGGCGAACTTGGTGGCGATGTCCATCAGCTCGCTCGCCCTGGTGGGGGTCTTGACACCCATCTTGCTCACCAGGTCGCGGCAGGTGGTGCCGACGAGGAACGAGCCGATGACATCCGAATCGGTGACGTTGGGCAGCTCGGTGCGCTGCTTCGAGAATCGCCGGATGTAGTCCCGGAGAGACTCTCCCGGCTGCTGGCGGCAGCTTTGGAGATCCCAGGAGTTTCCAGGGCGCACGTACGTGCCTTGGAATTTGCCGGCGAAGGCTTGGACCAGGTCGCGCCAGTTGGAGATCTGCCCCGGAGGCAGGTGCTCCAGCCAGGCTCGAGCGGTGTCAGAGAGGAACAGGGGGAGGTTGCGGATGATGAGATTATCATCGTCCGTTCCACCCAGTTGGTAGGCCAGCCGATAGTCTGCGAGCCACAGTTCTGGTCTCGTCTCCCCCGAGTACTTTGTGATAGTAGTCGGGGTTCGGAACCGGGTCGGGAACGGCGCCCGTCGTATGGCGCGGCTGAAAGCCTGCGGACCGGGTGGTTCGGGCGAAGGACTCCGATCCTCCCCGCTGTCGTAGCGTCCCCCACGCCTGGGGTGGTAGCCTCGGTGCACCCTCTCGTCGAGGTGGGCCCGACGGCTGCAGTGATGGTGCTCGTTGCCGAGGCGACCCGGGGCCGCAGGCGCTGTGTTGCGCGTGCGCCCGGTTTGGACCGAGGCTTCCCGCATGAATCAGGAAATCGCGGCGCGATGTTCCGAGGGGTACCCCTGCCTTCGGGAGGCGGAGCTTTCGGCCCGTCAGACTGCGGCGTCCTCCAGGAGATTCTTGAGCTCCCCCTAGATTCGCCGCCCCTCGGTGGTTGATGGCTCCGGCATCGCGCAGAGAAGCATTGCCGCTGCAGCCAGGTTCTGGCCGACTCCACTGGAAACCGGTGGCAGCCTTACCCTGACGTCGTTGGCGATGCGGTGCTGGATGCCCTGGGGGAGATGACGCGCTTCTCCGGCCGGAGGTTGGCCCGCCCATTCCTGCCCGATGTCCCGGTGGATTGGCTTAAGCGTTCCTGCTCCCTCGTCGAGCCTGGCCTGCATCTCGCGGATTTGCTCGAGCTGTGGGTCATGACCCCCCGCCGGGACGGGGACCACAGCTAGCTCCCGAAGGATGTCATCGCGAGGCACGGGCCTAGGGGGATCATCGTTCTCTGGTATACCAAGATGGTTGCCTTCGCCGGGACCCCCTAGATCGACGTGGAAACATTCGCGACTTGGGCCGCAGTCCTCGTCGTCGGGGCTGCGGCTACCGTCGGAACAGTCGGAAAGGCAGTAGTCGCATGCGGTCATGAAGTCCCGCATGGCATTGGGGTTACCAAGTCCAGAGAAATCCCAACAGAGGTCGGGCTCGCCATCTTCCTCGGACCCCGAGGGCCCGTAGGTCGAGACGGCCGTCAGCCGGTCCCAGGGTGACTGCACACGATACCCCAGAGGGTTTGGACTCGCCTCTATGAGAATGTCCACCGAAGCGGAGTTGCTTGGCGGGTCGAGGCCGAATCCAAAAGGCGCGAGATGGGAATCGATCGGTACCTTTTGGTCGACGGGCGGTGACGAAGTCACGTCAGGGACTGACTGCGCCGTCGTCTCAGTACGAGGGTGATGCCTAGCAAGTCCTTCGCGAGCGTGCTGGCGTCGCCCGTTTGCTTGAGGTTGGTGTGTTGTGGGGAGACGGCGCTCGTCTTCGTCTCAGACGTGAGGCCGATGCCCGACGCGCTCTCCGTCGGGGCGCCGGGGCCGTCGACTCGCTCGACAGCCAACGAGGTGCCGCCTCCTACTTGGCCTTGGTTGCCCCGCCTCCTCCTCCGTTGGCGGGGGAGGGGACGGGACAAGCCCGAATGTCGTCCTTCCACCACGTGGGGAAGGCGTCGTCGATTTCCCCGCCGGCGGGCGGGTTGTCGACCGCCATGTCGCTGTCGCGCGGCGGGGGAAGGAGTATCATGTCGTAGCTGCCGTCGAGGGACATGAACTCAAGACTCCCGAAACGGAGCACCGTCCCAGGCCGGAGAGGTTGCTGGAGACTACCCATCTGGAGCTTGACGGGAAGCTGTTCGTCAACATGCAGCAGGCCCCTACCTGGCGTGCCAACTGTCGGCGTTTCGAAACCCGGGGGGTCCCTGGACCGACGAGTGAATTGTCGCCGTGTGCCCCAGCCCAGATGGGTCGGCGCGAGGCGGAACGCGAAGGGGGGAAAAGCAGCCGGAGGGAGACAGGCGTGGGAGGTGGAACCCGCGGCCTTCGTGTTAGCCCCGCGCCCAGGTCGGGTGCGCTTGCAGTAGGGGGTTACAAGCGTCCACGCGGGAGGGAGCGAGCGGCCTTGCGCGAGCGCCGTCCCGTCCTTCCCCGCACGACCAACCCTCTGTAAGAGGGCCCTGGACCTCCCTTTTATAGGCGTAAGGAGAGGATCCAGATGTACAATGGGGGGTGTAGCAGTGTGCTAACGTGTCTAGCGGAGGAGAGCTAGCGCCCTAAGTACATGCTATCGTGGCAGCCGGAGAGGTTTTGGCACCCAGTTCGTGTGGTGTCGTGGCTGTCGGAGGAGTGCTGGAGCCTGGCGGAAGGACAGCTGTCGGGGCTATCGAGTCCTTGCTAACGTCCTCTTGCTTCCGTAAGGGGGCTGAGAGCCGCCGTCGTCATGGAGCGTGCGGGGTGCCATCATTACTCGTATAGTGGAGCGAGCCAGATGGGACGCCGGTCTTGTTCCCCGTAGCCTGAGTCAGCTCGGGGTAGGGTAATGATGGCGCCTCCTGTTGACGTGGTCGGTCCGTGCCCTAGGTTGGGCGAGGTGGAGGCTCCTCCGAGGTCGAGGTTGAGTTTGTCTTCCAAGGTCGAGGTCGAGTCCGAGCCCCCAGGTCGGACAAGGCGGAGACCATCGGCTGAGGCCAGGGCGGAGTCCGAGCCCTGGGGTCGGGCGAAGCGGAGTTCGTCGTCCTTCGGGGCTGAGCCCGAGTCCGAGCCATGGGGTCAGGCGAAGCGGAGTTCGTCGTCTTCCGGTGCTGAGCCCGAGTCCGAGTCCTGGGGTCGGGCGAAGCGGAGTTCGTCGTCTTCCGGGGCTGAGCCCGAGTCTGAGCCCTAGGGTCGGGCGAAGCGGAGTTCATCGTCTTCCGGGGTCGAACCCGAGTCCGAGCCCTGGGGTCGGGCAAAGCGGAGTTCGTCGTCTTCCGGAGCCGAGCCTGAGTCCGAGCCCTGGGGTCGGACGGAGCGGAGTTCGTCGTCTTCCGGGGCTGAGCCCGAGTTCGAGCCCTGGGGTCGGGCGAAGCGGAGTTCTTCGTCTTCCGGGGCTGAGCCCGAGTCCGAGCCCTGGGGTCGGGCAAAGCGGAGTTCGTCGTCTTCCGGGGCTGAGCCCGAGTCCGAGCCCTGGGGTCGGGCGAAGCGGAGTTTCCTATGACGCCTGAGGCTGGACTTGGCTGCTGTCAGCCTCGCTCTATCGAGTGGCTCAGCAGTCGGAGCGGCGCAGGCGACGCTGTCCTCTTGTCAGATCGGTCAGTGGAGCGGCGAAGTGACTGCGGTCACTTCAGCTCTGTCGACTGGAGGGCGTGCGTCAGGATAAAGGTGTCAGGCCACCTTTGCATTAAATGCCCCTGTGCTTTGGTCGGTTGGCGTGGCGATTTGGCCAAGGTTGCTTCTTGGTGAAGACTGGGCCTCGGGCGAGCCGAAGGTGTGTCCGTTGCTGGAGGGGGTCCTCGGGCGAGACGTAGATCCTCCGGGGTCGGCTACCCTTGCCCGAGGCTGGGCTCGGGCGAGGCGTGATCGCTTCCCTCGAATGGACCGATCCTTGACTTAATCGCACCCATCAGGCCTTTGCAGCTTTGTGCTGATGGGGGTTACCAGCTGAGATTTTAGGAGTCTTGAGGGTACCCCTAATTATGGTCCCCGACAGTTTCCATCCCCGAATGTGATAGCTCATTGGGGATCTTGGTTTTTCTCATAGGAGGAGAACATCTTCTTCTCCCCTGTCATGTGGTTTGTGCACCCGCTATCGATGATCCAACTTGAGCCCCCGGATGCATAAACCTACAAAACAAATTTAGTTCTTGACTTTAGGTACCCAAACGGTTTTGGGTCCTTTGGCATTAGACACAAGAACTTTGGGTACCCAAACACAAGTCTTGGAGCCCTTGTGTTTGCCCCCAACAAACTTGGCAACTACCTTGCCGAATTTGTTAGTCAAAACATAAGATGCATCAAAAGTTTTAAATGAAATGTCATGATCATTTGATGCACTAGGAGTTTTCTTCTTAGGCAACTTAGCAAGGGTTGGTTGCCTAGAGCTAGATGTCTCACCCTTATACATAAAAGCATGATTAGGGCCAGAGTGAGACTTCCTAGAGTGAATTCTCCTAATTTTGCTCTCAGGATAACCGGCAGGGTATAAAATGTAACCCTCATTATCCTGAGGCATGGGAGCCTTGCCCTTAACAAAGTTGGATAATTTCTTAGGAGGGGTATTAAGTTTGACATTGTCCCCCTTTTGGAAGCCAATGCCATCCTTGATGCTAGGGCGTCTCCCACTATAGAGCATACTACGAGCAAATTTAAAATTTTTCATTTTCAAGTTCATGCTTGGCAATTTTAGCATCCAATATTTCTATATGATCATTTTGTTGTTTAATTAAAGCCATATGATCATGAATAGCATCAATGTCAACATCTCTACATCTAGTGCAAATAGACACATGCTCAACGGTAGATGTAGAGGGTTTGCAAGAATTAAGTTCAACAATCTTAGCACGCAAAATGTCATTGTTATCTCTAAGATTGGAAATGGAAGCATTGCAAACATCTAATTCTTTAGCCTTAGCAAGCAATTTTTCATTTTCAATCCTAAGGCTAGCAAGAGAATCATTCAATTTTTCAATCTTAGTAAGCAAATTAGCATTATCATCTCTAAGATTGGAAATTGAAACATCACAAACATTAGAATCAACCTTAGCAATTAATCTAGCATTTTCATTTCTAAGGTTGGCAATCAAATCATGGCATGTGCTTAGCTCACTAGTTAATTTCTCACATTTTTCAACTTCCAGAGCATAAGCATTTTTAACCTTAACATGCCTTTTGTTTTCCTTGATTAGGAAGTCCTCTTGGGAGTCCAAGAGTTCATCCTTCTCATGGATGGCACTAATTAGTTCATTTAGTTTTTCTTTTTGTTGCATGTTGAGGTTAGCAAAAAGAGTACGCAAATTATCCTCCTCATCACTAGCATTATCATCACTAGAGGACTCATATTTAGTGGAGGATTTGGATTTAACCTTCTTCTTTTTGCCGTCCTTTGCCATGACCCATGAGGCACTTAT
The DNA here is from genome assembly GCA_029449295.1 of Zea luxurians. Lineage (NCBI taxonomy): Eukaryota > Viridiplantae > Streptophyta > Magnoliopsida > Poales > Poaceae > Zea > Zea luxurians. Next base: position 30,919,551 of record JAOPSE010000001.1, on the reverse strand, counting down.
GGCCGACGTTGGGGAAGAGAAGTCCCTTGGTGACGGCGATGTTGGCGGCATCCTCGTCGGAGGAGGAGTCGGTGGAGCTCTCGTCGGAGTCCCACTCCCGGTAAACATGGGCATCGCCGCCTTTCTTCTTGTAGTACCTCTTCTTCTCCTTTCTTCTCCCCTTCTTGTTGTCGCCTCTGTCACTATCACTAGATAATGGACATTTAGCAATGAAATGATCGGGCTTACCACATTTGTAGCAAACTTTCTTGGAGCGGGACTTGTAGTCTTTCCTCCTCCTTTGCTTGAGGATTTGGCGGAAGCTCTTGATGATGAGAGCCATCTCCTCATTGTCGAGCTTAGAGGCATCGATTGGTTGTCTACTTGATGTAGACTCCTCCTTTTTCTCCTCCGTCGCCTTAAATGCAACCGGTTGTGCTTCGGGCGCGTAGGGGCCATCTAGCTCGATGATCTTCTTTGAGCCTTTGATCATCAACTCAAAGCTCACAAAATTACCTATTACTTCCTCGGGGGTCATTTGTGTATATCTAGGATTTCCTCGAATTAATTGAACTTGCGTGGGGTTAAGAAAAACGAGGGATCTTAGAATAACCTTGACCATCTCATGGTCATCCCATTTGGTGCTCCCGAGGTTGCGCACTTGGTTCACCAAGGTCTTCAAGCGGTTGTACATGGCTTGAGGGTCCTCGCCTTGGTTGAGTCGGAACCGACCGAGCTCCCTCTCGATCGTCTCCTGCTTAGTGATTTTGGTCACCTCGTCCCCTTCGTGCGCGGTCTTGAGTACGTCCCAAATTTCCTTCGCACTCTTTAACCCTTGCACCTTATTATACTCCTCTCGACTTAGAGAGGCGAGGAGTATAGTGGTGGCTTGGGAGTTAAAGTGGTGGATTTGGGCCACTTCGTCCGAGTCGTAGTCTTCATCCCCTACGGATGGTACCTGTACACCAAACTCAACAACATTCCAAATGCTTGTGTGGAGTGAGGTTAGATGATGCCTCATTTTATCACTCCACATATTATAATCTTCACCGTAAAAAACCGGTGGTTTGCCTAATGGAACGGAGAGCAAAGGAGTACACTTTGAAATACGGGGATAGCGTAGGGGAATCTTACTATACTTCTTGCGCTCATGGCGCTTAGAAGTAACGGACGGCGCGTCGGAGGTCGATGGTGATGAAGTGTCGGTCTCGTAGTAGACCACTTTCCTCATCTTCTTGTGCTTGTCGCCTCTCCGATGTGACTTGTGGGAAGAAGATTTCTTCTCCTTCCCCTTTCCTTTGTTGCGGGACTCTTCCGATGAAGCTTTCCCGTGGCTTGTAGCGGGCTTGTCGCCGGTCTCCATCTCCCTCTTGGCGTGATCTCCCGACATCACTTCGAGCGGTTAGGCTCTAATGAAGCACCGGCTCTGATACCAATTGAAAGTCGCCTAGAGGGGGGGTGAATAGGGCGAAACTGAAATTTACAAAGTTAATCACAACTACAAGTCGGGTTAGCGTTATAAATGTAAACGAGTCCGAGAGAGGGCGTAAAAACAAATCGCAAGCGAATAGAGATGTGTGACACAAGGATTTGTTTTACCGAGGTTCGGTTCTCTCAAACCTACTCCCCGTTGAGGTGGTCACAAAGACCGGGTCTCTTTCAACCCTTTCCCTCTCTCAAACGGTCCCTCGGACCGAGTGAGCTTCTTTTCTCAATCAACCGGGAACCGAACTTCCCCGCAAGGACCACCACACAATTGGTGTCTCTTGCCTTGATTACAATTGAGATAATCGCAAGAAAGAATGAGAAAAAGAAGCAATCCAAGCGTAAGAGCTCAAATGAACACAACAATCACTCTCTCTAATCGCTAAAGCTTTGAGTGGAATTGGGAGAGGATTTGATCTCTTTGGTGTGTCTAGAATTGAATGCTAGAGCTCTTGTAAGTAGTTGGAGGGTGAATACTTGGATGACTTGAAAGTGGGGTGGTTGGGGGTATTTATAACCCCAACCACCAAACTAGCCGTTTGGTGAAGGCTTTTGTCGCATGGCGCACCAGACAGTCCGGTGCGCCACCGGACACTGTCCGGTGCGCTAGCCACGTCACCCAGCCGATGGATTCCGACCGTTGGAGCTATGTCTTGTGGGCCCGCCTGGCTGTCCGGTGGCGCACCGGACAGGCCCTGTAGGCTGTCCGGTGTGCCACCCGCGCGTGCACTGCTCCTCTGCGCGCATTTAATGCGTTGCAGTCGACCGTTGCGCGCGAAGTAGCCGTTGCTCCGCAGTTACACCGGACAGTCCGGTGTGCACCGGACACTGTCCGGTGACTCACCGGACAGTTCGGTGAATTTTAGCGGAGCGGATTCCCGAAGCTGGCGAGTTCAGAGTTGCTCTCCCTTGGGGCACCGGACACTGTCCGGTGGTGCACCGGACAGTCCGGTGAATTATAGTGGAGCTCCTCTGAAAATTCCCGAAGGTGAAGAGTTCATCTTGGAGTCCCCTGGTGCACCGGACACTGTCTGGTGGCACACCGGACAGTCTGGTGCGCCAGACCAGGGCACACTTCGGTTGTCCCTTGCTCTCTTTGATTGAACCCTTTTCTTGGTCTTTTTATTGGCTTATTGTGAACCTTTGGCACCTGTAGAACTTAAGGACTAGAGCAAACTAGTTAGTCCGATTATTTGTGTTGGGCAATTTCAACCACCAAAATCAATTAGGAAATAGGTGTAAGCCTAATTCCCTTTCAGCACTGACGAAGACGATTTTTTGTATTGCCTTCCGGACAACAAGGAGATATCTGTTTGTCGAGAGATGGCAGAAAATATAGGATTCCTGAAGCTAGAGCTTGGCCTATCTGCAATGTCGAAGGATGACCTTGCAGACAGCCTTGTCTATAACAGTCTGAAGGTGAGGATGTTTTAGCTTGTAAGCAGATTACTTTTTGTATCTTTTCTTATTATTGTGTGCTGATCCTTCGTTTTTTGTAGGGCTTAATCCTAAGCAAGGCTTTAAGGGCACAAAAGAATGCGGAAGACGAAAGCTGCCAAATAGCCCTTGGGAACCTTCGGTCAGAAGTTATCACGCTAAGGAACGAAGCCCTTGAAAAAGATAAAATACTGCTTTCCTTAGTGGATAGGCTGAAGAGCAGCGAAGCAAAACTTAATGCACAATCCAAAGCTCATAAAGCTGAAGTTGAAGGCCTAAATAAAAAGCTTGCTGAAATGAATGAGGATTTTGAAGTAGCAAAAGCGAAGCAAAACATAAGCGAATGTACTAGTTCAAGATTGCAAAAGAATGTGGATGAGCTTCGTGAATTGAAAAAGAGATGTTATGAGAAATCCTTGGATTGCGCAAAGAAACTGAAAGATAGTTTTGCAAAGGTGGGTGCATACTCATCGGAGCAAAAATTTATTCGAGGCAATCCCGAAGGAGTCATTGAATGGATCGGCGAAGAAGCTGAAGCTTTTGACGAAATACTTAGAGACCATGGGGATTTCTGCGCCTTTGCTGGTGCCCGAGGGGTTGCAGCAGTTTTGGAGAAAGCTGGCTGTGAACATGTTAAAGCTACAGCCCAGGCAGAAGTTACCTTCTCCATAGACGATACAAAGGAACCTTCAGCCGAAGCTACTGTAATGGGTGGAAAATTTTATTCCAATGTTTGGATGAAGGGCGGCCATGAGAAAGCCGACGAAGCAATAAAGAAAAATGAAAAAGAATCCCATGATGCCATGGTAGAAGCAAAGAAAGCTGAAAAAGCTGCCCAACGTGCATTAATTATAGGTATTTTTATTTAACGCCCTTTTGCTTTGTTATTCATTCCTAGCTTCGAAACCTTATTATCATATACTTTTGCTACAGCTGGCCTTTCGCCACCTCCAGAGCCATATAACCCTAAGGCAGACCCCAGTATGAAAGAAGCTTTGGATGTGATAAATGTTGCCAATACAATCATCGACGAAGTTATCGACAAGCTACTGAATGAGGCTGCCGAGAAAATACTCAAAGAAGACTAGATTCTTGTTTTGCTACAAAAAATATAATATTTTGTATGAGTCAAACAACAAACATGTATATTAATGTAATATATTTCTTTGTGACGCATGAAAGTTGTGTACATACCATTTTGAGCCTTCGGTGAAAAACACATTCCCTTCTTTTCATGCTTCGCAAAGAAAAAATCACCCCTTCTATGCCATAGTGGTTATATAGTATTGTTGTCAACGAAAAATTCTTGGTATATAAAATTATGAGTGCCGAAGGTACACTTTGTGCTTTAGCACATTGTTCCATTCATCAAATATTTTGAAAGAAGCATCTTTCCTTCTTCGCAGCTTTGTTGCTAATGCAATATGATGTATGATGTAATGCTTATGCGATATGATGCGATGATATGATGTAGCATGATGTTTGTGCCAAAGACACACACCCACACGAAAAAACACCCAGACTCTGCATTCCCTTAGGAACGACTTTTGAGTCTCTTCACCTTTTACTTAGGTGATATTTCAGCTATGCATCCCCTTGGGAATGACTTTGGAGCTAAGCTCTGCATCCCATTAGGAATGACTTTGGAGCTTCTTCACCTTTTATTTCGGTGGCATTTAAGCTCTGCATCCCCTTATAAATGACTTTAGAGCTTCTTCACCTTTTATTTCGGTGGCGTCTTAGCTCTACATTCCCTTATGAACAACTTTTGAGCTTCAGAACTTACTCTGCGCTCCCTTAGGAACAACTTTGTAGCTTCGGAACTTACTCTGCGCTCCCTTAGGAATGACTTTGTAGCTTCGGAAGCATTGTTAAGGGGATGCGCTCCACACTCGATGGTGTGTCCACGGTATTATTACATCAGGTTGGAGATTAATCCTTGGTGAATTGTTTTTCAAGCAAGAAGATAAAGTGGCGGAAAAACAAAGATACACCAGGTTAGGATATTCTTTAATCGAATCACCGTGGCACCTTTAATAGATGTGCTTCGACTCAGGCACAGTGTTGTTGACTGTGCGAGCTTTGGACTCCTCCCGAAGGTCACACTGTTGCTAAGCGTGGTGATGCTCTTCTGGATGTTAACTGCGAACCAAGGCAGGTGCTAAGGGTGGTGGTGGTGGCAACTGGGCCCAGGAAGCTTGAGAATGGCTTGCCAAAGCGATAGAGGCTGTAGGCTATTGATTGCCTACATACTTCGGGACATAGGGAGAGTAGCACAAAGCGGTATGTAGAACCTGCTTCGGCTGATTCTGTCGTGCTTTAGCTTTGGCAATTTCTTTCTGCTTCTGAATCGTAACTTGGCACGTCCTTGTGGTATGCCCCTTATCTTCACCGCAGAACAGACAAAATAGTTTCATAGGCTGATCTTCATATCTTCCTCCGAAGCTTATCCCCCTCTGCTTCTTGGAGCCGGTGGCCTGAAAGAGCTTTTGTGCTCCTGAGGCCTGAGAACTATGCTGTTGCCTTTGAGTGTGGTTTCCCCTGTCGTCACTTGAGCTAGCATTATGAATTGATCTGACATGCCTAGGGTGGAATCTTCCTCCGAAGCCCCTGGCCATATCAGAGTATTTGTAGGCTTCTTCCCTTCTTTGCCGAAAGTCATTATCGGCTCTGATGTACTCATCCATTTTCTGGAGAAGCTTCTCTAAAGTTTGCGGCGGCTTCCTTGCAAAATATTGCGCTGTAGGTCCTGGTCTGAGCCCCTTGATCATGGCCTCAATGACAATCTCATTGCGCACTGTAGGCACCTGGGCTCTCAATCGCAGGAACCTTCGGACATACGCCTGAAGGTACTCTTCCTGGTCCTGTGTGCACTGGAACAGAGCTTGGGCAGTAACTGGCTTTTTTGGAAACCCTAGAAAGCTAGTGACCAATATGTCTTTTAGCTTCTGCCACAACGTAATTGTCCCTGACCGAAGAGAAGAATACCATGTTTGAGCCACACTCCTGACTGCCATGACGAAGGACTTCACCATGACGATAGTGTTGCCCCCATATGAGGATATGGTTGCTTCGTAGCTCATCAAAAATTGCTTCGGGTCTGAATGCCCATCATACATTGGGAGATGAGGTGGCTTATAAGATAGTGGCCATGGAGTAGCCTGCAATTCTGCTGCCAAGGGAGAAGCTTCATCAAAAGCAAAGTTAACATGGTGAAAATCACCGTACCATTCATCATCATTGATTGAGCTATCTTGACGAAGCTCCCTGTGTTGGGGTCTTCGGTCTTGGTCATTGTTGGGGCGAAGGCAAACACGCCACCCTTCGCTCTACAACTTCGTCTACTCGTCGCGCAGACGAAGGCTACATCCACAGAACATGCCAGAATAAGCCGAAGGCGCCGACCGAACGAAGACCTGTGCGACCCCCTTCGCTCCCGTGTTACAAGATGAAGGCCCTGCCGATGTCTACGGACCTCCCGCACCCTCACCGCCGGGGGAGGTCCATGTGTGATTCAGCCCATAGTGTTGGGCCCCACGACGACAAGTGCGATAAGGGCCATGTCTGTAATAGGGTTTACCTTAATGACTATCTGTAACCTCCCCTCGTGGGAATATTCTGGGGATAAACTTGGTACTCGAGGATCTAAACGTCTTTGACAGGGATAGAAGGCCCCTCGAGTACCTATAAATACCCCCGTACAGTGCCCGCACACAGAAGATTAACAAAGCTTTTGGCATTCTGTGCTAAACTTTGCAAACACACTTTCCACTCCCCCAATGGATCAACTTGACCAGGCAGGCAGGTTCCCAACATTTTGCGCCCACCGTTCGGGCTACGAAAAACGACCCGCGATGGCCCCCAAGCGAGCTAATTCGAAGGCTGCCCCATCCATTGATGACACGGCGAAAGCAGCGCTTCTGGCGGATAAGAAAGGCAAGGCCCTCGCGGACACCACCCCCTAGGAGGCCTTCGAAGACGACGCTGTCAACAACAAAAGACAGCGCCAAGACCATCCCACCCCCGACGGCCCTGTACGCACCTGCAGTTTCGAAGGCGCACCATAAGCACCACCACTAGGCTTCGCTCCACCAGAGGGCGAAGACACCATAGAGGACAGAGAAGTCATCGGCATCTCAGCCGAAGACCAACTAAAGCTGCGAGCTCTGCACATCAAAAACCACCACTTCCAGAAGCAGAAAGAAATTGTCGAAGCCAAGCGCCAACGAGTCACCATGCAAGCCAAGGTGTGTCAGATGATACAAGATGAGGAGCAAAGGGCTCGGGAGCTCGAACAAGAGATCACGCTCATGCAAGGCGAAGGCCAGTACAACCTACAGCGCGGACCGCCCGCACCGCCAGCGCCTCTCCAGCAGTACGTCCAAGCCGGAGACCCATTCATACCACAGCGTGGCCCCTTCATTCCACCTGCCACAACTTTCCAGGGGATCAACTACCTCGACGAGCGAAGCCCCCTGGCTCCACAACTCCAAGCATTGCCCTGGCCCGCCAACTTCAGGGCTGGCACCTACCCCAAATACAACGGCAGTACCGACCCGGCTCAGTGTTGGAACTTGCTCTCAGCTGCAAGGGGATCCAACAAGGGTGAACAGTGATGACAACAGGGCACTCGCGCTAGATGGCAAAAGCTCTGTTAATCCGGCCTCTCACGGGCACTGTATAGGGGTATTTATAGGTACCTGAGTGCGCAGCACCTCGAGCTAAGGACGCATGTGCCCTCAGGTACCTAGGTTATCCCAAGAATATTCCCATAAAGCGGGGTTACAGACCGTAATTACAGGAATGCTTTTACAAAATAGGCCCGTGTCACGGGGCGGCCAAGCGGGGCCCGTTACGACGGGCCGGATTGCACGTGGGCCTCCGAGCTGGGCGAGGCCGCGCCGTGGGATGCCCTTCGTCGCCAGTCTTCGCCTGGAGCGGAAGAAGCGAAGGGTGTCCCCGCCTGTTTTGTTTCTGTCAGTTCAGCTGCTGCAGCGAAGGCTTCGAGCGAAGGGTGGCGCCTTTGCCTTCGCCCCAACATTTGCCCTCCGAGGGACCAATTCGACAAAGTCACCTGGTGCCGAAGACGTCGTTAGATGGCGGAGACGCTGCCCTCGCTCGAAGTGGTTCCGCGGGGGTTTTTGATGTGACCGTTGATTGACGGCGTACTGTTGGATTGCGGGTTTCCCGAAGCGCCGCGCCCTGTCTATAAAAGGGGGCGGGGGTCGGCGCTTTTTGAACTTCACCTTCCGCGCTCCGCGAAAACCCTAGCCGCCCTTTCCGCCGACTTGCTGCTCGTCTGCCTGCCACGGTCTTGTTCGCCGGAGATCTGGCCCGAGTGAAGCAGACCGCCCGCCGCCACCGACGGTACGTTGCGATGCCGTCCTCGTCTTCTTCCGCTGCCGCTACGCCGCCGGCCGTTCCCTCGCCGCCGGCCGCCACCTCGTCTGAGGAGACGCTGAGTAGCTTAATGGCGGAGGAGTTGCACGCCGGCGACTCTGTTGATTTCGGCGTATCGCGGATGTCGTCGGCCCGCGTGCAAGATATGCAGCGGTTGGGTTACTTCGGCGGCGGAGTTGGTCGAGTCCCGGGGGTGGAGGAAGTCCCCGAGCCAGAGGGCGAGTTGGTCGTTTTCGAGGCGTTCTTCGCCGCCGGACTCCGCTTGCCTGCGCATCGATTTGTTGGCGAAGTCCTGCGCAGGTTCAACGTTCAAATACACCAGCTGACACCGAATGCCATAGTGGCACTGTCGAAGTATGTCTGGGCGACGACTTCGTACGGCGGACAGCCATCGGTGGAAGTTTTTGCGAAGTATTATTGTTTGCATTGGCAGAAGAGGATGATTGGAGGCGAAGTCGCTCAGTTTGGGTCCTGCACATTCACGCCGAAGTCCGGCAAAACCACGATGCAGGTGGTCGAGTTGGTTCCTTGCGCCCGCAACAAGTGGGGCAACTGGAATGAATTTTGGTTTTACGTCGCTGAGGGTACCGTCAAAGGCCATGAGGGACTCCCCGTGTCCGCGATGTGTTCTCATTTTTACTCAGCGTATCCGCCCTTTGAAGTGGCGGAGGAGGATGAGGACGAAGGGGCTCTTCGGTGCGCCGCCGGCCTGAGCAGTGGGCGCGACTTGGTTGAAGAGTTTGTGGCGTACGGGGTGTGGCCATTGGCGCGTGGCTGGGCGTTGGGCGAAGTATGCCCTCGCCAGATGCCTTTTCATGGTGGAAGGGTGGTGCGGAGTCCCGCCTTCGCCCTGAATCTGCAAAGTCGCGATCCGGCCGCCATTGTGCGTGAGGCGGAGGATGGGGCGGTGCGGCTTGTTGGACGCTACGTGCCGAGGACAGAGGGCCAGCGCAGCTGGGATATCCGCGGGTCGAATGACCGCTTGAACAGGGTTTTTGAATTAAATCAATTGCCGTATGACGGCTACCCTGGTCAAGACGATGTGGACCGCCGTGGGAAGAGACTGGCGGTGGAGACCGGAGACGACCCTGCGCCGGCGGCCGCCCCGTCCTCTAAAAAGAGAAAATTAGGTACTGCTATGGGAGGACTTGGGGTTTCTGATCGTTTTGCTAGAGAGTTGACGAAGACGTGCGCGGCCCCGGGGGAAAGGATGTCTTCGCCCGAGCTCCGGGAGTCTTCGGCTCGGATGCTGAGGGTTACCGGGGGTTGTTGGCCTAGGAATGTTCCTGTCCCCCGCGCGGCTGGCGAGGACTTTTTTACATCTCGCATGGTTCGTGAATGGAGGTTTTTTCCTTACGTGCGGAATATTGCTGCTGTTGTGTCAGCAGTGATGGACAAGGATCGCCAGGGAGCTGCACAAAAGCGCCAGGCGGCTATCAGGCTCGTTGAAGCCAGGCCGAAGAGGCAGCGGGGGACTGCGAAGGCTGCGGCCTCCGGCGGAGGCCGGCCGCCGCTGGCGGCGAAGTCGAGCGTCCCTGCATCTGGCAAGGCGCCGGAGGCAACGGCAGGCGCCGAAGGCTCGAAGTCGGCGAAGGCGGTGCCGCCGTCCAGCGGAGTGGCGGAGGTCGCGAGGGTGGCCCGAGCGTTGCCGTTGGCGGGCAAACGTGTCGCCGACTTCGTCACCGATATTAGCGTGGACGACTATCTCGGTGGTAGGTCGTTGGCTTTTCTTTCTTTTTTTTTGATCGGTTCATTGGTACGCTGCAGGGCTGGGCGAAGGCCAACTTGCTGTGGTTGCGCCTGGCGCGGCGACCACGACGGCTGCCGCAGTGCCGAAGGCGAAGGGCGGGGCACTTAGCGCCGGTGGCGAGGCGTCGCCCCTCGCGGTTGTCATGGATGAGGCGGGCGCTGCGTCCCGCCGGCTGGCGGAGGCGACGGAGGCGCTACGTCAGGTCCGCTGAGTTGGACCTCGTCCCCCCCCCTTTTTTTTTGGGCCGCAGTCTTACGATTGTTCTGCAGGTGGCTGACTTCGCTAGCCGCACTGCGTCGGGGGCCCTCACGGCAGCCGTGGCTGCCGAATTCGAAAGACTTCGGACACAACACGCTGACGCTGTCCGCGAAAAATTGGCCGCCGACAGCAAGTGCCGCAAGCTGGCGGAGAAGGTGGCCACACTGGAGGACGAGAAGGCCGCCCTCCGTCGCCAGCTGGCGGGGGAAAGGAGGGAGACCAACGAGGCCCTTGTCAAGGCGCAGGCTGCGCAGGCGGAGGCTAGCCTGGCACGGGCGGAGGGCAATCTTGCCAGGGAGCGCGCCGAGCAGTTGCAGGAGCGGCTCACCGCCCTGGAGAGCCGCGTGAAGGGGGCCGAGGCCGCGGCACGAGCGGAGGCAGAGCGGACGCGCCAACTGCTCGTAGATACATACCGTGGCCTGGGCGTGGGGACCGGTGAATTCGAACAGCTCGGACGGAGTCCAAGGGCAAGCTGGAGCCTAGGTGGGAGGGCCCTTTCATCGTCAAGACAAAAGCTTCCCCGAACGCTTACAGGCTCACAACGCCAAACGGCGAGGACCTAGAGCACTCCTTGAACATCGACAACCTCCGCAAATTTTTTGTTTGATTCCTCAGGGCTGTCTTCGCCCTTGTAATTCGCAAAAACAATCTTGCACCGGCCCGCACTCTTTTCCTCCCGGGGGGTGAGGTTTTTAACGAGGCGGAGCCATGTAATATATGCGTGAAAAATCCCCCGCAAAGACATGCGTCGAAAAAGACCGCGACGACGGTCTTGGACATTCGACCAACACGAGGTCACCGCGAGGCTAAGCGCTAGCTACCCTCGCGTGCGACAAATCCGCGCAGAAGTCGCCTAAGGGTGCAGCCGGATTAGCACAACAAGTGCCGAAAAAAATCTAAGTCTATCGCGAAGACTATCCGCGCAGAAGTCGCCTAAGGGTGCAGCCGGATTAGCACAACAAGTGCCGAAAAAAATCTAAGTCTATCGCGAAGACTATCCGCGCAGAAGTCGCCTAAGGGTGCAGCTGGATTAGCACAACAAGTGCCGAAAAAAATCTAAGTCTATCGCGAAGACTATCCGCGCAGAAGTCGCCTAAGGGTGCAGCCGGATTAGCACAACAAGTGCCGAAAAAAATCTAAGTCTATCGCGAAGACTATCCGCGCATAAGTCGCCTAAGGGTGCAGCCGGATTAGCACAACAAGTGCCGAAAAAAAAATCTAAGTCTATCGTGAAGACTATTCGCGCAGAAGTCGCCTAAGGGTGCAGCCGGATTAGCACAACAGGTAATATTTCCAAAGGAGTTGCAAACGGATCCGCCGGTTCACCAATCATTGACGGCTCTAGAACCGCTAAACCTACATTACACGCAATAGTACCTAGAATTACTACTGGAAAAATGTATAAAAGATCGTTGGGCCACGCGGGTTCCCCATAATAATTATGTCCCATCCCTTTAGCTAATTTTGCTCTTAATACAGGATCATTTAAGTCAGGTTTGACTTCTGCGCGGATAGTCTTCACGATAGACTTAGATTTTTTTCGGCACTTGTTGTGCTAATCCGGCTGCACCCTTAGGCGACTTCTGCGCGGATAGTCTTCGCGATAGACTTAGATTTTTTTCGGCACTTGTTGTGCTAATCCGGCTGCACCCTTAGGCGACTTCTGCGCGGATAGTCTTCGCGATAGACTTAGATTTTTTTCGGCACTTGTTGTGCTAATCCGGCTGCACCCTTAGGCGACTTCTGCGTGGATAGTCTTCGCGATAGACTTAGATTTTTTTCGGCACTTGTTGTGCTAATCCGGCTGCACCCTTAGGCGACTTCTGCGCGGATTTGTCGCACGCGAGGGTAGCTAGCGCTTAGCCTCGCGGTGACCTCGTGTTGGTCGAATGTCCAAGACCGTCGTCGCGGTCTTTTTCGACGCATGTCTTTGCGGGGGATTTTTCACGCATATATTACATGGCTCCGCCTCGTTAAAAACCTCACCCCCCGGGAGGAAAAGAGTGCGGGCCGGTGCAAGATTGTTTTTGCGAATTACAAGGGCGAAGACAGCCCTGAGGAATCAAACAAAAAATTTGCGGAGGTTGTCGATGTTCCAGGAGTGCTCTAGGTCCTCGCTGTTTGGCGTTGTGAGCCTGTAAGCGTTGGGGGAAGCTTTTGTCTTGACGATGAAAGGGCCCTCCCACCTGGGCTCCAGCTTGCCCTTGGACTCCGTCCGAGCTGTTCGAATGAGTACGAGGTCCCCCTCGCTGAACTCCCTCGGGATGACTGAGTGGTCGCGCCATGCTTTGGTCTGGGCTTGATATTTGTTCAGGGCCTGTAGGGCGAAGACACGGTCTCCGTCGATGAGATCTTTTGAAGTTGGCTCGTCCACATCAGGGACGGCTGACGGAACTGTTCGCGGGACCCGTGCTTTATTTCTTGCGGGGTCATGGCCTCCGATCCGTATAGAAGACGGAAGGGAGTAAACCCGGTCGCCCTGCACTCAGTCGTGTTTAGTGCCCAGACTGCCTCAGGTAAGAAATCGGTCCATCTGCCCTTTTTTCATCAAGGAGCATTTTCTTGATAGCTGTGAAGATTTTCCCGTTGGCGCACTCCACGACCCCGTTGGACTGCGGATGATAGACTGAGGCGAAGGCAAGCTTGATGCCAATGGAGAAACAAAAATCCTTGAAGTCTTGGTTGTCAAACTGCTTGCCGTTGTCGACTGTTAGTTCGGACGGTACTCCGAAGCGGCAAACGATGTTCTGCCAGAAGAATTTTTGGGCAGTCTTTGATGTTATTGTAGAAATAGCCCGTGCCTCGATCCATTTGGTGAAGTACTCGACTGCGACGAAGGCGAACTTAAGGTTCCCCTGAGCGGTGGGCAGGGGTCCGACAATGTCGAGACCCCAGCGCTGGAGAGGCCATGTATGGGCGATCAGCTTTGTATACTGCGAAGGGCCGCCTGACCGAGGAGAAAACTTCTGGCAGGCTTCGCAGGACCGAGTGACCCGATTTGCGGCGCAGATCATTGCGGGCCAGTAAAAGCCCTGGCGGATCACCTTAGCAGCTAGGGCCCTCGGCCCCGCGTGTGAGCCGCACGTGCCACTGTGGACTTCACGTAGAATCTGCATGCCTTCGGCCTCGGTGACGCACTTAAGCATTGGCTGACTGACCCCTTTTTTGTAGAGTTGGCCTTCAATCAGAGCGAAGTATTGGCTTCGATGTCTGAGACGCTTGGCCTCACTGATGTCGGCTGGATGATAATACCCCTGCAGGAACAGGGTTATGGGTGCCCGCCAGTCTTCGGTCATGATGAGGTTGACTATGCGGTGGCCCTCGCTGTCATTGGTTATTTGGAGCCCTTCGGGGCTCCGGACTGCTGGCGTGCCGATGACATGAAAGAACACGTCGGAGGGCAGAGCTTCGCCCCTGGCCGCGGCCTTGGCCAATGCGTCGGCCTCCTCATTCTTGGCCCGATCCACATGCTGCAAGGTGAACCCCTTGAACTGCCTCTCGAGACTTCGGATGGCCGCGAGGTACTGCATGAGTGCGGGGTCCTTGGCTGCATAGTCTTTTTCGACTTGGCCGGCAACTACCTTGGAGTCTGTTTTGATGATGCAGGTGGTGACTCCGAGGGCCCTTAGCTTGCGGAGGCCGAGGATGACTGCTTCGTATTCTGCTATATTATTTGTGCATCTGTCGGATTCCAGATTGAAGCTGAGTCGTGCTGCATATCTGTGCTTGACCCCGACTGGTGAGGTTATGACTGCGGCGACGCCTGCCCCCGCATGGCACCATGCGCCGTCGCAATGGATCGTCCAAGTCTTCTCTGCGAACGGATCTGGCTGTGTTGTTGGCCCAGTCCAGTCGACGACGAAGTCTGCCAGGACTTGAGACTTGATAGCTGTCCTAGGCTCGAAGCAGATGTGGTAGCCGGAGAGTTCGGGCGTCCACTTGGCAATCCTCACCGACGCCTCCGGGTTTCTGAATAATTCGCCGAGCCCCCTGTTTGAGGTGACTCGGACCTTGAATGCTTCGAAGTAATGGCGCAGTTTGCGCGACGACATGACGACTGCGTAGGCAATCTTCTCCAGCTCTGTCATGTTGCACTTGGACAGTGTCAGCACTTCGGAGACATAATACACGGGGCACTGCCGGACCACGCCCTCGACAGTCTGCTCCTGCACGAGTGCCGCGCTGACCGCATGTGGCGAAGCCGCGACGTAGAGCAGCAGGGGGAGCGAGGGGTCGGGGCTGGTAAGGACGGCCAACTCTGTCAGGTACTGTTTTAATGAGGCGAAGGCCGCCGCCTGCTCTGGTCCCCAGGCGAAGTCTTTTGCACCACGGAATGTCTTGAGGAAGGGGAGACTTCGCTCGGCGGACCTGGATATGAATCTGTTGAGAGCGGCCAATCTGCCTGTCAGGCGCTGGACGTCCCTGACGGACTGCGGAGGCGTCATGTCCAAGATAGCCTGAATCTTGGTTGGGTTGGCCTCGATGCCGCGGTGTGATACCAGGTAGCCCAATATTTTGCCCTGGCGAACGCCGAAGACACACTTTTCCGGGTTTAGGCGGAGTTGTGCGTCCCGCATGTTCGCGAATGTTTCGGCGAGGTCGGCGAGGTGGTCCTCCTTGCTCTTGCTGGCGACGACAATGTCGTCTACATATGTGAATATGTTTCTGCCAACCTGCCCCTCGAGCACTGTTTTGGTGAGCCTGGAGAAGGTGGACCCGGCGTTCTTGAGTCCCTCCGGCATTCTGATGAAGCAATATGTGCCGAAGGGTGTTATGAAGCTGGTGCTAGCCTTGTCCTCTTCCTTCATGTATATCTGGTGGTAACCGGAGAAGCAATCGAGGAGGGACATGACCTCGCATCCGGCCGCGCTATCGACTATTTTGTCGATCCGTGGCAACGGGAAATTGTCCTTTGGGTAGGCTTTATTGAGACTGGTGAAGTCGATGCACATTCGCCACTTCCCGCTCTTTTTCTGCACCATTACGACATTGGAGAGCCATGTGGGGTAAGCCACCGGCTCGATGAATTTGGCCTCCAGGAGGCGGTGCACTTCTGCCTTGGCGGCCTCCGTCTTTTCGTCGGACATCTTGCGAAGCCGCTGCTTTCTCGGCCGTACCGAAGGGTCGATTCCCAGACTGTGCTCAATTATTGAACGGCTGACCCCGACCAGATCGAGGGCCGACCAGGCGAAGACATCTTTGTTCTTGGACAGGCAGCAGAGGAGCTTTTCTTCTTCGTGCGAAGTGAGGTCTTCGCTGATAATAACTGTCTGCCTGGGCGTGGCCTGGTCGAGGGGGACGGTCTTGGTCCCGTCGTGGCTTTGCAGCTGCGCCTTGTCATGCTGCTTATTGGTTGGGCTGGCAGGCGCGGGGGCTTCACGTTGGGCCGTGAGGCAGTGCACGTTTCTTTGACCGGGCACGAAGTCCCGCTCTATGTTACGCGCAGTCTGTTGATTGCCGAAGACTGTGATAACGCCTAACGGACCTGGTATCTTCATACATAGGTACAGTCTGTGAATGGCTGCTTCGAACTTATTGATGGAGCCCCGGCCCATGATGGCATTGTAAGGGTATACCATATCCACAATGTCAAAGGTTATTTGCTCGCTTCGGGCATTGGGTGCTACACCGAAGGAGAGAGGCAGCTCTATTTTGCCGACGGGGAAGGTGCCCTTGCCGCCGAAGCCATACAACGGGTTGTCCGAAGGCTTAAGCAGGCTGTGGCTTATGCCCATGCGATCGAAGGCGTGGAGGAAGATAATGTCCGCCTGGCTGCCGTTGTCAACGAGGACCTTGTGCAGGTCCCAGCCTGCCACGCTGCAATTGATAACCATGGCGTCGCAGTGGGGGGCGCTGCGCAAGTCGACGTCCCGTGCGTCGAAGGTTAGCGGTATGTGGGACCACTTTGTCTGCACGACTGGGCCCGTGACGGCGATGTTGGGGACTTGTTCTCAAATGCTAAGAGTTAAGAACAAGGCAACATAAAAAGTGTTAAACACTAAGGTCCTTCGTCCTTCGAAACATTATGCCCCTTCGGGAAATAATGATTTTAGGACGAAGGTCATAAAAGACATACCTTCGTAAATATAATAAGTAATGCTGAAGGATTCATATAAAGCGTGAAACATAAACATCAACATAGAATCATTTCTATTTTATTAACATGTAGAAATAGAAATGATTTCAAATTACAAATGTACCTTCGGTCCTGAGAGAAGGTAAAAAGTACAAGCGTGACGCAAAAGCCAATGCCAAGTCAGCGTGAACAGTACGGGAGTACTGTTCATCTATTTATAGACGCGGGACGCAGCCCACGTAAAATTACATCCATGTCCATTACATTTGTTAATGACTTATGGAAATCTGTCGAGGCCCACGTAGTCTTTTCATCTTTAAGTCGGTTCCCCTTTCCGCTATCGTGACGAAGCTTCCTTGCACACAGCTCCGGCAGCGCACCTTCGTAGAGCTTGGTAATTAGCTCGCCCTTCGTCTGGCTCAAGCTTCGTCCTGACCGTGCTTTATAATTCTGAGACCGAAGATACCTGTTCACATAATCCACTTGGAAAACATTGTCAAATCATGTTTTTGAGGACCTTCGGAGGACGAAGGCCCCCAACAGTAGCCCCTCGCAATATTAATTTGTTAGTAATAAATTCAGATTGCGATATGGACGAAGGCCTTGAGCCGAAGGTCCGAAAAAACACCTTCCCTTTGCTAGAATAGCAACACTCACTGACAAGCGAGGCCTTTCAATTTTTAACGCCCTGGGCGTATAAATAAGATCGCACCGCAAACTCATTTGGTACGCACACTTGCCTTCTGCTTCGGCCCACTAAAATTTTTAGCTCTTGTGCACTAAGATTTGCTGGTCTTTTTTGATTTTGGAGCTTCGGCCTCGGGAACAATTTTTTAGCGTTTCCGAAGATGTCTGAAGGCAAGAAGATCCCTGCTGAGACGAAGCTGAGTCTCGAGGAGGAGAAAAATCTGGGGTTCCTGATAGCGATGGCAGAGACCAATACAGAGAAAATCACCAAGGAGATTCTCGAAGGTTTGTCCGAAGATACTGGTGACAGCGACAGCTATGATGTAGAGAGTGGTGGGGAAGAGGCCGAAGATCGTCCATGGCGACCAAGTCACACGGTTTTCGGGAAAACCACTATCAAGCAGAGCCATATTGATAATATGAGGGGGAGGTATTTTCGAGATGTATCTATTGTGAGAGCTGACGCTGGAGAAAAGACTTCTCCCACTCCCGAAGAAGATGAAGTTGTAATCTTCCGAAGCTTTCTCAAGGCTGGGCTTCGATTCCCCCTGAGCAACTTTGTTGTTGAGGTACTGAAAACATTCCAAGTCTACCTTCATCAACTTACTCCCGAAGCTATCATAAGAATGGGGATTTTTGTCTGGGCTGTGAGAAGCCAAGGTTTGGAGCCAAATGCTAAAAGCTTCTGCAATATTCACAAATTGTTATATGAAACGAAGCCCTGGGGAAAAGAACAATATCACAACAATTTTGGGTGCTATAGCTTCGGTGCCCGCTCCGGGTCGAGCTGCCCTGTGCCGACCTTTCGGAAGAGATGGCCCGGAGCCTGGATGACAGAGTGGTTTTATGTGAAGAATAACTTAACAGCGCAAGAAAATGTTAAAAGTATTATTATGTGCCCCATCTGGCAACGCTTCGGACTACGAAGGCCGAAGGTTGAAATGGACGAAGCAGCCGAGGAGTGCCAAAGAGCCTTCGGCGTAGTCTGCTCCTTCATTGGAACAAGGGACTTGGTGCAAGAGCACATTGCCTTCAGGATATGGCCACTTGGAGAAAAGTGGGAAATGCCGAAGGAAATCATTAAAGAGTCCGACGAAGGCGGACTAGTTAGACTAAAATACACATTCAAGTATGCAGATAAATTTGTTGAACCTGATGATGACTGGTTGAAAAGTATTGAGACATTAAGTGACGAACTGCTTGGCACATATTCGAAGGCTGAGAACACTGCATTATCAGCAGCCTTCGGAGGCCGAAAGAAGAAAAGGCTCAACCGTGTGTTTGACGCGGTCGGGTTTATGTACCCTGACTATCACTATCCGGTATTGGGTCGCAAAAGGAAAAATTCTTCTCCTGCGATAGAAGCTACCACGAGTGCTCCTAGTGAGCCAGCGCCTCAAAGAAAAAAGATGAAGGTGCTCACCCATCGGACACGCTTTATTGAGCCGGCCACAGTGCCAGAATTCATTGGTGAAGTCTCTTTGGCTTCTGAAGCTACCGAACCAGCTTCAGTGCCGAAGATGGAAGAAAAGATTGAAGCGCCTTCAGCGGAAAAATCAGAGAAACCGAAGGTTGACGAGCCAAAAATGTCTGAAATCTTAAGTCCTTCGGTAAATGTCGAAGCAATAAAAAACCAAAAGGGGCCATCGGTGACCCCAAAAAGGAAAAGAATGGTAAACGTACTAGATGTCTTGGAGACAATCAAGTCTTCAAGCACAACTCCAAAAAAGAGTGTTGAAGTTGCTGAAGCTTCTACTGAAGCTTCGATGCAACAAGCTGAAGCTGAAGCTGGGCCTTCAGAGCCCTACAAGGAGCAACCTTTGGAAACTGAAACAATAAAAATATCAGAACCAGTTGTAGTTGAAGAAATTGACACTGCCATCCCCGAAGCCCCTGCCAGCATATGCGATTACATTATACGACACGCTTCGGGGAAGAAACTATCTGCAGAGGAAACTTATGAAGCCAACCATTATGCGAAAGAGCTAAAATATCCGAAGGGGGCAGTAATATTCAATGGGACAAACGAAGATGACTTCCTGTACTGCCTACCTGATAATAAAGAACTATCTGTCTGCCGAGAGATGGCCAGGAGTATAGGCTTCCCGAAGCTCGAAGCTGGGTTATGCGCTATGACGAAGGAAGATCTTGTGGATAGTCTTGCATATAATAGCCTGAAGGTTTGGGAATTAGACTCTTTGAAAAAAAATTTTTTCAATACGTAATTCATTCCTTTATTCTTATATAGATTCTCTTTTTTTTATAGGGTTTAATCCTGAGCAACGCATTGAGAGCACAAAAGAGTGCCGAAGATGAGAGTTATGAGATTGCGTTCAACAATCTACGATCAGAAGTTATAAAGCTGAGGAACGAAGCTCTAGAAAAAGACAAAATTCTGGTTACTCTAGTAGACAAGATAAAAAAGGACGAAGCTGCTGCAAAGATTCAGGCCGAAGCTCAGAAACACGAGATCAAAGATCTTCAGAAACAACTAGCCCGGGCGAAAGAAGAACGTGTGCTTGAGGAAACAAAACGAGAACTTAGTGATCATATGGTGGATAAGTTGGAGTTAAGGGTTAAGGAGCTTCGTGCCTCTCAAGGAAAATGCTATGTTAAATCTGTAGAATGCGTGAATAAAATTAAAAACAGCTTCGCCAGCGTGGGCGCCTTTTCCAGCGAAGAGAATTTCTCTCGAGGTAATCCCGAAGGTCCGCTGGAATGGATTAGTCACGAAGCAGAGGCCTTCGAGGAGATCCTGAGCAGTCGTGGCGACATCTGCGCTTTTTCGGGCGCCAGAGGAATTGCTTCTGTCTTAGAGAAGAAAGGTTGCGGGCATGTAAAATTTTTAGCTCAGTCCGAAGCTGCCTTATCTTCCGAAGACATCAAGGACCCCTCGGCCGAAGCAAGCGTTGTTGGTGGCAAATTTTTTACTGATATCTGGAACGACGGCGGCCGAGGAATGGCGCAAGAAATCATTCAAAGGAGCGAAAAAGGCATCCATGATGCTAGGAAAGTGGCAGAAGCTGCCGAAAAAAGTACAGAGCCCGAAAGGCAATTAGGTATTAATTAGTCGCTCTTATTGTGTTGTAATTTTTGTTTCAAACTTTGCTCACGGTTTGTAATAGTAATGAAGAAATATTCTTTTGCCTCAGAAGCTGCTGAATCGACTGCCGACCCGCACACAAAAGGAGATGATGAAATTAAACAAATGGCCGAAGCTATCATGGACAAAGTTGTTGATCAGCTTCTAAATGAAGCCGCCGAAGCAGTATTAAGAGAAGACTAGATGCTATTTAGAAAAAACATTTGAATTGTGATCTATGTAACATTTTGTACATTTGAATGTAATATACAAGTTTCTTTTCATTATTCAATTCTTTACGATGCATGAAACTCTACATACATACCATTTTTGAGCCTTCGGCGAAAAAACACCTTCCCTTCTTTTCATGCTTCGTGAAGAAAATATTCTCCGTTAAAACTGTTCTGATAAGTCACATCCATGCTTCGTGAAAGCATTCTCCGAAGCTATACAATTTCGATATTGCTCTGACGAAGCTTGTCCATGCTTCGTAAAAATATTCTCCGAAGCTGTATTCCGAATTTATACAATTTCGATATTGCTTTCTCAAAGCATTCTTCCGAAGGTCAATACTGTGTACCCTTCTCTTGCGAAATGCAATATGATGTATGATGCTTATGCTATGCAAGATGATGTGATGATGTTATGCTATGCAAATGACCTTTGTTCCGAAGATACACACAAAATTTATTCGTAAACTCTGCATTCCCTTAGGAACGTCTTTGGAGCTTCTTCGTCTTTTACTTAGACGGTATCAGCGTTGACTTTTCGCTGTAAGCCTCCCTTAGGAGCTTCTTCGTCTTTTACTTAGACGGTATCAGCGTTGACTTTTCGCTGTAAGCTCTGCATTCCTTTAGGAACGACTTTTGAGCAGAAAACTTACACTGCGCTCCCTTTGGAACGGCTTTTTGTAACTTCGGCAACTTACTCTGCGTTCCTTAGAACGACTTTCTGTTACTCCGAAGGATTTTTGATAATCCGAAGGTCCTTCTTGTTAACACAAAAACTTCATCAACTTGAGCCTGTGGAGAAAATGGATTTTCCTCGTGGGAAACAGCAAAATTATTACATGGAAACGATCAATGTTTTTGCTACAGAGAGTAGAACTGAATGGAAAAGACTGCTATCAAAGGTAGGATATGTGTCAATAAATGTGCTTCGACTCTGGCACAGTGCTATTGACTGTGCGAGCTTCGGATTGTTCTCTGAAGTCCCTTTGATGTGGAGCATATTGACTCCCTTCCGGCTGTTGACCCTGTTGCAATGGAGGTGGAGGCGGGGGCTGTTGCCAGGAAGCTTGAGGTTGACTCGCCGAAGCTACAGAGGCTGCAGGGTGGTTGTCTATGTATTGTGGGATGTAAGGCGGATGATATGAAGCAGTATGCATGACCTGCTTCGGCTGAACTTGTTGGGATGCAGCTTCGGCTATCTCCTTTTGCTTTTGGATTGTAATGTAGCACGTCCTGGTGGTATGGCCCTTGTTTTCTCCACAGAACAAGCAAAACAATTTCCTTGGTTGATCTCCAAATCTTCCGCCGAAGCCCCTGGCGCCTCTGCCTCTCGGAGCTGGTGGCCGGAAGGAAGCTTGTTGTTGTCCCGAAGCCTGTGAGGAGCACTGCGGTCTGCTCTGCTGACTCCCCTTATCATCATTCTGAGTGGAGCTATGGATGGACCGGACATGCCTCGGGTAGTATCTTCCTCCGAAGCCCCTGGTCATTTCAGAAAACCTGAAGGCCTCCTCCCTTCTTTGGCGAAAGTCATTGTCAGCACGAATGTACTCATCCATCTTTTGGAGCAGTTTCTCCAGGGTCTGAGGCGGTTTTCTAGCAAAGTATTGAGCTGCAGGCCCAGGACGAAGCCCCTTGATCATAGCTTCGATAACAATTTCATTGGGCACCGTTGGTGCCTGTGCCCTCAAACGCAAGAACCTTCTGACATATGCCTGAAGGTATTCTTCATGATCCTGAGTGCACTGAAACAAAGCTTGTGCAGTGACCGGCTTCGTCTGAAATCCTTGAAAGCTGGTTAACAGCATATCCTTCAGCTTCTGCCATGAGGTGATTGTCCCTGGTCGAAGGGAGGAATACCAGGTCTGAGCAACATTCCTGACGGCCATAACGAAAGACTTCGCCATGACTGCGGCATTGCCCCCATACGAAGACACTGTTGCTTCGTAACTCATCAGGAACTGCTTCGGGTCTGAGTGGCCGTCGAACATGGGAAGCTGAGGTGGCTTATAGGATGAAGGCCAAGGTGTAGCCTGCAGCTCAGCGGACAGAGGAGAAGCATCATCGAAAACAAAATTTCCCTGATGGAAATTGTCATACCAGTCATCTTCGTTGACGAAGCCCTCCTGATGGAGGTCTTTCTGCTGAGGCCTTCTGTTTTGCTCATCATGGGTGAGGTGGCGGACTTCCTCAGAGGCTTCGTCTATCTGCCGTTGCAACTCAGCTAGCCGGGCCATCTTCTCCTTCTTCCTTTGCACCTGTTGATGTAGGATCTCCATATCCCTGATTTCTTGGTCTAGCTCTTCCTCCTGAAGCGTCGGGCTGACAGCCTTTCTCTTCTGGCTTCGGGCCTCCCGAAGAGAGACGGTCTCCTGGTTGTGGTCCAGCGGTTGCAGTGCTGAAGCCCCAGTCGCTGAAGCTTTCTTCGGCGCCATAGCGAAGGTCTATAGCTTCCGAAGGTGTTCAAAAAAGCTCGAAGTGGAAGTGAGTTCACCGGAGGTGGGCGCCAATGTTGGGGACTTGTTCTCAAATGCTAAGAGTTAAGAACAAGGCAACATAAAAAGTGTTAAACACTAAGGTCCTTCGTCCTTCGAAACATTATGCCCCTTCGGGAAATAATGATTTTAGGACGAAGGTCATAAAAGACATACCTTCGTAAATATAATAAGTAATGCTGAAGGATTCATATAAAGCGTGAAACATAAACATCAACATAGAATCATTTCTATTTTATTAACATGTAGAAATAGAAATGATTTCAAATTACAAATGTACCTTCGGTCCTGAGAGAAGGTAAAAAGTACAAGCGTGACGCAAAAGCCAATGCCAAGTCAGCGTGAACAGTACGGGAGTACTGTTCATCTATTTATAGACGCGGGACGCAGCCCACGTAAAATTACATCCATGTCCATTACATTTGTTAATGACTTATGGAAATCTGTCGAGGCCCACGTAGTCTTTTCATCTTTAAGTCGGTTCCCCTTTCCGCTATCGTGACGAAGCTTCCTTGCACACAGCTCCGGCAGCGCACCTTCGTAGAGCTTGGTAATCAGCTCGCCCTTCGTCTGGCTCAAGCTTCGTCCTGACCGTGCTTTATAATTCTGAGACCGAAGATACCTGTTCACATAATCCACTTGGAAAACATTGTCAAATCATGTTTTTGAGGACCTTCGGAGGACGAAGGCCCCCAACAGGCGACATGGTTGATGCTGCGGTAGTGGTCCCGCTTCTGCCGCTTGGTGTCGAAGTCGGTGCTGGACCCCCCAGTTATCATGTGGATGACTCCGCGATATGGTTGATCGACGAAGTCTTCCTGCTTTGGGGCATGGGGGATGTTTTGGTGTTGCTGGTGTGGTGGTGGGGGTGGAGGAGGTACGATTTGTACTTCCTGATGGTGTTGGTAGGCGTGGTGCGGTGGATGCGGGGCAGGAGCGTGGATATATGGCGGAGGGGGTTGCTGGTAATTGTGCGCGACAATTCTGGGGTTGTCGGCTGGCTGCGCCCGTGCCATTCTGTCTCTGGTAGCCTTCGTCTCGGGGCAGTCTTTGGTTTGGTGGGCGCAGTCTTCGCCATGGAAGAGGCAGTAGAATCGGCGCGGCGGCTGCGCACGCCCTCGGCCCCTGCCACGAGTGCCGTTACCGCGGCCCTGGGGGGGATATTCCTGGCGACGAGGGGGGTCGGCAGCGGGATGCTAGTTGGCGATGTTGTGCACCTGCTGCTGATTGCGGCCGTCTCGACCAGAGTCTGGCTGCGGAGTCCTTGTCCACGTGCGGCTGGACTGTGGAGCATCTTTAGGCTTCCTCTGGGACTCAATCTTGCGCTGGTGGAGCTCTTCGGATCTGGCGTACTTTTCAAACAGCTGATATAACTCTTGGAGGTTCTTTGGCGGATCTCTGATGCAGTGGCTGTAAAGGACGCCGGCGCGAAGACCACTGATAGCATAGTGGATGGCAATCTGGTCATCGACTAAGGGTAGCTGTGACTTGAGTGTTAGAAATTTGCGGTAATACTCCCTCAGGGTCTCCTTTTCTAGCTGCTTGCAGAGTGAAAGTTCGGCCAGGGCGTCGGTGTCTGGGCGGTACCCTTGGAAGTTGAGCAGGAACTTGTCCCGGAGACTTCTCCAGGAATCAATGGACAACGGAGGCAACCTGGTGAACCAGGTGAGTGCGGGGCCCTCGAGGGCAATGATGAAAGACTTCGCCATTGTGGCGTCGCCCCCCCGGACGATGCAACGGCGACCTGGTAACTCATTATGTATTGAGCCGGGTCGGTGCTGTCGTTGTACTTGGGATAGGTCCCTACCCGGAAGTTAGCTGGCCACGGCGTCACTTGCAGGTGAGGCGCCAGGGGACTTCGCTCATCAAGATAGTTGACCCCTTGGAATGGCGCGGCGTGCGGGAAGGTGTGGTCGCGTTGAGGGAAACGCGGGTCCTCCGGTTGCGCGCGGTGTTGCAGGGGTGGCCCATGCTGTAGGCCGGGGTGGCCTTCGCGCGTGTCTTCGTCTTGTGCGCGCTGCTGGAGGGGTGACTCGTGCTGTAGGCCGAGGTGGCCTTCGCGCTGCATCAGCGCAATCTCCCGCTCGAGTTCCTGGGCCTTGTGCTCTTCGTCGCGTATCATTTGCCGCACTTTGGCTAGTGCGGACACGCGTCGGCGCTTGGCCTCCAGTATCTCCTTCTGCCTCTGGAGATTGCGGTTCTTGAGGCGCAGGGCGCGCAGCTGTAGCTGTTCTTCTGCTGAGACGCCGAGGACCTCACCGTCCTCGGCGAGGTCCGCGCCCTCCGGTGGTGCGAAGCCTGAGGGTGGCTGCGGTTGTCCCTCAGGGTCGCAGGTGCGGAGGGTGTCGTCTTCGTCTGCGCGAGGGACATCGTCTTCAGTGGCCTCTTGGTGGGTGGATTGGGTGAGGGCGAGGGCCTTGCCCTTTCTTGTGGCGAGCAGTGCTGCCTTCGCAGCCTCGTCAGCCTTCGGGTTAGCTCTTTTGGGTGCCATCGCGGGTGGTTTTCTCGTAGCACGAACGGTGGGCGCCAAATGTTGGAACTTGCTCTCAGCTGCAAGGGGATCCAACAAGGGTGAACAGTGATGACAACAGGGCACTCGCGCTAGATGGCAAAAGCTCTGTTAATCCGGCCTCTCACGGGCACTGTACAGGGGTATTTATAGGTACCTGAGTGCGCAGCACCTCGAGCTAAGGATGCATGTGCCCTCAGGTACCTAGGTTATCCCAAGAATATTCCCATAAAGCGTGGTTACAGACCGTAATTACAGGAATGCTTTTACAAAATAGGCCCGTGTCACGGGGCGGCCAAGCGGGGCCCGTTACGACGGGCCGGATTGCACGTGGGCCTCCGAGCTGGGCGAGGCCGCGCCGTGGGATGCCCTTCGTCGCCAGTCTTCGCCTAGAGCGGAAGAAGCGAAGGGTGTCCCCGCCTGTTTTGTTTCTGTCAGTTCAGCTGCTGCAGCGAAGGCTTCGAGCGAAGGGTGGCGCCTTTGCCTTCGCCCCAACACTCAGTACATCATGAGCTACCAGGTAGCCGTCACATCGTCCGGAGGGGACGACGCCACAATGGGCAAATCCTTCATCATCGCACTCGAAGGCCCGGCCTTGACTTGGTACACCAGGTTACCACCACTGTCCATTGATTCCTGGAAAGGGCTTCGCGACAAGTTCCTGCTCAACTTCCAAGGGTACCGACCTGACACAGACGCACTGGCCGAGTTATCTCTCTGCAAGCAGCAAGAGAAGGAAACCCTTCGCGAGTACTACAGGAAATTCCCAACGCTCAAATCGCAACTGCCATCAGTTGACGACCACATTGCAATCCATTACGCCATCAGCGGTCTTCAGGCTGGCATCCTGTACAGTCATTGCATCAGGGACTCGCCCAAGAATCTACAAGAGCTATACCAATTATTTGAGAAGTACGCTAGGTCTGAGGAACTCTATCAACGCAAGGTTGAATCTCAGAGGAAACCCAAGGACCCTCCGCAGTCCAGCAGAACCTGGACCAGGCCAGTGTAGCCAAACTCCGGCCGGGACAACCACAATCATCAACAGGAGCACAACATAGCCAACCAGCACCCAGCCGGAGAGACCACCCGTCGTCAGGAATACCACCCCCAAGGCCACGGCAACGACACAAGAGAAAGAGGCCGTAGACAAACACAGAAGCCGCACAGATTCTACTGCTTATTTCACGGCGAAGACTGCGCACACCCAACAAGGGATTGTCCGGAGACCAAGGCCACCAGGGACAGAATGTCCAGAGCACAACCAGCCGACAACCAGAGGGTCGTCACGCACACATACCATCAATAGCAACCCTACCACAACGAGCAAACCCAGCATCCACCCAACCACGCTTACCAGCACCATCAAGAGGTGCAGGTTCTACCACCATCACCTCCGCATCACCCAAATCCACCACACCACAACCACCACCCACAAGCACCCAAACAGGAAGACTTCGTCGAACCACCATATCGCGGAGTCATCCACATGATCAATGGGGGATCGAGCGTGGACTTTGACACAAAGCGGCAGAAAAGGGACCACTACTGAAGTGTGAACCATGTCGCTCTCACTGGCCCAATAGTGCAAACAAAGTGGTCCCATGCACAGTTCACCTTCGACGCCAGAGACGTTGACTTGCGCAGCGCTCCTCACGCAGACGCCATGGTGATCAACTGCAGTGTAGCAGGCTAGGACTCGATGTAGGCTTCCACACGCTTACCCCAATGGTCAGCTAAGCATGTTTGGATGGCCCATTGTTAGGTCGCCTCGACATTCTTTAAGCCAAATGGCATGGAGGTGTAACGAAATGCTCTGAAGGGTGTGTTGAACGCTGTTTTTCCTAATCTTCCTTCGCTGGACTGATCTAGTGGTACCCTGAGTAACAGTCTAGGAAGGAGAGCATGGAGCATCCGACAGTAGAGTCGACCACCTGGTCTATTCTAGGAGCCCAAAGGGATCCTTCGGTCTGTGTTTGTTGAAATCGGTATAGTCAACGCACAACTGCCAATCCACTTTATTCTTTTTTAGTACAAGAACAAGATTTTCATGCCACTTAGGATGCATTACTTCTCTAATGAAGCCTGTAGCTACTAGGTGAGCTAAATCGTCTCGTATGACTTCCCTCTAATCTGGAGTTGAAAGGGAAATGGCCTCAACATTTTCTATAATCGATTTTCGTGTTTGACGTCCATAACAAACCATGTGGACTAACTAGTTTGCCTAGTTAATATTTTCCTCAGGTGCATAAAGCTCATATACACATACAAAGAAAATGACCATGGGATAACTCTACAAGTTTGAAGCAAAACAGACTTGCTACAACCAGTGGCACACCGGACTGTCCGGTGCCCTAGCTGGAGCACTCCGCGAACCGGTTGCTCTTGGGTTTTCTCAGCGCTTGTCCACTAAAAATCACAGGACTGTCCGGTGAGACCACGGAGCAATAGTCAACTTCGCCAACGGTCGACTGCGCAGCAGTCTGACCGTCAGAGGTCAAAAGACATTTTGCGATGTCTAATCGCACCGGACTGTCCGGTGCACCAAAAGGACAGAAGTCTTTAACGGTCAACAGCTCCAAACCCCAATGGTCGGCTGACATGGCACTCACCGGATAATGAACAGTGGAGTGTCCGGTGCACCACCGGACTGTGTGGTGATCCTTGCGGGGTCTTTGTGACCCGTGAGATTAAGAAAAAGCACCCGACCCGTCTAGGTGACCGATTGAGAGAGGGAAAGGGTTGAAATAGACCTAGCCTTTATGGCCTCCTCAATGGGGAGTAGGTTCTTTGGAACTGAACCTCGGGAAACAAATCACCGTGTCCATTCATGTTGAACTTCACTATGGGCCTGTTTGGTTCCCTGTATCCAACCATGCAAGGCCCATGGTGTGGCGGAACCGCCCGAATTATTCCGGCTTAAGTGCCCAAGTCACACCCTTAAGGGCAGCAACACACTTAAACAGGAATAACCCGTCAGTCCCTCAGATCTAGTCCGATAAAGCCACTTATCCAGGATCGAATACCACTAGTTCACATGAAGGTGAGGCACAGAGAAATACAATAAAACATAATACCACAATTTAATAAGTATCATTAGTGATTACATCATCAGAGTTTCAGAAATAATAACCATAAATTTTAATGCAGCGGAAATAACTAATCGGCGAAAACCGAGTAACATGGTGAAGCCTGGCCATGCTACTCCTCCTGGT
The DNA here is from genome assembly GCA_029449295.1 of Zea luxurians. Taxonomy (NCBI): domain Eukaryota; kingdom Viridiplantae; phylum Streptophyta; class Magnoliopsida; order Poales; family Poaceae; genus Zea; species Zea luxurians. The sequence goes on along the minus strand of JAOPSE010000001.1, from coordinate 30,890,951 downwards.
CCTCTCCCGCGGAAGCAATAACCCTCTCAACCATCTATCCCGGTGGTAGGGATGAAGGCCAAGACACACCAGCAACCAATCATCCTAAAGAGTACCTGCAAAAATTATGCCACAAGCAAGGCTGAGTATACTAATACTCAGCTAGACTTACCCGGTGTGAGGAGTCTACTCCTCTACCTCTAGACATGCAGCTGTTTGGCTGAGGGGTTTGGTTTGCCAAAAGCACTAGCTGAGTCTAAAAACAAGTTTTAGCTTTTCAAGTTTTAGTAAAATCCTTTAGACTAGATGTGTACCTAGCTAATCATACATGGTATCAAACATTTAGCAATCAACAACTTTTGCCAAGTCATCACATTTCCACTTGTTACTCAATGTAGCAGCATGGATCAAGCAGTCTCATTAGCTGCGAGAAGTAGACGATTCGAATCGAGTTTTTAAACCTTGCAAGGTAAACCTAAACATACGACGTGGCGAGGCACTCCGTCCCCACACACATCAACCGTCCCCATCGATTCCTTGGCAACAGATCAGGGCTCACCGCCTTGGCGTACAATGCCTCACTGACCCCGACTGCCGTCGTGCAGTGACCACACTTGTACCCACCATAACCGGAATGGGAGACCATGTCTCAGGTCGCGTGAGGGGATATGTCTGCTGGCAGGTTCAATTAGGTACTAGGCTTACCGATTTACCATATTTCTCGGCATATGTTTAGTACGTTCAAACGCTTGACTCACGGTACCACACCTTAATTCTTATTCCAATTTCCACCTCGTAGACAATCAATCCCCATGGATTGTTGTCCACATACCAACATCATTATGCTATGAACGTGGATACAACCAATTCCTAAACTCACGCGAGTGCTAGAAAAATCACTCGACTTCTATCGAGATCCCTAATTAGCAAGCAGCTACTCGACCTAGCATACTAGTATCCATCTCAAAAGGAAATCCTGAGTTAATGCAACTAGGGTTTCAGACAACTCCTACACTTAAGTGCACAGTACAAGCCTACAAACATTAAGTGTAGTAAAATAGCATATATAAACGGTTATGCATAAAACCGGGGCTTGCCTTTAATTTAACACTTAGATAGTGTTTGCTGGGGGAGGTACTCGCTTGGCGAGCATCCACTGGTAATGTCCATCGTTCTTCAGGTCGTCCACCAACCGCATCTTGTGGTTGGCACCACATCACATGCACGATCATCATCTCTCGGTCCTAAATGAGATGCAGGATGCACATGTATGAATATGGTGAAAAATATCACAAGACAATGCAAAAACAGACGGTAGCGAACTAAACACTAAATAGCGAGACATCGTGAACAACCACACACACTAGCACTAGCTATCTACACATCAACGGGCATAACAAGTCAACATTACTGGAAATATGACGATTACTACCTATAATTAACCAACGCAAATATAACATCACATGTACAAGCATTTACCATGTTCACTTTAATCGTTCATTGGCTACTTATGATTAAACTAGTTAAGTACACATAATTTATGATGACTTACATATAGACTGACTTAGTTAAAAAGGAATAGTTACTTAATCTGGTTTTACAATTGTTCGGAATACTCTAATGCAAGCATACATCCAAGGGCACACAAGAAAGTGATAGCCTAATCACACTGCTTATTATACTAATCTATTGAGGTTGGTTATTTAGTAATACTCAGATTAGCAGCACAATTATTATAAATGGTAACATCTCATTAATTTTGTTTCTCGTCCATATAGTGACACTTGCTAAATTGATGTTGATTGAAGCTGATTACTTACTAGACTTCAACAATTTAATTTACTACTTAGGAACGTGCACTAGTTACTTACATATAGCCTAATTATATTAGTTCTTATCATTGTTACTCATATACACTTAACACCAAAACAAGCAAGCAGTCACTCAAGACAAACACAACAAAGTAGAGTAATCAATCACAATCAACATGACTAAGACAACAGCACATCAGTTACTTGTTTCAGTCATAACTCACAAGATATTTATCCAAAAATAGTGATCAAATACTTTTTGGGAAGATAAGAAACACTCTACAACTTTGGTATTATCATCTAAAGGTGATTAGACACTTAACAAGGTTAAATAGTGACAAACGGCAACTCTGTTCATATTTAGACAGATTCAGGGTTGGGACTACAAAAATTCATAACTAGAGACTCAGACCTCCAATTCATTTGAACTTAGACTTTATGGAAATATAATTAAATTGTATACAAATCATTTATAAACAACTTAGGTTGATTTAAAGTGTATCAAGGTTAAAAATACACTAGGAAGGCTTTGGTGTCTAGATTTGGACAGATTTAGACTTCACACTTCAAACGCCTAGCTATAACTTAATCTTTAGGCCACCAAAAAGGGTGATCCAAGACTTTTTGGAAAGCTTAGAAGACTTACTACATAAATTTTATAATCACCAAGAAGTGATTCTATATTTAACTAAATCAAACAATACAATTTTCGAAATCTATTCTGACAGCGGACAGAATACAATAATCCTCTTATAAAATTCATAACTCTCAAACTATCAGGTTTATTGTCATGAAAATTTAACACAAGTAATACAATAAAATTATCTACAACTTTCTTATAATTGACAAGGACTGATTCTGAACTGAACTTAAGCAAACAATACGATCTCTGAAATCTGTATAGGAATTGGACAGATTCAGTTACTAAACTTGTGAAAACATAACTTCTAAACGATCAGACTTATAACTGTCAAATTTTAACACAAGCAAGTTAATAAAGTTATCTACAAATTTCTTATGACCATAAATAACTGATTGCAACATTAACTTAAGCAACCATTGCAATCTCTGAAATCTATTCAGAAATTGGACAGATTCAGGTACAGAATTTGTGAAAAGTATAACTTCTAAACCATTAATCCTTAGCTCATGAAATTTTTGGAAGAGCTAGATATACAAGTTAATTACAACTTTTATATAGAACATATGTACATAAAATATACTTTACTAGATTAACCGCACAACAAAAACTGTACGTGCAGGAATTTCAGTTTGCTAGCACAATAGCACTCAACTCAATCATCAATTAAAATCATGGAGAGACACTACCACCAATTTCTCAAGTTTAAATTGTTATGACTTAGTTATCAATTTTCAATTTATATTGAGATACTTAAGCATTCCAAAAAAAACATGCACGCTTTTGTTTACTTCTAATTTTTCACTAATTGTTCTTATAATTATAAAATGTGTGTCACTTTAGCATCATATGAAACTATCTAATTTGGGGCTGGAATTTTTATGAGGCATAGGTAATAACAAACTATGACTAATGTATAAATTTCACATGCCCAGGTTTTATATTTTATTTAATACAAAAATAATAAATTGTTAATGCAATAAAGCATGTGAGAGCAAGTTAAATCTAAAACTAATTATTTTCTGTAGATGCATGACCATATTGAGTTTTCTTAGGCTACTATAATACCATGCAATGACAATAGAACATCATTTTCCATTTTTGCATCTATACATTATTTTTAAATCATTTAAAAGTACTTAAGGTGCATTAAACAAGTTAAATCACTAACTTAATCATACATGCATAACAATTGATGACATTTTTACCAGTCACCAAGCATCACAACAAGAGTCTACTGTAAAAATTTGAATCCATTTGGAGCACTAGAGCTACAGATCTAAAAATAACAACAAAACAATCATCTTTTTCCTATTTAACATGTTTTAATTAACACACCAAGAAAACAGTGAACAACCTACAAGTTTTATATTTTTCTTAGATGGAGTATGACAACATCTAACTAACAAAACAAGTTTCATCATTTTTGGATTTTTATAAATAAAACTATGGAGAGAAGCAAGTTCATTTATTTTGTAAACCAGTTTTTAAATACGAATTTCTATAGAGAAACTTTTCCACTAAACCATACCAACATCCAATAGTTAGAGCATTTCATAAGGAAGCCAACAAAACAAGTTTCACGATTTTAGGAGCTCTAAAACTCGAGATATGAATATTTGAAGGAAGAACACAAATCTGCAACTTTGTATGTTCTTATCCATGCCCTTGGGCCCACTCGTCATAGGAACAGTGAGGTCTTCTTCAACCTCCAACCATCTCCTCCACGCAAGGGAGCAGAGAAGGGGCCGAGCTGGGAGGTGAGGGAGGGGAGACGACCATGGATGGGGGAGGGCGCCATGGGGAAGAAGGAGGAGCTCCCTGCTCAGCCAAACTGAGAAGGGAAGGGAGTGGTGTGTGGGAGAAGGGAGAGGGTGGGCTGCCATTTATAGAGCCAAGCTCTAGACATGTCAGACTGCACCAGTAGGTGGCAGGTGATGGCAGAGCGACTTTGGGCGCCCATTTTCGTCGTTTTCCTCTTGGAATCAGATCAAGGTTACTGTAAGAAATATCTTCCTTGATGTACACTCTACAAATCTTGTACAACACTTAAGGTGATTCGAGCACTGGTTAGAGAGATAAAGACCCACGAAAATTGGTTTGTTAGTGGCTTATAAAACAGTGGAAACTTGTGAAAACTGAGTGTCAAAGCATGTCAAACGGAATCGGATGAATGCCATCTTTTAATATGTTGTGCCCCTATTAATTATTAACAACTTTTATATTTGAAGAAACTTTAGTTGTTCAACAAAAATTTGGGAACGCGAGACGTCGACCCGAACGACACTGATTTCAGACTTAGAAGAATTCGAATCCTGAAATCAGATTTTTATTCTGTCTTGATGGCACTGTTTGAGATACTTAGAGATTGAATCAAGACTTAGTTTAAATATACAATTTGTTGTATAACACAGTTTCTACAACTTTTATTAAAGGTCAAACCTCATATCTTGAATATAAGTTAAAGTTTCACTTTGGTCAAAGTAGTATCATTATAAGGCTTCAATTCATATTTTAAGGCAATTGGGGTGTTTTCTCGACATTTCCTTGGCATTTTCTCCACATGAGCCCTTAATAAATTTTGTTGTAGAGTTGATGTAGAGTTGTTTGAGCAAGATGACAAGGTTTTGTAGAATTTCAAAATATGCATTTGTTCAGACGAGCAGTTTCAAGCATGTATAGGATTTATCTTTTCATGTGTGTATTTGGTTCAAACTTCTTGAAATATTTAGGTACATTTGATAGATAGAGATGAATTATGATATAGATATAACAAGTCCATTTGAATAAGAATTAATTAGAGGTTGACACAAAGAGATTCTGTGGGAGAATGCGGATTCGGATTAAGTATTTGGACGTAGACCAAATATCGAGAAAGCGGATTTGGACACCGATTGGATAACATAGCAACTATCGAGAGTTCGAATAAATGAGTCTTAGACAGGAGTTGCGAGACGAGATTGACTTTCTGAAAGGGAAATGTGCCCTTGGGCCATTTCTAAGTGTTTTGGTGATTTAGTGTCCAACACAAGTGCCTAAGTGTAAAAAGGTGGACAAAGTACAAATCAAGGATAAAGGTATGTTTCTCAGACTTAGTACATTGTTTTATGGACTAATGTATTGTGTCTAAGTGCTGGAAACAGGAAAAATCCAATTGAAAATGCCTTGGCTCGAGCAGCCAAGACTTTGCTCAGTCTGGAGCACCGGACTGTCCGGTGGTGCACCGGACAGTGTCCGGTGCGCCAGGCTATAATTCAGGCTGCTCTCGGGACTTCGACGGCGGTTACGGCTATAATTCACCGGACTGTCCGGTGGGCCGTTCACAGGCGAACTCGTCGCTCTCGGGAATTCATCGGCGACGTACGGCTATAATTCACCGGACTTTCCGGTGTGCACCGGACTGTTCGGTGAGCCAACGGTCGGCCGGGCCAACGGTCGGCCGCGCAATCTGCGCGGGACACGTGGCCGAGCCAACGGCTAGAAGAAGGCACCGGACTGTCCGGTGTGCACCGGACATGTCCGGTGCGCCAACGGCTCTCAAGCTGCCAACGGTCGACTGCGCCATTTAAGGAAAGAAATCGGGCACCGGACAGTGTCCGGTGTGCACCGGACTGTCCGGTGCGCCAGTCGACAGAAGGCAAGATCAACCTTCCTAGATTGCTCTCAACGGCTCCTAGCTGCCTTGGGGCTATAAAAGGGACCCCTAGGCGCATGGAGGAGCACACAAAGCATTCCTACAACATTCCTAAGCACCAAGACATCGATTCCGCACCTTTGATTCTTTGCGATAGCAATTAGAGCTCTAGTTGAGTGGTGAACTCATTGAGTTGTGTTGTGAGCTCTCGTTGCAACTTGTGTGCGTGGTGTTGCTGTGATTTCTTGTCTTGAGTGCGTTGCTAATCCCTCCCTTGCTCTGTGCTTCTTTGTGAATTTCAAGTGTAAGGGCGAGAGGCTCCAAGTTGTGGAGATTCCTCGCAAACGGGATTGAGTAAAGCAAGCAAAACACCGTGGTATTCAAGTGGGTCTTTGGACCGCTTGAGAGGGGTTGATTGCAACCCTCGTCCGTTGGGACGCCACAACGTGGAGTAGGCAAGCATTGGTCTTGGCCGAACCACGGGATAACCACCGTGCCATCTCTGTGATTGATTTCTTGTGGTTATTGTGTTTTGTTGAGATTCCTCTCTAGCCACTTGGCATTTACTTGCTAACGCTTAACCAAGTTTGTGGCTTAAGTTTTTCAAGTTTTACAGGATCACCTATTCACCCCCCCTCTAGGTGCTCTCAATTGGTATCAGAGCCGTTCTCTTCACAAAGGGACTAACCGCCCGAAGAGATGGATCCTTAGGGGAAGGGTATCGTGATCAACGATAAAGAGAAGGAATCCTTCGTCAACGAGCCGAAGGACGACAAGCCTACCGACTCCGGCTCGGGCCATAGACGGAAAGAAGGGAAGAAGAAGAAGACGAGGCGCATCAAGGAGATCGTCTACTACGACGACAGCGATGAGTCTACTTCTTCCCAAAAGGACGACGACCACAACGACTACGAGAGAAGGAAACCGGTCAATTCGAACTTTTCTTTTGACTACTCTCGTATTCCTCAAAGTACAAATGCTCATTTATTATCTATTCCACTTGGTAAACCTCCTCATTTTGATGGAGAGGACTACGGATTTTGGAGTCACAAAATGCGTAGTCACTTGTTCTCTCTCCATCCTAGTATATGGGAGATTGTAGAGAGTGGAATGCACTTTGATAGTTCGGATAGTCCCATGTTCATTAATGAGCAAATTCATAAGAATGCACAAGCTACTACTGTTCTTCTAGCTTCATTGTGCAGGGATGAATACCACAAAGTGAGCGGCTTGAATAACGCCAAGCAGATCTGGGACACCCTCAAGATTTCACATGAGGGGAACGACGTCACCTTGCTCACCAAGATGGAGTTGGTGGAGGGGGAGCTTGGACGATTCGCGATGATAAGGGGTGAGGAGCCGACACAAACATACAACCGGCTCAAGACCCTTATCAACAAAATAAGGAGCTACGGAAGCACGCGATGGACGGACCACGACGTCGTCCGATTGATGCTAAGGTCCTTTACCGTTCTTGATCCTCATTTGGTGAATAACATTCGTGAGAATCCCAGGTACACCAAAATGTCGCCCGAAGAAGTCCTTGGAAAATTCGTAAGCGGGCGAATGATGATCAAGGAAGCGAGGTACATGGACGACGCTCTAAACGGTCCAATCAATGAGCCTCAACCCGTTGCTCTCAAGGCAACAAGGAGCAAGGAGGCGTTACCCAGCAAAGTAGCACAAATTGAGGTCGCCGGACTTAATGATGAAGAGATGGCCCTCATCATCAAGAGATTCAAGACGGCGCTTAAGGGTCGCAAGGGACAACCAAGCAAGACCAAAGCCAAGGGGAAGCGCTCATGCTTCAAATGCGGTAAGATTGGTCATTTTATTGCTAACTGTCCCGATAATGAAAGTGACCAGGAACACGGGAGCAAGAGGGAAAAGAAGAAAAATTACAAGAAGGCCAAGGGCGAGGCACATCTAGGAAAGGAGTGGGACTCGGATTGCTCCTCCTCCGACTCCGACAATGAAGGACTCGCCGCCACCGCCTTCAACAAGTCATCCCTCTTCCCCAACGAGCGTCACACATGCCTTATGGCAAGGGAGAAGAAGGTATGTAGTCGAAACTCTACTTATGCTTCTTCAAGTGAGGACGAATCTAGTGATGAGGATGAAATAGATTATTCATGTTTATTTAAGGGCCTAGATAGAACCAAGGTAGATAAAATTAACGAATTGATTAATGCCTTGAATGATAAAAATAGGCTTTTAGAAAAACAAGAGGACTTGTTGTATGAAGAACATGACAAATTTATAGAAGCTCAAAAATCTCATGCCTTAGAAGTTAAGAGAAATGAAATGCTTTCTTGTGAATTATCTTCTTGCCATGAGACAATTTCTAGCTTGAGAAGCATTAATGATGATTTGAATGCTAAGTTAGAAATAGCTAGTAAATCAACAACTTGTGTAGAAAATGTTGTTATTTACAATAGATGTAAAGATTTTGATATTGATGCTTGTAGTGAACACATAGCTTCTATTGCAAAGTTAAATGATGAAATGGCTAGTCTTAATGCCCAACTTAAGGCTAGCAAAAGTGATTTTGATAAACTAAAATTTGCTAGGGATGCCTACACGATTGGTAGACACCCCTCAATTAAGGATGGGCTTGGCTTCAAGAGGGAAGCCAAGAACTTAACAAGCCATAAGGCTCCCATCTTCGCCAAGGAGAAAGGGAAGGCCCCTATGGCAAGTAGTACAAAAAAGAACCATGCTTTTATGTACAATGATAGAAGACAATCTCATAGGAGTTGTAATGCTTTTGATTCACATACCTATGATTCTCATGCTATGTTTGCTCCCAGTTCTTCCTATATGCATAGTAGAGATATGCCTAGGAGAAATATTCATCATGTGCCTAGGAAGAATATTGTTCATGTTCCTAGGAAAGTTATGAATGGACCCTCTACAATTTATCATGCTTTAAATGTATCCTTTGCTATTTGTAGAAAGGATAGGAAGATAGTTGCTAGGAAATTAGGGGCAAAATGTAAGGGTGATAAAACTTGCATTTGGGTCCCTAAGACAATTTTGACTAACCTTGTAGGACCCAACAAGAGTTGGGTACCTAAGACCCAAGCCTAAATTTGCCTTGCAGGTTTATGCATCCGGGGGCTCAAGCTGGATTATCGACAGCGGATGCACAAACCATATGACGGGGGAGAAGAAGATGTTCACCTCCTACGTCAAAAATGAGGATTCCCATGATTCAATCATATTCGGTGATGGGAACCAAGGCAAGGTAAAAGGGTTAGGTAAAATTGCTATTTCATCTGAGCACTCTATTTCTAATGTGTTTTTAGTTGAGTCGCTTGGATATAATTTGTTATATGTTAGTCAATTATGCAAAATGGGATATAATTGTCTATTTACAAATGTAGATGTGTCTGTCTTTAGAAGATGTGATGGTTCACTAGCTTTTAAGGGTGTACTAGACGACAAACTTTATTTAGTTGATTTTGCAAAAGAGGAGGCCGGTCTAGATGCATGCTTAATTGCTAAGACTAGCATGGGCTAGCTGTGGCATCGCCGCTTAGCACATGTGGGGATGAAGAACCTTCACAAGCTTCTAAAGGGAGAACACGTGATAGGTTTGACTAACGTGCAATTCGAAAAAGATAGACCTTGTGCAGCTTGTCAAGCAGGTAAATAAGTGGGAGGAGCACATCACAGCAAGAATGTGATGACCACTTCAAGACCTCTGGAGCTGCTGCATATGGACCTCTTCGGACCCGTCGCCTATCTGAGCATAGGAGGAAGTAAGTATGGTCTAGTTATTGTTGATGACTTTTCCCGCTTCACTTGGGTGTTCTTTTTGCAGGATAAGTCTGAAACCCAAGGGACCCTCAAGCGCTTCCTAAGGAGAGCTCAAAATGAGTTTGAGCTCAAAGTGAAGAAGATAAGAAGCGACAACGGGTCCGAATTCAAGAATCTTCAAGTGGAGGAGTTCCTTGAGGAGGAGGGGATCAAGCACGAGTTCTCCGCTCCCTACACACCTCAGCAAAATGGTGTGGTAGAGAGGAAGAACAGGACGCTCATTGATATGGCGAGGACTATGCTTGGAGAGTTCAAGACCCCCGAGTGTTTTTGTCGGAAGCCGTGAACACAGCTTGCCACGCCATAAACAGGGTCTATCTTCACCGCCTCCTCAAGAAGACCTCATACGAGCTGCTAACTGGTAACAAACCCAATGTATCATACTTTCGTGTATTTGGGAGTAAATGCTACATTCTAGTGAAGAAGGGTAGGAATTCCAAATTTGCTCCCAAAGCTGTAGAAGGGTTTTTATTAGGTTATGATTCAAATACAAAGGCGTATAGGGTCTTCAACAAATCATCGGGTTTGGTTGAAGTGTCTAGCGACGTTGTATTTGATGAAACTAATGGCTCTCCAAGAGAGCAAGTTGTTGATCTTGATGATGTAGATGAAGAAGACGTTCCAACGGCCGCGATACGCACCATGGCGATTGGAGATGTACGACCTCAGGAACAATTAGAGCAAGATCAACCGTATTCCTCAACTATGGTGTAACCCCCAACCCAAGATGACGAACAGGTACCTCAAGTGGAGGCGCATGATCAAGGGGGAGCACAGGATGTTCAAATTGAAGAGGAAGAAGCACCTCAGGCACCTCCAACCCAAGTTCGAGCGACGATCCAAAGGGATCATCCCGTCGACCAAATTTTGGGTGATATTAGCAAGGGAGTAACTACTGCTCGAGATTAGTTAATTTTTGTGAGCATTACTCCTTTGTCTCTTCTATTGAGCCTTTCAGGGTAGAAGAGGCCTTGCTAGATCCGGACTGGGTGTTGGCCATGCAAGAGGAACTCAACAACTTCAAGCGCAATGAAGTTTGGACACTGGTGCCTCGTCCCAAGCAAAATGTTGTGGGAACCAAGTGGGTGTTCCGCAACAAACAGGACGAGCACGGGGTGGTGACGAGGAACAAGGCTCGACTTGTGGCAAAAGGTTATGCCCAAGTCGCAGGTTGTACCAAATGGATGTGAAGAGCGCTTTCCTCAACGGGCCGATCAAGGAGGAGGTGTACGTAGAGCAACCCCTGGCTTCGAGGATGAACGGTACCCCGACCATGTGTGTAAGCTCTCTAAGGCGCTCTATGGACTTAAGCAAGCCCCAAGAGCATGGTATGAATGCCTTAGAGACTTTTTAATTGCTAATGCTTTCAAGGTTCGGAAAGCCGATCCAACTCTTTTCACTAAGACTTGCGATGGTGATCTTTTTGTGTGTCAAATTTATGTCGATGACATAATATTTGGTTCTACTAACCAAAAGTCTTGTGAAGAGTTTAGCAGGGTGATGACGCAGAAATTCGAGATGTCGATGATGGGCGAGTTGAACTACTTCCTTGGGTTCCAAGTGAAGCAACTCAAGGACGGCACCTTCATCTCCCAAACGAAGTACACGCAAGATTTGCTAAAGCGGTTTGGGATGAAGGACGTTAAGCCCGCAAAGACGCCGATGGGAACCGACGGACACACCAACCTCAACAAAGGTGGTAAGTCCGTTGATCAAAAAGCATAACGGTCCATGATAGGTTCTTTGCTTTATTTATGTGCTAGTAGACCGGATATTATGCTTAGCATATGCATGTGTGCTAGATTTCAATCTGATCCTAAGGAGTGTCACTTAGTGGCTGTGAAGCGAATTCTTAGATATTTAGTCGCTACGCCTTGCTTCGGGATCTGGTATCCAAAGGGGTCTAACTTTGACTTGATTGGATATTCAGATTCCGACTATGCTGGATGTAAGGTCGATAGGAAGAGTACATCAGGGACGTGCCAATTCTTAGGAAGGTCCCTGGTGTCGTGGAACTCTAAGAAACAAACTTCCGTTGCCCTATCCACCGCTGAGGCCGAGTATGTTGCCGCAGGACAGTGTTGTGCGCAACTACTTTGGATGAGGCAAACCCTCCGGGACTTTGGCTACAATCTGAGCAAAGTCCCACTCCTATGTGATAATGAGAGTGCTATCCGAATAGCGGAAAATCCTGTTGAGCATAGCCGCACAAAGCACATTGACATCCGGCATCACTTTTTGAGAGACCACCAGCAAAAGGGAGATATCGAAGTGTTTCATGTTAGCACCGAGAACCAGCTAGCCGATATCTTCACTAAGCCTTTAGATGAAAAGACCTTTTGCAGGCTGCGTAGTGAGCTAAATGTCCTAGATTCGCGGAACTTGAATTGATTCATAGCATACATGTATTTATGCCTTTGATCATGTTCCTTATGCATTTTGTTGCTTACTATGGTGCTCAAGTTGTACAATCACTCCTCGGACCTCACAAGTCTTTGTGCAAGTGATGCACTTATTTAGGGGGAGCTGTGCTACAACTTGATCCTTTGAGACTAACCATATGCTTGAGTTTGCTTGTTTTAGTCTCAAAGGAGGTTTGAAAGGGAAAAGGTGGACTTGGACCATGAAAGACTTCCACTGCACTCCGATGAGAGGGTAACTTATTCCAAGTTCATCTCATGTCCTCTTATTGCCTTTGTGTTCTCATTTGAAGATTTTGGTGAGGCAATGGGGTTAAAGGGCCAAGATTGATCCCGTTTTGGTGCTTGCTGCCAAAGGGGGAGAAAATAAAGGCCAAAGCAATAGATGGATCAGCTACCACTTGAGAAATTTTGAAAATAGATGGATCAGCTACCACTTGAGAAATTTTGAAAATAGTAGATTAGAGCTTTTGGTTTGTCAAAACTCTTTTATTGTCTCTTATGTCAAAAGTTGGCCTCTTGTGGGGAGAAGTGTTGATTATGGGAAAAAGGGGGAGTTTTTGAAATCCTTGATCAAATTTCTTTGGAAAACCTCTCTTTATGTCTCTACAAGTGGATTTGACTTAGAGATAGGAATTTGAGTTTGATTTGCAAAAACAAACCAAGTGGTGGCATAGAGTGATCCATATATGTCAAAATTGAATCAAAACAATTTTGAGTTCTTAGTTGAATTGATTTTGTACTTGTTCTACTTGCTTTATGTTGTGTTGGCATAAATCACCAAAAAGGGGGAGATTGAAAGGGAAATGTGCCCTTGGGCCATTTCTAAGTGTTTTGGTGATTTAGTGTCCAACACAAGTGCCTAAGTGTAAAAAGGTGGACAAAGTACAGATCAAGGATAAAGGTATGTTTCTCAGACTTAGTACATTGTTTTATGGACTAATGTATTGTGTCTAAGTGCTGGAAACAGGAAAAATCCAATTGAAAATGCCTTGGCTCGAGCAGCCAAGACTTTGCTCAGTCTGGAGCACCGGACTGTCCGGTGGTGCACCGGACAGTGTCCGGTGCGCCAGGCTATAATTCAGGCTGCTCTCGGGACTTCGACGGCGGTGTACGGCTATAATTCACCGGACTGTCCGGTGGTGCACCGGACTGTCCGGTGGGCCGTTCACAGGCGAACTCGTCGCTCTCGGGAATTCATCGGCGACGTACGGCTATAATTCACTGGACTTTCCGGTGTGCACAGGACTGTCCGGTGAGCCAACGGTCGGCCGGGCCAACGGTCGACCGCGCAATCTGCGCGGGACACGTGGTCGAGCCAACGGCTAGAAGAAGGCACCGGACTGCACGGTGTGCACCGGACATGTCCGGTGCGCCAACGGCTCTCAAGCTGCCAACGGTCGACTGCGCCATTTAAGGAAAGAAATCGGGCACCGGACAGTGTCCGGTGTGCACCGGACTGTCCGGTGCGCCAGTCGACAGAAGGCAAGATCAGCCTTCCTAGATTGCTCTCAACGGCTCCTAGCTGCCTTGGGGCTATAAAAGGGACCCCTAGGCGCATGGAGGAGCACACAAAGCATTCCTACAACATTCCTAAGCACCAAGACATCGATTCCGCGCCTTTGATTCTTTGCGATAGCAATTAGAGCTCTAGTTGAGTGGTGAACTCATTGAGTTGTGTTGTGAGCTCTCGTTGCAACTTGTGTGCGTGGTGTTGCTGTGATTTCTTGTCTTGAGTGCGTTGCTAATCCCTCCCTTGCTCTGTGCTTCTTTGTGAATTTCAAGTGTAAGGGCGAGAGGCTCCAAGTTGTGGAGATTCCTCGCAAACGGGATTGAGTAAAGCAAGCAAAACACCGTGGTATTCAAGTGGGTCTTTGGACCGCTTGAGAGGGGTTGATTGCAACCCTCGTCCGTTGGGACGCCACAACATGGAGTAGGCAAGCATTGGTCTTGGCCGAACCACGGGATAACCACCGTACCATCTCTGTGATTGATTTCTTGTGGTTATTGTGTTTTGTTGAGATTCCTCTCTAGCCACTTGGCATTTACTTGCTAACGCTTAACCAAGTTTGTGGCTTAAGTTTTTCAAGTTTTACAGGATCACCTATTCACCCCCCTCTAGGTGCTCTCACTTTCGAATTTGCCTTTGCTCTTAGAAATAAAAGTTCTAACAGGCTCCAAATTTGGCTGTTCTCGAGATCGAATAATTCCAAACTTGGTGAAACTTTCATGAGTAACTTAATAAATGGGGATAAATGTGATAAAGAGATAGAAATTTTCACTGAGCATCCGAGATTAGGATAAATCTCCCGACATAACGCGAAATAGACACTTGGGGTGTCACAGCCTCCCCTCATTAAAAGAATCTCGTCCCGAGATTCGAATGAGGATCTTTAAGGGTGGAGAAACATGTAACTCCCAGGCTGAAGATAGATGCAAATTCATGAGATGGGATTTGACAAGATAATGAAGATAGATTTGGATAGAATATCGCGGCATGTTGAGACAAAATGCAGCGATCACTTTGAGAGAATATCCACAAAAGATAGCGCCTCAGTATAGTCTCGTAACGGATCACGACTATTAACCGTGATACCAGCGCGTGCCGAGCAGCACAACCATGTGTGTGCGCCCACAGGAGGCTCTCAGTTTCGTCGCGGCACCATCAGTCGTTAGTCATGACACCATTACCAAACATAACCAACGAGAATTTCACATAGCATAAATAGATGGAGCCCATGAGAGTATGGCTCAGAAAATAAGAATGTGACCGGAGTTGAAGCAGAGATTGCTGACAAAAGAGCATCACATGAGAACTCTTCAACTCCGCGAATTATTTTATGATCAACACGGGGATTATTAGTCCAAGATTGATATGACATTTGATATAAGAAGGAACTGACCATGAGATCAAGATCATTGAGTTTTTAGAGACATGAGAGAACTAAAGACAACAACAACATCTATTGAACAAAATGGATACACTGTCTAGAGATAAAATCGATAAAACAACGTCATGATGCCTAGAGAATGAGCATCAGAAAGACTAGAAATGAGAGATTTAGGTAAATTAACATCTGATACTTGAGAACAGGTTATAGCAGATAACTAGATAATAGGGCAGAATCATCAAAGGATCCGGAGATTTGGATGATAAGGCCACAACATGATTCATAAGGAAAATGATTACCAGATTCAGGTGAAAAAGAGAGGTCATCAAACGAGATCAGTTAGGATGATCAACAGAAATGCTAGGAAGTTTTTGGGGCAAGGATTTATTGAAAGAAACATGGCCTTGATAGGGTTTGCGCAACTAGACACCAACAAAATTTTTTTTGACGTAACAAGTGCACAAGGAGACTTGGGTTGGTCTAGCGGTCAAGTTGTGCTGGTCTGTATGTTGTGCAAGTGTAAATTCAAGTAAAACACTCAAGGGTCAGAAAATACCCACACAAGCATGTGATTTGATTTTTTAAGGGTTTCACTTGCTAACCACTAGGTTGTTTAAAATGGGGGGGTCTTTTGTGGGGAAAAACAGGCAACAATTTTTATTGGTTAGAGGCAAAATGGACTAAATAGTTACCATACCTCCTAGAAAGCAAGGCAAGAGAAACACATAACACGACCTAACAAGACTTACCAATCTGACACGAGGTAAGGCATTTCTTATAGTTCCTAACATAGCAGTACATCACATGATTCACAAGTTCTTATTATTGGAATAAAGGTGAGAGAAGCATGTTGATGCACAAGAGACAACTATAATGCGATAATCATGATGCATGCTCATTCTAGTCGTCTTCTCAGACCTAACTAATTTTCGGGTGCTTCTACAACATCCGTATTAATAGTAGTAGTAACCTTTATGCCTATATAATTAGCCACCTAGCTACCCATCTATTTCCTAAGGCTTCACGTCCTAGGTCTATCCTTATCGTCCTGACATCTATCCAACTGGGTTTCTAAGCAAGTTTTACTTTTGAAAAGGTTGGTAATCATGATTTATTGACTTCTCTGTACTAGTATTCGCTCCGATACCAGCTGTGGCGGAACCGCCCGAATTATTCCGGCTTGAGTGCCCAAGTCGCACCCTTAAGGGCAGCAACACACTTAAACAGGAATAACCCGTCAGTCCCTCGGATCTAGTCCGATAAAGCCACTTATCCAGGATCGAATACCACTAGCTCACATGAAGGTGAGGCACAGAGAAATACAATAAAACATAATACCACAATTTAATAAGTATCATTAGTGATTACATCATCGGAGTTTCAGAAATAATAACCATAAATTTTAATGCAGCGGAAATAACTAATCGGAGAAAACCGAGTAACATGGCGAAGCCTGGCCACGCTACTCCTCCTGGTCCTCTCCCGCGGAAGCAATAACCCTCTCGACCATCTATCCCGGTGGCAGGGATGAAGGCCAAGACACACCAGCAACCAATCATCCTAAAGAGTACGTGCAAAAATTATGCCACAAGCAAGGCTGAGTATACTAATACTCAGCTAGACTTACCCGGTGTGAGGAGTCTACTCCTCTACCTCTAGACATGCAGTTGTTTGGCTGAGGGGTTTGGTTTGCCAAAAGCACTAGCTGAGTCTAAAAACAAGTTTTAGCTTTTCAAGTTTTAGTAGAATCCTTTAGACTAGATGTGTACCTAGCTAATCATACATGGTATCAAACATTTAGCAATCAACAACTTTTGCCAAGTCATCACATTTCCACTTGTTACTCAATGTAGCAGCATGGATCAAGCAGTCTCATTAGCTGCGAGAAGCAGACGATTCGAATCGAGTTTTTAAACCTTGCAAGGTAAACCTAAACATATGACGTGGCGAGGCACTCCGTCCCCACACACATCAACCGTCCCCATCGATTCCCTGGCAACAGATCAGGGCTCACTGCCTTGGCGTACAATGCCTCACTGACCCCGACTGTCGTCGTGCAGTGACCGCACTTGTACCCACCATAATCGGAATGGGAGACCACGTCTCAGGTCGCGTGAGGGGATATGTCTGCTGGCAGGTACAATCAGGTACTAGGCTTACCGATTTACCATATTTCTCGGCATATGTTTAGTACATTAAAACGCTTGACTCACGGTACCACACCTTAATCCTTATTCCAATTTCCACCTCGTAGACAATCAATCCCCATGGATTGTTGTCCACAGACCAACATCATTATGCTATGAACGTGGATACAACCAATTCCTAAACTCGCGCGAGTGCTAGAAAAATCACTCGACTTCTACCGAGATCCCTAATTAGCAAGCAGCTACTCGACCTAGCATACTAGTATCCATCTCAAAAGGAAATCCTGAGTTAATGCAACTAGGGTTTCAGACAACTCCTATACTTAAGTGCATAGTACAAGCCTACAAACATTAAGTGTAGTAAAATAGCATATATAAACGGTTATGCATAAAACCGGGGCTTGCCTTTAATTTAACACTTAGATAGTGTTTGCTGGGGGAGGTACTCGCTTGGCGAGCATCCACTGGTAATGTCCATCGTTCTTCAGGTCGTCCACCAACCGCATCTTGTGGTTGGCACCACATCACATGCACGATCATCATCTCTCGGTCCTAAATAAGATGCAAGATGCACATGTATGAATATGGTGAAAAATATCACAAGACAATGCAAAAACAGACAGTAGCGAACTAAACACTAAATAGCGAGACATCGTGAACAACCACACACACTAGCACTAGCTTTCTACACATCAACGGGCATAACAAGTCAACATTACTGGAAATATGACGATTACTACCTATAATTAACCAACGCAAATACAACATCACATGTACAAGCATTTACCATGTTCACTTTAATCGTTCATTGGCTACTTATGATTAAACTAGTTAAGTACACATAATTTATGATGACTTACACATAGACTGACTTAGTTAAAAAGGAATAGTTACTTAATCTGGTTTTACAATTGTTCGGAATACTCTAATGCAAGCATACATCCAAGGGCACACAAGAAAGTGATAACCTAATCACACTGTTTATTATACTAATCTATTGAGGTTGGTTATTTAGTAGTACTCAGATTAGCAGCACAATTATTATAAATGGTAACATCTCATTAATTTTGTTTCTCGTCCATATAGTGACACTTGCTAAATTGACGTTGATTGAAGCTGATTATTTACTAGACTTCAATAATTTAATTTACTACTTAGGAACGTGCACTAGTTACTTACATATAGCCTAATTATATTAGTTATTATCATTGTTACTCATATGCACTTAACACCAAAACAAGCAAGCAATCACTCAAGACAAACACAACAGAGTAGAGTAATCAATCACAATCAACATGACTAAGACAGCAGCACATCAGTTACTTGTTTCAGTCATAACTCACAAGATATTTATCCAAAAACAGTGATCAAATACTTTTTGGAAAGCATAAGAAACACTCTACAACTTTGGTATTGTCATCTAAAGGTGATTAGACACTTAACAAGGTTAAATAGTGACAAACGGCAACTCTGTTCATATTTAGACAGATTTAGGGTTGGGACTACAAAAATTCATAACTAGAGACTCAGACCTCCAATTCATTTGAACTTAGACTTTATGGAAATATAATTAAATTGTATACAAATCATTTATAAATAACTTAGGTTGATTTAAAGTGTATCAAGGTTAAAAATACACTAGGAAGGCTTTGCTGTCCAGATTTGGACAGATTTAGACTTCACACTTCAAATGCCTATAACTTAATCTTTAGGCCACCAAAAAGGGTGATCCAAGACTTTTTGGAAAGCTTAGAAGACTTACTACATAACTTTTATAATCACCAAGAAGTGATTCTACATTTAACTAAATCAAACAATACAGTTTTCAAAATCTATTCTGACAGCGGACAGAATACAGCAATCCTCTTATAAAATTCATAACTCTCAAACTATCAGGTTTATTGTCATGAAAATTTAACACAAGTAATATAATAAAATTATCTACAACTTTCTTATAATTGACAAGGACTGATTCTAAACTGAACTTAAGCAAACAATACGATCTCTGAAATCTATACAGGAATTGGACAGATTTAGTAACTAAACTTGTGAAAGCATAACTTCTAAACGATCAGACTTATAACTGTCAAATTTTAACACAAGCAAGTTAACAAAGTTATCTACAACTTTCTTGTGACTACAAATAACTGATTGCAACATTAACTTAAGCAACCATTGCAATCTCTAAAATCTGTTCAGAAATTGGACAGATTCAGGTACAGAATTTGTGAAAAGTATAACTTCTAAACCATTAATCCTTAGCTCATGAAATTTTTGGAAGAGATAGATATACAAGTTAATTACAACTTTTATATAGAACATATGTACATAAAACATACTTTACTAGATTAACCGCACAACAAAAACTGTACATGCAGGAATTTCAGTTTGCTAGCACAATAGCACTCAACTCAATCATCAATTAAAATCATGGAGAGACACTACCACCAATTTCTCAAGTTTAAATTGTTATGACTTAGTTATCAAGTTTCAATTTATATTGAGATACTTAAGCATTCCAAAAAAACATGCACGCTTTTGTTTACTTCTAATTTTTCACTAATTGTTCTTATAATTATAAAATGTGTGTCACTTTAGCACCATATGAAACTATCTAATTTGGGGCTGAAATTTTTATGAGGCATAGGTAATAACAAACTATGACTAATGTATAAATTTCACATGCCCATGTTTTATATTTTATTTAATACAAAATAATAAATTGTTAATGCAATGAAGCATGTGAGAGCAAGTTAAATCTAAAACTAATTATTTTCTGTAGATGCATGACCATATTGAGTTTTCTTAGGCTACTATAATACCATGCAATGACAGTAGAACATCATTTTCCATTTTTGCATCTATACATTATTTTTAAATCATTTAAAAGTACTTAAGGTGCATTAAACAAGTTAAATCACTAACTTAATAATACATGCATAACAATTGATGACATTTTTACCGGTCACCAAGCATCACAACAAGAGTCTACTGTAAAAATTTGAATACATTTGGAGCACTAGAGCTACAGATCTAAAAATAACAACAAAACAATCATCTTTTTCCTATTTAACATGTTTTAATTAACACACCAAGAAAACAGTGAACAACCTACAAGTTTTATATTTTTCTTAGATGGAGTATGAAAACATCTAACTAACAAAACAAGTTTCATCATTTTTGGATTTTTATAAATAAAACTATGGAGAGAAGCAAGTTCATTTATTTTGTAAACCAGTTTTTAAATACGAATTTCTATAGAGAAACTTTTCCACTAAACCATACCAACATATAGATCCAATAGTTAGAGCATTTCATAAGGAAGCCAACAAAACAAGTTTCACGATTTTAGGAGCTCTAAAACTCGAGATATGAATATTTGAAGGAAGAGCACAAATCTGCAACTTTGTGTGTTCTTACCCATGCCCTTGGGCCCACTCGTCATAGGAACAGGGAGGTCTTCTTCAACCTCCAGCCATCTCCTCCACGCAAGGGAGCAGAGAAGGGGCTGGGCTGGGAGGTGAGGGAGGGGAGACGGCCATGGATGGGGAGGGCGCCGTGGGGAAGAAGGAGGAGCTCCCTGCTCAGCCGAACAGAGAAGGGAAGGGAGTGGTGTGTGGGAGAAGGGAGAGGGTGGGCTGCCATTTATAGAGCCAAGCTCTGGACATGTCAGACTGCACCAGCAGGTGGCAGGTGATGGCAGAGCGACTTTGGGCGCCCATTTTCGTCGTTTTCCTCTTGGAATCGGATCAAGGTTACTGTAGGAAATATCTTCCTTGATGTACACTCTACAAATCTTGTACAACACTTAAGATGATTCGAGCACTGGTTAGAGAGATAAAGTCCCACGAAAATTGGTTTGTCAGTGGCTTATAAAACAGTGGAAACTTGTGAAAACTGAGTGTCAAAGCATGTCAAACGGAATCGGATGAATGCCATCTTTTAATATGTTGTGCCCCTATTAATTATTAACAACTTTTATATTTGAAGAAACTTTAGTTGTTCAACAAAAATTTGGGAACGCGAGACGTCGACCCGAACGACACTGATTTCAGACTTAGAAGAATTCGAATCCTGAAATCAGATTTTTATTCTGTCTTGATGGCACTGTTTGAGATACTTAGATATTGAATCAAGACTTAGTTTAAATATACAATTTGTTGTATAACACAGGTTCTACAACTTTTATTAAAGGTAAAACCTCATATCTTGAATATAAGTTAAAGTTTCACTTTGGTCAAAGTAGTATCATTATAAGGCTTCAATTTATATTTTAAGGCAATTGGGGTGTTTTCTCGACATTTTCTTGGCATTTTCTCCACATGAACCCTTAATAAATTTTGTTGTAGAGTTGATATAGAGTTGTTTGAGCAAGATGACAAGGTTTTGTAGAATTTCAAAATATGCATTTGTTCAGACGAGCAGTTTCAAGCATGTATAGGATTTATCTTTTCATGTGTGATTTGGTTCAAACTTCTTGAAATATTTAGATACATTTGATAGATAGAGATGAATGATGATATAGATATAACAAGTCCATTTGAATAAGAATTAGTTAGAGGTTGACACAAAGAGATTCTGCGGGAGAATGAGGATTCGGATTAAGTATTTGGACGTAGACCAAATATCGAGAAAGCGGATTTGGACACCGATTGGATAACATAGCAACTATCGAGAGTCCGAATAAATAAGTCTTAGACAGGAGTTGCGAGACGAGATTGACTTTCGAATTTGCCTTTGCTCTTAGAAATAAAAGTTCTAACAGTCTCCAAATTTGGCTGTTTTCGAGATCGAATAATTCCAAACTTGGTGAAACTTTCATGAGTAACTTAATAAATGGAGATAAATGTGATAAAGAGATAGAAATTTTCACTGAGCATCCGATATTAGGATAAATCTCCCGACATAACACGAAATAGACACCTGGGGTGTCACATGGGATGCAAAATTCATCTGGCTCCTGTTGTTTGGCTACCTGAATACATGTTTGGGCCAGGCTGGACGCATGCAACACACCACCCTCAGCTAGGCCCGTGACATACGGACAATTTCCGCGTTCGTGGGGAACCAGGCTCTGTGCGTGCATCCGAGGCCGCCTCACCTCGCGCGTCTCCCTCGAGCTCTCCCTCTAGGGTTTTCCGTCGGCACCCTCAGCCGCCGCTGTCGAGCTCTCCCTCTCCTGTCTCCACTCGCCCTCGAGCTCTCCCTCTTCGTCTCCAGTCACCGTGAGCTAGGGTTTGGCGCCCTCAGTCGCCGCTATCAAGCTCCTCCTCTCTATTGAGCTCGCCTCAGTCGCCGCTGTCGAGCACCCCCTCTCTCCATCGAGCTCGCCTCAGTTGTCGATGTTGAGCTCTCCCTCTCCCTCGAGCTCTCCCTCTCCCGTCTCCACTCGACCTCGAGCTCTCTCTCTCTCCGTCTCTAGTCGCTGTGAGCTAGGGTTTGGTGCCCTCAATCACCGCTGTCGAGCTCCCCCTCTCCGTCGAGCTCGCCTCAATCGCTGCTGTCGAGCACCCCCTCTCTCCGTCGAGCTCGCCTCAGTCGTCGCTGTCGAGCTCTCCCTCTCCCTCGAGCTCTCCCTCTCCCATCTCCACTCGCCCTCGAGCTGTCCCTCTTCGTATCCACTCGCTGTGAGCTAGGGTTTGGCGCCCTTACTCGCCGCTGTCGAGCTCCCCCTCTCTCCGTCGAGCTCGCCTTAATTCCCGTTGTGGAGCTCTCGCACCCTCCTCTCGCACTCTCTATGTTTCTTCAAAGGTAAGGACTTTGACATTCCCCTCTCCCCCTGAACACAAGGTATTAGCCTCAGTTCCCGTCGAGTACTACTAATTTGAACCAAACTGATCTGAGAATCTTGATTACTACTGATATGAGAATCTGAGGGTCCTAAAATATTGCTGCTTTTGGCCGGATAAAGCCACCTTTGAATAGATCTGGTACAACCATGTTGCTTTTTAGCTCACTCTCTTAACAGAATTGGTATTATGGTAGATTTGGTTCCCGTTTGGTGTATAGCCATGCTGCTTTTATGCTATGAATCTCTCCTGTGTATAACCATGCTGCTTTTTATTCTATGAATCTCGTTCTGTGTATTATTTTCTTTGTCAAAGCATTTGTTAACATATCACTCTCTTAACAGATCTAGTATTTACTCTGTTATTGATCTTTTGTGGTTGAGAAATCAAGTTAAATGCACATTTTGTGGTAAAAACCCCCTTTTGAACTATCACATTTTGTGATAACTTTTGTGGCATTTAACTTGCTTTTGTGTTTCTTTAATGGCAAGTTTAATGCACATTTTGTGTTTCTCTGAGCTATCGATCAATGGTATGTGATGATTCATTGCCTCTGGGTGGCGCATCTCTTTTATGTCGCAGCCGTGGCTTGTGTAAGAATCTATTTTCATATACTAGCAACTAGCACATCACCGTTTAGCATGATTGATCATGTATTTTCTGAGCTATAGATCAATGTTCTATGATGCTAGTGTGCCTCCGAGCTATAGATCAATGTTCTATGAATTACATTTTAGCAACTAGCACAACACATGTGAGCCAACTTAGACCTCTAATCTCCTTTTCTATTTTATTACTCTAGCAATGGATCCTGCTGTTGGGGGCCTTCGTCCTCCGAAGGTCCTCAAAAACATAATTTAACAATGTCTTCCAAGTATGGTTTATGGACAGGTATCTTCGGATTAATGATAAAAGCATACACGATGAGGAGCTTGATCGTGACGAAGGTTGCCGTCGCTCCGAAGCTATGCGAAAGGGAGCTTCGGCTAAATCGCAGAAAAGGGAACCGACTTAAAAGGGAAAAGGCTGTTCAGTCCTCATAGATTTTTCTATAAGCCAATAGTAAATGTAAAGGGCATAATTGTAATTTCTCATAGGCTGTGTCATGTGCCTATAAATAGATGAACAGTACCCCCGTACTGTTCACGCTGAATTGTACTTGCTTTTGCATCACACTTGTGCTTTTTGCCTTCTGTTAAGCCAAAGGTACTTTTGTAATTCAATATTGTTTCTGTCTTTCCATGATAATATAATAAGAATGAATTAATAATGTTATATGATTGTTTATGTTGTCTCTTATATTTCATATGCTTCTTATTTTATTAACTTATACTGCAATGATGAAGGTACGTCCTTCATGACCTTCATCTGAAGATCATTATATCCTAAGGGGAATAATGCTTCGAAGGACGAAGGGCATTAACATTTAATATCTTGTGTTGCCTTGTTCTTAATTCATAGTATTTGAGAACAAGTCCCCAACATTGGCGCCCACCTCCGGTGAACCCTTTTTCGACCACCTTCGGCAAGCACTAACCTTCGTCATGCAACCGAAGAAAGCTTCAGCACCAGGGGCTGCCGCACTGCAGCCACTGGA
The DNA here is from genome assembly GCA_029449295.1 of Zea luxurians. Lineage (NCBI taxonomy): Eukaryota > Viridiplantae > Streptophyta > Magnoliopsida > Poales > Poaceae > Zea > Zea luxurians. The sequence goes on along the minus strand of JAOPSE010000001.1, from coordinate 30,866,221 downwards.
CCCGAACCAGGAGACCCTTTCTCTTCGAGAGGCCCGAAGCCAAAAGAGGAAGGCCACTAGTCCAACACTCCAGGAGGAGGAGTTGGACCAAGAAATCATAAACATGGAGATAATCCATCAGCAAGTGCAAAGGAAGAAGGAGAAGATGGCCCGACTGGCTGATCTTCAAAGGCAGATTGACGAAGCCACTGAAGAAGTACGCCATCTTGTTCAAGACGAACAAGATCGAAGGCCCCAACATAGGGAGCTTCATCAAGAAGGCTTGTTCAACGACGATGGAATCATGATACCTTTACTTTTGATGATGCTTCTCCCTTGGCAGCAGAACTGCAGGCTATTCCATGGCCCCCATCATACAAGCCACCTTAGCTTCCTATGTATGATGGGCATTCAGACCCGAAGCAATTTTTGATGAGTTATAAAGTAACTATATCTTCATATGGAGGCAATGCAGCTGTCATGGCCAAGTCCTTCGTCATGGCAGTTCGGAATGTGGCCCAAACATGGTATTCTTCTCTTCGGCCAGGGACCATTACTTCGTGGCAGAAGCTCAAGGATATGCTGGAGACAAGTTTCCAAGGCTTCCAGACGAAGCCAGTCACAGCTCAGGCCTTGTTTCAATGCACGCAAGATCATGAGGAGTACCTCCAGGCATATGTCTGAAGGTTCTTGCGTCTTAGAGCACAAGCGCCTACAATGCCCAATGAAATTGTCATTGAAGCCATGATTAAGGGGCTTCATCCAGGACCTACTGCTCAGTATTTCGCTAGAAAGCCCCCACAGACTCTAGAGAAGCTGCTTCAGAAGATGGATGAGTACATCCGGGCTGACAATGACTTCCGCCAAAGAAGGGAGGAAGCATACAGGTTCTCTGAAATGACCAGGGGCTTCGGAGGAAGAATCCACCCGAGGCACGTCAGGTCAATTCACAACTCCACCCAGAGTGATGACAGAGGAAGTCAATAGCAGAGGCCGCAGTATTCTTTGCAAGCTTCGGGGCAGCAACAAAGCTCTTTCCGGTCGCCAGCTCCAAGAGGTAGAGGCGCCAGGGGCTTCGGAGGAAGATATGGGGACCAGCCTAGGAAGATATACTGCCTATTTTGTGGTGATTCTATTTGAGATCACAGAGCTTATAGATTTTATAAGATGAGAGGTGTAAAGTACGATACGTCGAAACAACGCGTGCCACTAGACATCCACTATAAATGGCCAGTAAGTATGTGAATTTATGAATACATATCATACATGTGCGTACATAGAATAATGTTGCAACTAAATAACAAATATCCCCTTATGTAGTGGCACAAGCAACCACCTGGAACTGTCCTATGTGGGTTCTATGTGTGTGAGTTCATGAGATAAAACAGATGATATATCACAAACCCTGATCAGGTATTATTAGTAATAGTCGTGTATGTATTTATGTCATTAAAGATATAAATGTGTTATCGAGTGTAAATATATGATGTTTATAAACTTCTTTTATAGAAATTTTTCAACGAGGAAATGACCGAAGGTGCATTGTATGGAATAATTGAGGACCTATGCACACTCATATTGAAATATGTCATTTCCGTTGAAGAAAAATATCACGATGCTACTGATACATTTGCTAGGCCATAGTTTAAAATACTCACAGAAATTAGTAGACTATCTCTTAGCCGTGATAGTTTTTAGAACTTAGGTGAAAACTTTGATGTATAAAATGTGTGATGGTTGTAAACACGTATATAAATGTATGATAGAATTTAATTTCATGTTGCTATCTGTTGGGGACTTGTTCTCAAATGCTATGAATTAAGAACAAGGCAACACGAAAGTTAATGATTAAAGACCTTCGTCCTTCGAAGCATTATTTCCCTTAAGATATAATGATCTTCAGATGAAGGTCATGAAAGACGTACCTTCATCATCTCAATATACAATGGAAAGCAGGATCATATGACATATAAAAAACATGAATAATCATATGATATCATTCAGACATTTTTATTATATAATCATGAATAAACATGAATAATATTGAATTACATTTATACCTTCGGCTTGACAGAAGGTGAGAATCTGAGTATGACGTGCTAGTGAACACAAGTCAGCGTGACCAGTATGGGGGTACTGTTCATCTATTTATAGCCACAGGACGCAGCCTGTGAGAAATTACATTCATGCCCTTTACAAATGCTTACAATCATAGTACAAGCTATCACGGGTCGGTTGGTCATTTCATCTTTAAGTCGGTGCACTCCTTCGTCTTGAGACATGCCACTATGCCGAAGCTTTATGAATGATAGCTTCGGCACTGCTTTTGAGAGGATCTGTCGAAGGTGTTTTTTCTTACAGGACCTTCGGCGACGAAGCATACCCCCAACAGTAGCCCCTTCGCGGTGCTAGACCGTTTTTCATAACGAGCTTGATCCGTGAAAAAGTCTCCTAGGCTTCGGAGAGCCGAAGATCCGAAAAACACCTTCCCTGAGCTCGTTCACGAGAAACGACCACAAAATTCTGAGCTTGAAATGGTCCCACCATGCAACGGGTACGCGCGTCCTGGCGATTCGCCTTCTTGGGTTCTGTGGCCCACCATTAAGTGGGTGCGGGCGACTGTTCGTCTGGTGCGGAAGACTTGATGATTCACCTTCCCACCTGCGGCACTATATAAACAGATGGGTAGGTGTGAAGTTACCACAGCATTCATTGCTATTGCACTGTTTTTCTGCCAAAAATTTGACCATAGCCGAAGCTTGTCCATCGCACTCAATCGAAGCACCGTTGTTGGTTTTGCTTCGTCACAAGAGGAAGAGCTTCGGAAAAAATAAAAAAGTCAACAACTTCATCAAAAATTGTGAGGAATCCATCATCAAATGGCAAGGATACGCTCCACTACCAGGGTTACACGTGACGGAGAAGAAGCCGAAGCTACTGAAACCGCTCCGATTTCCGAAGTGATGAAACAGTCAGGGCTGGTAGTGTTGGAGGATGTTTCTGACGAAGGTGTACCTGCCGTTGAAGCTGAGCAAGTTGGTGCTGAGGAAGGTGAATCTGAAGATGATTATAGTGTCGTGCCATCTAAACCCAGCCACCTGGAGTTTGGGAGGTCCACTGTTACCAAAGATGATATGCCTAAGTTGATGAAGTTAGGCTATTTCAGTGAAGCCAAAAAGGAACTAATTCGCTTTGGCGGAGACGAAATTACTCCGAAGCCAGAAAAGGATGAGGTGGTAGTCTTTAAAAGCTTCTTTAAAGCAGGATTAAGATTTCCTTTGAATGAAATGATTGCGGATGTTTTGGGGAAGTTTGGGATTTATCTTCATCATCTAACTCCTAACGCCATCGTTAGGCTTAGCGTCTACATCTGGGCTCTCCGAAGCCAGGGGCAGAACCGCTTGTCGAAGGCTTCTGCCGGGCACATGAGCTTCATTATCAGACAAAAGCTAGAGAAGATGGGCTGCATGAGAACTTCGGCTGCTATAATTTTGCTTATCGCAAAGATGCGAAGTCTCTAGTTATCAACTATCATACCAAATGACCAGCTGGCTGGAAGACTGAATGGTTTTATGTTAAAGTTGATGAGAAAAAGGAGAAGCTGGTTTAAAGCCCATTAGAATTAATCTTCGGAGAGACTAGGCCCCAATGCAACATGAAACCGGAGAGTCCATGCAAATTGCACTGGGCGAATTTCGAGTTATTGCGGAGCACATTGGTACTAGGGATCTGGTGCAAGAATTCTTAGCTTTTAGAGTATTCCCGACTTTGAAAGAATGGGACATGCTGAAGCTCAAAGGGAAAAAGAAAGAGAAGGAACTTGTTCGGTTGCCCTATTACTATAAATTCAAGAAACACTTCAAAGAACCCTGCCAAGAATGGTTAGACACAATTGAAGTTATGTGCAACGAAATCCTTGGCAACTATTCTAAAAAAGAAGATCAATTAATGATTGCAACCTTCGACACTCGACCGAAGCGAAGGTTGAACCGGGTGATGGATGCCCTGAACTTCGAGTATCCTGACTATGAGCGTTTGGACAGAGGTGCCGAAGGACAAAAAAGAAAAAGAGTTGCTAGCGCCCTGGATAAAGAAGCTGCTAAATTGGTGAAAAAGGATGAAGAAACTTTGAAGAAAAGAAAATTAAGCCCTGAGCCGAAGATAGCTGCTTCGAAGAAAAAGAAAGTTGCGGCTCTGAAGCGAAAAACGACTGATATTGAGGATGAAGCTCCTTCAACACCTCCTGCTATCGATGTGGAAGAAATTTTAAAGGTAATGACTGAATCTTTGCCTGTCAAGCTAAGTCCACTAGGGCCACATCTGACAAAGCTTTTTCAGAAGGAAAAGGAGCCTTCGGTAGCGAAGAAGCTAGATGAGCCGAAGAAACGAAGAATTATTCATGTAGTTGAAGTTATCGAGCAGACACCGCCGCTGGCATCGGCGTCAAAGACTCCAGCTATTGAGAGCACTGCTGCTACCGAAGTTGCACCCACCGAAGCCGAAAGTGTCGAAGCTGAAACCACTGAAGATGTAAATCTAGATGCCACATTCTCTAAAATTGATACCATGCTTCTGGATGCGGCCGCGGAAGAAGCTGCTTCAGCCGCTGAAGAGATCTCGGGCACAGTGGCTGGAAAAGGAAAGGAGAAAGCCAAGGATACTTCGGAAGAAGAAGACTTCAATTTCCAAGATATACTTGGGCAAGAATTGTCAAAGGCTGAAAAAGAAGAACTGAAAGAGTATGCTATATCTTGCGGGTACAGACCAGGTGCGTTACTCTTCGGGGGAGTCGACGAAGAAAGCTTAGGATGCCTTCGGGACCACACTGGGGCAAAGGTTGTCGGCACTCTATCGAAGAGTGTTGGCCTCCCGAAGGTTGAGGCAGACCTCAGCAGGTACCGGCGGCAGCATATCGCCGGTAGCTTATTTTATGCTAACTTTAAGGTAAAATTCTTGACTTTTATTGTTTTAATATAAAGATTGTTTCCTGATGAAGCTTATTTTAGCAGAGCTTACTGCTGAGCAAAGTCCTAAGGATGCAACAAGACCTCGAGGACAAAAAGAATGAAGTTATAATTGAAGGTATGGAAAAGAAGATTAAAGACCATGGGGCTACCCTGGAGAAAAAAGACTTCGTACTTCAAACCATGGAAGGTTCACTGGCGGAGGCCCAGGCCGAAATTGCTAGATTGAATACTGAACTCTCCATGGAAAAGAAAAATTTTGAAGCCAAACTCGAAGCTGAAGCTGAGAAAAATTCAAATTTACGGAAATCACTGAAAGAACTTCAAGAAAAATACATAAACTTCGGCAACCAGTGCCTGCAGCGGCTAAAGCAGGTTTTCAACTCGGTTGGAGCCAGTCCTGAGAAATTTAGTCCTTCGGTTGAGAACCTGCCAGAAACCTTCGAACATATTGAGGGCGAAGTTGATACACTCGACGAAGTTATAGCTGGACACGCCGATTTCTGCGCTCTGCTAGCTTCCCAGGGCACAGCTGTTGCCTTCATAAAATCTGGCTGTGAATATGGAAAAATTGTCAACAGACCAAATTTAACTTATCACCGACAGATTTAATTGATATCCCCAGCCTGGCTCAGAGTATAGAAAATAGGTTCATAACTCAAATTTGGGTAAAAGGCGAGCGAAAAATGGCTGGCGACGAAGCTCGAAGCCACCTTAAGCCGGTAAAAAATTTATGCCTGTTACTTTACCTTCTCCTTCAACTCTGCACTTCTCTCATACCGTTTTAATATGTACAGGATGACGATGTTGAGGAATAATGAGCCGAAGCTTGACAGGTGATCCGAAGCTCAATAATGTCAAAGCTGAAGACCTTGCTGAAAAAATTCTGGAGAAAATCTTGTAATATCGTTGGAACAATATTTGTAATTTAAGAATCAAATACTAATTCTGTAAATTTGTGCATACCTTGTAGTATATTTTTACCTTTTCGTCCATGTATGAACTGCTTTGTTGTGGACGAAACTAGTATTTTTGAGCCGAAGGCAAAAAACACCTTCCCTTCTTTTCGTACACAACGAAGCATGAAATTGCTTCTTTTTCTTTTTTGCCGAAGCCTTATCTTTATAGCCGAAGCATCTGCTTGTGTCTGTATGTTATAATGATGATGATCCTATGTATGTCTAAATGAATGTTTATGAATGCAAATGTATGATGTAATGTGTGGTGCAAATGAATGTCCAAACACACGCATACGAAGCCACAACCATAGCCTTCATTCCCTTGAGAATGACTGAAGTCTCTTTGCCGTTTATTTTTCGTCTTCACCACTTATTTTTCGGTGTATCAGCGCTGACTTTTCGCTGTAAGTTCTGCATCCCCTTAGGAACGTCTTTTGAACTTCTTCGCCTTCTATTTCGGCGGTATCGCGTTGACTTTTCGCGCTTCGCCTTATATTTCGGCGGTATCAGCGTTGACTTTTCGCTGTAAGCTCTGCATTCCCTTGGGAACGACTTTCGAGCAGAAAACTTACGCTGCGCTCCCTTAGGAATGGCTTTTTGTAGCTTCATCGTGCTCTGCATCCCCTTAGGGACGACTTTCGAGCTTCTCCCTGTTTTTTCCTTTTTGCCTGCACTCGATGGTGCATGCTCAGTTTTTACATTTACATTTTTGGGGGGTTTTGCTCTCATAGAGCTGAATAAGAAAATGAGAAATTACATGCTATGGCCCCATTAAAAACCTTTCTCCCCCTTTGGAAAGGAAAAGGGTGCCATAGGAAAAATAAAAAGATTACATCAAGCTAAACATAATATCGCCGAAGCTCATCCGTATTCCAAGATCTAGGAATGTCGTTGCCGTCCATATCTTTCAATCTATAAGAACCGGGTCTTAACGAAGATACTACCAGAAAAGGTCCTTCCCACTTCAGTTGTAGCTTGCCTACTGTATCTGGGTTGGCCACTCTCCGAAGTACCAAATGCCCCGGCTTAATGTTCTTTAGCCGAACTTTTCTGTCACGCATTTTATTGTTTCGGCTTGGTATTTATTGATATTCTCCACAGCCTGAAGCCTGATCCCTTCTATAGCATCTTTTGCCACAGAATAATCAGCTTCATCCTCTGCCGAAGCCACTGTTCTTATTGATCATGCCTTAGCTTCTTCTGGGGTTATTGCTTCGTCACCAAACAATAGCTTGAATGGTGTAAAACCTGTTGACCTTGATATCGTTGTGTTGTGGCTCCACACCACTTTGATCAATTCATCTGGCCACTTTCCTCTGGGCTGATTGAAGATTAACTTCATTATTCCCATCATTAAAATGCCATTAGCTCTTTCAACAAGTCCATTTGATTATGGATGTCTGACCGATGCAAAATGAATCTTCATGCCAATTTGTTCACAGAATTCCTTGAAAGCTTCAGCATCGAACTGTGTTCTGTTGTCTACAGTAATAGCCTTCGGCACTCCGAAACGACAAACAATGTTTTGCCAGAAGAATTTCTGGACGGTGACCGAAGTTATTGTGGCTAAGGGCTTCGCCTCAATCCACTTGGAAAAAAACTCTACCGCCACCACAACATATTTTAGATTTCCTTGTGCTGGTGGAAGTGGGCCTAGCAAATCGAGGCCCCACCTTTGCAACGGCCAAGTGGGCTGTATTAACTGAGTGAGAGATGAAGGTTGCTTCTGATCTCTTGCACATTTTTGACAGCCTTCACATTATAGGACTAATTCTGCTGCATCCGAAGCTACCTTCGGCCAGTAAAATCCTTGTCGAAAAACTTTTCCCAACAAGGGCCTAGATCCAATGTGAGATCCACATAGACCTGCATGTATTTCTTTCATTAATTTCATACCTTCAGTTCTTGATAAACACTTGAGGAGTGGTGAACAAACTCCATGTTTATACAATTCCCCGTCTAACATCACATATGGTCTTGTTCTTGCCTCCATTCTCGTGTTATAAGCTTCGTCACAGACAATTGCCTTGGAGGAAAGATATTATTTCAGTTCTCTAATCTTCACTGTGTACTGGAGAAATAGCAAGCACTGCTCTCTCTATGAGCTCAACCGAAGGTGCTTTTATTGTCTCAAAAAATACTTTCGAGGGTAAGGGGAGCCGCTGATTTGGCTAGCAAATCTGCATGCTCATTTTCACCTCTTGGAATATTCTTGACAGAAAAGCCTTCGAAGGAAGCTTCCAACCTTCAAACTGTATCCAGATATCTTTCAAGCTTCGGATCTCGTGCCTTGCTACTTTTGTCCACATGGCCAACAATAACTTGAGAATCAGTCTTTAGGATGGCCCTTCTTATTCCCATTGCCCTTAGTTTCCGAAGCCCCAATAGAAGTGCTTCGTACTCAGCAATATTATTTGTGCAACTGAAATCCAGTTTAACTGCATAACATGTTTTGACTTTTGAAGGTGCCACTAGGACCGCAGCTGCTCCTGCACCGAAGGCTCCCCAAGAACCATCGCAAAACACTGTCCAAGCTTCGGCATTTTTTCTTGTCCCCTCTTCGTGAGCCCCTGGCGTCCAATCAGTGATGAAATCTGCTAGTGCTTGGGATTGAATTGAAGATCTGTGCACGTAGTCAATAGTGAATTCATTAAGCTCTGCGGCCCATTTTCCAATCCTTCCAGTAGCTTCTCTATTCCTCATGATATCCTTCAGGGGCTGTAATGAAGGAACAATTATGTGATATGCTTGAAAATAATGCCGAAGCTTCCTGGACGCCATTAACACAGCATACAACACCTTCTTCAATTCTGTATAGTTTTTCTTTGATAAACTCAAAACTTCGGAGACAAAGTATACTGGGACTTGCTTTTTAGCTTGTCCTTCAAGCTTCTCTTGTACAAGCGCCGCACTCACTGCAGAGTGCGAAGCTGCCACATACAATAGCAATGGAGCCCCTAGCACGGGTGGAGTTAATGTTGTTAAATCGATCAGGTATTGCTTCAGCTCTTCGAAAGCTTTCTGTTGAGTTGGGCCCCATTGAAAAACTTCACCTGACTTTAGTACTTCAAAGAATGGTAAATTTCTTTCTGCTGATCTAGATATAAATCGATTCAAAGATGCCAGTCTTCCTGTCAGCCGTTGGGCCCCCTTCTTTGTGCTTGGCGGCTCCATTCGAAGGATGGCTTCGATCTTGCTTGGGTTGGCTTTGATCCCCTTCGTTGAAACTAGACAGCCAAGGAACTTGCCCTTCTTCACTCCGAAGGCACATTTTTCTGGATATAATTTTAGGCTAGCTTGCCTAAAATTAGTAAATGTCTGCTACAAATCAGTAATGTGGTTTTCTTGCTTCGTGCTCTTCGCTATGATATCATCAACATATGTTAGTACATTTCTGCTTATTTGAGAATGAAGAACTTTGGTTGTCATCCTGCTGAAGCTTTGAAAGGGAAATGTGCCCTTGGGCCATTTCTAAGTATTTTGGTGATTGAGTGCCAACACAAGTGCTTTTGTGCTAATCTATGCAAAGTGGTGGACAAAGTACAAATCATGTCAAAAGGTATGTTTCTAGACTTAGTACATTATTTTATGGACTAATGTATTATGTCTAAGTGGTGGAAACAGAAAAAATCGAGTTGGAGAAGAGATGGCTAAGTTCAGCCGAAGTCTGCTCAGTCTGGGTTCACCGGACTGTCCGGTGGTGCACCGGACAGTGTCCGGTGCACCAGGCTGGCTCTGGCGAACAGGCTGCTCTCGGGACTTCGACGGCGGTGTACGGCTAAAATTCACCGGTCTGTCCGGTGGTGCACCGGACTGTCCGGTGAGCCGTTTACAGGCAAACTCGTCGCTCTCGGGAAACCATCAATGACGTACGGCTAAAATTCACCGGTCTGTCCGGTGGTGCACCGGACTGTCCGGTGAGTCAACGGTCAGCCGGGGAAACGGTCGGCCGAGGATTCCGCGCGTGACGCGTGGGCGAGCCAACGGTCACATTGGTGCACCGGACTGTCCGGTGTGCACCGGACAGTGTCCGGTGCGCCAACGGCTCTCAGTCTCCAACGGTCGGCTTCGCCAAATAAGGAAAGTAATCTGCACCGGACAGTGAACAGTGGATGTCCGGTGGTGCACCGGACTGTCCGGTGCGCCAGTCGACAGAAGGCAAGATCTGCCTTCTAGGAATGTTTCCAACGGCTCCTAGCTGCCTTGGGGCTATAAAAGGGACCCCTAGGCACATGGAGGAGTACACCAAGCATTCTTACAACATTCCTAAGCACCAAGACCTTGATTCCGCGCATTTGTTTCTTTGTGATAGCATATAGAGCTCTAGTGGAGTTGTGAACTTATTGGGTTGTGTTACGAGCTCTTGTTGCGACTTGTGTGCGTGGTGACACTCTGATTTTTGTGTCTTGTGTGCGTTGCTAATCCCTCCCTTGCTCCGTGCTTCTTTGTGAACTTCAAATGTAAGGGCGAGAGGCTCCAAGTTGTGGAGATTCCTCGCGAACAGGATTAAGAAAAGCAAGCAAAACACCGTGGTATTCAAGTGGGTCTTTGGACCGCTTGAGAGGGGTTGATTGCAACCCTCGTCCGTTGGGACGCCACAACGTGGAGTAGGCAAGCATTGGTCTTGGCCGAACCACGGGATAACCACCGTGCCATCTCTGTGATTGATCTCTTGTGGTTATTGTGTTTTGACTCCTCTCTAGCCACTTGGCGATTATTGTGCTAACACTTAACCAAGTTTTTGTGGCTTAAGTTTCGAGTTTTACAGGATCACCTATTCACCCCCCCTCTAGGTGCTCTCAATTGGTATCAGAGTCATTCTCTTCACAAAGGGACTAACCGCCCGAAGAGATGGATCCTAAGGGGAAGGGTATCGTGATCAACGATAAAGAGAAGGAATCTTTCGTCAACGAGCCGAAGGATGACAAGCCTACCGACTCGGGCTCGGGCCATAGACGGAAAGATGGGAAGAAGAAGAAGACAAGGCGCATTAAGGAGATTGTCTACTACGACGACAACGACGAGTCATCTTCTTCCCAAAAGGACAACGACGACAACGACTACGAGAGAAGGAAACCGGTTAATTCGAACTTTTCTTTTGAATACTGTCGTATTCCGCAAAGTACAAATACTCATTTGCTCTCCATTCCACTTGGCAAACCTCCTCACTTTGATGGAGAGGACTACGGATTTTGGAGCCACAAAATGCGTAGTCACCTGTTCTCTCTCCATCCGAGCATATGGGAGATTGTAGAAAGTGGAATGAAGTTCGATAGCTCGGATAGTCCTATTTTCATTAACGAACAAATTCATAGAAATGCACAAGCCACTACTGTGTTGTTAGCCTCCTTGTGCAGGGACAAGTACCATAAAGTGAGCGGCTTGGACAATGCCAAGTAGATCTAGGACACCCTCAAGATTTCTCATGAGGGGAACGACGTCACCTTGCTCACCAAGATGGAATTGGTGGAGGGCGAGCTTGGACGATTCGTGATGATAAGGGGCGAGGAGCCGATCCAAACATACAACCGGCTCAAGACCCTTATCAACAAAATAAGGAGCTACGGAAGCACGCGATGGACGGACCACGACGTCGTCCAACTGATGCTAAGGTCCTTTACCGTTCTTGATCCTCATTTGGTGAATAATATTCGTGAGAATCCCAGGTACACCAAAATGTCGCCCGAAGAAGTTCTTGGAAAATTCGTAAGCGGGCGAATGATGATCAAGGAGGCGAGGTACGTGGACGACGCACTGAATGGTCCAATCAATGAGCCTCAACCCGTTGCTCTCAAGGCAACGAGAAGCAAGGAGGAGTTACCTAGCAAGGTGGCGCAAGTTGAGGCGGCAGGTCTCAATGATGAAGAGATGGCCCTCATCATCAAGCGTTTCAAGACAGCGCTTAAGGGTCGCAAGGGACAGCCAAGCAAGACCAAGTCGAAGGGGAAGCGCTCATGCTTCAAATGTGGTAAGCTTGGTCATTTTATCACTAACTGTCCCGACAATGATAGTGACCAGGAAAAGGGAAACAAGAAGGAAAAGAAGAAGAGTTACAAGAAGGCCAAGGGCGAGGCACATATCGGAAAGGAGTGGGATTCGGATTGCTCCTCCTCCGACTCCGACAATGAAGGACTCGCCGCCACTGCCTTCAACAAGTCATTCCTCTTCCCCAACGAGCATCACACATGCCTCATGGCGAAGGAGAAGAAGGTATGTACTCAGGATACCACTTACTCTTCTTCAAGTGATGATGATTCTAGCGATGAGGAAATAGATTACTCTAGCTTGTTCAAGGGATTGGATAGAAATAAAATTGATAAAATCAATGAATTGATTGATGCCTTGAATGAAAAGGATAGGCTTTTAGAAAAGCAAGAGGATTTGTTGTATGAAGAACATGATAAATTTGTAGAGGCACAAAAATCCTATGCTTTAGAAGTTAAAAGAAATGAAATGCTTTCTTATGAACTATCTACTTGTCATGAAACCATTTCTACTTTAAAAGGTGTTAACAATGATTTAAATGCTAAATTAGAGGTAGCAAATAAATCTAATTCTTGTGTAGAACATGTTATGATTTGCACTAGGTGTAAGGATGTTGATATTGATGCTTGTAGTGAACACCTAGTTTCAATTTCTAGATTAAATGATGAAGTAGCTAGTCTTAATGCCCAACTTAAGACTAGCAAAAATGATTTTGATAAACTAAAATTTGCAAGGGATGCCTACACTAGTGGTAGACACCCCTCTATTAAGGATGGTCTTGGCTTCAAGAGGGAAGCCAAGAACTTGACAAGCCATAAGGCCCCCATCTCCGCCAAGGAGAAAGGGAAAACCCCTATGGCTAGTAGTGTGCAAAAGAACCATGCTTTTATGTATCATGACAGGAGACAATCTAGAAATGCTTATAGGAGTTATAATGCATATGATGCTTTTGAGTCTCATGCCATGTTTGCTTCTAGTTCTTCCTATGTGGATGATAGAAATGTTAGTAGGAGAAATGTTGTTCATAATATGCCTAGGAGAAATGTTGTTAATGTTCCTAGGAAAGTTAATGAAACTTCTACAATATATCATGCTTGCAATGCTTCTTTTGCCATTTATAGAAAAAATAAGAAGGTAATTGCTAGGAAGTTAGGGGCCAAATGTAAGGGAGACAAGACTTGCATTTGGGTCCCTAAGACAATTTTGACTAACCTTGTAGGACCCAACAAGAGTTGGGTACCTAAGACCCAAGCCTAAATTTGCCTTGCAGGTTTATGCATCCGGGGGTTCAAGCTGGATTATCGACAGCGGATGCACAAACCATATGACGGGGAGAAGAAAATGTTAACCTCCTACGTCAAAAATAAGGATTCCCAAGATTCAATAATATTCGGTGATGGGAACCAAGGCAAGGTAAAAGGGTTAGGTAAAATTGCTATTTCATCCGAACACTCTATTTCTAATGTGTTTTTAGTAGTCTCTTGGATATAATTTGTTGTCTGTTAGTCAACTATGCAAAATGGGATATAATTGTCTATTTACAAATATAGATGTGTCTGTCTTTAGAAGATGTGATGGTTCACTAGCTTTTAAGGGTGTACTAGATGGCAAACTTTATTTGGTTGATTTTGCAAAAGAAGAGGCCGGTCTAGATGCATGCTTAATGGCTAAGACTTGCATGGGCTGGTTGTGGCATCGCCGCTTAGCACAAGTGGGGATGAAGAACCTCCACAAACTTCTAAAGGGAGAACACGTGATAGGTCTAACTAATGTACATTTCGAAAAAGATAGACCTTGTGCAGCTTGTCAAGCAGGGAAACAGGTGGGAGGCTCTCATCACACCAAAAATGTGATGACAACATCAAGACCCTTGGAGATGCTTCATATGGACCTCTTCGGACCCGTCGCCTATCTGAGTATAGGAGGAAGTAAGTATGGTCTTGTTATAGTTGATGATTTTTCCCGCTTCACTTGGGTATTCTTTTTGCAGGATAAATCTGAAACCCAAGGGACCCTCAAGCGCTTCCTCAAGAGAGCTCAAAATGAGTTTGAGCTCAAAGTGAAGAAAATAAGGAGCGACAACGGGTCCGAATTCAAGAATCTTCAAGTGGAGGAGTTCCTTGAGGAGGAGGGGATCAAGCACGAGTTCTCCGCTCCCTACACACCTCAGCAAAATGGTGTGGTAGAGAGGAAGAACAGGACGCTCATCGATATGGCGAGGACTATGCTTGGAGAGTTCAAGACCCCCGAGCGTTTTTGGTCGGAAGCCGTGAACACGGCTTGCCACGCCATCAACAGGATCTATCTTCACCGCCTCCTCAAGAAGACTTCATACGAGCTGCTAACTGGTAACAAACCCAATGTGTCTTATTTTCGTGTATTTGGGAGCAAGTGTTATATTCTTGTGAAGAAAGGTAGAACCTCTAAATTTGCTCCCAAAGCTGTAGAAGGGTTTTTATTAGGTTATGATTCAAATACAAAGGCGTATAGGGTCTTCAACAAATCATCGGGTTTAGTTGAAGTCTCTAGCGACATTGTATTTGATGAGACTAATGGCTCTCTAAGAGAGCAAGTTGTTGATCTTGATGATGTAGATGAAGAAGACGTTCCAACGGCCGCGATACGTACCATGGCGATTGGAGATGTGCGTCCTTAGGAACAATTGAAGCAAGATCAACCGTCTTCCTCAACTATGGTGCATCCCCCAACCCAAGATGATGAACAGGTACCTCAAGTGGAGGCGCATGATCAAGGGGGAGCACATGATGTTCAAATTGAAGAGGAAGAAGCACCACAGGCACCTCCAACCCAAGTTCGAGCGACGATCCAAAGGGATCATCCCGTCGACCAAATTTTGGGTGATATTAGCAAGAGAGTAACTACTCGTTCAAGATTAGTTAATTTTTGTGAGCATTACTCCTTTGTCTCTTCTATTGAGCCTTTCAGGGTAGAAGAGGCCTTGCTGGATCCGGACTGGGTGTTGGCCATGCAGGAGGAACTCAACAACTTCAAGCGCAATGAAGTTTGGACACTGGTGCCTCGCCCCAAGCAAAATGTTGTGGGAACCAAGTGGGTGTTCTGCAACAAACAGGACGAGCACGGGGTGGTGACAAGGAACAAGGCTCGACTTGTGGCAAAAGGTTATGCCCAAGTCGCAGGTTTGGACTTTGAGGAGACTTTCGCTCCTATGGCTAGGCTGGAATCAATTCGTATTTTGCTAGCATATGCCGCTCACCATTCTTTCAGGTTGTACCAAATGGATGTGAAGAGCGCCTTCCTCAACGGGCCGATCAAGGAGGAGGTGTACGTGGAGCAACCCCCTGGCTTCGAGGATGAACGGTACCTCGACCACGTGTGTAAGCTCTCTAAGGCGCTCTATGGACTTAAGCAAGCCCCAAGAGCATGGTATGAATGCCTTAGAGGCTTTTTAATCGCTAATGCTTTCAAGGTTGGGAAAGCCGATCCAACTCTTTTCACTAAGACTTGCAATGGTGATCTTTTTGTGTGCCAAATTTATGTCGATGACATAATATTTGGTTCTACTAACCAAAAGTCTTGTGAAGAGTTTAGCAGGGTGATGACGCAGAAATTCGAGATGTCGATGATGGGCGAGTTGAACTACTTCCTTGGGTTCCAAGTGAAGCAACTCAAGGATGGCACCTTCATCTCCCAAACGAAGTACACGCAAGATTTGCTAAAGAGGTTTGGGATGAAGGACGCCAAGCCCGCAAAGACGCCGATGGGAACCGACGGACACACCGACCTCAACAAAGGTGGTAAGTCCGTTGATCAAAAAGCATACCGGTCCATGATAGGTTCTTTGCTTTATTTATGTGCTAGTAGACCGGATATTATGCTTAGCGTATGCATGTGTGCTAGATTTCAATCCGATCCTAAGGAGTGTCACTTAGTGGCTGTGAAGCGAATTCTTAAATATTTAGTCGCTACGCCTTGCTTCGGGATCTGGTATCCAAAGGGGTCTAACTTTGACTTGATTGGATATTCAGATTCCGACTATGCTGGATGTAAGGTCGATAGGAAGAGTACATCGGGGACGTGCCAATTCTTAGGAAGGTCCCTGATGTCGTGGAACTCTAAGAAACAAACCTCCGTTGCCCTATCCACCGCTGAGGCCTAGTACGTTGCCGCAGGACAGTGTTGCGCGCAACTACTTTGGATGAGGAAAACCCTCCGGGACTTTGGCTACAATCTGAGCAAAGTCCCACTCCTATTTGGCAATGAGAGTGCTATCCGAATAGCGGAAAATCCTGTTGAGCACAGCCGCACGAAGCACATTGACATCCGGCATCACTTTTTGAGAGACCACCAGCAAAAGGGAGATATCGAAGTGTTTCATGTTAGCACCGAGAACCAGCTAGCCGATATCTTCACTAAGCCTTTAGATGAAAAGACCTTTTGCAGGCTGTGTAGTGAGCTAAATGTCCTAGATTCGCGGAACTTGGATTGATTTATAGCATACAAGTGTTTATGCCTTTGATCATGTTCCTTATGCATTTTGTTGCTTACTTGTGGTGCTCAAGTTGTACAATCACTCCCCGGACCTCACAAGTCCTTGTGCAAGTGATGCACATATTTAGGGGGAGTTGTGCTACAACTTGACCCTTTGAGACTAACCGTTTGCTTGAGTTTGCTTGGTTTAGTCTCAAAGGAGGTTTGAAAGGGAAAAGGTGGACTTGGACCATGAAAGACTTCCACTGCACTCCGATGAAAGGGTAACTTATTCCAAGTTCATATCACGTACTCTTATTGCCTTTGTGTTCTCATTTGAAGATTTTGGTGAGGCAATGGGGTTAAAGGGCCAAGATTGATCCCGTTTTGGTGTTTGATGCCAAAGGGGGAGAAAATAAAGGCCAAAGCAATAGATGGATCAGCTACCACTTGAGTAATTTTGAAAATGGTAGATTAGAGCTTTTGGTTTGTTAAAACTCTCTTATTGTCAAAAGTTGGCCTCTTGTGGGGAAAAGTGTTGATTATGGGAAAAAGGGGGAGTTTTTGAAATCCTTGATCAATTTCCTTTGGAATATTTCTCTTTATGTCTCTACAAGTGAATTTGACTTAGAGATAGGAATTTGAGTTTGATTTGCAAAAACAAACCAAGTGGTGGCAAAGTATGATCCATATATGCCAAAATTGAAACAAAACAATATTGAGTGTTCATTTGCTTTGATTTTGCACTTGTCCTAGTTGCTGTATGTTGTGTTGGCATAAATCACCAAAAAGGGGGAGATTGAAAGGGAAATGTGCCCTTGGGCCATTTCTAAGTATTTTGGTGATTGAGTGCCAACACAAGTGCTTTTGTGCTAATCTATGCAAAGTGGTGGACAAAGTACAAATCATGTCAAAAGGTATGTTTCTAGACTTAGTACATTATTTTATGGACTAATGTATTGTGTCTAAGTGGTGGAAACAGAAAAAATCGAGTTGGAGAAGAGATGGCTAAGTTCAGCCAAAGTCTGCTCAGTCTGGGTTCACTGGACTGTCCGGTGGTGCACCGGACAGTGTCCGGTGCACCAGGCTGGCTCTGGCGAACAGGCTGCTCTCGGGACTTCGACGGCGGTGTACGGCTAAAATTCACCGGTCTGTCCGGTGGTGCACCGGACTGTCCGGTGAGCCGTTTACAGGCAAACTCGTCGCTCTCGGGAAACCATCAACGACGTACGACTAAAATTCACCGGTCTGTCCGGTGGTGCACCGGACTGTCCGGTGAGTCAACGGTCAGTCGGGGAAACGGTCGGCCGAGGATTCCGCGCGTGACGCGTGGGCGAGCCAACGGTCACATTGGTGAACCGGACTGTCCGGTGTGCACCGGATAGTGTCCGGTGCGCCAACGGCTCTCAATCTCCAACGGTCGGCTTCGCCAAATAAGGAAAGTAATCTGCACCGGACAGTGAACAGTGGATGTCCGGTGGTGCACCGGACTGTCCGGTGCGCCAGTCGACAGAAGGCAAGATCTGCCTTCCAGGAATGTTTCCAACGGCTCCTAGCTGCCTTGGGGCTATAAAAGGGACCCCTAGGCGCATGGAGGAGTACACCAAGCATTCTTACAACATTCCTAAGCACCAAGACCTCGATTTCGCGCATTTGTTTCTTTGTGATAGCATATAGAGCTCTAGTGGAGTTGTGAACTCATTGGGTTGTGTTGCGAGCTCTTGTTGCGACTTGTGTGCGTGGTGACACTCTGATTTTTGTGTCTTGTGTGCGTTGCTAATCCCTCCCTTGCTCCGTGCTTCTTTGTGAACTTCAAGTGTAAGGGCGAGAGGCTCCAAGTTGTGGAGATTCCTCGCGAACGGGATTAAGAAAAGCAAGCAAAACACCGTGGTATTCAAGTGGGTCTTTGGACCGCTTGAGAGGGGTTGATTGCAACCCTCGTCCGTTGGGACGCCACAACGTGGAGTAGGCAAGCATTGGTCTTGGCCGAACCACGGGATAACCACCGTGCCATCTCTGTGATTGATCTCTTGTGGTTATTGTGTTTTGACTCCTCTCTAGCCACTTGGCGATTATTGTGCTAACACTTAACCAAGTTTTTGTGGCTTAAGTTTCGAGTTTTACAGGATCACCTATTCACCCCCCCTCTAGGTGCTCTCAAGCTTCCTCCAGCATTCTTGAGCCCCTCAGGCATCCGAAGATAACAATATGTACCACTAGGGGTTATGAAGCTGGTCTTTGGCTCATCTTCCTTCTTCATCCAGATTTGGTGGCAGCCTGAATAACAATCTAGTAGACTCATGAGCTCTGACGAAGCTGTTGCATCTACTAGAGAATCTATTCTTGGTAATGGGAACCCATCCTTTGGACAAGCCTTGTTCAGATCAGTAAAATCAATGCACATTCTCCATTTACCATTGGCCTTCTTCACCATAACAGTGTTGGCTAGCCATTCTGGGTATTTTACTTCTCTGATGACACCAGCACTGAGAAGTCTTTTTACTTCGTTCCGAGCACCTTCAGCTTTGTCGTCAGACATTTTCTGAAGCTTTTGCTTCCTAGGTCTGAAGGATGGATCGACATTGAGTGAATGTTCAATGACGTCCCTGTTGACACCACATAGATCGTTGGCTGACCATGCAAAAACATCTTTGTTGTTGAATAAAAACCTTATCAAGGTTTTCTTCTGCTCTTTAGATAATTGGGACCCCAGCAGTACCTTCTGCTCTGCTATGTCTTCACATAGAGGCATGGGCTTCGGCTGATCAGCCGAAGCAGCCTTCTCTCTTCTATACTTATACTGTTCACAAGCTTCGGCTCCATCTATATTGTGGATTGCTTTTGAGTCTGTCCAATTTCCTTCAGCCTTTCTGGCAGCTTTCTGACTTCCATGAATAGCAATAGGCCCTTGATCCGAAGGTATCTTCATGCATAGATATGCTGGATGAAGAATTGCTTCGAATGCGTTGAGTGTTCCGCGACCAATGATTGCATTGTAGGGGTATTCCATGTCAACAATATCAAACACAACCTATTCAGTTCTTGTATTGTGGACAAATCCGAAGGTCACTGGCATTGTGATCTTGCCAAGTGCTACAATCTGCCTTCTTTCGAAACCACAAAGAGGGTGTGTAGCATCATGGATCTTATCCTCTGGCTCTTGCATCTGTCTGAAGGCCTTAGCAAATATGATATCTGCTGCACTGCTTGTATCAACCAGAACATTGTGGACTAGAAATCTCTTGATGACACAAGATATGACCATAGCATCATTGTGAGGGTAATCCTTGAGCTGAAGGTCCTCTTGGGAGAAGGTAATTGGGATGTGGGACCATTTTGACTTGATGAAGGGTCCCTGCACTCCAACATGTTGTACCCTTCTCTGGGCCTCCTTCTTTTGCTTCTTGTTGGCCGGCTCTGAGCATGAACGCCTGTTATCGGGAGCACCAGCTTCGTAGCCGAAGCAGTTTCAGCTTGATTGTTGAACGAAGCCATCAGCTCAAAAAGTGAAAGTGAGTTCACCGGAGGTGGGCGCCAATGTTGGGGACTTGTTCTCAAATGCTATGAATTAAGAACAAGGCAACACGAAAGTTAATGATTAAAGACCTTCGTCCTTCGAAGCATTATTTCCCTTAAGATATAATGATCTTCAGATGAAGGTCATGAAGGACGTACCTTCATCATCTCAATATACAATGGAAAGCAGGATCATATGACATATAAAAAACATGAATAATCATATGATATCATTTAGACATTTTTATTATATAATCATGACTAAACATGAATAATATCGAATTACATTTATACCTTCGGCTTGACAGAAGGTGAGAATCCGAGTATAACGTGCGAGTGAACACAAGTCAGCGTGAATAGTACGGGGGTATTATTCATCTATTTATAGGCACAGGACGCAGCCTGTGAGAAATTACATTCATGCCCTGTACAAATGCTTACAATCATAGTACAACCTATCACGGGTCGATTGGTCATTTCATCTTTAAGTCGGTGCACTCATTCGTCTTGAGACATGTCACTATGCTGAAGCTTTATGGATGACAGCTTCGGCACTGCTTTTGAGAGGATCTGCCGAAGGTGTTTTTTCTTACAGAATCTTCGGCGACGAAGCATACCCCAACACTATCAATATATATATATATATATAATTCAGTTTTGTCTTGAAAATTTGGAAAAAGCGGAAAAACTACCACTGACGGCCAAATAAAGAAAACCGTCAGTGGAATATGCATTTTCACTGGCGGTTTATTATTAAGAAAACCATAACGTTGTTTTCTACTAGTACCTAGCATGCGGCACCGAAAAACGCTAGTGCAAATACATCTAGAACCGTCACTATAGAAGTTATGTGTACTAGCTAGTGATTATCAAAACAAATATTTGGACACATGCATTACCTACAAAATCAATTAAATCAATTTGCAACGTTAATATAAATATCTTACAATGTTCCAATGTCAACTATCACAATGTTTTCATCACACGTTTCACATACTACAACAGGGATCACATGCCTGACCAGATAGACGCTCGCTGGTGTTGTTGCCAGAGGTGTAGGAGCGACACAGTATTACCTTGTTCTGCAATACAGCAATAGGCACAATATGTAGTGCCTGAATGTTTTGAGTGTTAACCATGTTTTATAGTAATAATTACGACATGTGCGAACCATGTTTTACAGCCAGCAATATAAGACCTTACTTGTATGAACCTACATGAGTTGTCATTTTTATTTCATTCACCTAATATCTGTTGATGCTCTGCAATTTTCTAAGCGTTTATATAAATGATGGCCACTGGCCTGGCCTCATCATCCACACCTTGCTTCATTAATGACCAGTGTGCTTATCAGCTTGTGGCAAATATTGACAACAACCATCTTCCAAACTCTGAAGTGTGGACTACTTTCCACCCACTGGTTAATGTATATTGTTTTTTCGAACATAATCACAAGCTGGTAATACCATCTGCTTTGATTTCAGTTTGGTTCATACAATACTACAATCATTTTTATGCTTTCGAAATTTACCGACCAGTTCAAAATTTGCATAAATAAATTCATATACTCTTTAAACTTTACAAATCGTAAGTTTTACGAATTTGTTTTTTTCTCCTTAGACAATAATATGCAAGCCACAAGACATGCCAACAATTGGAGCAACGACGTGTGCCTGACTGCCTGCTATGTCATCGTCAGCATATTCTGAGCGCCCATTAGACAATTAAAATGACAACTATTATAACAATTTACCTAAATTAATTATTATTAGGGAAAATCCAATTCCAAACATCATGTAAACTGAGAATGATCGGCTTTCATTCAACAGGACAAGTGATAAAAAAAAACCCTGACTAGAAGGGGCAAACGATCATCAATCATAGCAAAATTCACACACAAATATAAAGAGATCACCATAGCAAGAGAACTTCTCCAGCACCTTACGGATAGACTTTTTGTTGTCACAGTACACAGCACAACATATTTCATCGTAATTAGAGTGCATTGCGGACATGAGACAACTTCCTTCTAAATTGTATACCCAAAACATGCCAAAGATGAGCCAAGCAGCAAGTCCAAAGAACACCAGGGCGTCTCTAGCAGCAGTCCATTTCAACATACCTCTGTAAGTAATATACTTTAATCAGATTTTTTCTGCAGCGAAAATAGCAAATAACAAAATTTTCTGACAGAGAGCTGAATGGCAGAATTCGAGGTTTCCAAACAAAATAGGCTGTGAACATGAACCTGATTAAAATGGCCTACTTATGGCTTGTCCATAAATTCCATGCAAGGAAGAAGGCTAATTGAGTGGAACAAGCAATACAAGAGAGCTACCCGGGGAACAATATAACATAACAAGTAATCTTAACATATCAATAGGCACTCAGTGATATAATCCATGCCCATCTAATCTTACAGGCAAACACATCACCAACATAAAGTTAAAAATGATATCCCAAACATATATTTGCCTTGGTAACATATAAGGTCATAAGGGACATACAAAGAGATATCCCTTAGTGTATGCTTTTCGCCAGACGATATAGTGCTAGTTGAAGAAAGTCGAGCGGGAGTAAATAAAAAACCTAGAGTTGTGGCGAGAGGATGTAAAGTCCAGAGGTTTTATACTAAGTAGAACTAAAACCGGATATATGGGATTTTGATTTCAGCACTACTACACATGAAGAAAGAGATGCTAGTTTAGTAGGTCAAGTAGTACCCATGAAGGACACCTTTAAATACTTAATTCTAAGCATTTAAGTGAATAATATAAAATTAGTATTAAACTTCACCCGCCAATAATGTATATGAACATGTTCGGATCAAGTCCTTTAAGCAGCTTCTTACAGGGCTGTAACCCAACGATGGAAATGTTTGAAACCCCGATCTGTATTACTAATAGAACTGTAGGTTGAAATAAAGCCATATGAACTAACGAGAACAAGAATGCTGCAGCGCAGAAATTGAATGCTAAACACAGCTCCATCATACCAAAGGTTATGGAAACTATATTATATAAAAGTTACCAGTACACAAGTACACAACTGGATGCTAGACTGCTAGTAGTTAGATAGTTAGATTGTCAAGTTGTCAATTATTGGTGAACAATCAGTTTAATCTGAAATTTAATTTAAAATTCAAGAACTTCATACACAAAACAACATATATACTCTGCATCGATCAACTGAAAATCACTAAAAACAACAGCACAGGTTGGTACAACTATATGGGGACAAATACTTCACTGAGAAGATGCACAAATAAAGGAAAAGTGTGGTTACCAAGCTTCTGCGTTTTAGTACAAATGAACTGTGGTGGAGTAATGTAACAAGAAAAGGCTGCAAAATTCCGAGCAGTTTGGCTTCTAATTGCCACACATTTTGGCCATACGCAGCCTATAAGCTGTGCCAAATAGGCCCAACATGTCTCCACTAGTATCTACACAGCCCCAAATAACAGAATTGTATTTTTTTTGTTTCCCAGGATCAATAATATCGCTGTTAACAATGGTTCTGTAAAACAGATCATGAAAACAGATTCTCTAATACAAACATTTAAGCAGTATTAGGCTATTAGCACGAGTTTAATCACATTGGCATAAAAGATGGAATCAAAGATGTTTTCTTAAGGGGGGTGAATCGAATCTGCAACTCCTGTGTAATATGACCTCGAAAAATAACAATCTGCAACATTAGTATAACAAGGTACTTACACAATCAACTCTGGCCACATCTATCTACAAATGCTAGTCATCCAAATAAATTGCAAGACATACAAAGACATAAGGATGGGTTGTTTTCTGTTTTTGTATTCCAGTAAGCACTAATACTTCTAATAATCAATAAATAATGTCTTTGTATGTAATCAATGCAATAGTAACATGAACAACACAGTCAAGTTTAGTCATGAATAGGCAAGGAGGCACTCAAGATCATACTCTATGAAAACAGCAGCAATAAGCTACACAAAATGGTTAATATGATTCAAATTTCTATTGCAAAGAAAAATGTTGCAGGTTTCCACATAAACACAAAAAAAGGCATAGCTTTCTGACAATAGCACTGGCCACCAAAAAATAACCTTAGAAATTTCAGGTATGTAAAAAATTCAAGTGCGTTTGGCTTACCAAACTGTCTGACTGATAGACATCTTCAAAAGACATAATCACCAGGGCACCCACATAATGATTCATCAAATGGATCTGAAGCCAAATCATGGATGTGCTTCGTGTGTACCAAGCTAGACATCCTACGTGTGGCATCAGCTTCAAAATAAAATGTAGCACCTCGAGAAGCTCTGCCATGTACCTCTAGCTTCTTGTGTTGTCTGGCAATCCATTTTGTATCACACTGGCCTTGACGAACCACAAACTTCATAGATTCAAGCACTCTGGCGTTCAAGATGAAGAACTTGACGAAATTTACATCTGCACTATTGTCCTCATAATTTATTATCTGCATGTTCTTGAGATGCCGATCAAGGCATTCAAGTGGAGCATAGCCTTGTTCGTTCTTAATAAGCATCCGAGTATATGACTGAAAAGGGAAGAGTGAAGTGAAACAACACACCATCAATTGAGATGCAACATGATTTTTGACTGCTCAGTTTATTTAGTACAACAAACAAGTAGCTTTGCGCAAAAAAAGAAGAAAATCTCACCACAATGTATAGCTTCTCCACGCATGGAAAGCATTTTAAGAAGCCAATGACAAGATCCAGATCAGGAGTGGTGAGGAGGGCTAAAGTCCTTACAGTACGCATCACATTGGGCAGGCTAATAATAGGCACCATTTTCTGAAATAACGGTATGAACATAAACCATATGATCTGGTGAACAATACACGTACATGGAAATGCATTGGGCTAAGTGAAAGATGTAGCTATACCTCAAAAAACATGGTTCCAAGCTGAAATGTTGGGATGTCATCATGAAGATACCCCAATGTTTTCAGTTTGGGTGCATGAATAACCCAGATCACCAGACCATAACTTGGAGGCTGTGGGATAAGCATTTCTAGGAGAGGAGCGTCCTCAACAATGAGCTCTTGCAGCTTTCCCTCCAAGACTTTAACACCATCCGACACACCAAGGCTCCGAAGGGTCGGCGAACTGATATGTAGACTGTGGCAACCGATGTTACCATCCAGAACCATGCTCTCTAGGACAGGGCATCCAGACAGGACGGCATGGAGAGCAGTGTCAGATATATGGACCCTAGCAAGTGTGAGGTGCTTGAGGTTGGGGAAATGACTACAATTTAGGAGCTTGAGCTGGTTGAGGTCTGGGAAAAAAATGAGATCGCGATATCGTGGTGGAGCCCGCTTGCCTAAGTGCAGGGCGCAGACTAGAGGCAGGAGACGGAGCACAGACGGCGGAAGTACATTGTATGAACAAATCTCCAACTCCGGGAAGTCATTGATCCTGGGGGATTGCAGCAATGAGTCGACCAACTGGAAGTTGTTGCCAAATAGCTGATAGGTGAGTGAGAAGCGACGGAGAGGGCCCTCGTGCGTGCTCAACAGGCTGCAGAGACGGCTGCAGTAGGACGACATGTGCCCAACGTAATTGATAACGACCTCGACATTGAGAGGCGCGGTGCGCCAAAGAGGCCGCCACCGACGCGAGAGGATCTGGGTGCGGGCGCCGTCCTTGGTCGGGAGGAGGGTGATGATGCTGCAAAGAATCTCGTCGGGGAGGCTGTTGATCAGGTCCGGGCCCCGGGGCGGCACCGGCACCGGCAGTTCTTGACCACCACGTTGCCCCTCCTCCAGCCTCCTCTTCTTCTTGGCTCCTGCATCCATAGCGGCACCACGCGTCCACTGCAGCACAAGGAGCACTGGGTGGAACCGTGCAAATCGTGATCAGAAATTTCGTAGGAAAATCGAGAAACCTATTTGCTCCAAAACCCCAACCAAAACCCACAACAGCTGCCCTCGTCGTGCTCCGGGTATTTACCTCCAAAGTCCAAGATGACCGTTCACGCGCTAGCAGAGCGGCACCCCCCACGTGAACCTCCACTCGTCGTCCTCTCGCCGTTCCGCGCGGCCACTGCCGCCGTCCGTCGAGGCCCGACGGGAGATAAGTAGTGAGTCGGGGAGAGAGAGAGAGAGTGACGAAGGGGAAGAGGCCAAAGCCCCGAGAGCAAACTGAAGGGTCCGTTTGTTTCCATTAAACTTTAGTGTCTGTTTAAATTTTAGTGGATCAACGAAGACGTAAGTTTTTTAAAAAAATCGAACTCCGTTAATAAATTGATGTGTATTCATTTGTTTTTGTGTTGCAATTTATTCTACATCTTTCCTTCCTAGTCTTTTAGCTACTTGCACTAATCTTATTTTCCATTGAGTTGCAAAGTTCAATCATGTATTTATATTTACTAAAAACCTTGTGCAAGCATTGTACTTAAACTACTCGAACTAACTCATCTTGTTCTAAGCACTTAATATAATAATCTCAGGTTGAGTTAGATTGTTTGAAGTTAAATTTTAAGTTTTGTCTATTTAGCCTTTTCTAGGCGACTATCAGTTAGCATTGGTTCAAAGAAAATCTTCAGACATGTCAATAGGACTCAAGTCTTCCAACTACATGGAAAGCAAAACAAATTAAGGAAGTCTACTTCCATTAAATGACAAAAACTATCATTCATCAGGTTGCCTTAGAGAGATCAACAACACGATCACGCTAAATCCTAGTTTTGCTAATGCAAATGGATATCTTCACAACAATCTAAAAAAAATTCATCCTCGCAAACATGTAAGAATACCATTTCTAAGCTAAAAATACACAATCCTTATGTGAGAATCAAACAAATCTTCACTAACATTAAACATAATATTCAACTAATTTCGAAGGTTCAACAATGAAGTTTCTCGTATACATCAAAAGATGCATAATCTTTGCATCATTCTGTGCAAGCCTGAGAGGAGGAACCAACACAAGGTTTATTAAAGTTTAAGTATTTACAATTGTATTCTCACCCCTCAATAATTACAAAACAAACTATATAATATGGTCACGAACATCATCACTTTGCATTGCGAGATCCACAATAGCTTTGTATGCCTTCTTCTGACATGATTCAGCTAGTGTCGATTCTTCCCTCAAGCTGCAGTAAGAAGGAAACATCACAAGATGGCAACAAGAGATAATTGAAAAAATAACAAATCCAACAACTCACAAAACACTTGTGTATTCTAGTTTTGGCTTTTGTAATGGAAAGCTCTCGCCCCCGAGATTCCAGTATTAATGAAAATACTTTCTTTCCTAGCTTGTTAACCTTTACAGAAACTTTTAAGACTCAACATGAGGAAACTTATAACATTCATCTATAGCTTCGCATACAACGAATCATTGGCTTCCTTCATCTGATAAAACGAAGCCCAAGTCAAATAGAACTTAGCTTACCAGTCGTCTAGAGCATAGTTGGCATATCCTCGTAATGAGAACATAGCTAGCCGAAGACTAAACTAAAATCTCCCTTCTCCCAATAAGCGTCTTCAAGCATAGCTCCAAATTTGTTATAACAATCTCTACTAAGTTCTTATAAGCAATCAACTGAGCGAAGAAAATAAGCATATTTATTGTCTATTTTTTTTCTAAAAACTTCCTTTCTATTTCACTCAGCTCCAAATCCTTTTTCATCTTCATAATCTCTTCACCATTCATCCCAAATGATCAGAGAATCCAAGAAGCAAAGGCTCAATCATATGCAATGTTTCCACACATGAAATCCTTTCGTTTTCCTTTTGAAAGCTTTATGTATGGTTTTAGTAATTGTTAAACTAGCGGACTAACCTCTACTCTAAGTACTATACATAAGATAGGCTAAGTCCATATCCAAGTTTGAGCAAGTATAACAACTATGAAAATGATGATGATGTTCATAAGGGCTGATCATGTGCTAAACATGATAAAAGGAAGGGTTAAAGTAAAATGCAAGTGCTCAAGACAAAGATATAAGCTAAGACATTTTTTACCTATCAAAACTTTATAAAGTATGTGACCAGATTTAGGATAGGTGGCCATACTATTAGGGGGAGATTAATTGGATAATTTGATCATCTAGTGCTACTAGGTGTTTGTATTTATATGCATTGTGAAAAGAATGTAGACGCCTAAGAGGGGATTAATTATGACTTCTATTTTTCGCACTCTAAACTAGGCCAATAATAATTCCCTGAAACAAAACCTATGCAAATAGCCGGACACGAGTGTGCACTAAGGTTTTGTCTAAGTGTTGCTATCTCTACAGCAAAAAGGAGTTTAGCAACCGAAGTTCCAATCCTACCGACTTGCCTATATTCTAAACTAGGAATAGTAAATATCACAACTCATGTAAACAATAAATGTGGAAGCTTAAAGATAAAGGTAGACATGCAAACTCCCGTTGTCACGACAATATTTTTACCAAGGTATCTAGAACCACGTAAGGTTCTAACTAATCCTCGTTGGTGCCCCTACGTAAAGGGAAGCCCACGCGAGGGCCAAGCACCTAGTCGAGTGACTCCGTAGAGAGTCGTAGGCCTTCTCTACGCACAATTGGTGCTCTGCTTTTGGCCTCCTCTTGGACGCTCCCCGCCGTCTTCACTATCGAGCTTTCGGCCGAAACACCATAGGCCTTGTTCCCTTAGTATATGGTGGCAGCCACACCACAAACGCGGTTTGTGTGGTCTCGCAAGACTCTCGCCTCACTCGGTACAAGTACAACAGCTTACGCAAGAGGAGTGATTTGTGTGGATTTTCTAACCTCACTCAATCTACTAGGAACAACCTAGAGCAAGCGCTAGCCTAAGCACTTTGTAAAACACATATGCTAATCATCGAGTGATTCTATTAAGCACTTGGGGGTTCGAAGCAATGGAGATGAGTCTTGTTGGTCACTTGTTCTCAAATGTTATAGATCAAGAACAAGACAACACGATTGTTAATGGTTAAAGACCTTCGTCCTTCGAAGCATTATTTCCTTTCGGATAAAATGATCTTTAGACGAAGGTCATGAAGGACATGCCTTCATCATCTCAGTATATAAAATATGAATACAAACATAAATAAGAATGTAAAAGAATGTTAAAGAATGAAAGATAATGATCAAGTCCTCACAATTTATTTATATTCGTATTCATATATCAAAATGAACATTAATGATATTTATAGCACAATGGTACCTTCGGTTCGCCAGAAGGTAGGGATGCAAAGATGACGCGAGAGAGAGATTACAATTCAGTGTGAATAGTACGGTGCTACTGTTCATCTATTTATAGGCACGGGACGCAGCCCAGATAAGATTACATCCATGCCCTTGACATTTACTCTTAATTATAATGCAAGTTATCAAGGACAAAGTAGTATTTTCCTCCTTAGATCGGTTCCATCCTTCATCCTTGCTATCATATCAAGCCGAAGCTCCTTTAGCCATAGCTTCGGCGTTCAGTCATATCACCTTCGGGCTGTATCTTCATATCACGCATGGCTTTACCAGAGGAGAAAACCTTCATCCCAAAGTCGAAGCCTCCTGTAACAGTCTATGTTACACAAAACATATGACTAGTCATGTTTTTGAGGACCTTCAGAAGAGGAAGGCCCCAACAGTAGCCCCTTGCAGTATTAATTTCTTTCTTTGTAACAAATTCAAACTGTGACGTGAACGAAGGCCTTTAGTCGAAGGTTCCAAAAAACACCTTCCCTTCGCTAGAATAGCGAATATCACTGACATAAGGACCCACCAAATCGTGGGGCACTAGGCATTTAAATAGGAACCTGCATCAAGAGCATTTGTTGTGCCATTTCAGTTGCTTGCGCTATTTTTGGCATTCTGAATTTTTTTGCTCTGCCGAGTTTTGGTTGAGTTTTAAGCTTCGGCAATCGTGCAACCGTTGTCTAAATGGCTGAAGAGAAGAAGATTGCTGACCCTATATTGGCTGGGTTTTATGAAGCTATGAAGAAGACAAATATAAATAAGATTACCAATGAGATGCTAGCTGGGTTATCTGAAGATTCCGGCGATAGTGAAAGTTTTGACTTAGAAAGTGGAAATGAAGGTGCCGAAGATCGGCCCTGGCGGCCGAGTCATACCATCTTCAGGAAATCAACCATCAAACAGAGTCAAATTGATGCAATGAAAGGAAGATACTTCCGCGATATTTCTATCGTGAGGGCTGGAGGAGATAGCAATGCCCCTGCGCCCGAAGCAGACGAAATTGTTGTCTATAGGAGTTTTATGAAAGCAGGGTTTCGATTCCCCCTGGACAAATTTTTAGTTGAAGTTTTGAAGACTTTTGAAATTTACCTTCATCAGATTACCCCCGAAGCTATCATTAGAATGGGGATCTTCATTTGGGCCATGATAAGCCAGGGTTTAGAGCCGAATGCAAAATGCTTCTGCAACATGCATGAGCTATCCTATGAGACGAAGGCTACTGGCAAAGAACAATATCATAATAATTTTGGTTGTTACGGCTTCGTGCCTCGCTCTAAAGTGAGCTATCTAGTCCCAACATTTCGGAAGAGGTGGCCAGAAGCCTAGATGCAAGAGTGGTTTTATGTGAAGAACGACTTAGTTGAAAGAGAAGATATAGAGGGGATCATTCAACACCTTATCTGGTCTCGCTTCGGCATTAGGAGACCAGTCACTGCCCTTGGAAATGATATTCAAGCATGTCAGATGGCCTTCAACACTGTATGTACTTATATTGGCACCAGGGACTTAGTCTAGGAGCATATTGCTTACAGAGTGTGGCCTCTTGGAAGTGGCTGGGAGATGACGAAGGAGGCTGCTGCTGGGTCCAGCCAAGGCAGCTTAGTTTATCTAAAATATACCTTTAGATACAGAGATCAGTTCGATGAGCCGAACGATGACTGGTTGGATTATATTGAGGCAACTAGTGACGAATTGCTCGGGGCCTACACAAGGGCCGAAGACGATGCCATGACATTGGCCTTCGGAGGACGAGGCAAGAAGAGATTAAACAGGGTTTTTGATGTAATTGGTTTTGTGTACCCAGACTATTGTTATCACTCACGAAAGCAGGAAAAGAAAATAAAGGGTACTGCTTTGGCAATCTCTACCACGCTGAAGGGAAAAAAGGTTAAAGTCTTGACACACCGGCCCAGGCACTCTGAAACGGCCAAGGTGCCGAAGCCTGCTGAAGGGTCTTCTTCTGCCGCTGAACCAAATCATCCCGCTACTGCTGAAGCCATAGTGCGATCAGCCGAAGAGCCAATTCCAAATACAATAGCGGAGCAGACAAAAACTTTTTCACTGCCAGAGGTAGAATTGCCGAAGATTCAAAAAACTACTTTGATAACTCTGAAAAGGAGGAGAATGGCTAGTGTACTGGATGCTGTCATGGAATTGACAAAGGTACTAACTCCTGTCTCTACAGAAGTACCTAGCATGGGTGAGAAAAATACAAAGGAAATTGTCGAAGCTGTCATAACTTGGGTTGAAGCTGAAGCTGGGCCCTCAGTTCCCGCAGAAACAGGGCCTGCGGAGCTTGTTGAAACGGATACTGAACCAAAACCTTCAAGTGCTGTAAAAGCTCCGTTACCATTAGAAAAATAGGGAACCAGCAAAGAATCTGAATTCCCTGCCACTGAAGCTTCTACTGAGGGATTGGAATTTATAGTGCGTCACGCGGCAGGGAAAAGCTATCAAAGGAGCAGGTTGCCGAAGCTAGGCAATATGCTAAGGATCTGAAGTATCCCCCCAGGATCCCTGGTGTTTAATGGTATTGATGAAGACGATTTTTGTATTGCCTTCCAGACAACAAGGAGATATCTGTTTGCCGGGAGCTTGCCTCAGTTGCCGTTGTCGAGCTCGCCTCAGTCGCCGCTGTCGAGCACCCCCTCTCTCCATCGAGCTCGCCTCAGTCGTCGCTGTCGAGCTCTCCCTCTCCCTCGAGCTCTCCCTCTCCCGTCTCCACTCGCCCTCAAGCTCTCCCTCTCCGTATCCACTCACTATGAGCTAGGGTTTGGCGCCCTTACTCGCCGCTGTCGAGCTCCCTCTCTCTCCGTCGAGCTCGCCTCAGTTCCCGTTGTGGAGCTCTCGCACCCTCCTCTCGCACTCTCCAGGTTTCTTCAAAGGTAAGGACTTTGACATTCCCCTATCCCCCTGAACACGAGGTATTCGCTTTAGTTCCCGTTGAGTACTACTGATTTGAACCAAACTGATCTGAGAATCTTGATTACTACTGATATGAGAATCTGAGGGTCCTAAAATAATGCTGCTTTTGGCCGAATAAAGCCACCTTTGAACAGATCTGGTACAACCATGTTGCTTTTTAGCTCACTCTCTTAACAGAATTGGTATTATGGTAGATTTAGTTCCCGTTCTGTGTATAGCCATGCTGCTTTTATGCTATGAATCTCTCCTGTGTATAACCATGCTGCTTTTTATGCTATGAATCCAGTTCTGTGTATTATTTTCTTTGTCAAAGCATTTGTTAACATATCACTCTCTTAACAGATCTGGTATTTACTCTGGTATTGATCTTTTGTGGTTGAGAAATCAAGATAAATGCACATTTTGTGGTAAAACCCCCTTTTGAACTATCACATTTTGTGATAACTTTTGTGGCATTTAACTTGCTTTTGTGTTTCTTTAATGGCAAGTTTAATGCACATTTTGTGTTTCTCTGAGCTATCGATCAATGGTATGTGATGATTCATTGCCTCTGGGTGGCGCATCTCTTTTATGTTGCAGTCATGGCTTGTGTAAGAATCTATTTTCATATATTAGCAACTAGCACATCACCGTTTAGCATGCTTGATCATGTATTTTCTGAGCTATAGATCAATGTTCTATGATGCTAGTGTGCCTCTGAGCTATAGATCAATGTTCTATGAATTACATTTTAGCAACTAGCACAACACGTACATGTGAGCCAACTTAGACCTCTAATCTCCTTTTCTATTTTATTACTCTAGCAATGGATCCTGCTATTGCACGTCGTCGGCTAATTACAAAGGCAGTGGTTCTTGTAGCAGTTATGTTAGCCTGGTTGGCTGCATGGTTAAGGCACCGAATGCATGCTAGGAGGTCTATAACTTATGGCCCAATGCACCAAAGAGACCAAGAGAGGCAAAACAACTTAAGGTTTATTTATGAATCCACTGATGTTGAGTGTGTTGACTTACTCAGGATGAGAAGAGCCCCTTTTATGCAATTGTGTGAACTTTTTCGCACTAGGCAACTATTGAGAGATAGCATTCATAGCTCAGTAGAGGAGTAGGTTGCCATGTTTTTACATGTGGTAGGTCATAACCAAAGGTTTAGAGTTATACATATGACCTTTCGAATGTCTATTGAGACCATTAGCAGATACTTTAGGGAAGTATTGTATGTTGTTGGTGAACTAAGAAATGAAATGATCTTGCCACCTTCAACTGCTACACCAACCAAAATTAGAGATAGCCACAGATGGTACCCTTATTTCAAGCTTAGCCCTCCAAACAGACCACTACTGATCCCTTCCTTTTCAAGTTGGGTTTGTAGTAACAAATGTTTGCCCTAATGTGTAGGACTGTATTGGTGCCATTGATGGCACTCATGTGCTAGCAAGAGTTCCTAGACATCAGAGAGCTACCTTCCTTGGTAGGAAACACACCACAACACAGAACATCTTAGCTGTTGTAGACTTTGATCTAAGGTTTACATATGTTCTTGCTGGCTGGGAGGGTTTAGCACATGATGCCCTTATCCTTGCTGATGCCCTTGAAAGAGAAGATGGTCTAAAAGTGTCCCAAGGTAAAAAATAGTATTGGTCTACACAATGCACACTTTCCTTGGTATTCCCTAATATATGATCTATTATGTTAGGTAAATGTTACCTTGTGGATGCTAGTTATGCTGTCAGACCTAGGTTTTTACCCCCTTACCATGCCACACGGTACCACTTGAGTGAATATGGGGGGAGGAATCCATAGAACCCAAAAGAGCTCTTTAACCTTAGACATTCATCACTAAGGGTGACAATAGAGAGGGCCTTCGGTGCTTTGAAGAACAGATTCAAATATTATACAACAAACCTTTCCATCCATACAAGACACAAGTAAAGCTAGTTCTATCCTGTTGTATCCTCCACAACTGGATTCTTTGTCATGGGAATGATGAACATATTCCACAAGAAGAAACATGGGCTGCAAATCAAGTTCATGAGGAAGCTCCCCATGACCTTGTCATGGACAATGCTGCCTAGTTGCTACCAGGGACAATTGGGCTCAACAAATGTGGCAGAATAGGGCCTCACATAGGGGATAGTTGTCGTTATGTAATATGTATTGTGCTAAGTTGCTGGCTGAGAACATTGTCTATTAGCAATGATGAACTATCTGCAATTTTGAACTCACTTTCTTTGTGCTAAGTTGCTGGCTGAGAACATTGTCTATTAGCAATGATGAACTATCTGCAATTTTGAACTCACTTTCTTTGTGCTAAGTTCCTTTATGTGATGTGCTTAGTTGCTCATGATGAGAACATTGTCTATTAGCAATGATGACATTACTTACATCCTGATACCATTGTCGACTAGCAATGATGAACTTTTCTATGTCATTACTTACCTATGTCATCCTGATACCATTGTCTATTAGCAATGATGTTTCTTCTACTATCTTTGTTACTTGTATCTCTGCTATTTTGTACTATGTTAAAACTGCAATTTTGTTACTCTTCTATAGTTATATGCTACTTCTACTATCTCTGTTACTTCTATGCTACTTCTGCTATCTTCCCCCTAATCTCTATCTCCCCCCTAATCTTTTACTTGTCCTTGTGACGGAACCTCCCAAGTCATTAGGCCCACATACAGTTGTCCTTGTCCAACGGACCTCAGACAACCCTGTAGGTGCCCCTGAATCACTTGACAAGTTCGGTATCTGCTTTTCTTACTTTTCCCAAGAGCGTTTCACCCGTCACGCAGACATTACAGATCAACGGAGATATGAAAATGCGGAAGAATTTACATAAACTTACATTTATTTTAAAAGTAAGACAAAGTTATATATTACAGACCAGGAAATATTTAACCGAGTGCAGAGTATTATTATTACAGAACCAAGGGAGGCAAAAACCCCTCCCGATAAGTATCAAACATAAGTTTTATGGAGGAACCCTTCCTCCCGCAGCTCTATTCTTGATTTTCTTCTTTTGAGACCACCTTGGAACAGAAACAACAAAAGTTTGTCGCTTCTTCACCTAAAAACAATAGGGAATAAAACCCTGAGTATGGAATTACTCAGCAAGACTTACCCAACTAAAGAAAAGACTCTCAAGGGCATGCTGGTCATCAGGGAGTCAAGGTAAGGTTTCTCAATAATCAAAGACTCTATTTGCAGAAATGCTTACTAAAGTGGATCCTTAAAAATCCAAATTTTACTTGTCAGGTTAGGTAAGATTACCTGTCTCTAGAGTTCTTTCTACCCTAGTTCAATCACTTGACCTGCACTAGCCAATTTCTTAGGACCCTTAATCTTTACTGGAGTTCTACGTGTAAGTCAGTGACCAAGTCTTCATAACCGCGAAGGTACGGCGATCCGAATCGATTATACTCAGCTGAGGATCTCTGATCACACGACATATGTAGCACTTAACCCTTGCATATGTCAACCCGCCACCGGGTTTCTTAAGACCAGATCAGGTTCACGCCAACCGAGAGCACAGATACACCACCGTCCAGCCTCTTGCCATGGAGGGTACACGCTACTCTCGCCATCTCTCCACTCCCATTGCGTGGTATCTTATTCTGGCCTTAGTCTGCCCGAGGCAAAGCTTACCCATGACGAGGCATGTGACCAGTTAAAGGGTCCTCGGTCATCAAGCCTACATCGACACGGTCCTTAATCGACTCAGACGGAGACACTACACCGAGACTCTCTTCTCGTGCAAGTCACCCACCCGGTCTCAGCTTAATCATTTCAACCCAAAGTTTGGTACCTGGCAGAGGTACATCTTTTCCGATGTTGAACTCATCATGGCCATGATGGATCCACCATCAAATTTTATTTTCAAAAACATCCCTCCCACTTTGCCACATCATCTTTTGTAAAAACAAAATCTTTTCTTTGCTAAAGCAAGACTAAGCATAGTAAAAGCTTTTTTATAAAATCGGGATCCAAAGGAAGGTAATCAAATTCAAGGAAGGTAATGCAGGAATTGTTTTATCAATCAACTCCTATCACCTAATGCATCAAGCAAGTGAGAAAGATTTTAAAAGAGTCAAGGAGGTGACAAATGCACCAGGGCTTGCCTTAGTTTACAGGTGATTCAGGCTCAGTTCCACAGATGTCAAAGTAAAAACAGCTATCTGTTTGAGGTTCCTGAGGTGGTGGTGAAGTCTTCTCTTCTTCTACTTCAACTTCTTCTTCGTGTTCTAAAGATAACCATACATAATAATGAGTGCCATGTAATGTTCATGAGAGTGCAAGGATAGTAGAAGTTTATTATCTAAGGTCTTGAATACAATTTTCCTTCACGGTTCTCCGGGAAACTAGGGTTTCCGGAGTCAGTAAAGGATTTCAAAGGGCAGGGGTAGGGTTTTGGGTTCTAGTTATCAAACAAGGTCTAAATCATACCAAAATCAACCCAAGGCTTCTAAATATTATATAAAGGTCATCTAAAAAGTTTGGGGATTTTTGGAATTATTATCTATTTTCTAAAAATCTAGAAACAAGGTTTTAGGCTATTTTAAATGCTCTAAAATTCCCTATTTAATCTAAAAATCATGAAACTATTTTTATTAAATTCTATGGAAAATTAGGAATCTAGGAAAATTGGTTTGACATTTTTAGGATTTTTCTACTATTTTCTAAAATTGTTGGAGTCCTGCCCGAAAAAGAAAAGGAAAAAAGAGTGAACAGTCCTAGGCCGATTTCAGCCCCGGCGGCCCAACCAACACAGGAAAGCGCGCGCGCCTGCGCCCGCGCTGGAGACTTTGCAGAAAGGCCCTTGGTGTTCTGGCTAACTGGGAACGGGTTCTTTTACTATTTTATTGAGTCACTGACGCTTTTCAAATAAACCCCCCAAGTTCTATTCCCTTCCACATCGAGGTCCCCGACGACGATGAACACGGCAGAGCTCCGGCGAGCGTGTAGACCAGCTGAACGGGGCAAGGACTGGCGTCCTTCGTCGGTCTAAACCAGATTCGGGGCCTAGTGAATGTTTCCCCTAAGTTAATTTCATAAATGACTAACTGAATGTCTCTAGCCACGGTGACTGTGAACATTGCGGACAGATGAATGTGTTCTCGGTGATTCATGGCGGTCCAGTTCAATTAAAGGGGTCGAGGAGCTTGAGGAGAGCCTAGGGATGCTAGAACAAGCGGCGGAGTAACTTGAACTGACCTGAGCTGAGCTGACCGCGGTGAGGTTGTTTTCGTGGTGATTTTGAGCAGATTTGGGGGAAGTTTAAAATTCGCGCTCACTGGTGATCGACTGGGAGCAATACTGGGTGGTGTGGTGCGTGATGATGTTGCAAAGCTGACGGTGGCTTCAATTTATAGGGAGAGAGAGCGGTGGCCGGAAATTTCAATGGTGACGCGTGGCGGTCAGAGGAAGGGGGAGGTCACTGGCGCACGTGAATTCGTGTTCAACGTCGTGGCAGTCACTCTGGCGATGGACAGAGGATTACAGCGGTTCACGGTGATCCAGTGGAGGTGCCAGGGTACGTGGTGCCAAGCCGTGCGACGGCTGTCGCCGGCGAGCTTATCTGCACAGGCCGCAAAGCAAGGGGGATACGGCGGTGAGTCACCGGAGTTATCTCCAGGCGAATAGCTATTACCTGGCATACTTATCGGGTCACCGGTGGCGTAAATCGCAATGGCGGCGGCACGAATCACGGCAGAGGTTGTCGGTGGTGAGGCTGAAGCTTATCCACCCGGTGTACTGTACCATCGCATTCTTCTTCAGTGCGCCTGACAACCAAGGTTTAGGGCCAAATTTCTTTCAAATTTCTATGGTAACTCGTCCAGATCTATGCAGCAAAGTTATAGAGCTACAAACCAGCTATAATTTTGCCATAGCATCAGTAGCCAAATTCCTATTGAATCAAGCCTGAATTCATGCCCAAAGTCTCTGTGGTTGCACTGTCAGTCTGAAATTCAGACTTTAATAGCCTGATAGCCTGACTTTGGGTGTGATTTTCTCCAAATTCTTCATAACAATTGTGCTTACACTCTTAAGCAAAATTGTTCTCCTTTGATAGGTCTGCAAATTTGATGTGTTGACCTAGGGCAAAAACCTAGAATTTGAAAGCTACAGAGCTCCAAAGTTGAGCCCATATCACTGATTTCAAACTTAGCATAGAATCCAAATGGGGTCCTTTTTGCAAATAGGTCCAAAATCCAGGGTTTAGCTTACAAATCCACATATTTGTGAACCAAATGACTTAGGATACTTATTTAACATGGTTTTTGCACTTTAGTCCAAAAGTGGACTAATTTTGCACTCAACCCCCTAGGGTTTAGGTTTAGGGTTTTCTAGGGTTTCCATTAGGGTTTTTGGTATCTCAGGGGTGTAAATGCAATGTAGGCCCATCTTTGATAACATTTTATGATTAATTTACTTAATCTTTGGGGTTTTCTCTTTTTGGGTCCTCTTTTACCCCTCAGGTCCCTATTGAAGGTTAAGTACCCTACACTAGGGTCTTATTTGCAAAATACCATATCAATACACTTGTTTGAAATTTTTGCCTAGTGAATGCACTCTAGGTGTGTCAAACATATGCAATGCCAATGCTTATGATGTTATGCTCAAGTTTTAGTAACAGTAACACCAGGGGTGTTACAGTCCTAGCTATGGCTGACATGGTCTCTGAGGTTGCTGGTTAGGGGGCTAGGTGTCACACCCGGTTTTAGAAAGCAAACCGAATGCGAACAATGTACATGCCAGGATCAGCGATTCACGTACACAATAGTTACATAACTGGACATCATCACACAATGCTCAAATAATCACATAAAAGGGTAATAATAGTCGATTACATCATATGTATGAGACATCCACATAGTCTTTACAATAATCAAAGTGCGGAAAAGAAACGTAGATACACGTGGCCTTCACATGCAGCCGACTGGGGGTTGCCGCTAACCCACGCCTAGAACTCGTCATAATCTTGGAACCCCTGGAAGTCTCCTTCCATGGCTTCATCTTCTCCTGAGCAGTGGTTGCAATGCAGACAACCTAGGGAAATGGGGGTTTGGTGTGTAGAGCAAGGGTGAGTACACATCAACATACTCAGCAAGTGTCCTGTCTGGCTGTAGTGGACTAGCTTTATGTGGGGGTAAGTCAAGCAGTTTCTTTTAGTTGGTCAGATTATTACTACTAGTAGAGAAAGCCAAGTTTTAGAATTAACCCACGTTATTAACCCAAACGTACCCTTTCCAAACGGAAAAAATACCACTTACCATTACCATAGTCAATGCCAAAACCATCATTCTCACTGCCACCTGTAATACGAACATCTTTGATCAAGTATCACTAATCAATGGAGCTCCCTTGGCTGCTCATAACCGTGAGCACGGTTAATATATCAGTTTTCAAACACTCTGCAGAGGTTGCGCACTTTACCCACAAGCCGTGATTCCCTTTCTGCCTAGAGATCATGACTCTCCATTGATCACTACCAAGGTGACCTAGCACGGTATCACTACGTAGCCTTTACAAAGATTCCCTAGGGCTGTAGCTGCCCGTTAGGTTTCCTAAATGCACCGCACTCCTCCCCAAGGGGTGAACCAAACTTGGCAGAGCGAGCCGCATACACCGAGCCCCATTAATGGCACGACGGCTAAGCGAACTACACCCCAGTTCCTCTAATTATTCAGCTAAGGGCATCCCACTCCACCCTCATGGTTGCACTGTTTTCCCGGGCGGTCATCCAACGAACAGGTCCTTACATACAGGCACTCGAGAAACCGCTCGAGCCCCCTTAAATAGCACAAGTATAATATCATAATAAAGAAGGGAAACAACGTATCATTGATAAATCTCATCATGTTCATTGATTGGTGTTAAGCACTAGCATAAAGCTAAACCATAATAATCTAACCCAAATAGGTAAACAAGGACAAGGATAACAAAAGCTAGTCAATCCTTAGGTATAACTGTGTAAATGCAGGAAGTGAATTATAGAATTGTATAGGACAAAGATAGGTCAAGGGACACTTGCCTCCACCAACCAGCTACTGCTCAGGGTCTTCTCCTGCGAGTTCTTCGGACTCCTCAACCAGACCATTCTCTATGCAAGCGCAAACATACATCCATCCATTTGAATTAGGACATAAATAGTACACCATACAAGAGAGCAGATAAACTGAATATGCATAAGATATGACATACGGTTTTGCATTCGCAACTGCTAGAAAGAGAAGAAGGAAGGTCTCGCAGTGGTTAAAGCTATAATCGAAGCGTATTATGGGTAGGTGTATAATTAATCATTACTTCATCTAATTCTACCTAGTTACACTAACAAGTATTAATCACATGCACTAATAGAGTTATAACTATCTCCATTTGGTCGACATTAAACGAAGTCAATGATTAACTATGTGAGATAATTAACGTAATCAATTTCTGAGTTCAGTTTCCATTTCATTAATATAAACAACGTGACCAATGCGCATAGAATACACGGGGAGGGGTAGACGGGTGGCTAGGGATAGACGGGCACGTCTAGGGGTAGACGAGCACGTCGCTCGTGACAAGGCGCTACGCGTCGCCCCGAAGGCACGGCGAGCCGCACTAAATCACTGCGCACACCACGCGAGCACGTGTGCGCGCAAGGCCACGCTGACGTGCCATGGACGAGCCACGCACACGCCGGGGCCGAGTCGCGCACACGCCGCGCAGCGGGGCAGCGCCAGAGGGGCCGCCCGTGGGGCCGCGCGCTGGTCGAGCTCAAGGCCGCGCGCCATAGGCACGCCGGGCCGAGCTCAAGGCCACGCCAGGGTGGACATGCCGTGGCCGTGCCCGGTAGGGGGCAGGGGCAAGGCACGCTGAGGCAGGCGTGCCACGCCGCGCCACCGCGGGCTGCGCAAGGAGGGGGTCGGGACCGCGCGCGCCGCGGGGCACCGAGGCCGGGGAGCCGCGTCGGGCGAGCGAGCGCGCCACGCCGAGGGGTGCCGAGGCCGGGCCGCCGCGGGGGAGGGTGCCGCCGAGGCGGGCGTGAGCGCCACAACCACGCCATGGCCGGCCGCGCAGGGGCCACACGAGGCGGGCGCGCCGGGACGAGGGCCGAGGGAGATGGAGCTGCACCAGGACGGGGGTGCCGAGCCGCGCGCCATGGTCGAGCGAGGTGGGTGTGCCGCGCTGGCGCCGCCGAGGCCGGGCCACGCCATGGCCGCGCCAGGCTGAATGGCGCTGCGCCGTGGAAGGGAAGAAGGGGGGGAGCGAGGAGAAGAGGAGGGGGGATTACCGCGGCCAAGGGCAGGGCGGCGGGCGGCGATTCGACGACGGGTGAGCCGGGCGGGGGAGACGTGCGCGAGGGGGCATGGGGAGAGAGAGAGATGTTTTGGGGGGAGGGGCGGCTGACGGGCGGAGCCCACAGGGGGAAGGCGGCGGCGGTTCCAACCGCCGCGCGCACGGTGCACGTGGGGGTGGGGGGGGAAGGCTGGGCCGCCGAGGCCGGCTGGGCCGCGCGCCTGGGCCGGGCTACAAGGAGTGGGGGAGGGGAGAGAAGGGAAAAAAGGGGTTTTACCTTTTCTAATCTATTTGCTAAATGAATGATTTCACAATTTCACTCAACCAAAATAAATGCATGGACCGGCATGGTGCAACAAACAAAAGAAAATATTTCTAGGGTTTACTTACACAAGATATCGAGCTAAATCTCGCTAGAACTTTGAAAATGAACAAGGCTAAGCAAGAAGAAAAAGAAAGAGGAAAGGTAACGCCCGAATTTAGGGAGTGCTAGAGAAAGAAAAATTCAACTCTCAAATTTGGGGCGTTACAAATCTATCCCCCTTAAAAGGATCTCGCCCTCGAGATTCAAGGTTGGCTAGCAAAGAGCTCAGGATATTTAGCCATCAGATCATCTTCACACTCCCATGTTGCTTCTTCTTCAGAGTGATGACCCCATCTGACTTTGCACATTCTGATAGTCTTCCTTCGGGTGACTCTGTCTGCAGTCTCAATGATTTGCATTGGCTTCTCAATATAGGTCAAGTCTTCTTGGACTTCAAGACCCTCCACTAGCAATTGCTCTTCTGGCACACACAGACATTTCTTCAACTGAGACACATGAAAGACATTATGCACTGCGGACAAGCCTTCTGGCAGACTGAGCTGATAGGCCACTTCTCCATGCTTTGCGAGAATCTGATACGGATCAACATAGCGGGGTGCTAGCTTGCCTTTGACTCCGAATCTTCTGACTCCTCTGATCGGTAATACTTTCAGATAGACAAAATCTTCGACTTCGAAACTCATCTCTCTCCTTCTTGTGTCTGCATAGCTTCGCTGCCTTGACTGCGCTATCTTCAGGTTCTCTCGAATCATCTTGATGTTCTCTTCAGCTTCGAGCAGAATGTCTGGCCCGAACACTTGCTTTTCTCTAGGCTGATCCCATTGCAACGGAGTTCTACAACTCCTTCCATAAAGCGCCTGAAATGGTGACATATTCAAGCTGGCCTGGTAACTGTTGTTATAGGAGAACTCTGCATAAGGCAGCCTCTTGTCCCATCCGAACTGATCTTGTAACGCACAGGCTCTCAACATGTCTTCGAGGATTTGATTAGTTCTTTCGGTCTAACCATCTGTCTGCGGATGATAAGCTGAACTGAAATTCAGATGTGTGCCCAAAGCTTCATGCAACTGCTGCCAGAAATGATAGGTGAACTGTGTTCCTCTGTCTAACACTATCTTCTTTGGCACACCATAAAGACAAACG
Organism: Zea luxurians; assembly: GCA_029449295.1. Classification (NCBI taxonomy): domain Eukaryota; kingdom Viridiplantae; phylum Streptophyta; class Magnoliopsida; order Poales; family Poaceae; genus Zea; species Zea luxurians. The sequence goes on along the minus strand of JAOPSE010000001.1, from coordinate 30,823,492 downwards.
ATCTGGGACATGTACAACTCTGCCAATACTGCACTGCTGTAGTTGGTCTTGACATGTATGAAATGGGCTGACTTGGTTAAGCGATCCACCACTACCCAAATTGAATCGTAGCTGGCTCGAGTGCGAGGCAATCCGACTATGAAGTCCATTCCGATTTCATCCCATTTCCACTGAGGAATTCACAACGGTTGCAACAATCCAGCTGGTCTCTGATGCTCTGCCTTGATCCTTTGACAACTGTCACATATAGCCACATGCTCTGCGATCTCCCTTTTCATTCCGTACCACCAGAATTTCTTCTTCAGATCCTGATACATCATCTCACTTCCAGGGTGTATAGAGTAAGCTGACTCATGAGCTTCCTTGAGGATCAACTCCCAAATGGACTGGACATTGGGAACACACAAGCGGTCCTTGAACCATATCACACCTTCTGCATCTTCTCGAAAGTCTTTACCTCTGCCTCCTAGAATCAGTTGCTGGATTTCACCGATCTTCTCATCATTCTTCTGTGCTTCTTTGATTTCCCGCTCCAAGGTGGGTTCTAACTCAACTGTTACTCCTCGCATGTTGTTTAGAAATCCGAGGCTCAACCTGTCAAACTCTTTGGCCAACTCATAAGGCATTGGATGAGCGACCATCAGATTGACCTGACTCTTCTTGCTTAAAGCATCTGCCACTACGTTCGCTTTACCTGGATGGTAATGAATCTCCAATTCATAGTCCTTGATCAACTCTAACCATCTTTGTTGCCTCATATTCAACTATGACAGAGTGAATATGTACTTCAGACTCTTGTGGTCTGTGTAAACATCACATTTCTGCCCATACAGATAGTGCCTCACTGTCTTCAGTGCGTGAACCACTGCTGCCAACTCTAGGTCATGGATTGGATAATTCTTCTCATGAACCTTCAGCTATCGGGACGAGTAGGCCACAACTCTTCCCTCCTGCATCAACACGCATCCCAAACCAGTGTAACAAGCATCGCAATACACCGAGAAGGGCTTGTGCACATCAGGCAAGACTAAGACAGGCGTTGTAGTCAACTTCCCTTTCAGCGCTTCGAAGGCCTCTTGACATTTCTGGGTCCACTTGAACTCAACTTTGTTGCCTAGCAAAGCTGTCATTGGTTTCGCAATCTTCAAAAACCCTTCAATGAATCGCCGATAATATCCAGCCATTCCAATGAAGCTCTTGATCCCTCGGGCATCTGTTGGCGCTTTCCAGTTCAAAATGTCTACCACTTTCTTTGGATCCATAGCCAATCCTTTTTTGTTGATTATGTGACCCAAGAACAGGACTTCATCAATCCAGAATTCACACTTGCTCAACTTTGCATACAGCTGGTGCTCTCGCAATCTCTGCAATACCATCCTCAAATGATCTGCATGCTCCTCTTTGCTTTGAGAATATCATCAATAAATACCACCACAAACTTGTCAAGATAATCAATGAATACACTGTTCATCAGATTCATGAAGAAGACTGGTGCATTTGTTAGACCGAAAGACATCACATTGAACTCATACAATCCATACTTGGTAATGAATGCCGTCTTTGGAATATCTGAAGGTCGAATCCTGAGCTGATGGTAACCTGACCTCGAATCTATCTTTGAAAACACGCTGGCTCCTCTCAGCTGGTCGAACAGATCTTCTATTCTGGGCAAGGGGTACTTGTTCTTGATCGTGACTTCATTTAAAGCTCGGTAATCAATACACATCCTTCTAGTGCCATCTTTATTTTCCATGAACAGGACAGGGGCAGCCCAAGGCGAGGTGCTTGGCCGGATGTAACCTTTCTCTGACAGCTCATCGATCTGCTTCTTGAGTTCAAATAACTCTGGTCCAGATACTCTGTAGGCTCTTTTAGAAATGGGGGCGGTGCCAGGAAGAAGCTCTATAGCAAACTCAACTTTCCGCTCAGGCGGCATGCCTGGTAAATCTTCCGAAAACACATCTAGAAATTCTGACACAACCTTGATAATCTCGAGTGGATCTGGCTCTTTGCTATCAATAGCCATCTGATGACAACTTCCTTTCCTTGGCTCAGGTGAGACTAACTCGGTCACCACTTCCTCTCCTAGTGGGGACATCAACTTGATTGTCCTCTTATCACAGCTGATAACTGCCTGATACTTATCTAGCCAGTTCATCCCTAGGATGACATCTATTCCCTAAGTACCCATTACTATGAGATTAGCGGGAAATGCTATCCCCTTATTTCCACACTTACATTCAAGCAAATGCTGTCGGCTCGAATGTTACCACCGGCTGAATCAATTTGAATGGGTGTTGACATGGTAGTGATTGGAAGATTATGTGCTTCTACCCAAAATGCAGTAATGAATGAATGTGTTGCTCCAGTATCAAATAACACCTCTACAATATGGGAGTCGACTGGAAACATACCTACTGTCATGTCGGGGTTTTCCTGAACTGCTTTAGCCTCCAAGTGATTCAGTCTTCCATGGTTGTAGCGTGGCTGAGAGCGGTTGCCTGCTCCAGGCTAAGACATATGCTGCTTTGCTGGAGTGCCAGGGCCTGACTGCTGTTGGGCTACCTTCTTCGGACATTGCATCACCCAATGGCCTTGCTCTCCACAATGGAAACATGCTCTGCTTCCGCCTTGAACTGGTGCTGCTTGACTGCTCTAGTTGGTTGCTGGGGCGGGAAGACGAGGTGCCTGCTGATTCTGCCTCTGGAACTGACCTCCTCCTAACTGATTGTTCTGGCGATTCTGCTGCTGGTGCTGAGGGTACTGCCTTTGGTACTGCTGCTGCTAAGGTGGGCGCTGGTTCTGCCTGAACTGCTGAGGTGGGTTGCCTGAGAAATGAGGGCGATTGCTGCTTCCAGGCTGAGGTCCACCAATCTTACGCTTGCGATCCTCCATCTCTCTACGCTTCTCTGTCATGATCGCTCTATTGATTAGGTGCTGAAAAGTGGGGAAGGTATGATTCATCAGATGATACTGAAGAGGGTCAACCAAGCCCCTTAAGAAGCGATACTGCCTCTTGGCATCTGTGTTGACATCCTCAGGAGCATAACGGGACAGCTGCAGAAACTTGTCTCGGTACTCACTGATGGACATTGACCCTTGTTTGAGCGCTAGGAACTCCTCCTTCTTCACTGTCATCAGGCCTGCTGGAACATGGTATTGGCGGAAATTGCCTCTGAATTCTTCCCAGGTAATAGTGTCGGGGTTGGCATGGGTGGCGAGATAAGACTCCCACCAAGACTGAGCTGCTCCTCTCAACAGACGGGGACCATATAGAACTTTCTCCCTGTCGTCGCACTGAGTGGTGTGCAACTCCTGCTCCACAGTGCGCAGCCAATCTTCAGCATCCATGGGGTCAGAAGAGTGAGCGAACGTTGGGGGATGACATCTCATGAATTCAGCACGCTTGTCTCTAGGCATCTGAGGCATCTGAGGATGAGGTGGTGGCTGCTGGTGCTGCTGCTGAATGGTGGCCAGAGTCTGACCGATGGCTTGAACTGCCTGAGTCTGCATCAAGAACATCTGCTCGATCGTCATCAGGGGCGAGGGTGGCAGCTGCTGTTGCTAGGGTGCCTCATCCTGCTGAGCTGGCCGCTCCTGCTGAGCACGCCTTCCTCCTCTGCGCCTGTTTTCTGACATCTGCAGAATGCAATCACACATCAGAACTGATTCTGCAACTTGCAGCATAAGAAAAGAGTATAGAATTCTTCCACCATACTGAACAGATGAACATCTTCACTAACTTCCAACACAGACAAACACAACTTCTCAGATAAAGAGGAAAGTAGAACAAAAGGGCTTCCCAACTAGGTAACTAATTTTATTAACACTTAACAAGTAAACCAAAGTGCAGGGGATGCCTACACCCTGGCGACAGTCATTACAAAGATCCAAATGCAACATAGTTCATCATGACAAACATTAAGGCACAAGATAAGCAAACTACCCTGTCTAACTAAGACTAACTAAGAGTAAGACTGATGCTAAGAATATAGCTTCTATATGTATTTTTTCGTATTAATTACAAGATATGACGCTGAAGATCTATGGTTCTAAATTTATCCTGGTCCTGCAGTCACGGTCACCATAAGTCTGGTGTCGGGGACCATAATTAGGGGTACCCCCAAGACTCCTAATCTCAGCTGGTAACCCCCATCAGCACAAAGCTGCAAAGGCCTGATGGGTGCGATTAAGTCAAGGCTCGGTCCACTCAAGGGACACGATCTCGCCTCGCCCGAGCCCAGCCTCGGGCAAGGGCAGCCGACCCCGGAGGATTCACGTCTCGCCCGAGGACCCCCTCAAGCGACGGACACACCTTCGGCTCGCCCGAGGCCCAGTCTTTGCCAAGAAGCAACCTTGGCCAGATCACCACATCGACCGACCGTATCGCAGGAGCATTTAATGCAAGGATGGCATGACACCTTATCCTGACACATGCCCTTCAGTCGACAGAGCTGAAGTGACCGCAGTCACTTCACCGCTCCACTGACCGGCCTGACAAGAAGACAGCGCCGCCTGCGTCGCTCCGACTGCTGTGCCACTCGACAGAGTGAGGCTGACAGCAGCCAAGTCCGGCCTCGGGCGCCATAGGAAACTCTGCCTCGCCCGACCCCAGGGATCGGGCTCGGCCCCGAAAGACGACGAACTCCGCCTCGCCCGACCCCAGGGCTCGGACTCGGGCTCGGCCCCGGAAGATGACGAACTCCGCCTCGCCCGACCCTAGGGCTCGGACTCGGGCTCGGCCCCAGAAGACGACGAACTCTGCCTCGCCCGACCCCAGGGCTCGGACTCGGGCTCGGCCCCGGAAGACGACGAACTCCGCCTCGCCTTACCTAGGGCTCGGACTCGGCCTTGGCCTCGGAAGACAGTCTCCGCCTCGCCCGACCCGGGGCTCGGACTCGACCTTGACCTCAAAAGACAGACTCGACCTCGACCTCGGAGGAGCATCCACCTCGCCCGACCTAGGACTCAGACCGACCACGTCGCAAGAGGGGCCATCATTACCCTACCCCTAGCTAGCTCAGGCTACGGGGAACAAGACCGGCGTCCCATCAGGCTCACCCCGGTAAACAAATAGTAATGATGGCGCCCCGCGTGCTCCGTGACGACGGCGGCTCTCAGCCCCTTACGGAAGCAAGGAGACGTCAGCGAGGACTCGACAGCCCCGACAGCTGTCCTCCCTCAAGGCTCCAGCGCTCCTCCGACGGCCACGATATTACATGAACAGGGTGTCAAGACCTCTCCGGCTGCCACGAAGGCATGTACTTAGGGCGCTAGCTCCTCTTTGCTAGACACGATAGCACACTGCTACACCCCCCATTGTACACCTGGACCCTCTCCTTACGCCTATAAAAGGAAGGTCCAGGGCTCTTTTACGAGGAGGTTGGCCGCGCGGGAGGACGGGACGGTGCGTAGAGTCCCTCGCTCTCCCCCACGCGGACGCTTGTAACCCCCTACTGCAAGCGCACCCGACCTGGGCGTAGGACAACACGGAGGCCGCGGGTTTCCCCTTTCTCCTCTCTTCTCCCCCCTTCGTGCTCCGTCTCGCGCCGACCCATCTAGGCTGGGACACGCGGCGACAATTTACTCGTCGGTCCAAGGACCCCCCAGGGTCAAAACGCCGACAGTTGACGCGCCAGGTAGGGGCCTGCTGCGTGTTGACGAACAGCTTCCCGTCAAGCTCCAGATGGGTAGTCTCCAGCAACCTTTCCAACCCGGAACGGTGCTCCGTTTCAGGGAGTCTTGAGTTCATGTCCCTCGACGGCAGCTACGACATGATACTCCTTCCTCCACCTCGCGACGGTGACAATGGCGGCCGACAACCCGCCCGCTGGCGGCAGAATCGATGACGTCTTCCCCACGAGGCGGAAGAACAACCTCCGAGTTTGTCCCGTCACCTCCCCCGCCGATGGAGGAGGAGGCGGGGCAACCGTGGCCAAGCAGGAGGCGGCACCTCGTCGGCTGTCGAGCGAGTCGACGGCGCCGGCGCCCCAACGGGGGACACGTCGGGCGTCGACCTCGCGTCTAAGACGAAGACGAGCGCCGTTTCCCCGCAACATGCCAACTCCAAGCGGACGGACGACGCCAGCACGCTCGCGAAGGACTTGCTGGGCGTCACCCTCGTACCTGAGACGACGGTGCAGTCCGCCCCTGACGTGACTTCATCACCGCCTGTCGACCAAGAGGTACCGACCGATTCCCGTCTCGTGCCTTTTGGATTCAGCCTCGACCCACCAAGCGACCCCACTTTGGTGGAAGCCTTCATAGAGGCATGCACCAACCCTCCGGGGTATCATATGCGGTCACCCTGGGACCGGCTGACGGCCGTCTCGACCTACGGACCCTCGGGTTCCGAGGAAGATGACGAGCCCGACTTTGGTTGAGATTTCTCCGGGCTCGGTAACCCCAGTGCCATGCGGGACTTCATGACCGCATGCGACTACTGCCTTTCCGATTGTTCCGACGGTAGCCACAGCTTCGGCAACGAAGACTGCGGCCCAAGTCGTGAATGTTTCCACGTCGATCTAGGGGGTCCCGACGAAGGCAACCATCTTGGTATACCGGAAAACGGTGATCCCCCTAGGCCTGCGCCTCGCGTTGACATCCTTCGGGAGCTAGCTATGGTCCCAGTGCCTGCGGGAGGTCAGGACGCATAGCTCGAGCAAATCCGCGAGATGCAGGCCAGGCTCGACGAGGGAGCAGGAACACTTGAGCCGCTCCGCCGGAACATCGGGCAGGAATGGGTAGACCAAGCTCCGGCAGGAGAAGCGCGTCATCTACCCCAGGGCATCCAGCTCCGCATCGCCGACGACGTCAGGGCAAGGCCACCACCAGCTTCCAGTGGGGTCGACCAGAACCTGGCTGCAGCAGCAATACTTCTCCGCGCAATGCCGGAACCATCAACTACCGAAGGGCGGCGTATCCGGGGAGAGCTCAAGAATCTCCTAAGGATGCCGCGGTCCGATGGGCCAAAAGCTCTGCCTCCCGAAGGCAGGGATACCCCTCGGAGCATCGCACCGCGACTTCCTGATTCGTGCGGGAAGCCTCGGTCCACACCGGGCGCACACGCAACACAGCGCCTGCGGCCCCTGGTCGCCTCAGCAACGAGCACCACCACCGCAACCATCGAGCCCACCTCGCCGAGAGAGTGCGCCGAGGCTACCACCCCAGGCGTGGGGGACGCTACGACAGCGGGGAGGATCGGAGTCCCTCGCCCGAACCACCCGGTCCGCAGGCTTTCAGCCGATCCATACGACGGGCGCTGTTCCCGACCCGGTTCCGAACCCCGACTACCATCACAAAGTACTCGGGGGAGACAAGGCCAGAACTGTGGCTCGTGGACTACCGGCTGGCCTGCCAACTGGGTGGAACGGATGATGACAACCTCGTCATCCGCAACCTCCCCCTGTTCCTCTCCAACTCCGCTCGAGCCTAGCTTGAGCATCTGCCCCCAGGGCAGATCTCCAACTGGGACGACCTGGTCCAAGCCTTCGCCAGTAACTTCCAGGGCACGTACGTGCGCCCTGGGAACTCCTGGGATCTCCGAAGCTGCCGCTAGCAGCCGGGAGAGTCTCTCCGGGACTACATCCGGTGATTCTCAAAGCAGCGCACCGAGCTGCCCAACGTCACCGATTCGGATGTCATCGGTGCGTTCCTCGCCGGCACCACCTGCCACGACTTGGTGAGCAAGCTGGGTCGCAAGACCCCCACCAGGGCAAGCGAGCTGATGGACATCGCGACCAAGTTCGCCTCTGGCCAGGAGGCGGTTGAGGCCATCTTCCGGAAGGACAAGCAGCCCCAGGGCTGCCAGCCAAAAGATGTTCTCGAGGCGTCCACTCAGCACGGCACCGAGAAGAAAGGCAAGAAGAAGTCACAAGCGAAACGCGACGCCGCCGACGCGGACCTTGTCGCCGCCGCTGAGTACAAGAACCCTCGGAAACCTCTCGGAGGCGCCAATCTCTTCGACAAGATGCTCAAGGAGCCGTGCCCCTATCATCAGGGACCTGTCAAGCACACCCTTGAGGAGTGCGCCATGCTTCAGCGCCACTTTCACAGGGCCAGGCCACCTGCGGAGGGTGGCAGGGCCCACCACGATGACAAGAAGGAGGATCACAAGACAGAGGAGTTCCCCGAGGTCCGCGACTGCTTCATGATCTACGGTGGGCAAGTGGCGAATGCCTCGGCTCGGCACCGCAAGCAAGAGCGTCGGGAGGTCTGCTCGGTAAAGGTGGCGGCGCCAGTCTACCTAGACTGGTCCGACAAGCCCATCACCTTCGACCAGGGCGATCACCCCGACCGCGTGCCAAGCCCAGGGAAATATCCGCTCGTTGTCGACCCCGTCATCGGCAACGTCAGGCTCACCAAGGTCCTCATGGACGGAGGTAGCAGCCTCAACATCATCTGCGCCGAGACCCTCGAGCTCCTGCAGATCGATCCGTCCTCGGTCCGAACCGGTGCGGCGCCTTTTCACGGGATCATCCCCGGGAAACGCGTCCAACCCCTCGGACAACTCGATCTACCCGTCTGCTTCGGGACTCCCTCCAACTTCAGAAGGGAAACCCTCACGTTCGAGGTGGTCGGGTTCCGAGGAACCTACCACGCAGTGCTGGGGAGGCCATGCTACGCCAAGTTCATGGCCGTCCCCAACTACACCTACCTCAAGCTCAAGATGCCGGGGCCCAACGGGGTCATCACCGTCGGCCCCACGTACCGACATGCGTACGAATGCGACGTGGAGTGCGTGGAGTACGTCGAGGCCCTCGCCGAATCCGAGGCCCTCATCGCCGACCTGGAGAGCCTCTCCAAGGAGGCGCCAGACGTGAAGCGCCATGCCGGCAACTTCGAGCCAGCGGAGACGGTTAAGTCCGTCCCTCTCGACCCCAGCAACGACGCCTCCAAGCAGATCCGGATCGGCTCCGAGCTCGACCCCAAATAGGAAGCAGTGCTCGTCGACTTTCTCCACGCAAACGCCGAAGTTTTCGCGTGGAGTCCCTCGGACATGCCTGGCATACCGAGGGATGTCGCCGAGCACTCACTGGATATCCGAGCTGGAGCCCGACCCGTGAAGCAACCTCTGCGCCGATTCGATGAAGAAAAGCGCAGAGCCATAGGCGAGGAGATCCACAAGCTGATGGCCGCAGGGTTCATCAAAGAGGTATTCCATCCCGAATGGCTTGCCAACCCCGTGCTTGTGAGAAAGAAAGGAGGGAAATGGCGGATGTGTGTAGACTACACTGGTCTAAACAAAGCATGTCCAAAAGTTCCCTATCCTCTGCCTCGCATCGATCAAATAGTGGATTCCACTGCTGGATGCGAAACCCTGTCTTTCCTTGATGCCTACTCAGGGTATCACCAAATCAGGATGAAAGAGTCTGACCAGCTCGCGACTTCTTTCATCACACCTTTTGGCATGTACTGCTATGTTACTATGTCATTTGGTTTGAGGAATGCGGGTGTGACGTACCAAAGGTGCATGAACCACGTGTTCAGCGAACACATTGGTCGAACGGTCGAGGCTTATGTCGATGACATCGTAGTCAAGACGAGGAAAGCCTCCGACCTCCTTTTTTACCTTGAAACGACATTCTGGTGTCTCAAGGCGAAAGGCGTAAAACTCAATCCCGAGAAGTGTGTCTTCGGAGTCCCCCGAGGCATGCTCTTGGGGTTCATCGTCTCCGAGCAGGGCATCGAGGCCAACCCGGAGAAAATTGTGGCCATCACCAACATGGGGCCCATCAAGGACTTGAAAGGCGTACAGAGGGTCATGGGATGCCTTGCGGCTCTGAGCCGCTTCATCTCGTGCCTCGGCGAAAGAGGCCTACCTCTGTACCGCCTCTTAAGAAAGACCGAGTGCTTCACTTGGACCTCCGAGGCCGAGGAAGCCCTCGGGAACCTGAAGGTGCTCCTTACGAACGCGCCCATCTTGGTGCCCCCCGCCGCATGAGAAGCCCTCTTGATCTACGTCGCCGCTACCACTCAGGTGGTCAGCGCCGCGATCGTGGTTGAGACACAAGAAGAAGGGCATGCATTGCCCGTCCAGAGGCCGGTTTACTTCATCAGTGAGGTACTGTCCGAGACCAAGATCCGCTACCCGCAAATTCAGAAGCTGCTGTACACGGTGATCCTGACGCGGCGGAAGTTGCGACACTACTTCGAGTCTCATCCGGTGACTGTGGTGTCATCCTTCCCCCTGGGGAGATATCCAGTGCCGAGAGGCCTCAGGTAGGATTGCAAAGTGGGCGGTGGAAATCATGGGCGAGATGATCTCGTTCGCCCCTCGGAAGGCCGTCAAGTCCCAAGTCTTGGCGGACTTTGTGGCTGAATGGGTCGACACCCAGCTCCCGGCGGCTCCGATCCAGCCGGAACTCTGGACCATGTTTTTCGATGGGTCGCTGATGAAAACAGGGGCAGGCGCGGGCCTGCTCTTCATCTCGCCCCTCGGGAAACACCTACGCTACGTGCTGCGCCTCCATTTCCCGGCGTCCAACAACGTGGCTAAGTACGAAGCTCTAGTCAACGGGTTGCGCATCGCCATTGAGCTAGGGGTCCGACGCCTCGGCGCTCGCGGCGACTTGCAGCTCGTCATCGACCAAGTTATGAAGAACTCCCACTTCCGCGACCCGAAGATGGAAGCCTACTGCGATGAGGTTCGACGCCTGGAGGACAAGTTCTACGGGCTCGAGCTCAACCACATCGCCCGACGATACAACGAGACTGCAGACGAGCTGTCTAAGATAGCCTCGGGGCGGACAACGGTTCCCCCGGACGTCTTCTCCCGAGACCTACATCAACCCTCAGTCAAGACCGACGACACGCCCGAGCCCGAGAAGGCCTCGACCCAGCCCGAGGCACCCTCGGCTCAGCCCGAGGCACCCTCGGCCCCCGAGGGTGAGGCACTGCGCGTCGAGGAAGAGCGGAATGGGGTCCAGCCTAATCGAAACTGGCAGACCCCGTACCTGCAATATCTCCACCAAGGAGAGCTGCCCCTCGACCGAGCCGAGGCTCGGCGACTGGCGCGGCGTGCCAAGTCGTTCGTCTTACTGGGTGACAGGAAGGAGATCTACCACCGTAGCCCCTCTGGCATCCTCCAGCGGTGCATATCCATCACCGAAGGCCAGGAGCTCTTACAAGAAATACACTCGGGGGCTTGCGGTCATCACACAGTGCCCCGAGCCCTTGTTGGAAATGCCTTCCGACAAGGTTTCTACTGGCCGACCGCGGTGGCCGACGCCACTAGAATTGTCCGCGCCTGCCAAGGGTGTCAATTCTGCGCAAGGCAGACCCACCTGCCCGCTTAGGCTCTGTAGACAATACCCATCACCTGGCCGTTTGCTGTGTGGGGACTGGACCTCGTCGGTCCCTTGCAGAAGGCACCCAGGGGCTACACGCACCTGCTGGTCGCCATCGACAAATTCTCCAAGTGGATCGAGGTCCGACCCCTGAACAGCATCAGGTCCGAACAGGCGGTGGCATTCTTCACCAACATCATCCATCGCTTTGGGGTCCCAAACTCCATCATCACCGACAACGGCACCCAGTTCACCGGCAGAAAGTTCCTGGACTTCTGCGAGTATCACCACATCCGGGTGGACTGGGCCGCCGTGGCTCACCCCATGACGAATGGGCAAGTAGAGCGTGCTAACAGCATGATTCTGCAAGGACTCAAGCCGAGGATCTACAACGACCTCTACAAGTTCGGCAGGCGATGGATGAAGGAACTCCCCTCGGTGGTCTGGAGTCTGAGGACAACGCCGAGCCGAGCCACGGGCTTCACACCGTTCTTTCTAGTCTATGGGGCCGAGGCCATCTTGCCCATGGACTTAGAATACGGATCCCCGAGGATGAGGGCATACGACGACCGAAGAAACCAGACCGACCGAGAAGACTCACTGGACCAGCTCGAAGAGGCTCGGGACATGGCCTTACTACACTCGGCGCGGTACCAGCAGTCCCTGCGACGCTACCACGCCCGAGGGGTTCGGTCTCGAGACCTCCAAGTGGGCGACTTGGTGCTTCGGCTGCGACAAGACGCCTGAGGGCGGCACAAGCTCACGCCTCCCTGGGAAGGGCCGTTCATCATCGCCAAGGTTCTGAAGCCCGGGACATACAAGCTGGCCAACAGCCAAGGCGAGGTCTACAGCAACGCTTGAAACATCCGACAGCTACGTCGCTTCTACCCTTAAGATGTTTTCAAGTTGTTCGTGCACCTCGTTCACGTACAAAGTCTAACCATCAAGGAAGGGTCAGCCTTGCCTCGGCAAAGCCCGACCCTCCCTCGGGGGCTAGAAGGGGGGAACCCCCTCTGCATCAAAATTTTCCTCGGAAAAAGTCTTTCTGCCAGAACGTCTTTCGTGCTTTTTGACTACTTCAAAAGTGGGATCCTAAAAACGACGGAGTACACGTAAGCAGCCAAGGCCGACCGAGCCGAGGGACTCCTACGCCTCCGGGATACGGATACCTTACTCATCACCTTCTGCGATAAGTAACTCACGCTCGGATAAGCGATTCTGCTGACCGAACAAGTCTTAAGGCTCGGAGACCTTTCTGACGAAACGATTTTTTGGGCCTTCTCGACTACATCGTTAGCAGAATCCTACGGATGAGTAAGAGTACACGTAAGCGGCAAGGCCGATCGAGCCGAGGGACTCCTACGCCTCCGGGATACGGATACCTCACTCATCACCTTCTGTGAAAAGTAACTCTCGCTCGGACAAACAATTCTGTTACCGACAAATAAGTCTTGATACTCGAAACAAAGGGAAAAATAAAGGTAGCTTTACCACACAACGATAGTATGTTTGGGCCTCAGCGACCATAGAAAACATACGCACACTACAAGGTAAACCGATCCTGCAGGTTCGGACCTCGATGGAGGGGGAGCAGAAGCACCCTCGGCGTCAACACCACCTTCGGCGAAGTCCGACCGAGCCTCGAACGGCGACACAGTCGGAGGATCTCCGCTCCGAAGGACGACGTCAGCACCACGCCCGGGCCATCGCCGCCAGGGTCTCCTCCAGGAGTCCGGCTCGAGCAGATGGCTCGGCCAGTCGCTCCGAAGCCTCAGCCAGCTGTCCCCCGAGGACATCAGTCCGACCCATGGCCTCGGCAACTCGACTCCGACGCCGGTCCCGCCAGTGGACGGCCCGGTCAGGATTCGGCCGACGAAGTCTTCTTTTCGAGCCAACTCTGCCTCTGTCCACGCTGATACCGCTGCCTCCGGCTCTAGCTCATCGAAGAGCGGCCGAGGGTTTCCTTTAACTAAGCAAGAGAAGCCTCGGGCGGCAAGGCCGACCGAGCCGAGGGACTCCTACGCCTCCGGGATATGGATACCTCACTCGTCACCTTCGCACGAGGCAACTCACACTTGGTGAAGCGGTTCAGTTAGCTGACAGGCGAGTCCTAGTGCTCGGAATGAGGGAAAAACACGGCTTCACGCTAAAAGATACATACATGTTCAGGCCCCGACAGCCACAATGAACAAACACCGGCACTCAAGGTGCCATTACAAACAGAACTCCGGTTCCACCCCCGCAGGTACGAACAACCCCCCACGTTGGAGGGCCTGCGGGGTGACAAAACCCCTAGAGACTCGCCGACGCCCGCTCCGGTAGCAGCGACAACGACGCCCGCTCCGAAGTGGCCAAACAGCAACAGCGATGACCTCAGGGCGGACGCTGCTGCGATGAGCTCCTCGCCCACGCCCCCACTCGAGGGGCAAGGACAAGCTATCAAAGCCAAAGAGCCGGAGGTCCGGAGCGTGGATGGTGGCGGTGACCCCGTCGGCGACGAGGACTTCTTCAGCCGCCACCACCTCAGCGCCGACGACGGAAGCCATCTGCCCACCGGCAGATTCCCACTCGGATCCTCCCGGACGAGCGAAGCACCGACCTCTGCGCAGAGGCGCCGTACCGGGGCAAAGGCAGGACAGCCCCAGTGTTAGAAATATGCCCTAGAGATAATCATAGAGATGAGCATATTTCTTTGTATCCATGATATATATATTGCTTAATTGAATATCCATAGAAGGCACCTTGTATTGATTAGCAATTATGTGAATTGTTTGTGAGATTCTTTACTTATATGGTTATTCTAAATGATGTCCCTAGTCAGAGTCGATGACTAGCACATGTATTAGTTGATGACTACATTTCACAAGTCATGAACATGGAGATGTTAAACTAATAATGTGGGCGCATGTATGACATGAGGCTGGACCGACCCAACGTGAGATATTGTAATATAGTTCTCTTTTTGCAACATGAATACTGTATCCTTAGACCTGAGATTGTCGCATGTTCTCAAGATGTGAATTGACTTACTTAGGGACTATCAAACGCTATTCCGTAACTGGGTAGTTATAAAGGTAGTTTTGGGTTTGTCAGGAAGCATGCTATGAGGCATGGTCAATCAAGATGGAATTTGTCCCTCTCTTTGTGAGAGAGATATCTCTGGGCCCCTCGAGTGATTGGATCAAGAAATGCATGGCCGTGCTAGGTTTAAGGGTTAACCATTGAAAGGATTCCAATTCACAGTATCGAGAAAGAGAGGTCAGCTTAGAGCCAGACCAAATATCGTGAGACAAAGGGAACAACATGTACGTAATGTTGCAATGGTTCGTCTGATATGATCTTTACGTGCGCATAGGAGTTGACATGTCTTGCTAGAGGCCACTGTCAATTATTGGGCCAAGTAAGAGTACTCGGGCTATGTCTATTTGTACGTGAACCTATAGGGTCACACACTTAAGGGGAAGGAAGCCTAACTCGGATTAGATCCGAAATTAGACTGGGCTTTAGGGTTACTGATGGGCCTCGGTGTCAGAAGCCCACCATAACGCCTATATAATGAGGGGTGGGGGCGCGGTTAGGCTTAACCTAATTCGCCACCAGCAAACGAGTAGCCGCTCGCCTCTCGCCCTCGCCAAGCCGCCGTCGCGAACCTAGCAGTTCGGTACGCGGCGCTTCCTCCCTGTACGTGTGGATACCTCAGAGGTGCTTCATCTGGAGCACTAGGACGAACCATGCGAGGACGTGAAGGACGCCGACGACTGCAGGCACTGCTCGACGCGTTCGTCTACATCGAGACGTCTTCCGCTGCTCTGCGCGTCTAGTGGTAATTCCATGACCTATAACCGCAGTAGTTCTTGGTTTTATGGGGTTGAAAATTTTGTTTTGCGCTAGCGTAGCCTCCCCGTAATCCTTCAGTGGTATCAGAGGAAGGTTCTGCGTAGTTTTAGGTCTGGATCTAGGTTCATGAGATGGATCTACTTGATGCACAGTTTGATTAGATCAATTGGTTATAAAGGGTTGAAGTAGATTACATCGGATATGACTGAAGAGATTAGTTCGTCCTTCTCTGTTATGTGCGCGACTTGCCCCTACCGGCTGGAATCACCATCGAGGCTAACTGCGTACACAACCAGCAGATTGACGTAACAGATCGACGTCATGAGTGTAATCTTCTTCGGGTTGAAAGTCTCGGATTTGGGTTGATTTGATCAACTGCATGAGATTTTCAGTGGAATTTCCATACATACGATGCATGGAATCCTGTGAGGTTTTCAGGGCGACCGCCGTGGCTATCTGCTGTAGTGGCGAACATATAGAAACGTGTTTGTCTAACCTGTTTTTGCAGGACATCTTGTGATCGGTATGGCTATTGTGTGTATATGATGCATATTAATGAATTATTCATGACCTGCGTGTCGTGACCAGGGCAATACGGCTGGAGCCACATGTATTGTCCAAATTTAATGTAATGACCTGTGTGTCAACATGTGAAGATCCAAAGGGTATATGTAATTTGTTTACCAGCATACGTTAGATAGGTCTTGAAGGACTCATCACCTGAAGGATGGCATACCTATATCATGGAGATGGAGATCATCGTGATGGACAGATTATTGGAGATGGGGATCACCATGTGACAGCAAGCCATACCGAATCACAACTGTTGTGTGAATGCCATTCTTAATGTTCTACTTGTTCATATTGCATATATGTCCTTGCGTGTGATGATATAAGTAGGACGATCCCTCATAAATGTTTAAGCTTAAATGCCTCTCCAAACCTTGCACTATCATAAGTCTTGTACAATTGGTGGTGGGTCTATGAAATTAGGGTGCCACCAGTTTTCCTTGACTAGATAGGTTTGTATCGGATACAAACTGCAGAAAGGGTTGGTTAACTTAAACAAAGTCAGCTTAATGGTTAAGGACTTTGGGGCATAAGGTTGGGAGCCAAGACATAGAGATGTCACCCAACAACAGAAGTCATATATATGATATGATTAGTAAGGAGTTGCTTACCGATCTACCTTGTCTTCTAGCGGTGATGCTAAAGCTCATTAATAGACTTGTTAGTTGTGGGTTCTGAATCACTAAGTATCAATCGAGGGATATTGATTTTAGTGGGAGTAGACTATTAAATGTTTAATATGATTTACTCTGTCATGGATATTTTTGTCTTAGTATTTTGCATTATTTTGTTGTAGATAAATGGCACCTAGCACACCAACATTTACTTTGCGATCAATTCTTGAAAAGGATAAGTTAAATGGAACAAACTGTACGGATTGGATCCGTAACCTGAGAATTGTTCTCAGGGCTGAAAAAAAGGAAGACGTTCTAGACACCCCACTGCCAGAGGATCCTGGTGAAAATGCAACTGCTGCAGCTAAAACCGCTTACAAGAAAGCAATGGATGCTAATCTTGAAGTGAGTTGCCTAATGCTTGCTTGCATGGAGCCTGAGCTACAGATGCAGTTTGAGACAAACCATGAGGTGCACGATATGATCGTGGCGCTCAAGGATATGTTCCAGACTCAGGCTAGGACTGAAAGGTTCAATGTGTCCAAAGCCTTTCTAGAATGCAAGCTAGCAGAAGGCGCAGCAGTTGGACCACACGTAATCAAAATGGTTGGTTACAGTCAGAGGTTGGAGAAGCTAGGCTTCCCAATAAGCCAAGAGTTGGCCACTGACTTCATTTTGGCATCTCTTCCGCCCAGCTATGGAAACTTCATTACGAACTACCATATGCATGGGGCGGAGAGGGGCCTCAAAGAACTATGTGGTATGCTGAAAACAGCAGAAGGGTACATAAAGAAAAGCGCTGGCAGCAGCGGCCATGTGATGGCGGTCCAAAACAAACCCAACTTTAAGAAGAAGGGTAAATCTCAAAAGAAGAAGGGCGAGGCAAAGGATGCAGTATCCAAGCCAAATCAAAAGCCCAAGGCTGGACCA
This sequence comes from Zea luxurians, assembly GCA_029449295.1. Taxonomy (NCBI): domain Eukaryota; kingdom Viridiplantae; phylum Streptophyta; class Magnoliopsida; order Poales; family Poaceae; genus Zea; species Zea luxurians. The sequence goes on along the minus strand of JAOPSE010000001.1, from coordinate 30,806,253 downwards.
GCTGTAGATGCAGAGTGCTTTTATTGCAAAGAACTTGGTCACTGGAAAAGGAATTGCAAGCAGTACTTGGCCTCTATTAAGGATCGCGGCAGTAAGGGTACAGCCGCAGCAGGTACACTTGCTATTCACATTACAGAAATTTTTCTTGCTGATTCTTATATTAATTCTTGGGTATTTGATACCGGTTCAGTTGCCCATATTTGCAATTCGATGCAGGGAATGATAAGAAGTAGAAGCGTGAAAAGAGGAGAAGTTGATTTCCGGGTAGGCAATAATGCAAGAGTTGCTGCGTTGACCGTCGGGACGATGCAACTCCACCTCCCATCAGGATTTATTTTGGAGTTAAATAATTGCTATCTAGTTCCTAGTATGAGTCGAAACATTATGTCTCCTTCATGTTTGATGAAGGATGGTTATTCATTTGCGAGTGAAAACAATGGTTGTGTGATCTCTAAGAATGGCATGTTTGTGGCTTTTGCATCCATTATGAATGGGTTATTCATTTTAAATCTTGATGATGCACCTATCTGTAATATTAGTGCTAAAAGGCCTCGACCTAATGATTTAAGTCCTACCTACATGTGGCACTGTCGTTTGGGTCATATAAGTGAGAATCGCATGAAGAAGCTTCATTCTGATGGGCTTTTAACTTCGTTTGATTTTGAATCATACGAGACATGTGAAGCTTGCTTACTTGGTAAGATGACCAAGGCGCCCTTCATGGGTTTACCGGAGAGGACATTAGATTTATTGGAACTCATACATACTGATGTGTGCGGACCAATGAGTACGACAGCTAGGGGAGGATTCCAATACTTCATAACCTTCACTGATGATTTTAGTAGATATGGGTATGTCTACTTAATGAAACACAAGTCTGAATCCTTAGAAAAGTTCAAAGAGTTTCAGAATGAAGTAGAAAATCAGCATGGCAAGAAAATTAAAGCACTGCGATCGGATCGTGGAGGTGAATATTTGAGTCATGAGTTTAGCAATCATCTAAGGAGTTGTGGAATTGTTCCACAGCTTACGCCGCCTGGAACGCCTCAGAGGAATGGCGTGTCTGAGCGACGTAATCAGACTTTATTGGATATGGTTCGATCAATGATGAGCCAGTCGAACCTACCTTTGTCGTTTTGGGGATACGCTCTAGAAACAGCAGCTTTCACACTAAATAGGGTACCGTCTAAGTCCGTAGTTAAGACACCATATGAGATGTGGACTGGGAAGACTCCTAGTTTGTCTTTTCTGAAGATTTGGGGTTGTGAGGTTTACGTCAAGCGACTTCAGTCGGATAAACTCACTCCAAAATCGGACAAGTGCATGTTCGTGGGATATCCAAAGGAAACTTTAGGATATTACTTTTACCACCGGTCAGAGGGCAAAGTGTTTGTCACCCGGAATGGTGTGTTCTTAGAGAAAGAGTTTCTCAAAAGAAAGAAAAGTAAACAAAAGGTGTACCTTGAAGAAGTTCAGGATGAGCCAGTGGGACAAGATTCGACAAGTGATGCTAATGTAGCAGAACAAGTTGAGACGTCTATGGCAAGAGAATCACCACCACAACCACGAAGGTCAGCAAGGCTTCGCGAGGCACGAGGAGAAGTGCTATTGTTGGGCAATGGGGAAGTGTTGTTGTTAGACAACGACGAACCTGCAACATATGCAGAAGCGATGATGGACCCAGATTCCGAGAAATGGCAAGTCGCCATGAGATCCGAGATAGATTCCATGGGAGAAAATCAAGTTTGGAACTTGGTTGACCCGCCTGATGGTGTTAGACCCATAGAATGCAAATGGATCTATAAGAAGAAGAAAGACATGGATGGAAATGTTCACATCTATAAGGCTCGACTTGTTGCAAAGGGTTTTCGACAAGTTCAAGGAGTTGACTATGACGAGACATTCTCGCCAGTAGCGATGCTTAAATCTATTCGGATCATTCTAGCTATTGCCGCATATTTCGATTATGAGATTTGGCAGATGGATGTCAAAACAGCTTTCCTTAATGGAAACCTAGATGAGGACGTGTATATGATACAGCCCGAGGGTTTTGTCGATCCGATCAATGCTGGAAAGATATGCAAACTTCAGAAATCCATTTATGGGTTGAAGCAAGCATCTCGGAGTTGGAACATTCATTTTGATGAAGTGATCAAAGGGCTTGGTTTTCATCAGAATGAAGAAGAAGCTCGTGTTTACAAGAAGGAAAGTGGGAGCGCTGTTGTATTTCTGATCTTGTATGTGAATGACATATTATTGATTGGGAATGACATTCCTATGCTGGAGTCCGTCAAGGCTTCATTGAAAAAGAGTTTTTCTACGAAGGACTTAGGGGAAGCAGCATATATTTTGGGCATAAGGATCTATAGAGATAGGTCGAAGAGGCTTATAGGATTAAGTCAAGATACGTACATTGACAAGGTTTTGAAACGGTTCAACATGGAACAGTCCAAGAAAGGGTTCTTACCTATGTCACATGGTATACACCTTAGCCAGATGCAATGTCCTGCGACGGCTAATGAGCGGGAGCACATGAGTAAGGTACCATACGCCTCAGCAATTGGATCAATCATGTATGCCATGATAAGTACACGCCCAGATGTTTCATACGCTATAAGTGCTACGAGTAGGTACCAGGCTGATCCAGGTGAGGGTCACTGGACAGCGGTAAAAGGCATTCTTAAGTACTTAAGAAGGACTAAAGATATGTTCCTGGTATATGGGGGTAAGGAGGAGCTCGTTGTAATTGGTTACACTGATGCTAGCTTCCAAACTGACCAAGACGAGTTAAAATCGCAATCAGGTTTTGTGTTCACAATAAATGGTGGTGCTGTTAGTTGGAAGAGTTCCAAACAGGAGACTGTGACTGATTCTACAACAGAAGCCGAGTACATTGCAGCTTCTGAATCTACGAAGGAAGGTGTTTGGATAAGGAAGTTCCTCATCAAGCTTGGTGTGTTTCCTAATGCATCTAGTCCATTGAACCTCTACTGTGACAACAATAGGGCTATTGCGCAAGCTAAGGAGCCAAGGAACCACCAGAAAAACAAACACGTACTGCGGAAGTTTCACCTCATATAGGAATTCGTTAGGCGGGGTGAGATAAAGATATGCAAAATACATACGGATTTGAATGTTGCTGATCCTTTGACAAAACCTCTTCCACAACGTAAGCATGAGGCACACATGAGATCTATGGGTATTAGATATCTTCTAGATTAACTCTAGTGCAAGTGGGAGACTGTTAGAAATATGCCCTAGAGATAATCATAGAGATGAGCATATTTCTTTGTATCCATGATATATATATTGCTTAATTGAATATCCATGGAAGGCACCTTGTATTGATTAGCAATTATGTGAATTGTTTGTGAGATTCTTTACTTATATGGTTATTCTAAATGATGTCCCTAGTCAGTGTCGATGACTAGCACATGTATTAGTTGATGACTACATTTCACAAGTCATGAACATGGAGATGTTAAACTAATAATGTGGGCGCATGTATGACATGAGGCTGGACCGACCCAACATGAGATATTGTAATATAGTTCTCTTTTTGCAACATGAATACTGTATCCTTAGACCTGAGATTGTCGCATGTTCTCAAGATGTGAATTGACTTACTTAGGGACTATCAAACGTTATTCCGTAACTGGGTAGTTATAAAGGTAGTTTTGGGTTTGTCAGGAAGCATGCTGTGAGGCATGGTCAATCAAGATGGAATTTGTCCCTCTCTTTGTGAGAGAGATATCTCTGGGCCCCTCGAGTGATTGGATCAAGAAATGCATGGCCGTGCTAGGGTTAAGGGTTAACCATTGAAAGGATTCCAATTCACAGTATTGAGAAAGAGAGGTCAGCTTAGAGCCAGACCAAATATCGTGAGACAAAGGGAACAACATGTACGTAATGTTGCAATGGTTCGTCTGGTATGATCTTTACGTGCGCATAGGAGTTGACATGTCTTGCTAGAGGCCGCTGTCAATTATTGGGCCAAGTAAGAGTACTCGGGCTATGTCTATTTGTACGTGAACCTATAGGGTCACACACTTAAGGGGAAGGAAGCCTAACTCGGATTAGATCCGAAATAAGACTGGGCTTTAGGGTTACTGATGGGCCTCGGTGTTAGAAGCCCACCATAACGCCTATATAATGAGGGACGGGGGCGCGGTTAGGCTTAACCTAATTCGCCACCAGCAAACGAGTAGCCGCTCGCCTCTCGCCCTCGCCAAGCCGCCGTCGCGAACCTAGCAGTTCGGTACGCGACGCTTCCTCCCTGTACGTGTGGATACCTTAGAGGTGCTGCATCTGGAGCACTAGGACGAACCATGCGAGGACGTGAAGGACGCTGACGACTGCACGACACTGCTCGACGCGTTCGTCTACATCGAGACGTCTTCCGCTGCTCTGCGCGTCTTGTGGTAATTCCATGACCTATAACCGCAGTAGTTCTTGGTTTTATGGGGTTGAAAATTTTGTTTTGCGCTAGCGTAGCCTCCCCGTAATCCTTCACCCAGAACACGAACGCCGCCCTAGCAGCGCGCGACGTCTTGGGCGGTCACCCGGTGCGCGCGGCGCGACGACCGCTCTCGCGGCGGGAGGGGGCACCGGGAGCCGAGCCAGGCCAGCTGAGCCAGCAAACCCAACGCGCTGAAGCTGACGACGCTCGCCGCCGACCAGCCCCGCGTTGTTGAAGTCCGGCCCTCCCGCTAGGCTGGTGAGCGCCCTCTCCCTTGAATGCTGAGGGAGAAGGTGACCCACGAACCCGCGCGGGAGGTAGAGCTCCGGCTCAGCCCGGCCTCTGCCCCAGCCAGGATGACGAAGATCCTTGAAGCTGAGGGCGAGACCAAGATCGCAGCCCGGCTCGCTTCTCCCCACCCTGGAACTGGTGGTCACCGTCTTGGGTGACCACCGGCGAGGGGATGCAGCCGGGCTGCCTGATGAAAATCCTTGAAGCCAAACGATGGCTGAAAGGTACTAACTTCCGCGAAGTTGCGTTCCCCCAACAACGACAAGGCGGAAGAACCGCGGGTGCCCCCCATCTGGGGGCTCGAAAGGTGGAAAGACGCGATGCATGAGGGGAGCACGAAGACATGGTTGCCTTTCAAGGGGGGCACCCTTCTTTTAAAGGCAACTCTCCCCACTTGCGTCCTCAGCCGTCGCGGGCCGAGTCTTCTCCAACACGCTCCAAGGTCCCCCCCTACGACACGGGGGCTGGGCCCCACTCGTCATGCAAGCTGGCCCAGGGCAGACAAAGCCAAACCGCTGCGCACGGTGCGCGCAACTGCCCAGCGGTTATGAGCATTCCTCCACTTTCGCCCAGGCCAGCGGATGAAAGGGCAGACCGCCATGCAGGCGGCGTGCAACCGCACCTAGGGGGGCGCACCCTTTCGACTTTGACGCGTCCAGCATGGAGGCCCAGGCCCACACGTCATGTAACCGGCGCGCCGGTTACTTCGTGCAAGAAACTACACCGCCACTCGCGCCAGTACCGCGCCTTCTCGACTGCGGAACCAGTGCCGCGACTCGAGGCGACCCTGCGCATGACCCGACAGTGCCAACCGAGCACATCGGTCATAGGTCAGTCAGCCGCGGGAGAGGGCGCGATGGTCGATACGGCCAGAAATGGGCCGGCAGTAATGGCGGTGGCAGGCAGGCGGAAGCGGGAGTCAAGTCGTCAGCAAGCTCACGTCCCCTCCTAGGATAGCGAGAGGACCTTCTCCCACGGCGTGAAGACGACGTGTCCGCGTCCCGTTCCTCGAACGGCTCATGCACGCACAACGGCCGCCCCGTGAACCACTCGTCCCGTCACATTAACTCTACGGCAGGACAAGCGGCACCTTTGGCAAGCGAAGCAGGCGATGCTTCACCTCCGCCATAATGACCGCATCAAAAAAGGTGCGCCACGTCATTCGATTTCATATCCTTTTCCACTTCCTCTTTCTCTCTCTTGCCTCAGGGATCGGGAAAGGGGATACTCCAAAAGGGATCCTTCTCCGCGAAGGAAGCATGCCCCGAGCCCCTCTACTGATCAGAGGTTCGAAGGCTGGCCCCTCGGAAGGGTTCAACAGCCGCTTCAGAGCACTCGGGCTCCGCGCCCACTACTGGTCAGAGGTTCGAAGGCCGGCCCCTCGGAAGGGTTCAACGACCACCTCAGGCCACTCGGGCTCCGCGCCCACTACTGATCAGGGGTTCGTAGGCTGGCCCCCAAAGGGTTCGATAGCCGCCTCAGACGCAGAGCGAGGGATGACCCTGGGTACGTTCGATACATAACCGAGGCTCGGGCTGCGCTCCCGAGGTACCCTAGGACATTTCCGAGACCAACGGGAACGATTTTGTAACGGAATCCCACCAGAGGGAGGCATCGAGCCCTTGGACCCCGTCAAAAGGGGACCAGGTCCGGCAAGTCACCCGCAGGTACATTTGGAGCGCGCCTCCGGGCCACTAGCCGACCCCCAACAAATGGGGCACGGGCGTCCACTCGGATTACCCGTTAGCAACTCACTGGAGACACCATGTTCGGCGCCCTCTGAGGGCAACATGGCGCTTTCCCCCCTCCTCCTTGCGGAAAGGCGACGCAGGGGCGTATGTAAAAAGCCGAGTCTGTCCCTGACCGTCCTCTCGCTCTGTGCGGAGGCTCGGGGGCTGCTCTCGCAAACCCGGCTCCGGCCAAACCGTTGACAGCGTCAACATACCAGCCCGAGAACTTGGGACTCGACTGTGCACCCGGGCTACGGCCAGTTCGCATGAGGGAACAACCAGACCGGCCGAAGCATTACGAAACGTACTAAGACCTCGAAGGAGTCAAACTACTCCTCCGAGGCCTCGGGGGCTACACCCGGCGGGTGCGCTCGCGCGCACCCACCGGAACAAAATGCAACCGAGGAAGGCCGGTCCCCTTGCAAAAAAGTGCGACAAAAGCCTCCAAGCGAGTATCAACACTCCCTTCGAGGCTCGGGGGCTACTGTCGAGGACCATAATTAGGGGTACCCCCAAGACTCCTAATCTCAGCTGGTAACCCCCATCAGCACAAAGCTGCAAAGGCCTGATGGGTGCGATTAAGTCAAGGCTCGGTCCACTGAAGGGACACGATCTCGCCTTGCCCGAGCCCAGCCTCGGGCAAGGGCAGCCGACCCCGGAGAATTCACGTCTCGCCCGAGGACCCCCTCAAGCGACGGACACACCTTCGGCTCGCCCGAGGCCCAGTCTTCACCAAGAAGCAACCTTGGCCAGATCGCCACACCGACCGACCGTATCGCAGGAGCATTTAATGCAAGGATGGCCTGACACCTTATCCTGACATGCGCCCTTCAGTCGACAGAGCCGAAGTGACCGCAGTCACTTCGCCGCTCCACTGACCGGCCTGACAAGAAGACAGCGCCGCCTGCGTCGCTCTGACTGTTGTGCCACTCGACAGAGTGAGGCTGACAGCAGCCAAGTCCAGCCTCGGGCGCCATAGGAAACTCCGCCTCGCCCGACCCCAGGGATCGGACTCGGGCTCGGCCCCGGAAGACGACGAACTCCGCCTCGCCTGACCCCAGGGCTCGGACTCGGGCTCGGCCCCGAAAGACGACGAACTCCGCCTCGCCCGACCCCAGGGCTCGGACTCGGGCTCGGCCCCGGAAGATGACGAACTCCGCCTCGCCCGACCCCAGGGCTCGGACTCGGGCTCGGCCCCGGAAGACAACGAACTCCGCCTCGCCCGACCCAGGGCTCGGACTCGGCCTTCTCCTCGGACGATAGTCTCTGCCTCGCCCGACCCGGGGCACGGACTCGACCTCGACCTCGGAAGACAGACTCGACCTCGACCTCGGAGGAGCATCCACCTCGCCTGACCTAGGACTCGGACCGACCACGTCGCAAGAGGGGCCATCATTACCCTACCCCTAGCTAGCTTAGGCTATGGGGAACAAGACCAGCGTCCCATCAGGCTCGCCCCGGTAAACAAATAGTAATGATGGCGCCCCGCGTGCTCCGTGACGACGGCGGCTCTCAGCCCCTTACGGAAGCAAGGAGACGTCAGCGAGGACTCGACAGCCCCGACAGCTGTCCTCCCTCAAGGCTCCAGCGCTCCTCCGATGGCCACGATATTACATGAACAGGGTGTCAAGACCTCTCCGGTTGCCACGAAGGCATGTACTTAGGGCGCTAGCTCCTCTCTGCTAGACACGATAGCACACTGCTACACCCCCCATTGTACACCTGGACCCTCTCCTTACGCCTATAAAAGGAAGGTCCAGGGCTCTTTTACGAGGAGGTTGGCCGGGCGGGAGGACGGGCCAGCGCGTAGAGTCCCTCGCTCTCCCCCCACGCGGACGCTTGTAACCCCCTACTGCAAGCGCACCCGACCTGGGCGTAGGACAACACGGAGGCCACGGGTTTCCCCTTTCTCCTCTCTTCTCCCCCCTTCATGCTCCGTCTCGCGCCGACCCATCTAGGCTGGGACACGCGGCGACAATTTACTCGTCGGCCCAGGGACCCCCCGGGGTCAAAACGCCGACATCTGGTGTCCACGCCGAGGTGAGTGCTACGGGTGCTGAGTCCCGACGGGAGCGAGGGAGCCATCCTCCAGGTGACGATGCTCCGCACGCTCAGCCCACAGCTAGGCGATCTCAGCACGAGCCCTACTCAGCTCGTCTAATGCATGGTCCAGCTCCGTGTTTAGCACGGCGGCTAGGTTGACTGTGCTGCTCAACCTAGGATTATCCTCACCAATAGGTGAGATAATCATGCCTCCTATGCTGCCAGATGGATGGTGGGGGTAATACTTCAGGTTGAGACCATCAGCTACCCCGCCGAGCACTGAGCAATAGTGCGGAAGCGCACACTGTGCGGCGTCTTGCATCGCCGCCTCAGCTGAGTCCCGCTCAGAGATAGAATAGTGCTCTGAGCAGACCTCCGCACCCCAGAGACTGTTCTCCGGACGACGCATCAAGCAGGTCGCCTCCCAACGGTCCGAGTACACCCCGCGACTGTGCTGGAAGACCACACAGCGATACTCGATAGACCAAGTACGCTAGTCGAGTGCCCGACGTAGCAGGGTGTCGAGCGCATCGTGGAAGTGATACCCACGAGCAGCGTCGCGAGTGATGGGTCGAGCAACCCATCCTTCCAAGTCCTGCTCCTCAGAAAGGTCGGTGTCGTGGCTCGAGCTGTTGTCGCCACCTCCGTCGTCTGGGTCTCCTCCAGTGGCTACTCCAGCGGATGGGGCGCTCAGTGGTGGTGCAGGGGGCGCCTCCAGCAGGAGCACAGGGGAACAGCTCCTCACAGACTCTACCTCCTGCTGAAGCGAGAAAGAAGAGTCCTACTGCTCTAGCTCCTGTCGTCGACGCTCCTGCTCCTCGTGCAGGCAGTGGTGTAGCCTCTCCATGTGGCTGGACTGACCGGTCACTGGACGGTGAAGCGGACGCTCCACGAGACGAGAGGGTAAGAAGGGGATGACAGACTTCCGGGTAGTGTGTCTAAGATGAGCCATCTACAAAAGACACCGTAAGCATAAGAGTGAGAACAGAACTAATATGACCAGCAAGTAAACCATGAAAAATTAGGAATTAGAATGAAACACATTTTTTTGCAAGGTATAATAATATATAGTAGAACATAGGTTTGGTCGATATGACCAACTTTTGAAGGGATACCAAAGTCAAGGTAATAATAGGGGTCTATAATCCTTAGAACGACCATTCTACTCTAGGTTAGCGGTCCTACAGTCAGCACGGCTTTGATACCACCTATGTCACACCCGGTTTTAGAAGGCAAACCGAATGCAAACCATGTACATGCCAGGATCAGTAATTCACGTACACAACAGTTACATAACTAGACATCATCACACAGTGCTCAAATAATAACATAAAAGGGTAATAATAGTCGATTACATCATATGTCTGAGACATCCACATAGTCTTTACAATAATCAAAGTGCGGAAAAGAAACGTAGATACACGCGGCCTTCACAGGCAGCCGACTGGAGGTTGCCGCTAACCCACGCCTAGAACTCGTCGTAATCTTGGAACTCCTGGAAGTCTCCTTCCACGGCTTCATCTTCTCCTGAGCAGTGGTTGCAATGCAGACAACCTGGGGAAGGGGGGTGTTGGTGTGTAGAGCAAGGGTGAGCACATCAACATACTCAGCAAGTGTCCTGTCTGGCTGTAGTCGACTAGCTTTATGTGGGGGTAAGTCAAGCAGTTGCTTTTAGTTGGTCAGATTATTACTACTAGTAGAGAAAGCCAAGTTTTATAATTAACCCACATTATTAACCCAAACATACCCTTTCCAAACGGAAAGAATACCACTTACCATTACCATAGTCAATGCCAAAACCATCATTCTCACCGCCACATGTAATCCGAACATCTCTGATCAAGTATCATTAATCAATGGAGCTCCCTTGGCCGCTCATAACCATGAGCATGACTGATATATCAGTTTTCAAACACTCTGTAGAGGTTGTGCACTTTACCCACAAGTTGTGATTCCCTTTCTGCCCGGAGATCATGACTCTCCATTTATCACTACCAAGGTGACCCAGCAGGGTATCACTACGTAGCCTTTACAATGATTCCCCGGGGCTGTAGCCGCCCGTTAGGTTTCCTAAATACACCGCACTGCTCCCCAAGGGGCAAACCAAACTTGGCAGAGCGAGCTGCATACATTGAGCCCCATTAACGGCACGACGGCTAAGCGAACTACACCTCGGTTCCTCTAATTATTCAGCTAAGGGCGTCCCACTCCACCCTCATGGTTGCACTGTTTTCCCGGGCGGTAATCCAACGAACAGGTCCTTACGGAGAGGCACTCGAGAAACCGCTCGAGCCCCCTTAAATGCCACAAGTATAATATCATAATAAAGAAGGGAAACAACATATCATTGATAAATCTCATCATGTTCATTGATTAGTGTTAAGCACTAGCATAAAGCTAAACCATAATAATCCAACCCAAATAGGTACACAAGGACATGGATAACAAAAGCTAGTCAATCCTTATGTATAACTGTGTAAATGCGGGAAGTGAATTATAGAATTGTATAGGACAAAGATAGGTCAAGGGACACTTGCCTCCACCAACCAGCTGCTGCTCAGGGTCTTCTCCTGCGAGTTCTTCGGACTCCTCAACCAGACCGTTCTCTATGCGAGCGCAAACATACATCCATCCATTTGAATTAGGACATAAACAGTACACCATACAAGAGAGCAGATAAACTGAATATGCATAAGATATGACATACGGTTTTGCATTCACAACTGCTAGAAAGAGAAGAAGGAAGGTCTCGCAGTGGTTAAAGCTATAATCGAAGCGTATTACGGGTAGGTGTATAATTAATCATTACTTCATCTAGTTCTACCAAGTTACACTAACAAGTATTAATCACATGCACTAATAGAGTTATAACTATCTCCAATTGGTCGACATTAAACGAAGTCAATGATTAACTACGTGAGATAATTAACGTAATCAATTTCTGAGTTGAGTTTCTGTCGGTACCTTGAAACAGGGGTACCCCTGGTTACAAGATATAGACGTCGTGCCGGCGGTAAAGCCTCTAGTTGCGCGGCAAGCGGCTCACCGTCGTGCAACATCAGCCACCTTGGGGTCGCCATATGGCCAAGGGAAAAAGCATGCTCCGAATACACGCAGTAGGTCCGGGCTTGCCACGTCGAAAGCACCGGACCCCGTGCATGACAGGCGGACCTCCGAGAAAGATCCCAGACCCTTCCGTGTGGGGTCCGGACAGATCACCACCGGGTCCCAGGATTCTGGGGCAGGGAATACCCGGGCCTCGCTCTGGAAGGGGTCCGGTGCTGGCACGTGTCCGGGGATTGCACCATGCTCCCCGCTCGGACAGAGACCCGCTGCTGCCGCGTGGCTTGTGGCTCATGACATAAGCCGACCGATGGAGTCTGACGTCAGGCCACTGAGGTCGCGCAGTCTTCGCATTTATTGCGGAGAGGACGCGCCGCCTGCCACCAAGCCGACGGATGATGTGCCCCCTCGGCATTTAATGCGTCCAGTCCACTCCGCTGGCAGACAGCGTCAGACGGCGCGCCTGTCCAACCTATCATCGAACAATGCGCCTGTGCCATGCGGCGCATCATGTTCATTATCCCTTCTGCAAGAAGCTTCCCCTGCACGCCGAAGATACACAGATCTCGGGTGACAAGACACAAGGAGATTGCCCCAGCAGCAAATATTTATAGTACCGAGCGCTATATTCATTATGACCCTGGGCCCACATGTCGAGGCTTTGGACCTTTGTGCATGCCCCCCTTCAACTATAAAAGGGGAGGCATGCGGCGTTAGATCCAAGCTTAGACTCACAATACATTACACAGTGGAGTAGGGTGTTACGCCCCGGCGGCCCGAACCACTCTAAACCCTCATGTGCTCTCGTGTGTTCATCCACCAACCTTGTAACAAGCAAAACGCTTAGGCCCCTCCTCATTTTAGGAATTAGGGCGGGTGCAATCCGCCACCCGGCCGGAGAGATTTACCCTCCGATAGTTTTTATTTCATTAATATAAACAACGTGACCAATGTGCATAGAATACATGGGGAGGGTAGACGGGTGGCTAGGGGTAGACGAGCACGTCTAGGGGTAGATGAGCACGTCTAGGGGTAGACGAGCACGTCGCCCGTGACAGGGCGCTACGCGTCGCGCCGAAGGCACGGCGAGCCGCGCTAAAGCACTGCGCACACCACGCGAGCACCCTCGCGCGCAAGGCCACGCTGACGCGCCGCAGATGAGCCGTGCACACGCCACGCAGCGGGGCAGCGCTGAGAGGCCGCGCGCCATAAGCACGCCGCGGCCGCGCCGGGCAGGGGCAGGGGCAGGAGCAGGGCACGCCGAGGCGGGCGCGCGCACGCCGGGCGCTCCGAGCAGGGGCAGGCGTGCCACGCCGCGCCGCCGCGGGCTGCGCAGGGAGGGGGCCGGGACCGTGCGCCGAGGCAGGGGGACCGCGCGCGCCGAGGCCGGGCCATGCCATGGCCGCGCCGGGCTGAACGGCGCCGCACCGAGGAAGGGAAGAAGGGGGGAGCAAGGAGAAGAAGAGGGGGGGCTTACCGCAGCCAAGGGCAGGGCGGCGGGCGGCGGTCCGGCGACGGGCGAGCCGGACGGGGGAGACGTGCATGAGGGGGCGTGGGGAGAGAGAGAGGTTTTGGGGGTAGGGGTGGCTGATGGGCGGGGCCCACAGTTGGGGAAGGCGGCGGTGGTTCCAACCGTCGCACGCACGACGCGCGTGGGGGGCGGGGGGGAAGGCTGGGCTGCCGAGGCCGGCTGGGCCGCGCGCCTGGCTGGGCCGCACGCCTGGCTGGGCCGCAAGGAGAGGGGGAGGGGAGAGAAGGGAAAAAAGGTTTTCCCTTTTCTAATCTATTTGCTAAATGAATGATTTCACAATTTCACTCAACCAAAATAAATGCATGGACCGGCATGGTGCAACAAACAAAAGAAAATATTTCTAGGTTTAGTTACACAAGATATCGAGCTAAATCTCGCTAGAACTTTGAAAATGAACAAGGCTTAGCGAGAAGAAAAAGAAAGAGGAAAGGTAACGCCCGAATTTGGGGAGTGCTAGAGAAAGAAAAATTCAACTCTCAAATTCGAGGCGTTACACTAGGCGTGCTCTTAGGTGGACTGCTGTAATGTCTGGGTTTGTTCTCCGTCGTTTTGTTTACTTGATAGGAAATGGGGTTAAGACTGACAAGGGTTTTAAGGAAATCCACCTTAACTCTGTTGCTAAAAATGTCTCTGAGTTCTGTGGCCAAGAAGTAATACGCCAACAAGTGTACAATCACCTTCGTAAGTGGCGGTCTAGGTGGGTCAAAGTTTGCAAACTGAAGGACATTAGTGGCGCTCTTTGGGATGAGGATAACTTTGTCATAAACTTAGAAGAGGGTCATTATGCTGCTTACATCAAGGTTAGGACCAACACCTTCCATTTTTCTAACCTGTTAATGGCACTCTTCCACTTCAAATTCTCTTGTTCTAACTTGAGTTGATAACAAAATAGGATCACCCAAAAGATGTTGATTACCTCAATAGGCCCATAGAGAACTATATGCCTATGCAAATCATATTTGGAAGTGGGGTTGCCACAGGTAGGTTTGCAATGGGTTCAAATGAGTCTTTGGGCAAGCCAACTGAAGTTGTTGACATCCTAGATGATGGCATTGAAGTGACCTTAGAGTTTGTTGATTGTTCCAATCTAACTGGCAAGGGAAAGACTGTTGACAAGGGTACCCCTGGTGACTCCAATGATAGCAAGCCTAAATTAGGGAAGAGGAAGAGGTTCATGACGGATGAGAATGTTGTTGTGTTCAATGGGATGAAAGAGGCTATTTCAGATGTTGTTGCTGCTGTCCGTGAAAGCATACATGCTGAAGCAGCACCTGGGATATATAATGATGTAATCAATTGTCCTGGATTCTCTAGGGAGGCTCTCATGTATGCCCTGAACCACATGATGGAGCACAAGGCCACCTCCCTGGTGTTCATGGACATGACTCCTGATGATCGTGACCTATGGCTCAAGACTTTCCTAGCCAAGCACTACCACACCTGATCTAAACAAATTTGGTACACTTGCTCTATTCCATCTATCCTAGATGCTACTTAAGAACAATGATGTTTCCCTGAGTTCTATGTATTTCCCTGTTTAAGAACAGATATGATACACTTGATCTGATGTATCTGTCCTTTATACTGTTTAAGAACAGAACTGGTACACTTGCTTTATTGCATCTATCCTATATGATACTTAAGAACAGAGATGATACACTTGATGTATCCTATATGCTACTTAAGAACAATGATGTTTTCGTGAGTTCTATGAATTTCCTTGTTTAAGATCAGATATGCTAGTATGCTACACTTGATATGTTGTGTGTGTCCTTTATGCAAATGATGATAACAAAAGTGAATATTAAGCCTACTCAGTTAGCCAGCCACTAATTTGTTGTTTACAAGTATTTGCTGCACTTGATCTGGTTTTTGGTGTTTGAGAACTGAGAACAGAAATTTTGGTGTTTGAGAATAGATATGTTGCACTTGATCTAGTTTTTGGTGTTTGAGAATTGAGGACAGATACTCCTATCTCTATCCTTTGTCACTATCTAGTAGCTGGCTACACTGTCATGTAGGATCAATTTTGATGAGATGAGGCTAATATTAATAACTATTTCAGATTTACACTTGATATGTTTAGCTGGCTAATATCATTTTTTCTGATTTTTGAGTTACTTGTAACTGTTGAATACCAATCCAATATTGTAATTGATGTTTACAAGTATTTGCTGCACTTGATCTGGTTTTTGGTGTTTGAGAAGTGAGAACAGAATTTTTGGTGTTTTAGAACATATATGCTGCAGTTGATCTGGTTTTTGGTGTTTGAGAACTAGGAACAGATACTCCTATCTCTATCCTTTGTCACTATCTAGTAGCTGGCTACACTATCTTGTAGCTGGTTGAGTGATTGTATGAAAGGTGAGCTCTTCTTTGTTTTGGTTCTATTTCCTCTACCCAAAAAGATCAGTTGTGTAAACTCCAGGCTGTTGGATTAAGGTAACAAAGCATCTTCAAAATCCATCTTTAAACTTACTTTCTAAAATCACTACTGTCTTGGTTTTGTTGCACTATTTCAGATTTACACTTGATCTATCTTGTTGTACACTACTATCCCCCCCAACAGAAATCACTGCTATCTGGTTTTTGGTGTTTGAGAACTGAAATTTTGATTTTTGTTGTTTGTACACTACTATCTGGTTTTTGGTGTTTGAGAACTTGGAATTGAAATTTTGATTTTTCAAGTATATCTGGTGATTGTACACTTGATTCAGCTCTAAATTTTGTTTTTTGGTGTTTGTACACTTGATCAGCTCAGTTGCTCAAGTAAATTTATAATTGTGTAATTTTATGTAATTTATGACATTGTAATTTATAACTGTGTAAATTTACAAGTGTAATTTATAACTGTGTAAATTTATAAGTGTTTTGAAAAATGTTTTAGTCTATAGCATTGTAATTTTAGATATATAGTTGAGTTGTGCAGCCAAACATCAAACCAAACAGGGGTTGTGCTGATCCTGGTTAATTATGAACAAACAACCAAACAAGTGGAGTTGTTTTGGTTGCATGAATACATGCAGGCCATGCCCAGCCTGCATCTAGGGTTTGACCAGGATCTGCTGGTCCAAACAACCAAATAGACAATATTCGATTTGTTTCTTCCCTCTCCCCTCTCACTAAAAGTTTCTTACTCACATTGCATTGAGTTAGCTCCCAAAGTTATCCGTATTGATTAAGCAACTCACAAGCAAGAAGAACTATATTCCGCAATCCAAATTCACTATTATTTATTTCTAACCCTAACCCCGGGTGAAGTACGTGTTCAAAGTTTATAATGTTCAGATTTCACCTATTCACCCCCCTCTAGGCGACTTTCAATTGGTATTAGAGCAGGTTCTTTATTAGAGTCTAACAACTCAAGTGATGTCGGGAGAACACGCTAAAAGGGAGATGATCATCAGGGAAAAGCCTGGATCTTTGGGAAAGAAAAACAAAGAAAGGACTCCGTCAAAGGAGGCCGGCAACAAGCACAAGGAGCACAAGGAGGAATCCGCTAGCTCCATCAAGTCACATAGGAAAGGTGACAAGAAGAAAAAGAAGTTGAAGAAGGTGGTCTACTACGATACCGATTCTTCCTCACCTTCCACCTCCGATGCCGACTCCACATCTTCGAAGCGCCATGAGCGTAAGAAGTATAGTAAGATGCCTCTTCACTATCCTCGCATTCCTAAATGCACTCCTTTACTTTTTGTTCCCCTAGGCAAACCACCATATTTTGATGGTGAAGATTATTGTATGTGGAGTGATAAAATGAGGCACCATCTAACCTCACTCCATGAAAGTATTTGGGATATTGTTGAGTTTGGAGCGCAGGCACCACAAGTGGGCGACGAGGACTACGACTCCGATGAGGCCACCCAAATAAGGCACTTCAACTCCTAAGCCACCTCCATACTCCTCGCTTCTTTGTGTCAGGAGGAGTACAACAAGGTGCAAGGATTCAAGAGTGCTAAAGAAATTTGGGACGTCCTCAAGACGGTGCATGAAGGGGACGAGGTGACCAAAATCATCAAGCGTGAAATGATCGAGGGAGAACTCAGTTGATTCATCCTCAACAAAGGAGAAGAGCCACAAGTAATGTACAACCGGCTCAAGACTATAGTCAACCAAGTACACAACTGTGATATCCTGGCCCCTGGGATGGTGATGCCCTGGCCCAAGGCTTAATAGAATTAATAGAGTATCTATACGAACAATGTGCATCTTCTTTTTTGGAAGCCTATCTCGAAAGAACCTCCAAGTTAAGCATGCTTAGCTTGGAGAAATTTAGGATGAGTGACCGACCGGGAAGTTTTCTCGGGTGCGCATGAGTGAGGACAAAGTGTGCACAAAAGACCCGTGTTGGTCTGTGGGGACAATATATGATCCTAGAGAGCTGCCAGGAGTAAGTACTGCCGGTCTAAGGATTGGACGGGGTGTTACAAGTGGTATCAGAGCCGACCCTAGAGGTTTCATGGGCGTGTGTGGGCTAGGGGGTTCGGGTATATGGCG
Organism: Zea luxurians; assembly: GCA_029449295.1. Classification (NCBI taxonomy): domain Eukaryota; kingdom Viridiplantae; phylum Streptophyta; class Magnoliopsida; order Poales; family Poaceae; genus Zea; species Zea luxurians. The sequence goes on along the minus strand of JAOPSE010000001.1, from coordinate 30,788,639 downwards.
CATGTGGGCCTGGAGTGGTCACATGGCATGGCATATGACGATACTAGACACACAGACGTGGCTAAGAGGGGAAGTTCCCGGATTGGGGTTGACCGACGAGGATGTCGGTCTTCTATGGGGGTGAATTGTGATATCCTGGCCCCTATGATGGTTATGTCCTGGCCCAAGGCTTAATAGAATTAATAGAGTATCCATACCAACAAGGTGCATCTTCTTTTTCGGAAGCCTATCACGAAAGAACCTCCAAGTTAAGCATGCTTGGCTTGGAGCAATTTGGGATGGGTGGCCGACCGGGAAGCTTTCTCGGGTGCGCATGAGTGATGACAAAGTGTGCACAAAAGACCCGTGTTGGTCTGTGGGGACAATATATGATCCTAGAGAGCTGCCAGGAGTAAGTATCACCGATCCAGGGATTCGATGGGGTGTTACAGCAACCTCGGGAGCACCAAGCCACCAAGTGGGATGACCATGAAATGGTCAAGGTTATTCTAAGATCTCTTGTCTTTCGTAACCCCACTCAAGTGCAACTAATCCGTGGAGATCCTAGATATAGACAGATGTCTCCCGAGGAGGTGATCGGCAAGTTTGTGAGCTTTGAACTTATGATCAAAGACTCCAAACATATTGTCAACTTGGAGCAAGGCGCCACCTCCACACCCGAGGTGCAACCCGTTGCATTCAAAGCAACAGAAGAAAAGAAGGAAGAGTCTACACAACAAGTAGACTCCCAATCGACACCTCCAAGCTCGACAACGAGGAGATGGCTCTTATCATCAAGAGCTTCCAGCAAATCCTCAAACAAATGAAGGGGAAGGACTACAAAACCCACTCTAAGAGGGTTTGCTACAGGTGTGGTAAGCCCGGTCATTTTATTGTTAAATGCCTATATACAAGTGACAGTGACAGGGACAATGATAAGAAATGGAAGAAGAAAATGGAGAAGAAAAGATACTACAAAAAGAAAGGTGGCGAGGCACACATGAGGCAGAAATGGGACTCCGACGAGAGCTCCACCAACTCCTCCTCCGACGAGGACGCTGCCAACATCGCCGTCAACAAAGGCCTTCTCTTCCCCAACGTCAGCCACAAATGCCTCATGGCTAAGGATAGCAAAAAGAAGAAGGTACATTCTAGAGATACCCCCAAATACACTACTTCCGATGATGAGGGTAGCCCTAGTGATAATGATGATGATTTGACTTCTCTTTTTGCAAACCATACCAAAGAGCAAAAGAAGAAAATTAATGAATTAATAGAAACCATTAACAAGAAGGATGATATCTTGGAATGCCAAGAGGACTTGCTCGTTAAGGAAAATAAAAAAATTGTAAAGCTAAAAGATTCTTATGCTCTTGAAGTTGAAAAATGCCAAAACTTGACTAAAGAGCTAGATGTATGCAATGATTCAATTTCTTGTCTTAGAACTGAAAATGCTAGTTAATTGCTAAGATTGAAGAATTGAATGCTTGCAAAGTTTCTACATCTACTGTTGAGGATGTCACTATTTGCACTAGATGTAGATATGTTAATGTTGATGCTATGAATGATCACCTTGCCATGGTTAAAGAACAAAATGATCACATAGCTAAATTAAATGCTAAAATTACTGAGCATGAACTAGAGAATGAAAATTTTAAATTTGCTCGTAGTATGCTTTATAATGGGAGACACCCTGGCATTAAGAATGGCATTGGTTTCCAACAAGGGAGCCAAAGCAACATCAAACTTAATGCCCCTAGAAACAAGCTTTCTAATTTTGTAAAGGGCAAGGCTCCCATGGTTTAGAATAGGGAAGGTTACATTTTATATCCTGAGAACTATCCTGAGAATAAGATTATGCAAATTCATGCTAAGAAATCTCATTATGTTTCTCATCATGTTTTTATGTATCATAATGAGGCTTCTAGCTCTAGGCATACAACTGAGAGCACCGAGAGGGGGGTGAATAGGTGATCTTGTAAAATTCAACACTAATAGCCACAAAACTTAGTTATGAAAGTTAGAACGGCTAAGTAGCTTGAAGCGAGTTCTTGTGAACACATACAAACAAAGAGAAAGCACACAAGAGACATGCGATTTTTATCCCGTGGTTCGGCCAAGTAGCACTTGCCTACTTCCACGTTGTGGCGTCCCAATGGACGAGGGTTGCACTCAACCCCTTTCAAGTGATCCGATGATCAACTTGAATACCACGGTTTTTCCTTTAGATGATTATTCCCGTTTGCGAGGAATCTCCACAAGATTGGAGTCTCTCGCCCTTACAACAAAGATCACAATGAAAGCACGAAGTAAGGTTGGGATGAGCAACACACACAAGGCACAAATCGTAGCACACCCACGCACACAAGAGAAGACTTGAGCTCAAATGACACCACAGGGAGTCATTGACTCGAATAGAGCTCAAATCACTAACACAATGAAACGAATGCACGGGAATAGAGTCTGGATGCCTTAGGATGCTTAGTGAATGCTTGTGTATGTCCTCCATGCGCCTAGGGGTCCCTTTTATAGCCCAAGGCAGCTAGGAGCCATTAGAGGCCAACAAGGAAGGCCATCCTTGCCTTCTGTCGAGTGGCGCACCGGATAGTCCGGTGCGCCACCGGACAGTTACTGTAGACGGTCCAGTGCCGATCTCCTTCCTTTTCTGGCGCAGACGACCGTTACAGCTCCGGGCCAGTTGGCGCACTGGACACTGTCCGGTGCCCCCTGCCGACCGTTGGCGCGGGCCACGCGTCACCCGCGGATTGCGCGACCGACCGTTGCGCTGGCGACCGTTGGCTCACCGGACAGTCCGGTGCACCACCGGACAGTCTAGTGAATTATAGCCGTACGCCGCCGATTTTTCCCGAGAGCGGCCTTTTCACCGGAGACCAGCCTCGCGCACCGGACACTGTTCGGTGCACCACCGGACAGTCCGGTGTGCCAGGCCGAGCTGGACTTCGCTTGTAAACAGCAAGTCTTTTGCACCTCTTTGCTTTTCTTCTCTTCTCTGTTTCTAACACTTAGACAACTTCATTAGTATTCAAAAACGAATGTACTAAGTTTAGAAACATACCTTATGTCTTGATTTGCACTTTTTCAATCTTTGGCATATTTAGACTTAAAGAATATGTGTTGGGCACTTAATCACCAAAACATTATAGAAATGGCCCAAAGGCACATTTCCCTTTCAATCTCCCCCTTTTTGGTGATTTATGCCAACACAACCAAAAGCAACCAAAAGAAGTGCAATATCAATGCAATTGAATACCAAATTGTTTTTTACTATAATTTGGCATATTTGGATCGCTCTTTGCCACCACTTGGTTTGTTTTTGCAAATCAAATTCATTTTCCTATCTCTAAGTCAAACTCACTTGTTTGGGCATAAAGAGAGATAATCCAAGAGTGAGATTGATCAAGTGCCAAAAACTCCCCCTTTTCCCATAATCATAAATTCTCCCCCACAAGAGACCAAATTTTGCAATAAGAGCATTTTGGACAAATCAGAAGTTCTAACTCTATTGTTTTCAAAATTCACAAGTGGTAGCTGATCCATTTGCTTTGGCCTTAATTTCCCCCCTTTGGCATTAAGCACCAAAACGGGATCATTATTGGCCCTTTAACCTCATTGCCTCACCAAAACTGTCAATTAAGAGCAAAACGACAATGAGAGCAAAAATATGAACTTGGAAGTGAGTACACTAATACCGGAGTGCAGTGGAAGTCTTTGCATCGTCCAAGTCCATTCTCCCTTTCAATGCACCTTTGAGACTACATCATGTGTACTCAAACAAAAAGATTAGTCTCAAAGGGTCAAGTTGTAGCACATCTCCCCCTAAATATGTGCATCATTCACACATGGACTTGTGAGGTCCGGGGATCCCTTGCACAACTTGAGCACCATAAATAAGCAACAATTGCATAAATGCATAAAGTAACATGATCAAAGGCATAGAACACATGTATGCTATAGATCAATCCAAGTTACGCGAATCTAAGACATTTAGCTCACTACGCAACCTGCAAAAGGTTTTCTCATCTAACAGCTTGGTAAAGATATCGGCTAGCTGGTTCTCGGTGTTAATATGGTACACCTTGATATCTCCCTTTTGCTGGTGGTCCCTCAGAAAGTGATGCCGGATGTCTATGTGCTTAGTGTGGCTGTGTTCAATAGGATTATCCGCCATGCGGATTGCACTCTCATTGTCACATAAGAGTGGGACTTTGCTCAGATTGTAGCCAAAGTCCCGGAAGGTTTGCCTCATCCAAAGTAGTTGCGCACAACACTGTCCTGCAGCAACATACTCGGCCTCAGCGGTGGATAGGGCAACAGAGGTTTGTTTCTTTGAGCTCCAAGACACCAGGGACCTTCCTAGGAATTGGCACGTCCCTGATGTACTCTTCCTATCAACATTGCATCTAGCATAATCAGAGTCTGAATATCCAATCAAGTCAAAGGTAGACCCCTTTGGATACCAGATCCCGAAGCAGGGCGTAGCAACTAAATACCTAAGAATTCGCTTAACGGCCACAAGGTGACATTCCTTAGGGTCGGATTGAAATCTAGCACACATGCATACACTAAGCATAATGTCCGGTCTACTAGCACATAAATAAAGCAAGGAACCTATCATAGACCGGTATGCCTTTTGATCAACGGACTTACCTCCTTTGTTGAGATCGACATGTCCGTCGGTTCCCATAGGTGTCTTTGCGGGCTTGGCGTCCTTCATCCCAAACCTTTTGAGAAGATCTTGAGTGTACTTTGTTTGAGAGAGGAAGGTGCCGTCCTTGAGTTGCTTCACTTGGAACCCAAGGAAGTAGGTCAACTCGCCCATCATCGACATCTCGAACTTTTATGTCATTACCCTGCTAAACTCCTCACAAGACTTTTGATTAGTAGAACCAAATATTATGTCATCGACATAAATTTGGCATACAAAAAGATCACCGTCACAAGTCTCAGTGAAAAGGGTGGGATCAGCCTTCCCAACCTTGAAAGAATTAGCAATTAAGAAATCTCTAAGGCATTCATACCATGCTCTTGGGGCTTGCTTAAGTCCATAGAGCGCCTTAGAGAGCTTAAACACATGGTCGGGATACCTGTCATCCTCAAAGCCAGGGGGTTGTTCCACATACACCTCCTCCTTGATTGGCCCATTGAGGAAAGCGCTCTTCACATCCATTTGAAACAGCCTGAAAGAATGGTGAGTGGCATAGGCTAATAATATTCGAATAGACTCTAGCCTAGCCACAGGAGCAAAAGTCTCCTCGAAATCCAAACCTGCGACTTGGGCATAACCTTTTGCCACAAGTCGAGCCTTGTTTTGTGTCACCACTCCCCGCTCGTCTTCCTTGTTGCGAAACACCCACTTGGTTCCCACAACATTTTGTTTTGGACGTGGCACCAGGCTCCAAATTTCATTCCTCTTGAAGTTGTTGAGCTCTTCCTGCATGGCCAATACCCAGTCCGGATCCTGCAAGGCCTCTTCTACCCTGAAAGGCTCAATAGAAGAGACAAACGAGTAATGCTCATAGAACTTAGCTAAACGTGAGCGAGTTGTTACTCCCTTGCTTATGTCACCCAGAATCTAATCAACGGGGTGATTTCTTTGAATCGTCGCTCGGACTTGAGTTGGAGGGGCCAGTGGTGCTTCTTCCTCCATAGCTTGTTCTTCTTGTGCTCCCCCTTGATCACGTGCTTCTTCTTGAGGAACCTGTCCATCATCTTGAGTTGGGGGATGCACCATTGTAGAAGAAGAAGAAGGCTGATCTTGCTCCTGTTGTTCCTGTGGTCGCACATCTCCAATCGCCATTGTGCGCATTGCGGCCGTTGGAACATCATCTTCATCTATGTCATCAAGATCAACTTGCTCTCTTGGAGAGCCATTAGTCTCATCAAATACAACATCGCTAGAGACTTCAACCAAACCCGATGATTTGTTGAAGACCCTATACGCCTTTGTATTTGAGTCATACCCTAGTAAAAACCCTTCTACAGCTTTGGGAGCAAATTTAGAATGTCTACCTTTCTTCACCAAAATGTAGCATTTGCTCCCAAATACACAAAAGTAAGAAACATTGGGTTTGTTACCGGTAAGGAGTTTGTAGGAGGTCTTCTTGAGGAGGCGATGCAGATATAGTCGGTTTATGGCGTGGCAGGCTATGTTCACAGCTTCCGACCAAAACCGCTCGGGTGTCTTGAACTCTCCAAGCATCGTCCTCGCCATGTCGATAAGTGTCCTATTCTTCCTCTCTACCACACTGTTTTGCTATGGTGTGTAGGGAGCGGAGAACTCGTGGTTGATGCCTTCCTCCTCAAGATACTCCTCCACTTGCAGATTCTTGAACTCGGACCCGTTATCGCTTCTTATCTTTTTCACCTTGAGCTCAAATTCGTTTTGAGCCCTCCTTAGAAAGCGCTTTAGTGTCCCTTGGGTTTCTGATTTATCCTGCAAAAAGAACACCCAAGTGAAGCGGGAAAAATCATCAACAATTACTAGACCATACTTACTTCCCCCAATGCTAAGGTAGGCGACGGGTCCGAAGAGATCCATGTGAAGAAGCTCCAGTGGTCTTGATGTTGTCATCACATTCTTGTTGTGATGAGTGCTTCCCACCTGTTTCCCTGCCTGACAAGCTGCACAAGGTCTATCTTTTTCGAAACATACATTGGTTAGTCCTAACACATGTTCTCCCTTTAGAAGTTTATGAAGGTTCTTCATCCCAACATGTGCTAGACGACGATGCCACAGCCAGCCCATACTAGTCTTAGCTATTAAGCATGCATCTAGATCGGCCTCCTCTTTCGAAAGAAATAGAGTGCTCGCTTGTGATGGCTATCTTTCCCAAACCTTTGACCTTGCCTTGGTTCCCATCTCCAAAAATAATCGTATCCTAGGAATCTTTGTTCTTGACGTAGAAGGTGAACATCTTCTTCTCCCCCGTCATGTGGTTTGTGCATCCGCTGTCGATTATCTAGCTAGATCCCCCGGATGCATAAACCTGTAAGGCAATTTAAGCTTGGGTTTTAGGTACCCAACTCTTATTGGGTCCTACAAGGTTAGTCACAATAGCCTTTGGAACCCAAATACAAGTCTTGTCCCCCTTGCATTTGGATCCCAACTTTCTAGCAACTACTTTTTCATTCTTACATAAAAGCGTAAATGAAGTATTGCAAGCATCGTAAATGGTAGAAGGTTCATTGTACATTCTCCTAGGCACATGAGGCACAACATTACTTCTCCTAGGCCTACTTCTACCATGCACAAAAGTAGAGCTAGAAGCAACCATAGCATGTGAATCATTATAAGCAACATGATCATAACTCCTATTATAATGAGCATTCCTAGAAAATTTTCTATCATAAATGTAGGCATGACACTTTTGAGAACTACTAGCCATAGGAGCCTTCCTTTTCTCCTTGTTGAGAACGGGAGCCTTTTGGCTTGTTAAGTTCTTGGTTTCCTTTTGAAAACCAAGTCCATCCTTAATAGAGGGGTGTCTACCAGTAGTGTAGGCATCCCTAGCAAATTTTAATTTATCAAAATCAATTTTGCAAGTCTTAAGTTGAGCATTAAGACTTGCCACCTCATCATTTAGTTTAGTAATAGAATTAAGGTGTTAATTACAAGAATTCACATCAAAGTCCTTGCATCTATTGCAAATAACAACATGCTCTACACATGAACTATATGAGCTTAGAATTTAAATCATCATTCAATATTTTTAAACTAGAGACAGATTCCTGACAGGCAGACAACTCAGAAGACAACATTTCATTTCTTTTATGTTCTAAGGCAAGAGACTTTTGAACACTAACTAATTTGTCATGTTCCTCATACAAAATGTCCTCTTGCCTTTCTAGCAATCTATCTTTTTGATTTAGAGCATCAATGTTGGGGTCATGCTTCGTTGCGCCGAAGGTCTTGCACGAAGAAGCAGCTTCGGCTGAAGTTGTCTCCAGGAGATGGCCGAAGGTTCCTTTTCATGGAGCTTCGGCGTTACAAACCGACATAGAGATAGAATGACCTTTTTATCCATAGAGGTCTGAGTCAATGTTGTAAACTTTTGTAAGGGGCATAATTGTAATTTGTCACAGGCTATGACCTGTATCTATAAATAGATGAACAGTACCTCTGTACTGTTCACGCGAACCTGCCATTTGCTTTCGCATCACACCTGTACTTTTGTTTTCCTCAGGACCGAAGGTACATTTTTAATTCGAAGTCATTTATATTAGTCCATGATAATAAAGATGGAGATGATTCTATGATAATATTTAATTGTTTATTTCATACCTTATGATCTGTATGAATACTTCGTTCCTTGCTATTATGTTTACGAAGGTACGTCCTTCGTAACCTTCGTCCGAAATTCCTTATATCCCGAGAGGATATAATGTCTTGAAAGACGAAGGACTTTAACCCTTAACATTTTCTATGTTGCCTTGTTCTTAATTCTTAGCATTTGAGAACAAGCCCCCAACATTGGCGCCCACCGTCGGTGAACTCACTTCCACTTTTCTGAGCTGATGGCTTCGTTCAACAATCAAGCTGGAGCTGCTTCGGCTTCGAAGCTGGTGCTCCCGATAACAGGCGGTTCTTGCTCAGAGCCAGTTAACAAGAAGCAGAAGAAGGAGGCTCAGAGAAGGGTGCAGCATGTTGGAGTGCAGGGACCCTTCATCAAGTCAAAATGGTCCCACATTCCAATTACTTTCTCTCAGGAAGACCTTCAGCTTAAGGATTATCCTCACAATGATGCCATGGTCATCTCTTGCGTGATCAAAGGATTTCTGGTCCACAATGTCCTAGTTGATACAGGCAGTGCAGCTGATATTATATTTGCTAAGGCCTTCAGACAAATGCAGGAGCCTGAAGACAAGATTCATGATGCTACGCACCCTCTTTGTGGCTTCGGAGGGCGGCAGATTGTAGCACTTGGGAAGATTACCATGCCGGTAACCTTCGGATTTGTTAACAACACGAGGACTGAGCAAATTGTGTTTGATATTGTTGACATGGAGTATCCTTACAATGCTATCATTGGTCGCGGTACTCTTAATGCCTTTGAAGCAATTCTTCACCCAGCTTATCTTTGCATGAAGATACCTTCGGACCAAGGGCCTATTGCTATTCATGGAAGCCAGGAAGCTGCTAGAAGGGCCGAAGGAAGCTGGACTGATTCCAAAGCAATCCATAACATAGATGGAGCTGAAGCTTGTGAACAGTACAAATTTAGAAGGGAGAAAGCAGCTTCAGCAGATCAGCCGAAGCCCATGCTATTGTGTGAGGATATAGCAGAGCAGAAGGTGCTGTTGGGCTCCCAATTATCTGAAGACCAGGAGAAAACCTTGATAAGGTTTTTATTCAACAACAAAGATGTTTTTGCATGGTCAGCCAATGATCTCTGTGGAGTAAATCGGGATGTTATTGAACATTCGCTTAATGTTGACCCATCCTTCAGACCCCGAAAGCAGAGACTTCGGAAAATGTCTGATGACAAGGCCGAAGGGGCTCGCAATGAAGTAAAAAGACTCCTCAGTGCAGGAGTTATCAGAGAAGTGAAGTATCCAGAGTGGCTAGCTAACACTGTTATGGTGAAGAAGGCCAATGGCAAGTGGAGAATGTGTATCGATTTCACAGATCTCAACAAGGCTTGTCCGAAGGACGAATTCCCGCTGCCAAGGATAGACTCTTTAGTCGATGCAGCAGCTTCTTCAGAGCTCATGAGTCTCCTAGACTGCTACTCAGGCTATCATCAAATTTGGATGAAGAAGGAAGATGAGCCGAAAACTAGCTTCATAACCCCAAGTGGCACATATTGCTATCTTCGGATGCCTGAGGGGCTCAAGAATGCTGGAGGGAGTTTCAGCAGAATGACTGCGAAGGTTCTCCAGTCTCAGATAGGCAGAAATGTGTTGACCTATGTTGATGACATTATCGTAAAAAGCACGAAGCAGGAAAATCATATTGCTGATCTGCAGGAGACCTTCGCCAGCTTCAGACAAGCTGGTCTGAAGCTGAATCTAGAAAAATGTGTCTTCGAAGTAAAGAAGGGTAAATTTCTTGGATGCTTGGTTTCAACAAAGGGAATCGAAGCTAATCCAAATAAAATCGAAGCTATACTTCGAATGGAGCCACCAACCACAAGAAAGGGAGCCCAAAGATTGACAGGAAGGCTGGCATCTCTCAACAGATTTATATCCAGATCAGCAGAAAGAAACTTACCATTTTTCGAGGTGCTGAAGTCAGCTGAAGTCTTTCAATAGGGCCCAAGCCAACAAAAAGCCTTCGAAGAGCTGAAGCAATACTTGATAGATCTCACAACATTAACTCCACCAACGCCAGGGGCTCCTCTGTTGTTATATGTGGCAGCTTCCCACTCAGCAGTAAGTGCGGCACTTGTCCAGGAGAAGTTTGATGGCCAAGTCAAGAAGCAAGTTCCAGTGTATTTTGTATCTGAGGTCCTTAGTGTCTCAAAGAAAAATTATACAGAGCTGGAGAAGGTATTGTATGTCGTTTTAATGGCATCCAGGAAGCTTCGGCATTATTTTCAGGCATACAACATTATTGTTCCTTCTTCGCAGCCGCTGAAGGATATCATGAGAAATAGAGAAGCTACTGGACGGATTGGGAAATGGGCTGCGGAGCTCAATGAATTTTACATTGATTATGTGCATAGATCCTCGATCCAGTCTCAAGCATTGGCAGATTTCATTGCCGACTGGACGCCAGGGGCTCAAGATGAAGAAGCAAATAAAGATGCCGAAGTGTGGACAGTGTTTTGTGATGGCTCTTGGGGAACCTTCGGAGCAGGTGCAGCTGCTGTGTTGGTCTCACCATCCAAGGTTAAAACTTGTTATGCAGCAAGACTTGACTTCAGCTGCACAAATAATATTACTGAGTACGAAGCCCTGCTCCTGGGTCTTCGGAAACTAAAGGCAATGGGAATCAGAAGGGCGATTCTTAAAACTGATTCCCAGGTTGTTTCGGGTCATATTGACAAAAGTTGCAAGGCTAAAGACCCGAAGCTTGAAAAATACTTAGACACGGTCCGAAGGATCGAAGCTTCCTTCGAAGGATTTTCTGTCAAGAATATCCCTCGAGGGCAAAATGAGCATGCTGATTTGCTAGCCAAGTCTGCAGCACAGGGGCTGCCGTTACCTTCGGATGTGTTCTTCGAAACAATAAAGGCACCTTCAGTAGAGCTCCTTGAAAGAGCAGTCCTCAACATTTCTCCTGTTTACAGCGAAGATTGGAGAAATGAAATAATCTCTTACCTTCAGGGTAACTTCCTATCAGATGATGAAGCTTACAATAAAAGGATAGAGGCAAGAGCTCGTCCGTATGTCATAATAGAAGGGGAACTATACAAACATGGAGTTTGTGCCCCGCTGCTCAAGTGCTTGTCTAGAACCGAAGGTATAGAGTTAATGAAAGAGATACATGCAGGCCTGTGTGGATCCCACATCGGATCTAGGCCGTTACTTGGAAAAGTTTTCCGCCAAGGGTTTTATTGGCCGAAGGCAGCTTCGGATGCAGCGGAATTAGTTCAAAAGTGCGAAGGTTGCCAGAAATGTGCAAGAGATCAAAAGCAACCTTCGTCTTTGACCCAGCTGATACAACCCATCTGGCCATTGCAAAGGTGGGGCCTTGATTTGTTAGGTCCATTACCACCGGCTCAGGGGAATCTAAAATATGTTATAGTGGCTGTGGAGTATTTTTCTAAATGGATTGAGGCGAAGCCATTAGCCACAATAACTTCGGCCACTGTCCAAAAGTTTTTCTGGCAGAACATTGTCTGTCGCTTCGGAGTACCGAAGGCCATCACTGTGGATAATGGAACGCAGTTCGACTCCGAAGCTTTCAGAAATTTCTGTGATCAAATTGGAACGAAGATCCATTTTGCATCAGTCAGGCATCCGGAGTCGAATGGGCTCGTTGAAAGGGCCAACGGCATTATAATGACAGGAATAATGAAGTTAATCTTCAATCAACCCAGGGGAAAGTGGCCAGATCAGTTAACCAAAGTGGTGTGGAGCCACAATACAACAACATCAAGGTCTACAGGCTTTACCCCATTCAAATTATTATTCGGTGACGAAGCAATAACTCCGGAAGAAGCTAAAGCTGGGTCAATAAGGGTAGTAGCTTCGGCAGAATCAGGTCCCGAAGATGCTTGCCTTGTGGAAAAAGATGCTTTAGAGGGGATCAGGCTTCAGGCCGTGGAGAATATCAATAAATATCAAGCTGAAACAGTCAGGTGGCGAGATAGAAAGGTCCGGTTAAAAAATATTGAGCCGGGTCACTTGGTGCTTCGGAGAGTAGCCAACCCAGACACAGTGGGCAAGCTACAACTGAAATGGGAAGGACCTTTCTTAGTAGTATCTTCGTCAAGGCCTGGATCGTACAGATTGAAGGACATGGATGGCAACGAAATTCCAAGATCTTGGAATGCGGATGAGCTTCGGCGATTTTATGTATAACTTGATGTAACTTTTTATGTTTTTCTTTTCTTTTTTCATGGCACCCTTTTCCTTTCTAAAGGGGGAGAAAGGTTTTTAATGGGGCCATCATATGTAATTTCCTTTTTAGTTTTATAAGAGCAAAATCCCCCAAAGAATGTAAATGTAAAAGCTGAGAACGCACCATCGAGTGCCGAAACTGAAAAAGAGAAGAAGCTCCAAAGACGTCCCTAAGGGGATGCAGAGCTCACAGCGAAAAGTCAACGCTGATTCCGCCGAAAGTAAAAGGCGAAGAAGCTCCAAAGACGTTCCTAAGGGAATGCAGAGCTTATACCGCCTAAGTAAAAGGCGAAGAAGCTCCAAAGACGTTCCTAAGGGAATGCAGAGCTTATGTCGTCTAAGTAAAAGGCGAAGAAGCTCCAAAGTCGTTCCTAAGGGAATGCAGAGCTGATGTGTGGTTGTTTCAGGAAATAATGGCTGAGAGTGTGGCTTCGGACATATGCTTTGGACATTCATTCGCACATTACATTACATCATAGCATTTGCATTCATAAACATTCATTCATAGCATTTGTGTTCCTGAGTGGTTGCTTCGGCAAAAAGAAGAAGTGGTCTCTTATGGTTTGTTATGTACGAAAAAGAAAAGCTTCGGCAAAAAGAAGAAGTGGTCTTCTATGCTTCGTTGTGTACGAAAAGAAGGGAAGGTGTTTTTTCGCCTTCGGCTCAAAATACTGATTTCGTCCACATCAAAGCGCCTCAGTAGAAGGGTAAGAATATGTTACAAGGTATGTACAAAGTTCCTTGAGAACAGTTTAATTGTATTTACAAAAGTTGTTACAAAAGTATCCTGAGTTTTTTCTATAGTATACTTCTACTGATCTTCACTAAGCTTCAGCTTCGGTGACGGCTTCGGCGATATATTTTAAGCATCATCTTCACCTTCGTCATCCTACATGAATCAAGGTATCGCGAGTAAAAATCAAGCGTGAAGGAGAAGGTAAGTACAAAGTATGATTTCTTACTGGATCAAGATGACTTCGAGCTTCGTCTCCAGCCTTCTCTCGCCCGCCTTTTGTCCATATCATTTTTATAAATCTATTTGAGATGCTTCGGGCGAGGTCAGGAATATCGTCCAGGATTGATGGAGACAAGGTGAAGTTGGGCCTGTTGACGATTTTTCCATGCTCGCAGCCGGCCTTCAGGAACGCTGCAGCGGTACCCCGAGAAGCTACCCAGGCACAGAAGTCACCGTGCCCGGCTATAACTTCGTCAAGTTCTTCGATTTCAGCTTCAATATGATCGAAGGCTTGTGGTAAATTTTCCGCTGAAGGGTTAAACTTCCCGCTGCTGGCTCCAACAGAGTAAAATATCTTTTTTAATCGTCCAATACAATTATTGCTAAATTTCAAGCATTTGTCTTGAAGGCTTGTTAATGATTTCTTCAAGTCTGAGTTGGCTTGGGCTTCGGCTTCAAGTTTCGAATTAAGCTCTAGCTTCTCCTGTTCAAATTGTTTTGATTGGCCGATAAGCTTCGAATCCAATTCTGATACTTTAGCTTCAGTCTCTGCCAGCAAGCCTTCGGTTGATTGGAGCTCGAAGTCTTTCTTTTCAATGATAGCTGATTGTTCTTTTATCTTGCTCTCTAAATTCTCAATTATAGCTTCGTGTTTTTTGTCCTCCAAGTCTTGCTGCATCCTCAGAGCTTTGCTCAGAAGCATGCTCTGCAAATAAACAACCTTTGTCAGGAATATTTCCATTATTAAAAACAATAGAAGTCAGAGAAAAGTTGTTTACCTTGAAATTGGAATAAAATAAGCTGCCGACGATATGTTGTCGTCGGTAGCGGCTGATATCTGTTTCTAGCTTCGGAAAACCGATACTTTTTGATAAAGTACCGATGACCTTAGCTCCAGTTTGGTCTCGAATGCAGCCCAATTTTTCGTCATCAATGCCTCCAAATAGAAGAGCTCCTGGCTTGTATCCGCAAGATTTGGCATAGTCCTTGAGCTCTCCTATTTCGGCCTTCGTCAGCTTCTGCCCAACTAAATTTTGAAATGCGTAGGCTTCGTCGTCCGAAGTGTCTTCGGCTATCTCTTTCCCCTTCCCAGGCACTGTGGCCATGGTTTCTTCAGCAGCTTCTTCTGCAGCCATGTCTTGCAAAATTTTGTCGATGTCCTCAATGGTAGTTTCTAAGTTCACATCTTCGGCTGTAGCGGCTTCGGTAGCCGCGACCCCCGAAGGTGCAACTTCGACGTTTGTTGTGTCTTCAGCAGCTGCCATTTTTTGAATTGACGCCCTCGGCGGCGTCTTATCGATAACTTCGGTCACTGCAATAATTCTTTGCCGCTTTGGTTTGGTTATCTTCGTTTGTTCCGGCTCTTCCACCTTTCGAAAAAGCTTCGTCAGTTGAGGCCCTAATGGGCTTAGCTTCGGGGGCACGGGTTCAGTCATTACCTTTAAAATTTCCTCCACGTCGCTGGTAGAAGGTGGTGTGGGGTTCCCCTCTTCTTCGGATAATTTTCGCTTCGGAGTTGATATTTTTCTTTTCTTGGGAATTTTCTTCTCTTTTGATGGTCTTTCTTCATCCTTGTTCAGAGTTTCGGCCACTCTTTTTCTTTTTTGGCCCTCAGCACCCTTGCTCAACTGCTCATAGTCAGGGTATTCGAAGCCCAGGGCATCAAACACTCGGTTCAGCCTTCGCTTCGGATGGGTGCCGAAGGCTGCTGTCATCAGTTGATCTTCTTTTTTCGAATAATTTCCAAGAATTTCATTACACATTATCTCAACTGTGTCCAGCCACTCTTGGCAGGGCTTCTTAAAGTATTTCTTGAATTTGAAGTGATAAGGAAGCCGGACAAGTTCCCCCTCCTTCTTCTCCCCCTTTAACTTTGGCACTTCCCATTCTTTCAGAGTAGGGAAGACTCTGAATGCCAAGAATTCTTGAACCAGATCCCTGGTACCGATATGCTCTGCAATAATACTGAATTCATCCATTGCCTGTTGTGTTTGACCCTCTGGTGTCATGTTGCAGCGGGGTCGGGTTTCTCCGAAGATCAGCTCGAGTGGACTTTGCACAAGCTTCTCCTTGTCGTCATCAACCTTGACATAGAACCATTCTGATTTCCAGCCTGCCGGCCATTTGCTTCGATAGCTGATTACAGGAAACTTTGCGGTTTTCCGGTAGGCAAAATTGTAGCAACCGAAGTTATCATGCAGCCCATCTTTTCTGGCCTTTGTTTGATAATGTAACTCATGAACTCGACAGAAACTGTCGGCAAATGGCTCCACTGCTTGGCTTCGGAGGGCCCAAATATAAACGCTAAGCCTAACTATAGTGTTAGGAGTTAACTGGTGAAGGTAGATACCAAACCTCTTCAGTATCTCCGCAATAATCTCGTGAAGAGGGAATCTCAGCCCAGCCTTTAAAAAGCTCTTGAAGATGACAATCTCGTCCTTCTCTGGCTTCGGGGTGGTTTCTTCTCCCCCGAAGCGAAGTAGCTTCTTCTGATTTTCAATGAAATAACCTGCTTTCACCATCTTAGAAAGATCAGCCTTTGAAACAGTCGACTTTCCGAAATCTAGGTGACTGGGCTTGCTGGGCATGGCAATACGGTAGTCATCTTCGGGATCAGTCCCTTCAATGTTTTCTTCTTCTCCTTCGGCAGTTGTCGGGTTTGCTTCAGCAGCAGGCATTTCTTCCGCAGTCACCAGTCCGGAACGTTGCATCGCTTCGGAGATGGGCACAGTATTCGAACCTTCGGCTTCGTCTCCTTCACGTGCAACTCTGGCAGTAGATCGTACTCTGACCATTTGATTCTGAATTTGGGGAAGTTAGATACTTTTTCTTTTCTTCCAAAGCTTTTCCTTCCGACGAAGCAGGCGTCGAGATGGACCTTCGTTCGATTCTGAGAATCAAGCTTCGGCTATAGTTAAAAATTTTGGCAGCAGAACAGTGCAAATAGCAATGAATGCTGTGGTAACTTCACACCTACTCGTCTGTTTATATAGTGCTGCAGGTAAGAAGGCGAAGCGGCAGGATTTTTACACCAGGCGGGCAGTCACTTGTACTCGCTGTGCAGTGGACCGCAAAGATCAAACAGTAACTCTGCAAGGTGGGCCTGGCACGCGCTCGGAAACCGGATCGTTTCTCAGCAACGAGCTCAGGGAAGGTGTTTTTTGGACCTTCGGCTTCCCGAAGCTGAAGAGGCTTTTTTCACGGGTCAAGCTCGTTACGAAAAACGATCTAGCACCGCGAAAGGGGCTACTGTTGGGGTCATGCTTCGTTGCGCCGAAGGTCTTGCACGAAGAAGCAGCTTCGGCTGAAGTTGTCTCCAGGAGATGGCCGAAGGTTCCTTTTCATGGAGCTTCGGCGTTACAAACCGACATAGAGATAGAATGACCTTTTTATCCATAGAGGTCTGAGTCAATGTTGTAAACTTTTGTAAGGGGCATAATTGTAATTTGTCACAGGCTATGACCTGTATCTATAAATAGATGAACAGTACCTCTGTACTGTTCACGCGAACCTGCCATTTGCTTTCGCATCACACCTGTACTTTTGTTTTCCTCAGGACCGAAGGTACATTTTTAATTCGAAGTCATTTATATTAGTCCATGATAATAAAGATGGAGATGATTCTATGATAATATTTAATTGTTTATTTCATACCTTATGATCTGTATGAATACTTCGTTCCTTGCTATTATGTTTACGAAGGTACGTCCTTCGTAACCTTCGTCCGAAATTCCTTATATCCCGAGAGGATATAATGTCTTGAAAGACGAAGGACTTTAACCCTTAACATTTTCTATGTTGCCTTGTTCTTAATTCTTAGCATTTGAGAACAAGCCCCCAACAATCAATTAACTCATTGATTTTATCTACTTTAGCTCTATCTAAACCCTTAAATAAATCAGTATAATCTACTTCATCATCACTAGAATCATCATCGCTAGAAGTAGTGTACTTAGAGGTATCTCGAACACTTACCTTCTTCTCCTTGGCCATGAGGCAAGTGTGACATTCGTTGGGGAAGAGGGAAGACTTGTTGAAGGCCGAGGCGGCGAGTCCTTCGTCATCGGAGTCGGAAGAAGAGCAGTCCGAGTCCCATTCCTTTCCGAGGTGTGCCTCGCCCTTTGCCTTCCTGTAGCTCTTTTTCTTCTCCTTCTTCCCGCTCTTTTCTTGTCCCTAGTCACTATCATTATCGGGACAATTTGCTATAAAGTGACCAATCTTACCGCATTTGAAGCAAGAGCGCTTTCCCCTTGTTTTATTCTTGTTGGGGTACTCCTTGCGTCCTTTTAGTACGGTCTTGAAGCACTTGATGATTAGGACCATCTCATCTTCGTTAAGCCCGGCAGCCTCAACTTATGCTACCTTGCTTGGTAGCGCCTCCTTGCTGCTTGTTGCTTTGAGAGCAACGGGGTGCGGCTCATAGATGGGTAGTGGACCATTCAAGGCGTCGTCCACATATCGTGCCTCCTTTACCATCATGCGCCCGCTCACGAATTTTCCGAGGATCTCCTCGGGCGTCATCTTGGTGTACCTGGGGTTTTCACGAATGAGGTTGACAAGATGGGGGTCAATTACAGTAAATGACCTTAGCATGAGTCGGACGACATCATGATCCGTCCATCTTGTGCTTCCGTAGCTTCGTATTTTGTTGACCAGGGTCTTGAGCCTGTTGTAGGTTTGCATTGGCTCCTCTCCCCTGATCATCGCAAATCTCCCTAGCTCGCCTTCTACCAACTCCATTTTGGTGATCATGGTTGCGTCATTTCCCTCATGAGATATCTTGAGGGTGTCCCAGATTTTCTTGGCGTTGTCCAAGCCACTCACCTTGTTGTATTCATCCCTGCACAAAGATGCTAGCAAAATAGTGGTAGCTTGTGCATTCTTATGAATTTGTTCATTTATCATCACAGGGTTATCCGTACTATCGAAATGCATTCCATTTTCTACTATTTCCCAAATGCTAGGATGGAGAGAAAATAGATGACTACGCATTTTATGACTCCAAAATGAGTAGTCTTCTCCATCAAAGTGTGGAGGTTTTCCTAGTGGAATAGAAAGTAAATGTGCATTTGAATTGTACGGCATGCGAGAATAGTCCAAAGAGTAATTTTGATTAACCGTCTTTTTCTTTGACGAGGAATCGTCATCGTCGTCGTCTCTTGGTGAAGAAGAAGATTCATCGCTGTCGTAGTAGACGATCTTCTTGATGCGCCTCTTCTTCTTCCCGTCCTTCTTCTTGTGACTCGAGCCAGAGTCAGTGGGCTTTTCATCTCTTGGCTCGTTGAAGATGGACACCTTCTCCTTGTTGTTGACCACCATCCCCTTTCCCTTAGGATCCATCTTTTTGGGCGATTAGTCCCTTACGTGAAGAGTACAGCTCCGATACCAATTGAGAGCACCTAGAGGGGGGTGAATAGGTGATCCTGTAAAATTCAACACTAATAGCCACAAAACTTAGTTATGAAAGTTAGAACGGCTAAGTAGCTTGAAGTGAGTTCTTGTGAACACAGACAATCAAAGAGAAAGCACACAAGAGACACGCGATTTTTATCCCGTGGTTCGGCCAAGTAGCACTTGCCTACTTCCACGTTGTGGCGTCCTAATGGACGAGGGTTGCACTCAACCCCTTTCAAGTGATCCGATGATCAACTTGAATACCATGGTTTTTCCTTTAGATGATTATTCCCGTTTGCGAGGAATCTCCACAAGATTGGAGTCTCTCGCCCTTACAACAAAGATCACAATGAAAGCACGGAGTAAGGTTGGGATGAGCAACACACACAAGACACAAATCGCAGCACACCCACGCACACAAGAGAAGACTTGAGCTCAAATGACACCACAGGGAGTCCTTGACTCGAATAGAGCTCAAATCACTAACACAATGAAACGAATGCGCGATAACAAAGTCTGGATGCCTTAGGATGCTTAGTGAATGCTTGTGTATGTCCTCCATGCGCCTAGGGGTCCCTTTTATAGCCCCAAGGCAGCTAGGAGCCGTTGGAGGCCAACAAGGAAGGCCATCCTTGCCTTCTGTCGAGTGGCGCACCGGACAGTCCGGTGCGCCACCGGACAATCACTGTAGACGGTCCGGTGCCGATCTCCTTCCTTTTCTGGCGCAGACGACCGTTGCAGCTCCGGGCCAGTTGGCGCACCGGACACTGTCCGGTGCCCCCTGCCGACTGTTGACGCGGGCCATGCGTCACCCGCGGATTGTGCAGCCGACCGTTGCGCTGGCGACTGTTGGCTCACCGGACAGTCCGGTGCACTACCGGACAGCCCAGTGAATTATAGTCGTACGCCGCCGATTTTTCTCGAGAGCGGCCTTTTCACCGGAGACCAGCCTGGCGCACCGGACACTGTCCGATGCACCACCGGACAGTTCCATGTGCCAGGCCGAGCTGGACTTCGCCTGTAAACAACAAGTCTTTTGCACCTCTTTTCTTTTCTTCTCTTCTCTGTTTCTAACACTTAGACAACTTCATTAGTATTCAAAAACGAATGTACTAAGTTTAGAAACATACCTTATGTCTTGATTTGCACTTTTTCAATCTTTGGCATATTTAGACTTAAAGAATATGTGTTGGGTACTTAATCACCAAAACATTATAGAAATGGCCCAAAGGCACATTTCCCTTTCAACAACCCACATCAAAATGCCTAAGAAAAAGATTGTTAATGCATCAAATGAACATAGCATTTCATTCAAGACTTTTGATACATCTTTTGTGCTTACTAACAAATCAGGCAAGGTAGTTGCCAAATATGTTGGGGGCAAACACAAGAGCCTAGAGACTTGTATTTAGGTACCCAAGGTGCTTGTTTCTAATGTAAAAGGACCCAAGACCATTTGGTTACCTAAGAACAAGACCTAAATCAGTGTTGTAGGTTTATGCATCTGGCGGAACAAGTTGGATAATTAACAGCGAGTGCACAAACCATATGACAGGGGAGAAAAGGATGTTCTCCTCATATGAGAAAAATGATGATCCCTAAAGAACGATCACATTCGGGGATGGAACTCAAGGTTTGGTCAAAGGTTTGGGTAAAATTGCAAAATCTCCTGACCA
Organism: Zea luxurians; assembly: GCA_029449295.1. NCBI lineage: Eukaryota > Viridiplantae > Streptophyta > Magnoliopsida > Poales > Poaceae > Zea > Zea luxurians. The sequence goes on along the minus strand of JAOPSE010000001.1, from coordinate 30,768,107 downwards.
TTCCATTTCTATTGTTTTTCTTGTAGATTCTTTAGACTACAACTTGCTTTCTGTTTCTCAATTATGCAAAATGGGCTACAACTGTCTTTTTACTGATATTGGTGTTACTATCACTAGAAGAAGTGATGATTCGGTAGCTTTTAAGGGAGTGTTAAACGGTCAGCTATACTTAGTTGATTTTAATGATAACAATGCTGAACTAGACACTTGCTTAATTGCTAAGACTAACATGAGCTGGCTCTGGCATCGCCGACTTGCTCATGTTGGGATGAAGAATCTTCACAAGCTTCTAAAGGGGAACACATTTTAGGACTAACAAATGTTCATTTTGAGAAAGACAGGATTTGTAGTGCATGTCATGCAGGGAAGCAGGTTGGAGTTCATCATCCACACAAGAACATCATGACGACTGAGAGGCTGCTTGAGCTACTCCACATGGATGTATTCGACCCAATTGATTACATAAGCATCGACAGGAGTAAGTATTGTCTTATGATTGTGGATGATTATTCTCGCTTCACTTAGGTGTTCTTTTTGCAGGAAAAATCTCAAACCTAAGAGACCTTAAAGAGATTCTTGAGACGGGCTCAAAATGAGTTCAGATTGAGAATCAAGAAGATTAGAAGCGACAATGGAACAGAGTTCAAGAACTCTCAAATTGAAGGATTTCTTGAGGAGGAAGGCATCAAGCATGAGTTCTCTTCTCCCTACACACCTCAACAAATTGGTGTTGTGGAGAGAAAGAATAGAACTCCCTTGGATATGGCGAGGACCATGCTTGATGAGTACAAGACACTGGATCGGTTTTGGGTGGAGGCTATTAACATGGCTTACTACTCCATCAACCGACTCTACCATCACCGAATCCTCAAGAAAACATCATATGAACTCCTCACCGGTAAAAGTCCAATGTTTCTTATTTAGAGTTTTTGGGAGCAAATGCTTTATTCTTATTAAAAGAGGTAGAAATTCAAAACTTGCTCCTAAAGCAGTAGAATGCTTTTTACTTGGTTACGATTCAAACACAAGGGCATATAGAGTCTTCAACAAGTCCACTGGATTAGTTGATTTTTAGCCAATTATGATATCATCAGCAATGATGAACCTATATTTTCTCAATTTGATTTTGGTCCTAAAGAGGTCGTCTTCACCAAACCAAAAGAATCAGTCAATCATTTAAAGTCGCTCGTCGTGCGTGGCCACATTGAGGGAGTGTTGATTGCTAGAATGTTGGTAGATGCTCGGGCAGCCGTAAATGTAATACCCAACTTTTATAAAGAAGTGGAGTTAATATTCCTATATGAATGTACTTGCATTTGTGATCACATATAAAGTAAATGGAAATAAATCTTGCATAGAATGCTAGTGTTTTTGTATGAGGTGCATCTTAATGGGAATCTAAGGATTCAAATCCTACTTGAATTTAAAAAAATTGAGAAAAAGGGAAAAAGAAATGGGAAAATTAAAATCTAGAAATAAAATTCTAATTAAGTTAAAATATTCCTTCCATGACTAAATAAGAGGAAGAAAAAATAAATAATGCAAATAGTAGAAGTTTTATTCACTTTAGGATTGTGTTTGATATATGGAAATCTAAAGTTCAAAATAGGAATTTAAATTTAGTTTGAATCCTTGAATTTGGAAAGAAAAAAGGAAAATGGGAAAGGAAAAAGAAAAAGAAAAAGAAAAGAGCAGCACAGTTCATGGGCCAACCCCCTGGCCTAGTTCTCTGGTGCGGCTGGTCGCTGACGTCGTGAGCCCGCGGGTAGACTCACCCTCGCGTCCGACCCAAGGGCATTTGCTCCGACAGGCAAGGCCCGCCTGCCAGGCCTCGGACGCGAGCGCGTGCACTGTGGGAGACACTGAGTTGTGGGCCAATGTGGTCAGCTGAGTCTTCTCCCCTGAAACTAACCCCGCGCGTAGCGCCAACAGCTCCCTCTGCATCCGCAGGGAGTCTGTTCTCTGACCCCAACCCCTTGAGTCCGCGTCGGCCGCAATATTAGACCCTATGCCCTTCCCTCGGTGTGACCCTATTCCTTAGTTCGTCGAAGCGCTCGAGAGCCCCAATCACCGCGCCTAAAACCGAGGGAGAGAAACCGTGCTGGCGGGAGCTTGGGCGCCACCATAGTGTTCCCATCGGGGAGTCATGGGGGGGCTAGACTCGTCGCACCGCTCGTACCCACAGCCTAGCTGTGCGTAAGGGTGGTCCGGTCCGGACCGGATTGCTCGCCGGAATAGGAGGACATTGGCGGACCGCCGTGCGTCGTGGTCATCCCTACTACTACCGCAATCACATTGTGGTTTATTTACTAATTATGATCTCTCATTTAATTGGTCATTTGCATCACATTGTGGTTTATTTACTAATTATGATCTCTCATTTATTTGGTTGGTATTTACTTATACTTAGTAACTACTAATAAAATTAGACCAATTTATTAAAAGCAATACTTTGCCTTAACCATTATTTGTTGATCAGCCTGACACTATACATGAGCCCCCCACTTTTGGTTAGCTCATGCACATTATTCCCCACACTTGCTGAGCGATGAACTTTTGTGAGCTCACTCTTGTGATAAAACTCTCCCCCACAGGTGAAGAGCGGGTAGCCTAGGAGGAAGACTACTACGAGGAGTTTGACGAGGTCTAGGAGTCGTCTCCCAGTCGACTTAATGGCGTCACGGAAATAATATTAGTTCACTTTATTAATTATTAGTTATTTTGTAAGACATTCTCATTATGTAATAATGCTTGTGACATTTATCTCTATACACTTCATCATTGTATGTGTTGTTCTTCTTTGGCACATATGAGATGCACCCGGGTTTACCCCTTAAATCCGGGTGTGACAGTAAATTTAATGCCTTATTCATTGTACGGAAAATTAGGAAACCAAGATGACGATCTAATTAGGATTAATATGACACTTAGTGGCGTGGGGAGCGATAGTCTGATCAAGGCCAAGGGTGTCAAGTCCGTTGAATTAATCATCGAGACAAAGACCCTCGTTGTTACTTTCTTCGTCGCCGAGGTAGAAGCGAATTATAGTTTGATATTAGGCAGAGATTGGATCCATGCAAATCAATGTATACATTCTACTTTGCACCAAATGTTGTTACAATGGGTAGGCGACGATGTAGAAAAGATACATGCTGATGCATTAGCTTGCATTGATATAGCTAACGCTCCTATACTTTGGACCTATTAGACCGCCACATGTCTCGTAGGGGTTTATTTTTATAGACAAGAAAGGCTTCATTCCTGTAATGCTAGAGCCAATGGAGAAACGGCTAAATCCTAAGTAAAGGTTAAATGGTGCATACATTCAAAGAGAACATGTCTCAGGTCGCGGATGGTCTAGCCACCAAGGCCGGACGGTCCGAGGTGGAACAGAGATGGTCGTAGAGCTCAGCCCTTCTCACGAATAGTCCGGTCATCTCATGGACAATCCCGCGTCTAAGGTCAAACAGTCTGACTACTGCCAGCGAGTGCCACACCATAAGTCTGCTATCGCGAATGGTCCGGACCCTGAGGCCAGACAGTCTGCAGCTACGTAGAGAGCATCCAACTCCTCTGAGGTAAGCACAATAGAGGAGTTCAGAGATCTCGACAAGTTAGGACAATGTTTACATCGATCGATCCTTTGAAGGACATTGACATAGGAGAGGGAAATACTCCAAGGCTGACCTTTGTAAACCAGACCCTAAAAGTCGATCATAGGGATTAAATGATTGGCTTATTAAAATAATATTCTGATAGCTTTGCTTGGAGCTATACTGAGATGTCAGGATTATGCCAAGAGCTAGTAGAGCATCGGTTGCCTATTAAATTCGGTTTTATGCCCTTTAAGAAGAGACTGAGATCTTGTTGTCCGGACTTACTCCCCAGGATTAAGGACGAAATTCACCGACTCTTAGAAGTTAATTTTATTAGACATTACAGATACGCAGAGTGGGTCTTTAATATTGTGCCGATGGAGAAGGAGTCTGGTAAGCTCAGAGTATGTATTGATTTCCACAATTTAAATAGAGCAACTCCTAAAGATGAATATCATATGCATGTAGTAAACATGTTAATTAATAATTGAAGCGCCCCAATCCTCTGGGACTCAAATGTGATACTATTACTATTCCCAGGAGGCTAGTAAACATATTTATACATCAAATGATTTCAGATCTGCTTAAACGAGACAAACCTATAAAGGTGGCGATCAACTTTAAGAGTTGGTCCACAACTCGGGACATATCATCAGAGTGGGGCTGAAGCAGCCTGATATACGCAGCGAAGCAAATCAACGGTCCAACAGCCACAGGCAAGGTTGGGAACATGCGTAACTCTTACCCGATCTCCTTTTTCTGAAAAAAAAGCAAGGGTGAGTACAAACGTACTCAGCAGCCCACCTTTACCCGCGGAATGGGGAAATCAGATATAATGCATGGAATATGTGCAGCTCAGGATATTTTGCAGAAATAGTAATATTTTATGCAGGGTTGTTTTGTAAAACATTTTGTATTTTTCAAAGCGCATCCTCTCCCAAAGGAGCAGGAAGTTTTTTTTCAATATTAGAACAAAATCCCCTAGACTAAACCATCCAGGTATCTCAGCAGTTTTCCACCCGTTTTCATTTTCAAAAACAGCTATTGGACTTTCCGTCCACCATAGCTCACGGCTCGACCGCCGGACCTTTTAAAAACCACTTTTCTCAAACGCACCCTTTTTTTGAAAACAAAACACTAATTGCCATACCACACCAGACTCGTCCATTCCTGTGGACACAGACTATTCGAATAGGTTTGAACTCTGCGCGGAGGGGTACACTTTACCCACTTGTCCGGTTTCTGCGATCTCACCGTCGTGAGACCCGAATGCCGAATCTCTTTCTTTCCTCGCACGTCCTTACCTTAATGGTTATACTGGAAGGAGTCAGGCCACCGCCATGTCCAAACCGGACAAAACATTCCCCCTCCTTATCCTCCCGGTGCTCCCCAGCCTTCATAACCCTGGGGTTTGGACCGTACGAGTTCAGATTGAGTGACTGCCCATACAGTCTCGAGTGGTTGTACTTATCATGAGTACAGGTAGTGAAGGATGACAAACCGGTCCTTATGTGAGGGGACAATCCTTCTGCTCACACCTAAACTAGCTGAGCCATCACCTTAGGCCCTCCCCTAAACCAGGGAGTCCCTGATCATCCCTACTCAAAGGTGATAAGGGTGAAAACCCTTCATCATACACATTTTGAAAAGCATTTTCTTTTGAAAACTCACACCTTTTCTCAAATCATTTGTAACAAATATATCAAGGATTGGTTGCGGCAAGCGGCTGGGTGGCCATAATAACTTGTCTCAAAATCATATCATGCATAAAATAACAGGCTGAGGGTTGTGGTTGAAAAATCATAGGTAATTTATGCATCAAAGGGATCCAGTGAGCTTGTCGTGCTTATCCGGCGAAGGGGAAGGGAAGCTCGCGGAACTGGCTTCTGGCTCCACTGCCTGGCGTAGACTTGCAGGTCTGGCCTCCACGAGACGGCACGAACGCTCCGATAACTATGCAACATGAATAATCAAACATACAAACCAACAAGTATATCAACAGATATTTAGTATAGTGGTCAGAATAGCAATATATGGATGGGTAGAGTCTTGTGGTGTTGAGATACTACTAGTGGTGGAGCGGAGGTGCTTACCAGGAGGGTGGACTGGAGGCGAAGCGACACTATGCGTGTAGCTGGTAGAGCGAGGTAACTGAGTGGGTGGGAGTTTTCTTTGGCTGAGGGTGTTGAGTGTGTGTGGAGAGGGAGAGGGTAGCTGGGTGTATTTATAGTTGGGTGTATGTGGTGTAGCACAGTGAAGTTCACTGTTGGTGAGAATAGTGACGAATGAATCGTCTGGCTTAATATGAACAGGAGAGTTATAGGCAGAATATGGTACAAGAGTATTTTGGGAGTTTTCTAGAACATGAACCATGCTTAAGGGATGACATGGTTGGATAGAGAATAGTTTGATAAGAATTTAGAAACAAGAATTATTGGAATCTGAGTTTGGAAGCCTGGTTCGAAGGAATCTCAAAGTTAAGCGTGCTCAACTTGGAGAAACCTGGGATGGGTGACCAGATGGGAAGTTCCCTACTAGAAGAAAATCACAGTCACCGGAGTTCGTATGACTGGAATATGGCTCTGGCTGGTCTTAGGTGGACCGAACAACATGATGGATGAGTAGTTGAATTTTGGGGTGATCGGATGATCGATGAATAGTAACGATAAATAGTAACAATGAATAGTGACGACGAAAAGTTACCATAGATATCATCGATGAATAGTAACGATGATAAATAGTAACGGTGATGAATAGTGTCGGTGAATAGTAACAATGAATAGTAACGATAGTGAATAGTAATGATGAATAGTAATGGTGAATAGTTCGTATGAACGAACAATGAATGATGAATAGTGGCGATGAATGAACGATGAACGATGAATAGGAACTATGAACGAACGGACGAACGATCGAATGATCGGACGAACGAACGATCAGAATTTCGGCAGCAAAATGACAGGACAAATATTATCTGGAAGAACGATGAATAGGGACTATGAACGAACGATGAATGATCGAATGATCGAACGAACGAGCGATCGGAATTTCGGCAGCATAACGGTAGGAAAAAGATTATTTGGACGAACGAATGGACGAACGATCGAACGATCGGACGAACGGACGAACGAACCATGAACGATCGGATGAACGATCGAACGATCGGACGAACTAACAAACTAAGAACAGGGGGACGAACGATCGAAGAACGACCGAACGATCCTTGTGCTAGTGTGTGCTTGTGTGGGAGGTGGAGTGGGCGTGTGGGGGGGGGGGGGAGAGAGTTGCCATGAAATGGCTTGGGGTGGGATGAGAGGAGGCCCTTGCCCCTCTATTTATAGCCATGGTGGGAGAATTAGGGGAGGGATGAGAGGATTAGTGGGAGGATGAGAGGATTAGTGGGAGATTAGCATGGATTTGTCTTATATGAGTGTAATTAGCTTGTAGAGCTCGCCGTATGACACCGGAGGCACACGTATACGTATGAGCATGAGGAAAGTTATGAAGAAAATATTTGTAGGGACTTAAAAAATGATTCTGAAGGTATTTCTTAGGAGGAAAATACTTGGAGAGTTATCGGTGGAATATCTTGGCAATATTTCTAGAAAGAACTTGAGGGGGATTACTGGCGAAATATCTGGACAACATTTCTGGAAAGAATTTGAGGGTGATCACTGGGGAAATATTTGTAGGATATTTTGAGGAGGATTTTGGAGAGAATATAGACCACTATATTTTATTTGCTGATATCAACTCGCAAACAAACATTTTGAAACGAAATTTGAAATTCATTTTGAATTTAGAGCGAGTTTGAGAAAATTTCAAGATTTGAATTTTTAGGATGCTACAATAATGCACCAGGAAATAGAGTTATTAGCTTTCTTGATGGTAATACCAGATATAATCAAATTTTTATGGCCAAGGAAGATGCATCTAAAATGATCTTTATATGTCTAGGCTTTATTGGTTTATTTGAGTGGGTTGTCATGACTTTTGGTTTAAAAAATGCTGGTGCCACTTATCAAAGGGCTATAAATTTGATCTTTCATGAGTTGTTGGGAAACATTGTGGAGGTTTACATTGATGATATCGTAGTTAAATCAGCTGAATTTGATTCTTATATAGCTGATTTGCACAAGGCCTTTGATAAGATGTGTTGGTATGGTTTAAAAATGAACCCATGTAAATGTGCTTTTGAGGTGTCGGCTGGCAAATTTTTAGGATTCATTATTCATGAGCATTGCATAGAGATAGATCCTAACCGAATTAAACCCATTCAGAATGTGGGAGCACCAACTTGCAAGCTTGAAATGCAGAAGTTTCTCGGTAAGGTAAATTATTTGCGGAGATTCATTTCTAACCTAGCCGGAAGGTTTATGCTTTCACTCCTATTCTTCGGCTTAAAAATAATTGTTGGAGACTTGTTCTCAAATGCTATGAATTAAGAACAAGGCAACACAGAAATCGTTAAACGTTAAAGCCCTTCGTCCTCCGAAACATTATTTCCCTTAGGATATAATGAGTTTCGGATGAAGGTTATGAAGGATGCACCTTCGTCAGTATAATAAATAATGAAAAAATGGATTCATATAAAGTGTGAGAAATGACATAAATAGTTAAATATCATCAAAAACTCATATCTATTTTTATTATTATAAAGATAACAACAAATTACAAGTGTACTTTCGGTTTGAAGGAAAGCAAAAGTACAAGCGTGACGCAAAAATGAATGCACAGTCAGCGTGAGTACTGTTCACCTGTTTATAGGCATGGGTCGCAGCCCATGTAAAATTACATCCAGGTCCTTTGCTTTTGATAATAACTCTATAGTAATCCATCGAGGTCTAGATAGTCTTTTCCTCTTTAAGTCGGTTCCCTCTTTTCTACCATCATGCCGAAGCTCCCTTGCGCACAGTTTCGGCTCTGTTCCGTCCTTCGTTCTCTTTGTGTTTCTTCATACAACAATTTTGACTTATCCGAAGGGTTCATGTCCGAAGGTACCTGTTCGTGTATTATACTCCAAAAACATTGTTAAATCTTGTTTTTGAGGGCCTTCGAAAGCCGGAGGCCCCCAACAGTAGCCCCTCGCAATATTAATTTGTTAAGATAATAAATTCAAATTGTGATATGGACGAAGGCCCTAAGCCGAAGGTCTGAAAAAACACCTTCCCTTTGCTAGAATAGCAACAGCCACTGGCAAGCGGGCCCTCCAGCGCACAATACACCAGGCGTATAAATAAGAGCGCACCACTAGCTCATTTGGCACGCTTTCTTGCCATCTGCCTTGCCTGCTCAAATAGCTCTTTGCTTAGACACGCTTGACCAGATTTTTTAAATTTTAAAGCTTCGGTTTTAGACCACTGAAACGAAGCTGAGCCTTTCTGAAGAGATGAATCTTGGCTTTATTGAATCGATAGCGAGGACAAATGCGGAGAAAATTGCTAGGGAGACTCTGGAAGGTTTGTCTGAAGATACCAGTGACAGTGACAACTATGATGTGGAGAGCGGCGGGGAAGACTCCGAAGATCGACCCTGGAGACCAAGCCATGCGGTTTTTGGAAAATCAATTATTAAACAAAGCCATCTTGACAACATGAGTGGGAAATACTTTCGGGATATGTCTGTTGTGAGGGCTGACGATGGAGAAAAAACTTGACCTACCCTAGAGGAGAATGAAGTCGTGATCTTTCAGAGCTTTTTGAAGGCTGGGCTTCGGCTTCCTCTTAGCAGCTTCGTAGTCGAAGTTTTGAAGATATTTCAGATCTACCTTCACCAGATTACCCCCGAAGCTATTGTAAGAATGGGAATCTTCGTGTGGGCTTTAAGGAGTCAAGGCTTGGAACCAAATGCAAAAAGTTTCTGTAGCATGCACGAATTGTTGTATAAGACGAAGCCCTGGGGTAAGGAACAGTATCATAATAATTTCGGTTGCTATAGCTTCATTGCTCGTTCTGGCTCAAGCTTGCCAGTATCGACTTTCCGGAAGAGATGGTCGGGAGACTGGACAAAAGAGTGGTTTTATGTAAAGAATAATTTAAAGGAACGAGAAGACATCAAAGATATAATCATGCGCCCTATCTGGCAACGCTTCGGGCTCCGTAAACCGAAGGTAGAAATTGACGAAGCGGCCGAAGAATGCCGCAAGGCTTTCGGATTAGTCTGCTCTTTCATTGGGACGAGGGATTTAGTTCAAGAGCACGTGGTCTACAGGATATAGCCGCTGCTAGCCAACTGGGAGATGCCAAAAGAGTCCATCAGCAATCCCCACGAAGGTGGTCTAGTTCGGCTAAAATATACCTTCAGATTCAGAGACCAGTTTATCGAGCCAGACGATGACTGGCTGAAAAGCGTCGAAGCTACAAGTGATGATCTGCTTGGGCTGTATTCCAGAGCAGAAGACAACGCATTATCTGCGGCCTTCGGGAACCGTCAAAAGAAGAGATTGAACAGAGTTTTCGATGCCATCGGGTTCATGTATCCCGACTACCGTTACCCGCCCCGGGGACAAAAAAGGAAAAGTGAAGATTCCGGGAAAGACGATGTTCCTGCGCATAAGAGGAAAAGAGTGAAAATCCTTGCTCATCGACCACGCTATATTGAACCGGCCGAAGTGCCTGATTTTGGCGGTGAGACCTCTTCGGCTACTGAAGGCAAAAAACCTGTACCTGCGTAGAAAGCTGAAGAGTTGTCTGCAACACCGAAATCTGAAAGAACTGAAGAGTCGAAAGCTGAAGGGATAAAAATACCAGAGATTTTAAGCCCTTCGGCAGAAGCTGGAGTGCCACAAGTTCTGAAGGGTCCAGCTGTGACCCCCAAAAGGAAAAGGATGGTTAATGTTTTGGATGTACTGGAGACAATAAAGTCTTCAAGCTCTACACCGAAAAAAGTTGTCGAAGCTCGAAAAGCACAAATTGAAACAACAGCCTCTGGGGGCGAAACTACAAAGCACGAAGCTAAAATCAAAACTGGACCTTCAGAGTCTGCCAAAGAAAAATCCTCGAAAACCGAAGGAGAAAGTAGAAAGGAGACTTTAAAACAAATTCTGTCGGAAAAAACTCTTTCTTCAATTCCCGAAGCATTCTCCAAATTGCCTGATTATATTGTGCGACATGCTTCGGGCAAAATACTATCTGAAGAAGAAAAACGAGAAGCCCATCACTATGCCCAGAGATTAAAATATCCGAAAGGGGCGTTGATATTTAATGGTAGCGGAGAAGAGGACTTCTTGTACTGTCTGCCGGGAGATGGCGAGAAGCTTCAGATTCCCCACCTTGGAAGATGGGCTTTCAGTTTTGTCAAAAGATGAATTGGCCGACAGCCTAGCATATAACAGCTTAAAGGTGAGAAACTAAACTTTTTGCGTGGCTAAAAATTTGTGTGCTTATTTCTTAATATCACATTCCTTTTGCAGGGCCTTATTCTTAGCAACGCTCTAAGAGCGCAGAAAAACGCTGAAGACGAGGGATGCACCATGGCATTGAATAACCTTCGTTCCGAGGTGATTGAGCTAAGGAACGAAGGTCTTGAGAAAGACAAAATTTTACATTCATTGCTTAACAAAATAAAAGAGGACGGAGCTGCTTCCAAGGCTCAAGCTGAAGCCCAGAACTGCAAAATTGAAAATCTTCAGAAACAGCTGGCTAAGGCAAACCTAAGGTGTGCAACTGCCGAAGCTAACCTTGAAGTCAGCGACTACTGGAAGAATCATTGGGAGAAAACAACTGTAGAGCTTCGGGCTTCAAAAGAAAAATGTTATGAAAAATCCATGAAATGTGTGGAAACAATTAAAAATAGCTTCACCAGCGCCGGCGCATTTTTGAATGAAAGCAACTTCGTATTGAGAGATCCCGAAGGTCCAATCGACTGGATCAACGGCGAGGCCGAAGCTTTTGAAGAAATTTTGAGTGGCCGTGGGGACATATGCGCCTTCTCGGGTGCTAGGGGGATGGCTACTATTTTGGAGAGAAGAGGCAGCGATCATGTGAAATCCTTGGCGCAAACCGAGGCCACCTTAACTATTGAAGATGTAAAAGACCCCTCGGCCGAAGCAAGCTTGGTTGGTGGAAAATTTTTCACCGACATCTGGGAAAATGGCGGTCGGGAGATGGCTCAAGAAATCATAAGGAGAAGTGAAAAAGGTATTCACGATGCTAGAAAAGTAGCAGAGGCTGCTGAGAAAAGTGCGGATCTCGAGAGGCGAATAGGTATTGACTACTAACTTTTTGACTTTATGTTGTAATCTTGTGACTTCGGACTTATTTACACTTTGCAATACAGCCTTACAAACTCCTCCCCCAGAGCCCGCCGAGCCATTGGCGGACCCCAAAGCAAAGGGGGATGATGAGATTAGAAAAATGGCCGAAGCTATTATGGATAAAGTTGTTGATCAACTACTAAACGAAGCTGCAGAAGTAGTTTTACGAGAAGATTAGCTATTATTGAAAAGCCATTTGGAATGTAACATTTGCTGGACAATATGTATAATATTTTGTAATTTTGAATGTAATATATAAGTTGTTTATGATTCAACTCTTTACGATGCATGAAACTTTACGTACATACCATTTTTGAGCCTTCGGCGAAAAAACACCTTCCCTTCTTTTCAGGCTTCGTAAAGAATATCCATATTCCGTAAAAATATTACGGTTTCCGAAAAACATTTATGCCTTGTGAACAATAGATCTCCTTTTCATATCAAAGTGACGAAGCTGTATTTCTTAAAAACCTATTTTGTGCCTTGGCACCTCTTTGAAACGATCTCCGAAGCTCAATAATGTAGGTCAACATTGTGTACCTTTCCAAAGATCCATGTTGCACCCCCTTCTTGTGCTATTGATGCAATATGATGTATGATGCTATGCTATGCACGTGATGTAATGATGTAATGATATGCAAAGTGAAATTCGTGTCGAAGGCCTACACACATTGCCCAGTGGAAGACATAATCTTTTGGTCATTTTTTGGTAAATCAGCGTTGACTTTTCGCTGTAAGCCTCCCTTAGGAGCTTCTTCGCCTTCTATTTCGGCGGTATCAGCGTTTATTTTTCGCTGTAAGCCTCCCTTAGGAGCTTCTTCGCCTTCTATTTCGGCGGTATCAACGTTTATTTTTCGCTGTAAGCTCTGCATTCCCTTTGGAACGACTTTTGAGCAGGAAACTTACGCTGCATTCCCTTTAGAACGACTTTTGTTGCTTCGACAATAATTTGTAATGCATTCCTTCATCAAAACCTTTAGAACTTCGTCAATGTTTGAAGAAGATATATTCATCATGATAATGACAAAGCTATTACAGGAAATTGAAAACAACAAAAGAAATGAATTTTCAATGCTTGTTCTTTATTGAAAAGGTGAATGATAACAAATGTAAAGGCTGTTTCTGAGGTAGGATATATCTTAGTAAATGTGCTTTGATTCTGGCATAGTACTATTGACTGTGCGAGCTTCGGACTGCTCCCTGAAGTCCCTCTACTGGTGACTGTGCTGGCTCCCTTCTGGCTGCTGGCCTTGGGGATAAGCGGGTTGCATTGGTGGTGGAGGTGGAGGCTGTTGCCAAGATGCCTGAGGTTGGCTTGCCGAAGCAACACAAGTTGTAGGATGGTTGCCCACATATTCTGGAATATATGGTGAGTGGTACGAAGCAGTATGCATGACTTGCTTCGGCTAACTTTGTTGGACTGCAGCTTCTGCTATCTCTTTCTGTTTTTGAATGGTGACATGGCACATCCTGGTGGTATGGCCCTTGTCCTCTCCACAGAATATGCAGTAAATTTTCCTGGGCTGATTCCCAAACCTTCCTCCGAAGCCCCTAGCGCCTCTGCCCCTTGGAGCTGGGGGCCGAGGATAGCTCTGTTGCTGCCCCGAAGCCTGAGAGGGATGCTGCGGCCCTTGTTACTGACTTCCCCTATCGTCATTCTGAGTAGAATGGATATACCTAACGTGCCTAGGGTGGATTCTCCCTCCAAAGCCCCTAGTCATTTCGGAGAACCTATAAGCTTCTTCCCTCCTTTGCCGAAAGTCATTATCTACTCTGATGTATTCGTCCATCTTCTGAAGCAGCTTCTCCAGGGTCTGAGGGGGTTTCCTGGCGAAGTATTGGGCTGTAGGTCCTGGCCGAAGCCCCTTAATCATGGCCTCAATAACAATCTCATTAGGCACCGTTGGCGCCTGTGCCCTTAGTCGTAAAAACCTTCGGACATACGCCTGAAGGTATTCTTCATGATCCTGAGTGCACTGGAACAAAGCTTGAGCAGTGACCGGTTTTGTCTGAAACCCTTGAAAGCTAGTAATAAGCATATCCTTCAGCTTTTGCCACGATGTGATTGTTCCTGGCCGAAGAGAAGAGTACCAGGTCTGGGCAACATTTTTGACTGCCATGACGAAGGATTTCGCCATGACTGTAGTGTTGCCACCATATGAAGATATGGTTGCTTCGTAGCTCATCAGGAATTTCTTCGGGTCTGAGTGTCCGTCATACATTGGGAGCTGGGGTGGTTTGTAAGATGGAGGCCAAGGTGTAGCCTGCAGTTCAGCTGACAGAGGAGAAGCATCATCAAAAGCAAAATTTCCATGATGGAAATCATCATACCAGTCATCCTCGTTGACGAAGCCTTCTTGGTGAAGCTCTCTGTACTGGGGCCTCCGGTTCTGTTCATCTTGCGTGAGATGACGAACTTCTTCAGAGGCTTTGTCTATCTGCCTTTGTAGATCAGCTAGCCGAGCCATCTTTTCTTTCTTCCTTTGCACTTGCTGATGCATCATCTCCATATTCCTAATTTCTTGGTCCAAATCGTCCTCCTAAAGCGTTGGACTGGTGGCCTTCCTCTTCTGGCTTCGGGCTTCCCGAAGAGAAAGAGTCTCCTGGTTCGGGTCTAGTGGCTGCAGAGTAGCAGCCCCTGTTGCTGAAGCTTTCTTTGGCGGCATGATGAAGGTCGATGTTTGTCGAATGGTGGTCAAAAAGGGTTCGAGCCCCACAGTGGGCGCCAATGTTGGAGACTTGTTCTCAAATGCTATGAATTAAGAACAAGGCAACACAGAAATCGTTAAACGTTAAAGCCCTTCGTCCTCCGAAACATTATTTCCCTTAGGATATAATGAGTTTCGGACGAAGGTTATGAAGGATGCACCTTCGTCAGTATAATAAATAATGAAAAAAGGGATTCATATAAAGTGTGAGAAATGACATAAATAGTTAAATATCATCATAAACTCATATCTATTTTTATTATTATAAAGATAACAACAAATTACAAGTGTACCTTCGGTTTGAAGGAAAGCAAAAGTACAAGTGTGACACAAAAATGAATGCCCAGTCAGCGTGAACAGTACGGGAGTACTGTTCACCTATTTATAGGCATGGGTCGCAGCCCATGTAAAATTACATCTAGGTCCTTTGCTTTTGATAATAACTCTATAGTAATCCATCGGGTCTAGATAGTCTTTTCCTCTTTAAGTCGGTTCCCTCTTTTCTACCATCATGCCGAAGCTCCCTTGCGCACAGCTTCGGCTCTGTTCCGTCCTTCGTTCTCTTTGTGTTTCTTCATATAGCAATTTTGACTTATCCGAAGGGTTCATGTCCGAAGGTACCTGTTCGTGTATTATACTCCAAAAACATTGTTAAATCTTGTTTTTGAGGACCTTCAAAAGCCGAAGGCCCCCAACAATAATGCTGATTTTACTTAAGGGCAGGACAACAGGCAGTTTTGATCTTATGATAAAACTATTTGTCTTCGGCTCTAGTACTAAAAGCACCACAAATTGGAATTCCATTCAGGTTATAGATTGCAGCCAAAGATAAGGTTATCAGAGCTGTTCTGACTCAAGAGACCAAAGGAAAGGAGCATGTTGTAACCTACTTAAGCCGAAGACTGGTGGATGCTGAAACTAGGTACTCCTTTGTTGTGAAATTATGTTTATTCTTGTTTTATGCTTGCACCAAGCTTAGGTGTTATCTATTGTCTAGTCATTGCACTGTTTCTTGTCAAACTGATATGATTAAATACATGTCGCAAAACCCAATCATGAGTGGTAGAATTGGTAAATGGGCTTATGCACTTGTAGAATATGATTTGGCTTATGAATCACTGAAATCTATTGAAGGCCAGGTTGTAGCTGATTTTATATAGAATATCGGGTTGATGATACTCATCAACTAGACATGTCATACATCACTATTACTCTCTAGACTTTTTATTTTGATGGATCGGTTTGTAATGAAGGGTAAGGGATTGGCATTGTGCTTATTTCACCAAGTAATGCCTCTTTTGACTTCTCTAGCCGATTGAAAACTTATTGCACTAACAATCAAGTCGAATATGAAGCTCTCTTATTTGGTTTAGAACTTTTATATTATATGAGAGTGAAGCATGTGAAGGTATTTGATGATTCTCAGCTAGTTATCCATCAGATTTTAGAGGAGTATCAATGTTTAGATGGTACTTTAAATAGTTATCTTGAAAAACGTTGGGACATAATCCGCTCTTTCGATGAATTTGATATTCGACATATATCCAAAGCTGAGAATTGCATAGCTAATAACTTGACACAAGATGCATCAAGTTATTAGATAAAGTGAGGGAATTTCACAACTCTGAAAGTCCGATAACTGGTGATGTGCTAAGTTCCCAGGTTGCGGACCGTTCGGGCTACATAGTTGGACCGTTCGTTGTGGGCTCAAACTGTCCGGGCAAGGAGTCCAGACCATCCGACGATACCAAAAACATCACATTGATTAATTCGGCTAACAAAACAGCCTATACAATTGATTGGAGAACACCTATAATTAATTACCTATGTAATCCTAGTGGTAGGGCTGTAACACCCCGTCCAATCCCTGGGCCGGCGATACTTACTCATGGCAGCTCTCTAGGATCATATATTGTCCCCACAGACCAACACGAGTCTTTTATGCGCACATTGTCATCACTCATGCGCACCCGAGAAAACTTCCCTGTCGGTCACCCATCCTAAATTGCTCCAAGCCAAGCACGATTAACTTTGAGGTTCTTTCGAGATAGACTTCCAAAAAAGAAGATGCACCTTGTTGGTATGGATACTCTATTAATTCTATTGAGCCTTGGGACAGGATATCACCATCCCAGGGGCCAGGATATCACAATCCACCCCCCTTGGAAGACCGATGTCCTCGTCGGTCAACCCCAATCTAGGAACCTCCCCTCTTAGCCACGTCTGTGTGTCTAGTGTCGTCATATGCCATGCCATGTGACCACTCTAGACCCACATGCGCCATATACCCGAACCCCCTAACCCACACACGCCCGTGAAACCGCGATGGTCGGCTCTGATACCACTTGTAACACCCCGTCCAATCCCTAGACTGGCAGTACTTACTCCTGGCAGCACTCTAGGATCATATATTATCCCCACATACCAACACGAGTCTTTTGTGCGCACTTTGTCCTCACTCGTGCGCACCCGAGAAAACTTCTCGGTCGGTCACCCATCCCAAATTGCTCCAAGCCAAGCACACTTAACTTGGAGGTTCTTTCGAGATAGGCTTCCAAAAAAGAAGATGCACCTTGTTGGTATGGATACTCTATTAATTCTATTAAGTCTTGGGCCAGGATATCACCATCCCAGGGGCCAGGATATCACAAGGGCAGACATGAATGTTTGGCGTACAACTTTCAAGTGTATTTTAATTGATAATGAACTTTACCGCTAGACTATGGGTGATGTCTTACTTAAATGCTTGGGCCCTGATGATGCTATGTTAGCTATGGTTGAAGTACATGAAGGGATTTGTGGTACTCATCAATCGACGCCAAAGATGAAGTGGCTGTTGAGAAGATCTGGTTTATATTGGTCCAACATGATAGCGGATTGTTTCAAGTATTACAAAGTATGCCAAGTGTGTCAGAAATTCGGCGATCTACAACTAGTTCCTGCAACCGAAATACATCATATTATCGATCCTTAGCCCTTCAGGGGTGGGGATTAGACTTCGTAGGAGAAATTCATCCTTCATCATCAAAAGGACATCGGTTTGTGTTGGTCGCCACAGATTATTTTACCAAATGGGCTGAAGTCATTGCTCTGAAGAATATGACACATAGAGAGGTAATTGAGTTTATAACTGAGTATATCATTCATAGATTCGAAATTCTTCTGACTTTGACTACAGACCAAGGACTCCTTTTATGTCAAATGAGGTACGTGAGTTTGTTGAATCATATAAGACCAAATTGCTCAATTCATCTCTGTATTATGGTCAGACCAATGGACTGGTCGAGTCTAGTAATAGGACATTGATTAGCCTTATAAAGAAGAAGATATCTAGTCATTCAAAGCATTGGCATAAGGTTTTATATTTATCTTAGGCTTTGTAGGCTCATAGAATATCTAAACACAGTGCTACTAAAGTTTCTCCTTTGAGCTTGTTTATGGATAGAAAGTTGTTTTGCCTATGGAGATAAGCCTAAATGCTGTCAGGTTTGCCAGGCAGAATGATCTAGCTGTCGGTGATTATTATAATTTATGATGGACAATATTGGTGAAGTGACCGACAAGAGATTAGTGGCTCTAGAAGGGATCGAGAAAGACAAGATTATGGTTGCCAAATCTTACAACAAGAATTCAATGCTAAGTCATTCCAGGTAGGAGACCTGGTGTGGAAGATCGTCTTGCCGCTAAGAAGCAGGAACCAGAAATTCAGAAAATAGTCACCAAGCTAGGAAGGCCCATACAGGATCACATAGGTAATAGCTGGCAATGCCTACATGCTACAAACTTTGCAAGGTGATGACCTACCCAAGGCGCTAAATGGTCTTTTCTTGAAGCATATCATCGTAGTATGTGGCAAGACGTTTGGGAAAGCCGATGTTGTCACATCGAGTTGATTCCAGCCTGCACCAGTGCTTTTGGTTCACTCAGCTTCCCCAAAAGGCACGGGGGCATGTGTTGAGCACCATTTGTGGCACTGGGCTTCGTCGGACGGTCTGGTCCTAAGGCCCGGACGGTCCACAATAGGATTAGATCAGACAGTTAAGCTCCTTTCTTCTCGCGTGTTTATCCCTCTAAACTCGTGGGAGCTATTGGAGAACGCCTAGGAATGGGTCCATACCTCTCCTTATATATTTGAAGGGGTACTGACGATTGAGAACACAACAATCGAACCAATTAATTAATTTATCATTCCTTCACTTTTTATGCCCTCGGAGTAGCACTAACTTAGCCTTCTCATCTTTATTTTCACCTCTCTTCGGCTTCACGTCGTCTAAAGGTGTCTTGGGTGGTATGTTAATCCCAAGATAAACCCTATGATCTCTTCTTCGTGATGGGGTCCCTTTCGGGAGGTTAGATCCAGGTGCTGTTGGCGAACGCCACCGCCTCTGCGCACCCGTGGACCGTCCGGCTTCGGCGTAGACAAGATCCCGCTCCTGTCACAGGTCGCGGACTATCCACGCCTGAGCAGAAAGCACCGATGACGGTACACCTGGCTAGATTGGTGTCTAGATCGGTACCAACAACGAGTAAAAGACACCAGTAATTCTCTTCTTGTTCACTCACTATGGTCTCATATTCCAATGATTTTTGGGGCGTCAAATCCAACCCTGAGCATGCGAAGAGCCAACCCATGCATTTGCAGTGAATCATGTATGCATCAGCGGCGGAAGCAGCAGCAGCACGATTTGGGGCTGGGTAGCTTGAAGCTGCTGCAGCACTTGGGCGCCCTGCAGCATTTGGGCGCTTTGATCCTCCACCACCCGCACCGCCGCTGGTGCGCGTGCCGGTCGCCGGCGCCGTTCCTCTTCTCGGCGTGGACGAGCCTCTTGAGCTCGGCCTTGGTCTTCTTCAGCCGGGCCTCGTACTCCTTTTTCCACGTGGCGAACTGGCTCTTGAGCGTCTTGAGCTCCTCCACCGACCTGGCGCTGCCAGGAGTGGACGACGACGTCGGCAGCCTGCTGGCCTCCGCCACCGCGCGCGCGTTGTGCTCGAACGCCTCCCTCCCCGTCTGGAACTCCCTGGCCAGCTGGTTCACTACCGGCTCCGCCAGTGTCGTCCTCTCGCCCTCGTCGGCAGCGGCGGGCTCGGAACCGCGCTGCTGGCGCCTCGCTGACGATGGCTGAGACGACGGCGGAAGGCCTCCACGAGATGATCCCTGGATGTGCCTCGTCGATCCATCTCTCCTTACGCTTACGCCAGCGGTCTGGCTGTGACTGTGAGCCATCTGCATGCAGCTCCACGGTGGTTAGTATATATGCACGATGCATGCATGCATGGACGAAGAAAGAATTGAAGAAGAGCAAAAGTTTTGTATTGCACTTGTACCTGTAACGAAGTGATCTGCCTCTCCACAGATTTCATCCTGACCTCGCATTCCGAGAGCCGGGATTCGTAGTGCTGCACCTGCCTTTGCAGCGTGGCGATGAGCTGCTCTTTCTGCCTCATCTCCTCGTCTTTCTGCTTCACCTCCTCCTCTGCCTTGGCCGCCCGTCTTTCCAGCTCCCGACCGACCAGACATTTCTCCTCATCGTCTTCCTGAAACATACACATCCACACGTACCAAACCACCATTAATATATTTCCTTCCAAACCATCTTCTCAAGCCGACGATGATGTTTCAAAAGGGAAAAAAAGGGGGGGATGGTTAATTCGTGGCACACCTGCGTTGGCTGCGGTACCGGGGATGGCCGGTGGATCCACGGAGCCGCTGCTGTGCCGCCGGGCCTATGCAGCGCCGGGAGTCTGCCTCGCCCCGTCGGGCGGCTGGGCAGCGCCGGTGGCGGCTCCTCTTCTTTGGGCTTGCTGCTGGCTTCTTCCGGCTTGCCTATCCCTCGCTGCATGAGCGCGTCCAGCATCACCTCCATGGAGCTCAGCGCCGAGGACAGCGACGCGGCCATCGCGCATGGTAGTAGTGGCGACCAAACAATGCAGGTCTCTCTCTCTCACACACGCTTGTCTTGCAAAACCTTGGAACCCTTGTTTCAGCACGCTGCAGGGGTAAAAAATTACAAAAAAACGAATCGGCGTAAACAGGCAATAATGCCGGTCGATGAAGAACCCACCTGGAAGCTAGCTTGATTGATCCGAAACCAGTTCTTGCTCGATTCAAGATTCACGATCCGAACCAGATGATTGTAGACCGATCGACGTCGCGACAATAATAATAATAATAATAATCTGAGGTTGTTGAATTGCGGAGGAAGAACAGGGATCGCGGCGCCGATCGGGGGAGGGGAGGAACCGCGGGAAACCAGCAGGCCGGCCGCCGCGGGATATCAAGGACCCCGCGCGCCAGCGCGGCCTGATGCCGCGCGCGGCGTTGGAACTGGCGTCGGTTTCCTGCCTGCCTGTAACATTTCAGACACTGCTTGCCCGTATTAGCATGGTGGTTAGGTCTGTGCGCGTCCCGGCTGCTGCCTGCCCTTTCCAGACAAGCTTGGCTGGCTCGCCGTGTTGCAAGGGATGCCGTTATATTCGAGCTCTGGGCTGTCGTACTCACTACTGTCACGAATTTGGACATTAATCTGGTGTAAATATCATCAAGGTACATGTCTTCATTTGTTAGGTTGGTATAAATAGTGTGTTCTTAATTAAGGACAAACTTGGTTACGCCTCAAATGTGTGATATGATCAAGTCTGACACATATGATAACTCATAGTATAAAAATAAATATCACATCTTTATTATATAATATAGTTTTTATACAAAATAACTAAATAAATTACATCATATTATATAATATAGTTTTTATACAAAATAACTAAATAAATTACATCATATGGCGACAACAATCCCCCACCATCATAGTTGACTGAGAGACGACAACCTAGACCTCTCCGAACTCATTGCAGCATACTTCATGCTTCTCGAGCAGTATGTGTTCTTAACCTAGTGTGATTATAGCAAGGGTAAGCTCTCATACGGACATCGCTTAGCAAGTGTGGGAATAATGTGAATGAGCTCTTACGGTGGGGACTCATGTGTGGTGTAAAGCTTACCAAGAAAAGTGGTTAAGGTTGATCATTGATTTTAATAAGTTGGTAAAATTTTTATTAGTAATTAGTAAATATAAGTAGATGCCAACCCAATTAAATAAGAGATCAAAATTAATAATTCTCATAATGCAATGCAATGAATGACATGTTAAGTTTAGTTCCAGCAATTAATCATGCGAGAGTCCTGAACCGCTCATTACCGTGAGCACAACTGATATACCAGTTTTACACTTTGCAGAGGTTGCACATGTTTACCAACAAGACATGCTCCTTTTTTCATCTCGGGTTAATCGGACCCTTAAACACTTCCAAGATGAGTTGGTGAGGATACACTATAAGGCATTTACCAAGTTCCACTAGTTCGAGAAAACTCACTACGGTGCCAGGACGAAGGAAGCATATGCCTTTTTCCATGGTCTGTAACCCCCATCGGAGTAATTACAGCCATCACTATACTCTGCAGCGACGCCTCCCCACTTTTCCCTTTCGGGTAAGGTAATCCCTCACTAGTTTTCTTAATTAATTGGCCAAGAGTGTCCCATTCCATCCTTATGGTAGCACTGTTTTCCTAGGTTAAGCTCTATGTTCCAATTAACAAAATGAACTTATCATATAAAACAAATAACAATAAATCCAACGATGGTAATAAGGCATGATCATGATTATAACACCCAAAACCAGATAGAGCAATAGGAAAACTACCCAATAATTTATTTGTATGCAAGGTATATGGTAAACAAAACAAGGTAACCTATTAGGTACCATCAATTTAGCCTAAGCATGTCACAGTGATTATCAGAAATAGGAATATTATTAGGTCAAAGAATGTGATCAAGGGCACAACTTGCCTTTTACTTGCGATTCCAAATACTTCACCAAGTTGGTCTTCAGATTCCTCGTCATCTCACATCTATGCATACCAATACATACAGATAGGTAAGAAATAGATAAAAATAACATTACACTAAATATAGAAACAAACCACACAATAATATTATACGTGTCGCTACGAGACCGTAGGTTTGAGAACCACAAAAATCGAAGTTAAAACGGATTAGTTATGAATTTTCTAAGTTTTTAGATTTAGTTTTATACCAAAAATCAATTTCCAGATTTAATCTCATAATTCACAAAAGGTTTTGGACTTCGGGTACTATTTCTATAACGCTCGATGCTCCTGTGTGAATTTTAGCACCTAAAATAAATACTCTTTTAACTAGCATCGGACGATGACTTAATTATGGTAAAACTGAGGGGTTCTTTAAGAAGATACGCTCGATCAAAGGGATGTCGTCCATTCCGAGCCATTGGATTGGGGTCATGCGACCCAGATTAGATCCACAACTTTTACACTGGTATGCAATGATGGTCACCAGATCAACGATCGACGGTCAGAGATTTGTCCACGCCTTCGATCGAATCACGCCCGTCTGTGACCAGATCAACAGCCCTAATTTTAAACGTCAAACCGATACGCGCTACTTATAATCTCCACCGCTCATGTAGATCGGACGCCTAGGAGACCTCCTCCTTTACTCTGGGCGAAGGAGCGGCGACGCCACTATTTCCCCCATGGTGGATGTTCACAGGCGACCACTAATCTGACGCCCAAATGGCCTAAACTACAATCTAATAGGCTCTACTCGTACCATGATGAAAATGAATCCGGGTAAGGAAATCTTACCAAGGATGATGTTGTTGTCGAGCCGGTTCACGGTGAGGGTCAAAGTCACGGCAAAGCCGCGATGCCGGCGAGAAATTAAGGGCGGTCCATGTAACACCCCTGGTGTTACTGTAACTAAAACTTGAGCATGGCATCATAAGCATTGACATTGCATATGTTTGACACACCTAGAGTGCATTCACTAGGTAAAATTTTCAAACAAGTTGTATTGTTTAAGTGTTTTTGCAAATAGAACCCTGGTTAAGGGACTTGACCCTAAATAGAGAGTAAAGGGGTAAAACCCAATCCATGATGAGAAAACCTAAAGACTTTAGGGAAAGAGTCATAAAATATCCCCAAAAACAAAGTTGAATCACATTTATACCCCTGGAATCCCAGAAACCCTAATTAGAACCCTGGAAAACCCTAAAACTAAAACCTAGGGGCCTATGTGCAAAATTAGTCCACTTTTGGACTAAAGTGCAAAAACCAAGTAAAATAATATTTTAAGTCATTTGGTTCACAAATAGGTGGACTTGAAAGCCAAACATTGGATTTTGGACTTAAATGCAAAAAGGACCCCAATTTTGATTACTATGCTAAGTCTGAAATCAGGGTTATAGACCCAACTTTGGGGCTGTGTAGTTTTCAAAATAGTGAGAATTCATATTAGGTCCCCACATCAAAATTGTAACCTGATTATAGGAGAACAACTTTGTTTAAGGGTTCAAGCCATGTTCTTATGAGAAATTTGGAGAAAAACCCAATCAAAGATGGACTGTCAGACTGGTTGTGGTCTGAAATTCAGAATGACAGGGTTATGAGATGAACTTTGAGCTCGATTATGAATAGGATCTAGTGACTTTTTGTGAGAACACATTATAGCAAAGTTATAGATGGATTATAGCACTACAACTTTGCTATAGGTCACTGGTTGTGTTGCCATTTGAAAATCAGAGAAAAAGTGACCCAAAATCTGCCTGTCAGACTGACTGGAGGGCATTCACCATGGTACAGTGTCTCTGGTGGATGAGAACGCCAGCGCGGCTTGCTCACCGCCGGCGATCTCTTTGCGCCAAAATTCGCACCGCCGCCGTCCGGGTTCATGCGCGTTAGAAAGTGGATAGAGCCGAAGTTAAACGGCGCATACGTGGCACCGTTCCCGGAGTCCAGCCGGAGACTTCACCGGCGGCCACCGTGAACATTGAATTTTGCCGCGGTGTCGTCCATGCCTCCATCTCCCTCACTGTATTCCTTTCCGACGTGGTAAGCATGCGCGTGTGTTACTATCCGTGGCCGGAGGACATCTGTTGGGCCGCCGTGCCTATAAATTGAGCAGGGGGTCACGGCGAAGTGTTCGCTGTTCTTCAAGTGAGCTCGGGTACAACCAGAAATTCACACTGCCCTCTCCACCTTCGCTTAAATCGATTGCGCACAGTGAAAGCCCAGTCCCTTACGATCCTATAGCCTCAATCCCCACCCCTAAGTTCATCCAGAGACGTTGAATTGCCACTTTTCCCCAATTCGGTCCGCCGCGCCAACCAAAACAGCCCGCCCGTGGCCAGCGTACTCTGGTAAGGTATTGTCCAATTCTTGCGTCGTTCTAGTGTTCCTGCATACTCGCGAAGCTCACGGTGGCGTCCGTTTGCTCTGATCGACCGTGATTTGGCGAGAACATGTACTCCCATGCTCGGTTTCCGCCGTGCACGTGGACCGGCTGTTCTCGGGGTGCTCGGGTTAATTTGGTGGGTGTTCCGAGGCCGTCTTAGGTCGGTAAGGCCTCCCCGGTAATCGGCTTGAGCAATCATCGCCGGTCATGGCCGGTGTGTGCCTCGGCAGGCGTGAACGATGAGCGCGCCGCGGTCGAGGACTGGGTTGGAGAAGAAATAGAAAGTCAGGGGCGTTTCTGTGAAGTGTCAGCGACTATTTTAAATAGGGTTTGGAGTTCTTCGGGTTATTCAATACTGCAGGGGTCTGTTCGCAAAATCGCTGGAGCGCGCGGGCGCAGGCGCGCGTTTTCCTCGTTAAATTGGGTCGCTGGGCTGAAATCAGCCCAGTACTATTCACTGGTTTCCTTTTTCTTTTATTTCCAGAGCCAAAACAATTATAAAAAAATATAAGAAAATGATAAAATTGTGAAACCAATTTTCCTAGGCTTGTTATTTTCCCTAGAATTTAATAAAAATAGTTTTGTGATTTTTAGTGGAAATAAGAAATTTTAGGGCATTTAAAGTAGTTAAAAGTATTAGTTAGGGATTTTTAAAAGATGAATTGTAATCCCAAAAATGCTCAAAATTTTTATATGAGCTCCTCATATTATTTAGAAGCCTTGGGTAGAGTTTGGGTTAATTTGGATCTTGTTTGATCACCAAACCCCAAAACACCCCCCCTGCCCTATGAACTCCTTTACTGACTCCGGAAACCCTAAGTTCTTGGAGTACCGTGAAGGAAAGTTGTATTCAAGACTTAGATAATAAGTTAATATTATCTTTGCACCCTCATGAGCATCCCATGGCATCCATTCTTATACATATATATGATTATGTTAGAACACGAAGAAGAAGAGGAAGTCACCGAAGAAAGGACACCACCACCCTCGGATTCTCAAGCAGGCAACTGCTTCTACTTTGATATTTGTGGATCCGAGCCAGACTCACCTGTTAACAAAGGCAAGCCCCGGTGCATGCAACCCCTTTCCTTGTGTTTTTAAATACTTTTCGCACAACTTAAGTCAAGTGAAAGGTGCATTAAGTTCATAGGAATTGCTTGGAACCTTTTGATGCATTGCTTTCCTTGATATCCACACCTTTATGGATACTTCTGGTGAAGTATCAAAATTGTTTTACAAAAATGCTTAGCCCTGCTTAGGTCTTGTGGATAGAGGTTGTCTTTTGCTGTACTGCCTAGCTCAGGGGTTATCCTGAGGAAAGATGGCTTCTACCTACAAGAATATTTTCTTTTGGAGCAATGGTGGGATCTTACTGCAAAGTTCCCTGTGATGCTCTTTTCATCCTAAGGAACAGAAACAATCCTAAGGATGGAAGTACTTAAATCGAGACTTGGGTTAGGAACAGGTGATGTTCTACCCAGGTTGATTAAGGATTGAACGTGTATGTAGGCGTGCTGATCGAGGACCCTTTAACTGGTCACATGCCTCGTCATGGGTAAGCCTTGCCTCGGGCAGACTAAGGCCAGAATAAGATAACACGAAATGGGCGTGGAGCGGTGGCGGGAGTAGCGTGTACCCACCGTGGCAAGAGGCTGGACGGTGGTGTATTTGTGCTCTCGGTTTGCGTGAACCTGATCTGGTCTTAAGAACCCCGGTGGCGGGTTGACATATGCAAGGGTTAAGTGCTACATATATCGTGTGATTAGAGATCCTCAGCTGAGTATAATCGATTCGGATCGCCGTACCTTCGCGGTTATGAAGACTTGGTCACTTCCCTGCAACCTAGAGTCAAGATGTGAACAGTATGGATAAAAATGATGTTGTACTGATGAAATGATGAAATTAGACTAGAGGCAAACAGAGTCTATTAATACTTAACATGGCATTAAAAGATTGAAAGTAAGGACTCACTTTAGTAAGCTATTTCTGCATAAGTATCTAAGTTGATTCTTGCTAAAGCCTCTCCTTGATTCCCATTTATCCAGCATACCCTTGAGAGTCTTTTCCTTAGTCGGGTAAGACTTGCTGAGTAATTCCATACTCAGGGTTTATCCCCTTGTTGTTTTTAGGTGAAAGGGAAATGTGCCCTTGGGCCATTTCTAAGTATTTTGGTGATTGAGTGCCAACACATGTGCTTAATTGTGAATTTATGTCCATGGATGAACAAGGTGCAAATCATAAAGTAAAGGTATGTTTCTAAGCCTTAGTACATTGGTTTTGTGTACTAATATATTTGTCTAAGTGTTAGAAACAGAAAGAAGAAGAAGAGAGAAGAGGAGAAAAGACTTGGCTGTGTGCTGCCAAGACCCAGCTCGGTCTGGAGCACCGGACTGTCCGGTGTGCACCGGACAGTGTCCGGTGCGCCAGGCTGACTCGGCCCGAACTGGCCGCTCTCGGGAATTCGCCGACGGCGTATGGCTAAAATTCACCGGACTGTCCGGTGTACACCGGACTGTCCGGTGAGCCAACGGTCGGCCGGGCCAACGGTCGGCCGCGCAATCTGCGCGAGACACGTGGTGGAGCCAACGGTCAGAAGACGGCACCGGACTGTCCGGTGTGCACCGGACATGTCCGGTGCGCCAACGGCTCCCAGATCTCCGACGGTCGGCAACGGTCGGAAGCGCCAGTTATGGAAACAAATCGGGCACCGGACAGTGTCCGGTGTGCACCGGACTGTCCGGTGCCCCCGACGACAGAAGGCAAGGATGGCCTTCCGGATTTGCTCTCAACGGCTCCTAGCTGCCTTGGGGCTATAAAAGGAGCCCCTAGGCGCATGGAGGAGACGCACAAGCAACCTTTGAGTATTCTTGATCATCCACACTCAGTCATTGCGCATTCGTTTGTCATTCTAAGTGTTTCGAGCTCCGTTCTAGTGAGAACTTTGTGATACTCTTGTGAGCTCGATTCTTGGCCGTGTGTGTACGCGTTTCGCTGTGGATTTGTGTGTGTTGCTTCCCTCCCTTACTCTGTGCTTTTTGTGATCATATACTTGTAAGGGCAAGAGACTCCAATTTGTGGAGATTCCTTGCAAACGGGATAGTGAAAGGCAAAACAAAACACCGTGGTATTCAAGTGGGTCTTTGGACCGCTTGAGAGGGGTTGATTGCAACCCTCGTCCGTTGGGACGCCACAACGTGGAGTAGGCAAGCGTTGGTCTTGGCCGAACCACGGGATAAACCACTGTGTCACCTCTGTGCTTAATCTCTTGTGGTATTGTGTTTTGTTGAGACTTCTCTTTAGCCACTTGGCAATTATTGTGCTAACACTTAACAAGTTTTTGTGGCTTAAGTTTTAAGATTTCACAGGATCACCTATTCACCCCCCCCCCCCTCTAGGTGCTCTCAATTGGTATCGGAGCCGTTCTCTTCACAAAGGGACTAACCGCCCGAAGAGATGGATCCTAAGGGGAAGGGTATCGTGATCAACGACAAAGAGAAGGAATCCTTCGTCAACGAGCCGAAGGACGACAAGCCTACCGACTCCGGCTCGGGTCATAGACGGAAGGAAGGGAAGAAGAAGAAGACAAGGCGCATCAAGGAGATCGTCTACTACGACAGCGATGAGTCTACTTCTTCCCAAAAGGACGAAGACCACAACGACTACGAGAGAAAGAAACCGGTTAATTCGAATTTTTCTTTTGATTACTCTCGTATTCCGCAAAGTTCACATTCACATTTGCTCTCCATTCCACTCGGCAAGCCCCCACACTTTGATGGAGAGGACTACGGATTTTGGAGCCACAAAATGCGTAGTCACCTATTCTCTCTCCATCCTAGTATATGGGAGATTGTAGAGAGTGGAATGCACTTTGATAGTTCGGATAGTCCCATGTTCATTAATGAACAAATTCATAAGAATGCACAAGCTACTACTGTTCTTCTAGCTTCCTTGTGCAGGGATGAATACCATAAAGTGAGCGGCTTGGATAACGCCAAGCAAATCTGGGACACCCTCAAGATTTCTCATGAGGGGAACGACGTCACCTTGCTCACCAAGATGGAGTTGGTGGAGGGTGAGCTTGGACGGTTCGCAATGATAAGGGGCGAGGAGCCGACGCAAACATACAACCGGCTCAAGACCCTTATCAACAAGATAAGGAGTTACGGAAGCACACGATGGACGGACCACGACGTCGTCCGCCTAATGCTCAGGTCATTTACCGTTCTTGATCCTCATTTGGTGAACAATATACGTGAAAATCCCAGGTACACCAAGATGTCGCCCGAAGAAGTTCTTGGGAAATTTGTTAGCGGGCGAATGATGATCAAGGAGGCAAGGTATGTGGACGACGCCTTGAATGGTCCGATCAACGAGCCGCAACCCCTTGCTCTCAAGGCAACACGAAGCAAGGAGGCGCTACCTAGCAAGGTGGCACAGATTGAGGCGGCCGGACTCAATGATGAAGAGATGGCTCTCATCATCAAGAGATTCAAGACGGCGCTAAATGGTCGCAAGGGGCAGCCAAGCAAGACCAAGACAAAGGGGAAGCGCTCATGCTTCAAATGCGGTAAGCTTGGTCATTTTATCGCTAACTGTCCCGATAATGAAAGTGACCAGGAAAAGGGGAACAAAAGAGAGAAGAAGAAGCAATACAAGAAGGCAAAGGGCGAGGCACATCTAGGAAAGGAGTGGGACTCGGATTGCTCCTCCTCCGACTCCGACCATGAAGGACTCGCTGCCACTGCCTTCAACAAGTCTTCCCTCTTCCCCAACGAGCGTCTCACATGCCTTATGGCAAGGGAGAAGAAGGTGAGTACTCAAGACTCCACTTATGCTTCTTCTAGTGATAATGAGTCTAGTGATGATGATGACATAGATTATTCATGCTTGTTCAAGGGCTTAGATAGATCTAAGATAGATAAAATCAATGAATTGATTGATGCATTGAATGAAAAGGATAGGCTTTTAGAAAAGCAGGAGGATTTATTGTATGATGAACATGATAAATTTGTAGAGGCACAAAAATCATATGCTTTAGAAGTGAAAAGAAATGAAATGCTTTCTTATGAACTATCTACTTGTCATGAAACCATTTCTACTTTACAAGGTGTTAACAATGATTTAAATGCTAAGTTAGAAGTAGCAAATAAATCTAATTCTTGTGTAGAACATGTTATGATTTGCACTAGGTGTAAGGATTTCGATGTTGATGCCTGTAGTGAACACCTAGTTTTAATTTCCAAATTAAATGAGGAATTGGCTAGTCTTAATGCCCAACTTAAGACTAGCAAGAGTGAAGTTGATAAAATAAAATTTGCAAGGGATGCCTACACGGTTGGTAGACACCCCTCAATTAAGGATGGTCTTGGCTTCAAGAGAGAGGCCAAGAACTTAACAAGCCATAAGGCTCCCATCTTCGTCAAGGAGAAGGGGAAGGCCCCTATGGCTAGTAGTGCGAAAAAGAACCATGCCTTTATGTATAATGATAGGAGAAATGCTAGAAATGCTTATAATGATTTTGATTCACATGTTTATGATTCTCATACCATGTTTGCTTCTAGTTCTTCTTATAAGCATGATAGAGATATGCGTAGGAGAAATGTTGTACATATGCCTAGGAGAAATATTGCTCATGTGCCTAGAAAGAATGTTATTCATGCTCCTAGGAAAGTAGTGAATGAACCTTCTATAATTTATTGTGCTTTAAACACTTCCTTTGCTATTTGTAGAAAGGATAGGAAAATAGTTGCTAGGAAGTTAGGGGCAAAATGCAAGGGAGACAGGACTTGCATTTGGGTCCCTAAGGACATTTGTGCTAACCTTGCAGGACCCAACATGAGTTGGGTACCTAAGACCCAAGCCTAAATTTGCCTTGCAGGTTTATGCATCCGGGGGTTCAAGCTGGATTATCGACAGCGGATGCACAAACCATATGACGGGGGAGAAGAAGATGTTCACCTCCTACGTCAAAAATAAGGATTCCCAAGATTCAATTATATTCGGTGATGGGAATCAAGGCAAGGTAAAAGGGTTAGGTAAAATTGCAATTTCTAATGAGCACTCAATTTCAAATGTGTTTTTAGTTGACTCTCTTGGTTACAATCTGCTATCTGTTAGTCAACTATGCAACATGGGATATAATTGCCTTTTTACTAATGTAGATGTGTCTGTCTTTAGAAGATGTGATGGTTCACTAGCTTTTAAGGGTGTACTAGACGGCAAGCTCTACTTAGTTGATTTTGCAAAAGAAGAGGCCGGTCTAGATGCATGCTTAATGGCTAAGACTTGCATGGGCTGGCTGTGGCATCGCCGCTTAGCACATGTGGGGATGAAGAACCTCCACAAGCTTCTAAAGGGAGAACACGTGATAGGTCTAACAAATGTTTATTTCGAAAAAGATAGACCTTGTGCAGCTTGTCAAGCAGGTAAACAGGTGGGAGGAGCACATCACAGCAAGAATGTGATGACCACGTCAAGACCTCTGGAGCTACTGCACATGGACCTCTTCGGACCCGTCGCCTATCTAAGCATAGGAGGAAGTAAGTATGGTTTAGTTATTGTTGATGACTTTTCCCGCTTCACTTGGGTGTTCTTTTTGCAGGATAAGTCTGAAACCCAAGGGACCCTCAAGCGCTTCCTCAGGAGAGCTCAAAATGAGTTTGAGCTCAAGGTGAAGAAGATTAGGAGCGACAACGGGTCCGAGTTCAAGAACCTTCAAGTGGAGGAGTTTCTTGAGGAGGAAGGGATCAAGCACGAGTTCTCCGCTCCCTACACACCACAGCAAAATGGTGTGGTAGAGAGGAAGAACAGGACGCTAATCGATATGGCAAGGACGATGCTTGGAGAGTTCAAGACCCCCGAGTGCTTTTGGTCGGAAGCTGTGAACACGGCTTGCCACGCCATCAACAGGGTCTATCTTCATCGACTCCTCAAGAAGACTTCGTATGAGCTACTAACTGGTAACAAACCCAATGTATCGTACTTTCGTGTATTTGGGAGCAAGTGTTACATTCTAGTGAAGAAGGGTAGAAATTCTAAGTTTGCTCCCAAAGCTGTAGAAGGGTTTTTATTAGGTTATGATTCAAATACAAAGGCGTATAGAGTCTTCAACAAATCATCGGGTTTGGTTGAAGTCTCTAGCGACGTTGTATTTGATGAGACTAATGGCTCTCCAAGAGAGCAAGTTGTTGATTGTGATGATGTAGATGAAGAAGATGTTCCAACGGCCGCTATACGAACCATGGCGATTGGAGACGTTCGGCCACAGGAACAAGATCAACGAGATCAACCTTCTTCCTCAACAACGGTGCATCCCCCAACTCAAGACGATGAACAGGTTCATCAACAGGAGGCGTGTGATCAAGGGGGAGCACAAAATGATCATGTGATGGAGGAAGAAGCGCAACCGGCACCTCCAACCCAAGTTCGAGCGATGATTCAAAGGGATCATCCCGTCGACCAAATTCTGGGTGACATTAGCAAGGGAGTAACTACTCGGTCTCGATTAGTTAATTTTTGTGAACATTACTCTTTTGTCTCCTCTATTGAGCCTTTCAGGGTAGAGGAGGCCTTGCTAGATCCGGATTGGGTGTTGGCCATGCAGGAGGAACTTAACAACTTCAAGCGCAATGAAGTTTGGACGCTGGTGCCTCGTCCTAAGCAAAATGTTGTGGGAACCAAGTGGGTTTTCCGCAACAAACAGGACGAGCACGGGGTGGTGACAAGGAACAAGGCTCGACTTGTGGCAAAAGGTTATGCCCAAGTTGCAGGTTTGGACTTTGAGGAGACTTTTGCTCCTGTGGCTAGGCTAGAATCAATTCGTATCTTGCTAGCATATGCCGCTCACCATTCTTTCAGGTTGTAC
Source organism: Zea luxurians (assembly GCA_029449295.1). Classification (NCBI taxonomy): domain Eukaryota; kingdom Viridiplantae; phylum Streptophyta; class Magnoliopsida; order Poales; family Poaceae; genus Zea; species Zea luxurians. Next base: position 30,735,417 of record JAOPSE010000001.1, on the reverse strand, counting down.
CAAATGGATGTGAAGAGCGCTTTCCTCAACGGGCCAATAAAGGAGGAGGTGTACGTGGAGCAACCCCCTGGCTTCGAGGATGAGCGGTACCCCGACCACGTGTGTAAGCTCTCTAAGGCGCTCTATGGACTTAAACAAGCCCCAAGAGCATGGTATGAATGCCTTAGAGATTTCTTAATTGCTAATGCTTTCAAGGTTGGGAAAGCCGATCCAACTCTTTTCACTAAGACTTGTAATGGTGATTTGTTTGTGTGCCAAATTTATGTCGATGACATAATATTTGGTTCTACTAACCAAAAGTCTTGTGAAGAGTTTAGCAGGGTGATGACGCAGAAATTCGAGATGTCGATGATGGGCGAGTTGAACTACTTCCTTGGGTTCCAAGTGAAGCAACTCAAGGACGGTACCTTCATCTCCCAAACGAAGTACACGCAAGATCTGCTAAAGCGGTTTGGGATGAAGGACGCCAAGCCCGCAAAGACTCCGATGGGAACCGACGGACACACCGACCTCAACAAAGGAGGTAAGTCCGTTGATCAAAAAGCATACCGGTCAATGATAGGGTCTTTGCTTTATTTATGTGCTAGTAGACCGGATATTATGCTTAGCGTATGCATGTGTGCTAGATTTCAATCCGATCCTAAGGAGTGTCACTTGGTGGCGGTGAAGCGAATTCTTAGATATTTAGTCGCTACGCCTTGCTTCGGGATCTGGTATCCAAAGGGGTCTAACTTTGACTTGATTGGGTACTCAGATTCCGACTATGCTAGATGTAAGGTCGATAGGAAGAGTACATCGGGGACGTGCCAATTCTTAGGAAGGTCCCTGGTGTCATGGAACTCTAAGAAACAAACCTCCGTTGCCCTATCCACCGCTGAGGCCGAGTATGTTGCCGCAGGACAGTGTTGCGCGCAACTACTTTGGATGAGGCAAACCCTCCGGGACTTTGGCTACAATCTGAGCAAAGTCCCACTCCTATGTGACAATGAGAGTGCTATCCGAATAGCGGAAAATCCTGTTGAGCACAGCCGCACAAAGCACATAGACATCCGGCATCACTTTTTGAGAGACCACCAGCAAAAGGGAGATATCGAAGTGTTTTATGTTAGCACCGAGAACCAGCTAGCCGATATCTTTACTAAGCCTTTAGATGAGAAGACCTTTTGCAGGTTGCGTAGTGAGCTCAATATCTTAGATTCGCGGAACTTGGATTGAAATGAAGCATACATGTATTTATGCCTTTGATCATGTTCATTCTGCATTTTGTTGCTTATTATGGTGCTCAAGTTGTACAAACACTCCCTGGACCTCACAAGTCCGTTGCAAAGTGATGCACATGTTTAGGGGGAGATGTGTTACAACTTGACCCTTTGAGACTAACCATATGCTTGAGTCTGCTTGTTTTAGTCTCAAAGGAGAATTGAAAGGGAAAGGTGGACTTGGACCATGAAAGACTTCCACTGCACTCCGATGAGAGGGTAACTTATTCCAAGTTCATCTCATGAACTCTTATTGCCATTTGCTCTAAATTGAAGATTTTGGTGAGGCAATGGGGTTAAAGGGCCAAGATTGATCCCGTTTTGGTGCTTGATGCCAAAGGGGGAGAAAATAAAGGCCAAAGCAATAATGGATCAGCTACCACTTGAGAGATTTTGAAAATAGTAGAGTAGAGTTTTTGGTTTATCAAAACTCTTTTTGGTTTATCAAAACTCTTTTATTGTCTCTTTTGGCTTCCTGTGGGGAGAAGTAGTAATTATGGGAAAAAGGGGGAGTTTTTGAAATCTTTGATCAATCTCTTTTGGAATAACTCTCTTTACGCTTTAACATGTGTGTTTGACTTAGAGATAGAGATTTGAGTTTGATTTGCAAAAACAAACCAAGTGGTGGCAAAAGATGATCCATATATGCCAAAATTGAATCAAAATAAATTTGAGTTTTATTTGAAGTGAGTTTGCACTTTGTTCTAGTTGCTTTATGTTGTGTTGGCATAAATCACCAAAAAGGGGGAGATTGAAAGGGAAATGTGCCCTTGGGCCATTTCTAAGTATTTTGGTGATTGAGTGCCAACACATGTGCTTAATTGTGAATTTATGTCCATGGATGAACAAGGTGCAAATCATAAAGTAAAGGTATGTTTCTAAGCCTTAGTACATTGGTTTTGTGTACTAATATATTTGTCTAAGTGTTAGAAACAGAAAGAAGAAGAAGAGAGAAGAGGAGAAAAGACTTGGCTGTGTGCTGCCAAGACCCAGCTCGGTCTGGAGCACCGGACTGTCCGGTGTGCACCGGACAGTGTCCGGTGCGCCAGGCTGACTCGGCCCGAACTGGCCGCTCTCGGGAATTCGCCGACGGCGTACGGCTAAAATTCACCGGACTGTCTGGTGTACACTGGACTGTCCGGTGAGCCAACGGTCGGCCGGGCCAACGGTCGGCCGCGCAATCTGCGCGAGACACGTGGTGGAGCCAACGGTCAGAAGACGGCACCGGACTGTCCGGTGTGCACCGGACATGTCCGGTGCGCCAACGGCTCCCAGATCTCCGACGGTCGGCAACGGTCGGAAGCGCCAATTATGGAAACAAATCGGGCACCGGACAGTGTCCGGTGTGCACCGGACTGTCCGGTGCCCCCGACGACAGAAGGCAAGGATGGCCTTCCGGATTTGCTCTCAACGGCTCCTAGCTGCCTTGGGGCTATAAAAGGAGCCCCTAGGCGCATGGAGGAGACGCACAAGCAACCTTTGAGCATTCTTGATCATCCACACTCAGTCATTGCGCATTCGTTTGTCATTCTAAGTGTTTCGAGCTCCGTTCTAGTGAGAACTTTGTGATACTCTTGTGAGCTCGATTCTTGGCCGTGTGTGTGCGCGTTTCGCTGTGGATTTGTGTGTGTTGCTTCCCTCCCTTACTCTGTGCTTTTTGTGATCATATACTTGTAAGGGCAAGAGACTCCAATTTGTGGAGATTCCTTGCAAACGGGATAGTGAAAGGCAAAACAAAACACCGTGGTATTCAAGTGGGTCTTTGGACCGCTTGAGAGGGGTTGATTGCAACCCTCGTCCGTTGGGACGCCACAACGTGGAGTAGGCAAGCGTTGGTCTTGGCCGAACCACGGGATAAACCACTGTGTCACCTCTGTGCTTAATCTCTTGTGGTATTGTGTTTTGTTGAGACTTCTCTTTAGCCACTTGGCAATTATTGTGCTAACACTTAACAAGTTTTTGTGGCTTAAGTTTTAAGATTTCACAGGATCACCTATTCACCCCCCTCTAGGTGCTCTCATTAGGTGAGGAAGCAGCAGAGTTCTGTTGCTTCTGTACCAAGGTGGTTCCTAATGAAGATAAGCAAGAATGAAGTGCGGGAGGAAAGGATCCTCCACTAAGACTTTTTGTGTGATAGCTGTCGGGAGGAGTTTTTACCTCCCTTGGTATGTGTAATAATAATACTCTGCACTCGTTATATTCGTGGTCTGTAATAACCAACGTGATCTTACTTTTTAATAAATGTAAGCTTATGTAATCGCTTCCGCATTTCTTTATCTCCGATGTTCTGTAATGTCTGCATGACGGGTGAGACGTTCCTGGAAAGGTAAGGAAAGATACCGAGCTTGTCAAGTAGTTCAGGGGCACCTATAGGGTTGTCTGAGGTCCGTTGGACAAGGACAACTGTAGGTGGGCCTAATTACTTGGGAGGTTCCGTCATAGTCCAGTCAATTTCCACGCCCCAAGATGTCAACAACTGCACTAATGGGCTGCATGGGGAAGGGTTGGAAGCTGATGTGGAGCATACCACAGGAAACAAGGTTGATAAAGCTGAAGCTAGAGCACATGACAACAAGAAGCTGAGGAGAGGTGATCGGACAAGGAAGCTAAATCCCAAGTACTATGGTGCCAACTGGCTGTAATACGACCCACTTAGAGTTGTTAAGTGGTGGCTTAGTTTTGATTCCAAGTATAAAGTGATACACCTGCTCTATTGTAAAGCGACTTTTGGCTATTGGCAAACATGAACAGAAAGAAAGAGGAAACCACGAACCTGATATCACAGAGAGATGCTGTAAGTGCCTAACATTTGGTATTCAGAGCCAAACTGGATCACCACCACGAGTACAATACAAGACTCCAAGCCAAAGAGGAGCGATGGTGCCTCCGAGAGTGGAAGATTCGATGGCGCAGTTGATGGCTAAAATTGATGAAGGCAACAAGGAGACATGCCGACACATGGAGGCGATCCATGCTTCTATGGAAAAGATGGAGGCTACGGTTCAAGGACTGGTGTCCAATCACAGCGAGTTCTAGAAGTGGCGGCCGGATATCGAGAAGAAAGTGGTGGAGATGGCGGAATCCCTGAAGAAAATTCAAACCCAGATGGGTAAGACGCCGCCGAAGACCTTCACCGCTCCATCGACTACCCCGCTGGGCACGATGCCAGTGGGTACCAGTGCTTCAGCAACCACTACATCATCTACGTCGATGGGGGAGATGGTGACGAGTTCCACGCTGCACCGCACGGTGGATCCGTTTTGGCGACCTACTGCCGAGCAGGAGATGAATCGGATGTCTACACTTACAGGAGGTATGAACACACCTAATCCCCATGCACCCTGGTTGTTCGGCCAAAGTCCCATGAGCTAGTTTGCATCACCAAACTGGTCACAAGGTTTAGGTGGTACTCTACCCCAGATGAGTTTTCCAGTGTTCAATGGATCTAATCCTAAACTATGGAGGAGCATATGTGAAAGCTATTTCGAGTACTATGTTGTTCTGGTGGAAATGTGGATTCGCCTGGCTACAATGCATTTCGAGGGTCCAGCTTTGTTTTGGTTGCAGTCGATGGAAGGAAGAACCCAGGAAATGAACTAGGGTGAGCTCTATGCAGCGCTGATCACCCGATTTGGTCACGATCAACACAATTTACTCATCAGGCAATTCTATCACATATACCAAACTGGATCGGTGTTGGATTATATTGAACAATTTGACGTGTTGTTGCACCAGTTGTTGGCTCATGAGAATCATCTAACAACCACTATGGTTACTGCTCGGTTTGTGGATGGACTCAAAGATGACCTCAAGGCAGTGGTAATCATACAACGTTTAGCTAACCTTGACACTGCATGTTCTTTAGCTTTGTTATAGGAGGAAGTAATGAGTAATACTGGATGCCGAGAACTGAGAAGACTGGATATCAGTTCAATTAACAGGTCTCCAAACAAAGCCAACACGTTACCTCTGCTGTCAAGTAACCGGGCATCTGGCTTGTTGGAAGAACGTAGATCAGTAACAACTTGGGGTGCTAAAGGTAGGGGAAGTAAAATGGCAGCCCTCAAGGAATATAGAAAGGCCAAGGGACTGTGTTTTAAGTGTGGAGAAAAATGGGGCCAACTTCACAAATGTTCCAACACAATACCTTTACATCTAGTGGAGGAGATGTGGGCGTTAACCATAGCTGAACCTGACTTGGTGGTGGAATCTGAGGAGACCGTCATGGGGCATGATCAGGAAAGTGTGCTGGCGATATCAATAGCAGCAGTGTCAGGCAGTGAAGGAAACAAAACTATCAGGCTGTGGGCATCTATCTACTGCCAACAAGTTCTGGTACTAGTGGATTCTAGAAGTTCAACAAGCTTTATGGACACTCATTTGACAGGAGTGATGATAGGAGTTCAACCTTTATCAGTGTCGTTGCAAGTAAAGTTAGCTGATGGAATAAAATTATGGAGTACATATGTTATGCCTGATTGCCAGTGGATGTGTAGGGGCAATACTTTTGTCCATGACTTTAAAATACTATCGTTAAGTGGTTATGATCTAATACTAGGAATGGATTGGTTGGAGAAATATAGTCCCATGTCGATACACTGGGGACAAAAGTGGTTGAAGTTCATGTATAAAGGACAACCAGTACAGTTGCAGGGTGTCTTGCCTAATACCTAGTCATGCCCTACCCTTAGTTGTATTCAATTTGATTCGCTTATCAGACAAGAAGCCATTGAACAATTGCTGGAGTTACAAGTGACTTCTTTTGATCAACAAATGGAGATGCCTGCTGTGGTGACAGAATTGGTTAACCAATTTAATCATCTGTTTGAAGAGCCAAAGGAGTTATTGAAAGGGAATTAGGGTTACACCTATTTCCTAAACAATTTATGGTGGTTGAATTGCCTAACACAAATAATTGGACTAACTAGTTTGCCCAAGTTTATAAGTTCTACAGGTACCAAAGGTTCACCATAAGCCAATAAAAAGACCAAGAAAAAGGGTTCAAACAAAGGAGCAAAGAGACAATCGAAGGCACCCTGGTCTGGCACACCGGACTGTCCGGTGCACCACCGGACAGTGTCCGGTGCACCAGGGAAGATCGGCTTCAAACTCTTCACCATCGGGAATTCTCGGAGCCAGCGCGCTATAATTCACCGGACTGTCCGGTGTACACCGGACAGTGTCCGGTGCTCCAAGAGGACGCGGCTCCGAACTCGCCAGTCTCGGGAATTCGCTTCGGCTGTTCCGCTATAATTCACCGGACATGTCCGGTGTACACCGGACTGTCCGGTGTAACTGCGGAGCAACGGCTACTTCAGGCGCCAACGGTCACCTGCCAGCGCATTTAATGCGCGCCAGAGCACGCAGAAGTCAGGCACGCGCGAACAGGCGCACCGGACACTCTATAGTGCATGTCCGGTGCGCCACAGGACATCCAGGCGGGCCCAGCGTCAGAGCTCCAACGGTTGGATCCCTAACGTTCGGGTGACGTGGCTGGCGCACCGGACATGTCCGTTGTGCACCGGACTGTCCGGTGCACCATGCGACAGACAGCCTCCACCCAAACGGCTAGTTTGGTGGTTGGGGCTATAAATACCCCCAACCACCCCACATTCAAGTCATCCAAGTTTTCCTACTTCAACCACTTACAAGAGCTCTAGCATTCAATTCTAGACACACCCAAGTGATCAAATCCTCTCCAAATTCCACACAGCGCCTTAGTGATTAGTGAGAGAGATTTGCTTGTGTTCTTTCGAGCTCTTGCGCTTGGATTGCTTTCTTCCTTCTTTGATTCTTCATTGTGATCAAACTCACTTGTAATTGAGGCAAGAGACACCAATCTTGTGGTGGTCCATGTGGGAACTTTGTGTTCCAAACATTTGAGAAGAGAAAGCTCACTCGGTCCGAGGGACCGTTTGAGAGAGGGAAAGGGTTGAAAGAGACCCGGTCTTTGTGACCACCTCAACGGGGAGTAGGTTTGCGAGAACCGAACCTCGGTAAAACAAATCCACGTGTCACACTCCTTATTCGCTTGCGATTTGTTTTGCACCCTCTCTCGCGGACTCGATTATATTTCTAACTCTAACCCGGCTTGTAGTTGTGATTATTTTTGAGAATTTCAGTTTTGCCCTATTCACCCCCCCTCTAGGCGACTTTCAATTGGTATCAGAGCCCGGTTCTTCATTAGAGCCTAACCGCTCGAAGTGATGTCGGGAGATCACACCAAGAGGGAGATGGAGACCGGCGACAAGCCCACTACGAGTCACGGGAGCACCTCATCGGAAGAGTCCCGCACCAAGAGGAAGGAGAAGAAGAAGGACTCCTCCAAAGGGAAGAAGTCTTCTTCACACCACAAAGAGAAGAAGGAGAAATCTTCTTCCCACAAATCGCATCGGAGAGGCGACAAGCACAAGAGGATGAGGAAAGTGGTCTACTACGAGACCGACACTTCATCAACATCGACCTCTGGCTCCGATGCACCGTCCGTAACTTCTAAGCGCCAAGAGCGCAAGAAGTATAGTAAGATCCCCCTATGCTACCCCCGCATTTCTAAACATACACCTTTACTTTCCGTCCCTTTAGGCAAACCACCAACATTTGATGGTGAAGATTATGCTAGGTGGAGTGATATGATGCGATATCACCTAACCTCACTCCACAAAAGTATATGGGATGTTGTTGAGTTTGGTGTACAGGTACCATCCGTAGGGGATGAAGACTATGATACGGACGAAGTGGCCCAAATCGAGCACTTCAACTCCCAAGCCACAACCATACTCCTCGCCTCTCTAAGTAGAGAGGAATATAACAAAGTGCAAGGGTTGAAGAGTGCGAAGGAGATTTGGGACCTACTCAAGACCGCGCACGAGGGTGATGAACTCACCAAGATCACCAAGCGGGAAACGATCGAGGGGGAGCTCGGTCGCTTCCGTCTTCACCAAGGGGAGGAGCCACAAGATATGTACAACCGGCTCAAAACCTTGGTGAACCAAGTGCGCAACCTCGGGAGCAAGAAGTGGGATGATCACGAAGTGGTTAAGGTTATTCTAAGATCTCTCATTTTCCTTAACCCCACTCAAGTTCATATAATTCGTGGTAATCCTAGATATACACTAATGACTCCCGAGGAAGTAATCGGGAATTTTGTGAGCTTTGAGTATATGATCGAGGGCTCGAAGAAAATCAACGAGCTAGATGATCCCTCCACATCCGCGGCACAACCGGTCGCATTTAAGGCGACGGAGGAGAAGGAGGAGTCTACACCAAGTAGACAACCAATCGACGCCTCGAAGCTCGACAATGAGGAAATGGCGCTCGTCATCAAGAGCTTTCGCCAAATCCTCAAACAAAGGAGGGGGAAGGACTACAAACCCCGCTCCAAGAAAGTGTGCTACAAATGTGGTAAGCCCGGTCATTTTATTGCAAAATGTCCTATATCTAGTGACAGTGACAGGGGCGACGACAAGAAGGGCAAGAGGAGAGAAAAGAAGAGGTACTACAAGAAGAAGGGCGGCGGTGCCCACGTGTGCCGCGAGTGGAACTCCGACGAGAGCTCCACCGACTCCTCCTCCGACGACGAGGACGCCGCCAACATCGCCGTCACCAAAGGACTCCTCTTCCCCAACGTCGGCCACAAGTGCCTCATGGCAAAGGACGGCAAAAGGAAGAAGGTTAAATCCAAATCCTCCACTAAATATGAGTCTTCTAGTGATGAAAATGCTAGTGATGAGGAGGATAACTTGCGTACCCTTTTTGCCAACCTTAACATGGAACAAAAGGAAAAATTAAATGAATTAATTAGTGCTATACATGAAAAGGATGACCTTTTGGATTCCTAAGAGGACTTCCTAATTAAGGAAAACAAGAAACATGTTAAGGTTAAAAATGCTTATGCTCTAGAAATAGAAAAATGTCAAAAACTATCTAGTGAACTAAGCACTTGCCATGACACTATTGCCAACCTTAGAAATGAAAATGCTAAATTAATTGCTAAGGTTGATTCAAATGTTTGTAATGTTTCAATTCCAAATCTTAGAAATGATAATGATGATTTGCTTGCTAAGATTGAGGAATTGAATGTATCTCTTGCTAGCCTTAGAGTAGAAAATGAAAATTTGATTGCTAAGGCTAAGGATTTTGATGTTTGCAATGTTACTATTTCCAACCTTAGAAGTGAGAATGATATATTACATGCTAAGGTTGTAGAATTAAAATCTTGCAAACCCTCTACATCTAATGTTGAGCATGTTTCTATTTGTACTAGATGTAAAGATGTTGATATTGATGCTATTCATGATCATGTGGCTTTAATTAAACAACAAAATAATCATATAGCAAAATTAGATGCTAAAATTGTCGAGCATAACTTAGAGAATGAAAAGATTAAATTTGCTAGAAGTATGCTCTATAATGGGAGACGCCCTGGCATCAAGGATGGCATTGGCTTCCAAAGAGGAGACAATGTCAAACTTAGTGCCCCTCCTAAAAGATTGTCAAATTTTGTTAAGGGCAAGGCTCCCATGCCTCAGGATAACGAGGGTTACATTTTGTACCCTGCCGGTTATCCTGAGAGCAAAATTAGGAGAATTCATTCTAGGAAGTCTCGCTCTGGCCCTAACCATGCTTTTATGTGTAAGGGTGAGACATCTAGCTCTAGGCAACCAACCCATGCTAAGTTGCCTAGAAAGAAAACTCCTAGTGCATCAAATGATCATGGCATTTCATTTAAGACTTTTGATGCATCTTATGTTTTGACTAACAAATCCGGCAAGGTAGTTGCCAAGTTTGTTGGGGGCAAACACAAGGGCTCCAAGACTTGTGTTTGGGTACCCAAAGTTCTTGTTTCTAATGCCAAAGGACCCAAAACCCTTTGGGTACCTAAAGTCAAGAACTAAACTTGTTTCGTAGGTTTATGCATCCGGGGGCTCAAGTTGGATCATCGACAGCGGGTGCACAAACCACATCACACGGGAGAAGAAGATGTTCTCCTCCTACGAGAAAAACCAAGATCCCCAACGAGCTATCACATTCGGGGATGGAAACCAAGGTTTGGTCAAAGGTTTGGGTAAAATAGCTATATCTCCTGACCATTCCATTTCCAATGTTTTTCTTGTAGATTCTTTAGATTACAATTTGCTTTCCGTTTCGCAATTATGTCAACTGGGCTACAACTGTCTATTCACTGATGTAGGTGTCACTGTCTTTAGAAGAAGTGATGATTCAATAGCTTTTAAGGGGGTGTTAGAGGGTCAGCTATACTTGGTGGATTTTGACAGAGCTGAACTCGACACTTGCTTAATAGCTAAGACTAACTTGGGTTGGCTCTGGCACCACCGACTAGCCCATGTTGGAATGAAGAATCTTCATAAGCTTCTAAAGGGAGAGCACATTTTGGGACTAACAAATGTTCATTTTGAGAAAGACAGGATTTGTAGCGCATGCCAAGCCGGGAAGCAAGTTGGCAGTCATCATCCACACAAAAACATCATGACAAGTGACAGGCCACTGGAGCTCCTTCACATGGATTTATTCGGCCCGATCGCTTACATAAGCATCGGCGGGAGTAAGTACTGTCTAGTTATTGTGGATGATTATTCTCGCTTCACTTGGGTGTTCTTTTTGCAGGAAAAATCTCATACCCAAGAGACCTTAAAGGGATTCTTGAGACGAGCTCAAAATGAGTTCGGCTTAAGGATCAAGAAAATTAGAAGCGACAATGGGACGGAGTTCAAGAACTCACAAATAGAAGGCTTCCTTGAGGAGGAGGGCATCAAGCATGAGTTCTCTTCTCCCTACACTCCACAACAAAATGGTGTAGTGGAGAGGAAGAATCGAACTCTATTGGACATGGCAAGAACCATGCTTGATGAGTACAAGACACCGGATCGGTTTTGGGTCGAGGCGGTCAACACCGCCTGCTACACCATCAACCGGTTATATCTACACCGAATCCTCAAGAAGACATCCTATGAACTCATAACCGATAAAAAGCCCAATATTTCATATTTTAGAGTTTTTGGTAGCAAATGCTTTATTCTTGTTAAAAGAGGTAGAAAATCTAAATTTGCTCCTAAAACTGTAGAAGGCTTTTTACTAGGATATGACTCAAACACAAGGGCATATAGAGTCTTTAACAAATCCTCAGGACTTGTTGAAGTTTCTTGTGACGTTGTGTTTGATGAAACTAACGGCTCTCAAGTAGAGCAAGTTGATCTTGATGAGATAGGTGAAGAACAGGCTCCATGCATCGCGCTAAGGAATATGTCCATTGGGGATGTGTGCCCTAAGGAATCCGAAGAGCCTCCAAATGCACAAGATCAACCATCCTCCTCCACACAAGCATCTCCACCAACTCAAAATGAGGACGAGGCTCAAGTTGATGAAGAAGAAGATCAAAGAGATTGGCCACCTCAAGATGACGGCAACGATCAAGGGGGAGATGCAAATGGTCAAGACAAGGAGGATGAAGAACCAAGGCCGCCACACCCAAGAGTCCACCAAGCAATCCAACGAGATCACCCCGTCGACACCATCCTCGGCGACATTCATAAGGGGGTAACCACTCGATCTCGTGTTGCACATTTTTGTGAGCATTACTCTTTTGTTTCCTCTATTGAGCCACACAGGGTAGAGGAAGCACTTCAAGATTCGGATTGGGTGATGGCGATGCAAGAGGAGCTCAACAATTTCACGAGGAACGAGGTATGGCATTTAGTTCCACGTCCTAACCAAAATGTTGTAGGAACCAAGTGGGTCTTCCGCAACAAGCAAGACGAGCATGGTGTGGTGACAAGGAACAAAGCTCGACTCGTGGCCAAGGGGTATTCACAAGTCAAAGGTTTGGATTTTGGTGAAACCTATGCACCCGTAGCTAGGCTTGAGTCCATTCGCATATTATTAGCCTATGCTACTTACCATGGCTTCAAGCTTTATCAAATGGACGTGAAGAGTGCCTTCCTCAATGGACCAACCAAGGAGGAGTTCTATGTTGAGCAACCTCCCGACTTTGAAGACAGTGAGTATCCTAACCATGTCTATAGGCTCTCTAAGGTGCTTTATGGGCTCAAGCAAGCCCCAAGAGCATGGTATGAATGCCTAAGAGATTTCCTTATTGCTAATGGCTTCAAAGTCGGAAAAGCCGATCCTACTTTATTTACTAAAACTCTTGACAATGATTTGTTTGTATGCCAAATTTATGTTGATGATATTATATTTGGGTCTACTAACGAATCTACATGTGAAGAATTTAGTAGGATCATGACACAGAAATTCGAGATGTCTATGATGGGGGAGTTGAAGTATTTTCTAGGATTTCAAGTCAAGCAACTCCAAGAGGGAACCTTCATTAGCCAAACAAAGTATACTCAAGACATTCTAACCAAGTTTGGAATGAAGGATGCCAAGCCCATCAAGACACCCATGGGAACCAATGGGCATCTCGACCTCGACACGGGAGGTAAGTCCGTGGATGAAAAGGTATACCGGTCGATGATTGGTTCATTACTTTATTTATGTGCATCTCGACCAGACATTATGCTTTCCGTATGCATGTGTGCAAGATTCCAAGCCGACCCTAAGGAATCACACCTTATGGCCGTAAAACGAATCTTGAGATATTTGGCTTATACTCCTAAGTTTGGGCTTTGGTACCCTCGGGGATCAACATTTGATTTGATTGGTTATTCGGATGCCGATTGGGCGGGGTGTAAGATTAATAGAAAGAGCACATCGGGGACTTGCCAGTTCTTGGGAAGGTCCTTGGTGTCTTGGGCTTCAAAGAAGCAAAATTCGGTTGCTCTTTCTACCGCCGAAGCCGAGTACATTGCCGCAGGCCATTGTTGCGCGCAATTGCTTTGGATGAGGCAAACTCTGCGGGACTATGGTTACAAATTAACCAAAGTTCCTCTTCTATGTGATAATGAGAGTGCAATCCACATGGCGGATAATCCCGTTGAGCATAGCCGCACTAAACACATAGCCATTCGGTATCATTTTCTTAGGGATCACCAACAAGAGAGGGATATCGAGATTTCATACATTAACACTAAAGATCAATTAGCCGATATCTTCACCAAGCCACTTGACGAGCAAACTTTTACCAAACTTAGGCATGAGCTCAATATTCTTGATTCTAGGAATTTCTTTTGCTAATTTGCACACATAGCTCACAAGTATACCTTTGATCATGTCTCTTTTATATATGCTATGACTAATGTGTTTTCAAGTGTATTTCAAACCAAGTCATAGGTATATTGAAAGGGAATTGGGGTCCTCGGCGAAGACAAAGGCTTCCACTCCACTCTACTACTCATCCTTCGCCGTCGCTCCGCATCACTCTCCGTCTTTGGTATAGTTTTTACTCATATATTTTAATTGCCAAAGGGGAGATAGTAGTTAGCAAAAGGGCCTATATTTCATTCCAAGTATTCGTTTTTGGCGATTCATGCCAAAGGGGGAGAAAGTATTGGCCCAAAGCAAAAGAACCGCACCACCACCCTAAATTTTAAATTTTTAAAATGATTTTCAAATTGATAAATTTCAAATTGATATCTTTTTGTGTTCAAAAGGGGGAGAAAGTAATATTTTCAAAATTGATATCTTAAAACCCTCTTGAACACTAAGAGGAGAATTTATTAAGGGGGAGTTTTGTTTTAGTCAAGGAAAAGCATTTTAAGACAAAGGGAGAAAATTTCAAATCTTGAAAATGCTTCTCAAAATCTTATTCATTTACCTTTGACTATCTTGCAAAATGACTTTGAAAAGAATTTACAAAAGAATTTGCAAAAACAAAACTTGTGGTGCAAGCGTGGTCCAAAATGTTAAAAATAAAGAAACAATCCATGCATATCTAGTAAGTAATATTTATTGGCTAAATTCTAAGTAACCTTTGCACTTACTCTTTGCAAACTAGTTCAATTTTACACTTCTATACTTGCTTTGGTTTGTGTTGGCATCAATCACCAAAAAGAGGGAGATTGAAAGGGAATTAGGGTTACACCTATTTCCTAAACAATTTTTGGTGGTTGAATTGGCCAACACAAATAATTGGACTAACTAGTTTGCCCAAGTTTATAAGTTCTACAGGTACCAAAGGTTCACCATAAGCCAATAAAAAGACCAAGAAAAAGGGTTCAAACAAAGGAGCAAAGAGACAACCGAAGGCACCCTGGTCTGGCACACCGGACTGTCCGGTGCACCACCGGACAGTGTCCGGTGCACCAGGGAAGATCGGCTTCAAACTCTTCACCTTCGGGAATTCTCGGAGCCAGCGCGCTATAATTCACCGGATTGTCCGGTGTACACCGGACAGTGTCCGGTGCTCCAAGAGGACGCGGCTCCGAACTCGCCAGTCTCGAGAATTCGCTTCGGCTATTCCGCTATAATTCACCGGACATGTCCGGTGTACACCGGACTGTCCGGTGTAACTGCGGAGCAACGTCTACTTCATGCGCCAACGGTCACCTGCCAGCGCATTTAATGCGCGCCAGAGCGCGCAGAAGTCAGGCACGCGCGAACAGGCGCACCGGACACTCTATAGTGCATGCCCGGTGCGCCACAGGACATCCAGGCGGGCCCAGCGTCAGAGCTCCAACGGTCGAAACCCTAACGTTCGGGTGACGTGGCTGGCGCACCGGACATGTCCGATGTGCACCGGACTGTCCGGTGCACCATGCGACAGACAGTCTCCACCCAAACGGCTAGTTTGGTGGTTGGGGCTATAAATACCCCCAACCACCCCACATTCAAGTCATCCAAGTTTTCCTACTTCAACCACTTACAAGAGCTCTAGCATTCAATTCTAGACACACCCAAGTGATCAAATCCTCTCCAAATTCCACACAATGCCTTAGTGATTAGTGAGAGAGATTTGCTTGTGTTCTTTCGAGCTCTTGCGCTTGGATTGCTTTCTTCCTTCTTTGATTCTTCATTGCGATCAAACTCACTTGTAATTGAGGCAAGAGACACCAATCTTGTGGTGGTCCTTGTGGGAACTTTGTGTTCCAAACATTTGAGAAGAGAAAGCTCACTCGGTCCGAGGGACCGTTTGAGAGAGGGAAAGGGTTGAAAGAGACCCGGTCTTTGTGACCACCTCAACGGGGAGTAGGTTTGCGAGAACCGAACCTCGGTAAAACAAATCCACGTGTCACACTCCTTATTCGCTTGCGATTTGTTTTGCACCCTCTCTCGCGGACTCGATTATATTTCTAACTCTAACCCGGCTTGTAGTTGTGATTATTTTTGAGAATTTTAGTTTCGCCCTATTCACCCCCCCCCTTTAGGCGACTTTCAGTTACCCCCAAAGAGATGGATTGACCATGCCATACCCTTAATTCCAGGAGCTCAAGCTTTCCGGTTAAGGCCATATCTGAAAGTCGCCTAGAGGGGGGGTGAATAGGGCGAAACTGAAAATCTCAAAAATAATCACAACTACAAGCCGGGTTAGCGTTAGAAATATAATAGAGTCCGCGAGAGAGGGCGCAAAACAAATCGCAAGCGAATAATGAAGTGAGACACGCGGATTTGTTTTACCGAGGTTCGGTTCTCTCAAACCTACTCCCCGTTGAGGAGGCCACAAAGGCCGGGTCTCTTTCAACCCTTCCCTCTCTCAAACGGTCCCTCGGACCGAGTGAGCTTCTCTTTCTCAAATCACTTGGGAATCAAACTTCCCGCAAGGACCACCACACAATTGGTGTCTCTTGCCTCAATTACAAGTGAGTGTTTGATCACAAGAAAGAATGCCAAAGAAAAAGAAGCGATCCAAGCGCAAGAGCTCAAATGAACACTACAAATCACTCTCTCTAGTCACTAGGGCTTTGTGTGGAGTTGGGAGAGGATTTGATCTCTTTTGGTGTGCTTTGCAATGAATGCTAGCTCTTGTATAGTGGTTGGAAGTTGGAAAACTTGGATGCAATGAATGGTGGGGTGGTTGGGGTATTTATAGCCCCAACCACCAAAAGTGGCCGTTGGGAGGCTGTCTGTTCGATGGCGCACCGGACAGTCCGGTGCACACCGGACATGTCCGGTGCCCCCGCCACGTCATCAATGCCGTTGGATTCTGACCGTTGGAGCTTCTGACTTCTGGGCCCGCCTGGATGTCCGGTGCATCCTTTGTTCATTGTCCGGTGCGCCAGTATGGGCGCGCCTGACTTCTGCGCGCGCAGAGCGCGCATTAAATGCGCCGCAGGTAGCCGTTGGCGCCGAAATAGCCGTTGCTCCGTGGTTACACCGGACAGTCCGGTGCACACCGGACATGTCCGGTGCACACCGGACATGTCCGGTGAATTATAGCGGAGTGGCTGCTGCGCGATCCCGAGGCTGGCGAGTTGCGGAGGCTGCGCTTCCTTGGAGCACCGGACACTGTCCGGTGTACACCGGACAGTCCGGTGAATTATAGCGAAGCGGCCTGAGAAATTCCCGAAGGTGACGAGTTCGAGTTGGAGTCCTCTGGTGCACCGGACACTGTCCGGTGGCGCACCGGACACTGTCCGGTGTACACCGGACAGTCCGGTGCCTCCAGACCAGAGGTGCCTTCGGTTGCCTCTTTGCTCCTTTGTTGAATCCAAAACTTGATCTTTTTATTGGCTGAGTGTGAACCTTTTGCACCTGTATAACTTATACACTAGAGCAAACTAGTTAGTCCAATATTTGTGTTGGGCAATTCAACCACCAAAATTATTTAGGGACTAAGTGTAAGCCTAATTCCCTTTCAATCTCCCCCTTTTTGGTGATTGATGCCAACACAAACCAAAGCAAATCTAGAAGTGCATAATTGAACTAGTTTGCATAATGTAAGTGCAAAGGTTGCTTGGAATTGAGCCAATATAAATACTTACGTGATGCGCATGGATTGTTTTCTTTGTTTTTGACATATTGGACCATATTTGCACCAAAAATTTTGTTTTTGCAAATTCTTTTGTAAATTCTTTTCAAAGTCCTTTTGCAAGATAGTCAAAGATAAATGAATAAGATTTTTCAAAGCATTTTCAAGTTTGGAATTTTCTCCCCTCGTTTCAAATGCTTTTTCCTTTGACTAAACAAAACTCCCCCTCAAATAAAGTCTCCTCTTAGTGTTCAAGAGGGTTTTAAGACATCAATTTTGAAAATACTACTTGCTCCCCCTTTAGAATTGAAAATACTACTTGCTCCCCCTTTAGAACACAAAGAGATACCAATTTGAAATTTTCCAATTGAAAACCATTAATTTTTTAAAATTAGGGGTGGTGGTGCGGTCCTTTTGCTTTGGGCCAATACTTTCTCCCCCTTTGGCATGAATCGCCAAAAACGGATAATTGGAATGAAATATAGGCCCTTTGAAGTACTTTCTCCTCCTTTGGTCATAAAATAAATGAGTGAAGATTATACCAACGTTGGAGAGTGATGCGGAGCGACGGCGAAGGATGAGTAGTAGAGCGGAGTGGAAGCCTTTGTCTTCGCCGAAGACTCCAATTCCCTTTCAATATCACTATGACGTGGTTTGGAATACACTTGAAGACACATTAGTCATAGCATATAAAAGAGACATGATCAAAGGTATTCTTATGAGCTATGTGTGCAAGTTTAGCAAAAGAAATTCCTGGAATCAAGAATATTAAGCTCATGCCTAAGTCTGGTAAAAGATTGTTCATCAAGTGGCTTGGTAAAGATATCGGCTAATTGATCTTTAGTGTTAATGTATGAAATCTCGATATCCCCCTTTTGTTGGTGATCCCGAAGAAAATGATACCGAATGGCTATGTGTTTAGTGCGGCTATGCTCAACGGGATTATCCGCCATGCGGATTGCACTCTCATTATCACATAGAAGAGGAACTTTGGTTAATTTGTAACCGTAGTCCCGCAGGGTTTGCCTCATCCAAAGCAATTGCGCGCAACAATGGCCTGCGGCAATATACTCGGCTTCGGCGGTAGAAAGAGCGACCGAATTTTGCTTCTTTGAAGCCCAAGACACCAATGATCTTCCCAAGAACTGGCAAGTCCCCGATGTGCTCTTTCTATTAATCTTACACCCCGCCCAATCGGCATCCGAATAACCAATCAAATCAAATGTGGATCCCCGAGGGTACCAAAGCCCAAACTTAGGAGTATAAGCCAAATATCTCAAGATTCGTTTTACGGCCGTAAGGTGAGATTCCTTAGGGTCGGCTTGGAATCTTGCACACATGCATACGGAAAGCATAATGTTCGGTCGAGATGCACATAAATAAAGCAATGAACCAATCATCGACCGGTATACCTTTTGATCCACGGACTTACCTCCCGTGTCGAGGTCGAGATGCCCATTTGTTCCCATGGGAGTCTTGATGGGCTTGGCATCCTTCATTCCAAACTTGCTTAGAATGTCTTGAGTATACTTTGTTTGGCAAATGAATGTGCCCTCTTGGAGTTGTTTGACTTGAAATCCTAGAAAATACTTCAACTCCCCCATCATAGACATCTCGAATTTCTGTGTCATGATCCTACTAAATTCTTCACATGTAGATTTGTTAGTAGACCCAAATATAATATCATCAACATAAATTTGGCATACAAACAAATCATTATTAAGTGTTTTGGTGAATAGAGTAGGATCGGCTTTGCCGACTTTGAACCCATTAGCAATAAGGAAATCTCTAAGGCATTCATACCATGCTCTTGGGGCTTGCTTGAGCCCATAAAGCGCCTTAGAGAGCCTATAAACATGGTTAGGGTACTCACTATCTTCAAAGCCGGGAGGTTGCTCAACATAGACCTCCTCCTTGATCGGTCCATTGAGGAAAGCACTCTTCACGTCCATTTGATAAAGCTTGAAGCCATGGTAAGTAGCATAGGCTAATAATATGCGAATTGACTCAAGCCTAGCTACGGGTGCATAGGTTTCACCAAAATCCAAACCTTCGACTTGTGAATACCCTTTGGCCACAAGTCGAGCTTTGTTCCTAGTCACCACACCATGCTCATCTTGCTTGTTGCGGAAGACCCACTTGGTTCCTACAACATTTTGGTTAGGACGTGGAACTAAATGCCATACCTCGCTCCTTGTGAAATTGTTGAGCTCCTCTTGCATTGCCATCACCCAATCCGAATCTTGTAGTGCTTCCTCTACCCTGTGTGGCTCAATAGAGGAAACAAAAGAGTAATGTTCACAAAAATGTGCAACACGAGATCGAGTAGTTACCCCCTTATGAATGTCGCCGAGGATGGTGTCGACGGGATGATCTCGTTGTATTGCTTGGTGGACTCTTGGGTGTGGCGGCCTTGGTTGTTCATCCTCCTTGTCTTCATCATTTGCATCTCCCCCTTGATCGTTGCCGTCATTTTGAGGTGGCTCATCTTCTTGATCTTCTTGTTCAACATCTTGAGCCTCATCTTCAATTTGAGTTGGTGGAGATGCTTGCATGGAGGAGGATGGTTGATCTTGTGCATGTGGAGGCTCTTCGAATTCCTTAGGACACACATCCCCAATGGACATGTTCCTTAGCGCTATGCATGGAGCCTGTTCTTCACCTATTTCATCAAGATCAACTTGCTCTACTTGAGAGCCGTTAGTCTCATCAAACACAACGTCACAAGAAACTTCAACAAGTCCTGAGGACTTGTTAAAGACTCTATATGCCCTTGTGTTTGAGTCATATCCTAGTAAAAAGCCTTCTACAGTTTTAGGAGCAAATTTAGATTTTCTACCTCTTTTAACAAGTATAAAACATTTGCTACCAAAAACTCTAAAATATGAAATATTTGGCTTTTTACCGGTTAGGAGTTCATAGGATGTCTTCTTGAGGATTCGGTGAAGATATAACCGGTTGATGGCGTAGCAAGCGGTGTTGACCGCTTCGGCCCAAAACCGATCCGGTGTCTTGTACTCATCAAGCATGGTTCTTGCCATGTCCAATAGAGTTCGATTCTTCCTCTCCACTACACCATTTTGTTGTGGAGTGTAAGGAGAGGAGAACTCATGCTTGATGCCCTCCTCCTCAAGGAAGCCTTCAATTTGAGAGTTCTTGAACTCCGTCCCATTGTCGCTTCTAATTTTCTTGATCCTTAAGCCGAACTCATTTTGAGCCCGTCTCAAGAATCCCTTTAAGGTCTCTTGGGTATGAGATTTGTCCTGCAAAAAGAACACCCAAGTGAAGCGAGAATAATCATCCACAATAACTAGACAGTACTTACTCCCGCCGATGCTTATATAAGCGATCGGGCCGAATAGGTCCATGTGTAGGAGCTCCAGTGGCCTGTCACTAGTCATGATGTTCTTGTGTGGATGATGAGTGCCAACTTGCTTCCCGGCTTGGCATGCGCTACAAATCCTGTCTTTCTCAAAAAGAACATTGGTTAGTCCTAAAATGTGTTCTCCCTTTAGAAGCTTGTGAAGATTCTTCATTCCAACATGGGCTAGTCGGCGGTGCCAGAGCCAACCCAAGTTAGTCTTAGCAACCAAGCAAGTGTCGAGTTCAGCTCTATCAAAATCTACCAAGTATAGCTGACCCTCTAACACTCCCTTAAATGCTATTGAATCATCACTTCTTCTAAAGACAGTAACACATATATCAGTAAATAGACAGTTGTAGCCCATTTGACATAATTGGGATACGGAAAGCAAATTGTAATCTAAAGAATCTACAAGAAAAACATTGGAAATAGTATGGTTAGGTGATATAGCAATTTTACCCAATCCTTTGACCAAACCTTGATTTCCGTCCCCGAATGTGATAGCTCGTTGGGGATCTTGGTTTTTCTCATATGAGGAGAACATCTTTTTCTCCCCTGTCATGTGGTTTGTGCACCCGCTGTCGAGTATCCAACTTGAACCCCCGGATGCATAAACCTACAAAACAATTTTAGTTCTTGACTTTAGGTACCCAAACGGTTTTGGGTCCTTTAGCATTAGAAACAAGAACTTTGGGTACCCAAACACAAGTCTTTGATCCCTTGTGTTTGCCCCCAACAATCTTGGCAACTACCTTGCCGGATTTGTTAGTTAAAACATATGATGCATCAAAAGTTTTGAATGAAATAGCATGATCATTTGATGCATTAGGAATTTTCTTTCTAGGCAACTTAGCACGGGTTGGTTGCCTAGAACTAGATGTCTCACCCTTATACATAAAAGCATGGTTAGGGCCAGAGTGAGACTTCCTAGAATGAATTTTCTTGATTTTGCTCTCGGGATAACCGGCAGGGTACAAAATGTAACCCTCGTTATCCTGAGGCATGGGAGCCTTGCCCTTAACAAAGTTAGACAAGTTCTTAGGAGGGGCATTAAGTTTGACATTGTCTCCCCTTTGGAAGCCAATGCCATCCTTGATGCCCGGGCGTCTCCCATTATAGAGCATACTTCTAGCAAATTTAAACTTCTCATTTTCTAAGTTATGCTCGGCAATTTTAGCGTCTAATAATGCTATGTGATCATTTTGTTGTTTAATTAAAGTCATGTGATAATGAATAGCATTGATATCAACATCTCTACATCTAGTGCAAATAGAAACATGCTCAATATTAGATGTAGAGGGTTTGCAAGATTTTAATTCAATAACCTTAGCATGTAACAAATCATTTTTAGTTCTAAGGTCGGAAATTGTAACATTACCAACATCTAATTCTTTAGCCTTAGCAATTAATTTCTCATTCTCATTTCTAAGGCTAGCAATAGAAACATTCAACTCATCAATCCTAGCAAGCAAATTATCATTATCATTTCTAGGATAGGAAGTTGAATCAATACAAACATGAGAATCAACCTTAGCAATTAATCTAGCATTTTCATTTCTAAGGTTGTTAATGGTCTCATGGCAAGTGCTTAGCTCACTAGACAATTTTTCACATTTTTCTACCTCTAGAGCATAAGCGTTTTTAACCTTAACATGTTTCTTGTTTTCCTTGATTAGGAAATCCTCTTGGGAGTCCAAGAGATCATCCTTTTCATGGATAGCACTAATTAGCTCATTTAATTTTTCTTTTTGTTCCATGTTAAGGTTGGCAAAAAGGTTATGCAAATTGTCTTCCTCACCACTAGCATTATCATCACTAAAAGATTCATATTTAGTGGAGGATTTAGATTTAACCTTCTTCCTTTTGCCGTCCTTTGCCATGAGGCACTTGTGGCCGACGTTGGGGAAGAGAAGTCCCTTGGTGACGGCGATGTTGGCGGCGTCCTCGTCGTCGGAGGAGGAGTCAGTGGAGCTCTCGTCGGAGTTCCACTCGCGGCACACGTGGGCATCGCCACCCTTCTTCTTGTGGTACCTCTTCTTTTCTCTTCTCTTGCCCTTCTTGTCGTTGTCCCTGTCACTGTCACTTGATAATGGACATTTAGCAATAAAGTGACCGGGCTTACCACACTTGTAGCAAACCTTCTTGGAACGGGATTTGTAATCCTTCCCCTTCCGTTGCTTGAGGATTTGCCGAAAGCTTTTGATGATTAAGGCCATCTCCTCATTGTCGAGCTTGGAGGCGTCAATTGGTTGTCTACTTGGTGTAGACTCCTCCTTCTTCTCCTCCGTTGCCTTGAAGGCCACCGGTTGCGCCTCGGATGTGGAAGGTTCTCAAGCTCGTTGATCTTCTTTGAGCCCTTAATCATGCATTCAAAGCTCACAAAATTCCCGATAACTTCCTCGGGGGTCATTAGTGGATATCTAGGATTACCACGAATTAATTGAACTTGAGTGGGGTTAAGGAAAATAAGAGCTCTTAAAATAACCTTAACCACCTCGTGGTCATCCCACTTTTTGCTCCCGAGGTTGCGCACTTGGTTCACCAAGGTCTTGAGCTGATTGTACATATCTTGTGGCTCCTCCCCTTGGCGAAGACGGAAGCGACCGAGCTCCCCCTCGATCGTTTCCCGCTTGGTGATCTTGGTGAGTTCATCACCCTCGTGCGCGGTCTTGAGTAGGTCCCAAATCTCCTTTGCATTCTTCAACCCTTGCACTTTGTTGTATTCCTCCTTGCTTAAAGAGGCGAGGAGTATGGTTGTGGCTTGGGAGTTGAAGTGCTCGATTTGGGCCACTTCGTCCGTATCATAATCCTCATCCCCTACAGAAGGTACCTGTGCTCCAAACTCAACAACATTCCATATACTTTTGTGGAGTGAGGTTAGATGAAATTTCATTAAATCACTCCACCTAGCATAATCTTCGCCATCAAAAGTTGGCGGTTTGCCTAATGGAACAGAAAGTAATGGAGTATGTCTAGATGTACGGGGATAGTGTAAGGGGATCTTACTAAACTTCTTGCGCTCTTGGCGCTTAGAAGTTACGGACGGTGCATCGGAGTCGGAGGTAGATGTTGATGAAGTGTCGGTCTCGTAGTAGACCACCTTCCTCATCCTCTTGTGCTTGTCGCCTTTCCGATGAGACTTGTGAGAAGAAGATTTTTCCTTCTTCTCTTTGTGGTGAGAAGAGGAAGATCTTTTCTCCTTCCGTTTGGAGGAGCCCTTCTTCTTCTCCCTCCTCTTGGTGCGGGATTCTTCCGATGAAGTGCTCCCTTGGCTTGTAGTGGGCTTGTCGCCGGTCTCCATCTCCCTCTTGGTGTGATCTCCCGACATCACTTCGAGCGGTTAGGCTCTAATGAAGCACCGGGCTTTGATACCAATTGAAAGTCGCCTAGAGGGGGGGTGAATAGGGCGAAACTGAAAATCTCAAAAATAATCACAACTACAAGCCGGGTTAGCGTTAGAAATATAATAGAGTCCGCGAGAGAGGGCGCAAAACAAATCGCAAGCGAATAATGAAGTGAGACACGCGGATTTGTTTTACCGAGGTTCGGTTCTCTCAAACCTACTCCCCGTTGAGGAGGCCACAAAGGCCGGGTCTCTTTCAACCCCCCCCCCCCTCTAGGCGACTTTCAATATCAGTATACTCCACAACAGAAAGATGAAATTGAAAAACAAGTGGCTGAGATGCACAAAATGGTATAATTCAATAGAGTACTAGTTCATTTGCTTCACTTATTTTACTTGTCAAGAAGAAAGATGGTGGGTGGCGACTATGTGTTGACTACCGTCGGCTTAATGCTTATACGGTGAAGAACAGATATCATATGCCTATATTCGATGAGATAGCAGACAAATTAAGTGGAGCAGCTATTTTTTCCAAGCTAGATCATCGAGCGGGGTACCATCAGATACGGATCAAAGACGGGGATGAACCAAAAACCGCTTTTCAAACTCATTCTGGTCATTTTGAATACCGAGTCATGCCGTTTGGATTAACGGGGGCACCGGCTACATTTCAAGAGTTCATGAATCATATTTTAGCTCCACTTCTACGCAAGTGTGTGGTTGTATTTTTGGATGATGTGCTTGTCTATAGTTCCAGTTTGGAACTTCACTTGCAGCATTTGAAGGCGGTGTTTCAAATACTCAGTGAGCATCAATTACACCTAAAAAGGTCCAAGTGTTTGCTGGCTCAAAATACCTTGGAATTTTTGGGTCATGTGATCAGTGCACAGGGAATCTCCACTGATCCAAGCAAGGTACAAATTGTTCAGAATTGGCCAGTTCCAACTTGCATTAAGGACCTTCGCAGTTTCTTAGGCATGGCCGGCTACTACAGAAAATTTGTGCGTCATTTTGGTATTATCAAGAAACCACTCACTAATCTCTTACGCAAAGACACAATGTTTGTATGGACAAGTGAAACTCAGCAGTCCTTTGAAATATTAAAGCAAGCTCTAGCTGAAGCATCTGTGTTAAGTATTCCTAACTTTCAGAAGACATTTGTGATTGAGACTGATGCCAGTGGAGGGGGTATTGGAGCGGTGTTACAACAAGAAGGTCACCCAATTGCTTATATTAGCAAGGCACTTGGGCCAAGGAATTTGGGATTATCTATTTATGAGAAAGAGTGTCTGGCTATTCTTTTTGTTGTCGACCATTGGCATTCGTACTTGCAACATGGAGAGTTTCTTATCAAAACAAATCAACAGTCTCATTCACCTTGATGATCAACGAGTTTCTATGGCTTGGCAACAAAAGGCACTGACAAAGATGTTGGGCTTACAATACAAGATTGTGTACCATAAGGGGACAGATAACAGGGTGGCTGACGCTTTGTTACGCTGGCCTGGATTGGAAAAAGATGAGCCACATCTTCAGCTGAATGCATTGGTAGTTTCCACCGTAGTTCCGAATTGGTTACTACAGGTGGTGCAAGGCTATGAGCAGGATCCTAATGCTCAACAGATTCTACAGAAGCTTGCAACTGGGACTAGTACTGGTCAGTACACTCTCACAAATGGAGTAATCAGACACAAGGGTCGTATTTGGTTGGGCGCTAACACAATTTTGCAGCAGACTCTTATGACAGCAATGCATAGCAATGCCTTAGGGGGCCACTCCAGTTTCCCTGTTACATACTGGAGACTCAAAACGATGTTTTCCTGGCCTGCATGAAACAGCAGGTGAAGGAATTTGTGCAGTCTTATCTCATATGTCAAAAGGCCAAACTTGACAAGGCCAAGTATCTAGGACTTCTTCTTCCACTTCCAATTTCTACACATGCATAGCACACGGTCAGCCTCGACTTTATCACTGGTTTACCACAGTCTGGCCGTTCGAATTGCATTTTAGTGGTGGTTGACAAATTCTCCAAATATGCCCATTTTATTCCCTTGGCTCATCCGTTTATAGCTCTTTCTGTAGCTAAAGTATATTTGTCTGAGGTCTATCGACTCCATGGACTACCGGCTGCAATGATTTCTGATCGAGGTCCTGCCTTTACAAGTCGACTATGGCAGGAACTATTCTAACTTGCTAGCACTCAGTTATGTCTTAGCAGTGCTTATCATCCTCAGTCAGATGGACAAACAGAGCGAGTGAATCAGTGTCTTGAAACTTACATTCGCTGTTTCGTACAATCTTCTCTGAAGAAATGGGCGAGTTGGTTACCATCGGCAGAGTTTTGGTACAACATTTGTCACCATTCAACTCTAGGCACTTCCCCATTTTAAGTATTGTATGGTCACTCCCCTCTCCATTTCGGGCTCGCTGACAATGGACAGTGCACTGTACCTGATCTTCAAGAGTTGTTGAAGGAACGCCAGTTGATGTTACAATAGGTTAAAATGCATCTCCATTGGGCACAACAACGTATGAAGAGACAGGCTGACAAGGGAGGAACTGAACATGTCTTGGAAGTGGGCCAACAAGTATTTCTCAAATTACAACCTTACTGTCAAACTTCAGTGGCTGCTCGCCCTTACCCCAAACTAGCATTTCGGTCCTTTGATCCATTTGAAATTATTCGTAAGATTAATCTTGTGGCTTATGAGCTAGCTCTTCCACTAGGCTCGGGCATTCATCCGGTGTTCCATGTTTCACAATTGAAGCATAAAGTGGGATCCAATACCTCTTGTTGGGGGCCTTCGTCCTCCGAAGGTCCTCAAAAACAAGATTTGACAATATTTTCCAAGTGAATTATATGAACAGGTATTCTCGGACTCAGATTGTGAACATGGAGTACGGACAGGACGAAGCTTAAGCCAGACGAAAGGAGGTTGATGAAGGATGGGCTGGTTACCATGCTGTACGAAGGATGGCGCGCAGCCGAAGCTATGCGCAGGAAAGCTTCGTCGCGATAGCAGAACGGGGAACCGACCTAAAGATGAAAAGACTACTTAGGCCTTGACAGACTCCCATAGGTCATTAGCAAATGTAATGGACATAAATGTAATTTTACATGGGCTGCGTCTCACGCCTATAAATAGATGAACAGTACTCCCGTACTGTTCACGCTGACTTGGCATTTGCTTTTGCGTCATCCTTGTACTTTTGCCTTCCTGCAATCCGAAGGTACATTTGTAATTTGAAGTCATTTCTATTGCTACATAATAATAAAATAGAAATGACATTGTGATAAAGTTTAAATGTTTATATTACTTTTTATGTTATGCATAAGTTCTTCGTCATAACTTATTGTGCTCACGAAGACATATTGTTTATGACCTTCGTCCGGAGCACGTTATATCCCGAAGGGAAATAATGTTTCAAAGGACGAAGGACCTTATCATTTAACACTTTTTATGTTGCCTTGTTCTTAATACGAAGCATTTGAGAACAAGTCACCAACATTGGCGCCCACCTCCGGTGAACTCACTTCCACTTTGAGTTTTTTGAACACCTTCGGAAGCTATAGACCCTCGCTATGGCGCCGAAGAAAGCTTCAGCGACTGGGGCTGCAGCACTGCAACCGCTGGACCCCAACCAGGAGATCGTCTCTCTTCGGGAGGCCCGAAGCCAGAAGAGGAAGGCCGTCAGCCCGACGCTTCAGGAGGATGAACTAGACCAAGAGATCAGGGATATGGAGATGCTTCATCAACAGGTGCAGAGGAAAAAGGAGAAGATGGCCAGGCTAGCTGAGCTGCAGAGGCAGATAGACGAAGCTTCTGAAGAAGTTCGCCATCTTACTCACGATGAGCAGAACAGAAGGCCTCAACAAAAAGACCTTCATCCAGAGGGCTTCTTCAACGAAGATGACTGGTATGACAATTTCCATCATGGAAATTTTGTTTTCGATGATGCTTCTCCCGTGTCCGCTGAGCTGCAGGCTACACCTTGGCCTTCGTCCTACAAGCCACCCCAGCTTCCCATATTCGATGGCCACTCAGACTCGAAGCAGTTTTTGATGAGCTACGAAGCAACAGTGTCTTCGTATGGTGGCAATGCTGCAGTCATGGCAAAGTCTTTTGTTATGGCTGTCAGGAGTGTTGCTCAGACCTGGTATTCCTCCCTTCGACCAGGAACGATTACTTCATGGCAAAAGCTGAAGGACATGTTGTTAACCAGCTTTTAAGGGTTTCAGACGAAGCCGGTTACTGCTCAAGCCTTGTTCCAGTGCACTCAGGATCATGAAGAATACCTTCAGGCGTATGTCAGAAGGTTCTTACGTTTGAGGGCGCAGGCACCAACGGTGCCCAATGAAATTGTCATCGAAGCCATGATCAAGGGGCTTCGTCCTGGACCTTCAGCTCAATACTTTGCTAGGAAGCCTCCTCAGACTTTGGAGAAGCTGCTCCAGAAGATGGACGAGTACATTCGTGCCGACAATGATTTTCGCCAAAGAAGGGAGGAGGCCTTCAGATTTTCTGAAATAACCAGGGGCTTCGGAGGAAGATTCTATCCGAGGCATGTCAGGTCCATCCACAACTCTACTCAAAATGATGATAAGGGGAGTCAGCAGAACAGGACGCAGTGCTCCTCACAGGCTTCGGGGCAACAGCAGACTTTCTTCCGGCCACCAGCTCCAAGAGGCAGAGGCGCCAGGGGCTTCGGCGGAAGATTTGGAGATCAACCAAGGAGAGTATTTTGCTTATTCTATGGTGAAAACAAGGGTCATACCACCAGGATGTGCCATGTTACCATCCAAAAGCAAAAGGAGATAGCCGAAGCTGCAGCGCAACAAGCTCAGCCGAAGCAGGTCATGCATACTGCTTCGTACCATCAGCCTTACATCCCAGAATACGTGGGCAACCACCCTGCAGTTTCTGTAGCTTCGGCGAGTCAACCTCAAGCTTCATGGCAACAGCCCCCGCCTCCACCACCGCTGCAACAAGGCCAACAGCCGGAAGGGAGCCAATATGTTCCACACCAAAGGGATCTCAGAGAACAATCTGAAGCTCGCACAGTCAATAGCACTGTGCCAGAGTCGAAGCACATTTATTGACAAATATCCTACCTTGATAGCAGTCTTTTCCATTTAGTTCTATTTTCTGTGTAATAAAGAACATTTCAGTTTTCATGTAATAGTTTCGTGGTTGGTCATAAGGAAAATCTATCTTCTCCACAGGCTTAAGTTGCTGAAGCTTAAAAACTCGTGATAACAAGGAGGTCCTTCAAATTATAAAAAGTCCTTCGTAGCAACAAAAAAGTCGTTCTAAGGAACGCAGAGTAAGTTGCTGAAGACACAAAAAGCCGTTCCGAAGGGAGCGCAGTGTAAGTTTTCTGCTCCAAAGTCGTTCCTAAGGGAATGCAGAGCATACAGCGAAAAGTCAACGCTGATACCGCCTAAGTAAAAGGCGAAGAAGCTCCAAAGACGTTCCTAAGGGAATGCAGAGCTTACAGCGAAAAGTCAACGCTGATACCGCCTAAGTAAAAGGCGAAGAAGCTCCAAAGACGTTCCTAAGGGAATGCAGAGCTTACAGCGAAAAGTCAGCGCTGATATAAAGATATTTTGTGAGGATATGTGTGTATCTTCGGAACAAATGTCATCCACATAACATAGCATCATCACATCATTTTGCATAGCATAAGCATCATACATCATGTTGCATATGGCAAAAGAAGGGGACACAGTATCAACCTTCGAAAGGACGCTTTGAGAAAGTGAAAATTGTGCAGTCACGAAGGAATACAATGTTGATCTTCGGAATACAGCTTCGGAGAATGTTTTCACGAAGCATGAATGTGCTTCATCAGAGTAATATCGAAATTGTACAGCTTCGGAGAATATTTTCACGAAGCATGGACGTGATTCATCAGAATAGTATTAAAGGAGAATGTCTTCTTTACGAAGCATGAAAAGAAGGGAAGGTGTTTTTTCGCCGAAGGCTCAAAAATGGTATGTATGTAGAATTTCATGCATCGTAAAGAATTGAATAATGAAAAGAAACTTGTATATTACATTCAAATGTACAAAATATTACATAGATCACATTTCAAATGTTTTTTCTAATAACATCTAGTCTTCTCTTAGTACTACTTCGGCAGCCTCATTTAGAAGTTGATCAACAACTTTATCCATGATAGCTTCGGCCATTTGTTTAATTTCGTCATCCCCTTTCGTGTGAGGGTCTGCAGACGATCCAGCAGGTTCTGAGGGAAGAGAATATGTTTACATTACTATCACAGACCGCGAGCAAAGTCTGAAATTAAAAATTACAACATAATAAGAACGACTAATTAATACCTATTCGCCCTTCGGGCTCTATACTTTTTTCGGCAACTTCTGTCACTTTCCTAGCATCATGGATGCCTTTTTCACTCTTTTGAATAATTTCTTGTGCCATTTCTCGGCCGCCGTTGTCCCAGATATCAGTAAAGAATTTTCCGCCAACCATGCTTGCTTCGGCCGAGGGGTCTTTGATGTCTTCAGAAGACAAGGCAGCTTCGGACTGAGCTAAGGATTTTACATGCTCGCAACCTTTCTTCTCCAAAACAGTGGCAATTCCTCTAGCACCCGAAAAAGCGCAGATGTCACCGCGGCTACTCAGGATTTCCTCGAAGGCCTCTGCTTCGTGGCTGATCCATTCCATTGGACCTTCGGGATTGCCTCTTGAGAAATTCTCTTCACTAGAAAATGCGCCAACGCTGGCGAAGCTGGATTTTATCTTTTTGACGCATTCTATAGATTTAACATAGCATTTCCTCTGGGATGCACGAAGCTCCTTAACACTTAACTCTAAATGATTGACCAACTGATCACTGAGCTCTCGTTTTGTTTCTTCAAGCACACGTTCCTCTTTAGCTCTAGCCAGCTGTTTCTGAAGATCTTTAATCTCACGTCTTTGGGCTTCGGCCTGGACCTTTGAGGCAGCTTCGTCCTTTTTTACCTTGTCTACCAATGTAAGCAGAATTTTATCCTTTTCCAAAGCTTCGTTTCTCAGTTTAATAACTTCTGACCGTAGGTTGTTGAACGCAATTTCATAGCTCTCATCTTCCGCACTCTTTTGTGCTCTTAATGCGTTGCTTAGGATTAAACCCTATATGTAAAAAAACAAGTTGCTATAAGAAAAAAAAATGAGTTACGAATTAAAAAAAATTTCAAGTGCCCAATTCCCATACCTTTAGGCTATTGTACGCAAGACTGTCCGCGAGATCCTCCTTCGTCATAGCACTTAATCCAACTTCGAGCTTCGGGAATCCCATACTTCTAGCCATCTCCCGGCAGACAGTTAATTCTTTGTTATCAGGAAGGCAGTATAGGAAGTCATCTTCATTTGTTCCATTGAACACTACTGCCCCCTTCGGATATTTTAACTCTCTGGCATAGTGATTGGCTTCATAAGTCTCTTCTTCAGATAATTTCTTTCCCGAAGCATGTCGCACGATGTAATCGTATATGTTGGAAGGAGCTTCGGGGACGGCGGTGTCAAGTTCTTCAACCAAAACTGGTTCTGATATTTTTATTTGTTCGGTTTCCAAAGATTGTTCCTTGGTGGGCTCTGAAGGCCCAGCTTCAGCTTCAAGTTGTTGCTTCGAAGCTTCAGTAGACGCTTCCACAAGTTCAACAGTCTTCTTTGGAGTTGTGCTTGAAGACTTAATTGTCTCCAAGACATCTAGCACGTTCACCATTCTTTTTCTTTTTGGGGTCACCGATGGGCCCTTTTGATTTTTTATTATTTCAACATTTGCTGAAGGACTTAAGGTTTCCAATATTTTTTGGCCTTCAATTCTCGGTTTTTCTGCCTTCTCTGCTGAAGGCGCTTCAGTTTTATCTTCTTTCTTCGGCACTGGAGTTGGTTCCGAAGTTTCAGTAGCCAAAGAGACTTCACCAATAAACTCAGGCACTGTGGCCGGCTCAATAAAACGCGCTCGGTGGGTGAGCACCTTCATCTTTTTCCTTTGCGGCGCTGGCTCACTAGTGGCACTCATGGCAGCTTTTATCGCAGGAGAAGTATTTTTTCTTTTGCGGCCCGACACCGGATAGTGGTAGTCAGGGTAGACAAACCCGATTGCATCAAATACCCGGTTGAGCCTTTTCTTCTTTCGGCCTCCGAAGGCTGCCGATAGTGCAGTGTTCTCGGCCTTCGAATACACCCCAAGCAGTTCGTCACTTAATGTTTCAATGCTTTTCAACCAGTCGTCATCAGGTTCAACAAACTTATCCCCGTATTTGAATGTGTATTTCAGTCTAATCAGTCCGCCTTCGTCGGACTCTTTGTTGGTCTCCTTCGGCATTTCCCACTTTCCTGCAAGTGGCCACACCCTGAAGGCAATATGCTCTTGGACCAAGTCCCTTGTCCCAATAAAAGAGCAGACTACACCGAAGGCTCTTTGGCATTCCTCGGCTGCTTCATCCATTTCAACCTTCGGCCTTTGAAGTCCGAAGCGTTGCCAGATGGGGCGCATAATGATATTCTTAACATCTTCCTGCGCTGTTAAGTCATTCTTTACGTAGAACCACTCTGTCATCCAGGCTCCGGGCCACCTCTTCCGAAAGGTTGGCACAGGGCGGCTTGACCCGGAGCGGGCACCGAAGCTGTAACACCCAAAGTTGTTATGATATTGTTCTTTCCCCCAGGGCTTCGTCTCATATAACAACTCATGAATGTTGCAAAAGCTTTTAGCATTTGGTTCTAAACCTTGGCTTTTCACAGCCCAGACAAACATCCCCATTCTTATGATAGCTTCGGGAGTAATTTGATGAAGGTAGACTTGAAATGTCTTCAGGACTTCGACAACAAAGCTGCTTAGGGGGAATCGAAGCCCAGCCTTGAGAAAGCTTCGGAAGATTACGACTTCATCTTCTTTGGGAGTGGGAGAAGTTTTTTCTCCAGCATCAGCCCTCACAATAGATATATCTCGAAAATATCTCCCTCTCATATTGTCGATATGACTCTGCTTAATAGTGGTTTTCCCGAAAACCGTGTGACTTGGCCTCCATGGTCGATCTTCGGACTCTTCCCCACCACTTTCTACATCATAACTGTCGCTGTCACCAGTATCTTCAGACAAACCTTCCAGAATCTCCTTGGTGATTTTTTCCGTATTGGTCTCCGCCATCGCTATAAGGAACCCCAAGTTCTTCTCTTCGTCGAGACTCAGCTTCATCTCAGCAGGGACCTTCTTATCTTCAGACATCTTCGGAAACACTAAAAAACTGTTTTCAAGGCCGAAGCTTCAAAACCAAAAGATCAGCAAATCTTAGTGCGCAAGAGCTAAAAATTTAGTGGGCGGAAGCAGATGGCAAGTGAGAGTACCAAAATGAGTTTGCGGTATGATCTTATTTATACGCCCAGTGCGTTGAAAATCGAAAGACCCCGCTTGTCAGTGAATGTTGCTATTCTAGCAAAGGGAAGGTGTTTTTTCGGACCTTCGGCTTAAGGCCTTCGTCCATATCGCAATCTGAATTTGTCACTAACAAATTAATATTGCGAGGGGCTACTGTTGGGGGCCTTCGTCCTCCGAAGGTCCTCAAAAACAAGATTTGACAATATTTTCCAAGTGAATTATATGAACAGGTATTCTCGGACTCAGATTGTGAACATGGAGTACGGACAGGACGAAGCTTAAGCCAGATGAAAGGAGGTTGATGAAGGATGGGCTGGTTACCATGCTGTACGAAGGATGGCGCGCAGCCGAAGCTATGCGCAGGAAAGCTTCGTCGCGATAGCAGAACGGGGAACCGACCTAAAGATGAAAAGACTACTTAGGCCTTGACAGACTCCCATAGGTCATTAGCAAATGTAATGGACATAAATGTAATTTTATATGGGCTGCGTCTCACGCCTATAAATAGATGAACAGTACTCCTGTACTGTTCACGCTGACTTGGCATTTGCTTTTGCGTCATCCTTGTACTTTTGCCTTCCTGCAATCCGAAGGTACATTTGTAATTTGAAGTCATTTCTATTGCTACATAATAATAAAATAGAAATGACATTGTGATAAAGTTTAAATGTTTATATTACTTTTTATGTTATGCATAAGTTCTTCGTCATAACTTATTGTGCTCACGAAGACATATTGTTTATGACCTTCGTCCGGAGCACGTTATATCCCGAAGGGAAATAATGTTTCAAAGGACGAAGGACCTTATCATTTAACACTTTTTATGTTGCCTTGTTCTTAATACGAAGCATTTGAGAACAAGTCACCAA
Source organism: Zea luxurians (assembly GCA_029449295.1). Taxonomy (NCBI): domain Eukaryota; kingdom Viridiplantae; phylum Streptophyta; class Magnoliopsida; order Poales; family Poaceae; genus Zea; species Zea luxurians. The sequence goes on along the minus strand of JAOPSE010000001.1, from coordinate 30,701,375 downwards.
CACCTCTGTTAGCAGAACAATTCCAGATGTGTTGACTGGATTACAGGTACCTGAAGAGATCCTAGACTCCAAACTGGTCTGTCATGGTGGCAAGGTTGTTGCTCAAGTTTTGGTGAAATGGTCTGGCTGGGACCCGTCTCTGGCCACCTGGGAGGACCAAAGGGTGATGAAGCAAGCATTTCCCTGTGCACCAGCTTGGGGACAAGCTGAGTTTCTAGGGGGAATATGTCAACAACTGCACTAATGGGCTGCACAGGGAAGGGTTGGAAGATGATGTGGAGCAGACCACAGGAAACAAGGTTGATAAAGCTGAAGCTGGAGCACATGACAACAAGAAGCTGAGGAGAGGTGATCGGACAAGGAAGATGAATCCCAAGTACTATGGCACCAACTGGTTGTAATAGGGCCCACTTAGAGTTGTTAAGCGGTGGCTTAGTTTTGTTTCCAAGTATAAAGTGATACACCTGCTCTATTATAAAGCAACTTTTGGCTATTGGCAAATTTGAACAGAGAGAGGAAACCACGAACCTGATATCGCAGAGAGATGCTATAAGTGCCTAACACAAGATGCCATGCCCAGGACCCTGACACACCCTGGTTACTCTCTCCGTCAAGTCCACGTGTTCCGAGCGGCTACGCAGATGAACTTCCCCGGCGACAGCTTCTCTACTCTCGGCTCTTCTCTGTGACGGCGATGGTGCTCGGATTTGGACGCTGGCTCAATGGACTAGGAGATGGGGGTGGCGGCGGGTATATATACGCAGGGGAGCCGGGTGGTTGCAACGGCCCAGGAAATCCAGTCGGGTGAGGACGACATCGCAGTATGCACGGAGCTGTTCACGGAGGGAGAAGGGTGAACCGACGAGGCGGGACCACACATCTATGTCCCAAGCATGCAAGGGCAAGGCAGGTGCACGTGACATCAAGTGAAACTCCGGTAGAGCACGCAGGTGACGCGGTAGTGAGGCTGAAGGCTGGGTCCCCATGACAACGCCTGCGAGCGCACGAGGAAGTCAGCTGACTCCCTGGTCCCAGCGCACAGTGCGAAAGCGGAGGAGCTGGCAACATGATCCCATAGCTCAGCGAGACTGAAATGTGGCTTCCTCGATCCGCGGCCCCGCTGGTCAGACACAGAGACCCTACGCTCCCGACGGCATTTCGTTGGGTTACTAGCTAACATGTGGGTTCATGCATCATTCACTCAGAGAAAAAGAAAAAGAGGAGGGGATCAAGTGGGCCGGCGGGGTTGGCTAGCCGGTGATTGGGCCGGCGAGAGAACTGTAGATAAGTTGGTTGTGAGTGTTTTGGCCCAGATAAGGTTGAGGTTTCCCTTTTCTTTTCTTTTTTTTTCTATTTAAATTTCAATTTCCAAATTCAGATGGAAGCTAAGTTTTTAGATTGAAGTCAATATTCACTAATCAAAATATCCAGCATGTAATGCAAATATATAAATTTTATAGTTCTTTTATCAATATTTCAAAACATTAAAAGAAGAACGGTTCACACATTATTATTTTCTGGAAAATATAGTTTGTAATGTAGATTATATATTAATAAATATTTTAACATAAATTTTATATATAATACAACTAAGGGTAATTTAGTTTATATATGTATCTTTTATTTTTAGCCTTTTATTTAGAAAATATATTCATTTTGGGAGCAGTGACTTTAAGGTAAGAGAATTTTATTGGAAGATATTTTATTTCAACACCCTTCGAGAATTTTCCTTATATTCACAAGATTGGACTTTAGGGCGTCACACCGGATCAGTACAAGGCTCGCTGGGCCTGCAAGGCTTCACCTAACGTCCCGGAGTGGACTATTGCAAGACCTTGAGCCCTATCGTGAAGCCTAGTACCATCCGGACTGTTCTGATTGTGGCTCTCTCATGGGCCTAGCCAGTGCATCAGCTCGACGTCAAGAATGCCTTGCTCCATGGCACTCTGACAGAGACGGTGTATTGCACTCCATCGGTCGACTTTATAGACCCTCCTCACCCCGACATGGTATGCAAGCTCAACTGGTCCCTCTACGGCCTCAAACAGGCGCCCAGAGCTTGGTACAATCGATTTGCCACCTTCTTGCTCTCATAGGGCTTTGTCGAGGCCAAGGCGAACATCTCCCTATTCGTCTTTTGCCACGACCTAGATACTGCGTACCTCCTCCTCTACATCGACGACATCGTCCTCATGGCCTCATTCCCCGACCTCATGCGACACATCATCTCCTCTCTCCAGTAGGAGTTCACGATGAAGGATCTAGGTGAGGTGCACCACTTTCTGGGGATCACAATCGAGCACTGGCCCCAGGGCCTGTGTATCCACCAGCGCCAGTATACCCTCGACATTCTCGAGCGTGCTGGCATGGCTGATTGTAAGCCCTACACAACTCTAGTGGACACTCAGGGTTTCGGTCTCTAATACGCACATTTGGTGGAAAGCCTGCACGGTACGGTGTATGATTTGGTGGAAAGGCAATACTTGGTAGGATCAGGCCCTTGCAGCTCTATGACCTTTGGGAGGTTATTTCTGTGGGCTTGTACAATTTTTGTGCTACTCATACGAATTGACATCAATACAATTCCTATAGGGCCATTTCGATTTTGCTTAACACATCTGTCATGCTAGGTACCTCTTATTATGGCCCTTCTTTTTGCTCTTTTTTTATTAGTTAATGAAATTGTATAGAATCTGTTTAATTTATCGGGTATTCTAGTGGTTTGCTCGCGCCATGCGCAAGTTTCTGACTGTTGTGGCTACACGGTTAAAAGATTGCTATTGTAGATATATAGGAACAACAATAGAAGCATGAAAACAATCAATGTGTCTCCATAGTTTAGGAACTGCTATGTTTTTTGGTTATTAGATACCAGTTTCTAATAAAACATGGATGCTGCAAGTTAAAAAAAATGTACAATTTACTTAAACATGGATGCATCGTCACTAATACAAACACAGGCATGGAGATTGATGTGCATTCTGCAGATTGTATAGATTTTTTTTATGAAGGCACAACTATTTTTGCATCTTATTACATGTTCCTTCTTCCTTCCATGAAAAGGAAAAAAATTGATGGCTCACAAAAATGTACAGCTACAACAAAGGCCGGGAAGTTATGCATGCTCTATACATTACAAAGACAAAAAAAGTATAGAACCAACAAATAAATCTTCATGGTCGTTGACATACCTGGATTGGAGAACACAACCTGTTGAGGATGAATATGAAGAGTGGCACTTGAAGGTCGAACTGCTTGCTTTGTTACTGAAGCATTAAATAACTATATCAGTAACTATGAAGGAAGCTATGCCGTCGAAATACGATCCAGCGGACGGGAAAAAAAGATAACGACATGGACCATTGAGGTGCAAGCTTTGCTCCAAGCTCTATATGTATATATGTAGTATATAATGGTAGATAAGTTCAAATCTATGAGTAGTTTGTCGCAGCTTAGGGGGTGTTTGGTTTCTAGGGACTAATTTTTAGTCCCTACATTTTATTCTATTTTAGTTGCAAAATTGCTAAATATAGAAACTAAAACTCTATTCTAATTTCTAAATTTGTCAATTTATAGTCTAAAAAGGAATAAAATGAAGGGACTAAACATTAGTCCCTAGAAACCAAACACCCCCTTATTATGATAATTTAATTTAACCGTCACATTCCTTGATACAGGCTTTTTGTGAGATGGATATAGATATAAATATGCAGATACAGGGAAGTATAATGCGCACATGTAGAGCTAGCATCAAGATCTTGCAGCAATACATAATAACTTTTTTCCGGAGCAGAACTGCAAAGCACTTTACATCCTAAATAAAAACATTATTGTTGAAGGGCCATGTCAGGCTCAGTACGTGAGAGCCTATAGTAATGTCAGACAACCAAGGTGGTATGTGTAATTTGTATGTACGGAATTGAGCTCAGTTTGGAGATAATAAATGTATATGGATTAGAGCTCATAAAAACTTGTAAACTAATAAGGTTGATTTACTTTAAAAAGCAATATACGGTGGTCTCAAGATAAAAGAGCATATCTATCATATTAGCTTTTGTAATAGAACAACCGAAACGTAGCACTTATAGCGGATCTAGACAAAACAGTTATTGGTGTCATCTCTATTAAGTTATAGTATTATCAACTCATTTAATCACTAAAAAACATATATACATTTTAATGGAGATTACTAAAATCTATTGGTGTCACGTGACACCACAAAAGTGCCCTGGATCCGCCCCCTAGCACTGACAAATGAGCAGTTTTGAATTATAGTCCGGAAATTGCTGTTACTAAAGGCAACTTATATGTGACATTCTTCACTTGGTTCGGAGATATGCATATGTGGCATGTAGGCGAGATTTATGTGCGGGGAAAAGATGGTAGGAGTTCTCATTTCCTGGCAGGATATGTGTGAGTGTCGATCAGACCTGTTAGAACATATGCATGGTTGATTTTTTTTTTTTTGAATGTATGGACCAGTGATATAGTACCTGTGGATGAGCAGCAAGAGCTCTTTTGATATTCATAGCAATCTCAACAGGAAGGTCATATGTAGCACACCCCTCTGACTAAATCACTACATAACTGTAATGGTACCTGCGAGGCACCATTACGCGGCGGAGAGGGATTAGTCAGGCAAGCGACAGTGGAAATGTGGAATGTGTGCGCATTGAGGATTCAACGGAGGCTACTCGCCATGGTTGGAGGAGAGAAGAAGCATGAGGACAGAGGTGTGGCGGGGCTATGTATGTATTACCGAAAGTGTAGCAAAATCCAGAGGCTAGGCTGATTCTCACCCGTCAGATGTAGATCGTACGAAGGAGATAAAAAAAAGACCACGTGGCTTATCTGGTTGAGCTTCAAACTGCAGGGCTTTAATATATAGAAAAGAAAGAATAGAAATTCCGTTTAAGTTTTAGATGTGCGTAGAGACGCACGAGGCCAATAAGTAGTAACAATAGATTACTGAAACATGACCACTTCCAGCAGTTTTAATAAGGACAGAGATGGTTGACAGCATTCAGATAGATATTGTGCTCACACTCACACACACACCACCACGCCGCGACCACGTTTTATTGTATATATACGTACAAACAAGCAAACAATAGGCTGATACCACTCTCATGTACGAGATAACATGCAGTTTAGATTAGAAGAAGACTACGCCCCACCAGCCGCACGTTCACGGGTAGACAGACCTTCCAAGTACCTCTCCACAATATCTAGACCGCAGAGTTCTTTCACCAGTGTCATCGGTGCAGGGACATCCATCTGGAACTCCAGCGGCGAGCGTCCAGATGACACGGTGCTGTCCGCAAACTCCAACCTCGCCGCTCGGATAGCTTCCCGCAGCGCGCAGTGGACGGACGAGGCAAGGACCAAGGCAGGTTCACCGGAAGCTGTGGCAGAAACACAGCACACAGACTGATGATCAGTATCTACCTACCATTACCAAGCCCCGCCTGTTTCAACCTGCACTGCAGTGGGGGAAGAAACTACCTTTTGAAGAGAGCACGCGGTTCTTGTGGTATCCGGTGTTCAGCACCTCGGCGTTGAACTGCTTCGGGATGATGTCCACGCTTGGGATCTTGTAGTCCCACGTGCTGTTGCTGATCATCAGGCCGTCGCTGTTCGTGGTGTACTCTTCGTACACGAAGAAACCGATTCCCTGTACAAACGACCCTTCGATCTGCAACATAGATTCCATGGATAAGGCACTAGCTATGTTGCAAAACCCGTGCCAGTATTTAGCTGTACTCATTTTGTTCATGAGACCGGTATGGAGCACAACAAGGCAGAGTAAGCTCTTGACAAGAGATACATTGTTTGCAAACGTCGCCAAGACTGAATGTTGCAAAATATGAAAGCATACAGTCATTTTGTATCAGGTGATCGTTTTTTTTAAGGGTCTATTATTTCTCTCTTTAAACATATGCATATGCAGTTCGAGGACAAAAAAAGAAACATGCAGCATTTCAAAAGTATACCTGCAATGGATTGAATGTTTGCAGATATAAAATTAAACTCCCAGCAGTCAACCCATTTTCATTTGAAAATGCCACCCAACAAGTTAACTCTCTAATACAGATCAAACAATTAACAGAAAAATGTGCTTCATATTTCTCATGTACTCAAATTATATTACCCTCATCCAGTCCAAAACCATGGTCTATAGTCTATAAATCAATGAACGAACTACATTCAGAATTAAAATTGGTTAAGACATGAAGCATAAAAGGATCGACAGCAAACCTGTCCTAAGTCTACTGCAGGGTTCAAGCTCTTCCCACAGTCGTACACAAGATCGCCCCTTATTATAGTGATTGCTCCCGTAAGAAGATCAATCTCCACCTGCACGATTTCGAATAGAAATAGCAATCCGCCTATAAGGCATCCGAACATGACTTAGCTGCCCCGGCCTGTTGTAATTAAACTAGTCTTGGGGATTTCGACGCGCACCTCGCTTATACCAGCTCCGTAGTTAAGGTACTTGTTAGAAACTTGACCAGGTACCCAGTACGCACTCGCGGACATATCGACATCGTCTTCATAGGCCTGCATCATGGAAACACCACAGGACGTTTTTTCTGATCGCTGGAAATAGCAAGCGATGAGAACGAACTAGAGAGGAGGATAAACTTGCCTGCGAAACCAAGGTATCCCACGAGACGTTCTCTGATCGCTGCTGCAGCCTGTCCAAGACTAGCTTTAACCTATCGTACAGCGTATCGCATGCCTGGAGGGTCGCTGCGCAGCTAGATTCAGAAGCGGTGCTGCCAGCAGTGAGTCCACCTTGGACCAAGTTCAAGGTGTCAGCCTGTAGAACGCGCACTCTCCCAAGAAGACATTCGCCGCCACCATCACCATCAGGCCACAGTCTTCCCAGAGCGAAGGCAGTCATCTGCTGCACTTTGGTCCACAGACCTTGCCCGATTTCGATTCCTCCAACCTCCACCACTACGGAGCCGTCCTTGAGCACGGAAACCCTTCCTGGGGCCGCCCTTGGCTCCACTTTGAAAATGAGGGGCACGCAAGAGATGCCCCGTTTCCGCCACTTGCTGTTGCTGTTGAACTCCTTTATGGATTCGGCTCGATCCAGGTAGCTTGAAGTTGACACCAGCCTATCAAAAATAGAATGCAACGTGTACGTAGAAGCTTCGCCCGCGCTGTCAGGGTAGAACGACTGAAGAGTACCGTAGGTGTGGAAATTCTTTTCCCTCACGCTGTTGGCATCCAGTGACAGGACAGACGCGACATGCTCGATTACAGCATCTGCGATTAGAGAGCCTTGTGTATCTCCAGGAGCACGCATTACAGATTTAGATGAGTTGTTCGTTCTGCAGAGCTTGATGTCAAATGACAGAGCGCCCCAGTTGTACTTCTTCACACTAGATATAATAGTGGCTGGCATTATGGGGCTCGCATCTGGAGATATCCCAGCGTTAATCAATAAATCTAGATGCAAGGCCGTAACTTTCCCATCGTTCTTGAATCCGACAGTATAATGAGCTTTCACTGGGTGCCTACCACCAACCATGACCATATCGGTATTGCGATTAAGGTACATTCGAACAGGACGCCGTAACTTGTACGCACAAAGTGCAGCTGCTGTTGCAACCTGCACAAGCATTTACCATATGTAAGAAACAGATAGTAATGTATACTGGGTCTTTATGGTTTCATGATACTGTTAGCAGATTGTCATATGCAATCACCACAGATGGAAATACCAAACATGTCAACTTAAGTAGTTTAAGTCTAAAATAGTTGCTAGAGGTCTTATAAAGGGTCTTTCTATTGCAAAGCCCAAATAAAAGTCATAGTTAGATTTTGGGTATTCATATTAAAAATAATATGAATACAAAAGTACAATAAATTATACTCCAGGGTAAAGAATTCATATTAAAAATAATTAATTTTATGAAATGGTAGATTTTGGGTATTATGATCTAGCTTTGTTTATTCTCACTTGGAATGATCTGAATGCCTTTCCACCGAAGCCTCCTCCAACCCTTCTTGTAATGACACGCACGTTGCTGAATGGAATACCTAAGCACCTTGCTATGACACTTTGTGCAAGTTCAGGGTACTGTGACGAACTGTAGACTACCAAAGTGTTATCTTCATCTGGAACTGCTAGTGCTGTCTGTGTTTCCATGTAGAAGTAGTACTCTGAGGCAAGTTTTACCTGCAGTCATCAAAACTACATAAGATATCTTCTCTTAGCTTCCATGAAAAGGGAAATAGGATAGGTACTAGTGAAAAGTACATTGATGGGTCTTTACTATGCAATTTCAAACGTCTATATTTTAAAACTTCCACAATAATTGACGCTTTATTATATATGTGAAACATCCCATTTTTTTCAACATTTATATATTTCAAGTAAAAATTGAATATACAAAAATTGAGTCACTAAATGTGTCATTAGGCATGTGATTTCTGGACCCCAGATTCCACTCAAAGAACTGGGCTCACACTTGTTTTTATTTTCTCTTCCTAATAAACTAGCACCAAAAACTTTTGCTGCCCTTTCAGAGAAAAAATATATATGTGACATTAAAAATAGTTACCAACACTACACTATTGCTAAATTCTAGTGACATAATGTTACATAAAGTTAAAGTAATGGCTGAAGTCGCATATCAAGACTCAAAAGATTTAAATCATCAAACAGGAAATAACTTCAGTAGTTTGGTTGGTGGGGTGTACTACTGTACAAGCATTGCGACTCTAGTGTGCAGATCAATTTCATGAGATTGCGAGTAGTACATATTCTATGAAAATTGGTAGTTAATCTAACACAAGTACTGTTCTACACCTGGATCACCTAAAAACGGAGAATTACAATTAGTAATTGTTACTTCAATCTTAACTTCAAAGTAGCTATACTGTTAGCAATTACTTTGAAGTAACCATTACAAAAGTGACTCAGTAATCCGAACTTTCAGAAGTATTGGTTTAGATAGTTGTCAACTCGGACGGATTATCTCAGCTTTTGGCTTCTCAAATGTATAAGATTTATTTGTCTATTGATGCATTAATGCAATAGTATGCAAGTATAGTTCAAAGCAGACTTTGCACAGGACGAGAAATCAAAATTTTGGAGTACATAGAACTGCATGCTTTAATTTTCCTTCATTATTATGTGAGAGGCTCCAGTACTGGGTCCCTCCTATTTTATGATGCAAGTGAAATTAAATTATTAACAAGTCTGGAAAGTTGTTGAACTAAAATACTTCTGTTGATGGGATCTTGTGATCAGCTTCTGCCATGCCCTTGGAAACATCACCAACTTCTTTAGGATATAATTCTGGGGGAACATCAAAGTAGCTACTTTTTTCCACTGCTTGCTCCACAGTTATGATCGGTGGGCTCAAATCTTCTGTGTCATATTCAATAATAACCTGCTTGGCTGCCATGTCAGCATACCTTTGTGTTTCTGCAATCTGAGGAAGAGGTAATGATTTAGCAATACTGATATGGTCATTAATATTCATAATTGTCCTTTATCAAAGAGATTTTTAAGAGAACAAAATTCATGTGAGTGGTTATACTACAAACATGAAAGGGCAAGTACCACAATGCCAAGAGCTTGACCAGCATACTCAGCAATTGGATCACCAAATAGTGGTTCGTCACCAAACATAAAGGATGATCCAATATTTTGTCCTCCACTTGGAATATCCCTTGCGGAAACAAAAGAGATGATCTTCTCTGATGCTAAAGAGGGTTTGAATTTTATACTTTTGACATAAGCAAGGGGTTGTGTGCTGTAAATAAATTCTCCATAGAGGCAATTCTTTGGAGCAGGAATATCATCAACATATAATGCCTCCCCTGTATTACACAATAGAAAATTAAAATCTTGCTCTGCAGAAAGATTAGGAGAATATGATGATAACAATACTAAAAACTGTAATGTAACCACAGACCAGATGCTTGAAGTTCAACACCATACTTTTTAATCGGTTCACCAACTGGTTTATATTCGTCACTAGAAAATGTTTCTCGACGTGTTGATAATGGCAGATTACGAACATCATCTGTATCTGCTGAATCAGTAGAACTGCTGGCCAGAGACTTTCCAGGCTCTGGGATGCATTTAGAAAATGGAGATAAGAAACTGAAGAGAAATCCAACAGCTGCACTGACTCTGTATTCAGGATGTGATGTTCCCTCCATTGGTACAACCGTTTCTCTAAGTAATTGAATTGCACCAAGTACAACTGATGCAGTGAGTGATTTACCAGTAAGGAATTCCTCCACCCTCGTTGCTCTAATAGCATGTTCTGTTCCATATGCACCAAAAGCCAACCGCAGATTACTCAATACAAGAGTATCTGATTGTTCATCCAAAGAAGCATGTCCCAGGAAAGCACAATTTACATATGAAACAGCATTGCCAAGAGGACGAGGCGCTGCTCTGTAAGTTTCAAATAGCAAACTTATATTTGCCCCGGAATCTGAAATCCAATTTGGAATAAATATGCTCAGGAGTAAAGTAGTAGCATCTATAGGAGGCTGCTCTAGGAACTCTTCCAAAGTAATTTGTCTCCGTTCTGCAACAACCTGAAGACAAACAGTTGCACCAGCACCAAGGAGTATGGTTGCAATGTCCGATGGAAATGGGAATTTTTGTGCCAAAACTATGTTTCCTCCAATACTAGCCGTGTTACGAACAAAAGGTGTAGCAACTTTGCTCATGTGGTTCGCAAGTTTTCTGAAAACTACACTTCCGTTTGGAGAGGATATAGATTCACATTCTTCCTCAAGTATCTCAATGGTCCTAGAGATTGATGTAGCTACTCCAATTTCAATTCCAGACCCCATCCTTACAATATTTGAAAGTTCTGGAATGCCTCCTATGTCAATATACTTACTGTAGATGTCTTGATCCTTGTATCCTGGTACACCACTGCTAGTATTTCCAACAACCACTTTGACTGAGTCACTAAATAAACAAGAATTTATTAACTCGTAATATTCTTTGATACTTTTCGGATGATACCAACCCTCCCCGGAGGCTGCAATACAAGGATTATTTAGATGATCAAGTGAAGATTTTAACTCAGTTTTTAGAAAGTCTGGGAAGGTGCAGACTCCACCACCAAGGGTGTAACTTGGCAATTCACTAACATCTGGGTTCCTATCACCTTTCTTCCAGAATATATTAAGGCCCAAATCCTCCAAGTCAACATCTGATGCAAAACTTTTGCAGGCATCAACAATTGGACGATAACCAGTGCATCTGCACAAGTTGCCAGAGAAAGCCTTTCCTGCTTCTGATACTTTTAGTTTTGAGAAGCCCTTTGGTGGTTCAGGCCTCTTGGATTTGTCAGCTTTGATAAGGGAAGTGAAAATAGACATGCACATTCCAGGAGTGCAGAAGCCACACTGAGAGGCATGAAACCCAGACATCCTTTCCTGAACAGCATGAAAGCCATATTGGCTATTACCCAGACCCTCAGTAGTGATAACCGAACAGAAATTTATAGTGTAAAGAAGTGTCAGGCATGAACTTGCTGTAAATTCAGTCACTTCATCCGTCTTTGGGTTATATTTTGCTATAAGGACAACACAAGCCCCACAACCACCTGCGATACCAATAAGGGAAAACAAGTCATACTAAATATACCACAAAGATGTGCAAGAATAGGGCAATAGGCTGACTGAAAGATCTGAATCTAACTGACTAAAATAACAAATATGTTGGGATTTCATTTGTGTGGTACAGACTCTCTATTCCAAACCTGAATTTAAACCACCCAAAAAACAAATATAGTTAGTGATTGAGATATAACAAACTAATTCAATTTACAAATCTTACAATTTTAAGGATTACCGCCAATCTCTCATGCGGGTACAAATATCTACATGTTTTGTTTCCAGAAGAGAGATACTTTTGAAATAGTATTTTAGTGGCCTTATCATGAACTTTTAAGAGCCTTGCCAAACAACTTCTGAATACCTGCAATATCACATTAACCAGGAAGATAGTCCGCACTCTAGATTCAACTCCCTCCCAAGTTTACTGGATCGAAAAATCCATATCTATAAATCAAGAAAAGTAAACCTAACCCGAATCTGAAGTCGCGCTACGTAGAACAAACAGAACATTGTTTCGTTACCCTGGTGTCACTGATGGATGCAAAGTGCACCACCAAGACCGAACGCACTGAAGGAGCTCGATGCTGGCGGCATCTCTACCGCCTATTCTGTCCGAAGTGAGCTCATATCGAGGCAGCATTCTGCGGCGACCCAACTCGTTTGCCATGGACAGGGAAGTCCCTTGCCGCCGCGGATCGGCGAAGCAAGGCACATGAATGATGGTCTCTGCATGCGTCGACGGCTAGACTGGAGACTGACTGACTGGAAGCTATTCGACGAAAAGTGTCAAAGCGTTGTGTTTGTGCGAATTGGTCATTTGGCTCAAGTCAAGCCAAATCTTATTTACAAACCTTATTATACTATTCCAGTTAAACATAAATGCATAAACGGTCTTGAAACTCACAATTCGGTCTTAGGTCGTGCTTGAAACAGCATGTATAGAGCCGTGTAAAACTCTATTTTAATATTTTTGACTACATTGATTACATAATGTTTTTAAATAATGAGTGGGATAGAAAGAGTGGTGTTGGTGTCTTTTTGGAGCGCCAATTACTGCGTGAGAACCGGTGGCGGTGCTCTCTGCACAGGCGCGGACGGTCCGCGGCCAGGGGCCGGACGGTCCGCAACCTGGCGCAGGACTAGGGTTCCCCGCCTGACGTGTCGGACGGTCCGCAACCTAGCGCAGGACTAGGGTTCCCCGCCTGACGTGCCGAACGGTCTGCGCCCTGGAGCCGGACGGTCCGCGCGTGCGCAGGGGCGGCGAAGTTCGTCGGCGGCGCCTGGATCTCGCTCCCGGGAGGGACCTCGTCGGGGAGGAGGGATCCTAGGGGTTGTCTAGGCTCGGCAGGCCGACCTAGACTCCTTTAATCGACGTAGAGTCGAAGAGAAGCGGAGAATTTGGGGATTGGAATACTAAATTAGGGCTAAACTAGAACTACTCCTAATGCGTAAGGTAAAAACGAGAAATAGACTTGATTTGATCAATTGTTGGGGGTTCAATCGGCCGTAGCCCTTCATCTATATAAAGGGGAGGTCTGGATCCGCTTCAAACTGTTTTCCAAATTAATCCTGCGGTTTTAGGTAACAAATCCCGCGAGAAACTAGGAACTCTAACTGACTCTGCGCACGCGCGGACCGTCTGGTCTCAGGGCTGGACCGTCTGCACGACACTTTTTGGTGTCCAACGTATGCCCCCTGCCTTTTGGTGAAGGTTGACGAACCAAAAGCATATGAACTAAGCCTGATGTAAGTCATCGGCTTTTCAGTATGGAGATCATTCAATAAAGCACCAATGTATAAAGGCCGTTTTGGATTATATCTTTCTCGGCCATGACCATTTGATCAATGGATCAAAATGAATATAATGGAAGTGTCCCCCAGTCTGGATAGACAAAAGGACTATACATGTACCATGGATTCATCGTCATGTCATTTCATATTTGAGTAGGACAATATACCGATAATGAGTAAATGGGTGGAAAGTACCCTGATCTCATAGAATGAACAGACGATGCTTGTTGTGTTGCCTTTCGGGCCATTTTGTTTATCTGTTTTGTTTTAGCAGGTGACCAGGGTTTCTTCGTTGACCGATCACGTAGAACGGTCTTCTTGCCAGTATTCTTGGAGAGCAACTGATCAAAAGTAGGGTCAGCTTTGACCAGCCGACCATATGTGCTTTGCCCTTGCGTCTCTTTTCCTTTTAAAGCTTTGTATGGAGGCTGACGCCTCTGGCCATGGGCGGACTGTCTGGCTGAGCCAGCCAGACCGTCTTTATGAGCACCGGACTGCCCGCACGTAGGTGCCAGACCGTCTGCGATGCTCAGGTTAGGTTGTCGTGCTTGGCTCCTTAATTGTGCCTGCCCCCGGCGCTTCTGGATTTGTTAGTCTTATTGTCTAGAGCTTTTCGAGCATCCTCCTTCTGCGATATATTTGACATGCGAGGATCGTCAATGATGATGTCTTTGCTTTTGCTTTTATCAGACATTTCGGGCCAAACTAAGACCTTTTCGCATGCGACATCTATTGTATTAACAGGAAATGGATGTGTGTCCACTTGCATTTCCTGAAAAACCAACCGGCCCTCATTTATGGCCGATTGTACCTGTCGACGAAAAACATTACAGTCATTGGTGGCATGAGAAAAAGAATTATGCCACTTACAATAAGCACGTCTCTTTAATTCATTTATAGAAGGGATAGTATGAGTTAATTTAATGTTGCCATTTTTAAGTAGTTCATCAAATATTTTATCGCATTTGGCAACATTAAAGGTAAATTTAATCTCCTCTTGCCGATTCTTTTGAACCGGCTGTAAGGAAGAACATGCTAAAGATTTGGCCTTTGTTGGCCAAATAAACTCAGCGGTATATACATCTGCGGATTCATCATCCGAACTATCACGCTCTATTAGATGTATAGTACGGCCGGCCGATTTTGATGTCTCTTTAAATCGGCTTTCATAGGCTAAAGCCCGCTGATGTAGCTGCGCTATCGAAAAGAACTGGGTCCCATCTAATTTGTCTCTTAAGTAGGATAGCAACCCATTAAAAGCTAGCCCTGCTAGCTCTTTGTCTGCAACATGGATCCGAAAGCATCGGTTTCTAGTGTACCAGAACCTCCGGATATAATCATTAACCGATTCTTCGCGTCCTTGTCGGACTGAAGCTAGTGCTAAACTAGAACTACTCCTAACGCGTAAGGTAAAAACGAGAAATAGACTTGATTTGATCGATTGTTGGGGGGTTCAATCGGCCGTAGCCCTTCATCTATATAAAGGACGAGGTCTGGATCCGATTCAAACTGTTTTCCGAGTTAATCCTACGGTTTTAGGTAACAAATCCACGAGAAACTAGGAACCCTAACTGACTCTGCGCACGCGCGGACCGTCAGGGCCGGACCATCCGCACGACACTTTTTGGTGTCCAACATATGGGTTATCTCTTCTTTTGATCACTTCAAACTAGTGGTTGACACAATAAAGTAATCTAAATGAAAAAAATAAACCTCTTCGAGTACTCTAGCTTTTAGTTTAGGTGGTTTATCCATCCGCTCATTTGAAAAAGTATCAAACAAATAGATTACCAAATCTAAAAACTTAAAATATATTTATGTGCCCCAAATGATTTTAAATGAAAAATTAGTCAACTATAGAATCTCAGTTGCCACAGAATACTACACCTTTTAGGTTTAGGTTAGATTGTTTCACTATTCGATGTCATTTGATTTTTTTTTAAAAAAAATAAACTCTATAGACAAAAGGAATTTTTGGGCCCCAAATGATTTTAAGTGAATGATAATAAACTTTAAAGTTGTACATATCTTTGAGTGTTACTACTTAAATTTAGAGCATTTCTTGATCTGATGTCATTAGAAAAAAAAACAAATAGCATTTCAAATTCTAATAAAAAAACAAAGCATGATTTATGGGCTCTAAATGCTTCCAACTACAGAGTGTCAATCTCTTCGAGTAATATAACTTCAGTTTCATATCTCTTCGACTAATATAACTTTGGTTTAGGTCATTTTGAAATTTTTAAATGATTTCAAACGAAAAAACCCAACTATAAAAATAGATATCACTTTGAGTACTACAATTTTGATATAAAATTTCCCTTTATCTGACTATGTTTCAAAAAGATTAGAATCTAATTTTGTTGCAGAAGGGAGGCAATTGCCAACCACTTATACAATTCTATTTTTAGAGACGATTGTAGAGCCTAACATTGTCACTAGAAAGCCTAGGCTAGCTAGAAAGGCATTTTCTTATAGCTCTGTGACATGTGAGGCTTTCATGCACCATCCCTAAAATAAAAAGAAAATGAAATTGGCTACAGTTGCCATGTAAGGTGGTAATAGACTTTAAATTTTACGCTATAAAATTTAAAGACTAAATTAAAACTCTCTATTTTTATTTATTTTTGAACTAGAATTAATTAAGTACTCAAACAAATTGTGAAGAGGTATTAATTGCATGTCTTTGGTCCACGACAGTGCTCTCTCTCTCTCTGTATATACGCTACTGTAGCCCAATCGCTCTCTCCGAAGATAGTTGAATTTGATACTCAACCCACCACAAGATATTTTGTATCTCATACCCATACGGCATATCCATGTCTATCCATAATCTATTTATGGTCACCCACCACACGATCGTACATTGGTACGTGAAAAAAAATTCTGAATGATAACAACATCGAGGCATGTAAATAAACGGTTAAAATATTAAGTTTTAATGTCTTTAAAATCCAAATCCATGTAAAATATGGACCAAGAAAGTTTACAGTTTCTGTCAGAAAATGCTGCTTATAGAAAAACTAGTTAGTTAGCCGGCTATAATTACACGTACGTTGTGAGAATATGTGCTTGAAAAACTAGTTAGCCCACATCAATTACGCTTTGGACTATTAATATACATGATGAAATGTTAATTAAGGTGTGACTTGGAATTTTTTTCTTGTTTACAAGCTGTTCGGTTTGATTAAGGTATCGTTTGGTTCACGAAATGTAACGTAAATGGTAATGGTAATGATTCACACTCAAATACCGACGGAAACAAGTTTGAATAAGGCTGTATCTATTTGTAATGTGGTATCAATTACAGTTAGACTTAAATAAACACGATTTAACGTTATTAATTATTCATTACATTACCAATACGTAAACCAGACGATACCTTAAAGTCAACTTCACTGCTACAGCTCTAGTCTATAGAAAATCCAAACCAGCAGCGTCCCTTTCTTATTATCTGTCCTTGTCCTCCCCTTGCCAACAGTTGCAGGTTAATAGGCGCACGTGGGTAGGGACCGATTAGCAGCACATAATTTCTCATCATTTTCGTCATCCGTGTGGTGGTCATGGATGTGGGTCCATCAGTCGATCACATGTCTTTTTTTAGAATCAAAACTTTGTATTCTGGTCTCAGAACTTACGATCACATGCATATTAAAACCTTTGTAGTACGTCTAATTTCTGATACACATTTTCATAACTTGTAGTTCTAGACTCAGAGCTTTATAATCACACATGTCAAAATCTTTCTACTTTATAGATCGTAGTGGATTTAATAGAAAATAAAAAAAATTAATTAGCGGATAGATGAGACGTGCGCGCAAACTCAGATGGTCCTCAACCTCAAGGTCAAGATCAAGTACTGTGCAAGAATCAACTAATACTTCATTAATTCAGTGGACCCTGCTCAAGATTGTCAAGAATCCGCGGAACCACTGCACCTCTTCTATGGTTACAGAAACAGCACAACTACCGTTTAGGCCTGATTTCATGACTAGAGAAATGGAGCAATCCGTACTACAGCATGCATGACTGTTTATAGGCTGTTTACGCGAACTCTGGCGTATGGAGGCCACATCTTCGTCGATCGGCTTCGCATCCAATATCCTTCAACGACGTCAACAAACAACTGTGCTGACCATGCGTGGTTGCGTGCTCCTCCTGTGGTCTCGACCTAATAGTCTAATAGTCTAGTTCTTGCTGCTGACTGCTGTACAGAACGAAATCCGATACGAGAGCGATGAGGCATGGCTCATGGGGCTCATGGCTGCTTGGAGAAGTAGCCTATCTCTGTCAGACTCTCTATTCTATTCTTTATCTCATTTTTTATTTTAAACTCTACTCTATAGATAGCGTAACCTATAATACAAAACAATGTATTTTATATGGCCGTTTACATGGCCTACTAGAGATAGCCTAAGGTCGTGTTTGAGATTTTGATCCTAAGAAGCCAATGATAATTTTTAGCTTCCTGAACTTATTTGTTATTAGCTTCCTAAACTAATGAAGCTATAGAAAAAAAAACATAAAATAGGCTTTTCAGCTTCTCATCATATAGACTCAACTTTTGAGAGCTTTTGCCTTGCCAGAAGCTAGATCAGAAGTTATTAGTTGTTTGCTTGAGCTTTTAGGTTTTCATACTCAGAAGCTGTCTAGCTAGAAACTCAAACAAATAGTGCTTTTATTAGCTGCATGCATCTATTGAGCTTTAGTACTATATTGAATTGCATTAGTTGATTATAGCTTAATCCAAAAGCTGATTGGAAAAAAAACGAACAATTCACGCTCTACTGACCATTATTTGTTCACTCTTGCTGCACTTGAGATGCCTGAAAATGACAGATTTCATGCGACAATTTCACTGGTGTAACGTTTCAGTCCCATAGTTCGTACGTAGTACTGTGCAGGTTGTGACTTGCCTGATGTTACAGTCTGATGTCCACGCGGCTGGTACCAAGATGCGATGGAGGAACGTGAAATTTTTAACTTTTCCAAATTCAAAATTGGTGGTTTGGTTGTGATTTGTTAAATGCCTTTATATCATAGTATATCAAAAATTTATCTTCACCTAACTATATAAGTAACTATTAATTATCTTCGTGCGAATCAGAATTTTATCTGAGAAGTTCTTTTTTATTCCAGGATTCAAAATTACAATTATTATATCTACAGAAATCGCTACGGATTTAAAGCTATAAATTTATTTATATATAATAACCGTCACATGGAAAAGAAAAGCAAAGATTCTGCACTGATTTTTGTTTGCAGGCCTTTGTTCTTGTATTTTCTTCGGAGCGCGTCCATATATACCCCCGGCCTTAGCTAAAAATAATGCGTATGGCTCGGTGGCTCCCGCTGCGTAAACACTAAACAGCAAGTCAACAGCACGTACGATGCGTACCCCCGGAAGAAAGCTAGGGTGATGCATCGATCGTCGCTGTCGAGCAATCAGATCGGGGTGAAGTAAATTGAAGGGCAGCAACACGTACGGTGTCTATTTCATATCGGGGTGAAGTAAATTGAAGGGCAGCAACTCGGTGTCTATTTGGTATAAGCTTTTTCTGAAGAACTTTTCTCGTAATCTGGATTATATTCATGAATAATCTAGTTATCATAATGAATCTAGTTATCATAGGGTTTACGTGCGGAGTAAGATAAAGATGTTTATATATAGGATTTAAGATATAGAAAGTGATGAATCATCCAATCACGACGACTCAGTGGGTTCTATGTCCACGTGATTTGGATGTTTTTCACCAAAACGATTCTCACAAAAGCGGAATGACAAAGCAAAACATTTAACTGCAAGAAGCCAATTCTGACATTGAAAATTCGATTTTAAATTGAAACAAACATCCCCTCAGTCCCGTCTGGTAGCAGTGTCACTCGCCCACCTGGTCGCGCCATGCCTATGTATACAGGAGGGGGAGCCGCTCCGCCTCTGATTGGGAGATATTGCGTTAGTTTTATGACTGTGTTCAACAGTCTTCTCTAAGTTTCTTGTCCTATATCTCACCATACCGCCTTTCATCCCCTATATTCACGCATTTTCCGTTGTGCTTACCTCTATATTATACCTCTATACTCCATCATACATATATAATATCATTTTTATCTCAACTACCACATTTCTTTTTTCCCCTTTAAATTCAACAAAAAAACAATTAATTTCACCATATTCACGGTTGGACGTTTATTTTTAATTGTAATTATTTTGATATTGTAAAATAAATAATACTGTTAGGACCAAAATTATATTGAATCATGCAATGCAACCCCGATTGCTTCACCAATCACCATATATATGCAGTCTGATCGAGTGTGGCTACCGCATCGCCGTCGTCCAGAGGAGAATGACACAGGCGGGGACATCCAGGCATCCAGCCAGATGGGCCTCGACCTCGTCGCTCGCTGCCGCCGGCCGGGGTGTTCTTGAACTCGTCCTCATCCTTCACCAGAGCCATGGGAGTCAAATTGACTGCTACCGTTCGAGTGCACTTTTCGTTGTCCTGCCATTTTCATAGGCCGTTTACGCGAGCTATAGACACCCAAGTTCACTCGGGGGGTGTTTGTCACATCGTCGGCTTCACATCCATCAACGTCAGCAAACAACCGTGCTATGACCGTGCGTGGTTGCGTTGCGTGATGCTGTGCCTAGCTCGGATGGTTACGCGACCCAACGACTGAGCTAGTAGTCTAGTTCTAGCTGCTATATACAGGACGAAATCCGATACGAGAGCGACGAGGCATGGCTGTTTAATTGGGCACGTTCATCATATCAGATTGTGTATATAATTAGTTTTATATATGTAATTAGATTTACAATTAGACTATATATATTTAATACTTATAATTTGTATCTAAACACTCGATGCATGTGATACATACTAAACTTTAGTCGAATGAACCACACCCTCTAGACTCTGTGTCCAACAGATCGTGTATGTAATCATATTACGTATTGGTGAGAGATAATCACATGGTTGCATAACACATATAGTACTCATTAACTGGTTACTAGTAACTACATAGAAAGTCAAATTAGCAAACAGTAAATATTTTACATTTTTCTGAATTATGGATCCAGAATCAGGTAAATAAAAATCATAGAAAATAAATTCAAAATATATATGTGTAGTTAGAGGACGTGCTGCAGCTGCGTTTTTCTCTCTCTCTCCCTATATAAAATACTAAAGATGCAGCTGAAACTGACGTCTAAATATATTTGTTAAGTTTGTTTTTAAACCAAAACGTAACAAATAAAAAAGACAAAGAGAGTAGTATTTTGTACACTTATTACAGACATTTTGATAAAACAGCCTTAGTAATTGATGTTAAAAAACGAATATTGAATCGTTATAAACTTTTATTTGTTGAGGCTTCCTTTCGAACGCAGGGACGATCCACTTCCTTTCGATATCGACCTTGTTTCCTGTTATGTGTTTTTTTTTCTTCAGTAAAAAAAATAAATGAACTCTAACAAAAAAAATTGTAGAAATTTCTAAGGTAGTTCTCATAGCAAAAACCAGGAACAGGACCCTTTGCACAGAAAAGAACAGAGCGAGTGAGTTGCACGCTTGTGGTCGTCACGCATGGTGGTCATAGCAAATCTGTCGACGTTGATGGATGTCAAGACGAAGACGTGGCTGCCGTGGGCGGACTCCATATTATTGGGCGCATGTGGTGTTTTGATGTCACAACAGCTCAGCTTGGCCTTGGCTGGCACACCGACAAAATGTTATGTATGGTCCACGATGCCAATTACACGCGACATCGGAACTAAAACGTCAAAAATCTAAATCTAAATATATATATTTTTTCTAAAAAGAGCTAAAAGATTTTTAAAAAGTCCGCCGCTTCTCAATTCGTTTCGGAGCTCAGGTCACGTCGTCGACCTGCGCTCTGATCCAACCCCGACGCTGGCGACAAGCGATTCCGTGATAACCTGAGCGCGCTCTAGAAGGCTTTCTTTTTTCTGCCTCTTATTTCAAACTCCATAAATACAGTGCTTGATACGGTTATATACGAGGTGTTCGTTTTGGCTTTTTTTCTAACTTCTGGTAGCTAAAACTGTTAAGTACTATCAAACGTCCAACTTTTCGGCTCGTCTTTGTTAGAACCGTTTCAGTGAAAAACCGTCCAAAATCAACATAAACACGTAATCGGTCAAATGATCGTGATACTAGAAATCCACTACTTTTATGATTCTAAACCCTATAGACAATACTCAGATTCTCTCTCTATATATATAATGAGATTCTATCTACAATCGTGTTCCAAAAAAGAAGCTCGTTTAAGAAAAGCTAAAACAAACAGCTGCTAAAGGCCGGGACCAGAGAAGTTGATATTTTGGTCCAGTTTGTTTAAGCTATATAGCTTTTAAAGTTTTTTTTTTCTGAAAAGATGTTGCTGAGGTTTTAGTTCAATCCGGTTGCGGTCTATAATTTTGTATATTTATCCATGATGGTCTCTCAAGCACAGAAGCAGATGAGGAAAGAGTAAGAGAGATCCGGCTGTACGTACGTACTGACCATGAAAATACTTATACTGCTACTACTATGTGCTAGCTAAAATTAACACGCGCGCACCGTACGTACATACCTTCGCCGCAGCCGAGCTTGGGGCCTGTGAAGGGCGTCTGGGTGCGGATGAACTCCAGCAGCCTCGTGGACGGGTCGACTCCGCCCACCTCGTACCGCTGCCCGTTCAACGCGAACACCACCCGATCAATCGCCGCCGCCATGGACGACGACGGAGCTGGACTGCTGCTGCTGCCGCCTGCCGCCGCCGCGCTCGACGACGACCTTGCTAGCTGTCGGCCACGCACTAGCTAGTACGTCGACGACCAGATCGACAACGTATATGCTTGCAAGCTAATAAGCTTAGCTCGTTGTGTGTGTGTGTGGGAGTCGTCGTCGTGTGTGCAGTGCAGTGCAGGCGCGTCGTTGGCCGGTGTGGCGAGGCTAGGATCATCATATATAGGAGGAGGATGGATATGGGCCACCGCTCTCTGATCATAAAGAAACAATAATACAAACGCGCGCGCGGTGTCTGTCCACTTCGATTTGTCGGTGCAAGCGCACGTGCGATCGATTGCGCGCCAATTACCTCATGCATACATAGATCTGTCACGCCACCCTATCACACTCTTCTTTCTTTCTTTTTTTCCTTGGACAAAAAATGCATGTGGACGGACCGGCCGGGAAATGACCAAGGACATCGAATCGTACACGTCGAGAATTATTATACGTACACCTTCGCCGTACGTACGTTGTTGTAAATTGCAGCGTAGAGGGCATAGTACGTGCTACGTACGTATGAGACACGACACGCGATAAGGTCCTGACCATCCAATAATATCAACTGATCATCAAAGCTGCCCACTTTTTTTTTTCTTTGAAAGTTTGGTCTTTGGCGTGAGTACGCGTACGTACGTATACAAGCTTATTATAAAAATCCGGTGGTTTATATATATTATATATAATATATATGTGTGGTCATCAATTGGTCATATATCGTTGCTCTCCTTATTATATCGTCCTTTCAGTAATAGTACAACTTTGCAACCGAAGTTTATTCAAAGCATATATACTAGCTCTTATATATGTGTTTTACTACTACTATACCAGTATACCTTTTATTCAATGTCATATCCTTGATCTCTTCCATAAAATTTATATCTATATACATCTGTATCGAATGTTAAAGAGTCAATATTTTATATCGTGTTTTTATTCGTCTCCTTCTAATTAATTAACTATCCGGACGGTGCAAATTTTCTTCTGTCCCACTCTTTCTATATCCCGTCTCCGCATGTGATGAATAAAAGGAACAATGATGTCTAAGATTGGAGCAAATTATATGTACAATCTATTTTCGCTCTAATTAAAACCTCTATTTTTCTTTTAGTAAGAACCAACATGGACAACCAAGAGTTCATATATATGTGCAATTAAGGTTCTACTAAGTTTTGATAACCTTATCGCAAAAAAGGCGGCATGCAACCTAGGTTCTAGTGCCATCAACTAGCCTATATCTAAGCTTAAAATATAAAACATGCAACCAAGATAACAATATAAATGTGGAAGCTTAAATGCGATAGACATAAAAAAATCTTCTCTTAGCACGCTCGTATTTTTACCGAGGTATCAAAAAGCGCACAAACTTCTCACTAGTTCTCGTTGAAGCCCCACGTAAAGGAAGCCCACGCGGTCTAACTAGAGCGAGCGTTATAACAACGGTCTAACTAAGCTAAACACTTCGCAAAAGCATCTACACTAATCATCGAGTGATTCTCTAAGCACTTGGGTTTCTAGAGCTATAGAAATGGAGTCTCAACTCTCTAGTGTTGTTTCTCGGTTCCCACACATCTCAAATGGTCAGTTAGGATGATATATATAGCCCCCATTGTCCAAACTAGCCATTAGAACAAAGGAGAGTTTCGACGAGAGCACCAGATACTCCAGTGTGTGCATCAGAGACGTCCAATGAGTGTTCCACATGTACTAGTCATTGGAATAGCCATTGTCGATCATTAAGCTTGGGGTATCAGATGCCATGTCCGGTGCAACATCGTAGTTGCTAGTGTGTTGTAACCTCGCTCAGGTTGATTTAGGGTTGAAAACAAACGTGTAAAATTCCATCTCGACTGGTACCATTTTTCCCCTTTGATCTATCCATTTTCAAATTTGCGAAAAAATCACAATTGGGACGAAAACGAGAGAGGGTCTATCCCGCTCGTTTTTTGTGGGGTCCTGTTTTTATCCGAGTTGAACCTGTATTTATTCTATATTTGAGAAATCTAGGATCGTTCCAATATGCATTAGTGCATTAGCTAAAGCCCCATATCATTAGGTGATGAATTATAGCACAATAGGTCATTATAGCCACTGGCTCTCCTAAATGACAAGTGGACTAAAGGCTCAAGCAACACCACCACTAGCTAGCAAACAACAATGGAGTGTTGCCCCCTCTATATCTATTTGTTTTATGTTGTTGCCCTGCCAATCAATCACTAGTTAGACATCAATATTATGTGTGTTTCTATTAAATTTCAAGTTTTCGCTTAATATTTCCGTTTCAGTTTGTTTTCGTACACCCGTTTCTGTTCCCGATTTCGGTCTGGTCCCGTTTCCCACGATAAAATGCGAAAATTAAAATAGGAGAAGGATTCCACGTCCGTTGTCATCCCTAGGTTGATTTACGACTTTTTAAGTACACTATTTGATGAAGACTCAGATGGAGTAGCAGTGGCTTTGTAATACCCAACTTTGGAAAATAAGAGAAAGAAATAAATCTTTATGTGTGGTATCTTTTCATTCATGGTAATTATTAGTAGGCATAGATAAAGTGGATAAATCCTTAATAAAATGTGCATCATGCTGGACTTTTTCTTGTTTGTGTATCAAACACAAAATTTATAATTAAGGCAAGTCTATCATTGAATTCAAAATTAGAGCACTAAATAAAATGGGAGAAATTAGAGTTGGAAATGAAAAACAAAAAAGAAAAAAAGGAAAAGGAAAAAAACCAAACCTGGGCCTAATCTGGTAGGCCGGCCCAATACCCTCCCATTCTCCCACGCGCGCGGTAGCCACTCAGTTATCTGCGCTGCCATCTGGCCCCACCAGTCATCCACTCGCACGCGCTCTAAACTCGACCCCGCCCCTCTCTTTTTTTCTCTGGGACGATGGCGCGTGGGCCCGCGAGATCGCTCTACATCACGTGCGCCCGCGGAAACGGCAGGCGCTCCTTTCTGGCCGACGTGTGGGCCCAGGTGTGCAGAATCCCTCGTGGTAACAGATATGGCGAGATCCTCGGCGAACTTCTGGCCAGCACCTTCATCTAGGGTCGCGTACCAGGTGCCGATATAAATAGACCATCCTTTTCTTCCTCCTCCCCTCCTTCCATGCCCGGCCGTGCGCCTGTCGTAGATAGCAGAGAGAGAGAGATCATGATGTGAGGGAGAGGAGGGAAGCCGCCCCCGCCGTTCATCGTCCACAATGTTGATGGGGCCTCGATGGTTGGTCGGGGGGATCTCTGCATCGGTACAAGGAGGGTCACCATGGCCGCGCGGTGAGGTACTCCCCGGGGCAGCCGCAATTCCTCGCGGGATCCAGAACCAGCCGGGACCATGCCGCACGGGAGCTGCGTGCCGCACCAGCCGCTGGGCATGCGCGCCTGCTTCGATGCCGCGGTGGCCGCCGCGAACTCGGAGTGCCTGTGCTGTTGCTTGAGCCTCGGTTTGGGAGCATCGGGGTCCATCGCGCGTGTTGGGTCCCTCGACGGACGAGTTCTACCGCAGTGGGCCGATGATTCCTCGTCGCGGTTGGTCATCGCTGTGATGTTGCGCCTCAACGTGACCCCGTGTTCCCACACATCCATCCTAGGTAAGTTCTACCCCCAGCGATTCGTTGTAATCCTAGTATCGCGTAGATCGTCTCGGATTGGGGGATCTGTGCCCGATGCGACGGATTGAGTTCCTTCCGGTGGCTTTCCGCCGCCGTGAGCTATGCGCCACCGTCTGCTGCTCGAGGGAAGGGACGATGCATGTCCACCGTTGGATCGGTTATGAGCGACAGAGATTAGGGCGGTCATAACGTTTCGGCCGAAGCTGGTATTAGCCGTAGATCTTTGATCGGAGAGTTGGGAGCTCGGGTAGGTGCTAGGTTTATTTGGACTGTCGGATCAGGATCTGACCATACTGGGCACGCAACAGTTATACGTGGAGTAGATCTAATCTGGACCGACGATTTTAGATCCGGCGGCTCTTGTACCCCGATACTCCTTCGCCACGTGCATTTGCTAAAGAAACCCTAGCGAATTTCAATATAAACCCATCGTCCTCCCTGACTGTGCTTAGAGTCCTGTAATATTTTGCGTAGAGCCCCTGCGCTTTCCAATATTTTGCGCACAGTCCACACATCAATAAAATCAGAGAAATTCATTCTAAATTCATTTGTAATACAAAAATAATGGTAGAAACTTGCATAAATCATAGAAAATGCATATTATATCCTTTTTAGTCCATTTCAGTTCCTATAATTTGGTAATATTATTGTTTATCACCTAGTGCCACTGTTTTAGCATGAAAAGTATATTAAATTTGATCACTTAGTTATTTCCGTACCAAACACATAAAACCTTCGTAAGTTCATAACTCACAATCCGTAACTCTGATTTAGTCGGTTCAAGTTGCGTTAGCTTCATATGAATATTTACTATGCAGTAATAACATTTATTATACCATGTCTTATTCTTTTGTAATTAGATCTTTATTTAACTTATATTGGTTAGTCTCGTTAAACTACTTATCATTATAATATACTAGAATATAATCTATGGTCAATTTATAACTTATATTTAAGTTGGTATAATTATAATATAGTTTAATATTTTAATCACATAGATCTTTTATAAAATTATAACTCCTTAATCGTAACTCCGATCTTAGTAGTTCTCGACCCCGCGATCTCGTAGCAACGCGTAGATCATTATATTGCAGTATGTTCTTATGTTTGGTGTGATGTTAATTTTTATCTATACCATGTTTGTTTGTATTGCTACGACTAGCGAGAGGACACGTGTCATCTGAAAAGCAAGTTGGTACTTGGAATCTCAAGTGCCAGGCAAGTTGTGCCCTTGATCACTCTTGTTTACCCAATAATATTCTTTATTATCACTATTCAATGCATAGGTTTAATTTTGATGGGACCCAATAGGTCACCCTAGTTTGTTTATCCTATTTACCTTGTCTACCCCTGAATCACTTGGGTAGTTCTGCTATTGCTTTATATGGTTTTGGGATTAATACTACATTATGTCCATGTTCCAATTATTATGTTATTTTATTTATGTTCATGACAAGATCATTATATTATTGTTAATTGGAACATGGAGCTTAACTTGAGAAACACGTGCCACCACAAGGGAGGAATGGGACCCCTTGGCTAACTAATTAGAAAAGCTAGTGGAAGACTACCTTACCCGAAAGGGGCAAGGGCAGTAGGGGAGTTGCATGCAAGGAGGTTCTCGGGTTGATTTTGCTGCGATGGCGGTCAGACGGGGGATTCTTGCAAGTGCTCTTCCCATACTGTAGCGGGTTTTCGGAAGCTAGTGGAACTTTGTAAAGGCCACGTAGTGGATCCCTAGCCATTCACCTCGGTAGTGTCTAAGGGTCTAGCTAGCCCTGGTGACATGGGAAACACGACTTGTGGGTAAAGGGTACAACCTCTGTAGAGTGTAAAACTGGTATACTAGCCGAGCTCACAGTCAAGAGCAGCTCAGGACTCTCTGATGATTAATCTATGGAACTTAAATTCAATTTGTCATATGCATTGCATGGGATCATTTGTTAATTTTGTTCTATTATTTATTATGGTTTGGTATTTACTTACACTTAGTAATTGCTAATAAAATTTGGACCAACTAACTAAAAGCAATGCTCAGCTTTAACCCCTGTCATTGATTAGCCTTACACATCACATGAACTCCCACCTTTGTGAGTTCATGTCCACTGGTTCCCCACAACTTGTTGAGCTATGATCATGTGTGAGCTCACCCTTGCTGTCTCACACCCCCACAGGAGAAGAACAGGTGGTTTAAGAGGAGCCACGCAATGAGGAGTTCGATTCGATCTAGGTGGTGTCTCCCAGTTGACTTTCTGGCGCCAAGGATGGATTTTAGATCCTGTTATATTTATCTTTTATTTTGTAAGATTTCCGCTATGTAATAAGTACTCTGATTATATTATGACATTTATCTCTATACACTCTGTTATTATATATGTTGTCTTCTTTGGCGCATGTATGAGATGCACCCGACTTTGTCCGCTAAAACCGGGTGTGACAGGCTTCCACGCCTTGCACAACTTGGTCAGGAACAGTGTCCCATTGGTGCAATATGCTTAGAAATTAGTGTTGGAATCGAGTCATTGAGGGCTCTAGTGGACTCAACACCATCTAGACATCGACTGCATGGCATGTCAATGCAAAGGAAAAAAACTGCCAGCTAACTATCTATTCAAAATAAATTCTATATGTTGAATGTTAGCTTGTAGGAACAACACATGCTAGCAAATCAGCTTAATTGTGGTGGTGCCATTGTCATCAGAGAGGCAAAGAATATCTGATGAGAAGTCGGACCGTATAATTTCTGCACACCAATAATATGAAATAATTTGGATATCCAAATTTAGGTTCTCCCTTGTCAGATATGTCGGGCTTGTCCCTGGCGATGGCGTCTGTCGGGGATGGAGAGTGCTCCTTGGTGGCACGGAGGGCGCAGAGAGGCTCGCGATATTACTGGTTGTGTTGGGGCGCCGTTGGGGATGGAGAGGGCTCCTTGGCGAGCCCCTTAACCACTAACCACCCTTCGTGAACTCACTGGCGAAGCAACACTGCTAATCCCGCAGAACACACATGACAACAGCATAATGGCTCACATCCCCGATCATGATCGGACAATGACGAGAGGGAGGAACGAGTGTAGACGGAACCTGGTCGCGCATAGGCAAGGCGTGGTGGAGGGTGAGGAGGTTCTCGTCGAGGGAGGCTTGTGAGTGCAGGAGCGACGACGCGTCGCCGCTCCCCACGGCGCCCTGTGAGATCTGGGAGATCCTTGTCGTAGGCGCGGGGGTCGAGGAGGAGGCGAGGGCGAAGGTGAGGGGGCGTCTATCGTGGCGAGGCAGGGGTTGGGCAACGCGTGGGGCTAGGTAGGTAGGCAACACACGACATCTATCACGGCGGGGCAGGGGACCGTCCAACACACGGGCGTGGTTGACGAGGGCTAGGGCGAGGGTGGTACTATGGTAGTGAGGATCGCGTGAAGGGGTAGGAGGGTGTTGGAGGCGGAGCCATGGTGCACAGGTGTGAACGCCTACACTGCAATCTTATAGAGTAGTAGAGATTCGATAGTCGTCCTCATTTCACTTTTAATACTGTGCATGTAAGGCCTGATCTAATTTAAAGTTTCTCCTTTGTCACAAATACAGCTCCCTCCATTCACAAAAAATGATGTTTAACTTTTTTAATCATAACTTTGACCACTTGCCTTATTTAATTTTTTACTAAATTTTACTGTAATTTGGTTTAGTATATAATATTTAGCCATAATAATTGATAATTGTCTATCACATAGTGAAAGCTCTCTTGTGGGTTTTGGTGTTTGGATGACAACCCAATTAAAGGACTAATAAGTGTGCTAAGTGTTGAACAGGTGCTTAATGCAAAGCTAACAGGGTTCAACACAAGTGAACAAGTGTGGTGGTCCAAAGACTGGATTATCTATAGATAATGGACATCACAAGTAAGATGAACATTGCTTAAGTGAGACTCGATGTGCGTAACTCACTGACAACCGATTAAGCCAAGGATGGAGGCAATAAGAGCTTCGAGGTACCGAGTGCACGGGAGAAGGTCAAGGAGACCAGGAACCCAAAGCCAGGGGGTGAAGAAGAAGACTTGCAAACTCAAGGTTGATCGAATCAAGAAGAGTTATGGTGCATCAAGGATCACTACATAAGGACATGACTTACAACCTTTAAAGTAACATCTACAGTTATGTGGTGTAAGTCATAAGGCTCAAGATCAAGCTCGAGAAGTGAACAAGGTCACTAGAAGGAGGAGAAGTGTCAAAACTAGAACTGGAAGCAGCCCAAAAGAGCTAAGTTTACTTTGATCTTTAGTTTGGGTTGTTACTATGTTTGGATATATTCTATGTGACCTTTGCAGGGTGTTGGAGCTCAGATATGTCAATCTAGATCAAGTCAAGTTGACTTGATGGGTTAGAGTCCAACACATGTGTCGGTGTTTCGGACCCGAGGGCCCTCAACCGGACCGACTAGTGAATTTTAGTGCCGCGTGCCCCTCTCCAGATGGGTTGATGCAAGATGGAACACAAGCGATGGGATGAGGCTTATATTATCCTGCACTGGGGGGCGCTTGCAGTAGGGGTTACAAGCGTCGCGGGAGAGCGAGAGCAAGAGCGCGAGAGAGAGAGAGAGAGAGAGAGAGAGAGAGAGAGAGAGAGAGAGGGAGAGGGTTCGGCCTCGAGGCGAGCCGTCTGAGGCTACCTGTACCGCGTCTCTCCTACTCTGCCTGTCTCCGCTCGTCTGCGCCGTGCGTCCGCGTGTTCGTACGTTGCACGTTCGTCCCTCTTTCTCTCCCCCTTTTCTCCCCTCTCCCTCCGGGGCCCTAGACATTCCTTTTATAGATGCAAGGAGATGCCCAGCTGTACAATGGGGGTGTAGCTATGAGCTAACGTGGCTGGCAGGGGAGTGCCCTGAGCCCTGTACAGGTAATAACGTGGCCGTCGGGGAAGTGCCTTGAGCCCTGTAGATGCGCCGACGTGGCCGTCGGAGGAGTGCCTTGAGCCCTGTAGGGGTAATAACGTGGCCATCGAAGAAGTGCCTTGAGCCCTGTAGAAGCATAGCTGATGGTGCGGCATGGATCCTACTGACGTTACCTTGCTTCCGTAGGGGGTTTGAGAGCACCCGACGTCATGGGTGCACGCAGGAAGCCATCATTACCTGTTACCGGGATAACTTAGATGGGACACCGGTCTTGTTCCTTCGTAGCCCGAGGTGGCTAGCTAGGGGTAGGGTAATGATGGATCCCCAGTAGCGTAGCTGATACGAGGCCGAGGTCGGGCGAGGCGGCGACTCTTCCAAGGCCGAGGCTGAGGTCGGGCGAGGCGGCGACTCCTCCAAGGCTGAGGCTGAGGTCGGGCGAGGCGATGACTCCTCCGAGGCCGAGGCTGAGGTCGGGTGAGGCGGAGTCCTTCTCCTGAGGCCGAAGCTGAGGCCGAGGCCTGGGGTCGGGCGAGGCAGAGCTCCCTCTCCCGAGGCCAAGGCTGAGACCGAGGCCTGGGGTCGGGCGAGGCGGAGCTCGCTGCTGTGCCCGAGGCCGAACTTCGGGGAAGGTCACGACTGTTGTTAGTCTTTCCCTGGTGGCCGGCACAGTTGCCGAAGCGAGGTGAACGACGCTGTTTTCCTGTCAGAATGGTCAGTAAAAGGGGCGAAGTGACTGCGGCCACTTCGACTTTGCCGACTGAGGCACGCGTGTCAGGATAAGGTGTCAGGTGATCCCCGCATTAAATGTGCATGTGATATGGTCGGCTGGTAAGGCGATTCAGATGAGGTCGCTGCACGACAAAGTCTGCCCAAGCTGGGCTTCGGGCGAGCCGAGGGTGTGCTTGACGGGACCCTCGGGTGAGGCGTGAATTCGTCCGGGACTACTGTCCTGGCTTGAGGCTGGGCTCGGATGAGGTCGCGTCCCTTGGTAGACGAAGCCCGCACTTTATCGGTCGTTTATGGTTTTGTTCTGAAGATGTTTTCCAGCTGGATTAAGGAGCGTTAGGGGTACCCCTAATTACGGTCCCCGACAGTAGCCCCCGAGCCTCGATGGGAGTGTAGGTACTCGCTTGGAGGTTCTGTCGGATTTTTCGCAAGGGGACCGACCCTTCTCGGTTATGCTTTGTTCCGGTGGGTGCGCGCGAGCGCACCCGCCGGGTGTAGCCCCCGAGGCCTCGGAGGTGTGGTTTGACTCCTCTGAGGTCTTAATCCTTTATGTGATGCCTTGGTCAGCCTTGTTGTTCCCTCATGCGGCCTGGCCGTAGCCCGGGTGCATGGTCAGGCTCCAAGTTTTCAAGCTGGTTTGTCGACGTGGTCAACAA
Source organism: Zea luxurians (assembly GCA_029449295.1). Lineage (NCBI taxonomy): Eukaryota > Viridiplantae > Streptophyta > Magnoliopsida > Poales > Poaceae > Zea > Zea luxurians. The sequence continues at coordinate 30,669,299 of JAOPSE010000001.1, read as the reverse complement.
TTTGGCCATAGCCTGGTGCGAGAGCAGCCCCTGAGCCTCTGCACGAAGCGAGAGGATGATCAAGGACCGTCTCGAATTTTATTATACGCCCCTTCATCGCCTTTCTGCAAGGAGGAAGGGGGGAAGCGCCATGTTACCCCCGGGGGGCACCGAACATGGTGTTTCCGATGAGCTGCTAACGGGTAATGCGAGTGGACGCCCAAGCCCCCGTTGGATAAGGGTCGGCTAGTGGCCCAGAGGCGCGCTCCAAAAGTACCTGCAGGGGATTTGCTGGACCCGGACCCATTCGATAGGATCCGAGGGCTCGATGCCTCCCTCCGGTGGGATTCCATTACAAATCGTTCCCGCTGGTCTCGGAAATGTCCTAGGGTACCTCGGGAGCGTAGCCCGAGCCTCGGCCATGTAACGGGCGTACCCAGGATCATCCCTAACTCTGCGTGCTCTGGGGCGGCTATCGAACCCTTCCGAGGGGCCAGCCTTCGAACCCATGATCAGTAAAGGGCTCGGAGCCCGAGTGCTCTGGGGCGGTTGCCGAACCCCGGAGGGCGCAACCTTCGAACCCCTGATCAGTAGGAGGGCTTGGGGCCCGTCTCCTTCGCTGAGAAGGATCCTTTTCGCAATATCCTCTTTCCCGGTCCCTGTGGCAAGAGAGAGAGAGAGAGAAAAAGGAAAAGGATATGAATTTAAATAAGGTGGCGCACCTTTTTTAACGCGGTCATCATGACGGAGGCGAAACGACGCCCGCTTCTCCTGCCGGAGGTGTCGCTTGCCCTGCCAAGGAGTTAATGTGACGGGACGGGTGATTGGACCGCTGCTTCTGCACGCCTGTTGCTGCAATTACTGTCGGTCCGCCTCTGATCATATCGACCGTCGTGCCTATCTCCGCGGCTGAGTGACCCGTGATCGCCGCACTCAATGGGCACTGTCGGGTCACGCGCAGGGCCGCCTCGAGTCGCTGCGCAGGTTCCGCAGTCGAGAAGACGCAGCATTGGCGCAAGCGGTGGTGCGGTTTCCTTGCACGTAGCAACCGGCGCGCCGGTTACATGACATGTGGGACCGGGCCTCTGTGCTGGACCTCCGGATGCGACGATGCCGAAAGGGTGCGCAACTGTGGTGCGGTTGCATGCTTCCCGCGTGGCGGTCTGCCCTTCCGACCGTCGGTTTTGGCGATGATGGGGGAACGCTTATAACCGCAGGGCGGTTACATGCTATGTGTGTGGCGGTTCGCCTTCTTCGTGTTCAGGTCAGCTCGCATGACGTGTGGGACCCAGCCCCCGTGTCGTGGGGTGGGAACCCTAGAGCACGTCGGTGGAGACTTTGCCCGTGACGCTTGTAGGTGCGAGTGAGGAGATCTGCCTTTAAAAAGGGACCAACCCCCCGGGGGGTAGCCATGCCTTCACACTCCTCGCATCCATCGCGCCCTTCCACCTTCCGAGTCCCTAGATGGGGCGCACCCGCGTTGCCTTCTTCTTGCTACTGTTGGAGGAGCGTGACCCCATGGGGGTCGGCGCTCTCCAGTCATCGCTCGGCTTCAAGGATTTTCATCACGCAGCCCGGCTACATTCCCCTACCGGCGGTCACCCAGGATGATGACCGCAGGCTTCGTGGCGGGGAAGAGCGAGCCGGGCTGTGGCCTCCCCCTACCCTCAGCTTCAAGGATGTTCATCATCCGTGCTGGGGAGGAGGGTGCACCGAGTCGGGGGCCGCCTCCGTGTGGGCAGCGGCCCGCTCCTTCCCTCAGTGATCGGGGGAGAAGGGTGTTCGCCGCCCGTGGCGCTGTCAGCTGCCACGTCTCCGGCTCCCCGGCCCGAGCGGCCCTAGCGCTGCTTCTGGTGCCTCCTCCTACCGCTGGGGCAGAGTGTGGCTGCCCGTCTGCCGCACGAGTGTCGGTCACGCCGTGCGCGGGCCGGCCATGTCTAGGTCCTCCTCGTGCCGTCGGCTATACCGGGGGGTCGCCCAACACGTCGTACGCCGCGAGGGCGGTACTCATGTTCTGGGACAGCCTCGGCGAGGATGGGAGTGAGGACCTGCCGGTGCGCTTTGGGGCAGCCGACGTTCGCCGGTGCGATGTTGGTGGGCAAGTGGCCGCTGTCGTCGGTGCTGAGGTGGTGGTGGTCGCCATAGGTGAGGCTTCCTCTGCCGAAGCGCTTGCGTCTGCCGACAAGACCATCAGCACCACCTGGATCCGGACCTCCGGCCTTTTGGCTTTAATGGCTTGTCCTTGCCCCTCGGACGGGGGATGGGGACGAGGGCCTTTTCTTAGTAGTGTTTGCCCTGAGGCAATCACTGCTGCTGTCTAGCCACCCAAGGCGGAGGTCGTTGTCGCTGCTAGCGCAGTGGTCACCGGTGAGTCGCTCGGAGCTCGGTATCTTGCAACCCCTCCGGTGTGGAGGTAGTTCATTCCCGTGGGAATGGAGCTCGAGTCCCGTTTGTAATGGTACCCTCTTGAGAGCGAGATGTAATAGCTTTGAGCACTAAGACATCTGCCGTAGGTCGAGACAACCGCCGAGGGCGCTGCCGACGTCTAGGTCTAGGTACCATTGTTACCCCAAGCACGTGTGTTTGTTCTTTGTGGCTGTTGAGGCCTGAACATTTGGGTATAAAGCCGTGTTTCTTTCCTCTTGTTTCGAGCATTAAGACTTGTTCGTCTGTGGCAGAATCACTTGTTCGAGCGTGAGCCGCCTTTCCTGGAAGGTGACAAGTGAGGTATCCGTATCCCAGAGGCGTAGGAGTCCCTCGGCTCAGTCGGCCTTGCCGTTCAAGGTATCAGTCGCTCGTTTTTGGGACTCCGCCACTGACATAGTCGAGATGCACGAAAGTTGTTTTAGTGGAAAACTTTTCCGAGGAAAGTTTCGGCGCAGAGGGTGCTCCCCCTTTCCGGACCCTGAGGCGACCGCTCGGGCCGGGACCCTTGTGGAGGGTCTGGTCGTGGCCGTCGGGTCTGCTTGGTCCACCCAAGCTAGGGTGTCCGAGCCGAAGGTGCGTTTTCCCTGCTTTGAGACTTTGTTTTTGTCTCCATTCTTCTCCTTGCGTCTGAAGAATGTTGTCCTGCTGTCTGCAGGGTTCGAGACGGCTCTTGACGAGTCCGTCAAGAACTATAAGGCGCTTGCCGAGGCGGCTGGGCGGAAGGAGGCCGAGCGTGTGGCCATGTCCGAGGCCATCTCGGCCTTCTGCCAGACCTTTGGCCTCGACGGCGTCCCCTCGGGTAGCTCCCCCCAAAGTCATATACGGGCCTTGGGCGGCCATGTGCACAACAGACTCCACGGGGCGCTGCACCACGGCATTAGGTGGGCCTTCGCCGTGCTCGCTTCCCACTACGACGTGGATCTGGAGCGGGTCACCGAGGGGTACTGCTTACCCGACGAAGAGGTGGCTGCCTTAGCCGAGGTCCAGAGGCTTGACGCGGCTGTCGAGGGCCCAAGTGCGGCGCTGGCTTCCTCCTTTGAGGTGGAGATCCTTCCGCCCGTGTCGCCGTCTGAGGCCGGGCCAGATTCTGCCGAGGGTGGAAATGACGCCGAGCGTGCTGCTCCTCCCCCTGCCGATGTCTGAGCCTGCAGGAACAATTTGCTTGAAGTATGCGTATGTCTTTTGCGGCTGATGAGGCCTAAACATTATTGTCGTATTATAAAGCTGCGTTTTCTTTTTTCTTGTTCCGTGTGTTAGGACTTGTTCGGTAACAGAATCGCTTATCCGAGCGTGAGTTACTTTTCGCGAAAGGTGATGAGTGAGGTATCCGTATCCTAGAGGCGTAGGAGTCCCTCGGCTCGGTCGGCCTTGCCACTTACGTGTTCTCCCGTCGTTTTTAGGATTCTGTTAGCGACGCAGTCGAAAAAGCACGAAAGTCGTTCTGGCAGAAAGGTTTTCGAGCGTTAGGACTTGTTCGGTAGCAGAATCGCTTATCCGAGCGTGAGCTACCTTTTCGCGGAAGGTGATGAGTGAGGTATCCGTATCCCGGAGGCGTAGGAGTCCCTCGGCTCGGTCGGCCTTGCCGCTTACGGTCTCTCTTGCTCGTCTTTAGGATTCTGTTATCGATGCAGTCGAAATGCACAAAAGACGTTCTGGCAAAAGACTTTCCTGAGAAAAATTTTGATGCAGAGGGGGTTCCCCCCTTCTAGCCCCCGAGGGAGGATCGGGCTTTGTCGAGGCAAGGCTGATCCTTCCTTGATGGTTAGACTTTATTTATGCATGTAAAGAAAACGAGATACATGAATGACTTGAAACATTTTAAGGGTAAAAGCGACGTAGCTGTTCGATGTTCCAAGCGTTGCTATAGACCTCGCCTTGATCGTTGGCTAGCTTGTATGTCCCGGGCCTCAAAATCTTGGCGATGATGAAGGGCCCTTCCCAGGGAGGGGTGAGTTTGTGGCGCCCTCGGGCGTCTTGCCGCAGCTGAAGTACCAAGTCTCCCACTTGGAAGTCTCGGGGCCTTACCCTTCAGGCATGGTAGCGTCGCAGAGACTGCTGATATCGCGCCGAGTGTAGTAAGGCCACATCCCGAGCCTCTTCCAGCCGGTCCAGCGAATCCTCTCGGCTGGTCTGGTTGCTTTGGTCGCCGTAAGCCTTTGTCCTCGGGGAACCGTATTCCAAGTCCGTGGGTAAGATAGCCTCGGCCCCATAGACTAGGAAAAACGGTGAGAAACCCGTGGCCTGGCTCGGTGTCGTCCTCAGACTCCAAACTATCGAGGGTAGCTCTTTTATCCACCGCTTGCCGAACTTATTGAGGTCACTGTAGATCCTCGGCTTTAGTCCCTGCAAAATCATACCGTTGGCGTGTTCCACCTGCCCATTCGTCATTGGGTGTGCTACGGCGGCCCAGTCCACACGGATGTGGTGGTGCTCGCAGAAGTCCAGAAACTTTTTCCCAGTGAACTGCGTGCCATTGTCGGTGATGATTGAGTTTGGGACCCCAAAGCGATGGATGATATTTGTGAAGAACGCCACCGCCTGCTCGGACCTGATGCTGGTTAAGGGTCGGACCTCGATCCACTTATAGAATTTGTCGATGGCGACCAGCAGGTGCTTGAAGCCCCTGGGTGCCTTCTGCAAGGGACCGACGAGGTCCAGACCCCACACAGTGAAAGGCCAAGTGATAGGTATTGTCTATAGGGCTTGAGCGGGCAGGTGCGTCTGTCTTGCGTAGAATTGGCACCCTCGGCAGGAGCGTACAATCGTGGTGGCGTCGGCCACTGCGGTTGGCCAGTAGAAATCTTGTCGGAAGGCGTTTCCAACGAGGGCTCGAGGTGCTGCATGGTGACCGCAAGCCCCCGAGTGTATTTCTTGTAACAGTTCTTGTCCTTGGGCAATGGATATGCATCGTTGGAGAATGCCTGAGGGGCTGTGGTGGTACAGCTCCTTTTCATCACCCAGCAAAACGAACGACTTGGCTCGCCGAGCCAGTCGCCGAGCTTCGGCCTTGTCGAGGGGCAGCTCTCCTCGGAGGAGATATTCCAGGTACGGGGTCTGCCAGTTCGGGACCTGTGTGGCCCCATTCCGCTCCCCCTTAATGCTCAGGGCCTCACCCTCGGCGGCCGAGGGTACCTCGGGCTAGGCCGAGGCCTCCTCGGGCTTGGGCGCGTCGTTGAGTTTGACGGATGGCTGATATATATCCTTGGAGAAGACGTCCGGGGGAATCATTGTTCGCCCCGAGGCTATTTTCGCCAGCTCATCTGCGGTTTCGTTGTACCATCGAGCAACATGGTTGAGTTCCAGCCCGTAGAACTTGTCTTCCAAACGCCGGACCTCGTCGCAGTAGGCCTCCATTTTTTGGTCGCGGCAGTGGGAGTTCTTCATGACCTGGTCAATGACGAGCTGCGAGTCGCCACGAGCGTCGAGGCGCTGAACCTCTAGCTCGACGGCGATGCGTAGGCCATTAACCAAGGCCTCGTACTCGGCCATGTTGTTTGACGCCGGAAAATGGAGGCGCAGTACGTAGCGCACATGTTTCCCGAGGGGTGAGATGAAGAGCAAGCTAGCACCTGCTCCTGTTTTCATCAGCGACCCGTCGAAGTACATGGTCCGAAGTTCGGGTTGTATTGGGGCCGTCGGCAACTGGGTGTCAGTCCATTCTGCCAGGAAGTTGAAAGGGAAATGTGCCCTTAGGCCATTTCTATAAGATTTTGGTGATTAAGTGCTCCACACAAAAATGCTTTAAGTGATATTTATGCCAAAGACTCAAGAAGTGCAAATCAACACTAAAGGTACGTTTCTAGACTTAGTACATTGTTTTAAAGACTAATGTATTGCGTCTAAGTGCTAGAAATAGGAGAAATCGCTTTGAAGATAAGTTGGCTGTGTTCAGCCAAAAGGCTGCTCGGTCTGGGTGCACCGGACTGTCCGGTGGTGCACCAGACAGTGTCCGGTGTGCCAAGACCAGTCCCGGTGAACAGCCTACTCTCGGGTCTCGACAACGGCGTACGACTACAAATCACCGGACTGTCCGGTGAGTCGTCTGCGGCGAAGTCGCCGCTCTCAGGAAACAGTCAACAGGTGTGCAGCTAAAATTCACCGGACTGTCCGGTGACGCACCGGACTGTCCGGTGAGCCAACGGTCGGCCACGCAATCCGCGCGTGACGCGTGGCCAAGCCAACGGTCGGATGGGAGCACCGGACTGTCCAATGTGCACCGGACAGTGTCCGGTGCGCCAACGGCTCCATATCTTCAACGGTCGGCTGCGCCATTTTAGGAAAGCAATCTGCACCGGACTGTGAACAGTGCCTGTCCGGTGGTGCACCGGACTGTCCGGTGCGCCACCCGACAAAAGGCAAGAATTGCCTTCCTGGATTGCTTCCAACGGCTCCTAGCTGCCTTGGGGCTATAAAAGGGACCCCTAGGCGCATGGAGGAGTACACCAAGCATTCTTTGATCAACTCTAAGCACCAAGACTCCATTTCCGCGCATTTGATTCTTTGTGATAGCAACTAGAGCTCCATTTGAGTAGAGAACTCTTCGAGTTGTGTTGCGAGCTCAAGTTGTGGCTTGTGTGCGTGTTTGTGCTCTGATTTTGTGTCTTGTGTGCGTTGCTCTCCCTCCCTTACTTCCGTGTTTCTTTGTGATCATCATTTGTAAGGGTGAGAGGCTCCAAGTTGTGGAGATTCCTCGCAAACGGGAGATAGTAAACGAAAGCAAAACACCGTGGTATTCAAGTTGATCATTGGATCACTTGAGAGGGGTTGAGTGCAACCCTCATCCGTTGGGACACCACAACGTGGAGTAGGCAAGTGTTGGACTTGGCCGAACCACGGGATAAACCACTGTGCCTCTCTGTGTTGATCTCTCTGTGGTTATTGTGTTTCGCAAGAACTCCTCTCTAGCTACTTGGCTTTATTGCTCTAACATTTAATCAAGCTTGTGGCTTTAAGTTTTAAGTTTTTACAGGATCACCTATTCACCCCCCTCTATGTGCTCTCAATTGGTATCGGAGCCGTTCTCTTCACGCAAGGGACTAACCGCCCGAAGAGATGGATCCTAAGGGAAAGGGGATGGTGGTCAACGATAAAGAGGAGTCCACTTTCAACGAGCCAAGAGACGATAAGCCCACCGACTCTGGCTCGAGCCACAAAAAGAAAGATGGGAATAAGAGGCACATCAAGAAGATAGTCTAATACGACAGCGACGAGTCTTCCTCCCAAAAGGACGACGACGACTACGAGAAAAAGAAAACGGTCAACTCAAACTTTTCTTTTGATTACTCTCGTATTCCGCATAATTCAAATGCACATTTGCTTTCCATTCCTCTTGGTAAACCTCCACACTTTGATGGAGAGGACTACGGATTTTGGAGTCACAAAATGCGTAGCCACTTGTTCTCTCTTCATCCAAGTATGTGGGAGATAGTAGAGAATGGAATGCAATTTGATAGTATGGATAATCCCATGTTTATTAATGAACAAATTCACAAAAATGCACAAGCTACCACTGTTCTTTTAGCATCCTTGTGCAGGGAAGAGTACCATAAGGTGAGAGGCTTGGATAACGCCAAGCAGATTTGGGACACCCTCAAGATCTCGCATGAGGGGAATGATGTCACCATGCTCACCAAGATGGAGTTGGTGGAGGGTGAACTAGGGAGGTTCGTAATGATCAGGGGGAGGAGCCAACCCAAACATACAACAGGCTCAAGACCCTGGTCAACAAAATAAGGAGCTATGGAAGCACGAGATGGACAGACCACGACGTCGTCCGGCTTATGCTAAGGTCCTTCACTGTCCTTGATCCTCATCTTGTAAACTCTATACGTGAAAATCCTAGGTACACCAAGATGACGCCCGAGGAAATACTCGGAAAGTTCGTAAGCGGGCGAATGATGATCAAGGAGGCAAGATATGTTGATGAGGCGTTGAATGGCCCAATGCAAATCCACGAGCCTCAAACCATTGCTCTCAAAGCAACAAGTAGCAGGGAGATGCTACCTAACAAGGTGGCGCAAGTTGAGGCAGTCGGGCTTAACGAGGAAGAAATGGCCCTCATCATCAAGCGCTTCAAGACGGCGCTAAAGGGTCGCAAGGAGCATCCCAACAAGAACAAGACGAAGGGGAAGCGCTCCTGCTTCTAGTGTGGTAAGTATGGTCATTTTATAGCAAATTGTCCCGACAATACTAATGACCAGGAGCAAAAGAAAGGTGGGAAGAAGGAAAAGAAGAAGGCCTACAAAAAGGCGAATGGCGAGACACACCTCGGCAAAGAGTGGGACTCGGATTGTTCGTCGTCCGACTCCGACGACGAAGGACTCGCCGCCTCGGCCTTCAACAAGTCGTCGCTCTTCCCCAACGAGCGCCATACTTGTCTAATGGCAAAGGAAAAGAAGGTAATCACTAGAGAGACTCCTAAGTACTCTACTTCTAGTGATGAGGAATCTAGTGATGATGAAATTGATTACACTAGCTTGTTTAAAGGATTAGATAGAGCAAAAGTAGAAAAGATCAATGAATTAATTGATGCTCTAAATGAAAAGGATAAACTTTTAGAAAAGCAAGAGGATCTTTTATATGAAGAGCATGATAAATTTGTAAGTGTGCAAAAGTCTCTTGCTTTAGAAGTTCAAAGAAATGAAATGCTTTCATGTGAAATTTCTGCTTGTCATGAGACTATTTCTAGTTTAAAGAGCATTAATGATGATTTAAATGCTAAATTAGTAGAAGCAAATAAGACTAGTTCTTATGTGGAACATGTAGTAATGTGCAATAGGTGTAAGGATTTAAATGTTGATGCTTGCAAGGAACATTTAATTTCCATTTCTAAATTAAATGATGAAGTAGCTAGTCTTAATGCCCAACTTAAGACTAGCAAAAATGATTTTGATAAACTAAAATTTGCAAGGAATGCCTACACTAGTGGTAGACACCCCTCTATTAAGGATGGGCTTGGCTTTCGAAGGGAAGCTAAGAACTTAACAAGTCATAAGGCTCCCATCTCCGCCAAGGAGAAAGGGAAGGCCCCTATGACTAATAATGTTCAAAGGAATCATGCTTTCTTGTATCATGATAGGAAATTTTCTAGGAATGCTCATCATAATAGGAGTTTTAATGCTTATGATTCACATGCCATGTTTGGTTCAAGTTCTTCCTTTGTGCATGGTAGAAACATGTCTAGGAACAATGTTGTTCATCATGCACCTAAGATGCGCCGACGTGGAAGGGTGCTGCACCAGCCCGGATCTCGGACCGATCAACCCCCAAGAGCTCCAGGGTCTCGGCGTAGATGATGTTGAGGCTACTGCCTCCTTCCATGAGGACCTTGGAGATCCTAACGTTGCCGATGATCGGGTCGACAACGAGCGGGTACCTTCCTGGGCTCGGCACGAAGTTGGGGTGGTCGCCTTGGTCGAAGGTGATAGGCTTGTCGGACCAGTCTAGGTAGACTGGCGCTGCCACCCTCACCGTGCAGACCTCCCGGTGCTCTCGCTTGCGGTGCCGAGCCGAGGCGTTCGCCACCTGTCCGCCGTAGATCCTGAAGCAGTTGTGGACCTCCGGGAACTCCTCTTCCTTGTCGCCCCCCTTGTTGTTGCCTTGGTCTTTGCCACCTTCTGCCGAGGTGTAAAGCCCTAAAATTTGTATCAGGTAAAAAAATAATAATATAAATACATAAATACATATATGTACATAAAAAGGTGTTTTGGGAATTATTTGATTTTCTTTTCTTTGTACATATTCAATTAAGGGAATTTAATTAGTCAAATAACAAACAATTAAGTACAGGAATATGCATCTCATGTGAAGGTTCTTATATGCTTGCATTTGTATCCAAATTAGTGAGGCAAGTTTAAAATTTGAAATTAGAATTTGAAAAGGAAGGGGAGAAGAGAAAGAAAAAGAGAAAGGTTACGAAAATATAAATAATATATATAATTATATTTCAAAAATTGGTATTTTTAAATTTCACAATATGATTTGAGGATAATGTGGCACAAGTTTGAATTCAATTTCGAAATTCAAATTGATCTTAGAAATAAAGAAAAGAAAAAGAAAATAAAAAGAAAAAGAGAGGAAAATGAAAAACTTGCTCCTGGGCCGAATTCATCACCTCGGCCCATCTAGTCCTCAACCCACGCGGCTCTATTCACGTGCACGCCCGGTGTGACTGCCATGCGGGCCCCGCGGGCAGACATCTTCAATTGCCGCGCGCCAGCCACTGGGTTGTGGGCCCAAGTAGCATACTCACATTTCTGCGCAGTGAATGACGGGTGGGCCCGCTCGTGCAGCTCACCTTTCTTCCTCAACAGAAAACACGATTTCTTCTACGCACGCGCGCGGAATCCGCGAGCTCCGCGCGATTTTCCCCGATTCCATCCTCCTTCGGACTTGCGACTTCGCGATATAAAACCGGGCACCGCCTCTACTTCCTCCTCCCATCTCCTTGCGCCACCGTGGGCGAATCGAACAGCGCCTGAGCAGAAGAGAGAGTTGAAGAGCAGGGGCGCCGTCAACATCGTTCCCGTCCACGACTAACGATTGGGGGTCTGCGACGAGTCCAGAAGCCTCATGTGCTTGCCGGTGGAACACCCGTGGCCGGATAGGGAAGGATTGACCCTGTGGCGGCCGGGATTCATCGTCGAACGCTGGGATCCGCCGCTCCCCGTGGATGGCTCGGGGCACTCTGGGAATCACGGTGAGCAACCTCCCCACCGTATCGCATCGTTACCCTTTGCGTGATATTGCCTTCGGATCCGAGTTCGATCGCAGGAGCCGAGTTTGGGAGTGTGCCGGCCATGGCTCCGCCGCGTCAGGGCCGTGCGCCGCCGCGACCCGGTTGCTCGGGGTAGGAGGCCGGTGGGCCGTCTGATCTTAACGAACGGACGCGATTAGAAGAGGGGATACCCATTCGCGGCAGTAGATTAGGACCACAGATCTTCGATCGGATGGTTCCCAGGCGATCTCGTTTCTTAAAACCGTAACCGTAGGATTTGAATCCGAGGGTCCTAATGGCGTACCGGTTCAGGCGAGAGGTGATCTAATCCTGTGTGAAGAAAGCAGATTGGACGGCCGAGATCTTGTGATACCCCTTCGCCTTGGCACTTTGCTAAAGAGCCCCTGCGTTTAGTTGAAATAGAACCCGCCGTCCCTCGGGCACTGTTGACTGAGTCTCGGGTTATTTGTTAAACAGCCCCTGCGTTTCCCATTAATTGAGGCCCAGTCCAGTGCAGTATTAAAGTGATTAAATGAATTAGAAATTAGATTTTTAATACAAAAATAATTGCTAGAACTTAGATAATTCATAGAAAATTCATTTTAGCTCCAAATTGAACCATTCCAATTCCTAAAATTTTGTAATAATATTCTCTATCATTTAGAATCACTGTTTTGACATGAACTCTGTTAGGAAATTAATTTATCATCTAATCCTATTATAATCACCTTAAATCTTAGGAAATTCATAACTTGAATTCTATAACTCAAAAATTAATAATTCTTTTTCCTGTGATCTTATTTTAATATGTATATTATTAATGTGTATTTTGTCCTTATGTTTGGTGTAATGTTAATTTTGCCTATACCATGTTTGTTTGAATTGCTACGACTAGCAGTGAGGATACGTATCACCTGAAGATCATCCTGGTACCTGGAATCTCAAGTCCCAGGCAAGTTGTGCCCTTGATCACTTCTTTTTACCCACTCATGTTCTAATTAATCATAATGATCTGCATAGGTTAATTTTGATGGGACCCAATAGGTTACCCTAGTTGTCTATCTTTATACCTTGTTTACCACTGAACCTTTTGGGTAGTACTTGCTAGTGCTTTATGTGGTTTTGGGTATGAAGGTACATTATTCATGATCACACTTTTATTATATGTTTATTATTACTGTTCATGATAAGATCATTATGTTAATTGGAACATGGAGCGACCACCCGGGAAAACAGTGCTACCACAAGGGAGGAATGGGACCCCTTGGCTGATTAATTAGGAAAGCTAGTGGAAGACTACCTTACCCGAAAGGGGCAAGGGCAGTAGGGGAGTGGTCAGTGTAGGGAGGCCCTCGGGAGGATTTTGCTGCGATGGCGGTCCTGCAAGGGATTCCTGCATTGGAACTTCCTATAAACTGTAGCGGGTTTTCGGAAGCTAGTGGAACTTTGTAAAGGCCTCGTAGTGGATCCCTAGCCATTCACCTCGGTAGTGTCTAAGGGCCTTGCAAACCCTGGCGACATGGGATACACGACTTGTGGGTAAAGATGCGCAACCTCTGCAGAGTGTAAAACTGGTATACTAGCCGTGCTCACGGTCATGAGCAGCTCGGACCCTCACATGATTAAATTATGGAACTTAAACTCAATTTGTCATATGCATTGCATCGCAGGTGATGTTGTTACTTTTGTTCTACTACTTAATTGGGCTGGTATTTACTTATACTTAGTAATTGCTAATAAAATTTTGACCAACTTTAAAAGCAATGCTCAGCTCTAACCATCTTCTTTGGTAAGCCTTACACTTCACGTGGACTCCCACCTTTGGCGAGTTCATGCACATTATTCCCCACAACTTGTTGAGCGATGAACGTATGTGAGCTCACTCTTGCTGTCTCACACACCCCACAGGTCAAGAACAGGTACCACAGGATGAGACGCTTGGAGGATGCTGCGATGAGTTCGTGAGAGGTCTAGGCCGTCGTCTCCCAGTCAACTTTGGGTTGCTGGACCGTTGTCTCCTTATAATGTAATTGTTTATTTTGTATAGAATTCCTATTATATATAAAGTTGTGACATTCGATCCTGTGCCACTATACATCATATGTATGAGACTTGGTCCCAGCATATCTGGTGTTTATGTTTGCACCCGGGCTTTGGACCCCTAAAATCCGGGTGTTACAGAAGTGGTATCAGAGGAATGTTGACTGTAGGACGAAACCTAGATAGAACTGGACAACCATTGTCTACTTACCTCTGCTACTCTGATTCTTTTCTAAACTCATCTTAATCTTTTCTCATCTATTTCCGCTTTACTCTGATTATTCTTATCTTTTCTTTTCTAAAGACAAATGTGGATTTCACACTTTGAAATCCTGTGCCTAAAATGACTTTTAGGAATAAGAAACCTAATCTTAGGAACAAAAACAAAACTATTTTTATCTATGTGCTTGAATGTTTGTTCTTATGATACTTGTCTGATTTGGATCTTTGTTTGAGTGTGATGGGTTGTGGAGTAATCTGCATATAGGAAAAAAAATGCTTATAAAAATAACTAGATAAACTAGATTATCACTCATTAAAGTATCTAGCCTAACAATATCCATCTCATCTAAAAAGATTCTATCCTACACTCATAGATCCATCTCATCTCAAAAGATCCTAACTTATCCTAATTAAAATATATTTAACTTAATAGATCCATCTTATCTTAAAAGATACTCTATTACTTTAATAGATTCATCTTGTCTTGAAAAGACTCTATCTTATCCTAATAGATCTAACTGACCTCAAAAGATTCTACCTTATCCTTATGGATTCATCTCGTCTTAATAAGCATATTTACCCCACCCTAGTAACAACCAAGATCTAATCCAAAGTAATTAGATATTATCTCGTCTAATCTAGTTATATCCAACCTAATCCAGATTCTATCTAATCTAAATATGACCCAATCTAAAGTGTGTTATTAACAGGTCAGATAATTTGGTGATATAGGTTAGACACTATCTCTACAAACATATCTTAACCTAAATTAATGTCTTTCACCAACTCATCCGTGAACAATGACCTAACCTACATCACAGGTTGCCTAGTTCATCTACTCCAAAAGCAAAACTCTGTTAAAACCTACCTACCTCGTGTACCCCGGCTATCCTAACTATATATCCTTAGCCATATGTCCTTAACTCGGATGACAACCCCAAGAATAAAGGCCAAAGAAGACCCACCATGTCAAAGGAGGATAAGCATCAACTCAAGTCTTCAAGGATCAAGTTGGATCGCCAGAGGAATCAAGATCCAGAGTTCAGGGATCAGGATGAAGTCTTTCCATATTATACCCTTGCCACAACCTCTACTTGCCATAACTATACCTCATCTGACATAATAGATGGCTAGACATATGTCTATATTTTCCAAATCATCTACTAGCTAGTATAAAAAAAAACATGAAACAAAACTTTTTGATTCCTAAACCAAACTGGTTGCATCCCCTTCTCTTACAAATCTCGAGGACGAGATTATTTTTAAGGGGGGTAGGATTTGTAAAGCCCTAAAATTTGTATCAGGTAAAAAAAAAATATAAATACATAAATACATATATGTACATAAAAAGGTGTTTTGGGAATTATTTGATTTTCTTTTCTTTGTACATATTCAATTAAGGGAATTTAATTAGTCAAATAACAAACAATTAAGTACAGGAATATGCATCTCATGTGAAGGTTCTTATATGCTTGCATTTGTATCCAAATTAGTGAGGCAAGTTTAAAATTTGAAATTAGAATTTGAAAAGGAAGGGGAGAAGAGAAAGAAAAAGAGAAAGGTTACGAAAATATAAATAATATATATAATTATATTTCAAAAATTGGTATTTTTAAATTTCACAATATGATTTGAGGATAATGTGGCACAAGTTTGAATTCAATTTCGAAATTCAAATTGATCTTAGAAATAAAGAAAATAAAAAGAAAAAGAGAGGAAAATGAAAAACTTGCTCCTGGGCCGAATTCATCACCTCGGCCCATCTAGTCCTCAACCCACGCGGCTCTATTCACGTGCACGCCCGGTGTGACTGCCATGCGGGCCCCGCGGGCAGACATCTTCAATTGCCGCGCGCCAGCCACTGGGTTGTGGGCCCAAGTAGCATACTCACATTTCTGCGCAGTGAATGACGGGTGGGCCCGCTCGTGCAGCTCACCTTTCTTCCTCAACAGAAAACACGATTTCTTCTACGCACGCGCGCGGAATCCGCGAGCTCCGCGCGATTTTCCCCGATTCCATCCTCCTTCGGACTTGCGACTTCGCGATATAAAACCGGGCACCGCCTCTACTTCCTCCTCCCATCTCCTTGCGCCACCGTGGGCGAATCGAACAGCGCCTGAGCAGAAGAGAGAGTTGAAGAGCAGGGGCGCCGTCAACATCGTTCCCGTCCACGACTAACGATTGGGGGTCTGCGACGAGTCCAGAAGCCTCATGTGCTTGCCGGTGGAACACCCGTGGCCGGATAGGGAAGGATTGACCCTGTGGCGGCCGGGATTCATCGTCGAACGCTGGGATCCGCCGCTCCCCGTGGATGGCTCGGGGCACTCTGGGAATCACGGTGAGCAACCTCCCCACCGTATCGCATCGTTACCCTTTGCGTGATATTGCCTTCGGATCCGAGTTCGATCGCAGGAGCCGAGTTTGGGAGTGTGCCGGCCATGGCTCCGCCGCGTCAGGGCCGTGCGTCGCCGCGACCCGGTTGCTCGGGGTAGGAGGCCGGTGGGCCGTCTGATCTTAACGAACGGACGCGATTAGAAGAGGGGATACCCATTCGCGGCAGTAGATTAGGACCACAGATCTTCGATCGGATGGTTCCCAGGCGATCTCGTTTCTTAAAACCGTAACCGTAGGATTTGAATCCGAGGGTCCTAATGGCGTACCGGTTCAGGCGAGAGGTGATCTAATCCTGTGTGAAGAAAGCAGATTGGACGGCCGAGATCTTGTGATACCCCTTCGCCTTGGCACTTTGCTAAAGAGCCCCTGCGTTTAGTTGAAATAGAACCCGCCGTCCCTCGGGCACTGTTGACTGAGTCTCGGGTTATTTGTTAAACAGCCCCTGCGTTTCCCATTAATTGAGGCCCAGTCCAGTGCAGTATTAAAGTGATTAAATGAATTAGAAATTAGATTTTTAATACAAAAATAATTGCTAGAACTTAGATAATTCATAGAAAATTCATTTTAGCTCCAAATTGAACCATTCCAATTCCTAAAATTTTGTAATAATATTCTCTATCATTTAGAATCACTGTTTTGACATGAACTCTGTTAGGAAATTAATTTATCATCTAATCCTATTATAATCACCTTAAATCTTAGGAAATTCATAACTTGAATTCTATAACTCAAAAATTAATAATTCTTTTTCCTGTGATCTTATTTTAATATGTATATTATTAATGTGTATTTTGTCCTTATGTTTGGTGTAATGTTAATTTTGCCTATACCATGTTTGTTTGAATTGCTACGACTAGCAGTGAGGATACGTATCACCTGAAGATCATCCTGGTACCTGGAATCTCAAGTCCCAGGCAAGTTGTGCCCTTGATCACTTCTTTTTACCCACTCATGTTCTAATTAATCATAATGATCTGCATAGGTTAATTTTGATGGGACCCAATAGGTTACCCTAGTTGTCTATCTTTATACCTTGTTTACCACTGAACCTTTTGGGTAGTACTTGCTAGTGCTTTATGTGGTTTTGGGTATGAAGGTACATTATTCATGATCACACTTTTATTATATGTTTATTATTACTGTTCATGATAAGATCATTATGTTAATTGGAACATGGAGCGACCACCCGGGAAAACAGTGCTACCACAAGGGAGGAATGGGACCCCTTGGCTGATTAATTAGGAAAGCTAGTGGAAGACTACCTTACCCGAAAGGGGCAAGGGCAGTAGGGGAGTGGTCAGTGTAGGGAGGCCCTCGGGAGGATTTTGCTGCGATGGCGGTCCTGCAAGGGATTCCTGCATTGGAACTTCCTATAAACTGTAGCGGGTTTTCGGAAGCTAGTGGAACTTTGTAAAGGCCTCGTAGTGGATCCCTAGCCATTCACCTCGGTAGTGTCTAAGGGCCTTGCAAACCCTGGCGACATGGGATACACGACTTGTGGGTAAAGATGCGCAACCTCTGCAGAGTGTAAAACTGGTATACTAGCCGTGCTCACGGTCATGAGCAGCTCGGACCCTCACATGATTAAATTATGGAACTTAAACTCAATTTGTCATATGCATTGCATCGCAGGTGATGTTGTTACTTTTGTTCTACTACTTAATTGGGCTGGTATTTACTTATACTTAGTAATTGCTAATAAAATTTTGACCAACTTTAAAAGCAATGCTCAGCTCTAACCATCTTCTTTGGTAAGCCTTACACTTCACGTGGACTCCCACCTTTGGCGAGTTCATGCACATTATTCCCCACAACTTGTTGAGCGATGAACGTATGTGAGCTCACTCTTGCTGTCTCACACACCCCACAGGTCAAGAACAGGTACCACAGGATGAGGCGCTTGGAGGATGCTGCGATGAGTTCGTGAGAGGTCTAGGCCGTCGTCTCCCAGTCAACTTTGGGTTGCTGGACCGTTGTCTCCTTATAATGTAATTGTTTATTTTGTATAGAATTCCTATTATATATAAAGTTGTGACATTCGATCCTGTGCCACTATACATCATATGTATGAGACTTGGTCCCAGCATATCTGGTGTTTATGTTTGCACCCGGGCTTTGGACCCCTAAAATCCGGGTGTTACACGAGGGTCCAGCCTTGTTGAAGTAGCGCCGGAGCATGTCGCACTCTTCAAGGGTGTGCTTGACGGGACCCCGGTGATAGGGCATGACTCCTTAAGCATCTTGTCGAACACGCCGGCCCCTCCAGGAGGCTTCCGAGGGTTCCTGTGCTCGGCAGCAGCGACGAGATCCGTGTCGACGGCGTTGCGCTTCGCTTGCGCCTTCTTCTTGGCCTTCTTCTTCGCGCCACACTGGACGGACGCCTCGGGGGTGTCTTCCTTCTGCCCTTCCTAAGGCTGCTTGTCTTTTCGGAAGATGGCTTCGACCGCCTCCTGACCAGAGGCGAACTTGGTGGCGATGTCGATCAATTCGCTCGCCTTGGTAGGAGTCTTGCGCCCCAGTTTGCTCACCAGGTCTCGGCATGTGGTGCCAGCGAGGAATGCCCTGATGACGTCCGAGTCGGTGATGTTGGGCAGCTCGGTGCGCTGCTTCGAAAACCTCCGGATGTACTCTCGCAGGGATTCCCCTGGCTGCTGGCGGCAGCTTCAGAGATCCCATGAGTTCCCAGGGCGCACATACGTACCCTGGAAATTCCCTGCGAAAGCCTTGACCAGGTCTTCCCAGTCGGAAATCTACGCAGGGGGCAGATGCTCCAGCCAGGCCCGAGCAGCGTCGGAGAGGAAAAGGGGGAGGTTGCGGATGATGAGGTTGTCATCGTCCGCCCCTCTCAACTGGCATGCCAGCCGGTAGTCCGCAAGCCACAACTCTGGCCTTGTCTCCCCCGAGTACTTGGTGATAGTAGTCGGGGCTCGGAACCGGGCCGGGAACGGCACTCGTCGTATAGCCCGGCTGAAGACTCGCGGACCCGGTGGCTCGGGTGAGGGGCTTCGATCCTCCTCACTGTCGTAGCGTCCCCCGCGCCGGGGATGATAGCCTCAGCGCACCTTCTCCTCGAGGCAGGCTCGACGGTGGCGGCGGTGTTGCTCGGCGCCAAGGCGATCCGGGGCTGCAGGCGTCCCGTCCCGCGTGCGCTCGGTGTGGACCGAGGCCTCCCACATGCGTCGGGAGGGCGCTGCACAATGCTCCGAGGGGTCTCCTCGCCTCTGGGAGGCAGAGCTCTCGGATTGTCGGACAACGGCGTCTTCCAGGAGGCCCTTGAGCTCGCCCTGGATACGTTGCCCCTCGGTGGTGGATGGCTCCGGCATCGTCCGAAGCAACATTGCTGCTGCAGCTAGGCTCTGGCCGGCCCCGTTGAAGGTCGGGGGCGGCATCGCCCTGGCATCGTCAATGATACGGCGCTAGACGTCCTAGGCCCGATGACGCGCTCCTTCGGCGAGTGCCTGGCCTGCCCACTCCTGCTCGATGTTTTGCCGGAGCTGCACAAGTCGCCCCGCTTCTTCGTCGAGCTTGGCCTGCATCTCGCGGAGTTACTCAAGCTGTGTGTCCTGACCCCCCGCAGGGACTTGGACCATGGCTAGCTCCCGCGGGATTTCAACACGAGACGCAGGTGCAAGGGCGCCGTCACTACCTGGCATACCGAGGTGGTTTTCTCCATCGTGATCCTCCTGATCGATGTGGTAGCACTCGCGAGTTGGGTCGCAACCCTCGTCGTCAAGGCTATGACCATCATCAGAGCAGCCGAAGAGGCAGTGGTGACATGCGGACACGAAGTCGCGCATGGCACCGGGATCATGGAGTCCGGAGAAATCCCAACTAACGTCGGGGTCGTCATCTTCCTCAGAACCTGCGGGTCCGGAGGTTGAGACAGCCGTCAGTCGGTCCCAAGAGGACCACATATGGTACCCTGGAAGGTCAGGGTATGCCCTAGCGAAAGCACTAACCGAAGCGGGGTAGCTTGGTGGATTGAAACTGAATTTAAAGGGAACAGGGTGGAAAATGGACGGTACCTTTTGGTCGATGGACGGTGGTGAAGTCGCGTCGGGGGCGGACTGCACCGTTATCGCAGGTACGAGGCTAACGCCCAGCAGATCCTTTGCGAGGGTGCTAGCGTCGTCAGTCCGCTTGGGGTTGGCATGTTGCGGGGAAGCAACACCCGTCGTTGTCTCAGGGGCGAGGGCAACGCCCGACATGTCCCCCGCAGGGGTGCCGGTGTCGTCGACTCGCTCTGGTTTGACAACCGGTGAGGTGCCGCCTCCTGCCTGGCCATGGTTGCCCCGTCTTCGTCTCCTCTAGCGAGGAGGGTGGCGGGGTAAACCTGAAAGGGAAATGTGCCCTTGGGCCATTTCTAAGTATTTTGGTGATTTAGTGTCTAACACAAGTGCCTAAGTGTAAAATGGTGGACAAAGTACAAATCAAGGATAAAGGTATGTTTCTCAGACTTAGTACATTGTTTTAGAGACTAATGTATTGTGTCTAAGTGCTGGAAACAGGAAAAATCCAATTGGAAATGTCTTGGCTTGAGCAGCCAAGAATCTGCTCAGTCTGGGAGCACCGGACTATCCGGTGGTGCACCGGACAGTGTCCGATGCGCCAGGCTGGCTCGAGCAAAGTGGCTGCTCTCGGGACTTCGACGGCGGTGTACGGCTATAATTCACCGGACTGTCCGGTGGTGCACCGGACTGTCCGGTGGGTCGTTCACAGGCGAACTCGTCGCTCTCGGGAATTCATCGGCGACGTACGGCTATAATTCACCGGACTGTCCGGTGTGCACCGGACTGTCCGGTGAGCCAACGGTCGGCAGGGCCAACGGTCGGCCGCGCGATCTGCACGGGACACATGGCCGAGCCAACGGCTAGAAGGAGGCACCGGACTGTCCGGTGTGCACCATGTCCAGTGCGCCAACGGCTCTCTGGCTGCCAACGGTCGACTGCGCCATTTAAGGAAAGAAATCAGGCACCGGACAGTGTCCGTTGTGCACCGGACTGTCCCGTGCGCCAGTCGACAGAAGGCAAGATCAGCCTTCCTAGATTGCTCTCAACGGCTCCTAGCTGCCTTGTGGCTATAAAAGGGACCCCTAGGCGCATGGAGGAGTACACCAAGCATTCCTACAACATTCCTAAGCACCAAGACATCGATTCCGCGCCTTTGATTCTTTGTGATAGCAATTAGAGCTCTAGTTGAGTGGTGAACTCATTGAGTTGTGTTGTGAGCTCTCATTGCTATTTGTGTGTGTGGTGTTGCTGTGATTTCTTGTCTTGAGTGCGTTGCTAATCCCTCCCTTGCTCCGTGCTTCTTTGTGAACTTCAAGTGTAAGGGCGAGAGGCTCCAAGTTGTGGAGATTCCTCGCAAACGGGATATAGTGAAGCAAGCAAAACACCATGGTATTCAAGTGGGTCTTTGGACCGCTTGAGAGGGGTTGATTGCAACCCTCGTCCGTTGGGACGCCACAACGTGGAGTAGGCAAGCGTTGGTCTTGGCCGAACCACGGGATAACCACCGTGCCATCTCTGTGATTGATTTCTTGTGGTTATTGTGTTTTGACTCTTCTCTAGCCACTTGGCATTTACTGTGCTAACACTTAACCAAGTTTTTGTGGCTTAAGTTTTCAAGTTTTACAGGATCACCTATTCACCCCCCCCCCTCTAGGTGCTCTCAATTGGTATCGGAGCCGTTCTCTTCACAAAGGGACTAATCGCCCGAAGAGATGGATCCTAAGGGGAAGGGTATCGTGATCAACGATAAAGAGAAGGAATCTTTCGTCAACGAGCCGAAGGATGACAAGCCTACCGACTCGGGCTCGGGCCATAGACGGAAAGATGGGAAGAAGAAGAAGACGAGGCGCATCAAGGAGATCGTCTACTACGACGACAGCGATGAGTCTACTTCTTCCCAAAAGGATGACGACCACAACGACTACGAGAGAAGGAAACCGGTCAATTCGAACTTTTCTTTTGATTACTCTCGTATTCCTCAAAGTACAAATGCTCATTTATTATCTATTCCACTTGGTAAACCTCCTCATTTTGATGGAGAGGACTACGGATTTTGGAGTCACAAAATGCGTAGTCACTTGTTCTCTCTCCATCCTAGTATATGGGAGATTGTAGAGAGTGGAATGCACTTTGATAGTACGGATAGTCCCATGTTCATTAATGAGCAAATTCATAAGAATGCACAAGCTACTACTGTTCTTCTAGCTTCATTGTGTAGGGATGAATACCACAAAGTGAGCGGCTTGGATAACCCCAAGCAAATATGGGACACCCTCAAAATTTCTCATGAGGGGAACAACGTCACCTTGCTCACCAAGATGGAGTTGGTGGAAGGCGAGCTTGGACGATTCGCGATGATAAGGGGCGAGGAGCCGACACAAACATACAACCGGCTCAAGACCCTTATCAACAAAATAAGGAGCTACGGAAGCACGCGATGGACGGACCACGACGTCGTCCGACTGATGCTAAGGTCCTTTACCGTTCTTGATCTTCATTTGGTGAATAATATTCATGAGAATCCCAGGTACACCAAAATGTCGCCCGAAGAAGACCTTGGAAAATTCGTAAGCGGGCGAATGATGATCAAGGAGGCGAGATACGTGGACGACGCTCTAAACGGTCCAATCAGTGAGCCTCAACCCGTTGCTCTCAAGGCAACAAGGAGCAAGGAGGCGTTTCCCAGCAAGGTAGCACAAATTGAGGCGGCCGGACTTAATGATGAAGAGATGGCCCTCATCATCAAAAGATTCAAGACGGCGCTAAAGAGTCGCAAGGGGCAGCCAAGCAAGACCAAGACAAAGGGGAAGCGCTCATGCTTCAAATGTGGTAAGCTTGGTCATTTTATTGCTAACTGTCCCGACAATGATAGTGATCAGGATCAAGGGAACAAGAGGGAGAAGAAGAAAAACTATAAGAAGGCAAAGGGCGAGGCACATCTTGGCAAGGAGTGGGATTCGGATTGCTCCTCGTCCGACTCCGACAATGAAGGACTCGCCGCCACCGCCTTCAACAAGTCATCCCTCTTCCCCAACGAGCGTCACACATGCCTTATGGCAAGGGAGAAGAAGGTATGTACTCGAAACTCTACCTATGCTTCGTCAAGTGAGGACGAATCTAGTGATGAGGATGAAATAGATTATTCATGTTTATTTAAGGGTCTAGATAGAACCAAGGTAGATAAAATTAATGAATTGATTGATGCCTTGAATGATAAGAATAGGCTTTTAGAAAAACAAGAGGACTTGTTGTATGAAGAACATGACAAATTTGTAGAAGCACAAAAATCTCATGCCTTAGAAGTTAAGAGAAATGAAATGCTTTCTTGTGAATTATCTTCTTGCCATGAGACGATTTCTAGCTTAAGGAGCATTAATGATAATTTGAATGCTAAGTTAGAAATAGCTAGTAAATCAACAACTTGTGTAGAAAATGTTGTTATTTGCAATAGATGTAAAGATTTTGATATTGATGCTTGTAGTGAACACATAGCTTCTATTGCAAAGTTAAATGATGAAATTGCTAGTCTTAATGCCCAACTTAAGGCTAGCAAAAGTGATTTTGATAAACTAAAATTTGCTAGGGATGCCTACACGATTGGTAGACACCCCTCAATTAAGGATGGGCTTGGCTTCAAGAGGGAAGCCAAGAACTTAACAAGCCATAAGGCTCCCATCTCCGCCAAGGAGAAAGGGAAGGCCCCTATGGCAAGTAGTACTAAAAAGAACCATGCTTTTATGTACAATGATAGAAGACAGTCTCATAGGAGTTGTAATGCTTTTGATTCACATGCCTATGATTCTTATGCTATGTTTGCTCCCAGTTCTTCCTATATGCATGGTAGAGATATACCTAGGAAGAATATTCATCATGTGCCTAGAAAGAATATTGTTCATGTTCCTAGGAAAGTTATGAATGGACCCTCTACAATTTATCATGCTTTAAATGCTTCCTTTGCTATTTGTAGAAAGGATAGGAAGATAGTTGCTAGGAAATTAGGGGCAAAATGCAAGGGTGATAATGTCGGTGTTTAGGGTCCGACCGCACACCCGGGGTTGCCCCTCAAGGTGTTTTTAGGAGTAGGACGGTGTCGACAACTGTAGCAAAATGGTTCGTGCCGATCGCACGAGGGACAGTGGACAAGGTTTACAGGTTCGGGCCGCTTAGAGATGCGTAACACCCTACGTCCTGATGAGTATGCTTGGTGGATGTGATTACAAGAGAGCTCTCTGGATCGAGAATACAGAGAGTTGATGTGGGAGGCTAAGTAATGGGTCGATCGTTCTGAAGGGGTGCCCCCTAGGCCTTATATACTCGACCGTGGGGCAGTACACATGATGAGATAACAACGAGTAGCTAAAAGATAGTGAACCTCTCGAGATTATCCCCTACGTAACTCTCGCCGACTTATCCTCACGTGGCTTCGCTGCATGGAGGCCCCGACGCGGGAAAGTCGGATCTCTGTTGCGGCCAATGGCTCGGCGCTATGGGCCGCCCGGGTTTGCACCAATCCGGCCCTATGTCGTTCTGCGTGTCTGGTCGTCTTTCCCCAGGCCCACAAAAGAATAACCTTACGATTTATTGGACCCTTGGGCCTTTCGTGAGGTCCTTTACTCTTTTGGTGGACCCGGGGGATATCTATCCCCCACAAGCCCCCGATCTTTGGGTTAATTTAGAGATAATCAACCCGAAGATCCCAGGTCCAGCTTGTAGATGATTTGAAGAAAGATGACTCCTTGCTGTTTTCTATTGCTTTGATCATTTGTCGACCGGAACCTAGCTTCGTGCCTGTGCCTTAGAGATCGGCATTCCTGTTTGTTGGACTCTGAACCTTATTGGGTGCACCGGAGGTGCACCCAATGGGTGTAGCCCCCGAGCTTCGAGTAGATTTTAGAAAATAATCTACTCGAAGGTCTTCATTAGAAATTACTCCCATTTGTGTTTCCTTGTTCCAGTTGAGGATTGGCTTCTTAATCTTGTTTCATGCCCTTAGAAATTGGCGCTATCCTGGCTTATAGTGACGATCCATGGGGTGCACCGGAGGTGCACCCAATGGGTGTAGCCCCCGACCTTCAAGTGGATTTTTTGGATAATTCGCTTGAAGGTCTTCTTTTTGCGTCCTGTTGCTGAAGAATACTCTTTCTGCTTATAAAAAGGGTTGGCATGATGTCATCTGTGCTATGTCATCAATATTATGCTTCGGAGGTCAGCATGTGTTTTGTCTTTTGCAACTGAACTTGCAACCCTTCCATATCTTGCTGAGTAGCATAGTGCATTTGCTCTGCGACTGATTGGACGTTCGATGGACGTTCTCTGTCTAGTCTTCAAGTCATGTCTGTCGACCATATTTTGCACTCTACTGACTATATTTGGCTTCCCTTTAACTCTTGTTGATATCTCATTTTTGTCTTGAGGCATTCACTGCATGCTCTGCACAGATGTGACCATTTTGAAAAATATACTGACAATTCCTGGGCGTCCCCCCCCCAATGGGTGTGAGCAAGGAACGTCTTGGTACGCTGAGTGTTTTTACCGGTTGCTTCTGAGTTGTAATGTGATGGGACGGCGAGTGTAATCATATCCTTTGCGCTGTTGACTGGAGTCCCAATGGGTGTAGTGCTGCATGAAACGGCGTCCGCCGCCTGACGTGTCTTTGGACGGGTGGAGGTGTATATTGAATGCTTCGCGACTGTTCAATGACCACTGTTGGAGGTGAGCGGTTGCCTTCTTTTCCTATAAATAGTGCCTTTGCTTGTCTGATTTTTTCACATCTCTCGCTGTTCTCCGTTTCCTGCTTTCTTTCTTCTATCTGCATTTCCACCATGGCCAAGAAACGCAAGCGCGAACCAACCCCTCCGTCTGAAGATTTCGGCGACTCGGAGTATTCAGAGGAGGAGTTCTCCTCTGAATCCGAGGGGTCTCCGGCTCCCATCCCCCTGCATGAGTCGTCTGACGACTCAGACGACTCCCAGGGGCTCGCGGCGGAGGTCTGGTCGTACATCCGGGCCGTCGAGCGCTCCGGGCTCGAGGGCTCGGATGAGTCCGAGTACTCCTCGGATGAGGAGGACTCGGACGACGACGGCGGCGAGGGCGGGGATGACGACGACGACGACGACAATGACGACGACGACGACGACGACGACGACGACGACGACGACGACGGCGGCTGCACCAGGGGCGGCGGCGACAGGGGCGGCACCAAGAGCAGCGGCGGCGGGGGCGGCACCAAGAGCGGTGGCGGCGGCAGGGGCAGGGCCAGTGGCTAGATGCCACTGGTCCTTTTAAATATTAGTATAGATTAGAAGTAGTATAGTTAGATAATGTAGTATTATTAGTAATGTAAAGTAGTATATTGTAGAGTAGTAGTAGTAGTAGGAGTAAAGTGTAGTTTAGTAGTAGGAATAGGGAAGTATCAACTCATAATGAGTTGATTTGTAAATGTTATCACTTCCCTTGAATGAAAAGCAAGTTTGGTTTCCTTTTGATGACTTGTTTCGTCTGACTATGAATCTGAGTTTTTTGAGGCCGTAGATGAACGGCTTGATCGTTATACTGATGCCTCCAAGCCATATTGCAGTCTGTATCAATGTTTTTAGAAGTAATGCCGAGTGATCGGAAGTCGCCGTCGACATTTTAGAAGTAATGCCGAGTGGTTGAACTCCAGATCATCGTTTTAGAGGCAACGCCGAGTGACTAAGTAGTGACTTCGGCATTTTAGAGGCAATGCCGAACAATTTAACTCAAGGTCAGCGTTTTAGAGGCAACGCCGGGTGATTGAGGGTCAACGTTGGCGTTTTTAGGAGTAATACCGAACAGTTGAACCCGAGGTCAGTGTTTTAGAAGCAACACTAAGTTATTGAACTTGAGATCAGCGTTTTAGAGGCAACACCGAGTGAGTGAAGGTCAACGTCGGCATTTTAGAAGTAATGCCGAACGATTGAACTCAAGATCAGCGTTTTAGAGGCAACACCGAGTGAGTGAAGGTCAACGTCGGCATTTTAGAAGTAATGCCGAACGATTGAATTCAAGATCAGCGTTTTAGAGGCAACGCCGAGTGACTGGATAGTGACGTCGGCGTTTTAGAGACAGCGCCGAGTTGTTGAACTCGAGATCAGCGTTTTAGAGGCAGCGCCGAGTGATTGAAGGTCAACGTCGGCATTTTAGAAGTAATGCCGAACGATTGAACTCAAGATCAGCGTTTTAGAGGCAACGCCGAGTGACTGGATAGTGACGTCGGCGTTTTAGAGACAGCGCCGAGTTATTGAACTCGAGGTCAGCGTTTTAGAGGCAACGCCGAGTGATTGAAGGTCAACGTCGGCATTTTAGAAGTAATGCCGAACGATTGAACTCAAGATCAGCGTTTTAGAGGTAACGCCGAGTGACTGGATAGTGACGTCGGCATCTTAGTGGCAACGCCGAGTTATTTCGAGGGTTAGCATCCGAGTAAGGGGAGGGCCCACCAGTTTTCTGGGAAATAACTGCCGAATGACCACGTGGCATGCTGGGATTTCGGAAATAACCGCCGAGTGATGACTGGGCACTTTTTGAAACGGTGTCTGGTCCGAGAATATCCCATAAGAGTCGCACTTTTAGCCGCCTTTGCTTTCCGCGCCCTAGTTTTTGCATTCCTGCTTCCAAATCTCCTCTGCGCTTGCCTCCAATTTGCTCGCTGGTGAAATCGAGATGGCTCCCAAGAGGAAAATCGCGAGTTCTTCCGCTGTGGTGATTCCCCCAATTGATCCCAACAGCCAGTTGCCTTTCGCAGGTAACCACATGTCCAACATCTCTGAAACT
Organism: Zea luxurians; assembly: GCA_029449295.1. Lineage (NCBI taxonomy): Eukaryota > Viridiplantae > Streptophyta > Magnoliopsida > Poales > Poaceae > Zea > Zea luxurians. Next base: position 30,641,717 of record JAOPSE010000001.1, on the reverse strand, counting down.
GAACTCCTCCACCTCGTGTCCATCGGGGTTCTTCCTCCGCGGGAACTCTGTTCTTGGCGGGTTTGCCATGGAACTACGGTCCCGACGGAGGATACCCATGAGTCTGTGGTTTACGCTCCCTTTCTTCTCCGTGGCCTTGGCCTTCCTATTTCTCCCTTTTTCCGCGGTCTTCTTGATTTCTACCACATCAACTTAACCCATCTGAACCCTAATTCAATTCTGCAAATTTCTATCTTCGTCCGCTTATGTGAGGCCTTTCTTGGTGTGCTGCCGCATTTTGGATTGTGGAAACACCTGTATCACTGTCGCCCTGGGATGGCCGGGGGACAGCATCAGTTGGTTGGAGGTGCCAGCTTGGAGATGCGCCGGGGACGGAAAACTGAGTATCTTGAGATCCCCCTTAAAGACAGCATTAAGGGATGGCGCCTGGAATGGTTTATAGTTGATAACTATGGAAATTCTCTCCCCCCCCCGGTCAGGAAGACAGCCAGATGTTCGCACCCCGAGCTGGACTGAGTCTCCCACAGACGAGGAGGTGGCTGAAGCTAGTGTGCTGTTAGCTGAAGTTGGGCTATTGAAGGAGAGGGGTTTAACCGCTGAAGCTATAGTCGCTGACTTTGTCTTCAAAAACATTCAGCCACTGAAAGACAGGGCCCACCCGGCTTATCTGTATCAAGGGCTAGCCGACCCAACTCGAGTTACCAATGGAAGGATCGCTTCTGCAGATTTGGTGAGCCGGCTGGAGATGATTCTCAGAGGCAAAGTATCCAATGTTGGTGCTCCAATGGCGTATTCAGCCTGGAATCTGCCTCCTGCCAAGGCCTTCACTCGCTTTGTGTCAAACCCGCCTTCAACTGATGGCAATTTGGGCCTTAGAACGCGGCCCTCTGATGAGGAGGTTAATGCCTTGGTTGCTTCGCTTGGGAAAATCCCTGATGATGAAAGACAAACCCATTTCGAGGTGCCTTCGGATCCTACTGATGCTGAAATAAATGCCGTGCTTGACATGTTGGCCGAGGATTCTTCTGACGCTATTCCTACTGAAACATTGGCAGTGGCACCTCTCCCAGAGGTCGGTATAGTCTTGGATGTCCAGAGACCTGTCCGTGCTCGCTCGAAGCGTCCCCGCCGAACCAATCAGACTGATCTTTCTGTTGATGAGCAGAAAAAGAAGAAGAGACGTATTCGGCGAGTATCTAGTTTGAATCAGGATGCTGGTCCCTCGGCTCCTGCTGATGAGGAGGTTCCTGTATCCGAATTTGCTGGTGCTGATCCCAATGGGTGTGGTCCATCTGTTGCTGATCCCAATGGGTGTGGTCCATCTGATGCTGATCCCAATGGGTGTGGTGCCGGTGTTGCTGATGAAGATGACGAAGAGGAAGAGGATGAGGTTCCTTTGATTCGAAAGAACAGTCGGCAATTCCTCGCCAGTGGGGAAAGTAGTGGGGTTCCCTCCCCGGCCTTATCTGCTCTTGTTGGTCTGCAAAACATGTCCCTGGCCGATTTTGATCAAACTCTCGAGGATATGGTCCCAGAGGACTTGTTATCAGGGCCAGTGGACGATGCCGCGACGGAAACCTGTGGTGCTGTGCCGGACGCTGGGTTGAGGTCATCCCGTGCCTCATCAACCTTAGAGCACGATCTTGTGGGACGGGATGTTAACTTGGATTGTCCTGATCCCATGGAAATAACCGAGGGCCCGCTAACCTTGGAGACGGTTACTGCTGAAAATTTGGACCCCAAGGATGGTGTCGACACATGTCCAGCCCCCGAGGGTGTCGTGGGGGACGACTTAGCCCGGACGAAGAGTGCAAGCTACTGCCCAGCCCCCGAGGGTGTTGCCGGGGATAACCCAGCTCAAGTGGGCAGTGCCGACTATGGCCCGGTCCCCGGGGATGCCCAGACAAGATCTCTCTCCGGCACTTCCATGAACGTTCACGCTGGGTCACCTCCACACTCTGGCTGCATGGTGGTGGCCCAGACTTCAGACCGGGGCGTCGCTTTAGAGGGCAGCGTCCCCGTTGATCGAGTGTCCGGTTATGCTGAAGGAGATGAACTGATTCCCACTGTTCCACTGCATGCTGCTTCGGGTGATGACCTTGCGCCTGGTTATCATCCGATTTCTCCTGACTTGGGGATCCCTTCGTTCTTCTCCACCCTCCAGGTACCGTGCTGTTTCTTAGCTTGATTTTTACATTGCCTGAACTCTTGCCATTACACTCATCTGCTCTTCTCATCAGACTTTTGTGGACGGGGTGACCACCCAGCTGAAATTGCATGGTGCTCCTATTCCAGAAGTGGCTTCATCTTTTCCATGTTGGAATCCAGTGTTACTTCGTCATCGTGTATCCGAGTTGGAGGCGATTAACGCTGGTTAGTGCCCTTTTTCTTTTCTTCGCGTTTTTTTGTGGACTGCTTGACCTTCTGACCTTGTTTTGTTTGATTACCTCTTACTAGGAATGACTCGGCAGACTGCACTTCTTGAGGAGAAACATTCTCAGGATCGAGCTGTATTGACTCAGCGATGCACTGATCTTGAGGAAAAGTATTCTCAAAGTCAGATTGAACTGAGTCAGGTTTCTGCTGCCTTGGATGATGCCAATGCGTTGAGTTCTTCTCTGCATGCCCAGCTTGACTCTGAAAAGGTGATGTATGAAACTGCACTTTTTTCTCGCCGTGCTCCTATTGTTTGCCTGGTTTTCTGAAGGAACTGATTTGCGCTTGCAGGAGGAGAAACGCATCCTTGCCGCTTCTCGAGACAACCTTGATAGGTTGTATCGAGATTCTAGCAACTCGCTGACCATCCTGGAGAGAAGTCATCGCTTTTCCATGGAGGAGTTGAACAATCTTCGCTATAAGTTGCAGGAGTCCTTGGATGATGTGATTCGCCTTCGGGAGTTGATATCAGCTAAAGACGTTGTCATCAAGAGTCTGCGTGCTTCCAAAAAATCTGTTACCCAGGAGCTAGAGGCTGCCCAGTCGGCTGTCAAGGCTGCTGAAGAAACTTCCAATACTCTGAGAGCCCAACGCGATAGGGCCATGGACAAGGCCATTCGAGCGGGACGAATTCTGATGAGGAGGCCTGGCGTAGTCGTTCCTGAAGATATAAGGGCCGACGTGAACGCCGCTCCTGACTCCTCGAGTCGTCCTTCTTCGTCAACTGTTCCTGGAAAAGACATTGCAAAATAGAGAAAACATTTCGCATGCTCCAAGCGCGCAGCTTGCATGATTGAATATTTGTCAGAGAACACCAGTTTATTTGAGTGACACAGTTATTCTATCATTGTATCAGGATTTTTTAGTTCAATGAGTTTGGTAGTAATGATGCGTGATGACTATGAATTTTACATGTGGGATATGGAGATCATCCCCTGAATTAAATAGGCGAAAGCATGTTGCATTGGTTTTAAGCAAGCGCCAATTGGAGTTGATTACTTCGTTAGCTGGGCATAGTGGTCGCCCTGAGTTAAGTAAAGCATGAGCATGTTGCACCGCCTTAAGTCGTTGCCGACTTAAGTCGATTGCTCCGTTAGCAGGGCATAGTGGTCACCCCGAGTTAAGTAAGCGTGAGCATGTTGCACCGCCTTAAGTCGTTGCCGACTTAAGTCGATTGCTCCGTTAGCAGGGCATAGTGGTCACCCCGAGTTAAGTAAGCGTGAGCATGTTGCACCGCCTTAAGTCGTTGCCGACTTAAGTCGATTGCTCCGTTAGCAGGGCATAGTGGTCACCCTGAGTTAAGTAAGCGTGAGCATGTTGCACCGCCTTAAGTCGTTGCCGACTTAAGTCGATTGCTCCGTTAGCAGGGCATAGTGGTCACCCCGAGTTAAGTAAGAATGCGAGTCAATCGTAAATAAATTGAGTATCCTTGAAACCTTTTCTTTATTGATGACATATTTCCACTTTACAGAGTACATCATTGTTATCCCAGCAGTTTTGAGGTACGGCTAAGGATAAAACTTTCTCAGGTGTTCTATGTTCCAAGAGTTCCCGACTTCCGTGCCGTCCATCTGAGTGAGGCGATATGATCCAGGCCGAGTGACTTCTGCCACTATGAAAGGCCCTTCCCATAAGGGTGATAACTTGTGTCGTCCTTCTCCCGTTAGAATTCGGCGAAGGACGAGCTCCCCCACTGAAAAGGATCGTTGCCGCACAGCCTTGTCGTGATAGCGCCTTAGAGTCTGCTGGTATCTTGCTGACTGGATTACTGCATTTAGCCGTTCTTCTTCGAGTATATCTATGTCCTCTAGTCTGGTGGTCTCAGCTTCTGCTATGCTTTCAAAAATCAGCCTTGGCGCCCCAAACTTGAGATCAGCAGGCAGCACTGCTTCCGACCCATAGACCATGAAGAAAGGAGTGTTTCCATGCAAGGCTCGGCTAGGTTGGGTTCTTAGGCTCCAAATAACATAGGGTAATTCCCTTATCCACTTCCCTGCAAATTTTTCATTCTTATCAAAAATCTTTTTCCTGAGTGCATCCAATATCATCCCGTTAGCCCGCTCAACTTGCCCGTTGGCTCTCGGATGGGCTACAGATGCATACTTGATCTGAATACTTTTTTGCTCGCAGAAATCAAAGAACTCTGAACTTGTGAAGTTGGATCCTAGATCAGTTATGATGCTGTTTGGTATCCCGAATCTGAATATTATATCTTGTATGAATTCCACAGCCTTGGCAGAGGTTAAGGAGGCAATGGGCTTGAATTCTATCCATTTAGTGAATTTGTCAATTGCTACCAACACATGAGTATATCCCCCTTGAGCTTTCTTGAAAGGCCCAATCATATCCAGCCCCCAGCATGCAAAAGGCCAAGTTACTGGTATGGTCTGCAGCTGCTGTGCTGGCAAGTGTTGTTGCTTCGACAAGTATTGGCAAGCTTCGCACCTCTGAACTAACTCGGCTGCATCATTCTTTGCTGTTGGCCAATAAAATCCTGACCTGAAGACCTTCCCAACTAGTGTTCTGGAGGCTGCATGTATCCCACATTGTCCAGCGTGGACCTCTTCTAGTAGTTGCTTTCCAGTGGATGGGAGAATGCACTTCATGAAGACGCCTGATGCACCCCTTCTGTATAATGTCTCCCCAATGAGCGTATAATGAGCTGACTGTCTTGCAATGCGCTCCGCCGAGTTCTTATCATCTGGTTCTTCTTCATTCTTTATGTACTTAATGATTGGCCTTCTCCAGTCATCAAGATCTGACTCGGGTTGATTTATGATGTTGCACTCTTCTACTTGATCCGTTGAGATACTCGGCTGCAGGATTTCTTGCACGAAAACCCCAGGTGGGACCTGAGTTCGACTGGACCCCAGCTTGGATAGTACGTCAGCTGCCGTATTCCGATCTCTTTCCACATGATGAAATTCTAAGCCCTCGAATTTATCCTCCAGCTTTCGGACGGCGGTGCAGTATCTTCCCATCGAATCATTTGAGCAATCCCACTCCTTATTTATCTGGCTGATAACTACCAGAGAATCCCCGTACACCATTAATCTTTTGACGCCCAGTGATATGGCAATGTTCAATCCATGGATCAAAGCTTCATACTCGGCTGCATTGTTGGAGGCCGGGAATAGCAGCTGGAGGGCGTACTTGAGGTGTTCGCCCCCTGGTGCAGTGAAAAGAATCCCCGCTCCTGCTCCTTGCAGTTTGAGTGAGCCATCAAAATACATTCGCCATACCTCTGCAGTCTCCGGGTTGTCTGGTACTTGTTGTTCAGTCCACTCTGATACGAAATCGACTAGTGCTTGGGTTTTGATGGCAGTGCGAGGCCGAAACTCGATGTCATGAGATCCCAGCTCACAGGCCCACTTGGCTATTCGACCGATGGCCTCCTTGTTGTGAAGAATATCCCCTATTGGAAAACTTGTGACCACTATGACTTTGTGATCGTCAAAGTAGTGACGCAGCTTGCGGGCAGTTAGAAGTACTGCATACAATAGCTTCTGGATTTGAGAATACTTTTTCTTTGAGGGGCCAAGGACTTCACTGATGAAATACACAGGATGTTGTACTGGATAGGCGTGCCCTTCTTCTGCTCGCTCGACTACTAACGCAGTGCTTACCACGTGAGTCGTGCAAGAGATGTACAATAGCAAATCTTCAGCTGGTTGAGTTGATGTAGCTCGTCGAGGTGGTTTCAGTACTGGCGGTGTTGTCAAGAATTTTTTCAGAGCATCTAGAGCTTCTTGTGCTTCTGAAGTCCACTGAAATTTATCCACCTTCTTGAGTAATTTATAAAACGGCAAACCTTTTTCTCCCAGCCTGGATATAAATCTGCTTAAAGCTGCCATGCATCCAGTAAGTCGCTGAACCTTCTTCTACGATCGAGGTGCTTCCATCTTCATGATAGCTTCAATCTTATCTGGATTAGCTTCAATTCCTCGGTGGCTGACGATAAATCCGAGCAACTTTCCGGCTGGTACCCCAAAAACACATTTCTCGGGATTAAGCTTCCACCTATACCGCCTCAGGCTGTTGAAAACCAGTTGCAAATCTTCGATGAAGTCCTTTGAGTCCTGTGTCTTGATCACCACGTCATCCACATAAGCCTCCACACGCTTGCCCCAGTGATCGGCTAAGCATGTCTGAATAGCTCTCTGGTAAGTCGCTCCAGCGTTCTTGAGGCCAAACGGCATGGAGGTATAACAGAAAGCGCCAAACGGAGTAATGAATGCCGTTTTTTCTTCGTCTTCCTTTGCCAGGCTGATCTGATGGTACCCAGAATAACAATCCAAGAAAGACAACATAGAACATCCGGCGGTGGAGTCCACCACCTGATCTATCCTCGGGAGCCCGAAGGGATCCTTCGGACAATGTTTGTTGAGATCAGTATAATCAACACACATGCGCCAGTCCACTTTATTCTTTTTGAGTACAAGAACAGGATTGGCTAACCACTCAGGATGTAATACTTCTCTAATGAATCCGGCCGCGACCAAGCGAGCTAACTCGGCGCGAATGGCTTCCCTCTTATCAGGCGTGAAACGACGTAATTTCTGTCGAATCGGCCTCGCCTGAGGAAAGACCTTTAGCTTGTGCTCGGCCAGTTCTCTCGGGACTCCCGGCATATCCGCAGGTTGCCATGCGAATACGTCTCGGTTATCTTGCAGAAACTGGACGAGCGCGCTTTCCTATTTGTTGTCCAAACTGGAGCTGATGATGGCCGTCTTGCGCTCATCAGCGAACCCCAGGTTGATTCTTTTAGTTTCTTCAGTCGGCCGCATAGAGGTCGCGGTCTGAGCTTCATTCGCCGGTATTGCGAGGTCCTCCTCAGGCTTAGAGTTCGCCGTTGCGGAGGGAGCTGTCGACGGCTTGGCGGTGAGGGCTGTTTGGATAGCCACTCGGAAACATTCTGCGGCGCCTTGGAGGTCGGCGCGCACAGTTATGATCCCTTGTGGCCCCGGCATTTTCAGTATCATGTATGTGTAATGCGGAATGGCCATGAATTTGGCCAATCCTGGCCTCCCGATGATGGCGTTGTACCCGCAGTCGAAGTTCGCCACTTCAAACCTCAGGAACTCGGTTCTGTAGTTCTCCGGAGTTCCAAAGGTGACCGGCATGTAGATGTGACCCAGCGGGTATTCCCCTTCCGTCGGCACGATGCCGAAGAAAGGAGTGTCCGACTCGTGGAGCTCTTTGAGATGAACTCCCAAGCTTTGGAGTGTCCGGGGGAAGGTGATGTTGATGCTGCTCCCCCCGTCCACTAACACCTTTTTCACCCGGCTTTCTCGGATCACCGGATCGACGAGAAGCGGGTACTTGCCCGGGTGATCAAAGTTTAGCCATTGATCCGCCCGAGTGAAGGTGATCGGGTGCTCCGACCATCGGTATGGGGCGGGAGGGCCGATGGTCGCTACCAGTATCTGGCGATCATTGAGCTTCTGCTGTCTTCTGTTCTCCTGTGATCCGTGTCCGCCGAAGATGACGTTGACCTCCCTGTCAACGCGCGGGAAAGCTCCTCCTCCTCCTCCCTCCTCCTGCCGATGGGGTTGTCGTGGTTCATCTGGTCCTCCCCTCGGCGGAGGAGGAGGTAGAGGTTGGAAGGGTCGGCCGTGTCCGACGGAGTGCTTGAAGTCCCGGCAGTTACGAAGAGTGTGTCGCATGTCCTTGTGGTACGGGCACTGGGCGTCGAGGATGTCGTCCAGTGTGCGTTCGCCCCCACGAGGTCCTCCTCGAGCGCGGGCGGCGGGTGGTCCGGCGGTGTGTACTTCTTCGCGTGGCCGCTTCTCCCATCGCTTGTCAGGTTGCTGGGTCGCGTCGCGCCGCGGTGCTGCCGGCGCGGGCTTCGCTCCTCCGATGAGGTCCTGGGCTCGCTCGTCGGCGGTGATGTAGAGGTCAGCCTCCCGGAACAGCTCCTCCGAGGTTGTCGGCGCCCTTTGTAGTATGGCTCGGACAAAAGCCGAGTCATTGGATCCTCGGTAGAAGTCCTCGATCATGGCCGCCTCCGTGACATCGGGGATGCGATTCCTCATGGTTTGAAACCTCTTGAGGTATGATCGGAGAGTCTCGTCCCCCCGGCGCTTGATAGATTTGAGGTCCCACGGCTGCGCCGGCTTGTCGGAGAGGGACTGGAAGTTGGCGGTGAAACGCCGACTGAAGTCTCCCCAGACGTCGATGCAGTGTCGGGGTAGATGTCGTAGCCATTGCAGCGCGTCTTGTCCAAGGACAATGGGCAAATATGCGGTCATCACGTCCTCGGATGCTCCGGCAGCTCGAGCAGCAGTGGTGTAGACGGCTAGCCAACCCCACGGATCGTGTCCTCCTGTCGTCGAGGTCGATGCCTGTCCCGGGGAGGGGAGTTGTGGTTGTGGTTCCTCGACCGTCCCCGGGAGGTTCCGCCAGTTGAAGCCGTCGCCGACTCAGTCCTGGTAGCTTGGCTCTGAGTCGGGGCACCGTGATCCCTGTCGTACTCCTCTCGACGACGAATTTCGTTCTCATGCCGCCGTTCCCGCGAAGCGTTGATGGAGCTCCGCGCGTCTCGGCGACTGTTGATGGCGTGTCGTAGATCGTTCGGTGGGTGAGCAAGCGGTAGAAGATGGTTGGCCGCTTGGGTGAACAGTCGTCGGTAACCGTCGGCGTCAGGAGTCCGAGGAAGTCCTTCCGCTATCCGAGCCAACACTCCTCCGACCTCGCTCGGCGTGTTCATGGCTCGGGCGAAGTCGGGGTTTAGGTTACGTCCGAAGAGTGGATTCTCACGACATTGCCTTGTATCCCGCTCAGCCTGCTCCTGAGCTCGTCGGCGATCACGTCGTCGGGAGTTCCTTCGCTCTCTGAAGACGCGTTCCTCCGGGGTTTCTCCTACCTCCGAGACCTCGTCTCGCGAGACAGGTTGTTCCGGATTCCGCTCTCCGGCCGCGTGATGTCGTCGAACATTCCTGCGCCGGTTCCTCCGTCGACGGGACTCTCGCTGAGGCGGTTCTTCCCCGGGCACAGTCGGCTCATCGTCGGAGATGGTCGGCGATTCTGCCCTTCCGATGAAAAGGACGTCGGGGTAGAACGACGCTGCCGGCGTGGTGATCTTCTTCCGGAAAGCTGGAGGTTGCGCTTCTCCGGTATTTTCGGAGTTTGTTGAGGAAGACTCCTTTTTTGGCGGATCCGCAATACGGTGCAGAATTCCTTCTTCGTCCGCTACGAACGAGATTGTTCCGAAGCAGAACATAGATCCGGGGCGCAGGGTGATCTTGTTGTAGAAGGAGATGGCCATTGAGCTAGCTTGGATTGTCAACACACCCCCTACCTGGCGCGCCAGCTGTCGGTGTTTAGGGTCCGACCGCACACCCGGGGTTGCCCCTCAAGGTGTTTTTAGGAGTAGGACGGTGTCGACAACTGTAGCAAAATGGTTCGTGCCGATCGCACGAGGGACAGTGGACAAGGTTTACAGGTTCGGGCCGCTTAGAGATGCGTAACACCCTACGTCCTGATGAGTATGCTTGGTGGATGTGATTACAAGAGAGCTCTCTGGATCGAGAATACAGAGAGTTGATGTGGGAGGCTAAGTAATGGGTCGATCGTTCTGAAGGGGTGCCCCCTAGGCCTTATATACTCGACCGTGGGGCAGTACACATGATGAGATAACAACGAGTAGCTAAAAGATAGTGAACCTCTCGAGATTATCCCCTACGTAACTCTCGCCGACTTATCCTCACGTGGCTTCGCTGCATGGAGGCCCCGACGCGGGAAAGTCGGATCTCTGTTGCGGCCAATGGCTCGGCGCTATGGGCCGCCCGGGTTTGCACCAATCCGGCCCTATGTCGTTCTGCGTGTCTGGTCGTCTTTCCCCAGGCCCACAAAAGAATAACCTTACGATTTATTGGACCCTTGGGCCTTTCGTGAGGTCCTTTACTCTTTTGGTGGACCCGGGGGATATCTATCCCCCACAGATAAAACTTGCATTTGGGTCCCTAAGATAATTGTGACTAACCTTGTAGGACCCAACAAGAGTTGGGTACCTAAGACCCAAGCCTAAATTTGCCTTGCAGGTTTATGCATCCGGGGGTTCAAGCTGGATTATCGACAGCGGATGCACGGACCATATGACGGGGGAAAAGAAGATGTTCACCTCCTACGTCAAGAATAAGGATTCCCAAGATTCAATCATATTCGGTGATGGGAACCAAGGCAAAGTGAAAGGTTTAGGCAAGATTGCAATATCAAATGAGCACTCTATCTCTAATGTGTTTTTAGTTGAGTCTCTTGGATATAATTTACTATCTGTCAGTCAATTATGTAATATGGGATATAATTGTCTATTTACAAATGTAGATGTGTTTGTCTTTAGAAGATGTGATGGTTCACTAGGTTTTAAGGGTGTACTAGACGACAAACTTTATTTGGTTGATTTTGCAAAAGAGGAGGCCGGTCTAGATGCATGCTTAATTGCTAAGACTAGCATGGGCTGGCTGTGGCATCGCCGCTTAGCACATGTGGGGATGAAGAACCTTCACAAGCTTCTAAAGGGAGAACACATGATAGGTTTGACTAACGTGCAATTCGAAAAAGATAGACCTTGTGCAGCTTGTCAAGCAGGTAAACAGGTGGGAGGAGCACATCACAGCAAGAATGTGATGACCACTTCAAGACCTCTGGAGCTGCTGCATATGGACCTCTTCGGACCCGTCGCCTATCTGAGCATAGGAGGAAGTAAGTATGGTCTAGTTATTGTTGATGACTTTTCCCGCTTCACTTGGGTGTTCTTTTTGCAGGATAAGTCTGAAACCCAAGGGACCCTTAAGCGCTTCCTAAGGAGAGCTCAAAATGAGTTTGAGCTCAAGGTGAAGAAGATAAGGAGCGACAACGGGTCCGAATTCAAGAATCTTCAAGTGGAGGAGTCCCTTGAGGAGGAGGGGATCAAGCACGAGTTCTTCGCTCCCTACACACCTCAGCAAAATGGTGTGGTAGAGAGGAAGAACAGGACGCTCATTGATATGGCAAGGACTATGCTTGGAGAGTTCAAGACCCCCGAGCGTTTTTGGTCGGAAGCCGTGAACACGGCTTGCCACGCCATCAACAGGGTCTACCTTCACCGCCTCCTCAAGAAGACTTCATATGAGCTGCTAACGGGTAACAAACCCAATGTGTCTTATTTTTGTGTATTTGGGAGCAAGTGTTATATTCTTGTGAAGAAAGGTAGAACTTCTAAATTTGCTCCCAAAGCTGTAGAAGGGTTTTTATTAGGTTATGATTCAAATACAAAGGCGTATAGGGTCTTCAACAAATCATCGGGTTTGGTTGAAGTCTCTAGCGACGTTGTATTTGATGAGACTAATGGCTCTCCAAGAGAGCAAGTTGTTGATCTTGATGATGTAGATGAAGAAGACGTTCCAACGGCCGCAATACGCACCATGGCGATTGGAGATGTACGGCCTCAGGAACAATTGGAGCAAGATCAACCGTCTTCCTCAACTATGGTGCATCCCCCAACCCAAGATGACGAACAGGTACCTCAAGTGGAGGCGCATGATCAAGGGGGAGCACAGGACGTTCAAACTGAAGAGGAAGAAGCACCTCAGGCACCTCCAACCCAAGTTCGAGTGACGATCCAAAGGGATCATCCCGTCGACCAAATTTTGGGTGATATTAGCAAGGGAGTAACTACTCGTTCAAGATTAGTTATTTTTTATGAGCATTACTCCTTTGTCTCTTCTATTGAGCCTTTCAGGGTAGAAGAGGCCTTGCTAGATCCGGACTGGGTGTTGGCCATGCAGGAGGAACTCAACAACTTCAAGCGCAATGAAGTTTGGACACTGGTGCCTCGCCCCAAGCAAAATGTTGTGGGAACCAAGTGGGTGTTCCGCAACAAACAGGACGAGCACGGGGTGGTGACAAGGAACAAGGCTCGACTTGTGGCAAAAGGTTATGCCCAAGTCGCAGGTTTGGACTTTGAGGAGACATTCGCTCCTGTGGCTAGGCTAGAATCAATTCGTATTTTGCTAGCATATGCCGCTCACCATTCTTTCAGGTTGTACCAAATGGATGTGAAGAGCGCTTTCCTCAACGGGCCGATCAAAGAGGAGGTGTACGTGGAGCAACCCCCTGGCTTCGAGGATGAACGGTACCCCGACCACGTGTGTAAGCTCTCTAAGGCGCTCTATGGACTTAAGCAAGCCCCAAGAGCATGGTATGAATGCCTTAGAGACTTTTTAATTGCTAATGCTTTCAAGGTCGGGAAAGCCGATCCAACTCTTTTTACTAAGACTTGCGATGGTGATCTTTTTGTGTGCCAAATTTATGTCGATGACATAATATTTGGTTCTACTAATCAAAAGTCTTGTGAAGAGTTTAGCAGGGTGATGACGCAGAAATTCGAGATGTCGATGATGGGCGAGTTGAACTACTTCCTTGGGTTCCAAGTGAAGCAACTCAAGGACGGCACTTTTATCTCCCAAACGAAGTACACGCAAGATTTGCTAAAGCGGTTTGGGATGAAGGACGCCAAGCCCGCAAAGACGCCGATGGGAACTGACGAACACACCGACCTCAACAAAGGAGGTAAGTCCGTTGATCAAAAAGCATACCGGTCCATGATAGGTTCTTTGCTTTATTTATGTGCTAGTAGACCGGATATTATGCTTAGCGTATGCATGTGTGCTAGATTTCAATCCAATCCTAAGGAGTGTCACTTAGTGGCCGTGAAGCGAATTCTTCGATATTTAGTCGCTACGCCTTGCTTCGGGATCTGGTATCCAAAGGGGTCTAACTTTGACTTGATTAGGTACTCAGATTCTGACTATGTTGGATGTAAGGTCGATAGGAAGAGTACATCGGGGACGTGCCAATTCTTAGGAAGGTCCCTGGTGTCGTGGAACTCTAAGAAACAAACTTCCGTTGCCCTATCCACCGCTGAGGCCGAGTACGTTGCCGCAGGACAATGTTGTGCGCAACTACTTTGGATGAGGCAAACCCTCCGGGACTTTGGCTACAATCTGAGCAAAGTCACACTCCTATGTGACAATGAGAGTGCTATCTGAATAGCGGAAAATCCTGTTGAGCACAGCCGCACAAAGCACATTGACATCCGGCATCACTTTTTGAGAGACCACCAGCAAAAGGGAGATATCGAAGTGTTTCATGTTAGCACCGAGAACCAGCTAGCCGATATCTTCACTAAGCCTTTAGATGAAAAGACCTTTTGCAAGCTGCGTAGTGAGCTAAATGTCTTAGATTCGCGGAACTTGGATTGAATTGTAGCATACATGTGTTTATGCCTTTGATCATGTTCCTTATGCATTTTGTTGCTTACTATGGTGCTCAAGTTGTACGATCTCTCCTCGGACCTCACAAGTCCTTGTGCAAGTGATGCACATATTTAGGGGGAGTTGTGCTACAACTTGACCCTTTGAGACTAACCGTTTGCTTGAGTTTGCTTGATTTAGTCTCAAAGGAGTTTTGAAAGGGAAAAGGTGGACTTGGACCATGAAAGACTTCCACTGCACTCCGATGAGAGGGTAACTTATTCCAAGTTCATCTCATGTACTCTTATTGCCTTTGTGTTCTCATTTGAAGATTTTGGTGAGGCAATGGGGTTAAAGGGCCAAGATTGATCCCGTTTTGGTGCTTGATGCCAAAGGGGGAGAAAATAAAGGCCAAAGCAATAGATGGATCAGCTACCACTTGAGAAATTTAGAAAATAGTAGATTAGAGCTTTTTGGTTTGTCAAAACTCTTTTATTGTCTCTCTTGTCAAAAGTTGGCTTCTTGTGGGGAGAAGTGTTGATTATGTGAAAAAGGGGGGTTTTGAAATCTTGAATCAATTTCTCTTGGAATGACTCTCTTTATGTCTTAACATGTGTGTTTGACTTAGAGATAGAAATTTGAGTTTGATTTGCAAAAACAAACCAAGTGGTGGCAAAGAGTGATCCATATATGTCAAATTTGAATCAAAACAAATTGAGTTCTTATTTGAATTGATTTTGTATTTGTTCTACTTGCTTTATATTGTGTTGGCATAAATCACCAAAAAGGGGGAGATTGAAAGGGAAATGTGCCCTTGGGCCATTTCTAAGTATTTTGGTGATTTAGTGTCTAACACAAGTGCCTAAGTGTAAAATGGTGGACAAAGTACAAATCAAGGATAAAGGTATGTTTCTCAGACTTAGTACATTGTTTTAGAGACTAATGTATTGTGTCTAAGTGCTGGAAACAGGAAAAATCCAATTGGAAATGTCTTGGCTCGAGCAGCCAAGAATCTGCTCAATCTGGGAGCACCGGACTGTCCGGTGGTGCACCGGACAGTGTCCGGTGCGCCAGGCTGGCTCGAGCAAAGTGGCTGCTCTCGGGACTTCGACGGCGGTGTACGGCTATAATTCACCGGACTGTCCGGTGGTGCACCGGACTGTCCGGTGGGCCGTTCACAGGCGAACTCGTCGCTCTCGGGAATTCATCAGCGACGTACGGCTATAATTCACCGGACTGTCCGGTGTGCACCGGACTGTCCGGTGAGCCAACGGTCGGCAGGGCCAACGGTCGGCCGCGCGATCTGCGCGGGACACGTGGCCGAGCCAACGGCTAGAAGGAGGCACCGGACTGTCCGGTGTGCACCTGACATGTCCGGTGCGCCAACGGCTCTCTGGCTGCCAACGGTCGACTGCGCCATTTAAGGAAAGAAATCAGGCACCGGACAGTGTCCGGTGTGCACCGGACTGTCCGGTGCACCAGTCGACAGAAGGCAAGATCAGCCTTCCTAGATTGCTCTCAACGGCTCCTAGCTGCCTTGGGGCTATAAAAGGGACCCCTAGGCGCATGGAGGAGTACACCAAGCATTCCTACAACATTCCTAAGCACCAAGACATCGATTCCGCGCCTTTGATTCTTTGCGATAGCAATTAGAGCTCTAGTTGAGTGGTGAACTCATTGAGTTGTGTTGTGAGCTCTCATTGCTATTTGTGTGCGTGGTGTTGCTGTGATTTCTTGTCTTGAGTGCGTTGCTAATCCCTCCCTTGCTCTGTGCTTCCTTGTGAACTTCAAGTGTAAGGGCGAGAGGCTTCAAGTTGTGGAGATTCCTCGCAAACGGGATATAGTAAAGCAAGCAAAACACCGTGGTATTCAAGTGGGTCTTTGAACCGCTTGAGAGGGGTTGATTGCAACCCTCGGCCGTTGGGACGCCACAACGTGGAGTAGGCAAGCGTTGGTCTTGGCCGAACCACGGGATAACCACCGTGCCATCTCTGTGATTGATTTCTTGTGGTTATTGTGTTTTGACTCTTCTCTAGCCACTTGGCATTTACTGTGCTAACACTTAACCAAGTTTTTGTGGCTTAAGTTTTCAAGTTTTACAGGATCACCTATTCACCCCCCCCCCCTCTAGGTGCTCTCAAAACCCGGGTGTTCCTCTTCTGCCGCGGGGAGACGCCGTCGTCGAATTTGCCTCCGGCGGGCGAGCCGTCGACCATCGTTGTTGTCATGCTGCAGAGGGAGCAGTACCATGTCGGAGCTACCGTCGAGGGACATGAACTTGAGACTTCCGAAGCGGAGCACCGTCCTGGGCTGAAGAGGCTGCGGAAAGCTACCCATCTGGAACTCAACGGGAAAGTATTCGTTAACACGCAGCGGGCCCCTACCTGGCGCGCCAACTGTCGGTGTTTCGGACCCGGGAGGCCCTCAACCGGACCGACTAGTGAATTTTAGTGCCACGTGCCCCTGTCCAGATGGGTTGATGCAAGATGGAACACAAGCGATGGGATGAGGCTTATATTATCCTGCACTGGGGGGCGCTTGCAGTAGGGGTTACAAGCGTTGCGGGAGAGCGAGAGAGAGAGGGAGATGGAGAGGGTTCGGCCTCGAGGCGAGCCATCTGAGGCTGCCTGTATCGCATCTCTCCTACTGTGCCTGTCTTCGCTCGTCTGTGCCGTGCGTTCGCGTGTTCGTACGTTGCACGTTCATCCCTCTTTCTCTCCCCCTTTTCTCCCCTCTTCCCCCGGGGCCCTGGACATCCCTTTTATAGATGCAAGGAGATGCCCAGCTGTACAATGGGGGTGTAGCTATGAGCTAACGTGGCTGGCAGGGGAGTGCCCTGAGCCCTGTACAGGTAATAACGTGGCCGTCGGGGAAGTGCCTTGAGCCCTGTAGATGCGCCGACGTGGCCGTCGGAGGAGTGCCTTGAGCCCTGTAGGGGTAATAACGTGGCCGTCGGAGAAGTTCCTTGAGCCCTGTAGAAGCATAGTTGATGGTGCGACATGGATCCTGCTGACGTTTCCTTGCTTCCGTAGGGGGTTTGAGAGCACCCGACGTCATGGGCGCACGCGGGGAGCCATCATTACCTGTTACCGGGGTAACTTAGATGGGACACCGGTCTTGTTCCTTTGTAGCCTAAGGCGGCTAGCTAGGGGTAGGGTAATGATGGATCCCCAGTAGCGTAGCTGATACGAGGCAGAGGTCGGGCGAGGCGGTGACTCCTCCAAGGCCAAGGCTGAGGTCGGGCGAGGCGGCGACTCCTCCAAGGCCGAGGCTGAGGTCGGGCGAGGCGACGACTCCTCCAAGGCCGAGGCTAAGGTCGGGCGAGGCGGAGTCCTTCTCCCGAGGCCGAAGCTGAGGCCAAGGCCTGGGGTCGGGCGAGGCGGAGCTCACTCTCCCGAGGCCGAGGCTAAGACCGAGGCCTGGGGTCGGGCGAGGCGGAGCTCGCTGCTGCGCCCGAGGCCGAACTTCGGGGAAGACCGCGACTGTTGTTTGTCTTTCCCTGGTGGCTGGCACAGTTGCCGGAGCGGGGTGAACGACGCTGTTTTCCTATCAGAATGGTCAGTAAAAGGGGCGAAGTGACTGCGGTCACTTCGACTTTGTCGACTGAGGCACGCGTGTCAGGATAAGGTGTCAGGCGATCCCCGCATTAAATGCGCATGCGATACGGTCGGCTGGTAAGGCGATTCAGACGAGGTCGCTGCACGACAAAGTCTGCCCGAGCTGGGCTTCGTGCGAGCCGAGGGTGTGCTTGATGGGACCCTCGGGCGAGGCGTGAATTCGTCCGGGACTACTGTCCTGGCCCGAGGCTGGGTTCGGATGAGGTCGCGTCCCTTGGTAGACGAAGCCCGCGCTTTATCGGTCGTTTATGGTTTTGTTCTGAAGACGTTTTCCAGCTGGATTAAGGAGCGTTGGGGGTACTCCTAATTACGGTCACCGACAACATGTTATTGTGATTAATACGTGCTAAGTGGTTGAGAGATGCAAATCAAAGAATCAAGGTATGACTCTAGGCTTAGTGAATTGTTTTTAGTACTAACATATTTCTCTAAGTGCTAGGATGCTTGTCAAATCAAATGAATTTGGATTGGAGAAGTTTGGCTAAGTTCAGTCAAACTTGCACCAGCCTATGGTGCACCGGACGGTCCGTTGTGCACCGAATAGTGTCCGGTGCCCAGGCTGGCCAGGCGACGAACTTGTCGCTCTCAGGAAAAAGCCGAGGGCGCTGCGGCTAAAAATCACCGCACTGTTCGGTGTGCCAACGGCGCCCGCGACCAATGGTCGGCAGCACGATCAACGAGCGACACGTGGCTCGAGCCAATAGTCACTTGGCCGCACCGAACAGTCCGGTAAGTCAAGGGGACCAAAGGCTCAACGGCCGGCTTTGCCAGAAAAGGAAAGGAATTGGGCACTGTTCATGTCTGGTGGCGCACCGGACAGTCCGGTGCACCCACAATCAAGGAAGGCTGAAAGCTTTCAAATGAAGCTCCAACGACTCCTAGGCCCTTTGGGACTATAAAAGGGACCGCTAGGCGCCACCAACAAGAACACAAAAGCAGCCAACAAGTCCATACATCATTTGGATCAATTCTTTCTCTCCCTCTCTTGTGTATCTCTCTATTTTGTGTAGATGCGAACTTATATATAAGCCTTTAGAGAGAGGGGAAGTGCTGCTGAGAGCTAGAGCAAAATCTTGAGCGCATTGTTACTCTGCCAGAGTGCTGTCAAGAAGATTGTAAGCAGCTACAACATCGTTGTAACTGATATCAACATAGTGGAAGGCTCTATCTGTCGCACCGACGGATCTGAGCAAACGGAGGAAGGAGTTGAAATAGACTCCAAGTCAAGGTGTGGCTAACTCCAACGAGGACTAGGCAAGCATTTCAGGATTAGCCGAACCTCGGAATAAATCACTGTGTCTGTGTGCTCTGCTCTGTGCTGTGTGCTGTTTCTCTGTCTTATTTGTTGTTTATACTTGCACTTCAATATTTGTATATGGTACAAGCTGTCTTCGAAGTGCAGTATATTTTAAGACATGAACTTCAATTCTGCTGCAACCTACTCGAATGGTCTTTCATTCCACTGCAATCCAGCCTTCGAGTAGAGTAAGTATTTCCAGTATAAAGTGATAATTATTATTCGCCTATTCACCCCCTTTAGGCGACATCCAAATCTCGTTCCGACATCTAGATCTTGTTCTCGGGCATAGAGAACTTTCACATAGTATGTTCAGGATTTTTTTAAACGCAACATAAAAGCGAAGCACACACACACAAAATCCCTATGGAATATAAACCAGCGTATCACAATTGTGTATATCTCAACTTTCTCCCTATATATTTACAACCACCCTTTTTATTGTGTAAATGCATCAAGCTAACTGTGTAATACAGACTCGTGCAAGGCGCGAGCGAATTACTAGTTTGGTTGTACACTTTGGACCAATAAGACCAACTCCATTGGGTGGGCCACATATTTTCAGTTTTGGGTTTAAACCCAACAAAAAACCAAAAACCGTAATTTAGTTCGTTTTCTGAAAAATAGTAACTGAAATTAATTCGGTTTGGTCAGTAACGATTTTTCTGTTTTAGTTCTAATATTTTTAGTTTCGGCTACCACATTACATATGTCGGTCGGGCAACCTTAGAAGAGCCGGTCGTCGCCCGCTGACCCGCAGCGGAGGTCAGGCAGTGGCGGACCCAGGATTTAGAGTGTGGGTATTCGAAATTTTTTATAGGATGATTTTTTTAGAAGATTAAAACATGTATATCGACATATATATATATATTTAATTATATATATAATCTATAATTAAGCACACACGCTATGGTCATAACTGATTCAATAACTAGTCTACTAAACTCAAATTTCATAGAACTATTTTAAAAGTTTTAAATCAAATGCATCTATTGGTTGTTGCTCAGTTGCTAGCTAACTGTTTGTCCTCTTTGATATTTTCCAATCGCTAATGCCCTATCTGCAGCCCAGTACTGCAAGCAGCAAAGCAGGGGAGGTCAGGTCGGGTGGCCACTAGCTAGCTGGGTAGGCTTGGACATTGGCACGATGGGACCTTGCCCCTGGTTGTCTGTCCTAGCATGAGGTGACTCCCTGACTACGATGGATTGAAGCCTCGGACGACGAACGACATACGACGCAACAACAAGGCCAGATGCAACGCAATGACAGTTAGTTGGGTAAATCTGGGCACCTAGCTGCACTGCGGAGCCACGTTGTCTCAACGGAGGTGCTGATGTCTCCATGGCACGTGGGGCTACAAGATGTGACCACGACTTGGTGGCTGACGTATCTGGTGGCTCTGCCATGGTGCGACTATAATATGGTTTAAGGATTTTTTTGTCGTGAGATACTGAGCCCGGCTTTGTTGCTCTGTTGAGCTTAATGGTCTACGACAAACGATTGGATTAGTTAGATATAAGAGGTAGGAAGAAGATATTTTAGTCTAAATTAACAGAATTCTCTTATTTTTTTGATTCTTTTTATTTTCTATGTATATACACTATATACATGTATATATTAAAGTTATTGTACCAAAAATAATAGGTATTCGTTTGAATACCCTTGACTTCAATTGGGCCCGCCCCTGGTCAGGAATGGGAACAGGGCACGCAGGCCACAGACCGGCGCACTGGCGCAGGCACCGCGCAGTGCGGTGGCCGGGGCGAGAACAGTGTGGCTGCCGGATGGTGACTGGAGCCTAGTGGCGCCGTGGAGGCGTGTTGGCGGGCGGCGGCGGCGTCCGAACCGGATGTCCCCTGACCCCTGGACGTAGAGGGAGCGAAGTTCAGGTGGAGAATGGAGGCTTGCGTAGTTGCATTGGAAGCTACAAGTCTGATGGCGTCGACTGGAGGCTGGAGGTATAGGTGTACATTTGTGCTGTGTCTAATAGGCTGGCCCAAAGCATATAATTTTTGGCACAGCCCAGATCTGGCACGACCCTACCTAATTGTGGGTCTAGATCGGCACGACTCAATATGTGGGCCGTGCCTGGGCCTCAAGTCAAGCTCATGAGCCGGCCTGGCATGACCCATTTAACTAAGGCATATCGAGGCCCACTAAATATAGACTCGGTATTTAACTAAGGTTCGTCAAAGCTCACATGACCAGCACAACTTAGAGAATCTAGAGCTTTAATAGGCCTTCGAGAACCAATACCTAGATGGGGATAGTGAATAGTGATGATGATTATTGTATATGAATTTTGTATGACTGTATAGTACTCAATTAAACACTGAACATAGAACTAAATATTATTTCTGAGCTAGTTGTAATATTTTTTCTTTATGACCAAGGGTTTTTAATGTGCATCCACAAAACATCTTAGTTTTATTTTGGTCATATATATATTATATACTTTTTATTTATGTATTGTTGTTGTATATATATGGGCCGGTCTGGCACATTAAGGCATTTTGGGCTATTTGGGCCGGCCTGACACACATAACTAATTGTGGGCCGTGCCGTGGGTCGATGACTGGATACAGTGCTGGCACGACACGGCCCATAATTAGATATGTGCTTTTGTGGGTCGTGCCTTTGTGGGCCGTGCTTTTGTAGGCTTGTGCCGTGCCGGGCCAAGCCGGCCCACATGTACAGGTATAGCTGGAGGCTAAAGCTGGACTGAAAGAGGTGACGTTAGGTGATGTTAAGAACTATGTTACCACGGAACACCAGATCCGCTCCCTTCCCTCCCGTCAGCAGTAGAGGCGCAAGAAGATGTAGAGAACCCGTCTCCCTTCCCATAAGCATGACAGAGGAAACACACGAGACACTGGATATAGGGTTGGGCCTCTGGCCTCTTTCTGATCTCTGTCTTATGAAGTGGTGTACATGTTCCTTATATAGAGATGTGAGACCCCTCAGGGGCAAAGCAGGTATTTGCCCACATAACCCTAACTAGGGTTACTTAACACTCCCCCTTGGGCGAATACCGCGACCAACACATGCCTCGTTAAAACTCCGAAAAACCCAGTGGGAAAAATATGGAGAAAGAGAGCATGGTGATACAAATTGCATTTGCACTTTGTTGCCTCGTTAAAAACCTCATGTGAGAAACCTCAAGAAAACTCACAAAGGGAAAAAGAGTACAACAGCTGTCATCGGGACAGATTTCGATCCTCTGAGATCTAGATTCTATCGAATCTTCTACAAGGGCTAACTTTAGAAATGTGCTCCCCCTGATCCTTGCAAAACCGTATCAATAAGGCAAACATCTTCTTCTAGAAGTATATGCACATAAAGATTTAGCAAACGGATTGCATATCCTTGCAAGGACTATTTCAGGAACTTTACCTCTACTCACTTCTAGGATATACGAGGTAAGTGCACATATCAATATAAATAAGCCACTTTGACTGATGGTGTTCGATCAACTAGATCTATATATTTGATAGAAAATTCCATAAAGGTTCACATATTGATCATCAAGCTCACGCCTTCAGGGCATAGAATATTACATTTATTATCTCACGATTGTGATCAATATAAGCATTCGCTCCCCCTGACGATGACATCTGTCAAAGTCGTTATCCCTCATAGCTCAAGCATATTCTTCAAGATATATGTCTCATTGTTCATCTGGAATAACGAGAATGGATGAGGTTGGGGTGTTATCATTTTCTATCTTACATCACAATTTATACATAGTTGTGCAAAGCAAATAACATGTCCTTCAATAGGACTTAGGGGATAATATAGTTGCAATAATACATATTCTAAATATGACACATCGCTCCAGACGTTCATCCATTGCAACATCTATGATGGTGTAACAAAAGTCCATCAAAGATCGTAATCCATCAGGGATTTTTCATCGATCAGATACATCGTTATAGTCTGTCATTATGGCACAATGGAGATATTTTGCCAGTAACACCTAAACCTTATAGGTTTCTGCCATCAGGGCTTTAGAGGATACCGTAATTCCACATCTAGTAGAAATTACCGTGAGTAAAACTCGTGGAATACACATGTGCTTATTTGGTGAACTTCAAGTCCTTTGGTACCTCATCTTATTCCTTTTCGGGTCTGTATGGGTCTTTATCCCTTTATAGGGATTATCAAACTTTGGTGTTTAACACAGACTTTATTTCTTCTGGAAAGGTTCCATCAAGGAACTATAATCTCATCTAGGAGATATTCTCTCTATATATGAGAGTGCTCATTCGTCAGGAATGTATTATTCAGTACGAGATTTATATGTTGTATATTTACAATTCAAAGATATGAGTCCTCCTAGGATCTCATGACGGATCTTCAGAATCCTATCAACTGCATATTATAATTCATGACATTTGCCAGATATATTACATATAGCGGAATAGTGTTTATTCAACACATATGTGGGATGGGTCTCTCACAAGACCACTTGAACCATCGCATTCACCACACATTATTTCAATAGTGCCCATAATGTCTGAACTTCAAGCTCGTGATTTTCACTTTGCGATTATTGGTTCAGCCTCGATTGCATTTATCATTGACCCGATAAGAGAGCTTCAAACACTCATGCCTAGGACTTTGTTTTGGATCCCTTTGCAATCTAGAGAGGCAAGATAGGTGTCGACATATTTGTCTCCCACATTTAATAATGATCTCTGTCATTTCCCAAAACAAAAGATTCATTGTTCCGTATTCCCAGCACAATGATATTGCGCGCATTGCTAGGAATTTCATCATCAAGATGAACCTCTTCGTGAGGCAAATCACCATCAGGGTGAATTAATCAAAGGAGAGTTATCACAGACCACGTGAATCTGCAATCAGAACATATGCTTTGACTAAGGCTGATGGATCATATTCGCAGGCGTCCCCGAGAATAGATCAAATACCAATAAGTCAAATGTGGATACGATATTAATCCCGGGTATATCCACATCTACATCAGGTAGAAGCATTCAAACCAATATGGTTACTCCTCAACGATTTCTGGCAGACTCCATATACACAGGAGTACACACCGAACGACAGGTTCAATTTAGCTTTTGTGCGTTTAATAGAATATTGAGGCATTACACTAGATGGACATTTATCTCCCCCTAATGCCGAGATGTTCTAAAAGCATACAGATAATATCCCCAGCCGCAATCATCCAGTTGTGGCCATTGTATGCTATTGTGGTGATTTATTTGGGAAATCTTACGCACATTACAGATAGGGGTTTTATGCAGTGAGCTTTGGACTTAGATTAGTGTAGTGGCATGAATACTACATATTTGTCCTTCAACATGAAGGGTTAGTCTCAACATCCAGCGAGACACGTAACAACAAGTTGCTTCATGGTTACAATTCTGCAAACTTATTGTTATTACTACCAAATGCATAGTCAATCATTAAGATTTAGACTGATATACGCAACACTATTTTATCCATGAGGGTCCTTCAGGGGCTCATGCATACCATTCGTCGTTTGGAGCTATTAGTTGACTTCAGATCAACAAGTAAAATGACCATTAGGGTCTAGCGCTCACAAGGACATTCACTGGTTGTATTGTGCTTTGAGGCACATAGGAAAAATGTGTGTGCTTATATTGGTAGTAAAGTGCATGGCATCAGGCCAATGCTGCCAAGCAAAGATTTTTATACACAGAGATGTATAGTCCAGCTCGTTTTTATCACTGCCCATGGTTTACCCAATTACTCATACCGCTCTGAAATTGGGTATCGATTTATGCAACATTTTTAGGTATTATACTTTTGAGAGAGAATTAATAACAATAGTTAATTATTTGTGATGCTGCCAGCAGGGCAAACATTTCTCCTCATATTATATACCAATTTGTTCTATAAAGCATTATTTCGATCTCTTCGTTGTTCGGCAAAAAGAGAAGCTTTGGAATAGAACAGACAAGGCCAAGAATTCATTTTATCTGGGAAAAATCACCATTTAACTAGCTTTTGATGAAGTAAATGATGATAACTGCTTGGCAAGAACGAAACAATATTGGTATCCGCCTAGGATCCATCTTCAACAACAGATAGTACTGCTCTCATACGAAGAAATCATCAGGGGTAGAGAGGATACAACAAGTCTCTACAAGATCTTCGTATTTCTATCACAAATTATCATCACTAGTAGTCTAGTGGTCAAGACATATGACTTTTCTGGCTTCGAGGACCAAGGACATGTTAATGTCTAACTTAGCTTCAAGCTCTGTTGTGATGTGGGATTTCATAGTTATTTGTCTACTCTTCTCACTTCTGGTAGATCGGAGGTAGATAATGGTAAGCATGCCAAAGGGTGGAATTCAGTGTAGTTCGGCTACATAAACCCTAGGTATGTGTCCATTCAGGACCGACCTTTACCATTTAGCTTACAGTGTATACCAAATTTGTCAAAGGACTATCTCGAGTCAATTCAGTGACTACAAGTATTTACAATTCCGAGAGATGTATACGACACAAGCATAGAGGTCCTAGATAGAACGAGTAAAGTGGTTCGACAGGAACACACTATGGTTTTCACACCAACATAGTGAAAAATTTCTCAGAATAACCTCTCGGTATACTCGCAACTTTGTGTTGCTAGCGGTTACATGTCCTTTTATCTCATAGTTTGCTTCATGTCATTCAGCGACAAAGAGAGCAATGTGCTAACATCTGGTTGAGCAATGTATGACTGAGATTTCTGATCTTAAATCATTTGGTATGGTCTTTTTGCTTACTAATATAATCCCAATTTGTGATATCTTCTATGCCAAAAAGGCTTTCATGCATTATATTATATATCTTCGGGTTACTTCGGGTAAAACTTTATGCATGAGGAGAGAGGAGAGAATTAACTTATCCATGTTCTGTTGTATTTCAATTTAATTTCCCAGATTATTCAAGCACTATAGAGCTTGATATAGTTGTTATGGCCACTTGGCAATATAAATAAATATATGATGCCACACAACACAAGCAAATAAAATATAGAGCTAAACAAAATTGTTTACGAAGGTTGCACATAATGTGAATTTAGGGGCTTGAACAACCCAACACAATCCACGCGAGTATAAGCTATAGCGTATCTGGCGTCAACGCGTGAGCGGCCATCAGGGCCACGACAACACAACAAGCCTTCGTAATAATCGCAACAGGCACAATTATGGCTCGGTAATCAGGGTACACGATAAGTCCATGCAACGTGCGCAACAGGCGCAATTGTGGCTCAATGATCATGGCAGACAGACAGTGTCTGTAGGGCATGCGAAAAATACGCGACTCGGCGATGACGGTCCCACTCAACGGGAGCGGTCCGACTAAACGAGAGTGTGACATAGCAATCACATGACGCAGCCAAGTTCGTACGACACAAATAATGTGTCGAGTTGCCGGGGCGCACCCAATGCTTAGCCGATTAATAATGTAGTCTGATCAACGTGTCTAGGTACTCACAATATCATTTAATCGCTCGGCGTGAGGCTAAAAGCTCAACGCAACACAAATATTTAGAGCGATATGAAAATACGCAACATAGCCTTCACATGCATTTTAATAATTTTCTGCTAATTATTTACTACGGGAAATAAATGCAGAAATATAAACACAAAAATTAATCCATGAACATAACATATTTGGTGTAAAATGTATTTTCCCATATTTAAGCACGTATTTTTCTATTAATTATTTGCGACTGGAAATAATTAATTAAAGTAGAAAAAATGCTGAAACTGCCATTTGCATGAGATGCTAACCGTTTATTGGTTGCTACTATTTTTTTCTTTTTTAGCTACACCTGATAGCATTTAATCAGGCGAGGGAATGAGATTGCATGCAGGCCGCTAGGACCACTCGTTCAAAGCCACTTAATTAGGATCTCTAACCAACACATGCATAATTTCGTGGCCATCGAGGGGACCACGGGATGCCGTGAAAAACAAAGGCAGCTGCGCCCAACTACTGCATGCACTAGGCTCCAATCATGGACCGCATGCACGCACTGCTATTGCATGTGATGCGAGACTATTCTGTGGTAAGGAGCATATTACGTATACGTACCAAAGACGGTGGAGAACGCGAGACCGGCGGGAGGCTTGCCAGGATGGCCTGCAGCCCCACGGTGTCCCGCAGCACGAGTGCACGACGCAGTGGGCCAGTGGTGCTTGGAGCGCTGTGTGCGAAGTCAGCAGGCTAGATCAGCGCCGACGACGTGCGCTTGGCCCTTGTGCCGTCGCCTGCAGCGTAGGGCGAGTAGGAGGGGCGGAAGAGTGTCTCGCGTGAATTCGACGTAGTAGGCTCCAGCAGCGCCATGGCCATCGAAGACGATGTGGTTCGTTGATCGACGACAGCAGTATGGAGTGCAACGCGACCATGAGCGCGGACCGCGGAGGCCACACAGGGTCGACATCAGCAGTATGGAGTAGCTGATGGTGTGGGGGCGCGCTGGCCAATCGCCATGGCCTTGGGCCGTTGAGATGGGCGCGATTAGCCGCGCGTGGCGGCGGGCTCTCGCGGCCATGCAGGACTGCCATAGGTGTCGACCGCGGTGGGGAAGATGGATGAGCCCTCGTCATAGAAGCGCCTGCGTCGTGGTCTTGCGGTCGACCGGATCTCGCTGTTGTCGGTGCCGCTCCACGAATATGGTGTTGATACAGATCTGATGCCCGCCGCAACGTCGAGGTAGAGCGTGCTGATAACGTGTTAAGAACTACGTTACCACGGATCACCAGATCCGCTCCCTTCCCTCCCGTCAGCAGTAGAGGCGCAAGATGTAGAGAACCCGTCTCCCTTCCCATAAGCACGACAGAGGAAACACACGAGACACTGGATATAGGGTTGTGTAACACCCGGTTTTAAAGAACAAAGCCGGGTGCATCTCATACATGCGCCAAGAAGACAACATATATAATAACAGAGTGTATAGAGATAAATGTCATAAAACATCAGAGTACTTATTACATAGCGGAAGACTTATTACAAAATAAAGATAAACATAAAACGAACTAAGGATCGTCGGCGCCAATGTCGACTGAGAAACGCCACCTAGATCAGATCGAACTCCTCAGTGTTAGGCGGCTCCTCTTCGACCACCTGTTCTTCTCCTGTGGGGGGGGTGTGGGACAGCAAGGGTGAGCTCACACATGATCATAGCTCAACAAGTTGTGGGGAACCAGTGGACATAAACTCACAAAGGTGTGAGTTCATGTGAAGTGTAAGGCTAATCAATGATAGGGTTAGAGCTGAGCATTGCTTTTAAATAGTTGGTCAAAATTTTATTAGCAATTACTAAGTGTAAGTAAATACCAAACCATAGATAAAGTAATAGAACAAATATAATAATAAACCCATGCAATGCAAATGACAAAATTGAATTTAAGTTCCATAATTTAAACATCAGAGAGTCCTGAGCTGCTCGTGACCGTGAGCTCGGCTAGTATACCAGTTTTACACTCTGCAGAGGTTGTACCCTTTACCCACAAGTCATGTTACCCATCTGCCAAGGGGTCACGAGTCCCATACACCTCTACCTAGGAAGCGCGGCAGGGCAACACTATGAGGCCTTTACAAAGTTCCACTAGCTTCCGAAAACCCGCTACAGTTTATAGGAAGTTCCAATGCAGGGTTCCTGGCTGACCGCCATCGCAGCAAAATCAACCAGGGACCTCCCTACACTGACCACTCCCCTACTGCCCTTGCCCCTTTCGGGTAAGGTAGTCTTCCACTAGCTTTCCTAATTAGTCAGCCAAGGGGTCCCATTCCTCCCTTGTGGTGGCACGTGGTTCTCAAGTTAAGCTCTATGTTCCAATTAACATTAATGATCTCAACATGAACATAAACAGAATAACAAGAATAATTGGAACATAGATATAATAAATGAATATCCCAAAACCATGTAAAGCAATAGCAAACTACCCAAGTGATTCAGGGGTAAACAAGGTAATGAGATAAACAATCTAGGGTGACCTATTGGGTCCCATCAAAATTAACCTATGCATGAGTATGTGATATTAAAGAACATTATTGGGTAAAAAGTGGTCAAGGGCACAACTTGCCTTCAATGAGCTCCTGCTCAGCTACTTCAACTTGCTGCTCACCAGTATCCTCAGCAACGGGCTCTTCTACTCGCCACAATACAAACAAGCACAGTGCATATAGAGAAATTAACATTACACCAAACACATATACAAAATACACAGTAATATTCTACACATTAAAATAAAATTCTAGGAACAGGAATCACAATTTTTGGAGTTATAGAATTTAAGTTATGCATTTTCAAAGGTTTTATGTGTTTTAAATAGGATTAAGTGATAAATAAATTTCTTACTGTTTTCATGACATAACAGAGGCTCTAGGTGAAAGAGAACAATATTACAAAATTTTAGCAACTGGAATGAAGTAATTTGGACTAAAAATGGATTTTCTATGAATTTATCAAGTTATAGTATTTGTTTTCATATTAAAAATCTATTTTATAATTCATTTAATCAATTTCAAACCGCACTGGACTGGGCCTCAATTTCTGGAAATGCCAGGGGTCTCGGAGTAAAACTACAGAGACCCAGCGCATAGTGACTACTGGACGGCGGGTTTATTTCAGTGAAACCGAGGGGCTCTTAAGTAAAATGGACCCGCGAAGGGGTATGAAGCGATCCTAGCCGTTCGATTCCCAACCGAGGGCCCAGATTAGATTTAATATCTACCGAACCGGTATGCGACATGAGCGCTCTGATCTTAATCCAACGACTCGAATTTAATGAAGCCGAGATCTCGCCGCAGCCCTCGGATCTTAGATCAACGGTACAGGTCTTGAGGCGCGAACGGGTATCCCAACTTCTAATCTAGACCGCCCACGACACATCAGACGGTTTACAACCTCCATCCCCCCCTCCGACCAACCGAGACGGCGGCGCCGCCCCGATTCCCACCCGGTTGAGCTCCGGTGAGGTGGAATCGGTGCTCCCCAGGTGCTAAGCCTCAAATTGACTCGAGATTTATTATGCGGAAATCAAGACGATCACGAGGGACGGATACATACCGGCAATCGAGACACCGACGACGCTGGCCACGCAACGATGCGGTTCCGCGGGGAAGATCCGACTACGGCGAGAAATTTCCGCCCAGTCGACGCCGCACGCACCCAGTCTCTGCCCTGTGTGTGTCACGAGCTACCGCCCGAACGCCCAGGACGAGGCAATCGGAGCGGATAGGCGTTGAGGGCGTGGTTCAACAGCGGCGGCCCGTTTATCCTCACGGCGGCTTGAAATTCCAGTGATGGAGGCAAGGTGGATGGTTAATGGCGACTCGGGAGGCGGAGATAGGTTCCTGGGATCCCTTATACGCCGTTGGGAGCGTCAACTCGGTCCCCGCTGTCCGCACGGCTGGGCTGGTCCGCGGCGAACGACGCGGCAGAGGACCGGAGGTGGTTAGCAAGCTGAGTAACGAGCTGACGCGTGGGCCCAGAGCGACAGCGAGACAGCGCGGTACCGACGTCCTGCAAACGGGACCCGCCTGGCAGCCCCCCTGTTGACGAGCGTGTGGTGTGGTGTGCGGCTGACAAGGCGGGCCCGCCTGTCGGCACTGCCTCACGCGCGATCGTGAGGGCACAGCGATGGGCCGCGCAGAGGAAATCTCAAGTTGGGCCGAAAGTGGGATCTGAGGCCCAGGTAAGTTTCTTCTCTTTTTCTTTTTATTTTCTGTTTCATTTCATTTTTAAATCTCCATTTTGAATTCAAACTTGTTTGTGAGCTTCATAACTGAGTTAAGTACCTAAATTAAAATATTAGTAGGAACAAAATGTATTCTTTCATATATTTATTTTCCTTTATTTTGTATAATCTCTTCCTTCTATCTTTTCTTAATTCTAGGAATATTTTAGGATTTAAATCCCCATTTGGATATTTAACATATTTCTTTTTGCATTATTATAATATTGTCACAAAAACACACACACAAATAAAATATTCAGCATGATGCATAATTTGGTAGTATATATTTTTATTAATTGTTTTTGGGCATGATGTTCACATAAGATGATGCATAAAGATCAAATTCACATAAAGAGAAATTGTTTCTCTATTGATATTATTTCTAGCAAATTACAAAGTGGGTGTTACAAATCCTACCCCCCTTAAAAATAATCTCGTCCTCGAGATTAAGAAGAACGAGGGAAAAGGTGGGGAAAATCTATGCGAAGCTCTTCTTCTCTTTCCCAAGTTGCTTCATCTTCACCGTGGTGACTCCATTGTACTTTACACATCTTTATCACCTTATTCCTTGTAACCCGCGTCAAAGTATCCAAAATCTTGATCGGGTACTCCGTGTAAGTCAAATCTCCTTGAACACCGAGCTCTTCCATTGGTAACTGTTCCTCAGGGACACGGAGACACTTCTTTAGTTGAGACACGTGGAATACATTATGCACATCTGATAGACTAGCAGGTAACTCGAGTTGGTATGCCATCTCCCCAACTCTTCTAAAGATCAAGAATGGTCCAATATAGCGAGGGGACAACTTGCCCTTGACTTTAAATCTCCTCATTCCACGAAGTGGTGACACCTTGAGATACACATAATCTCCTTCTTCAAATTCCAGTGGTCTCCTTCTATTATCAGCATAGCTCTTTTGCCTGGTTTGAGCCACTCTCAAATTCTCTCGAATTATACGAACTTGTTCTTCTGCTTCTTGAATCAATTCAGGCCCAAAGAACTGTCTCTCTCCAGTCTGATCCCAATATAGAGGAGTCCTGCACTTCCTCCCATATAGAGCTTCAAAAGGTGACATCTTCAGACTGGCCTGGTAACTATTATTGTATGAGAACTCAGCATAAGGCAGACTCTTATCCCAACTTCCTCCATGCTGAAGGGCACATGCTCTCAACATATCCTCCAATACTTGATTAGTCCTTTCAGTCTGTCCATCAGTCTGAGGGTGATAAGCTGTACTAAAATTCAACTTTGTACTCATGTTCTCATGAAAGCTTCTCCAAAACCTTGAGGTAAACTGCGAACCTCGATCAGACACGATCTTCTTTGGTACTCCATGTAAACACACAATCCGGGCCATATATAACTCTGCTAGCTGAGAACCTTTATAAGTAGTCTTGACAGGAATGAAGTGAGCCACTTTAGTCAATCTATCCACAATCACCCATATAGCATCATATCCTTTCTGGGTGCGAGGCAATCCAGTAATAAAATCCATACCAATCTCTTCCCATTTCCACTCGGGTATCTTCAGTGGATGCAGTAGTCCAGCTGGCCTCTGATGTTCAGCCTTAACTCTTTGACATACATCGCACATAGCCACATGTGCAGCTACATCTCTTTTCAATCCATACCACCAATACTTCCGCTTCAAATCCTGATACATCTTAGTACTACCAGGATGAATAGAATAGTCCGAATCATGGGCCTCCTTTAAAATAGTCTCTCGAAGGCTTTTAATATCAGGGACACACATCCTGTCCTTGAACCATACAGTGCCCTGCTCATCTTCCGTGAATTCCGGAACTCGACCTTCAGTAATCAGATCCTTAATCTCTTTTATTTTAGCATCACCAATTTGTCCTTTGCGGATCTCTTGCTCCAAAGTAGGTTCCACATCAATAGTAACTCCCTCAGTATGAGCAACTATCCCCAGGTTAAGTCTCCTGAAGTCCTCAACAATCTCATCGGGTAGTTGGGCAACAATAGCTGAGTGAACATGCTCCTTGCGACTCAAGGCATCTGCAACCAAATTTGCCTTGCCTGGGTGGTAATGAATCTCCAAATCATAATCCTTAATGAGCTCTAACCAACGGCGTTGCCTAAGATTGAGATCCTTCTGAGTGAATATATACTTCAAGCTCTTATGGTCCGTGTATACTTGGCACTTAGTTCCCATGATATAATGTCTCCAAATCTTAAGCGCATGCACGACGGCTGCCAATTCCAAGTCATGAGTGGGGTAGTTCAATTCATGTTTCCGTAACTGACGAGACGCATAGGCAATCACATGTCCTTCTTGCATAAGTACACATCCTAAGCCTTGGCCACATGCATCACAATAGATATCAAATCCTTTTTGTAAGTCTGGCATAACCAAAACTGGTGGCGACATCAACCTCTTCTTCAATAGATCGAAGCTGTCTTGACACTTCTCGTCCCACTTAAATTCTTTTCCTTTCTCCAAAAGCGAAGTCATAGGCTTAGCAATCTTAGAAAATCCTTCGATAAACCTCCGATAATATCCAGCAAGTCCCAAGAAACTCCGAATCTCAGTAACTGTAGTGGGTACTCTCCACTCCATTATCTCCTTAACCTTAGCAGGATCCACTGAAATTCCTCCATTAGAAATAATATGACCAAGAAATGGCACCTCGCCAATCCAAAACTCGCACTTGCTGAACTTGGCATATAGTTGATTATCTCGTAGCTTCTATAGCACCATCCTCAGATGTTCCTCGTGATCACTATCACTCTTGGAATAGATAAGAATATCGTCGATGAATACCACGACGAATCTGTCCAAATACTCCATAAACACCTTATTCATCAAGTTCATAAAATAAGCTGGTGCATTGGTTAATCCAAACGATATAACAGTAAACTCATATAATCCATATCGAGTCGAGAAAGCCGTCTTGGGAATATCCGATGGTCTGATCCTCATCTGATGGTAACCGGATCGGAGATCAATCTTCGAGAATACTCTAGCACCTCGCATCTGATCAAATAAATCCTCAATACGGGGCAACGGATACTTGTTCTTCACCGTAACATCATTAAGAGATCTATAATCCACACACATCCGTTGCGATCCATCCTTCTTCTGTACAAACAAGACCGGTGCTCCCCATGGTGAGGAACTCGGACGAATGTACCCAGCCTCTTGTAACTCAGTTAACTGCTTTTTAAGTTCCTTCAACTCCTCTACGGACATCCTATATGGCCGTTTAGAAATAGGGGCGGTTCCAGGTAAGAGGTCAATAACAAACTCAACTTCTCTATCAGGTGGCATCCCTGGTAACTCCTCTGGAAAGACATCCGGAAAATCTCTAACCACCCGGATGTTGTCACCAACAAACTCCTCAGGCATAAAGAACATTGCACGCATAGATGAGGAGGTTACTGCAATATTAACTTGAAATCTTTCTCCTTTAGTGGTAGTGAGTTCTACGGTACCTCTACCACATGCTATAACGGCCTTTGCCTTTCTTAGCCATGACATACCAAGTATCAGATCTATACTGCTTGACTCTAATATTATAGCAGTAGCTCCAAATTCTCTACCCATAATGGTCAATGTCAATCTACGTGTCATTTGATTCGCCTCAACAGGCCCTTTAGGTGTAATTACTATCATGGGTTTTCTCATATTTAGCAGTGGTATTTCATTTGTGTTGGCATATCTAGCAGACATGAATGAATGTGTAGCACCAGAATCAAATAATATGGTTGCAGGAATTGCATTAACATAAAACATACCAATTACGAGGTCCCCTCCATCCGGAGTAGCATCAACGCTGACTTGATTAACCTTGGCAATAGAATATCCCTTGCCAGATCCTGGAGTTTGCTGCCTGTTCTGAACTGGAGTAGTAGCAATCCTCTGTGGGCAGACATTTGCATAATGACCAATCTTCCCACACTTGAAACATTGAGTGCCCGGACTCTGTCCTGAAAACTTCGTCGGGGTGCCAGTGGGGGTAGCCTGTCGAGGAGGTGGAGTCCTCAGTGGTGATTGCTGAACTGGGCGTGGTCCTCCGGGTCGAGTCGGTGTACCCTGTGGTGAACTGTAGCGAGGACGAACACTGCTGCTTCCTTGTCCTTGAGATATGGCCTTTCTCTTCAAATCTCCCAGTTGAACACGCTTGTGTTCAATAGCCAGGGCCTTGTCAAGCAGCCTCTGAAATGATGGAAATGTGTGTGCCACAAGAGCATACTGCAGTGGTCCATTAAGTCCTTCAATGAAATGCTCCTGCTTCCTCTCGTCTTCAGCAACTTCTTCAGGGGCATATCTGGATAACTGAATAAACTTGTCGCGGTACTCGCTGACTGACATACTTCCTTGCTTCAGCGACAGAAATTCCTTCTTCTTGATCTTTATCATACCGGCTGGAATATGGTAGTTCCTGAACTGTGTACTGAATTCTGCCCAAGTAATAGTATCCGCAGCATCATGGGCAGCAGTATAAGAATCCCACCAGTCAGCAGCAGGACCAGTCAGACGTCCAGAAGCATATAAAACCTTCTCCCGGTCCGTGCACTGTGCAATATTCAGCATCTTCTCAACGGACTTCAGCCAATCATCCGCGTCCAGTGGATCAGGTGAGCTTGCGAATGTAGGTGGCTTATGACTCATAAACTCCCGGTGCTTATCACGAGGTGGAACTGGTGGTGGTGGAGGTGGAGGCAGTGGTACTTGTTGCTGCTGTTGCTGTTGTTGAAGTTGCTGTTGCAGCTGCTGTTGTTGCGCCCTCCTTTCTTGGCGTATCTCATCTCTCTCCTGGCGCAACTCCTGGCGTATGTCTTCTCTTTCCTGACGCATCTCTTGGCGTTCTTGCTGCATCTGGGCACGCATATCAGCCATAGTGTCCGCCATTTGCTGCATCACCGCCATCTGAGCAGCAACCAGTGGGTCAACTCCGCCTGGTGGAGGATTAGGAGGATTCATCTCTGCAGGCTGTGGCTGAGGTTGTCTATAAATTCTTCGAGTGTGTCGGTTAGGAGGCAAATCAATTCCACCACCCCTCCTGGTATTGACCATCTGAGTTAGATACATATGGTAAGAAAGAGCAGTAGACAAGGCAGTAATTACAATCATGTTACTTTGGGGGATTTATTAGCTAAGCAGATTAATATTTCACCTACTATAGCTAATTCAATACCTTATGTTGGTACATGCTAAGATGTCCATCTATAATAATTCAATCAATCAAAGAAGCAAATCAGACATTTAGCATCAGCACAATCAACCAACATTTTTTTTAAGAAAATAGTTTTAACTTTTGTTTTGGGTTCCCTAACTCTTAAGAATGTCATAGGGGTAGGGATTCCAAGGTTTGAAATCCATCTTGTCTCAGAGTAGAAAAGGTAAGAATGATCAGAGTAGAACAGTAGAAGGTGAGACAGGATCAAGATAAGGTAAGTATGGAATGAATCAGAGTAAGATAAGTAGGTAAGGGTTGTCCATTTCTATCTAGGTTTCGTCCTACAGTCAACATTTCCTCTGATACCACTTCTGTAACACCCGGTTTTAAAGAACAAAGCCGGGTGCATCTCATACATGCGCCAAGAAGACAACATATATAATAATAGAGTGTATAGAGATAAATGTCATAAAACATCAGAGTACTTATTACATAGCGGAAGACTTATTACAAAATAAAGATAAACATAAAACGAACTAAGGATCGTCGGCGCCAATGTCGACTGAGAAACGCCACCTAGATCAGATCGAACTCCTCAGTGTTAGGCGGCTCCTCTTCGACCACCTGTTCTTCTCCTGTGGGGGGGGGTGTGGGACAGCAAGGGTGAGCTCACACATGATCATAGCTCAACAAGTTGTGGGGAACCAGTGGACATAAACTCACAAAGGTGTGAGTTCATGTGAAGTGTAAGGCTAATCAATGATAGGGTTAGAGCTGAGCATTGCTTTTAAATAGTTGGTCAAAATTTTATTAGCAATTACTAAGTGTAAGTAAATACCAAACCATAGATAAAGTAATAGAACAAATATAATAATAAACCCATGCAATGCAAATGACAAAATTGAATTTAAGTTCCATAATTTAAACATCAGAGAGTCCTGAGCTGCTCGTGACCGTGAGCTCGGCTAGTATACCAGTTTTACACTCTGCAGAGGTTGTACCCTTTACCCACAAGTCATGTTACCCATCTGCCAAGGGGTCGCGAGTCCCATACACCTCTACCTAGGAAGCGCGGCAGGGCAACACTACGAGGCCTTTACAAAGTTCCACTAGCTTCCGAAAACCCGCTACAGTTTATAGGAAGTTCCAATGCAGGGTTCCTGGCTGACCGCCATCGCAGCAAAATCAACCAGGGACCTCCCTACACTGACCACTCCCCTACTGCCCTTGCCCCTTTCGGGTAAGGTAGTCTTCCACTAGCTTTCCTAATTAGTCAGCCAAGGGGTCCCATTCCTCCCTTGTGGTGGCACGTGGTTCTCAAGTTAAGCTCTATGTTCCAATTAACATTAATGATCTCAACATGAACATAAACAGAATAACAAGAATAATTGGAACATAGATATAATAAATGAATATCCCAAAACCATGTAAAGCAATAGCAAACTACCCAAGTGATTCAGGGGTAAACAAGGTAATGAGATAAACAATCTAGGGTGACCTATTGGGTCCCATCAAAATTAACCTATGCATGAGTATGTGATATTAAAGAACATTATTGGGTAAAAAGTGGTCAAGGGCACAACTTGCCTTCAATGAGCTCCTGCTCAGCTACTTCAACTTGCTGCTCACCAGTATCCTCAGCAACGGGCTCTTCTACTCGCCACAATACAAACAAGCACAGTGCATATAGAGAAATTAACATTACACCAAACACATATACAAAATACACAGTAATATTCTACACATTAAAATAAAATTCTAGGAACAGGAATCACAATTTTTGGAGTTATAGAATTTAAGTTATGCATTTTCAAAGGTTTTATGTGTTTTAAATAGGATTAAGTGATAAATAAATTTCTTACTGTTTTCATGACATAACAGAGGCTCTAGGTGAAAGAGAACAATATTACAAAATTTTAGCAACTGGAATGAAGTAATTTGGACTAAAAATGGATTTTCTATGAATTTATCAAGTTATAGTATTTGTTTTCATATTAAAAATCTATTTTCTAATTCATTTAATCAATTTCAAACCGCACTGGACTGGGCCTCAATTTCTGGAAATGCCAGGGGTCTCGGAGTAAAACTACAGAGACCCAGCGCATAGTGACTACTGGACGGCGGGTTTATTTCAGTGAAACCGAGGGGCTCTTAAGTAAAATGGACCCGCGAAGGGGTATGAAGCGATCCTAGCCGTTCGATTCCCAACCGAGGGCCCAGATTAGATTTAATATCTACCGAACCGGTATGCGACATGAGCGCTCTGATCTTAATCCAACGACTCGAATTTAATGAAGCCGAGATCTCGCCGCAGCCCTCGGATCTTAGATCAACGGTACAGGTCTTGAGGCGCGAACGGGTATCCCAACTTCTAATCTAGACCGCCCACGACACATCAGACGGTTTACAACCTCCATCCCCCCCTCCGACCAACCGAGACGGCGGCGCCGCCCCGATTCCCACCCGGTTGAGCTCCGGTGAGGTGGAATCGGTGCTCCCCAGGTGCTAAGCCTCAAATTGACTCGAGATTTATTATGCGGAAATCAAGACGATCACGAGGGACGGATACATACCGGCAATCGAGACACCGACGACGCTGGCCACGCAACGATGCGGTTCCGCGGGGAAGATCCGACTACGGCGAGAAATTTTCGCCCAGTCGACACCGCACGCACCCAGTCTCTGCCCTGTGTGTGTCACGAGCTACCGCCCGAACGCCCAGGACGAGGCAATCGGAGCGGATAGGCGTTGAGGGCGTGGTTCAACAGCGGCGACCCGTTTATCCTCACGGCGGCTTGAAATTCCAGTGATGGAGGCAAGGTGGATGGTTAATGGCGACTCGGGAGGCGGAGATAGGTTCCTGGGATCCCTTATACGCCGTTGGGAGCGTCAACTCGGTCCCCGCTGTCCGCACGACTGGGCTGGTCCGCGGCGAACGACGCGGCAGAGGACCGGAGGTGGTTAGCAAGCTGAGTAACGAGCTGACGCGTGGGCCCAGAGCGACAGCGAGACAACGCGGTACCGACGTCCTGCAAACGGGACCCGCCTGGCAGCCCCCCTATTGACGAGCGTGTGGTGTGGTGTGCGGCTGACAAGGCGGGCCCGCCTGTCGGCACTGCCTCGCGCGCGATCGTGAGGGCACAGCGATGGGCCGCGCAGAGGAAATCTCAAGTTGGGCCGAAAGTGGGATCTGAGGCCCAGGTAAGTTTCTTCTCTTTTTCTTTTTATTTTCTGTTTCATTTCATTTTTAAATCTCCATTTTGAATTCAAACTTGTTTGTGAGCTTCATAACTGAGTTAAGTACCTAAATTAAAATATTAGTAGGAACAAAATGTATTCTTTCATATATTTATTTTCCTTTATTTTGTATAATCTCTTCCTTCTATCTTTTCTTAATTCTAGGAATATTTTAGGATTTAAATCCCCATTTGGATATTTAACATATTTCTTTTTGCATTATTATAATATTGTCACAAAAACACACACACAAATAAAATATTCAGCATGATGCATAATTTGGTAGTATATATTTTTATTAATTGTTTTTGGGCATGATGTTCACATAAGATGATGCATAAAGATCAAATTCACATAAAGAGAAATTGTTTCTCTATTGATATTATTTCTAGCAAATTACAAAGTGGGTGTTACAGGTTGGGCCTCTGACCTCTTTCTGATCTCTGTCTTATGAAGTGGTGTACATGTTCCTTATATAGAGATGTGAGACCCCTCAGGTGCAAAGCAGATATTTGTCCACATAACCCTAACTAGGGTTACTTAACAGGTGAGAGACTTGCGGAGCAGGCTGCTGGACCGTGGGATAAAAATATTAGAATGGGGTCCAAAGATTTTGGGGCCACACCCTGGACCATGGCCCGAATGGCCATGGGCGTAATTCCAGCCTAGAGCGTCATGTCAAAACTGTTTATATAGCGCTGCCGCCGCCGCCGCACACCGCAAGTCCGCAACGATACCCAAAATCCTACGCAGAGACATGAGTGGCGGCGGCGGGGAGGACCGGATCAGCATCCTCCCGGACGGCGTTATCGGCGAGATCGTCACCCGCCTTCCCACCGCCGATGCCGTCCGCGTTCAGGTCCTCTCTCGCCGTTGGCGGCACATATGGCGCTCCTGTCCGTTGAACCTCGATCTCGGTTCCCCAAACTACTACACCGACTACAAGCGCGTCGTGTCCGGAATCTTCGCGGCCCACCCTGGCCCCTGCCGCCGCCTCAAAGTTCACTGGCCGTACGACGACGGCGAGTCGTACAACCACTGGCTCCAGTCTCCCGCCTTGGTCGGTCTTCAGGAGCTCGGGATCGAGCCAGAGTACTCTTCCGGGTGGGTAGACAGGAGAACACTGCCGCGGGGAGACAACACGAGAGCACTGCCAGAGCGGGCATTATTCCAGTTCGCTCCCACGCTGCGCCTCCTAAGGATTGGCTACCACACCTTCCCCTCTGTCGGTGCCGTGGCGGCGCTCCGGTTGCCACACCTCGAGCTCATCTCGTTCTGCTGCGTGGACATCTCGGAAGCCACGCTCCACGGGATTTTCGCCGCCTGCCCTGTGCTCAGAACCCTCGTCCTCGACGGCTGCACAGGCTTCGCCACAGTCCGTATCAACTCACCCACCATTACAAGCTTTGCCATCTCACCTGCGGATTCATACACAACGAACGACTACGACCCGTACTTCTTCGACTACGACTACGAAAATCCGAACGAAAATCCGACGGTGAGGGTGACGACGTGGCAAGTCATCATCGAGGATGCCCCTCTCCTAGAGAAGCTGGTCCTCTGCCGCCGCTCGGCTGCTGTTGAATCTTTCCAGCTACTAGTGGTCAACGCTCCAAGAATAAGGGTCCTGGGATCCCTGTCCTTCAGCATCCCCAAGTTGGAAATTGGTGGCACCGTCTTTCAACCCACCGTGCGCCGTGTCAACCGTGTGGGGCCTGACGATGTTATCATGGAGAAGCGCTTGCTGATGCAGGCCGTCATGCTGGCGACGACTCTGCGAACCGTCAAGATTTTGGCGCTGGAAGATGCAGATTCCATCGACGTCGTCAGCGACTACTTGAAGTGTTTTCCATGCTTGGAAAAGCTATACATCTCGGTTAGCTCTTTCTCAACTTCAATTTTCGTTTCATCACAGGCTTATGTACATGCTCCATGGTTGCTGCTAAATCTTTGCAGTTTCTGTTGCATTTGGCTTAATCACTCTTGCCTAACTAAAAGTTACCAGTTTCTCAGATCATATTTCACTTAAACAACATTTGTCTTAGATTATTTGGCTAAAACAACAATTGGCCCAGGCAGCATGACATTTATTTTGGGGCTATTGCAACCGCTGGGCATAAACCTAGGAGAAAATCCCTTCAATGCCATCCAAAACTATAACAATTCCTTCAATGCCATCGAAAAATACGTGTTCTCTCTAATATCATCAGTTTTTAATTTTTAGTCT
Organism: Zea luxurians; assembly: GCA_029449295.1. Taxonomy (NCBI): domain Eukaryota; kingdom Viridiplantae; phylum Streptophyta; class Magnoliopsida; order Poales; family Poaceae; genus Zea; species Zea luxurians. Next base: position 30,600,792 of record JAOPSE010000001.1, on the reverse strand, counting down.
CTTGGATGCCATTGCCGTCTAAAACCAGTTAGAGAGTTGTTAGTTGGTGTTGGAAAAGACTAATGTACCCACGTGTCCTGATCATGCCTTCCATGCCCTTTCATCAACTTAACTTTGAAAAGTCCTGAACATTAATATATATATATGTAACAGTAATATGACAATGACATTTTATAAAAAATATAAAATGTTGTTATATTAGTATTACATACTTATATTGTTTTGAAGTTCTAAAAGCTAAGTTGGTGAAAATGATATGTAAGGGTTCATGTATAGGACACAGGTGTTTATTAGTCTTTTCCAACACTAACTAACGGTTCTCTAATTGGTTTTTGGACGGCATGGCATCTAAGGTTCTAAAAATTAAAACTGATGGCATTGGAGGGAACATACATTTTTCGATGGTATTGAAGGGATTGTTATAGTTTTGAATGGCATTGAAGGGTGTGAATGTTGCAACTTAGGGAAATTCAGAGATATCACACTATCTACTATGGGTTCAGATTTACAAATCCAGATTCCACTAGGTCAAGTAAAATGTAAGACTACAAAGAAAATTAAATCTGCATACTGAACATCAACCAGGTTAAAATTCTAAATGAAACTGAAACTTAAAATACATTCACATAACAGTTGCTTTGCTCAGACAACGAATTTACTTTATTTTTCAGTGTAGATATTCCATACATGGTTCTCCATAGGCAAACCAAAATTGAAATTAAGTCTTCCTACATTGTAGTATAAAAGAAGATACTGTCATGGTAAATCTACCTGGCAACTATAAGTATTATTCTTGTTTGATAATGATAATAAGACCATTAATCATCGTTCTTGTTTTTTGACATCATGCCACTGTTGCCAGAATGTGAAGTCATGAAGACTTAACACGATGTCCTGGCATGGCAACTATACCCAATCAGATAGGTTCACGATCCTCCACCGTTCAATCCCTCCACACCCTTTATCTCCTATCATTTAACTAAAACACTTGATTGACTCACATATCCTCTAAGCCCCAGAACTGCTTTGCCACTTGCAGAATTCTTGAAAAATTAATTCACCGATACATAACTTGGTAACTTCGAAGCAGCATGACATTGCAACAAAAGCACTCTAGTGGTATCTAATATAGTAATATCCTATCAATGGGGCCGCGGCCATGGCCACAAACCATTATTTTGGCTAAATTCACGCTCCTGATTGTTTCATCTGTAGTTCTATAAGAACAAAAAATTGCCAGTTTATGTTCATCGTTATTAAAGCGGTAAAACGTTATGAACCAACTTTTTAACTTTTAAACGTTTAAACGAATGTTGAAACGTCTTTTCAGACTTGACATAGAAATTCAAATATAGAATAAGTTCACATATAAGTTGAGTTCACACATAAGCCTTCGTGACTGATCTTTGAGCTGGTCTTGCGGAGTGGCCGCAGAGGTGAGGCGCAGCGCAAAGGCTGACGGTCTACGACGCAGTGGGAAGTGGCTGGGACCCCTCACTCCCAGTCCCAGCTGCAGAGGTGATTCACTGTGAGGGGCAGCGAGGGCAGCGGATGGATCTGGGCCGTCGAGGGCAGCGACAGCAAGTGGATGCGGCGGCGCACTAGAGCTTGGCCGGGCAAGTGGATGCAGCGGCAGCAAGTGGGCACTGGAGCATGGCCGGGCAAGTGGATGCAGTGGCAGCAAGTGGGCACTGGGCAGTGGCATGGCGGCGCACTAGCCTGTGGGCGGACTGGCGGAGGGAAGAGGGAGGAGGGCGGACGGCGGCGTACCTGGGGACAAGAGGGCGGTCGCACTGTCGCAGGCGCGACTAGGTGGCCGCTACGGGAGATCTCCAGCGCTAGCTGAGGAGTGAGGAGGCGCGGTCTGCAGTCACAGGCGCGGCTGGGTGGCCTCCAGCGCTGGTTCGAAGCGAAAGCGAGTAGCCGGGTACATAAAGCCCAGGAAGGCCCACTAGTAACTAGAACGTCCTTAGAACGTCTAAAACGACATAAAACACGTTTCGGACGTTTAAACGACGATTAAACGTCCAAAACGGACGTTCTACGCTGATTTGTTAGAACGTTCGGACGTTTTAGTTTCTAATCATGTTTTACCGCTTAAACGACGCTTAAACGTCGTTTAAGCGACATTTTAATAACCATGTTTATGTTGCATCAATGCTTATTTCTCTTGGCTATCGAAAAAACATTCTTTCATTTGTTATGTTATATTCAGGCATCACAAGGATACAGAAGTGCTGGAAGCTATGATAAACAGAATCCCATCGAGTGCCTTGAGCATCATCTTAAAATGGTAGCATTAGATGGATATGACGGCATGCGACCACATGTCAAGTTTGCCCAATTCTTTGTTCGAAATGCCCAGTTGCTAGAGTTAATGAAGTTCAGAATCTTTAGAAACTACCACTGTGAACCTGGGAAAACCAAGGAATGGATTGAGGATCAGCAAAGGCAACTACAAGTCAGGAGCATGACTTCCCGACCTGTGAAGTTTCAGTTCGTACATGATTCTAGATATTATCAGGATGTTTACTGTGGTGAGGATATCAGTGACCTGTCAGAGCACATCCACGATGACCCATTTGATCAATGGTTTGAATCAGAGAAGGAAGCCCCCGGCATGCTGAAGGAAAAGAAGATGCTATAGTTTGGAACTCCAGCCAAAGGCTTGATTCATTTGATCAAAGCTGAATAAGAACCTCGTTCTGAACTTTTATTTAATTCGTTATGTTGTGTGCTTTCAGTTGATAACATCACATTTTCTGTTTTGATGCTTCAGTACCACATCATATTTTGTTCACTTAATATCTCTCATTAAACAGCTGTCTTTCCACAAACTTCATATCCCCTGCTCGAAAATAAGGCAACGTATTAGGTGCAGATCAAGTTCTCATGCAAACTTCGTACAGACCAATTAACAAAAGTAAAAAATCTTAAAAATTCATAGATGTACTTCATTGTTTACTTTATGTAATACCCAAATTGTACAACATATGAAAAGAGTTGATCTCGTTACATAATTTGCCACCTACTCATTATATCCTGAGAATAATTATATTTAAAGTAAATAATTAGATAAAAGCACATCAATAAGCTATGCATCATGTTAGAGTTTTTGTTTGCTTGTGTATTTAAATAATAATAACAATAATATTAGTAGAAATATAATAATGAGATGATAATATGAATTAGCCTCTAAATTGAAATTTGGGCTTGAAAATGGAAAAGACGGAAGAGAGAGATACTATACAAGTACAAAATAAAATTTATAAATAAAATTCGTACCGGTATGTTTAAATTGAATATCTAATCTGAGGACCAATTTGCCACAATAATCTGAGGACCAATTTGCCACATGTTGGCACTTACTTTTCTGGGCAAGTAGGTCTAAGGGGAAGTGCAAGGAGTATTGGCAAAGTTTGTCGTGGGATGGCAATAGCTCTATTAATCTGGTCTTGTGAGGGCACTGTACGGGGGTATTTATAGGCACTCGAGCGACCACTCATCCCTTGTCAAAAACGTTTATGTCCTCGAGTGCCCAGTTTATCCCCAGAATATTCCCACGAGGGGAGGTTACAGACAGTCATTACAGTAAAGGCTATTACAAACGCGGCCCGTAATACACTTATCCGCGCGGGGTCCGTTAAGTGGGCCGAATCTCGCATGGGCCTCCCGTACGCGGTGAGGACGTGAGACTAGTAGACTTCGACAGAGCCTTCGTCTTGCAACGGAGAGTTCGAAGGGGGACCGCGCTGGTCTTCATCCATTCGACGCCTTCGGCTTGCTCGGGCGTGCTCTGTGGATATAGTCTTCGTCGGAGTGACGATGCAACGAAGGCATCGAGCGAAGGGTAATGTGTTCGCCTTCGCCCCAACATTTGCCCTCCGAGGGACCAGTTCGACTAAGTCATCTGATGCCGAAGATGCCGCTAGATGGTGGAGACGCTGCCCTCGCTCGAAGTGGTCCCGCGGGGGTTTTTGAAGTGTGACCGTTAATGGACGTGTTACTGTTGGACTGCGTGTTTCCCGAAGCACCGCGTCCTGTCTATAAAAAGGCGGCCATGACCGGGACTGTTTCTTACCCTTGCGTGTGCCGTAAAAAGCCTAACTTTTGCAAACCGCTCGCCTGCCCTCCTTGCTCTCCCGCTTCGGAAATCTGGCCCGCGTCAAGCAGATCGCACGCCGCCGCTGACGGTACATAGCAATGTCTTATTCCTCATCTGCTGCGAGTGCGTCGTTGGTCGATCCGTCGTCCGAGGATACCTTGAGTGATTTGGTGGCGACGGAGTTGCAGCCGGACCACACCGTAGAGTTCGGCACTTCGAGGATCTCCTCGGTTCGCGTGCAGGAGATGCAGCAGCTTTGATACTTTGGTGACGATATTGGGTGGGTTCTGGGCGCTGAGGAAATCCCTGAGCCTGAGGGCGAATTGGTTATGTTTGAGGCATTTTTCATTGCCGGCCTTCGTCTCCCGGTGCATCGTTTCATGGCGGAGGTTCGGCGTGCAGGTCCACCAGTTGACGCTTAACGCTGTGGTGGCCCTGGCGAAGTATGTTTGGGCGGTTGCTTATTACGGCGGGTAGCCATCTGTGGAGGTCTTCGCCAAGAACTATTGCCTGCACTGGCAAAAGAAGAAATAGGAGATAAGATTGCACAATTTGGATCGTGCACCTTTACGCCGAGGACTGACAAGACTTCGGCGGAAGTCGTGGAAACAGTCCCTTGTGCCCAGAACAAGTGGGGCAACTGGTGTGACTTTTGGTTTTATGTTTCTTGTGGGGAAGTCGAAGGTCTGCCTGGGCTCCCTGCGGCCATTATGTGCTCTCACTGCTATGTGGCGTTCCCACAATTCGAGGTGGCGAAGGATGATGAGGACGAAGGGGCCCTTCGATACACTGCCCGCATGAGCAGCGGGTGCAATTTGCTTGAGGAATTTATTAGATATGGAGTGTGGCCCTTGGCACACGGCTAGGTACTTGGCGAAGTGTGCCCCCACTGGATGCTGACCTTGGACGATCAGTTGGTGCGAAGTCCAGCCTTCGCTGTGGATTTGCGGGGCCGAAACCCGGCCACGTTTGTGCGCGAAGTGGAGGCCAAGGCCGCAAGGATTGCAGGGCGATATGTACCGAAGACTGAGACCTTGCGTAGTTGGGATATCCGCGGTTCGAATGTTCGTTTGAATCGTGTTTTTGAGTTGAACCGTCTGCCATATGGCGGCTACCTAGGAGATGACAATGCTATTGTTGGCGACCGCCGGGGAAAGAGGGCGGTGGCAGCGGTCGACGAAGGCCCTTCGAGGGGAGCAGTGCCGGCTGTGGCCACTAAGAGGAAACTAGGTACTACAGCTGAGGGGTTGGGGGCTTCCGATCGTTTTGCTGTGGATTTAATGGGAACTTGCGCGGCTCCCGAGGAGAGGATGTCTTCGCCCGGGTTTCGGGAATCTTCGGCGCGAATGCTGAAGGTTACCGGGGGTCGGTGGCCTAGGAATGTTTCGATCCCCTGGACGGCCGGTGAGGACATTCGTACGTCTCGATTAGCTCGTGAGATGAAGATTTTTCCTAACGGGCAGAATGTTGCTGCTGTTGTATCGGCAGTGGTGGAAAAGGATTGTCAAGATGCGTCGTGGAAGCGCCAGGCGTTCACGAGGGTTAGGGACCCGCGCCGCGAGGTCAAGATGGCTTGGGGGATCGCGAAGTCTGCCGCCCCTGGCACCAGCAAGCCTCCGCTGGGCGTGAAGTCTGCCGCCCTCGGCCCCAGCAAGCCGCTCCCTGCTGTGCCCGTACCGAAGCGCAGGCCTGCATCCCCGTCGCGTACTGCTGAGACAGAGGTGGACGGGGCCGAAGTCTCCATGGATATTTCCGTGGATGACTTTCTTGTGGGCGGCGTCACGATGTTCGACACCCATACATGGCGAGGACTTGTTGGTGAGTTTTTTTTTCTGACGAGACTATGGTGTAGGATCGGAGGCTGGGCAATTGGCTGTTGTCCCGGCGCCGGTGGCGGCTGGGTCGGTCACCGTGACGAAGGGGTCTGCGTAGGACCCTTGGGCCAAGTTTTGCGCCAGCGGCGAGATCACATTGGCCGTCGCTGCCAAGGACGTGGCGGGCTCGGTTGCGCAGCAGCTGAAGCATGTAAGTAGTCTTCGGCAGTGTGTTCTTCTTATGGGACGTTGAATTTGACGGTGTTCGATGCCAGGCGGCCGCCTTCGCCGAACAGATTGTGTCGTGGGCCCTGACCTCAGAGTTCGCTGCCGAAAGGCGATGACTCAAGGGGAGGATTGAGCACCTCCGGATGCAGCACATTGAGGCTGTGTGGGACAAGTTGGCCGCGGAGAACAAGAGTTGCAACCTGATGGATAAGCTGTCGGCTGCGGAGGCTAAAAAAGAGGAACTCGGCCACCGGCTGGCAGCGGAGAAGGAGGATGCTAACAAGGCCTGCGCGGGGGCCCTGGCTGCGCGCGCCGATGCCAAACTTGCGCGCGCCGAGGCTAGCCTTGCTCTCCAACGTGCTGCAGAGGCGGAGGCGAACCACAGGAGCCTTCGCGGCTATCTGGACAAGGCGGAGGCCTCTACCCGCACAGGGGTGGACCGAGCGCGTGCGTTGCTCGTGGACGCGTACCGGCAGCTTGTTGTGCGTATGGCCCCCTTTGATGCATCTAGTAAGGAGGTGGGCCTTCGCTTTCTCAGGTGGTTGTAGGAGGAACTGGAGGTGCTTTCGTCGATCGTGACGGGTCTCATGTCCTTCGCTTTGCTCATCACCTATGAGGTAGCCGCGAATGCCTTGTCCTGTGAGAGATGCAGGCACTTCGAAGTCTTTGATCTGTCCGACGAAGACTTCAACCACGAGATCTTCCAGGTTGAAGATGCGGTGCTAAAGCGGTTCGCTGGGACGCTTTATGATAGGATGTGGGGCCCTCACGACCGTGACACTGTCCAAGAAAGGTCTGACCGGGCGATGGAGCAGGTACGGATTGTTATTATTTTATTTTATTTTGTTTTAAGAAAGTGTACTGATTTTTGGTGCTATTTTTGTAGATGGCGAATGATGAGAAGGTCGAAGACTTGGGAGGCCTAGAGAGCACGCATCCTTTGGCGGAGGGTGCGAGGGCGAGGACTGAGGAGCAGCCAGCGCCGCCAACTGGTGCTGGCAAAGACGACCCTGTGGCCGCCGTGTTGCCTGAAGACACTTTGGTGGCGGCCGCGCCGGCTGCCGAAGACCATGCAGCGTCGACCCGCCCTACGCAGGTGGCGGGATAGATTTAGGGGTGTTGGATGTAGGGTTTTGTTTTTGTGATACTGAAACTCGGTTGCTGCACAGGTTCCGACGTCTGGGCCTGCGCAAGCAACCCCTACTGATGTACTAATTTTGTGGCAGCCGCAAACGCAGTGCCTGCTAATGATATTTTGTCTGGTTCTGAATCTGGGTCTTTTTCATCTGATGGTGGTGAGTTTGAGAGCCCGTTTTCCTAGAATGAAGAGTCTTCAGATGAAGATTTGGATTATTTTGCTGCGTTAGATGTGGCCACGATGGAGTCTTCGCCGCAGCTGGAGATGGGCGGAGCGTTGGATCCTCTAGCTAGGGCGAGGGTCGAACGCCGTCAACGAAAAGTGGTGGTGAAGCATAGTGTTGGCGAGAGTTCGCGTAGTGGTAGGCGCCGTTGGATGGGGCTGGAGCGAACTCGTCTTCGTGTAGATCGGGGTAGCCAACACGACTTGCTGTCCTCATCGTTTGGGACGAGTATTGGTGAGGGGATCTGCGGAATTTGTTTGAGGGTGAGGAATTGAAAATGATGTTGTTTAATTATCGGGAGGCGGGCATTATCCCGAAGGTTGAGCCGATGTAGTATGTGTGATGCCCTCACTTGTCGTGCGGTAGTAAAGGGAGGACACAATTGTATTTATTTGTGCGGTGGGTCTGGTGACCCTTCGCTATGTGTATGTAATCTGCGACTTGTATTGTAATGTGGCCTATTGCCCTTCGCTTGCCAGTGTGATGTTGTAACTGTCCGGCGACACCCTTGGGCGACTTTTGCATGGAGTTGTCTTGTGTAAAAGACTTCGTATCGCGCACTTGTGCTTGTTCGGCTGCACCCTTAGGCAACTTTTGCACGGAGTTGTCTTTTAGTAAAAGACTTCGTATCGCGTACTTGTTGTGTGTAACACCCGGATTTCGGGGCACCAAAACCCGGGCGCTAACATAAACACCAGGTATGCTGGGACCAAGTCTCACACATATGATGTATAGTGGCACAGGATCGAATGTCACATATTTATATATAACAGGAGTTCTATACAAAATAAATAATTACATAATAAGGAGACAACGGTCCAGCAACCCAAAGTTGACTGGGAGACGACGGCCTAGACCACTCACGAACTCATCACGGCATCCTCCATGCGCCTCATCCTGCGGTACCTGTTCTTGACCTGTGGGGGGTGTGAGACAGCAAGAGTGAGCTCACATACGTTCATCGCTCAACAAGTTGTGGGGAATAATGTGCATGAACTCGCCAAAGGTGGGAGCTCACGTGAAGTGTAAGGCTTACCAAAGGAGATGGTTAGAGCTGAGCATTGCTTTTAAAGTTGGTCAAAATTTTATTAGCAATTACTAAGTATAAGTAAATACCAACCCAATTAAATAGTAGAACAAAAGTAACAACTTCACCTGCGATGCAATGCATATGACAAATTGAATTTAGTTCCATAATTTAATCATGTGAGTGTCCGAGCTGCTCATGACCGTGAGCACGGCTAGTATACCAGTTTTACACTCTGCAGAGGTTGCGCATCTTTACCCACAAGTCATGTTACCCATCTGCCAAGAGACGGCCAATCCCATACACCTCTACCGAGGAGGCGAGGCAGGGTAACACTACGAGGCCTTTACAAAGTTCCACTAGCTTCAGAAAACCCGCTACAGTTTATAGGAAGTTCCAGTGCAGGAATCCCTTGCAGGACCGCCATCGCAGCAAAATCCTCCCGAGGGCCTCCCTACACTGACCACTCCCCTACTGCCCTTGCCCCTTTCGGGTAAGGTAGTCTTCCACTAGCTTTCCTAATTAATCAGCCAAGGGCGTCCCATTCCACCCTTGTGGTAGCACTGTTTTCCCGGGTGGTTCTCCATGTTCCAATTAACATAATGATCTTATCATGAACAGTAAATAACAACTGATAACAAAAGTGTAATCATGAATAATGTATCTCCATACCCAAAACCACATATAGCACTAGCAAGTACTACCCAGATGGTTCAGTGGTAAACAAGGTATAAAGATAGACAAACTGGGGTAACCTATTGGGTCCCATCAAAATTAACCTACGCAGATCATTATGATTAATCAGAACATGAGTGGGTAAAAAGAAGTGATCAAGGGCACAACTTGCCTGGGCCTTGAGAATCCAGGTACCAGGATGATCTTCAGGTGACTCGTGTTCTCACTGCTAGTCGTAGCAATTCAAACATACATGGTATAGGCAAAATTAACATTACACCAAACATAAGAACAAAATACACATTAATAATATACATATTAAAATAAGATCATAGGAACAGGAACCATTAATTTTGGAGTTATAGATTTTAAGTTATGAATTTTCAAAGGTTTTATGTGATTAAAATGGATTAAATGAGAGATTAAATTTCTAATTGTTTTCATGCCAAAACAGAGGCTCTAAGGGATAGAGGATTAAATTATAAAAATTTAGAAAGTGGAATGGACTAATTTGGAGCAAATATGAATTTTCTATGAATTTATCAAGTTCTAGTAATTATTTTCATATTAAAAATCCATTTTCTATTTCATTTATTCAAATTAAATGAGTTCTGGACTGGGCCTCAATTAAACAGAAGCGCAGGGGGCTCAGCGCAAGATTCCCGAGACACAGGGAATAGTGACTCAGGATGGCGGGTTGATTCATCAATAATACGAGGACTCTTTTGTAAGATGTGCTACGCGAAAGGGTACGGGGTGATATAGGCCGTTGGATTAGAAATCCAGGGCCCAGATCAGAACCCGACATAAGTGAACCGGTACGCTCTGCTGACCCTACGATCCGAGATCTACGGTCCCGATTTAAAACACTAGCGATAGAATCCCATACGCCCGATCCAAATCCAACGGCACAGATTCCCCGGGGCGAAACGTTATCTCGATTCTAATCGTCACCGTTGCTTGTGATATCAACGGCCAACAGACCTCCTACCCGCGGAACTCACGCCGACAGCGGAGCAAAGCTCCCCCACGGCGGCGCCGCGCTCCAACCTCGCCGGAGTCGACCGGTCTCGCCAACCCAGGTCCCATTTTCTAATTAAACAGGCGCATTAGCACTACTAGGCCATGGCGAGATTGGATAAGGCGTTCTTACCGACAATCGATGCACCGAGATAGTCCGCCCACGGCGCAGAACGGATCCGGCAGCGCGGCGGCAAAATTCCGGTCACCCGGTGGTCCCCTCCTTCCGCCCAGACGACCGGTTGCACCGTGGGGACTCGGCGAAGCTTCCCGCCCAGGCACAATGGAGTTGGCGCAGCACTAACGCGCAATTGACCGCGGCGGCGGAAACTCTCCCTTCCGCCCACGGTCACCTGGTGGCTGGGTACACGTCGAGATGGTTAAGGGGGCTAGAGCGGCCGGGTTATATAGGGGCAGGGCGAGTCCGAGCGGAGCAGCAGCGAAGATTTCGGCCGGGGAGCTTGCAGATCGAGTTGCGGACGCCCGCGATTTCCGCGCGGATTCTGTTGGCTTCGACGGAAGGAAGAAGATACGCCTGACGGACGGGCCCCACGTGTAGGTGACTGGTACGAGGCGAGCGGCGGCGGGTGGCTGGACGGGCGGGCCCGCGTGTCGGTGAGAAGGCGAGAGCGCGCGTGAGGGGGGCTGGCTTGCGGGCCCGGGTTGTCGGCGCCAGGTCGCGGGTGAGCGCGAGTGGGCTACGCGCGCGCAGATAGAAATGGGCCGCGGGGCAGGTGATTCGGCCCAAAACCAGGTCTGCTTTATCATTTTTTTTTCTTTATTTCCTTTTATGTTTTTCTAGTTTTCAAATATTGATTTCAATTTTGAATTCCCATTCAAATTCAACTTCGTGCCAAATTTGTTTTACCATTAGATATTCATATTTAGACATGGTATGAGTGAATTCATCCATTTTTAATATTTATTTCATGTCATTAGTGCCACTCTTTTCAATCCTACTTCAAATTTGTAAGTGTCAAAATAATTCTAATGTGAATATAAACTTTACTGTTTATGATAACATTATTTATTCTTTTCCTTATTATTTATTTATGAGAGGAATAAATGGTTTTATGAATATTTACTTTCTCACAACACTATTATATCTACTCTTATTTCCCTATTATATTTATTTACAATATAGGTATTTAGTTATATTTTTTTTATTTTTACCTTATACAAATTTTAGGGCTTTACATTGTGCTTGTCCGACTGCACCCTTAGGCGACTTTTGCACGGAGTTGTCTTTTAGTAAAAGACTTCGTATCGCACACTTGTTGTGCTTGTCCGGCTGCACCCTTAGGCGACTTTTGCACGGAGTTGTCTTTTAGTAAAAGACTTCGTATCGCGCACTTGTTGTGCTTGTCCGACTGCACCCTTAGGCGACTTTTGCACGGAGTTGTCGCACGCGAGGGTAGTCTATGCTACCTGTCGCGGTGACTTCGAATCGGTCGAATGCCGAAGGCCGTCGAAGCGGTCTTTTTCGACATGGTGATACTTGAATTTTTTGCGGGGCTTTTTACTGGTATATTACATGGCTCCGCCTCATTAAAAACCTCACCCCCCGAGAGAAAAAGTGTGTGGACCGGAACAACATTGTTTGCTGAATTACAAGGGCGCGTAGGCCCTGAGACTTAAACAAAAAATTTTCGGAGATTATCGATGTTCCAGGAATGCTCTAAGTCTTCGCCGGATGATGTTGCCAGCCTGTAAGCACTGGGGGATGTCTTTGTCTTAACTATGAATGGACCGTCCCACTTCGGCTCTAGCTTGCCCCGTGACTCTATCCGGGTGGTTCTTGCGAGTACGAGGTCCCCTTCGTTGAATTCCCTTGGGATGACTGCGTTGTCACGGCAGGCCTTGGTTTGAACCTGATATTTGTCGAGGGCCTGCAGGGCGAAGACGTGGTCTCCGTCGATGAGGTCTTTGGAAGTTGGTTCGTCGACATCGGGGACGGCTGATTTGTTTGTTCGGGGGACCTGTGTTTTAATTCTTGCAGTGTCATGGCCTCAGATCCATACAAGAGGCAGAAAGGTGTGAATCTGGTTGCCTGGCACTCTGTCGTGTTTAGGGCCCATACCACTTCAGGTAATTGGTCGGCCCATTTGCCCTTTTTGTCGTCAAGAAGCCTTTTCTTGATGGCCATGAAAATTTTGCCGTTGGCGCGCTCAACAACACCGTTGGACTGTGGGTGGTACACCGAGGCGAAGACAGGCTTGGTGCCGATGGAAAAGCAGAAATCCCTGAAGTCTTGGCTGTCGAACTGTTTGCCGTTGTCGACTGTGAGTTCAGATGGGATTCCGAAGCGGCAGACAATGTTTTGCCAGAAGAATTTTTGAATGGTCTTTGATGTTATTGTGGATACTGCCCTAGCCTCAATCCACTTTGTGAAATATTCGACGACGACGAAGGTGAACTTGAGGTTCCCTTGAGCTGTAGGCAGTGGTCCAACGATGTCTAGCCCCCAGCGTTGAAGTGGCCATCTATGGGCGATGAGCTTGGTGAATTGCGAGGGGCTGCCTGAGCGAGGGGAGAACTTTTGGCATGCTTCGCATGACCTTGTGACTCGATTAGCAGTGCAAATTATTGCGGGCCAGTAAAATCCCTGGCGAATCACCTTGGCAGCGAGGGCCCTAGGTCCTGAGTGGGAGCCGCATGTTCCGCTGTGGACTTCGCGGAGGATTTGTATGCCTTCGGTTTCAGTTATGCACTTCAGTATGGGCTGGCTGATCCCCTTTTTGTATAGCTGACCCTTGACTAATGCGAAGTCTCGACTTCTATGCTTTAGTCGCTTGGCCTCATTGCGATTGCTTGGATGGTAGTGGCCCTACAGGTACAGAGTTATTGGGGCCCGCCAGTCTTCAGCCATGATGAGGTTGACGATGCGGTGGCCTTTTGTGTCCTAAGTGATTTGTAGGCCTTCGGGGTTGCAGACAGCTGGCGTGCCAATGATGTGGTAGAACACGTCGGAGGGCAAGGCTTCGCCCTTGGCCACTGCTTTGGCCAACGCGCCGACCTCTTCGTTCTTGGCGTGGTCGACGTGCTGCAGGGTGAAACCCTTGAATTGTCTCTTGAGGCTGCGGACGACTGTGAGATATTGCATGAGCGTGAGTCTTTTGCTGAGTATTCCTTCTCAACCTAGCCGGTGACTACTTTGGAATCTGTCCTGACTATGCATGTGGTGACACCGAGTGCTCGTAATTTGCAGAGTCCCAGGATGACGGCTTCATACTCTGCTATATTGTTAGTGCATCTGTCGGACTCCAAGGCGAAGCTGAGGCGTGCTGCGTATCTATACTTGACGCCTGTGGGTGATGTGATAATTGCCGCGGCGCCTGCCCCCGCATGGCACCATGCACCGTCGCAGTGGATGGTCCACATTTTTTCTGGAGACTCTTCTTGTTGCCATGTTGGTCCTGTCCAGTCAACGATGAAGTCTGCCAGGACTTCTGATTTAATCGTTGTCCTGGGTTCGAAGGTGATGTGGTACCCAGAGAGTTCGGCTACCCATTTGGCAATTCGGACAGACGCCTCCGGGTTCCTAAATAGTTCTCCCAGACCCCTGTCCGAAGTGACTCATACCTTGAATGCTTCGAAGTAGTGGCGCAGCTTGCGCGATGCCATGACAACTACGTATGAAATTTTTTCTAGCTTAGTCATGTTGCACTTAGAAGCCGTGAGGACTTCGGAGACATAGTACACTAGGCACTGCTGAGTCGTGCCCTCTCTGTCCTACTCTTGGATTAACGCTGCGCTGACTGCACATGGTGAAGCCACAATGTATAGCAGAAGAGGCAGCGAAGGGTCGGGGCTAGCAAGGGTTGCTATGTCGGATAGGTGTTGCTTGAGCAACTCGAAGGCCGCCGCCTGCTCTGGTCCCCAAGCAAAGTCTTTTGCGCCACGCAATGTCTTAAGGAAGGGTAGACTGCGCTCTGCAGATTTGGAATTGAATCTGTTCAAGGCGGCCAATCTATCTGTCTGTCGCTGGACATCCCTGGCTGACTGCGGGGGTGTCATGTTGATGATCGCTTGGATCTTTGTTGGGTTGGCCTGGATCCCTTGGTGTGACACCAGGTAGCCAAGTATCTTCCCCTGGCGAACTCCAAAGACACACTTCTCGGGGTTGAGCCGAAGTCGTGCATCGCACATATTAGCGAATGTTTCTGCGAGGTCAGCCAGGTGGTCCTCTTTGTTCTTGCTCGCGACGACGATGTCGTCCACGTAGGTGAAAATGTTGCAGCCTACTTGACTTTCGAGCACCCTCTTGGTGAGGCGAGAAAAGGTTGACCCGACATTTTTGAGTCCTTCTGGCATCCTGATGAAGCAGTACGTGCCGAAGGGTGTGATAAAGCTTGTGCTGGCCTTGTCTTCCTCTTTCATGTATACTTGGTGGTAACCGGAGAAGTAATCGAGGAGGGACATGATTTCGCATCCTGCTGCGCTATCGACTATTTTGTCGATCTGTGGCAGAGGAAATTGTCCTTGGGACATGCCTTATTGAGGCTGGTGAAGTCGATACAGATGCGCCACTTGCCGCTTTTCTTTTGTGCCATGACCATGTTGGCGAGCCATGTAGGATAAGCAATTGGCTCGATGAAGTTGGCTTCCAACAGGCGGTGCACCTCGGCCTTGGCGGCTTCAGTCTTCTCGTCGGACATTTTGCGCAGTTGTTGCTTTTTTGGGCGCACCGAAGGGTCGATGCCCAGGCCGTGCTCTATGATGGTGCGGCTAACCCCAACCAAATCGAGGGCGGACCAAGCGAAAACGTCCTTGTTTTGGGAGAGGCAAGAGATAAGTTTTTCCTCGTCTCGCGAGATCAGGTCTTCGCTTATTACGACCGTTTGCTTAGGCGTAGCAGGGTCGAGAGGTACCGCCTTCGTTCCATCGTTGCTTTGTAGCTTTGCCTTTACTTTTTCGTCGGCGACTGGGCGGGTCCCTTCAAAACCTTCGCGCTGTGCTGTGAGGCAGTTTACGTTCTGTTGCCCTGGAACGAAGTCCCTTTCAATATTGCACGCAGTCTGCTAGTTGCCATAAACTGTGATCACGCCTTGCGGACCCGGGATTTTCATGCAGAGGTAAAGTCCGTGAATGGCCGCTTCAAACTTGTTGATGGAGCCCTGGTCCATTATGGTGTTGTATGGGTATACCATGTCGACGATGTCGAAGGTGACCTGCTCACTTCGTGCGTTGGGTGCTACACCAAATGATAGGGGTAGCTCTATCTTGCCGATGGGGAAGGTGCCCTTGCCGCCGAAGCCATATAGGGGGGTTGTCCGAAGGCTTGAGTAAGCTGGGGCTTATGCCCATGCGATCAAAGACGTGCAGGAAGATGATGTCAGCTTGACTGCCGTTGTCGACCATGACTTTATGTAGGTCCCATCCTGCTATGTTGCATTTGATCACCATGGCGTCGACGTGAGGGGCGCTGCGCAGATCAACGTCCCTGGCGTTGAAGGTGAGTGGTACATGAGACCACCTTGTTTGTACCACTGGGCTGGTGAGGGCGACGTGGTTCACACTTCGGCAGTGGTCCCTTTTGTGCCACTTCGTTTCGAAGTCCACGCTGGACCCTCCGGTGATCATGTGGATGACTCCGCGATATGGTTGTTCGGTGAAGTCTTCCTGCTTGGGTGCTTGGGGGTGGTTATGGTGTTGTGGATGTGGGTGATGGGGAGGCGGAGGTGGTAGAACTTGCACTTCCTGATGGTGCTGGTACACGTGGTTAGGTGGATGCTGGACGTGCTCGTTGTTGTAAGGTTGTTGGTGGTGGTATGTGTGCGCGACGACCCTCTGGTTGTCGGCTGGCTGTGCTCTGGACATCCTGTCCCTGGTGGCCTTTGTTTCTGGACAATCTCTTGTTGGGTGCACGCAGTCCTCACCATGAAACAGACAGTAGAATCTGCGCTGCTGCTACGTCCGTCCTCAGCCTCTCCCTCTGGTGCCATTACCACGACCTTGGGGGGGGGATATTCCTGACGGCGAGTAGTTTCTCCGGCTGGGTGCTGATTGGCTATGTTGTGCACCTGTTGCTGACTGCGGCTGTACCGCCCGGAGTCTGGCTGCGAAGGCCTGGTCCAGGTTCTGCTGGACTGTGGAGGGTCCTTAGGCTTCCTCTGAGATTCAACCTTTCATTGGTGCAGCTCTTCGGACCTGACATACTTCTCGAATAGTTGATATAGCTCTTGGAGATTTTTGGGTGGGTCCCTGATGCAGTGACTGTACAGGATGCCAGCCCGAAGGCCACTGATGGCGTAATGGATTGCGATGTGGTCGTCGACCGATGGCAGTTGCGACTTGAGGGTCAGGAATTTTCTGTAGTACTCCCAAAGGGTTTCCTTCTCTTGCTGCTTGCAGAGTGATAACTCAGCCATGGCGTCAGTATCGGGTCGATACCCTTGAAAGTTGAGCAGGAACTTGTCCCGGAGTCCTTTCTAGGAGTCAATGGACAGTGGCGGTAACCTGGTATACCAGGTCAAGGCCGGGCCTTTGAGCGCGATGATGAAAGATTTGGCCATTGTGGCGTCGTCCCCTCCGGACGATGCGACGACAACCTGGTAGCTCATGATGTATTGTGTCGAGTCAGTACTGCAGTTGTATTTGGGGTAGGTGCCTGCCCTGAAGTTGGCGGGCCAAGGTGATGCTTGGAGTTGCGGAGCTAGGGGCTTCGCTCATCGAGGTAGTTGATCCCTTGGAAAGCTGTGACGTGCGGAATGAGGGGCTGCACTGTGGTATGAATAGATCTCCGACTGGGACGCGCTGCTGGAGGGGCGGTCCATGCTGCAGATTGTACTGGCCCTCGCCCTGCATGAGCGTGATTTCTTGCTCTAGCTCCTGAGCTCTCTGCTCCTTGTCCTTTATCATCTAGCGCACCTTGGCCTGCACGGTGACACGTTGGCGCTTGGCCTCGAGGATGTCTTTCTTCTTTTGGAGGTTGTAGTTCTTGATGCGCAGGGCCCACAGCTGTAGATGGTCTTCCGCTGAGATGCCGATGACTTCACCGTCCTCTATTGCATCTTCGCCCTCTGGTGGAGCGAAGCCTGGTGGGGGTGCTTGCGGTACGCCTTCGGAGCTGCAGGTGCGTAGTGTGCCTTCGGGGGTGGGGTGGTCTTGGCGTTGTCTTTTGCTGGCAGCTTCATCTTCGAAGGCCTCTTGGGGGGTATTGTCCGTGAGGGTCTTGCCTTTTTTCTCCGCTAGTAGTGCTGCCTTCGCTGCCTCGTCGATGGATGGGGCTGCCTTCGAACTAGCTCGCTTGGGGGCCATCGCGGGTTGTTTTTCATAGCATGGACGGTGGGCTCCAAATGTTGGCACTTGCTTTCCTAGGCAAGTAGGTCCAATGGGAAAGTGCAAGGAGTATTGGCAATGTTTGTCGTGGGATGGCAATAGCTCTGTTAATCTGGCCTTGTGAGGGCACTGTACGGGGGTATTTATAGGCACTCGAATGACCACCCGTCCCTTGTCAAAGACGTTTATGCCCTCGAGTGCCCGGTTTATCCTAGAATATTCCCACTAGGGGAGGTTACAGACAGTCATTACAGTAAAGGCTATTACAAACACGACCCGTAATACACTTATCCATGCAGGGCCCGTTACAGTGGGCCGAATCTCGCATGGGCCTCCCATACGCGATGAGGATGTGAGACTAGTAGACTTCGACAGAGCCTTTGTCTTGCAACAGAGAGTTTGAAGGGAGACCGTGCTGGTCTTCATCCATTCGACGCCTTCGGCTTGCTCGGGCGTGCTCTATGGATATAGTCTTCGTCAGAGTGACGAGGCGACGAAGGCATCGAGCGAAGGGTAGCGTGTTCGCCTTCACCCCAACACCACAAAAAATTTGGAAATTTAAACTTGGAGTTTGATTTTAATTTGAAATAGGAAATAAAACAAAAGGAAAATAGGAAAAAGAAGCATACCCTGTATGGGCTGACCGCCTCACTGTTGGCCCATTGCTCTTTCCTTCTACGCGCTTGGCCTAGCCAGCCATGGAGAGTGTGGATCACTGGCACGCGGGCCTGCCCCGTCATCCACCCATACGTGCCCTCTGATACATGCTCGGCGCCGACTAGTGGGCCGACTATGTTAGTCGCGTTCCGCCATCTGGAGCGTGGGTCCGCTGTTTCAGTCTCGGGCTGACTCCATAGACTTGGGGGAATAATCGCTGCCAAAAGGGGCCCATCTATCATCGGCTCTAGAGCACTGTTGGTCGTCCTCCCCTTCCGTAACCACCCAGCCACTGCGGATGCCGCCATTGCCGCGCGTAATCTGCTAGCTCGGAGTGACCATCCCTGCGGGATATAAAACCGTAGTGCCTAGGGACTCGTTCGCTCCCTATTCCTCGCTTACTCCCCGCTCGCCGCGCCGTCATCGAAGAAAGAGAGAACCAGCTCTGCCATGTGGGGGAGTGCCACTGCGCTGGGGAGTCATCCGCACCGTCCCTGGCCCCAGCGAGTTGCTGGCGAGAAGTCGGATTGGTTCAAGGAATACTACCGCAGCCCTTACCCGTCGGGGAATCATCGGAGCCACCTCAATTCGTCGCCGAAGTTGAGCCCCACCATAGATCCGCCTTTCCCCGTCGTCACGCGCACCAGTGCTTGGATTCTGGTATGTGAGTCCCCCTGGGTGTTTGCCCAACCCTTTCCTTCACGTTTTGCGGGTCGGTCGTGAGTTGGGAGCGTGAATTTGGTGCTGTGTCGGGCGGTCGACCATGGCGCCGCCGCGACTTGCCACTGCCATGCTACCGCTAGAAGTAAGGGAGATCGGGGAGTTGGTCGTCGATCCCGTGATCAACGGCCCTATATGAATGGGCCGTGGTGGGTTTCGGGCCGTCAGATTTAGATCGGGCGGTCACCATCGCGTACCGTTTCTATGTGTAAAAGATGTAATATGAATCGTAGGATAGGATCTAACGACTCGGATTTGTCCGTGGCATGCGGCTAGAGAGTAGTGTAATCCGGGCCCCTAGTTTCTAATCGAACAGCTCCAATCGCCAGATACCCCTTCGGATAGCGCAATTTGTAAAAGAGCCCCCGTGGTATTTAGGATTCAACCGCAGTACACTCGGGTGTAGCTCTAAGTTTGGGAGACTTTTATAAGT
The DNA here is from genome assembly GCA_029449295.1 of Zea luxurians. Classification (NCBI taxonomy): domain Eukaryota; kingdom Viridiplantae; phylum Streptophyta; class Magnoliopsida; order Poales; family Poaceae; genus Zea; species Zea luxurians. The sequence goes on along the minus strand of JAOPSE010000001.1, from coordinate 30,581,471 downwards.
TAGCCCTCGAGTTTCTCTGTTTTTGTGCGCGTAGTCCAATTAGAGGGAAAATCAAAGAAAAGAATATATAAATTGATTTTTGGGTATAGAAACAATTGTAGAAACTCATTTAATTCATAGAAAATTCATTTTAATTTATTTTTACTCCATTCCAGTTGCAATAATTTGGTATTAATATTGTTCATCACTTAGTAAAACTGTTTAGACATGCAACATAGACTAAAATTGGTTACTTAATTTATCCCGTACCAAGCACTTAATAACTTTAGAAATCCATAACTCGATAACCGTAACTCCGAATTTAGTGATTCTTGTTCCTACGATCTCGTTACGATGCGTAAAATATTATCATGCATTTTATTCCACTATTTGGTGTGATGTTAATTTTTGCTATACCATGTTTGTTTGTATTGTTGCGAATAGACGAGCAAGCCATAGAGGATCCAGGTGTTCAGTAGGTGGAGACTGATGAGTAGGAGCTTGTTGAAGGCAAGTTGTACCCTTGATCACTTCTTTTTACCCAATAATATTCTTATTAATCATAATGATCTGCATAGGTTAATTTTGATGGGACCCAATAGGTTACCCTAGTTTGGCTATCTTTATACCTTGTTTACCGCTGAACTTTTGGGTAGTACCTGCTATTGCTTTATGTGGTTTTGGGTATGGAGATACACATTATTCATGATCATACTTTTTATTATCAGTTTGTTATTTACTATTCATGATAAGATCATTATTTTAATTGGAACATGGAGAACCACCTAGAAAAATAATGCTACCACAAGGGTGGTATGGGACGCCCTTGGCTAACTAATTAGGAAAGCTAGTAGATGACTACCTTACCCGAAAGGGGCAAGGACAGTAGGTGAGTGGTCAGTGTAGGGAGGTCCTTGGGTTGATTTTGCTGCGATGGCAGTCAGGCGAGGGATCCCTGCATTGGAGCTTCCGAGAAATTGTAGTGGGTTTTCTGAAGCTAGTGGAACTTTGTAAAGGCCTTGTAGTGTTACCATGCCTCGCTTCCTTGATAGAGGTGTATGGGAAGTCGTGATCCCTTGGTAGATGGGTAACATGACTTGTGGGTAAAGATGCGTAACCTCTATAGAGTGTAAAACTGGTATATCAGTCGTGCTCACGATCATGAGCGACTCGGACCCTCACATGATTAATTTATGGAATTAAATTCAATTTGTCATTTGTATCACATTGTGGTTTATTATTAATTTGATCTATTTATTACTCTGGTTTGGTATTTACTTACATTTAGTAACTGCTAATAAAATTTGACCAACTTATTAAAAGCAATGCTCAGCTTTAACCCTTAATTGTTGATCAACCTTACACTTCACATGAACTCCCACCTTTGGTGAGTTCATACATTATTCCCCACAACTTGTTGAGCTATGATCTTTTGTGAGCTCACTCTTGCGATATATAAACCCCCCACAGATGAGGAGCAGGTGGTCCAGGAGGAGCTGCCCTATAATGAGAAATACGAGTTGATCTAGGTGGCGTCTCCTAGTCAGCTTGATGGCACCAAGGAATAACTATTTAGTTCGTTTTATTGTTATCATTTATTTCTGTAAGACTTTCGCTATGTAATAATGATACTTGTGACATTTATCTCTATACACTTTGTCATTATATGTGATGTTCTTCTTTGGTGCACATATGAGACGCACCCGCTTTATCCCTTAAATCCGGGTGTGACACTTTACTACTGTATAAAATTTCAAGTTCAAATTTATCATATGTTAAGAGATACAAAAATAATAAAATTTTGAGATACAAAAAGTGAAAATTATCTCAGAATTTTCTCTTTTTTGTATCTTTTAATATATTTTAATATATGAGAATTAGAATTTGAAATTTTATACAGCGGTAGAGTGGGTAAAGAAGTGCATCCATATTTTTTGAGAGTTTTTTGTTTTCGATAGGACAATATTTTTTTGAGAATTTTTTGTCTAAGAAAAACCGGGGGACAATAAGATTTGTGTTTGGTGGAAAATGTTAGCATGGACTCACTAAAAATGGTGAATCACTAGGACTCGAATGATGAACTTGGAACATGGGGTTATACTGGTTCGGGTTTGCACCCTACTCCAGTGTAGTAATGATCATAATATTGCTTTGAGAGTGTTACAACTTGTGTGCTTGTGTGTTTGAAGAAAGAGGGTGCCCTGCCCTTTTATATCTCAAGGATAGGATCTTACAGAGGTGGTCTGTTCTCTATAGGTATGAGGGCCATCTGCCCCTTGGTTTGATGTAGTGCCCCTGATGCAGTCTGTAAGGTCGTGCGTAGTCATACTCCTGACGCAGCGTATCATTTTGCTTGTCTGTTGTACGGGTCCCTATAGCGAGTCCTCCGCTGACATCTTTTGTAGTGGTGCATGGCGGACTCCATAGGTCAGGCCTATGGTGCGACCGTCCATAGTGCGACTTCACCCGTCCCCACGGATCTGAGTTATCTACTGGCATGCGTAGGCATACACCGGTATGGGGTATCTGTTACATCTTTTCCTGTATGTCGGTCACTGTAGAGACTCTGATGCTGAGATCACTTCGACTGGGATTGATTGGCCCCACTCACTGGTGGGGGTTTGCTTGAGATAGTATGTGGTGAGGTGTCGTCTGACGTCCATCGATGACCTTTTGACGCTGTACCCTAGGCCCGGGCGTAGTTTGGTGATGACCCATCTTGTCTCGCTGATGGGGGTTCGCATCACTAGGTCGACCCTCCCTTACACTAGTCAGACTAGCACGAAAGTTGGTCACTCGCCCCTTGGCAAGGTTGCTCGCAGTGACCTGGTCGTCAGCTCCGCCTCGCGAGGCTACTAGGCAGGGACTTGGATGCCTGCTCCACCTCGCAAGGTTGCTCGGCAGGGACTTGGTCACTGACTTCGCCTCATAAGGTTGCTCGACAGGGTTTTGGTCGCGTGCTTCACCTCCCATGGTTTCTCGGCAGGGACTTGGTAGCCCGTTCCACCTTGCAAGGTTGCTTGGTAGGGACTTGGTTGCTCGTTCCGCCTCGCAAGGTTGCTCGGCAGGGACTTGGGCCGATTTCGAAGAGTCTTCTTGGGCTTTCTTTGGGCACCCCGTTCCTAGGTGCCCAACAGCAGCCCTCGAGCATGTACGCAACTCCTTGGAGTTACGTAGAGGATTTTATCTGAAAGGCGGTGTTGGTCACTTGTTCTCAAATACTGTGAATCAAGAACAAGGCAACATAATTGTTAAAGGTATAAAAACCTTCGTCCTCCGAAGCATTGATTCCTCTCAGATTCAAAGATCATCGGACGAAGGTCTTGAAGGACATGCCTTCAACATGTTATAAGAATACACAAGAGTAAATATAATGATTATAACTCATGAATTTATTCATATCAACATTCCACAAAGTTTATATGAATAGAGATCTATATTACATTGGTACCTTTGGCTTGTTCGAAGGTGTTGACGCGAAAGCAAGATTGCAATTCAGCGTGAACAACACGATGCTACTGTTCATCTATTTATAGGCACGGGGCGCAGCTTGGGTAAAATTACATTTATATCCCTGACATTTACTTATGGTCATAATATGGATCATCATGGACTAAGCAGTCTTTTTCCTTTCAGCTAGCATCATCTTCAATCTTCGTCACCATTATAAGTCGAAGCTGTTGCTTTCGGCAATAGCTTCGGTGTTCATTTTTATCATCTTTATATCACCTCTTCATCCCGTATGCCTTCATTATGGGGGAAGAACTTCCATTCCAAAGATGAAGCTCCCTGCAACAACCTATATCATGCTGGAAACAAATGGTTAATCATGTTTTTGAGGACCTTCGGAACATGAAGGCCCCCAACAGTAGCCCCTCGTAGTATTAATTTGCTGCTTTGTAACAAATTCATACTGTGACGTGAACAAAGGACTTTATCCGAAGGTCCGAAAAACACCTCTCCTTCGCTAGAATAGCGAATCATTCTGAACTGTGGGACCCACCAAGCCGTGGGGCTCTGAGTATAGATGTAGAGGGCTGTGTTGCAGATGTTTTTTGTGCCATCTAGCTTTCGTGCTGCAATTGTCATTTTAGCTTTCTTGTTCTGTGAGCACAATTCTTTTTGAGCTTCGGCTTTCTATAGTGATCATCACCGAGATGGCCGAGGATAAGAAAAGTGTGGACCCCACACTCGCTGTCTTCTACGAAGCCATGGAAAGGACCAACATAGAAAAGATCACTAATGAAATGTTAGCTAAGCTATCTAGTGATTCAAGCGACAGCGGGAGCTTCGATGTTGAGAGTGAGAATGAAGATGCCGAAGATCGGCCATGGAGGCCAAGCCATGTTGTGTTTGGGAAGTCAACTATCAGATAAGGGCAGATGAAGCGATGAAAGGCAAGTATTTTCATGATGTGTCCATAGTGAGGGCTAGGGGAGAAAACATCATTCCCCTTCCTGAAGATGATGAAGTGGTGGTCTTCAGAAGCTTCATCAAAGCCGGGCTTCGCTTTCTGCTCCACAAGATGCTAGTTGAAATTTTGAAGACATTTGAGATATACCTTCATCAGCTTTCCCCCGAAGCTCTTATCAGGTTGGGGGTTTTTATATGGGCCATGAGGAGCCAGGGTCTGGAGCCAGATACCAGATGCTTCTATAACATTCATGAGCTATCTTACCAGACGAAAGCGACTATAAAAGAACAATATCATAATAACTTTGGCTCCTATGGCTTCGTGCCTCGCTCTGAGGCAAATTACCCTGTGCCTACATTTCAGAAGAAGTGGCCAGGTTCTTAGATGAAGGAATTGTTTTACGTGAAGAATGACCTTAATCAGAGGGAGGATGTGAGAGGCGTTATCCAACATCCTATATGGTCACGTTTTGGCATTAGGAGGCCATCCATCACACTTGGGAATGAAGTGCAGGCGTGCCAAATTGCTTTCAACACCATATGCACCTACATTGGTACGAGAGATTTAGTTCAAGAGCACATTTCTTATAAAGTATGGCCTCTTGCAAACGAATGGGAAATGCCGAAGGAAGCCGCCACTGGCTCCAACCAAAGTGGCTTAGTCTATCCGAAGTATACCTTCCGGTACAGGAGCCAATTTGATGAGCCAAATGATGACTGGCTAGATGCTATAGATGCCACAAGTGATGAGCTTCTTGGAGCGTATTCAAGGGCAGAAGATGAGGCTCTGACAGTTGCCTTTGGCGCTCATGGGAAAAAGAGGCTGAATAGGGTGTTTGTTGTTATTGGGTTTGTTTACTCAGATTACTGTTTTCCCGTTCGAAGGCAAGGGGGAAAGAGGAAAGTCGCTGCTTCAACATCTTCTAGTGTGCCGAAGGAGAAGAAAGTCAAAGTCTTAACATGTAGACCGAAACCCATTGGAACGGCCGATGTGCTGAAGCTAATTGAAAGAGAATAAGCTACTCCCCTAACCACAGAGACGTCTCTTGTGATGTCCATTGAAGCTAGTGCAGACCCGGTCAAAGAGCCAGAGTCGGAGAAGGCAACAGAGCAGCCGAAGGTGCTGGTGACAGTGTTGCTGAAGCTATCATCTACTGCAACAGCAACTCCAAGAAAGAGGAGGATGGCTAGTGTTTTGGATGCTGTTTTGGAATCCGTGAAAACGCCAACTTCTGCTTCTAGCGAAGCTTCTGGCGAGAAAATTGAAGATGCCGAAGAAGTGGTCACTGCAAGCATTTCTTCTGTTCATGCTGAGGCAGGACCTTCAGAAGTTGTGCCAGTAAAACTGGTGGGAGAAATGTCCCAGAAAAGCCCACATCACCTGCTCCCGAAGCACCTCCCCAGGGTGATTTGAATTATATTGTTCAACATGCTTCTGGAAAACAACTATCAGTAGAGAAAATGGCCGAAACACAATATTATACTAAGGAGTTGAAATACCCCAGGGGTCTTTGGTATACGGAGGAGATAACGAAGATGACTTCCTCTACTGTCTACCAGACAGTGAGGAGGTCAATGTTTGCCGTGAAATGATGGATAACATGGGGTATCCAAAGCTTGAACTTGGCTTATCTGTGATGACGAAGGATTAGCTTGCAGATAGCCTTGCCTACAATAGCTTGAAGGTTTGTATACTTAGGCTTGTCATTTGTAGTTTTTGTAACTGTGAAGTATTTTTGTGGTAGTTCTTATCGTCGTTATTTGTTCACTCTTCGTTTACCAGGGCTTAATTCTAAGCAAGGCTCTGAAGGCCCAAAAGGATGCCAAGGATGAGAGCTGTCGAATAGCACTTGGAAACCTCCAATCGGAGGTTATAACCCTAAGAAATGAAGCTCTCGCAAAAGACAAGATTCTGCTATCACTGGTTGAGAAGCTGAAAGCCAGCGAAGCAAAGATGTCTGCTCAAGCTGAAGCTCATGAAGCCAACATGCAAGAGCTAAAGAAGAAAGTTGCCGAAGCAACTGAGAATTTTAATGTTGAAGTATTAAAGCATGAGATATGTGAAATTGAAAGATCAAGAGCACAGAAAAATGTTGATGAACTTCGTGCTGCTAAGGAAAAATGCTACGATACAGCTATGGAATGTGCTAAAAATGTGAAGAACAACTTTTATAGAGTTGGTGCATTTTCCTCGAAGCAAAACTTCATCCGTAGACACCCCAATGGGGTTATCCAATGGATTAACGGCGAAGCCAAAGCCTTCGAGGAAATTCTTAGTGATAGAGGAGACTTCTGTGCTTTTATCGGTGCCCGTGGGGCTATGTTCGTTTTGGAGAAGGTTGGTTGTGATCATGCCAAGGCTATAGTTCAGCCAGATTTTGCCTTCTCAGCTGACGATGTTAGGAGCCCTTGAGCTGAAGCTACTACCTTGGGTGGGAAGTTTTACTCCGAAGTATGGCTGAAGGGTGGACAAAAAATTGCTGATGAAGCCATTAAAAAGAATTAGAAAGAATCTCATGATGCCTTAGAAGAGGCTAAAAGAGTCAAGGAAGCTGCTGAGCAGGCCAGACTTATAGGTATACCCTTTATAACTCAACTTTGTAAATTTTTTAGCTTCGGTTCTAACAGATTTGTGTATTGATGTAGCTGAGCTTTCTCGCCCTCCCGAGCCATATGATCCTGAAACTGACCCATCTGTCAAGGAGGCGCTCGATATAATTAAGATTACCAATGATGCTATTAACGAAGCTGTCGACAAGTTGCTGAACGAAGCTGCCGACAAAGTCCTAAAGGAAGACTGAAGCTTCATATTTTTGATGGTTTTAGTGTCCTTGTAAATAACTCTTGGTTTTGTAAAAAACATTTATGAACAATTTGCATGTATGTTGCTATAATATATTTCTTTGTGAAGCAAGGAACCTTCGTACCGTTTTTGAGCCAGCGACGAAAAAACAACTTCCCTTCTTTTCACGCTTCAGAAAGAAATCCCCCTTCTTGGTCGAAGCCACTGTATGATTCTTGCCATAATCGTTGCATAAGAATGCCATTGTCGAAAGCGTAAACTCTGTATGACAGCACTTTTGTCACAAGCATGGATCATGCCTTATTAATACGCCTTCATGAGTCTTTGCCGAAGCCGAAGGAAGAATTTCCCTTGTTTTTTCACTGCTTTTGTCGATGCAAAATGATGTATGATGCGATGCTATGCAATATGATATGATGGTATGATGCAAATGGTATTTATGCATAAATCACCGAAAAACCAAGACTCTGCATTCCCTTAGGAACGACTTTTGAGTCTCTTCACCTTTTTAGGTGGTATTTTAGCTCTGCATTCCCTTAGGAACGACTTTGGAGTTAAGCTCTGCATCCTCTTGGGAACGACTTTGGAGCTTCTTCACCTTTTACCTAGGTGGTATTTTAGCTCTGCATTCCCTTAGGAATGACTTTGGAGCTTCTTCACCGCTTTTTTATTACACTCGATGGTGTAAGCACAGATTTATTACATCAAACCGAAGGTTAAACCTCCTTGTATTGTCTTCTAAAATGGAAATATAAAGACAAAAAAGTAAAAATACATTGAATTAGGAAACTTTCTGGTCAAAGCCCTGCACTGCTCTCAGTAGATGTGTCTTGATTCGGGCACAATGCTATTGACTGCGCGGGCTTCGGACTCCTCCCGAGTATCGTGCTGTTGTTGCGCCTGGCGGTGCCCTTCTGGCTGCTAGTTATGAACCAAGATAGGCGCAAGTGGTGGTGGTGGTAACTGAGCCCATGTAGCTTATGAATGACTTGCCGAAGCAACTGATGTCGTGGGTTGTTGGTTGCCTACATATTCAGGGATATATAGAGAATAATATGAAGTAGTGTGCAAGACCTGCTTCGGCTGATTCTGCCGTGCTTCGGCTTCAACGATTGCCTTCTACTTTTGGATCTTGACTTGGCACGTCCTTGTTGTGTATCCCTTATCCTCCCCACAGAATAAGTAGAACAATTTCCTGGGCTAAATGCCAAACCTTCCTTCGAAGCTTCTCCCTCCTCTGCCTCTTGGGGCTGATGGCCTGTAAGAAGTTTGTTGCATTCCCGAAGATTGTGAGCCTTGCTAGCTACTCTGGGTGTGATTTACCCTGCCATCATTTGTGTTGGGATTGTGGATTGTTCTGATATGCCTAAGGTGGAGTCTTCCTCCGAAGCCCCTAGTCATCTCAGAATACCTGTAAGCTTCCTCCTTTCTCTAGCGAAAATCATTGTTAGCTAGAATATATTCATCCATCTTCTAGAGAAGCTTCTCCAGGGTTTGTGGTGGCTTCCTTGCAAAATATTGTGCTGTCGATCCTGGTCGGAGCCCCTTAATCATGGCTTCGATGACTATCTCATTAGGCACCATTGGCGCCTAGGCTCTGAGTCACAAGAATCTTCGGACGTACGCCTGCAAGTACTCCTCATGATCTTGCTTGCATTGGAATAGAGCTTGAGAAGTCACTGGCTTTGTCTGGAAGCCCTGGAAGCTAGTGACTAGCATATCCTTCAGCTTCTGCCACGATGAGATTGTTCCTAGCCGAAGAGAAGAATACCAAGTTTGAGCCACACTTCTGACTGCCATGACGAAGGACTTTGCCATGACAGCAGTGTTGCCACCATATGATGATATGGTTGCTTCGTAGCTCATGAGGAATTGCTTTGGGTCAGAATGCCCGTCATACATGGGGAGTTGTGGCAGTTTGTATGAAGGTGTCCATGGGGTAGCCTGCAACTCTGCTTCTAGGGGAGAGGCATCATCAAACGCAAAGTTACCATGGTAAAGGTCATCATGCCATTTGTCATCATTGGTTGGACTTTCTTGATGAAGCTCTCTATGTTGAGGCCTTCGTCCTTGATCATCCTGCGTGATATGGCTCATTTCTTTAGCGGTTTCGTCGATCTTCCTCTAGAGTTCGGTTAGCCAAAGCATCTTCTCCCTTTTCCTCTATACTTGCTGATGTATAGCTTCTAGGTCTCTGATTTCCTGGTCCAACTTCTCTTCCTGTGGAGATGGGCTGGTAGCCTTCCTTTTCTGGCTCCTAGCTTCTCTCAGTGAGAGTGTCTCTTGATTGGTATCCAGTGGCTGTAGGGCAGCCCTTGGCGCTGTTGCCTTCTTCGGCGGCATGACGAAGTTGAATGCTTGTCGAAGGTTGTGGAAGTGAGTTCATCAGAGGTGGGCACCAATGTTGGTCACTTATTTTCAAATACTGTGAACCAATGTCGGACGAAGGTCTTGAAGGACCTGCCTTCAACATGTTATAAGAATACACAAGAGTAAATATAATGATTATAAGTCATGAACTTATTCATATCAGCATTCCACAAAGTTTATATGAATAGAGATCTATGTTACATTGGTACCTTCGGCTTGTTCGAAGGTGTTGACGCAAAAGCAAGATTACAATTCAGCGTGAACAGCACAGTGCTACTGTTCATCTATTTATAGGTACGGGGCACAGCCCGGGTAAAATTACATTTATGTCCTTGACATATACTTATGGTCATAACATGGATCATCATGGACTAAGCAGTCTTTTCCCTTTCGGCTAGCATCATCTTCAATCTTTGTCACCATTATAAGCCGAAGTTGTTGCTTTTCGACAATAGCTTCAACGTTCGTTCTTATCATCTTTAGATCACCCCTTCATCCTGTATGCCTTCATTATGGGGGAGAACTTCCATTCCAAAGACGAAGCTCCCTGCAACAACCTATATCATGCTAGAAACAAATGGTTAATCATGTTTTTGAGGACCTTCGGAAGAGGAAGGCCCTCAACAGGTGGCTTTCCTCGGTGCGCGCAAGCACATCTGCTAGATGTAGCTTCCGAGTAATTTTTGAGAATTTCTTAGGGGTTTACCAGGTTAAGTCTGCAGTCTAGGGGCTGACCCTTCCTGCATTGTTCATCGTACGCTGAGCCTGGGTCCATTTGTTATTGTCTTGCTTCCTACGTATGACCGATATTCAGGGCACGCGAGTGCATTTGTTAGATGTAGCCTCCAAGCTCCCAAGTAATTTATGAGAATTGCTCGGGGGTTTACCGGGTTAGTACTGAAGTTTAGGGGCGGACCCTTTGCTGCGGTGGTCGTCATGCACTAATCATGAGTCCATTTACTGTTTTGCCCCTAGTTATAACTGATGTCCAGGACGTGCGGATGCGCTTGTCTGACCTCTTTCGTATACGCACCCCCCTCAAAAAGTGTTTTCTGAACCCTCCTCTATGGGAAGGGCACCCCCTTCAACCTAGTCGGCGCGCTGAGGGGGCCATCGAGCTACAAACATGTCATCTAAGTGAGATCTGACCACCTCCTCTCCGGGTGTAGTCTCGACGAGTGGTCCCACTAGGGGGCTTGACCCGTTGGGGGCATCTCATCAAGTCCTTCCTTATTCAATCCCACACCAGCCCTTCGATCGATCTTGTCGATCAAAGGGAGGCTCTATGGCCACCCCGTCAATCGGGTTCCCATAGGAGAATATGAGGTACAACCTTGGACATGGGTATGAGTAAATGACCTATGGGTTGGTCACCTAGCTTGTGGGTCACTAGGAGCTTGCTCAGCCCACCCCTCGTTGTTGGGTACCCAGGAATGGGGTGCCCAAAGAAAGCCCAAGAAGGCTCTTCGAAAGCGGCCCAAGTCCGTGCCGAGCAACCTAGCGAGGCAAAGCAGGCGACCAAGTCCCTGCCGAACAACCTCGCGAGGCAAAGTGGGCGACCAAGTCTCTGCCAGCAACCTTGCGAGACAGAGCGGGCGACCGAGTCCCTACCGAGCAACCAAGCGAGGCGAAGCGCGTGACCAAGTCCTTACCGAGCAACCTTGTGAGCTAGAGCGGGCGACCAAGTCCCTATCGAGTAACCTTGCGAGGCAGAGTGGACATCCAAGTCCCTGCCTAGCAACCTCGCGAGGTGGAGCGGATGACCAGGTCCTTGCCAAGCAACTTTGCCAGGGGGCAAGCAACCGGGTCCTACGTTAATCTGACTAGCGTAAAGGAGGGCCGACTCAGTGATGCGAGCCTCCTAGAAGAGAGACAAGACGAGTCATCACCAAACTACACTCGAGCCTTGAGTACAACATCAAATGGTCCCCGATGGATGTAAGATGACACCTAGTCGCATACTGTCTCTAGCAAACCCCCACCAGCGAGTGGGGCCAATCAATTCCAATCGAAAGGATCTCAGCATCATAGTCTCTACAGTGACCATCATATCGAAAAAGATGTAATGGATACCCCATACCGGTGTATGCATACACATGACATTGGGTGACGTATGTCCGTGACGACGGATGAAGCCGCGCTACGCACGACTGCACTGAGGGGCTGACATGCGGGGTCCGCCACGTAGCACTACAAAAGATGTCAGCAAAGGACTTGCTATAGGGACTCGTACGACAAACAAGCAAGATGATACGCGGCACCAGGAGTACAGCTACACATGACTCTATGGACTGCATCAGGGGCATTACGTCAAACAAGGGGTAGATGGCCCTCATACGTATAGAGAACAGACCACCTCTGTAAGGTCCTACTCTTAAGATATTAAAGGGCAGGACTCCCTCCTTTGGACACACAAGCACACAAGTTGTAACACACTCAAAGTAATACTAGGATCAACACTACACTAGAGTAGGGTGCAAGCCTGAACCCCCCGTGTCCCAAGTTCATTGTTCGAGTCCTAGTGATTCACCATTCAGAGTGAGTCCGTGCTAGCATCCCCCACCGAACACAAATCTTATTGTCCCTTGGTTTCTGAGATCATGACTGTGTTACTCCCTCCATTTCAAATCATAAGTGATTCTTGCTTTTTAGATATAATATTTCTAACTATGTATGTAGGCATCATGCATCTCTTGGTGCATATAAAAAACTATATACCTAAAAACAAAACAATTCATACTTCCATATGGAGGGAATATTGATCTAAAAGACCAAACATTAAGTTTGTCATGCCCTTAATTACAAAAGCATGTGTACATGACTTAGTGACCATCATATCTTGTAGAGATTACTATAACACAACTCTAGAGTGAAGAATGGATTGCAGATCAACAAAGGCAACAACATTTCAAGAACAAAGCATCTCAATAGGTTCATTTTCACTTCTCACGTGCTACACATGGTAATAGTTCTCATAGTGATGCTTACTATGGAGGCTTGCGAGTATATCTATGAATTTCCAAAGCACATCAATGACTCTTAAGAGATGACACATTTCATCAGTGGTTCCGCTAGAGGAGGCACCCTTGTCTTGCTGAAGAAATGGCAAAGTTGGATATTACAATCTTATTTTCGTCCTCTTTTTCCCCTTTGTCTAAGAAATGGGTTGCATTACAGTTGGAAATACTATTTCTAATGTAACCTTCATCTAATGTTATAGGGGTTCGATGTTTGTCATCAGAAATACATTAGGGCACCAAGGGTACCAGAGAAATGGTAGCTAGGGGAGCAGGCGTAACTCCTGGCACCGTTGAGTATGTTTATGAAGTCATGATATCAAATCCCAACATAGAATTTTTATAGAGGTTTAGGCTCTAATTAGCCTAATACCATACCTCCTCTTTGGTGGACGTATTTGCTTCTAGTGGGAGAAGTTACACATCTAAGGAGAACTTGAGCTAAGCTCACTCTACCTATATCCATGTGTGTTGCTTGCCTTATTCTTTGTGTGTTTTCTATTGGAATTGAGATGTTGTACCTAGTATGGATACCGAGCAAATTTTGGATCAACCTCCTTATATGTTGATCATCCCTCCCTGTTATAGCTCAAGGGAGCGATAGATTAACTCTGGTGCATAAAAATAAAACAAGTGTACCTGATCCTACGTTGGGGTTCAACATGTGGTAGGCCAACTGACCAAGTTGGGTGGCTAGGCGACCAGAGAATGGCTGAGCAATCACAACATGGACGAGTGGCCAGGTGCTGGGTGCGATCATCCATTGCGATATTTTTTTGAGTGCCTGGAGTATGTTTCATGCACATTTTATGACAAAAACTTTTATTAAAAAAGGAAGTAAAACAGACTAAACTTTATTGAAAATGAACTAAGGCACTGATTACATTAAATTGAAAGAAATAAACTAAACTAAACATAACAACGCCTATTTAGGGGGTGTTTAGGACTGCTCTAGGTTCTAGATCCAACATGGAGCTATAGTTTATAATAAAAATTAAATAGTTTTAAAATATATTTTTAATCTAAACAATAAACAAAATAATTTATCTAAATGTTTTATAAAGGTTCACGACTAACTCTACGATTTTCTAGAGCACCTAATGACCTGCTCCACCAACTCTACCAAATTTGTTGGAGCTAGAGTAGTCTCAAACATGGCCTTATTATGGAAGCAACGAGCTTCTAAGGCATGTGTGGATTATACAGATCCACATGTCTGGTTACTTCTGCTAAATCAAGTACTTTGGCGCATAGAGCTCTTCTAAAAGTGTTTATCTTATCATCTAATTCCATGTACCAAAGCTCTTCCAATGCACAACACTCTAAAATATTGTTCATCTTGGTTGTGAGCTCGTCCTCCCCCTTCTGAGACTCTTTGAGCTGCTCTGGTGGTACTTCAATAGAAGGTGGCTTCGATACCCTCTTCATCGTCCTTCTCAGTGGTGTTGAGTCGATGGACTCATCGATGGATGTGTCCACCAGCAAGTGCCTAGGGATGAGCACCTTCTCATACCCTATTGGATTTTTCACTCCTTAGATGGTATATATATAGAAATCCTATAGGGCACACCAGCTGCACTATGGATACCCCTCCTTGGAAGAAAAGAGACTCTTAGCGATGTCATTCTTGGGGCTAAGGACTCCAACGATGGGATGACGAGGAGTCGGTCAGTGGATCGTTTTCCTGATCTTTCCAACTAGCGAGAGACCATGTGCTGGCCTCCTAATGCCATTGGAAAGATGCGGGTCGGTCAGGCAGTGACGAGGATAGTCAGCTGGTCTAGGGGAGTCTAGGTGCCTAGGGTCATGGCTGATTAACGTAGGCATTGGCGGGGGCCCAAGGTCTACTCTCGGGGAAAATATCCCCGGGCCTCTAGGGCCCATGAGTCAACAGGAGGACGAGGGAAGAGTCCACCCTTGAAGGACACGCCCATGGATAGTCCTGAGGCACCTAGCCCAGGATCGGGCAAGGTGGAGCCAGAAGGGGGGGTCGGGCGAACCGAGAGGGAGCTACTCGAGTTGACTCTGTGCCAGCCCGAGACTTGCTCGCAATAAATGACTAACCACATTAACTTTTCCTAGCACAGAGCCACGACATTGGAGTTGGTCCTCCTTCCACTCAGGACCTAGGGGCCCATAGGCCTATGATCCACTCATGACCTACCGAGTCTAGGCCTGAGTGCATGGAAATCTACTAGGCCCGCAACATGACGAGCCACGTTGAGACCTAGGCTATGAAGGCTAGGGGTTGGTGTGGCATAGAGAGAGTAATGATGATGCCAGAGCTCCTTGCTACCTATGTGCAACCAGTCTTAAAGAGCCTGGCTAGAGAAGCTCAAACGACCACGACGCGTGCCAACAAACACGATTTTACCAAAGTAGAACACTTCGCGCTACCACGATGCTGTAACTCCTTCCATGAGAAGTTACCTGTAACTGACCCCACCACTTGGCCTATAAAAAGGCGAAGGGTCAACCAAGATTTAAAAGGATACCTACAGACACATAACACATAGACAAGGAGGACTTCGGAGGCAAAAGCCGAGGTGCACATCGTCGCGACGCCCAAGGCTTAGCTAGGGAGATGTTGGATTATTAGGGACACTACATTAGCACAAAACAAATTTTTTGACCCCATAAACCAAGGACTCATGCTGTTATAGGTCAAGGAATTAACACTAGACATACAGGGCAGCAGAAGCTGTCCTGATGTAGACATATGTGTCGAGCAGTGTGGTGCAGTCACTCGACGTCCGTCATGTCCTCGCACGATTTGTCCCAGTGCTCCAGATGCAGCACCTCCGAGGTATCCACATGTATAGGGCTAGGTTCTCGATGGCGGCTTGGCAAGGGCGAGAGGGGCGCGACTGCTGGTTTGCTGGTCACGAATTAGGGTTAACCCTAAGCGTGCCCTGCCCCTCATTATATATGGTTATATTTAAATTTGAGTCCAAAGGAGAAAATAAAAAAAGGAAAAGATGGTCACAGTCCACTACCCCCTCGGCTTTTCAACCAAGCCAACCATCCCAACCGAGCCCTCAGTCGCGCTAAGTCGCGCACTCGCCCTCTTTCTCTGCCCGGCGGGCCTACCCTGTCGGTGCGTCGCCCTTAGTTGCACGAGCACTCTCTCTCTTCTTTCTAACCAGTCGGCCCCACTCGTCAGCCCCATCCTCTTCCCCGCAACCGCTCGCTCCGCCGAGGCTGTGCCCACATCGCGTGTTCCGCATGGATAACCACTGCCCGCACCCACGACCCCCCATCCATGCGCCTCGCTTGGGATTTAAAGTGAAGACCCCAGTGCCCCCCCGCTCCTCATTTGCACTCTCCCTGCATGTTTTCACCACCCAGCGCATAGCAACACTGCTGCCGTCGCGAAGGTTGTTCCGTCATCGCCGCTATGCCCAACCATCGCCTTTTCCATGTTGTGTCCGCTTGAGTGTGATGCACTAGGAACATGCCTCAATTTCCTCTTTTCCAGACCTCTCCATCCTATCCTCGCTCACTGTCATTCCCCATGCAATCCCAGAGTCGCCGCCATCGTTCCAAGCCGCCACCGTGCCGTTGCTGCCTCCGAGGGCACCCCGCGTCTCGCCTTGAGGTAAGGAACCACCCCTGGCCCCTCCATTTCCCCTCCCTTACTCTTTGTCATGCACAATTGCTCGTCGGAGTTCCCAGTGCCGCCGCCGAGCCACCCCACCGTGGACCTTCACCCTCTGGTGCCCCTACCTTGGTTCAGCCCCCACCCTTGTGTTCCCTGCACCCTCCCTCACCTTCCCAGGCCTCCCCAGCCACCCTAATCCCCCCAAAACCCCACTTCCTTTGGCTTCGGCGAGTTCCTTGCCGTGGACACGGGCGACGCCACCTCAGGTGGCCGTTGGAGAACACCGAAGTCGGCCACTCGATCCCCGCCGTTCACCTAGATCTAGCGGTTGGATCCTAATAAACCCGAGCCTAAACCTAACCATCCACCCAAGAACCAACGACCTGCACCCTCGCCTGCACCCATGTCCTAGCCCCCGTGCCCTCGTGTGAGGCGGAGAGTCTGCCAGTCGTCCAAGCTAGCCCGTGTCGCACCCTCGGGAGAGGCGAGAAGCCATCAGTTGTACGAGCCAGTCTACGCCATGCCCTCGGGCGAGGCAAGAAGCCATCAGTCGTCCGAGCTAGCCTACGTCGCACCCTCGGGAGAGGCGGAGAAGCCGTCCGACCCCACGCTACACCCTCGGGCGAGGCAGAGAATCTGTTAGTCATATGAGCCCGCATCATGCCCTCGACCGAGATGAGAATCTATCACACCCAGTTCTAGGGGCAAAACCGAATGCATAACATATGTGGGCCAGGATCCATTTTCCACACATATGTTGACGTCACAAGTGTAATATATCAAAAGACAATGTAATAAAGGCGTAAAGAGAGTAGAATAACTTTATTACATCTTCTGGATCATAGTATCTCAAACAAGTATCATAATCAAAGTGCGACAGAATTAAACATGGACACTCTTCTGGATCAACAGTAAGCATTTTAGTTGGTCAATATTTTATTAGCAACACCTATCTTACTAATAAGTGTGTATCCCAAATATCCCAATTAATCAAAGGCATAAGGTTATATAAAAAACATTTAAGTGAAATCACTTAAGCAAACCACTGGTAGATCATCGAATCATGATTTATTTCCATCTTTAAGTTCAATTATCATGTGAGGGTCCAGGTTGCTCTTAACCATGAGCACGACTGACATATCAGTTTTGCACTCTCTAGAGGTGGTACAACTTTACCCACAAGCCGTGTATCCCATCTAGCCTGGGTTGATCGGACCCATAAACACTGCCTAGGTGAATGGCTATCACACCCGGTTTTAGAAGGCATACCGAATGCGAACTATGTATGTGCTAGGATCAGCAATTCACGTACACAGCAGTTATATAACTAGACATCATCACACAGTGCTAAAATAATGACATAAAAGAGGGTATAATAGTCGATTACATCATGATGTCCGAGACATCCACATAGTCTTTAACAATTATCGAAGTGCGGAAAAGAAACATAGATACACACGGCCTACACAGGCAGCCGACTGGGGGTTTGCCGCTAACCCACACCTAGAACTTGTCATACTCTTGGAACTCCTGGAAGTCCTCCTCCACGGTTTCATCTTCTCCTGAGCAGTGGTTGCAATGCGGACAACCTGGGGGAGGGTTTGGTGTGTAAAGCAAGGGTGAGTACACATCAACGTACTCAGCAATATGTCCCGTTTGGCCGTAGTGGACTAGCTTTATGTGGAGTTAAGCCAAGCAGTTACTTTTAGTTGGTCAGGTTATTATTTACTAGTAGAAAGCCATGTTTTAGAATAAACCCAAGTTATTAACCCGATGTACCCTTTCCAAACGGAAAGAATACCACTTACCATTACCATAGTCATAACCAAAACCATCATCCTCATCACCACCTGTAAACCATACATCTCTGATCAAGTATCTCTAATCAATGGAGCTCCCTTGGCTGCTCATAACCGCGAGCACGGCTGATATATTAGTTTCATAACACTCTGCAGAGGTTGCGCACTTTACCCACAAGCCGTGATTCCCTCTTGCCTCGGGCCGATCAAACCCTTAAACACTACCAAGGTGAATAGGCAGGGTCTCACTATGTAGCCTTTACAAAGATTTCCTGAGGCTGTAGCCGCCCGTTAGGTTTCCTAAATGTACCGCACTCCTCCCCAAGGGGGCAAACCAACCTTGGCAGAGCGAGCCGCATACACCGAGCCCCATTGACGGCACGACGGCGAAGCGAACTACACCTTTGTTCCTGTAATTATTCAGCTAAGGGCGTCCCATTCCACCCTCATGGTTGCACTGTTTTCCCGAGCGGTCATCCAACGAACTAGTCCTTACGGAGAGGCACTCGAGAAACAGCTCGAGTCCCCTAAATGTCACAGTACCATCATCATAATCAAAAGAGAAAACAGCGTATCATAGATAATCTCATCATGTTCATTGATTAATGTGAAGCACTAGCATATGGCTAAACTGAAATAACCCAACCAAAATAGGTAAACAAGGACAAGATAAACAAAAGCTAGTCAATCCTTAGGTATAAACTGTGTAAATGCAAGGAGTGAATTATAAGAATGAGTAGGACATAGATGGGTCAAGGGACACTTGCCTTCACCAACCGACTACTGCTCAGGGTCTTCACCTGCAACTCCTTCGGACTTCGCCAACTGACCGTTATCTATACGAGTTTCAAACATACATTCCACACATTTAATACAAAAGAACAGGACACCATACAATAGAATGTAATAAATAAACAGACGTTCAACGCAGGGCTCGCACCTACAGCTAAACGAGAAAGAGAAAGTAACGGTTGAGGCTACGGTCGAGAGGCGATCACGTTACACGATTATAAATCGAAGTATTCATCTAAACAGAATAGTATTAATTTAGCCATCGCGTTAAGCATAAGGTACAGTCATGTTCCATATTTAATTATTATGAATAGATTAAGGTAAACTAAAAGGATTGTCACGCGGCGAGACGCGCGACACAGCACTAAAATTGAATTAAGAAATAAACAACTCGTCGCACGATGGAGCGTGCAACGAGACACTTGTATTAATTATAAAGAAATGTTAAGCGTCGCACGACGAAACGCACGACAACATACATCATCTAAAATGAATTTAAAATGAAAGTTGCGCGACTAGACGCGCGACGCCACACATTAAATAATCTGAAATTAAGATGAATCATCGCGCGACAAAGTGCGTGACACAACACATTAATAGAATCTGAAATCAAGCTAATTCGCCGCGCGACGAAGCGCGCGACGCACCATACCAATAAATTCTTGAAATTAAAATCATTCATCGCGTGACGAAGCACGAGACGCAGCATGATCATTAAGCTAAATTTAAAACTAAACAAACTAAAATTCAAATGTTGTTTTTACGAGAGCTGCCTACGCGGTAGGGCGCACGCGGTCGAGGGCGCGGCGGCCAGGGCACGGTGGCCAGGGATGGTGCAGGGGCGCGTGGCCGGGAGGGCGCGGGGGCGGTGGCCAGGGAGGCGCGCGGGGCGCGCGATAGGGAGGGCATGGGGGCGGTGTCTAGGGAGGCGCGCGGGGCGGCGGCCAGGGAGGCGCGCGGCGAGGCGGCACGGCCAGGGGGCACGGCTAGGGGAGGGCGCGGCCAGGGGGCACGCGGCCAGGGGAGGCGCGCGGCCAGGGGAGAGGAGGGGGGAGAAGAAAGAGAGGGGGTGGGGCTGACCTTGGGGCTTGGACAATCGCAGTAACCGCTCACCAGATCACACATAGGGCAAAGGAGGTGGAAGAAGGGTGGAAGAAAGATTGGATGAGGTTGTTGCGCAGGAAAACAATTGAGATAGAGAGGGAGGGGGGCATGGGGGGGGGGGGCAGGGGCGCGCGGCCAGGGCCGGGACAGAAGCCCACCACATACGCGACCGCCGATCGGAAACCAAGCGCGAATCGAAATCCAAAACGAAACGAGATGAGCACGCGACTGAATGCGACATCAGACAAAAGAAAATGCTTCGGCATGATGCAACACCCATGTCAACTTAGGTTTTTGTTTACACATGATACGGACACCAGTCGCTGTACGACTTTGAAATTGGGAAGAAGGAGCAAAACGGGAAGAGAAAAGAGAGTAACGTCTGAATTTGGTGAGTAAAAAGAAGAAAAAAAATCTACCCCCAAATTCATGGCGTTACAAACCTATACCGCTTAAAAGAATCTCGCCCTCGAGATTCAAGGTTGGCTAGCAAAGAGTTCAGGGTATTTGGCCATCAGATCATCTTCACGCTCCCAGGTTGCTTCTTCCTCAGAGTGGTGACTCCATCTGACTTTGCACATTCTGATAGTTTTCCTCCAGGTGACTCTGTATGCATTCTCGAGAATCTGCGCTGGCTTCTTGTTGGCGTTTCGACCCTGGGGGGTCCCTGGATCGACGAGTAAATTGTCGCTGCGTGTCCCTGCCCAGATGGGTTGGTGCGGGATGGAACACAAGATGTGGGACAAGCCTTGTATTATCCTGCACCAAGGGTGCCGCTCGCAGTAGGGGTTACAAGCGCGTCGCGTGAGGGAGAGAGAGAGAGAGGGCTCGTACGCCGCTTCCCCTCGCGCGAACCCCCCGAACCTCCCTTTAGGGTGGCCCTGGACTCCCCTTTTATAAAGGCAAGGAGAGAGTCCAGGTGTACAACAGGGGCGTAGCTATGTGCTAACGTGTCCGGCAGTGGAGTGCCTAAGCCCTGTGTACATGCCAACGTGGCTGTTGGGGGAGAGCTTGGGCGTTGTACATGTGATGGCGTGGCCACCGGAGGAGCGCCTGAGTCCTGTAGGAGCACAGCTGGCAGCGCGGCGAGAACCCTGCTGACGTCTCCTTGCTGTCGTAAGGGGCTGAGAGCCACCGGCATCATGGCGCACGCGGGGCACCATCATTACCCGTCGCCGGGGTAAGTTAGATGGGACGCCGGTCTTGTTCCTTGTAGCCTGAGCAGGCTAGGAGTAGGGGAAATGATGCATCCCCTATCAGCACGGTCAGTCCGAGCCCGGGGTCGGTCGAGGCGGAGACTTCTCTTGTGGTCAAGGCCGGGGTCGGGCGAGGACGTGTCTCCCGAGGCCGGGGTCGGTGAGGGGACCGGCCTTTCTCGGTTTTTTGCCTTATTCTGGTGGGTGCGCGCGAGCGCACCCGCCGTGTGTAGCCCCCGAGGCCTCGGAGGAGTGGTTTGACTCCTCTAAGGTCTGAATGCTTTTCGTGGTGCTTCGACCAGTCTGGTCGTTCCCTCTTGCGGCCCGGCAGTAGCCCAGGTGCGTGGTCGGGTTCCAAGTTATCAGGTTGGTTTGTTGACGCTGTCAACAGTTTTGGCCATAGCCGGGTGCGAGAGCAGCCCCCAAGCCTCTGCACGGAGCGAAAGGACGATCAAGGACTTTCCCGACTTTTATTTACGCCCCTGCGTCGCCTTTCCGCGAGGTGGGGGGAAAGCGCCATGTTGCCCTCGGAGGGCGCCGAACATGATGTTTCTAGTGAGCTGCTAATGGGTGATCCGAGTGGACACCCGTGTCCCGTTTGTTAGGGGTCGGCTGTAGCCCGGAGGCGCGCTCCAAAAGTACCTGCGGGTGATTCGCCGGACCCAGACCCCTTCAACAGGGTCCGAGGGCTCGATGCCTCCCTCCGGTGGGATTCCGTTACAAATCGTTCCCGCTGGTCTCAGAAATGTCCTAGGGTACCTCGGGAGCGTAGCCCGAGCCTTGGTTATGTATCGAACGTACCCAGAGTCATCCCTCACTCTGCATGCTCTGGGGCGACTGTCGAACCGTTTCGAGGGGCTAGCCTACGAACCCCTGATCAGTAGTGGGCATGGAGCCCAGGCGCTTTGGGGCAGTTGTCAAACCCTTCCGAGGGGCCAGCCTTTGAACCCCTGATCAGTAGGAGGGCTTGGGGCCCGCTTCCTTCGCTGGGAAGGATCCTTTCCACAACGTCCCCTTTCCCGGTCCCTGTGGCAAGAGAGAGAGAGGAGGAGGGGAAGGATATGAATTTTAAATAAAGTGGCGCACCTTTTTTGACGCGGTCATTATGGCGAAGACGAAGCGACGTTCGCCTCGCCTGCCAGAGGTGTTGCCTGCTCCGTCGGGGAGTTGATGCGATGGGACGGGTGATTTGCGTGGCGCCCGTTGCGCGTGCGAGCCATTCAAGGAATGGTGCACGGGCGCGTCGTCTTCACGCCGTGAGAGAGGACTCTCCTGTTGCTTCAGGAGGGGACGCGAGCCTGCAGGCGACTTGACTGCTGCCTCCGCTCGTCTGCCGCTGCAGTTACTGCCGGCCCACCTTTGACCATGCCAACCGTCGTGCCTGCCCCGCGGCTGGTCGACCCATGGCCGTCGCCTTTAATTGGCACTGTTGGGTCATGCGCAGGGGTACCTCGAGTCGAGGTACTGGTCCCGCAGTCAAGGAGGCGCAGCATTGGCGTAAGTGGCGGTGGAGCTTCTTGCACGTCGTAACCGGCGCGCCAGTTACATGACATGTGGGCCCGCTTCCTTCGCGCTGGTCCACCGGATGTGGACGGAGCCGAAGGGGCGCACAGTTGTGGTGCAGTTGGATGCTTGTCGCGTAGCAGTCCACCCTTTCGACCGCCGGTTTCTACAAAGATGGGAGAGTGCTTGTAACCGCGGGACGGTTACACGCCTTGCGTGCGGCGGTTCGCCTTCTTCGTGCTTAGGTTCAGCTCGTATGACGTGCGGGTCCTAGCCCCCGTGTCGTGGGGGGAGAACCCTAGAGGTTGTCAGTGGGGACATCGCCCGTGACGCTAAGGGGTGCAAGCGAGGAGGTCTGCCTATAAAAGGGGGACTTTGATCCCCTGGGCAGTGGCCATGCCTTCGTCCTCCCCTCATGCCTTGCGCCCTTCCGCCTTTTGAGCCCCCGGATGGGGTGCCCCAGCATCGCCTTGCTCTTGCTGTCATTGGAGGAGCGCGGACTCGTGGAGATCGGTACCTTTCAGCCATCGTTCGGCTTCAAGGATTTTCGTCGTGCAGCCCGGCTGCATTCCCTCATCAATGGGCAGTTTGGTGGGGAAAAGCAAGCCGGGCTACGGCCTTCGCCCCGCCCTCAGCTTCAAGGATCTTCGTCATCCTTGCTGAGGCAGAGGGAGAGCTGAGCTGGGGCTCTACCTCTGCGTAGGCAGCGGACCGCTCCTTCCCTCAGTGATCTAGGGAGAAGGGCGTTCGCTGCCTGTAGCGTTCGGCGGCTGCTGCGTGCTTGGTTCCCCGGCACGAGCGGCTCTAGCGCTGCTTCCAGCGTCGCCCCCCACTACCGATCCTCGCTGCGTCGCTAGCTGTTGGGGGGTCATCCAACACGTCGTACGCCGCGAGGGCGGCGTTCGTGTTCTGGGACGGTCCCGTTCTCGTTCTTGTGGCCAGGGCGGGAGCGAGGACCTGCCGGTGCGCTTTCAGGGCGGAAGCCGTACGCTGGTGCGGCGTTGGTGAGCAGGTGGCCGTCGGCGCTGAGGCGGTGGCAGTCGGAGGAGGTTGTCTCTGCCGACGAGACCGCCAACTCCGCCCGCACCCCTAGACCTCCATCTCTTTGGCCTGAATGGCTGGTTCTCGTCCT
Organism: Zea luxurians; assembly: GCA_029449295.1. Taxonomy (NCBI): domain Eukaryota; kingdom Viridiplantae; phylum Streptophyta; class Magnoliopsida; order Poales; family Poaceae; genus Zea; species Zea luxurians. Next base: position 30,557,762 of record JAOPSE010000001.1, on the reverse strand, counting down.
TTGTGGGCGAGGGCTTTTCCGCCACAGTGTTTGCCCTGAAGCCGTTGTTGCAGCTGTCTTGCCACCTGGGACGGAGGTCGTTGTCGCTGCTGTCGGGGCGGTTGCCGGTGAGCCGCTTGGAGTTCGTCGTCCCGCAGGCCCTCCGATGTGGGGGGTTGTTCGTACCTGCGGGAACGGAACCGGAGTCCTGTTTGTAATGGCACCTTGAGCGCCAGTGTATGTTCATTGTGGCTGTCGAGGCCTGATCATTTGGGTATTCAAGAGTGAAGCTATGTGTCTTCCTCATTCCGAGCGCTGGGACTTGTCTGTTGGCTAGCCGAACCACTTAACCGAGCATCGGTTGCCTTTCGCGAAAGGTGACGAGTGAGGTGTCCGTATCCCGGAGGCATAGGAGTCCCTCAGCTCTGTCGGCCTTGCTGCTCTAGGCTTCCCTTGCTCAGTTTTCGGAAACCTCGGCTGCTGTGCGATGAGCCGAAGCCGGAGGCAGCGGTGCTAGCGCGGACAGACGTGGAGTCGGCTCAGAAGGAGACTTCGTCGGCCCGGGAGATGGCGGCTTCCCAGGCCGAGGAAGATGTGGCAGCAGCTGCTGGAGCTTGGCCAAGACATCTGCTGGCGCGGTGCTGGCGTCCTCCCTTAGGTGGAGGTCCTTTTGCTCGGGTCGTTGTCCGAGGCCGGGCCTGGTTCTGCCGAGGGTGGAATCAATGCCGAGGGTGCTGCTTCTCCCCCTACCGACGCCAGAACCTGCAGGAACAGTTTGTCTGTATCATGCGCATGCCTTTTTGCGGCCACCGAGGCCTAAACACTTTATCGTCGTGTTTAAAAAGCTGCGTCTTCTCTCCTCTTGTTTCGAGCATCATGACTTGTCTGTCAATAGCAGAATCGTTTATCCGAACGAGAGTTACTTTTCGCGGAAGGTGATGAGTGAGGTATCCGTATCCCGGAGGCGTAGGAGTCCCTCGGGTCGGTCGGCCTTGCCGCTTACGTGCGCTTTCTTTCGGTTGAAGGATTCCATTATTGGGACAGTCGAGAAAGCGCGAAAGTCGTTTTCTACCCGAGTGTTAGGACTTGTTTGGTAGCAGGATCGCTTATCCGAGCGTGAGTTACTTCTCGCGGAAGGTGATGAGTGAGGTATCCGTATCCCGGAGGCGTAGGAGTCCCTCGGCTCGGTCGGCCTTGCCGCTTACGTGCACTCTCGTCGTTCTCAGGATCCCGCTATCAATACGGAAGTCGAAAGCACAAAGGTTGTTTTGGTAGAAAATTTTTTCGAGGAAAATTTTGACGCAGAGGGGGTTCCCCCCTTCTAGCCCCCGAGGAGGGTTGGGCTTTGCTGAGGCAAGGCCGACCCTTCCTTGTCGGTTAGACTTTGTGTACGTAAATGAGGTACATGAACGACTTAAAACATCTTAAGGGTAGAAGCGACGTAGCTGTTGGATGTTTCAAGCGTTGCTGTAGACCTCGCCTTGGTCGTTGGCCAGCTTGTATGTTTCGGGCTTCAAGATCTTAGCGATGATGAAGGGCCCTTCCCAGGGAGGAGTGAGCTTGTGGCGCCCTCGGGCGTCCTGTCGCAGGCGAAGCACCAAGTCTCCCACTTGGAAGCCTCGGGCCCGAACGCTTCGGGCGTGGTAGCGCCGCAGCGACTGCTGGTACCGTGCCGAATGTAGTAAGGCGACGTCTCGAGCCTCCTCGAGTTGGTCCAGCGTGTCTTCTCGGCTGGTCTGTTGCTTCGGTCATCGTACGCCTTGGTCCTCGGGGAGCCATATTCTAAGTCCGTGGGGAGGATGGCCTCGGCCCCATAGACTAGAAAGAACGACGTAAAACCCGTGGCGCGGCTCGGCATCGTCCTCAGACTCCAGACTACCGAGGGTAGCTCTTTCATCCACCGCTTGCCGAACTTGTTGAGGTCGTTGTGGATCCTTGGTTTGAGCCCCTGCAGAATCATACCGTTGGCACGCTCCACCTGCCCATTCGTCATGGGATGAGCTACGGCGGCCTAGTCCACATGGATGTGGTGGTCATCGCAGAAGTCCAGGAACTTTTTTCCGGTGAATTGCGTGCCATTGTCGGTGATGATTGAGTTTGGGACCCTGAACCGATGAATAATGTTGGTGAAGAATGCCATCGCCAGCTCGGACCTGATGCTATTTAGGGGTCGAACCTCGATCCACTTGGAGAATTTGTCGATAGTGACCAGCAGGTGCGTGAAGCCCCCGGGTGCCTTCTACAAGGGTCCGACGAGGTCCAGACCCCACACAGCAAATGGCCAGGTGATGGGTATCGTCTGCAAGGCCTGAGCGGGCAGATGCATCTGCTTTGTGTAGAATTGACACCCCGGCAGGAGCGTACAATCCTAGTGGCGTCGGCCACCGCGGTTGGCTAGTAGAATCCTTGTCGAAAGGCATTCCCCACGAGGGCTCGAGGCGCTGCATGGTGGCCGCAAGCCCCCGAGTGTATTTCTTGCAACAACTCCTGTCCTTGGGCGATAGATATGCATCGTTGAAGGATGCCCGAGGTGCTACGGTGGTAGAGCTCTTTTTCATCACCCAGCAGGACAAATGACTTGGCACACCGAGCCAGCCGCCGAGCTTTGGTCTTGTCGATGGGAAGCTCTCCTCGGAGGAGATATTCCAAGTATGAGGCCTGCCAGTTTGGATCTGGCGTGGCCCCATTCTGTTCCTCTTCGACGGGCAAGGCCTCTTCCTCGATGGCCGAGGGTGCCTCGGGTGCCGCCGAGGGTACCTCGGGCTAGGCCGAGGCTTCCTCAGGCTCGGGCGCGTCGTCGGTCTTGACGGATGGTTGATGCAGGTCTCTGGAGAAAACGTCGGGGGGAACTGTGGTTCGCCCCGAGGCTATTTTCGCCAGCTCGTCCGCAGTCTCGTTGTACCGTCAGGCGATGTGGTTGAGCTCTAGCCCGTAGAACTTGTTCTCTAGGCGCCAGACTTCGTCGTAGTAGGCTTCCATCCTCCGGTCACGACAGTGGGAGTTCTTCATGACTTGGTCAATGACAAGCTGCGAGTCGCCTCGAGCGTCGGACCCCTAGCTCGACGGCGATGCGTAGCCCGTTAACCAGTGCTTCGTACTCGGCCACATTGTTTGACACCGGAAAATGGAGGCGAATGATGTAGCGGAGATGCTTTCCGAGGGGTGAAACGAAGAGCAGGCCAGCGCCCGCTCCTGTTTTCATGAGTGACCCATCGAAGTACATGGTCCAGAGCTCGGGCTGGATTGGAGTTGTCGGTAACTGGGTGTTGGTCCACTCAGCCAGGAAGTCTGCCAAGACCTGGGATTTTATGGCCTTCCGAGGAGTGAATGATAGCGTTTCGCCCATAAGCTCCACCGCCCACTTTGCTATCCTACCCGAGGCCTCACGGCACTGGATGATCTCCCCCAGGGGGAAGGATGACACCACAGTTACCGAATGAGACTCAAAGTAGTGTCGCAACTTTCGTCGTGTCAGGACCACTGCATAGAGCATCTTCTGGATCTGTGGGTAGCGAGCTTTGGTCTCGGAAAGTACTTCACTGATGAAGTAGACTGGCCTCTGGACGGGTAGTGCATGCCCTTCTTCTCGTCTCTCGACTATGATCGCGGCGCTGACTACCTGAGTAGTCGCGGCTACGTAGATCAAGAGGGCTTCTCCTGCGTCAGGAGGCACCAGGATGGGTGTTTTCGTAAGGAGCGCCTTAAGGTTTTCGAGAGCTTCCTCGGCCTTGGGGGTCCAAGTGAAGCACTCGGCCTTCCTTAAGAGGCGGTACAGAGGCAAGCCTTTCTCGCCAAGGCGTGAGATGAAGCGGCTTAGAGCCGCAAGGCATCCCGTGACCCTCTGTACTCCTTTCAAATCTTTGATCGGTCCCATGCTGGTGATGGCCGTGATTTTCTTCGGGTTGGCCTCGATGCCCCGCTCGGAGATGATGAACCCAAGGAGCATGCCTCGGGGGACTCCGAAGACACACTTCTCAGGATTGAGTTTCACGCTTTTCTCTCTCAGACACTTGAATGTCGTTTCAAGGTCAGAGAGGAGGTCGGAGGCTCTCTTCGTCTTGACAACGATGTCGTTGCCTCGACCGTTCTGCTGATGTGTTCTCCGAACACGTGGTTCATGCACCTCTGGTAAGTGGCGCCTGCATTCCTCAACCCGAATGGCATTGTGGTGTAATAGTACATGCCAAAAGGTGTGATGAAAGAAGTCGCGAGCTGGTCGGACTCTTTCATCTTGATTTGGTGATAGCCTGAGTAGGCATCGAGGAATGACAGGGTTTCGCACCCAGCTGCGGAGTCCACGATTTGATCGATGCGAGGTAGAGGGTAGGGAACTTTCGGACATGCTTTGTTTAGACCAGTTTAGTCTACACACATCCTCCATTTCCCATCCTTCTTCCTTATAAGAACTAGGTTAGCTAACCATTCGGGATGGAATACCTCTTTGATGAACCCTGCCGCGAGTAGCTTGTGGATCTCCTCGCCAATGGCCCTGCGCTTTTCCTCGTCGAAACGGCGTAGGGTTTGCTTCACGGGTCGGGCTCTAGCTCTGATATCCAGTGAGTGCTCCGCGACATCCCTCGGTATGCCAGGCATGTCCGAGGGACTCCACGCAAAGACTTTGGCGTTTGCGCGGAGAAAGTCGACGAGCACTGCTTCCTATTTGGGGTCGAGCTTGGAGCCAATCCGAACTTGCTTGCTGGCGTCGTTGCTGGGGTCGAGAGAGACAGACTTGACCGCCTCAACTGGTTCGAAGTTGCCGGCGTGCCGCTTCGCGTCGGGCGCCTCTTTGGAGAGGCGTTCAAGGTCGGCGATGAGGGCCTCGGACTCGGCGAGAGCCTCGACGTACTCCACGCACTCCACGTCGCATTCGTACGCGTGGCGGTACGTGGACCCGACAGTGAAGATCCCATTCGGGCCCGGCATCTTGAGCTTGAGGTAGGTGTAGTTGGGGACGACCATGAACTTGGCATAGCATGGTCTTCCCAACACCGCATGGTAGGTTCCTCGGAACCCGACGACCTCAAAGGTGAGAGCTTCCTTTCGGAAGTTCGAGGGAGTTCCGAAGCAGACGGGTAAGTCGATCCGTCCGAGGGGTTGGATTTGCTTCCCAGGCGCGATCCTGTGGAAGGGTGCCGCACCGGCCCAGACTTCGGATCGATCAACCCCTAGGAGTTCCAGGGTCTCGGCATAGATGATGTTAAGGCTGCTGCCTCCGTCCATGAGGACCTTGGAGAGCCTAATGTTGCCGATGATCGGATCGACGACGAGCGGGTACCTTCCCGGACTCGGCACGAAGTCGGGGTGGTCGCCTTGGTCGAAGGTGATGGGCTTGTCGGACCAGTCTAGGTAGACTGGCGCCGCCACCTTCACCAAGCAGACTTCCCGGCGCTCTTGCTTGCGGTGCCGAGCCGAGGCGTTCGCCGCCTGCCCGCCGTAGATCATGAAGCAGTTATGGACTTCCAGGAATCCCTCTTCCTTGCCGCCCTCCTTCTTGTCGTTGTCATGGCCCTTGCCATCCTCCGCCAGGGGCCTAGTCTTATGCAAGTGGCGTCGGAGCATGATACATTCTTCGAGGGTGTGCTTGACGGGCCCCTGGTGATAGGGGCACGGCTCTTTGAGCATCTTGTCGAACGCGCCGGCCCCTCCAGGTGGTTTCCGAGGGTTCCTGTGCTCGGCCGCAGCGACGAGATTCGCGTCTGTGGCGTCGCGTTTCGCTCGCGACTTGTTTTTGGCCTTCTTCTTCGTGCCCCGCTGGGCGGACACCTTAGGGGCGTCTGTCTTCGGCTCGACCTGAGGCTGCTTGTCCTTCCGGAAGATGGCTTCGACCGCCTCTTGACCTGAGGCGAACTTGGTGGCGACGTCCATCAGTTCGCTCACGCGGGTGGGGGTCTTGCGCCCCAGTTTGCTCACCAGGTCCCGGCAAGTGGTGCCGGCAAGGAAAGCCTCGATGACATCCGAGTCGGTGACGTTGGGCAACTCGGTGCGCTGCTTCGAAAACCGCCGGATGTACTCTCGGAGGGACTCACCTGGCTGCTGGCGGCAGCTTCGGAGGTCCCATGAGTTCCCAGGGCGCACATACGTGCCTTGGAAGTTCTCCGCGAAAGCTTTTACCAGATCGTCCCAGTCGGAGATCTGCGCCGGAGGCAGATGCTCTAGCCAGGCTTGGGCGGCGTCGGAGAGGAAAATGGGTAGATTACGGATGATAAGGTTGTCATCATTCGCCCCTCCCAACTGGCAGGCCAGTTGGTAGTCCACGAGCCACAGCTCCGGCCTCGTCTCCCCAAAGTACTTGGTGATAGTAGTCGGGGCTCGGAAACATGCAGGGAACGGTGCTCGTCGTATACCCGGCTGAAGACTCGTGGGCCAGGTGGTTCGGGTGAAGGACTGCGGTCCTCCTCGCTGTTGTAGTGTCCCCCGCGCCTGGGATGGTAGCCTCGGTGCACCTTCTCGTCGAGGCGAGCTCGATGGTCGAGATGGTGGTGCTCGTTGCCGAGGCGTTCCCGGGCGGTGGGCGCCTCGTCCCGCGTACGCTCGGGGTGGACCGAGGCTTCCCGAATGCGCCGGGAGGACACCGCGTGATGCTCCGAGGGGTCAGCTCGCCTACGGGAGGCGGAGCTTTCGGCTCGTCGAACCGCGGCGCCCTCTAGAAGATTCTTGAGTTTGCCCTGGAGGCGTCGTCCCTCGGTGGTGGATGGCTCCGGCATGGCCCGAAGCAGCATCGCCGCTACAGCTAGGTCCTGGCCGGACCCGCTAACGGCTAGGGGCAACGCTGCCCTGGCATTGTCGACGATGCGGTGCCAGATGACAGGCTTCTCCGGCGAGTGATCGGCCTGCCCACTCCTGTTCGATGTTCTGTCGGAGCTATACAAGCCGGCCTGCTTCCTCGTCGACCCAGGCCTGCATCTCACAGATTTGCTCGAGCTGTATGTCCTAACCCCCCGCAGGGACTGGGACGACAGCTAGCTCCCGCAGGATGTCAACGCGAGATGAGGGCCCAGGGGGATCGTCAACCTCTAGCATACCGAGGTGGTTGCCTTCGTTGTGATCTCCCAGATCGACGTGGAAGCATTCGCAACTTGGGTCGTAACCCTCGCCATCAAGGTCATGGCCATCGTTAGAACAACCGGAGAGGCAGTGGTCACATGCGGACATGAAGCCCTGCATGGCACCGGGGTCATTGAGGGCAGAGAAATCCCAACCAGAGTCGGAGATGTCCTCCTCCTCAGAACCCGCCGGTCCAAAGGTCAAGACGGCTGTCAGTCGGTCCTAGGTCGACCACATGTGGTACCCCGGAAGGTTTGGATACGCCTTTACGAAGGTGCTCACCATTGCGGGGTCGCTAGGTGGATCGAAGCTAAACCGAAAAGGTATGGGATGGAAAACGGACGGTACCTCTTGGTCGTTGGACGGTGGTGAAGTCGCGTCAGGGGCGGTGCACATCGTCATCTCAGGTACGAGGGTAACGCCCAGCAGGTCCTTCGCGAGGGTGCTGGCATCATCAGTCCGCTTGGGGCTGGCACGTCACGGGGAAGTGACACCTGCTGTTGCCTCAGGTGCGAGGGCAATGTCCGACATGTCCCGCGGGGGAATGCCGACGTCATCGACTCGCTCTGGTGCGACAGCCGACAAGGTGCCGCCTCCTGCGTGGCCATGGTTGCCCCGTCTTCGCCTCCTCCGACGAGGAGGGTGGCGGGGATGACCGGAGTGCTCCTCTTCTGCCGCGGGGAGATGCTGTCGTAGAGCTCGTCGTCGCCGTGCGAGTCGAAGACCGTCGTTGTCATCGCGCCGCGGGGGGAGGAGTACCATGTCGTAGCTGCCATCGAGGGACATGAACTCAAGACTCCCGAAGAGGAGCATCGTCCCGGGCTGGAGATGTTGCTGAAGACTCCCCATCTGGATCTCAACGGGAAGGTGTTTGTTAACACGCAGCAGGCCCCTACCCGGTGCGCCAACTGTCGGCGTTTCGACCCCGGGGGGTCCCTGGACCGACGAGTAAATTGTCACTGCGTGTCCCTACCCAGATGGGTTGGCACGGGATGGAACACAAGATGTGGGACAAGCCTTGTATTATCCTGCACCAGGGGTGCCGCTCGCAGTAGGGGTTACAAGCGCGTCGTGTGAGGGAGAGAGAGAGAGGGCTCGTACGCCGCTTCCTCTCGCGCGAACCCCCCGAACCTCCCTTTAGGGTGGCCCTGGACTCCCCTTTTATAGAGGCAAGGAGAGAGTCCAAGTGTACAACGGGGGCGTAGCTATGTTCTAACGTGTCCGGCAGTGGAGTGCCTAAGCCCTGTGTACATGCCAACGTGGCTGTCGGGGGAGAGCTTGGGCGCTGTACATGTGATGGCGTGGCCGCCGGAGGAGCGCCTGAGTCCTGTAGGAGCACAGCTGGCAGCGCGGCGAGGACCCTGCTGATGTCTCCTTGCTGTCGTAAGGGGCTGAGAGCCACCGGTGTCATGGCGCACGCGAGGCACCATCATTACCCGTCGCCGGGGTAAGTCAGATGGGACGTCGGTCTTGTTCCTTGTAGCCTGAGCAGGCTAGGAGTAGGGGAAATGATGCATCCCCTATCAGCACGGTCAGTCCGAGCCCAGGGTCGGTCGAGGCGGAGACTTCTCTTATGGTCGAGGCCAGGGTCGGGTGAGGACATGATTCCTCCCGAGACCGGAGTCGAGGCCGAGCCCGAGGGTCGGGCGAGGCGGAGACCTCCTCCCGAGGCTAGAGCATGAGGTCGGGCGAGGCAGAGCTTCCTGTTGCGCCCGAGGCTTGCGCTTGGTGGTTGATCGTGACCTGTTGTCAGTCGTTGCCAGGGTGGCTGACACGGCAGTCGGAGCGGAGTGGGCGGCACTGTTTTCCTGTCATATCAGACAGAAAAGAGGAGGGGCGAAGTGATTGCGGTCACTTTGGCCTAGCCGACTGAGGCGCGTGTGTCAGGATACGGCGTAAGGCATCCCCCGCATTTAATGCGCCTGCGAGGCGGTCGGATGGTGAGGCGGTATGGCCAAGGTTGCTTCACGACGAAGCCCTCCCGAGCGGGGCCTCGGGAGAGCCGAGGGGGCGCCTGCCGTCTAAGGAGGCCCTCGGGCGAGGCGTGAATTTGTCTGGGACCACTGTTCCGACCCGAGGCTGGGCTCGGGTAAGATCGCGTCCTTCGGGTAGACGAAGTTTTGGCTTAAACCGCATCCGTCAGTTGGTCTGAGGGTATTAACCAGCCGTGATTAGGAGCATTGGGGGTACCCCTAATTATGGTACCCGACACTTCTCTATGTAGGTCAAGTCCTCCTGGACTTCTAGACCTTCCACTAGCAACTGCTCTTCTAGCACACGTAGACAATTATTCAACTGAGACACATGAAAGACATCATGCACTGCGGATAAGCCTTCTAGCAGACTGAGCTGATAGGCCACTTCTCCACGCCTTGCGAGAATCTGGTACGGACCAACATAGCGGGGCACTCGCTTGCCTTTGACTCTGAATCTTCTGACTCCTCTGATAGGCGATAATTTCAGATAGACAAAATCTCCAACTTTGAAACTCAACTCTCTTCTTCTTATGTCTGCATAACTTCGCTGCCTTGACTGTGCTACCTTTATATTCTCCCGAACCATCTTGATGTTCTCTTCAGCTTTGAGCAGAATGTCTGGCCCAAACACTTGCTTTTCCCCAGGCTGATCCCATTGCAATGGAGTCCTACAACTCCTTCCATAAAGCGCCTGAAATGGTGACATCTTCAAGCTGGCCTGGTAACTGTTGTTATAGGAGAATTCTGCATAAGGTAATCTCTTGTCCCATCCGGACTGATCTTGCAACACACAGGCTCTCAACATGTCTTCAAGGATTTGACTAGTTCTTTCAGTCTGGCCGTCGTCTATGGATGGTAAGCTGAACTGAAATTCAGATGTGTGCCCAAGGCTTCATGCAATTGCTGCCAGAAATGAGAGGTGAACTGCATTCCTTTGTCTGACACTATCTTCTTTGGCACACCGTGAAGACAAACGATCCAGGACATGTACAACTCTACCAATACTGCACTGCTGTAGTTGGTCTTGACAGGTACGAAGTGGGCTGACTTAGTTAAACGGTCCACTACTACCCAAATGGAATCGTAGCCAGCTCGGGTGTGAGGCAATCCAACTATGAAGTCCATTCCGATTTCATCCCATTTCCACTGAGGAATTCGCAATGGCTGCAACAATCCAGCTGGCCTCTGATGCTCTGTCTTGATCCTTTGACAACTGTCACATATAGCCACGTGCTCTGCGATCTCCCTTTTCATTCCGTACCACCAGAACTTCTTCAGATCTTGATACATCTTCTCACTTCCAGGGTGTATAGAAAAAGCTGACTCATGAGCTTCCTTGAGGATCAACTCCCAAATGGACTGGACATTAGGAACACACAAGCGGTCCTTGAACCATATCACACCTTCTACATCTTCCCGAAAGTCTTTACCTCTTCATTCTAGAATCAGCTGCTGGATTTCACTGATCTTCTCATCATTCTTCTGTGTGTAACAACCCTGGTGTTACTGTTACTAAAACTTGAGCATAACATCATGAGCATTGGCATTTGCATATGTTTGACACACCTAGAGTGCATTCACTAGGCAAAGATTTCAAACAAGTTGTATTGATATGGCATTTTGCAAATAAGACCCTAGTGTAGGGTGCTTAACCTTAAATAGGGATCTAAGGGGTAAAACAGGAGCCAAATAGAGAAAACCCCAAAGATTAAGTGAAATAGTCATAAAAGTTACCAAGGATGGACCTACATTGTATTTACACCTCTGAGATACCAAAAACCCTAATGGGAACCCTCGAAAACCCTAAATCCAAACCCTAGGGGGTTAAGTGCAAAATTAGTCCACTTTTGGACTAAAGTGCAAAAGCCATGATAAATGAGTATCCTAAGTCATTTGGTTCACAAATGTGTGGATTTGTAAGCTAAATCTTGGATTTTGGACTTATTTGCAAAATAGACCTCATTTGAGTTCTATGCTAAGTCTGAAATCAGGGTTATAGTCTCAACTTTAGAGCTGTGTAACTTTCAAAATAGTGAGAATTCACCTTAGGGCACCACATCAACTTTGTAGCTCTATGATAGGGGAACAATTTTGCTTAAGAGTGTAAGCAAGCTTGTTATGAAAAATTTGGAGATAAGTGAGCCCAAAGATGGGCTGTCAGATTAAAATAAGCTGAAGATTATATGGTCAGTGGCATTGGATCATCTTTGGAGACAATTTATGACTAATCTAGTAAGAATTTGCCCATGGCTGCTATAACAAAGATGGAGATGGTATATTGGTCTACAATTTTGCTGCAGAGCCTCGGATTTGTTGCCATATGAGTTTGAGAGAAAATCGAGCTCAAAGATTGACTGTCAGGTTCATCTGAATGAAATTTGATGGTACAGTACCAGGACTGGATCAGACCGCCAGCGCGGCAACCTCACCGCCGGCGACCTCTCCACGCGTAGATTCGTGCCGCCGCCGTCCTGATTCGTGTGCGGGATGGAGTGGATAACGCCGGGGAGGGATAACCCGTACGTGGCGCCGTCTCCCAAGCCTAGCCAAAGTCTTCACCGGCGGCCACCGTGACTCAGTTAACTCTCACCGCGCTGTCACTCATTGCTGTGATCTCCCTCACTGTGCCTCCTACCGACGTGGTATGCATGCGCTTGTGATGTTATCCGTGGCCGGAGATCGGCTGTTGGGTCGCCGTGGCTATAAATAGCACGGTGGTCCACGGCGAGGTGTTTACCTCTTCACTAGTGAACCGATCGCAAAGCCAAATTCGCGCTGCCTCTGCCCCCTCCTCCCAAATTGATTATGCACGATAAAACTAGAGTCCCTTGCGGCTCTATAGTCCCAAGCTCCATCCTCAATTTCACCCAAGCACACCACGACGCCATTTTTCCCCAAATCGGTCAGCCGCGCCGCCGAGAACAGCGCGTCCGAGGCCAGCCCGCTCTGGTAAGAATTTGTTCAATCCAAGCGTTGTTTTAGTAGCTCTGCGTACTTGTGAAGCTTGTCGTGGCAACTATTAGCTCAATTCGGCCATGGTTGTGTGGGAACGCGAGCTCGTGGACACAGTGTTTGCCATGCACGTGAGCAGACCGTTCTCCAAGTGTTCAAGCCAAATTAAAGCACGTTCCTAGGTCACCTTGGGTAGGTTATACTTCCCCTGTCGCTCGACTGAGCATCCGTCGCTGGCCAGGGCCAGTCCGTGCGGCGTCGGTGATGAACGATGAGCGCGCCGTGGCCAGGGACGTTTGTGGAGAAGAATTAGAAGTGCGGGGTGGTTTCTGTAAACCGTCAGTGACTTATCGCAATAGTGCGTTGGTCTTGCTTCTGGATATTCAATCAAGCAGGGATCTCGGGGCAAAGTTGGCATGGGCACGGGCGCGGGCGCGCTTCTGCCCATTGCTGGGCCGCCTGTCCAACTTTAGAAATTGATAGAAAATGGTATAAAAATCCTAAAAATATCAAACCAATTTTCCTAGATTCCTTAATTTCCATAGTATTTAATAAAAATAGTTTTATGATTTTTAGGATAAATAGTGAATTTTGGGTCATTTAAAATAGCCTAAAGTATTGCTTCTGGATTTTTAGAAAAGCAATAATAATTCCAAAAATGCCCAAACTTTTTATATGAAGTCAAAACATTATTTAGAAGCTTTGGGTCGAATTTGGTTTGATTTGGACCTTGTTTGATAATTAGAACCCAAAACCACCACCCCCTTCTATTTGAACTTCACTCTTGACTCCGGAAACCCTAGGTTCTCGGAGTTCCGTGAAGGAAAATTGTATTCAAGACTTAAGATAATAAACTCTTATTATCTTTGCACTCTCATGAGCATTACATGGCATTCATTCTTATATACATATATATGGTTATATCTAGAAAACAAAGAAGAGGTTGAAGTAGAAGAAGAGAAGACTTCACCACCACCACCTACGGAACATCAGGCAGGGAATTGTTTTTACTTTGACATCTGCGGATCTGAGCCTGACTCACCTATAAACGAAGGCAAGCCCCAGTGCATTTGCCACCACCTTGTGATTTAAAGATCTTTTTCACTTGCTTGATGCATTAGGTGATAGGAGTTGATTGCTAAAACAATTCCTGCATTACCTTCCTTGAATTTGATTACCTTCCTTGATCACCGTTTTACAAAAGATTTTTGATGCTTAGCCTTGCTTTAGAAAAACAAAATGTTTTGTTTTTACAAGAGATGATGTGGCAAAAGTGGGTGGAATGTTTTTGAAAATAAAACTTGATGGTGGATCCATCATGGTCGTGATGGGTTCAACATCGGAAAAGATGTACCTCTGCCAGGTAACAAACTTTGGGTTTGAAATCATTAAGCTGAGACCGGGCGGGTGACTTGCACGAGAAAGGAGTCTCAGTGTAGTGTCTCCGTCTGAGTCGATTAAGGACCGTCTCGATGTAGGCTTGATGACCGAGGACCCTTTAACTGGTCACATGCCCCGTCATGGGTAAGCTTTGCCTCGGGCAGACTAATGCCAGAATAAGATAACACGCAATGGGCGTGGAGCGGTGGCGAGAGTAGCGTGTACCCTTCGTGGCAAGAGGCTGGACGGTGGTGTATCTGTGCTCTCGGTTGACGTGAACCTGATCTGGTCTTAAGAACCTCGGTGGCGGGTTGACATATGCAAGGGTTAAGTGCTACATATGTCGTGTGATCGGAGATCCTCAGTTGAGTATAATCGATTCAGATCGCCGACCTTCATGGTTATGAAGACTTGGTCACTGACCTATACGTAGAACTCCAGTAAAGATGAAGGGATTGACAAGAAATTGGCTAGTGCAGGTCAAGTGTTTGAACTAGGGTAGAAAGAACTCTAGTTGCAAGTAATCTTACTTCACTGGACAAAATAAAATTGGATTTTTAAGGATCTACTTTAGTAAGCATTTCTGCAAACAGAGTCATTGATTATTAATAGCCTTACCTTGACTCCCTTAAGCCAGCATACCCTTGAGAGTCTTTTCTTTAGTCGGGTAAGTCTTGCTGAGTAATTCCATACTCAGGGTTTTATTCCCTATTGTTTTTAGGTGAGGAAGCAACAAACTTTTGTTGTTTCTGTTCCAAGGTGGTCCCAAAAGAAGAAAAGCAAGAGTAAAGCTGCGGGAGGAAGAGTTCCTCCATAAGAACTTTTGTTTAAAAACTTATGGGGAGGGGTTTTTACCTCCCTTAGTTCTGTAATATTAATACTCTGCACTCATAAGTTATATCCTGGTCTATAATATATAACTTTGTCTTACTTTTAAAATAAAGGTAAGTTTATGTAACCGCTTCCGCATTCTCGTAACTCTGATGCTTGTAATGTCTGTGTGACGGGTAAAACGCTCTTGGGAAAGGTAAGAATAGCAGATACCGAACTTGTCAAGTGATTCAGGGGCACCTACAGGGTTGTCTGAGGTCCGTTGGACAAGGACAACTGTAGGTGGGCCTAATGACTTGGGAGGTTCCGTCACACTGTGCTTCTTTGATTTCCCGCTCTAGGGTAGGCTCTAACTCAACTGTCACTCCTCGCACATTGTTCAGAAATCTGAGGCTCAACCTATCAAACTCTTTGGCCAGCTCATAAGGCATCGGATGAGCGACCATCATATTGACTTGACTTTTCCTGCTCAAAGTATCTGCCACTACGTTCGTGTTGCCTGGATGGTAATGAATCTCCAATTCATAGTCTTTGATCAACTCTAACCATCTTTGTTGTCTCATATTCAGCTCCGACTGAGTGAATATGTACTTCAGACTCTTGTGGTCTGTGTAAACATCGCATCTCTGTCCATACACATAGTGCCTCCATGTCTTCAGTGCATGAACCACCGCTGCCAACTCTAGGTCATAGATTGGGTAATTCTTCTCATGAACCTTTAGCTGTCAGGACGAGTAAGCCACAACTCTTCCCTCCTACATCAACACACATCCCAATCCAATGTAACAAGCATCACAATACACTGAGAAGGGCTTGTGCACATCAAGCAAGACTAAGACAGGTGCTGTATTCAACTTCTCTTTCAGCGCTTCAAAGGCCTCTTGACATTTTTGGATCCACTTGAACTCAATCTTGTTGCCTAGCAAAGCTGTCATTAGTTTCGCGATCTTTGAAAACCCTTCAATGAATCGCCGATAATATCCGACCATTCCAATGAAGCTCTTGATTCCTCGAGCATCTGTTAGCGCTTTCCAGTTTAGAATGTCTGCCACTTTCTTCGGATCCACAGCCAATCCTTCTTTGTTGATTATGTGACCCAAGAACAGGACTTCACTGATCCAGAACTCGCACTTACTCAACTTTGCATACAACTGGTGCTCTCGCAATCTCTGCAATACCATCCTCAGATGATCCGCGTGCTCTTCTTTGCTTTGAGAATATATAAGAATGTCATCAATAAATACCACCACAAACTTGTCGAGATAATCCATGAATACACTGTTCATAAGATTCATGAAGAAGGCTGGTGCATTCGTTAGGCCAAAAGACATCACAGTGAACTCGTACAACCCATACTTGGTAATGAATGTCGTCTTCGAAATGTCTGAAGGTCGAATCCTGAGTTGATGATAACCTGACCTCATATCTATCTTTGAAAACACGCTGGCTCCTCTCAACTGGTCAAACAGATCTTCTATTCTAGGCTAGGGGTACTTGTTCTTGATCGTGACTTCATTTAGAGCTCGATAATCGATACACATCCTTCTGGTGCCATCTTTCTTCTCTACGAACAGAACAGGGGCGGCCCAAGGCAAGGTGCTTGGCCTTATATAACCTTTCTCTGACAGCTCATCAATCTGAAGGATTACAGGGAGGCTACGCTAGCGCAAAACAAAAATTTCAACCCCATAAAACCAAGAACTACTGCGGTTATAGGTCATGGAATTACCACTAGACGCGCAGAGCAGCGGAAGACGTCTCGATGTAGACGAACGCGTCGAGCAGTGCCGTGCAGTCGTCGGCGTCCTTCACGTCCTCGCACGGTTCATCCTAGTGCTCCAGATGTAGCACCTCCGAGGTATCCACACGTACAGGGAGGAAGCGCCGTGTATCGAACTGCTAGGTTCGCGATGGCAGCTTGGCGAGGGCGAGAGGCGAGCGGCTACTCGTTTGCTGGTGGCGAATTAGGGTTAGCCTAACCGCGCCCCCGCCCCTCATTATATAGGCGTTATGGTGGGCTTCAGACACCGAGGCCCATCAGTAACCCTAAAGCCCAGACTAATTTCGGATCTAATCCGAGTTAGGCTTCCTTCCCCTTAAGTGTGTGACCCTATAGGTTCACGTACAAATAGACATAGCCCGAGTACTCTTACTTGGCCCAATAATTGACAGCGGCCTCTAGCAAGACATGTCAACTCCTATGCGCACGTAAAGATCATATCAGACGAACCATTTCAACATTACGTACATGTTGTTCCCTTTGTCTCATGATATTTGGTCTGGCTCTAAGCTGACCTCTCTTTCTCGATACTGTGAATTGGAATCCTTTCAATGGTTAACTCTTAACCCTAGCACGGCCATGCATTTCTTGATCCAATCACTCGAGGGGCCTAGAGATATCTCTCTCACAAAGAGAGGGACAAATTCCATCTTGACTGACCATGCCTCACAGCATGCTTCCTGACAAACCCAAAACTACCTTTATAACTACCCAGTTACGGAATAGCGTTTGATAGTCCCTAAGTAAGTCAATTCACATCTTGAGAACATGCGACAATCTCAGGTCTAAGGATACAGTATCCATGTTGCAAAAAGAGAACTATATTACAATATCTCACGTTGGGTCGGTCCAGCCTCATGTCATACATGCGCCCACATTATTAGTTTAACATCTCCATGTTCATGACTTGTGAAATGTAGTCATCAGCTAATACATGTGCTAGTCATCGACTCTGACTAGGGACATCATTTAGAATAACCATATAAGTAAAGAATCTCACAAACAATTCACATAATTGCTAATCAATACAAGGTGCCTTCCATGGATATTCAATTAAGCAATATATATATCATGGATACAAAGAAATATGCTCATCTCTATGGTTATCTCTAGGGCATATTTCTAACAGTCTCCCACTTGCACTAGAGTTAATCTAGAAGATATCTAATACCCATAGATCTCATGTGTGCCTCATGCTAACGTTGTGGAAGAGGTTTTGTCAAAGGATCAGCAACATTCAAATCCATATGTATTTTGCATATCTTTATCTCACCCCGCCTAACGAATTCCCATATGAGGTGAAACTTCCGCGGTACGTGTTTGTTTTTCTGGTGGTTCCTTGGCTTCTTAGCTTGCGCAATAGCCCCATTGTTGTCACAGTAGAGGTTCAATGGACTAGATGCATTAGGAAACACACCAAGCTCGATGAGGAACTTCCTTATCCAAACACCTTCCTTCGCAGATTCAGAAGCTGCAATGTACTCGGCTTCTGTTGTAGAATCAGTCACAGTCTCCTGTTTGGAACTCTTCCAACTAACAGCACCACCATTTATTATGAACACAAAACCTGATTGCGATTTTAACTCGTCTTGGTCAGTTTGGAAGCTAGCATCGGTGTAACCAGTTACAACGAGCTCCTCCTTACCCCCATATACCAGGAACATATCTTTAGTCCTTCTTAAGTACTTAAGAATGCCTTTTACCGCTGTCCAGTGACCCTCACCTGGATCAGCCTGGTACCTACTCGTAGCACTTATAGCGTATGAAACATCTGGGCGTGTACTTATCATGGCATACATGATTGATCCAATTGCTGAGGTGTATGGTACCATACTCATGCGCTCCCGCTCATTAGCCATCGCAGGACATTGCATCTGGCTAAGGTGTATACCATGTGACATAGGTAAGAACCCTTTCTTGGACTGTTCCATGTTGAACCGTTTCAAAACCTTGTCAATGTACGTATCTTGACTTAATCCTATAAGCCTCTTCGACCTATCTCTATAGATCCTTATGCCCAAAATATATGTTGCTTCCCCTAAGTCCTTCATAGAAAAACTCTTTTTCAATGAAGCCTTGACGGACTCCAGCATAGGAATGTCATTCCCAATCAATAATATGTCATCCACATACAAGATCAGAAATACAACAACGCTCCCACTTTCCTTCTTGTAAACACAAGCTTCTTCTTCATTCTGATGAAAACCAAGCCCTTTGATCACTTCATCAAAACGAATGTTCCAACTCCGAGATGCTTGCTTCAACCCATAAATGGATTTCTGAAGTTTGCATATCTTTCCAGCATTGATCGGATCGACAAAACCCTCGGGCTGTATCATATACATGTCCTCATCTAGGTTTCCATTAAGGAAAGCTGTTTTGACATCCATCTGCCAAATCTCATAATCGAAATATGCGGCAATAGCTAGAATGATCCGAATAGATTTAAGCATCGCTACTGGCGAGAATGTCTCGTCATAGTCAAGTCCTTGAACTTGTCGAAAACCCTTTGCAACAAGTCGAGCCTTATAGATGTGAACATTTCCATCCATGTCTTTCTTCTTCTTATAGATCCATTTGCATTCTATGGGTCTAACACCATCAGGCGGGTCAACCAAGTTCCAAACTTGATTTTCTCCCATGGAATCTATCTCGAATCTCATGGCGACTTGCCATTTCTCGGAATCTGGGTCCATCATCGCTTCTGCATATGTTGCAGGTTCGTCGTTGTCTAACAACAACACTTCCCCATTGCCTAACAATAGCACTTCTCCTCGTGCCTCGCGAAGCCTTGCTGACCTTCGTGGTTGTGGTGGTGATTCTCTTGCCATAGACGTCTCAACTTGTTCTGCTACATTAGCATCACTTGTTGAATCTTGTCCCACTGGCTCATCCTGAACTTCTTCAAGATACACCTTTTGTTTACTTTTCTCTCTTTTGAGAAACTCTTTCTCTAAGAACACACCGTTCCGGGCGACAAACACTTTGCCCTCTGACCGGTGGTAAAAGTAATATCCTAAAGTTTCCTTTGGATATCCCACGAACATGCACTTGTCCGATTTTGGAGTGAGTTTATCCGATTGAAGTCGCTTGACGTAAACCTCACAACCCCAAATCTTCAGAAAAGACAAACTGGAAGTCTTCTCAGTCCACATCTCATATGGTGTCTTAACTACGGACTTAGACGGTACCCTATTTAGTGTGAAAGCTGCTGTTTCTAGAGTGTATCCCCAAAACGGCAAAGGTAGGTCTGACTGGCTCATCATTGATCAAACCATATCCAATAAAGTCCGATTACGTCGCTCAGACACGCCATTCCTCTGAGGCGTTCTAGGCGGCGTAAGCTGTGGAACAATTCCACAACTCCTTAGATGATTGCTAAACTCATGACTCAAATATTCACCTCCACGATCTGATAGCAGTGCTTTAATTTTCTTGCCACGCTAATTTTCTACTTCATTCTGAAACTCTTTGAACTTTTCTAAGGATTCAGACTTGTGTTTCATTAAGTAGACATACCCATATCTACTAAAATCATCAGTGAAGGTTATGAAGTATTGGAATCCTCCCCTAGCTGTCGTACTCATTGGTCCGCACACATCAGTATGTATGAGTTCCAATAAATCTAATGTCCTCTGCGGTAAACCTGTGAAGGGCGCCTTGGTCATCTTACCAAGTAAGAAAACTTCACATGTCTCGTATGATTCAAAATCAAACGAAGTTAAAAGCCCATCAGAATGAAGCTTCTTCATGCGATTCTCACTTATATGACCCAAACGACAGTGCCACATGTAGGTAGGACTTAAATCATTAGGCCAAGGCCTTTTAGCACTAATATTACAGATAGGTGCATCATCAAGATTTAAAATGAATAACCCATTCATAATGGATGCAAAAGCCACAAACATGCCATTCTTAGAGATCACACAACCATTGTTTTCACTCGCAAATGAATAACCATCCTTCATCAAACATGAAGGAGACATAATGTTTCGACTCATACTAAGAACTAGATAACAATTATTTAACTCCAAAATAAATCCTGATGGGAGGTGGAGTTGCATCGTCCCGACGGTCAACGCAGCAACTCTTGCATTATTGCCTACCAGGAAATCAACTTCTCCTCTTTTCACGCTTCTACTTCTTATCATTCCCTGCATCGAATTGCAAATATGGGCAACCGATCCGGTATCAAATACCCAAGAATTAATATAAGAATCAGCAAGAAAAATTTATGTAATGTGAATAACAAGTGTACCTGCTGCGACTGTACCCTTACCGCCGCGATCCTTAATAGAGGCCAAGTACTGCTTGCAATTCCTTTTCCAGTGACCAAGTTCTTTGCAATAAAAGCACTCTGCATCTGCAGCTGGTCCAGCCTTGGGCTTTTGATTTGGCTTGGATACTGTATCCTTTGCCTTGCCCTTCTTCTTTTGAGATTTACCCTTCTTCTTAAAGTTGGGTTTGTTTTGGACCGCCATCACATGGCCGCTGCTGCCAGCGCTTTTCTTTATGTCCCCCTCTGCTGTTTTCAGCATGCCACATAGTTCATTGAGGCCCCTCTCCGCCCCATGCATATGGTAGTTCGTAATGAAGTTTCCATAGCTGGGCGGAAGAGATGCCAAAATGAAGTCAGTGGCCAACTCTTGGCTTATTGGGAAGCCTAGCTTCTCCAACCTCTAACTGTAACCAACCATTTTGATTACGTGTGGCCCAACTGCTGCGCCTTCTGCTAGCTTGCATTCCAGAAAGGCTTTGGACACATTGAACCTTTCAGTCCTAGCCTGAGTCTGGAACATATCCTTGAGCGCCACGATCATATCGTGCACCTCATGGTTTGTCTCAAACTGCATCTGTAGCTCAGGCTCCATGCAAGCAAGCATTAGGAACTCACTTCAAGATTAGCATCCATTGCTTTCTTGTAAGCGGTTTTAGCTGCAGCAGTTGCATTTTCACTAGGATCCTCTGGCAGTGGGGTGTCTAGAACGTCTTCCTTTTTTCAGCCCTGAGAACAATTCTCAGGTTACGGATCCAATCCGTATAGTTTGTTCCATTTAACTTATCCTTTTCAAGAATTGATCACAAAGTAAATGTTGGTGTGCTAGGTGCCATTTATCTACAACAAAATAATGCAAAAATACTAAGACAAAAATATCCATGACAGAGTAAATCATATTAAACATTTAATAGTCTACTCCCACTAAAATCAATATCCCTCGATTGATACTTAGTGATTCAGAACCCACAACTAACAAGTCTACTAGTGAGCTTTAGCATCACCGCTAGAAGACAAGGTAGATCGGTAAGCAACTCCTTGCTAATCATATCATATATATGACTTCTGTTGTTGGGTGACATCTCTATGTCTCGGCTCCCAACCTTATGCCCCAAAGTCCTTAACCATTAAGCTGACTTTGTTTAAGTTAACCAACCCTTTCTGCAGTTCGTATCCGATACAAACCTATCTAGTCAAGGAAAACTGGTGGCACCCTAATTTCATAGACCCACAACCAATTGTACAAGACTTATGATAGTGCAAGGTTTGGAGAGGCATTTAAGCTTAAACATTTATGAGGGATCGTCCTACTTATATCATCACATGCAAGGACATATATGCAATATGAACAAGTAGAACATTAAGAATGGCATTCACACAACAGTTGTGATTCGGTATGGCTTGCTGTCACATGGTGATCCCCATCTCCAATAATCTATCCATCACGATGATCTGAGAGCACCTAGAGGGGGGGTGTTGGGGACTTGTTCTCAAATGCTAAGAGTTAAGAACAAGGCAACATAAAAAGTGTTAAATGTTAAAGTCCTTCGTCCTTCGAAACATTATGCCCCTTTGGGAAATAGTGAATTTCGGACGAAGGTTACGAGAGACATACCTTCGTAGGTACAACAAGTAATGACGAAGGATTCATACAAAGGATGAGATATAATATAAATATTTAAACATTACCACAGAATCATTTCTATTTTATTATCATGTAAAAATAGAAATGATTTCAAATTACAAATGTACCTTCGATCTTGAGGGAAGGCAAAAGTGCAAGCATGACGCAAAAAGCAAATGCCAAGTCAGCGTCTCCAGTACGGGAGTACTGTTCACCTATTTATAGGCGTGGGACGCAGCCCATGCAAAATTACATTCGTGTCCATTACATTTGCTAATGACTTATGGGAATCTATTAAGGCCTAAGTAGTCTTTTTATCTTTAAGTCGGTTCCCCCCTTTCTGCTATCGCGACGAAGCTTTCTGCGCATAGCTTCGGCTGTGCACCATCCTTCGTGCAGCTTGGTAATCAGCTTCGTACAGCTTGGGCTTCGTTCTGACCGTACTCCATGTTCATGATCTGAGTCTGAAGATACCTGTTCATATAATTCACTTGGAAAATATTGTCAAATCATGTTTTTGAGGACCTTCAGAGGACGAAGGCCCCCAACAGTAGCCCCTCGCAATATTAATTTGTTAATGATAAATTCAGATTGCGATATGGACGAAGGCCTTAAGCCGAAGGTCCGAAAAAACACCTTCCCTTTGCTAGAATAGCAAAAGTCACTGACACCTGGGACCACTCAGCTTCCGTCATATCGAGTGTATAAATAGGAGCCCGCCACATTTGATTTGGCACGCTCCCTTTGCCATCTGTCTTTCCTGCTTATAAAACTTTCTGCCCAAAAATATTTGTTTTCTTTCCTAGTTTTAAGCTTCGGGAGCGAGAAGTAGGATCTCCGAAGAGATGTCTGAGGAGAAGAAGGCTGTTGTCGAGATGAAGCTAAGTCTTTCTGAAGAGAAGAACCTGGGCTTTCTTGAGGCAATGTCGAAGACCAATACAGAAAAGATTACCAAAGAGATTTTGGAAGGTTTATCTGAAGATACTGGTGACAGCGACAGTTATGATGTAGAAAGCGGCAGGGGAGAGTCTGAAGATCGACCATGGCGGCCAAGTCACTCGGTTTTTGGGAAAACCACTATTAAGCAGAGTCATATTGACAATATGAGGGGAAGATATTTTCGAGATATATCTATTGTGAGGGCTGACGCTGGAGAAAAGACTTCTCCCACCCCCGAAGAAGATGAGGTCGTGATCTTCCGAAGCTTTCTCAAAGCTGGGCTTCGGTTCCCCCTAAGCAGCTTTGTTGTCGAAGTCCTGAAGACATTTCAAATCTACCTTCATCAAATTACTCCCGAAGCTATCATAAGAATGGGAATCTTTGTCTGGGCTGTGAAAAGCCAAGGTTTAGAACCAAATGCTAAAAGCTTTTGCAAAATTCATGAGTTGGTATATGAGACGAAGCCCTGGGGGAAAGAACAATATCACAACAACTTTGGTTGTTACAGCTTCGGTGCCCGCTCCGGGTCAAGCCGCCCTGTGCCAACCTTTCGGAAGAGGTGGCCCGGTACCTGGATGACAGAATGGTTCTATGTAAAGAATGACTTGACAGCGCAGGAAGATGTTAAGAGTATCATTATGCGCCCCATTTGGCAACGCTTCGGACTACGAAAGCCGAAGGTTGAAATGGATGAAGCGGCCGAAGAATGCCAAAGAGCCTTCGGCGTAGTCTGCTCTTTTATTGGGACAAGGGATCTGGTCCAAGAGCATATTGCCTTCAGGGTGTGGCCACTTGCAGGAAAGTGGGAAATGCCGAAGGAGACCATCAAAGAGTCTGACGAAGGTGGACTAGTCAGACTAAAATACTCATTCAAATACGGGGATAAATTTGTTGAACCTGATGACGACTGGTTAAAAAGCATTGAAACATTAAGTGACGAACTGCTTGGGGTATATTTGAAGGCCGAGAATACTGCATTATCGGCAACCTTCGGAGGCCGAAAGAAGAAGAGGCTCAACCGGGTATTTGATGCAATCGGGTTTGTCTACCCTGACTATCATTATCCGATGCTGGGCCGTAAAAGAAAAAATACTTCTCCTGCAATAGAAGTTGCCACAAGTGCCTCTAGCGAGCCAGCGCCGCAAAGAAAAAAGATGAAGGTGCTCACCCACCGGGCGCGTTTTATTGAGCCGGCCACAGTGCCTGAATTTATTGGTGAAGTCTCTTTGACCTCTAAAACTACAGAACCAGCTCCAGTGCCGAAGATAGAAGAAAAAACTGAAGCGCCTTCAGCAGAGAAGGCAGAAAAACCGAGAATTGAAGGACCAAAAATATTGGAAATCTTAAGTCCTTCAGCAAATGTTGAAACAATAAAAAATCAAAAGGGCCCGTCGGTGACCCCGAAAAGAAAAAGAATGGTGAACGTGTTAGATGTTTTGGAGACAATTAAGTCTTCAAGCACAACTCCAAAGAAGACTGTTGAACTTTCTGAAGTGTCTACTGAAGCTTTAATTGCTGAAGCTTCGAAGCAACAACTTGAAGTTGAAGCTGGGACTTCAGAGCCCACCAAGGAACAACCTTTGGAAATCGAAGGAAAAATAAAAATGCCAGAGCCAATTTTGGTTGAAGAAATTGACACTGTTGCCCCCGAAGCTTCTTCCACCATATGCGATTACATTGTGCGACATGCTTCGGGGAAAAAATTATTTGAAGAAGAGATTTATGAAGCCAACCACTATGCCAAAGAATTAAAATATCCGAAGGGGGCACTAGTGTTCAATGGGACAAGCGAAGATGACTTCCTATACTGTCTCCCTGACAACAAAGAATTATCTGTCTGCCGGGAGATGGCTAGGAGTATGGGGTTTCCGAAGCTTGAAGCTGGACTATGCGCTATGACGAAGGAGGATCTCGCGGATAGTCTTGCGTATAATAGCCTAAAGGTATGGGAATTGGGCGCTTGGAAATTTTATAATTCGTAACTCATTCTTTTATTCTTATACCAACTTTTTTTTTCTTTTTTTTACATGTAGGGTTTAATCCTAAGCAACGCATTGAGAGCACAAAAGAATGCCGAAGATGAGAGCTATGAAATTGCGTTCAACAACCTACGGTCAGAAGTTATTAAACTGAGAAACGAAGCTCTGGAAAAGGATAAGATTCTGCTTACATTGGTAGACAAGGTAAAAAAGGACGAAGCTGCCTCAAAGGTCCAGGCCGAAGCCCAAAAACGTGAGATTAAAGATCTTCAGAAACAGCTAGCTAGAGCTAAAGAGGAACGTATGCTTGAAGAAACAAAACGAGAGCTTAGCGATCAACTGGCCAATCATTTAGAGATAAGTGTTAAGGAGCTTCGTGCATCCCAGAGAAAATGCTACGTTAAATCTATAGAATGCGTCAAAAAGATAAAATCCAGCTTCGCCGGCGTTGGCGCATTCTCTAGTGAAGAGAACTTCTCAAGAGGCAATCTCGAAGGTCCACTGGAATGGATCAGTCACGAAGCAGAGGCCTTCGAGGAAATCCTGAGTAGCCGCGGTGACATCTGCGCTTTTTCGGGCGCCAGAGGAGTTGCTACTGTTTTGGAGAGGAAAGGTTGCGATCACATTAAGCTTCTTGCGCAATCCGAAGCCACTTTATCCGCTGAAGATATTAAAGACCCCTCGACCGAAGCTAGCCAGGTTGGTGGAAAATTTTTCACCGACGTCTGGGACAATGGTGGCCGAGAAATGGCCCAGGAAATTATTCGAAGAAGCGAGCAAGGTATACATGATGCTAGGGAAGTAGCCAAGGCCGCTGAAAAAAGCGCAGAGCCCAAAAGCCAAATAGGTACCAACTAGTGGTTTTTAGGTCTGTTGTAATTTTTGATTTTCGAACTTGCTCATGGTTTGTAATAATAACATAGACATATATTCTCTTCCCTCAGAACCTGCTGGATCGTCTGCTGACCCTCACACGAAAGGGGATGATGAAATTAAACAAATGGCCGAAGGTATCATGGATAAAGTTGTTGAACAACTTCTAAATGAGGCTGCCGAAGTAGTACTAAGAGAAGACTAGATGTTATTAGAAAAAACATTTGAAGTGTGATCTATGTAATATTTTGTACACTTGAATGTAATATACAAGTCTCTTTTCATTATTCAATTCTTTACGATGCATGAAATTCTACATACATACCATTTTTTGAGCCTTCGGCGAAAAAACACCTTCCCTTCTTTTCATGCTTCGTGAAGAAGACATTCTCCTTTAATACTATTCTGATGAAGTACATCCACGCTTCGTGAAAATATTCTCCGAAGCTGTATTCCGAAGATCA
The DNA here is from genome assembly GCA_029449295.1 of Zea luxurians. NCBI lineage: Eukaryota > Viridiplantae > Streptophyta > Magnoliopsida > Poales > Poaceae > Zea > Zea luxurians. The sequence continues at coordinate 30,531,665 of JAOPSE010000001.1, read as the reverse complement.
ACATTGTATTCCCTCGTGACTTTGCACGATTTTCACTTTCTCAAAGCGTCCTTTCGAAGGTTGATACTGTGTCCCCTTCTTTTGCCATATGCAACATGATGTATGATGCTTATGCTATGCAAAATGATGTGATGATGCTATGTTATGTGAATGACATTTGTTCCGAAGATACACACATATCCCCATAAAACACAAAATATCTTTATATCAGCACTAACTTTTCGCTATAAGCTCTGCATTCCCTTAGGAACGTCTTTGGAGCTTCTTCGCCTTTTACTTAGGCGGTATCAGCGTTGACTTTTCGCTGTAAGCTCTGCATTCCCTTAGGAACGTCTTTGGAGCAGAAAACTTACACTGCGCTCCCTTTGGAACGGCTTTTTGTGACTTCAGCAACTTACTCTGCGCTCCTTAGAACGACTTTTTGTGGCTTCGAAGGATTTTTAATAATTCGAAGGTCCTTCTTGTTATCGCAAATTTTTAAGCTTCAGCAAATTAAGCCTGTGGAGAAAATAGGTTTTCCTCGTGACCAACAACGAAACTGTTACATGAAAACTGAAATGTTCTTTTATTACACAAAAAATAGAACTAAATGGAAAAGACTGCTATCAAGGTAGGATATTTGTCAATAAATGTGCTTCGACTCTGGCACAGTGCTATTGACTGTGCGAGCTTCAGATTGTTCTCTGAGATCCCTTTGGTGTGGAGCATATTGGCTCCCTTCCAGTTGTTGGCCTTGTTGCAGCGGTGGTGGAGGCGGAGGCTGTTGCCATGAAGCTTGGGGTTGACTCGCCGAAGCTACAGAAACTGCAGGGTGGTTGCCCACGTATTCTGGGATGTAAGGCTGATGGTACGAAGCAGTATGCATGACCTGCTTCGGCTGAACTTATTGCGCTGCAGCTTCGGCTATCTCCTTTTGCTTTTGGATGGTAACATGGCACATCCTGGTGGTATGGCCCTTGTTTTCACCACAGAATAAGCAAAATACTCTCCTTGGTTGATCTCCAAACCTTCCGCCGAAGCCCCTGGCGCCTCTGCCTCTTGGGGCTGGTGGCCGGAAGAAAGTTTGCTGTTGCCCCGAAGCCTGTGAGGAGCACTGCGGCCTGTTCTGCTGACTCCCCTTATCATCATTTTGAGTAGAGTTGTGGATGGACCTGACATGCCTCGGATAGAATCTTCCTCCGAAGCCCCTGGTCATTTCAGAAAATCTAAAAGCCTCCTCCCTTCTTTGGCGAAAATCATTGTCGGCACGAATGTACTCGTCCATCTTCTGGAGCAGCTTCTCCAAAGTCTGAGGAGGCTTCCTAGCAAAGTATTGAGCTGAAGGTCCAGGACGAAGCCCCTTGATCATGGCTTCGATGACAATTTCATTGGGCACCGTTGGTGCCTGCGCCCTCAAACGCAAGAACCTTCTGACATACGCCTGAAGGTATTCTTCATGATCCTGAGTGCACTGGAACAAGGCCTGAGCAGTGACCGGCTTCGTCTGAAACCCTTGAAAGCTGGTTAACAACATGTCCTTCAGCTTTTGCCATGAAGTGATCGTTCCTGGTCGAAGGGAGGAATACCAGGTCTGAGCAACATTCCTGACAGCCATAACAAAAGACTTTGCCATGACTGCAGCATTGCCACCATACGAAGATATTGTTGCTTCGTAGCTCATCAAAAACTGCTTCGGGTCAGAATGGCCATCGAACATGGGAAGCTGGGGCGGCTTGTAGGACGGAGGCCAAGGTGTAGCCTGCAGCTCAGCGGACAGGGGAGAAGCATCATCGAAAACAAAATTTCCATGATGGAAATTGTCATACCAGTCATCTTCGTTGAAGAAGCCCTCCTGATGAAGGTCTTTTTGTTGAGGCCTTCTGTTCTGCTCATCGTGAGTAAGATGGCGAACTTCTTCAGAAGCTTCGTCTATCTGCCTTTGCAGCTCAGCTAGCCTGGCCATCTTTTCCTTCTTCCTCTGCACCTGTTGATGAAGCATCTCCATATCCCTGATCTCTTGGTCTAGCTCATCCTCCTGAAGCGCTGGGCTGACGGCCTTCCTCTTCTGGCTTCGGGCCTCCCGAAGAGAGACGGTCTCCTGGTTGGGGTCCAGCGGTTGCAGAGCTGCAGCCCCAGTCGCTGAAGCTTTCTTCGGCGCCATAGCGAGGGTCTATGACTTCCGAAGGTGTTCAAAAAACTCAAAGTGGAAGTGAGTTCACCGGAGGTGGGCACCAATGTTGGGGACTTGTTCTCAAATGCTAAGAGTTAAGAACAAGGCAACATAAAAAGTGTTAAATGTTAAAGTCCTTCGTCCTTCGAAACATTATGCCCCTTTGGGAAATAGTGAATTTCGGACGAAGGTTACGAGAGACATACCTTCGTAGGTACAACAAGTAATGACGAAGGATTCATATAAAGGATGAGATATAATATAAATATTTAAACATTACCACAGAATCATTTCTATTTTATTATCATGTAAAAATAGAAATGATTTCAAATTACAAATGTACCTTCGATCTTGAGGGAAGGCAAAAGTGCAAGCGTGACGCAAAAAGCAAATGCCAAGTCAGCGTCTCCAGTACGGGAGTACTGTTCACCTATTTATAGGCGTGGGACGCAGCCCATGCAAAATTACATTCGTGTCCATTACATTTGCTAATGACTTATAGGAATCTATTAAGGCCTAAGTAGTCTTTTTATCTTTAAGTCGGTTCCCCCCTTTCTGCTATCGCGACGAAGCTTTCTGCGCATAGCTTCGGCTGTGCACCATCCTTCGTGCAGCTTGGTAATCAGCTTCGTACAGCTTGGGCTTCGTTCTGACCGTACTCCATGTTCTCTGAGTCCGAAGATACCTGTTCATATAATTCACTTGGAAAATATTGTCAAATCATGTTTTTGAGGACCTTCGGAGGACGAAGGCCCCCAACAGGGGGTGAATAGGTGATCCTATGAAACTTAAAACTTAAGCCACAAAACTTGGTTAATCGTTAGCACAATAATTGCCAAGTGGCTAGAGAGGAATCTCAACAAAACACAATAAACACAAGAAATCAATCACAGAGATGGCACAGTGGTTATCCCGTGGTTCGGCCAAGACCAACGCTTGCCTACTCCACGTTGTGGCGTCCCAACGGATGAGGGTTGCAATCAACCCCTCTCAAGCGGTCCAAAGACCCACTTGAATACCATGGTGTTTTGCTTACTTTTTCTCAATCCTGTTTGCGAGGAATCTCCACAACTTGGAGCCTCTCGCCCTTACACTTGAAATTCACAAGAAGCACGGAGCAAGGGAGGGATTAACAACGCACTCAAGACAAGAAATCACAGCAACACCACGCACACAAGTCGCAACGAGAGCTCACAACACAACTCAATGAGTTCACCACTCAACTAGAGCTCTAATCGCTATCGCAAAGAATCAAAGGCACGGAATCGATGTCTTGGTGCTTAGGAATGCTTAGGAGATGCTTAGGAGATGCTTGGTGTGCTCCTCCATGCGCCTAGGGGTCCCTTTTATAGCCCCAAGGCAGCTAGGAGCCGTTGAGAGCAATCTAGGAAGGCTGATCTTGCCTTCTGTCGACTAGCGCACCGGACAGTCCGGTGCACACCGGACACTGTCCGGTGCCCGATTTCCTTCCATAAATGGCACAGTCGACCGTTGGCAGCCAGAGAGCCGTTGGCGCACCGGACATGTCCGGTGCACACCGGACAGACCGGTGCCCCCTTCTAACCGTTGGCTCGGCCACGTGTCCCGCACAGATCGCGCGGCCGACCGTTGGCCCTGCCGACCGTTGGCTCACCGGACAGTCCGGTGAATTATAGCCGTACGTTGACGATGAATTCCCGAGAGTGACGAGTTCGCCTGTGAACGGCCCACCGAATAGTCCGGTGCACCACCGGACAGTCCGGTGAATTATAGCCGTACACCGCCATCGAAGTCCCGAGAGCAGCCACTTTGCTCGAGCCAGCCTGGCGCACCGGACACTGTCTGGTGCACCCAGACTGAGCAGACTTTGGCTGCTTGAGCCATCTCTTCTCCAACTCGATTTTTTCTGTTTCCATCACTTAGACACAATACATTAGTCCATAAAACAATGTACTAAGTCTGAGAAACATACCTTTATCCTTGATTTGTACTTTGTCCACCTTTTTACAATTAGGCACTTGTGTTGGACACTAAATCACCAAAATACTTAGAAATGGCCCAAGGGCACATTTCCCTTTCAATCTCCCCCTTTTTGGTGATTTATGCCAACACAACATAAAGCAAGTAGAACAAGTACAAAATCACTTCAAATAAGAACTCAAATTATTTTGATTCAAATTTGACATATATGGATCACTCTATGCCACCACTTGGTTTGTTTTTTGCAAATCAAACTCAAATTCCTATCTCTAAGTCAAAACCACTTGTAGAGACATAAAGAGAGGTTTTCCAAAGAAATTTGATCAAGGATTTCAAAAACTCCCCCTTTTTCCCATAATCAACACTTCTCCCCACAAGAGACAATAAAAGAGTTTGACAAACCAAAAGCTCTAATCTACTATTTTCAAAATTTCTCAAGTGGTAGCTGATCCATCTATTGCTTTGGCCTTTATTTTCTCCCCCTTTGGCATCAAGCACCAAAACGGGATCAATCTTGGCCCTTTAACCCCATTGCCTCACCAAAATCTTCAAATGAGAACACAAAGGCAATAAGAGTATAAAGATGAACTTGGAAAAGTTACTCTTTTCATCGGAGTGCAGTGGAAGTCTTGCATGGTCCAAGTCCACCTTTTCTCTTTCAATCCTCCTTTGAGGCTAAAACAATCAAACTCAAGTACATGGTTAGTCTCAAAGGGTCAAGTTGTAGCACAGCTCCCCCTAAATATGTGCATCACTTGCAAAAAGGACTTGTGAGGTCCAGGGAGTGTTTGTACAACTTGAGCACCACAATATAAGCAACACAATGCAGAATGAACATGATCAAAGGCATAAACACATGTATGCTACAATTCAATCCAAGTTCCGCGAATCTAAGATATTGAGCTCACTACGCAGCCTGCAAAAGGTCTTCTCATCTAGAGGCTTGGTAAAGATATCGGCTAGCTGGTTCTCGGTGCTAACATGAAACACTTCGATATCCCCCTTTTGCTGGTGGTCTCTCAAAAAGTGATGCCGGATGTCAATGTGCTTTGTGCGGCTGTGCTCAACAGGATTTTCCGCTATTCGGATAACACTCTCATTGTCACATAGGAGTGGGACTTTGCTCAGATTGTAGCCAAAGTCCCGGAGGGTTTGCCTCATCCAAAGTAGTTGCGCGCAACACTGTCCTGCGGCAACGTACTCGGCCTCAGCGGTGGATAGGGCAACGGAGGTATGTTTCTTAGAGTTCCATGACACCAGGGACCTTCCTAAGAATTGGCACGTCCCCGATGTACTCTTCCTATCGACCTTACATCCAACATAGTCAGAATCTGAGTACCCAATCAAGTCAAAGTTAGACCCCTTTGGATACCAGATCCCGAAGCAAGGCGTAGCGACTAAATATCGAAGAATTCGCTTCATAGCCACTAAGTGACACTCCTTAGGATCAGATTGAAATCTAGCACACATGCATACGCTAAGCATAATATCCGGTCTACTAGCACATAAATAAAGCAAAGAACCTATCATGGACCGGTATGCTTTTTGATCAATGGACTTACCACCTTTGTTGAGGTCGGTGTGTCCGTCGGTTCCCATCGGCGTCTTTGCGGGCTTGGCGTCCTTCATCCCAAACCTCTTTAGCAAGTCTTGCATGTACTTCGTTTGGGAGATGAAAGTGCCGTCCTTGAGTTGCTTCACTTGGAACCCAAGGAAGTAGTTCAACTCGCCCATCATCGACATCTCGAATTTCTGCATCATCACCCTGCTAAACTCTTCACAAGACTTTTGATTAGTAGAACCAAATATTATGTCATCGACATAAATTTGGCATACAAAAAGATCACCATCGCAAGTCTTAGTAAAAAGAGTTGGATCGGCTTTCCCGACCTTGAAAGCATTAGCAATTAAAAAGTCTCTAAGGCATTCATACCATGCTCTTGGGGCTTGCTTAAGTCCATAGAGCGCCTTAGAGAGCTTACACACGTGGTCGGGGTACCGTTCATCCTCGAAGCCAGGGGGTTGCTCCACGTACACCTCCTCTTTGATCGGCCCGTTGAGGAAAGCGCTCTTCACATCCATTTGGTACAACCTGAAAGAATGGCGAGCGGCATATGCTAGCAAGATACGAATTGATTCTAGCCTAGCCACAGGAGCGAATGTCTCCTCAAAGTCCAAACCTGCGACTTGGGCATAACCTTTTGCCACAAGTCGAGCCTTGTTCCTTGTCACCACCCCATGCTCGTCCTGTTTGTTGTGGAACACCCACTTGGTTCCCACAACATTTTGCTTGGGCCGAGGCACCAGTGTCCAAACTTCATTGCGCTTGAAATTGTTGAGTTCCTCCTGCATGGCCAACACCCAGTCTGGATCTAGCAAGGCCTCTTCTACCCTGAAAGGCTCAATAGAAGAGACAAAAGAGTAATGCTCACAAAAATTAACTAATCTTGAACGAGTAGTTACTCCCTTGCTAATATCACCCAATATCTGGTCGACGGGATGATCCCTTTGAATCGTCGCTCGAACTTGGGTTGGAGGTGCCTGAGGTGCTTCTTCCTCTTCAACTTGAACATCCTGTGCTCCCCCTTGATCATGTGCCTCCACTTGAGGTACCTGTTCGTCATCTTGGGTTGGGGGATGCACCATAGTTGAGGAAGACGGTTGATCTTGCTCCAAATGTTCCTGAGGCCGTACATCTCCAATCGCCATGGTGCGTATCGCGGCCGTTGGAACGTCTTCTTCATCTACAACATCAAGATCAACAACTTGCTCTCTTGGAGAGCCATTAGTCTCATCAAATACAACGTCGCTAGAGACTTCAACCAAACCCGAAGATTTGTTGAAGACCCTATACGCCTTTGTATTTGAATCATAACCTAATAAAAACCCTTCTACAGCCTTGGGAGCAAATTTGGAATTCCTACCCTTCTTCACTAGAATGTAGCATTTACTCCCAAATACACGAAAGTACGATACATTGGGTTTGTTACCAGTTAGCAGCTCATATGAAGTCTTCTTGAGGAGGCGGTGAAGGTAGACCCGGTTCATGGCGTGGCAAGCCGTGTTCACGGCTTCCGACCAAAAGCGCTCGGGGGTCTTGAACTCTCCAAGCATAGTCCTCGCCATATCGATGAGCGTCCTGTTCTTCCTCTCTACCACACCATTTTGCTGAGGTGTGTAGGGAGCGGAGAACTCGTGCTTGATCCCCTCCTCCTCAAGGAACTCCTCCACTTGAAGATTCTTGAATTCGGACCCGTTGTCGCTCCTTATCTTCTTCACCTTGAGCTCAAACTCATTTTGAGCTCTCCTTAGGAAGCGCTTGAGGGTCCCTTGGGTTTCAGACTTATCCTGCAAAAAGAACACACAAGTGAAGCGGGAAAAGTCATCAACAATAACTAGACCATACTTACTTCCTCCTATGCTCAGATAGGCGACGGGTCCGAAGAGGTCCATATGCAGCAGCTCCAGAGGTCTTGACGTGGTCATCACATTCTTGCTGTGATGTGCTCCTCCCACTTGTTTACCTGCTTGACAAGCTGCACAAGGTCTATCTTTTTTGAAATGAACATTGGTTAGACCTATCACGTGTTCTCCCTTTAGAAGCTTGTGGAGGTTCTTCATCCCCACATGTGCTAAGCGGCGATGCCACAACCAGCCCATGCAAGTCTTAGCCATTAAGCATGCATCTAGACCGGCCTCTTCTTTTGCAAAATCAACTAAGTAAAGTTTGCCGTCTAGTACACCCTTAAAAGCTAGTGAACCATCACATCTTCTAAAGACAGACACATCTACATTTGTAAATAAACAATTATATCCCATATTACATAATTGACTAACAGATAGTAAATTATATCCAAGACTCTCAACTAAAAACACATTAGAGATAGAATGCTCATTTGATATTGCAATCTTGCCTAAACCTTTCACCTTGCCTTGGTTCCCATCACCGAATATGATTGAATCTTGGGAATCCTTATTCTTGACGTAGGAGGTGAACATCTTCTTCTCCCCCGTCATATGGTTTGTGCATCCGCTGTCGATAATCCAGCTTGAACCCCCGGATGCATAAACCTGCAAGGCAAATTTAGGCTTGGGTCTTAGGTACCCAACTCTTGTTGGGTCCTACAAGGTTAGTCACAATTTCCTTAGGGACCCAAATGCAAGTTTTATCACCCTTGCATTTTGCCCCTAATTTCCTAGCAACTATCTTCCTATCCTTTCTACAAATAGCAAAGGAAGCATTCAAAGCATGATAAATTGTAGAGGGACCATTCATAACTTTCCTAGGAGCATGAACAAAATTCTTTCTAGGCACATGATGAATATTTTTCCTAGGCATATCTCTACAATGCATATAGGAAGAACTGGAAGCATACATAGCATAAGAATCATAGGCATGTGAATCAAAAGTATTACAACTCCTATGAGACTGTCTTCTATCATTGTACATAAAAGCATGGTTCTTTTTAGTACTACTTGCCATAGGGGCCTTCCCTTTCTCCTTGGCAGAGATGGGAGCCTTATGGCTTGTTAAGTTCTTGGCTTCCCTCTTGAAGCCAAGCCCATCCTTAATGGAGGGGTGTCTACCAATCGTGTAGGCATCCCTAGCAAATTTTAGTTTATCAAAATCACTTTTGCTAGCCTTAAGTTGGGCATTAAGACTAGCCATTTCATCATTTAATTTTGCAATAGAAGCTATGTGTTCACTACAAGCATCAATATCAAACTCTTTACATCTATTGCAAATAACAACATTTTCTACACAAGTTGTTGATTTACTAGCTATTTCTAACTTAGCATTCAAATCATCATTAATGCTCCTTAAGCTAGAAATTGTTTCATGGCAAGAAGATAATTCACAAGAAAGCATTTCGTTTCTCTTAACTTCTAAGGCATGAGATTTTTGTGCTTCTAAAAATTTGTCATGTTCTTCATACAACAAGTCCTCTTGTTTTTCTAAAAGCCTATTCTTATCATTCAAGGCATCAATCAACTCATTAATTTTATCTACCTTGGTTCTATCTAGGCCCTTAAATAAACATGAATAATCTATTTCATCCTCATCACTAGATTCGTCCTCACTTGAAGAAGCATAAGTAGAGTTTCGAGTACTTACCTTCTTCTCCCTTGCCATAAGGCATGTGTGACGCTCGTTGGGGAAGAGGGATGACTTGTTGAAGGCGGTGGCGGCGAGTCCTTGATTGTCGGAGTCGGAGGAGGAGCAATCCGAATCCCACTCTTTTCCTAGATGTGCCTCGCCCTTTGCCTTCTTATAGTTCTTCTTTTTCTCCCTCTTGTTCCCTTGATCCTGATCACTATTATTGTCGGGACAGTTAGCAATAAAATGACCAAGCTTACCGCATTTGAAGCATGAGCGCTTCCCCTTGGCTTTGGTCTTGCTTGGCTGTCCCTTGCGACCCTTTAGCGCCGTCTTGAATCTCTTGATGATGAGGGCCATCTCTTCATCATTAAGTCCGGCCGCCTCAATTTGTGCCACCTTGCTAGGTAGCGCCTCCTTGCTTCTTGTTGCCTTGGGAGCAAGGGGTTGCGGCTCGTTGATCGGACCATTCAAAGCGTTGTCCACGTACCTCGCCTCCTTGATCATCATTCACCCGCTAACGAATTTTCCAAGGACTTCTTCGGGCGACATTTTGGTGTACCTGGGATTCTCACGAATATTATTCACCAAATGAGGATCAAGAACGGTAAAGGACCTTAGCATCAGTCGGACGACGTCGTGGTCCGTCCATCACGTGCTTCCGTAGCTCCTTATTTTGTTGATAAGGGTCTTGAGCCGGTTGTATGTTTGAGTTGGCTCCTCGCCCCTTATCATCGCGAACCGTCCAAGCTCGCCCTCCACCAACTCCATTTTGGTGAGCAAGGTGACGTCGTTCCCCTCGTGAGAAATCTTGAGGGTGTCCCATATTTGCTTGGCGTTATCCAAGCCGCTCACTTTGTGGTATTCATCCCTGCACAAAGAAGCTAGAAGAACAGTAGTAGCTTGTGCATTCTTATGTATTTGCTCATTAATGAACACAGGACTATCCGTACTATCAAAGTGCATTCCACTCTCTACAATCTCCCATATACTAGGATGGAGAGAGAATAGGTGACTACGCATTTTGTGGCTCCAAAATCCATAGTCCTCTCCATCAAAGTGTGGAGGCTTGCCGAGTGGAATGGAGAGCAAATGTGAATTTGAACTTTGCAGAATACGAGAGTAGTCAAAAGAAAAGTTCGAATTAACCGGTTTCCTTCTCTCGTAGTCGTTGTGGTCGTCGTCCTTTTGGGAAGAAGTAGACTCATCGCTGTCGTCGTAGTAGATGATCTCCTTGATGCGCCTCGTCTTCTTCTTCTTCCCTTCTTTCCGTCTATGGCCCGAGCCAGAGTCGGTAGGCTTGTCGTCCTTTGGCTCGTTGACGAAGGATTCCTTCTCTTTGTCGTTGATCACGATTCCCTTCCCCTTAGGATCCATCTCTTCGGGCGGTTAGTCCCTTTGTGAAGAGAACGGCTCTGATACCAATTGAGAGCACCTAGAGGGGGGGTGAATAGGTGATCTTGTGAAACTTAAAACTTAAGCCACAAAACTTGGTTAATCGTTAGCACAATAATTGGCAAGTGGCTAGAGAGGAATCTCAACAAAACACAATAAACACAAGAAATCAATCACAGAGATGGCACGGTGGTTATCCCGTGGTTCGGCCAAGACCAACGCTTGCCTACTCCACGTTGTGGCGTCCCAACGGACGAGGGTTGCAATCAACCCCTCTCAAGCGGTCCAAAGACCCACTTGAATACCACGGTGTTTTGCTTACTTTTTCTCAATCCCGTTTGCGAGGAATCTCCACAACTTGGAGCCTCTCGCCCTTACACTTGAAATTCACAAGAAGCACGGAGCAAGGGAGGGATTAGCAACGCACTTAAGACAAGAAATCACAGCAACACCACGCACACAAGTCGCAAAGAGAGCTCACAACACAACTCAATGAGTTCACCACTCAACTAGAGCTCTAATCGCTATCGCAAAGAATCAAAGGCGCGGAATCGATGTCTTGGTGCTTAGGAATGCTTAGGAGATGCTTAGGAGATGCTTGGTGTGCTCCTCCATGCGCCTAGGGGTCCCTTTTATAGCCCCAAGGTAGCTAGGAGCCGTTGAGAGCAATCTAGGAAGGCTGATCTTGCCTTCTGTCGACTGGCGCACCGGACAGTCCGGTGCACATCGGACACTGTCCGGTGCTCGATTTCCTTCCATAAATGGCACAGTCGACCGTTGGCAGCCAGAGAGCCGTTGGCGCACCGGACATGTCCGGTGCACACCGGACAGACCGGTGCCCCCTTCTAGCCGTTGGCTCGACCACGTGTCCCACGCAGATCGCGCGACCGACCGTTGGCCCTCCCGACCGTTGGCTCACCGGACAGTCCGGTGAATTATAGCCGTACGTCGATGATGAATTCCCGAGAGCGACGAGTTCGCCTGTGAACGGCCCACCGGACAGTCCGGTGCACCACCGGACACTCCGGTGAATTATAGCCGTACACCGCCGTCGAAGTCCCGAGAGCAGCCACTTTGCTCGAGCCAGCCTGGCGCACCGGACACTGTCCGGTGCACCCAGACTGAGCAGACTTTGGCTGCTTGAGCCATCTCTTCTCCAACTCGATTTTTTTTGTTTCCATCACTTAGACACAATACATTAGTCCATAAAACAATGTACTAAGTCTGAGAAACATACCTTTATCCTTGATTTGTACTTTGTCCACCTTTTTACAATTAGGCACTTGTGTTGGACACTAAATCACCAAAATACTTAGAAATGGCCCAAGGGCACATTTCCCTTTCATGATCTCCATCTCCATGATATAGGTATGCCATCCTTCAGGTGATGAGTCCTTCAAGACCTATCTAACGTATGCTGGTAAACAAATTACATATACGCTTTGGATCATCACATGTTGACACGCAGGTCAATACATTAAATTTGGACAATACATGTGGCTCCAGGCGTATTGCCCTGGTCACGACACACAAGTCATGAATAATTCATTAATATGCATCATATACACACAATAGCCATACCGATCACAAGATGTCCTGCAAAAACAGGTTAGACAAACACGTTTCTATATGTTCGCCACTACAGCAGATAGCCACGGTGGTCCCTGAAAACCTCACAGGATTCCATGCATCATATGTATGGAAATTCCACTGAAAATCTCATGCGGCTGATCAAATCAACCCAAATCCGAGACTTTCGACCCAAAGAAAATTACACTCATGACGTCGATCTGTTACGTCAATCTGCTGGTTGTGTACGCAGTTAGCCCCGATGGTGATTCCAGCCGGTAGGGGCAAGTCGCGCACATAACAGAGAAGGACGAACTAATCTCTTCAGTCATATCCGATGTAATCTACTTCAACCCTTTATAACCAATTGATCTAATCAAACCGTGCATCAAGTAGATCCATCTCATGAACCTAGATCTAGACCTAAAACTACGCAGAACCTGCCTCTGATACCACTGAAGGATTACGGGGAGGCTACTCTAGCGCAAAACAAAAATTTCAACCACATAAAACCAAGAACTACTGCGGTTATAGGTCATGGAATTACCACTAGACGCGCAGAGCAGCGGAAGAAGTCTCGATGTAGACGAACGCGTCGAGCAGTGTCGTGCAGTCGTCGGCGTCCTTCACGTCCTCACACGGTTCGTCCTAGTGCTCTAGATGTAGCACCTCCGAGGTATCCACACGTATAGGGAGGAAGCGCTGCGTACCGAACTGCTAGGTTCGCGACGGCGGCTTGGCGAGGGCGAGAGGCGAGCGGCAACTCGTTTGCTAGTGGCGAATTAGGGTTAGCCTAACCGCGCCCCCGCCCCTCATTATATAGGCGTTATGGTGGGCTTCAGACACCAAGGCCCATCAGTAACCCTAAAGCCCAGACTAATTTTGGATCTAATCCGAGTTAGGCTTCCTTCCCCTTAAGTGTGTGACCCTATAGGTTCACATACAAATAGACATAGCCCGAGTACTCTTACTTGGCCCAATGATTGATAGTGGCCTCTAGCAAGACATGTCAACTCCTATGTGCATGTAAAGATCATATCAGACGAACCATTTCAACATTACGTACATGCTATTCCCTTTGTCTCACGATATTTGGTCTGGCTCTAAGCTGACCTCTCTTTCTCGATACTGTGAATTGGAATCCTTTCAATGGTTAACTCTTAACCCTAGCACGACCATGCATTTCTTGATCCAATCACTCGAGGGGCCCAGAGATATCTCTCTCACAAAGAGAGGGACAAATTCCATCTTGACTGACCATGCCTCACAACATGCTTCCTGACAAACCCAAAACTACCTTTATAACTACCCAGTTACGGAATAGCGTTTGATAGTCCCTAAGTAAGTCAATTCACATCTTGAGAACATGCGACAATCTCAGGTCTAAGGATACAGTATTCATGTTGCAAAAAGAGAACTATATTACAATATCTCACGTTGGGTCGGTCAAGCCTCATGTCATACATGCGCCCACATTATTAGTTTAACATCTCCATGTTCATGACTTGTGAAATGTAGTCATCAGCTAATACATGTGCTAGTCATCGACTCTGACTAGGGACATCATTTAGAATAACCATATAAGTAAAGAATCTCACAAACAATTCACATAATTGCTAATCAATACAAGGTGCCTTCCATGGATATTCAATTAAGCAATATATATATCATGGATACAAAGAAATATGCTCATCTCTATGATTATCTCTAGGGCATATTTCTAACACAATCTACTTCTTAAGTTCAACTAACTCTGGTCTAGATACTCTGTAGGCTCTTTTAGAGATAGGGGCGGTGCCAGGAAGAAGTTCTATAGCAAACTCAACTTTCCGCTCTGGTGGCATGCCTAGTAAGTCCTTTGGAAACACATCTGGGAATTCTGACACAACCTTGATAATCTCGAGTGAATATGGCTCTTTGCTATCAACATCCATCTGATAACAACTTCCTTTCCTTGGCTCAGGCGGGACTAACTCAGTCACCACTTCCTCTCCTAGTGGGGACATCAACTTGATTGTCCTCTTATCACAACTAATAATTGCTTGGTACTTATCTAGCCAATTCATCCCTGGGATGTCATCTATTCCCTGAGTACCCATTACTATGAGATTAGCGGGAAACACTATCCCCCTTATTTCCACACTTACATTCAAGCAAATGCTATCGGCTTGAATTCTACCACCGGCTGAGTCAATTTGGATGGGGGTTGACATGGTAGTAATTGGAAGATTATGTGCTTCTACCCATGATGCAGTAATAAATGAATGCGTTGCTCTAGTATCAAATAGCACTTCTGCAATATGGGAGTCGACTGGAAACATACCTACTGACATGCCGGGGGTTTCCTGAATTGCTTCAGCCTCCAAGTGGTTCAGTCTCCCATGGTTATAGCGTGGATGAGAGTGGTTGCCTGCTCCAAGCTGGGGCACATTCTACTTTGCTGGGGCACTGAGGCCTAACTGCTGCTGGGCTGCCTTCTTCAAACATTGCATCACCCAATGGCCTTGCTCTCCACAATGGAAACAAGCTTTGTTTCCACCCTGAACTGGTGCTGCCTGACTGATCTAGTTGGTTGTTGGGGCGGGGAGGCGAGGTGCCTGCTGATTCTGCCTCTGGAACTGACCTCCTCCTGACTGATTGTTCTGGCGATTCTGCTGCTGGTGCTAAGGGTACTGCCTTTGAAACTGCTGCTGCTGAAGTGGGTGCTGGTTCTGCTTGAACTGCTGAGGTGGGTTGCCTGAGAAACGAGGGCGATTGCTGCTTCCAGGCTGGGGTCCACTGATCTTACGCTTGCGATCCTCCATCTCTTTGCGCTTCCTTTCTGTCATGATTGCTCTGTCGATCAGGTGCTAAAATGTGGGGAAGGTATGACTCATCAGCTGATAGTGCAGAGGGTCAACTAAGTCTCTTAAGAAACGGTATTGCCTCTTGGCATGTGTGTTGACATCTTCAGGAGCATAGCAGGATAGTTGCAGAAACTTGTCTCGATACTCACTGACAGACATAGGCCCTTTCTTGAGCGCCATGAACCCCTCCTTCTTCACTGTCATCAGACCTGCTGGAACATGGTACTGGCAGAAATTGTTTTTGAATTCTTCCTAGGTGATGGTGTCGGGGTTAGCATGGGTGGCGAGATAGGACTCCCACCAAGACTGGGTTACTCCTCTCAACAGATGGGGATCATACAGAACTTTCTCCCTGTCATCGCACTAAGCGGTGTGCAACTCCCGCTCCACAGTGCGCAGCCAATCTTCAGCATCCATGGGGTCAGAAGAATGAGCGAACACTGGGGGATGACCTCTCATGAATTCAGCACGCTTGTCTCTGGGCATCTGAGGCATCTGAGGCTGAGGTGGTGGCTGCTGCTGCTCCTGCTGAATGGTGGCCAGAGTCTGACCGATGGCTTGAACTGCCTGAGTCTGTATTAAGAACATCTGCTCGATGGTCATCAGGGGCGGTGGTGGCAGTTGCTGTTGCTGGGGTGCCTCATCCTGCGGGGCTGCATGCTCCTGTTGAGCACGCCTTCCTCCTCTGCGCCTGTTTTCTGACATCTGTAGAATGCAATCACACATCAGAACTGATCTTGCAACTTGCAACATAAGAAAAGGGTATAGAATTCTTCCACAACACTGAACAAATGAACATCTTCACTGACTTCCAACACAGACCAACACAACTTCTCAGATAAGGAGGAAAGTAGAATAAAAGGGCTTCCCAACTAGGTAACTAATTTTATTAACATTTAACAGGTAAACCAAAGTGCAGGGGATACCCACACCCTGGCAACAGTCATTACAAAGATCCAAATCCAACATAATTCATCATGACAAACATAAATGCACAGGATAAGCAAACTACCCTGTCTAACTAAGACTAACCAAGAGTAAGACTAATGCTAAGACTATAACTTCTATATATATATTTGCATTAATTACAAGATCTGACGCTGACGAGCTATGGTTCTAAATTTATCTTGGTCTTGCAGTCGGGGTTACCGTAAGCATGGTGTCCACGCTGAGGTGAGCGGTACGGGTGCTGAGTCCCGACAGGAGCTGGGGAGCCATCCTCCAGGTGACGATGCTCCGCGCGCTTAGCCCGCAGCTGGGCAATCTCAGCATGGGCCCTAGTCAGCTCATCTAATGCATGGTCCAGCTCTGTGTTTAGCACGGCGGCTAGGTTGACTGTGCTGCTCAACCTAGGATTGTCCTCACCAACAGGTGAGACAATCATGCCTCCTGTGCTGCCAGATGGACGGTGGGGGTAATACTTCAGGTTAAGACCATCAGCTACCCCACCGAGCACTGAGCAGTAGTGCAAAAGTGCACGCCGTGTGGCATCTTGCATGGCCGCCTCAGCTGAGTCCCGCTCAGAGATAGAATAGTGCTCTGAGCAGACCTCCGCACCTCGGAGACTGTTCTCCGGACGACGCACCAAACAAGTCGCCTCCCAGCGGTCTGGCTCGACCCATCACTCGCGACGCTGCTCGCGGGTGTCACTTCCACGATGCGCTCGACACCCTGCTACGCCAGGCACTTGGTAAGCTGAAAGGTCGGTGCGGTGGCTCGAGCTGCTGTTGCCACCTCCGTCGTCTGGGTCTCCTCCAGCAGCTACTCCAGTGGCTGGGGCGCTCAGCGGTAGTGTAGGGGGCGCCTCCAGCAGGAGCACAGGGGAGCAGCTCCTCACAGACTCTATCTCCTGCTGAAGCGAGAAAGAAGAGCCCTACTGCTCCAGCTCCTGTCATCGACGCTCCTGCTCCTCGTGCAGGTGGTGGTGCAGCCTCTCCAAGTGGCTAGACTGACCGATCACTGGACAGCGAAGCGGGCGCTCAGCGAGACGAGAGGGTAAGAAGGGGATGACGGACTTCCATGCAGTGTGTCTAAGACGAGCCATCTACAAAAGACACTGTAAGCATAAGAGTGAGAACAGGGCTAATATGACCAGCAAGTAAACCATAAATAAATAAGGGATTAGAATAAAACAAATTTTCAGCAAGGCATAATAGTATATAGTAGAACATAGGTTTGGTCGATATGACCAACTTTTGAAGGGATACCAAAGTCAAGGTGATAATAGGGGTCTATAATCCTTAGAATGACCAATCTACTCTAGGTTAGCGGTCCTACAGTCAGCACGACTCTGATACCACCTATGTCACATTCGATTTTAGAAGGCAAACCGAATGCGAACCATGTACGTGCCAGGATCAGCAATTCATGTACATAGTAGTTGCATAACTGGACATCATCACACAGTGCTAAAATAATGACATAAAAGAGGGTATAATAGTTGATTACGTCATGATGTCTGAGACATCCACATAGTCTTTAACAATTATCAAAGTGCGGAAAAGAAACGTAGATACACACGGCCTACACAGGCAGCCGACTGGGGGTTTGGCGCTAACCCACACCTAGAACTCGTCATACTCTTGGAACTCCAGGAAGTCCTCCTCCACGGCTTCATCTTTTCCTGAGCAGTGGTTGCAATGCGGACAACCTGGGGAGGGTTTGGTGTGTAAAGCAAGGGTGAGTACACATCAACGTACTCAGCAATATGTCCTGTTTGGCTGTAGTGGACTTGCTTTATGTGGAGCTAAGCCAAGTAGTTGCTTTTAGTTGGTCAGGTTATTATTTACTAGTAGAAAGCCATGTTTTAGAATTAACCCAAGTTATTAACCCAATGTACCCTTTCCAAACGGAAAGAATACCACTTACCATTACCATAGTCGTAACAAAACCATCATCCTCATCACCACCTGTAAACCATACATCTCTGATCATGTATCTCTAATCAATGGAGCTCCCTTGGCCGCTCATAACCGCGAGCACGGCTGATATATTAGTTTCATAACACTCTACAGAGGTTGTGCACTTTACCCACAAGCCGTGATTCCCTCTTGCCTCAGGCCGATCAAACTCTTAAACACTACCAAGGTGAATAGGCAGGGTCTCACTACGTAGCCTTTACAAAGAATTCCTGAGGCTGTAGCCGTCCGTTAGGTTTCCTAAATGTATCGCACTCCTCCCCAAGGGGCAAACCAACCTTGGCAGAGCAAGCCGCATACACCGAGCCCCATTGTCGGCACGACGGCGAAGCTAACTACACCTCAGTTCCTCTAATTATTCAGCTAAGCACATCCCATTCCACCCTCATGGTTGCACTGTTTTTTCGGGCGGTCATCCAACGAACCAGTCCTTATGGAGAGGCACTCGAAAACAGCTCAAGTCCCCTAAATGTCACAGTACCATCATCATAATCAAAAGGGAAAACAGCGTATCATAGATAATCTCATCATGTTCATTGATTAATGTGAAGCACTAGCATATGGCTAAACTGAAATAACCCAACCAAAATAGGTAAACAAGGACAAGATAAACAAAAGCTAGTCAATCCTTAGGTATAAACTGTGTAAATGCGGGGAGTGAATTATAAGAATGAGTAGGACATAGATGGGTCAAGGGATACTTGCCTTCACCAACCGACTGCTGCTCAAGGTCTTCACCTGCAACTCCTTCGGACTCCGCCAACTAACCGTTATCTATACAAGTTTCAAACATACATTCCACACATTTAATATAAAAGAACAAGACACCATACAATAGAATGCAATAAATAAACAGACATTCGACGCAGGGCTCGCACCTTCAGCTAAACGAGAAAGAGAAAGTAACGGTCGAGGCTACGGTCGAGAGGCGATCACGTTACACGATTATAAATCGAAGTACTCGTCTAAACAGAATAGTATTAATTTAGCCATCGCATTAAGCATAAGGTAAAGTCATGTTCCATATTTAATTATTATGAACAGATTAAGGTAAACTAAAAGGATTGTCGCGCGGCGAGATGCGCGACACAGCACTTAAATTGAATTAAGAAATAAACGACTCGTCGCACGATGGAGCGTGCAACGAGACACTTATATTAATTATAAAGAAATGTTAAGCGTCGCACGACGAAACGCACGACGACATACGTCATCTAAACTGAATTTAAAATGAAAGTTGTGCGACTAGACGCGCGACGCCACACATTAAATAATCTGAAATTAAGATGAATCGTCGCGCGACGAAGTGCGCGACGCAACACATTAATAGAATCTGAAATCAAGCTAATTCGCCGCGCGATGAAGCGCGCGACGCACCATACCAATAAATTATTGAAATTAAAATCATTCATCGCGCGACGGAGCACGAGACGCAGCATGATCGTTAAACTAAATTTAAAACTAAACAAACTAAAATTCAAATGTTGTTTTTATGAGAGCTGCCCGCGCGGCAGGGCGTACGTGGCCGAGGGCACGCACGCGGCCGAGGGCGCGGCGGCCAGGGACGGCGCGGGGGCGCGCGGCCGGGGAGGGCACGGGGGCAGCGGCCAGGGAGGCGCACGGGGCGCGCGGCCGGGAGGGCGTGGGGCCGCGGCCAGGGAGGCGTGCGGCCGAGGGGGCGCGGTCAGGGGGCACGGCCAGGGGAGGGCACGGCCAGGGGGCGCGCGGCCAGGGAGGCGTGGCCAGGGGAGGCGTGGCCATGGAGGCGCGGCCAGGGGAGGGGCGCGGCCAGGGGAGAGGAGAAGGGAGAGGAGGGGGAGAAGAGAGAGGGGGTGGGGCTCACCTTGGGGCTTGTATGATCACAGCAACTGCTCACCGGATCACACCTAGGGCAAAGGAGGTGGAGGAGAGGTGGAAGAAGGATGGAAGAGAGATTGGAGGAGGTTGTTGCATGGGAAAACAATTGAGATAGAGAGGGAGGGGGCACGGGGGGGGGGGGGGGGTGGGGCGCCAGGGGTGCTCGGCCAGGGCCGGGCCGCACCACGGGCCGGGACAGAAGCCCACCACATACGAGACCGCCGATCGGAAACCAAGTGCGAATCGAAATCCGAAACTAAACGAGATGAACACGCAATTGAATGCGACATCAGACAAAAGAAAATGCTTCGGCATGATGCAACACCCATGTCAACTTAGTTTTTTGTTTTCACATGATACGAACACCAGTCGCTGTACGACTTTGAAATTGGGAAGAAGGAGCAAAACGGGAAGAGAAAAGAGAGTAACGCCTGAATTTGGTGAGTAAAAAGAAGAAAAAAATCTACTCCCAAATTCAGGGCATTACAATGGCTAGGGAGCCACTATGAGGCTTTCACAAAATATCCTTAGTACAAATCCACCCGCTAAGGTTTCCACATCAGTATTGATGGCCCTCTAGTGAGGTAACTTAGCCAAGACTACCACCCCATGTTAACATGAGCTGCCACCAAACCACTGCTGCCCCCTATTGCCCATCTTTCAGGTAGGGTTGCTATGCACTAAGTCTATAGAGCTAATTACCAAAGCCAGAGCCATTATAGCACTCGTGGTTGCACTGTTATCCTAGGTGGTCACTCCAAGTTCCATTTAATACAAAATGTTCTTGTTTAACCATCGGGTTAACATCATAATAAAACTTCATTTCTAGAACATAGTGTCATTAAAAGAGTGACATCAAATTTATCAAGTTGAGCAATAGCAAAAATTGCTAAGCATAGCATTTATCCCAGGGTAATTCAAGGAATAGGGTTGGTAATTCTAGGAAATCTTTATTTAGGCAAATCCCATCAAATTATGCAATATATCCACAAAGTAAACATTATTATATTCATTATTTGGGTACAAATAGAAATACAGAGGGAGAATCCACTTGCCTTGCTCGAACGTGTCCTGTGAGTCATCCTCGAACGTGTTTGGTTCGTCTACCTCACAGTCAACTTCTAGCATCGATTTACATATCATACATACAAAAGTACGGCAAATAAATAAACATACACCATTATATGGGAAATCATTCACCATTACATACACATTCATATATCACACAACTATACTCATAGATATGTCTAAAGCATAAATATTTATTAATCCACTATATCTTCCACTTTGAGTTATTATTGGTGAAAATATGAGTAGGTGACTATAACCCTAGTTTATCTAATATAATGTAGATAAAATGTCTTAACAAACTTTACGGAAAATAATTCTTTATTACTAGTAATAGTCCTTTAGGGTTTATCCTTTTCTTTCTAAATAGAAATTATACGTATAGCTAAAACTGTTTATTTATAAATCACCTAACATTAATATTCTAAGAATTAATGTAGATTACTAATTTTGGACTTTAGTAACATAATCATGGTTATTTTAACATAAATAGATATTTTTACTAATTCTAAGTAATTAAGTGTTATACGTATGAACACATTTATCATGATTAGTAATAATCTAGATTTTAACATGACCAAGAAAATGGGATCTAGTACTTATTTTAATTTCTTATATCATTAAAAACTATACTTAAACAATCATTAACATAATATTATTTTATATGCTAAAATTGAGCAGTTAATCAAAAATGATTCTAGTACCTAATCACAAAATGACAATCTATGTATTTTTCAAATTATAAAAATAATGTCCATATTCAAAATACTATTATCGGGGTTGATTCCAAATTACATGTATACTTCGGAGAGTAGCACATAAGATTTTAGGACTTCTTTTTGATACATTTGTACTGCAGAAAATACAGGAATAATTTCTAGAAAACTAGAGGGCCAAAAAGCAAAATTGTCATCTTCTACCTTGGGCTAGTGCTTGTGAGCAGGGAGGAGCTCAATGGGGAGGGGGAATTGGTCGGGCAGGGAGCAGGGAAGGGGCTCGGCGTCGGGGTGGCCAGGAACGGGCACGGCGAGGCTCGAGCTCCGGCGTGGCGGCTCAACGGGGTGTGGCTCCAGCGTGCAGGGCGCGGTGGCAGAGCTCTGGCAGTCGGCGACATCGTGCGAGAGAGAGAGAACGAGGGAAGGAGAGCGAGCTCGGGTGAAGGGAGAGGGAGAGAGCTCGGTCGGCTTTTATAGGGAGGGAGAGGGAGAGGCGCCGAGGAGGGGGAGAGAACGGCCGGCGGCTTCAAAGCCATTAATGCTGGTCGTTACCACTATTGAGTGAAGGAGGGACGTGGGGGAGGGAGAGGAGTAGATGGCAGCGACTGTTTCCGGTTTGGGAAGAGGAGAGGCGTGGGTTGGGGCCAGGGCGCGGCTCGGCTGGCCGGCTGCTCAGCCGGGGTGGTCAGGGCACGGCGGTGCGGCGCGAGGAGCGCACGGGCACCAGGCGACGACGAGAGGTAGGAGAAGGGCCCCTGACGGGTGGGCCCCACGTGTCAGTGAGAGAGGGAGGGAGGGAGGTGGTGGGCGCGCGGCTGATGGGCCGTTTGGGCCGATTTCGGCCGGCGACTAGGGTTAGGGTTTCTCTTTTTCTTTTTATTTTCTACTAAAAGTATAAATAAATATATTTTTAAATATTTCTAAAAATCATAATAATTATACCAAAATTATTTATAACTAAAATACTTATGTTTGGACCAATGTTTTTATATTAATAAATTGGCTTTCAATATAAAAGAAATTCTACGAAACATCTATAAATCAAATATGAGCAAACAAAATTATTCTAAATTCAAATAAAAAATCAAACACTTGAAAGAAAAATTCATTACTATATTTACCACTAATAATCTAAATGCATTATTGAAAGGGAAATAGGGTCAAACCTTTTTCTAAATAATTTTGGTGGTTGAATTGTCCAACACAAACAATTGGACTAACTAGTTTGCTTTAGATTATAAGTTCTACAGGTGCCAAAGGTTCAACACAAACCAATAAAAAGTCCAAGAAAGGGTTCAAATAAAAAGGAGCAAAGAAAACCAAAGGCTGCCCTGGTCTAGCGCACCGGACTGTCCGGTGTGCCACCGGACAGTGTCCAGTGCACCAGGGAGAATCACTCTGAACTGCTTAGCTTCGGGTTTCTGAAAATTGCTCTCCGCTATAATTCACCGGACTGTCCGGTGTGCCAGCGGAGCAATGGCTAGCGCGCCAACGGTCGTCCACAAAAGTGAACAGTGAACAGTACGGACTGCGCACGCAGAGTCAGAGCAGGCGCTAGAAGGCGCACCGGACAGTGAACAGGACCTGTCCGGTGCACCACCGGACTATCTGATGGCCCAGTTGTCAGAAGCTCCAACAGTCGAACCCTAACGGTTGGGTGACGTGGCTGGCACACCGGACAGTGTCCGGTGGCGCACCGGACTGTCCGGTGCGCCCATCGACAGCAGTTCCCCAACGGCCACTGTGGTGGTTGGGGCTATAAATACCTCCAACCACCACACTTCAAGGCATCCAAGTTTTCAGCCACTGCATTCAATACAAGAGCTCTAGACTTCACTCCAAGACACAAACAAGAGATCAAATCCTCTCCCATGTCCAAAGATCACTCCAAACAATTAGTGACTAGTGAGAGAGAGATATTTGTGTTCATTTGAGTTCTTGTGCTTGGATCGCTTTTCTTCTTCCTCTTTCTTGTTCTCAAGCAACTTGTAATCAACGCAAGAGACACCAAGTTGTGGTGGTCCTTGTGAGGGGTCTAAGTGACCCGTTGATTAAGGAGAAAAGCTCACTCGGTCTAGGTGACCGTTTGAGAGAGAAAAAGGGTTGAAAGAGACCTAGTCTTTGTGACCACCTCAACGGGGAGTAGGTTTGCAAGAACCGAACCTCGGTAAAACAAATCACCGTGTCACACTTTTTATTTGCTTGTGATTTGTTTTTCGCCCTCTCTTTCGGACTCAATTTTAATTCTAACGCTAACCCCGGCTTGTAGTGTGTGCTTAAGTTTATAATTTTCAGATTCCACCTATTCACCCCCCTCTAGGCGACTTTCAATTGGTATCGGAGCCCAGTACTTCATTAGAGCTTAACCGCTCGAAGTGATGTCGGGAGATCACGCCAAGAAGGAGGTCATGACCGACGAGAAGCCCGCCACAAGCCACGGGAAGGCTCCATCGGGGGAGTCCGACAACAAGGGGAAGGGATCCCCTTGACACACCAAGTCGCATCGGAGCAGCGACAAGAAAAAGAAGATGAAGAAAGTGGTCTACTACGAGACCGACTCTTCGTTGCCATCTACCTCCGGCTCCGACGCGCTGTCCATCACTTCTAAGCGCCATGAGCGCAAGAAGTTTAGTAAGATCCCCCTACGCTACCCTCGCATTTCTAAACGTACTCCATTACTTTCCGTCCCATTAGGCAAACCACTGGTTTTTGACGGTGAAGATTATTGTATGTGGAGTGATAAACTGAGGCACAATCTAACCTCACTCCACACTAGCATTTGGGATGTTGTTGAGTTTGGAGTACAGGTACCATCCGTAGGGGATGAAGATTATGATTCGGACGAGGTTGCCCAAATCCGGCACTTCAACTCCCAAGCCACAACTATACTCCTCGCCTCTCTAAGTCGAGAGGAGTATAATAAGGTGCAAGGGTTGAAGAGCACCAAGGAGATTTGGGACGTGCTCAAGACCGCACACGAGGGAGATGAGGTGACCAAGGTCACCAAGAGGGAGACGATCGAGGGGGAGCTCGGTCGATTCATGCTCAACCAAGGGGAGGAGCCACAAGCCATGTACAACCGGCTCAAGACCTTGGTGAACCAAGTGCGCAACCTTGGGAGCACAAAATGGGATGACCATGAAATGGTCAAGGTTATTCTAAGATCACTTGTTTTTCTTAATCTTACACAAGTTCAATTAATTCGTGGTGATCCTAGATATAAGCTAATATCTCTCGAGGAGGTTATAGGAAAGTTTGTGAGCTTTGAATTGATGATCAAAGGCTCCAAACAAATCATCGAGCGAGGCGCCACCTCAACACCCGAGGTGCAACCCGTTGCCTTCAAAGCAACAGAGGAGAAGAAAGAAGAGTCTACATCAAGTAGGCTCCCCATCGACGCCTCCAAGCTCGACAACGAGGAGATGGCGCTCATCATCAAGAGCTTTCGCCAAATCCTCAAGCAACGGAAGGGAAAAGACTACAAGCCCCGTTCCAAGAAAGTTTGCTACAAGTGTGGTAAGCCCGGTCATTTCATTGCTAAATGTCCATTATCTAGTGATAGTGACAGGGGCGACGACAAGAAGGGAAGGAGGAAGGAAAATAAGAAGTACTACAAGAAGGGCGGCGATGCCCACGTGTGTCGGGAGTGGGACTCCGATGAGAGCTCCACCGACTCCTCCTCCAATGAGGACGCCGCCAACATCGCCATCAACAAAGGCCTCCTCTTCCCCAACGTCGGCCACAAGTGCCTCATGGCAAAGGACGGCAAAAAGAAGGTAAAATCTAGAGTCTCCACTAAATATGCAACATCTAATGATGAGGATAACTCTAGTGATGATGAAGAAAATTTGTTTGCTCTTTTTGCCAACCTAAACATGCAACAAAAGGAAAAATTGAATGAATTAGTTAGTGCCATTCATGAGAAGGATGAACTCTTGGATAGCCAAGAGGACTTCCTTATTAAGGAAAACAAGAAGCATGTTAAGGTTAAAAATGCTTATGCTCTAGAGGTAGAAAAATGTGAAAAATTGACTAGTGAGCTAAGCACTTGCCATGACACTATCTCTAACCTTAGAAATGAAAATGCCAAATTAATTGCTAAGGTTGAGAAATTAAATGTTTGTGATGATTCTCTTGTCAAACTTAAAGATGATAATGCTAGTTTGGTTGCTAAAATTGACAAGTTGAATGAATCACTTTCTAGCCTTAAGATTGAGAATGATAAATTAATTTCTAAGGCTAAAGATTTAAATGTTTGCAATGTTTCTATTTCCAATCTTAGAAATGAGAATGCCATGTTACATGCTAAGATTGATGAACTAAATGCTTGCAAACCATCTACATCTAGTGTTGATCATGTTACTATTTGTACTAGATGTAGAGACATTAATGTTGATGCTATCCATGATCATCTAGCTTTAATTAAACAACAAAATGATCACATAGCTCAACTTAATGCCAAAATTAATGAGCATGACTTAGAAAATGAAAAATTTAAATTTGCTAGAAGCATGCTCTATAGTGGGAGACGCCCAGGCATTAAGGATGGCATTGGCTTCCAATAGGGAGGCAATGTCAAGCTCAATGCCCCTAAAAGATTGTCTAATTTTGTTAAGGGCAAAGCTCCCATGCCACAGGATAACGAGGGCTATGTTTTATATCCTGCTGGTTATCCTGAGGATAAGATTAGGAGAATTCATGCTAAGAAGACTCATTCTGTTTCTCACCATGCTTTTATTTATAAGAATGAGGCTTCTAGCTCTAGGCGTTCTACCCATGTTAAAATGCCTAAAAAGAAATCTCCTATTGCATCAAATGATCATTACATTTCATTTAAGACTTTTGATGCATCATATATTTTAACTAACAAATCAGGCAAAATAGTTGCCAAATATGTTGGGGCCAAACACAAGGGGTCAAAGACTTGTGTTTGGGTACCCAAGGTGCTTGTTTCTAATATCAAAGGACCTAAGACCGTTTGGGTACCTAAGAACAAGGCCTAAACTTGTTTTGTAGGTTTATGCATCTGGGGGCTCAAGTTGGATCATTGATAGCGGGTGCACTAACCACATGACTGGGGAGAAAAGGATGTTCTCCTCCTATGAGAAAAACCAAGATCCCCAAAGAGCTATCACATTCAGGGATGGAAATCAAGGTTTGGTCAAAGGACTTGGTAAAATTGCTATATCACCTGACCATTCTATTTCCAATGTTTTTTGTACATTCTTTAGATTACAACTTGCTTTCAGTTTCTCAATTATGCAAAATGGGCTACAATTGTCTTTTTATGGTATAGGTGATACTGTCTTTAGAAGAAGTGATGATTCAGTAGCATTTAAGGGAGTGTTAGAGGGTCAGCTATACTTAGTTGATTTCAATAGAGCTGAACTCGACACTTGCTTAATTGCTAAGACTAACATGGGTTGGCTCTGGCACCGCCGACTAGCCCATGTTGGGATGAAGAATCTTCACAAGCTTCTAAAGGGAGAACACATTTTGGGACTAACAAATGTTCATTTTGAGAAAGACAGGATTTGTAGCGCATGCCAAGCAGGGAAGCAAGTTGGTGTTCATCATCCACACAAGAACATCATGACGATGGACATGCCACTGGAACTACTCCACATGGATCTATTCGGCCCGATCGCTTACATAAGCATCGGTGGGAGTAAGTACTATCTAGTAATTGTGGATGATTATTCTCGCTTCACTTGGGTATTCTTTTTGCAGGAAAAATCACAAAACCCAAGAAACCTTAAAAGGATTCCTGAGACGGGCTCAAAATGAGTTCGCTTTAAGGATCAAAGAGATTAGAAGCGACAATGGAACGGAGTTCAAGAACTCTCAAATTGAAGGCTTTCTTGAGGGCGAGGGTATCAAGCATGAGTTCTCTTCTCCCTACACGCCACAACAAAATGGTGTAGTGGAGAGGAAGAATAGAACTCTACTTGACATGGCAAGGACCATGCTTAATGAGTACAAGACACCGGATCGGTTTTGGGCCGAGGCAATTAACACCGCCTGTTACTCCATCAACCGGTTATATCTACATCGAATCCTCAAGAAGACATCATATTAACTCCTCACCGGTAAAAAGACCAATGTTTCCTATTTTAGAGTCTTTGGTAGCAAATGCTTTATTCTTGTTAAAAGAGGTAGAAAATCTAAATTTGCTCCTAAGGCTGTAGAAGGCTTTTTACTTGGTTATGATTTGAACACAAGGGCATATAGAGTCTTTAACAAGTCCACTGGACTAGTTGAACTTTCTTGTGACATTGTGTTTGATGAGACTAACAGCTCTCAAGTAGAGCAAGTTGATCTTGATGAGCTAGATGATGAAGAGGCTCCATGCGTCGCGCTAAGGAACATGTCCATTAGGGATGTGTGTCCTAAGGAATCCGAAGAGCCTCCACAAGCACAAGATCAACCATCTTCCTCCATGCAAGCATCTCCAACAACCCAAGATGAGGATCAAGCTCAAGATGATGAAAATGAAGATCAAGAGGATGAGCCACCTTAAGAGGAGGGCAATGATCAAGGGGGAGATGACAATGATCAAGACAAGGAAGATGAACAGGGTCAAAGACCGCCACACCCAAGAGTCCACCAAGCGATTCAAAGAGATCACCCCGTGAACACCATCCTCGGCGATATTCATAAGGGGGTAACCACTCGATCTCGAGTCGCTCATTTTTGTGAACATTTTTCTTTTGTTTCCAATATTGAGCCACACAAGGTAGAGGATGCACTTAAAGATTCAGATTGGGTACTGGCGATGCAAGAGGAGCTCAACAACTTCATAAGGAATGAGGTATGGCATTTGGTTCCACGTCCTAACCAAAATGTTGTAGGTACCAAGTGGGTATTCCGCAACAAGCAAGATGAGCATGGTGTGGTGACAAGGAACAAAGCACAACTTGTGGCCAAGGATTATTCACAAGTCGAAGGTTTGGATTTTGGTGAAACCTATGCACCCGTAGCTAGGCTTGAGTCAATTTGTATATTACTTGCCTATGCTACTTACCATGGCTTTAAGCTCTATCAAATGGACGTAAAGAGTGCCTTCCTCAATGGACCAATCAAGGAAGAGGTCTATGTTGAGCAACCTCTCGGCTTTGAAGATAGTGAGTATCCTAACCATGTTTACAAACTCTCTAAGGCGCTTTATGGGCTCAAGCAAGCCCCAAGAGCATGGTATGAATGCCTAAGAGATTTTCTTATCACTAATGGCTTCAAAGTCGGCAAAGCCGATCCTGCTCTCTTTACTAAAATAATTGCAATGATTTGTTTGTATGCCAAATTTATGTTGATGATATCATATTTGGGTCTACTAACAAATCTACTTGTGAAGAGTTTAGTAGGATCATGGTACAAAAATTTGAGATGTCTATGATGGGGGAGTTGAAGTATTTTCTAGGATTTCAATTCAAGCAACTCCAAGAGGGCACCTTCATCAGCCAAACGAAGTACATTCAAGATATACTCACCAAGTTTGGAATGAAGGATGCCAAGCCCATCAAGACACCCATGGGAACCAATGGGCATCTCGACCTCGACACGGGAGGTAAATCCGTAGATCAAAAGGTATACCGATCGATGATAGGATCTTTACTCTACTTATGTGCATCTCGACCGGATATTATGCTTTCCGTATGCATGTGTGCAAGGTTCCAAGACGATCCTAAGGAAGTTCACCTTAGGGCCGTGAAGCGAATCTTGAGATATTTAGTTTATACTCCTAAGTTTGGCCTTTGGTACCCCAAGGGATCCACTTTTGATTTATTAGGATATTTAGATGCTGATTAGGCAGGGAGTAAAATTAATAGGAAGAGCACATCAGGGACTTATCAGTTTTTGGGAAGATCCCTGGTGTCTTGGGCTTCAAAGAAACAAAAATCAGTAGCTCTTTCTACCGCCAAAGCCGAGTATATTGCCGCAGGCCATTGTTGCGTGCAATTGCTTTGGATGAGGCAAACCCTTAGGGACTATGGCTACAAATTTAGCAAAGTCCCTCTCCTATGTGATAATGAGAGTGCAATCCGCATGGCGGATAATCCCGTTGAGCACAGCCGCACTAAGCACATAGCCATTCGGTATCACTTTTTGAGAGATCACCATCAAAGGGGGGATATCGAGATAGCCTATATTAACACCAAAGAACAATTAGCCGATATCTTTACCAAGCCACTAGATGAGAAAATCTTTACCAAACTTAGGAATGAGCTAAATATTCTTGATTCTAGAAATTTTGATTGAAACTTTGCACACATAGCTCATTTATATACCTTTGATCATATCTCTTTTATGTCTATGACTAATGTGTTTTCAAGTGTATCCTCATGCTTAGTCATTGTCGGTGTTTTGGGTCCGACCGCACACCCGGGGTTGCCCCTCAAGGTGTTTTTAGGAGTAGGACGGTGTCGACGACTGTAGCAAAATGGTTCGTGCCAATTGCACGAGGGACAGTGGACAATGTTTACAGGTTCGGGCCGCTTAGAGATGCGTAACACCCTACGTCCTGATGAGTATGCTTGGTGAATGAGGTTACAAAAGAGCTCTCTGAATTGAGAATGCAGAGAGTTGAAGTGGGTGGCTAAGTAATAGGGTTGATCGATCTGAAGGGGTGCCCCCTAGGCCTTATATATTCGACCGTGGGGCAATACACGTGGATATGATAACAACGTGCGCCTAAAAGATAGTGAACTGCTTGAGTCTATCTCCCTATGATTCTGCCGACCTATCCTCGCGTGGCTCCGTTGCATGAGAGCTCCAGCGCGGGAAAGTCGGATCTCTGTTGCGGTCGCTCGCTCGACGTTGTGGGCCGTCCAAGTTTGTACCAATCCGTCCTTGCGTCGACCTGCTTTGTTGATTGCTCCTCCCAGGCCCACAAAAGAGTAGCCTTACGATTTGTCAGGCCCTTGGGCCTTTCGTGAGGTCTTTTCCTCTTTTAGTGGACCCGGGGGATATCTGTCCCCCACAAGCCCTCGATCTTTGGGTTAATTTAGAAGTAATCAGCCCAAAGATCCCAGGTCCAGCTTGCAGTCGATCTGAGGATAACGACTTCTTATTGTCTCCTCCTGCTTTGATCTCTCGTAAACCGAAGCTTTGTTTCGCGCTCGTGCCTTAAAGGTTGGCATGTCATTTCGTAAGACCCTGAACTTTATTGGGTGCACCGGAGGTGCTCCCAATGGGTGTAGCCCCCGAGCTTCGAGTAGATTTTTAGAGAATAATCTACTCGAAGGTCTTCACTAGAAATTATTTCCATTTTTACTCCTGTGTTTTGGTTGAGTGCCGGCCTTATCTTTAATCTTGTCCCATGCCTTAGAAGTTGGCACTATCTTGGCTCGGAATGATGATCCATGGGGTGCACCGAAGGTGCACCCAATGGGTGTAGCCCCCGACCTTCAAGTGGATTTTTGAGGATAATCCATTCGAAGGTCTTCCTTTTGTGTCTTTTTGCTGAAGATTATCCTTTCTGCTTGTAAAAAATCGGCATGATGTCATCCGCATTATGTCATCAATATTATGCTTCAGAGGTCAGCATGTATTTTGTCTTTTGCAGCCGAGTTCGCAATCCATCCATATCTTGCTAGGTAGTGTAATTTATTTGCTCTGCGACTGATTGGACATATGATGGACATTCTCTGTCTAGTCTTCAAGTCGCTTCTGTCGACCATATTTTGTACTTCACTGGCTATATTTGGCTTTCCTCTAATCCTCACTGATATCTCATTTTTGTCTTGAGGCATTCACTGCATGCCCTACACAGATGTGACCGTTTTGAAAAATATATTGATAATTCCTGGGCGTCCCCCCCAATGGGTGTGGGCAAGGGATGGCTTGGTACGCTGAGTGTTTTAGCCGGCTGTTTATGAGTAGTAATGTGATGCGACGGCGGGTGTAATCATATCCTCCACGCTGTTGACTGGAGTCCCAATGGGTGTTGTGTTGCGTGAAACGGCGTCAGCCGCCTGACGTGTCTTCAGACGGGTTGAAGTGCTTATTGAATGCTTTGTGACTGTTCAGTGACCACGGTTGGAGGTGAGCGGTTGCCTTCTTTTCCTATAAATAGTGCCTTTGCCTGCCTGGTTTTTTTCACATCTCTCGCTGTTCTCCACTGCCTGCTTTCCTTCTTCCACCCGCATTTCCACCATGGGCAAGAAACGCAAGCGCGAGCCAACTCCTCCATCTGAGGATTTTGGTGACTCGGAGTATTCAGAGGAGGAGTTCTCCTCTGAATCCGAGGGGTCTCCGGCTCCCATCCCCCTGCGTGAGTCGTCTGACGACTCAGAGGACTCTCAGGGGCTCGCGGCGGAGGTCTGGACGTACATCCGGGCCGTCGAGCGCTCTGGGCTCGAGGGCTCGGATGAGTCGGAGTACTCCTCGGATGAGGAGGACTCGGACGGTGGCGGCGAGGACGAGGACGGCGACGACGATGACGACGACGAAGGCGGTGGCGGCGGCGACGGTGACGGTGACGACAGCGACAGGGGCGGCAGCAGCGGCGGCCAGGACGGTGACAGCGGCGGCAGCAAGGGCAGCAGCAGGGGCGGCAACAGGGCCAGTGGCTAGATGCCATTGGTCCTTTAAATGTTAGTATAGTATAGTTAGAATAATGTAGTAGTATTTAGTAGTGTAGAGTAGTATAGTGTAGTCTAGTAGTAGTATAATGTAATGTAGCAGTAGTGGTAGTAGTAGTAGTAGTAGGGAAGTATCAACTCATAATGAGTTGATTTGTAAATATGATATCTTCCCCTTAATGAAGAAATGGTGCTGGCTTTTCTGTGATAATTGCTCGTTGACACTTTTAACTCAGAGTTCTTGAATCATTCCTTTTCCCGCCTTTTTCGTGAAGTTAATTCCTTTGGAATTGTAAGTGAATAACTCTGACATCATATCGATGCTTTAAGAAGTAGTTGTCGAGTGATTTGTGGATGATGTCAGAGTTTTTAGAGATAACTGTCGAGCGACCGAACGCTATGTCGGAGTTTTAGAGTTAACTGCCGAGCGACTTGAAGACGACGTCGGCGTTTTAGAGGTAACGCCGAGCGACTGAGCACGACATCGGAGTTTTAGAGATAACTGCCGAGTAACTTGAAGACGACGTCGGCATTTTAGAGGTAACGCCGAGCGACTGAACATGACGTCGGCGTTTTAGAGATAACTGCCGAGCGACTGAACGCTATGTTGGAGTTTTAGAGTTAACTACCGAGCGACTTGGAGACAACGTCGGCGTTTTAGAGGTAACGCCGAGCGACTGAACCCAACATCGGAGTTTTAGAGATAACTGCCGAGTAACTTGAAGACGACGTCGGCATTTTAGAGGTAACGCCGAGCGACTGAACACGACGTCGATGTTTTAGAGATAACTGCTGAGCGACTTGGAGACAACGTCGGCGTTTTAGAGGTAACGCCGAGCGACTGAACCCGACGTCGGAGTTTTAGAGACAACTGCCGAGTAACTTGAAGATGACGTCGGCGTTTTAGAGGCAACGCCGAGTGACTTGAGGGCTACATCAGCATTTTAGATGTAATGCCGAGCGACTGTGTCGGAGTTTTAGAGTCAACTGCCGAGCAATAGTGGGCTACGTAGGCCACTTTGAGGTTAATAGCCGAGTGATGATGTGGCGCATCGGTGTTTTTGAAATAACTGTCGGGTGCTGACTGGGCGCTTTTTGAAACGGTATCTGGCTCGGGAGTATCCCATAAGTGCTGCGCTTTTAGCCGCCTCCACTTTCCGTGCCCTAGCTCTTGCTTTCTTGCTTCCAAATCCTCTCCGCAATTCGCTTCCTACTCTGCTCGTCGGTAGAATCGAGATGGCGCCCAAGAGGAAAACCTCGAGTTCATCCGCCGTGGTGATTCCTCCAATCGACCCCAACAGCCAGTTGCCTTTCGCAGGTAACCACATGTCCGTCATCTCTGAATCCGAACTTCTCCACCTCGTATCCATCGAGGTTCTCCCTCCGAGGGAACTCTGTTCTTGGAGGTTTTGCCATGGGGTTACTGTCCCAACTGAGGATACCCATGAGTCCGTGATTTATGCTCCTTTCCTTCTCCGCGGTCTTGGCCTTCCCATTTCTCCCTTTTTCTGCGGCCTCCTTGATTTCTACCATCTTAACTTGACCCATCTGAATCCCAATTCAATCCTGCAAATCTCCATTTTCGTTCATTTATGCGAGGCCTTTCTTGGCGTGCTACCACATTTTGGGTTGTGGAAATACTTGTATCACTGCCGCCCTGGGATGGCCGGGGGACAGCATCAATTGGTTGGGGGTGCTAGCTTGGAGATGCGCCGGGGGAGGAAGGCTGAGTATCTCGAAATCCCTCTTAAAGACAGTATTAAAGGGTGGCGCTTGGAGTGGTTCATAGTTGAGAATTATGGAAACTCTCTCCCCCCCGGTCGGGAAGACAGCCGGACGTTCGCACCCCCAGCTGGACCAAGTCTCCCACGGATCAGGAGGTAGCTGAGGCAGGTGCTTTGCTTGCTGAAGTTGGATTGCTGAAAGAGAGGGGTCTGACCGCTGAAGCCGTGG
Organism: Zea luxurians; assembly: GCA_029449295.1. Classification (NCBI taxonomy): domain Eukaryota; kingdom Viridiplantae; phylum Streptophyta; class Magnoliopsida; order Poales; family Poaceae; genus Zea; species Zea luxurians. The sequence goes on along the minus strand of JAOPSE010000001.1, from coordinate 30,497,557 downwards.
TTGCTGATTTTGTCTTCAAGAATATTCAGCCGTTAAAAGATAGGGCATACCCAGCTTATCTGTATCGAGGCCTAGCCGACTCAACTCGGGTCACTAGCAAAAGAATTCCCTCTACGGACCTAGTGAGCCGACTTGAGATGATCCTTAGAGGCAAAATGTCAAATGTTGGTGCCCCCGTGGCATTCTCAGCTTGGAACTTGCCTCCTCCTAAAGCCTTCACTCTTTTTGTGTCGAATCCTCCTGCTACTGACGGCAGTTTGGGCCTTAGAGTGCGGCCCTCTGCTGAAGAAGTTAGTGCCTTGGTTGCCACACTCGGGGGAATTCCTAATGATGAACGGCAGGTCTATTTTGAGGTGCCCCTGAACCCTAGTGATGCGGAGATAAGTGCCATGCTTGATTTGCTGGCTGAGGACTCTTCTGACGCTGCTCCTGCTGGGGCATTGGTGGTGGCGCCCCTCCCAGAGGCTGGTACGACCTTAGATACTCAGAAACCTGCTGGTGCTCGCCCGAGGCGCCCTTGCTGAGCCAATCCATCCGATCCTTCTGCTGATGAATAGAAAAAGAAAAGGAGACGCCTCCGGCAAGTACCCAGTTTGGGTCGGGACGTTGGTACCTCGGTTCCTGATGCTGAAGAAGTGCATGCGACTGAATTTACTGACGCTGATCCCAATGGGTGTACCTAGTCTGTTGTTGATCCCGATGGGCGCACCGAATCACTTGCTGATCCCAATGGGTGTGCTGCCTGTGTTGCTAATGTGGATGATGAGGAGGGAGAAGATGAAGTTCCTTTGACTCGGAAAAACAGTCGGCAATTCATCGTTAGCGGTGAAAGTAGTGGAGTTCCCTCTCCTACTTTGTCTGCTCTCATTGGTCTGCAAGAACTGTCCCTAGCCAATTTTGATCAGACTCTCGAGGATATGGTTCCGGAGGATTTGTTATCGGAGCCAGCAGATGATGGTGTGATGGAGGTTTGCGCTGATGTGCTTGATGCTGGGTTGAGGTCATCCCGTGCCTCGTCGACCTTAGAGCGCGATCTTGAGGATCGGGAGACTGACTTGGGTCGTCCTGGTCTCATGGAAGTAATTGAGGGCCCATCAGCCTTAGAGGTGGCTACCACAGAGAGCTTAGACCCCAAGGATGGTGTTGACACGTGCCCAGCCCCCGAGAATGTTGTCGGGGATGGCTTGATCCGGGTGGGAAGTGCAAGCCACTGCCCAGCCCCCGAGGGTGCTGCCGGAAGTGATCCGGCTCAAGTGGGCAGTGCAAACTATGACCCAGCCCCCGAGGATGTCCGAGCGGGGTCTTTCTCTGGTACTTCCATGGACGTTCATGCGGGGTCGTCTCCACACTCTGGCTGTATGGTGATAGCCCAAGCCTTGGACCAGGAGGTCGCTTTAGAGGGCAGCGTCCCCACCGACCGAGTGTTGGGCTCTGTTGATAGCACCGAGTTGATTCCTGCTGGTTCGTTGCAAGCTGCTTCGAGTGGTGGCCTTACGCCCGGTTATCAATTGATCTCTCCTGATTTGGGGATCCCTTCGTTCTTTTCCAATCTTCAGGTACTGTGATGTATTTTAGCTTGGCTTTTTACATTGCATGAACTGCTGTCATTACATTCGTCTGCTCTCCTCATTAGGCTTTGGTGGATGGGATGGCTGGCCAGCTGAGGTTACAGGGTGCGTTTATCCCAGAAGTAGCTTCGTCACTTGCATGTTGGAATCCAGTGTCACTTCAACATCGTGTCTCTGAATTGGAGGCGACCAACGCTGGTTAGTGCCCTTTTGCTTCTCTTTGCCTTCACTGTAGACTGCTTTACATTTTGACCCTTATTTTGTTTGATTGTCTCCTGCTAGGTATGACTCAGCGGATTTCCACCCTTGAAGAAAAACATTCCCGAGATCAGGCTGAATTGGCCCAGCGATGCACTGACTTTGAGGAAAAGTACTCTCAAAGTCAGATTGAGCTGGGTCAGGTCTCCGCTGCTTTAGATGACGCCAATGCACTGAGTTCTTCTCTTCATGCTTAGCTCGACTCTGAAAAGGTGATTTATGAAACTGCGCTTTGCCTTGTTGTGCTGCCATTACTTGCTTGGTGTTTGAGGGAGTTGACTTTTGTTTGCAGGAAGAAAAACGTATCCTTGCTGCTTCTCGAGACAATCTTGAAAGATTGTATCGTGATTCTAGCAACTCGCTGACTATCTTGGAGAGAAGTCATCGCTTCACCATGGAAGAGTTAGACCACCAACGTTGTAAGCTGCAGGAATCCTTGGATGAAGTAACCCAGCTCAAGCAGTTGATATCAGCAAAGGACGCTACTATCAAAGAGCTCCGAGTTTCCAAGAAATCCATCACCCAAGAGTTAGAAACTACTCAGCTAGCTGCCAAGGTTGCCGAAGAAACTTCTGTTACTCTCAGAGCCCAGCGTGATAGAGCCATGGACAAGGCTATTCGGGTGGGGCGAATCTTGATGAGGAGACCCGGCGTGGTTGTGCTCGAAGATATAAGGGCTGATGTGAATGCCGCCCCTGATTCCTCGAGTCGTCCTTCCTCCTCGATTGCTCCTGAGAAAAACATCACAAAATAGAGAGACACTTTGCGTGCTTCGAACGCGCGGTTAGCATGGTCAGACATTTGCTAGAGGACGTCACTTCAGTATTTGGACAATATTGTTATTTTCACATTGTTTCAGAATTCATCAGTTCGTAAATTTGTAGTAAAATGATGTACGATGTTTTGAAATTTGCTTGCGAGTTGTAGAAGCCATCTTTATATGAGTAATTGTGATCACGCCAAATCGCCTTAAGTCGCTGCTGACTTAAGTCGATTGCTTCTGTTAATAGGGCGTAGTGGTCACCCTAAGTTGCGTAGGCGCGAGCATGTTGCACCGGCTTAAGTTGCTGCCGACTTAAGCCGATTGCTCTTTGGCAGGGTATAGTGGTCACCCCGAGTTAGGTTAGCGTGAGCATGTTGCACCGGCTTAAGCTGCTGCCAACTTAAACCGATTGCTCCGTTGGCAGGGTATAGTGGTCACCCCAAGTTAAGTTAGCGTGAGCATGTTGCACCGGCTTAAGTTGCTGCCGACTTAAGCCGATTGCTCCGTTGGTAGGGTATAGTGGTCACCCCCGGTTAAGTTAGCGTGAGCATGTTGCACCGGCTTAAGTCACTGCCGACTTAAACCGATTGCTCTGTTGGCAGGGCATAGTGGTCACCCTGGGTTAAGTTAGCGTGAGCATGTTGCACCGGCTTAAGTCATTGCCGACTTAAGCCGATTGCTCCGTTAGCAGGGCATAGTGGTCACCCCGAGTCAAGTAAGCGTGAGCATGTTGTACCGCCTTAAGTCATTGCCGACTTAAGCCGATTGCTCTGTTAGCGGGGCATAGTGGTCACCCCGAGTCAAGTAAGCGTGAGCATGTTGCACCGCCTTAAGTCATTGCCGACTTAAGCCGATTGCTCCGTTAGCGGGGCATAGTGGTCACCCCGAGTTAAATAAGAATGCAAGTCAACCGTGAACAAACTGAGTATCTTTGAAGCCTTTCTTTATTGATGACATATTTCCATTTTACAGAAAACATCGTCGTCCCGATAGCTTTTGAAATATAGCTAGGGATAAAACTTCCTGAGGTGTTCTATGTTCCAGGAGTTCCCGACTTCTGTGCCATCCATCTGAGTGAGACGATATGATCCCGGCCGAGTGGTTTCTGCTACTATGAATGGTCCTTCCCATAAGGGTGACAACTTGTGTCGTCCTTCCCCCGTTAGAATTCGGCGGAGGACGAGATCTCCTACTGAGAAGGATCGTTGTCGCACGGCCTGGTCATGATAGCGTCTCAGAGTCTGCTGATACCGCGCCGATTGAATTACTGCATTCAGCCGTTCTTCTTCGAGTACATCGATGTCCTCCATCCTAGTAGCTTCAGCTTCTGCTATGCTCTCGAAGACCAACCTTGGGGCCCCGAACTTGAGATCAGCGGGTAATACTGCCTCTGACCCATAGACCATGAAGAAAGGAGTATTTCCATGTAGAGCCCGGCTTGGCTGAGTTCTTAGGCTGCAAACGACGTAGGGTAATTCCCTTATCCATTTCCCTGCGAACTTCTCATTTTTTTCGAAGACCCTTTTCCTGAGCGCCTCTAGTATCATTCTGTTGGCTCGCTCAACCTGCCCGTTGGCCCTCGGGTGTGCTACCGAAGCGTACTTGATCTGAATGCCTTTTTGCTCGCAGAAATCGAAGAATTCCGAACTTGTGAAATTGGATCCCAGGTCAGTTATAATGTTGTTTGGTATTCCGAATCTAAATATTATGTCTTGTATGAATTCCACGACCTTGGCTGAGGTTAAAGAGGCAATGGGCTTGAACTCTATCCATTTAGTGAACTTGTCGATTGCTACCAATACATGAGTGTATCCTCCTTGAGCCTTCTTGAAAGGTCCAATCATATCCAGTCCCCAGCATGCGAAAGGCCAAGTTACTGGTATGGTTTGCAGTTGCTGTGCTGGTAGATGTTGTTGTTTCGACAAGTACTGGCAAGCTTCGCACCTCTGAACTAACTCAGTTACATCACTCTTCGCTGTTGGCCAATAGAATCCTGATCTGAAAACCTTCCCGACTAGTGTTCTGGATGCTGCATGTATTCCACATTGCCCAGCATGAACCTCCTCTAGAAGTTGCTTCCCAGTGGATGAGAGAATGCACTTCATGAAAGCGCCCGATGCACCCCTTCTATATAACGTTTCTCCAATGAGTGTATAGTGGGCTGACTGTCTGGCGATGCGTTCAGCTGCATTTCTGTCATCTGGTTCCTCTTCATTCTTTATATATCTGATAATCGGCCTCCTCCAGTCATCAGAGTCTGACCCGGGTTGACCTACGATGTTACATTCTTCTGCTTGATCTGTTGAGATGCTCGGTCGTGGTATTTCTTGCACGAAAACTCCAGGCGGAACCTGAGTTTGGCTGGATCCTAACTTGGACAATACATCAGCTGCCGTGTTTCGATCTCTCTCTACATGATGAAATTCCAGACCCTCAAACTTATCCTCTAGTTTTCGGACGGTGGCGCAGTATTTTCCCATCAAATCACTCGAACAGTCCCATTCTTTGTTTATTTGAGTTATGACCACCAGAGAATCTCCGTATACCATTAATCTCTTGATGCCCAATGATATGGCGATGTTCAATCCATGGATCAGAGCTTCATACTCGGCTGCATTGTTGGAGGCTGGAAACAGCAATTGGAGGGCATATTTGAGGTGCTCGCCTCCAGGTGCGGTGAAGAGAATTCCTGCTCCTGCTCCCTGCAGCTTCAGCGAGCCATCAAAATACATCTTCCATACTTCTGCAGTTTCCGGGTTCTCTGGTATTTGTTGTTCAGTCCATTCTGAAACGAAGTCAACCAATGCTTGAGACTTTATGGCAGTACAAGGTCGAAATTCGATGTCATGAGACCCCAGTTCACAGGCCCACTTGGCTATTCGGCCAATTGCTTCCTTGTTGTGGAGAATATCCCCTATCGGAAAGCCGGTGACTACTATGACTTTGTGGTCATCAAAGTAGTGACGCAGCTTGCGGGCAGTCAGAAGTACTGCATATAATAGCTTCTGCACTTGAGGATATTTTTTCTTCGAGGGACCCAGAACTTCGCTGATGAAATAAACAGGATGTTGCACGGGGTAGGCATGTCCTTCTTCCGCTCGCTCGACTACCAACGCGGTGCTTACCACGTGAGTCGTGCAAGAGATATATAGCAACAGATCTTCAGCCGGTTGGGTTGACGTGGCTCGTCGTGGTGGTTTCAGTACTGGTGGTGTTGTCAAGAATTTCTTCAGTGCATCTAGAGCTTCCTGTGCCTCTGAAGTCCACTAAAACTTATCCACCTTTTTGAGTAGCTTGTAAAATGGTAAACCTTTCTCCCCTAGCCTGGATATAAATCTGCTCAGAGCTGCCATACATCCAGTAAGTCGCTGAACCTTCTTTTGTGATCGAGGTGCTTCCATCTTCATGATAGCTTCAATCTTATCTGGATTAGCCTCAATTCCCCGGTTGCTGACAATAAACCCGAGTAACTTTCCTGCCGGTACCCGAAAACACATTTCTCGGGATTAAGCTTCCATCTATACCACCTCAGACTGTTGAAAACCAGTTGTAAGTCTTCGATGAAGTTTTCCGAGTTCTCTGTTTTGACTACCACATCATCCACGTAGGCCTCCACACGCTTGCCCCAGTGATCGGCTAAGCATGTTTGAATGGCTCTCTGGTAGGTTGCTCCAGCGTTTTTGAGGCCAAACGACATGGAGGTATAACAGAAAGCACCAAACAGAGTAATGAATGCTGTTTTTTCTTCATCTTCCTTTGCCAAACTAATCTGGTGGTATCCGGAATAGCAATCCAGGAAAGACAGCACAGAACATCCAGCGGTGGAGTCCACCACCTGATCTATCCTCGGGAGCCCGAAGGGATCCTTCGGACAGTGTTTGTTGAGATCAGTATAATCGACGCACATGCGCCAATCCACTTTATTCTTTTTGAGTACAAGAACATGGTTAGCCAACCACTCGGGATGTAATACTTCTCTAATGAACCCAGCCGCGACCAAGCGGGCTAGCTCAGCGTGAATGGCCTCTCTCTTGTCGGGCGTGAAACGACGTAGTTTCTGCCGGATCGGCCTTGCTTGTGGATAGACCTTCAGTTTGTGCTCGGCCAGCTCTCTCGGGACTCCCGGTATATCCGCAGGTTGCCATGCGAATACATCTCGGTTGTCTTGCAGAAACTGGACGAGCGCGCTTTCCTATTTATCATCCAGGCTAGAGCTGATGATAGCAGTTTTGCGTTCATCAGCAAACCCCAGATTGATCCTTTTAGTTTCTTCAGTCGGCCGCATAGAGGTCGCGGCTTGAGCTTCCTTCGCCGGTGCTGTGTGGTCTTCCTCAGGCTTAGAGTTTACCTGGGTCGAAGAAGTCGCCGATGGTTTGGCAATGAGGGCCGCCTGGATGGCCACTCGGAAACATTCTGCGGCGCCTTGGAGGTCAGCACGCACAGTTATGATTCCTTGCGGTCCCGGCATCTTCAATATCATGTACGTGTAATGCGGAATGGCCATGAATTTTGCCAGTCCCGACCTCCCGATGATTGCGTTGTACCCGCAGTCGAAATTCGCCACTTCGAACCTCAGGAACTCGGTTCTGTAGTTTTCCGGAGTCTCGAAGGTGACAGGCATGTAGATGTGGCCCAACGGGTATTCTCCCTCAGTTGGCATGATGCCAAAGAAGGGAGTGTCTGACTCGTGGAGTTCTTTGAGGTGAACTCCCAAGCCTCGGAGTGTCCAGGGGAAGGTGACGTTGATGCTGCTCCCCCCGTCCACTAACACCTTCTTCACCCGGCTCTCTCAGATCACTGGATCGACGAGGAGCGGGTATCTACCCGGATGGTCGAAGTTGAGCCATTGATCTGCCCGAGTGAAGGTGATCGGGTGCTCCGACCACCGGTACGGGGCGGGAGGGCCGGTGGTCGCCACCAGTATCTGGCGATCGTTGAGCTTTTGCTGTCTTTTGTTCTCCTGCGATCCGTGTCCACCAAAGATGAAGTTGACCTCCCTGTCAACGCGCGGGAAGGCTCCTCCTCCTCCCTCCTCCTACTGCTGGGGTCGGCGTGGTTCTTCTGGTCCTCCTCGCGGCGGAGGAGGGGGTAGAGGTTGGAAGGGTCGGCCATGCCCAACGGAATGCTTGAAGTCCCGGCAGTTCCGAAGAGTGTGGCACATGTCCTTGTGGTACGGGCACTGGGCGTCGAGGATGTCGTCTAGCGTGCGCTCACCCCCGCGAGGTCCTCCCCGGGCGCGAGAGACAGGTGGTCCAGCGGCGTGCACCTCTTCGCGCGGTCTCTTCTCCCAGCGTTTGTCAGGTTGCTGGTTCGTGTCGCGTCGTGGTGCTACCGGTGCGGGCTTTGCTCCTCCGATGAGGTCCTGGGCTCGCTCGTCGGTGGTGATGTAGAGGTCGGCTTCCCAGAACAGCTCCTCGGAGGTAGTTGGTGCCTTCTGTAGTATGGCTCGGACAAAGGCCGAGTCATTGGATCCTCTGTAGAAGTCCTCGATCACGGCCGCCTCCATGACGTTAGGGATACGATTTCTCATGGTCTGGAACTTTTGAGGTACGATCGGAGAGTTTCATCTCCCCGGCGCTTGATGGATTTGAGGTCCCATGGTTGCGCCGGTTTGTCGGAGAGGGACTGGAAATTGGCGGTGAAGCGTCGACTGAAGTCGCCCAAGTCATCGATGCAGTGTCGGGGTAAATGTCGCAGCCATTGCAGCGCGTCTTGCCCAAGGACAATGGGTAAGTACGTGGTCATCACGTCTTCGGATGCTCCGGCGGCTCGAGCGGCGGTAGTGTAGACGGCCAGCCAGCCTCCTAGGTCCTGCTTAGGTTCATATTTATCAACATTGGATACCTTGAAGTTTGGGGGCCATTGAATGGCCCTAAGGCGTGGAGTGAGGGCTGACACTCCACATGTGTCCTCCTGTCGTCGGGGATGATGTCTGTCCCGGGGAGGAGAGTAGTTGTTGTGGTTTCTCGACCGTCCCCGGGCAGTTCCGCCAGTCGAGCCCATCGTTGATTCGGCTCTGGTGGCTTGACTCCGAGTGGGGATGCCATGATCCCTGTCGTATTCCTCCCGGCGGCGTATCTCGTTCTCATGCCGTCGTTCGCGCGAAGCGTTGATAGAGCTCCGCGCGTCCCGGCGACTGTTGATGGCGTGCCGCAAGTCGTTCGGCGAGTGAGCGAGAGGTAGAAGATGGTTGGCTGCCTGGGTGAGCAGGCGTCGATAGCCCTCGGCGTCTGGAGTCCGAGGGAGTCCGTCAGCTATCCGAGCTAGCACTCCTCCGACTTCACTCGGCGTGTTCATGGCTCGGGCGAAGTCGGGGTTCAGGTTACGGCCGAGCAGTGGATTTTCTCGGCGTTGCCTCGCGTCTTGCTTGGCTTGTTCCTGAGCTCGTCGGCGATCACGTCGTCGGGAGTTCCTTCGTTCCCTGAAGACGCGTTCTTCCGGAGTTTCTCCCATCTCCGAGACCTCGTCTCGCGGGACAGGCTGTTCCGGATCCCGTTCTCCGGCTTGGTGATGTCTCCGGATGTTTCGGCGCCGATTTCTTCGTCGACGGGATTCCCGCTGAGGTGGTTCCTCCCCAGGTGCAGTCGGCTCGTCGTCAGAGACGGGAGGCGACTCCACTCTTCTGATGAAGAGAACGTCGGGGTAGAATGGCATGGCTGTTGTGGTGATCTTCTTTCGGAGAGCTGAGGGTAACGCTTCCCCGATATTTTCGGAGTTTGTTGAAGGAGGCTTCCTTCCCAGCGGATCTGCAACGCGGTGTAGAATTCCCTTTTCGTCGGCTATGGACGAGATCGTTCCAAAGCAGAACATGGATCCGGGACGGAAGGTGACCCTGCTGTTGATGGTGACGGCCATTAAGCTAGCTTAGATCGTTGACACCCCCCTACCTGGCGCGCCAGCTGTCGGTGTTTTGGGTCCGACCGCACACCCGGGGTTGTCCCTCAAGGTGTTTTTAGGAGTAGGACGGTGTCGACGACTGTAGCAAAATGGTTCGTGCCAATTGCACGAGGGACAGTGGACAATGTTTACAGGTTCGGGCCGCTTAGAGATGCGTAACACCATACGTCCTGATGAGTATGCTTGGTGAATGAGGTTACAAAAGAGCTCTCTGAATTGAGAATGCAGAGAGTTGAAGTGGGTGGCTAAGTAATAGGGTTGATCGATCTGAAGGGGTGCCCCTAGGCCTTATATATTCGACCGTGGGGCAATACACATGGATATGATAACAACGTGCGCCTAAAAGATAGTGAACTGCTCGAGTCTATCTCCCTATGATTCTGCCGACCTATCCTCGCGTGGCTCCGTTGCATGAGAGCTCCAGCGCGGGAAAGTCGGATCTCTGTTGCGGTCGCTCGCTCGACGTTGTGGGCCGTCCAAGTTTGTACCAATCCGTCCTTGCATCGACCTGCTTTGTTGATTGCTCCTCCCAGGCCCACGAAAGAGTGGCCTTACGATTTGTCAGGCCCTTGGGCCTTTCGTGAGGTCTTTTCCTCTTTTAGTGGACCTGGGGGATATCTGTCCCCCACAGTCATAGAATTGAAAGGGAAATGGAGTATTCGGCAAAGACGTCGCTTCCACTCAACTCCATTGGTATTATCTACTCTTTGCCGGTATTCCGCCATCTCTCCACATTGGTATAATCTTTCACTCATATTTATTTGTTTGCCATTGGGGAGAAAGTAAAAGGGGCTCATATTTCACTCAAAGTATCCGTTTTTGGCGATTCATGCCAAAGGGGGAGAAAATATTAGCCCAAAGCAAAAGGACCGCACCACCACGCCAATTTCAAAATTTTTTGAAATAAGTTTTAGTTTTAAATGTTTTTCAATTGGTATATTTGAAAATTCTATCTCAATTGGTAAACCTCTTGAACACTAAGAGGAGAATTTCATTGAGGGGGAGTTTTGTTCAGTCAAAAGAAAAGCATTTAAAACAGGGGGAGAAAATTTCAAATCTTGAAAATGCTTCTTGAAATCTTATTCATATATCTTTGACTATTTGCAAAAAGACTTTGAAAAGAATTTCCAAAAGAATTTGCAAAAACAAAACAAGTGGTGCAAGCGTGGTCCAAAATTTTAAATAAGAAGAAAACATTCCATGCATATCTAGTAGAAATAATTATTGGTTTCACTCCAAGCAACCTTTGCACTTACCTTATGCAAACTAGTTCAATTCTGCACTTATATATTTGCTTTGGTTTGTGTTGGCATCAATCACCAAAAAGGGGGAGATTGAAAGGGAAATAGGGTCAAACCTTTTCCTAAATAATTTTGGTGGTTGAATTGCCCAACACAAATAATTGGACTAACTAGTTTGCTCTAGAGTATAAGTTCTACAGGTGTCAAAGGTTCAACACAAACCAATAAAAAGTCCAAGAAAGGGTTCAAATAAAAAGGAGCAAAGAAAACCGAAGGCTGTCCTGGTCTGGCGCACCGGACTGTCCGGTGTGCCACCGGACAGTGTCCGGTGCACCAGGGAGAATCACTCTGAACTGCTCAGCTTCGGGTTTCTGAAAATTGCTCTCCGCTATAATTCACTAGACTATCCAGTGTAGCACCGGACTGTCCGGTGTGCCAGCGGAGCAATGGCTAGCGTGCCAACGGTCGTCTGCAAAAGTCAACAGTGAACAATGAACAATGCAGACTGCGCGCTCAGAGTCAGAGCAGGCGCTAGAAGGCGCACCGGATAGTGAACAGGACCTGTCCGGCGCACCACCGGACTGTTCGGTGGCCCAGTTGTCAGAAGCTCCAACGGTCGAACCCTAATGGTTGGGTGACGTGGCTGGCGCACCGGACAGTGTCCGGTGGTGCATAGGACTGTCTGGTGTGCCCGTCGACAGCAGAGTTCCCCAACGACCACTTTGGTGGTTGGGGCTATAAATACCCCCAACCACCACACTTCAAGGCATCCAAGTTTTCAGCCATTGCATTCAATACAAGAGCTCTAGACTTCACTCCAAGACACAAACAAGAGATCAAATCCTCTCCCAAGTCCAAAGATCACTCCAAACAATTAGTGACTAGTGAGAGAGAGATATTTGTGTTCATTTGAGTTCTTACGCTTGGCTCGCTTTTTTTCTTCCTCTTCTTGTTCTCAAGCAACTTGTAATCAACGGAAGAGACACCAAGTTGTGGTGGTCCTTGTGAGGGGTCTAAGTGACCCGTTGATTAAGGAGAAAAGCTCACTCGGTCTAGGTGACCATTTGAGAGAGGGAAAGGGTTGAAAGAGACCCGGTCTTTGTGACCACCTTAATGGGGAGTAGGTTTGCAAGAACCGAACCTCGGTAAAACAAATCACCGTGTCACACTCTTCATTTACTTGTGATTTGTTTTTCGCCCTCTCTTTTGGATTCAATTTTAATTCTAACGCTAACCCCGGCTTGTAGTGTGTGCTTAAGTTTATAATTTTTAGATTCCACCAATTCACCCCCCTCTAAGCGACTTTCAATTATTTTTAGTTGATGATTTTATGGTGTTACAAAGCTACCCCCTTAAAAGAATCTCATCCTCGAGATTAAGGAACTTGTGAGAGTAACTGGGGGAATCCTGCTCTAAGTTCATCTTCTCTTTCCCAAGTGGCCTCATCTTCCGAATGATGACTCTACTAAACTTTACACATGTTGATAACTTTACTTCGTGTAATTCTGCGAGATGTTTCCAAAATTCTGATAGGGTACTCTGAATAGGTTAAATCCTCATTAACGTTGAGTTCTTCCATAGGTAATTGTTCCTCCGGTACTCTTAAGCATTTCTTAAGTTGTGACACATGAAATACGTCATGCATGTCTGACAAACTATCGGGTAGCTCTAACTAGTACGCTACTTCACCTTTTTCTTTCCAATATTTTGAACGGGCCTATGTAGCGAGGAGATAGTTTACCCTTAACCTTAAATCTTTTCATTCTTCTCATCGGTGAAACTTTAAGGTATATGAAGTCTCCTACTTCAAAGATCAACTCTCTTCTTCTATTGTCAGCATAGCTTTTCTGTCTCGACTGTGCTGTTTTCAAATTCTCTCTGATAATCTGTACTTAATTTTTTTGCTTCTTGGAGAATTTCTAGACCAAATACTTGACTTTCTCCGGTCTGATTCCAATAAAGCGGTGTTCTACACTTTTGGCCATAAAGTGCTTCAAACGATGCCATTTTTAAACTTGCCTGGTAACTATTGTTGTACGAGAATTCTGCATAAGGCAAACTCTTATCCCATCTTCTACCATGCTTTAGAGCACAAGCTCTTAACATATCTTCCAGCACTTGGTTTGTTCTTTTTGTTTGCCCATCCATTTGCGGATGATAAGCGGAACTGAAGTTTAGCTTGGTATCCATGGATTCATGTAGTCTTTTCCAAAAGCGCGAGGTAAATTGGGTTCCTCGATCTGATACGATCTTCTTTGGTACTCCATGCAGACAAACAATCCTTGACATATATAACTCTGCTAACTGGGCTCCTGAGTAAGTTGTCTTCACAGGTATAAAGTGTGCCACTTTAGTAAACCTGTCCACTATAACCCATATTGAATCATAGCCATTCCGAGTACGGGGTAGTGCAACTATGAAATCCATACCGATTTCTTCCCATTTGCATTCCGGTACTTTGAGTGGTTGTAGCAATCCTGCTGGTCTTTGGTGTTCGGCTTTAACTCGTTGACACACATCACATAGTGCAACATGAGTAGCCACATCTCTTTTCAAATTGTACCACCAATACTTTTCCTTTAGGTCCTGGTACATCTTAGTGCTTCCAGGGTGAATAGAATAAGCCAAATCATGAGCTTCTCTTAAAATAAGTTGGCGTAGGTGCTCGATTTCTGCTACACAGATTCTCTTTTTAAACCATAATGTGCCTTGTTCATCTTCCATGAAATCTAGGGCTTTACCCAAACTAATCAGAGTTTTAATTTCCTTGATTTTCTCATCAGATTCTAGTCCTTTATGAATCTCTTGTTCCAAAGTAGATTCAACTTCCATAAATGTTGCTTCCATATTATTGAGCATACCAAGATTGAGTTGTTCCATTTCCCAGCACAACTCTTGTGACATCAAATGAGTAGTGACGTTGTTCACTTGACCTTTACGGCTCAAAGCATCTGCCACTACATTTGCTTTTCCTGGGTGATATTGTATTTCCAAATCATAGTCCTTGATTAACTCAAGCCATCTTCTCTACCTTAGGTTGAGTTCTTTCTGCGTGAAGATATATTTCAAGCTTTTGTGATCCGTGAATATTTTACACTTGTTTCCAATCATGTAGTGCCTCCAAATATTCAAAGCATGCACTATGACAGCTAATTCCAAATCATGCGTAGGATAATTCTTTTCATGCTTCCGTAACTGCCTTGAAGCATAGGCAATCACTTTTCCTTCTTGCATTAACACACATCCAGGTCCTAGATGTGATGCATCGCAATACACATCAAATCCTTTATGAATATCGGGCATAATTAACATTGGTGCAATGGTTAGCCTTTCTTTTAATTCCTCAAAACATTTCTGCCATGCTTCATCCCACTTAAACTCTTTACCATTCTCCAACAATGAAGTAAAGGGTTTCACTATTTTGGAGAAGCCTTCAATGAATCTTCTGTAGTATCCTGCTAATCCAAGAAAACTCCTAATCTTGGACACATCTATGGGTTCTTTCCAATTTAGTATTTCACTTATTTTTCCGGGGTCTTCCTTGATTCCTCCATTGGTGATAATATGACCTAGGAAAGTGACTTCCTTCAACCAAAAATCACACTTCGAAAATTTCGCATACAACTGATTGTCACGAAGCTTCTGTAGAACTAATCTCAGATGATCTTCATGTGCTTCTTCATTCTGAGAGTATACTAGTATGTCATCGATGAATACCACAACAAATTGGTCGAGGTATTCCATGAATACTTTATTCATCAAGTTCATAAAGTAAGCTGGTGCATTAGTGAGTCCAAAGACATGACTAAAAATTGATATAGTCCATATCTTGTGGTGAAGGTCATTTTAGGTATATCTTCGGTTCAAATCTTCAACTGATGATAGCCTGATCTTAGATCTATCTTTGAGAATACTTTAGCTCCTCTCATCTAATCAAACAGGTCTTCAATCCAAGGTAACGGGTACTTGTTCTTAATCGCTACTTTGTTCAAGCTTCTATAGTCGACACACATTCTTCTTGAACCATCTTTCTTGTTCACAAATAGAACTGGGCTCCCCATGGAGACAAACTGGGGCGAATAAAACCTTTTTCTAGTAATTCTTCTAATTGTTTCTTTAGTTTAATTAAATCTTTGACATCCATTCGGTAAGCTCTTTTTGAAATTGGTGCAGTTCCGGGTAATAGTTCAATAGAAAACTCTATATCACGGTCAGGTGGCATACCTGGTAATTCTTCCGGAAATACGTTTGGGTATTCACATACTATTCTGGTTTGCTCCAAAGATTTCTCTTCCAACTGATTTACCTTTGCCTCTGCTGTTGCTGGCATACTGACATTGACTTTAATTCTTTCTCCTTGCAGACTAGTTAATGTAACCATCCGTTTGGCACAGGATATTACTCCATCATACTTGGTCAAGTAGTCTATTCCAAGTATCACATCAATTCCACTTGATTCCAAGATTATCAGCTCTACTAGAAAGCTTCTGCCTCTAATTTCAATCTTAGTCTTAGGGCATGAGTGAGTGGCTCTAAGTTCACCTCCTGGTGATCGAATTAATAGTTTCTTCTTCAAGGGATAGTTTGGTATATTATGTTTTTCCACAAATGACTTTGTTACAAAGGAGTGAGATGCTCCAGAATCAAATAAAACTGATGCAGGTATGGAGTTAATAAGAAACATACCATACACCACGTCTGCATCCTCCGGAACTGATTCTGCTGTCACATGATTGACTCTTCCCCTACTCTGGTTCTGCGGAGTCTTGTTCTGTGTAGATCCACAAGCAGGTGTGTTCTGGTCAGTCCTCTGGTTGCTGTTCTTCTAGGGTGTCTATTGATTATGCCTTGGGCAGTTATTAGCATAGTGGCCAAGTTCGCCACACTTGAAACAACCATTAGGTTGGACTGGGGTAGTTGTGTTGTTGTTCTTGGCCGGTGTGTTCATGACGCTTCCTTGACGATTATGTTGTTGACCACTAGACCTTTACCAGTCTGAGTGTTGTTCCTCTATTGGTTCTAGTATTGGTTGCTCCTCTGTCCTTGTTTTCTAGAGCGCTGTGCTTTGTAGTTGATGTTCCCACTCTGATTTCCAGAGCGGAACTGAGAACCTTGGGAGTTGTTCTGACGGGTATTCCTACTGGACTGCCCTTGGATCTTTCTCTTGTGATCCGACAACTCTTTCCTTTTGCTTTCAAGGCCAATTGCCTTATTAAGCAAAGTCTAGAAGTTGGGAAAGTTGTGGCTCTGTAACTGGTAGTTCAAAGGTCCAATCAAACCTTCCAAGAAACGTTCTTGGCGCTTCTCGTTAGTGTCTACTTTTTCTGGGGCGTAGCGTGAAAGCTGGGTGAAGCAATCACGGTACTCACTAACAGACATGTTCCCTTGTGTAAGGGAAAGGAACTACTTCTTCTTGAGCTTCATTATTCCCGAGGGAATATGGTGAGCATGGAAGTTCACTTGGAATTCCTACCAGGTTATGGCATCAGCATTATCATGTGCTGCGGTGAAGGCATCCCACCAGTCGGACGCGGCACCTTCGAGTCTTCCCGAACCATACAAGATCTTTTCTCGGTCACTGCACTGGGTGATGTCCAGTTTCTTTTCGATAACCTTAAGCCAGTCATCGGCATCCAAGGGGTCAACTTCATGAGAGAAAGCAGGCGGGTGATGGCTCATAAAATCTCGATGCTTGTCTCTAGCTTGTGGTGCATGTTGTTGTTGATGCTGGTGCTGCTGGTTCTGCTGATTCTGCTGAATCTGTTGCACAGAAGCAGTGAGTCCTTGCAGAAGCTGCATTTATGCTGCGATGAATTGCTCCATGTTGGGATTTGGTGGCGGTGGTGGCAACTACTGACCATGCTGATTCTGGTGGTTATTGGGACCTGAGCGAGTGTTCACCATCTGGTTGGTTAGGAAGTGCAATTCTGAGGCGAGTGAGGAGTAGAGAAGATTCTAGGGGGAATAACTTATTATTAAGGTTAAGTTTATTTATTATTATTATTATTTTTATGCTCTTATGGCCATCATTCCATAAGACCATTGCACTCAAGCGAAAATCCAAATCAAACATTGCAAAAAACACCATCACATGGTTGTTATTATTATAAGTGTAGTAATATAAAGGTGTTCATCGTCTAACACGAAATCTAACTTATTACAATATATATAAAAAAACTATAGCAGCCTGGTGATGGATCCTGGTTCTCCATAGCGGATCCTCTTGCGGGGAGGGGATAACGCCATGGCAGGGACTTGAACTTCAGGGGGACTCCTTCCATCTAGTTGAGCTTCCAGGGCTGCAATTCTTGTGTGTGCATCCTCTAGCT
Source organism: Zea luxurians (assembly GCA_029449295.1). NCBI lineage: Eukaryota > Viridiplantae > Streptophyta > Magnoliopsida > Poales > Poaceae > Zea > Zea luxurians. Next base: position 30,480,501 of record JAOPSE010000001.1, on the reverse strand, counting down.
CCAAGTGTACCCTAGAGAGGTCCAGGGTAGCACTATCCAGGTCGGTGTTAAGACCTGCCACCACACCAGCTAGGGTGTTGAGGCGATCTTCTTCAGCTCCACCTAGAACAATGTTGGTCTGGATTTCTCCACGAATACGCATAGGAAGATGTCTGTACTTCGTGTTGTGTAGCTGCTGCCGGTAGGTGTGGCTGAGTGACCATAGAGTTCCCCTAGCAACATCGCTGATCAAAGCAGCGTAGGTGGATAGCGGCGTCAGAGACTCATGAGCTGACAGAGTCCTGAACCCTCTATCACCTGCATCCATCACTCTGACATGAATGCGAGTGATGTAGTAGCAATCCTGAGGAGGCTCGTACACTCGCCTTGTCTCATACAGGGGTCAGACATAGGTTCCCAACGCATGCAGAACATCCTACAGCAGGTTAGGGAAGTGCCCTGTCTCGAACATTAATATATAATGTTCAGTGACAGACCATAACCCCATGTAGTGGTCCTACTGTTCATCGTTGGCTTCTTCGTTGACATTCTCCTCCTCTTCTTCTTCATCGTCGTCTTCATCATCGTCACCAGAGTCGTTTGGGTCGTCGCCTCCGGGAGCAGGGGCTTGGACTACTGGTGCAGGCGGTGTCGAAGATGACGATCCAGCTGTGAAGACTAGTGATTCTGCCAACGGGGTGGGTGTAGGCAGGGACTCCTCCGAGTTGTCTTACAGAATGACTCCATTCTCCACACGAATGCGAGGGAGATCCACCGGGATTTCCTTGACTACCACTGGGTAGACGGGAACTTGCCGTGGCGGAGGGATGTAGTTGGTGTTGGTCCGGGTGGTTTGGATTGTATGAACCATCTACAAGAGAAAATGTCAACTTAGTTGAATTTTAAAGATGTAAGGTTAATAAAATAATTTTGTAAGAACAAAATTAGCATGTTTTGAACAGACTAGGCTTTCCATTTCTAACTAGTCTAACGACCTAGAGTCAGCATAGCTTTGATACCACTTCTGTCACACCCGGTTCTGGGGGCAAAACCGAATGCATAGCATATGTGGGCCATGATCTATTTTCCACACATATGTTGATATCACAAGTGTAATGCATCAAAAGACAATGCAATAAAGGCATAAAGAGAGTAGAGTAACTTTATTACAACATCCAGATCATAGTATCTTAAACAAGTATCATAATCAAAGTATGACGAAATTAAACATGGACACTCTTCCACAGGAAGGTGACTAGCGCATCGTTAGACTCAAAACTCATCAACGTCATCTGCGAAGTCCTTGTCATCACCCTCTGATCAAAATATTAACTAGGGTGACCTCACTTATGGTCAGGGCTCAACAAGTGGGAGAAATAATGCAAGTTAATAAGGTAGGCTATGGATAAGCGGTAAGCATTTTAGTTGGTCAATATTTTATTAGCAACACATGTCTTACTAATAAGTGTGTATCCCAAACATTACAATTAATCAAAGGCATAAGATTATATAAAAAACACTTAAGTGAAATCACTTAAGCAAACCACTAGTAGATCATCGGATCACGATTTATTTTCCATCTTTAAGTTCAATTATCATGTGAGGGTCCAGGTTACTCTTAACCGTGAGCACGGCTGACATATCGATTTTACACTCTGTAGAGGTGGTACAACTTTACCCACAAGCTGTGTATCCCATCTAGCCTGGGTTGATCGGACCCATTAACACTGCCTAGGTGAATGGCTAGGGATCCACTATGAGGCTTTCACAAAATATCCTTAGTACAAAGCCACGTCAATATTGATGACCCTCTGGGTGAGGTAACTTAGCCAAGACTACCACCCCATGTTAACATGAGCTGCCACCAAACCACTGTCGCCCCCTCTTGCCCATCTTTTAGGTAGGGTTTCTATGTACTAAGTCTATAGAGCTAATTACCAAAGCCAGAGCCATTATAGCACTCATAGTTGGACTGTTATCCTGGGTGGTCACTCCATGTTCCATTTAATACAAAATGTTCTTGTTTAACCATCGGGTTAACATCATAATAAAACTTTATTTCTAGAACATATTGTCATTAAAAGAGTGACATCAAATTTATCAAGTTGAGCAATAGCAAAAATTGCTAAGCATAGCATTTATCCTAGGGTAATTCAAGGAATAGGGTTGGTAATTCTAGGAAATCCTTATGTAACACCCAGAATTTGTGTGGCGGAACCACCCGAATTATTCTAGCTTAAGTGCCTAAGTCACGCCTCAGGGGCCGTAACACACTTAAATCGGAATAACCTGTCAGTCCCTCAGATCTAGTCTGATAGAGCCACTTAACCAGGATCAAATTCCACAATCTCACTCGAAGGTGAGTCACAGAAGAAATATAATAAAACAGGAAACCTCAAATTAAGTGCTGAATTATTACATAGATCGGAGTTTTTGAGTAGCAAATAAGAGTTCATGAAATAAAATGCAGCGGATAATCGATGTCGTCGGTATCGAGGAAATGGGCAAGGCCTAGCCCACTACTCCTCGTGCTCCTCTCCTGCCGGAGCAGCATCCCACTCGACCGTCCAACCCGGTGGCAGGGTGGTAGGCCAAGTCACACCATCAACCATTTCCTGAATGGTACCTGCAAAAATTATGCCACAAGCAAGGCTGAGTATACTAATACTCAGCTAGACTTACCCGGTGTGAGGAGTCTACTCCTCTACCTCTAGACTATGCAGCTGTTTGGCTGAGGGGGTTTGGTTTGCCAAAAGCACTAGCTGTTTCTAAAAATCAATTTTTAGCTTTTCAATTTCTATCATCATTAACTTAGCTAGATTTGCTCCTTCTAAGCATACATGGTGACAAGCATTTAGTTCAATCAACAAGTTATCTCATGTAACCTCATTTCACTTCTTACTCGATGCAGTACAAGGGGTCAAGCAGTCTCATTAGCTGCGAGAAGCAGACGATTCGAATCGAGTTTTAACCTTGCAAGGTAAACCTAAACACACGGCATGTCAGGGTACTCCGACCCCACACATGACAACCGTCCCCATCGATTCCCCGTTCGCGTCCAGGCCTCACCGCCTTGGCATACAATGCTCCAGTGACCCCGGTTGCCGCCGTGCAGTGACCGCACTTGTACCCACCATAGCTAGCATGGGAGACCCAGTCTCAGGTCGCATGAGGGATAAAGTCCGCGCCCGGCTTCACTCAGGTACTAGGTTTACCGGTTTACCATTTTTTCCCGGCATGTGCTTAGTACGTTCAAACGCTTGACTCAGGTATCCACACATTAATCCTTAATTCCTTTTTCCCGTCTCATGGACAAGGCATCCTCCCTGGATCCAAGTCCATAGACTAACATAGATCCCGTTATCAAGATGAATACAATCAATTTCTGACCTCGCGCGAGTGCTAGAAAAATCACTCGACTTCTACCGAGATCCTGATTAGCAAGCAGCTACTCGACCTAGCATACTAGTATTCATCTCAAAAAGGAAATCCTAAGTTCATGCAACTAGAGGTTCCAAGCAACTCCTACACTTAAGTGCACATTACAATCCTACAAGCATTAAGTGTAGTAAAGTAGCATATAATAATACGGTTATGCATATAAATCGGGGCTTGCCTTCAATAGCTGGGGCTACAGGGAGATCCTCGATAGCAGCCTCGGAAGCTTGCTCCTGGTCCTCCTCTTGGACAGATCCTTGCTCGGGGATGAGCACGTACTCTCCGTCGGCAAGATTACAATCTAATGAATGCAATGCGTAAGATACATGCATGATATGATATGTGCTTTAGAAATTACAACTTTTGATGGTGTATGATCTACTTGAGTTAGATAAAATTAAATCTTACTTATGTAAGACCTTTGGGTGGTATACTTGGTAAATTGGGTCAAACTTAGCTAAGGTAAGTGGTAGGTCTATTTTCTTTGGGGTTCCACTGAATTCCTTTTTTTAAAGCCTTAGTGAGTTTGACAAGAATTCAAGTTGGACTTATTGGAGTGAGATTTATTTCTCCCTTCTTTTTCTTTATTCTCTTGAAGTTTTTGAAGTGGGTTTGAACTACAAGTTGTCTTAATAAATTTCCAAAAATTCTGTAAAAATTACAGTGGCTTATTACTGGTGTAAAATTTTCTGTCTCAAAATTTGGGGTTCAAAAAGTGAATAGTTTTCTCTGGACAAAAATACCAAATTTTAGGGCAGAAGAGGTGATTTGAACTACAACTATCAATTAATAGTAGGTAATTCTCTAAGACTTATTTTTGCTGGCATTTAGATGCTATAACATGACTTGGCACAAAATTCTAGTCATTAATTCTTACTAGTTATTTTACTGGGATTTTCTAAGGTTCTTGGCCCAAGGGGTGCTTTCTACTACCACTATATTTGAAAAATATCAAACAACAGACTTATGATTTTTCTTAGCTTCTATTTTGTGCAAGAGCAATCATTCTGAAGTTTGGCAACTTTTTGCTTAAGGGAAGGGGTGGTATGCATTAATTGGATTAAATGGCCTTTCTTATAAAATATTAGCAATAGGTATTATTTTGCATCTTTTTAATGGGTTTGCATTTTTCTCTGGTGGCCTATCTCATTATTGACCTAGCAAAATTTTATTTGCCCATTATTGCATTATTATGGGTTATTCATGATTTATTTAGAAATTGACTCATTATCATATTACACTTATTTACCCTACTTAAAATGATGGGTTAGGGTGTTCATTATTTTTGCAGTGGGGTTCTGGTGGTTATAAGTCCACTGGATTTTTATTATCAATTTTGGGTCTGGTTTTGTAATTCTACTTAATTGATTTCTATTTGGAATAATGCTAAATAACACATTCCACTTTAAAACTGATCTGGACTAGAGGTCCCTTTATTTTTCTTAGGTTCTCTGTTACTTAAGTAAACTAGGAAAAATAATTTCACTCACTGTTCATTAATTTCTAATGCCTTTCTGATTTTCCTGAGTTTTGGGCAGAAATGGCTTTTAATGGATATCTACACTATATTCTTCAATACTGGGGTTCTTACTAATTTTAAACAGTGCTTAAATGAGGGTTGAACATCTACAAATTTTCTTAGGTTCAACACAGAAGCAAAACTAATTTCCCTTAATTAAACAAGGTTTGGTCAGTTTCTGTTTTTAATTTTAAACTCTAAAAATTTGAACAGAAAGCATAAAGTTCATTATTTTTAAATGATAGCTCATATCATTCAGGGTCTAGCAAAATTAGTTTGACAACTTTTGCTTAAGAATTCATCAAGTTATGGATTTTCTAAGCTCTCTATTTATTGAAAAGATTTAACAGAATTGATTAAATGGAAAACTACTTTGCAATGGGGTCCCTGGCGGGTGTTTTAAGTTTTCCTCACAGATGAGTCCCTAGGCTACTATTCAAATGAGTCACTGACATTGCAGAAAACCCCCTAGGTTCTTCTAATCCTAACCCGAGGTTCTTTTCCTCAATTTGAACAGTGCCCGCGGCGGAAGAAAGGGCGAAGGGGCTTACAGGCGGCGAGATTGCTCCGGTGAGGTGGTCGAGGACGTAGGGGAGGTCTCGGGGATCACAACAATGTGCGGGTCGCCGTCGGGGGTGGTCGGAGTTGGCAGGTCCGCGTGCGCAGGCGGGGGAGCTCGTCGACGGCGAGGAGTCCGACCTATCCAGGGCGAAATTGACCAATCAAACGGGTCAGAGAGCTTCACCAGGGATCAAGGAAGGTGCGCGCGCGAGGAATTGAAGAATGGCTCACCGGAGAGCTCGGTCCACGCGTGCAGGCGGGCGACCGAAGTCCGGCGAGGGTGATCTCGGGCTTCCGGTGAAGTTCTGCCGGGTCTGAGGGCTTGGAGAGTTTCACGGGCCTATGGTGGAGCTAACCGAAGCACTGGCGCGACTTGAGGGCATCTGGAGTGGGCTGGCCACGGTGGCCGAAGCTCTGGCAGCAATGGCGGGCGGAAAAGAGCTCGCCGGAGCTAAGGAGGGGTGGCTGGCCGGTGATGGTGAGCGTGGGGAGGAGTGAGGCGCGCCCGGGGAGGCTTTATAGGCGCGGGCGAGCACGGCCGAGGGCGGGGCTCTGACAAGCGCTCGGGGCGTGCGCGGCGAACGCCAGTGCGCGCTCTGGCGTGTGGCACAGCGTCGAGCACGAGGCAGCGCAGAGAGAGGTCGAGTTCAAGCGCGGATTGGCTCCAAATCTTTGAGATTTTGGCCATAATCCCGTTGAGAGATCTCTTCCTCTCAGGTCCCTTTGTCATTTATGTGTGGAGGCTAGCAGGTTCGGTTGACTGGATTAGGAGATAGAGAGGGAAGAAATCTGGTTTGTCTCACTGCCGCACACAGGGAGAAGATCTCTGGTTTGACGTGTCCTGTAACACCCTAGGTGTTGCTCAGGGTGTCCACCCCAGGGTTACCCCTTTTAACCCATTGTTACATAAAGATTTATGGGCAAAGTACTTCAATCTTGGAATTCAAGGTCCTAATCAAGGGCAAACTACCTTGGATGTCCTGCCCTAGCTTATAATGCACATCTAAGTGGGGCTCTCCCAAAACCCTAGAGCAAAACCCCCATAGGCAATAAGAACCCTAATTGAAGCCATGATCAAAAGATCATGTAAACCTTATGATCATGGTTTGGGCCAAATATAAAAGTTGTAATGTACTTAATAACCTACAATTAATAGTAAGGAAGTACCCCCAAAAAGTTTTCAGAAAGGCCCTAAAAAGATCACCAAAGGTTGAACACAAGGGAGAAATTCAGGATTTGCCTAAGTCAAAAACCAACCCTTGAGCAAAGATCCCACATGTTCACCTTGATCCCCTTTTCAAAACCTGTCGACACAATTGACAAAATGGCACCAAATTAACCCTAGAATGCCCTGGAAAAGTTTGAACCCAAGCCAAAACCATTTGACACGAGTTGGCACTGGTTTTGTCTCGGTTTGAACAGTGCAGACAGACAAGACTTGGCGCCACCATATCTCCTCAACCAGACCACATCTACTCTTGGAACTCACATGAACTAGGTAGCTCTAGGTGCAGGGAAGAGATCTCCCACAGGCGGTAGGGCAATATTCGTACGCCTGGCCGCTCAGCAGAGCGAAGAACACGGGCAGAAGCAACACGCCACGTGTTCGACGCGCTCTGAGCTCGCCAGAGCACGCCCGCGCGCGCCCCCGCGTGCCCGCGTCGCGCCAAACGGTCAAGTCGGCGCCCTGGCCGCGCCCGCGCCTATAAAACCCGCCCCAGTGCTCGGCTGCCTTCCCCATTGCCTCCTCCGTACCTCGCCTGACTCGCCCGAGCCAGCCATTAGCTCCGGCGACCTCCCCGTGACCCGCCAGTGCCGCCCGAGAGCAACCACCGTGGCCAGCCCCTCTCCCGTCCTCCTCCGTTCGATCCAAGCCCCCAGATAGCTTCCTGGTGAGGCCGTGACACGTGCTCGAGCTTGACCCGAGGACCCCCGTCACCGGAATAGCCCAATCGTGCTCACCGGAGTTCAAGAACCCGCCGGCGCACGTGGACCGGGTAAGCCTCTTCACCGTTTTCCAATTCGTTGCGCGCATGGCCTCTGTGTCACCCTGTGAAGCTCCTCATGCACCCTATTTAAGCTATACCGCCGTGGTTTGGCCGGAGCAGGCGCCGCCGACGACCCCCGCCGCCTGTGCTCGTGGCCAGGGTAACTCCGACCACCTCCGACGACGACCCGCACATCGACGTGACCGTCGCGACCTCCCGAACGTCACTGACCACCTCGCCGGACCTCCCTCGCCGCCGGTAAGCCGCGCCATCCTTTTCTTTCCCGCGGCTACTGTTTCAGTTGGGGGAAGGACTGCGGGTGAGAGGGAGAGAAAGTCAGGGGGTTAAGTGAAATGTCAGAGACTCAGGGGAATAGTGGCGCGAGGGTAGATCTGCGAGGTTTGATTCGGTTTAAACTCAGGGACCTCGGCGCAAACTGCTTTTTCAGAAAAACCTTATTAAAACCTGATTTAAATTCAAACAGAAACTTTAAAAACCCATAACTTCTGTTTGGTTTATCCAAATTTGGTCAAACTAATTTTGCCAGACTCTAAATAATGTAAACTATCTAAGAAAAATATAAAACCCCATAGGTACTAGAGAAAAATATAAGGTTCTGATTTAATTTTAGCTTTGACCAAAAGCTTAATAATAGCAAGAAAAATGGTTGTACTATTTAACTAGGGTTAGAAAAATTTGGAGAAGTTTATATCTACCTACTGACCTGTTTAAAAATATTGAACCTCTCTGTCTACTCCATTTAAATTAGTTTTACCCCTTATTCTATAATATGCTTAAGGATAAGGAAAATAGAAAAGGTAATTTAATTAATGAACCAGAGAGTACCTCTATTTTTGTTAGGTTACTTATTCAATATAGCTCACTGGAAAAATACATCCTACCCTGGTTTAGTATAAAATAAATAGGATACCTTTTATTCTAAGAAAACAAGGAAAACTTAGAAAAACCCTACAAAAATAACCCTAAGGTGAAAACTCCTCAAACCTTAGGATAACTAATGTTTTGATAATAAGAACTTAGGAAAAATCTGAAATCTGTTGTTTGATATTTTTCAAATGACAAGTTAGTTCTAAACACCCTTTTTGCACCAAACTTTAGAAATCCACCATTAAATAACCATCATGTGGCTCTCTGTCATCTCTGATACAAGAGCTTATTATCACTGTTAGAGGCCAACAAAAATAACCCTTAGGTCAGGACCCACTTTAATAAAGGACTTGTAGTGCAAGGTGGCTTAATTGCACCACTTTTTGTTATTTTTGTAGACAGCCTAGCCTTTTTATTTTGAATCCCATATTCTTAAGACAGACCCTATTGACCAAGGGCAAGCCACTGTAATTTTTGTGGAATTATTGAAAATAGTTAATTCACCTTGGTAGTTCAAACCCCACTAGAATTCATAAATGAACACTAAAGAGAGGAAAATGAACAATGGAAATTAGTATCCTCCTAAGACCCTTGTAAATTGTTCCCTAAAATAGAAATATACAAATGCAATACCAATTCTCCTTGTTTACCCCAAATAAAGACTTAAATATAAAAGTGCTAAACATAAACCACTAGAAAACCCACATAGCCAGGGAGCCCTAAGTTAATTCTTAACTTAGTTTCTGTAGCTTCATGTTCTTAAATCTTGCATAATCATGACATACATGTTCATTGCATTTCGATAGACTGTAATCTTGCTGACGGAGAGTACATCCTCGTGCCGGAGCAAGGAGCTGCCCAGGAGGTTACCCCAGACCCAGCACCAGAGCCTGCACCAGAGGACCTGCCTGCCACTGCTTTGGAAGGCAAGCCCGGGTTTTATGCATAACCTGTTATTTATGTTATTTTACTTCACTTAATGATTGTAGGATTGATTGTGCACTTAGGTGTAGGAATTGCTTGAAACCCTAGTTGCATAATCTCAGGAATCCTTTTGAGATGAATACTAGAGTGACAGGTCGAGTAGTTGCTTTATTTGATTAGGATCTCGGTAGAAGACGAGTGATTTTTCTAGCACTCGCGCGAGATCAGGAAATTGATTGTACCCACTTTCACACTGTCATGATACTAGTTGGTGGACAACAATCCATGGGGATTGGTTGCCCACGAGATGGAAAATGGAATAAGGATTAACGTGTGGATACCTGTGTCAAGCGTTTGAATGTACTAAACACATACCGAGAAATATGGTAAATCGGTAAGCCTAGTACCTGAGTGAACCTGCCCGCAGATTGCCCTCCTCACGCGACCTGAGACGTAGTCTCCCATTCCGGTTATGGTGGGTACAAGTGCGGTCACTGCACGACGGCCAGTCGGGGTCAGTGGGGCATTGTACGCTAAGGCGGTGAGCCCCTTTCTGTTGCCAGGGAATCGATGGGGATGGTTGATATGTGTGGGGACGGAGTGCCCCTGCATGTCGTGTGTTTAGGTTTACCTTGCAAGGATAAAAACTCGATTCGAATCGTCTGCTTCTCACAGCTAATGAGACTGCTTGATCCATTGTACTGCATTGAGTAACAAGTGGAACTGTGATGAGATGATACAAGATGTTGATTGCTAAAAATGCTTGCTACTATGTATGAGTAGATAGTACACTTTTAGCCTTAAGAGAGTCACACTTAACTTTGACTAAGTTAAAATCTTGATTTAGAAACTCAGCTAGTGCTTTTGGCAACCAAACCCCACAGCCAAACAGCTGCATGTCTAGAGGTAGAGGAGTATAGACTCCTCACACCGGGTAAGTCTAGCTGAGTATTAGTATACTCAGCCTTGCTTGTGGCATAATTTTACAGGTTCTCTGGAGGAAATGGCTGCTGGAGTGACTTGGCCATCCACCCTGCCACCGGGTTGGACTGTCGAGTGGGACCCCGCCTCGGCTGAGGAGGAGCATGAGGAGTGATGGAACAGGCTTCCCCATCTCTCCGTTTAATTATCGTTAGTTTTATTCCGCTGCACTTCGAACAATGATGACTACTTTTGGCAAAACTCCGATGATGATGATGTAATAATTTAACACTCTTCCATGCATGGTTTTATGCTTTATTGTAATTGCTCTGTGACTCACCATCGAGTGAGACTGTGGTACTTGATCCTGTCAGTGGCCGTGTCGGACTAGATCCGAGGGATTGACGGGTTATTCCCATTTAAGTGTGGTCTAGCCTCAAGGGCAGGGCTTAGGCACTTAAGTTGGAATAATTCGGGCAGTTCCGCCACATGTCCGAGGCACGCGTCCCAATGCCATATTCTAGCACAAGACAGAGAGGTTAGTTAGGCACGTTTTTGTTAATGGGGTCGTTAGGATTTGATTTAGGGATCAAGGTGAACACACTTGATCTTTGGCTCAAGGTCTGAAATTCAGAATTCTGAAATTCAGAATTTCCTATTGAGTCCCCACATGAGAAGCTTGCTTGGGGTTTTATTTGAATTATTTTGGCCAAGCTTCTTCAATCTTTATTGTTGCTTATTAAATATACTTCAATGTTTATAATTGGTCCAAGCCATGATTCTAAATTTTTCATACCCTTTTCCCCATTCTCTTGAATGTTGCTCATAGGGCTCAATTAGGGTTTTTTTTGTTGGGGTTGCACATTTTGCCTTTTTGAAAAACCCATTTGTTTGGAACATGATACTTTTAAGTATAGGCTTGGTGGATCCTTTATTCTTAAGTCAATTTGATGTTCACACTTAAATTTGGTTCACATAAAATGATGGTTCATGGGTTAGCACTTTGAGAGAAACCCTAGGTGACACTGGGGTGTCACAGCCTTCCCCCCTTAAAGGAATCTCGTCCCGAGATTCGGGCCAGAGTCCTCCCGGGGTGAAGTGAAGGGTGAGACTTATAGGAAGTGGGTGATTATTGTTATTATTAGAGCAAACTGCTCTTCAAATGTCATTCTCTTTGCAACTTCAGAAGGAAGTCCTTTTTAAGTTTTGTTTCATGATTACTTCATTCTGATTTATGATCATATTTCTGAGAATTAGATTCGAAAGGCAGGAGGAGGGGTTGGGGTGATTACGTACCAGTTTCCTTAGGTAGGCAATCGGGGAAGTTAGATCTCAAGAATTCCTCGGTTTCCCAAGTAGCTTCTTCCTCCGAGTGATTACTCCACTGGACCTTGTACATCTTGATCGATTTAGCCCGAGTTTATCTTTCCTTGCAATCCAGAATCTTGGAAGGGTACTCTTGGTATGATAGATCTGGTTCTATCTCCAATTCTGGCTCTGCTAGGATCTCGGTCGGCAATCGAACACACTTCTTCAACTGAGATACATGGAACACACTGTGAATGGCAGACATTTTTGAAGGTAACTTCAACTTATATGCCACGGGTCCACATGCTTCGATGATCTCATAAGGTCCAATGTAACGAGGGGCTAGCTTGCCTTTAATTCCAAACCTCTGCACTCCCTTGGTGGGTGATACTTTGAGGTACACGAAATCTCCCACCTTGAACTAGAGAGGTTTCCTTCTTCTATCATGGTAACTCTTCTGCCTGGCCTGAGCAGCTTCTAGATTCTTCCTGATTAGTTTGACCTTCCTTTCGGCTTCAGTCACTAAGTCAGGTCCAAAAACTCCTCTCTCTCCAGGTTGAGACCAATTGAGTGGTGTCATGCACCTTCTTCGATAGAGAGCTTCGAAGGGTGCCATCTTTAGGCTGGATTGATAACTGTTGTTATAAGCAAACTCTGCCAAGGAGAGGTGCTTATCCCAGTTCTTGCCACAATTGATCGCACAAGCTCTCAGCATATCTTCTAGAATTTGGTTTACTCTTTCTGTCTGACCATCAGTCTGTGGGTGGTAAGCTGAACTTCTGATTAGCTTAGTTCCCAAAGACTCCTGCAGTTGTTCCCAAAATCTGGCAACAAATTGGGCTCCTCGGTCAGAAACAATGGTCCGAGGTAATCCGTGCAAACACACGATCCGGTCAATATACAATTCTGCATACTTCTGAGCCTTATCAGTGGTGTGCACAGGAAGGAAATGTGCCACTTTCGTCAGTCGGTCCACAATAACCCAAATCGAATCATGATGACGAGAGGTGTTGGGCAGACCCACGATGAAATCCATACTGATGTCATCCCATTTCCATGAAGGTATAGATAGGGGTTGCAAAGCTCCAGCTGATTTCAAGTGCCTTGCCTTTACCCTCTGACAGGTGTCACATTCCAATACATACTGGGCTATCTCCCTCTTCATTCTGGTCCACCAATACAAAGGTTTCAGATCATGGTACATTTTGGTGCTTTCCGGATGCATAGAGAATTTGGAGAGATGAGCCTCATCCAAGATTTTCCTCTTGAGGTCCTGGCTTTTAGGAATCACCAATCTGCTTTTGAACCATAACACACCCTTTTCATCTTGGCGGAAACAATTATACTTCTCAACCTTCTGATGGAGATTCTTCTTGATAATCTGTACTCCCTTGTCACTGAGCTGGGCCATGATGATCTGGTCTTGCAAGGCTGGCTCGACAGAAAGGTGAGGCAGAGCACCAGAAGGAATCACTTCAATTTGCATCTTGCTCAACTCATCACACAAGGTGTTAATGCGAGAATCCATCAGAATACAATTGCATTGCAACTTCCGACTCAAGGCATCTGCTACCATATTGGCCTTTCCTGGGTGATAATGTACCTCCAGGTCATAATCCTTGATCAGCTCTAGCCATCTTCTCTGCCTCATGTTGAGATCAGCCTGAGTAAATATGTACTTAAGGCTCTTATGATCAGTGAAGATGTTGAAGTGGGTTCCCATTAAATAGTGCCTCCACATTTTTAAAGCATGAACTACTGATGCCAACTCGAGGTCATGAGTGGGATAATTTTGCTCATGAGGCCTGAGTGCTCTTGAGGCATAAGCAATGACTCGGTTGTCTTGCATCAAGACACAACCTAGTCCAGTGCTAGAGGCATCACAATATACATCAAAAGGCTTGCTGCTGTCGGGTTGCGCTAATACTGGTGCTGTGGTCAGATGCTGCCTTAATGCATGGAAGGCATCTTCGCACTTCTGACTCCAGACAAACTTGGCTTCTTTCTTCAGCAACTCAGTTATAAGCTTCGCAATTCGAGAGAAATCCGGAATAAATCTTCGGTAATAACCAGCTAATCCCAGAAAACTCCGAATTTGACGGACAGTTGGTGGTGGCTTCCAGTTCATCACCTCTTGCACTTTATCAGGATCAATAGGTATTCCTGCCTGAGAGATAGTGTGACCCAAGAATTTGATTTCCTTTAGCCAAAAATCACACTTGGACAACTTGGCATAAAGGTGGTGCTCCCGCAGACGTTGAAGCACTACATGCAAATGCCCGGCATGTTCTTCTTCGTTCCTTGAGTACACCAAGATATCATCGATGAAAACCACTACGAATTTGTCCAATTCAGGCATGAAAACAGAATTCATTAGATACATGAAATATGCTGGTGCATTTGTTAGCCCGAATGACATCACCAAAAATTCATATAGCCCGTATCTGGTTGAGAATGTCGTCTTCGGAATATCGCTTACTCGTATCTTGATCTGATGGTAGCCAGAGCGAAGGTCTATTTTAGAAAACACATTGGCCCCGACCAACTGGTCAAAAAGAATATCAATACGAGGCAAAGGATACTTGTTCTTGATAGTTACCGCATTAAGAGGGCGGTAATCTATACATAGCCTCAAGCTTTCATCCTTCTTCTTCACAAACAGTGTTGGACATCCCCAAGGCGAAGTACTTGGGCGAATAAATCCCTTATCCAGCAACTCTTGCAATTGCTTCTTCAATTCTGCCAGCTCAGCGGGTGGCATTCGGTAGGGCCTCTTAGAAATTGGTGTCATTCCCGGTTGCAACTCGATGGCAAACTCAATATCCTGGTCCGGTGGCATTCCTGGCAATTCATCAGGAAAGACATCCGCAAACTCGCAGACCACTGGGACCTTTTTCAGAGGTAACTCCATCATAGAGAAAGCACATGACTGAGTAGAACCCTAACTGGGCAGAATTAAGGTGAAGTTCCCACAGAACGGAGAATTAACTTCCACGGTATGGCTGGCTACATCAAGCACAACTTGGTGCAAGGTCATCCAATTAGCTCCCAGAATAATGTCCACATTTTCCAAACCCAACACAAGAAGAGTGGTTTTGACAATGTGGCTCCCTAGTTGAATAGGCACACTTTGGTTTAATTGATTAGTTGAAATTTTACCCCCAGGTGTGACTATCATGAATGACCTTTTTGAGTGAGAGAATGGCAGTTCACATTTAGCATTGAACTTCTGGCTAATGAAACTATGAGATGCACCAGAATCAAACAGAATTAAAGCAGGTTGATTATAAACTGAAAAGATACCGGTCATGATAGGAGCTCCCTCAGGTACTTCCTCCAGAGTAGTGAAGTTGAGCTTCCCTTGCCTGACTTGTACCTTCTGCTTTCTTCCCTTGTCTTGATTTGGTGCTGGCATCTGCCTCTGCTGGTTCCTAGGACAATTCTTGGCATAGTGGCCCACATTGCCACAAGTGAAACACTTGTTTCCATTTCCCTGGCGGAACTGTTGCTGCTGCGGAGGCTGATTGTTCCTTGGAGCGGGAGCTGGAAAGCGATTGGGTGCCGGCTACTGCTGCTGAGGTGGCCTGATCACCCATCTGCCTGCCTGCTGCTGGAAACCCCTGCTCTGATTGTGAGAAACAATCCAGAACCTCTGGGCCTGAGCGGATGGTGCTGCCATTGGTGCCTTTCTCTTCTTCTCTGCCCGGTGAGCTACAATGCAATCCTCCTGGGAGATGGCCAGGTTGACCAACTCATTGAAGCTATTAGCCCGGACAGTGTTGAGTCGTTCCCGCAGCTTGGTATTAAGACCCCTACGAAAGCGGTCTCTCTTCTTCTCATCAGAATCAGCATGGTACCCTGCATACTGGCACAGGTCGTTGAAGGCTTGCGCATATTGCAGTACCATGCGGGTTCCTTGATTAAGCGCTAGAAACTCATTCAGCTTCCGATCAAGAATGCCAGCTGGGATGTGGTGTCCTCTGAGGGCAGTCTTGAATTCCTCCCAAGACACTTCACGATCAGCGGGGAGCATAGCACGGAAGTGGTCCCACCAAGTCCGAGCAGATCCGTGAAGCTGCTGCGCGGCGAAGCGAGTCTTGGTAGCATCAGGGCAATCTCCCGTGAGGAGGGGAAACTTGGACTCGACGACGCGAAGCCACATGTCAGCGTCCAACGGATCCTCTGCCTTGGTGAACAAGGGTGGCTGCGTGCTCAGAAACTCCTGGTAAGTCGCCATTGCCGGAGGTCGCTGATGCTGGCCTCCACCATGCTGCTGAGGGTGGGGCTGGCGCTGCAAGAGCTGTCGTAGAATCTCATTCTGCTGGGCCATCAGCTCCTGCACTGTGGGAGCTAGAGGAGGTGGCGGGGGAACCTGCTCGTTATGCCCGCGACGCTGCCTAGCTGCCATCTGAAAACAGAGATTGCCGCCATTGTTATCCCAACTCACAGTTCCGAACGACAAGATGTCATCTCATATGGAAGGAAAAATGCCATAATCATAATATTAGGTTCGAAATGAAGATAACATGGTGACAAACATCCCAGAGATTTCAAAAGTTCACAGGGTTACATCAATCAGGGGAAGGTACCCGTAAGCCTAGCAAAATCTGACATTAACTAAGCTCGCATAGGTTTCTATCCGCCTAAAAGTGTCGAAGTGATTGTTTAACCCTGAGCGGTGGAAGCGACACTGGATATGGGTGAAGGAGGCATCACGGAGGTAGTCCCATTGGCACCAGGGGCTGGTCCTAGCTCCTCGGGAGCCTCTTCTCGCTCGCTTCCGGCTTCATTGGCCTCCATCTCCAAGTGGTGCATGTCCAGGTGGTCATTCGCTTCTTCGAGTTCCCTCTGCACATCATGAAGCTGGTTCTCCAAAACATCAATGGTGTTGTCTCGGATCTCCACCTGCTGCTCGAAGGTGGTAATGCGCTGGCTCAGCCTTTCCACCTGCAGATCCTTCTCTACCAACTCGGTGGATAGATCAACCACAAAATCTTCTCGACTGTCGAGAGTGAGCTTGGCGGTTTGAGCGATGTTAGCAAGGTGTGCCATAGCGTCGCTCTGAAGAGCCTGAAGGCGGTACAGCGCACTCATGCACTGAACGCTGACCCTCCCAACCAAGTCAGGATACATTGCCCACACATCCTTCACATGGCTCACGCGGTTACACCACATGGGATCATCTCTCTTCTCAGCAAGGAAGAGTCCCAAGGGGTGCATCACCATCTCCAGGGGATGGTAGCCACAAAAAGTCGTCAGAGTCTTCATGGCTGCTGCTTTGACGGTGTCGTCCGTCTTGAGTCCAATCGTCTCAGAATCTAGAGAACGCCAACCCGGCTGAAGGGGATGAGCCTCCAAAGTCAGCCAGACCTGACAACGAGGTACCCGATGCTCCTCATACAACTGCACTGTGTACAAAGGGGGCGTACGGTAACCGGCGGAGTTAAGCACTTCCCACAAGATGGAAGGAAAGCCATCGCGGGAAAGGAAGTCAGAACTGAAACGAGTGTATCCTCCACTGGCGGGGGTGGGTGAATTCATCTGCGGAAGGGAATCAAAGGTAAAGATTATGGTGGAAGGAAAAAGAGAAAGAGGGCCCGAATGGTTTTAAGGAAGTGGGTTAGCTCAAGTTTTAATTCCCTTTTGTGTTTATAATGAATGCATGCTAAAAGGTAACGTCTCCTCTCCAAACAATAGGGTGCTCTTAAGGCATCCAAAAAAAAGAAGTCTAAGTACTGGCCCATGGGGCCTGCTCAATTAGCCACCTATTTCTCCCTCTATGCCTAAAGCCTTTCGTCCTAGGTCTAGCGGTCTAGTCCTGACGATCCATAGCAGTTTCTAGGCAAGTTTTAGATTTTGAAAATTGGTATTCACGGTTTATTGTCCTTCTCTGTGGTGGAATTTGCTCTGATACCAGCTGTGGCGGAACCACCCGAATTATTCCAGCTTAAGTGCCTAAGTCACGCCTCAGGGGCCGTAACACACTTAAATCGGAATAACCCGTCAGTCCCTCAGATCTAGTCTGATAGAGCCACTTAACCAGGATCAAATTCCACAATCTCACTCGAAGGTGAGTCACCGAAGAAATACAATAAAACAGGAAACCTCAAATTAAGTGCTGAATTATTACATAGATCGGAGTTTTTGAGTAGCAAATAAGAGTTCATGAAATAAAATGCAGCGGATAATTGATGTCATCGGTATCGAGGAAATGGGCAAGGCCTAGCCTACTACTCCTCGTGCTCCTCTCCTGCCGGAGCAGCATCCCACTCGACCGTCCAACCCGGTGGCAGGGTGGCAGGCCAAGTCACACCATCAACCATTTCCTGAATGGTACCTGCAAAAATTATGCCACAAGCAAGGCTGAGTATACTAATACTCAGCTAGACTTACCCGGTGTGAGGAGTCTACTCCTCTACCTCTAGACTATGCAGCTGTTTGGCTGAGGGGGTTTGGTTTGCCAAAAGCACTAGCTGTTTCTAAAATCAATTTTTAGCTTTTCAATTTCTATCATCATTAACTTAGCTAGATTTGCTCCTTCTAAGCATACATGGTGACAAGCATTTAGTTCAATCAACAAGTTATCTCATGTAACCTCATTTCACTTCTTACTCGATGCAGTACAAGGGGTTAAGCAGTCTCATTAGCTGCGAGAAGCAGAAGATTCGAATCGAGTTTTAACCTTGCAAGGTAAACCTAAACACACGGCATGTCAGGGTACTCCGACCCCACACATGACAACCGTCCCCATCGATTCCCCGTTCGCGTCCAGGCCTGACCGCCTTGGCATACAATGCTCCACTGACCCCGGCTGCGGCCGTGCAGTGACCGCACTTGTACCTACCATAGCTAGCATGGGAGACCCAGTCTCAGGTCGCATGAGGGATAAAGTCCGCGCCCGGCTTCACTCAGGTACTAGGTTTACCGGTTACCATTTTTTCCCGGCATGTGCTTAGTACGTTCAAACGCTTGACTCAGGTATCCACACATTAATCCTTAATTCCTTTTTCCCGTCTCATGGACAAGGCATCCTCCCTGGATCCAAGTCCATAGACTAACATAGATCCCATTATCAAGATGAATACAATCAATTCCTGACCTCGCGCGAGTATTAGAAAAATCACTCGACTTCTACCGAGATCCTGATTAGCAAGCAGCTACTCGACCTAGCATACTAGTATTCATCTCAAAAAGGAAATCCTAAGTTCATGCAACTAGAGGTTCCAAGCAACTCCTACACTTAAGTGCACATTACAATCCTACAAGCATTAAGTGTAGTAAAGTAGCATATAATAATACGGTTATGCATATAAACCGGGGCTTGCCTTCAATAGCTGGGGCTGCAGGGAGATCCTCGATAGCAGCCTCGGAAGCTTGCTCCTGGTCCTCCTCTTGGACAGATCCTTGCTCGGGGATGAGCACGTACTCTCCGTCGGCAAGATTACAATCTAATGAATGCAATGCGTAAGATACATGCATGATATGATATGTGCTTTAGAAATTACAACTTTTGATGGTGTATGATCTACTTGAGTTAGATAAAGTTAAATCTTACTTATGTAAGACCTTTGGGTGGTATACATGGTAAATTGGGTCAAACTTAGCTAAGGTAAATGGTAGGTCTATTTTCTTTGGGGTTCCACTGAATTCCTTTTTTTAAAGCCTTAGTGAGTTTGACAAGAATTCAAGTTGGACTTATTGGAGTGAGATTTATTTCTCCCTTCTTTTTCTTTATTCTCTTGAAGTTTTTGGAGTGGGTTTGAACTACAAGTTATCTTAATAAATTTCCAAAAATTCTGTAAAAATTACAGTGGCTTATTACTGGTGTAAAATTTTTTGTCTCAAAATTTGGGGTTCAAAAAGTGAATAGTTTTCTCCGTACAAAAATACCAAATTTTAGGGCAGAAGGGGTGATTTGAACTACAACTATCAATTAATAGTAGGTAATTCTCTAAGACTTATTTTTGCTGGCATTTAGATGCTATAACAAGACTTGGCATAAAATTCTAGTCATTAATTCTTACTAGTTATTTTACTGGGATTTTCTAAGGTTCTTGGCCCAAGGGGTGCTTTCTACTACCACTATATTTGAAAAATATCAAACAACAGACTTATGATTTTTCTTAGCTTCTATTTTGTGCAAGAGCAATCATTCTGAAGTTTGGCATCTTTTTGCTTAAGGGATGGGGTGGTATGCATTAATTGGATTAAATGGCCTTTCTTATAAAATATTAGCAATAGGTATTATTTTGCATCTTTTTAATGGGTTTGCATTTTTCTCTGGTGGCCTATCTCATTATTGACCTAGCAAAATTTTATTTGCCCATTATTGCATTATTATGGGTTATTCATGATTTATTTAGAAAATGACTCATTATCATATTACACTTATTTACCCTACATAAAATGATGGGCTAGGGTGTTCATTATTTTTGCAGTGGGGTTCTGGTGGTTATAAGTCCACTGGATTTTTATTATCAATTTTGGGTCTGGTTTTGTAATTCTACTTAATTGATTTCTAATTGGAATAATGCTAAATAACACATTCCACTTTAAAACTGATCTGGACTAGAGGTCTCTTTATTTTTCTTAGGTTCTCTGTTACTTAAGTAAACTAGGAAAAATAATTTCACTCACTGTTCATTAATTTCTAATGCCTTTCTGATTTTCCTGAGTTTTGGGCAGAAATGGCTTTTAATGGATATCTACACTATATTCTTCAATACTGGGGTTCTTACTAATTTTAAACAGTGCTTAAATGAGGGTTGAACATCTACAAATTTTCTTAGGTTCAGCACAGAAGCAAAACTAATTTCCCTTAATTAAACAAGGTTTGGCCAGTTTCTGTTTTTAATTTTAAACTCTAAAAATTTGAACAGAAAACATAAGGTTCATTATTTTTAAATGATAGCTCATATCATTGAGGGTCTAGCAAAATTAGTTTGACAACTTTTGCTTAAGAATTCATCAAGTTATGGATTTTCTAAGCTCTCTGTTTATTAAAAAGATTTAACAGAATTGATTAAATGGAAAACTACTTTGCAACGGGGTCCCTGGCGGGTGTTTTAAGTTTTCCTCACAGATGAGTCCCTGGGCTACTATTCAAATGAGTCACTGACATTGTAGAAAACCCCCTAGGTTCTTCTAATCCTAACCCGAGGTCCTTTCCTCAATTTGAACAGTGCTCGCGGCGGAAGAAAGGGCGAAGGGGCTTACCGGCGGCGAGATTGCTCCGGTGAGGTGGTCGAGGACGTAGGGGAGGTCTCGGGGATCACAACGATGTGCGGGTCACCGTCGGGGGTGGTCGGAGTTGGCCGGTCCGCGTGCGCAGGCGGGGGAGCTCTTCGGCAGCGAGGAGTCCGACCTATCCAGGGCGAAATTGACCAATCAAACGGGTCAGAGAGCTTCACCAGGGATCAAGGAAGGTGCGCGCGCGAGGAATTGAAGAATGGCTCACCGAAGAGCTCGATCCACGCGTGCAGGCGGGCGACCGAAGTCCAGCGAGGGTGATCTCGGGCTTCCGGTGAAGTTCTGCCGGGTCCGAGGGCTTGGCGAGCTTCACGGGCCTATGGTGGAGCTAACCGAAGCACTGGCGCGACTTGAGGGCGACTGGAGTGGGCTGGCCACGGTGGCCGAAGCTCTGGCGGCAATGGCGGGCGGAAAAGAGCTTGCCGGAGCTAAGGAGGGGTGGCTGGCCGGTGATGGTGAGCGCGGGGAGGTGTGAGGCGCGCCCGGGGAGGCTTTATAGGCGCGGGCGAGCACGGCCGAGGGCGGGGCTCTGACAAGCGCTCGGGGCGTGCGCGGCGAACGCCAGTGCGCGCTCTGGCGCCTGGCACAGCGTCGAGCACGAGGCAGCGCAGAGAGAGGTCGAGTTCAAGCGCGGATTGGCTCCAAATCTTTGAGATTTTGGCCATAATCCCATTGAGAGATCTCTTCCTCTCAGGTCCCTTTGTCGTTTATGTGTGGAGGCTAGCAGGTTTGGTTGACTAGATTAGGAGATAGAGAGGGAAGAAATCTGGTTTGTCTCACTGCCGCACACAGGGAGAATATCTCTGGTTTGACGTGTCCGAGGCACGCGTCCCAATGCCATCTTCTGGAACAAGACAGAGAGGTTAGTTAGGCACGTTTTTGTTAATGGGGTCGTTAGGATTTGAGTTAGGGATCAAGGTGAACACGCTTGATCTTTGGCTCAAGGTCTGAAATTCAGAATTCTGAAATTCAGAATTTCCTATTGAGTCCCCACATGAGAAGCTTGCTTGGGGTTTTATTTGAATTATTTTGGCCAAGCTTCTTCAATCTTTATTGTTGCTTATTAAATATACTTCAATGTTTATAATTGGTCCAAGCCATGATTCTAAATTTTTCATACCCTTTTCCCCATTCTCTTGAATGTTGCTCATAGGGCTCAATTAGGGTTTTTTTTGTTGGGGTTGCACATTTTGCCTTTTTGAAAAAACCCATTTGTTTGGAACATGATACTTTTAAGTATAGGCTTGGTGGATCCTTTATTCTTAAGTCAATTTGATGTTCACACTTAAATTTGGTTCACATAAAATGATGGTTCATGGGTTAGCACTTTGAGAGAAACTCTAGGTGACACTGGGGTGTCACAATTTGGGGGTATAAAATTTCTTTTCTAATATTCATCAAATTCAGGTGTTACCCTCTTCATTACCTGCTTTTATTCTCTTTTTCTAAATGATGGAGTTATTTTATTATATATATATGAGTTTTTGGCGTAGTAAAATAAAATCCTGGAGAAGCTTTGATGTTGCATCCATGTCGTTGCATAATGTTTATGGGTGTAAAGGTTTTTCAAACTATATCGAATTATCTTGATCTTGTTTCCGGAGGCTTTCGGGAACCTTCGAAACGTTCCTTCGAGTATTAAATATAAGTTTCAGTCTCTCTAATATTAATTAAATACCTAAATTTTAGTATTTGCAAAAACTACAAAAATCTTCGAAACTCGATAATGTATATATTTCTTCCTCTCGTTGAACCTGTTCCAAACCTCTTACCTTTTTTTCACGAGATCACTGAATTGCGTCTTCTCGCGAACAGCATGCTGCCCACGTCGGTTATCCTCGTCATTTTGGGCCCGCAGGCCAGCTCTGATCGTCTTCGTCTAATTTTATCTAAACCTGTCTACCACCCGTATGACTCAGTCTCCGTCGTACACTAGATCACGCAACCGCCCCTCTCGTCCAGTCATGTCGTGATCCACGGCGAATTTGGCAACCACCTCTCGTGCCCTCTTTTTATATATACATACCCTGCCATTGCATAACCTCTTGTCACTTCGTCCTCAGATCCAAATCACGCAGCGGCGGTTATTAGTCATCGCGCACGCAGGTGAGTCTCTCCTTCTCCCTCCCTTCGATGTTCTCTCCCTCAGCGTGCTGCGTCGTAGACCCCTGGCCGCGGTCCCCTCGCCCCCCTCCTCTTCTCCCTTGTGCACGAATTTGGGAAGAAGCTAGCCACATGAGATCCCACCCCTCTAGATCCTATGTGGTTGTTTCCTATGTGGTCATTCGTGTGACTTTGGTTCGACCAATAGAATCGTGCCATGTAGTTTCAATTCGAGATATGCTATTTATTCATTATAATTTGCGTCGTAAATCTGTCGTGACTCGTTCCAGTCGCTTTAACTTCGTAACAGCATCAATTTCGTATTAGTAACATTATTTTGGTATGTCACGGATCTTAAGTAATTAATTATTTGTTCATTCGATAGTGGTTAAGGAACGACTTTTCAATTAAAACTAATTTATAGTTCTAACTTGCGCTTTACAAATACTCGTTAATTTGATTAATGCCAACTCAAATATTTTACATTAATATTCGCTTAGTGTATGCGCGCCACCTATTTAGATATTTCTTGTATGCTAAATATCCACTACCGGAATCCGAGGCTTTGCCGAGTGTCGGCCTCTTTGCCGAGTGCCTTTTGTCGGGCACTCGGCAAAGAGCCTCTTTACCGAGTGCTGGACACTCGGCACAGGACACCACTCGGCAAAGACTCGTTTGCGGAGTGTGAAACACTCGGCAAAGGTGGCGCTCGGCAAAGGGCCGTCAGCGGCCGTCCCAAAGCTGACGGTCGTTAGTCTTTGCCAAGAGCCGAGGTTTGGCACTCGGCAAAGAGTCTTCTTTGCCGAGTGCCAAATATTGGGCACTCGGCAAAGGACGCTTTGCCGAGTGTCTTCTCTAGACACTCGTCAAAGTATCTTTTTATTTTTTTGATTTTGTCTCCCAAACTTTTTGTGCTATGTTCCTACACTATGTAGACCTACATGTATCATTTGTGGACAATTATAACAGAGTTTTCAATCGTTAGTAGATTTAGTTCATTTATTTGAATTTCTTCGGAAAATTCAGATTTGAACTGCAGGTCACTCGAAACTTGGAAAACCGTGCATGCAAAAATGATATTCATGTTACTTACCATAAATTACGACTGATTCCAGGAGCGTACCGGAAACTTCGAGCAACATGCTCACTAAAAATGGCCGTGAACTTGCCATCCACATGTTTAAAAATTGTATAAAACACAAACAAAGTCAGAAAATCATGAAACTTGTCCACGTGCCATGATATCATATGTATAGGCTGTGATAAAAAATTGAAAAATTTTCGAGAAAACTATGACGCGCTATGTGTACAAACCTAAGATATCCACATTGAAACTATATGATTTCATGTGTAGTTCTCTTAGGTTTCTACACATTGTGTCTCACAACTTTCTCCAAACATTCTAAAATTTTTATCACAGCCTGTACATATGATATCATGACACGTGGACAAGTTTCATGATTTTCTGACTTTGTTTGTGTTTTATACAATTTTTAAACATGTGGATGGCAAGTTCACGGCCATGTTTAGTGAGCATGTTGCTCGAAGTTTCCGGTACGCTCCTGGAATCGGTCGTAACTTATGATAAGTAACATGAATATCATTTTTGCATGCACGGTTTTCCAAGTTTCGAGTGACCTGCAGTTCAAATCAGAATTTTCCAAAGAAATTCAAATAAACGAACTAAATCTACTAGATAATGCAAACACAGTTATAATTGTCCCCAAATGGTACATGTAGGTCTACATAGTGTAGGAACAAACCACAAAAAGTTTGGTGGTCAAAATAAAAAAATACAAATGTACTTTGCCGAGTGTCAGCTGGTGACACTCGGCAAAGAATACTTTGTCGAGTGCCCCCTAGGTGGCACTCGGCAAAAAAGTGTAAATTAATCTTTGCCAAGTGTCACCTGGTGGACACTCGGCAAAGAAGCCTTTGCCGAGTGTCGCCGATCTGGCACTCGCCAAAGCATATTTTAAAAAAAAATCTTTGCCGAGTGCCAGATCGTGGGCACTCGACAAAGAAGGAAAATAAACTTCGCGCCCGGCTTCTTTCTTCTTCTTTCTCTCCTCTCACTCTCTCTATCTCAGCCCGCCTGCGCCGCCGCCGCCCTGCGCCACCGCCGCCGCGCCCGCCCGCGCCCGCCGAGGTCGCCCGTGCCCGCCGCGCGCCGCCCCACCGCCGTCCTGCCGCCCTCCCCGAGCCGCAGCCTCCCCGGGCCGCCATCTCCTCCCCGCGCCACCATCTCCCCCGCCCGCCACCGTCTTAAGGTATAATTTTATTAAATTATGTATTAATGTTTATATTAATGTATTGATGTTTTATAGATTAATGTATTGATGTTTTATAGATTATGTATTTCATAAACACATGTTTATATTAATGTGTTGATCACTCAGTATATGTCTCCCATCCAATCCACCACCGCACGCCGCCACTCGCACCGACCCTCACACAACACACTCCCACAACACACTATCCCATCCTATCCACCACGCCGTCACCGACCCTCACCACGCCACTCGCACAACACACTCCCCATCCTATCCACCACCGCACCGACCCTCACCACGCCAACGTCTACAATTCCTCGTCGTCGTGTCGTTGAATATATATAATTGCCGGCCATCGTGCCGTTGAATTATTAGTGGAAGACAGCCATCGTGCTGATACTTTTATTTGCAGGATTTCGAAACCTCCCCGTGTAGGGGAGGTGCTGCCGAAATTTTCTGTTGCTAGGCTTCTGTTAGAGGATGGAGAACCGTGAGTGGATGTACACGGGCCGTAGAGGAAGGAACGATGTCACCACTGAATGGATTAGAAAGACCGATGATTTTGTGGAACGGGCATATGGTGAAGCTGCTAAAGGAGCGAGTCTAGTCCCATGCCCATGCAGCAAATGTGACAACCAGAAAAGAAAACCAAAGAAGGCCATGGTAGAACATATTTGGAAGAATGGATTTACGGTGGATATTTCATGGTGAAGCGCATCGTACGAGAGAGGAGGTGCTGAGACAACGTGTCGAGGATTATGACGCGGATGCGGAGGTAGCAGATATGTTGAACGACTATCAGGAGGCACAGTACACGAGAGGATGTATGGATGACGAGTCAGAGCCGACTGCAAAGGCGTTCTACGACATGTTCGACGCAGCACAGAGGCCCTTCACGGCCAGACAAAGGTTTCTCAACTGGATGCCATTGGGCGTGTAATGGCGTTCAAGTCGTAGTACAGCATGAGTAGAGACGCATTCGATGGCTTGTTGACGGTTATTGGGAGCCTGCTTCCGGATGATCATGTTCTGCCAAAGAGCATGTACGAGGCACAGAAACTCCTTCGCACACTCAAGATGATGTATGAGCAGATTCATGCTTGTCCGAAGGGCTGCGTGCTATTTAGGAAAGAATACGCTGAGGCAAAGTACTGTCCCAAGTGTACATCGTCTAGGTTCATGGAGGTAGACTCTGGTGATGGACAGAAGAGGCAGCTCGACATCCCCTTGACAATCCTACGACACCTTCCAGGCCATCATCACCTACCACGACTCCGTTCTTGGGGAGAGGGTGACCAAACCTCAAGCCCGAACCATGTCGTTGACCAGGGAGCAGTACCTGCAGGTAAAGTCATGCATGTTTGGTACCAATACTCCATGCATGAATTTTATTTTATCTTCTGATATGCACTTTACGTGTTTACTTTGTAGATGATTCCATATTGGTGTGCCGCACATCCTCTATGCTGGGAGCAGATGGTGGATAGGTGGTGTTCGGCTGAGTGGGACGAGGCACACACCGCTAGTCGGGAACGGCGTTTGATGATGCAAGGCCCCTCCCACCACCAAGGCAGCCGGAGCCTGGGCCAATATGCCGAAGCATGGGTACGCCATCTTTTTTATTTAGATATATAGCACTGAGTTAGATATTATTTCTAACTATCTCGTTGGTTTTTGTTGCAGTCGGCGTCACATGGTGGCCGGCCTTGCTCCACCTTCTCGGCCTATGCTATGGCCCATAAGGGTAAGGCGACGTCCGACGTCACCTACAACCCGGATGACGGGCCCGAGGCCTACACCAACCCTGCCGTCTACAGCCGCCTCCATGACTACACCGCCATGGCGCAGGAGGTCCATGGCCCAGACTATGATCCGAGCACCGAGCCGATCGACCCCGATGTGCTCATGAGGGTCGGAGGAGGCAAGAGACATGGGCGGTACCGGATTACTGACGGGGCAATCGACTCGTCCTCCACTCCCACTCTGTCTCAGGTGAGAGCAAGGAGCACGGGCTCGAGTCCAGCCATACGACCTCAGCACGACAGCTCACAGCATCGCATACAACAACTCGAGGTTAGTGCTTCTGTAACTCGTCCTTCCTTGAGTTATATACCTACTCTTTGAGTTACTATAACGTTGACTTGTAATATTACAGACCCAACTAGAAGAAGAGAGGAGGGAACGTCACGAGATGGAGGCGAGGATGATGGCGGAGCGGGAGGCGGAGCGCCGGGCAGATCATCAGAGGATGGCGGAGATGTTCCAGTACATGCAGAGCCTTGGCGCCGCACAGGGCATCGCTCCACCACCTCCATTGTTCCCTCCAGTTGACCCTGCTCTCTTCCACACTCCTGTGAGTATTAAAATTGTAGTTAGATGTTTGTAATGCATCTGGTATAACACATGCAATCTCTTCTCTATGCAGGGCCAATCTGCGGCGGCATCCAACAACCCTCCGGAAGGGTTCAGCCCAACGCAGCCCCGATCAAGCCGCCCACCTCCATGAGTGTTGTGTTTTCATTGTTTTAGACTTTAGAACTTGTGTATAATACTTATGTTTGTGTTTGATACTTATGTGAGAGCTTGCGACGTTTGAGACTTATGTTTGTGTTTGATACTTGTGTTGAACACTTATGTTTGTGATGGATATTTATGTTTGTGGTGACGGTTTTATGTTTGTGTTGGTTATTTATGTTTGTGATGATATCTGTGATGTATATATGTGATATCTTTTGTTTGTGTGGATGGAATACAAAAAACAAATAAAAAAGGTATATACTGGTCACTTTGCCGAGTGTAACACTCGACAAAAGAGGCGCTTTGCCGAGTGTCAGGGTCATAACACTCGGCAAAGAGCAAAAACCTGGGCACCGGTTTAGTGACTTTGCCGAGTGTTATGTCGCTGGCACTCGGCAAAAAGGCAGGCTTTGCCGAGTGCCGCACAGAACACTCAGCAAAGAGCCTGACATGGAGACCCTCCCTGGCGGGCTCTTTGCCGAGTGTCCCAGAGGGCACTCGGCAAAGATGTATTCTTTGCCGAGTGCTTCTGGGAAGACACTCGGCAAAGTTATCTTCTTTGCCGAGTGTCATCCTTGACACTCGGCAAAGAAGCCGTCTCCGTTACCTCGTCGCCGTAACGACCGCTTTTCTTTGCCGAGCGCTCCCTGGCACTCGGCAAACCTCTTTGCCGAGTGCCCGAGAAAAAGTACTCAGCAAAGAAGGCTTTGCTGATGTACTGTTTGCCGAGCCTTCTTTGCTGAGTGCGACACTCGACAAAGCCTTTGCCGAGTGTTTTTGGGGCTTTGCCGAGTGCTTCGGGCACTCGGCAAAGCGCCCGTTTCCGGTAGTGATCATGTATGTCGCGCATGTTGTTCCGCGCGCGATGGCGTGCTGGGTTGCGCATGCTGGTTTGCGCGCATCTCCACACGTTGTCTTCGCGTGTCGCGCGTGCGGATCGTGCGCATCGGCGCGTGTTGTCCGCGCGCTGAGTCACGTATGTCGCGCGGCGTCTGCGCGTGATAATAAATTGTTTTCACTTATAAACACTTATGTTAATAATGATAATTTGTCTGGTCGGGTATTTTAGATAGTTAACTTAAGGTTTGCTCGACTAATAATTGTTAGATTAATATTCTAATTAGATTAAAAGTGTAGTGTTTAACTTGCGCATTGATAATAAACATTAACATGGTTAATATTAGCTTAAATACTTTTTATTTATTTAATACTTGTTTAGTTTAAGCACGACATCTAATTAGTGTTTCTCCGCCTGTCGCGTGGCCTGTTCCGCATGCGGTGGCACGCTGTTTCGCGTGTCATTCGCGTGCTGCTTGTACGTCGTCGTCGTTCTTTCACGCCACGCGTATGGTTCGTGTGTTGTCATCCGTGCTGTCTGGGTGCTCCTTCGCGCGTGCCGTAGGGTTGTTTCACGTGTCGTCGGGCGTGCTAATTCACATGCTGTTCACTCGCGTCGCCGCTTGCATAAATCGCTATTCAGGCGCTTTGATAAAATCGCTTCGCCTCATCGTTCATGTTAAATAAGTAATTTCTTGTTTAGCGCCAGTTAGTTAAAATAATAGTTTGATCGAACCTGTTAAGCGATTATACCGACTTAGACGTTATATTCAATATTCGATTAATATAAAACGATATAAGTTAGTGGTATCCGTATATCATGTCGTTTATAAATTTATTGTATGTTTAAACATAGTGAGTCTTGTGCGTCGTGTTCATAAATATAATCCGACCAGTTTAAAAACGTGGTTTCCTATCAAATTACAACCTCGGTTAATGCCACATTAGGTATTTCTTTAGAGTATCTTCCGCAAATGATTTATATTAATTAGAATCGACCTAGAACATAGGCTACACGTTTATTATGCACCCCTTCCGAAAACCATACCGTCTCAACCATAGTTTTGATTTCAGCGCTTATTTCTCCGCGTAACCGTAGATGCGCTCTCTATTTTTATATTGCTCGTTTTGATAATATTTTATCTTGTATGGTGTAATGTTCTTATGCAAGTATATGTTTTCTTGTGCCTATTTGTATTCATTGCGTGACACGAATAGATTGCGATCTGTTCCCGAGCTTCGAGGAATCGACGATCAGGATTTGGTGAACCACCGGTCCTGAGATCAAGCTCTTCGAGTTCTATGAGATTGAAGACCCTAAGCATCTTTTGGTGAAGGCAAGTGTCCTCTGACCCATTATGTCCTATTTACTTTATAATTCACTGCCCCGCATTACTTAATTGAAACCTAAGGATTGACTAGCTTCATATTTACCTTGTCCTTGATTACCTTTTGGGTTACTATGGTTAGCTTCATGCTATTGCTTTACTTTAATCAATGAACATGATGTGAATATTTACGATACGATGATGTTATCTTGATTATGATGATAAACTGTGATACTTCAGGGGACTTGGGCTGTTTCCCGAGTACCTCTCCGTAAGGACCTGTTCATTGAGTGACCACCCGAGAAAACAGTGCAACCATGAGGGTGGTACGGGACACCCTTGGCCAAGTAATTAGGGAAGTCTTATGTTGGGTGCTGGTTTTGGTCATCAGGAAACGGAGGCATCTGTTATGGCTCCTATATTCTCGCTGAGGGATCTGGGTACGGGCATCGTCCCATGGCTTTTTCTTGAGAGCAGAGGTATAGATTTTGGGACGTTAGATGGACTTTATGCAATGGTCATTTCCAACATTCACATAGTGAGGACCCTAGGGAAAAGCCATGTAGTGAGACCTTGCCAGTTCACCTTTGAAGTGATCAATGGGGAGTCGCGATCCTCGGGCAGAAAGGGAATCACGGGTCATGGGTAAAGTGTGCAACCTCTGCAGAGTGTTATGAAACTGATATATCAGCCGTGCTCATGGTTATGAGCGGCCTTGGGGTCCTCTTTGATTAGAGATACATATGATCTAAGATTCAATGGTTCTATTAAGGATTTTGGGTCAATGATGATAATGATGTTCCTCGATGAGGAAATGATTCACGGGTTGGTTATATGATAAAACTTGGCTTCCACTAATAATAAATATCTAACCAACTAAAAGCAACTGCTTTGACCCTAACCCCACATAAAGCTAGTCCACTTTAGCCAAACGGGACATTTGCTGAGTACGTTGATGTGTACTCACCCTTGCTTTCACAAAACACCAGGTTGCCTTTGGTGCAATCTATGCTTAGGTAAAGCAGGAGAAGAAGGCGTCGAGGCAGATCTCCAGGAGTTCCAGGACTTCGACGAGTTCGAGGATTAGGCTAGCGACCTCCCCCAGTCAGCTGCCTGTGGTGGGTTTATTTACGTTGGCTACGTTTCGATTCAGTGTACTTTGATTTATATTATGTAAATGACTCTAGTCTTTAATATTATTACTTATCCTTTATTGTATTCGAAGCATTATGCTATGATGAGTCATTTATGTAATCGTTGTGTACGTGAATTTCTTATCTTGGTACGTACATGGTTCGCATTCGGTTTACCTTCTAAAACCGGGTGTGACACCTTATTTAGGCAAATCCCATCAAATTATGCAATATATCCAAAAAGTAAACATTATTATATGCATTATTTGGGTACAAATAGAAATGCAGAGGGAGAATCCATATGTCTTGCTCGAACGTGTCATGTGGGTCGTCCTCGAACGTGTTTTGTTCGTCTACCTCATAGTCAACTTCTAGCATCAATTTACGTATCGTACATACAAAAGAATACGTACACCAAATAAATAAACATATACCATTACATGGGTAATCATTCACCATTACATACACATTCATATATCACACAACTATACTCATAGATATGTCTAAAGCATAAATATTTATTAATCCACTATATCTTCCACTTTGAGTTATTATTGGTGAAAATATGAGTAGGTGACTATGATGCTATTTATCTAGTATAATGTAGATAAAATGTCTTAACAAACTTTACAAAAAATAATTATTAATTATTTTCTTTATTACTAATAATAGTCCTTTGAGTTTTATCCTTTTCTTTCTAAATTGAAATTATACGTATAGCTAAAAATGTTTATTTATAAATCACCTAACATTAATATTCTAAGAATTAATGTAGATTACTAATTTTAGACTTTAGCAACATAATCATGGTTATTTTGACATAAATAGATATTTTTACTAATTCTAAGTAATTAAGTGTTATACGTATGAACACTTTTATCATGACTAGTAATAATCTAGATTTTAACATGACCAAGAAAATGGGATCTAGTACTTATTTTAATTTCTTATATCATTAAAAACTATACTTAAACAATCATTAACATAATATTATTTTATATGCTAAAAATGAGCAGTTAATCAAAAAGGATTCTAGTACCTAATCACAAAATGACAATCTATGTATTTTTCAAATTATAAAAATAATGTCCATATTCAAAATACTATTGTCGGGGTTGATTCCAAATTACATGTATACTTCGGAGAGTAGCACATAAGATTTTAGGACTTCTTTTTGATACATTTGTGCTGCAGAAATTACAGGAATAATTTCTAGAAAACTAGAGGGCCAAAAAGTAAAACTATCATCTTCTACCTTGGGCTAGTGCTTGTGAGCAGGGAGGAGCTCGACGGGGAGGGGGAATTGGCCGGGCAGGGAGCAGGGAAGGGGCTCGGCGTCGGGGTGGTCAGGAACGGGCGCGGCGAGGCTCGAGCTCCGGCGTGGCTCCGGCGTGCAGGGCGCGGTGGCAGAGCTCCGGCGGTCGACGGCGTCGCGAGAGAGAGAGAGAGAGAGAGAGAGAGAGAGAACGAGCTCGGGTGAAGGGAGAGGGAGAGAGCTCGGACGGCTTTTTAGGGAGGGAGAGGGAGAGGTGCCAAGGAGGAGGGGGAGAGAACGACCGGCGGCTTCAAAGCCATTAATGGCGGTCGTTACCACCATTGAGTGAGGGAAGGACGTGGGGGAGGGAGAGGAGGAGATGGCGGCGGCCGTTTCTGGTTTGGGAAGAGGAGAGGGCGCGGGTCGGGGCCACGGCGCGGCTGCCTAGCCGGGGTGGTCAGGGCGCGGCGGCGCGGCGTGAGGAGCGCGCGGGCACCAGGCGGCGGCGGGAGGTAGGAGAAGGGGCCCCTGACGGGTGGGCCCCACGCGTCAGTGAGAGAGTGAGGGAGGGAGGTGGTGGGCGCGCGGTTGATGGGCCGTTTGGGCCGATTTCGGCCAGCGGCTAGGGTTAGGGTTTCTCTTTTTCTTTTTTTATTTTCTATTAAAAATATAAATATATATATTTTTAAATATTTCTAAAAATCATAATAATTATACTAAAATACTTATTTTTAGACCAATGTTTTTATATTAATAAATTGGCTTTCAATATAAAAGAAATTCTATGAAACATCCATAAATCAAATATGAGCAAATAAAATTATTCTAAATGCAAATAAAAAAATCAAACACTTGAAAGAAAAATTCATTACTATATTTACCACTAATAATCTAAATGCATTATTTTTAGTTGATGGTTTTGTGGTGTTACAGAATCCCTATTGTCTAACCCCCATATCCCTTTCTTCTCTCTCCTATGGTGTCTGCCCTCGGCGTGGTGTGTCTGGCCTCGGCGTGTTGTGCCCTCGGTGCGCTGTGTCTGCCCTCGACGTGTTGTGCCCTCAGCACACTATGCCCATCCCAGCGCGGCAGAGCCGTCTAACTTGGTTCCGCTGACGCCCCTGTAGCCTCGGACGTTCGTCTACCATAGATTTTCTGCGTTTTTCCCGTGTTTATGAATTAATTCATGTGAAAGTCCTATAATGTTCCTGTGAAATTCTTGCATTCCAAAGAGACCTTAATAAAATGTTAGAGCATAGTGATTAATAAAAACGAACAACGCATATATGATCATTGACCACAATATCTAATTTTTTTATAAGCAACCAGCAATACAAAATTAAACTAATACAACTCAAATTAGATACGTCATTAATATTAATCATTGAACCAATAAATAAAGATAGATGCGTTATGCGTGGATGTAAGAAGTTGAAACATATTCATGCAGGAAAGAAAACACAAAGATGACGTGCCGCCGCCACCTCAAGGTTGGGCGCACCAAAATTGTGCTGTACGTTTGGCTCATGCTTTGCGACACATATGCATGACGATGTATTCCTAAGATATTTTCCATTCCCATTAGATATTTAATTAACACAATAACAATTGTATAGAAAAATGAAACTAAATTAAGGAGAGCAACGGCCTATGCTAATTCTCTGGGTGCATGCATGCATGATCTCCAAAACCTGGCGGCTAGGGCTCGGCGTGCGTTCACTAGATGGTGCTTTATAATAGAGTCACGGTGTGGCATGGCATGGCAGCAACTGTCAACTATTCTCCAAAACCTGCCAGCATATACAATACAACGACCAGATCTCGATTGAAGCTATGGATCGCAGCAAGGACGACCTGATCAGCAACCTCCCGGACTGCGTCATCGGCGGCGAGATCATCACCCGCCTCCCCGTCGCCGATGCCGCCCGCCTTCAGATCCTCTCCACCCGTTGGCGCAACATCTGGCGCTCCTCCCCGTTGAACCTCGATCTTCCTGTCCCAATCTACTACCACGACTACAAGGACATCGTGTCCACAATCCTGGCGGCGCACCCTGGCCCTGCTCGCCGCCTCAAAGTCGACTGGCCGTACGACGACGGCGAGTCGTACAGCCGCTGGCTCCAGTCCCGCGCCGTCACCGGTCTTCAGGAGCTGGAGATCGAGCCACGGTACTATTCCTGGTGGGAGGGCACGGTATTCCAGCCGCCGCCGCCAGACAAGACGAGAACACTGCCAGAGTGGCCATTATTCCAGTTCGCTCCAACGCTGCGCCGCCTAAAGATCGGCCACCACACCTGCTTCCCCTCTTTCGGCGCCATGGCGGCGCTCCGGTTGCCACGCCTCGAGGTCATCTCGTTCTGCGGCGTGGACATCTCGGAAGGCGCGCTCCACGGCATACTCGCCGGCTGCCCCGTGCTCAGAACCCTCGTCCTCGACGACTGCACCGGCTTCGCCACAGTCCGGATCAACTCACCCACCATTACAAGTTTTGCCATCTCACCTTCGCATTCATCCAGAGGCTTCGACTACGACAACGAAGAACCGAGGGTGTGGGTGACGACGTCGCAGGTCATCATCGAGGACGCCCCTATCCTAGAGAAGCTGGTCCTCTTCCGCCGCTTATTGGATGATACCGCTGAACCTTTCCAGTTCCAGCTACTAGTGCTCAGCGCTCCAAGAGTCAAGGTCCTGGGATCCCTCTCCTCCGCCATCCGCAAGTTGGAGATTGGTGGCACCGTTCTTCAACGCACCGTTATCATGGAGAAGCCCTTGCAGATGCGAACCGTCAAGGTTTTGGCTCTGGAAGATGCAGATTCCATCGACGTCGTCAGCAACTACCTCAAGTGCTTTCCATGCTTGGAAAAGCTATACATCCGGGTGCGTGAGCTCCTCCCTCTCTCAACTTCAATTTTCGTTTCATTTGTGTCTAGCTAAAATGCCTTTTTTATCATTACCAATTAATTTATGTTGTATCAATGCTTATTTCTCTTGGCTATGTCATCTGTGATTGTTGTTGCTATCCAGTCATCGTCACAAGGATACAGAAGTGCTGCTGCAAGCTATGATAAACAAAATCCCATCGAGTGCCTTGAGCACCACCTTAAAATGGTGACACTAGATGGATACACAGGAATACGACCGCATGTCAAGTTCGCCCAGTTCTTTGTTCGAAATGCCAGGTCGCTAGAGCTGATGAAGTTCAGAATCTTTAGAAACTACCCATGTGATCAACCTGGGAGAACCAAGGAATGGAATGAGGAGGACCAGCGAAGGCAACTGCAACAAGTCAGGAGCATGGCTTCCCGACATCATCTCAAGTTTTGTTTCGTACATGGTGCTAGATGTTGTCATGATGTTTATTGTGGTGACGATTTCGAGGATATGTCAGAGCACATGCATAGTTCCTCAAGAGGTGACCCGTTTGATCAATGGTTTGAATGAGAGAAGGAAGCACGTACGGGCATGCTGAAGGCCGGAAAACAAGATGCCATAGTTTAGTTAGTTTGGAACTCCAGCCAAGGGCTTGGTTTATTTGATTAATGCTGAATAACAACCTCGTTCTGAACCCTTAATTTTATTTAGTTCTTTATTATGTCTGCCTTCAGGTTTCTGTTTTGATGCTTCAGTACGAATCTTGAGAGAGCTTCATATTGTTCACTTCCTATGAATATCCCTGATTAAGCAGCAGTTTTTTCGTTGGTTTGGTTAGTTGGGATAACGAAAAAGAATAATTTTGATCCATTTTGTTAGTTAGGATAAAGAAGGATACAGTTACAAAAAAAAGCGCTCCAACAGTTTATTAAATCAATTTTCTAAATTTACAAGTTCCTATCTAAACTTATTTTCTTCCCAAATGTAGCAACAGAGTAGTGAGTCTCGAAATCCATCCACCCGCCAATTTCATTGCCAAAAGGAGTTATATGTCACTGTTTCGGGTCCTTTTTAACATCACAATAGAAAAGAAAAAAACCTAAAATTAGGTGATCTGGCATCATATAAAAAAGATTAGCAACCTGAAAGTAGGGAACCATTAGAGAGTAAAGGCTTTTTTACTTCCAATATTTGTTTAGCGACTTTCTAAACAATATATTTAGGGCCTTTTTTTATTAGGAACTATTGGAGATGCTCCAAGGAAAGATATAAATTTGATTTATTTGGTTAGAGCAACTGCAAGAGACTAGTTATATAATTTTGTAAAGGTAAATTTAGCTAATATTAGAAGAAAAGTGTATTCAATAGACTCTGGAAATGGCTCTTCAAATTTAGTAGCTCTTTGTCCCTCTATATTCGCTCTCTATTTTTGAATAGCCTGCTTCACTCTCCATTCAATATGTAGGTTTAGGATTTAGGGTTTACTGAGACGGTTGGATTAACCTACACTTTTTCTGTAAAAATGATTTAGAGAGTAGCTAAATCAATAAATTTGACTAACCTTTTTAGCTAATCTCTTGGAGTTGCTCTTAGCATAATTTCTTAGAAGCCATGTATTCCTCCCTAAGGAGAATTAGAGTGTGTTTGCTATAGTATTGTATTTTATAGAGAAATATTTCGTGGGTTATTTACCGCTACTAGTGTTATATATCCTTTCATTGAATTGTTGGTTCTAGGGATCTCTCGAGGCTCGGCTTCCTCTTCTTCCCCATGAACCATCTCTGCCAATGGGCGGGCGTAGCCGTTGGCTGTGGGAATTGTTCGGGTTTCTTCTTATGAGCCGTAGGCCCTCTCACTTTTATGCAACACAAATAACACTAGGGTGAGACCATAGATGGTCAGATAGGCTATGACTAACGGCTAGCATGGCTCATTTAATAGTGTCGATCCGGCCTAATCTAAATCAGGGCTATGCCGTGCTTGAGCTGCGTCCTTGACACGTAGTGCTGCACCGGTACAACACGATTATATTTTTATTTTAAAATAATTAGCATATTTATATATATTTATAATAATAATCTGTCATATAACACAAAATAATTTTTGCTACACTGGTTAGTTGCATTCTGCGAAGCCCCTTTGCAGCGGATTCAAACCCCATCTATGCAACTTTTTGGCAACTTTTTTAGCATTTTCACGACGGTTAGCAATCCGACATACCATGTCTAGGGATGAAAACGGTGGAAATGATCGGAAAGTTATCTAAATTATTTTTAGATTCATATTTTAATTTTGAAATCGAAGTCAGAAATGGTTATGATATCAGAGATTTCGGAAATATCGAAAACGATGTTATCGAAACAAAATCACGTCGATATTGGTTCGAAACAAAAAAAATGTTCGCATACTAACTTAACAATTTATAGAAACTTAACTGGAAGACATGTCTTGACATCATTGTGTCTCATTTCTACTAGTCTACCACTAACGATGGAAATAGCCAGATATGGGAAGTTCCAATGCGTTATGCATACACCTGACCAAACATATTAATAAACTAAGATAGTTGTATCATTGTCCACCTACGAGCCACAGCTCCTTGTCTTCATCCATGACATCCGAATCACTCTCTATGTCATCATCCTACAAAATAATGAATCACAAAATAATTGATTTGATTGATTGTCACATAAATAATAGATAGAAACACTCCTCAAAACCAATAGGAAGACCAAGTCAGTGACGAGGATGGTAAGATTTGGATACAATTCAAAGAATTGTCCAGGATATTTAATATATGGATATAACAAAACCCAATTATGTACAATGAAGCTGAGTCATTATGCTTGAAGATGAGACACTACAAGAAACGCCTAAATTTTCGTGGGCCAAAAACCCACGAAAATAAGCCTAAACCGACGAAAATAGATAATTTTCGTCGGCAGGCCGACGAAAATAGCCGCCGAAAATAAGTTCGACGAAAATATGCGGCTATTTTCGTCGGCACCGACGAAAATAGGCAGTCGACCATCAATTTTCGTCGGCCGGTGGTGGCCGACGAAAATACGTGCAGGCTATTTTCGTCGGCCTAGGTGGTGGCCGACGAAAATAGCCTGGGAACATATTTTCGTCGGCCACCATCGAGGCCGACGAAAATTGATGGTCCCCCCCCCAAAACAGATTTTTCTGCACCTATTAATAATTCACAGCAATATACACAATAT
The DNA here is from genome assembly GCA_029449295.1 of Zea luxurians. NCBI lineage: Eukaryota > Viridiplantae > Streptophyta > Magnoliopsida > Poales > Poaceae > Zea > Zea luxurians. The sequence continues at coordinate 30,442,185 of JAOPSE010000001.1, read as the reverse complement.
ATCATAATTCACATATACAGATTCACAAGACTAATACATAATTCACAAAACACATTCACATATACATAGATAGTCCATAGTCCATTCAAATAAGTCTAGAGTCTATAAGTCCATTGTCCATTCAAATACACAATTCACAAAACTTTAGTCCATAAGTCTAGAGTCCATAAGTCCATAAGCTACTCACTACTCACTCCTCACTGATCACTCCGGCGGGCTGTGGGAGTTTTGGCCACTCCCTCCTCCGCCACCAGGAAGGTGGCCACTCCCTCCAGCACCATGGACGTTGACACCACCCTCCGATCCATGAGCATGTGACGCTGAACCCTGCAATTCATCAATCATTCAAATAAGGTTGTATTTTGCTATAACTATACATATACATTGCTATGTTTGGTCAATATTTGCATAAAACTAAACATGGAACGTCACCTGTGATCCATGGTGAGTAGGAGGTTGTGCATGCATCCACGGGTACTGTTGTGGTGGCCACCCCAGCGGTGGTGGCACCCACCCCGTCGGTGGCGGTGCCATCCACGCTTGAAATGGCTGAGAGCCCGCCGGTGGCTGGGAGACTGGTGGCACCCATCCCGGGACTGGCTGCGATCCTTGGGGTGGATGCGTCCAAGTGCCTGGAGGTGCCTACGTCCACCCAACACCGGTCCACTGTGGCTGCGACGCTGGAGCTTGTCCTGGCCACTGTCCCCATTCTTGTGCCTGCGAGCCATTTTTGATAATAAAGAAAGAGTTGCTATGGAATTGAAGTGTTCAGATAGTGTTACCTGGGGAGGGCGAAAAGCGGGCAAGTTCATATCAGGGCCGAGTCGAGTAGTCATTTCCTGCAAATGGATGCAACGTTAGAATCACAACATTATACTTTGAATTCAATGACGACATGTGATGAGATAGACGGATTACCTGAAAATAAGAAGCCATATATTGCGTCAGCTGTCCAACCTGCTCCTGCGCTGCTCGAGCCTGCTCCTGTGCTGCTCGAGCCTGCTCCTGTGCTGCCCGAGTCTCCTCCTCCAGCTTAGCCTCTCGAGCAGACCTGGAGGAGCGAGAACTCCCTCCCGAAGACGATGCCTTCCCTTGACCTATTGTCCTGTTATATTCCACAACGCCGGTGCCAAAGGCAAACCTGCATGATACACATAGTTGAGCCATTAAGTGGACACATTCTTGTTAATGAAATCGTCGAATCAAACACAAACACCTCACCTGCCATGCTTTCTACCCCCACCACTATGGTACAACGCCGAGGCATCTAAGTCTGAATGCATCCAGTCGAAGTCAGGCCCATGGCGTTGAGTCATTTCCTCCCCATATGCATTCTGCAAAGAAAGTTGGAGTTAGACACAAAACATGCAATTTAATTCGTAAATACAAACTTGTTTACCATTTTCTCCCTTGCCGCCTCGCTGCATAGCACATCAGGGTTCGCCGGATCAGGGCCACGGTGACCACGGACGTAAACCTCCATAAAACTTGGAGCAACTCCACTTTCAGCTTCCTGCATGAAAAAGAAGAGTTAAACCATATAATTTTCATAGATGTAACATACAAGTTTGATTTATATACTTACCATGCGGCGTGCGGTACCAAGGTGTCCATCGGCGCCGTACCTGTGCCCCGGTCCTTCAGTGCCACGGTTGGCACGGTGCTTGTTGGACTCTGCAATCCACTCAGGCGACGCCCATCTCTTAGCCAACCACCTCCAGGCTTCCATGTCCTTCGACAGCCAATCCACAACGCTCTCCAGGTACTGCTCCTCTGTGAGGTAGATCTCATTGGCCCCTAATGCTTTGCTCATTTTCTGCCCCTTTATCTTCTTGTAGTAGTAGTTGACGGCCGCGATGCGAGCATTGTACATGGCATCCTTGATTATCTTATCAGCGCACTTCCGAAAGTGCCTCTTCACACGTGTCCACTGAGCCTGATCCTCCTCGATGTCATCCGGCAATTGGAACCTCCCCTACATATCAATGTACAATTTAAGTTAAAGTAAGATTAGGAGAAGCAATAATTCAATGAATTGCTTATATACGAAAGTAAACTCACCCAGAACTCGTCCCACACAGCCACCTGACAAGTCCTTCGTTTTTTTTCCGAACTTCCCCCTCCGCTACTGCTTTCCCCTGACTCCCCTGGCTCGACATAGTCCTTTAGACCCCAGTCAGCCCACTGCATAGCCGCGAACCTCTCGCCATTCAGCTCCACCATGCCAGGGTAGTAGAAGCGACAGAGGCTACCCAACACCGCGTTCACCTTGGGACGTCTGCCTGTACCGTCCCAAGTCAAGTCTTCCCATGACCTACAAAAATTAATAAAACAAGTAAACTCGTGCAATCACGTTCACATTAAAAAATTAACACAACAGAAATAAGCCCCACCATTCTCCATGCGGCCGGATGAGCCTCCGCTCGGCAGGTCTCGGACCAAGCGCATTGCTCTTCTTATACCTAAGTATACAAGTAAATTCAATATGATGAAATGATTAGAAACTAATATCAATTAAACTAATATGCATAATAATACCTGAAGGACGTAGAACCATCTGACGCGTCGCCCACTATGAGCATCAAACCAGTCGCACTCGAAAAACACGACTTTAAGTTCTTTGGGGCCATCGAAAATCAACTCTACAATGTTTTGAAGAACACCGTAATAGTCCACTACTTTGTCATCGTCAACATTTGAACTTGCCAACACACCACTATTGGTGGTGGCTGCCAATGGTCGACTCTTCTCCAATTTCGCGGTTCGGAAGCGATATCCATTTACATCATAGCGAGTATAGTTTCGGACGGACACAGAGGTATGTGCCATTTGCTGCAAGTCCGGGTGCACAGAGTTTTTGGAAACCTATACAAGTAATTAGTATATGCATTATATCTTCCAAGTCCAAAATTCAAAGATTAAGTATGGACAATGAGAGAACGACAATTACTAACATAATTACGAAACCACTGCACGAAGTTTGGTCCACCTTTCAACCCATCACGTCGAAGATTTTCTAATTGGATGGCCGTAGGTTTACTAGTAGATTTCCAACATTCTTCATCAAACATGCTGGACATATTACAAACATGGAGATTACACACTATAGAAATTATGAGATGAGAAAATGGACGTAACTATGAGGAAAACTTACTCGAACGCCTCCTGTGTGCTGTCAATATTGCTATACATATATAGCATTAGCGTGTTCAAATCTGATGCTTCAATGTGACGTACACTCCCTTTTCCAACTGCTTTACCCGGATTCGCAAAAATTTGAAGGGTGCTTTGGGGTGATTCATTTTCGACATGAAGTCGCACTGAAGGCGCAAACACATTGTTGGCTCGAGCGAAATACCTGGTTGAGAATTGAGATATCTCCTTAAGGGCAAAAGCCTCCGCAATACACCCTTCGACTCTAGCCTTGTTCCGAACAGACGCCCTGAGCTTTTTCAACGCCCTTTCTATAGGATACATCCACCTGAATTGCACTGGTCCGCCTACCAAAGCTTCCCAAGGCAAATGCACAATTAGATGTTGCATCACATTGAAGAATCCTGGCGGGAAAACCTTTTCAAATTTACAAATAAGAATTGGAATTTCTTTCTCAAATTTCTGCATCAACCTCTTCGATACCGTCTTTGCGCATACTTCCCTATAGAAGTAACTCAACTCTGCAAATATGCTCCAAAGCTCATCCTTAAAATAGCCTCGAAACATCACGGGCATCAGCCTCTCCATAATAATATGGTAGTCATGGCTTTTCAAACCGATCAATTTACCGGTCTTCAGATTGACTGCCCGTTTCAGATTTGCCGCATACCGATCTGGAAATTTTAGATTCTTCAACCACTTAAATATTTCCTTCCTTTCATCCGGCTTGAGGCAGTAATCAGCTCGCGGCCTACTCTCATGCCCTTTATCGCTTACTTTCAACTCGAGCATCGGCCTCTTACAAATTTCAGCCATGTCTTTTCTTGCCTTCATATTATCTTTCGTTTTATCAGTCACATCGAAACATGTGCTTATGATGCTTTCAGCAACGTTACGCTCTTGGTGCATCAAGTCTATGTTGTGCGGCATGATCAAGGCTTTTGCATACGGAAGCTCCCATATTGATGAAATATGGGTCCAGTTATGGTCCTCCCCGTAGCCTTGGAACCTATCATTTTCTCCTTGCTTCAGACAAGCATGCCATGCCATTATCTGCGGTGCAGTTTGCCTCTTTGGTGGCCCATTTCTGATTTTGGCTCCACCTCTGAATGCAGTAAGTGAATTCCTAAAATCATGCTTGAATGGAGTCCAACGTCGATGAGCATCAAAGAATGACACTTTCCCACCATGCTTCAATCTGAATGCATCTGTATCATTCATACATATGGGACAACACAACCGACCATGAACACACCATCCAGACCAATCTCCATACGCCAGCAGATCATGCACTGACCACAAATAAGCAGCGCGCATGGTAAACTCCTTTTCAGTATGGCTGTCATAAGCCTTCACACCTCTCCACAATTGTTTCAGCTCTTCAATTAAAGGGCGAACAAACATATTCAGCTTTGGCCCTGGATGCTCGGGGCCTGGGATGACTAGTGCAAGGAACATGAACTCTTCTTTATTGACCAACTCAGGAGGAAGATTATATGGCACAATGAAGACAGGCCAACACGAGTAAGGGCTTGCACTGGTATTGAAAGGTGTGAATCCGTCCGTCGATAGACCAAGCCGTACACTCCTAGGGTCGTTTGCAAATTCGGGATCAAACTCGTCAAATGCCTTCCACGCATCACCGTCCGACGGATGGACCATTATGTCTGGATCAGTGACGAGACGTACACCATTCTTTGGCCACGTCATATGCAGAGCTATTTCCTTGTTGAGGAACAACCTTGAAAGCCGAGGAATGATGGGCAACCGACGAAGTTGCTTAGCTGCGACCTTCGTAACTACCAATTCACCCTCATCATTTGTCACCTCGACATATCTAGAAGCTTCGCAATGCTTACAACGGTCCAGCTTGTCATCCTCCTCAAAGAATAGCATGCAACTGTTGGGACACACGTCGATCTTCTCATATGTCATCCCAAGACCAGCCAACATCTTCTTTGCGAAGTACATATTCTTTGGCAACTTATGATTCTCCGGGAGAACCTCGCCCATCAGTTGGACGATGTCGTTGTAAGCACTGTTTGAAATGTTGTGCTTCGACTTTATCGCCATTAGTCTTGTGAGAGTCCCAAGAACTGACATCTGAGTGTGCTCGTGTAGTCTCTCTTCTCCCGCGGCGAGTAGCCGGAAGAATTCCTGAGCATCGCGTGGAAGCTGCCCCGGCTCCTCAGCGTTTATTTCAACATCCCTACCAAGATCATGCAACATGTCGTCCATCCTATCATGATCGTCATCAAGTTCCACCTCCGCGTCAACGTGTCTAATAGACTCTCCATGCCGGTACCATACAAGGTAGTTCGGCATAAACCCACTTTTGCAAAGGTGTTTCTCCATTTCTTCCTTCTTCTGAGGCCACTTGTTCTCGCAGCGATTGCAAGGACACTTCACTAGACGACCAGTTGCATCTTTGAAAGCGTGCTCAAGAAAAGCCTTTGTTACACCCATCCATGCATTCGAATGTGCCCCATCCTTTCTCCACCCGTCATACATCACCCTCCGATCACCGTCCATTTCAAAGGCTAAACAAAAGACAAAGAAAATCAACGATCGTTTGTGGCTTATTTAGGTGAACTCCCTATTAGGTAAAGGCCCTAAACCCACCCAAGAGTGTAGGCTGATGCTTGTGATTTGTGACGTGTAGCCTACGATTGCCGCAAAATTTCGGCAGCATAACCCCGCTGCTCTCCAAGCACACGCCTGAACATGGTGCGTTGGAGAACAACTGGGTTACACAACCGAAATTCCGCGTCAATCGTAAGGCACATGTCATAAATCACAAGCATCGGCCTACACTCTCAGGCTGTCCAAAATACGTGGACAATTCCGGAACGGCGAACCTCACAAGCCAATGTGACGTTCGCCGTTCCCGAACGGGTGACGCATACGGTTCGCTACGGTTAACGATTAAAACTGAGAATAATGTATACATGAGAAATTACGAAAACAATGTATACCTGAGAATAATGTACGAGTCTAGCTAACGGTGGAGAAGGTCAAGTCGGAAGAACACCTATATACAAAAAATATTATTGTCAATAAAAAATTCGGCAGCACCTCCCCTATAAAGTGATGTTTCTAAAACCTGCAAATAAACGACAACACGATGGTTGCCAACACAGAAAACTACACGATAGCTACATAATAAACAATATGCTGACCAGTATATGCTAAACAATATGTTGACCAGTATATGCTAAACAATATGCTACAAGTATATGATAGGAAAGTAATCCTTGATTGGTGCTAGTTTACTTATTCTGTTTTAGGAAATAGCTAATATGGTAGTAGTTCAGTCCTATATGGACAGATCTGGTCGGCAGGATCAGGGCTGATAGCAGCCGGTTTATTTCCTTGTAATGATTAGTTTGTTTCCATGTAATGGTCTATAAATATATGGCCTTAGAGGCTAAGAAAAGGCAGTCAATAGGGCGCCACCAAAAACCTCTCTGTGTTCTGTCTCTGAGTTCCAGCATTCGCGTGTGTGTGTGAGACTGACCCGGAGGAGGGAGGAGCTCGCCGGCAACCTGTAGAAGGTTGTCTCTCCGGCGTGGTTTCCAACAAGTGGTATCAGAGCCAAGTTGGTTCCAAAATGTCGTCAGGGAAGAACACTGACAGCACTGCGACATCCAAGAAGTCCGGCGACAACACCTCCAAAGAAGGAGTGGTGGTCCAGCGAGTAATCCGTGAGGTGAGTGCAGGGAGTGGATACCCCATACTCACCAAGACCAATTACTCGGACTGGGCGCTCCTGATGAAGGTGAAGCTGAGGGCGAGGATGCTGTGGGATGTCATCGAGCATGGAGGAGCAGATATTCATGAAGAAATGATGGCACTCGACGCTCTCTACAGCGCGGTGCCACCAGAGTTGGTGTCTTCAATTGCCGACAAGCTGACGGCAAAGGAGGCGGGAACCCGATGGAAGATTGCTGGCAAGAATAGTGCGGGCTGAAAACAGGCTGTACCTTCTCCATCTGAAGATACAGCAGCCTGTGTGCTTAGCAGTGCGTGGGCATGAAGAGGAAGTAGCCTGGCGGTGGCATGAGAGGTTCGGCCATGTCAATATGGCTGCACTACGGAAGCTGGAGAAGGAAGAGTTAGTCCGAGGCTTGCCCAAGCTCGGACAAGTTGAAAGAGTGTGCGAGGCCTGCCAGGCAGGCAAGCAAAAACGCACCTCCTTCCCGGCGCAGGCGGAGTACCGGGCGAAGCAGCGTCTGGAGTTGGTGCACGGTGATCTCTGCGGTCCCATTACACCAATGACTCCAAGAGGTAACAAATACTTCTTATTGTTGGTGGATGATCTGAGCAGATATATGTGGATGGCTGCCATCTCGTCGAAGGATCAAGCTGCTGATGCTGTGAAAAGAATTCAGATGCAAGCTGAAGGAGAGTCTGGACTCAAGCTGAAGGCACTCCGGACTGATCGAGGTGGAGAATTCACCTCGGGTGAGTTCGCGGAGTATTGTGCGGCTGGTGGTGTTCACCGACAACACACTGCACCGTACAGTCCTCAGCAGAATGGCGTGGTGGAGCGCCGTAATGGGACTGTTATAGCAGCAGCAAGGAGTATGCTCAAGGCGAAGAAACTCCCTGGCTGGTTTTGGGGAGAGGCGGTAAAAACTGCTGTGTATATCTTGAACAGGTGCCCAACCAAGAGTGTAGATGGGATGACTCCATTTGAGGCGTGGCACGGCAAGAAGCCGGCTGTGCACCACCTCAAGACGTTCGGCTGCATCGTCTACGTCCGCAACACCATACCTCATCTGAAGAAGCTGGAAGATCGAGGAAAGAAGATGATCTTCATCGGCTATGAAGAAGCCACGAAGGCATACCGCGCCTACGACCCCGTCACCGAGCGCGTCCATGTCTCAAGGGACGTCATCTTCGACGAGCAGGCCTAGTGGGACTGGGAAACCCACGGCAACACCGACCCAGTAAATGAAGACCAGGATGTGTTTACGATGGAGTATGCCATCGGGAAGCAAACACGTCCAGAGGTAGAAGAGGCTGGTGAAGAATCGGGAGATGAGCAAACTGCTGGTGAAACTGAAGATGAGCAAGCTACTGGCGAATCTGAAACTGCTGGTGGTCTGTCCCCTTTAACCCCTCATGCTGATACAGAGCACACTTCGGAAGAGGAGGATGAAATGCAGGAAGTGGAGTTTGCTTCACCACCGGAGGGAAATATTGATGAGTATCTAGATGCCTATAGAGCAGAAGATGATCCACTTAGATTCCGCAAGGTAGATGGACTACTGGAATCCAAAACTCCACCTGGTTATGCAACAAGGAGGCTGTTAGATGAGGAGTTACATGCAGTAAGCGCCGATGAACCGGTCTCTTTTGGTGAAGCAGAAAGGAGTCCGAGCTGGAGGAAAGCAATGATGGAGGAGATGAAGTCAATTGAAGATAACCAGACCTGGACACTTGCAGATCTTCCTCCAGGACGCAAGGCAATCGGTCTCAAATGGGTGTATAAGGTGAAAAGAGATGAGCAAGGTGCAGTATCCAAACACACGGCAGGTGGATGCCACTGTATACCGAAGCATAGTAGGAAGTTTAAGGTACTTGGTCAACACTCGACCTGACCTTGCTTTTGCTGTGGGTTATGTCAGCCGGTTTCTGGAAGAACCACACAAAGATCACATGATGGCTGTAAAGCACATCCTGAGGTATGTGAGAGGGACCAAGAGTTGGGGTCTGTGGTTTGGCAGGAAGAGAAGAAAGGAGGCTGGGTTGATTGGGTACAGTGATAGTGATTATGCCGGGATATTGATAGCAGGAAGAGCACGACTGGAGTGGTCTTCTTCCTGAACAATAGTCCAGTTACTTGGACTTCGATGAAGCAAAAGGTGGTGGCTCAGTCAACCTGTGAAGCAGAATACATAGCTGCTGCCAATGCAGCTTGTCAGACGTTATGGTTAGCAAGAGTACTGGCCGAAGTGCAAGGAGTAGCAAGGAATGCTCCAATGCTCAAGGTGGACAACAAATCAGCCATTGCTCTCATCAAGAACCCAGTGCTACATGGTCAGAGCAAGCATATAGAAGTGAAATATCATTTTGTCCGGGAGTGTGCTGATAATGGCCAGATCAAGGTGGACTTCATCAGGAGCGAAGAACAGTTGGTGGATTTCCATGTGCTGATAATGGGCAGATCAAGGTGTGCTGATAGTGCTATGTTAAACAATATACTTTACCATGTGCTATGTAACTAAAAAAATTTAAAATTTTATCTGTCGGACTAGGAGGCGAGGCGGAGCTCGGTGCGGCTGCGACGGGGGACGGCGGTGGAGAGAGCCGGTGCCCGAGGCTCTCGGGCCGAGGGCGGTGGTGGGGGCGAGGCTGCCGAGCAGTGGGGCGCGTGTCGCCGGAGCTGCACGGGCGAGCGGTGCCCCGTTGAGGAGCAGGGGCGCAATGGGGCGGGCGCCGCCGGAGCTGCAGGGGGCCGGGGCGCGATGAGGCGGGCCGCCTGATCGCCGGTGGAGGGAAGGGCGGCGGGCGCGCGGCGGCGGGCGCGCAGCGGCGGCGCGGCAGGCACGGGCGCGCGGCGGCGGGCGCGCAGCGGCGGCGCGGCAGGCACGGGCGTGCGGCGCGGCACCGGCGCGTGACGACGAGGGAGGACGGCGGGCGGCGTTGCGGGGTTGCGGCGAGGGAGGACGGGGGACCGGAGGCGCCGACGGTGGCGCGGAGACGGAGGGCGGGCGGGCGGCGGCGCAAACAGGAAGTGCGAGACGAGCGAGAGAGAGAAAGTGGGCTGGGGCCGATTAACGGACCACTATTTTCGTCGGCCTCACTGAGGCCGACGAAAATAGTGGTCAGTTAATGCCTTATGTTCGTCGGTCTGGCTATGACCGACGAAAATACAGCTTATTTTCGTCGGCCTCGGGGCCCACGAAAATATCTTTCCTATTTTCGTGGGCAGGCCGACGACAATATGTACTGGCCCACGAAAATAAGCCAAATTTTCGTCGGTCCCGAGGGCCGACGAAAATACTTATGTAATTTCGTGGGCCGACCGACGAAAATATCTAGGCCCACGAAAATTTATGTGTTTCCTGTAGTGAGAGGGAGAAAGGCAACATGGAGGAAGAAAAAAGATCTAGAGGAGTTATTTTGATAAACAGACCTGAGCTACCAGATTAGTCATGGCATCTATAACCTCAAGGTCACCAATAATGGAAGCAACACTCTTAGAATTTGAAAAAGGGACAAGGCACATAATTAGATCAAGTAATGAATTCTAGCAGCACTCAATCAGAAACAGTGAAAAACTAAAGAACATGTCACCTCTTCTTACAGCAGCAACCCAACATTTGGTGCAAACTGAGAGCACCTAGAGGGGGGGTGAATAGGTGATCCTGTAAAACTTAAACTTAAGCCACAAAAACTTGATTAAGCGTTAGCACAATAATCGCCAAGTGGCTAGAGAGGAGTCTAAGCAAGACACAATAACCACAAGAAGATCAACACATATAGACACAGTGGTTTATCCCGTGGTTCGGCCAAGTACAAAACTTGCCTACTCCACGTTGTGGCGTCTAGAGATGGCAATGGGTACCCGCGACCCGATACCCGATGGGTATTTACTCCATTAGGGTACGTATGTGGGCTAAATATTCTACCCATGGGTCTGTTATTGGGCAAAAATCTTCACCCAATGGGTAAATGGGTATTAGAACGTTCCGCCTTCACCCATACCCGTTAACCCGTGGGTATAAAATACCCAATATAAACTTATCTGAAGCATGAACTTGGACTTTAGTCATCCAACTTTTTTACTATTTAACAACAATTTAATGACCATATAATGAAACATGTAATGTGCTATGTAGTACTATCATAGTGTTACTACTTTATCCAATTATCTTTGGTGTGTTGAATGGATGGTTAAATGATGCTAGAAAATTTTGTAATGGTATTTATATGGATATACTTGTCATTTGTATAGTATAATATTTTGATAGTTGTTTAATTTTTGTGGGTACGGGTGACCCGATGGGTGACCCATACCCACATGGGTATGGGTATGGGGGTAAATCCATACCCGCTAGTGTATATGGGTGACCCGTTGGGGTTATTTTTGTGTCGTGGGTATGGGTATGGGGTAGTAATACCCGGTGGATACTTACCCATTGCCATCTCTAGTGGCGTCCCAACGGACGAGGGTTGCAATCAACCCCTCTCAAGCGGTCCAAAGACCCACTTGAATACTACGGTGTTTTGCTTTGCTTTACTATATCCCGATCGCAAGGAATCTCCACAACTTGGAGCCTCTCGCCCTTACACTTTGATGTTCACAAAGAAGCATGGAGTAAGGGAGGGATGAGCAACGCACACAAGACACAAAATCAAGCGACAACACGCACACAAGTTGCAACAAGAGCTCACAACACAACCCGATGAGTTCACAACTCAAATAGAGCTCTAGATGCTATCACAAAGAATCAAATGCGCGGAATCGAAGTCTTGGTGCTTAGGAATGCTTGGGGAATGCTTGGTATTCTCCTCCATGCGCCTAGGGCCTCCTTTTATAGCCCCAAGGCAGCTAAGAGCCGTTGAGAGCATTCCAGGAAGGCAATTCTTGCCTTCAGTCGCCAAGCGCACCGGACAGTCCGGTGCACCACCGGACACTATCCGGTGCGGATTTCTTTCCTTATTTGGCGAAGCCGACCGTTGCAGATTCAGAGCCGTTGGAGCATCGGACACTGTCCGGTGCACACCGGACAGTCCGGTGCCCCCTTCTAGCCGTTGGCTCGGCCACGCGTCCAGCGCAGATCGCGCGGCCGACCGTTGGCCCGGCCGACCGTTGGCCCGGCCGACCGTTGGCTCACTGGACAGTCCGGTGCACCACCGGATAGTCCGGTGAATTATAGCCGTACGCCGTTAATCATCTCCCGAGAGCGACGAGTTCGCCGGTGAATGGCTCACCGGAGAGTCCGGTGCACCACCGGACAGTCCGGTGATTTATAGCCGTACACCGCCGTCGAAGTCCCGAGAACAGCAAGTTCGCCAGAGCTAGCCTGGCGCACCGGACACTGTCCGGTGCACCACCGGATACTGTCCGGTGCACCTAGACTGAGCAGACTTTGGCTGAACAAAGCTAAGTCTTTTCCAATTCGATTTCTCCTGTTTCCAGTACTTAGACACAATACATTTGTTCTCAAAACATTGTACTAAGTCTAGAAACATACCTTTAGACTTGATTTGCACTTTGTCCATCAATTGACATAGATTTTCACTTAAGCACTTATGTTGGCACTCAATCACCAAAATACTTAGAAATGGCCCAAGGGCACATTTCCCTTTCAATCTCCCCCTTTTCGGTGATTTATGCCAACACAACAAAAAGCAACTAAAAGAAGTGCAACATCAATACAAATGAGAACTCAAAACTGTTTTGATTCAAATTTGGCATATATGGATCACTCTTTGCCACCACTTGGTTTTATTTTTGCAAATCAACCTCAATCTCCTATCTCTAAGTCAAACACACTTGTTGAGACATAAAGAGAGTCATTCCAAGAGAAATTGATCAAAGATTTCAAAAACTCCCCCTTTTTCCCATAATCGACTATTCTCCCCAAAAGAGGCCAACATTTGACAAAAGAGACAACAAGAGAGTTTTGACAAACCAAAAATCTCTATTCTACTATTTTCAAAATTCCTCAAGTGGTAGCTGATCCATTTATTGCTTTGGCCTTATTTTCTCCCCCTTTGGCATCAAGCACCAAAACGGGATTAATTTTGGCCCTAGAACCCCATTGCCTCACCAAAATCTTCAAATAAGAATACAAAGGCAATAAGAGTACATGAGATGAACTTGGAATAAGTTACCCTCCCATCGGAGTGCAGTGGAAGTCTTTCATGGTCCAAGTCCACCTTTTCCCCTTTCAAACCTCCTTTGAGACTAAATTAAGAAAACTCAAGCACATGGTTAGTCTCAAAGGGTCAAGTTGTAGCACATCTCCCCCTCAATGTGTGCATCACTTGCAAATGGATTTGTGAGGTCCGGGGAGTGCTTGTACAACTTGAGCACCATAAATAAACAATAAAATGCATAGGGAACATGATCAAGGCATAAACACATGTATGCTATAAATCAATCCAAGTTCCGCGAATCTAAGACATTTAGCTCACTACGCAGCCTGCAAAAGGTCTTCTCATCTAAAGGCTTAGTGAAGATATCGGCTAGCTGGTTCTCGGTGCTAACATAAAACACTTCGATATCTCCCTTTTGCTGGTGATCTCTCAAAAAGTGATGTCGGATGTCAATGTGCTTTGTGCGGCTGTGTTCAACAGGATTTTCCGCTATACAGATAGCACTCTCATTGTCACATAGGAGTGGGACTTTGCTCAGATTGTAGCCAAAGTCCCGGAGGGTTTGCCTCATCCAAAGTAGTTGCGCGCAACACTGTCCTGCGGCAACATACTCGGCCTCAGCGGTGGATAGGGCAACGGAAGTTTGTTTCTTAGAGTTCCATGACACCATGGACCTTCCTAAGAATTGGCACGTCCCCAATGTACTCTTCCTATCAACCTTACATCCAGCATAGTCGAAATCTGAGTATCCAATCAAGTCAAAGTTAGACCCCTTTGGATACCAGATCCCGAAGCAAGGCGTAGCGACTAAATATCTAAGAATTCGCTTCACGGCTACTAAGTGACACTCCCTTGGATCGGATTGAAATCTAGCACACATGCATACGCTAAGCATAATATTCGGTCTACTAGCACATAAATAAAGTAAAGACCCTATCATTGACCGGTATGCCTTTTGATCAACAGACTTACCTCCTTTGTTGAGGTCGGTGTGTCCGTCGGTTCCCATCGGAGTCTTTGCGGGCTTGGCGTCCTTCATCCCAAACCGCTTTAGCAAGTCTTGCGTGTACTTCATTTGGGAGATGAATGTGCCGTCCTTGAGTTGCTTCACTTGGAACCCAAGGAAGTAGTTCAACTCGCCCATCATCGACATCTCGAATTTCTGCATCATCACCCTGCTAAACTCTTCACAAGACTTTTGATTAGTAGAACCAAATATTATGTCATCGACATAAATTTGGCACACAAACAAATCACCATCACAAGTCTTAGTGAATAAAGTCGGATCGGCTTTCCCAACCTTGAAAGCATTAGCAATTAAAAAGTCTCTAAGGCATTCATACCATGCTCTTGGGGCTTGCTTAAGTCCATAGAGCGCCTTAGAGAGCTTACACACGTGGTCGGGGTACCGTTCATCCTCGAAGCCAGGGGGTTGCTCTACGTACACCTCCTCCTTGATTGGCCCGTTGAGAAAGGCGCTCTTCACATTCATTTGGAACAACCTGAAAGAATGGTGAGCGGCATATGCTAGCAAAATACGAATGGACTCTAGCCTAGCCACAGGAGCAAAAGTCTCCTCAAAGTCCAAACCTGCGACTTGGGCATAACCTTTTGCCACAAGTTGAGCCTTGTTCCTCGTCACCACCCCGTGCTCATCCTGTTTGTTGCGGAACACCCACTTGGTTCCCACAACATTTTGCTTGGGACGAGGCACCAGTGTCCAAACTTCATTCCTCTTGAAATTATTGAGCTCCTCATGCATGGCCAACACCCAGTCCGGACCTAGCAAGGCCTCTTCTACCCTGAAAGGCTCAATAGAAGAGACAAAGGAGTAATGCTCACAAAAATTAACTAATCTAGAACGAGTAGTTACTCTCTTGCTAATGTCACCCAAAATTTGGTCGATGGGATGATTTCTTTGAATCGTCGCTCGAACATGGGTTGGAGGTGTCGGTTGTGCTTCTTCCTCCTCAACTTGGACATCCTGTGCTCCCCCTTGATCACACGCCTCCACTTGAGGTACCTGTTCATCATCTTGGTTTGGGGGATGCACCATTGTTGAGGAAGAAGGTTGATCTTGCTCCAATTGTTCTTGTGGTCGCACATCGCCAATCGCCATGGTGCGTATTGCGGCCGTTGGAACGTCTTCTTCATCTACATCATCAAAATCAACAACTTGCTCTCTTAGAGAGCCATTAGTCTCATCAAATACAACGTCACTAGAGACTTCAACCAAACCCGATGATTTGTTGAAGACTCTATACGCCTTTGTATTTGAGTCATAACCCAACAAAAACCCTTCTACGGCTTTGGGAGCAAATTTGGAATTCCTACCCTTCTTCACTAGAATGTAGCATTTACTCCCAAAAACACGAAAGTAAGACACATTGGGTTTGTTACCGGTTAGCAGCTCATACGAAGTCTTCTTGAGGAGGCGGTGAAGGTAGACCCGGTTGATGGCGTGGCAAGCCGTGTTCACGGCTTCCGACCAAAACCGCTCGGGGGTCTTGAACTCTCCAAGCATTGTCCTCGCCATGTCTATGAGCGTCCTGTTCTTCCTCTCTACCACACCATTTTGCTGTGGTGTGTAGGGAGCAGAGAACTCGTGCTTGATCCCTTCCTCCTCAAGGTACTCCTCCACTTGAAGGTTCTTGAACTCGGACCCGTTGTCGCTCCTTATCTTCTTCACCTTGAGCTCAAACTCATTTTGAGCTCTCCTGAGGAAGCGCTTGAGGGTCCCTTGGGTTTCAGATTTATCCTACAAAAAGAATACCCAAGTGAAGCGGGAAAAATCATCAACAATTACTAAACCAAACTTACTTCCCCCGATGCTTAGGTAGGCGACGGGTCCGAAGAGGTCCATATGCAGCAGCTCCAGGGGTCTTGATGTAGTCATCACGTTTTTGGGATGATGAGAGCTTCCCACCTGTTTGCCTGCTTGACAAGCTGCACAAGGTCTATCTTTTTCGAAATGCACGTTAGTTAGACCTATCACGTGTTCTCCCTTTAGAAGCTTGTGAAGGTTCTTCATCCCCACATGTGCTAAGCGGCGATGCCACAGCCAGCCCATGCAAGTCTTAGCAATTAAGCATGCATCTAGACCGGCCTCCTCTTTTGCAAAGTCAACTAAATAAAGTTTGCTGTCTAGTACACCCTTAAAAGCTAGTGAACCATCACACCTTCTAAAGACAGACACATCTACATTTGTGAATAAACAATTATATCCTATATTACAAAGTTGACTTACAGATAACAAATTATATCCAAGTGACTCAACTAAAAACACATTAAAAATAGAGTGCTCGGATGAAATAGCAATCTTCCCTAACCCATTCACCTTGCCTTGGTTCCCATCACTGAATATAATTGAATCTTGGGAATCCTTGTTCTTGACGTAGGAGGTGAACATCTTCTTCTCCCCCGTCATGTGGTTTGTGCATCCGCTGTCGATAATCCAGCTTGAACCCCCGGATGCATAAACCTGCAAGGCAAATTTAGGCTTGGGTTTTAGGTACCCAACTCTTGTTGGGTCCTACAAGGTTAGTCACAATGGTTTTAGGGACCCAAATGCAAGTTTTATCTCCCTTGCACCTTGCCCCTAATTTCCTAGCAATTACCTTCTTATCCTTTCTACAAATAGCAAAGGAAGCATTGCAAGTATGAAAAATTGTAGAAGGTTTATTAATTACTTTCCTAGGAACATGAACAATATTCTTTCTAGGCACATGATGAATATTTTTCCTAGGCATATCTCTACCATGCACAATATGGGAACTAGAAGCAGTCATAGCATATGAATCATAAGCATGTGAAACAACATTGTTGCAATTTCTATCATGATGAACATTCCTAGAATATTTCCTATCATGGTATAAGAAAGCATGGTTCTTTTGAATACTATTTGCCATAGGGGCCTTTCCTTTCTCCTTGATGGAGATGGGAGCCTTATGACATGTCAAGTTCTTGGCTTCCCTCTTGAAGCCAAGTCCATCCTTAATTGAGGGGTGTCTACCAATCGTGTAGGCATCCCTTGCAAATTTTAGCTTATCGAATTCACTTTTGCTAGTCTTAAGTTGGGCATTAAGACTAGCCACTTCATCATTCAATCTAGAAATTGAAGCTAGGTGTTTGCTACAAGCATCAATATTAAAATCTTTACACCTATTGCAAATTACAACATTTTCTACACAAGATGTTGATTTACTAGCTATTTCTAACTTAGCATTCAAATCATCATTTATGCTCCTTAAGCTAGAAATTGTCTCATGGCAAGTAGATAGTTCACAAGAAAGCATTTCATTCCTTTTAACTTCTAAAGCATGAGATTTTTGTGCCTCTACAAATTTATCATGTTCTTCATACAACAAATCCTCTTGCTTTTCTAATAAGCTATTCTTATCATTCAAGGCATCAATTAATTCATTAATTTTATCAACCTTGGTTCTATCTAGGCCCTTGAATAAACATGAATAATCTATTTCATCATCATCACTAGACTCGTCCTCACTTGAAGAAGCATAAGTAGTATTTCGAGTACATACCTTCTTCTCCTTCGCCATGAGGCATGTGTGACGCTCGTTGGGGAAGAGGGCCGATTTGTTGAAGGCAGTGGCGGCGAGTCCTTCATCGTCGGATGAAGAGCAATCCGAGTCCCACTCCTTGCCAAGATGTGCCTCGCCCTTAGCCTTCTTGTACTTCTTCTTCTTTTCCCTTTTCTTCCCTTGTTCCTGGTCACTATCATTATCGGGACAATTAGCGATAAAATGACTAATCTTACCGCACTTGAAGCAGGAGCGCTTTCCCTTCGTCTTGTTCTTCTTGGGATGCTCCTTGCGGCCCTTTAGCGCCGTCTTGAAGCGCTTGATGATGAGAGTCATCTCTTCCTCATTTAGTCCCGCCGCCTCAACTTGCGCCACCTTTCTAGGTAGCGCCTCCTTGCTACTCGTTGCCTTGAGAGCAACGGGTTGAGGCTCATTGATTGGACCATTCAACGCGTCGTCCACGTATCTCGCCTCCTTGATCATCATTCGCCCGCTTACGAACTTCCCAAGAACTTTTTCGGGTGACATCTTGGTGTACCTAGGATTTTCACGAATATTGTTCACCAGATGTGGATCAAGTACAGTAAAAGACCTTAGCATTAGGCGAACGACGTCGTGGTCCATCCATCGCGTGCTTCCGTAGCTCCTTATTTTGTTGATGAGGGTCTTGAGCCGGTTGGATGTTTGGGTTGGCTCCTCTCCCCTTATCATTGCAAATCTCCCAAGCTCGCCCTCCACCAACTCCATCTTGGTGAGCATGGTGACGTCGTTCCCCTCATGTGAGATCCTGAGGGTGTCCCAGATCTGCTTGGCATTGTCCAAGCCGCTCACCTTATTGTACTCTTCCCTGCACAAGGATGCTAAAAGGATAGTAGTAGCTTGTGCATTTTTATGGATTTGTTCATTTATAAACATGGACTATCCGAGCTATCAAATTTCATTCCACTCTCTACAATCTCTCATATGCTTGGATGGAGAGAGAACAAGTGACTACGCATTTTGTGGCTCCAAAATCCGTAGTCCTCCCCATCAAAGTGTGGAGGCTTGCCAAGAGGAATGGAAAGCAAATGTGCATTTCAACTATATGGAATACGAGAATAATCGAAAGAGAAGTTTGAGTTAACCGTCTTCTTTTTCTCGTAGTTGTTGTCGTCGTCCTTTTGGGAAGAAGTGGATTCGTCGTTGTCGTCGTAGTAGATGATCTCCTTGATGCGCCTCGTCTTCTTCTTCTTCCCATCTTTTCGTTTGTGGCCCGAGCCCGAGTCGGTAGGCTTGTCATCCTTCGGCTCGTTGACGAAAGACTCCTTCTCCTTATCATTGATCACAATCCCCTTACCCTTAGGATCCATCTCTTCGGGCGATTAGTCCCTTTGTGAAGAGAACGGCTCTGATACCAATTGAGAGCACCTAGAGGGGGGGTGAATAGGTGATCCTGTAAAACTTAAACTTAAGCCACAAAAACTTGATTAAGCGTTAGCATAATAATCACCAAGTGGCTAGAGAGGAGTCTAAGCAAGACACAATAACCACAAGAAGATCAACACAGATAGACACAGTGGTTTATCCCGTGGTTCGGCCAAGTACAAAACTTGCCTACTCCACGTTGTGGCGTCCCAACGGACGAGGGTTGCAATCAACCCCTCTCAAGCGGTCCAAAGACCCACTTGAATACCATGGTGTTTTGCTTTTCTTTACTATATCCCGATCGCGAGGAATCTCTACAACTTGGAGCCTCTCGCCCTTACACTTTGATGTTCACAAAGAAGCACGGAGTAAGGGAGGGATGAGCAACGCATACAAGACACAAAATCAAGCGACAACACGCACACAAGTTGCAACAAGAGCTCACAACACAACCCGACGAGTTCACAACTCAAATAGAGCTCTAGATGCTATCACAAAGAATCAAATGCGCGGAATCGAAGTCTTGGTGCTTAGGAATGCTTGGGGAATGCTTGGTATTCTCCTCCATACGCCTAGGGCCTCCTTTTATAGCCCCAAGGCAGCTAGGAGCCGTTGAGAGCATTCTAGGAAGACAATTCTTGCCTTCAGTCGCCAGGCGCACCGGACAGTCCGGTGCACCACCGGACACTGTCCGGTGCGGATTTCTTTCCTTATTTGGTGAAGCCGACCGTTGCAGATTCAGAGCCGTTGGAGCACCGGACACTGTCCGGTGCACACCGGACAGTCCGGTGCCCCCTTCTAGCCGTTGGCTCGGCCACGCGTCCAGCGCAGATCGCGTGGCCGACCGTTGGCCCGGCCGACCGTTGGCTCACCGGACAGTCCGGTGCACCACCGGACAGTCCGGTGAATTATAGTCGTACGCCGTTAATCATCTCCCGAGAGCGACGAGTTCGCGGGTGAATGGCTCACCGGACAGTCCGGTGCACCACCGGACAGTCCGGTGATTTATAGCCGTACACCACCGTCGAAGTCCCGAGAACAGCAAGCTCGCGAGAGCTAGCCTGGCGCACCGGACACTGTCCGGTGCACCACCGGACAGTTCGGTGCACCCAGACTGAGCAGACTTTGGCTGAACAAAGCTAAGTCTTTTTCAATTCGATTTCTCCTGTTTCCAGTACTTAGACACAATACATTAGTACTCAAAACAATGTACTAAGTCTAGAAACATACCTTTAGACTTGATTTGCACTTTGTCCATCAATTGACATAGATTTTCACTTAAGCACTTGTGTTGGCACTCAATCACCAAAATACTTAGAAATGGCCCAAGGGCACATTTCCCTTTCACAAACCAATGCTTGTACCATCTCTGGATCAAGACGACTATGATATGGATCAACCACTCGCCCACTAGCACTAAAGGCAGATTCTGATGCCACTGTGGACACTTGTATTGCAAGCACATCACGAGCCATTTGCAAAAGAATCGGATATTCCTTTCCCTAGTTCTTCCTCTATGCTAAAATGTCGAACTGTCCGCTATGCTTAAAAAGTTGTGCAGCCATGTACTTGTCTAAGTCATTTGAGCAGTATAATTCTGAAGAATATGTGTCACACAAATATTCTTGAAATTCTTTATCATCGGTTTCCATGCACCAGTCAGATGGCCTAGTTTTGATGTGTTCTGGTGTGTTCTTTGTAGGTGCTAATGAAACATAAAACTGATACATTTGCCTTAGAGTACTAACAAATTCCTCAAGCTTAGCATGGTATTGTGCATCACCATAGAACTTTCTTGTGTAGAACTCTACTACTTTTCTCTTGTACCGTAGAATAAAGGAAGACATTTATAATTTCAATAAGCTGGTTATAAAAGAGAACATTTCAGCTAGCAGATTATGGCATATACATACCTTGGATCAAGGAAACTTTCCACAGCAAGAGCAACATTACTTTTGTTCCAATATTTCTCAAAATTTGTGCTCATGGAAATAGCCATTTCACGAATATTGATATCTTCACTAGTAGACCAGTCACCAAGCAAACTTCTAATCTCACAAAAGCCTTTGTAGAAAAGTTGGCAGTTGGATATAAAGTATCGGACAGAAGCTCAGTCAGATCATAAAATTTTTTCAAGGCATGAAACAACATTTTGGCCTTGTCCCACTCCTCAGGAGTTGGAGATATGTGTTCATACCTACGCCGATCAGCAAGCTTGAGCTGAGTAAAAGCATCCTTATAGTATAAAGCATCCCTCAACATCAGAAAAGTTGAATTCCACCTTGTTGACACATCAAGTGAGATACCCTTATTTGTTTCCAAACCACACTCGGTTGCATGTTTCATTAGTTCCTCCCATTGTTGTGGGGAACCCTTTACAGCTAAGATAAGCAATTTAAAATTACTAATTATTCTACTAATTACACTCAACCCATCTCTGGCAACTAAGTTTAGAATGTGATTGGCACATCTCACATGAAAGAAAACACCATCACAAACTATAGATACACCAACACTTGTCTTCAGGTCATTAACTATATCCTTGACTGCTACCTCATTTGCAGATGCATTGTCTAGAGTTAATGAAAACAACTTCTTCTCAAGATTCCATCAGACCATACATTCACTAAAGGTAACATACAACTTTTGCACCTGTGTGTCGCCCTTCTACATGGAAGAAATCAATAATCCTCTTTTGAATACGCCAATCATCATCTATCCAATGGGCCGTGACATACATATATCCTTTGTTCTGATTAGAAGTCCACATATCCATGGTTGTACTAAATCTACAGTTAAAGGTCTTCAAGTAAGAATACAATTTTTTCTTTTCTTTCGAGTATATGCTCAAGATCTCTTTTCTAACAGTGATGCGAGACTTGATAGGAAAGCTAGGGCGCAAAGATTTGAGGAAGTCAATGAGATACTCATGCTCGACTATATTGAAAGGGTACTCATGCATGATGATTGCCAAATAAAACTTTCTACTGCTGACTTCTGGATCATACTTGTAAGGCTCAACAATATTTATGTCTTTCCCATGATCCTTCCCTACTGCTAGCTGTTGTTGGCCTTTGACCACACTATGTGTAGTCCTAAGATGGGTCCAAAATCCAGTTGTTCCTTTGGTGCTCTCACATCTATATTTTGTCTTGCACCTTGGAAAATTGCAAGATGCCCACTTTTCTGTGTAATTCTTGCCATTTATCATCACAGTCTTTGTTTCCCTGGTGAAATACTGCCACACTTCTGATATGCACTTCTTTTGCCTCTTTGCACCATGCTCATCATCGTCATCATTAATATTAACTGGTTCAGAATCCACTAGAATTGGTTGTGATGCTTGTGCACTGCCACTACTTTCAGTCACCACAGGACTAACGATTGGATTTGCACTTGAAGTTGATGCCGCAACACTACCTATTAAAGTGTATGGAGCAAAGCTCAGGGTCCATTGCAATCATAAGTCTAACAACAGCTAGCTGGAATGAGACATTTAGACATACCTGAAAGTGCAGTTTGGCCTGCGATTAATGGAAGACGAGGTGAAGTCGGCTCCAACAAGAGACGAGGGGCTGGGACAGATCTAGAGGTCGTGTTGTACGGTGCTCCTCCGGTGGGTGCCATCACTGGCGTTGGCGCGTTGTCACAGAAGCTTGGCGTCGAGTCATCTATTGTTGAAGAAGACAACAATGTATCGTATACAAGATGGGAGTAGTAGGCACTAGCAAGTCTATCAACTACAAGCGACGGCGGCGCTGCCAGGCAGTGGCGAAGCTAGAGCAAAATTAAGGGTGGTGCATTTGACTTATGGATGTATAGGAATTTATTTTACAGGTACACATATGGTAAAATTTTAATCAATTCTATAGATTTTATGTTTTTTGGGGTGCATTTGCATCCGCTACCTATAGTGTAGCTTCGCCCCTGCTGCCAGGGCTAGAGCTGGAGGTTAGCACTGCAGGTCTGCAGCAGCCAGCGGTGCGCTAGTGCCGGCACATACGGGAGGCCAACGACGGGCGGCCAGGCAGCAAGTATTATTCTAGGGTTCACGTTCGCATGATGTTGCGGCCGGCCAGCAAGTATTATTCTAAGTGCTAATTACTAATGCGAGCAGGCCATGGGCCATGTGCCCATGTACGTGACTAAGGCCAACGGTAATGGGCCTGAGCCAAGCCATCATACGTGCACGAGCACATTCGCACATGGGCTGAAAATAAATTCGGAAATAAAACGGATATTAGTCGGTAATTTTCCGATAAAATATGGTATTCCGAGGATTCGGTCGGAAATTTGTCTAAATTGTTTTCAAACCAATTTCCGAAAGTTATATTCTGATTTTTGACCGTTTTCGAATAAGAACCGAATAATATGAAAATCAGACGCAAATTTTTCGAAATCGGCGTCGGATGACCCGGAAAATTTCCGATCAGATTTCACCCCTAACCATGTCTAGCCACCAGCTGTGGCAGAGGGCTGGCAAGGCATAGTCCGATTTGTTAATCGGGTCTAACGGGTCGTGTCGCGTACAGTAGCGTCCGATTTGTTAATCGGGCCTAACAGGCCGTGTCCTAAACGAGTCGTGCAGTGGCGTGCTCGTGCTGTATCAGGCCAGACTACCTATTTGACCATATCCACACATTCCGTTAAACCAGATCACATCACGTCGCAGATGCATAGGTGGTGAGTTGTTTGTAGCAGAGGGTATTGTAGATATCGTATACAACCTTCCATTCAATATTATTACATTTCACATTTACAATGCTGCGTTTTTCCTATTTCTATATATTTTTTAAATTCCTACTTTCAAAAGGGGCCTACTTCTCGTGCCATGACCTTGCTAGGAGGTATGACAACATAAACAGAGATAGTATAATGTTTCCTCAATCTGTCCAATCTATTTGCTACAAAACCAGAGTTCACTGCTATCTGCCCTTGTAGTTCCAAATAAAGGGTCGCTATTTAAAAAAAAAACTCGATCTGAAGGAACAAGAAAGCCCCTGACATTGCATTAAGAAGACATTCTCATAAAAACCCACGATCCCTAATTTAGGAACTTCTAGAGAAGTGTTACTCAGAACACCTAAACTAGTCAGCTAGACGCCCTTTCACACCACTTAGTATATTTCAAAGAGATAAAATGTAATGATCTGTGTCAAAAATTAATGGTCGGCTAAAACAACTAGTTCATGTCAAGATGCACTTGCTTCAATCACACAAACCTAGAAATAACAAAAAGTTGATACAGGGATCAGACCTAAGAGACTTTTTCTACCATGATGTGGGCACGGTAGATTTTTTTTTTGAAAAAGGCCATTCACTTGACAATATTAATAAATATCTCCTAACAACTTTATTGACAGATGCATTAATGTTTACATTAGCAGCCTATGAGTAAATAGACATGCATGTGGTCAGAGTGAGAGGGGGGTTCATCTACAAAAGAAAACCATGATTTCATCTGCTTTTCGCAATTTACACATCTGATGTATGTTGCCTTGGCGTTACAGTAGATACTCGTAATAGAAAAAGAAAATGCTATCAGAAAGTATTAGGGGCAAGCTGTCAATGTAGCTATAGAAATGCCTCACGTTTTCCTTTTCTAGATGTGCAGGGTCGATGACATCGTTGGAATTTGTAAGCACCCAAAGGTCTGTCGAGCGGATTCTTTTGAGGCTTCCTCGGCAGAAAGGGCATGACTCTGATCTCTTATACCTGTACCAACAACAAGATAAAACTAAGCAAAGCTATCAATAGAAGGCAACAAAAAGTTATACCAACACATACACATACATTGTAGTATTAATGTATTGACTACACATTAAATAACAAACATGTAGCACTATAATTAGACTCAAAATCCTTATCCAAATTGCATAAACCTGTTCAAATTCACATACAGATATTAAAAATTATAAAAGGTAATTACCAGTCCCTATAGCACTTTATGCACATTGCATGACTGCAATTAGGCAGGACCATCTTGGTGCATGCCTCCATGCAAATCCCGCATTCATCCTCCCTTTCCACATCCCTACCGGAAACTTTTTTCCAATCCTCCATCCTCCTCCTACTCACTATATCCTTGCATCGACCCTTCCCTTTCAGGTCCCTCTCGATCAAACTACTCTCAAGCTGCTGCAGAATCGGATAGATAATTGCTGCAATGGAAGAAGGCTTATGAGAATTCCAGTCCAAAATAGATTGATGCAGGGGTTACAAAACGCCCATAAAGGCTAGAGACTACCGTAGAATTCCCTAAGGCTTGCCCGCCTTTCATATGTCGACACTGAGCTATCTCCATCAGCATAAACCTGCGAAAACAAAACATAACAGATTTTAATGCATGAAACCCAGGTCTCCTGTACAGAAAAAAATATATATAAGAGGTCCAAATTTCAGAACCACATACTGCAATTTTACCTTGCATATGAGAATGTGAAACAGTCCTAAATAGCTGGGAAGGGCATAACAGCAGCCGCAGTCCAGCCATTGGATGAAGTACAAAAACAATGGAGCCAGGGAGCTGAACGACAGCCTCATCTGCACACATGCTCCACCATAATTCCTCTGAATAGCATCCGCCCTGGAATTTGCGAATCAAAAGTAAGTTGAAATGGTCCAACCTAACCAATCACCACAGCAGCAGTGAAACACACACAAGACCTTTTGGATGCCCATGTATTCACCTTAATCCAACATAATCCACATGTGTTGGGAGTGTTTAAATTCCACACCAAACCACTCCAACACACGGATTGATATCAATACATGGGCATCCAAACGAGACCTAATAGAGAAAAGTCATTAGGACAAAGCAGCATTGTTCATAAATGCAATGGATTATTGCTGGCCAACATACCGATTGGGTTTTCCCCCTAATCCCTAGCATAACCGCAGGTGAACTCCCTAAATTACTCATTTCGTTGATTAACAGGGGTGAGTTTACTAAATTACCAACCCTAGGAGTCCACTCTACAAGGTTCCTTACCCAAGGACAAATTACGTCCTTTTCCAAACTGGGATACCTCCATCG
Source organism: Zea luxurians (assembly GCA_029449295.1). NCBI lineage: Eukaryota > Viridiplantae > Streptophyta > Magnoliopsida > Poales > Poaceae > Zea > Zea luxurians. The sequence goes on along the minus strand of JAOPSE010000001.1, from coordinate 30,416,214 downwards.
CACTTTCCCCAATTTCAGCGCGTGTGGTCATTCAAAAAAAAATCTAATTAAACGCGCAAGCGAAGGAGGAATTGCCCAAAATAGCGCACAATCCAAGGCGGAGTGAGTAGTATGCATGCTTACATGGCGTTAGCGTGGTGGATGTCTGCCTCTAGGGCTTTGAGGGGGCCTCTCAGCGGGAGCTGCCGCCCCAGCTCGCCCCGCTGTGCCATGGACCGGCCGCTCTCCAAGAACCCTATTTCTCGATCCTAGTCAGTTGCCGGCACCACAAGGCCAGTAGACTGTGCCGGCTTCCTTCCTTCTCCCTGGGGTATAGAGAGAAAGCTCGGAGCTTTCCGTGGGTGGGGTGGGGGAGAGAGGGTCAAGGAAACGGTGAAGGACGGAGGAGATGAAGAAGCTTGTCGAGACGGAAGGACCGATGGATGGACTTTGGACTCCTTTTGGATTGTTCGTACTTTTTTACGTTTCTAGGTGCAAAATCGTTCGCTTTGTATATAAAAAAGCACAATATGAGTGCGTTGTGACTGTGCACAACAGAGGGTACGACACATGAGACACAGTGATAAGCCAGTATAATAGTCCCTCTCTAAAAAATAAGATAAAAATAAAAATGATATATGATCCACGTACTAGATATTTCCTTCATTTTTTATTTGTCACGGTTTAATTCAAAAATAAACTAACGGTTGATAAATATTTAAGAACGAATGTATTATTAAAGAATGTTTGAATACAATAGAGCTAATAATTAGTGGCTAAAATTAGTTGAGGCATCCAAACATTCTAGCTATTAGTTCAACTATTAGCTATTTTTGGTAAATTAGTTAATAGTTCGGTAGCTATTTGTTAGCTAGCTAATTTCACCACTAATTTTTAGACAACTAGCTATTAGTTCTAGTTCATTTGAACACTCCCTAAATATTGTAATTTACCTTAGCTAAAAGGGCGAGAAATGTACGAGTTGAATATGTATTTTTTCTATAGCTAGCTCGGTCACTTGTTCTCCTTTAACTAATGAGGTGGTACTATCTAAAAGCCCTGTGTTACATGCGGTTTCATATCGTATTGAGCTTAATTATTTTCTTACGATCTATCTAGAAGGTAACGGCCCACATCACTTGACGGCGCACGACGACAGTCAAACCATTATAAAGTAGAGATGTTTAGACCGAAAGGAATATAAATTTTTTTTAAACGGCATGATAGGGAAAACGAGATAGAACTGATGATTTTGAGTGCACATTATGCTTTAAACAACTGTATGAAGTTGTCACTACACCATGTGGCGATTCATTTTCTCGCTCTTGTCTACATCAGGCCATGGTGAGCTTACACAATTTTACATGGTCAGTTATCTGTTTTTGTTTAATAATGAACATACTGCTATGTGATGTCCAATAGGTAATAAGTGCCCCATGTCGAACAGTGTTATTTATTGGTCCAAGGACATACCCCTTAAGTTAATCTATGTTAAGAAGTTAAAATTTCTTTACTTCAAAGTATCATTTTGTTCAGAATTCCATGTGTCGGTGCCGATCAGGGCAGCGTCAATCACTAGGGGTGTACTGTCTAGCGGTGCTCTCTGCGGCAGCGCAGACGGCCCGTGGCTCTGGGCCGGACGGTCCGCGACCTAAGCGCAGGAGCGACGCTTTCCCTGCGTCGCACCGGACGGTCCGTGTACAGGGTCGGACGGTCCGCGATGGCGCAGGGTCGTCTTCCTCCTCCTCCCTGGAAGAGATCTTAGGGCGCCCTGGGTCGACAGGTCACCCGAGGCGTCCCCAGACGACATGGAGTCGCCTAGGAATTAAGAGATGAATTCGAGGAAGAGGCCTTGGATGGATAACTAGATCTTGCCCCCTGGAAGTGGTAAGATCCTATGGTCGTCTTGGGGTCGGCAGGCCAACAAAGATGGATCTAGACGACGTAGAGTCGAATAGGGGTGGAGGTAGATATGCGGAAGGCTATAACTAGAACTACGCTACATCTACTCCTAGGGCAGGAATGATAAAGAAAGTAATTGGTTCAATTGAAATGTGTTTGGGGGTTCTCAATCGGTCGTACCCCTTTATATTTATAAGGGAGGAGGTCTGGACCTGTTCCTAGGAGATAGCCAACAACTACCACGTGATTAGATGGATAATCACGCATGAGATAAGGATAGTCACTCGAGTTGATCTGATCGCGCGGTCGCGGACCGTCCGGGCCCAAGGGCCGGACCATTCGCCACTTTTGGTGCTCAACACATGCCCCTGCCTTTTGGTGGAGCTTGGCCAACCAAAAGCACCAGCGAAAACTTCAGAAGCAATTGACCTCATGAGTTATTTTGTTCCCGAAGTAAGGACTCAGCTCGATGCAAGTCATCGGCTATTGCGATCAGATAATATAAATACTTGATAGAACTTTGATACACAGATGCCGTTTCAGATTGCATCCTATTCGACCACGTCTGCCTGATCAACATATCAATAGGCAAAAACTTGTGGTTCCCCAACCCAAATAAGCAAACAGAGTGGGTCAGTAATACAGATTCATCGTCGTACCACCCCACACATGAGTAGGACAACACATCGGCGATGGATAGACCGGGAAGAAGCACCATGCTATCCCTGGGGGAGGATGACTAGGCGATCTTAGTTGTGCTACCTTTTGGGCCAGTTTAGTTGGCTTTTGCTTTCGCACAGATTACCCTTTTAACTTCGTTTGTTTTATTGGCCGGTTGTGTGGAACGACCTTCTTCATATTTTTAGCAAGCAGCTGATCAAAAGTAGGGCCGACTCTGCTGAGTCGGTCAGACGTCTTGAAAGTGTTTTGCTTCTTAATATTTGTTTTGGAACGTTGTGGTCCGGCGGTCTGAGGTTGCTGCTCCTTCTGGTGGTTTGCGGACCGTCCGTTCTTCATAGCCGGATTGTCCGCGTCTGTCTCGGACTGTCCAGCCTTAGTACCCGGACCGTCCGACGTACGTAGGACAGGTGACTATGATCGAGTGTCTGACCGTTCTTGCCTCCTGGTGCCTCCAATCTTTCTTTTGTTGGGAGCCTTCTGAGTAACCACTCTACTTGATATATTTGGCATACGTGTATCACCAATGATGATATTTTTATCTTTCCTTTTATTGGTCGCACATGGCCGAACTATAACCTTTTTGCTCGTCAGCTCTAATGTGGTGATAGGGACATGTGGGCTGTCAATCTTCACCTCCTTTTGAAATTTCAATCGGCCTTCATTTATATCCGATTGTATTTGCCGACGGAAGACAACACAATCATTAGTGTTATGAAGAAAGAAGCCATGTCATTTATAATATATACGCCCTTTTAGTTCTTCAACCGGAGGAATTATATGCGACAATTTAATATTACCATGCTTAAGTAACTCATCAAATATTTTATCACACTTAGCAATATTAAATGTGAACTTAACTTTCTCTTTTTGTGTCGAGTGTGGGTGAGAGCAAACAGAAGATTTAGCCTTAGTGGGCCAAACAAGCTCAACGACAGGTGACTTTTTCGACTCTTAGGGATTGGGTGTTCGGCTATCTTTATGACGACCTTCCATATTAGGAGGATCACATGTGATTTTAGGTGCTCCAGACGGTCCAACCTTTGTAGTCGGATGATCTGCGAGTGGACCGGACGGTTTGGTACTATTCCCGGGCTGTCCGGCCGCGTCGGGCAATGCCTATGACCCTTGTGGTGGGCTCTGTGTGATTCTGGACTGTCTGACGTAGGGTGCCAGATGGTATGACGGAGGGCCGGATGGTGCGAGATCGTTGGCGGACGGTCCGGCCATGCTCAGATTTGACCTACCTTTAGCGGAGATGGCGGTGACGGTCGTCCTGGATATGAGTCCATCCGCATACCAGAATATGGCTGAGGAAACCCATTTGTTGCTGATGTGTTTGGCGCAATTGTTTCGGTGCCTAATTTATGTGATAAAAAATTAGGCACGTGAGTTTTTCCTAATGCATGCGCCATCTTCTCTATATCCTCTATGATACTTTTAATCCGTTTATCAAAAGAAATTTTAATAGATGGAATATCATCGGCTAACCTGGCATCACCTATCGTGGGGAGCTGTTGTAGCACGGCTGACATGTAATCAACGTTTATTTCCCTCTCTCGGACGGCCCTCTGGTGGCAATCTACCTGAAGTGCGAGAGGAACCACTTCTCCGCCACCTTGAGCACCTGATCTTGTTGTCGCTGGACCTCCTTGTCTATTTTCTTCATGTCATCTTCTAATCTTTTATGCTTAGCGACCGACAAATTAGTCAGCCTTGTGTCGCTGTTTGCAAAAGCACTGTTAAGATTTTTATAATCGGCCATATAAGTCTAATTTTATAGATCTACAACCTCTTCCCCAGCGGAGTCGCTAAAAAGTGTGTTGGCGCCGATCTGGGCAGCGCCAATCACTAGGGGTGTACCGCCTGGTGGTGCCCTCTGCGGCGGCACGGATGGTCCGCGGCTCTAGGCCGGACGGTTCGCGACTTGAACGTAGGAGCGATGCCTTCCCTGCGTCGCACCGGACGGTCCGTGATGGCGTAGGGTCGTCTTCCTTCTTCTCGCTGGAACTTAGATCTCGCCCCTGGGGGAAGAGATCTTAGGGCTCCCTGGGTCGACAGGTCACTCGGGGCATCCCCAGACGACGTGGAGTCGCCTAGGAATTAAGAGATCAATTAGAGGAAGAGGCCTTGGGTGGATAACTGGATCTTGCCCCTGGAAGGGGTAAGATCCTAGGGTCGTCTTAGGGTTGACAGTCCATCCAAGATGGATCTAGACGACGTAGAGTCAAATATGGGTGGAGGTGGATATGCGAAAGGTCATAACTAGAACTACGCTACATCTACTCCTAGGGCAGGAATGATAAAGAAAGTGATTGGTTCGATTGGAATGCGTTCAGGGGTTCTCAATCGGTCGTACCCCTTTATATTTATAGGGGAGGAGGTCTGGATCTGTTCCTAGGAGATAGCCAACAACTCACACATGATTAGATGGATAACCACGCATGAGATAAGGATAATCACTCGAGTTGATCTGATCGCGATGCCGCGGACCGTTCGGCCCAAAGGCCAGACCGTCCGTCACTTTTGGTGCTCAACACCATGTTTTTCCTTGCGTTTGTGATGACAGTTATGGTTAAATTCTTCAGTGTAACGTTGAACAACATAATTCAGAGAAATTTCCCAGAATAATATGTTGAGAGGAGGTCAGATTTTGAGACTATGACATATGCTTTTGTTGGTTTAATGTCTCCATTAAATTATCTCCGAAACAATTTATTCTTTGTAGGACTACATATGCAGTTAGTGTTGTCTAGCCTATTGCTGTTTTGTGCTTTAGTTGTTGATTCAGTGCAGTGCATGCTTGAGAAAATAAAAAGAAATCAAAGTATCATGATTTTAAAGTATTTTATAATGAATAAATATTTTTAAGTATCCTCTAATGAATAAATATTTTTTCATATATCAATAACTTCATGATAAATGGTTTATTTTTTCACACACATGTGTCACGCGTGCATTTTAACTAGTAAGAGTATATAAAATAGAATAATCTAGAGACCCCAAACCAAACGACATATTATATTTTGTGACAAGAGAACATTATCCTCTTTTGGATTGAAAACGATTTCGGTATTTTTCAGAATTTCCAGAAATCCTTTTCGATTTTTTCGATCGAATTCATCAGTAACAGTAATTTTCGGAAACAGAATTGGTTACCGGAATTTTGTATCAGAATCGGTATTTGAAATCGTGATAGTCACCTAGAGGGGATGAATAGGTGACGCTTGAAAAATAATAACTTAAACACAAAATAAAAGTTAGTGTAAAACTATATTCAAGAGAGTGAGAAGGAGAACAATTATTTTACTTGGTTGCTCTTGCAAGATTGTGGAATTAAGTTAGAGCAACATTGCAAGTGAACTTAAGAACTTAGACAGAGAGGAAGAATAAATCACAAAAGAATAAAGCTCACAAGACAAGGCGATTTTATCTCGTGATTCGGTCAAGCCTCAGGGGCGGACGCATGGGGCAAAGTGGGCCATGGCCCCCTCAATTTTCTAGATCCTTTTATACCTAATGTTAAAGTATAGAAAAAACAAAGTTTTGGATGGGCCAAAATAGCTCTGTCCTAGGCCTTCTTTTCGGATCGATCCAGTGCTCACGACTCTTATGCTCCTCCTCGGTCCGGTCCTTGCATATATCTGTCCAACTCCATTCTTCCCGACATGACCTGAGCCCATTTGCCCTGATATCCCATTCATAACGCCTTCCGACGACGCCCTCTTCTCGATGCGTGACAATGTCTGACCATGCAGGGCCGTTCCAGAAGGGAGACGAGGGGTGTGGCCACCCCGGGCCTCGGGTTCTCTAGGGCCCCACCTTCAATAGGCTAGGTCAGGAACGTATTACTATACATATTCAGTATTTAGTTACAACTCTCACGTGATCCTCTACATTTGTTCTCGCCCCCTTCTTGATACCCATGCTCCGCTCGTCATCGTTGTGACATTGGTCCACTCGATAGGCCCAATCAAGTGTTGGAAGGACATTTAATCTAGATGAAACAATTGCATATCCAGCGTTAAGAAGACAAAACTATCAATGATATCATTATTCGACGATTGATGATGAGATCTTCAAATCCATTGATGATGAGTTTATTATTCAATGATTTCAATGTCTCAAAACTAGAAGAATGCAATTATGTCGGTCAACAAGAATATAGCGGTATGTTTGCTTTATTTGTTTATATAGTTTTGAAAGTCGCCTAGAGGGGGGTGAATAGGTGAAACCTGAAATTTATAAACTTAAACACACACTAAGGCCGGGGTTAGTGTTAGAATTAAATCCGAGGCGGAAGATTGTTTCTCTTGCCACGAGTTGCTCAAGTGATGCGGATGACGTTTGGGAGCAAACTCAAATCAATATTGGCAAGGAAACATTAGAGAGAGGAAAGAGGGCAAACAAATCAAATGGAAATCAACAAAAGTGGACACGGTGATTTGTTTTACCGAGGTTCGGTTCCAAAGAACCTAATCCCCGTTGAGGAGGCCATAAAGGCCAGGTCTATTTCAACCCTTTCCCTCTCCCTCAAACGGTCACTTAGACCGAGTGAGTCTTCTCTTAATCACACAGGTCACTAAGACCCCGCAAGGACCACCACACACTTGGTGTCTCTTGCTTGGCTTTACAAAGCACTCAAGAATTGGAATGAGAAAGGAAGAAGGCAATCCAAGCAACAAGAGCGCAAATGAACACAAAAACTCTCTCTCTCTCAAGTCACAAAGTGGTGGAGTTGATTTTGGGACTTGGAGAGGATTTTGATCTATTGAATGTGTCTTGGAGTGAAGTCTTTTGCTCTTGTATTGAATGTTGAATTAAGAACACTTGGATGGCTTTGAATGAGTGGTTGGGGGCTATTTATAGCCCCCAACTACTTCCTAGCCGTTGGCTGACTTTGCTGTCAATGTGCGCACCGGACAGTCCGGTGGCGCACCAGACAATCACTGTTCACTGTCCGGTGCGCGCCATGTCAGCGCGCCTGTTAGGGTTTGGAGCTATTGACCGTTGGAGCGCTTTGTCTTTTTGCTACACCGGACAGTCCGATGCGACACCAGACAGTCCGGTGACCTCTGACTTCTACGCTCTGACTTTTGTCGCGGCAATGTTCATCAGTGTTCATCTGAGCAGTCGACCATTGGCACACAGGGAGCCGTTGCTCCGCTGGCTCACCGGACAGTACGGTGAATTATAGTGGAGCGCGCCCAGAAGAAACCCAAGAGTGGTTGGTTCACTGGCTGCCTGGCTTGGTGCACCGGACAGTGTCCAGTGCGCCACTTGGTAGCACACTCTTAGTCTTGCTCCAAATTTGATTGTGACTCTAACTGAATTTCTTTCTTGGTTTGTGTTGAACCTTATGCAACTGAGATAAATGACATCTAGACAAACTAGTCAGTCCACGTGGTTTGTGTTGGACGTCAACCACGAAAATCGATTAAGGAAATGATTAAGTCCATTTCCCTTTCAATCTCCCCGTTTTTGGTGATTGATGCCAACACTAACCAAAGCAAATATGAAGTGTAGAAATGTAACTAGTTTGCAATTGAGATAGATGTGCATAGGTTACTTAGAATTAAACCAATGAAAGATTTTATACATATGTCTAAGAATAATGGATTGCTTTTCTCTTATTTAACATTTTGGACCACATTTGCACCACTTGTTTATTTTTGCAAATCTTTTGGAAAAATCCTTTCAAAATCTTTTGCAAATAGTCAAAGGTATAGGAATACAATTGCAAGAAGCATTTTTAAGATTTGAAATTCCTCCCCCTATTTCAAATGGTTTTCCTTTGACTAAATAAAAGCTTCCCCTGAATGAATTCTCCCCTTAGCTTTCAAGAGGGTTTTTGAAATGATTTTCCCTTTTTGAAATGGATACCAAAAACCAATTGAAATTTTTCCATACTAATGAGATATCAATTGAAAATTGACTCTAAGCCACCAATTGAAAATTCATTTTGAGGCTAACTCAAATACCAATTGAAATAAACATTTGTGAATAATTTTTGAAATGGTGGTGCGGTCCTTTTGCTTTGGGCTTAATACTTTCTCCCCTTTGGCATTAATCGCCAAAAACGGAGAACTTGAGAGCCCTTTTGCATTTTTATCCCCCTTTGGGGCCTAATATTTTCTCCCAAATGATAAGATAAATATGAGGGAAAGGTCATATCAATTGAGAGTTAATTGAGTAACGACAAAGGGTAAATGATACCATCAGAGTTGGAGTGGAAGCCTTGTCTTTGCCAAATACTCCATTTCCCTTTCAATCTAAGACTAATCATAGATATATACTCGAAAACACATTAGTCTTAGCCTTGGCACAAGAAGAATAAGAAATATGCATTTGTACCAAATGAAGGAGACATGATCAAAGGTATATACATGAGCGATGTGTGCAATGTTTCAATCAAAGTTCCGAGAATCAAGTATATTTAGCTCATTCCTAAGTTTGCTAAAAGTTTTCTCATCTAGTGGTTTGGTAAAGATATCGACTAATTGGTTGGGGGTGCTAACATAAGCAATTTCGATATCCCCCTTTTGTTTGTGATCTCTCAAAAAGTGATATCGAATGTCTATGTGCTTAGTGTGGCTGTGTTCAACGGGATTATTCGCCATGTGAATTGCACTCTCATTATCACATAGGAGAGGGACTTTGCTCAATTTGTAGCCATAGTCCCTAAGGGTCTGCCTCATCTAAAGTAATTGTGCACAACAATGGCCTGCAGCAATGTACTCGACTTCGGCAGTGGAAAGAGCTACTGAATTTTGTTTCTTTGAAGCCCAAGACACCAGGGATCTTCCTAGAAACTGACAAGTCCCTGATGTGCTCTTTCTATCAATTTTACATCCAACATAATTAGCATCGAAATACCCAATTAAATCAAAGGTAAATCCCTTGGGATACCAAAGCCCAAACTTAGGTGTATAAACTAAATATCTCATGATTCTTTTCACGGCCCTAAGGTGAACTTCCTTAGGATTTGCTTGGAACCTTGCACACATGCATACTGAAAGCATAATATCCGGTCGAGATGCACATAAGTAGAGTAAAGATCCTATCATCGACCAGTATACCTTTTGATCTACGGATTTACCTCCCGTGTCGAGGTCGAGATGCCCATTAGTTCCCATGGGTGTCTTGATGGGTTTGCCATTCTTCATTCCAAACTTTTTAAGTATGTCTTGAATGTACTTAGTTTGGCTGATGAATGTGCCCTCTTGGAGTTGCTTGATTTGAAATCTAAGGAAATATTTCAACTCCCCCATCATAGACATCTCGAATTTCTATATCATGATCCTACTAAACTCTTCACAAGATGACTTGTTAGTAGACCCAAATATGATATCATCAACATAAATTTGGCATATAAACAAGTCTTTTGCAATAGTTTTACTGAAGAGAGTAGGATCGGCCTTTCCGACTTTGAGGCCATTAGTGATAAGAAAGCCTCGCAGGCATTCATACCATGCTCTTGGGGCTTGCTTGAGCCCATAAAGCGCCTTTGAGAGCTTATAAACATGGTTAGGATACTCACTATCTTCAAAGCCGGGAGGTTGCTCAACATTGACCTCTTCCTTGATAGGGCCATTGAGGAAGGCACTTTTCACGTCCATTTGATAAAGCTTAAAGCCATGGTAAGTAGCATAGGCAAGTAATATACGAATTGACTCAAGCCTAGCTACGGGTGCATAGGTTTCATCAAAATCCAAACCTTTGACTTGTGAATAACCTTTTACAAAAAGTCGGACTTTGTTCCTTGTCACCACACCATGCTCATCTTGCTTGTTGCGGAATACCCATTTGGTACCTACAACATTTTGGTTAGGACGTGGAACTAAATGCCATACCTCATTCCTTGTGAAGTTGTTGAGCTCCTCTTGTATTGCCACCACCCAATCCGGATCCCTTAGTGCATCCTCTATCCTGTATGACTCAATAGAGGACACAAAAGAGTAATGTTCACAAAAATGTGCAACTCGAGAATGTCACCAAGTATGGAGTTGATGGGGTGATCTCTTTGAATTGCTTGGTGGACTCTTAGGTGTGGCAGTCTTTGATCCTGAATCTCTTGTTCATCTTCCTTGTCTTCAATATCATCTTCATCTCCCCCTTGATCAATGTCCTCCTCTTGAGGTGGCTCATTATCTTGATCTTCATCCTCTTCTTCTTGAGCCTGATCCTCATGTTGAGTTGGTGGAGATGCTTGCATGGAAGATGATGGTTGATCTTGTGCTTGTGTGGGCTCTTCGAATTCTTTTGGACACACATCCCCAATGGACATGTTCCTTAGCGCGATGCATGGGGCCTCTTCATCATCTAATTCATCAAGATCAACTTACTCCACTTGGGAGCCATTAGTCTTATCAAACACAATGTCACAAGAAACTTCAACTAGTATAGTGGACTAGTAAAAAGCCTTCTACTGCTTTAGGAGCAAATTTAGAACTTCTACCTCTCTTAATAAGAATAAAGCATTTGCTCCCAAAGACTCTAAAATAAGAAATGTTGGGATTTTTACCAGTAAGGAGTTCATACGATGTTTTCTTAAGAATTCGGTGAAGATATAACTAGTTGATGGAGTAGCAGGTGTTGTTAATCGCCTTCACCCAAAACCAATCTGGTGTCTTGTATTCATCAAGCATGGTTCTTGCCATGTCCAATAGAGTTCTATTATTTCTCTCCACTACACCATTTTGTTGAGGTGTGTAGGGAGAAGAGAACTCATTCTTGATGCCCTCTTCCTCAAGAAAACCTTCAATTTGTGAATTCTTGAACTCCGTTCCATTGTCGCTTCTAACCTTTTTGATTCTCAATCCAAACTCATTTTGAGCCTGTCTCAAGAATCTCTTTAAGGTCTCTTGGGTTTGAGATTTTTCCTGTAAAAAGAATACCCAAGTGAAGTGAGAATAATCATCCACAATAACTAGACATCACTTACTCCCGCCGATGCTTATATAAGCGATCGGGTCGAATAGGTCCATGTAGAGTAGCTCAAGCGGCTTGTCAGTCGTCATGATGTTCTTGTGTGGATGATGGACTCCAACTTGCTTTCCTGCTTGGCATGCACTATAAATCATGTCTTTCTCAAAATGAACATTTGTTAGTCCTAAAATGTGTTCTCCCTTTAGAAGTTTGTGAAGATTCTTCATCCCAACATGGGCAAGTCAGCGATGCCAGAGCTAGCCCATATTAGTCTTAGCAATTAAGCAATTGTCTAGTTTAGCTTTGTTATCATTAAAATCAACTAAATATAGCTGACCATCTAACACTCCCTTAAATGCTATTGAATCATCACTTCTTCTAACGACAGTAACACCTACATCAGTGAATAGACATTTGTAGCCCATTTTGCATAATTGAGAAACAGAAAGCAAATTGTAATCTAAAGAATCTATGAGAAAAACATTATAAATGGAATGGTCAGGGGATATAGCAATTTTACCCAAACCTTTGACCAAATCTTGATTTCCATCCTCGAATGTAATAGCTCTTTGGGGATCTTCATTTTTCTCGTATGAGGAGAACATCCTTTTCTCCCCTGTCATGTGGTTTGTGCACCCGCTATCGGTTATCCAGCTTGATCCACCGGATGCATAAACATACAAAACAAATTTAGGCCTTCTTCTTAGGTACCCAAACGGTCTTGGGTCCTTTCACATTAGAAACAAGCACCTTGGGTACCCAAACACAAGTCTTAGGACTCTTGTGTTTGCCCCAACATATTTGGCAACTACTTTGCCTGATTTGTTAGTGAGCACATAAGCAGCATCAAAAGTCTTAAATATTATGCTCATTTGATGTATTAGGAATTTTCTTATTAGGCATTTTGACATGGGTGGTATGCCTAGAACTAGAAGCCTCATTTTTATACATAAATGCATGAAGAGAGACAGAATGAGGTTTTCTAGCATGAATTTTCCTAATCTTATGCTCAGGATAGTTTGTAGGATATAAAATGTAACCCTCACTATCCTGAATCATGGGAGCCTTACCCTTCACAAAATTAGACAATTTCTTGGGGCATTAAGTTTGGTGTTGTTTTGGCTCCCCTGTTGGAAGCCAATCCCATTCTTAATGCCAGGGCGTCTCCCATTATAGAGCTTGCTTCTAGCAAATTTAAATTTTTCATTTTCTAGCTCATGCTTGGCAATTTTAGCATCTAATTTAGCTATATGATCATTTTGTTGTTTAATCATAGCAAGGTGATCATCAATAGCTTCAACATTAATTTCTTTACATCTAGTACACATAGCAACATGTTCAACAGTAGATGTAGATGCTTTGCAAACACTCAATTTCTCAATCTTAGCATTTAAATTATCATTCTCAATTCTAAGACTACAAATTGAATCATTGCACATGCTAAGCTCCTTAGTTAGGTTTTCACATTTTTCTACTTCCAGAGCATAAGTATTTTTTAATTTAACAATTTTTTTGTTTTCTTTAATGAGCAAGTCCTCTTGGCATTCCAAGAGATCATCTTTCTCGTTAATGGTTTCTATTAATTCATTTATTTTTTTCTTTTGCATGCTAAGGTTGACAAAGAGAGAAATTAAATCATCTTCATTATTGCTAGAGCTACCCCCATCATCGGATGTAGTATATTTAGGGGTGGCTCTAGAGTGTACCTTCTTCTTCTTGTCGTCCTTAGCCATGAGACACTTGTGGCCGACGTTGGGGAAGAGAAGTCCCTTGTTGACGGCGATGTTGGCGCCGTCCTCGTCGGAGGAGGAGTCGGTGGAGCTCTCGTCAGAGTCTCATTCTCGCCCCATGTGCGCCTCGCCGCCCTTCTTCTTGTAGTACCTTTTCTTCTCCATTTTATTCTTCCCCTTCTTGTCGTCGTCCCTATCACTTTCACTTGTATATGGACATTTAGCTATAAAGTGACCGGACTTACCACACCGGTAGCACACCCTTTTGGAGTGGGGCTTGTAGTCCTTCCCCCTCCTTTGCTTGAGGATTTGGCGAAAGCTCTTAATGATGATAGCCATCTCCTCGTTGTCGAGCTTGGAGGCATCGATTGGAAGCCTACTTGGTGTAGACTCCTCCTTTTCTTCCGTCGCTTTGAATGCAACGGGTTGCACCTTGGGTGTTGAGGTGGTGCCTTGTTCCAAGTTGACAATGTGTTTGGAGTCTTTGATCATAAGTTCAAAGCTCACAAACTTGCCAATCACTTCCTCGGGAGACATCTGTTTATATCTAGGGTCTCCATGGATTAGTTGCACTTGAGTGGGATTACGAAATACAAGTGATCTAAGAATAACCTTGCCCATCTCATGGTCATCCCACTTGGTGATCCTGAGGTTGCGCCTTGGTTGACCATTGTCTTGAGCCGGTTGTACATTGATTGCGGCTCTTCTCCTTTGTTGAGGACGAATCGACCGAGCTCTCCCTCAATCGTCTCCCATTTGGTGATCTTGGTCACCTTGTCCCCTTCGTGCGCTGTTTTGAGGACGTCCCAAATCTCTTAGGCATTCTTTAACCCTTGCACCTTATTATACTCCTCTCGACATAAAGAGGCGAGGACTATAGAAGTGGCTTGGGAGTTAAAGTGCCTAATTTGGGTGGCCTTGTCTGAGTCGTAGTCCTCATCCCCCACTTGAGGTGCCTGCGCTCCAAATTCAACAATATCCCAAATACTTTCATGGAGTGAGGTTAGATGATGCCTCATTTTATCACTCCACATGCAATAATCTTCACCATCAAAATATGGTGGTTTGCCTAGGGGTATGGAATGTAATGGAGCGCGCTTTGAAATACGAGGATAGCATAGGGGCATCTTACTATACTTCTTGCGCTCATGGCGCTTAGAAGTAGTGGACGACTCATTGCCAGACATGGAGGGTGATGAGGAGTCGGTCTCGTAGTAGAGCACCTTATTCATTTTCTTTTTCTTCTTGTCACCCCTCCTATGTGACTTGATGGAGGAAGAGGATTCCTCCTTGTACTTGTTACTGAACTCCCTTGATGGAGTCTTCCCCGAGCCCGTGGGCTTGTTGTCAGTCATGATCTCCAGACATCACTTCGAGTTGGTTAGACTCTTAATGATGCACTGGCTCCGATACCAATTGAAAGTCGCCTAGAGGGGGGGGGGGTGAATAGGCGAAACCTGAAATTTATACTCTTAAACACACAATAAGGTCAGGGTTAGTGTTAGAATTAAATCTGAGGCGGAAGATTGTTTCTCTTGCCACAAGTTGCTCAAGTGATGCGGATGACGTTTGGTAGCAAACTCAAATCAATATTGGCAAGGAAACTTTAGAGAGAGGAAAGAGGGCAAACAAATCAAATGGAAATCAATACAAGTGGACACATGATTTGTTTTACCGAGGTTCGGTTCCAAAGAACCTAATCCCCGTTGAGGAGGCCACAAAGACCGGGTCTATTTCAACCCTTTCCCTCTCTCTCAAACGATCACTTAGGCCGAGTGAGCCTTCTCTTAATCACATGGGTCACTAAGACCCCGCAAGGACCACCACACACTTAGTGTCTCTTGCTTGGCTTTACAAAGCACTCAATAATTGGAATGAGAAAGGAAGAAGGCAATCCTAGCAACAAGAGCACAAATGAACACAAAAACTCTCTCTCTCTCAAGTCACTAAGTGGTGGAGTTGATTTTGGGACTTGGAGATGATTTTGATCTATTGAATGTGTCTTGGAGTGAAGTCTTTTTGCTCTTGTATTGAATGTTGAATTCAGAACACTTGGATGGCTTTGAATGAGGTGGTTGGGGGTATTTATAGCCCCCAACCACTTCCTAGCCGTTGGCTGACTTTGCTGTCGATGGGCGCACCGGACAGTCACTGTTCACTATCCGGTGCGCGCCATGTCAGCGTGCCCGTTAGGGTTTGGAGCTGTTGACTGTTGGAGCGCTTTGTCTTTTTGCTGCACCGGATAGTCTGGTGACCTCTGACTTCTACGCTCTAACTTCTGTCGCGACACTGTTCATCACTGTTCATCTGAGCAGTCGACCGTTGGCGTGCAGGGAGTCGTTGCTCCGCTGGCTCACCAGACAGTCCGGTGGCACACCAGACATCCGGTGAATTATAGTGGAGCGCGCCCAGAAGAAACCCGAGAGTGGCTGGTTCACTGGCTGCCTGGCCTGGTGCACCGAACAGTGTCCAATGCACATCAGACAGTGTCTGGTGCGCCACTTGGCAGCACACTCTCAGTCTTGCTCCTTATTTGATTGTGACCCTAACTGAATTTCTTTTTTAGTTTGTGTTGAACCTTATGCACCTGAGATAAGTGACATCTAGATAAACTAGTTAGTCCACGTGGTTTGTGTTGGACGTCAACCACCAAAATCGATTATAGGAAATAATTAAGTCAATTTCCCTTTCAAGTTTCCTTCTTTGAACATGTTTCGTGTATTGATATGAAAATTAAATTTTATGCAACATTAGTTTTTTATTGTCTTGCTTGATTTTGTCGTGTAGTCTTCTTGGCCCCCCATGAAATATCATCATGTGTGTGCCACTGTCAAGCCTCAAATACTTGCCTACTCCATGTTGTGGTGTTCTAACGGACAAGGGTTGCACTCAACCCCTCTCAAGTGATCCAATGATCAACTTGAGTGTCACAGTTTTCTTTATAGCTTTCCCTTTTTGCAAGGATCTCAACAACTTGGAGGTCGAAATGGAGGCCTATTTATAGCCCAAGGCAACAAATAGTCATTGATCCTTCCTCCAAAAACCTACTGGAATTCTACTCTCGGCTGGCGCACCAGACCGGGAATAGGGATGGGTCCTCCGAGATCTTGGCTAGAAACTTAGAAACCAAGCAAGCACCGGATCGATCTGGTTGCCCGTTGAATTAGCTGTTGCACCACCGGACCTCCACTGTAGATGGTTTGGTGAATTTTATAGTAAAATTCCTGAGACTGGCGAGTTCGTACGAAGGGGTTCCGCAAGTCCTTGGTCTGGGCTCACTGTGTATGTGGTCTGGTGAGGCCTATATAGTTGAGACTTTATCTTTTTCAACCAAGTTTTCTTGAACTTGACTTGGCCTTTCTTGTAAGCTTACCTATGACTTACACAGACATTGTGTATAATCAATTAAACTAAGTCTAGAAAACTCACCTCTTTCTCAACTTTTCATCAGGATTTCAGTTTTCCCAAACTAAGTCCAAAAATCACTTTCTCTATAAAATGA
This sequence comes from Zea luxurians, assembly GCA_029449295.1. Lineage (NCBI taxonomy): Eukaryota > Viridiplantae > Streptophyta > Magnoliopsida > Poales > Poaceae > Zea > Zea luxurians. The sequence goes on along the minus strand of JAOPSE010000001.1, from coordinate 30,399,495 downwards.
GTTCGAGTGCAAACACAAGTGCTAGAAACATTGCAATAGCCATATGCAAAATATCTAAAGGTTCAAACCTCACGGGTTCACCCTTTTACACGAAGTTTCATTCCTTGGCTTCTTTTAAACTCGTTTGGACTTAGAATCTTCAAATTGTTTTCTAGTGAACTTGTACTCATACACTTAGCACACAAATCAGACCAAGATGTTGTGTTGGATATTTAATCACCAAAATAGGTAGAAATGGCTAACTTGCCTATTTCCATTTCAACCTCTCCCTTTTGGTGATTTATGCCAACACAACAAAAGCAACTAGAATATGACTAACTTAAATGCAATACGAGATAAAACTACAATTTGAAGTTCGAACTAGAAAGTAAAATGACAAATCCTAAGTTTTTTGATAATTTGGCATATTTGGACCTTTTAGCCAGCACTTGTTTTTGATTTTTCAAATCAAGACATTTTCAGCATGTTCTCACTTCCTAAGTCAAAATACACTTTGAGTTTTGCAATCAACAGTTTTGACTTAAAGCAACTTTCTCCGATCAAAAACTCTGCTTTAAGCGATTTTCACAATAACATAGCTCCTCTTTGATATCAAGAGGGTTTTAGATTAAAAGACAAGTTTAAAACTTCAAACACTTTTAAAAACTCAAGTGGTGTTTGGTCCATTTGCTTTGGCCTCTAATTTCTATGTCTTTGGCATTAAGCACTAAACTGAGAAACTATGTGGTCTTTCCCATTTCCTCAACAAAAATCGAGAATGAAGAAATAAAGGCAATGAAAACAGAGTGAATGCAGGCAAAGACTTTTGATACCAAAATGCAATGAAAGCCCTCTTCTTTGTCCAAATTCACCATTTCCCTTTAGAATACCTTGAGACTACACACATGATTAACTCGAAAGCATTATTAGTCTCAAATAGGTCAAAATGTAGACTATCCTCCCCCTAAATGTGTGCATCACTACACATGGACTTGCGAGGTCTAGGGATGGTTTTCTACACTTTGCACTATGGCATAAGTATAAAATCCAACCAATTGATGTGACATACAACATGATAAAGGTATAAGAAAAATATGCAAGTGTGTAGTACTTCAATCCATGTTCTAAGAGTAAGATATTAAGCTCACTCCTCAACTCACAAAACATTTTCTCATCCAATGGCTTGGCAAAGATATTGGCCAAGTAGGAGTGGGTGCTTACATGGTCTATAACGATATCTCCCCTTTGTTGGTGGTCCCTTAGGAAGTGGTATCAGATGTCTATGTGCTTAGTGCGACTAAAAGCTGCCTTGTGGGTTTTGGTATTTTGGATGACAACACAATTAAAGGTCTAACCAGGGTGTTAAGTGTTGAACAAGTTCTAAGTGAAAGGGAAATGTATCCTTGGGTCATTTCTAGTTGTTTTGGTGATTAAATGCCCAACACACCACTTTGGAATAACACTCTTTGTATTAGCATAAGCACAAGTGTAGAAGAAAACAAATTGAAGATATCAAGTTCAAACATGGACCTAAATATGCAACTTTGTGTAAAATGGTCCGGTGGTGCATTAGACCATCTCTAATGGCTATCTTCAAACGGGCGTGCACTGACCAATGACTAGCTGACGTGGCACCCGGTTCAGAGGTGCATCGGATTAGTCCAATGCCATCAGCTATGGAAACCACACAATCAGATCCCAGAGTCAGGGCACATGGACCCTGTAACACCCTGAATTTGGGGGTATAAAATTTCTTTCTAAATATCTACCAAATTCAGGTGTTACTCTTGTCTCTCTCTCTTTTTATTTTGGCTAGAATTAAGTTAATTAGAAGATGGATTAATTATTTATTTTGTCAAAAACAATGTGAGTCATGAAATGTTGCATTATGCTGAGCTTAAAATATTCTTTGAATTGTTGCACATGTTTGAATTGGTTTGAATTTGAATATTAGTTTGAATTTGAAATGAAAACCCTAGAGAAAATAAAAATAAAAGCATTTAGAAAACCCTGAAAAAAGAAAACCCTAATTGAGCCTAGCCAGCCCAGCTCGGCCCAGCCAGGTCGCGCGCGCACGCCTGCGTCGCCTGACAGGTGGATCCCACCTACCAGCAACCGCTCGCATCCATGCACGCACGCTCTCTCCCTCCCTCCCGCCGCCCGGTGGGCCAGACCTGTTGGCGCCGAACCGTCCGCGTTCATGGCCGCTCTCGCTCGCTGCTCGATGGGACCTTCCTATCAGTGTTGACTGCCCGTTTGCTGCTCACCCTCGCTGGTCCATGGACCCCGTCTGTCAGCCACTCCCCTCTTCCCTAACCTCCCGCCTGCGCTCTCTGTCGTGGACGCGCTAACGACTGCACGTTTTCCGACCACGACCTCCATGCCCGAGCCCTTTTATGCAGCCCACGCCCACTCACTCCCCTCGCTCAATTGCGCCCTCAGCCGAGCACCCTCGCCCTCTCTCTCGCTCTACGCGCACGCCCATGGAACTCCGCCGAAGGATCGCCGCCGTTCCATGGCCATCGTTGCACGTCCGTCACGTCCGTTGCCTCGGTGAGCTTCGCCCCTTCGCCCGCAACCCGGTACACCCTCTGGTTTGCCCCCTAGCCTCTCTAATTCATCCGGTCCGCGCTCACCGGCGTTCTCCCCGTGCAGCCGAAGCACACCGTCGTCGAACCGAGCCATCCCTGTGTCCCCGTCGTTGCCTCAGTGCTCTAGAGTTTCCTCTTGAGGTGAGAAACCTCCACGTGCCCCTATTTCTTCATTTGTCGTCCTGGTTTTCATGCGATTGCTCGTCGGAGCAAATCCGCGCGCCGTTGGGCCACTCCACAGCGTTCTGCGCCCTCTGGTGCCCCCGTGCCGGTGTTGTGCCCACAGTTGAGTCCACCGTGTCACCCTGAGTGTGCCCGAGTCCTTCCCCAACCCCCCTAGAGCCTTGCCATGGCCGTGCCCTCGCCTTCGACGAGACCTCACCGTGGGGACGAGCGGCACCGCAACACTTAAGACCGCCCGCCCTGACCTTGCTGACCGTTGGATCTCGAACGTCCATCCGAGATCTGGCGGTCTAGGTTTAATTAGGACTGATCTAATCTCAGTCGCCCATTGTAGATCTGGCCGCTTAGATCTCCCCCTCACCTGTGCCCCTACCGCAGGGCTCGGTCCGTTAGTCCTACCTCAGGTCACTGAAGCCCTGAGCCCACCGTCAGCGCTCGCCGCGCGCCCACGCCCGCGCGCTCGTGTGCGAGATCTAATCTCGGCCGTTGATCCGTGATCTAGCGGCCGAGGAATCCCAATACCCGTTCTCTCGGTGTTTCGGGTCCGACCGCGCACCCGGGGTTGCCCCTCAAGGTGCCTTTTGGAGTAGGACGGTGTTATCGACTGTAGCTCGATGGTTCGTGCTAAATGCACGAGAGATAGTGGACAGTTGTGTACAGGTTCAGGCCGCTTTGAGATGCGTAATACCCTACGTCCTGGCGTGAGTACTCTATGCAATGGGTTACAAGAAGGTTCTCTAGTGTTGGAAACATAGAGAGCCGGTGTTGGTGGCTAGGTAATGGGTCATCGATCTGAAGGGGTGCCCCCTAGGCCTTATATACTCGACCGTGTGGCGTTACATGCAGATATGATTACAACGTATGCCTAAGAAATAGTGAACCAACTGAGTTTATCATCCTATAATTCAGCCGACCCATCCTCGCTTGGTTCCGTCGTACGGGGTTCCTGCGCGGGAAGGTCGAGTCACTGTTGTGGTTACCGCTCGAATTCGTTGGGCCATCTGGGCTTGCGCCAATCTGGCCTCGCGTCAATCCGCTTCACTGGTCGTTCCTCCCCAGGCCCACGAGGGGATGACCTTATGAATTATGGGGCCCTTGGGCCTTTCATGAGGTCTTTTATCCTTCTGGTGGACCTGGGGGATATCTGTCCCCCACAAGCCCCCGATCTTTGGGTTGATTTTGAGGTAAATGGCCCAAAGATCCTAGGTCCAGCTTGTAGTCCTTAATTTTAACAAGGAATGCTTTGGAAATAAGCCTGCCAGGCCACTACTTCTGAACTCTGAGTGATCTGGTAAAAACATTTTTTACTGTCTCCTTCTGATATTATTCCTCAAGTTTTGGTGTTCCGTCTCAGGTTTATGCATTGAAGGTCAGCATTTTGCATTGTAGGACTTCAAACTTCATGGACTTCAAACTTCATTGGGTGCACCAAAGGTCTTCATTTCAAGTATTATCAGAGGTCACTGTTATCTTCCACTTGTGCTTTTTCAGAGGTCAGCCTTGTCTTGATCTTGCCTTATGCTTTAGAGGTCAGCATTTTGTTTTTTCGGGGATGATGATTTATTGGGTGCACCGAAGGTGCACCCAATGGGTGTAGCCCCCGAGCTTCGAGTTGATTTTTGAAAATAATCCACTCGAAGGTCTTCATTTCATGCCTTTTTCCGGGAATCATCCTTTCCTTCTGTCGAATGTCTTTGGAGATCAGCATGTTATTAACACTATGCTTTATAGGTCAGCATACGTTCTTGTCTTTGAGGCCGAGTATGCGATCTGCCCGTATTTTGCTGGATCTTGCAATTTATTTGATCTGCTATTGATTGGACGTTCGATAGATGGCCTCTGACTAGTCTTCATGTCACTTCGCGCTTTGATGCTTCTGTCGATTAGACTTGTACCTCATCGGCTATATTTGGCTTTCCTTTGATCCTTGCTGATATCTTTCTTCTGTCTTGAAGTATTCATTGCATATACTATTTGGATGTGACAGTTTTGAAAATATACTGATAATTCCTGGGCGTCCCCCCCAATGGGTGTAGGCAAGGGACGGCTTGGTACGCTGAGCGTTTAGCAAACTGCTTCTGAGTAGTAACTTGATGTGACCGCGGGCGTAATCATATCGCCCACGCAGTTGACTGGAGTCCCAATGGGTGTCGTGTTACGTGAAACGGCGTCAGCCGCCTGACGTGTCTCCAGTCGGTTTGAATTGCATATTGAATTTTTGCGACTGTTCAGTGGCCGTGGTAGGAGGTGAGCGGTTGCCTTCTTCTTCTATAAATAGTGTTCTTGCTTCTCCGACATTTTCATATCTCTTACTGCTGCTTGCAGTTCGCTCTCTTCTCTTTCCTTTTTCCTCCACCATGGGCAAGAGTAAGAAAGGTGGTAGTTCTTCGCATCACTCTGGCGACAAGCGCAAGCGCGAGCCGACTCCTCCCTCGAAGGACTTCGGCAACTCGGAGTACTCGGAGGAGGAGTTCTCCTCCGAGTCCGAGGGCTCTCTGGCTCCTGCCTCTCCCCGGCGTCGTCTGATGATTCAGACGACTCCCAGGGAATCGCTACGGAGGTATGGACCTACATCCGGGCCATCGAGCGCGCCGGGCTCGAGGGCTCGGATGAGTCAGAGTACTCCTCGGACGAGGAGAACTCCTCGAACTCATCCGAGGAGGGCGGTGGCGACGGCGATGGCAGTGACGGCGACGGCGACGGAGGCGACGGTGACGGCAGCGGTGACGGCGGCGGCAAGGGTGGCAGCGGCGACGGCGACGATGGCAGCAAGGGCGGCAGCGGCGATGGCGGCGACGGCAGCAAGAGCAGCAGCAGCAGGGGCAGCAACAAGGCCAGTGGCTAGATGCCACTGGTTTTAATTATTAGTATAGATTAGTAGTAGAAGTAGTATTAGCGGAATAATGTAGTAGTAGCTAGTAGTATAGTTAGTGAAATGTAATGTAGTAGTAGGGAAGGCATCAACTCATAATGAGTTGATTTGTAAGTTCAGTAGTGCTTCCCTCATGAAGAATGATTTCGCTCCACTTCTGTGTGCATTATTTTGCCTTCTGGTCAGTCGTCGATCGTTTTTATATTTACCGCCAATGATGTTTTCTGTTTGCAACGCTTGAGTAGCAACTTGGAGTCATTGGGTCACGCTTCAGACTGTTTTATTTGCGACGTCAGTGCTTTGGTGGTAGCGGCCGAGTTCTTATTGGCGATGTTGGCGCTTTTTGAAGTAATGGCTGAGCGATAGCGGCCACGTCGGTGTTTTAGAAATAACGACGGAGCGGTTACTGGTGATGTCGGTGTTTTAGAGGTAACAGCCGAATCCCTTGGAGCCACATCACCGCTTTAGGAATAACAATCGGGTGACTGATGGCGACGTCGGTGTTTTAGAGGTTACAACCGAGTGATCAATGGCAACGTTGGCGTTTTAGAAGTATAGCCGAGTGATAACGGGCCACGCCGGCCACTTTGGAAACAGTGGCCGAGTGGAGTCTGGTAACGTCAGCGTTTTCAGAAATAACCGCTAAGTTAAAATGGACCGTGTCGGCCGTTTTGGAAATAACGGCCGAGTGATGATGTGGCATGACCGCGCTTTAGAAATAGCGGCTGGGTGATGACGTGGCACGCCAGCGTTTTAGAAATAACAGCTGGGTGATGACTGGACGCTTTTTAGATTTGGCATCTGGCCTCGGAAAACCCCATATGTACTGCACTGTCGCACGCCTCCGCATTCCGTGCCCTAGTTTTTGCTTTTCCGCATCCAGGCCTTCTCTGCTTTCCTGCAATACTGCTTCCGCTCCGCTCGTTAGCAAGGTTGAGATGGCGCCCAAGCGGAAAGCTTCGAGTTCATCTGTCGCAGTCATTCCCCCCATCGATCCCAACAGTCAGTTGCCCTTCGCAGGTAACCATATGTCTGTTGTCTCTGAATCCGACCTTCTTCATCTCATATCCATCGGAGTTCTTCCTCCGAAGGAGCTCTGTTCATGGAGGATCTGCCGTGGGGTCATTGTTTCGACAGAAGACACCCACGAATCCGTCATTTATGTTCCTTTTCTTATCCACGGTCTTGCTCTTCCCATTTCTCCTTTCTTCCGCGGTCTCCTTGATTTCTATCACTTGAATCTGACCCATCTGAATCCCAATTCCATTCTGCAAGTCTCTGTTTTTGTTCATTTATGTGAAGCCTTCCTTGGTGTTTTGCCTCACTTTGGCCTTTGGAAGTACTTGTACCACTGTTGACCTGGGATGGCCAAAGGGCAGCACCAGCTGGTGGGGGGCGCGAGCCTGGAGATGTGTCGTGGGAGAAAATCTGACTACCTCGACATCCCACTCAAGGACAACATCAAGGGATGGCGCTTAGAATGGTTCATCGTGGAGAATCATGGGAATTCTCTCCCCCCACGGTCAGGGAGGCAGCCAAACGTTCGCACTTCGAGCTGGACCAAATCCCCTACGAACCAGGAGGTGGATGAGGCAGGAGCTCTGCTTGCTGAGGTTGGGCTACTGAAAGAGAGGGATTTGACTGCAGAGGCTGTGGTTGCTGACTTTATTTTCAAGAATATTCAGCCACTAAAAGATAGAGCATACCCTGCATATCTGTATCGAGGCCTGGCTGATTCAACCCGGGTAATCAACAGAAGAGTTCCTGCTGCAGACTTAGTGAGTCGGCTCGAGATGATACTCAGGGGTAAGGTGTCGAACATCGGCGCTCCTGTCGCATATTCGGCCTGGAATCTGCCTCCTTCCAAGGCCTTTACCAGTTTTGTGTCAAATCCTCCTGCTGGTGATAGCGGTTTGGGCCTTAGAGTGCGACCCTCTCCCGAAGAAGTTAGTGCTTTGGTTGCCTCACTTGAAGAAATTCCTGACGACGAGAGGCAGGTTCATTTTGAGGTGCCTTTGAATCCGAGTGATGCAGAGATAAGTGTCATGCTGGATATGTTAGCTGAAGATTCTTCTGATGAAGTCCCTGCTGAAACACTGGTGGTAGCGCCCATCCCAGAGGCTAGCAAAGCTTTGGATATTCAGAAGTCTGACAGTGTTCGCCCGAAGCGTTCTTGCCGAGCCAATCAGCCTGCTTCTCCTGCTGAGGGGAAGAAACAGAAGAAGAGACGTCTTCGTCGAGTGTCTAGCTTGGATCAGGATGCTGGTCCTTCTGTTCCTGCTGCTGAGGAAATGCCGGTGCCTGCACTTGCTGAAGCTGACCCCAATGGGTGTGACCCGACTGCTGTGGAACCTAATGGGTGTGATCTAGATGATGTTGACCCCAATGGGTGTGATCTAGCCAAAGCTGACCCCAATGGGTGTACTGTCTGCGTTGTTGATGAAGATGAGGAAGAGGAGGATGAAATCCCTCTAACTCGAAAGAACAACCGACGCTATATTGCCAGTGGTGAAAGTAGTGGTGTTCCTTCTCCAGCCCTGTCTGCTCTTGTTGGTCTGCAAGAATTGTCTCTGGTCGACTTTGATCAGACTCTTGAAGATATGGTCCCAGAAGATCTGTTGTCAGAGCCAGCAGATGGTGGCATAATGGATGCTTTTGCTGATATGCCTGATGCTGGGTTGGGGTTATCCCGAGCAGCGTCCCATACCTCATCGACCTTGGAGCGCAGTCTTAAGGGTCAGGAGACTGATCTGGATTGTACCACTCCCATGGAAGTGGTTGAAGGTCCTTCAGCCTTAGAGGTGGCTGTTACGGAAGGCTTGGCCCTTAAGGATGGCGCTAGCGCTTACCCAGCCCCTGAGGGTGTTACTGGAGATGATCTGGCTCGGATGGGTAGCGCGAGCTATGACCCAGCCCCCGAGGGTGTCCGGGTTGGTTCTCCTTCTCACACTTCCATGGATGTTCATGTAGGATCTTCTCCTCCGCACTCTGATTGTATGACAGCAGCACGAGTTTCATGTCAGGAAGTCGCTTTAGAGGCCAGCGTACCTGATGATAGAGTTCTGACTTCTGCTGATGACACTGACTTGGTTCCCAATGATGCATTGCGGGTTGTTCTAGTTGGTGACCCCTCAACGAGCCATCAGTTGATTTCCCACGACTTGGGAGTTCCCTTGTTCTTCTCCAACCTCCAGGTAATTTGGTTTCTTCTGGTCTGACTTTTATTCCATGTAGACTGCTGTTATTATACTCATATGTTCTTAATGTTAGGCATTAATGGACGGGATGGCTGGCCAGCTGAAATTGCGGGGTGCCTCTGTCCCAGAAGGAGCTTTGTCTCTGACGCATTGGAATCCGGTGCTGCTTCAGCGGCGTGTATCTGATTTGGAGATGGCAAATGTTGGTTAGTGTCCTTCATTTCTTCTTTGGTTATTTGACTATTCTGCTTTATGGCTGGACATCCTTGCTTGACTGTTTCCTGACAGATATGGCCCAGCGATATTCTAATCTTGAGGAAAAGTATTCCCAGGGCCAGGCTAAACTGGTCTGGCAATATTTGGATCTTGAAGAAAAGTATTCTCTCAGTCAGGCTGAACTGGCCCGGGTTTCTGCTTCTCTGAATGATGCTAACACGCTGAACTCCACTCTCCATGCCCAGTTTGATTCTAAAAAGGTGGCCACAGAATTGAACTTTCACTTGCCCTTATCTGTTATGTTTTTAGTGCTTGCTTGACGTTGGAGAAATTGGCCCTTGTCTGCAGGAGGATAAGCGTGTTCTTGCCATTTCTCGTGACAACCTGGACAAGTTATATCGTGACGCCAGCAACTCGTTGATCATCTTGGAGAGGAGCCATCGTTTCACCAAGGAAGACTTGGATAACCATCGTTACAAGTTGCAAGAGTCCCTGGATGATATGATTCGCCTCAGGCAATTGGTGTTGAGCAAGGATACTGTCATCAAGGATCTGTGTGCTTCCAAGAAGTCGGTCGCCCAGGAGCTAGAGGCCGCTCGGTTGGCTGTTAAGGCTGCTGAAGACGCTTCTGCTACTCTGAGGGCTCAGCACGACAGAGCTATGGACAAAGCCATCCGCGCGGGGCGGATCCTGATGAGAAGACCCGGCGTGGTTGTTCCTGGCGACATAGTTGCGGACGTGAATGCAGCTCCTGATTCCTCGAGTCATCCCTCTTCGTCGGTCGCCCCTGAGAATATTTCCAAATAGAAAACACTGAATGCTTTGAGTATATGGTTAGTGTGCTCGGATGTTTCGTTAGAAAACACTTTTCGGTACTGAATGCTGTCATTGTTTTCCCGTTGTTAGAATTCAACGGTATCTACAATCGTAAAAGTAAGTGCATTATGATGGTTTTGAAATTTTTTCGTGGGGCATAGAGATCGCCCTGGGATGAATAACCACGAACGTGTCGAATGTGTCGTGCTAATTTAAGTCGTTGCCAACTTAAATCGATCGCTCCGTTATTAGGGGTATAGTGATCACCCCGAGTTAGGTAGACGTGAGCATGTCGCACCGTCTTAAGTCATTGCCGACTTAAGCCGATTGCTCCGTTAGCAGGGTATAGAGGTCACCCCGAGTTAAGTAACCGTGAGCATGTCGCACAGTCTTAAGTCATCGCCGACTTAAGCCGATTGCTCCGTTAGCAGGGTATAGTGGTCACCCCGAGTTAAGTAAGCGTGAGCATGTCGCACCGTCTTAAGTCATTGCCGACTTAAGCCGATTGCTCTGTTAGCAGGGTATAGTGGTCACCCTGAGTTAAGTAAGCGTGAGCATGTCGCACCGTTTTAAGTCATCGCCGACTTAAGCCGATTGCTCCGTTAGCAGGGTATAGTGGCCACCCCGAGTTAAGTAAGAATGTAGGTTGATAGTGAACAACTTGAGTGCTCTTGAAGTCTTTTTATTGATGATATATTTCCCAGTTTACAGAATACATCGCCGTCCCAATAGCTTTTGGAATATAGCTAGGGGTAAAACTTCCTGAGATGTTCTATGTTCCATGAGTTCCCAACTTCTGTGCCATCCATCTGTGCGAGACGATATTATCCAGGCTGAGTAACTTCCGCTACCATGAATGGTCCTTCCCATAGAGGCGACAGTTTGTGCCGTCCCTCCCCCGTTAGAATTTGGCGGAGGACGAGATCTCCCACTGTGAAGGATCGATGCCGTATGGCCTTATCGTGATAGCGCCTCAGAGTCTGCTGATACCGTGCTGATTGAATCACTGTGTTCAGTCGCTCTTCCTCGAGTACGTCAGCATCTTCCAGCCTAGTGGCTTCAGCTTCTGCTATGTTTTCAAAAATCAACCTTGGTGCCCCAAACTTGAGATCAGCAGGTAGCACCGCCTCCGAACCGTAGACCATGAAGAAAGGAGTGTTTCCATGCAGGGCTCGACTAGGTTGAGTTCTCAGGCTCCAAACGACGTACGACAGCTCTCTGATCCACTTTCCTGTGAACTTTTCATTCTTGTCAAAGACTTTCTTTCTGAGCACCTCCAATATCATCCCGTTGGCTCTTTCTACCTGCCCGTTGGCTCTTGGGTGCGCCACCGAGGCATATTTGATCTGAATGCTCTTTTGCTCGCAGAAATCGAAGAACTCTGAGCATGTGAAGTTGGATCCTAGGTCGGTTATGATGTTATTTGGTATTCCAAACCTGAATATTATATCTTGTATGAATTCCACTGCCTTAGCTGAAGTTAGAGAAGCAATGGGTTTGAACTCTATCCACTTAGTGAATTTGTCGATAGCAACCAGTACATGAGTGTATCATCCTTGAGCTTTTTTGAAAGGTCCAATCATATCCAATCCCCAACATGCGAATGGCCAAGTTACGGGTATGGTTTGCAGTTGCTGTGCTGGTAGATGCTGCTGTTTTGACAAGTACTGGCAGGCTTCGCACCTCTGAACTAACTCGGCCGCATCACTTTTTGTTGTTGGTCAGTAGAAACCTGATCTAAAGACCTTCCCAACTAGGGTCCTGGAGGCTGCATGTACCCCACATTGCCCAGCATGAACCTCTTCTAGTAGTTGCTTTCCGGTGGCCGAGAGAATGCATTTCATGAAGACTCCTGATGCGCCCCTTCTGTATAGCGTTTCTCCAATGAGAGTATAATGAGCTGACTGTCTTGCAATCCGTTCTGCTGTATTTTTGTCGTCTGGTTCCTCCTCATTTTTTATGTACTTGATGATCAGCTCCCTCCAGTCATCAGAATCTGACTCTGGTTGGCTCAGAGCGTTGCATTCTTCCTCTTGATCCATTGAAATGCTCGGGCGCGATACTTCTTGGACAAAAACTCTAGGCGGGACCTGAGTCCGACTGGATCCTAGTTTAGACAATGCATCAGCTCCTGTGTTGCGGTCTCTCTCCACATGATGAAATTCCAAACCTTCAAATTTGTCTTCTAGTTTCCAGACAGCAGTGCAGTATTTTACCATGGAGTCATTCGAGCAGTCCCATTCTTTGTTTATCTGACTTATGGCCACCAGAGAATCTCCATACACCATCAGTCTCTTGATGCTCAGTGACATGGCAATGTTCAGTCCATGAATCAGAGCTTCGTATTCGGCTGCATTGTTGGATGCCGGGAATAACAATTGAAGAGCATACTTGAGTTGTTCACCTCCGGGTGCAATAAAGAGGATCCCTGCACCTGCTCCCTGCAGCTTCAACGAGCCGTCAAAATACATTCGCGACACTTCTGCGGTTTCCGGGTTATTCGGTACCTGCTGCTCAGTCCACTCTGATACGAAGTCAACCAGTGCTTGAGTTTTGATAGCAGTGCGAGGTTGAAATTCAATGTCATGAGATCCCAGCTCGCAGGCCCACTTGGCTATTCTCCCGATAGCTTATTTGTTGTGAAGAATATCTCCTATCGGAAATCCAGTGACTACTATGACTTTGTGGTCGTTGAAGTAGTGACAGAGCTTGTGTGCAGTTAGAAGTACTGCATATAATAGCTTCTGGATTTGAGGGTATTTCTTCTTCGAGGACCCCAGAACTTCACTGATGAAATAGATAGGATGCTGTACTGGGTATGCATGTCCCTCTTCTGCTCGCTCGACTACCAACGTGGTGCTCACCACGTGAGTCGTGTAAGAGATGTATAATAGCAAATCTTCAGCCGGTTGAGTCGGCGTGGCTCGGTGCGGCGGTTTCAGCGCCGGTGGTGTTGTCAAGAACTTTTTCAACGCATCTAGAGCTTCCTGTGCTTCTGAAGTCCACTGGAATTTGTCCACCTTCTTGAGTAACTTATAGAATGGTAAGCCTTTTTCTCCTAGCCTTGATATGAACCTGCTTAGGGCTGCCATACATCGGTGAGTCTTTGAACTTTCTTCTGTGATCGTGGTGCTTCCATCCTCATGATAGCCTCAATCTTTTCTGGATTGGCTTCAATTCCTCGGTGGCTGACAATAAACCCGAGCAACTTTCCTGCTGGTACTCCGAAAACGCACTTTTCGGGATTAAGCTTCCATCTGTATCGTCGTAGACTGTTGAAGACCAGCCGTAAATCTTCAATAAAATTTTCTGAATCCTCTGTCTTGATCACCACGTCATCTACATAAGCTTCCACATGCTTGCCCCAGTGATCGGCTAAGCATGTCTGAATAGCCCTCTGATAAGTTGCTCTAGCATTTTTGAGGCCGAACGGCATGGAGGTATAGCAGAAGGCTCCAAACGGGGTGATAAATGCTGTTTTTTCCTCGTCTTCCTTTGCCAAACTAATCTGATGATACCCGGAGTAGCAATCCAAGAAAGCTAGCATAGAGCATCCGACGGTCGAGTCCACCACCTGGTCGATTCTAGGAAGCCCGAAGGGATCTTTCGGACAGTGTTTGTTGAGATCCGTATAGTCAACGCACATGCGCCAATCCACTTTATTCTTTTTGAGTACAAGAACAGGGTTGGCTAACCACTCAGGATGTAACACCTCTCTGATGAATCCGGCCGTGACCAAGCGAGCCAGCTCAGCACAGATGGCTTCTCTCTTGTCGGGCGTAAAGCGACGTAATTTTTGTCGTATTGGCCTCGCCTGTGGGTAGACCTTCAATTTGTGCTCGGCCAGCTCTCTTGGGACTCCTGGCATATCCGCAGGTTGCCACGCGAATACGTCTCAGTTATCTTGCAGAAACTGGACGGGCGCGCCTTCCTATTTGTCATCCAGGCTAGAGCTGATGATGGCGGTTTTGCATTCATCAGCGAACCCGAGGTTGATCCTTTTGGTTTCTTCAGTCGGCCACATAGAGGTCACGGCTTGAGCTTCATTCGCGGGTACCGTGAGGTCTTCCTCAAGCTTTGAGTTCGCCTGTGCAGAAGAAGTCGCCGATGGTTTGGTGGTGAGGGCCACCTGAATGGCCACTCGGAAACATTCTGCAGCGCCTTGGAAGTCAGCGCGCATAGTTATGATCCCTTGTGGTCCTGGCATCTTCAATATCATGTATGTATAATGTGGAATAGCCATGAACTTCGCCAATCTGGGCCTCCCGATGATGGCGTTGTATCCGCAGTCGAAGTTTGCCACCTCGAACCTCAGGAACTCGGTTCTGTAGTTTTCTGGAGTTCCGAAGGTGACCGGCATGTAGATGTGGCCCAGTGGGTACTCTCCTTCAGTCAGCACGATGCTGAAGAAGGGTGTGTCCAACTCGTGGAGCTCTTTGACGGGAACTCCCAGGCCTTGGAGCATCCAGGGGAAGGTGACGTTGATGCTGCTTCCCCCATCGACTAGTACCTTCTTTACCCTGCTCTCTCGGATCACCGGATCGACGAGGAGCAGGTATTTTCCTGGGTGATCGAAGTTGAGCCACTGATCTGCCCAGATGAAGGTGATCGGGTGCTCAGACCATCGGTACGGGGCGGGAGGACCGGTGGCTGCCACCAGTATCTGACGATTGTTGAGCTTTTGTTGTCTCTTGCTTTCTTGTGATCCGTGTCCGCCGAAGATGACATTGACTTCTCTGTCGACGCGCGGGAAGGCTCCTCCCCTTCCCTCCTCCTGCTGCTGGGGTTGTTGCGGTTCTCCCGGTCCTCCTCGCAGCGAGGGAGGAGGTAGAGGTTGGAAGGGTCGGCCGTGCCCGACGGAGTGCTTGAAATCCCTGCAGTTCCGGAGGGTGTGGCGCATGTCCTTGTGGTACGGGCACTGGGCGTCGAGGATGTCGTCCATCGTGCGTTCGCCTCTGCGAGGTCCTCGGGTGCGAGAGGCAGGTGGTCCGGCAGCATGGACCTCTTCACGAGGCCTCTTCTCCCAGCGCTTGTCGGGTTGCTGGTTCGTGTCACGTCGCGGCGCCGTTGGCGCAGGCTTCGCTCCTCCGATGAGGTCCTGAGCTCGTTCGTCGGCGGTGATGTAGAGGTTGGCCTCCCGGAACAGCTGCTCGGAGGTAGTCGGCGCCTTCTGTAGTATGGTTCGGACGAAGGCCGAGTCGTTGGATCCCCTGTAGAAATCCTCGATCACTGCCGCCTCTGCGACCTCGGGGATACGATTTCTCATGGTCTAGAACATTTTGAGGTATGACCGAAAAGTTTCGTCCCCCTGGCGCTTGATGGATTTGAGGTCCCATGGCTGCGCCGGTTTGTCGGAGAGAGACTGAAAGTTGGCGGTGAAGCACCAACTGAAGTCGCTCCAGTCGTCGATGCAGTGTCGGGGTCGGTGTCGCAGCCATTGCAGCGCGTCTTGTTCGAGGACGATAGGCAAGTACACGGTCATTACGTCCTCAGTCGCCCCAGCTGCTCGGGAAGCGGTGGTGTAGACGGCCAGCCAGCCTCCCGGATCCTGCTTAGGTTCATATTTGTCGACGTTGGATACCTTGAAGTTAGGGGGCCATTGAATGGCCCTCAGGCGCGGTGTAAGTGCCGATACTCCACACGTGTCCTCCTGTCGTCGATGATGTTGTCTGTCCCGGGGAGGGGAGCGGTTGTCGTGGTGCCTCAACCGTCCCCGGGTGGTGCCACCAGTTGAAGCCGTGGCCGACTCGGTCCTGGTAGCCTGACTCCATGCTGGGATGCTGTGATCCCGGTCGTACTCTTCTCGGCGACAGATTTTGTTCTCATGTCGTCGTTCGCGCGAGGCATTGATGGAGCTCCGTGCGTCCCGCCGACTGTTGATTATGTGTCGTAGATCGTTCGGCGGGTGAGCGAGGGGTAGAAGGTGATTGGCTGCTTGAGTGAACAACCGCCGGTAGCCCTCGGCGTCGGGAGTCCGAGGGAGGCCATCAGCTATCCAAGCCAATACTCCACCGACTTCACTCGGCGTGTTCATAGCTCAGGCGAAATCGGGGTTCAGGTTGCGTCCGAAGAGTGGATTTTCCCGGTGTTGCCTTGTTTCCTGCTCGGCCTGTTCTTGGGCCCATCGACGATCGCGTCATCGGGAATTCCTTCTTTCCCTGAAGACACGTTCTTCCGGAGTTTCTCCCATCTCCGAGACTTCGTCTCGCGATACGGGTTGCGCCGGGTCCCATTCTCCGGCCTCGTGATGTCGCCGGATATTTCGGCGTCGGTTCCTTTGTCGGCGGGATTCCCGCTGAGGAGGTTCCTCTCCGGGTGTGGTTGGTTCGTCGTCGGAGATGGGGGCGATTCTACCCTCCTGATGAAGAGGACGTCGGGGTAGAATGGAACAGTTGTCATGGCGATATTCTTTCTGCCCTCCTTTGAGGACGAAGGCACAGAGAGACCAGACTGACGATCCTTTGCCTCATTTGCTTCCTTTTTCCTTGTAATCCGTGTCCATTCTTCCATTGGAGAGGTGGACAGTGGGGTCCTCTGGGCTGACGGACCCTTAGCTCCTAGCTTGTTGAAGGTGATCTTTTCTCGGAGCACTGGAGGTTACGCTTTTCCCTGCTTTGCCTCGATTTTCTCGGAGATCTTTGAGGAAGACTTTCTCTTCGGCGTATCCGCGATGCAATGTAGAGTTCCCTCCTCATCCGCTACAAATGAGATAGTTCCGAAGCAGAACGTGGATCCGGGGCAGAGGATGATCTTGTGCTGGAAGGTGACGGCCATTGAGCTAGCTTGGATCGATGACACACCCCCTACCTGGCGCGCCAGCTGTCGGTGTTTCGGGTCCGACCGTGCACCCGGGGTTGCCCCTCAAGGTGCTTTTTGGAGTAGGACGGTGTTATCGACTGTAGCTCGATGGTTCGTGCTAAATGCACGAGAGATAGTGGACAGTTGTGTACAGGTTCGGGCCGCTTTGAGATGTGTAATACCCTACGTCCTGGCGTGAGTACTCTATGCAATGGGTTACAAGAAGGTTCTCTAGTGTTGGAAACGTAGAGAGCCACTGTTGGTGGCTAGGTAATGGGTCATCGATCTGAAGGGGTGCCCCCTAGGCCTTATATACTCGACCGTGGGGCGTTACATGCAGATATGATTACAACGTATGCCTAAGAAATAGTGAACCAACTGAGTTTATCATCCTATAATTTAGCCAACCCATCCTCGCTTGGTTCCGTCGTACGGGGCTCCTGCGCGGGAAGGTCGAGTCACTGTTGTGGTTACCGCTCAAATTCGTTGGGCCATCTGGGCTTGCGCCAATCTGGCCTCGTGTCAATCCGCTTCACTGGTCGTTCCTCCCTAAGCCCACGAGGGGATGACCTTATGAATTATGGGTCCCTTGGGCCTTTCATGAGGTCTTTTATCCTTCTGGTGGACCCGGGGGATATCTGTCCCCCACACGTTCGCGTGGTTATTTTGTTAAGAAACCCCTCGGGTTTTCGAGAATCAACCTGTCGGGGACCACAATTAGGGGTACCCTCAAGACCCCTAAATCTCAGCTGGTAACCCCCATCAGCACAAAGCTGCAAAGGCCTGATGGGTGCGATTAAGTCAAGGATCGGTCCATTCAAGGGACACGATCGTGCCTCGCCCGAGCCTAGCCTCGGGCAAGGGAAGCCGACCCCGGAGAACCTACGTCTCGCCCGAGGACCCCCCTCCGGCAACGGGCACACTATCGGCTCGCCCGAGGCCCAGTCTTCACCGAGAACCAACCTTGGCCACATCGCCACACCGACCGACCAAATCGCAGGGGCATTTAATGCAAAGGTGGCCTGACGCCTTTATCCTAATGCACGCCCACCAGTCGACAGAGCCGAAGTGACCGCGGTCACTTCGCCGCTCTACTGACCGGTCTGACAAGAGGACAGCGCCGCCTGCGCCGTTCCGACTGCTGAGCCACCCGACAGAGTGAGGCTGATAGTAGCCAAGGCCGGCCTTGGGCATCATAGGAAACTCCGCCTCGCCCAACCCCAGGGCTCGGACTCGGGCTCAGCCCCGGAAGATGGCGAACTCCGCTCCGCCCGACCCAGGGCTCGGACTCGGGCTCAGCCCCAGAAGACGGCGAACTCCGCTCTGCCCAACCCAGGGCTCGGACTCGGGCTCAGCCCCGGAAGACGGCGAACTCCGCTCCGCCCGACCCAGGGCTCGGACTCGGGCTCAGCCCCGGAAGACGACGAACTCCGCCTCGCCCGACCCCAGGGCTCGGACTCGGGCTCAGCCCCGGAAGACGGCGAACTCCGCTCCGCCGGACCCAGGGCTCGGACTCGGGCTCAGCCCCGGAAGACGGCGAACTCCGCTCTGCCCGACCAAGGGCTCGGACTCGGGCTCAGCCCCGGAAGACGGTGAACTCCGCTCCGCCCGACCCAGGGCTCGGAGTCGGGCTCAGCCCCGGAAGACGACGAACTCCGCCTCGCCCGACCCCAGGGCTCGGACATGGGCTCAACCCCGGAAGACGACGAACTCCGCTCCGCCCGACCCAGGGCTCGGACTTGGGCTCAGCCCAGGAGACGACAGACTCCGCTTCGCCCGACCCTAGGGCTCGGACTCAGCCCTGGCCTCAGCCGACGGTCTCCGCCTCGCCCGACCCAGGGGCTCGGACTCGACCACAGCCATGGAAGACAGACTCGACCTCGACCTCGGAGGAGCCTCCACATCGCCAAACCTAGGGCGCGGACCGACCATGTCGACAGGAGGCACCATCATTACCCTACCCCGAGCTGACTCAGGCTACGGGGAACAAGACCGGCATCCCATCTGGCTCGCTCCGCCAGATAGGCAATGATGGCGCCCCGCACGCTCTGTGACGACGGTGGCTCTCGGCCCCCTTACGGAAGCAAGAGGACGTCAGCAAGGACTCGACAGCCCTGATAGCTGTCCTTCCGCCAGGCTCCAGCGCTCCTCCGACGGCCACGACACCACACGAAGCGGGTGCCAAAACCTCTCCGGCTGCCACGACGGCATGTACTTAGGGCGCTAGCTCTCCTCCGCTAGACACGTAGCACTCTGCTACACTCCCTATTATACACCTGGATCCTCTCCTTACGCCTATAAAAGGGAGGACCAGGGCCCTCTTACAGAGGGTTGGCCCGCGCGGAGAAGGACGGGACGGCGCTCACGCAAGGCCGCTCGCTCCCACTCCCGCGTGGACGCTTGTATCCCCCTACTGCAAGCGCACCCGACTCAGGCGCAGGGCTAACACGAAGGCCGCGGGATCCACTCTCTCACGCCTGCCTCCCTCCGGCTGCTTCCTTTCCCCCTTCGTGTTCCGCCTCGCGTCGACCCATCTGGGCTGGGGCACGCGGCGACAATTCACTCGTCGGTCCAGGGACCCCCCGGGTTTCAAAACACCGATAGTTGGCGTGCCAGGTAGGGGCCTGCTGCGTGTTGATGAACAGCTTCCCGTCAAGCTCTAGATGTGCAGTCTCCAGCAACCTTTCCAGCCCAGGATGGTGCTCCGTTTCGGGAATCTTGAGTTCATGTCCCTCGGCGGCAGCTACGACATGATACTCCTTCCCCCGCCGTGCGACAGCGACAAGGGCGGTCGATGACCCGCTCGCCGGCGGGGAAATCGATGACGCCTTCCCCACGAGGTGGAAGGACGACATTCAGGCTTGTCCCGTCCCCTCCCCCGCCGACGGAGGAGGAGGCGGGGCAACCAAGGCCAAGCGGGAAGCGGCACCTCGTTGGCTGTCGAGCGAGTCGACGGCGTCGGCGCCCCAACGGAGGGCGCGTCGGGCATCGATCTCGCGTCTGAGACGAAGGCGAGCGCCATCTCCCTGCAACACGCCAATCTCAAGCAAACGCACGACGCCAGCACGCTCGCGAAGGACTTGCTGGGCGTCACCCTCGTACCTGAGACAACGGTGCAGTCAGTCCTAGACGCGACCTCGTCACCGACCGTCGACCGAAAGGTACCGACCGATTTCCATCTCGCGTCTTTTGGATTCGGCCTCGACCCACAAAGCGACTCCGCTTCGGTGAGCACTCTCTTAGAGGCGAGTCCAAACCCTCTGGGGTATCGTGTGCGGTCACCCTGGGACCAACTAACGGCCGACTCGACCTACGAGCCCTCAGGGTCCGAGGAAGATGGTGAGCCCGACCTCTGTTGGGATTTCTCCGGACTTGGTAACCCCAGTGCCGTGCGGGACTTCATGACCGCATGTGACTACTGCCTTTCTGAGTGTTCCGACGGCAGCCGCGGCCTCGACAACGAGGACCGTGACCCAAGTCGTGAATGTTTCCACATCGATCTAGGGGGTCCCGGCGAAGGCAACCATCTTGGTATGCTAGAAAACGGTGATCCCCCTAGGCCTGCGCCTCGCGTTGACATCCTTCGGGAGCTAGCTGTGGTCCCCGTCCCGGCGGGGGGTCCTGACCCACAGCTCGAGCAAATCCGCGAGAGGCAGGTCAGGCTCGACGAGGGAGCAGGAACGCTTGTGCCGATCCGCCGGGACATCGGGCAGGAATGGGCGGTCCAACCCCCGGCCGGAGAAGCGCGTCGTCTCCCCCAGGGCATCCAGCACAGCATTGCTGATGACGTTAGGGTGAGGCCGCCGCCGGATTCCAGCGGAGTCGGCCAGAACCTGGCTGCAGCGGCAATACTCCTCCGCGCGATGCCGGAGCCATCAACCACCGAGGGGCGGCGTATCTAGGGAGAGCTCAAGAATCTCCTGGAGGACGCCGCGGTCCGACAAGCCGAAAGCTCTACCTCCCGAAAGCAGGGGTTCCCCTTGGAACATCGCGCCGCGACTTCCCGATTCATGCGGGAAGCCTCGGTCCACTCCGGGCGCACGCGCAACACAGCGCCTGCAGTCCTGGGATGCCTCGGCAACGAGCGCCACCATCACAGCCATCGGGCCCACCTCGACGATAGGGCGCGCCGAGGCTACCACCCCAGGCGTGGGGGACGCTACGACAGCGGGGAGGATCGGAGTCCTTCGCCTGAACCACCCGGTCCGCAGGCTTTCAGCCGCGCCATACGACGGGCACCGTTCCCGACCCGGTTCCGAACCCCGA
This sequence comes from Zea luxurians, assembly GCA_029449295.1. Lineage (NCBI taxonomy): Eukaryota > Viridiplantae > Streptophyta > Magnoliopsida > Poales > Poaceae > Zea > Zea luxurians. The sequence goes on along the minus strand of JAOPSE010000001.1, from coordinate 30,378,577 downwards.
CTACTATCACAAAGTACTCGGGGGAAATGAGACCGGAACTGTGGCTCGCGGACTATCGGCTAGCCTGCCAACTGGGTGGAACGGACGACGACAACCTCATCATCCGTAACCTCCCCCTGTTCCTCTCCGACACCGCTCAAGCCTAGCTAGAGCACCTTCCCCCGGGGCAGATCTCCAACTGGGACGACCTGGTCCAAGCCTTCGCCGGCAATTTCCAGGGCACGTACGTGCGCCCTGGGAACTCCTAGGATCTCCGAAGCTACCGCCAGCAGCCGGGAGAGTCTCTCCGGGACTACATCCGGCGATTCTCGAAGCAGCGCACAGAGCTGCCCAACGTCACCGATTCAGATGTCATCGGCGCGTTCCTCGCCGGCACCACCTGCCGCGACCTGGTGAGCAAGCTGGGTCGCAAGACCCCCACCAGGGTGAGCGAGCTGATGGACATTATCGCCAAGTTCGCCTCTGGCCAGGAGGCGGTTGAGGCCATTTTCCGGAAGGACAAGCAGCCCCAGGGCCGCCCACCGAAAGATGCTCCCGAGGCGTCAACTCAGCGCGGTGCCAAGAAGAAGGGCAAGAAGAAGTCGCAAGCGAAACGCGACGCCGCCGACGCGGACCTTGTCGCCACCGCCGAGCACAAGAACCCTCGGAAACCTCCCGGAGGTGCCAACCTCTTCGACAAGATGATCGAGGAGTCGTGCCCCTATCATTAGGGGCCCGTCAAGCACACCCTTGAGGAGTGTGCCATGCTTCGGCGACACTTCCACAAGGCCGGGCCACCCGCGGAGGGTGGCAAGGCCCTCGACGACGCAAAGGAGGAAGATCACAAGGCAGGAGGGTTCCCCGAGGTCCGCGACTGCTTCATGATCTATGGCGGGCAAGTGGCGAACGCCTTGGCTCGGCACCGTAAGCAAGAGCGTCGGGAGGTCTGCTCGGTAAAGGTGGCGGCGCCAGTCTACCTAGACTGGTCTGACAAGCCCATCACCTTCGACCAGGCCGACCATCCAGACTACGTGCCGAGCCCGGGGAGATACCCACTCGTTGTCGACCCCATCATCGGCAACGTCAGGCTCACCAAGGTCCTCATGGACGGAGGCAGCAGCCTCAACATCATCTACGTCGCGACCCTCGGGCTCCTGCGGATCGATCTGTCCTCGGTCCAGACGGGCGCTGCGCCTTTCCACGGGATCGTCCTCGGGAAGCGCGTTCAACCCCTCGGACAACTCGACCTACCCGTCTGCTTCATGACGCCCTCCAACTTTCGAAAGGAGACCCTCACGTTCGAAGTGGTCGAGTTTCGAGGAACCTACCACGCAGTGCTGGGAAGGCCATGCTACGCCAAGTTCATGGCCGTCCCCAACTACACCTACCTCAAGCTCAAGATGCTGGGCCCCAACGGGGTCATCACCGTCGGGCCCACGTACCGACACGCATACGAATGCGATGTGGAGTGCGTGGAGTACGCCGAGGCCCTCACCGAATCCGAGGCCCTCATCGCTAACCTGGAGAGCCTCTCTAGGGAGGCGCCCGTCGTGAAGCGCCACGCCGGCAACTTCAAACCAGCGGAGACGGTCAAGTCCGTCCCTCTCGACCCCTGCAATGACGCCTCCAAGCAGATTCGGATCGGTTCCGAGCTCGACCCCAAATAGGAAGTAGTGCTCGTCGACTTTCTCCGCGCAAACGTCGACGTTTTCGCGTGGAGTCCCTCGAACATGCCTAGCATACCGAGGGAAGTCGCCGAGCACTCTCTGGATATCCGAGCTGGAGCCCGACCCATGAAGCAACCTCTGCGCCGATTCGACGAAGAAAAGCGCAGAGCCATAGGCGAGGAGATCCACAAGCTACTAGCGGCAGGGTTCATCAAAGAGGTATTCCATCCCGAATGGCTTACCAACCCTGTGCTTGTGAGAAAGAAAGGGGGGAAATGGCGGATGTGTGTAGACTACACTGGTCTAAACAAAGCATGTCCGAAGGTTCCCTACCCTCTGCCTCACATCGATCAGATCGTGGATTCCACTGCTGGGTGCGAAACCCTGTCTTTCCTCGATGCCTACTCAGGGTATCACCAGATCAGGATGAAGGAGTCCGACCAGCTCGCGACTTCATTCATCACACCCTTCGGCATGTACTGCTATGTTACAATGCTGTTTGGTTTGAGGAATGCGGGGGCAACGTACCAGCGATGCATGAACCATGTGTTTGGCGAACACATCGGCCGAACGGTCGAGGCCTACTTCGATGACATCATAGTCAAGATGAGGAAGGCCTCCGACCTCCTTTCCGACCTTGAAGCGACGTTCCGATGTCTCAAGGCGAAAGGCGTGAAGCTTAATCCCGAAAAGTGTGTCTTCGGGGTCCCCCGAGGCATGCTCTTGGGGTTCATCGTCTCCGAGCGGAGCATCAAAGCCAACCCGGAGAAGATTGTAGCCATCACCAGCATGGGGCCAATCAAGGACTTGAAAGGCGTACAGAGTGTCATGGGATGTCTCGCGGCTCTGAGCCGCTTCATCTCCCGCCTCGGCGAAAGAGGTCTGCCTCTGTACCGCCTCTTAAGGAAAGCTGAGTGCTTCGCTTGGACCCCCGAGGCCGAGGAAGCCCTCGGGAACCTGAAGTCGCTCCTCACGAATGCGCCCATCTTGGTGCCCCCGCTACCGGAGAAGCCCTCTTGATCTACGTCGCCGCAACCACCCAGGTGGTTAGCGCCGCGATCGTGGTTGAGAGACGAGAAGAAGGGCATGCATTGCCCGTCCAGAGGCCAGTCTACTTCATCAGTGAGGTACTGTCCGAGACCAAGATCCGCTACCCACAAATCCAGAAGCTGCTGTACGCGGTGATCCTGACACGGCGGAAGTTGCGACACTACTTCGAGTCTCATCCGGTGACTGTGGTGTCATCCTTCCCCCTGGGAGAGATCATCCAGTCCCGAGAGGCCTCGGGTAGGATTGCGAAGTGGGCGGTGGAGATCATGGGCGAGACGATCTCGTTCGCCCCTCAGAAGGCCATCAAGTCCCAGGTCTTGGCGGACTTCGTGGCTGAATGGGCCGACACCCAGCTCCCGACGGCTCCGATCCAACCGGAGCTCTGGACCATGTTTTTCGATGGGTCGCTGATGAAGACGGGGGCCGGCGCAGGCCTCCTCTTCGTCTCGCCCCTCGGGAAGCACCTACGCTACGTGCTACGCCTCCACTTCCCGGCGTCCAACAACGTGGCTAAGTACGAGGCTCTGATAAACGGGTTGCGAATCGCCATCGAGCTATGGGTCCGACGCCTCGACGCTCGCGGTGACTCGCAGCTCGTCATCGACCAAGTCATGAAGAACTCCCACTGCCACGACCCGAAGATGGAAGCCTACTGCGATGAGGTTCGGCGCCTGGAAGACAAGTTCTACGGGCTCGAGCTCAACCACATCGCCCGACGCTACAACGAGACTGCGGACGAGCTGGCTAAAATAGCCTCGGGACGAACAACAGTTCCCCCGGACGTATTCTCCCGAGACCTGCATCAACCCTCCGTCAAGACCGAGGACACGCTCGAGCCCGAGGCACCTTCGGCTCCGCCCGAGCACCTTCGGCTGAGTCCGAGGTATCCTCGGCTCAGTCCAAGATACCCTCGGCCCAGTCCGAGGTACCCTCGGCACGGTCCGAGGTACCCTCGGCTCAGCCCGAGGTACCCTCGGCCCCCGAGGGTGAGGCACTGCGCGTCGAGGGGGAACAGAGCGAGGTCACGCCTAATCAAAGCTGGCAGACCCCGTACCTGCAATATCTCCACCGAGGAGAGCTGCCCCTTGACCAAGCCGAAGCTCGGCGGTTGGCGCGGCGCGCCAAGTCTTTCGTTTTGCTGGGAGATGGGGAGGAGCTCTATCACCGCAGCCCCTCAGGCATCCTCCAGCGATGCATTTCCATCGCCGAAGGCCAGCAGCTCTTGCAAGAGATACACTCGGGGGCTTGCGACCATCACGCAGCACCTCGAACCCTCGTTGGAAACGCCTTCCGACAGGGATTCTACTGGCCGACGGCGGTGGCCGACGCTACTAGAATTGTCCGCACCTGCGAAGGGTGTCAGTTCTACGCAAGGCAGACCCACCTGCCCGCTCAGGCTCTGCAGACCATACCCATCACCTGGCCGTTTGCTGTGTGGGGTCTGGACCTCGTTGGCCCCTTGCAGAAGGCACCCGGGGGCTACACGCACCTGTTGGTCGCCATCGACAAATTCTCCAAGTGGATCGAGGTCCGACCCCTAAATAGCATCAGGTCCGAACAGGCGGTGGCGTTCTTCACCAACATCATCCATCGCTTTGGGGTCCCGAACTCCATCATCACCGACAACGGCACCCAGTTCACTGGCAGAAAGTTCCTAGACTTCTGCGAGGATCACCACATCCGGGTGGACTGGGCTGCCGTGGCTCACCCCATGACGAATGGGCAAGTGGAGCGAGCTAATGGTATGATCCTGCAAGGACTCAAGCCTCGGATCTACAACGACCTCAACAAGTTCGGCAAGCGGTGGATGAAGGAACTCCCCTCGGTGGTCTGGAGTCTGAGGACAACGCTGAGCCGAGCCACGGGCTTCACACCGTTCTTTCTAGTCTATGGGGCTGAGGCCATCTTGCCCACAGACCTAGAATACGGTTCCCCGAGGGCGAGGGCCTACACCGACCAAAGCAACCGAGCCAACCGAGAAGACTCACTGGACCAGCTGGAGGAGGCTTGGGACATGGCCTTACTACACTCGGCGCGGTACCAGCAGTCCCTGCGACGCTACCACGCCCGAGGGGTTAGGTCCCGAGACCTCCAGGTAGGCGACCTGGTGCTTTGGCTGCGACAAGACGCCCGAGGGCGGCACAAACTCACGCCTCCCTGGGAAGGGCCGTTCGTCATCGCCAAGGTCCTGAAGCTCGGAACGTACAAGCTGGCCAACAGCCAAGGCGAGGTCTACAGCAATGCTTGGAACATCCAACAGCTACGTTGCTTCTACCCTTAAGATGCTTTCAAGTTGCTCGTATACCTCGTTCACACACCAAGTCTGGTCGTCAAGGAAGGGTCAGCCTTGCCTCGGCAAAGCCCGACCCTCCCTCGGGGGCTAGAAGGGGGCAACCCCCTCTACGTCAAAATTTTCCTCGAAAAAAGAAAAAAATCTTTTTTGCCAGAATGTCTTTCGTGCTCTTCGACTACTTCAAAAGTGGATCCTAAAAATGACGGAGTACACGTAAGCAGCCAAGGCTGACCGAGCCGAGGGACTCCTACGCCTCCGGGATACGGATACCTCACTCATCACCTTCTGCGATAAGTAACTCGCGTTCGGATAAGTGACTCCACGGACCGAACAAGTCTTCATGCTCGAGAGCTCCTCTACCGAAATGATTTTTCGGACCTTCTCGACTGCGTCGGTAACAGAACCCTATGGATGAGTAAGAGCGCGCGTAAGCGTCAAGGCCGACCGAGCCGAGGGATTCTTACGCCTCCGGGATACGGATACCTCACTCATCGCCTTCCGTGAAAAGCAACTCTTGCCCGCACAAACAATTCTGTTACCGACAAATGAGTCCGGATACTGGAAACAAGAGGAAAAGGAACGCAGCTTTACAACACGACGACGGTGTGTTTAGGCCTCGGCGGCCGCAGAAAACATACACACACTACAAGACAACCTGATCCTGCAGGCTCGGACGTCGACAGCCGAAGGGGGCAGCAGCACCCTCGGCATCAACTACACCTTCGGCGGGGTCTGACCTAGCCTCGGACGGCGACGCGGTCGGAGGGCCCCCACTCTGAAGGACGACATCAGCACCACGCCCGGGCCATCGTCGCCAGGGTCTTCTTCGAGAATCCGGCCCAAGCAGGCGGCTCGGCCGGCCACCCCGAGGCCTCGCCCAGCTGACCCCCAAAGACATCAGCTCGGCTTGTGGCCTCGGCAGCTCAACTCCGGCGTCGGTTCCGCCAGTGGACGACCCGGCCAGGCTCTAGCCAACTACACCTCCTTTTCGAAGCCAACTCTGCCTCCGTCCGTGCTGACACCGCTACCTCCGGCTTCGGCTCATCGAAGGGCGGCCGAGGGGTTCCTTTAACTAAGCAAGAGGGGTCTCGGACTGCAAGGCCGACCGAGCCGAGGGACTCCTACTCCTCTGGGATACGGATACCTCACTCGTCACCTTTGCACGAGGCAACTCACGCTCGGTGAAGCGGTCCAGACAATCAAGGCGAGTCTCAGTGCTCGAAATGAAGAAAAAACATGGCTCCGTGCCGAAAATACATACATGTTCAGGCCTCGACAGCCGCATTGAACAAAACACCGGCACTTAAGGTGCCTTTACAAACGGAACTCCGGTTCCACCTCCGCAGGTACGAACAACCCCACGCGACTGGGGGGGCCTGCGGAGCAACAGAAGACCGACGAACGGCTCGCCGTCGCCCGCCCCGGCAGCGGCAACGACGACGACTTCTGCCCTGGAGGGCCGAACAGCAGCAGTGATGACCTCAGGGCGGATGCTGCTGCCATGAGGCCCTCGCCCATGCCCCCAACTCGAGAGGCAAGGACGGGCAGAAGGCCGAAGAGTTGGAGGTCAGTCTGTGGGTGGCGCCGGCTAGCTCGTCGGCGGCGGAACCTCTTCTAGCTGCCGTGGCGGAAGGCGGCACCGGGAGCGGCTCCGAAGCCGCTCGGCTCAGAGAGCCGGGCACGCGGCAGCTGCCCATGCCATGAATGGCGGACGCCCTTCCCCCCGATCACTAAGGGAAGGAGCGGGCCGCCGCCCGCACAGGGACCGACCCCAACTCGGCACACTCCCCTCCCCAGCACTGATGATGAACATCCTTGAAGCTGAGGGAGGGGCAGAGGCTGCAGCCCGGCTCGCTTCTCCCCGCCATCAAGCTGGAGGTCACCGTCTTGGGTGACCACCAGCGAGGGGATGCAGCCGGGCTGCACGATGAAAATCCTTGAAGCCGAACGATGGCTGAAAGGTACCAACTTCCACGAAGTTGCGTTACTCCGACGACAAGACAGAAGGGTTCCGGGCGTCCCCCGCCCGGGGGCTCGGAAGGTGGAAAGACACGATGCATGAGGGGAGCGCGAAGGCATGGTTGCCCTCCAAGGGGGTCGCCCCCCTTTTAAAGGCGACTCTCTCCACTTGCGTCCTCAACCGTTGCGGGTTGAGTCTTCTCCAACACGCTCCAAGATTCTCCCCCCCCCACGGCGCGGGGGCTGGGTCCCGCATGTCATGCAAGCCGGTCCAGGGGAGAAGAAGCCAACCCGCCGCGCGCGCGGTGCATGCAACCACCCGACGGTTACAAGCACTCCTCCACTTTCGCCCAGACCAGCGGGCGAAAGGGCGAACAGCCATGCAGGCGGCATGCAACCGTGCCAAGTGAGCACGCCCCTTCGACTCCAATGAGCCCAGCATGGAGGTCCAGGCCCACGCGTCATGCAACCGGCACGTCGGTTGCTACGTGTGAGCAACTGCACCGCCACTCACGCCACTACCGCGCCTCCTCGACTGTGGAGTCAATACCGCGACTCGAGGCAACCCTGCAGTGCCAGCCAAGCGCGACGGTCAAATGCGGTCAAAATTGGGCCGGCAGTAATGGCGGTGACAGGCGGGCAGAAGCAGCGGTCACGTCGTCAGCCAAGCTCACGTCCCATCCGGGGGCTGCGGGGGAGCCCTCTCCCACGGCGTGAAGACGGTGCGCCCGTGATCCGTTCCTCAAACGGCGCGCGCACGCGCAACGACCACCTCGCGAACCACTCGCCCTGTCGCATTAACTCCGTGGCAGGACATGCGGCGCCTCAGGCGGAAGAAGCAAGTGGCGCTTCGCCTTCGCCATAATAACCGCGTCGAAAAAGGTACGCCACGTCATTCGACTTCGTATCCTTTTCCTTTTCCTCTTTCTCTCTCTCTTACAATAGGGACCGGGAAAGAGGGACACCCTGAAAAGGACCCTTCTCCGTGAAGGAAACAGGCTCCGAGCCTCCCTACTGATCAGAGGTTCGAAGGCCGGCCCCTCGGAGGGGTTCAACGGCCGCCTCAGATCGATTGGGTTCTGCGCCCACTACTGGTCAGAGGTTCGATGGCCGGCCCCTCGAAGGGTTCAACGGCCGCCTCAGGCCACTCGGGCCCCGCGCCCACTACTGATCAGGGGTTCGTAGGCTGGCCCTCGAAGGGTTCACAGTCGCCTCAGACACAGAGCGAGGGATGACCCTTGGTACGTTCGATACATAACCAAGGCTCGGGCTACGCTCCTGAGGTACCCTAGGACATTTCCGAGACCAGCGGGAGCGATCTTGTAACGGAATCCCATCAGAGGGAGGCATCGAGCCCTCGGACCCCGTCAAAGGGGACCGGGTTCGGCAGATCACCCGCAGGTACTTTTGGAGCGCGCCTCCGGGCCTCTAGCCGACCCCTAGCAAATGGGGCACGGGCGTCCGCTCGGATTACCCGCCAGCAGCTCACCGGAATGTAATACTCAAAATTGTGTACAAGGAATATATAGTGTTCTCCTTATTTGATGTGCCTCATTTGCATCATAAAAAGAGCATACACAAAATTTGGAGTATAATTCAAACAAATGATAAAAAAAAGAATGCATCACGTTGGAGTTTATATGTTTGTGCATTAAATAAAATAATAATGTTAATGGTAATAGGATAATAATTACTAGAAGTTGAATTAAGCCCTAAATTAAACCTAGGGTTTTTGAAAATGGGAAGAAGAGAAATGATATATAAAAAAAGATATAAATAATATAATTATATCTCTAAAAACTTGTATTTTAACTTCACCATATGATTTCGGAATAAATTTGGCCTAAGTTTGATTCGAAATTTGAATTCAAATTGGAGTTGAAAATAGAGAGGAAAAGGAATAGAAAATAAAAAGAATAAAACAAAACCAGCCTCATGGGCCGCCATACCCCAATCTGGCCCATCTAGGGGAAACCCCTCCACCGCGCGGCCCAGCTTTTCCGCGCCCACTCGCGCGTGCCACTGACCCGTGGGCCCCCGCATGCAGCCTCACCACTTCTCTCACGCGCTCATCCGTTTGGCTGACCGGTGGACCCTCGCCGTCAGCGCTTTCTTCTCAACAGAGCTTCCGAACATGCCGCGGGCACCCCACGACCCCGCAGTCACCTCGGCAGGTGGTTGCAACCATCGGTCCGTCTTTCCCTCGCGTAGCTCGGACTCCCCAGCCCTTAAGGAGTGGGCGCGGACCCTCTTCTTTTCCCGTGCCAAGTGAGCGAATAGAGCAGACCACGCGAGAGAGAAGAGAGAGAGATTTGAAGCCGCCATTGTAGATCCTCACCGGCATTGGGTCTGGGCCCATGCCAAGCCTCCTGGGCGCTTCTTGAGTCGCGCGGAAGACGTCCGAGTTACCCCCAAGTCAGCTCGGTGGTCGGATCTCCACCAATTTCTCGCCGGAGGCAAGCATCGGCGCGGATCCGCACTCCACCGCGGCCCGGTCACCGTCGTGCGCCACCCTCGGTGAGAGGACTAACCTAGTTCCGCTTTCACATCAATTACGTGTTGCGCCTGTCAATTTTGAATTTGAGCACTCGAATGCTATCCGACCCTTCGCCGGCCATGGTGCTGCCGCGGAAGCGGGCGCCGTTGCTACCTGGGCTCGAGGGTGGGTGAAGGCGCCGGGGCCGTTGATTCTTTGATCCACGGTGGAGATTGATTCGGGGTACCGCTTCACGATGCGGTGATCCTTGCCGTTGATTGACCGATGCGGGATCCGATGGCCACGGGTGCATCGACTTAGTTTAAATCCGGACCGTAGGAGATAGATCCTGTGGCCGCGAGCGCATACCGGTTCGGTTAGACTGGATTTAATCCTAGCGGTTAGTTTTTGATCGAGCGGCTCACAGTGAACCATACCCCTTCACCATGCCTGTTTTGTTAAAAAGCCCCTGAACGATGTTAGATTTAAACCCGCCGTCCTTGGCCACTGTGCGCTGAGTCTAGAAAATATTTCATCGTAGCCCCTGGTTTTTCTGAAAATTGAGGCCCAGTCCAGAGACGTTTAAAAACAGAGAAAATAATATTAGAAATTCATTTTTAATACAAAAACAATTCTAGAAACTTGTATAAATCATAGAAAATCCATTTTTAGTCCAAATTGATCCATTCCAGTTCCTAAATTTTTATAATATTATAGTCTAACCATTAGTGTCTTTGTTTTAACATGAAAGATGATTTAAAATTTATCTAGCACTTAATCTTGTATTAAGCACATAAAACATTAGAAAATCCATAACTTAAAATCTATAACTCCAAATTTAATGATTCCAGTTCCTGTGATCATATTTTAATGTCTATTTTATTACTGTATATTCCATTTGCATGTTTGATGTGATGTTAATTTATGCTATACTATGTATGTATTGTGTTGATGCGAGTAGACGAGCAAGCCACTGTGGAATCTGAGGTTCAGCAAGTAGAGATAGCTGAGCAGGAGCTCGTTGAAGGCAAGTTGTGCCCTTGATCACTTCTTTTACCCATTTATGTTCTTATTATTCATAATGATCTGCATAGGTTAATTTTGATGGGACTCAATAGGTTACCCTAGATTTGACTATCTTTATACCTTGTTCCATCACTGGTTTTACTACTAAATTTTTGGGTAGTACATGCTATTGCTTTATGTGGCTTTGGGTATAAAGATATTCATCACTTATTTTTATACTTGTTATTATCTGTTCATGATAAGATTATTATGTTAATGGGAACATGGAGAACCACCCGGGAAAACAGTGCTACCACAAGGGTTTAATGGGACGCCCTTGGCTGATTAACTAGGAAAGCTAGTGGAGGGCTACCTTACCTGAAAGGGGCAAGGGCAGTAGGGGAGTGGTCAGTGTAGGGAGGTCCTTGGGTTGATTTTGCTGCGATGGCGGTCAGACAAGAACCCTGCACTGGAGCTTCCTATAAACTGTAGCGGGTAGTCTGAAGCTAGTGGAACTTTGTAAAGGCCTCGTAGTGGTACCCTGCCTCGCTTCCTTGGTAGAGGTGTATGGGGTCTGATCAACTCTGTGGCAAATGGGTAACACGACTTGTGGGTAAAGATGCGCAACCTCTGCAGAGTGTAAAACTGGTATACTAGCCGTGCTCACGGTCATGAGCGGCTCGGATCCTCACATGATTAAATATGGAACTTAAATTTAATTTGACATTTGCATCGCATTTGGGATTATTTTACTATTACTTTTCTTTATTATTATTAAGGTTTGGTATTTACTTACACTTAGTAATTGCTAATAAAATTTTGACCAACTTATAAAAGCAATGCTCAGCCTCAGCCTTTATTTCATTGATCAGCCTTACACTACATGAACTCCCACCTTTGGTGAGTTCATGCCACATTATTCCCCACAACTTGTTGAGCGATGAACATGTGTGAGCTCACCCTTGCTGTCTCACACCCCCACAGGAGAAGAACAGGTGGTTCAGGAGGAGCCACAAGGCGAGGAGTATGATCTGATCTAGGTGGCGTTTCTCAGTTGACATTTGCGCCGACGATCCTTAGTTCGTTTTATGATTATTCTTTTATTTTGTATCAAGTCTTCCGCTATGTAATAAGTACTCTGATGTTTTATGACATTTATCTCTATACACTATGTTATTATATATGTTGTCTTCTTTGGCGCATGTATGAGATGCACCCGGCTTGTTCCTTAAAGCCCGGGTGTTACAGAAGTGGTATCAGAGGCAAATGTTGACTGTAGAACGGAACCTAGATAGAATGGACAAACCCTTATCTACTTATCTCATTCTGATTCATTCTACACTCACCTTACTCTGATTCTTTCTACACTTACCTTGATCCTGTCTCACCTTCTACTGTTCTACTCTGATCATTCTTATCTTCTCTATTCTAAGACAAGATGGATTTCAAACCTTGGAATCCCTACCCCTATGACATTTTTAAGAGATAGGAGACCTAAGACGAAATTAAAACTATTTTCGCTATTTAAAAAATGTTGTTTGATTGTTCTGCTGATAAATGTCCGATTTGCTTCTTTGATTGATTGAAATATTATATATGGACATCTTAGTATGTACCACTATAAGGTAATGAATTAGCTATGATAGATAAAACATTAAACTGCTTAGCTAATAAATCCCCCAAAGTCAAATGATTCGTAATTACTGCCTTGTCTACTATTCTCTTACTTTATGTATCTAACTCAGATGGTCAATATCAGGAGGGGTGGTGGAATTGATTTGCCTCCTAATCGACACACTCGGTGGATATATAGACAACCTCAGCCACAGCCAGCAGAGATGAATCCTCCTAATCCTCCACCAGGCGGAGTTGACCCACTGGTTGCTGCTCAGATGGCGGTGATGCAGCAAATGGCGGACACTATGGCTGATATGCGTGCCCAGATGCAGCAAGAACGCCAGGAAATGCGTCAGGAAAGAGAAGATATATGCCAGGAGTTGCGCCAGGAGAGAGATGAGATACGCCAAGAAAGGAGGGCGCAACAACAGCAGCTGCAACAACAACTTCAACAACAGCAACAACAGCAGCAAGTGCCATTGCCTCCACCACCACCACCAGTTCCACCTCGTGATAAGCACCGGGAGTTTATGAGTCATAAGCCACCAACCTTCGCCAGCTCGCCAGATCCACTTGATGCAGATGATTGGCTGAAAGCAATTGAGAAGATGCTCAACATTGCCCAATGCTCAGACAGAGAAAGTTCTTTATGACTCGGGTCGTCTAACGGGTCCTGCTGCTGACTGGTGGGATTCTTATATTGCTGCCCACGATACTGCTGATACTATTACTTGGGCAAAGTTCAGTACACAATTCAGGAACTACCATATTCTAGCTGGTATGATAAAGATCAAGAAGAAGGAGTTTCTGTCATTGAAGCAAGGTAACATGTCAGTCAGCGAGTATAGAGACAAATTTATTCAGCTGTCGAGATATGCTCCAGAAGAAGTTGCTGAGGATGAGAGGAAGCAGGAGCATTTTATTGAAGGACTTAATGGACCTTTGCAGTATGCACTGGTTGCACACACCTTTCCATCATTTCAAAGGCTACTGGATAAGGCTCTTGCTATTGAACACAAGCGTGTTCAACTGGGTGATTTGAAGAGGAAGGCTATCTCACAGGGACAGGGTAGCAGCAGTGTTCGTCCCCGCTATGTTCCACCACAGGGTACACCTGAAAGGGAAATGTGCCCTTGGGCCATTTCTAAGTATTTTGGTGATTTAGTGCCCAACACAGGTGCCTAATTGTAAAATGGTGGACAAAGTACAAATCAAGGATAAAGGTATGTTTCTAAGCTTTAGTACATTGGTTTTGAGTACTAATATACACCGGACAGTGTCCGGTGCGCCAGGCTGACTCGGCGCGAAGTGGCCGCTCTCGGGAATTCGCCGACGGCGTACGGCTAAAATTCACCGGACTGTCCGGTGTGCACCGGACTGTCCGGTGAGCCAACGGTCGGCCGGGCCAACGGTCGGCCGCGCAATCTGCGCGGGACACGTGGCCGAGCCAACGGTCGGAAGACGGCACCGGACTGTCCGGTGTGCACCGGACATGTCCGGTGCGCCAACGGCTCCAGATCTGCCAACGGTCTGCAACGGTCGGCTTCGCTGTTTAAGGAAACAAATCGGGCACCGGACAGTGTCCGGTGTGCACCAGACTGTCTGGTGCCCCCGACGACAGAAGGCAGGGATAGCCTTCTAGATTTGCTCTCAACGGCTCCTAGCTACCTTGGGGCTATAAAAGGGGCCCCTAGGCGCATGGAGGAGAAACACAAGCAACCTTTGAGCATTCTTGATCATCCACACTCAGTCATTGCGCATTCGTTTGTCATTCTAAGTGATTCGAGCTCCGTTCTAGTGAGAACTTTGTGATACTCTTGTGAGCTCGATTCTTGGCCGTGTGTGTGTGCGTTTCGCTGTGGATTTGTGTGTGTTGCTTCCCTCCCTTACTCTGTGCTTCGTTGTGATCATATACTTGTAAGGGCAAGAGACTCCAATTTGTGGAGATTCCTTGCAAACGGGATAGTGAAAGGAAAAACAAAACACCGTGGTATTCAAGTGGGTCTTTGGACCGCTTGAGAGGGGTTGATTGCAACCCTCGTCCGTTGGGACGCCACAACGTGGAATAGGCAAGCGTTGGTCTTGGCCGAACCACGGGATAAACCACTGTGTCACCTCTGTGCTTGATCTCTTGTGGTATTGTGTTTTGTTGAGACTTCTCTTTAGCCACTTGGCAATTATTGTGCTAACACTTAACAAGTTTTTGTGGCTTAAGTTTCAAGTTTCACAGGATCACCTATTCACCCCCCCTCTAGGTGCTCTCAATTGGTATCGGAGCCGTTCTCTTCACAAAAGGGACTAACCGCCCGAAGAGATGGATCCTAAGGGGAAGGGAATTGTGATCAACGACAAAGAGAAGGAATCCTTCGTCAACGAGCCGAAGGACGACAAGCCTACCGACTCCGGCTCGGGCCATAGACGGAAGGAAGGGAAGAAGAAGAAGACGAGGCGCATCAAGGAGATCATCTACTACGACGATAGTGATGAATCCACTTCTTCCCAAAAGGACGACGACAACGACTACAGGAAGACGGTCAATTCGAACTTTTCATTTGATTATTCTCGTATTCCACATAGTTCGAATTCGCAATTGCTTTCCATTCCTCTTGGCAAACCTCCACACTTCGATGGGGAGGACTACGGATTTTGGAGTCACAAAATGTGCAGTCACTTATTCTCTCTCCATCCAAGCATATGGGAGATTGTGGAGAATGGAATGAAATTTGATAGCTCGGATAGCCCTGTGCTTATAAATGAACAAATTCATAGAAATGCACAAGCTACTACTGTTCTCTTAGCATCTTTGTGCAGGGAAGAGTACAATAAGGTGAGCGGCTTGGACAATGCCAAGCAGATATGGGACACCCTCAAGATCTCTCATGAGGGGAACGACATCACCATGCTCACCAAGATGGAGTTGGTGGAGGGCGAGCTTGGACGATTCGCCATGATAAGGGGAGAGGAGCCAACTCAAACTTACAACCGGCTCAAGACCCTTATCAACAAAATAAGGAGCTACGGAAGCACGCGTTGGACGGATCACGACGTCGTCCGCCTAATGCTCAGGTCCTTTACCGTTCTTGATCCTCATCTCGTGAACAATATTCGTGAGAATCCCAGGTACACGATGATGACGCCCGAGGAAGTACTTGGAAAATTCGTGAGCGGGCGGATGATGATCAAGGAGGCAAGATACGTCGACGACGCGTTGAACGGTCCACTCCACGAGCCTCAACCCATTGCTCTAAAGGCAACAAGGAGCAAGGAGTCGCTACCTAGCAAGGTGGCGCAAGTTGAGGCGGCCGGGCTCAATGATGAAGAGATGGCTCTCATCATCAAGAGATTCAAGACGGCGCTAAATGGTCGCAAGGGGCAGCCAAGCAAGACCAAGACAAAAGGGAAGCGCTCATGCTTCAAATGTGGTAAGGTTGGTCATTTTATTGCTAACTGTCCCGAAAATGATAGTGACCAGGAGCAAGGGAAAAATGGGAAGAGAGAGAACAAAAAGGTTTACAAGAAGGCCAAAGGCGAAGCACACCTTGGAAAGGAGTGGGATTCGGGTTGCTCGTCGTCCGACTCCGACGACGAAGGACTCGCCGCCACTGCCTTCAACAAATCGGCTCTCTTCCCCAACGAGCATCACACTTGCCTCATGGCAAGGGAAAAGAAGGTAATCACTCGTAATGCTAATACTTATGATTCTTCTAGTGATGATGAATCTAGTGAGAATGAAATTGATTACTCTAGTTTATTCAAGGGATTGGATAGAACTAAGATAGCTAAGATTAATGAGTTGATTGATGCCTTAAATGAAAAGGATAGAATCTTAGAGAAACAAGAAGACCTTTTATATGAAGAGCATGATAAATTTGTTAGTGCACAAAATTCACTTGCTCTAGAAGTTAAAAGAAATGGAATGCTTTCTTGTGAACTTTCTACTTGTAATGAAACCATTTCTTCTTTAAAAGGTGAAATTAATGTTTTAACTGCAAAACTAGAAGTAGCAAGTAACTCTTGTGTTGAAAATGTTACAATTTGCACTAGGTGTAAGGATTTTGATGCTTGTAGTGAACACTTAGTTTCAATTTCAAAACTAAATGATGAAGTGGCTAGTCTTAATGCCCAACTTAAGACTAGCAAGAGTGAAGTTGATAAAATAAAATTTGCAAGGGATGCCTACACGATTGGTAGACACCCCTCAATTAAGGATGGTCTTGGCTTCAAGAGAGATGCCAAGAACTTAACAAGCCATAAGACTCCCATCTTCGTCAAGGAGAAAGGGAAGGCCCCTA
The DNA here is from genome assembly GCA_029449295.1 of Zea luxurians. Classification (NCBI taxonomy): domain Eukaryota; kingdom Viridiplantae; phylum Streptophyta; class Magnoliopsida; order Poales; family Poaceae; genus Zea; species Zea luxurians. The sequence continues at coordinate 30,362,239 of JAOPSE010000001.1, read as the reverse complement.
TGGCCAGTAGCGCTAAAAAGAACCATGCTTTCTTATACCATGATAGGAGACATGCTAGAAATGCTTATAATGATTTTGATTCACATGTTTATGATTCTCATGCCATGTTTGCTTCTAGTTCTTCCTATAAGCATGATAGAGATATGTGTAGGAGAAATGGTGTACATATGCCTAGGAGAAATTTTGCTCATGTTCCTAGAAAAGTTGTGAACAAACCTTCTACCATTTATTATGCTTGCAATGCTCCCTTTGCTATTTGTAGAAAGGGTAAGAAGGTAATTGCTAGGAAGTTAGGGGCAAGATGCAAGGGAGATAAAACTTGCATTTGGGTCCCTAAGGATATTTGTGCTAACCTTGCAGGACCCAACATAAGTTGGGTACCTAAGACCCAAGCCTAAATTTGCCTTGCAGGTTTATGCATCCGGGGGTTCAAGCTGGATTATCGACAGCGGATGCACAAACCATATGACGGGGGAGAAGAAAATGTTCACCTCCTACGTCAAAAATAAGGATTCCCAAGATTCAATTATTTTCGGTGATGGGAATCAAGGCAAGGTAAAAGGGTTAGGTAAAATTGCAATTTCTAATGAGCACTCAATTTCAAATGTGTTTTTAGTTGAGTCTCTTGGTTACAATTTGCTATCTGTTAGTCAACTATGCAACATGGGATATAATTGTCTTTTTACTAATGTAGATGTGTCTGTCTTTAGAAGATGTGATGGTTCACTAGCTTTTAAGGGTGTACTAGACGGCAAGCTTTACTTAGTTGATTTTTGCAAAAGAAGAGGCTGGTCTAGATGCATGCTTAATGGCTAAGACTTGCATGGGCTAGCTGTGGCATCGCCGCTTAGCACATGTGGGGATGAAGAACCTCCACAAGCTTCTAAAGGGAGAACACGTGATAGGTCTAACAAATGTTTATTTCGAAAAAGATAGACCTTGTGCAGCTTGTCAAGCAGGTAAACAAGTGGGAGGAGCACATCACAGCAAGAATGTGATGACCACATCAAGACCTCTGGAGCTGCTACATATGGACCTCTTCGGACCCGTCGCCTATCTAAGCATAGGAGGAAGTAAGTATGGTCTGGTTATTATTGATGACTTTTCTCGCTTCACTTGGGTGTTCTTTTTGCAGGATAAGTCTGAAACACAAGGAACCCTCAAGCGCTTCCTCAGGAGAGCTCAAAATGAGTTTGAGCTCAAGGTGAAGAAGATAAGGAGCGACAACGGGTCCGAGTTCAAGAACCTTCAAATGGAGGAGTTTCTTGAGGAGGAAGGAATCAAGCACGAGTTCTCCGCTCCCTACACACCACAACAAAATGGTGTGGTAGAGAGGAAGAACAGGACATTAATCGATATGGCGAGGACGATGCTTGGAGAATTCAAGACCCCCGAGTGCTTTTGGTCGGAAGCCGTGAACACGGCTTGCCACGCCATCAACAGGGTCTACCTTCATCGACTCCTCAAGAAGACTTCGTATGAGCTACTAACCGGTAACAAACCCAATGTATCGTACTTTCGTGTATTTGGGAGCAAGTGCTACATTCTAGTAAAGAAGGGCAGAAATTCTAAGTTTGCTCCCAAAGCTGTAGAAGGGTTTTTATTAGGTTATGATTCAAATACAAAGGCGTATAGGGTCTTCAACAAATCATCGGGTTTGGTTGAAGTCTCTAGCGACGTTGTATTTGATGAGACTAATGGCTCTCCAAGAGAGCAAGTTGTTGATTGTGATGATGTAGATGAAGAAGATGTTCCGACGGCCGCTATACGAACCATGGCGATTGGAGACGTTCGGCCACAGGAACAAGATGAACAAAATCAACCTCCTTCCTCAACAACGGTGCATCCCCCAACTCAAGACGATGAACAGGTTCATCAACAGGAGGCGTGTGATAAAGGGGGAGCACAAGATGATCATGTGATGGAGGAAGAAGCGCAACCGGCACCTCCAACCCAAGTTCGAGCAATGATTCAAAGGGATCATCCCGTCGACCAAATTCTGGGTGACATTAGCAAGGGAGTAACTACTCGGTCTCGATTAGTTAATTTTTGTGAACATTACTCCTTTGTCTCCTCTATTGAGCCTTTCAGGGTAGAGGAGGCCTTGCTAGATCCGGATTGGGTGTTGGCCATGCAGGAGGAACTTAACAACTTCAAGCGCAATGAAGTTTGGACGCTGGTGCCTCGTCCCAAGCAAAATGTTGTGGGAACCAAGTGGGTGTTCCGCAACAAACAAGACGAGCACGGAGTGGTGACAAGGAACAAGGCTCGACTTGTGGCAAAAGGTTATGCCCAAGTCGCAGGTTTGGACTTTGAGGAGACTTTTGCTCCTATGGCTAGGCTAGAATCAATTCGTATCTTGCTAGCATATGCCGCTCACCATTCTTTCAGGTTGTACCAAATGGATGTGAAGAGCGCTTTCCTCAACGGACCAATAAAGGAGGAGGTGTACGTAGAGCAACCCCCTGGCTTCGAGGATGAGCGGTACCCCGACCACGTGTGTAAGCTCTCTAAGGCGCTCTATGGACTTAAACAAGCCCCAAGAGCATGGTATGAATGCCTTAGAGATTTCTTAGTTGCTAATGCTTTCAAGGTTGGGAAAGCCGATCCAACTCTTTTCACTAAGACTTGTGATGGTGATTTGTTTGTGTGCCAAATTTATGTCGATGACATAATATTTGGTTCTACTAACCAAAAGTCTTGTGAAGAGTTTAGCAGGGTGGTGACGTAGAAATTCGAGATGTCGATGATGGGCGAGTTGAACTACTTCCTTGGGTTCCAAGTGAAGCAACTCAAGGACGGCACCTTCATCTCCCAAACGAAGTACACGCAAGATCTGCTAAAGAGGTTTGGGATGAAGGACGCCAAGCCTGCAAAGACGTCGATGGGAACCGACGGACACACCGACCTCAACAAAGGAGGTAAGTCCGTTGATCAAAAAGCATACCGGTCCATGATAGGTTCTTTGCTTTACTTATGTGCTAGTAGACCGGATATTATGCTTAGCGTATGCATGTGTGCTAGATTTCAATCCGATCCTAAGGAGTGTCACTTGGTGGCGGTGAAGCGAATTCTTAGATATTTAGTCGCTACGCCTTGCTTCGGGATCTGGTATCCAAAGGGGTCTAACTTTGACTTGATTGGGTACTCAGATTCCGACTATGCTGGATGTAAGGTCGATAGGAAGAGTACATCGGGGACGTGCCAATTCTTAGGAAGGTCCCTGGTGTCATGGAACTCTAAGAAACAAACCTCCGTTGCCCTATCCACTGCTGAGGCCGAGTATGTTGCCGCAGGACAGTGTTGCGCGCAACTACTTTGGATGAGGCAAACCCTCTGGGACTTTGGCTACAATCTGAGCAAAGTCCCACTCCTATGTGACAATGAGAGTGTTATCCGAATAGCGGAAAATCCTGTTGAGCACAGCCGCACAAAGCACATAGACATCCGGCATCACTTTTTGAGAAACCACCAGCAAAAGGGAGATATCGAAGTGTTTTATGTTAGCACCGAGAACCAGCTAGCCGATATCTTTACCAAGCCTTTAGATGAGAAGACCTTTTGCAGGTTGCGTAGTGAGCTCAATATCTTAGATTCGCGGAACTTGGATTGAAATGTAGCATACATGTGTTTATGCCCTTGATCATGTTCATTCTACATTTTGTTGCTTATTACGGTGCTCAAGTTGTACGAACACTCCCTGGACCTCACAAGTGAGAGCACCTAGAGGGGGGGGGTGAATAGGTGATCCTGTAAAAACTTCAAACTTAAGCCACAAAAACTTGTTAAGCGTTAGCACGATTATTGCCAAGTGGCTAAGGTGAAGTCTCAACAAAACACAGTACCACAAGAAAATCAAGCACAGGGGTGACACAGTGGTTTTATCCCGTGGTTCGGCCAAGCCAATGCTTGCCTACTTCCACGTTGTGGCGTCCCAACGGACGAGGGTTGCAATCAACCCCTCTCAAGCGGTCCAAAGACCCACTTGAATACCACGGTGTTTTGTTGTTCCTTTCACTATCCCGTTTGCAAGGAATCTCCACAAATTGGAGTCTCTTGCCCTTACAAGTATGATCACAAAGAAAGCACAGAGTAAGGGAGGGAAGCAACACACACAAATCCACAGCGAAACGCGCACACACACGGCCAAGAATCGAGCTCACAAGACTATCTCAGAGTTCTCACTTAGAACAGAGCTCGAATCACTTAGAAACACAAACGAATGCGCAGAGACTTAGTGTGGATGATCAAGAATGCTCAAGAGTTGCTTGTGTATCTCCTCCATGCGCCTAGGGGCTCCTTTTATAGCCCCAAGGCAGCTAGGAGCCGTTGAGAGCAAATCCGGAAGGCCATCCTTGCCTTCTGTCGTCGGGGGCACCGGACAGTCCGGTGCACACCGGACACTGTCCGGTGCCTGATTTGTTTCCTTAAACGGCGAAGACGACCGTTGCAGACCGTTGGCAGATCTGGCGCCGTTGGCGCACCGGACATGTCCGGTGCACACCGGACAGTCCGGTGCCGTCTTCCGACCGTTGGCTCCGCCACGTGTCCCGCGCAGATTGCGCGGCCGACCGTTGGCCGGGCCGACCGTTGGCTCACCGGACAGTCCGGTGCACACCGGACAGTCCGGTGAATTTTAGCCGTACGCCGCCGGCCAATTTCCCGAGAGCGGCCAGTTTGAGCCAAGTCGGCCTGGCGCACCGGACACTGTCCGGTGCACACCGGACAGTCCGGTGCTCCAGACCGAACTGAGCCAAGTCATTTCCTCCTCTTCTCTCTTCTTCTTCTTTCTGTTTCTAACACTTAGACAAATACATTAGTACACAAAACCAATGTACTAAGGCTTAGAAACATACCTTTACTTCATGATTTGCACCTTGTTCATCCATGTTCATAAATTCACAATTAAGCACATGTGTTGGCACTCAATCACCAAAATACTTAGAAATGGCCCAAGGGCACATTTCCCTTTCAATCTCCCCCTTTTTGGTGATTTATGCCAACACAACATAAAGCAACTAGAACAAGTGCAAACTCTCTTCAAATAAAATAAATTTAAGTTTTATTCAATTTTGGCATATATGGATCATCCTTTGCCACCACTTGGTTTGTTTTTGCAAATCAAACTCAAATCTCTATCTCTAAGTTAAACACACATGTTTAAGCAAAAAGAGAGTCATTCCAAAAGAGATTGATCAAAGATTTTCAAAAACTCCCCCTTTTTCCCATAATCAATACTTCTCCCCACAAGAAGCCAACTTTTGACAAGAGAGACAACATAAGAATTTTGACAAACCAAAAACTCTATTCTACTATTTCCAAAATCTCTCAAGTGGTAGCTGATCCATTTATTGCTTTGGCCTTTATTTTCTCCCCCTTTGGCATCAAGCACCAAAACGGGATCAATTTTGGCCCTTTAATCCCATTGCCTCACCAAAATCTTCACTTAAGAGCAAATGGCAATAAGAGTTAATGAGATGAACTTGGAATAAGTTACCCCTCATCGGAGTGCAGTGGAAGTCTTTCATGGTCCAAGTCCACCTTTTCCCTTTCAATTCTCCTTTGTGACTAAAACAAGCAAACTCAAACATATGGTTAGTCTCAAAGGGTCAAGTTGTAACACATCTCCCCCTAAACATGTGCATCACATTGCAACGGACTTGTGAGGTCCGGGGAGTGTTTGTACAACTTGAGCACCATAATAAGCAACAAAAATGCAGAAAGGAACATGATCAAAAGCATGAATACATGTATGCTACAATTCAATCCAAGTTCCGCGAATCTAAGACATTTAGCTCACTACGCAGCCTGCAAAAGGTCTTCTCATCTAAAGGCTTGGTAAAGATATCGGCTAGCTGGTTCTCGGTGCTAACATAAAACACTTCGATATCTCCCTTTTGCTGGTGGTCTCTCAGAAAGTGATGCCGGATGTCAATGTGCTTTGTGCGGCTGTGCTCAACAGGATTTTCCGCTATTCGGATAGCACTCTCATTATCACATAGGAGTGGGACTTTGCTCAGATTGTAGCCAAAGTCCCTGAGGGTTTGCCTCATCCAAAGTAGTTGCGCGCAACACTGACCTGCGGCAACGTACTCGGCCTCAGCGGTGGATAGGGCAACGGAGGTTTGTTTCTTAGAGTTCCATGACACCAGGGACCTTCCTAAGAATTGGCACGTCCCTGATGTACTCTTCCTATCGACCTTACATCCAGCATAGTCAGAATCTGAGTACCCAATTAAGTCAAAGTTAGACCCTTTTGGATACCAGATCCCGAAGCAAGGCGTAGCGACTAAATATCTAAGAATTCGCTTCACCGCCACCAAGTGACACTCCTTAGGATCGGATTGAAATCTACCACACATGCATACGCTAAGCATAATATCCGGTCTACTAGCACATAAATAAAGTAAAGACCCTATCATTGACCGGTATGCTTTTTGATCAACGGACTTACCTCCTTTGTTGAGGTCAGTGTGTCCGTCGGTTCCCATCGGAGTCTTTGCGGGCTTGGCGTCCTTCATCCCAAACCGCTTTAGCAGATCTTGCGTGTACTTCATTTGGGAGATGAAGGTGCCGTCCTTGAGTTGCTTCACTTGGAACCCAAGGAAGTAGTTCAACTCGCCCATCATCGACATCTCGAATTTCTGCGTCATCACCCTGCTAAACTCTTCACAAGACTTTTGATTAGTAGAACCAAATATTATGTCATCGACATAAATTTGGCATACAAACAAATCACCATCACATGTCTTAGTGAAAAGAGTTGGATCGACTTTCCCAATCTTGAAAGCATTAGCAATTAAGAAATCTCTAAGGCATTCATACCATGCTCTTGGGGCTTGCTTAAGTCCATAGAGCGCCTTAGAGAGCTTACATACGTGGTCGGGGTACCGCTCATCCTCGAAGCCAGGGGGTTGCTCCACGTACACCTCCTCCTTTATTGGCCCGTTGAGGAAAGCGCTCTTTACATCCATTTGGTACAACCTGACAGAATGGTGAGCGGCATATGCTAGCAGGATACGAATGGACTCTAGCCTAGCCATAGGAGCAAAAGTTTCCTCAAAGTCCAAACCTGCGACTTGGGCATAACCTTTTGCCACAAGTCGAGCCTTGTTCCTCGTCACCACCCCGTGCTCGTCCTGTTTGTTGCGAAAAACCCACTTGGTTCCCACAACATTTTGCTTTGGACGAGGCACCAGCGTCCAAACTTCATTGCGCTTGAAGTTGTTAAGTTCCTCCTGCATGGCCAACACCCAATCCGGATCTAGCAAGGCCTCCTCTACCCTGAAAGGCTCAATAGAGGAAACAAAAGAGTAATGTTCACAAAAATTAACTAATCGAGATCGAGTAGTTACTCCCTTGCTAATGTCACCCAGAATTTGGTCAACGGGATGATCCCTTTGAATCATCGCCCGAACTTGGGTTGGAGGTGCCGGTTGCGCTTCTTCCTCCATCATATGATCATCTTGTGCTCCCCCTTGATCACACGCCTCCTTTTGATGAACCTGTTCATCGTCTTGAGTTGGGGGATGCACCGTCGTTGAGGAAGAAGGTTGATCTCGTTCATCTTGTTCCTGTGGCCGAACGTCTCCAATCGCCATGGTTCGTATAGCGGCCGTTGGAACATCTTCTTCATCTACATCATCAAAATCAACAACTTGCTCTCTTGGAGAGCCATTAGTCTCATCAAATACAACGTCGCTAGAGACTTCAACCAAACCCGATGATTTGTTGAAGACTCTATACGCCTTTGTATTTGAATCATAACCTAATAAAAACCCTTCTACAGCTTTGGGAGCAAATTTAGAATTTCTACCCTTCTTCACTAGAATGTAGCACTTGCTCCCAAAAACACGAAAGTAAGATACATTGGGTTTGTTACCGGTTAGTAGCTCATACGAAGTCTTCTTGAGGAGTCGATGAAGGTAGACCCTGTTGATGGCGTGGCAAGCCGTGTTCACGGCTTCCGACCAAAAGCACTCGGGGGTCTTGAACTCTCCGAGCATCGTCCTCGCCATATCGATTAACGTCCTGTTCTTCCTCTCTACCACACCATTTTGCTATGGTGTGTAGGGAGCGGAGAACTCGTGCTTGATCCCTTCCTCCTCAAGAAACTCCTCCATTTGAAGGTTCTTGAACTCGGACCCGTTGTCGCTTCTTATCTTCTTCACCTTGAGCTCAAACTCATTTTGAGCTCTCCTGAGGAAGCGCTTGAGGGTCCCTTGGGTTTCAGACTTATCCTGCAAAAAGAACACCCAAGTGAAGCGGGAAAAGTCATCAACAATAACTAAACCATACTTACTTCCTCCTATGCTTAGATAGGCGACGGGTCCGAAGAGGTCCATATGCAGCAGCTCCAGAGGTCTTGACGTGGTCATCACATTTTTGCTGTGATGTGCTCCTCCCACTTGTTTACCTGCCTGACAAGCTGCACAAGGTCTATCTTTTTCGAAATAAACATTTGTTAGACCTATCACGTGTTCTCCCTTTAGAAGCTTGTGGAGGTTCTTCATCCCCACATGTGCTAAGCGGCGATGCCACAGCCAGCCCATGCAAGTCTTAGCCATTAAGCATGCATCTAGACCGGCCTCTTCTTTTGCAAAATCAACTAAATAAAGCTTGCCGTCTAGTACACCCTTAAAAGCTAGTGAACCATCACATCTTCTAAAGACAGACACATCTACATTTGTAAATAAACAATTATATCCCATTTGACATAATTGACTAACAGATAGCAAATTATATCCAAGACTCTCCACTAAGAATACATTTGATATAGAATGCTCATTAGAAATTGCAATTTTACCTAACCCTTTTACCTTGCCTTGATTCCCATCACCGAATATAATTGAATCTTGGGAATCCTTATTCTTGACGTAGGAGGTGAACATCTTCTTCTCCCCCGTCATATGGTTTGTGCATCCGCTGTCGATAATCCAGCTTGAACCCCCGGATGCATAAACCTGCAAGGCAAATTTAGGCTTGGGTCTTAGGTACCCAACTCATGTTGGGTCCTGCAAGGTTAGCACAAATATCTTTAGGGACCCAAATGCAAGATTTATCTCCCTTGCATCTAGCCCCTAATTTCCTAGCCACTACCTTCTTACCCTTTCTACAAATAGCAAAGGGAGCATTACAAGCATAATAAATGATAGAAGGTTCATTCACTACTTTCCTAGGAGCATGAATAACATTCTTTCTAGGTACATGAGCAATATCTCTCCTAGGCATATGCGCAACATTTCTCCTACTCATATCTCTATCATGCTTATGAGAGGAACTAGAGGCAAACATGGCATGAGAATCATAAACATGTGAATCAAAATCATTATAAGCATTTCTAGCATGTCTCCTATCATGGTATAAGAAAGCATGGTTCTTTTTAGCATTACTAGCCATAGGGGCCTTCCCCTTCTCCTTGACGAAGATGGGAGCCTTATGGCTTGTTAAGTTCTTGGCTTCCCTCTTGAAGCCAAGCCCATCCTTAATTGAGGGATGTCTTCCAATTGTATAGGCATCCCTTGCAAATTTTATCTTTTCAACTTCACTCTTGCTAGTCTTAAGTTGGGCATTAAGACTAGCCACTTCATCTTTTAGTTTTGAAATTGAAACTAAGTGTTTGCTACAAGTGTTAACATCAAAATCCTTACACCTAGTGCAAATTGTAACATTTTCAACACAAGACTTAGATTTATTTGTTACTTCTAATTTAGCATTTAAATCATGGTTAACACTTTGTAAAGTAGCAATGGTTTCATGACAAGAAGATATTTCACTAGAAAGCACTTCATTTCTTTTCACTTCTAAAGCATAAGATTTTTGTGCCTCTACAAACTTATCATGTTCATCATACAATAAATCCTCTTGCTTTTCTAAAAGCCTATCCTTTTCATTCAAAGCATCAATCAATTCATTGATTTTATCTATCTTAGATCTATCTAAGCCCTTGAACAAGCATGAGTAATCTATGTCATCATCACTAGACTCACTATCACTAGAAGAAGCATAAGTGGAGTCTTGAGTACTTACCTTCTTCTCCCTTGCCATAAGGCAAGTGAGACGCTCGTTGGGGAAGAGAGCCGATTTGTTGAAGGCAGTGGCGGCGAGTCCTTCGTTGTCGGAGTCGGAGGAGGAGCAATCCGAGTCCCACTCCTTTCCTAGATGCGCCTCGCCTTTTGCCTTCTTGTATTGCTTCTTCTTCTCTCTTTTGTTCCCCTTTTCCTGGTCACTTTCATTATCGGGACAGTTAGCGATAAAATGACCAAGCTTACCGCATTTGAAGCATGAGCGCTTCCCCTTGGTCTTGGTCTTGCTTGGCTGCCCCTTGCGACCATTTAGCGCCGTCTTGAATCTCTTGATGATGAGAGCCATCTCTTCATCATTGAGCCCGGCCGCCTCGACTTGCGCCACCTTGCTAGGTAGCGACTCCTTGCTCCTCGTTGCTTTTAGAGCAATGGGTTGAGGCTCGTGGAGTGGTCCGTTCAACGCGTCGTCGACGTATCTTGCCTCCTTGATCATCATCCGCCCGCTCACGAATTTTCCAAGTACTTCCTCGGGCGTCATCATCGTGTACCTGGGATTCTCACGAATATTGTTCACGAGATGAGGATCAAGTACGGTAAAGGACCTGAGCATTAGGCGGACGACGTCGTGGTCCGTCCATCGCGTGCTCCCGTAGCTCCTTATCTTGTTGATAAGGGTCTTGAGCCGGTTGTATGTTTGCGTCGGCTCCTCGCCCCTTATCATCGCGAACCGTTCGAGCTCTCCCTCCACCAACTCCATCTTGGTGAGCAAGGTGACGTCGTTCCCCTCATGAGAAATCTTGAGGGTGTCCCAGATTTGCTTGGCGTTATCCAAGCCGCTCACCTTATGGTATTCATCCCTGCACAAGGAAGCTAGAAGAACAGTAGTAGCTTGTGCATTCTTATGAATTTGTTCATTAATGAACATGGGACTATCCGAACTATCAAAGTGCATCCCACTCTCTACAATCTCCCATATACTAGGATGGAGAGAGAATAGGTGACTACGCATTTTGTGGCTCCAAAATCCGTAGTCCTCTCCATCAAAGTGTGGGGGCTTGCCGAGTGGAATGGAGAGCAAATGTGAATGTGAACTTTGAGGAATACGAGAGTAATCAAAAGAAAAGTTCGAATTAACCGGTTTTTTCCTCTCGTAGTCGTTGTGGTCCTCGTCCTTTTGGGAAGAAGTAGACTCGTCGCTGTCGTAGTAGACGATCTCCTTGATGCGCCTTGTCTTCTTCTTCTTCCCTTCCTTCCGTCTTTGGCCCGAGCCGGAGTCGGTAGGCTTATCGTCCTTTGGCTCGTTGACGAAGGATTCCTTCTCTTTGTCGTTGATCACTATACCCTTCCCCTTAGGATCCATCTATTCGGGCGGTTAGTCCCTTTGTGAATAGAATGGCTCCGATACCAATTGAGAGCACCTAGAGGGGGGGTGAATAGGTGATCCTGTAAAAACTTCAAACTTAAGCCACAAAAACTTGTTAAGCGTTAGCACGATTATTGCCAAGTGGCTAAGGTGAAGTCTCAACAAAACACAGTACCACAAGAAAATCAAGCACAGGGGTGACACAGTGGTTTTATCCCGTGGTTCGGCCAAGCCAATGCTTGCCTACTTCCACGTTGTGGCGTCCCAACGGACGAGGGTTGCAATCAACCCCTCTCAAGCGGTCCAAAGACCCACTTGAATACCACGGTGTTTTGTTGTTCCTTTCACTATCCCGTTTGCAAGGAATCTCCACAAATTGGAGTCTCTTGCCCTTACAAGTATGATCACAAAGAAAGCACAGAGTAAGGGAGGGAAGCAACACACACAAATCCACAGCGAAACGCGCACACACACGGCCAAGAATCGAGCTCACAAGACTATCTCAGAGTTCTCACTTAGAACAGAGCTCGAATCACTTAGAAACACAAACGAATGCGCAGAGACTTAGTGTGGATGATCAAGAATGCTCAAGAGTTGCTTGTGTATCTCCTCCATGCGCCTAGGGGCTCCTTTTATAGCCCCAAGGCAGCTAGGAGCCGTTGAGAGCAAATCCGGAAGGCCATCCTTGCCTTCTGTCGTCGGGGGCACCGGACAGTCCGGTGCACACCGGACACTGTCCGGTGCCCGATTTGTTTCCTTAAACGGCGAAGACGACCGTTGCAGACCGTTGGCAGATCTGGCGCCGTTGGCGCACCGGACATGTCCAGTGCACACCGGACAGTCCGGTGCCGTCTTCCGACCGTTGGCTCCGCCACGTGTCCCGCGCAGATTGCGCGGCCGACCGTTGGCCGGGCCGACCGTTGGCTCACCGGACAGTCCGGTGCACACCGGACAGTCCGGTGAATTTTAGCCGTACGCCGCCGGCCAATTTCCCGAGAGCGGCCAGTTTGAGCCAAGTCGGCCTGGCGCACCGGACACTGTCCGGTGCACACCGGACAGTCCGGTGCTCCAGACCGAACTGAGCCAAGTCATTTCCTCCTCTTCTCTCTTCTTCTTCTTTCTGTTTCTAACACTTAGACAAATACATTAGTACACAAAACCAATGTACTAAGGCTTAGAAACATACCTTTACTTCATGATTTGCACCTTGTTCATCCATGTTCATAAATTCACAATTAAGCACATGTGTTGGCACTCAATCACCAAAATACTTAGAAATGGCCCAAGGGCACATTTCCCTTTCAACAAGTCCGTTGCAAAGTGATGCACATGTTTAGGGGGAGATGTGTTACAACTTGACCCTTTGAGACTAACCATATGCTTGAGTTTGCTTGATTTAGTCTCGAAGGAAAATTGAAAGGGAAAAGGTGGACTTGGACCATGAAAGACTTCCACTGCACTCCGATGAGAGGGTAACTTATTCCAAGTCCATCTCATGAACTCTTATTGCCATTTGCTCTAAATTGAAGATTTTGGTGAGGCAATGGGGTTAAAGGGCCAAGATTGATCCCGTTTTGGTGCTTGATGCCAAAGGGGGAGAAAATAAAGGCCAAAGCGATAAATGGATCAGCTACCACTTGAGAAATTTGAAAATAGTAGAGTAGAGTTTTTGGTTTGTCAAAACTCTTTTATTGTCTCTTTTGGCTTCTTGTGGGGAGAAATAGTAATTATGGAAAAAGGGGGAGTTTTTGAAATCTTTGATCAATCTCTTTTGGAATGACTCTCTTTATGCTTCAACATGTGTGTTTGACTTAGAGATAGAGATTTGAGTCTGATTTCAAAAACAAACCAAGTGGTGGCAAAAGATGATCCATATATGCCAAAATTGAATCAAAATAATTTGAGTTCTTATTTGAAGTGTTTTTGTACTTGTTCTACTTGCTTTATGTTGTGTTGGCATAAATCACCAAAAAGGGGGAGATTGAAAGGGAAATGTGCCCTTGGGCCATTTCTAAGTATTTTGGTGATTTAGTGCCCAACACAGGTGCCTAATTGTAAAATGGTGGACAAAGTACAAATCAAGGATAAAGGTATGTTTCTAAGCTTTAGTACATTGGTTTTGAGTACTAATATACTTGTCTAAGTGTTAGAAACAGAAAGTAGAAGAAAAGAAAAGAGGAGACAAAGACTTGGCTGTGTGCAGCCAAGACTCAGTTCGGTCTGGAGCACCGGACTGTCCGGTGTGCACCGGACAGTGTCCGGTGCGCCAGGCTGACTCGGCGCGAAGTGGCCGCTCTCGGGAATTCGCCGACGGCGTACGGCTAAAATTCACCGGACTGTCCGGTGTGCACCGCACTGTCCGGTGAGCCAACGGTCGGCCGGGCCAACGGTCGGCCGCGCAATCTGCGCGGGACACGTGGCCGAGCCAACGGTCGGAAGACGGCACCGGACTGTCCGGTGTGCACCGGACATGTCCGGTGCGCCAACGGCTCCAGATCTGCCAACGGTATGCAACGGTCGGCTTCGCTGTTTAAGGAAACAAATCGGGCACCGGACAGTGTCCGGTGTGCACCGGACTGTCCGGTGCCCCCGACGACAGAAGGCAGGGATAGCCTTCTAGATTTGCTCTCAACGGCTCCTAGCTGCCTTGGGGCTATAAAAGGGGCCCCTAGGCGCATGGAGGAGAAACACAAGCAACCTTTGAACATTCTTGATCATCCACACTCAGTCTTTGCGCATTCGTTTGTCATTCTAAGTGATTCGAGCTCCGTTCTAGTGAGAACTTTGTGATACTCTTGTGAGCTCGATTCTTGGCCATGTGTGTGCGCGTTTCGCTATGGATTTGTGTGTGTTGCTTCCCTCCCTTACTCTGTGCTTCGTTGTGATCATATACTTGTAAGGGCAAGAGACTCCAATTTGTGGAGATTCCTTGCAAACGGGATAGTGAAAGGAAAAACAAAACACCGTGGTATTCAAGTGGGTCTTTGGACCGCTTGAGAGGGGTTGATTGCAACCCTCGTCCGTTGGGACGCCACAACGTGGAATAGGCAAGTGTTGGTCTTGGCCGAACCACGGGATAAACCACTGTGTCACCTCTGTGCTTGATCTCTTGTGGTATTGTGTTTTGTTGAGACTTCTCTTTAGCCACTTGGCAATTATTGTGCTAACACTTAACAAGTTTTTGTGGCTTAAGTTTCAAGTTTCACAGGATCACCTATTCACCCCCCCCTCTAGGTGCTCTCAACACCGACTCGACCAGGAGGGCCACGTACAGCTCAGTATGCTCCACAGGGGTCTCCACGGACACCTACTCGACAGGCTACCCCCACTGGCACCCTGACGAAGTTTTCAGGACAGAGTTCAGGCACTACTTGTTTCAAGTGTGGGAAGGCTGGTCATTATGCAAATGTCTGCCCACAGAGGATTGCTACTACTCTAGTTCAGAACAAGCAGCAGACTCCTGGCAAGGGATATTCTATAGCCAGGGTGAATCAAGTCAGCATTGATGATACTCCTGATGGTGGTGACCTCGTACTTGGTATGTTTTATGTTAATGCAATTCCTGCAACCATATTATTTGATTCTGGTGCTACACATTCATTCATGTCCGCTAGATATGCCAACACAAATGAAATACCACTGCTAAATATGAGAAAACCAATGATAGTAATTACACCTAAAGGGCCTGTTGAGGCGAATCAAATGACACGTAGATTGACATTGACCATTATGGGTAGAGAATTTGGAGCTACTGCTATAATATTAGAGTCAAGCAGTATAGATCTGATCCTTGGTATGTCATGGCTAAGAAAGGCAAAGGCCGTTATAGCATGTGGTAGAGGTACCGTAGAACTCACTACCACTAAAGGAGAAAGATTTCAAGTTAATATTGCAGTAACCTCCTCATCCATGCGTGCAATGTTCTTTATGCCTGAGGAGTTTGTTGGTGACAACATCCGGGTGGTTAGAGATTTTCCGGATGTCTTTCCAGAGGAGTTACCAGGGATGCCACCTGATAGAGAAGTTGAGTTTGTTATTGATCTCTTACCTGGAACCGCTCCTATTTCTAAACGGCCATATAGGATGTCCGTAGAGGAGTTGAAGGAACTTAAGAAGCAGTTAACTGAGTTGCAAGAGACTGGGTACATTCGTCCGAGTTCCTCACCTTGGGGAGCACCGGTTTTGTTTGTACAGAAGAAGGATGGATCTCAACGGATGTGTGTGGACTATAGATCACTTAATGATGTCACTGTGAAGAACAAGTATCCATTACCCCGTATTGAAGATTTGTTTGATCAGATGAGAGGAGCCAGGGTGTTCTCGAAGATTGATCTCCGATCGGGATACCATCAGATGAGGATTAGACCATCAGATATTCCTAAGACGGCTTTCTCAACCCGATATGGATTATATGAGTTTACTGTTATGTCGTTTGGATTAACCAATGCACCGGCTTATTTCATGAATTTGATGAACAAAGTGTTTATGGAGTATTTGGACAGATTCATCGTGGTGTTTATCGACGATATTCTGATCTATTCTAGGAACGAAAGTGATCATGAACAACATCTAAGGTTGGTGCTACAGAAGTTACGAGATAATCAACTCTACGCCAAGTTCAGTAAGTGCGAGTTTTGGATTGATAAGGTGCCATTCCTTGGACATATTATTTCTAATGGAGGAATAGCAGTGGATCCTGCTAAGGTCAAGGAGATTATGGAGTGGAGAGTGCCCACTACAGTTACTGAGATTCGGAGTTTCTTAGGGCTTGCAGGATATTATCGGAGGTTTATTGAAGGATTCTCTAAGATTGCCAAGCCTATGACCTCGCTTTTGGAGAAAGGAAAAGATTTTAAGTGGGATGAGAAATGCCAAGAAAGCTTCGATCAATTGAAGGAGAGATTGATGTCACCACCAGTGTTGGTTATGCCAGACTTACAGAAAGGATTTGACATTTACTGTGATGCATGTGGCCAAGGATTGGGATGTGTGCTTATGCAAGAAGGTCATGTGATTGCCTATGCATCTCGTCAGTTGCGGAAACATGAATTGAACTACCCCACTCATGACTTAGAACTGGCAGCAGTTGTGCATGCACTTAAGATTTGGAGACACTATATTATGGGAACTAAGTGCCAAGTATACACGGATCATAAGAGTTTGAAGTACATATTCACTCAGAAGGATCTCAACCTTAGACAACGTCGTTGGTTGGAGCTCATTAAGGATTATGATTTGGAGATTCACTATCACCCAGGTAAGGCAAATTTGGTTGCAGATGCCTTGAGTCAGAAGGAGCATGTTCACTCCGCTTTCGTTGTCCAGCTACCTGATGAATTAGCAAAGGATTTTGAGAGACTCAACTTGGGAATTGTTACACACACTGAAGGAGTCACCATTGAATTGGGACCTACCTTGGAGCAAGAGATTCGTAAAGGTCAGGTTGGTGATGCTAAGATTCAAGAGATCAGGGATCTTATTACTGAAGGAAGAGTTCCGGAATTCACGGAGGATGATCAAGGTACTATATGGTTCAAAGATCGAATATGTGTTCCAGAGATTGATAGCCTCCGTGAGGCTATATTGAAAGAAGCTCATGATTCTGATTATTCTATCCACCCTGGTAGCACTAAGATGTATCAAGATTTGAAGCAAAAGTATTGGTGGTATGGACTGAAAAGAGATGTTGCTGCACATGTGGCTAAATGTGATGTGTGTCAAAGAGTCAAGGCCGAACATCAAAGACCCGCTGGACTATTGCACCCATTGAAGATACCCGAGTGGAAATGGGAAGAAATTGGTATGGATTTCATTGTTGGACTACCCCGCACCCCTGCTGGATATGACTCTATTTGGGTAATTGTGGATAGATTGACAAAAGTGGCTCATTTCATACCTGTGAGGACTAATTACACGGGAACCAAGCTAGCAGAATTGTATATGACTCGGATAGTTTGTCTACATGGAGTACCTAAGAAGATCGTGTCTGATCGAGGATCGCAGTTTACTTCTCGATTTTGGAAGAAGTTGCATGAGAGCTTGGATACAAAGTTAAATTTTAGCTCAGCCTACCATCCCCAGACTGATGGACAGACAGAGAGGACTAATCAAGTGCTAGAAGATATGTTAAGAGCTTGTGCTCTCAAGCATGGTGGCAGTTGGGAGAAGAGCTTACCCTATGCTGAGTTTTCTTATAATAATAGCTATCAGGCCAGTCTAAAGATGTCACTATTCGAGGCTTTATATGGCAGGAAGTGCAGGACTCCACTGTACTGGGATCAGACTGGAGAAAGACAGTTCTTTGGGCCTGAACTTATACAAGAGGCAGAAGAACAAGTTCGAATGATAAGAGAAAATTTGAGAGTTGCACAATCCAGGCAAAAGAGCTATGCTGATAATAGGAGAAGATTATTGGAGTTTAAGGAGGGTGATCATGTCTATTTGAAGGTGTCACCACTTCGTGGTATGAGGAGATTTAAAGTCAAAGGAAAGTTGTCCCCTCGCTTCATTGGACCTTTCTTGATCTTAAAGCGAGTGGGGGAAGTTGCATATCAATTGGAGTTACCCGATCATCTGTCAGATGTACATGATGTATTTCATGTGTCTCAGCTGAAGAAATGTCTCAGGGTACCTGAGGAACAATTACCAATGGAGGACCTTAGTGTTCAAGAGGATTTGACTTATGCTGAGTACCCCATCAGGATTCTTGATACATTGACTCGAGTCACAAGGAATAAGGTTATAAAGATGTGCAAAGTGCAATGGAGCCACCACGGTGAAGATGAAGCAACTTGGGAAAGAGAAGAAGAGCTTCGCATAGATTTTCCCCACCTTTTCTCTAGATCTTCCTAAATCTCGAGGACGAGATTATTTTTAAGGGGGGTAGGATTTGTAATACTCAAAATTGTGTACAAGGAATATATAGTGTTTTCCTTATTTGATGTGCCTCATTTGCATCATAAAAAGAGCATACACAAAATTTGGAGTATAATTCAAACAAATGATAAAAAAAAGAATGCATCATGTTGGAGTTTATATGTTTGTGCATTAAATAAAATAATAATGTTAATGGTAATAGGATAATAATTACTAGAAGTTGAATTAAGCCCTAAATTAAACCTAGGGTTTTTGAAAATGGGAAGAAGAGAAATGATATATAAAAAAAAGATATAAATAATATAATTATATCTCTAAAAACTTGTATTTTAACTTCACCATATGATTTGGGAATAAATTTGGCCTAAGTTTGATTCGAAATTTGAATTCAAATTGGAGTTGAAAATAGAGAGGAAAAGGAATAGAAAATAAAAAGAATAAAACAAAACCAGCCTCATGGGCCGCCATACCCCAATCTGGCCCATCCAGGGGAAACCCCTCCACCGCGCGGCCCAGCTTTTCCGCGCCCACTCGCGCGTGCCACTGACCTGTGGGCCCCCGCGTGCAGCCTCACCACTTCTCTCGCTCGCTCATCCGTTTGGCTGACCGGTGGACCCTCGCCGTCAGCGCTTTCTTCTCAACAGAGCTTCCGAACATGCCGCGGACACCCCACGACCCCGCAGTCACCTCGGCAGGTGGTTGCAACCATCTGTCCGTCTTTCCCTCGCGTAGCTCGGACTCCCCAGTCCTTAAGGCGTGGGCGCGGACCCTCTTCTTTTCCCGTGCCAAGTGAGCGAATAGAGCAGACCACGCGAGAGAGAAGAGAGAGAGATTAGAAGCCGCCATTGTAGATCCTCACCGGCATTGGGTCTGGGCCCCTGCCAAGCCTCCTGGGCGCTTCTTGAGTCGCGCGGAAGACGTCCGAGTTACCCCCAAGTCAGCACGGTGGTCGGATCTCCACCAATTTCTTGCCGGAGGCAAGCATCGGCGCGGATCCGCACTCCACCGTGGCTCGGTCACCGTCGTGCGCCACCCTCGGTGAGAGGACTATACCTAGTTCCGCTTTCACATCAATTACGTGTTGCGCCTGTCAATTTTGAATTTGAGCACTCGAATGCTATCCGACCCTTCGCCGGCCATGGCGCTGCCGCGGAAGCGGGCGCCGTTGCTACCTGGGCTCGAGGGTGGATGAAGGCGCCGGGGCCGTTGATTCTTTGATCCACGGTGGAGATTGATTCGGGGTACCGCTTCACGATGCGGTGATCCTTGCCGTTGATTGACCGATGCGGGATCCGATGGCCACGGGTGCATCGACTTAGTTTAAATCCGGACCGTAGGAGATAGATCCTGTGGCCGCGAGCGCATACCGGTTCGGTTAGACTGGATTTAATCCTAGCGGTTAGTTTTTGATCGAGCGGCTCACAGTGAACCATACCCCTTCACCATGCCTGTTTTGTTAAAAAGCCCCTGAACGATGTTAGATTTAAACCCGCCGTCCTTGTCCACTGTGCGCTGAGTCTAGAAAATATTTCACCGTAGCCCCTGGTTTTTCTGAAAATTGAGGCCCAGTCCAGAGACGTTTAAAAACAGAGAAAATAATATTAGAAATTCATTTTTAATACAAAAACAATTCTAGAAACTTGTATAAATCATAGAAAATCCATTTTTAGTCCAAATTGATCCATTCCAGTTCCTAAATTTTTATAATATTATTGTCTAACCATTAGTGTCTCTGTTTTAACATGAAAGATGATTTAAAATTTATCTAGCACTTAATCTTGTATTAAGCACATAAAACATTAGAAAATCCATAACTTAAAATCTATAACTCCAAATTTAATGATTCCAGTTCCTGTGATCATATTTTAATGTCTAGTTTATTACTGTATATTCCATTTGCATGTTTGATGTGATGTTAATTTATGCTATACTATGTATGTATTGTGTTGATGCGAGTAGACGAGCAAGCCACTGTGGAATCTGAGGTTCAGCAAGTAGAGATAGCTGAGCAGGAGCTCGTTGAAGGCAAGTTGTGCCCTTGATCACTTCTTTTACCCATTCATGTTCTTATTATTCATAATGATCTGCATAGGTTAATTTTGATGGGACTCAATAGGTTACCCTAGATTTGACTATCTTTATACCTTGTTCCATCACTGGTTTTACTACTAAATTTTTGGGTAGTACATGTTATTGCTTTATGTGGCTTTGGGTATAAAGATATTCATCACTTATTTTTATACTTGTTATTATCTGTTCATTATTTTCTGTTCATGATAAGATTATTATGTTAATGGGAACATGGAGAACCACCCGGGAAAACAGTGCTACCACAAGGGTTTAATGGGACGCCCTTGGCTGATTAACTAGGAAAGCTAGTGGAGGGCTACCTTACCTGAAAGGGGCAAGGGCAGTAGGGGAGTGGTCAGTGTAGGGAGGTCCTTGGGTTGATTTTGCTGCGATGGCGGTCAGACAAGAACCCTGCACTGGAGCTTCCTATAAACTGTAGCGGGTAGTCTGAAGCTAGTGGAACTTTGTAAAGGCCTCGTAGTGGTACCCTGCCTCGCTTCCTTGGTAGAGGTGTATGGGGTCTGATCAACTCCGTGGCAAATGGGTAACACGACTTGTGGGTAAAGATGTGCAACCTCTGCAAAGTGTAAAACTGGTATACTAGCCGTGCTCATGGTCATGAGCGGCTCGGACCCTCACATGATTAAATATGGAACTTAAATTTAATTTGACATTTGCATCGCATTAGGGATTATTTTACTATTACTTTTCTTTATTATTATTAAGGTTTGGTATTTACTTACACTTAGTAATTGCTAATAAAATTTTGACCAACTTATAAAAGCAATGCTCAGCCTCAGCCTTTATTTCATTGATCAGCCTTACACTACATGAACTCCCACCTTTGGTGAGTTCATGCCACATTATTCCCCACAACTTGTTGAGCGATGAACATGTGTGAGCTCACCCTTGCTGTCTCACACCCCCCACAGGAGAAGAACAGGTGGTTCAGGAGGAGCCACAAGGCGAGGAGTATGATCTGATCTAGGTGGCGTTTCTCAGTTGACATTTGCGCCGACGATCCTTAGTTTGTTTTATGATTATTCTTTTATTTTGTATCAAGTCTTCCGCTATGTAATAAGTACTCTGATGTTTTATGACATTTATCTCTATACACTCTGTTATTATATATGTTGTCTTCTTTGGAGCATGTATGAGATGCACCCGGCTTGTTCCTTAAAGCCCGGGTGTTACACGGAAACACCATGTTCGGCGCCCTCCGAGGGCAACATGGCGCTTTCCCCCTCCTCCTTGTGGAAAGGCGACGCAGGGGCGTATGTAAAAAAGATGAGTCTGTCCTTGACCGTCCTCTCGCCCTGTGCAGAGGCTCGGGGGCTGCTCTCGCAAACCCGGCTCCGGCCAAACCGTTGACAGCGTCAACATACCAGCCCGAGAACTTGGGACCCGACCGTGCACTCGGGCTACGGCCAGCTCGCATGAGGGAACAACTAGACCAGCCGAAGTGTTGCGAAACGCACTAAGACCTCAAAGGAGTAAAACTACTCCTCTGAGGCCTCGGGGGCTACACCCGGCGGGTGCGCTCGCGCGCACCCACCGGAACAGAATGCAACCGAAAAAGGCTGGTCCCCTTGCAAAAAAGTGCGGCAAAAGCCTCCAAGCGAGTATTAGTACTCCCTTGGAGGCTCGGGGGCTACTGTCGGGGACCATAATTAGGGGTACCCTCAAGACCCCTAAATCTCAGCTGGTAACCCCCATCAGCACAAAGCTGCAAAGGCCTGATGGGTGCGATTAAGTCAAGGATCGGTCCATTCAAGGGACACGATCGTGCCTCGCCCGAGCCTAGCCTCGGGCAAGGGAAGCCAACCCCGGAGAACCTACGTCTCGCCCGAGGACCCCCCTCCAGCAACGGGCACACTATCGGCTCACCCGAGGCCCAGTCTTCACCGAGAACCAACCTTGGCCACATCGCCACGCCGACCGACCAAATCGCAGGGGCATTTAATGCAAAGGTGGCCTGACGCCTTTATCCTGACGCACGCCCACCAGTCGACAGAGCCGAAGTGACCGCAGTCACTTCGCCGCTCTACTGACCGGTCTGACAAGAGGACAGCGCCGCCTGCACCGTTCCGACTGCTGAGCCACCCGACAGAGTGAGGCTGACAGTAGCCAAGGCCGGCCTCGGGCGTCATAGGAAACTCCGCCTCGCCCGACCCTAGGGCTCGGACTCGGGCTCAGCCCTGGAAGACGGCGAACTCCGCTCCGCCCGACCCAGGGCTCGGACTCGGGCTCAGCCCCGAAAGACGGTGAACTCCGCTCCGCCCTACCCAGGGCTCGGACTCGGGCTCAGCCCCGGAAGACGGCGAACTCCGCTCCGCCCGACCCAGGGCTTAGACTCGGGCTCAGCCTCGGAAGACGACGAACTCCGCCTCGCCAGACCCCAGGGCTCGGACTCGGGCTCAGCCCCGGAAGACGGCGAACTCCGCTCCGCCCGACCCAGGGCTCGGACTCGGACTCAGCCCCAGAAGACGGCGAACTCCGCTCCGCCCGACCCAGGGCTCGGACTCGGGCTCAGCCCCGGAAGACGGCGAACTCCGCTCCGCCCGACCTAGGGCTCGGACTCGGGCTCAGCCCCGGAAGACGACAAACTCCGCCTCGCCCGACCCTAGGGCTCGGACATGGGCTCAACCCCGGAAGACGATGAACTCCGCTCCGCCCGACCCAGGGCTCGGACTTGGGCTCAGCCCCAGGAGACGACGGACTCCGCTTCGCCCGACCCCAGGGCTCGGACTCAGCCCTGGCCTCAGCCGACGGTCTCCGCCTCGCCCGACCCAGGGGCTCGGACTCGACCATGGCCACGGAAGACAGACTCGACCTCGACCTCGGAGGAGCCTCCACATCGCCCAACCTAGGGTGCGGACCGACCACGTCGACAGGAGGCTCCATCATTACCCTACCCCGAGCTGACTCAGGCTACGGGGAACAAGACCGGCGTCCCATCTGGCTCGCTCCGCCAGATAGGCAATGATGGCGCCCCGCACGCTCTGTGACGACGGCGGCTCTCGGCCCCCTTACGGAAGCAAGAGGACGTCAGCAAGGACTCGACAGCCCCGACAGCTGTCCTTCCGCCAGGCTCCAGCGCTCCTCCGACGGCCACGACACCACACGAACCGGGTGCTAAAACCTCTCCAGCTGCCACGACGGCATGTACTTAGGGCGCTAGCTCTCCTCCGCTAGACACGTAGCACTCTGCTACACTCCCCATTGTACACCTGGATCCTCTCCTTACGCCTATAAAAGGGAGGACCAGGGCCCTCTTACAGAGGGTTGGCCCGCGCGGAGAAGGACGGGACGGCGCTCGCGCAAGGCCGCTCGCTCCCACTCCCGCGTGGACGCTTGTATCCCCCTACTGCAAGTGCACCCGACTCAGGCGCGGGGCTAACACGAAGGCCGCGGGATCCACTCTCTCACGCCTGCCTCCCTCCGGCTGCTTCCTTTCCCCCCTTCGCGTTCTGCCTCGCGTCGACCCATCTGGGCTGGGGCACGCGGCGACAATTCACTCGTCGGTCCAGGGACCCCCCGGGTTTTGAAACACCGACACAACCCGTCGTCCCTTGATTTCGCACGCAGACCCCTGGATTCTTATAAATAGACCCCCAGCCTTTTAAATAATCACAGATTTGGACCTAATTTTGTATTCCAAATTTCAAAACTTGTTTATTTCATATCTTTTTCATATGAACTCCAAATTTAGTGATTCAAATTGCAAAATGTTCATAGAATTATTCTCTGTTCAAATAAATTATGTTCATCCTCTATCTGTGCATTCTAATTTTATGCCTAAGCTAAAGGTTAGTGTAGGTAATAGTTTGTTTAGGAAATAAGAAAAAAAGGGAAAACCCTAATGGTACTTAGGTGTTTAAACTTGTGAGATTAATAATATGTCATGTATGAATTTATCCCTGGTATAAATTTGTGTCTTACTAAAATTAGTAGGACTAAATTATGTAATCCATAATGTTTTGGGAATCACTAATCTCTAAATGTACTGATCCCAAGCACTTAGGTTTTCTTTTGTGTTTATAATGTCCTATCAAACTTGTATTCACTTGATTGAATTTGTTTGGTGTATTGTTTCTTATCTCTGTTCAAATGTATTGAATGTGTGATCGCTTTATTTAGACAACGAGCAGCCCATGGTTCCTGAGCGTGTTGCCGAAGATCTTCCTAAGCAACAACCTGGTGAAGGCAAGTGTCCTCTGACCTGTTATGTCCTACATACTTATAATTCATCGTCCCGCATTACATTATTGAAACCTAAGGATTGACTAGTCTGTATTTACCTTATCCTTGTTTACCTTTTGGGTTACTATGGTTAGCTTGATGCCATTGCTTTACTTTAATCAATGAACATGATGTGAATATTTATGATACGATGATGTTATCCCGATGATGATCTTGTGACACTTTAGGGGACTCAGGCTGTTTCCTGAGTACCTCTCCGTAAGGACCTGTTCATGGAGTGACCACCCAGGATAACAGTGCAACCATGAGGGTGGAATGGGACACCCTTAGCTGATTAATTAGAGGAACCTGAGGTGTAGTTGGCTTTGCCGTAGGGCCGTCAATGGGGTCCGGGCACAGTACTTGCTCTACCGAGGCTGGTTGTAGAGCTTCCTTGATTTGGTTTTGTTAGTCACCCTTTCTTTGGGGAGAGGTACTGTGTTTATCAAACCGAAGAAAACGTAACGGGCGACTATGACCTCTAGGAAATCTTTGTAAAGGCTATGTAGTGAGACCCTGCTAGGTCACCTCGGTAGTGATCAATGGGGAGTCATGATCTCCGGGCAGAATGGGAATCACAACATGTGGGTAAAGTGTGCGACCTCTGCAGAGTGTTAGAAACTGGTATATCAGCCGTGCTCATGGTTAAGAGCGGCCTTGGGACCCAATTTGATTAGAAGAACTTGGGATACTCTTATGATGATGTTTAATGATGATGGTTATAATTAAGATCTCTGGTATTTCCTCTTAGAGGTGAGAGCACCTAGAGGGGGGTGAATAGGTGACCCTGTAAAATTCAACACTAATAGCCACAAAACTTTGTTATGTAAGTTAGAATGGCTAAGTAGCTTGAAGCGAGTTCTTGTGACCACAGATAATCTAAGGTAAAGCACACAAGAGACACGCGATTTTTATCCCGTGGTTCGGCCAAGTAATACTTGCCTACTTCCACGTTGTGGCGTCCCAATGGACGAGGGTTGCACTCAACCCCTTTCAAGTGATCCAATGATCAACTTGAATATCACAATTTTTCCTTTCTTTGTCTTTCTCCCGTTTGCGAGGAATCTCCACAACTTGGAGCCTCTCGCCCTTACAATGATGATCACAAAAGAAGCATAGAAGTAAGGGAGGGGAGAGCAACGCACACAAGACTCAAATCACAGCACAATCACGCACACAAGTCACAACTCGAGCTCAAAACACAACGCACGGAGTTCTCAACTCAAATGGAGCTCAAGTCACTATCTCAAAGAATCAAATGCGCGAAGTTGGAGTCTAGAAGTCTTAGAATGTTTCTTGAATGCTTGGGTGACTCCTCCATGCGCCTAGGGGTCCCTTTTATAGCCCCAAGGCAGCTAGGAGCCGTTGGAGACTAACAAGGAAGGCCAAAGTTGCCTTCTGTCGGGTGGCGCACCGGACAGTCCGGTGCGCCACCGGACAGTGACTGTAGACGGTCTGGTGCTGATCTCCTTCCTATTTTGGCGCAGACGACCATTGCAGATTCGTGGCAGTTGGCGCACCGGACACTGTCCGGTGCACACCGGACAGTCCGGTGCCCCCTGCCGACCGTTGGCGCGGGCCACGCGTCGCCCGCGGATTGCGTGGCCGACCGTTGCGCTGGTGACCGTTGGCTCACCGGACAGTCCGGTGCACCACCGGACAGTCCGGTGCATAATAGCCGTACGCCGCCAATTTTTCCCGAGAGTGGCCTGTTCACCAGAGGCTGGCCTGGCGCACCGGACAGTCCGGTGTGCCAAGCCGAGCTGGACTTTGGCTGTACCAAGTCAAGTCTTTTGCATTTCTTTTCTTCTCTTCTTTTCTCTGTTTCTAGCACTTACACAATATATGTTAGTACTCAAAACAATGTACTAAGTCTAGAAACATACCTTGTTACATGATTTGCACTTCTTGCTTGTTTGGCACATAATCAACTCACTTAATTTGTGTTGGACACTTAATCACCAAAACATTATAGAAATGGCCCAAAGGCACATTTCCCTTTCAATCTCCCCCTTTTTGGTGATTTATGCCAACACATCAAAAAGCAACACAAATAAGTGCAACATCGATGCAAATAAGGACCAAATTGTTTTTGACTCTAATTTGGCATATTTGGATCATTCTTTGCCACCACTTGGTTTGTTTTTGCAAATCAAATTCATTTTCCTATCTTTAAGTCAAACTCACTTGTTTGGGCACAAAGAGAGATATTCCAATGGAAAAATTTATCAAGAGCCAAAAACTCCCCCTTTTTCCCATAATCATAAATTCTCCCCCACAAGAGACCAAATTTTGCAATAAGAGTATTTTGGACAAATCAAAAATTCTAACTCTACTATTTTCAAAATTCTCAAGTGGTAGCTGATCCATTTGCTTTGGCCTTAATTTCTCCCCCTTTGGCATTAAGCACCAAAACGAGATCATTATTGGCCCTTTAACCCCATTGCCTCACCAAAAATTGTCAATTAAGAGCAAAAGGCAATAAGAACATAAGAATCAACTTGGAGGTGAGTACACTAATACCGGAGTGCAGTGGAAGTCTTTGCATGGTCCAAGTTCACCTTTCCCTTTCAATGCACCTTTGAGACTACATCACGTAACTCAAACAAGGATTAGTCTTAAAGGGTCAAGTTGTAGCACTTCTCCCCCTAAATATGTGCATCATTCACACATGGACTTGTGAGGTCTGTGGATCCCTTGCACAACTTGAGCACCATAAATAAGCAACAAATTACATAAATGTATGAGTAACATGATCAAAGGCACAAAACACATGTATGCTATAGATCAATCCAAGTTACACGAATCTAAGACATTTAGCTCACTACGCAACCTGCAAAACCTTTTCTCATCTAAGGGCTTGGTGAAGATATCGGCTAGCTGGTTCTTGGTGTTAATATGGTACACCTCGATATCTCCCTTTTGCTGGTGGTCTCTCAGAAAGTGATGCCGGATGTCTATGTGCTTAGTGCGGCTGTGTTCAACAGGATTATCCGCCATGTGGATTGCACTCTCATTGTCACATAGGAGTGGGACTTTGCTCAGATTGTAGCCAAAGTCCCGGAGGGTTTGCCTCATCCAAAGTAGTTGCGTGCAACACTGTCCTGCGGCAACATACTCGGCCTCAGTGGTGGATAGGGCAACGAAGGTTTGTTTCTTTGAACTCCAAGACACCAGGGACCTTCCTAGAAATTGGCACGTCCCCGATGTGCTCTTCCTATCAACCTTGCACCCGACATAATCGGAGTCTGAATATCCAATCAAGTCAAAGGTAGACCCCTTTGGATACCAGATCCCGAAGCAAGGCGTAGCAACTAGATATCTAAGAATCTGCTTAACGGCCACAAGGTGACATTCCCTTGGGTTGGATTGAAATCTAGCACACATGCATACGCTAAGCATAATATCCGGTCTACTAGCACATAAATAAAGTAATGACCCTATCATAGACCGGTATGCCTTTTGATCAACGGACTTACCTCCTTTGTTGAGGTCGACATGTCCGTCGGTTCCCATTGGTGTCTTCGCGGGCTTGGCGTCCTTCATCCCAAACTGCTTGAGAAGATCTTGAGTGTACTTCATTTGGGAGATGAAGGTGCCGTCCTTGAGTTGCTTCACATGGAACCCAAGGAATTAGTTCAACTCGCCCATCATCGACATCTCAAACTTTTGAATCATCACCCTGCTAAACTCCTCACAAGACTTTTGGTTAGTAGAACCAAATATTATGTCATCGACATAAATTTGGCACACAAAAAGGTCACCATCACAAGTTTTAGTGAAAAGAGTGGGATCAGCTTTCCCAACCTTGAAAGCATTAGCAATTAAGAAATCTCTAAGGCATTCATACCATGCTCTTGGGGCTTGCTTAAGTCCATAGAGCGCCTTAGAGAGCTTAAAAATGTGGTCGGGATACCTGTCATCCTCAAAGCCAGGGGGTTGTTCCACATACACCTCCTCCTTGATTGGCCCATTGAGGAAAGCGCTCTTCACATCCATTTGAAACAACCTGAAAGAGTGGTGAGCAACATAGGCTAACAATATTCGAATAGACTCTAGCCTAGCCACAGGAGCAAAAGTCTCCTCGAAATCCAAACCTGCGATTTAGGCATAACCTTTTGCCACAAGTTGAGCCTTGTTTCGTGTCACCACTCCGTGCTCATCTTGATTATTACAGAACACCCACTTGGTTCTCACAACATTTTGCTTGGGACGTGGCACCAGGCTCCAAACTTCATTCCTCTTGAAGTTGTTGAGCTCTTCCTGCATGGCCAACACCTAGTCCGCATCCTACAAGGCCTCTTCTACCCTGAAAGGCTCAATAGAAGAGACAAACGAGTAATGCTCACAAAAATTAGCTAGACATGAGCGAGTTGTTACTCCCTTGCTTATGTCACCCAGTATCTGATCGACGGGGTGATGTCGTTGGATCGTCGCTCGGACTTGAATTGGAGGGGCCCGTGGTGCTTTTTCCTCCATAGTTGGTTCTTCTTGTGACCCCCCTTGATCACGCGCCTCTTCTTGAGGAACCTGTTCATCATCTTGAGTTGGGGGATGCACCATCGTTGAGGAAGAAGGTTGATCTTGCTCTTGTTGTTCCTGTGGTCGCACATCTCCAATCGCCATGGTACATATTGCGGCCGTTGGAACATCATCTTCATCTACATCATCAAGATCAACTTGCTCTCTTGGAGAGCCATTAGTCTCATCAAATACAACATCGCTAGAGACTTCAACCAAACCCGATGATTTGTTGAAGACTCTATACGCCCATGTATTTGAGTCATACCCTAGTAAAAACCCTTCTACAGCTTTGGGAGCAAATTTAGAATGTCTATCTTTCTTCACCAAAATGTAGCATTTGCTCCCAAATACACGAAAGTAAGAGACATTGGGTTTGTTACCGATAAGGAGTTCGTAGGAGGTCTTCTTGAGGAGGTGATGTAGGTAGAGCTAGTTTATGGCGTGGCAAGCTGTGTTCACAGCTTCCGACCAAAACCGCTCGGGCGTCTTGAACTCTCCAAGCATCGTCCTCGCCATGTCGATGAGCGTCCTGTTCTTCTTCTCTACCACACCATTTTGCTGTGGTGTGTAGGGAGCGGAGAACTCGTGCTTGACGCCTTCTTCCTCAAGGTACTCCTCCACTTGCAGATTCTTGAACTCGGACCCGTTGTCGCTTCTTATCTTTTTCACCTTGAGCTCAAATTCATTTTGAGCCCGCCTTAGAAAGCGCTTGAGGGTCCCTTGGGTTTCTGATTTATCCTGCAAAAAGAACACCCAAGTGAAGTGGGAAAAATCATCAAAAATAACAAGACCATACTTACTTCCCCCGATGCTAAGGTAGGCAACGGGTCCAAAGAGGTCCATATGTAGTAGCTCCAGTGGTCTTGATGTTGTCATCACATTCTTGTTGTGATGAGTGCTTCCCACCTATTTCCCTGCCTGACAAGCTGCACAAGGTCTATCTTTTTCGAAGCATACATTGGTTAGTCCTAACACATGTTCTCCCTTTAGAAGTTTATGAAGGTTCTTCATCCCAACATGTGCTAGACGGCGATGCCACAGCCAGCCCATGCTAGTCTTAGCTATTAAGCATGCATCTAGATTGGCCTCCTCTTTCGAAAAATCAACTAAGTAGAGTTTGTCGTCTAATACACCCTTAAACGCTAATGAACCATCACTCCTTCTAAAGACAGAAACATCAACATTTGTAAACAAACAATTGTAGCCCATGTGGCACAATTGACTTACAGACAGGAGATTATACCCTAATGACTCTACTAAGAATACATTTGAAATAGAGTGCTCGCTTGTGATGGCTATCTTCCCAAACCTTTGACTTTGCCTTGGTTCCCATCTCCAAAAATAATCGTATCCTGGGAATCCTTATTCTTGACGTAGGAGGTGAACATCTTCTCCCCCGTCATGTGGTTTGTGCATCCGCTGTCGATAATCCAGCTTGAGCCCCCGGATGCATAAACCTGCAAGGCAATTTACACTTGGGTTTTAGGTACCCAACTCTTGTTGGGTCCTACAAGGTTAGTCACAATAGCCTTTGGAACCCAAATACAAGTCTTGTCTCCCTTGCATTTGGATCCCAACTTTCTAGCAACTACTTTATCATTTTTACATAAGAGCGAGAATGAAGTATTGAAAGCATGGTAAATTGTGGAAGGCTCATTACATACTCTCCTAGGCACATGATGCACAACATGATTTCTCCTAGGCTTACTTCTACCATGCACAAAAGTAGAGCTTGAAGCAATCATAGCATGTGAATCAAAAGTATCATGATCATAACTCCTATTATAATGAGCATTTCTAGAAAATTTTCTATCATTATAAATGAAAGCATGATTCCTTTGAGTACTATAGCCATAGGGGCCTTTCCTTTCTCCTTGTTGGGAATGGGAGCCCTTTGGCTTGTTAAGTTCTTGGCTTCCTTTCGAAAGCCAAGTCCATCCTTAATTGAGGGGTGTCTACCAATAGTGTAGGCATCCCTAGCAAATTTTAACTTATCAAAATCAACCTTGCAAGTCTTAAGTTGAGCATTAAGACTTGCCACCTCATCATTTAATTTGGTAATAGACGTAAGATGTTTATCACAAGCATCAATATCAAAATCCTTGCATCTATTGCAAATTACAACATGTTCTACACATGAACTAGATTTATTAGCTACCTCTAGCTTAGCATTTAAATCATCATTCAAAATCTTTAAACTAGAGATTGATTCATGGCACACAGATAGTTCAGAGGATAACATTTCATTTCTTTTAGTTTCTAAAGCAAGAGACTTTTGTACACTAACAAATTTGTCATGTTCTTCATATAAAATGTCCTCTTGCTTCTCTAGCAATCTATCTTTTTCATTTAGAGCATCAATTAACTCATTAATTTTATCTACTTTTGTTCTATCTAAACCCTTAAATAAATCAGTATAATCTACTTCATCATCACTAGAATCATCATCGCTTGAAGTAGTATACTTAGGGGTTTCTCGAACACTAACCTTCTTTTCCTTGGCCATGAGGCAAGTGTGGCATTCGTTGGGGAAGAGAGAAGACTTGTTGAAGGCCGAGGCTGCCAGTCCTTCATCGTCGGAGTCGGATGAAGAGCAGTCTGAATCCCATTCTTTGCCATGGTGAGCCTCGCCTTTTGCCTTCCTATAGTTTTTCTTCTTCTCCTTCTTCCCATGTCTTTCTTCCCCCTGATCATTTTCATTATCGGGACATTGAGCAATAAGATGACCAGTCTTACCGCATTTAAAACAGGAGCGTTTTCCCTTTGCTTTGTTCTTGTTGGGGTGCTCCTTTCGTCCTTTTAGCACGGTCTTGAAGCGTTTGATGATTAGAGCCATCTCATCTTCGTTTAGCCCTGCAGCTTAACCTTGTGCCACCTTGCTTGGTAGCACCTCCCTACTGCTTGTTGCTTTGAGAGCAACGGGTTGTGGCTCGTAGACGGGTAGTGGACCATTAAGCGCGCTGTCTACATACCGTGCTTCTTTCACCATCATGCGCCCGCTCACGAACTTTCCGAGTATCTCCTCGGGCGTCATTTTGGTGTACCTGGGATTTTCACGAATGAGGTTACAAGATGGGGGTCAATTACCGTGAATGACCTTAGCATAAGTTGAACGATGTCGTGGTCCGTCCATCTTATGCTTCCATAGCTTCTAATCTTGTTGACCAGGGTCTTGAGCCGCCTGTTGTATGTTTGTGTTGGCTCCTCTCCCCTGATCATCGCAAACCTTCCTAGCTCGCCTTCCACCAACTCCATTTTGGTGATCATGGTGGCATCGTTTTCCTCATGCGATATCTTGAGGGTATCCCAAATTTTCTTGGCGTTGTCCAAGCCGCTCACCTTGTTGTATTCGTCCCTGCACAAGGATGCTAGCAAAACAGTGGTAGCTTGTGCATTCTTATGAATTTGCTCATTAATAAACACAGGGTTATACGTACTATCAAAGTGCATTCCATTTTTAACTATCTCCCAAATACTAGGATGGAGAGAAAATAAGTGACTACGCATTTTGTGACTCCAAAAAGAGTAGTCCTCTCCATCAAAGTGTGGAGGTTTACCAAGAGGAATTGAAAGCAAATGAGCATTGGAATTGAAAGGAATATGAGAATAATCAAATGAAAAGTTTTGATTGATCGGTTTCTTCTTAGACGAGTCGTAGTCGTCGTCTCTTGGTGAAGAAGAGGAGGCGTCGCTGTCATAGTAAATTATCTTCTTGATGCACCTCTTCTTCTTCCCGTTCTTCTTCTTGTGACTCGAGCCAGAGTCAGTGGACATGTCGTCTCTTGGCTCGTTGAAGATGGACTCCTTCTCTTTGTCGTTGACCACCATCCCTTTTCTCTTAGGAACCATCTCTTCGGACAATTAGTCCCGTATGAAGAGAACGGCTCTGATACCAATTGAGAGCACCTAGAGGGGGTGAATAGGTGATCCTGTAAAATTCAACACTAATAGCCACAAAACTTTGTTATGTAAGTTAGAACGGCTAAGTAGCTTGAAGCGAGTTCTTGTGACCACAGATAATCAAAGGTAAAGCACACAAGAGACACGCGATTTTTATCCCATGGTTTGGCCAAGTAATACTTGCCTACTTCCATGTTGTGGCGTCCTAATGGACGAGGGTTGCACTCAACCCCTTTCAAGTGATCCAATGATCAACTTGAATACCATGGTTTTTCCTTTCTTTGTCTTTCTCCCGTTTGTGAGGAATCTCCACAACTTGGAGCCTCTCGCCCTTACAATGATGATCACAAAAGAAGCACAGAAGGGAGGGGAGAGCAACGCACACAAGACTCAAATTATAGCACAATCACACACACAAGTCACAACTCGAGCTCAAAACACAATGCACGGAGTTCTCAACTCAAATGGAGCTCAAGTCACTATCTCAAAGAATCAAATGCGTGAAGTTGGAGTCTAGAAGTCTTAGAATGTTTCTTGAATGCTTGGGTGACTCCTCCATGCGCCTAGGGGTCCCTTTTATAGCCCCAAGGCAGCTAGGAGCCGTTGGAGACCAACAAGGAAGGCCAAAGTTGCCTTCTGTCGGGTGGCGCACCGGACAGTCCAGTGCGCCACCGGACAGTCACTGTAGACGGTCCAGTGCCGATCTCCTTCCTATTTTGGCGCAGACGACCATTGCAGATTCGTGGCAGTTGGTGCACCGGACACTGTCCGGTGCACACCGGACAGTCCGGTGCCCCCTGCCGACCGTTGGCGCGGGCCACGCGTCGCCCGCGGATTGCGCGGCCGACCGTTGCGCTTGCGACCGTTGGCTCACCGGACAGTCTGGTGCACCACCAGACAGTCCGGTGAATTATAGCCATACGTCGCCGATTTTTCCTGAGAGTGGCCTGTTCACCGGAGACTGGCCTAGCGCACCGGACACTGTCCGGTGCACCACCGGACAGTTCAGTGTGCCAAGCCGAGCTGGACTTTGGCTGTACCAAGCCAAGTCTTTTGCATTTCTTTTCTTCTCTTCTTTTGTTTGTTTCTAGCACTTAGACAATATATGTTAGTACTCAAAACAATGTACTAAGTCTAGAAACATATCTTGTTACATGATTTGCACTTCTTGCTTGTTTGGCACATAATCAACTAACTTAATATGTGTTGGACACTTAATCACCAAAACATTATAGAAATGGCCCAAAGGCACATTTCCCTTTCAAGAGGGAGTACATTTGGGTAATAACTGGGTTTATTACTAAAACTTGGCTCTATTAATAGTAATAAATACTTGACCAACTAAAAGCAACTGCTTAACCTTAACTCCACATACAGTTAGTCCACTTTAGCCAAACGAGACATTTGCTGAGTACGTTGATGTGTACTCACCCTTGCTTTAAAAACCACCCCACCCTAGGTTGGCCCCACTGTATTCAGTGCTCAGGAGGAGATGTTGGCAACATGGAGGACTTTGAGGAGTTTTAGGACTACGACAAGTTCTAGTTATCTTAGTGGCAAACCCCCAATCAGCTGCCTGTGAAGGCCTTATCTTCTACATTTCGTATTCCACACTTTGATTGTGTTAAATGACTATGTTATAGACTCTGTGGATGTCTTGGACATCTTGATGTAATAAAGTACCTTTCCGCTATTTACTTTGATCAATGTGTGATGATGTCCAATTATGTAATCGCTATTTACGTGAGTTTCTGATCCTGGCACGTACATGGTTCGCATTCGGTTTGCCTTCCAAAACCGGGTGTGACAGACCTGGTCCGGTGGCGCACCAGACTGGTCTAGTGCCTCCAATACAGAACACTTTCTTCATTTGATTTGCAATGGCTACAAGGGTCTTAGGGCTATATAAATGAGTCCCCCATGACCCCAAGGAGATAATCTTTGCAACATACAAGTGTAGAAACAATTTGTAACATTTCCCTACCCCTCTCTTGTGTATTTCTCTCTAGATCTAGTGTTGGCGCCGTTATAAGCTAAAGAGAGAGGAGTGCTACTGGGAGATAGAGCGGAGATCTTGAGCAAGTGGTGGTACTATTACTATGTCGAAGAGTTGTTGACAGTTGTGACATCCTTGGTTCTGTGTAACCAACATCGACATAGTGGAAGACTCGGTCCATCACTGAGCAAACAGAGGAAGGAGTTGAAATAGACTCCAAACCAGGTTGGCTAACTCCAACGTGGATGTAGGCAAGCATTTCAAGCTTGTCCAAACCATGAGATAAATCTATGTGTCTCTATTCTGTTTCTGTTTACTTTACTATTTGCACTTCACTACTTATCTTTGGTATAAGCTATTCTTGAAGTGCAGGATCTTTTGAGATAGAAACGGGTATTCGGCTACAATCCATATTTCAAGTAGAGTAAGAAAGTTCTAATTTTTGGGTTACATTTTATTCGCCTATTCACCCCCCTCTAGGCGACATCTAGATCTGTGTTCCCCACAAAGGGAACTTTTAGTGGCTTTTTTCAATAGGATTCCCATGTGGATAGCACTCTCATTGTCACATAGGAGTGGGGCATTTCTCATATTGTAGCCAAAGTCCTTGAGTGTTTACCTCATCCAAAATAATTGAGCACAATAGTGTCCTATGGTAATGTACTCAGCCTCAGCAGTTGATAGAGGAATTGAATCTAGTTTCTTGGAACTCTAGGACACCAGGGATCTTCCCAAGAATTGGCAAGTCCCAGATGTACTCTTCCTATCTACCTTACATCCGGCATAATCGGCATCGAAATATCCAACTAGGTCAAAGATAGATCCCTTTGGATACTAAAGCCCAAAGTGAGGTGTGTGAATTAAATACTTCAAGATTATCTTCACGGCCCTAAGGTAGCATTCATTAGGATCGAATTGGAATATTGCACCTATGCAAATAGATAACATGATGTCTGGTCATGATGCACATAAAAAAGCAAGTACCCTATTATAGACAGATATACCTTTTGATCTATGGACTTATCTCTAATGTCGAGGTTGAGGTTTCCGTTCATCCCCATCAACGCCTTGATGGGCTTTGCATCCTTCATCCCAAACCTCTTGAGGATATTCCAACATGTACTTAGTTTGAGATATTAAGGTGTCGTCCTTGAGCTAACTGACTTGAAATCCGAGGAAGTAGTTCAGCTCTCCCATCATTGACATTTCAAATTTCTGCACCATAATCCTACAAAATTCCTTGTAAGACTTTTGATTAGTAGAACCAAACATAATTTCTTTGATATATATTTGGCACACAAATAGATCTCCATCAATAGTCTTTGTGAACAAAGTGGGATCGGTCTTCCCGACTTTAAATAAATTTGCAATTAAGAAATCTCTCAGGCATTCATACCATGCTCTTGTTGGTTTCCTAAGCCCATATAGCATCTTAGAGACTTTATACACATGGTCAGGATACATATCATCCTCAAAGCCAGGAGGTTGTTCCACGTAGACTTTCTACTTTATTGGTACGTTCAGGATGGTACTCTTCACGTCCATTTGAAATAGCTTAAAAGAGTGGTAAGAAGCATAGGCCAAAAGAATGTGAATTGACTCTAGCCTAGTTATAGGAGCAAAAGTCTCATCAAAGTCCAAACATGCGACTTGGGCATAAACTTTTTCCACACGTGGAGCCTTGTTCCTTGTCAACACTCCATACTTGTCTTGTTTGTACCAGAACATCCACTTGGTTCCAACAACATTCTTCTTCAGACGTGGTACCAGGCTCCACACTTCATTGCTCTTGAAGTTGTTGAGATCTTCCTGCATGGCCATCACCTAGTCTGGATCTTTCAAAGCATCTTCGACCCTAAAAGGCTCAACAGAAGACACAAAAGAGTAATGTTTACAAAAAATAGCGGTTCTAAAGCATGTAGTTACTCCCTTGCTGATGTCTCCTAAAATCATGTCCACACGATGATCTTGTAAAATGGTGGTGTGAACTCTTGGATGAGGCACCTGTGGACCTTCATATTCATCCTCCTTGTCTTGTTCTTCATGTGCTCCCCCTTAATCATTGCCACTGTCTTGAGCCTCTTGCTCCTCGCCTTGAGTAGGGGGATGTTCCTGTGTAGAGGATGAAGGTTGATCTTGTTCTTGCGGTGGCTCATGTGGTCTCACATCTCTAATGACCATATTCCTTAGTGCGATTATTGGAGCCTCCTTGTCATCTAGCTCATCAAGATCAAATTGCTCTATTTGAGAGCCGTTAGTCTCATCTAACACAACGTCACTAGAAACTTCAGTACATTTAGAGGATTTATTGAAGACTCTATATGCCCTTATGTTTGAACTATAACCAAGTAAAAACCCTTCAATTGCTTTGAGAGCAAATTCGGAATTCCTACCTCTCTTTACCAAAATATAGCATTTGCTCCCAAAAACTCTAAAATAAGAAGCGTTGGATTTATTACCGGTGAGGAGTTCATATGATGTTTTCTTAAGGAGTCAATGAAGATACAACCGGTTTATGGCAAGGCAAGCTGTGTTCACAACTTCCGTCTAAAACCGGTCCGAAGTCTTGTACTCTTCAACCATGGTCCTCGCCATATCGATGAGCGTTATGTTCTTCCTTTCCACCAAGCCATTCTGTTGTGGTGCATAGGGGCCGGAGAACTTATGCTTGATTCTCTCCTCCTCAAGGTACACTTCAACCTACAAATTCTTAAACTCTGAGCCATTGTTGCTTCGAATCTTCTTGATCCTTAAGTCAAACTCATTTTGAGCTCTCCTTAAGAACCGCTTTAGAGTCCCTTGGGTTTCACTTTTATCCTACAAGAAAATACCCAAGTGAAGTGTGTATTGTAATCAACAATTACAAGACCATACTTACTCCCATTGATGCTAAGATAAACAACGAGGCCGAATAAGTTCATATGCAATAACTCTAGCGGTCTTGATGTCCTCATTATGTACTTCGAGTGATGACTTTATCCAACATGCTTGCCTAATTGACAAGCTGCACAAGGCTTGTCTTTCTCAAAACAGACATTTGATAGTCCTAACACATGTTCGCCCTTTAGAAGCTTATGAAGATTCTTATCCCAACATGTGGTAGGCAACAATGTCATAGTCAACCGATGTTGGTATTTGCAACTAAACATGCATCAAGTTCAACATTATCATTTGAAAAATCTAATACATAAAGTTTTCCCTTTAATACACCTTTAATGCAACTGAACCATCACTCCTTCTAAAGGTTGTAACATCGACATCAGTAAATAAACAATTATTACCAATAGAGCACAATTATCTAATAGAAAGGATATTATAATCTCATGAATCAACCAAAAATACATTAGAAATTGAGTCCTTAGTGGTGATTGCAATTTTACCTAAACCTTTTACCTTCCCTTGATTATCATGTCCAAAAATAATATCACCTTGGGAATCCTTATTCTTGACATAGGATGAGAACATGCACTTATCAACCGTCATGTGGTTTGTGCATCTGTTGTTGATGACTCAGCTTGTGCCCCCGGTTGAATAAACCTACAAAACAAGTTTAGGCTAAGGTTTTAGGTACCCAAACAGAGTTGGGTCCTTTAAGTTTAGTTGCATAAAGTTTTGGTACCCAAACGCAAATTTTACTGTTCTTGCGTTTAGGCCCCACATGAGAGAGGCAACAACCTTGCCATATTTGCAATGAAATATATAGGATGCATCAAAAGTACGATATGAAATAGAAGGACTATTTGATACGTTCTTCTTTTTAGCATTAGTCACATTG
Organism: Zea luxurians; assembly: GCA_029449295.1. NCBI lineage: Eukaryota > Viridiplantae > Streptophyta > Magnoliopsida > Poales > Poaceae > Zea > Zea luxurians. The sequence continues at coordinate 30,323,468 of JAOPSE010000001.1, read as the reverse complement.
ACATGTATAGCATTATGAACATTATGCCTATGCTAACCATGAGATGCTCTAGCAAATGAGGTTTTAGACAAATTAGCAATCATGGCATGGGGAACATAAGCATTATGCATAGCATGAATAGGATGAGCATTATAAGCAACATGAACATTCTTATTATGCGCCTCATGAGGAATATGAGCAAGATCATTATGAGCACAAGAAAAATGGGCAGTTTGGATCACGAGGGCCTTTCCCTTTTCCTTAACAAATTTGGAACCCTCATGGCTCATGTTGGATTTGTCTTTCGCTCCCTTTTGGATAGGGATGGATCCGGATACTTATTCAGATGTTAAAAATTTGGTCTTCTTTCTTTGATTACGAACAAATAACATATAGAATTTGCTATGTAAATTTATATTCTTATTTTTAGTATTGATGAAAGGGAAATGTGCCCTTGGGCAATTTCTATTATGTTTTGGTGATTAAGTGCCCAACACATTTAATTGAATTCTTATGTGCTAAATGAAGAGAGAAGTGCAAATCAAGAGAAGGTATGTTTCTAGATTTAGTATAGTTGTTTTTGAATACTAATGAAGGTATCTAAGTGTTAGAAACAGAGAAAAGAAGAAAAGAAAAGGATTGCAAAAGACTAGATATGTACAGCCGAAGATCAGCTCAGTCTGGCACACCGGACTGTCTGGTGGTGCACCGGACAGTGTCCGGTGTGCCAGGCTGGACTCCGGTGAACAGGCCGCTCTAGGGAAAGTTTGGCGGTGTACGGCTATAATTCACCGGACTGTCCGGTGGTGCACCGAACTGTCCGGTGAGCCAATGGTCGCCAGCGGCAACGGTCGGCTGCACAATCTTCGCGCTACGTGTGGTAACTCCAACGGTCGGCGAGGGGCATCGGACTGTCCGATGTGCACCGGACAGTGTCCGGTGCGCTAACGGGCTCGGAGTTGTAACAGTCGTCTGCGCCAGAAAAGGAAGGAGATCGGCACCGGACCATCTACAGTGACAACATCAAGACCACTAGAGCTACTACATATGGACCTCTTCGGACCCGTCGCCTACCTTAGCATCGGGGGAAGTAAGTATGGTCTAGTAATTGTTGATGATTTTTCCTGCTTCACTTGGGTGTTCTTTTTGCAGGATAAATCAGAAACCCAAGGGACCCTAAAGCGCTTTCTAAGGAGGGCTCAAAACGAATTTGAGCTCAAGGTGAAAAAGATAAGAAGCAACAACGGGTCCGAGTTCAAGAATCTGCAAGTGGAGGAGTATCTTGAGGAGGAAGGTGTCAAGCACGAGTTCTCTGCTCCCTACACACCACAGCAAAACGGTGTGGTAGAGAGGAAGAACAGGACGCTCATCGACATGGCGAGGACGATGCTTGGAGAGTTCAAGACGCCCGAGCGGTTTTGGTCGGAAGCTGTGAATACAGCTTGCCACGCCATAAACCGGCTCTACCTATATCGCCTTCTCAAGAAGACCTCGTATGAACTCCTTACCGGTAACAAACCCAATTTCTCATACTTTCGTGTATTTGGGAGCAAATGTTACATTCTAGTGAAGAAAGGTAGAAATTCTAAATTTGCTCCCAAGGCAGTAGAAGGGTTTTTACTAGGGTATGACTCAAATACAAGAGCGTATAGAGTCTTCAACAAATCATTAGGTTTGGTTGAAGTCTCTAGCGATGTTGTATTTGATGAGACTAATGGCTCTCCAAGAGAGCAAGTTGATCTTGATAATGTAGATGAAGATGATGTTCCAACGGCCGCAATGCGCACGATGGCAATAGGTGATGTGCACCCACAGGAACAACAAGAGCAAGATCAACCTTCTTCCTCAACAATGGTGCATCTCCCAACTCAAGATGATGGACAGGTTCCTCAAGAAGAAGCGTGTGATCAAGGGGGAGCACAAGAAGAACAAGTTATGGAGGAAGAAACACCACGGGCCCCTCCAACTCAAGTCCGAGCGATGATCCAACGACATCACCCCGTTGATCAGATACTGGGTGACATAAGCAAGGGAGTAACAACTCACTCACGTCTAGCTAATTTTTGTGAGTATTACTCGTTTGTCTCTTCTATTGAGCCTCTCAGGGTAGAAGAGGCCTTGCAGGATCCGGACTAGGTGTTGGCCATGCAGGAAGAGCTCAACAACTTCAAGAGGAATGAAGTTTGGAGCCTGGTGCCACGTCCAAAGCAAAACGTTGTGGGAACCAAGTGGGTGTTCTGCAATAAGCAAGACGAGCACGGGGTGGTGACAAGAAACAAGGCTCGACTTGTGGCAAAAGGTTATGCCTAAGTCGCAGGTATGGATTTCGAGGAGACTTTTACTCCTGTGGCTAGGTTAGAGTCAATTCGAATATTATTAGCCTATGCCGCTCACCACTCTTTCAGGTTGTTTCAAATGGATGTAAAGAGCGCTTTCCTCAATGGGCCAATCAAGGAGGAGGTATACGTGGAACAACCCCCTGGCTTTGAGGATGATTGGTACCCCAACCATGTGTGTAAGCTCTCTAAGGCGCTCTATGGACTTAAGCAAGCCCCAAGAGCATGGTATGAATGCCTTAGAGATTTCTTAATTGCTAATGCTTTCAAGGTTGGGAAAGCCGATCCCACTCTTTTCACTAAGACTTGTGATGGTGACCTTTTTGTGTGCCAAATTTATGTCAATGACCTAATATTTGGTTCTACTAACCTAAAGTCTTGTGAGGAGTTTAGAAGGGTGATGACTCAAAAGTTTGAGATGTCGATGATGGGCGAGTTGATCTACTTCCTTGGGTTCCAAGTGAAGCAACTCAAGGACAGCATCTTCCTCTCCCAAACAAAGTACACTCAAGACCTTCTCAAGAGGTTTGGGATGAAGGACACAAAGCCCGCGAAGACACCGATGGGAACCGACGGGCATGTCGACCTCAACAAAGGAGGTAAGTCCGTTGATCAAAAGGCATACCGGTCTATGATAGGTTCCTTGCTTTATTTATGTGCTAGTAGACCGGACATTATGCTTAGTGTATGCATGTGTGCTAGATTTCAATCCGACCCTAGGGAATGTCACCTTGTGGCCGTTAAGCGAATTCTTAGGTATTTAGTTGCTACGCCTTGCTTCGGGATCTGGTATCCAAAGGGGTCTACCTTTGACTTGATTCGATATTCAGACTCCAATTATGCCGGGTGCAAGGTTGATAGGAAAAGCACATCAGGGACGTGCCAATTCCTAGGAAGGTCCCTAGTGTCTTGGAGTTCAAAGAAACAAACATTCGTTGCCCTATCCACCGCTGAGGCCGAGTATGTTGCCGCAGGAAAGTGTTGCGCGCAACTACTTTGGATGAGGCAAACCCTCCGAGACTTTGGCTACAATCTGAGCAAAGTTCCACTCCTATGTGACAATGAGAGTGCAATCCGCATGGCGGATAATCCTGTTGAACACAGCCGCACTAAGCACATAGACATCTGGCATCACTTTCTGAGAGACCACCAGCAAAAGGGAGATATTGAAGTGTACCATATTAAGACCGAGAACCAGCTAGCCAATATCTTTACCAAGCCGTTGGATGAGAAAACCTTTTGCAGGTTGCGTAGTGAGCTAAATGTCTTAGATTCACGTAACTTGGATTGATCTATAGCATACATGTGTTCTATGCCTTTGATCATGTTACTTTATGCAATTTGTTGCTTATTTATGGTGTTCAAGTTGTGCAAGGGATCCCCAGACCTCACAAGTCCATGTGTGAGTGATGCACATATTTAGGGGGAGATGTGCTACAACTTGACCCTTTGAGACTAATCCGTTTGTTTGAGTATACTTGATGTAGTCTCAAAGGTGGATTGAAAGGGCAAGGTGAACTTGGACCATGCAAAGACTTCCACTGCACTCCGGTATTAGTGTACTTAATTCCAAGTTCATTCGTATGCTCTTATTGCCTTTTTGCTCTTAATTGACATTTTTTGGTGAGGCAATGGGGTTAAAGGGCCAAGAATGATCCCGTTTTGGTGCTTAATGCCAAAGGGGGAGAAATTAAGCCCAAAGCAAATGGATCAGCTACCACTTGTGAATTTTGAAAACAATAGAGTTAGAACTTTTGATTTGTCCAAAATACTTTTATTGTAAAATTTGGTCTCTTGTGGGAGAATTTTTTATCATGGAAAAGGGGGAGTTTTTGGCACTTGATCAATTTCACTCTTGGATTATCTCTCTTTGTGCCGAAACAAGTGCGGTTGACTTAGTGATAGGAAAATGAATTTGATTTGCAAAAACAAACCAAGTGGTGGCAAAGAATGATCCAAATATGTCAAAACTTGTGCAAAGTCAATTCTGTTCTCAATTGCATTGATGTTACACTTTATTTGGTTGCTTTTGGATGTGTTGGTATAAATCACCAAAAAGGGGGAGATTGAAAGGGAAATGTGCCCTTGGGCAATTTCTATTATGTTTTGGTGATTAAGTGCCCAACACATTTAATTGAGTTCTTATGTGCTAAATGAAGAGAGAAGTGCAAATCAAGAGAAGGTATGTTTCTAGACTTAGTACAGTTGTTTTTTAATACTAATGAAGGTATCTAAGTGTTAGAAATAGAGAAAAGAAGAAAAGAAAAGGATTGCAAAAGACTGGATGTGTACAACCGAAGATCAGCTCAGTCTGGCACACCGCACTGTCCGGTGGTGCACCGGACAGTGTCCGGTGCGCCAGGCTGGACTCCGGTGAACAGGCCTCTCTCGGGAAAGTTTGGCGGTGTACGACTATAATTCACCAGACTGTCCGGTGGTGCACCGGACTGTCCGGTGAGCCAACGGTCGCCAGCGCCAACGGTTGGCTGCGCAATCTTCGCGTGACGTGTGGCAACTCCAACGGTCGGCGGGGGGCACCGGACTGTCCGGTGTGCACCGGACAGTGTCCGGTGCGCCAATGGGCCCAGAGTTGTAACGGTCGTCTGTGCCAGAAAAGGAAGGAGATCGGCACCGGACCGTCTACAGTGACTATCCAGTGGCGCACCGGACTATCCGGTGCGCCACTCGACAGAAGGCAAGGATGGCTTTCCTTGTTGGCCTCCAACGGCTCCTAGCTGCCTTAGGGCTATAAAGGGGACCCCTAGGCGCATGGAGAAGAAATACAAGCATTCACTAAGCATCCTAAGGCATCCAGACTTCGTTCCCGTGCATTCGTTTTCGTTGTGTTTGAGATTTGAGCTCTATTCGAGTCAAGGACTCCCTGTGTTGTCATTTGAGCTCAAGTCTTCTCTTGTGTGCGTGGGTGTGCTGCGATTTGCGTCTTGTGTGTGTTGCTCATCCCAACCTTACTCCATGCTTTCTTTGTGATCATCATTGTAAGGGCGAGAGGCTCCAACTTGTGGAGATTCCTCGCAAACGGGAAAAGGATATAAGGAAGAAAAGCCGTGGTATTCAAGTTGATCATTGGATCACTTGAAAGGGGTTGAGTGCAACCCTCGTCCATTGGGACGCCACAACGTGGAAGTAGGCAAGTGTTACTTGGTCGAACCACGAGATAAAATCGTGTGTCTTTTGTGATTGCTCTCTCTTTGATTATCTGTGTTCACAAGAGCTCGTTTCAAGCTACTTAGCCGTTCTAACTTTCATAACCAAGTTTTGTGGCTATTAATGTTGAATTTTACAGGATCACCTATTCACCCCCCCTCTAGGTTCTCTCAATTGAGCATATTAATATTCATAAAAAGTAAACCTCAAATTCGTTATATATCTTTTTAAATAACTAATATAAAATTCAAATACAGATACAGATTCAGATGTTTTCACCTTTTGTTGTAGGGAGAAAATAATGCACGCAAAAATATACAAAATTTTATTCTTGTAGTACTAAAAATTAGCACCAAATTCTATATATATCTATGATAAAATATTATATTTATCATATAATTAAGATGTTTGAGGAACATCCCTACTTTTGGAAGCCAAGACCATCCTTGATCCTAGGATGTCTATGTCACATCCGGATTTAAGGGCAAACCCGAGTGTGTCTCAAATGTATGTTAGGATCAAGTCTCACACGTATGATGACTCAAGGTACAGAAATCAATGTCACATCTTTATTATATAATAGAGCTTCTGTACAAAATAACTAAATAGATTACATCATATGATGACAACGATCCTCTGCAACCATAGCTGACTGGGAGACGACGACCTAGACCTCTCTAAACTCATCGCATCATCCTTCATGTTTCTCCAGTGGTACCTATTCTTGACCTGGTGTGATTATAGCAAGGGTGAGCTCACATACGTTCATCGCTCAGCAAGTGTGAGAAATAATGTACATGAGCTCACTTACGTTGGAAAAATGTTTAAGACTAAGTATTGCTTTTAATAAGTTGGTCAAAATTTTATTAACAATTACTACATATAAGTGTATACAAAACCCAATTAAATAATTGATCAAAATAATGAATAAATCACATGATGCAATGCAATGTATGCCAGGTTAAATTTAATTTCATAAATTACTCATGTGAGCGTCTGAGCCGCTCATGATCGTGAACACAACTGATATATCTACTTTACACTCTACAGAGGTGGCACATCTTTACCCTTAAGTCACGTAAAAGTTTAGAGAACTTTGCACCCAACCAGACATATGTCGGCCAGCATATTACCACACTATCGAGGTGCAGTTGCATAGGGATGTTACGAGACCTTTACAAAGTTCCACTAGCATGAGAAAGCCTTCTACGGATTCAGGAAGAAGGAAGCATATAAATCCCTCACCTGAAAAGCTATCACAGATAGTTTGACCCAAGGACCTCCCTATACTCTGCAATAACACACTCCCTACTTGCCACTTTCAGGAAATGATTATCTCACACTAGCTTTCTTAATTAATCGACCGAGACTAGAGTCATATAGTCCTTGTGGTTGCACAGTTGTCTCGGGTTGTTCTCCATGTTCCAATTAAAATAATAATCTTATCATGAACAATAATTAAGCCAATAATAATGATAAAGCATGATCATAATTCAGATAAAATATTAATCCCAAAATCAGGTAGAGAAATAACAAGACTACCCAATAATTCATTTGTTTGCAAGGTGTAGGGTAAACAAAACTAGGTAACCTATTAGGTCTCATCAAGTTAACCTAAGCATGCCACAGTGATTAACATAAACATTATTAGGTAATAGAATGTAATAAGGACACAACTTGCCTTTTTGGTGCAACACCATGTACTTCCCCAAGTTTGGGCTTCAGGTTCCCTGTCACCTCGCCTCTATGCGCAACAGAGGTGGCACATGAAAATAACATTACACTAAAGATGGAAACAAACCACACAATAATATTCTACGCATAGCTACGGATCCGTAAGTTCGAGAACCACTAAATTTGGGGTTAAAACAATTAAGTTATGTATTTTCTATGTTATAGGAATTTTATATAAATTCTACACTTGGAAACTACTATTAAAGGATTTTTCTGATTTTACTTAATTTATCTTATCCATTTAATCCTTCCTAGGACGTCGAGTATCATTTTCAAGGAGCTCAGGGTGTTCTGCGCAAATGTTTGGACCTAATTTGAATTATTTTCTATTGGATCTGGATGAAGGGATGATTCAATAAAAGCCTAGGGTCTCTTTTGGAAAACCAACTCGCTAAAGGGTACCAACTAACCACAGTCATCCGATCTGCTCCCGATGGCCAGGATTAGATCTGAGTTCATTCGAACCGATACGCACATGTGGTCGTCTGATCACGATCTGATGGCCCTGAGTTTTAAATGCCGCAACCTATACTATCGCGTGCGATCACGATCCAATGGCTTAGACAAGAACCCCACACTGACATTCGCGTTTTTAATCTACGTCGTTCATCATATGATCAATGGCCCACGGAGGCACCTCCTGCCCTCTCCCCACCGACACACATCTCGGCGACGCTCTCGATCTGCGTGGTGGCGCACCGCCAGAGCGAAGCGTTCCGGTCGCCCCGATGCCCAAGACGCTCAACCGAATGAAACAACATGAACTGTAGGCAATAGCGAACGTTAGGGGAGGCATATTACCGGGAATCGTGCAACAGTAACTCTCGACCACGACGAGAGGCGGCTCTGCATTGGCGGATGAAGAGCGGCGAGAAATTGCCGACCGTCCCCAGCCACCCACGCACGATGACCCTCTGGGACACGTTCCTCGCAAGATTACGAAGCTCCCTGAACCTCCTTGTTGAACCCTGAAAGGAGGTGCGTCGAGGGCGACATTGGCGGCCTGCTACAATGTCCGGCGTCGTGGAGAACTCCACGACAAGCGTTTTTCTATCCCCTGCTAAGCCTTTGCGCCGACTCTGATGGGTTATAGGGGTGCGGAATTGGACTTTATAGGGCCAGGGCATCGGCGAGCCGGAGAGGATCCCACTAGGATGCATCTGATTATGTTACGCGCGCTCATCTTGCAAATCGCAACAACCCGAGCAAGGAGAGGAACCTGACGAGTCGTCCCCACACGCCAGCGACTGTAAGGTTGGATTGAGAGCACGGATGTGAGCACAAAGGTGAAGGCGACCTCAAGCTTTTGCGCTTTCCATCCTGAGCGTGAGTAGGCTGCGCGACGATGGCCGAACTGGGACATCAGTGGTCCACGAGGCCGGAAGGGAAAAGCAAGTGTGGACCGCAGTTTTGCTGAGGCGAGGCAGGTCGTGGGTGAGCTTTGGGCCGACTCTTAGCCCAAGCGATAGTTATGTTCTTCTTTTTCTTTTTTTTTCTTTTCTTCTTTTCCTATTTTGTTTTCTATTTTAGTTTTTCAAATTAAATCTTGAATTTAGGATTTCAAACATAGATGCACAAGCAAAACTTCAGCAATAATGAAAAATATACTTTTATTGATTAATTTATTTATTTAGTATTTTATCTTGGAAAAGGCTTCTAAATATGCAAATCCTCTCAAGAAGAAATAATATTAACTCCTATTGTAAAACTTTCATCAAGAGGGGCATTTAATTTAATTATATAGTTTAACAAAAGCGATAACTTGCATAGTGATCTCTCATTTATTCTTTTATTGAAAACATATTCATTTTTTGGGATAAGTAACTTTAAAAGTGAGAAAAATCTTATTAGAAGATATTTTAGCTCAAACCGTTTTGGAGAAACTTTTATAAATCCTAAAATAGGATTTTGGGTGTTACATTCTACCACTCATGTTGGCTCCCTTAGCAAATTTTAATTTTTTTAATACATCATTGCAAATTTTAACTTAAGCATTTAATTTAGCAATTTTATCATTCAAGCTAGCAATGTTGGCAACATTTGCAACACAAGAATCAACATAAACATCCTTACATCTATTACAAATAGAAACATGCTCAAGAGAGGATGTAGATGCGTGACATTCATTCAATTTCACTACCTTAACATTCAATTCATTATTAGCAATTTTAAGACAAGAAATAGAAGAATGACAGTCATAAAGCACTTTAGACAAAATTTTATTCTTTTCAATTTCAAGAGCAAGGGCCTTTTCTACACTAACAAATTTATCATGTTCTCATAAATGAGATCTTCTTGTTTTTTCCAAAAGCCTATCCTTCTCATTTAGAGAATCAATTAATTCATTAATTTTATCAACTTTTGCCCTATCAAGGACGTTAAACAACATGCTTATATCATCCTCATCATCACTAGATTCTTCGTCACTAGAAGAAGTATATTTTGGTGTAGTTCTAGGATATACCTTTCTCTCCTTCGCCATTAAGCATGTATGTCATTTGTTGGGGAAGATGGAAGACTTGTCGAAGGCAATGGTGGCGAGTTCCTTGTCGTCAAAGTTAGAGGAGCTACAGCCCGAGTCACACTCCTTACCGATGTGAGCCTCGCCTTTCTTCTTCTTCTTGAAAAAAATTCTTTTTCTCCACCTTCCCCTTCTTGTCTTGTTCCTGGTCATCATCATTATCGGGGCAATTTGAATAAAGTTACCAATCTTACCGCACTTGAAGCAGACACACTTCCCCTTGGCTTTGGTGTTGTAGTTCTTGTGCCCCTTCAATGCGCTCTTAAAGTACGTGATGATGAGGGCCATTTTCTCATCGTTGAGGTCGACCGCCTCAACTCGCGCCACCTTGTTGGGAATAGCCTCCTTGTCATTTGTTGTTTTCAAAGCAACGACTTGCAGTTTGGTGGAGGGAGTGCTCCCATTGGCAACAACATCCTTGTACTTTGTATCTTTAATCATCATTTGATGGCTAATGAACTTATGAACTACTTCTTCGGGCATCATTTTTGTGTACCTAGGATTTTCACGTATCAAGGAAACAAGAGTAGGATCTAAAATAGTAAATGACCTTAACATGAGTCGGACGACTTCATGATCCATTCATCTCTTTCTTCTATTATTTCACACTTGGTTCACCAGAGACTTGAGCCTGTTGTACATTTCCTGTGGCCCCTCGACCGTCTTCATGGAAAACCTCCCAAGTTTGCCTTTGATGATCTCCATCTATGTGACCTTGCTCATGATGTTGTCTTCATGCGCGATCTTCAGTGTGTCCCAGATTTCTTTTACATTTTCCAAGCAATTTACCTTATTGTATTCTTCCCTTCATAAAGATGCTAGCAAAACAATAGTGGCTTGGGAATTCCTATAAATTAATTCTTCTACTTCTATATCATTAAAATTCTTGTCATCATTATTCGGTATTTGCATTCCATTTTCTACAATATCCCAAATGCTAAGCGGAGAGAAAAAAGATGACTACACCATTTTGTGACTCCGCCAAAAATAGTCCTCCCCATCAAATTGAGGAGGTTTGCCAAGAGGAATTGAAAGCAATTGGGCATTCAAATTGCAAGAAATGCGAGAGTAATTAAATGGAATGTGATTGAATTTAGATTTAACTAATTTTTGTTGATGACGTTCAAAAGTAGTTTTCTCTTCACTCGAAGGAGATGGCGATGTAGAAGAGTCCATCTTGTAGTAGATGATCTTCTTGATGTGCCTTTCTTGCCATCCTTCTTTGTTCTTGAGTCTACAGGCTTTTCATCTTTATACTTGTCGTCGATGGGTGTCTTGTCCTTCTCGTTGTGGTCGGCCACCTTTCCCTTCCCTTTAGTATCTTCTCTCGACGTCACTTCGAGTGGTTAAACTCAACAAGAAGTGCAAGGCTCTAATACCAATTGATAGTAACCTAGAGGAGGGGTGAATAGGTGATGCCTCAAAAATCACAACTTAAACACAAACTTGGATCACAAAATAAAAGTTAATGTAAAACTAGATCCAAGAGAGTGAGAAGGAGAAAAGTTCTTTCACTTGATTGCTTTCACAAGATTATGGAATTAACTTAGAGAAATACTACAAGTGAACTTAAGAACTTAGAGAGACAGCGAGGGGAAGAATATATCACAAAGAATAAAGCACACAAGACAAGGTGATTTTATCCCGTGGTTCGATCAATCCTCAAATGCTTGCCCACTATATGTTGTGGTGTCCCAAATACAGGGGTTGCACTCAACCCCTCTCAAGTGATCTAATGATCAACTTGAGTGTTATGGTCTTCCTTATACTTTTCCCTTTTTGCAAGGATCTCCATAACTAGGAGTCCCTTGCAGCGTACACAGTTTGAGAGTTACAACTTATAACAAGAGGAAGAATGAGAACACATAAGGGCAACAAAACAACACAACAAAGCCTCAACATGAATGCTCAGCAGCAGAATGTCACTATCTGTCTAGAACTCGTGCTCAGATCGCTTCGGTGTATCTCTCAAATATGCGTGAGTGAAGTACTAGCTCTTGGTATGCTTGTTGTGCTTTGGAGGTCAAAATGGAGGCCTATTTATAGCCCTAGGGAAGCAAATAGCCGTTGAGCCTTCCTCCAAAAACCTGCTGGATTTTTCCTCTCGCCTCGTGCACTAGACCAAGAATAGGGACTAGACCTCTAGGATCTTGACTGGGAACTTCCCAACCGGGCTAGGAACGAACCGGCCCGATGAACCATCGGACCACCACGTGTCAACCGCTCATTGAAGTAGTCATTGCACGCCAAGTAGCTGTTGGAGCTAAGGTCTAGTGCACCACCAAACCCTCCACTATAGATGGTCCAATGAATTATATAATAAAATTCTTGAGACTAGCGAGTTCGTGCGGAGGGGGTCTGATGCACCACCGGACTGGTCCAGTGCATCGGCTGGTTCGATGCACCGGACTGCCCAAGTCTTTGGTCTGGGTTCACTGTGTACGCGGTCCGGTGCGCTGCCGAACTGGTCCAATGAAGCCTAGACAGTTGAGACTTTGTCTTTTTTTCAACCAAGTTTTCTTCAATTTGACTTGGCCTTTCTTGTGACCTTCTCTACAACTTAGACAAACATTGTTAGAGTATAATCAATTGAACTAAGACTAGGAAACTCACCTCTTTCTCAACTTTTCATCAAGATTTCAGTTTTTTTGCCCAAACTAAGTCCAAAAAGTAGTTTTCTCTACAAAATGACTTAGAGTGCAAACCCAAGTGCTAGAAACATTGTAATAGCCAAATGCAACTTATCTTGAGGTTTAAACCTCACAGTTTTACCCTTTTACACAAAGTTGCCTTTCTTGATTTCTTTTAAGCTCATTTGGATGTAGAATCTTCAAATTGCATTCTAGTGAACCTTTACTTGTACAACACACAAGTTAGACCAAGATGTTGTCTTAGATATTCAATCACCAAAACAGGTAGAAATGGCTAACTTGCCCATTTCCCTTTAAAATCGGTGTGATGTTTTACCCACCATTTCCTTTGATTACCGAAGTTAATCGAAATTTACCAAATTTAGGTGTTGGAATTTTTCGAAACTAATAACAAAGCCCAATAGGGATGAAAGGGATTTTTTAATTCTAGAAATTGTTTTCGGGTCTTTTTCGATCGAATTCACCGGTAAGGGTACTTTTTGGAAACAGAATTGGTTATCAAAATTTTGTATTAGAGTATTGTGAACTTGTGATCTTTGTACACTTGTCAACTTGTGAAATGTGAGTATGTGAATTTGTGAACTTGTTATATTACGAATTGTGAACTTCTGAACTTATTATATTGTGAATTGTGAACTTGTGGGCTTTGTAAACTTTTCCACTTGTGAAATGTGAGTATGTGAAACTTGTGGTTTTTGTGAAATTGTTATGCATGTGAATTGTGGATTTGTGATCTTAGTGAACTTGTCAACTTGTGAATTGTGAACTTATGATCTTTATGAACTTGTTATATTTTAACTTGCGATCTTGTTATATTGTGAACTCGTTATATTGAGATATTTTTATATTTGTATGTTTGCCGATCGTATTATAAATTCCGACTGTTAGCGGTGTATTTTCCATACCGAACTTTTGTTTCCCATATTTGCGAAATAATGATTTTGTTTCCATTTGTAGAGTTACCGTTTTCGATTTCATTTCCAGTAGAAATTATGAAAACGAAATTAGTTTTAGCAACCGTTTTCATCCCTAATCCTCTTGATATACGATTGGGCCAAGATAGTGCTGCCTGGCCCGCAAACATAGAGCCTGTTGGGCCTGCCACGTAGCGATGGAAAAAAGCTCGAAGCTCGTGAGCCTCTCCGAGCTGAGCCAAGCCAAGCCTCGTTTTCGAGCTTGCTGGTCCACCGAGCCGAGCCAGCTCGTTTGGGCTCGTGAGCTGTGCCAAATTAATCAAACCATACAATAATGATGGATAATAGATAATTTTACTTATAATGTTGAATGATGATTATATTTTTTACATTTATATACTATGAAATTACTATATATTGTAATATTATTTATAAAGGTCCAACTCGCGAGCCGAGCCTACCTAGCTCGTAAGCCAACTTCGAGTCAAGTCGAGCGTCAGCTTGTTGAGTGAACGAGCCGAGCTCAATTTGTCAACAAGCCGCACCGAGCCGAGCGCCTCCGGCCCTACTGCCACGCACTACAACGCACCGAGCCGAGCGCCTCCGGCCCTACTGCCACGCACTACAAGAATCCCATTTGGGTGGCAAAAATGGAGCCCGCCTTTTTTGGAATTTTGCAGGAGCTCGGTCGCATCATTTGGGAAGAAAAAGTCCATACTCCTACATGTTAAAAAAAACTAGTACTCCTACGTGATGAATAGATAAGAGTCCACACTACAAAAATAACAGAGTAGAGCTAGGGCTAGTTGGGCTAAAAAAATACCTTAATTTAGTTAAAACTTGTTAGCTAATTAGCTAATAACTAGTATTTTCTTTGTTCAATATTGTTAGACGTGTTAGAGAAACTGTAAGAGACTTTTTATATTGTTCCTGATTGATATGAATAGAGAATTTTTGAAAAAACACATACCATGTTAGAAATATAGACATTTTCTATATCATTTTAATTCCATAAATTAACACTATAACGATGACATATAAAAGATAATTAATCAAAGAAATTGTGATATCAAATATATCCATAACAATATGGATCATGAGAACATAAAGCATGTGAATCATATAAATATAATAAACATATAAACATGGTACATGTATTATGATAGAACAACTGAAAATAAACAGATAGCAACATAAACAGCATGACTGTAAAATTAAAACAAACAGATATAACATATTATAATATGACAGGATAGATGAGATAAATTCATGGCTACATATGAAACAGCAGAGATGAATATATGAAACATATATAATTTGTAGAGCGCAAAACAGTAAGTAAATAAATTGATCATACCCTCCCATGCGCTCTGAGGATCCAGATCCTTGTCCAACTTCTCTTGTCATGTCGCCAGGAAGAAGAAGATGTTTTGGGCAGTCGCGTAGACGCTCCCCAAAAACCTAATTGCCGATCCCCCGTGCAAGGTCTCGAACGACAAGGGCTTTGGAGGTACCTGCCCTCTCGATGCTATGTGCGCGCAGAGTCACGAGATGGAAATACACTCACTTGCGGCTGGACTGTGACTCTAAAAGTGTTCTGCTCGCGTGTACCAAATGATAGGGGTTCTCCCCTACTTATCCTTTCGCGGAAGGAAGCTGAAGGAGAAGGGTCGCATGCGGCACGCCAAGAGACGGGTAGCTGAAGGATAAGGGTCTCGCATGCTATTGATCCCTTGCTATTCTCCGATTCTTTCTCAATAGCATGCTAGGATCATAAGGTGTTGGAGTAGGATCACAGTCACTAAAACCAAAGCGACTCAATACCTTTTCCACATAATGGGATTGTAACAAAGTTACCCCACCATCAGCTTCTCTAACAAGCTTGATGTTTAGAATGACATCAGCTTCTCCCAAATCTTTCATTTCGATATTGCTCGACAGAAGATTTTTAACTTCCTCAATCACATTGAGATTTGATCCAAAGATCAAGATGTCATCAACATAAAGGCACAGCATAATAGACTCACCCCCACCATACCGATAATATAAACACGTGTCAGATTCATTTACAGCAAAACCAGCGGCTGTAAGAGTATTATCAAACTTTTCATGCCATTGCTTAGGTGCTTGTTTTAGGTCATACAATGATTTTATCAACCTGCACACCTTGTTCTCTTGACCATCCGCAATAAACCCTTCTGGCTAATCCATGTAGATCTCCTCATCCAACTCTCCATTTAGGAAAGTTGTCTTAACATCCATCTGATGAATGATAAGACCATAAGAGGCTGCCACAGCTATTAATGTGCGAATCGTAGTCAATCAAGCCACTGGTGAGTAGGTATCAAAGAAATCTTCACCCTCTTTTTGGGTATATCCTTTGGCCACAAGCCTTGCCTTGTACCTCTCAATTGTACCATCAGGTCTAAGCTTTTTCTTGAAGATCCATTTGCAGCCTATAGGTTGACAACCATAAGGACGGTCAACGACCTCCCAAGTACCATTAGTCATAATAGATTCCATCTCACTCCTTACTGCTTCCTTCCATAAGTCAGCATCAGGAGAGGAATATGCCTCACTAATGGTAGTTGGTGTGTGTCGGAGAGGAAATCTCCGGCTGGGTGGCGGAGTGCACCCTCCCTAAATCCTAAGATGAGGAGGGGCCTAAGCGTTTTGCTTGTTGTGAGATTTGGGAATGAACACACAAGAACACGCAAGAGTTTAGAGTGGTTCGGGCCGCCGGAGCGTAATACCCTACTCCACTGTGTGTTGTATTGCTCGTGAGCTTGAGATGTGTCTTGGATGACTTGGATCTGTGTTGTAATATTGCATGCCTCCCCTTTTATAGCTCAAGAGGGCACGTACAAGAGTACTAAACCTCGACACGTGGGCCCAGGGACATAATGGATGTAATACTCGAAACGACTAGTGTTCGTCCCCAGTGCAATCTTTCTTGTGCCCTAATATCCGCGATCTGCGTAGCATTGCGTGCAGGGGAAGCTTCCCTGGCAGCGTACAAGTGATGATGGATGAGCACAGTGCGCCTCGCGGCACGGGCGTACTGTTTGGCAATGGACAGGCCCGCCGCCTGCGGGATGGCCTGGACGCCGCCTGCCAGCTGAGTGGACAGGACACATTAAATGCTGAAGGGGCACATCGCCTGTTAGCGGGGTAGTCAGGCGGCGCGTCTTCTCCACAATAAATGCAGAGACACCACGACCCAGAGGTCTTACGTTAGGCTCCACCCGCTGGCTTACGTCACGCGTGGTTGGCCACGTGGCAGCATCGGTTCTTCGCTTGGGCGAGGAGCAGTAGCGCTATGCGGACAGGTCCACACCAGGCTGGGCCTGGACACATGTCAACACCGGACCTCAGCCTGAGTAAGGCCTAGGTATTCCATGCCCCTGAGTCCTGGGACTCGACTGTGGGCAGTCTAGATCCTACGCAGAGGGGTCCGGGACCCGACCTAGAGGTCCAGGCTGCACTTGCGGGGGTCTTGGATCTTGCTCCGGAGGTCCGGCCTACATGTATAGGGGTCCGGCACTTTCTTATGGGGATCGGATCCACTGTTGGCATCTTGGAGTGTATCGCTTTTTTTGGCCACATGGTGACATCGGGGCCATCCACGTGGTGGAGTCGGGTTTTGTTCCCTACGTGACTAGAGATAGTCGCGTGGACACCACGTCCTCAAGCTGTAGCAAGGGGTACCCCTGATCCAGGGTACCGACAGTGGCCCCCGGGCCTGCCTTAGGGGAGGATACGAGCCTGCAGGCGGGGCCAAAGCTTGTACCTTGCATCAACTTGGCATGACCGACGACTGGGGCGCCTCCTCTACGCGCGCCGCATTAACACGGCACGCCCGCGCTATCAGCCTAGCATCGGTCACATCAACTGTCGCGCCTGTTCCTGTTGTATGTGATGTTGTCGATTCCTCCCTGGTACCTGGCCCCCCTGAGATGAAGGCTCAATGTGCCGAGGTTGGATACCAGCGTACCTGAAAGAGTTGGCAACAATCCCCAGGAGGCAGCCTCGACCGGGACCTGGGCCTGTACACGGCTTTGGCTAGGGAGCGTTAGTAGCACACCCATAGGATCCCCCGTCTGACATTAGTCATCCTTTGATACATGCTCGGGACTTTCAGGATTTAGTCTGGGAGGCCAAGTTGTGTGTCCGGACCCCCTGGACCATGGCTCTAGATACTAGGACACCCGTCGCAGGGTGGTGGAGCGTGCAGGCTTACGGTACGGGACCAGGCTAAGCGGCTACACGGCTCCGGACCTCCCCAGGAAACAGGTGCCCATTCTCTAGAGCCAGACCCCAGGTTGTCGTACCCATAGGACTATAGCTCCAAATACTAGGGTACTCGTCACAGAGTGGTGGACTGTGCAGGCTTATGGTACGGGACCAGGCTAAGCGGCTACACTGACCCGGACCACCCCATGGAACAAGCTCCCGTTCTTTAGAACCGGCCCTCGGGCTACCGGACCTCCTTGCTTTTGCGGAGGGGTCCTAAACTGCAAGCCTGGCTTATTCAATTCAGATGTCATCGTGTCCGACAGATGGGAACCGTACGGGTGGGTTAGATAAATAGTATTATCCGGAACCTGCAGGATAAATCCGTGGAGCAGGAGGATAGAGTTATCATAGAAGCATATTTGAGGACGTAAATCTCCTTTTTATAACTTGACATGCATGTGTGTAAACCAACAGCATGGGTTTATGGGGGCAGGCCTCACCGAGCTGGTGTACACATATGCGAAACCTAATTACAAAAGAAGAAAAGCTTAACCCCTCAGACTTGCCCTTACGGATTGAACTTACAGAGATGCTCCAGAGATTATGAAGAGATACTCCTTTGGTCATAGCAAGGCGGGCATCCCCCGGGCTAGCGTATTTCCGTCACCTTGAAGGGTTCCTCCCAGCTGGGGGAGAGATTGCAGACCCCTTCTTGGTCCGGTACTTGCCGTAGGACTAGGTCCTGACCCTGGGCTCCCTACTATGCATGAACCGTTGGCTGCCCTCCATGGGCGCCTAGTTACAAAGTGCATTTTGGGCTACTGCTTGACATCTGAGTTCGCTGGTGGAGTCCTCGTCCTTGCGCTGAGATCACCCCTACATAGGCTCATCAAAATACTGGACCCGTGGGGAGTCCAAAAAGGGTTTTCGCGGGGGAGGTAGGCTTCAGCCCCGTGGACTAGGGGATACGGGGTCCCCTGGTGGCCCGTCTAGTTGTTGTCACCAGAGTCGTAGTCTCTAGTGAAAACATCCTTCAGGGTTCCTTTGGGTGACTGATACCTGAGGTTCGGTTCGGCCGCAGCCACCTCGTAGTCGTGGACCTTTTCCTTGCCAGGCCAGCGACGAGGTGGGGAGCCGTCGCTGGAAGACTGCTCGCTCCGCGCGCTGACGCGCTTTGCGAGGTCAATGATCTCGCGACACTCTGTGGCACTATGGTGACCGTTGGGGTGCACAGGGCATGAGCTGTTGTTACCCTTCTGCGGCCGTGGGCATTTGTTGCGGTCGCCCTAGCCCCCAGTCGCAGCTACGACGACAAGAGTGGCGGAGTGCGCCTTCTCATGGCCACGGTTCTTTTTCTTCTTCCTTTTGCCGTCCTGAGCGACGACACCTGAGCCACCTGTCTGGGCAGCCCCGGTCTGTGGCACTGAGTGCCACGCACGGCCCTCAGCGGCCCTGGCGCACTTGTCGGCCAGAGCGAAGAGAGTGGAGACAGTTTCCACGTCATGCGTGGCCAACTTCTCCAACATATTTTCATCACGTACTCCCTGGCGAAAGGCCGTGATGATAGAAGCATCAAAAATGCGAGGTATCGTACCCCGCACCTTGGTGAAGCGGGAGATAAACGTCCGGAGGGTTTCCCCGGGCTCCTGCCTCACTGCGTGGAGGTGGGCCTCCACGCCGTGTTGTTGGTAAGCACTCGCGAAGTTGAAAGGGAAATGTGCCCTTGGGCCATTTCTAAAGTGTTTTGGTGATTAAGTGCCCCAACACATTTTCTCTAAGTGCTAATTTGTGCCAAAGATTGAAGAAGTGCAAATCATATAACAAGGTACGTTTCTAGACTTAGTACATTGATTTGGGTACTAATGTATTGTGTCTAAGTTTTAGAAACAGGAGAAAAGCAATTGGAAAAGAGTTGGCTGTGCTCGGTCTGGGTGCACCAGACAGTGTCCGGTGCGCCAGACCAGTCTTGGTGAACAGGCCACTCTCAGGACTCGACGGCGGCGTATGGCTATAATTCACCAGACTGTCCGGTGGTGCACCGGACTGTCCGATGAGTCGTCCATGGCAAAGTCATCGCTCTCGAGAAATGTTCAACGGCGTACAGATATAATTCACCGGACTGTCCGGTGAGCTAACGGTCGACTGCGCCAACGGTCGGTCGCGCAATCTTCGCGCGACGCATGGGCGCGCCAACGGTCGGCAGGGGCACCGGACAGTCCGGTGTGCACCAAACAGTGTCCGGTGCGCCAACTGCCACGAATCTACAACGGTCGGATGCGCCAGAAAAGGAAGGAGATCACGCACCGGACAACTACAGGGACTGTCCGGTGGTGCACCGGACTGTCCGGTGCGCCACCCGACAGAAGGCAAGATTAGCCTTCCAAGATTGCCTCCAATGGCTCCTAGCTGCCTTGGGGCTATAAAAGGGACCCCTAGGCGCATGAAGGAGTAACCCAAGCATACTTTGAGCATTCTAAGTCTTCCACACTCAGTCTCCACGCACTTGATCGACCGTGTTAGTGATTTGAGCTCCGTTCTTGTAGTGAACTCGTTGTGCTTCATTTTGAGCTCAAGTCTTGGCTTGTGTGCGTGTGTATTACTGTGGATTTGTGTGTGTTTCTTCCCATCCTTACTCTTGTGCTTTCACCATGATCTTTATTGTAAGGGCGAGAGACTCCAACTTGTGGAGATTCCTTGCAAACGGGAAAAAGAGAAAAGCAAAGAAAAGTCGTGGTATTCAAGTTGATCATTGGATCACTTGAAAGGGGTTGAGTGCAACCCTCGTCCATTGGGACACCACAACGTGGAGGTAGGCAAGTGTTATACTTGACCGAACCACAGGATAAACCACTGTGTCTCTTGTGTTGTCTTTCTGTGTGATTACTGTGATTCGCAAGAGCTCGCTCTATAGCCACTTGGTTTTATCATACTAACACTTAACCAAGTTTTGTGGCTATTAGTATTTGATTTTTTACAGGATCACCTATTCACCCCCTCTAGGTGCTCTCAATTTGTATCGGAGCCGTTCTCTTCATGTAAGGGACTAATCGCCCGAAGAGATGGATCCTAAGGGAAAGGGGATGGTGGTTAACGATAAGGACAAGGAGTCCATCTTCAACGAGCCAAGGGATGACAAGCCCACTCACTCTGGCTCGAGTCATAAGAAGAAGGACAGGAAGAAGAAGAGGAGCATCAAGAAGATCGTCTACTACGACAGCGACGAGTCTTCTTTTTCCCTAAGAGACGACGACTACGACGAGAAAAAGAAACTGGTTAACTTAAATTTTTCATTTGATTATTCTCGTATTCCGTATAATTCCAATGCCCATTTGCTTTCTATTCCTCTTGGTAAACCTCCACACTTTGATGGAGAGGACTGTGCTTTTTGGAGTCACAAAATGCGTAGTCACCTTTTCTCTCTCCATCCTAGTATTTGGGAGATAGTTGAGAATGGAATGCAATTTGATAGTACGGATAACCCTGTATTCATTAACGAACAAATTCATAAGAATGCACAAGCTACCACTGTTTTGTTAGCATCGTTGTGCAGGGATGAATATAACAAGGTGAGCGGCTTGGACAACGCCAAGAAAATATGGGACACCCTCAAGATATCGCATGAGGGGAACGACGCCACCATGATCACCAAAATGGAGTTGGTGGAAGGCGAGCTAGGAAGGTTTGCCATGATCAGGGGAGAGGAGCCAACGCAAACGTACAACAGGCTCAAGACCCTGGTCAACAAGATCAGGAGCTATGGAAGCACGAGATGGACAGACCACGACGTCGTCCGACTTATGTTCAGGTCTTTCACTGTTATTGACCCTCATCTTGTGAACCTCATCCGTGAAAATCCTAGGTACACAAAGATGACGCCCGAGGAGATACTCGGAAAGTTTGTGAGCGGGCGAATGATGGTCAAGGAAGCAAGATATGTTGATGATGCATTGAATGGCCCAATGCCCATCTATGAGCTGCAGCCCATTGCACTCAAGGCAACAAGTAGCAGCAGGGAGGCGCTACCTAGCAAGGTGGCACAAGTTGAGGCTGCCGGGCTAAACGAAGATGAGATGACCCTCATCATCAAGCGTTTCAAGACCGTGCTAAAAGGATGCAAGGAGCATACCAACAAGAGCAAAGCGAAGGGAAAGCGCACCTGTTTTATATGCGGTAAGACTGGTCATTTCATAGCAAATTGTCCCGATAATGCTAATGACCAGGAACAAGAAAAGAGCGGGAAGAGGGAGAAGAAGAAGGCCTACAAGAAGGCGAAGGGCGAGGCACACCTCATCAAAGAATGGGATTCGGATTGCTCTTCTTCTGACTCCGATGACAAAGGACTCGCTGCCTCAGCCTTCGACAAGTCGTCTCTCTTCCCCAACGAGCGCCATACTTGCCTCATGGCAAAGGAGAAAAAGGTAAGCGCTCGAGATACCCCTAAGTATACTACTTCAAGTGATTATGACTCTAGTGATGATGAAGTAGATTACTCAAGCTTGTTCAAAGGTTTAGATAGAACTAAAGTAGATAAAATCAATGAGTTGATAGATGCTTTAAATGAAAAGGATAGACTTTTAGAAAAGCAAGAGGATATTTTATATGAAGAGCATGATAAATTTGTAAGTGTGCAAAAGTCTCTTGCTTTAGAGGTTAAAAGGAATTAAATGCTATCTTCTGAATTATCTGCTTGTCATGAAACTGTGTCTAGCTTAAAGAGTATTAATGATGATTTAAATGCTAAGCTAGAAGTAGTTAATAAATCTAGTTCTTGTGTAGAGCATGTTGTCATTTGTAATAGGTGTAAGGATTTTGATGTTGATGTATGTGTTGAGCACCTTACTTCTATTACAAAATTAAATAGTGAAGTGGCAAGTCTTAATGCCCAACTTAAGACTTGCAAAAATGAATTTGATAAGTTAAAATTTGCTAGGGATGCCTACACCGTTGGTAGACATCCCTCAATTAAGGATGGACTTGGCTTTCGAAAGAAGCCAAGAACTTAACAAGTCAAAGGGCTCCCATTTCCTACAAGGAGAAAGGGAAGGCCCCTATGGCTAGTAGTAGTCAAAAGAACCATGCTTTCATGTACAATGATAGAAAATTTTCTAGAAATTCTCATTATAATAGGAGTTATAATGCTTTTGACTCACATGCCATGGTTGCTTCAAGTTCTAATTTTAATGGTAGGCCTAGGAGAAATTATGTGTCTCATGCTCCTAGGAAAGTGTATAATAAATCTACCACTGTCTTTCATGCTTGCAACACTAAATATGTACTTTCATGTAAGAATGAAAAAGTGGTTGCTAGAAAGATGGGGTCCAAATGCAAGGGAGACAAGACTTGCATTTGGGTCCCAAAGGCTATTGTAACTAACCTTGTAGGACCCAACAAGAGTTGGGTACCTAAAACTCAAGCCTAATTTGCCTTGCAGGTTTATGCATCCGGGGGCTCAAGCTAGATTATCGATAGCGGATGCACAAACCACATGACGGGGGAGAAGAAGATGTTCACCTCCTACGTCAAGAACAAAGATTCCCAAGATTCGATCATCTTTGGAGATGGGAACCAAGGCAAGGTTAAAGGACTAGGAAAGATAGCCATTTCATCCAAGCATTCCATATCCAATGTGTTCTTAGTTGAATCGCTCAGATACAATTTATTGTCTGTTAGTCAACTATGTAATATGGGTTATAATTGTCTATTTACCAATATAGATGTGTCTGTCTTTAGAAGGAGTGATGGTTCATTAGCTTTTAAGGGTGTACTAGACGGCAAACTCTACTTAGTTGATTTTTCGAAAGAGGAGGCCGATCTAGATGCATGCTTAATTGCTAAGACTAGCATGGGCTGGCTGTGGCATCGCCGTCTAGCACATGTTGGGATGAAGAACCTTCATAAACTTCTAAAGGGAGAACATGTGTTAGGTCTAACCAATGTGTTTTTTGAAAAAGATAGACCTTGTGCAGCTTGTCAAGCAGGTTGTAGGAAACGGGTGACGCCTAAGAGGGGGGGGGGTGAATTAGGACTTCTAAAACTTTTACTTAACTAGGCCACAATTAAATCCCTAGAGCAAAACCTAATGCAAATAATCAAAACTAGAATGTGCAAACTAGGTTTTGTCTAAGTGTTGCTATCTCTACCGCAAAGACTAAGTTTCAATCTACACTAAATAAGTATGACTACAAGATTGAAACTTAAATGCTTAATATAAACGCGGAATGTAAAGAGCTAAGTAGAGAAGCAAACTCTCGTGGATGACGCCGGTATTTTTACCGAGGTATCCGGAACCACGCAAGGTCCCGACTAATCCTCGTTGGTGCCCCTACGCAAAGGGAAGCCCACGCGAGGGCCAAGCACCACAGTCGAGTAACTCCGTAGAGAGCCGCGGGCCTTCTCCACGCGCAAGTGGTGCTCCGCTTCCGGCTCCTCTCGGACGCTCCCCGCCGTCTCCACTATCGAGCTTCCGGCCGAAACGCCGCGGGCCTCGTTCCCTCCGGTACACGGTGGCGGCCGTGACACAAACACGGTTGTCACGGTCTCGCAAGACTCTCGCCCCACTCGGTACAATTACAACGACTCACGCAAGAGCCGAGGGGTTGTGTGGTTTTACAAAACTCACTCAACTAACTAGGATTCACCTAGAGCAAGCGCTAAAGCGGTCTAACTAACCTAAGCACTTCGCAAAGCACCTACGCTAATCACCGAGTGATTCTATTAAGCACTTGGGTGTTTGAGCTCTTGGAAATATGCACTATGTGTATTGGTATGTTGCTTGGGCTCTCACACTTGAGAATGGCCGGTTGGGGTGGTATTTATAGCCTCCACACCCTCAACTAGCCGTTGGACAGAAAGCAGCAGCTTTCTGTCGTCGGGTGCACCGGACAGTCCGGTGCACACCGGACACTGAACAGTAGATGTCCGGTGCACGCCACGTCAGCCGACCGTTGGCGCCTGTAGCAGTCGACCGTTGGATCCGACCGTTGGATTCGACCGTTGTCGTCTGCCCGTTGGCACACCGGACAGTCCGGTGCACACCGGACAGTCCGGTGCTACAGCCAGAGAGCGCCTGTCTGCGGCCTCTCTGCGCAGACTGTCCGGTACCTCACCGGACAGTCCGGTGCACACCGGACACCGATGTCCGGTGCGCCACCAGGCACTGGCTGACAGCCCACATCTTGGATTTCTTCGCTGATTTCTTCGGGCTTCTTTGTTCTTGAGTATTGGACTCCTACGCATCTTTTTATGTCTTCTTTTGAGGTGTTGCATCCTCATTGCCTTGGTCCAATTCTCTTCGCATCCTGTGAACTACAAACATAAACACTAGAAAACTTATTAGTTCACTGATTGTGTTGTTCATCAAACACCAAAACTCAGTTAGCCAAAAGGCCCGGGGTCCATTTTCCTTACAATCTCCCCCTTTTTGGTGATTGATGACAACACAACCAAAGCAAGCAAATAATACAAGTATTTGAGTGAAAATATGCAATCTACTTGCTAAGATGCATGATTGCCCCCACAATGTGATATTATGGACTTAAGCCTCCCCCTAACTCCATAATTCACTTACTTCCTATTTTTGGACCAAATAACCAAAACCACTTGAAAAGCCATTCGTGGATATAAAATTTTAAAATTGGTGGTGTTTGGTGTTTGATATAGTTTTCATTGCTTTGGTCCCTAAACTTCTCCCCCTTTGGCATCAACCACCGAAAAGGAAGACATTAAAAGCATGTAGGAAGTAAATAAAAGCTTGCCCTCATCAAGAATTGTATCAAATGATATCACTAGAAGGATATTAAATTAAAACATTAATGATACCACATGTAGGAGTCCTCAAAAGATTACTCCCCCTAAATGAGTATTCTCCTTTAGAAAGAGTTTTTCTCCCCCTTTAGAGATGAAGAAATACTCCCCCTGACAGAGATCCTCTACTTAGGAAAAAGCATGTGAAAATTAGAGGTGCAAGTCATGATTTTGAAAAGACTAGCTTCCCTTATGCATAGGTAACAGAATATGAGTTAACTACTTATGCATTTTTAGCAACATGGAAGCATATGATATGAAATATAGTCTAATCAAATATTGGAGAAGACATGTAAATGATACTGAATGTAGTCTCAAAAGATACCAATTGAAAGTCAATGGTGAGCTTGAGAGACATGAGAGTTCTTGGAGATTTTGCAGTGGAAGATTGTTGTCTTTCTCCGGGGACTTCATTTTCCTTACAATGAGACTATCACATGAAATGGACTTGAAAAGGTGTTAGTCTCAAAGTGTTAGATTATAGAGTAACCTCCCCCTAAAGGTGTGCATACAAGTTTTGAATACTTGTAGGAAACATGCACTTTGATTTGATATCAAGAGGGGCAAATTATCCATAATCCAAATTTTGGCACATATAAGTTAAATGATACACTTTGGAGAAATCAAGATTTTCAATTGATGCATCATTTACTATGGAGTGATATAAAAGCTATGTGCCGTGTTTAAATAAACATTTTAAGCCATGTAGGTTTGCTTAGGTATATGAATTAAAAGCAAGCAATCCTACCATATGATTTACCTAGTATGCATGATTTTAAGCAAAAGTACATAACACATGTAATACTAGGCAAGAAAGGTAAACTAGATACAAGGTAAATAGATACGCATATCTAAAGACGAGAAATACAATAAAACTAGTTACCTTAGTCATGGGTGGGAAATTTGGGTCCAAAGTTTTTACTAACCCACTTGGCAATAAACTTGATCCAATATGATGTACCCCATGATATACATCCCAACTTTGCCAAGTCTCCAAATTTCCCGAAGACCTTCGGTCCACTCACTTCCCTTTCGGGATCCAAATCTTCTTGGTGCTTTTCATGGTTGAAATTATCTCCTTTGGCACCCAGATGCGTTTGGCCCCTTTTCCTTTGTTGGCTTGCTTGTTGGCCTTGATTGCTATCACCTTTCTGTTCTTTTTCTTCTTGATCAAATATGGTGTAGCATCCTTTTTGTTCACCTTTTTGATGTAGGTGTTGGAGATTTTGCTTGATGGCTTTTGCTTGAGCTTTTGCCTTTGTTTATCCCCGGTCATCGCCTTGCATTGGAAAGACTTGTGGCCTTCCTTGTGGCATAGCCTACAAATCACAGTTTCTCCCTCTACAGGCTTGTTCACTCCCGCAGTGGTGTTATCCTGTGGAGGTCGGATTTGTTTGGCTTTGCCTTTCTTATCATACAAAGCCTTGCCAAGGCGAGCCACTTCTTGCTTTAATTGTTCATTTTCCTTTGCAACCTCATCCGTGCATGTCTCTACAACAATATTCTCAACAACGACTTGGTTGCAGGGGTTAGAATCATCAATTAAATCAAAGCAGGAAGTAGAAGCATCTTTCTTAATTATTTTAGGTATTTCAACTAAAGATGCTGCTGGGGTGCTACCAATGTTTTCTAGCTTAGTAGTTAGCTCATTATTGTGTATGCTAAGAATTTCCATTTTCTCTAGCAAATTTTCAATAGCTTCTTGGGAGCTAGCTAACTTAGCCTTAAGTTTTTCATTCTTTTTAATGAGGCTATCATCGGTAGCAGTGGATGGAGCACTAGATTCTAATAGCTCAATTTTAGTTGACAGCTCACTATTTAAGTTTGCAAAAGTTTCAAATTTTTCTAGCAAACCTTTGTAATCATTTTGAGAGCTAACCAACTTATTTTTCAAAGTTTTAAGTTGAGCTTTTTGCTTAGTGCAAACATCCTGGAAAAAATTTACGGCTTCCGCAAGCTCTTCTAGAGAGGCCTTTCCCTCGCCTTCATCATCACTACTACTTTCATCACTAGAGGATGGAATGCTTTTGTTACCTCTTGCCATAAGGCATTTGTGTGATGACCGTGATGATCGTGACGAGGACCGGTGGCTGCGCGTCCTTGGAGGTTCATCTTCACTTGAAGAATCATCCCAAGTTCTAACACTTGTGAGCGCCTTGCCTTTGCTCCTCTCCTTTTTGGGTTTGGCCATATTTGGACAGTTGTCTCTGAAGTGGCCCTTCTCCCCACATGCGAAGCATCCTCTCTTCCTTTGCTTTTTCCTGTCAATGTTAAAGAGAAGATCCTCGACCTGCAGGGGCACACCCATTAGATTAATCTTGCGGATCATCCTCATTACCTTTCCGACGCGTCGGATTGTTTCTTCGT
This sequence comes from Zea luxurians, assembly GCA_029449295.1. Lineage (NCBI taxonomy): Eukaryota > Viridiplantae > Streptophyta > Magnoliopsida > Poales > Poaceae > Zea > Zea luxurians. The sequence continues at coordinate 30,295,762 of JAOPSE010000001.1, read as the reverse complement.
CCTCGGAGGATGATGTGCATGGTTGATTATCTTCATCATCACTTTCTTCTTCTTCCTCTTCTTCACTTGAGGAACTTGGAGTGGGAGCCTTCTTTTTGCCCTTCCTTTCATCACATGCAAAAGCATATGGTCTTGAGGAAGTTGGCTCCTCTCCCCGACTCATGTTACGTGACATCTCAAAGGCCGCGATTTTCCCAATCACAATGGTCGGGGTCATGTTGCTCAAGTCCTCCATGTTGTGAAGGATGGTGATGATGCTCCCATATCTTTGTTGTGGTAGCAGGGAGATAATCTTCCTCACAATGTCCGCATCACCTAGCTTATTAATGCCAATAGAATTGAGCTCATTGATAATTAGATTCAAACGAGAATACATGTCTCTAACAAGCTCATCATCTTTCATGGCAAAAGAATTATACTCATTTAAGACTAGGCAATGTTTTTGCTCACGGACATTGGATGTGCCGTCATGGAGCTCATGCAATTTTAGCCAAATCTCATTAGCAGTTTTCAAGGTAAATACTTGATTAAAAATATCCATGCTAAGAGATTCATACAAGCAATTTTTGGCTCTAGCATTTAAATGAATTTCTTTTTCCTCACTCGTGGTGGGTTTCTCGGGATTCTTGAGGGGTTTCATCCCGTCACGAGTGACTCTCCAAACACCTAGATCAACGGCCTCTAGGTAACAAGCCATTCTAGCACTATAATATGGGAAGTTAGTGCCGTCGAAGTGTGGTGGCCTATGGGTATCCATCCCTTCCTCTAAAAAGCGTCGGCTCTTTTAGCGGTGAAGCTAAAGCGTTTCAAATGAGCCAAACCAGGCTCCGATACCACTTGTAGGAAACGGGTGACGCCTAAGAGGGGGGGGGGGTGAATTAGGACTTCTAAAACTTTTACTTAACTAGGCCACAATTAAATCCCTAGAGCAAAACCTAATGCAAATAATCAAAACTAGAATGTGCAAACTAGGTTTTGTCTAAGTGTTGCTATCTCTACCGCAAAGACTAAGTTTCAATCTACACTAAATAAGTATGACTACAAGATTGAAACTTAAATGCTTAATATAAACGCGGAATGTAAAGAGCTAAGTAGAGAAGCAAACTCTCGTGGATGACGCCGGTATTTTTACCGAGGTATCCGGAACCACGCAAGGTCTCGACTAATCCTCGTTGGTGCCCCTACGCAAAGGGAAGCCCACGCGAGGGCCAAGCACCACGGTCGAGTAACTCCGTAGAGAGCCGCGGGCCTTCTCCACGCGCAAGTGGTGCTCCGCTTCCGGCTCCTCTCGGACGCTCCCCGCCGTCTCCACTATCGAGCTTCCGGCCGAAACGCCGCGGGCCTCGTTCCCTCCGGTACACGGTGGCGGCCGTGACACAAACGCGGTTGTCACGGTCTCGCAAGACTCTCGCCCCACTCGGTACAATTACAACGACTCACGCAAGAGCCGAGGGGTTGTGTGGTTTTACAAAACTCACTCAACTAACTAGGATTCACCTAGAGCAAGCGCTAAAGCGGTCTAACTAACCTAAGCACTTCGCAAAGCACCTACGCTAATCACCGAGTGATTCTATTAAGCACTTGGGTGTTTGAGCTCTTGGAAATATGCACTATGTGTATTGGTATGTTGCTTGGGCTCTCACACTTGAGAATGGCCGGTTGGGGTGGTATTTATAGCCTCCACACCCTCAACTAGCCGTTGGACAGAAAGCAGCAGCTTTCTGTCGTCGGGTGCACCGGACAGTCCGGTGCACACCGGACACTGAACAGTAGATGTCCGGTGCACGCCACGTCAGCCGACCGTTGGCGCCTGTAGCAGTCGACCGTTGGATCCGACCGTTGGATTCGACCGTTGCCGTCTGCCCGTTGGCACACCGGACAGTCCGGTGCACACCGGACAGTCCGGTGCTACAGCCAGAGAGCGCCTGTCTGCGGCCTCTCTGCGCAGACTGTCCGGTACCTCACCGGACAGTCCGGTGCACACCGGACACCAATGTCCGGTGCGCCACCAGGCGCTGGCTGACAGCCCACATCTTGGATTTCTTCGCTGATTTCTTCGGGCTTCTTTGTTCTTGAGTATTGGACTCCTACGCATCTTTTTATGTCTTCTTTTGAGGTGTTGCATCCTCATTGCCTTGGTCCAATTCTCTTCGCATCCTGTGAACTACAAACATAAACACTAGAAAACTTATTAGTTCACTGATTGTGTTGTTCATCAAACACCAAAACTCAGTTAGCCAAAAGGCCCGGGGTCCATTTTCCTTACACAGGTAAACAAGTGGGAAGCACTCATCACACCAAGAATGTGATGACCACATCAAGACCTCTGGAGCTACTTCATATGGACCTCTTTGGACCCGTCACCTACCTCAGCATCGGGGGAAGTAAGTAGGGTCTACTTATTGTTGATGATTTTTCCCGCTTCACTTGGGTATTCTTTTTGCAGGATAAATCAGAAACCCAAGGGACCCTAAAGCGCTTTCTAAGGAGAGCTCAAAACGAATTTGAGCTCAAGGTGAAAAAGATAAGAAGCGACAACGGGTCCGAGTTCAATAACCTACAAGTGGAGGAGTACCTTGAGGAGGAAGGACTCAAGCACGAGTTCTCCGCTCCCTACACACCACAGCAAAACGGTGTGGTAGAGAGGAAGAACAGGACGCTTATAGACATGGCGAGGATGATGCTTGGAGAATTCAAGACGCCCGAGCGGTTTTGGTCGGAAGCTGTGAACATAGCTTGCCACGCCATAAACCGAGTCTACCTTCATCGCCTCCTCAAGAAGACCTCGTATGAACTTCTAACTGGTAACAAACCCAACGTTTCATACTTTCGTGTATTTGGGAGTAAATGTTACATTCTAGTAAAGAAAGGTAGAAATTCCAAATTTGCTCCCAAAGCTGTAGAAGGGTTTTTGTTAGGTTATGACTCAAATACAAAGGTGTATAGAGTCTTCAACAAATCATCGGGTTTGGTTGAAGTCTCTAGCGACGTTGTATTTGATGAAACTAATGGCTCTCCAAGAGAGCAAGTTGATCTTGATGATATAGATGAAGATGATGTTCCAACGGACGCAATTTGCACCATGGCTGTTGGGGGGCTTGTTCTCAAATGCTATGAGTCAAGAACAAGGCAACATAGAAATTGTTAAATATTAAGGTCCTTCGTCCTTCGAAGCATTATTTCCCTCAGGATATAATGGATTTCGGACGGAGGTTATGAAGGTTATACCTTCATAAACACAACAAATAATGAAGAAGGGTAAAAAATATATAAAATAATTTGGACATATGATTATCATTATTAACTCATTTCTATTTCATTATTGTAGAAATGATAACAAATTACAAATGTACCTTCGGCTCGAAGAAAAGCAAAAATACCAGCATGATGCAAAAACAAATGTTCAATGCGTGATTACAGGAGAGCACGTGAACAGTACGGGGGTACTGTTCACCTATTTGTAGGCACAGTTCACAGCCTGTATATAATTACATTTATGCCCTTTACAATGAACTATAATAATGACACAGAATATCATGGGTCTTTAAGTCATTTCATCTTTAAGTCGGTTCACCCCTTCGTCTTGAGACATGTCACTGTACCGAAGCTTTATAGTTGATAGCTTCGGCGCTGCTTTGGAGAGGATCTGCCGAAGGTGTTTATTTCTTTAGGATCTTCGGCTACGAAGCATACCCCCAACAGTAGCCCCTTCGCGGTGCTAGATCGTTTTTCGTAACGAGCTTGATCCGTGAAAAATCTTCTAAGCTTCGGGATGCCGAAGATCCGAAAAACACCTTCCCTGAGCTCATTGGCGAGAAACGATTAAAATAATTGTCGGACGCGCGACCCATCTTGCACCGATTACACTCTTGCCAGCGATTCACCTTCTCGAGCTATGTGGTCCACCGTTCAGTGAGCGTGGGTGACTGTTTGCCCGGTATTGGAGACCTTGCCGATTTACCTTCCCACCTGCAGCACTATATAAACAGACCGGTAGGTGTGAAGTTACCACAGCATTCATTGCTATTGTACTGTTTTGCTGCCAAATTTTTAGTCATAGCCGAAGCTTGATCATTGTGCTCACACAAAATCTGCTTCGGCGCAAGTGTAAGAGCTTCGGAAGAAACAAAAAAGCCAATTCAAAAAATTTCAAGTAAGTCATAATCAAATGGTCAGAGTTCGCTCTACTGCAAGAGTCGATCGCGAGGGAGACGAAACCGAAGCTGCGGAAACTCTTCCTATTTCGGAAGCAATGAAGCGATCTGGGCTGGTAACACCGGAAGACGTCCCTGCTGCTGAAGCAGAGCAAGCAGATATTGAAGAGACCGACTCTGAAGATGATTACAACATCGCAGTGCCGAGCAAGCCTAGCCACCTAGACTTCGGAAAGTCGACCATCTCCAAAGCTGATTTTCCTAAGATGGTGAAGTCGGGCTACTTTAGCGAAGATAAGAAAGGGTTGATTCGCTTCGGTGGAGAAGAAACTACTCCGAAGCCACAGAAAGATGAAATAGTGATCTTCAAGAGTTTCCTCAAGGCTGGTTTGAGATTTCCTTTGAATAGGATGATTGCCGATGTGCTAAAAAAGTTTGGGATCCATTTTCATCAACTAACTCCTAATGCTATTGTTAGGCTTAGTGTTTATATTTGGGCTCTCCGAAGCCAGGGGGTGGAACCGTTTGCCGAAGGTTTATGCCGGGTGCACGAGCTACATTATCAAACCAAGGCCAGAAAGGATGGGCTACATGAAAATTTTGGTTGTTACAATTTTGCCTATCGGAAAACTACAAAATTTCCTGTGATCAGCTATCGAAGCAAGTGGCCGGCAGGCTGGAAATCGGAATGGTTCTACGTCAAAGTTGATGATGACAAGGAGAAGCTGGTCCAGAGTCCGCTTGAACTGATCTTCGGAGAAACCAGACCCCACTGCAATATGACACCAGAAGGTCCAACCCAAACTGCGTTGGCTGAATTTAGGATTATTGCAGAGCACATTGACACTAGAGATTTAGTGCAGGAATTTCTGGCTTACAAAATATTTCCAACTATGAAGGAATAGGCTATGCCGAAGCTTGAAAAAGAGAAGAAAGAGGGGGAGCTTGTCCGACTGCCCTACCACTATAAATTCAAGAAATATTTCAAAGCACCCTGCCAAGAATGGCTCGAGACAATCGAAGCAATGTGCACTGAAATTCTTGGGAACTATTCTAAAAAAGAGGATCAATTGATGACAGCAGCCTTCGGCACCCGGCCGAAACGAAGGCTAAACAGAGTGCTTGATGCTATAGGTTTCGAATATCCCGATTATGAGCGATTCGACAAGGGTGCCGAAGGGCAGAAAAGGAAGAGAGTAGCTGGCGCTTTGATCAAAGACGACGAAGATCAATCAAAAAAGAAGAAAGAAAAATTTGAATCGAAAGTGTTAACTTCGAAGAAAAGAAAGGAATCAATCCTGGAACAAAAATCAATTGATGAAGAAGAAAAGGCTTCTGCGACATCTTCTGATGCTGAAATAGAGGAAATTCTAAAGGTAATGACTGAAACTTTGCCTGTCAAACTAAGTCCATTGGGGCTTCATCTGACGAAGCTTTTTCATAATCAAAAGGAGCCCACACAGGCAAAGGCATCTAGGCCAAAAAGACAAAGGATTGTTACCGTGACCGAAGTAATTGAATCGACACCACCAAGAGCTCCAACTCTGAAGATGCCGACAATTGAAATCATGACATATACTGAAGCTGTACCTTTGGAGGCTGCCGCAGAAGAGGCCGGAGCCGAAGATGCTAACTCCGAAGGTATTAATTTAGAGAGCGTAGCCGCTGATATAGATAAAATGCTGCTAAACATGGCCGCTGAAGAAACTGCTGCAGCCACCAAAGAGACCACGGCTACCAAACCCGAGAAAGGAGGAATAACCGAAGATACCTCGGAAGAAGAAACTTTTGACTTCCGAAACCTAATTGGCCAGGAGCTGACTGAAGCTGAAAAAGAGGAACTAAAAGAGTATGCTCTATCTTGTGGATATCGGCCGGGGGCGCTTCTCTTTGGTGGTATTGATGATGAAGGGTTAGGCTGTATACGAGACCAAACTGGTGCGAAGGTTGTCGGTACTTTATCGAGGAGTATTGGCTTCCCGAAGCTTGAAGCGGATATTAGTTGCTACCGTCGACAACATATTACCGGCAGTTTATTCTATTCTAATTTCAAGGTAAACATTTTGTGTCTAATTCTTATTACTTGTGGTACGAACATATTTTCTAACGAAGGTTATTTGTCCACAGAGCATGCTTTTGAGCAAGGCATTAAAAATGCAACAAGATTTAGAGGATAAAAGGCAAGAAGTTATAATTGAAAATTTAGAAAACAAAATAAAGGAGCAATCTGCTGTTATTGAGAAGAAAGACCTCGAGCTATAAACAGCCGAAGGCTTATTAATGGATGCTGAAGCAAAAATAACAGAATTAAATTCGAGGCTTCTTTCCCAGTCAAAAAATTTTGAACAAGAGAAACTGAAGCTTGATGCAAGGCTTGAAGCCGAAACTCAAAGAAACTTGGAATTAAAAGAATCTTTGAAAAATCTTCAAAATAAATGCTTGGAGTTCTGCACTCGATGCATTCATCAGCTAAAGCAAGTGTTCCATTTTGTCGGAGCCAGTAGTGAAGAGTTTACTCCTTCGGCCGAAGACCTGTCTGGTGCCTTCGAGCACATTGAAGGTGATATTAATGATCTTGACGAAGTTATAGCTGGGCATAGCGACTTTTGTGCCCTGGCAGCTTCTCGAGGTACAGCTGTTGCTTTTTTGAAATCTGGCTGTGAACACGGCAAAATTGTTAATAGACCCAACTTTAGCCTGTCACCGGCAGACTTAGATGATGTTCCGAATCTGGCTCGAAGTATTGCAAACAGATTTATAAAGTTAGTATGGACAAAGGGTGGTCGGAGCAAAGCTGGTGACGAAGCTCGGAGTCACCTCAAGCTGGTAACAAAATCATACCTTATTCTTACCTTTTCCTTTGAATTTTTGAATTTGGCTTATAATACTTTCATACAGATTGACCAGGCCGAAGCTGCAGCTGCAGAGTAGAAGAACGAAGCTCCAGAGATAGTGTCGAAGCTTGCATAGTCTTATAAAAGTAGCTAAAAAAACTCTTGTAATAACTTGTATAAAATATGATGTAATCTGAGTTTTACTTTGTAATATAATCTTACTTTTTTGTCCATGTATAAAATGCTTTGGTGTGGACGAAAGTAATACTTTTGAGCCATAGGCGAAAAACACCTTCCCTTCTTTGCGTACACAGCGAAGCATAAAATTGCCTTCCTTTTGTATCCGAAGCATGTTTGTACGTTATGCTGATGATGATCCTATGTATGTCTAAGTGAATGTTTATGAATGCAAATGTCATGATGTAATGTATCGTGCAAAGGAATGCTCAAATACATATTCGAAGCCATACTCCCTTGAGAATGACTCAAACCTTCTTTGCCGCTCATTTTTTGGCTTCACCGTTTATTTTTCGGTGTATCAGCGCTGACTTTTCGCTGCAAGCCTCCCTTAGGAGCTTCTTCGTCTTTTACTTTCGGCGGTATCAGTGTTTATTTTTCACTGTAAGCCTCCCTTAGGAGCTTCTTCGCCTTTTACTTTCGGTGGTATCAGCGTTTATTTTTCGCTGTAAGCCTCCCTTAGGAGCTTCTTCGCCTTTTACTTTCGGCGTTATCAGCGTTTATTTTTCGCTGTAAGCTCTGCATTCCCTTGGGAACGACTTTTGAGCTTCTCCCTGTTTTCTTTTTTTTCACTGCACTCGATGGTGCGTTGTCAGCTTTTACATTTACATTTTTGGGGGATATCACTCTTATAGAATTGAAATAAGGAAAAGAAAAATTACATGTTGTGGCCCCATTAAAAACCTTTCTCCCCCTTTGGAAAGGAAAAGGGTGCCATAAGAAAAAAACTAAAACAGCAATAAAAAATAAAAAAGATTACATCAGGTTACACATAATACCGTCGAAGCTCATCCGCATTCCACGATCTAGGAATGTCGTTGCCGTCCATATCCTTTAATCTGTAGGAACCGGGTCTTGACGAAGATACTACCAGAAAGGGGCCTTCCCACTTTAGCTGTAGTTTGCCCACTGTGTCTGGGTTGGCCACTCTTCGAAGCACCAAATGTCCTGGCTTAATGTTCTTCAACCGAACCTTTCTATCACGCCATTTTATTGTTTCGGCTTGGTATTTGTTGATGTTTTCCACAGCCTGAAGCCTGATCCCTTCTATAGCATCTTTGTCCACAGAACAATCAGCTTCGTCTTTCGCCGAAGCCACTGTTCTTATTGATCCTGCCTTAGCCTCTTCTGGGGTTATTGCTTCATCACCAAACAGCAATTTGAATGGTGTAAAACCTGTTGACCTTGATACTGTTGTGTTGTGGCTCCACACCACTTTAATTAATTCATCTGGCCACTTCCCCCTTGGCTGATTGAATATTAGCTTCATTATTCCTGTCATTATGATGCCATTAGCCCTTTCAACTAGTCCATTTGATTCCGGATGTCGAACTGACGCAAAATGGATCTTTGTGCCAATTTGTTCACAAAATTCTTTGAAAGCTTCGGAATCAAACTGCGTTCCATTGTCCACAGTGATAACCTTCGGCACTCCGAAGCGATAGACAATGGTTTGCCAGAAAAACTTTTGAACAGTAACCGAAGTTATTGTGGCTAAAGGCTTTGCCTCAATCCATTTAGAAAAATATTCCACTGCCACTACAACATATCTTAAATTCCCTTGTGCCGGTGGTAGCGGACCTAACAAATCAAGGCCCCACCTTTGCAACGGCCAAGTGGGTTGTATTAACTGAGTAAGAGATGAAGGTTGTTTTTTTATCTCTTGCACATTTCTGACAACCTTCGCACTTTTGGACTAATTCCGCTGCATCCGAAGCTGCTTTTGGCCAATAAAATCCTTGGCGAAAAACTTTTCCCAGCAAAGGCCTAGATCCAATGTGAGATCCACACAGGCCTGCATGTATTTCCTTCATCAATTCTATACCTTCGGCTCTGGATAAACATTTGAGTAACGGAGAGCAGACCCCATGGTTGTACAGCTCCCCTTCTATTATTACATATGGACGAGCTCTTGCCTCTATTCTCTTGTTATAAGCTTCGTCATCTGAAAGGAAATTACCCTTAAGGTAGGAGATGATCTCAGTTCTCCAGTCTTCACTATAAACAGGAGATATATTGAGGACCGCTCTTTCAAGAAGTTCAACCGAAGGTGCTTTTATTGTTTCAAAAAATACTTCCGAAGGTAAGGGCAGCCCCTGGGCTGCTGACTTGGCTAGCAAATCAGCATGCTCATTTTCTCCTCGAGGAATATTTTTTACAGAAAACCCTTCAAAGGAAGCTTCAATCCTTCGGACCATATCTAGATACTTCTCAAGCTTCGGGTCTCTTGCCTTACAACTCTTGTCAATATGACCAGAGATAACCTGGAAATCAGTTTTAAGAACCGCCCTTCTGATTCCCATTGCCTTTAACTTCCGAAGACCCAGAAGTAAAGCTTCGTACTCAACAATGTTATTTGTGCAGCTAAAATCAAGTCTTGCTGCGTAGCAAGTTTTAACTTTGGAGGGTGCGACCAACATAGCGGCTGCTCCTGCTCCGAAGGTTCCCCAAGAACCATCGCAGAATACTGTCCATGCTTCGGCATCTTTATTTGCCTCTTCTACCTGAGCCCCTGGCATCCAGTCAGCAATGAAGTCAGCTAACGCCTGGGACTGAATCGAAGATCTGTGTACATAATCAATGCAGAATTCATTAAGTTCTGCAGCCCACTTTCCAATCCTTCCAGTAGCTTCTCTATTTCTCATAATGTCCTTCAATGGTTGTGAAGAAGGGATAATTATATTGTATGCTTGGAAATAATGCCGAAGCTTTCTAGAAGCCATTAAAACAGCATATAGCACCTTCTCCAATTCTGTATAATTTTTCTTTGATAAACTAAGAACTTCAGATACAAAGTATATTGGAGCTTGCTTCTTGACTTGCCCTTCAAGCTTCTCTTGGACAAGTGCCGCACTTACCGCTGAGTGCGAGGCTGCCACATATAACAACAGAGGAGCCCCTGGTGTTGGTGGAGTTAGCGTTGTTAGGTCTATCAAATATTGCTTCAGCTCTTCGAAGGCTCTCTGCTGGACCGGTCCCCATTGAAAAACTTCGGCTGACTTCAGCACTTCGAAAAATGGTAAATTTCTCTCTGCTGATCTAGATATGAATCTGTTGAGAGATGCCAGTCTTCCTGTCAATCTTTGAGCCCCCTTCTTTGTACTTGGTGGTTCCATTCGAAGGATGGCTTCGATTTTATTTGGATTAGCCTCAATTCCCTTTGTTGAGACTAGGCAGCCAAGAAATTTCCCTTTCTTCACCCCGAAGACACATTTTTCTGGATTCAACTTTAAACCGACCTGTCTAAAATTAGCGAAGGTTTCCTGCAGATCAGTAATGTGATTCTCTTGCTTCATGCTTTTTACAATGATATCATCAACATAAGTTAGCACATTTCTGCCTATCTGAGATTGAAGAACCTTCGCTGTCATTCTGCTGAAGCTTCCTCCAGCATTCTTGAGCCCCTCAGGCATCCGGAGGTAACAATATGTTCCACTAGGGGTTATGAAGCTGGTCTTCGGCTCATCCTCTTTCTTCATCCAAATTTGATGATAGCCTAAATAACAATCCAGCAGACTCATAAGCTCTGATGAAGCTGCTGCATCAACTAGGGAATCTATCCTTGGCAATGGAAACTCGTCCTTCGGACATGCCTTGTTGAGATCAGTAAAATCGATACACATCCTCCATTTACAATTGGCCTTTTTTACCATAACAGTGTTAGCCAGCCATTCTGGGTATTTTACTTCTCTGATAACTCCGGCACTGAGAAGTCTTTTCACTTCATTCCGAGCACCTTCGGCCTTGTCATCAGACATCTTCCGAAGCCTTTGCTTTCTGGGTCTGAAGGATGGATCAACATTGAGCGAATGTTCAATAACATCCCTGTTAACTCCACAAAGATCATTAGCCGACCATGCAAAGACATTTTTGTTGTTGAACAAGAATCTTATCAATGTTTTCTCTTGTTCCTCAGACAATTGAGATCCCAGCAGCACCTTCCGCTCTGCGATATCTTCGCATAAAAGCATGGGTTTCGGCTGATCCGCCGAAGCAGCCTTCTCCCTTCTATGCTTGTACTGCTCACAAGCTTCGGCTTCATCTATGTTGTGGATTGCCTTTGAATCAGTCCAATTCCCCTCGGCCTTTCTGGCAGCTTCCTGACTCCCATGAATAGCAATAGGTCCCTGATCTGAAGGTATCTTCATGCAAAGATATGCTGGATGAAGAATTGCTTCGAAAGCATTGAGTGTTCTGCGACCAATGATAGCATTGTAAGGATACTCCATGTCAACAATGTCAAACACAATTTGCTCAGTCCTTGTGTTGTTGACGAATCCGAAGGTCACTGGCATGGTAATCTTACCAAGCGCTTCAATCTGTCGCCCTCCGAAGCCACAAAGAGGGTGCGTAGCATCATGAATCTTGTCTTCGGGCTCTTGCATTTGTCTGAAGGCCTTAGCAAATATGATATCTGCTGCACTGCCTGTATCAACCAAAACATTATGGACCAGAAATCCTTTGATTACACAAGAGATAACCATAGCATCATTGTGTGGGTAATCCTTGAGCTGAAGATCCTCTTGAGAAAAGGTAATTGGGATGTGAGACCATCTTGATTTGACGAAGGGTCCTTGTACCCCTACATGTTGTACTCTTCTTTGTGCCTCCTTCTTCTGTTTCTTGTTGGCCGGCTCTGAGCATGAACCGCCTGTTATCGGGAGAACCAGCTTCGGGGCCAAAGCAGCTCCAGCTTGATTCTTGATCGAAGCCATCGGCTCAAAAAAGTGGAAGTGAGTTCACCGGAGGTGGGCGCCAATGTTGGGGGCTTGTTCTCAAATGCTATGAATCAAGAACAAGGCAACATAGAAATTGTTAAATATTAAGGTCCTTCGTCCTTCGAAGCATTATTTCCCTCAGGATATAATGGATTTCGGACGAAGGTTATGAAGGTTATACCTTCATAAACACAACAAATAATGAAGAAGGGTAAAAAATATATAAAATAATTTGGACATATGATTATCATTATTAACTCATTTCTATTTCATTATTGTAGAAATTATAACAAATTACAAATGTACCTTCGGCTCGAAGAAAAGCAAAAATGCCAGCGTGATGCAAAAACAAATGTTCAATGCGTGATTACATGAGAGCACGTGAACAATATGGGGGTACTGTTCACCTATTTATAGGCACAGTTCACAGCCTGTATATAATTACATTTATGCCCTTTACAATGAACTATAATAATGACACAGAATATCATGGGTCTTTAAGTCATTTCATCTTTAAGTCGGTTCACCCCTTCGTCTTGAGACATGTCACTGTACCGAAGCTTTATAGTTGATAGCTTCGGCGCTGCTTTGGAGAGGATCTGCCGAAGGTGTTTATTTCTTTAGGATCTTCGGCTACGAAGCATACCCCCAACAATGGCGATTGGAGATGTGCGACCACAAGAACAACACGAGCAAGATCAACCCTCTTCCTTAATGCTGGTGCATCCCCCAACTCAAGATGATGAACAGGTTCCTCAAGAGGAGGCGTGTGATCAAGGGGGAGCACAAGAAGACCAAGTTATGGAGGAAGAAGCACCACGGGCCCCTCCAACTCAAGTCCGAGCGACGGTTCAAAGGAATCATCCCGTCGACCAGATTCTGGGTGATATAAGCAAGGGAGTAACTACTCGCTCAAGATTAGCTAACTTTTGTGAGCATTACTCGTTTGTCTCTTCTATTGAGCCTTTCAGGGTAGAAGAGGCCTTGCAAGATCTGGACTGGGTGTTGGCCATGCAGGAAGAGCTCAACAACTTCAAGTGAAATGAAGTTTGGACCTTGGTGCCATGTTCTAAGCAAAACATTGTGGGAACCAAGTGGGTGTTCTGCAACAAGCAAGACGAGCACGGGGTGGTGACACAAAACAAGGCTCGACTTGTGGCAAAAGGTTATGCCCAAGTCGCAGGTTTGGATTTCGAGGAGACTTTTGCTCCTGTGGCTAGGCTAGAGTCTATTCACATTCTATTAGCCTATGCCGCTCACCACTCTTTCAGGTTGTTCCAAATGGATGTAAAGAGCGCTTTCCTCAACGGGCCAATCAAGGAGGAGGTGTACGTGGAGCAACCCCCTGGCTTTGAGGATGAACAGTACCTCGACCATGTGTGTAAGCTCTCTAAGGCGCTCTATGGACTTAAGCAAGCCCCAAGAGCATGGTATGAATGCCTTAGAGATTTCCTAATTGCCAATGCTTTCAAGGTTGGGAAAGCCGATCCAACTCTTTTCACTAAGACTTGTGAAGGTGACCTATTTGTGTGCCAAATTTATGTCGATGACATAATATTTGGTTCTACTAACCAAAAGTCTTGTGAGGAGTTTAGCAGGGTGATGACACAGAAATTTGAGATGTCGATGATGGGCGAGTTGAACTACTTCCTTGGGTTCCAAGTGAAGCAACTCAAGGACGACACCTTCATCTCCCAAATGAAGTACACACAAGACTCGCTCTATAGCCACTTGGTTTTATCATACTAACACTTAACCAAGTTTTGTGGCTATTAGTATTTGATTTTTTACAGGATCACCTATTCAACCCCCCTCTAGGTGCTCTCAGAAGTTCGCCGTGAACCGCGTGCAGAGCTCTTCCCAGGAGTAGACCAATCCTGGGGCAAGGTTCATGAGCCAAGTACGGGTGGGCCCAGACAAGGCGACATGAAAATATGTTGCCATCACAGCAGTGTTTCCACCTGCTGCCATGATAGCGGTGACGTAGACCTGCAGAAACTCTGACGGATTTGATTTACCGTTGTACTTCCCCGGCAGGTGCGGCCGGAACTTAGATGGCTAGGACGCCGTGCGGAGATGGTCCGCGAGCGCTACGTAGCCCACGCCGGCTAACGGGACACCCGTCAGGATCCGGGCGCCCGTCGGGGTCTGCGGTGCCACCGCAGCGAAGTCATAATCGAGGTTGCGACCCTCAATGTTTTGTCAGCGTTCACGTGCCCTTTCTAGAGACACACAGGCATCCTCGCCCGCACGCCTGCGGTTGAGTTCTGCCCACAAATCGTCTGGTACCTCCAGAGAGGTTGTGGCATCTTCCCCCACCCACCGGCGATTGAGCTTCGCCTGCAAGTCCTTGGTTGGCGCGGCCCTTACAGAGGGCGAGCGCACTGACGCGGATGCCTCGTGCTGACGTCGGGACGAGCGAGGCTTGGACCCGCCTGAGCCAGAGTGCTCCATGCCGAGTAGCCGGTCGATGTTGTCGTGCCATTGTTTCATGGCCCTCGGCGAGGCCGTGGAGCTAGGAGGGTGGCGCAATAACTCCCTGGCTGCGGACAATGCACCTGGGGCGGCTCTTGACGCCCTAGTCGACTGCGCAGGAGTATGCTGCCGCGTAGAGCGCTCAGCAGCTGCTGCACCGGGCACAGGTCGGCTAGAGGCCCGTGGTATGGAAGAGGCAGCCTCCTCCATGGGGAAATCCTCGGGGATGAAGTCATGGTTCTCAACAATGTGAACCATGGCGTCGAGCAGGAAAACAAGCTAAAACCTAATGCCAGGCCCCTACCTAGCATGCCAAATGTCGGAGAGGAAATCTCCGGCCGGGTGGCGGAGTGCACCCGCCATAAATCCTAAGATGAGGAGGGGCCTAAGCGTTTTGCTTGTTGTGAGATTTGGGAATGAACACACAAGAACACGCAAGAGTTTAGAGTGGTTCGGGCCACCGGAGCGTAATACCCTACTCCACTGTGTGTTGTATTTCTCGTGAGCTTGAGATGTGTATTGGATGACTTGGGTCTGTGTTGTAACGTTGCATGCCTCCCCTTTTATAGCTCAAGAGGGCACGTACAAGAGTACTGAACCCCGACACGTGGGCCTAGGGACATAACGGATGTAATACTCGAAACGACTAGTGTTCGTCCCCAGTGCAATCTTCCTTGTGCCCTGATATCTGTGATCTGCTTAGCATTGGCGTGTAGGGGAAGCTTCCCTGGCAGCGTACAAGTGATGATGGATGAGCACAGTGCGCCTCGTGGCACGGGCGTACTGTTTGGCAATGGACAGGCCCGCCGCCTGCGGGATGGCCTAGATGCCGCCTGCCAGCTGAGTGGACAGGACACATTAAATGCTAAAGGGGCACATCGCCTGTCAGCGGGGTAGTCAAGCGGCGCGTCTTCTCCGCAATAAATGCAGAGACAACATGACCCAGAGGTCTTACGTCAGGCTCCACCCGCTGGCTTACGTCACGCGTGGTTGGCCACGCGGCAGCATCGGTTCTCCGCCTGGGCGGGGAGCAGTAGCGCTATGCAGACAGGTCCACACCAGGCTGGGCCTGGACACATGTCGGCTCCGGACCTTAGCCTGAGTAAGGCCTGGGTATTCCCTGCCCCTGAGTCCTAGGACTCGACTGTGGGTAGTCTGGATCCTACGCAGAGGGGTTCGGGACCTGACCCGGAGGTCCGGGCTGCACTTGCGGGGGTCCTGGATCTTTCTCTGAAGGTCCGGCCTACGTGTACAGGCGTCCGACACTTTTTCATGAGGGTCCGGATCCACTGTTGGCATCTTGGAGTGTATCGCTTTTTCTGGCCACATGGTGACGCCGGGGCCATCCACATGGTGGAGTCGGGTTTTGTTCCCTACGTGACTAGAGATAGTCGCGTGGACACCGCGTCCTCAAGCTGTAGCAAGGGGTACCCCTGATCGAGGGTACCGACAGTGTGTCTTCCACAAGGTACACTATAAAGTCATTACCAAAGGATTTTGCAACCCTCTGTCTCTTGCTCTTTCGAGTGACTATAGTGTCATCCTCCTCAGGGATGTGCACATGAGAATCCTTAGCATGATCTATAAGAATAGACGGTTCGTGCTCATGGGGAATTATAGTCTCATGACTTGTATCACTAGGTGTATTCTTCATGGGAAACTCATTCTCAGAAAATGTTGCGTCTCTTGATTCCATGATAGTATCAACATACATATCAGGCACATCAGATTTTAATTAAGAACCTATACCCAGTGCTGTGAAAAGAGTACCCAAGGAATATACAATCAACAGTTTTAGGCCCAAGTTTACGCTTTTTGTTGATTGGCACATTCACTTTAGCCAAGCAACCCCAAGTGCACAAATATGAGAGATTTAATCTTCTCTTTTCCCATTCCTCAAATGGTGTGATCTCTTTGTTCTTTGTTGGAACTCTGTTCAGGACATGACATGCTGTCAAAATCGCCTCACCTCACCATGCCGTGGATAATCCCGCTGTACTCAACATGGCATTCACCGAATCTGTTAGAGTGCGGTTTTTCCTTTCAGCAATCCCATTGGATTGTGGTGAGAATGGCAATGTCCTCTAATGAATAATACCATGTTCCACGCAGAACTCATCGAACATATTAGAGAAATATTCTCCACCTCGATCGGACCTTAACCGTTATATTATCCTCTCAAGTTGGTTCTCAACTTCAGCTTTATAGGTCTTAAAATAATTAAATTCTTCGTATTTTGTTTTTAAGAGATACACATAGCAAAAACTGATGGAGTCATCTATAAAAGTGAGAAAGTATCTGAGAGCACCTAGAGGGGGGGGTGAATAGGTGATCCTGTAAAAACTTGAAACTTAATCCACAAAACTTGATTAAGGGTTAGCACAATAAAGCCAAGTGGCTGAGAAGAGTTCTTGCGCAACACGATAACCACAATAAGATCAACACAGAGATGGCACAGTGGTTTATCCCGTGGTTCGGCCAAGTCCAACACTTGCCTACTCCACGTTGTGGCGTCCCAACGGATGAGGGTTGCACTCAACCCCTTTCAAGCGGTCCAAAGACCCACTTGAATACCACGGTGTTTTGCTTGCACTTTACTATATCCCGCTTGCGAGGAATCTCCACAACTTGGAGCCTCTTGCCCTTACAAAGATGTTCACAACGAAGCACGGAAGTAAGGATGGGATGAGCAACGCACACAAGACACAAAATTAGAGCAACAACACGCACACAAGTCACAACACGAGCTCTCAACACAACTCAAAGAGTTCTCTACTCAAATGGAGCTCTAGTTGCTATCACAAAGAATCGAATGCGCGATATTGAAGTCTTGGTGCTTAGGAATGCTTAGAGAATGCTTAGTGTCCTCCTCCATGCGCCTAGGGGTCCCTTTTATAGCCCCAAGGTAGCTAGGAGCCGTTGAGAGCATTCTAGGAAGGCAATTCTTGCCTTCTGTCGACTGACGCACCGGACAGTCCGGTGCACCACCGGACACTGTCCGGTGCGGATTTCTTTCCTTCTATGGCGCAGCCGACCATTGAAGATACAGAGCCGTTGGCGCACTGGACACTGTCCGGTGCACACCGGACAGTCCGGTGCCCCCTTCTGACCGTTGGCTCGGCCACGTGTCGCGCGCGGATTACACGGCCGGCCGTTGGCCCGGCCGACCGTTGGCTCACCGGAAAGTTCGGTGCACCACCGGACAGTCCGGTGATTTATAGCCGTACGCCATTAATCGCTTCCCGAGAGCGACGACTTCGCCTGTGAATGGCTCACTGGAAAGTCCGGTGCACCACCGGACAGTCCGGTGATTTATAGCCGTACGCCGTTGATCGCTTCCCGAGAGCAGCCAGTTGACAGTCGCCAGCCTGGCGCACCGAACACTGTCCGGTGCACCACGGGACAGTCCGGTGCACCCAGACTGCGCAGAGTCTTGGCTGCATAGCCAAGTCTTTTCCAAATTGGTCTTTTCCTGTTTCTAGCACTCAGACACAATACATTAGTCTCCAAAACAATGTACTATGTCTTAGAAACATACCTTTAATCTTGATTTGCATTTTGTCCATCAATTGGCATAGATTAACACTTAAGCACTTGCGTTGGCACTCAATCACCAAAATACATAGAAATGGCCCAAGGGCACATTTCCCTTTCAATCTCCCCCTTTTTGGTGATTTATGCCAACACAACAAAAAGCAACTAAAGAAGTGCAACATCAATGCAAATGAGAACACAAATTTGTTTTGATTCAAATTCGGCATATTTGGATCATTCTTTGCCACCACTTGGTTTTGTTTTTGCAAATCAACCTCAAATTCCTATCTCTAAGTCAAACACACTTGTTGAGACATAAAGAGAGTTGTTCCAAGAGAAATTGATCAAAGATTTCAAAAAAAACTCCCCCTTTTTTCCATAATCAACTATTCTCCCCACAAGAGGCCAACTTTTGACAAAAGAGACAACAAGAGAGTTTTGACAAACCAAAAGCTCTATTCTACTATTTTCAAAATTCTCAAGTGGTAGCTGATCCATTTATTACTTTGGCCTTATTTTCTCCCCCTTTGGCATCAAGCACCAAAACGGGATCAATCTTGGCCCTTAACCCCATTGCCTCACCAAAATCTTCAAATAAGAGTACAAAGGCAATAAGGATATTGAGATGAACTTGGAGTAAGTTACCCTCTCATCGGAGTGCAGTGGAAGTCTTGTATGGTCCAAGTCCACCTTTTCCCTTTCAATCCACCTTTGAGACTAAATCAAGCAAACTCAAGCACACAGTTAGTCTCAAAGGGTCAAGTTGTAGCATGCCTCCCCCTAAATAAGTGCATCACTTGCAAATCGACTTGTGAGGTCCGGGGATCATGAGTACAACTTGAGCACCATAAATAAACAACAAAATGCATAAGGGAACATGATCAAAGCATAGGACACATGTATGCTACACATCAATCCAAGTTCTGCGAATCTAAGACATTTAGCTCACTACGCAGCCTGCAAAAGGTCTTCTCATCTAAAGGCTTGGTAAAGATATCGGCTAGCTGGTTCTCGGTGCTAATATAGAACACTTCGATATCTCCCTTTTGCTGGTGGTCTCTCAAAAAGTGATGCCGGATGTCAATGTGCTTTGTGCGGTTGTGCTCAACAGGGTTGTCCGCCATGCGGATAGCACTCTCATTATCACATAGGAGTGGGACTTTGCTCAGATTGTAGCCAAAGTCCTGGAGGGTTTGCCTCATCCAAAGTAGTTGCGCGCAACACTGTCCTGCGGCAACGTACTCGGCCTCAGCGGTGGATAGGGCAACGGAAGTTTGTTTCTTAGAACTCCATGACACCAGGGACCTTCCTAAGAATTGGCACGTCCTCGATGTACTCTTCCTATCGACCTTACATCCAGCATAGTCGGAGTCTGAATATCCAATCAAGTCAAAGGTAGACCCCTTTGGATACCAGATCCCGAAGCAAGGCGTAGCGACTAAATATCTAAGAATTCGCTTCACGGCCACTAAGTGACACTCCCTTGGATCGGATTGAAATCTAGCACACATGCATACACTAAGCATAATATCCGGTCTACTAGCACATAAATAAAGCAAAGAACCTATCATGGACCGGTATGCTTTTTGATCAATGGACTTACCTCCTTTGTTGAGGTCGACGTGTCCATCAGTTCCCATCGGAGTCTTTGCGGGCTTGGCGTCCTTCATCCCAAACCGCTTGAGCAAGTCTTGCGTATACTTCGTTTGGGAAATGAAAGTGCCGTCCTTGAGTTGCTTCACTTGGAACCCAAGGAAGTAGTTCAACTCGCCCATCATCGACATCTCGAATTTCTGAGTCATCACCCTGCTAAAAATTCACAAGACTTTTGGTTAGTAGAACCAAATATTATGTCATCGACATAAATTTGGCACACAAATAAATCACCATCACAAGTCTTAGTGAATAAAGTCAGATCGGCTTTCCCAACCTTGAAAGCATTAGCAATTAAAAAGTCTCTAAGGCATTCATACCATGCTCTTGGGGCTTGCTTAAGTCCATAGAGCGCCTTAGAGAGCTTACAAACGTGGTCGGGGTACCGTTCATCCTCGAAGCCAGGGGTTGCTCCACGTACACCTCCTCCTTGATTGGCCCGTTGAGGAAAGCGCTCTTCACATCCATTTGGAACAACCTGAAAGAATGGTGAGCAGCATATGCTAGCAAAATACGAATGGACTCTAGCCTAGCCACAGGAGCAAAAGTCTCATCAGAGTCCAAACCTGCGACTTGGGCATAACCTTTTGCCACAAGTCGAGCCTTGTTCCTTGTCACCACCCCGTGCTCGTCTTGTTTGTTGCGGAACACCCACTTGGTTCTCACAACATTTTGCTTGGGACGACGCACCAGTGTCCAAACTTCATTTCTCTTGAAATTATTGAGCTCCTCTTGCATGGCCAACACCCAGTCCGGATCTAGCAAGGCCTCTTCTACCCTGAAAGGCTCAATAGAAGAGACAAAGGAGTAATGCTCACAAAAATTAACTAATCTAGAACGAGTAGTTACTCCCTTGCTAATGTCACCCAAAATTTGGTCGACGGGATGATTCCTTTGAATCGTCGCTCGAACTTGGGTTGGAGGTGCCGGTTGTGCTTCTTCCTCCATCACATGATCATCTTGTGCTCCCCTTGATCACACGCCTCCTCTTGATGAACATCTTGAGTTGGGGGATGCACCATTGTTGAGGAAGAGGGTTGATCTTGCTCCTTTTGTTCCTGTGGTCGCACGTCTCCAATCGCCATGGTACGAATCGCGTCCGTTGGAACGTATTCTTCATCTACATCATCAAGATGAACAACTTGCTCTCTTGGAGAGCCATTAGTCTCATCAAATACAACGTCGCTAGAGACTTCAACCAAACCCAATGATTTGTTGAAGACTCTATATGCCTTTGTATTTGAGTCATAACCTAACAAAAACCCTTCTACAGCTTTGGGAGCAAACTTAGAATTTCTACCTTTCTTTACTAGAATATAACATTTGCTCCCAAATACACGAAAGTAAGACACATTGGGTTTGTTACCGGTTAGAAGCTCATACGAAGTCTTCTTGAGGAGGCGATGAAGGTACACCCGGTTTATGGCGTGACAAGCCGTGTTCACGGCTTCCGACCAAAATCGCTCGGGCATCTTGAATTCTCCAAGCATTGTCCTCGCCATGTCAATGAGCTCCTGTTCTTCCTCTCTACCACACCGTTTTGCTATGGTGTGTAGGGAGCGGAGAACTCGTGCTTGATCCCTTCCTCCTCAAGGTACTCCTCCACTTGAAGGTTCTTGAACTCAGATCCATTGTCGCTTCTTATCTTCTTCACCTTGAGCTCAAACTCATTTTGAGCTCTCCTTAGGAAGCGCTTGAGGGTCCCTTGGGTTTCATATTTATCCTGCAAGAAGAATACCCAAGTGAAGCGGGAAAAATCATCAACTATAACAAGAACATACTTACTTCCTCCTATACTTAGATAGGCGACGGGTCCGAAGAGGTCCATATGAAGCAACTCCAGAGGTCTTGATGTGGTCATCACATTTTTGGTATGATGAGAGCTTCCCACCTGTTTACCTGCTTGACAAGCTGCACAAGGTCTATCTTTTTCGAAATGCACATTTGTTAGACCTATTACGTGTTCTCCCTTTAGAAGTTTGTGAAGATTCTTCATCCCCACATGTGCTAAGCGGCGATGCCACAGCCAACCCATGCTAGTCTTAGCAATTAAGCATGCATCTAGACCGGCCTCCTCTTTTGCAAAATCAACTAAATAGAGTTTGTCGTCTAATACACCCTTAAAAGCTAATGAACCATCACTCCTTCTAAAGACAGACACATCTACATTTGTGAATAAGCAGTTATATCCCATATTGCAAAGCTGACTCACAGACAACAAGTTATATCCAAGCGACTCAACTAAAAACACATTGGAAATGGAGTGCTCGGATGAAATAGCTATTTTTCCTAACCCTTTCAACTTGCCTTGATTCCTGTCACCGAATATGATCGAGTCTTGGGAATCTTTGTTCTTGACGTAGGAGGTGAACATCTTCTTCTCCCCCATCATGTGGTTTATGCATCCGCTGTCGATAATCCAGCTTGATCCCTCAGATGCATAAACCTGCAAGGCAAATTTAGGCTTGGGTCTTAGGTACCCAACTCTTGTTGGGTCCTACAAGGTTAGTGACAATATCTTTAGGGACCCAAATACAAGTTTTATCTCCCTTGCATTTTGCCTCTAATTTCCTAGCAATCACCTTTCTATCCTTTCTACAAATTGCAAAGGAAGCATTGCAAGCATGATAAATTGTAGAAGGTTCATTAATTTTCCTAGGAACATTAGCAACATTTCTCCTAGGCACATGATGAATGACATTTCTCCTAGGCATATCTCTACCATGCACATAGGAAGAACTTGAAGCAAACATGGCATTTGAATCATAAGCATTATGACTCCTATCATAATGAACATTTCTAGAATATCTCTTATCACCATAAATGAAAGCATGATTCTTGTGACTACTATTAGTCATAGGAGCCTTCCCTTTCTCCTTGGCGGGAATGGGAGCCTTATGACTTGTTAAGTTCTTGGCTTCTCTCTTAAAGCCAAGCCCATCCTTAATTGAGGGGTGTCTACCAATAGTGTAGGCATCCCTTGCAAATTTTAGTTTGTTAAATTCACTATTGCTAGTCTTAAGTTGGGCATTAAGACTAGCCACTTCATCAGTTAACTTTGCAATAGAAACTAGGTGTTCACTACAAGCATCAACATTAAAATCTTTACACCTATTGCAAATCACAACATGTTCTACACAAGAGTTAGATCTATTTGCTACTTCTAGTTTAGCATCTAAATCATCATTAACACTTTTTAAACTAGAGATTGTCTCATGGCAAGTAGATAGTTCACAAGAAAGCATTTCATTCCGTTTAACTTCTAAAGTAAGAGATTTTTGTGCCTCTACAAATTTATCATGTTCTTCATACAAAAGATCCTCTTGCTTTTCTAACAATCTATTCTTATCATTCAAAGCATTAATTAATTCATTAATCTTATCAATTTTATTTCTATCTAAGCCCTTGAACAAACTAGAGTAATCTATTTCATCATCGTCACTAGACTCATCATCACTTGAAGAAGCATAAGTAGTATTGTTTTGAGTACATACCTTCTTCTCCTTCGCCATGAGGCATGTGTGACGCTCGTTGGGGAAGAGGGATGATTTGTTGAAGGCCGATGCAGCGAGTCCTTCGTTGTCGGAGTCGGACGATGAGCAATCCGAGTCCCACTCCTTGCCAAGGTGTGCCTCGCCCTTAGCCTTCTTGTAAGCCTTCTTCTTTTCCCTCTTCTTATCTTGTTCCTGGTCATTATAATTATCGGGACAATTAGCGATAAAATGACCAACCTTACCGCACTTGAAGCAGGAGTGTTTTCCCTTCGTCTTGTTCTTTTTGGGATGCTCCTTGCGACCCTTTAGCGCTGTCTTGAAGCGCTTGATGATGAGGGCCATCTCTTCCTCATTGAGCCCGGTCGCCTCAACTTGCGCCACCTTGCTAGGTTGCGCCTCCTTGCTCCTTGTTGCTTTGAGAGCCACGGTTTGAGGCTCGTGGATTGGGCCATTCAATGCATCGTCGACGTATCTTGCCTCCTTGATCATCATCCACCCGCTTACAAATTTCCCAAGTACTTCTTCGGGCGTTTAGTCCCTCACGTGAAGAGAACGGCTCTGATACCAATTGAGAGCACCTAGAGGGGGGTGAATAGGTGATCCTGTAAAAACTTGAAACTTAATCCACAAAACTTGATTAAGGGTTAGCACAATAAAGCCAAGTGGCTAGAGAAGAGTTCTTGCGCAACACGATAACCACAATAAGATCAACACAGAGATGGCACAGTGGTTTATCCCGTGGTTCGGCCAAGTCCAACGCTTGCCTACTCCACGTTGTGGCGTCCCAACGGACGAGGATTGCACTCAACCCCTTTCAAGCGGTCCAAAGACCCACTTGAATACCACGGTGTTTTGCTTGCACTTTACTATATCCCGCTTGCGAGGAATCTCCACAACTTGGAGCCTCTCGCCCTTACAAAGATGTTCACAACGAAGCATGGAAGTAAGGATGGGATGAGCAACGCACACAAGACACAAAATCAGAGCAACAACACGCACACAAGTCACAACACGAGCTCTTAACACAACTCAAATGGAGCTCTAGTTGCTATCACAAAGAATCGAATGCGCGGTATTGAAGTCTTGGTGCTTAGGAATGCTTACAGAATGCTTAGTGTCCTCCTCCATGCGCCTAGGGGTCCCTTTTATAGCCCTAAGGCAGCTAGGAGCCATTGAGAGCATTCCAGGAAGGCAATTCTTGCCTTCTGTCGAGTGGCGCACCGGACAGTCCGGTGCACCACCGGACACTGTCCGGTGCGGATTTCTTTCCTTCTGTGGCGCAGCCGACCGTTGAAGATACAGAGCCGTTGGCGCACCGGACACTGTCCGGTGCCCCTTCTGATCGTTGGCTTGGCCACGTGTCGCGCGCGGATTACGCGGCCGACCGTTGGCCCGGCCGACCGTTGGCTCACCGGACAGTCTGGTGCACCACCGGACAGTCCGGTGATTTATAGCCGTACGCCGTTAATCGCTTCCCGAGAGCGACGACTTCGCCTGTGAATGGCTCACCGGACAGTCCGGTGATTTATATCCGTACGCCGTTGATCGCTTCCCGAGAGCAGCCAGTTGACAGTCGCCAGCCTAGCGCACTGGACACTGTCCGGTGCACCACCGGACAGTCCGGTGCACCCAGACTGCGCAGAGTCTTAGCTGCATAGCCAAGTCTTTTCTAAATTGGTCTTTTCCTGTTTCTAGCACTCAGACACAATACATTAGTCTCCAAAACAATGTACTAAGTCTTAGAAATATACCTTTAATCTTGATTTGCATTTTGTCCATGAAGTGGCATAGATTAACACTTAAGCACTTGTGTTGGCACTCAATCACCAAAATACTTAGAAATGGCCCAAGGGCACATTTCCCTTTCAGTATCTTTTACCACCTTTGGTTAAAATTCCATTCATCTCGCACAGATCAGAATGAACAAGTTCTAGAGGTGCCAAATTCCTCGCCTCAGCAGCCTTGCGAGGTTTGCGGGGTTGTTTTGATTCAACGCACACATGGCACTTAGACTTTTTGACCAAGTTAAATTTAGGAATTAGATTTAGATTTGCTAACTGTATAAGACAGTCAAAGCTTGCATGACAAAAACGTGAATACCATAAATCTGACGCATCAGAAATATTAACAGAATTCACCAGTTTATTACACGCATCATGCAGTGATAAGCGGAACAAACCTCCATAGTCATATCCTTTACCAACAAAAGTACCATGTTTCGACACAACACATTTATTTGACTCAAGAACAACTTTGTACCCATCTCAACATAGCATAGAAACACTAACGAGATTCTTCTTGATAGAGGGCACATGTTGCACGCTCTTCAATGGCACCGTCTTTCCCGAAGTAAACTTCAGAATGACCGTACCAACACCAAGAACATGAGCACGCGACTCATTTCCCATTAACAAGGCGCCAGACCTCCCGACCTGGTAGGAAGAGAACATAGAGACATCAGCACACACATGAATGTTTGCACCACTATCCATCCACCACTCAGGTGAATTACAAACTGAAAGAACAAATGGTAAAAAATTACCATACCCAGATGTTCTATCTCCAGTTTCAGTGGTTACAACATTAGCTGATTTCTTGTCTTGTGTGAACTTGCGATCAGGACACTCTCTAGCCCAATGTTGATCACTGCCACAGACAAAGCATCCTCCCTTTCCCTTATTATTGTTGTTCTTCTTTTTAAACTGTGATGTTTGAACATGTTTATTTGTGTTCTCTTGTTTGTTCTGGTTTTTCTTCTTGTTAAACTTGCGGAAGTTTCTCTTTTGCACCACATTAGCAGTAGAGATCTCAACACCTTTTCCATTGTCCTTTGTTCTAGCTCTTTCCTCAACATCAAGAGTACCAATGAGCTCTTCCACATTAAACTCTTGTCTCTTATGTTTGAGAGAGGTAGCAAAGTCCTTCCAAGAAGGTAGCAACTTGGCGATTATACCGCCAGCCACAAACTTGTCAGGCAAAGGACAAGGAAAAAGTTCAAGTTCCTTAGCTAGTGCCTGAAACTCATGAGCCTGTTCCACTACAGATCGGTTCTCAACCATCTTGTAGTCATACAGCTGCTCCATGAGATACAGCTCTCTACCAGCGTCAGTAACTCCAAACTTTCCAACAAGTGCATCCCACAGCTCTTTTCCTGTAGGAAGGATGATATAGCTTTTCTGGAACTTTGTATCAAGTGCGCTAATCACTGCTCCTCTAAAGAGGTTGTCATCAGCCTTAAACTTAGCCTCATCCTTAGGAGGTAAGTTGGCAGGCTTGCCCTCAGTGGCATGATAACAAGACATTACAGTAAGCCACAATTCCATCTTAGCTTTCCAAATCAAGAAGTTTTTACCATCAAAAGGATCAGGCTTTAGCACAGCAGCAAAACCTCTAACAGAAAAATACCTAACATTAGATTTTTGGATTGTTAGAAATATAGGCATTTTACATATCATTTTAATTCCATAAATTAACACTATGATGATGACATATAAAAGATAATTAATCATAGAAATTGTGATATCAAATATATCTATAACAATATGGATCATGAGAACATAAAGCATGTGAATCATATAAATATAATAAACATATAAATATAGTACATGTATTATGATGGAACAACTGAAAATAAATAGATAGCAACATAAACATTATGACTGTAAAATTAAAACAAACAGATATAACATATTATAATATGACAGGACAGATGAGATAAATTCATGGCTACATATGAAACAACAGAGATGAATATATGAAACATATGTAATTCGCAGAGCGCAAAACAGTAAGGAAATAAATTGATCATACCCTCCCATGCGCTCTGAGGATCCAGATCCTTGTCCAACTTCTCTTGTCATGTCGCCTGGAAGAAGAAGATATTTTGGGCAGTCGCGTAGACGCTTCCTAAAAACCTAATTGTCGATCCCCCGTGCAAGGTCTCGACAAGGGCTTCGGAGGCACCTACCCTCTTGCTGCTCTGTGCGCGCAGAGTCACGAGATGGAAATACCATCACTTGCGGCTGGACTGTGACTCTGAAAGTCGCACGCCATGCCACGCCCGGCCCGAGCCCGGCCGACCGGCGGCGGCGCGTGCGCGTGTGGCACACCCTTGTCCATTTCTTGACTTCTTAAATTAAATGGAATAATTCCCACCATATAAGTCAAGCCAAAGACCCTTGGACTTCCAATATGGTACTATTGGTATCCCCACCATTACACACCATAGAGTTTATTGAATAAATGGGTCAAGCCCATAAAAGATCCATATACCATACAACAACTTATTTAAATGGTTATCTAAAATATAGTTATCTTCTAAAGTGCAAACAACACATAGAAAAGTTGTTGGAGATTGAAAAGCTATACAAAGTGGGGTTTTATGCAAATAACTCTTTATTGATAATTTAGAGAGTGATAGAAAGACTCTGGTAGATGCTCTTAGAGCATCTCCAACAAGGAGCTCTAAAATAAAACCTTAAAATTAAAATATAACCATATTTAAAGTGTTTAGGATATGGAAATAGATTTTTACTCCAGTAGTTAGACATTAAATAATGCAATTTAGGAAATAAATCACGTTATTAGGAAATAAATAATTGTAGATTATGAGAAAAGGAGGATAGGGCTTCAATATACTGGGTACTATATTTAGAACCTACCATGTAATCGTTTGATAAATTTTTATAAAATAAAGCTATTGTTGGAGGATATTTTTTTGGCTAGGAGCACTATATTTTAAAATACAGCCTTCTTTAGGATCCCTTTTGGAGATGTTCTTAGTTTGTTTATTTTCGAGAGCGAATTTTTAGCTTTTTTAATTTAAAAAAGGATTCAGTTTCGTTACTTTCTGTTTTCTTGGTCTCATGCCCCATGGAATAGGCGTAATTCTGAATGACATAATTTAACATCACGGGGCGTTCGGATCCCTTCATTTTATAGGAATTGGAATTCACTCAATAAAGTAACTTATTTAGTTTGGAATTTGACATTCCACCACTTTCCAAAGTTTAGATATAAGCCTATCTCAAATTAATGGGGTGAAGGATGGGAAATGATTTTATGCATTGGTAGAATTTGTTTTTACTCTGTAACTTACATGACACTCTTCTTCTCACTCCTCTATATTAAAAATGTAGCACATAAATACCTCCGACATCTTGCTAATAATAATATACAAATATATTTTACATAAAACCGAATTAGCTTAATTGATATATGCTAAAATTACTATTATTAGAATGGAATTCAATTCCAATGATCCAAACGGGGTGTCATTGGATTCGATCTATAGCAACTGCCTGTACTGAATTGAGCCGTCCTTGTAGAAACCTCTATTTGTGGCTTTCTTTTCCTTGGATCGGATATTTCGCAGCTATAAACTTATCAATAAACAAAAGGCGATATAGTAAAAAAGAAAGGTGAAAATGACTTCCTACTCACGGCAACTGGACCGAGAGAAGCTCAGCACCAAAGAAGGCGATCGAGCTCATTTCTGAGGTGCCCTGAAGTTTGGAACGAAAAAAACTCTCTACCAAAACAAAAAAGAAAAAGTTGGAAGAAATGGATGGATTGGCTGGGGCCAGCCTGGCAGGCACACGCCTCGCCCCGCCCGAGCCCGTAGAGCGCGGGTATAAAGCGGCGCCACCCCGCCGCCGACTCGATCATTCGGGTCGTGCCCACCCACCCACCCACCGAGAGAGCGCCTAGCGAAGCAAGGCTTTCGTCGTTGAGCGAGCCGCGAGCGAGAGGGCGATGGATGCGGTGGGAGAGAAGAAGGGAGCGACGGCGGCATCGGACTCGGAGGCGGAGAAGGAGAAGATGATGGCGGAGCAGTTTGAGAAGGCAGTGGTGGTATCGGAGGCAGAGACTGGGAAGATGGTGGGGGAGGGGGAAAAGGCAGTGGCGCCCTCGGAGGCGGAGAATGAGAAGATGGTGGAGGGGCAGCAGGGAGACAAGGCAGTGGCGCCCTTGGATGCGGGGAATGTGAAGATGGTGGAGGGGCAGCAGGGGGGCAAGGGCAAGGCAGTGGCGCCCTCGGACTCGGAGCAGGGAGACAAGGCAGCGGCGGCCTCGGATGCGGAGAATGTGCAGCCGCAGGAAGAGAATGCAGTGGCGGCCTCGGAGGCGGAGATAGGGGCGGCGGAAGCGAATGATGTGACCGGCGGAAGGCTTATCACCTTGAGGAGCTCGGACGGGGAGGTCCATCGCGTGTCGGAGGCGGCGGCACGGCTGTCGGGCCTTCTCCGTGGCATCATAGAAGCCAACGTCACCGCCACAAAAGGAGTCATACTCCCTACCGTCGACGGGACCACCCTGGTCACGGTGCTGGAGTACTGCAACAAGCACGCCGAGGCCGAGGCCGCTGCCGGAGTCACCAGCGCAGTCGACAGAGCCGCGGTCTCCCAGGCCCTCGCGGCTTGGGACCGCGACTTACTCGACCGCCTCTCCGAGCGCGCGCTTTCCAACCTCTTCAACGCCTCAACCTTCCTCAAAATTTATGGGCTCGCCGGCGCCATCGCCCTGAAGGTCGCCGCCGACCTCGCAAGGGCAATACCACCGGCACTGAGCAGACCCCGGTCGCCTCCAAGTCCAACATCCGAGACGCCTTCAACGTCAACGCCGTCAACGTCGACGCCCTCACCCCGCAGGAGCAGGAGCCGAAGGCCGCAGAGATGAGTCAGAAGTACAGCTGGGACTTCGATCCACGAGCCTGATAGCCTCACAGTTCGTTTCATGCTGCTCTAACCATCTCACCGCATCTGCCGGCCTAGCGGAAGGTTCCCCGTGTTCTACTTCCTCCCTTTTTTTTCATGCCCATCGTAGTCGGCGTAGAGGTTTGCTTCGTAGCAGCTGTCTCGCGTCCATAGGGTTCTGATCTGCTCGATGCCCATCGTAGCCGTAGAGGTTGCTTCGTAGCAGTTGTCTCGCGTCCATAGGCTTCTGATAAGCTTGGTCGTCTAAGCACTCGCTTGGCATTTTCATTTCGCCCTGTTGAATGTCCTTTGGAAGTCTGAAGAACTGCTTGCCTCAAACGAATACATATCAGATATTACATCCTGAATTGCCTTTCATTTTCATTTCTGAATTCCTTCCGGACGTGTTACTACTTACTACTATCTACTTACTACTATCGCTCTACAACTGATCGATTGGTTTGTGGTTCATATTACCGTTAGCCTGAAATTATGTGAGATCATTATTGTTTATTCCGAAAATGCATGTCACCTTGAGTTCCACGCTATTGCTTGCTGCTAGCTAGTATCATTGCTCAGCCTCTTAAGTTCTTGTTCAGAATCCTGCACTTCTCTGCTTGTATATATCAAGTCGCGGCGAATGTTTTTGAACTGAATTCGGACGTGCATGACACTTCTTTTTCATCCCATCAATCAATTGTTCTATTTCCGTCCAATTAGTTCGACTCTTGAGTCTTGACCATCATGGTCATGGTATTCGAGATCTAGCTACTACTCTGCATGCATAAGCTAATATATCATGCCATGTATGTTCATATCCCACGCACAGTTTTGCATGGATATGTAGTGAATATTGCATCCTGAGCTGAATGTTCTATATATCCGTTTCATTATTTGGTTACATTCAGATAAAAAGAAGCAAGGCTAGCTCTGTGCCTGTCTCTAGCATTCGACTACCGATTTGGGCAAATTATAGATTTCGATGAAACTAAATCTTGCACTTAATTGTCACCATGCATGCAATGGATCAGGGTCTTATCTTGCTCTTACGTACTTTGGGTATAAATTTTAGTTCCAGACTATGTTTGGTTTCCAGTTTGAAATGAACAGGCGAGTAGAATTGCATGGTCTCAATATGTATCCTGTATCTTTCAGTACATGAGTTGGCAGCAAATCTTGTGTTGAAACTGAAAGGAGATGGGTTCCATTATGCTGATTTTGGCATATAGTTTTGTGAACGTAGGGTGGGTGCCTGGTCACCGGAATTCCTTGCACAATGACATGAAAACTGATTATATTTCTTGTGTTCCTCCTCCTAACTATATTCAAATAAGGCATGAAACATGCACAGTGAACAAAGGAATTATGGCTTAGTGCATAAGGATCCTGTCACTTCAATTGAACAAAGGAATATAAGGCTATCCGCACTCATGGAACCCTAAATTTCTACTCTAAAAGAAATATTTCATCCTGGTCAGCGAGATTCTCTACTCTATCCTATAATACTCCGCGTTCATATTCACCCTAAATATCTACCTTATATCAACTACCACATATTTTATCATTTTTCCCACACTTTTTTATCCCCACCCACCAATCTCCTGCCAGCACCAGTCTCCTGCCAGCACCCGGTAGAGCACCTGTCGCCGAAGAGAGGTTTTACAGTAGCAGTTGCATGCACCCTAGAAATAGAGTTCTGCGTTCCCCACCTTTAGATAGAGTAGCAGAAACAGTCACCGCTGTAGCTGAGATTTTACTGCATATGAAGCTCTATATCCATAGCGCACCCGGTAGAGCTCTTCGGTGCGGGCAGCCTAATATCAGAGTAACTCTGGGCTTTGGTTTCATCTTGTATTGAACAAAGGAATACAATGTCTGAGTGTTGGGTCCCATAAATGTGTTCTTCGCGGTGCATGCATTGGTGAAAAGTGGCGGTACCCTCAAACATATGTATTGAGCATGTGCATAACGTTGTTGTGAGCATATTTTTGTGGTACCACACTGAAACAACACAACAGTAAACAACGACATTTCCGACGGCTAAAGCCATCGGACATAAACCATAAGCCGTCAGACATATCTTATTTCTGGGACGGTGCGGGCGGGGGCGGCGTCAGGGAAGGGCGACATTGGGGGCGAACGCCGGCGTCGGGGACGGACGGTGGCAGCGCGGGATGTGGGCGACGGTGAAGCAACGAAATAAAACGAAACGGCGCGTCTGACCGGATGAAAACCAACGGCCGGTCTGACAGCCATCGGACATAAGTCACCGCCCGTCGGACATAGACTCTTATGTTCGACGGCTACCTCCGACCGTCGGATATAAACTTATGTCCGACAGCCATCAAGAAAGCCCTCAAGAAAGCCATCGTACATTAAACGGCCGTCAGAACTTTATCATTTTTCTTTTGTGCAAACGTCATTTATTAAACATGCTCTGCAGTCTGCATACATACTGGACCTTTTTTATTTTGTTGGGAGACAAACATCGCAAGTTGCTTCAGGCGTTCCAATGAGTGACGAGGAACTGCAGAATTGTTTAGGTGCTCTGCCACTGTCAAGTGGCGCCTACATGGGGATCCCACTCTCAGCCTAGCAGCTGACGCATCGTGGTCGTGGATGGACGCTGCTACCGATAACAGTGAAATCTAGTCTAGTTGCTATGTTACCAATATTAGCGAAATCTAGTCTAGTTGCTTCAGAAAACTATCAGTAAAAACATACATGAGCTATATATGATATGCCTCTGAAAACTGGAGAGATTTTTCATTTGCTCTAACATATATGTATATAAACTGGCGATTCATCTACCGACTCCACGCGTATAAAAAAGAGTTAAATGACACACACCAAAATTAAATAACTATGCAATAAAGAGGAAAAAATATAACAAACTGACCAAACTAAAAGAATTACAAAAATCTACAACATACTAACATAGGATGAAAAAAAACTAAAACTTTACAAGTACAATGCACGTGTGTTGCAACTGTGCATAAATTATTTGATAAAACTGTTAGTTTCACGTCGATCTCCCTAGACATGAGGTGCTCCGTCTTCATTGTCCTCGAAGGGGCCAAGTGCGGTGGGCGCAGAGAGTGATGGGGACATCGTTGCCACTGATATAACCACATCGACAAGCCTTCACAAGTTATGACTAAGGACCCGCGCAAACTTAATTATCAGGTGAACTTATTCCTAGCTGTTTGATTAATTATTATTGAAATGTGGTACTACTACTGTGGGGGATAGGTATCCCTGGATCCTCACAAACACTAAAACGTGTCATAGGCCGCCTGATGGGCCTTCCAATGGCTTGCCTTGCGAGATAGGCCAGCAGGTTATAATCAGGTCGGCGAACTTGATCCAAAAAGACAAGACCGACGTCTGAGTTATGCGCTATCGAAGCACTGATATCTCGGGTGATGCATTTGCGCACACCTAAAGAGCTATGCATCACTATCGGAATCCGGCTCTTTGTCGAGTGTTCGACGCTTTGCCTAGTGCTTTTTCGGACACTCGGCAAAGAAGTCTTTGTGCAAATCCGACGTGCTCTCACACGGACCATCGAGTCACAGTCAAAGACGTCGTCCTACCCAAAAGCATCACGTGGGTAACCTCGTGGTGCGTGGTCGGGTCACACCGACAACTACCTTGTGATGACTTTATTATTTTTAGGTGCTTGGGAGTTGAACCATCTAGGCATGGAGAATGGAACAATGCAATTAAAGCTGCTAAACCCGAAGGGACTTTTGTAACTGCAACAAGTACCATTTTCAATGGGCCATAACTTCCAACTCTCAAGGTTGTTTAATGCAAATAAGCACTTGTTGAAAAGGTCTCTTAGTCTACTTTCTAGTGGGTCAAGAATTAACGAGAGATCACACCTGGAGCGTTCAGGAACTACTGAGAGAACTTCGTGACTCCACCAGAGTTCCTTTTTCTATGCCTCTATTTAAGCAACTAGCATCCACAAAAGAACTTGGGTTTTGTTTGATGTAAATTTAGCCTTTGCTACTTCCATGTAAACGCGTGTGTCGGCTAGACCACCCGAATACTTGAAACAGGACCCCAACTTGATCAGATCCGCGAGTGTCTTCTTGTTCTTGCTTGTTCTCGATTGCTTGCATATTCAAGGCTGTTTTTGACATGGCAAGAGCAGCAACAACAGGAGCCAATGTAACTATCGCTAAGACGCAACACCCTTGTGGTTATTGTAATCGGATAACACAATGTCAACCTCCATCCTAAATCGTAGTTATTCGGAGACAATGTACCCGTCGTTCAAGGCGCGACACCATCTTGGTTGTGGTAGTCGAGCAGCCAACGTCAGCCTCCAACAAAATTTCGACCTCCATCATATCTCATCGAAAGATCAGGCTCCCTCCTACCCGTCGAGTTTATTAAGTGGTATCAAATTTCAGTTTGCTCGGTGAGATATTCCTTCTCCTTTCTTGATTTTTTACCTATAGTCCACTTTTGTCCAAAGCTAAGTTTAGATCTGAAAATTCCCAAAATACATTTTGAGCGTTTGCTTTGCTACTTAGTTTCTCACTTGTTGAATTCACGGTTGCTTCGTTGTGTCGAGTTGCTGGTCCATAGTATTCTTACCGCTAGATTTTCGAGTTCACACCACCTCGTTTTGATCACCATTTTAGTCCTTTAGCTGTAGGTTTAAAAAACAGGGAAAGAAAAAGGCAAGTGGAAAAGAAAAACCGCACTGATCATCCAAAAAAGAGCACAGACAAAAAAGCGAAATAAAAATATTTTATTTTATTGTATTATTTTATTTTATTGTATTTTACGTATTATTTCTTTATTATTAAAGCAGGTTCAAAACAGAACCGATGAGGTTATCCACGTCCTCAAGAAATTGTGAACCGCTCGATTTCGAAACAACGTTTCGTGTGTGCTGCTGCAACAGTGAGAATTCCAGGGGAAACGGTGAACAGAGGACTCCTTCCTCCGCATCTCACTGGGTGAACAGAGGACTCCTTCCATCGCATCTGCCTCTCCCAGGTGTTTCATCTTCCATCACTTTCCTCCTTTACTGACGGCTTGATCCTCGGCTCCGTTTGTTTGGTGACATTCGTTTGTTTGGTTCCAGGTTCTAAATATCCAGCGTCTTCTACCTGAGACTTTCTTGCTTTTCTAATCCTTCGATCCTCCATGCGCGGGCTTAAAATGCTAGATTCGTTTAGGTTTTTCCTATGACGTGTGAGGCTTGTGCATTTTTAACTTTATTTTGGAGATTGAGACTAAAAAGGCCACTATTTTCTTTGGGTAAAATGGTTCGTACAAAGTGCAAACTCCATCTTCATGTTTTTTTAGAGAAACCCGCTTCTTCCTCCCTGGTCCTTTCTCCCGCTAGATTCGTTTAGGTTTTTTTTTCCTGTGTTTCTAGTTCAGTTAACTTTATTTTGGACATTGAGGCCAGAAAATTCCTTGTTTATTTCTGTTGGGGGCATTCGTCTTCCAAAGGTCCTCAAAAATATGATTTAACAATGTTTCCCAAGTGTAATATACATACAGTTACTTTCGGACTCGGAATAAAACTATACGCAATATGGAAAAGCATGATCAAGACGAAAGTTGATGCAGTTCCGAAGCTACGCGCAAGGGTGCTTCGGCTCAACGGCAGAAAGAGAAACCGACTTAAAGGGGAAAAGGCTATCTAGTCCTCGGTGGATTGTCCTTAAGACAATAGTAAACATAAAGGGCATTAATGTAATTTTACACAGGCTGCGCCCTGTGCCTATAAATAGATGAACAGTACATGGGTACTGTTCACGCTGACTTGTATTCACTTGTGCGTCACGCTTGGACTTTTCACCTTCTGTTGTTCTTATTTATTCATGATGATATAATAAAGACATATTAATAATGTCATATGATTATTCATGTTTTTTCTCATACTTCATATGTTTCGTCTTTCATTAACATATACTGTGATGATGAAGGTACGTCCTTCATAACCTTCGTCCGAAGATAGTTATATCTTAAGAGAAATAATGCTTCGAAGGACGAAGGTCATTAACCATTAACCTCTTTTTGTGTTGCCTTGTTCTTAATTGTTAGCATTTGATAACAAGTCCCCAACAACTTCGCTTCAGCATAGGCGCTTCATCTACTTTGAGCTTTCTCGTCGGCGTCCTTTTTTGTGAGCAAAGTTTTTTTCCTCCTTTCTCGCCCGTTTCGTTTTCGTGGACATCTGATTTTCTTTGGATGAAATGGTCCGTATAAAGTGCAGACTTCACTTTCTTTAATTGTGGACACCTTGAGGTTCGAAAAGGCCACCATTTTCCTTTGGTCATTGATCCACGGTCTCAGTTCTTCGAGCTTTATTTTTCTTATACAGTTGTACCAAGGGTTCAGGGTTTAGGGTTCTTGTTTCTCCCTAAACCCTATGTTTGATCTACGAGGTTTGTGTAGAGATATCTGATTATGCGCCTGAAACATAAATTTAATTTACACATTCTTAGTAAAATGCAGGTTCATAGAATAAACAATGTAACTTTTTGACAAGGAAATTTACAACACTGTATTCGAAATGGAGTGTGTTAATCTAAATATCAGAAGAAAGGAGTAAGTGTCTTCGTATCACTTAGACCCAGAAACAATTTTTTTTAGTTTGACACATGGATTGTAATATGCTCGTGGAGAATTCGGTGTCACAGATCACATCTTTTAAAAACATTGAGGACAACGTTGATAATAAAACTTCTTTTTGATTGGTAAGACATGTTTTGATACAACAAATTATTCCATCATTTCCCTTGCAAAAATTTTGTGCTTGATTTAAATCAAACAAACGTGTGCTTCTCAAACGATACAGATGTCTTTGGAGTGTTGACACAAATCGGTCCTCTACATCTAGCTGGTTACAACAATTCAAGCCTGATCAGAAATGTCTTCATCAAAGATATAAAGTACAAATAATTTCTTCCTTATATAATGTTGTTATCACCTTGCTAAATATATAATGTAGCAAATTCTAAAAAATAACATTATCCCTTGCAACAGAGTGTTGGCGTGAACTGAGAGTGTTTCACGTGACTACCCCTACCTGGCGCGCCAACTGTCGGTGTTTGGACCGCGGGTCCTTAACCAACCAGTAATTAAATGTGTCGCGTGGTCAACTCTAGATGTTGTGCGAGGAGACACAAGCAATTATCCTGGTTCGGGCAACACAAGACCCTACTTCCAGCAGAGGATGAGACTTATATTGCTCGCACCGTGGTGCCTGTAGTAGTGGTTTACAAGCACAACGGGAGAGGGAAAGTCCCCAAGTCCCTAGAGATGATTGAGGCAAGTGCCAATATCTGTGACCGAGTGAGGGAGTGAGCGTTCATCTACGTGTGTTGTCGATCCCTCGTCCGTAGAGGGACCACTGCCCTATTTATACACCGAGGGGAGCGTCCTTAGTGAAGTTGGGTCTTGTATTTGAAGGGGAGATGCCCTAGCGCTGACGTGACGGCAAACTGTGCAGTTGATTCGTGCCTGCTGACTTCCCGTAGAGAGCCGAAGCAGAGGCCGAGGCATCGTCCATACGCCCGAGCCCCCGAGGGAGAGGCCGCCCATGCCATAGCGGTTGTAACAGCACCGGGGTATGGGCCAAAGGCTGCTTACAGGGAGCATCATCGTCCTGTCGCGTGATGACATCGAGATTCTCTGTCGCATTCATTGAGATCGGAGCCCCTGCTTGGTTGATGTGGAAGTCTCCCCGAGGCGTTAGCCGAGTCGTCCCTCGACGTGCTCTACAGTCGAGCGGAGTGGTTGCTTGTGGGATTCATGGCGTAGTTGGTGGCCGAGGCCGAGCTCGGGCGAGGCGGAGAATTCGCTCGAGGGCCAAGCGGGACGTCGGGCGAGGCGGAGAAATTGCTGGAAGGCTGGACCTAGGGTCAGGCAAGGCAGAGAGGTTGCACTCGCGAGCTAGATCTTACTTCGGGCGAAGCAAAGAAACTGCCCGAAGGCCTGTCCGCTCGGCTTGTCGTATTGGGCGTCCCATCGGAGGGTGTTAGGTGGCATGCGTGTACTGTTGGGTAGACGTAATCATGCTGTTGTGTTGGACGTGATCGCTGTCTTGTCCGCCACTGTGCTCCGTTGCCACAGCGTGGGTTGGCACACACATTAAATGCGCTTGTCCCCTGCCTGTTCTCGGGCGTCCTTGTCCTATCTGCCTGAGGCTGGCTCGGTCGAGACGGATTTGAGCGACGGCGACCTCGTGAAAGGGAATTAGGCTTACACCTATTTCCTAAATTGATTTTGGTGGTTGAATTGCCCAACACAAATAATTGGACTAACTAGTTTGCCCAAGTTTATAAGTTCTACAGGTACCAAAGGTTCACAATAAGCCAATAAAAAGACCAAGAGAAAGGGTTCAAACAAAAGAGCAAAGGGACAACCGAAGGCACCCTAGTCTGGCGCACCGGACTGTCCGGTGTGCCACCGGACAGTGTCCGGTGTGCCACCGGACAGTGTCCGGTGTGCCACCGGACAGTGTCCGGTGCACCAAGGGACTACGAGCTAAACTTCGCACCTTCGAGAAAGCTCAGAGCCGCCGCGCTATAATTCACCGGACTGTCCGATGTACACCGGACAGTGTCCGGTGCTCCAAGGAGAAGCAACTCTGAACTCGCCAGCTTCGGGAATCCGCTCCGCTATAATTCACCGGACATGTCCGGTGTACACCGGACTGTCCGGTGTAACGGTGGAGCAACAGCTACTTCGCGCCAACGGTCACCTGTAGAAGCAATTAATGCGCGCCAGAGCGCACAGAAGTCAGGCACGCGCGATGTGGCGCACCGGACACTCTACAGCACATGTCCGGTGCGCCACCGGACATCCAGGCGGGCCCAGCAGTCAGAGCTCCAACGGTCGGAACCTAACGGCCTAGTGACGTGGCTGGCGCACCGGACACTGTCCGGTGTGCACCGGACTGTCCGGTGCACCATGCGACAGACAGCCTCCACCAAACGGCTAGTTTGGTGGTTGGGGCTATAAATACCCCCAACCACCCCACATTCAAGTCATCCAAGTTTTCCACCTTCCAACCATCTACAAGAGTTCTAGCATTCAATTCTAGACACACCCAAGTGATCAAATCCTCTCCAATTCCACACAAAGCTTTAGTGATTAGCGAGAGAGATTTGTTGTGTTCTTTTGAGCTCTTGCGCTTGGATTGCTTCTTTCTTTCTCATTTATTCTTGTGATCAAAACTCATTTGTAACCGAGGCAAGAGACACCAATTGTGTGGTGGTCCTTGCGGGAAAGTTTTGTTCCCGGTTGATTTGAGAAGAGAAGCTCACTCGGTCCGAGGGACCGTTTGAGAGAGGGAAAGGGTTGAGATAGACCCGGCCTTTGTGGCCTCCTCAACGGGGAGTAGGTTTGCGAGAACCGAACCTCGGTAAAACAAATCCACGTGTCTCACTCTTTATTCGCTCGCGATTTGTTTTGCGCCCTCTCTCTCGGACTCATTTCTATTTCTAACGCTAACCGGCTTGTAGTTGTGATTAACTTTGTAAATTTCAGTTTCGCCCTATTCACCCCCCCTCTAGGCGACTTTCAATTGGTATCGGAGCCCGGTGCTTCATTAGAGCCTAACCGCTCGAAGTGATGTCGGGAGATCACGCCAAGAAGGAAATGGAGACTGGCGACAAGCCCACTACAAGCCACGGGGAAACTTCATCGGAAGAGTCCCGCAACAAGAGGAAGGAGAAGAGAGACTCCTCCAACAAAGGGAAGGGGAAGGAAAAGAAATCCTCTTCCCACAAGTCGCATCAGAGAGGTGACAAGCACAAGAGGATGAGGAAAGTGGTCTACTACGAGACCGACTCTTCATCACCATCGACCTCCGGCTCCGACGCGTCGTCCGTCACTTCTAAGCGCCATGAGCGCAAGAAGTATAGTAAGATTCCCCTACGCTATCCTCATATTTCAAAGCGTACTCCTTTGCTCTCCGTTCCATTAGGCAAACCACTAGTTTTTTACGGTGAAGATTATAATATGTGGAGTGACAAAATGAGGCATCATCTAACCTCACTCCACACAAGCATATGGAATGTTGTTGATGAAAGGATCACGATGCCCAAGAGGGGGGGGGGTGAATTGGGCTTTTCTAAAAATCAACACTAATTAAAACCTAAGCAAGAGATAAGCAAGAGCCCAACTTCACCCCAACAACTAGCACTAAGAATATAATACTAGAAATGCAACAAAGCTAAGATAATACTTCAAATACTTGCTAAACAAATACACAATGTAAAGTGCTTGAATTAAGTGCGGAATGTAAAGCAAAGTTTAGAAGACTCCTCCAATTTTTTCCCGAGGTATCGAAGAGTCGACACTCTCCACTAGTCCTCGTTGGAGCACCCGTGCAAGGGTATCGCTCCCCCTTGGTCCTCGCAAGAACCAAGTGCTCACTACGAGATGATCCTTTGCCACTCCGGCGCGGTGGATCCCTCGAGACCGCTTACAAACTTGAGTCGGGTCACCAACAAGATCTTCACGGTGATCACCGAGCTCCCAACACCACCAAGCCGTCTAGGTGATGCCGATCACCAAGAGTAACAAGCCGTAGACTTTCGCTTGACCAAGAGAAGCCTAATGCAAGTGGTGTGTGCTCTAGGTGGCTCTCACTAGCGCTAATGAGGAACAAACGCGGATTATGATTCTCTAATCTCCTCACTAGGCTTTTGGTGCTTGCAAAGCTCTAGCAATGTGCTGGAATAAATGTGGAGTGCAAGACATTGAATATGGTGGGTGGAGGGGGTATAAATAGCCCTCACCCACCAACTAGCCGTTACAGGCATTTCACTGCGCGATGGCGCACCGGACAGTCCGGTGCGCCACCGGTGCGCCATCGGTGCGCCACCGGTGCGCCAACGGTCGTTTCCAACGGCTAGTTCTGACAGGTAGCCGTTGGACTCATGGCGCACCGGACAGTGAACAGTTCACTGTCCGGTGCACACCGGACAGTCCGGTGCGGTGTCCGGTGTGCCACTAAAATTCAACTCTGAAAGCTGCGCTCTCGGGTTTCTGCGGAGGCAAAGCTTCTGCCGCGGACCAGCCTGGCCCCACCTGGCAGAGGGTGCACCGGACAGTCCGGTGCACACCGGACAGTCCGGTGCCCCAACGCCAGAAACACTAACTCTTGTTTTTCAGCTGATTTTCAAATCGGTTTTCGTTCTAACTTGAGTGTGAGTTCTAGAGTGACACCTAGCACTGTGTATGAGTGTGATTGTGCACCAACACTACACTAGAACTCTCTTGGTCAAACTACTCATCGACAACCCCTCTTTATAGTACGGCTAAAAGAGAATAAAAGACCTAACTAAAATGCGAGTGCCCACATCTCCTTGACACTCGGACTCCGTAGACCTTCACCTTTTGTTTCGTCGTTTTAGCCGTCGCTTCGAGTTCTTATGTCCGGGATTGTTTTCACCGTTGTAGTACTTCTACCTGTCATGCGACCTAACTTACCATTTGTCTCTGCAAAACACACGTTAGTCACATGTAATATTACGTTGTCATTAATCACTAAAACCAACCAGGGGCCTAGATGCTTTCAATCTCCCCCTTTTTGGTGATTGATGACAACCCTACAAGTTTTGTGAGAGTAGTTTGTTTTGAAGTTTCTGTCAATAAAAAGAATGGTTAGTTATACTCAGTAATCTTTGACAGAAAAAA
Source organism: Zea luxurians (assembly GCA_029449295.1). NCBI lineage: Eukaryota > Viridiplantae > Streptophyta > Magnoliopsida > Poales > Poaceae > Zea > Zea luxurians. The sequence continues at coordinate 30,254,280 of JAOPSE010000001.1, read as the reverse complement.
CGTGTATCATAATAATAAGAGTAAGCGCATACACATCATAAGATTCTTGTTCATATAAAAGTGAAGTTAAATCAATGAAACAAGAACTAGAAGACTGGTGATAAAATATAGGGTGAAAACATAATACACACAGTCAATCAAGCAACGAGAGTATATGACGAGTTTGTGAGCCAAAAACATCAAGCTAGTACAAAGAGTAGCAAGCACATATATTACATCAACATGACTCTCTACTAACTCTCTAACTCCCCCTAACTCTCACAACTTACAGAGAGTAGCAAGCACATATATTACATCAACATGACTCTCTACTAACTCTCTAACTCCCCCTAACTCTCACAACTTATAGAGAGTAGCAAGCACATATATTACATCAACATGACTCTCTACTAACTCTCTAACTCCCCCTAACTCTCACAACTCATATCTCTCCCCCTTTGGCGTCAAACACCAAAAGGGTCCTGAACCTAAACATCTGAAGCAGGAGGAGGCGGCGGGGGCGCATCCGATCGCGGTCGAGGCAGCAGAGCGAACGCTGGCGGAGGGTCAGAGTCAGTCTCGGATCCAGGATCTGCGGTAGAAGCTGGAGCTGGTACTGACTCGGACTGAGGCCGCGCTGCATGAGCCACCGGAACAGAAGCGGAGACAGATACTGCCACAGCGGTAGTGGTAACAGCAGATGCTGGTGGCACTGGCGGCTGCGGGCAGACAGAGCTGAGAGCCGGAGAGGTGAACGCCAAAGTGACCGGCCGGAGCGGAGAGGTACCAACAGGGGGTCCTGACAAAATCGATGGCACCACAGGAGCGAGAAGCGGAGGAGGTGGAGCAGACAGAACCGGAGGAACTGAGACACCAGACTGCTGTATCATGAGAGCCATGAATGCCCTACTCTCAGCCCGATCCTGAAGAAGCTGCTGCTGAAACGCATCCTGCCGGTCCTGCATGTTCTGAAACATTGAGAGCATCCTCTCAGATAACTGGGCCTGCTCGGCTGCCAGGTGAGCCTGCTCGGCTGCCATGTGAGCCTGCTGGGCTGCCATGTGAGCCTGCTGCTGAGTGAGAGTCTGGAGAATCGAAGCAAGAGCAGGGTCCATAGCCTGAGGAGGAGCAGGGGCAGCACTAGAACTCCCAGCCTCATGATCATGTGAGCGTGGAGGCATAGGAGGCGGAGGCGGAGGAGGAACCCCAAAATCATCATCATCATCATCATCATCATCAGCTGCTGTACCCTGAGTGTCAAACTGTCGAAGAGCTGCATCCTCGGCCTGAGAGTCAAAAACATTAGCAGAAGCTGGCACAGGAATCTCAGGCGCAGGACGGTAGGATCCAAAAACGAGGCGTGAGGCCTCAAGGGTGCTCTGAAATCGAGGGGGCTGAATCAGCTGCGCAAAGATGTGGCACAAGTAGTGAGCATAGGGCAACTGCCGACGAGCACGAATCCCATCCAAAACGGTGTCCTCGATCTCACAAATCAGGAAGTCCACAACATCAAACTCAGAGTGGGAGACCAGGGCACCAAGGAGCCAAAGCTGAATATGAGTGGTAGCCTCCCTGTATCCCATCCTCGGCAGAAGAGTCCGTCTGATAAGCTCATATAAGTACTTTGTTGCGGTAGTAAAATCTGCTGGTGAACATCGCGACCCATCTGAGAAGGGCGGGTGGAACAGAGCCGCGATGTGAGCTGTACCCGGAGCCACACCGCCGTGAGGGCGACGAGGAGGGTCAGAAGTGCCGTAGCAAAGGCTGTGAAGACGAGTCGTCGACTCGGGAAATCCAAAAAGCTGGCGGATCTGACTGGCAGTAATAGTGACATCCTCGCGCTCAAAGCGAAACCTCATCCAGTGATGATCCGGGTCAATCCAAACAGAGGCGTAGAAGACTCGTACCCACTCCTCAACATACCTGCCGCTGGTAGTCAAAAAGGTCTGAAGGCCTGGCAGATAGGTGAGGTGCGCCTCAGAGTCAGCACCGGCTGCAAGCAGAAAGGCTGGAAGATCCAAAAGCCGGTGCACTCGCAGAGCAATCTGAGCAGACATCTGAGCTCTGAAAAACGACTCCTGAGTACGTGTGCTAAAAAGGTCGCCTGCTGCAGGGTCTCTCTGAGCTGGTAGCCAAGACTCCACGGGTACGTATCTGAACCTACGTACCCGTGCCGCTGTAGCACGCTGAAGGTCAAACAGTCGAGGATCCACAGCAAGTGGTTGAACCTCAGTCTCATCGCGCTCCCGGAATCGAGGTGGAGGGACAGGAGGAGGAGGAGGAGGAGCAGGGGAAGCTGGCGTGGTGGAGGTAGTGGGTATGTCTGTGGTGGTGGATGGCGCAACAGGAGTGACGGGAGCAGGCAGAGTGGGTGGCGGAGTGGAAGCAGAGGTGGTGTGAGTGGAGGAGCGCCGGGAGGCGAGACGACGAACACGATATGCGATCTGATCTGACGGAGTCTGTGGCTGATCTCCAAGCTCGGCCTGCGCAGCGGCTGCTGTAGCTGCTGCCGCTGCACGGGCTGCTCTGTCCGTACGCCGCTTCTTGCGGCCTTCTCGCTGCTCCAAGTAAACAGTCTTGCCCTTGACCTGCCTGAAGGGGCGACGAGGATCCTCATCATCGCCTCCCCCTGGCGCCGACACATTCTTCGTGCGCGGCATCCTAAACTAATGTCTGCAAATGAGATAGAGAGACTAAGCACAGAGCAAAAATCACCGATAGATTGAGCAAGGAATGAGATGACTACCTGGAAAGCTCACACGAGAGGTGACGATCCAGGCAGGACGGGAGACGGCACACGGTCAAACAAGGTCACTGAAATGATAGAAGAGGTGAGCACGTATTAGTCACACAGTCATAAGCATATGAAATGTGAATAAATACATACACAGAGAGATATGGCACAGAAAACACGAGACGAGACGATCGAGAAGTCAAACGACGTGAAAACGACGTTCGAAGGATAAATAGTGTCATAGGATGTTGGGAATTCGAAATGAGGCACAAAACGATATGGAATTGAGCCGATACTTCACGAGTAGGTTTATATAGGTGAATATGAGTGAAGTGTGTGCTTGGTTTGAATTTAGACGAAGAAAAAGGGATTAGGGCACTCGGCTCGGAAACGATCGCTCGAAATGGGGAATTGAGTGAAATTTAAGCCTGGAATCTCGGGTTGGCGTGAAATTTGGCAAGTAGGTTACTGGAAGTGTTGTGAAGGTGCCTGAAAAATTTGGGTTCAATTGGAGCATTTTTGGCTGGTTTGGACATTTCACCGAGCATGTGGCGTGCGGGGAGCTAGGGTTTTGGTGAAACGACCATTTGAGGTGGGAATACCCTCCCGAAGGAGCTAAAAGCTTGCAGGGATACACAATAGAGACACTTGAACTCATTCCACCAATTGGATTCACAAGATTTGACAAGAAATTGAGAGATGGACAAGAGGTGGAAAAGGAGGAGCTCTGCTCAAAAGAAATAGAGAGGAGGGAGAGGGAGCCAGAGCTGCTCACCTAAGGGGGGAAGGAGAGGGGCACGGTGGTCGCCGGAGCATAGTCGGAGATGATGGCCGCCGGTGGTGGGAAGGTCGCCGGCGGAGGAGAGGGAGACGCCAGAGAGACAGAACCAACAGAGAGACGGCGCTGGTGAAATGAGCCTCTGGCTCGGTCTCGGGCTGGAGGCCTTTTTTTAAAACGCGAAATGGGCACACCGGACAGTCTACAGTGCCTGTCCGGTGCACACCGGACAGCGCACAGTAGCTGTCCGGTGAACCACCGGACAGCGCACAGGAAATCTGATTTATAGCGCGCGGCTGCCGGTGCACCGGACATTGCACAGTGCAGTGTCCGGTGCACACCGGACTGTCCGGTGAGCCCAGACAGAGGAGAGTTTGGAAAATTTTGAATTTCTATCTAACTCCCAACCAAACCAAATCCCAACTTATAATCACACAAAATAACACTTGTTGGGACAGGTATTGGCACCCTCATATACTTTTCAAAATATTTTGCCATAGGCTAGATAATTTTTAGAGAAAAATAGGTAAATGGTGAAATTTGCATTTTGGTTTACACTAAGGGGTTTTTATAAGAGATTTGAGTTTTGAATACTCCCCCTAAGTGCAGTACCTCATGCATATTTCAAGAACCAATAATTGCATAAAAAGTAAGAACTCAAGTGCTAAAAGCTTAAAAACTAAGACTTGTCAAGTTTGACCCGAGTTAAGCTTTTTCACTCGCTTTGATGGCGGTTATCTTAACTAGGTTAGACAAGCCCTAGATGCAATACAAGGAATTTAAACATGCAATGCAGGCTTGACAACACCATTTGATATTTTACATAAAATTTCTGAGATCAAGAATATTTAGTTCATTCCTCAACATGCAAAAGCGGGTCTTATCAAGTGGCTTAGTGAAAATATCCGCTAATTGATCTTCCGACCTCACTCCTTCTAAAATGATATCTCCTTTAGCAACATGATCTCTAAGGAAGTGATGACGGATATCAATATGCTTGGTGCGAGAGTGTTGAACAGGATTATTAGCAATTTTAACAGCACTCTCATTGTCACACAACAAAGGTACCTTATCTAGAACTATGCCATAGTCTAGAAGGGTTTGTTTCATATATAAAATCTGTGTGCAACAAGCACCCGCGGCAATGTATTCCGCTTCGGCAGTTGACAAGGCAACACTGTTTTGCTTTTTGGATGTCCATGAAACTAGTGATCTGCCAAGCAGATGGCATCCCCCAGAGGTACTTTTCCTATCAATTTTGCAACCGGCATAATCCGAATCAGAATAGCCAATTAAATCAAAAGTAGCTCCTTTGGGATACCACAGACCAACGCTTGTGGTGTGCCTGAGATACCTAAGGATTCTCTTAACAGCGCGAAGATGAGCTTTCTTAGGATTAGATTGAAATCTAGCACACATGCAGACACTAAACATAATATCGGGCCTAGATGCGGTAAGGTATAATAAACTACCAATCATAGAACGGTAGAGAGTTTGATTAACCGGGTTACCTCCCTCATCTAAGTCGAGATGTCCATTTGTAGGCATGGGGGTCTTGATTGGTTTGCACTTCTCCATGTTGAACCTTTTCAACAAGTCTTTGGTATACTTCTCTTGTGAGAGAAAGTTACCATCTTTCATTTGCTTGACTTGAAAGCCGAGAAAGTATGTTAGCTCACCAATCATTGACATCTCGAACTCCTTCGACATCAACTCACCAAATTCCTTGCAATGATAGTCATTTATCGAGCCAAAGATTATATCATCAACATATACTTGATAAATGAAAATATCACCGTTATGTTTCTTTGTGAAGAGAGTTGTGTCGACGGTCCCGATTTTGAAGCCCTTTTCGATGAGGAAGTCGCGAAGACGCTCATACCAAGCACTTGGAGCTTGCTTTAGCCCATAAAGCGCCTTGGACAACCTGTAAGCATGGTTAGGATATCTAGGGTCTTCAAATCCAGGCGGTTGCTCAACATATACAAGTTCATTTATGAAGCCATTTAAAAATGCACTTTTTACATCCATTTGATAAAGTTTTATATCATAGCATGATGCATATGCAAGTAGGATACGGATGGCTTCCAGTCGAGCAACCGGTGCAAAGGTCTCTCCAAAATCTAAGCCTTCAACTTGAGAGAATCCCTTTGCGACAAGTCTTGCCTTGTTTCTTACAATTACACCTTGATCATCTTGTTTGTTTCTGAACACCCACTTTGTTCCAATGATTCTTGCATCTTGTGGAGGCTTCTCCAGGGTCCAAACTTCGTTACGGGTGAAGTTGTTAAGTTCTTCATGCATGGCATTCACCCAGTCCGGATCCTGTAGCGCCTCATCTATACAAGTAGGCTCAACACAAGAAACAAAAGAGTGATGTTCAATAAAAGAAGCATGTCTATGTGATCGAGTAATAACCCCTTGTGAAGGACTCCCGATGATTTGGTTTTGAGGATGAGCTTGAAGTAGTGATGAGTTTCTCCTGTTAACCACTTGGGAAGAGGATCCTGGAGCATCAACATCTTCGGCTTGTACCCTTGCTTGTTCATGAGAGACAAATGTATCTTCATTTGCATGCCTCTCATCTTTTTCATCATCTTGTGGTACATTTGATGAAGAAGGCCTGTCAATGATTTGCACTTCTTCTTCATCTTCTTTTGGTTTGATAGCTCCAATAGGCATGTTCTTCATTGCTTCTCTAAGTGGCTCATCACCTACATCATCAAGATTTTCAAGTGCTCCTTGGGAGCCATTAGTCTCATCAAATTCCACATCATATGTTTCTTCTACCATACCAGTGGCATGGTTGAATACTCGATATGCTTTGGACTTTAATGAATAACCCAAAAGAAAACCAATATCACAACGTCTTTGAAACTTCCCTAGGTGATGGCGTTTCTTGTAGATGTAGCATTTGCACCCAAACACCCGGAAGAAGGAGACGTCTGGCTTTTTCCCATTTAGCAGTTCATAAGGAGTCTTCTCAAGTAGTCGGTGAGGAAATAGCCTGTTTGATGCATAACAAGCAGTGTTGACAGCTTCGGCCCAAAACCTCTCCGGTGTGTTATACTCATCAATCATTGTTCTTGCAAGAGTGATCAAGGTCCTGTTTTTCCTTTCAACAACTCCATTTTGTTGAGGTGTGTATGTGGCAGATACTTCATGTTTGATCCCAATTTCATCACAGTACTCATGAATGTTGGTGTTGTCAAATTCTTTGCCATTGTCACTTCTAATTTTTTTAATCTTGCAATCAAATTCATTTTGTGCTTTCTTGGCAAACTTCTTGAATATAGATGCAACTTCAGATTTGTCATGGAGAAAGAACACCCAAGTGTATCTTGAGAAGTCATCAACAATCACTAGACAGTAGAGGTTGCCACCGGCACTGACATAATTTGTAGGCCCAAACAAATCCATATGAAGTAGTTCCAGTGGCCTTGATGTTGACATGAAAGCTTTAGTGGGATGTGTATTAGCAACTTGCTTTCCAGCTTGACATGCACTGCATGGCTTGTCTTTTTCAAACACCACATCCTTTAATCCTCTAACCATATCTTTTTTTAATACCTTCTTGAGTGTGCTCATTCCAACATGTGCAAGCCTCCTATGCCAAAGCCATCCAAGAGAAGCTTTGGTGAAGAGGCAAGTTCTTAAGTCTGCATCTTCTGAAGTGAAATCCACTAAGTAGAGGTTGTTGTATCTAAATCCCTTGAATACCATTGATTCATCATCCATCTTTGTTACAATAACCTCTGTTGGAGTGAATAAGCATTGAAGTCCAAGATCACAGAGTTGACCCACTGATAATAAATTGAAGCTCAAAGGTGCAACTAGGAGAACATTTGATATTGATAAATCATTTGAGATTGCCACCTTGCCAAGTCCTTGCACTTTTCCTTTTGAATTGTCTCCAAATGTGATTTTATCTTGTCCATCAACATTTTCATCTAGTGAGGTGAACATCCGTGGGTTGCCTGTCATATGTTGTGTGCATCCACTGTCAATAACCCAATGGCTCCCACCGGTCTTGTAGTTCACCTACATTCACTGACAATTCAAGCTTGAGTTTTGAGGGCCCTATATTGCATAGGACCAGTGACTCTCTCAATTAAGGACTTTGCCACCCAGATTTGTCTAGGTCTATTCTTGTTTGGTGGACCTAGGAATGTGACCTTAACCTTTCCATTTGCAACCTTTCTTAGAACATAGTGAGCATTGAAAGCAAATGGTCTTGAGTGCTTAGGCAAGGGAGTTGGTGGTTTGGCTTTGCAGTTGTGGGCAAAATGACCTTCATTTCCACACTCAAAGCATTTGATAGGCTTGTGAGTCTGCTTTGGTTTGTATTGAGTGATAGCTTTCTTTTGCACAAAAGCATTGTATCCAATACCACTCTTGTTATTTTTCATAACAGTGTTCATAAGCAGCTCATTTTGAAGGTATTGACCCTTGTTGAACTTTTGCACACTTGTTGCAAGATGTTCATTTTCACTTTTTAGTTTCTTGACCTCATTCTTAAGCCTTTGATTATCCACTGCCAACTCATTGTTGAAATCATTGTTCTCAATAGCAATTTTTCCTCTAGTAGTTGCATCAGTCAAGTAATTCTTCAATTTTTGGTTGTCTAAGGTCAGGACTTCAACTTTTTCAGTCAATTCAGCATGTAGACTAGTTTGCTCTTCTTGAAACAAATCATCACATGAGGTTGCTACATCAAACTTGACAACAGGGTTAATAGCCTCATGTGTTTTGCAAGATAAAAGTTCATTTTCAACAAGAAGATTGTCATGATCAAATTTAATTTGAGTATAGTCTTCCTTGATCTTTACTAGTCTATTTTGCAACTCCCTATTAGCTTCATTTAATTTGTCATATTTTTCCTTAGCATCTTTTAGGGAGTTTGTGAGCTTATTTACAGTTGATGACATAGTTTTATTTTCTTCTTTTATTTCATCACTAGCCTTTATAACTATGTCATACTTGGCATTTAAAGATTCATTTTCATTTTTCAACCTATCACATTTAGCTTTTGTCTTTCTAATGATTTGAGTATATTCTTTAAGTAAGTCAGCTAACTCATCATATGAAGGTGAAGCAAATTCTTCATCACTATCACTATCACTATCATCAGCAATATTAATATCATTTTGTACCTTCCGTTCACCCCTAGCCATGAGGCATAGGTGAGAAGTGGATGATGGCGATGGTGGTGGTGAAGAGAAGTCCCCGGCGATGGCGGCAACTTTTTCATCATTTTCTTCTTCACTTGAAGAAGACCCACTTGATGATTCGATGTCGGTGAGCCAGTCGCCAACAATATATGCCTTTCCATTCTTCTTCTTGTGAAACTTCTTTTGCTTTCCATCCTTCCTCTTGAAGAATTTCTTTTCCTTCTTTTCATCATCGCTGTCATCTTCTTTCTTGCCCTTGAACTTGTTCTTCTTGGGCTTGTTGCATTGATGAGCAAGATGACCAAGCTCACCACAGTTGTAGCAGTCCATCTCAGAAATGGGCTTTCTTTTGTTGGAAAAGAACTTTTTCTTTCTTGAATCAAATTTGATGCCTTCTATATTTAGCTTCTTCAACATCTTGGTGGTCTTCCTTACCATCAAGGCAATGTTTGCATCAAGGTCATCATCACTTGAGGATTCTTCCTCAACTTGTATTTTTGCTTTTCCTTTTCTTTCATGATTTGCTTTGAGAGCCAAATCCTTTCTTTTGGAAGATGATTCTTCTTTGTCGTTGATGTGCATGTACATTTCATGGGCATTGATCTTTCCCAAAATTTGTGTAGGTGTGGTAACCGAAAGATCCATTTGATGTAGCACAGTGACAATGTGTCCATATTTGTCTCTTGGGAGGACACTGAGAATCTTCCTCACAACATCCGGTTGTGAGATTTGAGTAAGCCCCAATCCATTGACTTCCTCTACAAGAATATTAAGTCGTGAGTACATAGCATTTGCATTTTCATTAGTAAGCATTTCAAAAGAATTTAACTTTCGCATGGCTATGTGATATCTTTCCTCACGTTCACTTCTAGTTCCTTCGTGTAGAGCACAAATGTCCATCCACAAATCATGAGCATTTTTATGATTCCTTACTCTATTGAACACATCTTTGCAAAGGCCTCTAAAAAGGGTGTTTTTGGCCTTAGCATTCCATTTCTCATAATTGAACTCATCACCTACAAGATTTGTAGGATCTCTAGGTTCGGGGAACCCTTGTGTGGCGGCTTTATAGACACCAATGTCTATAGCCTCTAAGTAAGCTTCCATACGAATTTTCCAATAAGGAAAATCGTCACCATCAAAAACGGGAGGAGGTCCATCCCCACCGGACATCGTAACTCTAGCGGTTAAGCTAATCTATGAGCAACAAGGCTTTGATACCAATTGAAAGGATCACGATGCCCAAGAGGGGGGGGGGGTGAATTGGGCTTTTCTAAAAATCAACACTAATTAAAACCTAAGCAAGAGATAAGCAAGAGCCCAACTTCACCCCAACAACTAGCACTAAGAATATAATACTAGAAATGCAACAAAGCTAAGATAATACTTCAAATACTTGCTAAACAAATACACAATGTAAAGTGCTTGAATTAAGTGCGGAATGTAAAGCAAAGTTTAGAAGACTCCTCCAATTTTTTCCCGAGGTATCGAAGAGTCGGCACTCTCCACTAGTCCTCGTTGGAGCACCCGCGCAAGGGTATCTCTCCCCCTTGGTCCTCGCAAGAACCAAGTGCTCACTACGAGATGATCCTTTGCCACTCCGGCGCGGTGGATCCCTCGAGACCGCTTACAAACTTGAGTCGGGTCACCAACAAGATCTTCACGGTGATCACCGAGCTCCCAACACCACCAAGCCGTCTAGGTGATGCCGATCACCAAGAGTAACAAGCCGTAGACTTTCGCTTGACCAAGAGAAGCCTAATGCAAGTGGTGTGTGCTCTAGGTGGCTCTCACTAGCGCTAATGAGGAACAAACGCGGATTATGATTCTCTAATCTCCTCACTAGGCTTTTGGTGCTTGCAAAGCTCTAGCAATGTGCTGGAATAAATGTGGAGTGCAAGACATTGAATATGGTGGGTGGAGGGGGTATAAATAGCCCTCACCCACCAACTAGCCGTTACAGGCATTTCACTGCGCGATGGCGCACCGGACAGTCCGGTGCGCCACCGGTGCGCCATCGGTGCGCCACCGGTGCGCCAACGGTCGTTTCCAACGGCTAGTTCTGACAGGTAGCCGTTGGACTCATGGCGCACCGGACAGTGAACAGTTCACTGTCCGGTGCACACCGGACAGTCCGATGCGGTGTCCGGTGTGCCACTAAAATTCAACTCTGAAAGCTGCGCTCTCGGGTTTCTGCAGAGGCAAAGCTTCTGCCGCGGACCAGCCTGGCCCCACCTGGTAGAGGGTGCACCGGACAGTCCGGTGCACACCGGACAGTCCGGTGCCCCAACGCCAGAAACACTAACTCTTGTTTTTCAGCTGATTTTCAAATCGGTTTTCGTTCTAACTTGAGTGTGAGTTCTAGAGTGACACCTAGCACTGTGTATGAGTGTGATTGTGCACCAACACTACACTAGAACTCTCTTGGTCAAACTACTCATCGACAACCCCTCTTTATAGTACGGCTAAAAGAGAATAAAAGACCTAACTAAAATGCGAGTGTCCACATCTCCTTGACACTCGGACTCCGTAGACCTTCACCTTTTGTTTCGTCGTTTTAGCCGTCGCTTCGAGTTCTTATGTCCGGGATTGTTTTCACCGTTGTAGTACTTCTACCTGTCATGCGACCTAACTTACCATATGTCTCTGCAAAACACACGTTAGTCACATGTAATATTACGTTGTCATTAATCACTAAAACCAACCAGGGGCCTAGATGCTTTCAGTTGAGTTTGGTGTACAGGTACCTTCCGTAGGGGATGACGACTATGACTCGGACGAAGTAGCCCAAATCCACCACTTTAACTCCCAAGCCACCACTATACTCCTCGCCTCTCTAAGTCGAGAGGAGTATAATAAGGTGCAAGGGTTAAAGAGTGCGAAGGAAATTTGGGACGTACTCAAGACCGCGCACGAGGGAGACGAGGTGACAAAGATCACCAAGCGGGAAACGATCGAGGGGGAGCTCGGTCGCTTCATGCTTCACCAAGGGGAGGATCCACAAGCCATGTACAACCGCTTGAAGACCTTAGTGAACCAAGTGCGCAACCTCGGGAGCGAAAAATGGGATGACCATGAGATGGTCAAGGTTATTCTTAGATCACTCGTTTTTCTTAACCCTACGCAAGTTCAATTAATTCAAGGTGATCCTAGATACAAGCTAATGTCGCCCGAGGAGGTTATAGGAAAGTTTGTAAGCTTTGAGCTAATGATTAAAGGCTCAAAGAAAATCATCGAGCAAGGCACCTCCTCCACGCCCGAAGCACAACCGGTGGCATTCAAGGCGACGGAGGAGAAGAAGGACGAGTCTACATCAAGTAGACAACCAATCGATGCCTCAAAGCTCGACAATGAGGAAATGGCGCTTATTATCAAAAGCTTCCGCCAAATCCTCAAGCAAAGGAGGGGGAAAGATTACAAGCCCCGCTCCAAGAAAGTTTGCTACAAGTGTGGTAAGCCCAGTCACTTTATTGCCAAATGTCCTATTTCTAGTGATAGTGACAGGGGCGACGACAAGAAGGGGAGAAGAAAGGAAAAGAAGAGGTACCACAAGAAGAAGGGCGGCGATGCCCATGTGTGCCGCGAGTGGGACTCCGATGAGAGCTCCACCGACTCCTCCTCCGTCGAGGACGCCGCCAACATCGCCGTCACCAAGGGACTTCTCTTCCCCAACGTCGGCCACAAGTGCCTCATGGCAAAAGATGGCAAAAAGAAGAAGGTTAAATCCAAATCCTCCACTAAATATGAGTCCTCTAGTGATGATAATGCTAGTGATGAGGAGGATAATTTGCGAACTCTTTTTGCCAACCTAAACATGCAACAAAAGGAAAAATTAAATGAACTAATTAGTGCCATCCATGAGAAGGATGAACTCTTGGACTCCCAAGAGGACTTCCTAATCAAGGAAAACAAAAAGCATGTTAAGGTTAAAAATGCTTATGCTCTAGAAGTTGAAAAATGTGAAAAATTAACTAGTGAGCTAAGCACATGCCATGATTTAATTGCCAACCTTAGAAATGAAAATGCTAATTTAAATGCTAAGGTTGATTCTCATGTTTGTAATGTTTCAATTCCCAATCCTAGAGATGATAATGTTAATTTACTTGCTAAGATTGAAGAATTGAATATATCTCTTGCTAGCCTTAGAAATGAAAATGAAAAATTGATTGCTAAGGCTAAAGATTTTGATGTTTGCAATGTTACTATTTCCAACCTTAGAAGTGAAAATGATATATTACATGCTAAGGTTGTAGAATTAAAATCTTGCAAACTCTCTACATCTACCTTTGAGCATGTGTCCATTTGCACTAGATGTAGAGATGTTGATATTGATGCTATTCATGATCATGTGGCTTTAATTAAACAACAAAATGATCATATAGCTAAATTAGATGCTAAAATTGCCGAGCATGACTTAGAAAATGAAAAGTTTAAATTTGCTAGAAGCATGCTCTATAGTGGGAGACGCCCTGGCATCAAGGATGGCATTGGCTTCCAAAAGGGAGACAATGTCAAACTTAATGCCCCTCCAAAGAAATTGTCTAACTTTGTTAAGGGCAAGGCTCCCATGCCTCAGGATAACGAGGGTTACATTTTGTACCCTGCCGGTTATCCTGAGAGCAAAATTAGGAGAATCCATTCTAGGAAGTCTCACTCTGGCCCTAATCATGCTTTTATGTATAAGGGTGAGACATCTAGCTCTAGGCAACCAACCCGTGCTAAGTTGCCTAAGAAGAAAACTCCTAGTGCATCAAATGATCATGACATTTCATTTAAAACTTTTGATGCATCTTATGTTTTGACTAACAAATCCGGCAAGGTAGTTGCCAAGTTTGTTGGGGGCAAACACAAGGGCTCCATGACTTGTGTTTGGGTACCCAAAGTTCTTGTGTCTAATGCCAAAGGACCCAAAACCGTTTGGGTACCTAAAGTCAAGAACTAAAATTGTTTTGTAGGTTTATGCATCCGGGGCACAAGTTGGATCATCGATAGCGGGTGCACAAACCACATGACAGGGGAGAAGAAGTTGTTCTCCTCCTACGAGAAAAACCAAGATCCCCAACGAGCTATCACATTCGGGGATGGAAACCAAGGTTTGGTCAAAGGTTTGGGTAAAATAGCTATATCTCCTGACCATTCCATTTCCAATGTTTTTCTTGTTGATTCATTAGATTACAATTTGCTTTCTGTATCTCAATTATGTCAAATGGGCTACAACTGTCTCTTTACTGATGTAGGTGTCACTGTCTTTAGAAGAAGTGATGATTCAATAGCATTTAAGGGAGTGTTAGAGGGTCAGCTATACTTGGTAGATTTTGATAGAGCTGAACTCGACACTTGCTTAATTGCTAAGACTAACATGGGTTGGCTCTGGCACCGCCGACTAGCCCATGTTGGAATAAAGAATCTTCATAAGCTTCTAAAGGGAGAGCACATTTTAGGATTAACAAATGTTCATTTTGAGAAAGACAGGATTTGTAGCGCATGCCAAGCCGGGAAGCAAGTTGGCACTCATCATCCACACAAGAACATCATGACGACTGACAGGCCACTGGAGCTCCTACACATGGATTTATTCGGCCCGATTGCTTACATAAGCATCGGTGGGAGTAAGTATTGTCTAGTTATTGTGGATGATTATTCTCGCTTCACTTGGGTGTTCTTTTTGCAGGAAAAATCACAAACCCAAGAAACTTTAAAGGGATTCTTGAGACGGGCTCAAAATGAGTTCGGCTTGAGGATCAAGAAAATTAGAAGCGACAACGGGATGGAGTTCAAGAATTCACAAATTGAAGGCTTCCTTGAGGAGGAGGGCATCAAGCATGAGTTCTCTTCTCCCTACACCCCACAACAAAATGGTGTAGTGGAGAGGAAGAATCGAACTCTATTAGACATGGCAAGAACCATGCTTGATGAGTACAAGACACCGGATCGGTTTTGGGCCGAGGCGGTTAACACCGCTTGCTACGCCATCAACCGGTTATATCTACACTGAATCCTCAAGAAGACATCATACGAACTCCTAACTGGTAAAAAGCCCAATATTTCATATTTCAGAGTCTTTGGTAGCAAATGCTTTATTCTTGTCAAAAGAGGTAGAAAATCTAAATTTGCTCCTAAGACTGTAGAAGGCTTTTTACTAGGTTATGATTCAAACACAAGGGCATATAGAGTCTTTAACAAGTCCTCAGGACTAGTTGAAGTTTCTTGTGACGTTGTGTTTGATGAAACTAACGGCTCTCAAGTAGAGCAAGTTGATCTTGATGAGTTAGGTGAAGAAGAGGCTCCATGCATCGTGCTAAGGAACATGTCCATTGGGGATGTGTGTCCTAAGGAATCCGAAGAGCCTCCAAATGCATAGGATCAACCATCCTCCTCCACGCAAGCATCTCCACCAACTCAAAATGAGGACGAGGCTCAAGTTGATGAAAGAGAAAATCAAAATGATGAGCCACCTCAAGATGACGACAATGATCAAGGGGGAGATACAAATGATCAAGACAAGGAGGATGAAGAACCAAGGCCGCCAGACCCAAGAGTCCACCAAGCAATCCAACGAGATCACCCCGTCGACACCATCCTCAGTGACATTCATAAGGGGGTAACCACTAGATCTCGTGTTGCACATTTTTGTGAGCATTATTCTTTTGTTTCCTCTATTGAGCCACACAGGGTAGAGGAAGCACTCCAAGATTCGGATTGGGTGATGGCGATGCAAGAGGAGCTCAACAACTTCACTAGGAACGAGGTATGGCATTTAGTTCCACGTCCTAACCAAAATGTTGTAGGAACCAAGTGGGTCTTCCGCAACAAGCAAGACGAGCATGGTGTGGTGACAAGGAACAAAGCCCGACTTGTGGCCAAGGGATACTCTCAAGTCGAAGATTTGGATTTTGGTGAAACTTATGCACCCGTAGCTAGGCTTGAGTCAATTCGTATATTATTAGCCTATGCTACTTACCATGGCTTCAAGCTGTATCAAATGGACGTGAAGAGTGCCTTCCTCAATGGACCAATCAAGGAAGAGGTCTATGTTGAGCAACCTCCCGGCTTTGAAGACAGTGAGTACCCTAACCATGTCTATAGGCTCTCTAAGGCGCTTTATGGGCTCAAGCAAGCCCCAAGAGCATGGTATGAATGCCTAAGAGATTTCCTTATTGCTAATGGCTTCAAAGTCGGAAAAGCCGATCCTACTCTATTCACTAAAACTCTTGACAATGATTTGTTTGTATGCCAAATTTATGTTGATGATATTATATTTGGGTCTACTAATGAATCTACATGTGAAGAATTTAGTAGGATCATGACACAGAAATTAGAGATGTCGCTGATGGGGGAGTTGAAGTATTTCTTGGTATTTCAAGTAAAGCAACTCCAAGAGGGCACCTTCATCAGCCAAACGAAGTACACTCAAGACATTCTAAACAAGTTTGGAATGAAGGATGCCAAGCCCATCAAGACTCCCATGGGAACCAATGGGCATCTCGACCACGACACGGGAGGTAAATCCGTCGATCAAAAGGTATACCGGTCGATGATAGGTTCATTACTCTATTTATGTGCATCTCGACCGGACATTATGCTTTCCGTATGCATGTGTGCAAGATTTCAAGCCGACCCTAAGGAATCTCACCTTACGGCCGTAAAACGAATCTTGAGATATTTGGCTCACACTCCTAAGTTTGGGCTTTGGTACCCTCGGGGATCCACATTTGATTTAATTGGTTATTAGGATGCCGATTGGGCGGGGTGTAAAATTAATAGAAAGAGCACATCGGGGACTTGCTAGTTCTTGGGAAGGTCCTTGGTGTCTTGGGCTTCAAAGAAGCAAAATTTGGTTGCTCTTTCTACCGCCGAAGCCGAGTACATTGCTGCAGGCCATTGTTGCGCGCAATTGCTTTGGATGAGGCAAACCCTGTGGGACTATGGTTACAAATTAACCAAAGTTCCTCTTCTATGTGATAATGAGAGTGCAATCCGCATGGCGGATAATCCCGTTGAGCATAGCCGCACTAAACACATAGCCATTCGGTATCATTTTCTTAGGGATCACCAACAAAAGGGGGATATCAAGATTGCATACATTAATACTAAAGATCAATTAGCCGATATCTTTACCAAGCCACTAGATGAACAAACTTTTACCAAACTTAGGCATGAGCTAAATATTCTTGATTCTAGGAATTTCTTTTGATGTCTTGCACACATAGCTCATAAATATACCTTTGATCATATCTCTTTTATATATGCTATGACTAATGTGTTTTCAAGTGAATTTCAAACCAAGTCATAGGTGTATTGAAAGGGAATTGGAGTCTTCGGCAAAGACAAAGGCTTCCACTCTACTCTATTACTCATCCTTCGCCGTTGCTCCGAGCAATTCTCCGTCTTTGGTATAATCTTCACTCATATGTTTTATTTGCCAAAGGGGAGAAAGTAGTTAGCAAATGGCTCTAATGATTCCGTTTTTGGCGATTCATGCAAAAGGGGGAGAGAGTATGAGCCCAAAGCAAAAGGACCGCACCACCACCCTAATTTTAAAACTAATGATTTTAAATTGGTAAATTTCAAATTGGTATCTTTTTGTGTTCAAAAAGGGGGAGAAAGTAGCACTTTCAAAAATTAGTATCTCAAAACCCTCTTGAACACTAAGAGGAGAATTTTATTGAAAGGGGTGTTTTGTTTAATCAAAGGAAAGCATTTGAAACAGGGGGAGAAAATTTTAAATCTTGAAAATGCTTCTCAAAATCTTATTCATTTACCTTTGACTATTTTGCAAAAAGACTTTGAAAAGGATTTACAAAAGGAGTTTGCAAAAACAAAACATGTGGTGCAAGCGTGGTCCAAAATGTTAAAAATAAAGAAACAATACATGCATATCTAGTAAGTAATATTTATTGGCTCAATTCTAAGTAACCTTTGCACTTACATTTTGCAAACTAGTTCAATTATACACTTCTATATTTGCTTTGGTTTGTGTTGGCATCAATCATCAAAAAGGGGGAGATTGAAAGGGAATTAGGCTTACACCTATTTCCTAAATTGATTTTGGTGGTTGAATTGCCCAACACAAATAATTGGACTAACTAGTTTGCCCAAGTTTATAAGTTCTACAGGTACCAAAGGTTCACAATAAGCCAATAAAAAGTCCAAGAGAAAGGGTTCAAACAAAAGAGCAAAGGGACAACCGAAGGCACCCTAGTCTGGTGCACCGGACAGTGTCCGGTGCACCAGGGGACTACGAGCTGAACTTCGCACCTTCGGGAAAGCTCAGAGCCGTCGCGCTATAATTCACCGGACTGTCCGGTGTACACCGGACAGTGTCCGGTGCTCCAAGGAGAAGCGACTCTGAACTCGCCAGCTTCAGGAATCCGCCCGCTATAATTCACCGGACATGTCCGGTGTACACCGGACTGTCCGGTGTAACGGCGGAGCAACGGCTACTTCGCGCCAACGGTCACCTGCAGAAGCAATTAATGCGCGCCAGAGCGCGCAGAAGTCAGACACGCGCGATGTGGCGCACCGGACACTCTATAGTACATGTTCGGTGTGCCACCGGACATCCAGGCGGGCCCAGCAGTCAGAGCTCCAACAGTCGGAACCCAACGGCCTGGTGATGTGGCTGGCGCACCGGACACTGTCCGGTGTGCATCGGACTGTCCGGTGCACCATGCGACAGATAGCATCCACCAAACGGCTAGTTTGGTGGTTGGGGCTATAAATACCCCCAACCACCCCACATTCAAGTCATCCAAGTTTTCCACCTTCCAACTATCTACAAGAGCTCTAGCATTCAATTCTAGACACACCTAAGTGATCAAATCCTCTCCAATTCCACACAAAGCTTTAGTGATTAGCGAGAGAGATTTGTTGTGTTCTTTTGAGCTCTTGCGCTTGGATTGCTTCTTTCTTTCTCATTTATTCTTGTGATCAAAACTCATTTGTAACCGAGGCAAGAGACACCAATTGTGTGGTGGTCCTTGCGGGGAAGTTTTGTTCCCGGTTCATTTGAGAAGAGAAGCTCACTCGGTCCGAGGGACCGTTTGAGAGAGGGAAAGGGTTGAGATAGACCCGGCCTTTGTGGCCTCCTCAACGGGGAGTAGGTTTGTGAGAACCGAACCTCGGTAAAACAAATCCACGTGTCTCACTCTTTATTCGCTCGCGATTTGTTTTGTGCCCTCTCTCTCGGACTCATTTCTATTTCTAACGCTAACCCGGCTTGTAGTTGTGATTAACTTTGTAAATTTCAGTTTCGCCCTATTCACCCCCCTCTAGGCGACTTTCACCTCGGGCGAGGCGGAGCCCTGCTCGAGGTGAGAGACTATCGGGGAGATGTCTCGGTTTTTATAGGTGGCTCGGTTATCACCCCTCGTGAGTTTAGTCCTTATTTCTCTGAGTGCGTTTGTTAGGGAGATAATTCGGGTGTCCATAATTATTGCCCCCGACACTTTTGGATATTTGCATAAATTTGATGGGATAAATACTATGCTTAGTGAAAGGGAAATAGGGTCAAACCTTTTCCTATTTAATTTTGGTGGTTGAATTGTCCAACACAAATAATTAGACTAACTAGTTTGTTCAAGATTATATTCTACAGGTGCAAAAGGTTCAACACAAACCAATCAAAAGAACAAATTAGGTCTCAAGAGAAAGGAGCAAGAAGGAAACCGAAGGCTGCCCTGGTCTGGCGCACCGGACTGTCCGGTGTGCCACCGGACAATGTCCGATGCACCAGGGTGCTTTAGCTCGAACTCTTCACCTTCGGGTTTCCCAGGCGCCGCTCCGCTATAATTCACCGGACATGTCCGGTGCGCACCGGACTGTCCGGTGTACCAGCGGAACAACGGCTATCTACACGCAACGGTCGACTCTGCAAAGTGAACAGTGCAAATCAGATGTCAGAGCAGACGGTCAGAGGGGCACCGGACTGTCCGGTGTCGCACCGGACTGTCCGGTGCCACATGAGGACAAAGCCTCCAACTGTCGACCAGCTCCAAGACCTAACGGGAGGATGAAGTAGCGGCGCACCGGACACTGTCCGGTGGCGCACCGGACTGTCCGGTGCACCCTTCGCCAGCAGACTTCACCAACGGCTAGATTTTGGTTGGTGGCTATAAATACCACCCCAACCTGCCACTTCAAGGTGTGGGAGTCCAAGCAACATTCCAAGTCATCTAGTTGACATACTCAAGCCCTCCCAACCACATATATTCATTGATCCATCCTATACACAAGATTTAGACCACTACAACCAACACAAGTGCCACAAAAGAGAGAGCAAGCAAAAGAGAGCTACTCATTTGAGTTTAGCACTAGTGCCTTGTGAGATTCATCGAGAGATAGTGTTTGCTTCATCTTTGTGTTCATTTGCGCGTGGAGTTTTGACTCCCATTGAACTTCCTCCAAAGTTTTGGAAGCTTGTAAAAGCTAGCGAGAGACACCAAAGTGTGTGGTGGTCCTTGCGGGATCGAGAGTGATCCTTGAGAAGAAGAAGAGCTCGCCGATCCTTGTGTGATCGGTGGAGAGAGGGAAAGGGTTGAAAAAGACCCGTCTTTAGTGGACTCCTCAACGGTGACTAGGCCTTCGAGGGCCGAACCTCGGTAAAACAAATCACCCGTGTCCATTGTGTTTATTGCTTGTGATTTGTTTGTTTTCCCTCACTCTAAGTCTTTCTTGCTTTATTCTTGGCTAATCTTATTTGGTGTTGCCTTAAGTTAAATTCTCATTTAGTGGGGCAACGCATTGCAAGAAAGAACTCGTGTCATTGCTCTTCTTATCTAAGCCTTCTTGCTTTATTCTCATAGACTTGTTAGTAGTATTGATTTATCTCTTCCGCATTATTTAAGCGCAATACTCTTTACAAGCAAGAACTTAGTTCTTATACTTCATTATTTGTATATCTTGTTCTAACCACTAATCAAGGGATCTAGTTGGGGGATAAAATTTTAATTTTTAGGTTTTGCCTATTCACCCCCCCTTTAGGCGACTTTCAATTGGTATCAAAGCTAAGCACTTCATCTTGAGTCTAACAACTCGAAGTGATGGCTCGTAGAAGATCCCAAAAGAACAAGAAGACCCAGGAGAACAAGGAGGTAACTCTTGAGATATTACTTTCCGATTGTTCTAATTATGATTCATGGTCTACTAGAGTGATAAATGCCTTTAGAGCGGTAGACCCACAATTAGAACAAATTTTAGACAAGAGTATTATTCCTCCTAGTTATGATAGGAAAAATGCTTCCGAGGAAGATCAAAGATGTATACGCTTAAACTATCTAGCTTATGACATCTTAAGTAATTCTCTTAGCAAAGAAGATTATCATGCCTTTATAATGAATTATAATGAATCTATTCGTGATGCGCATGATATTTGGACTAGAATTAAAGGCAAATTTAATGAGTCCAAACATGATAGTTCATTTTGTGCCTCTACTTCCTTTGGTATTTGTGATACTAACCCTTGCAAGGAAGAAGAAGAAAATGAACGGTGGAGACCAAACGATGAATCCACCTCTCCAAAAGGTTTGTCTTCCCATTTCGATTCCCACATGTGTTGTGTGGCTAATGCAAATGATAGCGGAAGCACAAATGAGAATGAGGAGGAAGAAAGAAGCTTTGTGCAACTCTACGCTCGCCTAAGCCAAGAAGATAAGGCGGTCATGCTCAAACTTCTAGAAAGAGCGAGAGAGCAAGGCGAAGCTCGTCAAAGGCTAGAAAGTATTCTCTCCATGAAGATGCAATACTTTGACGAGTTGACTAAAGAACATGAGGAGCTAAAGTGCTCTCATGTTGATTTGGTCCAAAGGTATGAAACTATTTCAATTGAGCAAGATAACGCCTTACATTGTATAGCTCAATTAGTAAATAAGAATACCTTGCTTAAGGACCAAGTAGAAAAGCTAAAAATTGAAAATCTAGCTTTTCAAGAAAAATATGATATGCTCCTATACTCTCATGAAAATCTTAGAGATGATCATATCATATTAAACATTGCTCATGAGGTTGTGATAGAAAACTTAAAATCCCAACAACCTCACTCATGCACATGTATTCAAATTGATACTATATTACCGTGTGCTAATGCTTATTGTCCGTCGACAAGCATATCTTCTTTTGAGTTAGAATTTGCAGGAACAAAAGATGATACATATCAAAAGCTCAAAGAAGAGAATGAGAGGCTTAAGATGAGCTTGACACAACTAAAAGGGAAATGCATTGCCCAACCTTCTCAAGATAACCGTGATCACATGGTGAAGAAGCTTGAGACAGGAACAACCGTGGCATGCACTACATCCCTTGAAGAAAATGTCAAGGATTTAAGAATTGCCATGAGGAGGAAACAAAAGATGAAATTCAATACCTTCTCCAAAAGCCTCAACCATGCCTCCATAAAAGGTAACATCCAAGGTAATAATCAAGTTACACTTCATACAAATGAAAATAAGAAGTGTAGTGAATGCTTTGAAAAGGGGCACTTGATTAGATCATGTCCCTACATTAAAAGTGTCTTGATTATTAACAAGGATGATAGACTTTGTTTTAAATGCTCCAAGAAGGGACACTTACTTAGATCTTGTCCCCATTTAAATCAAAGAGGCATAGGGTTAGAAAAGAAAGTTTTTACTAACCATGTAGCAAGCAACAAACAAGGAAAGAAGAAAGTTTCAAAACTTGAAAAACGCCTATGCTACACATGCCGAAAGAAGGGACATCAATGCAAGGATTGTCCCATTGGTAACAATTCCACTCCTAACTTGTCAATTGATTTTCATGTAACTAGGCAACCCAAAATTGCAACTTGTGCTAGAAAGGTAATGAGTTTACCTAGTGCTAACACAAAGGACTTTTAGGTTCCTAGATCTTTGTTGACTAACCGTGATGGACTCATCAAGCGATGGGTACCAAAATATACTTGACAAGCTTTGTAGGGAAAGGAGATGATATAATACCTAGGGGTGCTTGAGAGAGTCCATTCAATTCTTATAAACTCAAGCTATCAATCCTCAATGATCTGTATTCGTGATTGACCCAAGGTTATTTTTCAAATTGCTATATCTTAAACTCATATCATCTCGAGGAAGATATTGATGTTGTAGGAAATAAAGAATTAATCCTATGCCGAAAAGTCAAGACCTACAACATAGAGGAAAGTCAAAGGATGGTAACTTCTATGCTTTTAAGTGCAAGTATTTTAAATCATTATCTCTTATGTGTCTTGTGTAGTCACATAGAAATGTGTAGCACTTTAAATATCTTCAAATTTATATTATCATTCTTTGAAGAAATTTCCTCTCATATGGTAGATTGCATACCCATCATTTCCATTCTATGGCAATCTACATGTTTTAAATTATTGCAAGCCTCATGGCATGTTTTACACTAATTATCTTATTATTGCCATGATTCTAGATATAGAGAGATATTTCAAGTTCTTAAAAGAATAAGGTGTCATGTAAGGAATTCAAATCCTTAGGACACTTATAAAAGGAAAAACTCTCTCTATAACTAGAATAGTGAGACTAATGATTTTGTCTAAGTAACCCAAGTAGTCTCACTTGTAGAGAATAGGTTTCTCTTTGGAAAAGCATGTGATCTAACATGAAAATAAAAATCATTCCAATGATTTATGATGTACTTCTACTTGCTTAAATTGGATTTGATTCTTTCACATTTATCGCTTTCCATATCATGAATTAGATTTATTCCCATAATCTCAAAGGATTGCTTATGCTTGTTTTATGAGTTAAAATTGAGCATAACATCATCTATGGATAATCTAGTTCATGTTGTAAAGTTTCCATGCTTTTAGTAATCTAGTTTTTTCATTCCCTATCAAAAATGATTACAAAAATGGAAACTAGTGCTTGTGTTACTAACGAAGTATCTCTTGAGCTTACTTATGAATATCTACAAAAGAGAAAGTACACAAGCCTCATGGGTTGCTCCTCACCCAAAGGAAGAAAGGTAAAAGCAAAGGTACGGGAACTCATCTTCTTAAGATAGTTTCCATCTCAATGGTTATTTATTCTAAATTATCTTATTCTACCGATGTGAAAAATAGATTCTTTTTGGGACTTAATTTTTGCTAGGTGGTACCTAAATTAACTATGTGTGCATTCAATCTCATTCTCATAAATGCACTAGTCCATTAGAATCTATTTCATGCCTTTGCTATACATATTCTCATATTGATTTACTTCCAAGTAATAATTAATAAACTCAATATGAAGCAGTAAAATTCCTATGTTTGATCAAAATGCTTAAAGGATGCATATTGTTGTATTCTAACGTTAAGGAATTTACTTCATGTATATGTGAAATATGGATGATGAATTGTATTTATTTCCTATCTAAAGAAATCATCCTTCATTATATACTCCCTTGTGCTATTAACATCTTTCTTGAGTATTTTCAATAAGTTTGAAAGGAAAAGGAAACAACTATAAAGGGAGGACTCTCAAATGAAAGAGGAGGACATCAAAAAAACAACACCACCTACTTGGATAATAAGATCTACAAAACAATCAATGGTGTGGTTGTGAGTATTCTAAATCCTTTCATAATGAGAACACTAGGCTTAAGTTGTTTATTGCAAAATTTATGAGCCTTGATCAAGATGTATAATGCTTCTCCCTATCTGTCTTTAAAGTAAATGCATCCATTCAATTCATTCAACTAATTGATGCATATCTCTAGTGGGAGCCTCTATCTACATCTTGTTTACAATGAGACTATCACTTTATCTTAGAAATTTCACATAGTCTCTTGCATGAGAATGAGTTTCTCATGAAGTATGCTACTATTTTTAAAATTCTTGTCTTTCACTCTAAAGTAGCATATTTGCTGGATTCTCCTACTCTAAGCTTAATTGATAATTTATTGTGTATGTTGTTCTCTTGATCACATCTGTTATTTGTTTGATCATTGAATGACTTCTATTAACAATCATGCTTCTTAGTGCTGCATATACTATCAATCAACATCTCTTGATATGCACTAAGTTAATAGGAGAATTCATGATTCATCTATGCAATTTGTGATCCTCTTGGTACATGCTAATCATGACTTAGAAAAGGATCACTAGTTGTAGAACTTTTTTTGTGCAAAATATTTCCATATATTGTCTTAAGAATAGGTCTTAAGCAACTAAGACAAAGGACAAAGCACAATGAATAGAGCGTCTCTATGTGAAGGTACAAAACAGTAAAACTACTTCCATTCATTTACATATGTACCTAAATCTTCCTTTTGTATACATTCCTTGCATATCTTGTATAGAAGGAAGAGAAAGTATGTCCATGCATTTTTCCCTGCTTCATATCTAGTTTAACCTCTTAACTATTTCATTCCTGCATTTATGCATCTTTGTTAAAACTAGATGAAGTGGCTTTATTGTCAAAGAGCTTAAGGCTTAACCTTGTAACGAGGATAAGCTACCTTTGTTCCAAAGGTGGATGGTCCTTAAGTCTCTTTGAAATCTTTAAGGATAAATGCTTAAAATGTTTGCAACATGCTTTGATAAGTGCATAAACTGTCATGAGCATCACATTTACTTTGACACAATGCACTTCACATTCTGTATAATATAGATATGTTCTCATTAAACTAAATATGTGCAATTGGCATTTAAGGCCATAATATGTGTTCCTCTCCATGCACATACTTAGGGGGAGTAATCTATGTTATATAGAACTACGATCATGCTTGATATGATATATCCTTTGATCATATCTCTTTTATGTATATGACTAATGTGTTTTCAAGTATATCCTCATGCTTAGTCATAGAATTGAAAGGGAAATGGAGTCTTCGGCGAAGACAAAGCTTCCACTCAACTCTATCGGTATTATCTACCCTTCGCCATCACTCCACACTGTCTCTCCACATTGGTATAATCTTTCACTCATATATTATTTACCAAAGGGGAGAACACTTTAAGGGCTTATATTTCAATCAAAGTATCCGTTTTTGGTGATTCATGCCAAAGGGGGAGAAAGTATTAGCCCAAAGCAAAAGGACCGCACCACCACCCTATTTTTAAAACTAATGATTTTCAATTGGTAAATTTCAAATTGGTATCTGATTGTGTTCAAAAGGGGGAGAAAATAGTATTTTCAAAATTGATATCTTAAAACCCTCTTGAACACTAAGAGGAGAATTTATTGAGGGGGAGTTTAGTTTAGTCAAAGAAAAAGCATTTGAAACAAGGGGACAAAATTTCAAAACTTAGAAATGCTTCGCAAAATATTATGCATTTATCTTTGACTATATTGCAAAGGGACTTTAAAAAGGTTTTACAAAAAGAATTTGCAAAAATCAAAACATGTGGTGCAAGCGTGGTCCAAAATGTTGAAAATGAAAAGTGAACAATCCATGCATATCTTATGAAATATAGATTGGTTTAATTCCAAGCAACCTTGGCACATATATTATGTAAACTAGTTCAATTATGCACTTATATATTTGCTTTGGTTTTTGTTGGCATCAATCATCAAAAAGGGGGAGATTGAAAGGGAAATAGGGTCAAACCTTTTCCTATTTAATTTTGGTGGTTGAATTGCCCAACACAAATAACTAGACTAACTAGTTTGTTCAAGATTATATTCTACAGGTGCAAAAGGTTCAACACAAACCAATCAAAAGAACAAATTAGGTCTCAAGAGAAAGGAGCAAGAAGGAAACCGAAGGCTGCCCTGGTCTGGCGCACCGGACTGTCCGGTGTGCCACCGGACAGTGTCCGGTGCACCACCGGACAATGTCCGGTGCACCAGGGTGCTTCAGCTCGAACTCTTCACCTTCGGGTTTCCCAGGCGCCGCTCCGCTATAATTCACCGGACATGTCCGGTGCGCACCGGACTGTCCGGTGTACCAGCGGAGCAACGGCTACCTGCGCGCAACGGTCGACTCTGCAAAGTGAACAGTGCAAATCAGATGTCAGAGCAGACGGTCAGAGGGGCACCGGACTATCCGGTGTCGCACCAGACTGTCCGGTGCCACATGAGGACAAAGCCTCCAACGGTCGACCAGCTCCAAGACCTAACGAGAGGATGACGTGGCGGCGCACCGGACACTGTCCGGTGGCGCACCGGACTGTCCGGTGCGCCCTTCGCCAGCAGACTTCACCAACGGCTAGATTTTGGTTGGTGGCTATAAATACCACCCCAACCGGCCACTTCAAGGTGTGGGAGTCCAAGCAACATTCTAAGTCATCTAGTTGACATACTCAAGCCCTCCCAACCACATATATTCATTGATCCATCCTATACACAAGATTTAGACCACTACAACCAACACAAGTGCCACAAAAGAGAGAGCAAGCA
Organism: Zea luxurians; assembly: GCA_029449295.1. NCBI lineage: Eukaryota > Viridiplantae > Streptophyta > Magnoliopsida > Poales > Poaceae > Zea > Zea luxurians. Next base: position 30,227,298 of record JAOPSE010000001.1, on the reverse strand, counting down.
AAAGAGAGCTACTCATTTGAGTTTAGCACTAGTGCCTTGTGAGATTCATCGAGAGATAGTGTTTGCTTCATCTTTGTGTTCATTTGCGCGTGGAGTTTTGACTCCCATTGAACTTCCTCCAAAGTTTTGGAGGCTTGTAAAAGCTAGTGAGAGACACCAAAGTGTGTGGTGGTCCTTGCGGGATCGAGAGTGATCCTTGAGAAGAAGAAGAGCTCGCCGATCCTTGTGTGATCGGTGGAGAGAGGGAAAGGGTTGAAAAAGACCCGTCCTTAGTGGACTCCTCAACGGGGACTAGGCCTTCGAGGGCCGAACCTCGGTAAAACAAATCACCCATGTCCATTGTGTTTATTGCTTGTGATTTGTTTGTTTTCCCTCACTCTAAGTCTTTCTTGCTTTATTCTTGGCTAATCTTATTTGGTGTTGCCTTAAGTTAAATTCTCATTTAGTGGGACAACACATTGCAAGAAAGAACTCGTGTCATTACTCTTCTTATCTAAGCCTTCTTGCTTTATTCTCATAGACTTGTTAGTAGTATTGATTTATCTCTTCCGCATTATTTAAGCGCAATACTCTTTACAAGCAAGAACTTAGTTCTTATACTTCATTATTTGTATATCTTGTTCTAACCACTAATCAAGGGATCTAGTTGGGGGATAAAATTTTAATTTTCAGGTTTTGCCTATTCACCCCCTTTAGGCGACTTTCACTTAGTAATTGTGCTACTGCTCAACTTGATAATTATGATGTCACTCTTTAATGATACTTTTGGTTCCGGAAATGAAATTTGTGTTACTATGTTAACCCGATGGTTAAAACAAGATCATGTTGTATTAAACGGAACATGGAGTGACCACTAGGATAACAGTGCAACCACGAGTGCTATCATGGCTCTAGCTTTGGTAAATAGCTTTATAGACTTAGTGCTTAGCAACCCTACCTGAAAGATGGGCAAGAGGGGGCGGCAGTGGTTTGGTGGTAGCTCATGTTAACATAGGGTGGTAGTATTGGCTAAGTTACCTCACCTAGAGGGACCATCAATACTGACGTGGAAACCTTAGCGGGTGAAGGATATTTTGTGAAAGTCTCATAATGGATCCCTAGCCCATTCACCTTGGCAGTGTTTACGGGTCCGTACAACCTAGGATAGATGGGATACATGGCTTGTGGGTAAAGTTGGGCCACCTCTGCAGAGTGTAAAATTGATATGTCAGCCATGCTCACGGTTAAGAGCAACCTGAACCCTCACATGATAATTAAACTTAAAGATAGAGAATAAATCGTGATCCGATGATTTATAAATGTTTGCTTAAGTGGTTTTACTTAAGTGTTTTTGAGATATAATCATATGCTTATGATTAATTGGGATATTTTGGGACACACTTACAATTATTAAGTTAGGCGCTGTTAATAAAATATTAACCAACTAAAATGCTTACCGCTTAATCATAGCCTACCTTGTTAACCTTGCATAACTCCTCTCATTTGCTGAGCCCCGTCATAAGTGAGCTCACCCCTTGCTAATATTTTGATGAGAAGTTGATAAGGAAGACTGTGCCGATGGTGATGACGAGTATTGAGTCTAGCGATGCGTCAGTCATCTTCCTGTGGAAGATTGCCCATGTTATAATCGCTATACTTTGATGATGATACTATTTGAGACTTTCATATCTAGATGATGTAATAAAGTTATTATACTCTCTTTATGCATTTATTGCATTGTTTTTTGATATATTACACTTATGACGTCAATATATGTGTGGAAAATGGATCCCGACACACATATGCTATGCATTCGGTTTTGCCCATAAAACCGGATGTGACATGTGCTTGTGTTCTTGGTCCTTTGGTGGTGTTGTGCTCTTGTGTGTGTTCTTCCTCCCTCTTGCTTTCATTGGTGTTCAACACTCCTTCATTGTGTACAGCTAGGAAGAGTCTCCAATCTCTGTGGAGTACCTTATGAGAAGGAAGATTGAATCAAAGGAACCGAGGGTTCAAGCTGATCATTGGATTAGTTGAGAAGGTTGAGAGAGACCTAGTCCAGTGGGACACCTCAACAGGGACGTATGTTGTTCGGAACTGAACCTCATAAAAAATTGTTGTGTCTTGTGTTCTTTACCTTCGACAATTTGTTCTTCATCTCTCACTCTAAGTTTTTGCTATCATCTTTACTTGTGATATTGCTCTTGTATTAATTCTGTAATCTTTAAGAGCAACAAGTGCAAGAACTTCCCTATCTCCTTACTCCTTTTTGATATAACATCTAATTTGGGATTCAAGTTTGTTTTTAAGTTGTGAAATTTCAAGTGTTGTCTATTCACCCCCCTAGGCAACTACCATCAGTTCTATTGTACTACCCTAGCCGACTACTATGTAGACCCATGGAAATCAATTAGCCCGATTTTTCCTTCATAGTTTAAGTCTATTTGGTTTAGAAAATGATTTTAGATCTTTTTTGACACGGGAAACATGAAAAATGTGTTTTTAAGTTGTTTCCTATTGGGATAAGACCACCCCTCTATATACATGCCCTCTCTATATACACTAGTCTACACGCCTGTGCTAACGCTATTCGGGGAGGGGTCGGCGGTGGCGACACGAGTGAGGGGAAGGGAGAGGGGGTGACGGGGTCATGAGGGGAGGGGCCGACATCGGCATCACGAGGGATGGGGAGGGGACAACAGGGTCATAGGGGGAAGGGCCGGTGGCGACGACGCGAGTGGGGGAGGTAGAGGGTTATGTGCGTGTGAGGGATGTAGGATGATCTAAATAATATTGGCCATTTGAATTGAGTGGGTAGGAGAGAGGAGGATTATCCAGCAATCTGAACTATTGGTCAAGGATGTGTTATGTGTGGGTGCAATTCGTTTGGTGGATTTAGCAAGGTTATGGATGTGGGGATGATTTGGTTGTGTGGGTTTTGCAAAAGTTATAAGTTATAACTGATAGATTATATAGTGGTATAGGATGATAGCTTCCGATCGTCAAAATATACATATACCACACTTTTACCCTCTTTTCTCTCTATCTTGTTTGTTGCGTTTCTGACGAGATTTATCTAAGTGACCATGCCAATCCTAGAAGAACCTCTACATGCTACTCTATAACATATCTTCTCTAGAGACGTTCAGAAGTCTATCAGGATCAACATCGACCAAACTGACATCATGTTTGGTTTCATTGATCCGCTGCATTCTCATTCCATGTGTTTGGATTGTGATCACGGTTGTTTGCAACTGTGGACATGCTAGTCATTGCTGGTGTATGATAGAAGACCACCACACTATCTCGGCGTCAACACCATAGTTCAATGGAAGTTAATTCCATATAAGAAGAGACAGATACTTCAAAAAAATATAGTAACCGAAGACAACATGGCAACTATACCAAAACATTTTGAGAATCCAGAAACATGGCATCGGCATGAAGACTACCAGAACATTATACCAGAAAGCATAACAGAACAAGGCTACAGACTACAACACCTAACACAAAAAAGGAAAGCTGACATGCTCTTATAAACGAATTCGGATTGCTGCTTTGGCGTTTTTACTTCTTATAAACAAATCGAGCCTCGATAGCATCAGTCTTCACAGCACCACAGATAGGACATGTCGCAAGCCAGGCTACGCACAGCTTACATGCACAGAGGTGTTGGCATGGCAACATAAGTACGCCGGCATTACCAGAGTTGCAGACCTTGCAGATCAGATTGGGCTGTGCTGTCTCCACTGCCGTCCTCGCCATGCTCGATGCTTCACTATAACTTGGAACATCTAGATCATTAGATGAAACATGCGAATTCGCTTCCAGCTGCACGGTACGAAGCATGCGGATAAGTGTCTGATTAATTTCATAAGCGGCCATAGAGACCTTCATCCACTCATCTCTGTCATGCAGTGTTGTTTCTAGATCCTCTTGGTTCCTCTGCAACTCTACTCGCAGGCTGGCTATCTCATCATTCTTTTGCATCAGCACATCTCTTGTCATAGATTCCACAAGGTTCAGTAGAGTTGAGTTCTGCATAGATATTTGCTGCTGCAGTGACACCTGCAACTGTTGGTTCTGATTTTTTTTTTCAAGAAAAAAAAATGAAATAAGGAGCACAGGTTAGACAGCGTCAGGGTAAAATTCAGAACCAAAATGGTGGGCGAATAAACACTTACATGGTGTTGAAGGGCCTGATCCAACTGCAGCCTGTGCTGCTCAAGGGAGAACCAGAATGATGACAGATTTGTGTGCTGTTGGCCAATCATATGACTATCTAAGACCTGACCTGTTGGTAAAGCGAAAGAAACGGCATTTTCTTGTGGCCCCTGAGGTTGATCGGCATATTCAGAATAGGTTTTGAGGTTGTCCATTGCAAACACCTGACAGAGAGTGTCTCTGATACTTGTTCGTAGTTTAGTGTAAAGGTACCTCCTTATATAAGAAAAGAAAGGGATTCAAGGTGCACAATCAATGCTAGTGACTCCCCTAGTCCCCCATCCCTTGAGAAAGATATATGTTAACTCTACTCATTTATTTAGCTGAAGTGTTCTTGAACCTTACCTGTCCAATTCATTGCCAAAGATACATCTTCATGAAAGTTTTTGTTCAACTCAAGGTCAGTCAAGCCTACTATTGATAACCTTGTGACGTTTGTTCCTTAAATGCTTGTCGTATGTATTTAATAAGAGATACACTCCTTCCATCCAAATAAATTTGCTACTTATTTGGTAGAGGATTCTATAGCCCAAAGGCAGGCACTAGCCAAATAATATACGATGTATTAAACAATAGTGTAGTATCCTTTGTTTGGTATCTATTAACCTTAACTAAAAACTGAAGTTTGACAATTGCTGAGATTTTTCTTCTGGAACACAAAGGCGAGCAGTTTATCTCTTTGTTAAAAAAGAGGAAAAGTACAAACCCTACCTTCAAAAACAGATACTCGGCCGGTGAGGAAAAACCGCACCATGGTATTGCACAAAGAAGCTCTCAGTCAAAGACTGAGAAACCCAGGAACCCTTGTGTCACCTTATAAAGCAGCACACTATAATGATCTTCTTGGCTAGCGACTGCTGCAACTCCCTGGTAGAAGAGCCCAAATCAACCATAAGCACTGACAAAATTCTTGAGATTGTACAATCCTTGGCGACCATCTGAGCAAGGATCTTTTCAGAGCTCTCCTCATGATAACCAAGGAGCAACTTTTATCCAGAAATCGGAATCAAATAAATGGGAGAAAAATTTCCATAAGTAACTAAAGATGGAATTTAGGCCTTGGCAAATGGAGAAACATAGGAAGGTACAAAACAAAGGATAAAAAACTCCAGAGAACTGGACAAATGTATGATAGATGTAATGCTAGTCACCAAGATCCATCCCACACTGTCTTCCCTCAATAGCCGGAAGAACCAGGGGGTCCTGTCCAAACATGCGATCAAGTTCTTCTCCAGGGGGCAAATTTGATAGTCCCCAAGAAAAAGTTCGGTAGGTTGATTTGCTGCTGTAGGAACCAGAGTTTCCATCGGTATTGACCGAGGACATCTTGCTAAAGGACCAAACCATCTACTAATCCCAAATTTTAAGGTCTCCACCAATAGTTGCACTGTAAGGGCGCCCTCATATCAGCCATCCAACCACGAATAAGGTGTCAACCAAAATATAAAGTAGCAAACCCAACTTAATTAAAATATATATTGGTCACAACATTTTAATAAAGATTGATTAGTTATGTTCCATGACAAGTACTAGAGTACATAGTAGAGAAGAGCAAGACATGAACTGCTTATGCGCCGAGTTCCACATGACAACTAGAATCATGAACCATTAAGTGAAACTTAATCTATGTTTAAACCGCAGAATGGAACACACAACCATGTTGCACTCCACTGACGATATGATAGTAGAGGTGAATGTGGGTACGCATTAGGTAATTCTAGTAGGTTATCATTTTTGTTCCACGTTTTCTTGCTCCAAAATACAGATATTTGTGTCAAATGAATGACCCAGAGAAATAAAAACTTGGATCCCAAATGATTTTTTGTTTGAGCCCTCAAATGAATGATCCACATGTTCCTTCACAATTTGTTTAAGCCCTTGATTAGTTTTAGTTCAAAAATGAACATAAATAGAGCCCGATCCCATTCTTAAATTTTATAGTATAAAATTTAGAGGTCATTACCACTCCTAGGTGCAAGTGCAATCCCACCTTATTTTACGTTTGGGAAAGGGTATGAATGGTGCCAGACCTAAAAGACCAGGGATTACATAGGCTACATGCTACCTGCTTGATCGGTGTCTGACAGGTTGCAGGGGAAGCAAAAGAAAACAGGGGAGGGGCAAAGAAGAAACGTTAAGGTGTTACATGAGGGAGACATCAAGCAGCAGGGTGACCTTTCTAATTATTTAGTGGTTCAAATTCACTCCAGCTTTTGTTGAGGTGCTTCAAATACATCATCAGACACCCTGTCATCATCCACAAAAAATACTAACACACAATTACATTAGATATGAAAAACAGGTTAATAGAGAACATAAGCATCCCCTCTTGAGCTTAAAGTCTCTACTTCCCTCCTTCCATGGGTAAGGTGATGTGGAGAGACGAGGGTGTAGGTAAGAATACCCAGGGGCATAATTATCCAAAGACTATACAATCAGAACTCAGAAGAAAGAGTTCTTTTCAGTGTTATTAAACTGATGTTCACAGTTTCAATTAATGAATTAAGTGATATTTTCGGAAAGAGAGCATCTTTTAGAGTTCAATGTAATATTTTATGGAGTGGACAATAATATTTAACAACTGTCCCAATATATTGTTGAAGTTGTTCCTTGATCACAAATTGGTAAGTTATGGAATATGACGCATAAAATTTAGACCACAACCAGAATAATAACATTTTTCCAAACAGGCTAGTGAAGCTGGAGAAAAGTTAGAGAACAAATAGTGATCTCAGTTATGTCGCAAACAAATTGTGGTAACCACAGCCCACCAATATAATTATTTTAACAAGGCGAAATTTACAGTGGGACACTTATATAAACAATGGCTGTTACTTAAAGACACTGTTATGGTTCAGAATATTATTGGTGTCCTATAGTAAAACTTCCAAAAATCTATTTTATTTGTTGTATGACACTGATCAAATGTACTGTGTTTGATGGCCAATTTACACTATAACAGTGTTCTTGAGAAAATTCCGCAAAAAAAGGAGTGTCCCACAGCAAACTATTAACATTCAGATCACATTCTCATTTCATTTTCATAACAGAACTGTAAGCCAGGATAGCAATTGCTGTAGCATGGAAACCATTAAGCGAACTCAGTTTATATGAAAATGAAAATATGTAGTTAAGTTAGTACAAATTCAACTTCTGCATCATTTAACAATTAACTGGTACTAATGCTCACCTGATCAATACAAAACAAGATGATCACACAACATTTAGCCACCGACTAGTAGTTCGGACATCATGATTTCCCCACTGAGGAAAAGAATACACATGCAGCCAGGGTTCAGTTCCTTCTCAACCAACTGAACAGAATACTAAAAATAATAATGATTGGCAGTTTAAACACAAATACAACCTATGCTTCAGGCGTTTGAAACTACGAGATTTCAGATTACCTGGTGTGCGTGAGTGGCAGGGGGTAGCGGTGTCAGTCTTAGAGGAAGGGCCATGGATGCAAGCCAGACTGGTGATGCCAGCAAATGGTGGGCAGGGGCAGAGGGGCGCTGCTTGCTGTGCTGTTCGAAGATCGGTGGTTGGTGATTGGTGATTGGTGGTGCTGGTGGCGGGGAACTAAAAGCTTGGGTGGGCTAGCACCGCGGCAGAGGTGGATGTGGGTCTCTGCTGCACATGAGGATGGTGAGCAGCACAGGTGCTCATCATGTGGCTCATATTGGTCGAGTGAGTTTTACCAGATTTCAGGCATTTGAGCATTTAGCATCTCTCTTAATAATGGTTCTAATAAGTTAAAAGGAATGCTGCGCTTCTTGATAAAATGACAAGCAGTTCTCCTAGTTAGTTTGAGGCAAAAAAAAAAAAAAAGTTCAAAGGAATGCAGTATTCCTGTATGGGAGTGAACTACATCGGAGAAAATAGTGACATAGTTACAGAGAAAGGCACAACTAACCGTCCGGGTGAATGCAAATGCAATCAATTAGACACACGTCATAAAAAGCATTCTGCAAAAAAAAATCTCTCAGCAATGAATAAAATCTGTGATCTTGTAAACCTCTCGGGACTACATGGCAGCTTGCATCTTCAAAGAAATATAAGTGGGGTTGCCGTGCCATTGCCGCCTACAATATTTTCGATTTCGCACAGTTGGTATATCTCTTAGATGTCCAAAGAAATAAATTCTTTTTATGCTTGGCTAACAGATTCGGAGGAGGTAGATTACCATTTTATTACTTAACTTATAAAGACGAGTAGGGAGGGCAAAGGGGGTGCGGCGAGCAGCGAGGACCTATCTAGTAGGAGTCCCGGGAGGGGACGTAGTCGACGGCCGAACAAGCTGCGGTGAGGAGATTCGCGTCCGATGCTCAACGGAGGCGTCGGCAGGGGAGGGGGGACGAATCTTGTCGCTTGGCGGAGCTCCGCCGCGGAGGCATTGGGGAGGGGGGCGTAGGAGGAGGGCAGAGAGGGATGGATGAGAGAGACGGTAGAGGAAGGCAGCGCCAGCGACGGGCTGGGAGTTGGAGAGGCTCGTTGCTTCAGGTGGCCATGGCAGTGCGCATGGCATTAGGTCTCGGAGGAAGAAAGAAGGCGGGGAACTTCCGGAGAACCGACGACACCGAATTTTTTGCAACTTAGCCCTTAAACATGATTAAAATCACGTTTAGACCAAAAAAAAATTTTAATCTCAAATTTGTACTCTTAGCTCGGCGCCATAGGCTATAGCGCCGAGTGTTGACATGGCCAGGGCTACCGGCGCTGACGTGGCTGCGGGCGTGGCACCTAGCTCGACGCCACAGATCTTCACACCTTAAGAGCGTATGATCTATGTAGTATTCAAAATTTATATAATTTCGCACACAAATTAATAATTATATATATTATATTTGTCTTTTTTAGAATTTTAGTAGTAGCTTATTAATTATTAAAAATAAAAAAATACATTAAAAGAGTTTAACCTTTTTCACTCATATTCATTTTCTCTATTAAAATAACATATATAAGTATTTTTTAGCATTTTCTGAACACTTTAAACGTGGACACATAACTTATATAAATATTTTTAAGGATTTTATATGGGTAAAGTCTTTAGAAAATTTTGAAAATATTTGTGTAAGTTATTTTAGCTAAGAGGAGGACTGTTTAAAAACATAGATCGTTTTATTATTGTTTATTAAGTGTTTCTTAAAAAATAAATATAAAATTAATTTTGGTAGTATAATAAAATCAACAAAAATTTCAGTACTTTAGTATTAGTATAAGTTACCTCTACTAAAAGTTTTGGCGTCAGTAGATAAAAAAATAAATCTAGCACAAAAAGATTAACCTCTTGTCGTGTAGTTTTTTATTTTTAGTAATTAAGGTGCTACTCCTAGAATTCTAGAAAAATTTGAGCAAATATAATATATAATAACTAACTTTGTGTGCAAAATCATATAATTTTTAGATACTGTTTGGTCACAGAATTAAAATAGACAAAACTGGTGCTATCATGACAACGCCACATTACCTGCCAACACACCACCAGTAGCAGCTACAACTACGGTGGCAATGCCACCTCAACAAAACTACTCCCTAAAACTGCTCAAGGAGTTATTTGGTTGGTTTTTTAAAGTTGAGACGGTTAAACAACTAATTTTAAAGGTGGGATGAAGTAGAGTGGCTCTAAAGGCGAGGGGTACATCGCTCTAGGCAATACTTGTTGTGTGATAAAATATCTCAACCTATGGTAATTAACTTATATATGCCAGAAGCTCATATATAGAAATTTTGGGTTAAATGGAGTTCCAAACAATTTTAAAATATTATGGCACCCCTTGGTATTCAAAATAGAGTTTTTTACAAGGTAGCCAAACATCTCTTGATAAAAAATATTATAATATTCCCAATACCATGGATTTATCTTCAAACTCCAAAAGTACTTTGCTTCCACCTCCTTAGGCTCTGTTTGAGAGCACAGTTTTTTAAAAAAGTTTTTTAATACCATAATCAATTAATTGTCATGACATTACTATGCTTTTTTGCAGCAATCAATCGAACACATGTTTGGTGCCATGGTTTTTGTATTGTCACCAAGTTCCATTCGAAAGTTGCCGGCTAGCGATCATACAAGTCAAATAAGTCACAACAGTTCACATGGACTAAAAAGAAATATGTGCATGACAGTTCACATGAAAAAAGTGTACGTCGCTCCGTCTCCACAGCAAAAAATTTGGTATGGATCAAAGTTTTTTATACTCCAAAAATATTTATGTATTGCCAAAAACCAAGGTTTTGTATATAATGGTTTTTAGATTATCTACCAAATATTTTTTAGTCTCTAAAACTATAATATTTCCAAATACCATAGTATTGTCTTGGGATTAGGAAAATACAGTCTCTCCAAATAGAGTATTAGCCTTAATGATTTTATTTTCTCAATCCACTCGATCCCTCAAACAAACAGGATGTTGGGAGAATACCTTGGTCAAAGGTCCTTAATTGTGCTCCGTTTGGATGTCGATATTGAAGAGGATGGAATTGAATTAGGTCGAATTCCAAATCAAGCATGGTATTGAAATGAGATGTAATTCTAATTTTGTTGTTTGGATGTCACTATATTGGAGTTTGAAATTGTGCGGTCTAATTCCACGCAATACCGAGTGGTGAGGCTTTGTATTGCGAGAGGGGGTTTCTAGTTATAGTCCAATTTCAGGGAATTAGGTCTCTGGTTTCAAATCTCAATTCCACGTGCAACCAAACAATGGAATTTAGGAAAGCTAATTCTAATTCTCAATTCTGTGCTCCAATATCTACATCCAAACGGGGTACAAAACTAATTGACACTAACAATTTTACAATATACTTCAACGGTAATTGACCTATGTTTGCTGAAGGATGTCAACACAGGTAAAAAGAAAATTGAAGGAAGCTTTGGTTTCGATGCTCGGCCGAAGCATATCATCGAAGCCGAAGCAGCTGACCCAAAGATGGAGTCAAGCATATCTGCTAATGCTTCGAAAGAAATGACGATATTGTCTTTGCTAGTTTTCATATTTTATTATATATGATTTAAGGTTATAATTGTAGTTTTGCACGAGTTTGTATACTAGGTTGTCCATATAAATAGGTGAATAGTGCTAGTGCACAAACACATGAGTTTTTGTATTCATTGCACGTTGAATCGCTCTATGTTAGAAGCTGTGTTGATTTTCGTATTCGGATCACTTATTGTATCCCAAAGGTACAATTATGTTCATTTGTCACAAGGAGCTGACAATATAAGGAATAAAACTATAATGATTTCTATTAAATGTGTTTGCACATCTTGTTCCTTTTAGAATCTTAATTCTATTGACCTTCTCCTATCAAATTTGTCTTTCAAATCAAAGATAAATTGAAAGGGAGAAGGTCTTGCATTTCTAATTGTGTTGCCTTGTTTTGATACACTTTATGAATCAAAGCAAGTGACCAACACAGTATGCCACACACATTCTTCTCCATCCTCTTTCCCCTCCTTATCATTGGCGTGTGGGTCCACGAATGATGGAGGCGACATCGTGGTGCTTTAAGCTAACTCTAGCGAATCATGTATCTAAACGCGACATTTTGTGCGTCGTATTTTACTATTCATGCTTCTAGTTGATCATGGATCCGGTCGCACAAAATGAACACTTGGTCGCTCGCTCCCGCATTTTCATGTAACTCTCTCCTCGACGCGTGTGCTTGTGCTGCTATGCGTGTAGACTTTTTCCAGTCATGCATCCATGTCTGGCTGCTACAACATCCGCATGTGCATGCTACAATTGCTGGTGATAACCTTAGACTATTCTAGTTGGGCTACATATAAGCATCACATCACTATCCACCCGTATGTATCTACGAGCGTCAGTCTTTATCTACTATAATGCTCTAGTGCACATCCTTTAGCGTCAGCCTATAGCCACATTAGGGCCACACTAGCTTTTCTCTTATAGACTCATATTTAAAATGAAAGACGACTCATATTTCAAACAAAGTACGTAAAATACTAAAAGTAAATAGCTCGTTAAATAAAAGAAAACCACATAAATTAAACAAAGTACATAAAATACTACAAATTAAAAAAACAATAAAATTACATACTTAAAAAAACCTAGTCATCGACGTCGTCAGCATCCTCTTTAAATTCTTTCTTATTTTCTTGGTCATCTATTTTTAATTGTTTGGCCAATTTTAATGACAATATGTGGAGCCTTCTCATGTCGTAATTGAAAGCTCTCGTGTGGGTTTTGGTGGTTTGGATAACAACTTAATTAAAGGACTAACATGTGTAGCTAAGTGTTGAACAGGTACTTAGTGCAAAGCTTACTTAGTTCAACACAAGTAACCAAGTGTGATGGTCCAAAGGCCAAGTTGACCATGGTTGTGGACATCACAAGTCAAAGTGAAGGATTGACACTACCTATGTGGGACTCTGTGTGCATAACTTGGAGACAACTGGTCAAGCCAAGGATGGTGGCAAGAACTTTGAGGTACTAAGTGCATGGGAGAAGGTTAAGGGGACCGAGGTACCTATAGCCAGAGGTGAAGAAGACTTGCAAAGTCAAGGTTGACCCATTTGAGAAGAGCTATGGTACATCGAGGATCACTACCTAAGGACGTGACTTACAACGATGAGGTAATACCTACGATTATGTAGTATAAGTCATAAGGCACAAATCGAGCTCAAGCAGTAGAACAAGATCACTAGAAGAAGTGTCAAAGGCAGAACCTAGAAGCTACCCAAAATAGCTAAGTTAACTCTGACCTTTGGTTTGGGTTATTCCTGTGTTTGGATATGTTCTATGTGACCATTGCAGGGTGTTGGAGCTCATAGATGGCTACAATGATTAAGTCATGAAGACTTGGAGTTTTAGAGTCCAACATCAACCTTAAATAGGCCAAAGAGGGTAAACCAATGAAAAATGGTTAAGTATACAAGGCTTGAGTGTTTAACTACGTTGCATACACCTTTTACTATGCATATGACACTCTGGTTTGGCCTATAACCTTGGTTGTAGAGGAAGTGTCATTTGGGGCTCTATTTGAGGAGAAACAAAGAAGCTGAGAGGGGATTGGGAAAGATGTAACTTTTGGTACTAGTCAATTGGACTAAACTCTAATTATGTGTGTCTAAGTCATAGGAAAGTCCCCTAAAGATTTGAAGTTAAATAAAGAAAGAATGGATAAAACATACTTGGGGAGGTGCTGTCTGAGCGCACCGGATCTTCAATAGGACTGTCCGGTGGCGCATCAGACCTTCAACAGGAACCACATGGTCTTAGAAAGGCTAAAATTCATCGGACCATGAACAATGGTGGCCCGGTGCGCACCAGACCGCCCCACCAATGACTACTTTAATAGGCGCAGGCGCTGCAATGGATAACTGACATGGCACTCGGTCCGGTGGCACACCGAACCGATCCGATGACAGATAGCAGAAGGAAAGTTCCAATTAGATCCCAGACTGGGGGCGCATGAACACGGTCCAATGCCCCGCAACAATGCAATTTTCAGTAAGTTTTGTGAAGGAAGGTGCAACGGATATAGGGCATTTTAGGGCTATAAAAGGACCCCCTAGGCACCCTCTTTCAGTACATAAGTGCAGCAAACAAGTGTAGACTCTTTATGAATCATTTCCAAGAGAGAATAAAGGAGTGCTGCTGCAAGTTAGAGCGAGCAAGATCTTGAGCAAGAGAGTAGTGTTACTCTGCGGGAGTGCTGTGAAGACTTGTAAATAGCCGCAGCTCTGCTTTAATCGATATCGACATAGTGAAAGCCTCGATCTGGCACCTGGTGACAGATCTAAGCAAACGAAGGAAGAAGTTGAAATAGATTCCAAGCCAGGTTGGCTAACTCCAACGTGGATGTAGGTAAGCATTTAGGCTTAGCCGAACCACATGATAAATCCTTATGTCTTATTGAAAGGGAAATGTGCCCTCGGGCCATTTCTATAATGTTTTGGTGATTAAATGCCCAACACGATTGATTAAGTTCTTATGCGCTAAATAAACTGAAAGTGCAAATCATATAACAAGGTATGTTTTTAGACTTAGTAAATTGATTTTTGAATACTAACATGTTCGTCTAAGTGCTAGAAACAGTACCAAGACAAGAAGATTCGAATTGGAAAAAAGGTTGGCTGTGAGCAGCCAACATCAGCTCGGGCCTGGCACACCGGACTATCCGGTGGTGCACCAGATAGTATCCGGTGGTGCACCGGACAGTGTCCGGTGCGCCAGGCTGGTCGACGGTGAACTAGCTGCTCCCGAGAAAATGACCGAGGCGTTCGGCTAAAATTTACCGGACTGTCCGGTGGTGCACTGGATTGTCCAGTGAGTCAAAGGCGCTCGCGGCCAACGGTCGGCTACACAATCCACGGGCGAGGCATGGCCCATAGCAACGGTTGGTTGGGCACACCAGACTGTCTGGTGTGCACCGAACACGCCAACCAGCCTCGAGGAGCAACGGTCGAATGCGCCCGATATGGAAGGAGATCACGCACCAGACATGAACAGTGGCTGTCCGGTGGTGCACCGGACTGTCCGGTGCACCACTCAACAGAAGGCAGGAATTGCCTTCCAAGTTGGTCTCCAACGGCTCCTAGCTGCCTTGGGGCTATAAAAGAGACCCCTAGGCGCATGGAGGAGTACACCAAGCATTTTCTAAGCAAGCTAAGGCATCTAGACTCCGCTCCCATGCATTTTGCTTTGTTGTGTTAGTGAATTGAGCTCCATTCGAGTTGTGAACTCCCTATGTTGTCCTTTTGTAACGCCCCGAATTTTGCAGTTGAATTTTTTCTTTTCTTTACTCGCCAAAATTCGGGCGTTACCTTTTCTTTTTCTTTTTCCCCTCGCTAAACCTTGATCTTTTCCAAAGCTAGCGGGATTCGGTTTGGATCTCCCGTGTAAAGAAAAACTCTAAAAATACTTTATGTTGTTTGATGCACCATGCCGAACCAT